>JAJQJQ010000037.1:0-2587977 GCA_028622995.1 Panagrolaimus kolymaensis | reverse complement strand
AAGCCTAAGCCTAAGCCTAAGCCTAAGCCTAAGCCTAAGCCTAAGCCTAAGCCTAAGCCTAAGCCTAAGCCTAAGCCTAAGCCTAAGCCTAAGCCTAAGCCTAAGCCTAAGCCTAAGCCTAAGCCTAAGCCTAAGCCTAAGCCTAAGCCTAAGCCTAAGCCTAAGCCTAAGCCTAAGCCTAAGCCTAAGCCTAAGCCTAAGCCTAAGCCTAAGCCTAAGCCTAAGCCTAAGCCTAAGCCTAAGCCTAAGCCTAAGCCTAAGCCTAAGCCTAAGCCTAAGCCTAAGCCTAAGCCTAAGCCTAAGCCTAAGCCTAAGCCTAAGCCTAAGCCTAAGCCTAAGCCTAAGCCTAAGCCTAAGCCTAAGCCTAAGCCTAAGCCTAAGCCTAAGCCTAAGGGAGATAAACAAAAACAGAAAAAAAAAGAAAATTTTTGAAGAATTAAAAAACAGAGAAAAAAAGGAAAGCTAAAAAGTAATGCTATGAAAAAACATCCCAAAAAACTTTTTCGTGGCATTTGTTCAGCATTTTTTGTATAAAAATATTTTTTTTAAATGTGATGGTTATCAAGTTCTACAAATTTTGATAAAAAATGTTTTGGCGCGGCGCCACTATGTCGATTAGACACAATGTCGACCAAGCCATAATGTCGACCGGACACTATGTCGACTAGCCATAATGTCGACTAACGAAAATTTTCCCATGCCATAAAAAAGCCACGGTAAAAATTTTGCCGCCTAAATATTTGGAATTTTTATCATCAACTGACAATCTTTTTTTTCTTTATTGTTATCTCTTTGTATTTTGCACATATTTTGAAAATGGAAGTTATTTCTTCTCGAAAAGGAGGTTCATTAATTATTGATAATGGTTTTATCTTCAAAAAGCACGGCGAAAAAGGAACTGCCACCTATGGAAGACGATTATATTGGCGTTGCTGTGAATTTAACTGTAAGGCAACTTTAACCACTGATCCAGAATTTAATTATCAAGGACGTGGAAATACAACGAATTAGACGAAAAGAACGCCGAATTGAACACGATCATGATGATAATTTTGAAATACCTCAACATCTCAAATTCCTTGAAAGAATCAATGATCGCTTTGAAAGAAAACAAGTTTCGGTTTTACTGTTTGATTCTTATAATGAGCCTGCAATTGTACCTGATGCTGCTTCGTTTGATGAATTTATTGAAAATTATCTTGAATGGAATGCATAAATTGCATTAGCCTTTTTTTGGCGAAGAGCTAAACTTATTTTAGCATTTTTTGATGTACTCATAATTGACTTTAGCCAATTCATGGAATAAATATCATACGTTAGCCATTTATAATGAACGCATAATATACATTAGCCGATTTATGGAATACATATCATACGTTAGCCATTTAAAATGTAAGCTTTAATTGCGTGTCTAAGTTCATTTTTGATCTTTAAACGCTTGTCCTAGTCAATTTTTAAACTTTAATTGCGTGTCCTAGTTCATTATTGAACTTTAATTGCGTGTAATAGTTCATTTTTGATCTTTTAACGCGTGTCCTAGTTCATTATTGAACTTTAAATGCGTGTCCTAGTTCATTATTGAACTTTAATTGCGTGTCCTAGTTCATTATTGAACTTTAATTGCGTGTCCTAGTTCATTATTGAACTTTAATTGCGTGTCCTATTTCATTATTGAACTTTAAACGCGTGTCCTGTTTATTTTTAAACATTAATCACGTGTCCTAGTTCATTATTTAACTTTAATTGCGTGTCCTAGTTCATTATTTAACTTTAATCGAGTGTCCTAGTTTATTATTGAACTTTAATTGCGTGTCCTAGTTCATTATTTAACTTTAATTGCGTGTCCTAGTTAATTTTTAAACATTAATCGCGTGTCCTAGTTCATTATTGAACTTTAATTGCGTGTAATAGTTAATTTTTAAACATTAATCACGTGTCTTAGTTCATTATTGAACTTTAATTGCGTGTTCTAGTTCATTATTGATCTTTAACTGCGTGTCCTAGTTCATTATTGAACTTTAATTGCGTGTCCTAGTTCATTATTGAACTTTAATTGCGTGTCCAAGTTAATTTTTAAACATTAATCGCGTGTCCTAGTTCATTATTGAAATTTAATCGAGTTTCCTAGTTTATTATTGAACTTTAATGGCGTGTCCTAGTTCATTATTTAACTTTAATTGCGTGTCCTAGTTAATTTTTAAACAATAATCGCGTGTCCTAGTTCATTATTTAACTTTAATCGAGTGTCCTAGTTTATTATTGAACTTTAATTGCGTGTCCTAGTTCATTATTGAACTTTAATTGCGTGTCCTAGTTCATTACTGAACTTTAATTGCGTGTCCTATTTCATTATTGAACTTTAATTGCGTGTCCTAGTTCATTATTGAACTTTAATTGCGTGTCCTAGTTCATTATTGAACTTTAATTGCATGTCCTAGTTCATTATTGAACTTTAATTGCGTGTCCTAGTTCATTATTGAACTTTAATTGCGTGTCCTAGTTCATTATTGAACTTTAATTGCGTGTCCTAGTTCATTATTGAACTTTAATTGCTTGTCCTGTTTATTTTTAAACATTAATCACGTGTCCTATTTGATTATTGAACTTTAATTGCGTGTCCTAGTTCATTATTGAACTTTAATCACGTGTCCTAGTTCATTATTGAACTTTAATTGCGTGTACTAGTTCATTATTGAACTTTAATTCCGTGTCCTTTTTATTTTTAAACATTAATCACGTGTCCTAGTTCATTATTGATCTTTAATTGCGAGTCCTAGTTCATTATTGAACTATAATTGCGTATAATAGTTCATTTTTAAACATTAATCACGTGTCCTAGTTCATTATTGAACTTTAATTGCGTGTCCTAGTTCATTATTGAACTATAATTGCGTGTAATAGTTCATTTTTAAACATTAATCACGTGTCCTAGTTCATTATTGAACTTTAATCACGTGTCCTAGTTCATTATTGATCTTTAATTGCGTGTCCTAGTTCATTATTGAACTTTAATTGCGTGTCCTAGTTCATTATTGAACTTTAATTGCGTGTCCTGTTTATTTTTAAACATTAATCACGTGTCCTATTTGATTATTGAACTTTAATTGCGTGTCCTAGTTCATTATTGAACTTTAATCACGTGTCCTAGTTCATTATTGAACTTTAATTGCGTGTACTAGTTCATTATTGAACTTTAATTGCGTGTCCTAGTTCATTATTGAACTTTAATTGCGTGTCCTAGTTCATTATTGAACTTTAATTGCGTGTCCTAGTTCATTATTGAACTTTAATTGCGTGTCCTAGTTCATTACTGAACTTTAATTGCGTGTCCTATTTCATTATTGAACTTTAATTGCATGTCCTAGTTCATTATTGAACTTTAATTGCGTGTCCTAGTTCATTATTGAACTTTAAACGCGTGTCCTGTTTATTTTTAAACATTAATCACGTGTCCTAGTTCATTATTTAACTTTAATTGCGTGTCCTAGTTCATTATTTAACTTTAATCGAGTGTCCTAGTTTATTATTGAACTTTAATTGCGTGTCCTAGTTCATTATTGAACTTTAATTGCGTGTCCTTGTTCATTACTGAACTTTAATTGCGTGTCCTATTTCATTATTGAACTTTAATTGCGTGTCCTAGTTCATTATTGAACTTTAATTGCGTGTCCTAGTTCATTATTGAACTATAATTGCGTGTCCTAGTTCATTTTTGATCTTTAATCACGTGTCCTAGTTCATTATTGAACTTTAATTCCGTGTCCTAGTTCATTATTGAACTATAATTGCGTGTAATAGTTCATTTTTAAACATTAATCACGTGTCCTAGTTCATTATTGAACTTTAATCACGTGTCCTAGTTCATTATTGAACTTTAATTGCGTGTAATAGTTCATTTTTAAACATTAATCACGTGTCCTAGTTCATTATTGAACTTTAATTGCGTGTCCTAGTTCATTATTGAACTATAATTGCGTGTAATAGTTCATTTTTAAACATTAATCACGTGTCCTAGTTCATTATTGAACTTTAATCACGTGTCCTAGTTCATTTTTGATCTTTAATTGCGTGTCCTAGTTCATTTTTGATCTTTAATCACGTGTCCTAGTTCATTATTGAACTTTAATTCCGTGTCCTTTTTATTTTTAAACATTAATCACGTGTCCTAGTTCATTATTGAACTTTAATCACGTGTCCTAGTTCATTATTGAACTTTAATTGCGTGTAATAGTTCATTTTTAAACATTAATCACGTGTCCTAGATCAATATTGAACTTTAATTGCGTGTCCTAGTTCATTATTGAACTTTAATTGCTTGTCCTGTTTATTTTTAAACATTAATCACGTGTCCTATTTGATTATTGAACTTTAATTGCGTGTCCTAGTTCATTATTGAACTTTAATCACGTGTCCTAGTTCATTATTGAACTTTAATTGCGTGTACTAGTTCATTATTGAACTTTAATTCCGTGTCCTTTTTATTTTTAAACATTAATCACGTGTCCTAGTTCATTATTGATCTTTAATTGCGAGTCCTAGTTCATTATTGAACTATAATTGCGTATAATAGTTCATTTTTAAACATTAATCACGTGTCCTAGTTCATTATTGAACTTTAATTGCGTGTCCTAGTTCATTATTGAACTATAATTGCGTGTAATAGTTCATTTTTAAACATTAATCACGTGTCCTAGTTCATTATTGAACTTTAATCACGTGTCCTAGTTCATTATTGATCTTTAATTGCGTGTCCTAGTTCATTATTGAACTTTAATTGCGTGTCCTAGTTCATTATTGAACTTTAATTGCGTGTCCTGTTTATTTTTAAACATTAATCACGTGTCCTATTTGATTATTGAACTTTAATTGCGTGTCCTAGTTCATTATTGAACTTTAATCACGTGTCCTAGTTCATTATTGAACTTTAATTGCGTGTACTAGTTCATTATTGAACTTTAATTGCGTGTCCTAGTTCATTATTGAACTTTAATTGCGTGTCCTAGTTCATTATTGAACTTTAATTGCGTGTCCTAGTTCATTATTGAACTTTAATTGCGTGTCCTAGTTCATTACTGAACTTTAATTGCGTGTCCTATTTCATTATTGAACTTTAATTGCATGTCCTAGTTCATTATTGAACTTTAATTGCGTGTCCTAGTTCATTATTGAACTTTAAACGCGTGTCCTGTTTATTTTTAAACATTAATCACGTGTCCTAGTTCATTATTTAACTTTAATTGCGTGTCCTAGTTCATTATTTAACTTTAATCGAGTGTCCTAGTTTATTATTGAACTTTAATTGCGTGTCCTAGTTCATTATTGAACTTTAATTGCGTGTCCTTGTTCATTACTGAACTTTAATTGCGTGTCCTATTTCATTATTGAACTTTAATTGCGTGTCCTAGTTCATTATTGAACTTTAATTGCGTGTCCTAGTTCATTATTGAACTATAATTGCGTGTCCTAGTTCATTTTTGATCTTTAATCACGTGTCCTAGTTCATTATTGAACTTTAATTCCGTGTCCTAGTTCATTATTGAACTATAATTGCGTGTAATAGTTCATTTTTAAACATTAATCACGTGTCCTAGTTCATTATTGAACTTTAATCACGTGTCCTAGTTCATTATTGAACTTTAATTGCGTGTAATAGTTCATTTTTAAACATTAATCACGTGTCCTAGTTCATTATTGAACTTTAATTGCGTGTCCTAGTTCATTATTGAACTATAATTGCGTGTAATAGTTCATTTTTAAACATTAATCACGTGTCCTAGTTCATTATTGAACTTTAATCACGTGTCCTAGTTCATTTTTGATCTTTAATTGCGTGTCCTAGTTCATTTTTGATCTTTAATCACGTGTCCTAGTTCATTATTGAACTTTAATTCCGTGTCCTTTTTATTTTTAAACATTAATCACGTGTCCTAGTTCATTATTGAACTTTAATCACGTGTCCTAGTTCATTATTGAACTTTAATTGCGTGTAATAGTTCATTTTTAAACATTAATCACGTGTCCTAGATCAATATTGAACTTTAATTGCGTGTCCTAGTTCATTATTGATCTTTTAACGCGTGTCCTAGTTCATTATTGAACTATAATTGCGTGTAATAGTTCATTTTTAAACATTAATCACGTGTCCTAGTTCATTTTTGAACTTTAATTGCGTGTCCTAGTTCATTATTGAACTTTAATTGCGTGTCCTAGTTCATTATTGAACTTAAATTGCGTGTCCTAGTTCATTATTGAACTTTAATTGCGTGTCCTAGTTCATTATTGAACTTTAATTGCGTGTCCTATTTCATTATTGAACTTTAAACGCGTGTCCTGTTTATTTTTAAACATTAATCACGTGTCCTAGTTCATTATTGATCTTTAATTGCGTGTCCTAGTTCATTATTGAACTATAATTGCGTGTAATAGTTCATTTTTAAACATTAATCACGTGTCCTAGTTCATTATTGAACTTTAATTGCGTGTCCTAGTTCATTATTGAACTATAATTGCGTGTAATAGTTCATTTTTAAACATTAATCACGTGTCCTAGTTCATTATTGAACTTTAATCACGTGTCCTAGTTCATTTTTGATCTTTAATTGCGTGTCCTAGTTCATTATTGAACTTTAATCACGTGTCCTAGTTCATTATTGAACTTTAATTGCGTGTCCTAGTTCATTATTGAACTATAATTGCGTGTAATAGTTCATTATTGAACTTTAATCACGTGTCCTAGTTCATTATTGAACTTTAATTGCGTGTAATAGTTCATTTTTAAACATTAATCACGTGTCCTAGTTCATTATTGAACTTTAATTGCGTGTCCTAGTTCATTATTGAACTATAATTGGGTGTAATAGTTCATTTTTAAACATTAATCACGTGTCCTAGTTCATTATTGAACTTTAATCACGTGTCCTAGTTCATTTTTGATCTTTAATTGCGTGTCCTAGTTCATTATTGAACTTTAATCACGTGTCCTAGTTCATAATTGAACTTTAATTGCGTGTCCTAGTTCATTATTGAACTATAATTGCGTGTAATAGTTCATTTTTAAACATTAATCACGTGTCCTAGTTCATTATTGAACTTTAATTGCGTGTCCTAGTTCATTATTGAACTATAATTGGGTGTAATAGTTCATTTTTAAACATTAATCACGTGTCCTAGTTCATTATTGAACTTTAATCACGTGTCCTAGTTCATAATTGAACTTTAATCACGTGTCCTAGTTCATTATTGAACTTTAATTGCGTGTAATAGTTCATTTTTAAACATTAATCACGTGTCCTAGTTCATTATTGAACTTTAATCACGTGTCCTAGTTCATTTTTGATCTTTAATTGCGTGTCCTAGTTCATTTTTGATCTTTAATCACGTGTCCTAGTTCATTATTGAACTTTAATTCCGTGTCCTTTTTATTTTTAAACATTAATCACGTGTCCTAGTTCATTATTGAACTTTAATCACGTGTCCTAGTTCATTATTGAACTTTAATTGCGTGTAATAGTTCATTTTTAAACATTAATCACGTGTCCTAGTTCATTATTGAACTTTAATCACGTGTCCTAGTTCATTTTTGATCTTTAATTGCGTGTCCTAGTTCATTATTGAACTTTAATCACGTGTCCTAGTTCATTATTGAACTTTAATTGCGTGTCCTAGTTCATTATTGAACTATAATTGCGTGTAATAGTTCATTTTTAAACATTAATCACGTGTCCTAGTTCATTATTGAACTTTAATTGCGTGTCCTAGTTCATTATTGAACTATAATTGGGTGTAATAGTTCATTTTTAAACATTAATCACGTGTCCTAGTTCATTATTGAACTTTAATCACGTGTCCTAGTTCATAATTGAACTTTAATCACGTGTCCTAGTTCATTATTGAACTTTAATTGCGTGTAATAGTTCATTTTTAAACATTAATCACGTGTCCTAGTTCATTATTGAACTTTAATTGCGTGTCCTAGTTCATTATTGAACTATAATTGCGTGTAATAGTTCATTTTTAAACATTAATCACGTGTCCTAGTTCATTATTGAACTTTAATCACGTGTCCTAGTTCATTTTTGATCTTTAATTGCGTGTCCTAGTTCATTTTTGATCTTTAATCACGTGTCCTAGTTCATTTTTGATCTTTAATTCCGTGTCCTTTTTATTTTTAAACATTAATCACGTGTCCTAGTTCATTATTGAACTTTAATCACGTGTCCTAGTTCATTATTGAACTTTAATTGCGTGTAATAGTTCATTTTTAAACATTAATCACGTGTCCTAGTTCATTATTGAACTTTAATTGCGTGTCCTAGTTCATTATTGAACTTTAACTGCGTGTCCTAGTTCATTATTGAACTTTAATTGCGTGTCCTAGTTCATTACTGAACTTTAATTGCGTGTCCTATTTCATTATTGAACTTTAATTGCATGTCCTAGTTCATTATTGAACTTTAATTGCGTGTCCTAGTTCATTATTGAACTTTAAACGCGTGTCCTGTTTATTTTTAAACATTAATCACGTGTCCTAGTTCATTATTTAACTTTAATTGCGTGTCCTAGTTCATTATTTAACTTTAATCGAGTGTCCTAGTTTATTATTGAACTTTAATTGCGTGTCCTAGTTCATTATTGAACTTTAATTGCGTGTCCTAGTTCATTACTGAACTTTAATTGCGTGTCCTATTTCATTATTGAACTTTAATTGCGTGTCCTAGTTCATTATTGAACTTTAATTGCGTGTCCTAGTTCATTATTGAACTATAATTGCGTGTCCTAGTTCATTTTTGATCTTTAATCACGTGTCCTAGTTCATTATTGAACTTTAATTCCGTGTCCTAGTTCATTATTGAACTATAATTGCGTGTAATAGTTCATTTTTAAACATTAATCACGTGTCCTAGTTCATTATTGAACTTTAATCACGTGTCCTAGTTCATTATTGAACTTTAATTGCGTGTAATAGTTCATTTTTAAACATTAATCACGTGTCCTAGTTCATTATTGAACTTTAATTGCGTGTCCTAGTTCATTATTGAACTATAATTGCGTGTAATAGTTCATTTTTAAACATTAATCACGTGTCCTAGTTCATTATTGAACTTTAATCACGTGTCCTAGTTCATTTTTGATCTTTAATTGCGTGTCCTAGTTCATTTTTGATCTTTAATCACGTGTCCTAGTTCATTATTGAACTTTAATTCCGTGTCCTTTTTATTTTTAAACATTAATCACGTGTCCTAGTTCATTATTGAACTTTAATCACGTGTCCTAGTTCATTATTGAACTTTAATTGCGTGTAATAGTTCATTTTTAAACATTAATCACGTGTCCTAGATCAATATTGAACTTTAATTGCGTGTCCTAGTTCATTATTGATCTTTTAACGCGTGTCCTAGTTCATTATTGAACTATAATTGCGTGTAATAGTTCATTTTTAAACATTAATCACGTGTCCTAGTTCATTTTTGAACTTTAATTGCGTGTCCTAGTTCATTATTGAACTTTAATTGCGTGTCCTAGTTCATTATTGAACTATAATTGCGTGTAATAGTTCATTTTTAAACATTAATCACGTGTCCTAGTTCATTATTGAACTTTAATCACGTGTCCTAGTTCATTTTTGATCTTTAATTGCGTGTCCTAGTTCATTATTGAACTTTAATCACGTGTCCTAGTTCATTATTGAACTTTAATTGCGTGTCCTAGTTCATTATTGAACTATAATTGCGTGTAATAGTTCATTATTGAACTTTAATCACGTGTCCTAGTTCATTATTGAACTTTAATTGCGTGTAATAGTTCATTTTTAAACATTAATCACGTGTCCTAGTTCATTATTGAACTTTAATTGCGTGTCCTAGTTCATTATTGAACTATAATTGGGTGTAATAGTTCATTTTTGATCTTTAATTGCGTGTCCTAGTTCATTATTGAACTTTAATTTCGTGTCCTAGTTAATTTTTAAACAATAATCGCGTGTCCTAGTTCATTTTTGAACTTTAATCACGTGTCCTAGTTCATTTTTGATCTTTAATTGCGTGTCCTAGTTCATTTTTGATCTTTAATTGCGTGTCCTAGATCATTATTGAACTTTAATCACGTGTCCTAGTTCATTATTGATCTTTAATTGCGTGTCCTAGTTCATTATTGAACTTTAATCACGTGTCCTAGTTCATTATTGAACTTTAATCACGTGTCCTAGTTCATTTTTGATCTTTAATTGCGTGTCCTAGTTCATTTTTGATCTTTTATTGCGTGTCCTAGATCATTATTGAACTTTAATCACGTGCCCTAGTTCATTTTTGAACTTTAATCACGTGTCCTAGTTCATTTTTGATCTTTAATTGCGTGTCCTAGTTCATTTTTGATCTTTAATTGCGTGTCCTAGATCATTATTGAACTTTAATTGCGTGTCCTAGTTCATTATTGAACTTTAATTGCGTGTCCTAGTTCATTATTGAACTTTAATTTCGTGTCCTATTTAATTTTTAAACAATAATCGCGTGTCCTAGTTCATTATTGAACATTAATCACGTGTCCTAGTTCATTATTGAACTTTAATCACGTGTCCTAGATCATTATTGAACTTTAATTGCGTGTCCTAGTTCATTATTGAACTTTAATCACGTGTCCTAGTTCATTATTGAACTTTAATTGCGTGTCCTAGATCATTATTGAACTTTAATCACGTGTCCTAGTTCATTTTTGATCTTTAATTGCGTGTCCTAGTTCATTATTGAACTTTAATCACGTGCCCTAGTTCATTTTTGAACTTTAATCACGTGTCCTAGTTCATTTTTGATCTTTAATTGCGTGTCCTAGTTCATTTTTGATCTTTAATTGCGTGTCCTAGATCATTATTGAACTTTAATTGCGTGTCCTAGTTCATTATTGAACTTTAATTGCGTGTCCTAGTTCATTATTGAACTTTAATTTCGTGTCCTATTTAATTTTTAAACAATAATCGCGTGTCCTAGTTCATTATTGAACATTAATCACGTGTCCTAGTTCATTATTGAACTTTAATCACGTGTCCTAGATCATTATTGAACTTTAATTGCGTGTCCTAGTTCATTATTGAACTTTAATTGCGTGTCCTAGTTCATTATTGAACATTAATTGCGTGTACTAGTTAATTTTTAAACAATTATCGCGTGTCCTAGTTCATTACTGAACTTTAATTGCGTGTCCTAGTTCATTATTGAACTTTAATTGCGTGTCCTAGTTAATTTTTAAACATTAATCAGGTGTCCTAGTTCATTATTGAACTTTAATCACGTGTCCTAGTTCATTATTGAACTTTAATTGCGTGTAATAGTTCATTTTTGATCTTTAATTGCGTGTCCTAGTTCATTATTAAACTTTAATTGCGTGTCCTGTTTATTTTTAAACATTAATCACGTGTCCTAGTTCATTTTTGAACTTTAATCACGTGTCCTAGATCATTTTTGATCTTTAATTGCGTGTCCTAGTTCATTTTTGATCTTTAATTGCGTGTCCTAGATCATTATTGAACTTTAATTGCGTGTCCTAGTTCATTTTTGATCTTTAATTGCGTGTCCTAGATCATTATTGAACTTTAATTGCGTGTCCTAGTTCATTATTGAACTTTAATTGCGTGTCCTAGTTCATTTTTGATCTTTAATTGCGTGTCCTAGATCATTATTGAACTTTAATTGCGTGTCCTAGTTCATTATTGAACTTTAATTGCGTGTCCTAGTTCATTATTGAACTTTAATTGCGTGTACTAGTTCATTATTGAACTTTAATTGCGTGTCCTAGTTAATTTTTAAACATTAATCAGGTGTCCTAGTTCATTATTGAACTTTAATCACGTGTCCTAGTTCATTATTGAACTTTAATTGCGTGTAATAGTTCATTTTTGATCTTTAATTGCGTGTCCTAGTTCATTATTAAACTTTAATTGCGTGTCCTGTTTATTTTTAAACATTAATCGCGTGTCCTAGTTCATTATTGAACATTAATCACGTGTCCTAGTTCATTATTGAACTTTAATCACGTGTCCTAGTTCATTTTTGAACTTTAATCACGTGTCCTAGATCATTTTTGATCTTTAATTGCGTGTCCTAGTTCATTTTTGATCTTTAATTGCGTGTCCTAGATCATTATTGAACTTTAATTGCGTGTCCTAGTTCATTATTGAACTTTAATTGCGTGTCCTAGTTCATTATTGAACTTTAATTGCGTGTACTAGTTAATTTTTAAACAATAATCGCGTGTCCTAGTTCATTATTGAACATTAATCACGTGTCCTAGTTCATTATTGAACTTTAATTGCGTGTCCTAGTTCATTATTGAACTTTAATTGCGTGTCCTAGTTAATTTTTAAACATTAATCAGGTGTCCTAGTTCATTATTGAACTTTAATCACGTGTCCTAGTTCATTATTGAACTTTAATTGCGTGTAATAGTTCATTTTTGATCTTTAATTGCGTGTCCTAGTTCATTATTAAACTTTAATTGCGTGTCCTGTTTATTTTTAAACATTAATCACGTGTCCTAGATCATTATTGAACTTTAATCACGTGTCCTAGTTCATTATTGAACATTAATCACGTGTCCTAGTTCATTATTGAACTTTAATCACGTGTCCTAATTCATTTTTGAACTTTAATCACGTGTCCTAGATCATTTTTGATCTTTAATTGCGTGTCCTAGTTCATTTTTGATCTTTAATTGCGTGTCCTAGATCATTATTGAACTTTAATTGCGTGTCCTAGTTCATTATTGAACTTTAATTGCGTGTCCTAGTTCATTATTGAACATTAATCAGGTGTCCTAGTTCATTATTGAACTTTAATCACGTGTCCTAGTTCATTATTGAACTTTAATCACGTGTCCTAGTTCATTATTGAACTTTAATTGCGTGTCCTAGTTCATTATTGAACTTTAATTTCGTGTCCTAGTTAATTTTTAAACAATAATCGCGTGTCCTAGTTCATTATTGAACATTAATCACGTGTCCTAGTTCATTATTGAACTTTAATCACGTGTCCTAGTTCATTTTTGAACTTTAATCACGTGTCCTAGATCATTTTTGATCTTTAATTGCGTGTCCTAGTTCATTTTTGATCTTTAATTGCGTGTCCTAGATCATTATTGAACTTTAATTGCGTGTCCTAGTTCATTATTGAACTTTAATTGCGTGTCCTAGTTCATTATTGAACTTTAATTGCGTGTACTAGTTAATTTTTAAACAATAATCGCGTGTCCTAGTTCATTATTGAACATTAATCACGTGTCCTAGTTCATTATTGAACTTTAATTGCGTGTCCTAGTTCATTATTGAACTTTAATTGCGTGTCCTAGTTAATTTTTAAACATTAATCAGGTGTCCTAGTTCATTATTGAACTTTAATCACGTGTCCTAGTTCATTATTGAACTTTAATTGCGTGTAATAGTTCATTTTTGATCTTTAATTGCGTGTCCTAGTTCATTATTAAACTTTAATTGCGTGTCCTGTTTATTTTTAAACATTAATCACGTGTCCTAGATCATTATTGAACTTTAATCACGTGTCCTAGTTCATTATTGAACATTAATCACGTGTCCTAGTTCATTATTGAACTTTAATCACGTGTCCTAATTCATTTTTGAACTTTAATCACGTGTCCTAGATCATTTTTGATCTTTAATTGCGTGTCCTAGTTCATTTTTGATCTTTAATTGCGTGTCCTAGATCATTATTGAACTTTAATTGCGTGTCCTAGTTCATTATTAAACTTTAATTGCGTGTCCTAGTTCATTATTGAACATTAATCAGGTGTCCTAGTTCATTATTGAACTTTAATCACGTGTCCTAGTTCATTATTGAACTTTAATTGCGTGTAATAGTTCATTTTTGATCTTTAATTGCGTGTAATAGTTCATTTTTGATCTTTAATTGCGTGTCCTAGTTCATTATTAAACTTTAATTGCGTGTCCTGTTTATTTTTAAACATTAATCACGTGTCCTAGTTCATTATTGAACTTTAATTGCGTGTCCTAGTTCATTTTTGAACTTTAATCACGTGTCCTAGTTCATTTTTGATCTTTAATTGCGTGTCCTAGTTCATTTTTGATCTTTAATTGCGTGTCCTAGATCATTATTGAACTTTAATCACGTGTCCTAGTTCATTATTGATCTTTAATTGCGTGTCCTAGTTCATTATTGAACTTTAATCACGTGTCCTAGTTCATTATTGAACTTTAATCACGTGTCCTAGTTCATTATTGAACTTTAATTGCGTGTCCTAGTTCATTATTGAACTTTAATTGCGTGTCCTAGTTAATTTTTAAACATTAATCAGGTGTCCTAGTTCATTATTGAACTTTAATCACGTGTCCTAGTTAATTTTTAAACATTAATCAGGTGTCCTAGTTCATTATTGAACTTTAATCACGTGTCCTAGTTCATTATTGATCTTTAATTGCGTGTCCTAGTTCATTTTTAAACATTAATCAGGTGTCCTAGTTCATTATTGAACTTTAATCACGTGTCCTAGTTCATTATTGAACTTTAATTGCGTGTAATAGTTCATTTTTGATCTTTAATTGCGTGTCCTAGTTCATTATTAAACTTTAATTGCGTGTCCTGTTTATTTTTAAACATTAATCACGTGTCCTAGTTCATTATTGAACTTTAATTGCGTTTCCTAGATCATTATTGAACTTTAATCACGTGTCCTAGTTCATTATTGATCTTTAATTGCGTGTCCTAGTTCATTATTGAACTTTAATCACGTGTCCTAGTTCATTATTGAACTTTAATCACGTGTCCTAGTTCATTATTGAACTTTAATTGCGTGTCCTAGTTCATTATTGAACTTTAATTGCGTGTCCTAGTTAATTTTTAAACATTAATCAGGTGTCCTAGTTCATTATTGAACTTTAATCACGTGTCCTAGTTAATTTTTAAACATTAATCAGGTGTCCTAGTTCATTATTGAACTTTAATCACGTGTCCTAGTTCATTATTGAACTTTAATCACGTGTCCTAGTTAATTTTTAAACATTAATCAGGTGTCCTAGTTCATTATTGAACTTTAATCACGTGTCCTAGTTCATTATTGAACTTTAATTGCGTGTCCTAGTTAATTTTTAAACATTAATCAGGTGTCCTAGTTAATTTTTAAACATTAATCAGGTGTCCTAGTTCATTATTGAACTTTAATTGCGTGTCCTAGTTCATTATTGAACTTTAATTGCGTGTAATAGTTCATTTTTGATCTTTAATTGCGTGTAATAGTTCATTTTTGATCTTTAATTGCGTGTCCTAGTTCATTATTAAACTTTAATTGCGTGTCCTGTTTATTTTTAAACATTAATAACGTGTCCTAGTTCATTATTGAACTTTAATTGCGTGTCCTAGTTCATTTTTGAACTTTAATCACGTGTCCTAGTTCATTTTTGATCTTTAATTGCGTGTCCTAGTTCATTATTGAACTTTAATTGCGTGTCCTAGTTCATTATTGAACTTTAATTGCGTGTCCTAGTTAATTTTTAAACATTAATCAGGTGTCCTAGTTCATTATTGAACTTTAATCGCGTGTCCTAGTTCATTATTGAACTTTAATTGCGTGTCCTAGTTCATTATTGAACTTTAATTGCGTGTCCTAGTTAATTTTTAAACATTAATCAGGTGTCCTAGTTCATTATTGAACTTTAATCACGTGTCCTAGTTCATTATTGAACTTTAATTGCGTGTAATAGTTCATTTTTGATCTTTAATTGCGTGTCCTAGTTCATTATTAAACTTTAATTGCGTGTCCTGTTTATTTTTAAACATTAATCACGTGTCCTAGTTCATTATTGAACTTTAATTGCGTGTCCTAGTTCATTTTTGAACTTTAATCACGTGTCCTAGTTCATTTTTGATCTTTAATTGCGTGTCCTAGTTCATTTTTGATCTTTAATTGCGTGTCCTAGATCATTATTGAACTTTAATCACGTGTCCTAGTTCATTATTGATCTTTAATTGCGTGTCCTAGTTCATTATTGAACTTTAATCACGTGTCCTAGTTCATTTTTGATTTTTAATTGCGTGTCCTAGTTCATTATTGAACTTTAATCACGTGTCCTAGTTCATTATTGATCTTTAATTGCGTGTCCTAGTTCATTATTGAACTTTAATCACGTGTCCTAGTTCATTATTGAACTTTAATCACGTGTCCTAGTTCATTTTTGAACTTTAATCACGTGTCCTAGTTCATTTTTGATCTTTAATTGCGTGTCCTAGTTCATTTTTGATCTTTAATTGCGTGTCCTAGATCATTATTGAACTTTAATCACGTGTCCTAGTTCATTTTTGAACTTTAATCACGTGTCCTAGTTCATTTATGAACTTTAATTGCGTGTCCTGTTTATTTTTAAACATTAATCACGTGTCCTAGTTCATTATTGAACTTTAATCACGTGTCCTAGTTCATTTTTGAACTTTAATCACGTGTCCTAGTTCATTATTAAACTTTAATTGCGTGTCCTAGTTCATTTTTGATCTTTAATTGCGTGTCCTAGATCATTATTGAACTTTAATCACGTGTCCTAGTTCATTATTGATCTTTAATTGCGTGTCCTAGTTCATTATTGAACATTAATCAGGTGTCCTAGTTCATTATTGAACTTTAATCACGTGTCCTAGTTCATTATTGAACTTTAATTGCGTGTAATAGTTCATTTTTGATCTTTAATTGCGTGTAATAGTTCATTTTTGATCTTTAATTGCGTGTCCTAGTTCATTATTAAACTTTAATTGCGTGTCCTGTTTATTTTTAAACATTAATCACGTGTCCTAGATCATTATTGAACTTTAATCACGTGTCCTAGTTCATTATTGAACATTAATCACGTGTCCTAGTTCATTATTGAACTTTAATCACGTGTCCTAATTCATTTTTGAACTTTAATCACGTGTCCTAGATCATTTTTGATCTTTAATTGCGTGTCCTAGTTCATTTTTGATCTTTAATTGCGTGTCCTAGATCATTATTGAACTTTAATTGCGTGTCCTAGTTCATTATTAAACTTTAATTGCGTGTCCTAGTTCATTATTGAACATTAATCAGGTGTCCTAGTTCATTATTGAACTTTAATCACGTGTCCTAGTTCATTATTGAACTTTAATTGCGTGTAATAGTTCATTTTTGATCTTTAATTGCGTGTAATAGTTCATTTTTGATCTTTAATTGCGTGTCCTAGTTCATTATTAAACTTTAATTGCGTGTCCTGTTTATTTTTAAACATTAATCACGTGTCCTAGTTCATTATTGAACTTTAATTGCGTGTCCTAGTTCATTTTTGAACTTTAATCACGTGTCCTAGTTCATTTTTGATCTTTAATTGCGTGTCCTAGTTCATTTTTGATCTTTAATTGCGTGTCCTAGATCATTATTGAACTTTAATCACGTGTCCTAGTTCATTATTGAACTTTAATCACGTGTCCTAATTCATTTTTGAACTTTAATCACGTGTCCTAGATCATTTTTGATCTTTAATTGCGTGTCCTAGTTCATTTTTGATCTTTAATTGCGTGTCCTAGTTCATTTTTAAACATTAATCAGGTGTCCTAGTTCATTATTGAACTTTAATCACGTGTCCTAGTTCATTATTGAACTTTAATTGCGTGTAATAGTTCATTTTTGATCTTTAATTGCGTGTCCTAGTTCATTATTAAACTTTAATTGCGTGTCCTGTTTATTTTTAAACATTAATCACGTGTCCTAGTTCATTATTGAACTTTAATTGCGTTTCCTAGATCATTATTGAACTTTAATCACGTGTCCTAGTTCATTATTGATCTTTAATTGCGTGTCCTAGTTCATTATTGAACTTTAATCACGTGTCCTAGTTCATTATTGAACTTTAATCACGTGTCCTAGTTCATTATTGAACTTTAATTGCGTGTCCTAGTTCATTATTGAACTTTAATTGCGTGTCCTAGTTAATTTTTAAACATTAATCAGGTGTCCTAGTTCATTATTGAACTTTAATCACGTGTCCTAGTTAATTTTTAAACATTAATCAGGTGTCCTAGTTCATTATTGAACTTTAATCACGTGTCCTAGTTCATTATTGAACTTTAATCACGTGTCCTAGTTAATTTTTAAACATTAATCAGGTGTCCTAGTTCATTATTGAACTTTAATCACGTGTCCTAGTTCATTATTGAACTTTAATTGCGTGTCCTAGTTAATTTTTAAACATTAATCAGGTGTCCTAGTTCATTATTGAACTTTAATCACGTGTCCTAGTTCATTATTGAACTTTAATTGCGTGTAATAGTTCATTTTTGATCTTTAATTGCGTGTAATAGTTCATTTTTGATCTTTAATTGCGTGTCCTAGTTCATTATTAAACTTTAATTGCGTGTCCTGTTTATTTTTAAACATTAATAACGTGTCCTAGTTCATTATTGAACTTTAATTGCGTGTCCTAGTTCATTTTTGAACTTTAATCACGTGTCCTAGTTCATTTTTGATCTTTAATTGCGTGTCCTAGTTCATTATTGAACTTTAATTGCGTGTCCTAGTTCATTATTGAACTTTAATTGCGTGTCCTAGTTAATTTTTAAACATTAATCAGGTGTCCTAGTTCATTATTGAACTTTAATCGCGTGTCCTAGTTCATTATTGAACTTTAATTGCGTGTCCTAGTTCATTATTGAACTTTAATTGCGTGTCCTAGTTAATTTTTAAACATTAATCAGGTGTCCTAGTTCATTATTGAACTTTAATCACGTGTCCTAGTTCATTATTGAACTTTAATTGCGTGTAATAGTTCATTTTTGATCTTTAATTGCGTGTCCTAGTTCATTATTAAACTTTAATTGCGTGTCCTGTTTATTTTTAAACATTAATCACGTGTCCTAGTTCATTATTGAACTTTAATTGCGTGTCCTAGTTCATTTTTGAACTTTAATCACGTGTCCTAGTTCATTTTTGATCTTTAATTGCGTGTCCTAGTTCATTTTTGATCTTTAATTGCGTGTCCTAGATCATTATTGAACTTTAATCACGTGTCCTAGTTCATTATTGATCTTTAATTGCGTGTCCTAGTTCATTATTGAACTTTAATCACGTGTCCTAGTTCATTATTGAACTTTAATCACGTGTCCTAGTTCATTATTGAACTTTAATTGCGTGTCCTAGTTCATTATTGAACTTTAATTGCGTGTCCTAGTTAATTTTTAAACATTAATCAGGTGTCCTAGTTCATTATTGAACTTTAATCACGTGTCCTAGTTAATTTTTAAACATTAATCAGGTGTCCTAGTTCATTATTGAACTTTAATCACGTGTCCTAGTTCATTATTGATCTTTAATTGCGTGTCCTAGTTCATTTTTAAACATTAATCAGGTGTCCTAGTTCATTATTGAACTTTAATCACGTGTCCTAGTTCATTATTGAACTTTAATTGCGTGTAATAGTTCATTTTTGATCTTTAATTGCGTGTCCTAGTTCATTATTAAACTTTAATTGCGTGTCCTGTTTATTTTTAAACATTAATCACGTGTCCTAGTTCATTATTGAACTTTAATTGCGTTTCCTAGATCATTATTGAACTTTAATCACGTGTCCTAGTTCATTATTGATCTTTAATTGCGTGTCCTAGTTCATTATTGAACTTTAATCACGTGTCCTAGTTCATTATTGAACTTTAATCACGTGTCCTAGTTCATTATTGAACTTTAATTGCGTGTCCTAGTTCATTATTGAACTTTAATTGCGTGTCCTAGTTAATTTTTAAACATTAATCAGGTGTCCTAGTTCATTATTGAACTTTAATCACGTGTCCTAGTTAATTTTTAAACATTAATCAGGTGTCCTAGTTCATTATTGAACTTTAATCACGTGTCCTAGTTCATTATTGAACTTTAATCACGTGTCCTAGTTAATTTTTAAACATTAATCAGGTGTCCTAGTTCATTATTGAACTTTAATCACGTGTCCTAGTTCATTATTGAACTTTAATTGCGTGTCCTAGTTAATTTTTAAACATTAATCAGGTGTCCTAGTTCATTATTGAACTTTAATCACGTGTCCTAGTTCATTATTGAACTTTAATTGCGTGTAATAGTTCATTTTTGATCTTTAATTGCGTGTAATAGTTCATTTTTGATCTTTAATTGCGTGTCCTAGTTCATTATTAAACTTTAATTGCGTGTCCTGTTTATTTTTAAACATTAATAACGTGTCCTAGTTCATTATTGAACTTTAATTGCGTGTCCTAGTTCATTATTGAACTTTAATCACGTGTCCTAGTTCATTATTGAACTTTAATTGCGTGTAATAGTTCATTTTTGATCTTTAATTGCGTGTCCTAGTTCATTATTAAACTTTAATTGCGTGTCCTGTTTATTTTTAAACATTAATCACGTGTCCTAGTTCATTATTGAACTTTAATTGCGTTTCCTAGATCATTATTGAACTTTAATCACGTGTCCTAGTTCATTATTGATCTTTAATTGCGTGTCCTAGTTCATTATTGAACTTTAATCACGTGTCCTAGTTCATTATTGAACTTTAATCACGTGTCCTAGTTCATTATTGAACTTTAATTGCGTGTCCTAGTTCATTATTGAACTTTAATTGCGTGTCCTAGTTAATTTTTAAACATTAATCAGGTGTCCTAGTTCATTATTGAACTTTAATCACGTGTCCTAGTTAATTTTTAAACATTAATCAGGTGTCCTAGTTCATTATTGAACTTTAATCACGTGTCCTAGTTCATTATTGAACTTTAATCACGTGTCCTAGTTAATTTTTAAACATTAATCAGGTGTCCTAGTTCATTATTGAACTTTAATCACGTGTCCTAGTTCATTATTGAACTTTAATTGCGTGTCCTAGTTAATTTTTAAACATTAATCAGGTGTCCTAGTTCATTATTGAACTTTAATCACGTGTCCTAGTTCATTATTGAACTTTAATTGCGTGTAATAGTTCATTTTTGATCTTTAATTGCGTGTAATAGTTCATTTTTGATCTTTAATTGCGTGTCCTAGTTCATTATTAAACTTTAATTGCGTGTCCTGTTTATTTTTAAACATTAATAACGTGTCCTAGTTCATTATTGAACTTTAATTGCGTGTCCTAGTTCATTTTTGAACTTTAATCACGTGTCCTAGTTCATTTTTGATCTTTAATTGCGTGTCCTAGTTCATTATTGAACTTTAATTGCGTGTCCTAGTTCATTATTGAACTTTAATTGCGTGTCCTAGTTAATTTTTAAACATTAATCAGGTGTCCTAGTTCATTATTGAACTTTAATCGCGTGTCCTAGTTCATTATTGAACTTTAATTGCGTGTCCTAGTTCATTATTGAACTTTAATTGCGTGTCCTAGTTAATTTTTAAACATTAATCAGGTGTCCTAGTTCATTATTGAACTTTAATCACGTGTCCTAGTTCATTATTGAACTTTAATTGCGTGTAATAGTTCATTTTTGATCTTTAATTGCGTGTCCTAGTTCATTATTAAACTTTAATTGCGTGTCCTGTTTATTTTTAAACATTAATCACGTGTCCTAGTTCATTATTGAACTTTAATTGCGTGTCCTAGTTCATTTTTGAACTTTAATCACGTGTCCTAGTTCATTTTTGATCTTTAATTGCGTGTCCTAGTTCATTTTTGATCTTTAATTGCGTGTCCTAGATCATTATTGAACTTTAATCACGTGTCCTAGTTCATTATTGATCTTTAATTGCGTGTCCTAGTTCATTATTGAACTTTAATCACGTGTCCTAGTTCATTTTTGATTTTTAATTGCGTGTCCTAGTTCATTATTGAACTTTAATCACGTGTCCTAGTTCATTATTGATCTTTAATTGCGTGTCCTAGTTCATTATTGAACTTTAATCACGTGTCCTAGTTCATTATTGAACTTTAATCACGTGTCCTAGTTCATTTTTGAACTTTAATCACGTGTCCTAGTTCATTTTTGATCTTTAATTGCGTGTCCTAGTTCATTTTTGATCTTTAATTGCGTGTCCTAGATCATTATTGAACTTTAATCACGTGTCCTAGTTCATTTTTGAACTTTAATCACGTGTCCTAGTTCATTTATGAACTTTAATTGCGTGTCCTGTTTATTTTTAAACATTAATCACGTGTCCTAGTTCATTATTGAACTTTAATCACGTGTCCTAGTTCATTTTTGAACTTTAATCACGTGTCCTAGTTCATTATTAAACTTTAATTGCGTGTCCTAGTTCATTTTTGATCTTTAATTGCGTGTCCTAGATCATTATTGAACTTTAATCACGTGTCCTAGTTCATTATTGATCTTTAATTGCGTGTCCTAGTTCATTATTGAACTTTAATCACGTGTCCTAGTTCATTATTGAACTTTAATCACGTGTCCTAGTTCATTTTTGAACTTTAATCACGTGTCCTAGTTCATTTTTGATCTTTAATTGCGTGTCCTAGATCATTATTGAACTTTAATCACGTGTCCTAGTTCATTTTTGAACTTTAATCACGTGTCCTAGTTCATTTTTGATCTTTAATTGCGTGTCCTAGTTCATTTTTGATCTTTAATCGCGTGTCCTAGTTCATTTTTGATCTTTAATTGCGTGTCCTAGTTCATTTTTGATCTTTAATCGCGTGTCCTAGTTCATTATTGAACATTAATCACGTGTCCTAGTTCATTATTGAACTTTAATTGCGTGTCCTAGTTCATTATTGAACTTTAATTGCGTGTCCTAGTTAATTTTTAAACATTAATCAGGTGTCCTAGATCATTATTGAACTTTAATCACGTGTCCTAGTTCATTTTTGAACTTTAATCACGTGTCCTAGTTCATTTATGATCTTTAATTGCGTGTCCTAGTTCATTTTTGATCTTTAATTGCGTGTCCTAGATCATTATTGAACTTTAATTGCGTGTCCTAGTTCATTATTGAACTTTAATTGCGTGTCCTAGTTCATTATTGAACTTTAATTTCGTGTCCTAGTTAATTTTTAAACAATAATCGCGTGTCCTAGTTCATTATTGAACATTAATCACGTGTCCTAGTTCATTATTGAACTTTAATCACGTGTCCTAGATCATTATTGAACTTTAATTGCGTGTCCTAGTTCATTATTGAACTTTAATTGCGTGTCCTAGTTCATTATTGAACATTAATTGCGTGTACTAGTTAATTTTTAAACAATTATCGCGTGTCCTAGTTCATTATTGAACTTTAATTGCGTGTCCTAGTTCATTATTATTTGAAACATCGTTAAATCGATTTTGTCTAATTAAAGTCCCATAGACTTCTTCAACTAAATCGTTTTCAGTAATAAAATCGATAGGAATTTCAAAGTTGTCATTTTCATCGTTAATTTTACCTTCGCCGATTTCTAACAGATATTTTGCAAATTCAGTTTCTTCAGCATCAGCGCGCATATTTTGGTGTAATTTAAATTGTTCAAAACTTTTCCAGAGATTACTAAATTTTATTGATAGGTTAACACATTCTGAACGGGTGCCATTTTTTCTGACAGGTAGTAATTGACGAAAATCACCACCAAGTATTACTATTTTACCACCAAAAGGTTCATCAATTTTAGTAAAATCTCGTAAAGTTCTATCCATAATTTCAAAAGCATATCGTGGTGCCATTGGTGTTTCATCACAAATGAAAACATCTGTATTTTTCAAATTTTCGGCTTGTTTTGTTTTTGGGGTTAAAATTGAATTTGAGTCCGAATAGAGAGGAACAGGTAGCCCAATAGTTTTATGAACAGTTTTTCCAGAAGATTTTGATTTTGCTCATTTTTCTGAATTTCTCAAGGTTAGCGCATTTTTTGATTTCGTTTTTTAAGAAATAATTCTTATAACATTCATTCTTGAATATATTTTTTTATAGAAAAACCGACAAACATATTTCCATTTAATTTTTCATCAAAACATATCAGAAAATTATAAACGCATTCTTTTGTCTTTTTCAAATTGGGCAATAAATTTAGTTAAAATTGACGAAACATATCTTACACCGATTCTTAATTTTTAATTTTGGCATTCAGAAAATAGCTCAAAATTCGAGAAGATGTTTCACTTATAAAATTAAAATATTTCTAATTTTCTTTTTTTTCTTCGAATCAAATTTTTTACCTAGACAAATGTGTTTTTTTTTTACTTTTTATCTTTTTTAAAAATAAAATTTTGTTATTTGAGTTTTATCTAAACATAAATTATTTTTTACAAAAGATAGTTTTTTTAAACTAAATAAAATATATATGTTGCAAGTGTATGACAAATTTGCTAAATGACTAACAAAAAAAAACGCACACACAAACAAATATTTCCATCAATTTTTGGTAGTTAATAATTTTGTTGTTAGTTTTTATTTTCCTTTTAGAATATAACTCAAGTGTTTATCGTTTTCCAAAAAAAGATGGATGGTTCAGCTTTATGGTTGGAAACTATCATACTCTGGCCATTGCTTGCTCTCCTAATCATTTATTTTTTTGGCTTGATTTAATGCCAAAACAAAAAAAGTTTTGCCGAGATTTGTATATATATATTTATTAGTTTTTTTTTCAGAATTTTTTCTTGAAATTATTTTTGTGTGTCGAAATCGAATTTGATTTTATCAGGATCAGTGGAAATATGTTTACTACTTCGCGTGCTCAAGATTTTTCGCTTCCTCAAACTTTGATATTTTACATCGCAAAAAACCCATCCTCCGCGAAAGTTTATCAAAAATTAATTCAAACATGCAAATATTTTTTCTCCAAAAATCCTATTTTTACCAATAGTTCACTTTATTTTCATCGTTCTAAAAATTGGAGTATAACTATTAATCAAACGATTGAATTAAATTTACAAAATATTCCATTCAAGCTTTGGCTTACTAGAAACTTAATTGCTGAGACCAAATCCAATGGAAATGATGTTAGCTTTTTGTTAACCAAGATCTATCGTTGTGAACTCGGTTACTTAAAAATTGCAAATCAAAATTTGACATGGAATGAATACAAAAAGCTAACCAATTCTTTTCGCATCAGTGACTTTCAATTTAAAAATGTAATCGTGAGAGATGATGATGGTATATTGGTTCCAGTCGAACGAATTCTTGAAAGGCTTCCAAATGTTTCACGATGCACATAGTAAGTAATTTTTTTTAAAATAAAAATTTTTTAATATCATTTTTCGTAGTATTTTTTATAACATTCAAGAATCCAGCTACACTTGTGAAACGACCCAAAAATTGTCAGAACTTCCACCTTTCAAGCGAAATATAACTTTATCGTTTTTTGGAGTGTCTGAATATTTTGATCCAATTTATTTTGCAACTTTTTTAGAAGTAAAAAAATAATTTCATTTTCTAAACTTTTAATATTTAAATAGTTAATTTGTTAGAAAAATGAAGGCATCTTCTTAACAAAATTTCATTCCACTGTTTCTGAAAGCATTCAAAAACAATTTGAAATTTTAGTGAAAGAAAATTTCAAAAGTAAAACGAAAAAAATTATTAAATGGTTTGACGCATATAAAGTGTGGGAGGTGACTCGCTAAATATTAAAAAAAAGTTGAAGGTAATATGGAAGATAAAAAATCGATATTTCTGATTTTATTCATTTTGGCGTTCATTGTTTTTTGTGTGGAATTCTTTTAATATTTGACCTTTGCATTGCTTTCGAATAAAAAATTCAAATGTGTAATTATTTTTCTTGTGAAATGAGTTTTTTCAAACGCAGCAACACGATAAAAAGAAGAAAAGCATTGGAAAAATGCCAAATAAAATAAAAATGGAAAAAAACAGAAAATTTTTATAAGTATAAAAAATTGACTGCTTTTTCTTTGTTTGTTTTTTTTGCATCTTTGATTTAACCGAATAGAGAGGTTTTTTACCGGTGGAAAAAGTTGGTTGGGTATCAAACTCTTAGTCCCAGCGAAATGACATGTTTAGACCTCCCTTGTTAGTTTTTTTGTTCACGAAAAAAAGATACAAACACAAAAAATAAAATGACTCAAACTATGCATGATTAATGGAAACTGGGTTTTGCTTTTATTGTCCTAAACACACGTATGATGTCTAGCTCTATTTCCGGCTACAAACTTGAATCATAAACAAAAATTTAATTTTTCTTTTAAAAACATCATCAGGCACAATTTAAAAAAGATATATTTATTTATTTTACATTGAGTTATTAATAATTTTTTATTAACAAAATATGGGTGATCGAGAATATTTCCATGAACTTCGGTCTAAATTTTATCCTGATTATTTTGGCGTTGACGAAGAATATAAAAAAGTTATGCTAAAACTTGTAAACGATTTTTACGAAGTTTCAAATGTTGCAGAAAGGGAAAAAATATTCATCAATTTTGCCATGGATTTCACTGTTATTCCAGTATTATCTCAAAAAATGATTCAATAGTAAGCGAGCTTTAATACTCAAAATTATATTTTTTAAATAAATAAATATTACAAATGCTTTTTTTTCAGCTTGACAGATGAAAATTATGATCCATCAAATATTTTGAAAATTTTATTATTGCAATTATATGATAAAACCATATTTAACATTGCAGCGACATATAATAATAAAAATAAAATTGATATGCTAAAGAAATTTTTACCTTTTTCCAAATGTTATGGTTATAATATTGATCAATTTAATACAGAAGCATCTTTAACTTTTCCTAATAAGAAAATGGAAGAAAAAATGGAGGATTATGATAAAAAATCAGGTAAATAATATAAAAGAGAGTATATTTACTTATAAAAAGTATTAAAAAAAAATAATTTTTAGATCGTCCATTGTCAAAAGAAAAATTTAAAATGTATGAAAAAGCTGTAATATTTTCAAAGAGATTGTCGCAGCTCTTTATTAATCGAGATTATGAAAAATTTATTAATATTTGTTTTGAATGGGATGATCAAAAATTTGGATATCAATCCATCGAATATGCCCTCAAACTTAATTACGAAAACAAAGATTTTTGGAAAGCTTATATTTTTGCAGTTAAAAAACGAAACATAAAGGTAAGCTTTCATTTTTTTATTCTTTTTTTTGACAAAAATTGTGTCCTTGAAACGTTGATTCATTCGTGAATTTTCGATTATGCTTAATATTTATAAACGTTACACTGGTTTATTTCTTGATGATAAACAAATGAAAAGAGAATATGAAATTGAAAGATTTCGTGCTTTAGCAGATCCTGATTTTGATGATTTAACAGATTTGGAATATTATTTATTTGATGAAATTCCCAAGTCATTAGAAAATATTCAAAATATTTTTCAAAATGGAAATACTCAAATATTTTCTTTCCCAAAAACTATTATGAATCAGTGGCCCTTCTCATAAAAAAAGTTCATGAACTTTTTTAAAAAAGTATTGACCTTTTCGCTTCAAGACCGCGTTTTTTGCAAAGGAAAAAAGTTCATGAACTTTTTTTATGAGAAGGGCCACAGAGCTGCAAAAACGCGACGCTAAAACAAAACGCTGAACGCGCGCGTTTCTTTTTTTAGAAAAGCGCGTCGCGCGCGAACGCGGAAAATGAAAAAGAAAAAAAGCGCGTCGCGCGCGACGCTAAACAATTCGCTAAACTTTGGCGAATCTTTTTTAAAGCATAATTAATGTAATTTTTTGTTATTTTTTTGATCCAATGCTTCTATTTAAGTCATAATAAATAATATGAATTAATTTTTCTACCACTTTTGCTGTACTTCTGCAAATTCTTAAGTTAGCGTTGATTCGCGACGCTAAACAAACGCGAAATAAAATTTTAGCGTCGCGCGCTAAAGCGCGCGTTTTTGCAGCCCTGTTATGAATTATATTCTTAGCGTTATGCCAGCAGAAACTAAATTAAAAATATTTCAATCAAGTAAAATATTTTTTATTCAAAATCCCGCTCCAATTTGCCATAAACTTGAAATTGGCGAAGGACGTGATGTCAAGAATGGATATTATCAACAATCCCTTAAATTTAAATACAATTATATCGATTTGGATGTATTAAAGAATTTATGTATTAGCAATAGATTGGATTTTAAATTTCCACATTTGGAAATGCTTAGCAACGTTATTTCAAATTTAAATAATTGTGAAGCTCGTTTCATTAATAATGGGCAGCAAGTTATTTCTTTAAATGATTTGAAATTTTTGGCAAGTTCAAAGCTTGAAACATTTAAATTGGATAATGGTGGAATTATAAATTCTGATGGAACTGTTGCATGCGTTGAAAAAATTTTACAGCCTCTTGGAAGTGCATACGAAATTGAGTAAGTCTCGTGAATCTTTTACATAAAAAAAAACTTATCATTTTTATTATACATTTTTAGCATTTCTATGAACCAAACTTTCGAATTATCACCTAATTTTTCTTTATTAAATTTAATAAGAAAAACAAAACTTATATATTTTTATTTGGGAAAATTCAGCTCCCTTTTAAATTTGGAAGATTATTGTGATTTTATTTTAGTAAGTTTTAGGTTTTGATTTTAAATTTATTTTCTAAGTTCCAATAAACTTTTTTTAGGAAAATGGGAAAGTCGCAAAAGAGACTTATTTTCGAGTTGGGTTTGGTAGCAATAATGTTTCAAAAGAAGAAAGAGATACTTTCGATCAAGCTGTTTATGATTTTATTATGGAAAAATTTAATGTAAACATTCAACAATATTCTCTTCATGGATATTCTGGTAATTATACATCCCAGAATTTAAATGTTTTCCATTCTCAAAATAATTTGTTATAATAAAAGCCGGTTTGTAAACGCTAAAAATAAAAAATTATAAATTTATTAATAAATGCTTTGGAAAAATATAATCATATATATTTGAATTTTAATGCAAACCTTTTTTTTGCGTTATGTAGAATCAATCATAAATGTTTTTTATAATAAAATAATTAAATGATAAAATAACAAACAGCAGAAAAAAAAATCTAATTTTTCTTCAATTTTTTTTTGTCGCAACAAACTAATGTCTGCCATGACCCATGTTTTGGTCAAAATTTCTTTATTGATTGATTGACTATGTTTCTTCTTTTATTTTTTTTTGTTGATCGCAGGTTAAAAATCTCCCGCGCAAAACAAAGACGACAACAACAAAAAATTGAGTTTATCGCTTTTATTGGCATCCATCCTGTTTGCATTTATTTGGATAGACAAAAAAAGCTCACCCAGTTTTTTTGAATTTCAAACTTTGTCTATTTTCTATTTTGTTCATTAAAATTAACTATGCTTTTTAAAAAAAGTAAGAAAAAATCCAATGAGGGTAAAGGAAATGGATGCTTTTCTAAAATATTTTCAAAGCAGCGTCGTCGATGTTCATCTTCTCAAAATTCATTGAATCGAAGTCGTTCGGTTTCGCCGTTATCCCTTCAAAGTGAGACATCATCGTCTCCGTCCTCAAATCATTCCGATCATCTCAACGAAAATGAAATAAAAGAATATACTTTTGATGCTCCAAGATCACAAAATTTTTCTCTTCCATTTTCCATTATGTATTATGCTTTGCAACAAACCCTTGCATGCCATCGTTTGCCATTAACATGCAAATATTTTTATTCTAAAAATCAAACTTTGACTATTGATTATTTAGTTTTGCGAAAGAGGGATCATGATTGGCCGAATTTATATTGGCAAGTTTCATCCCAATTTGACGAAATGTGGATTATTGAAGAGGAAAAATTTCAAAAAATTCCATATAAAATTAATTTGATTGGAGAATTAAGAATATTTAAAATTATGTTTGCAGAAGAAATAATTAGAAATAATTTATCAAAAATTTTACGCAAAATTCATCGATGTGAAATCTATCAATTAATGCTAAAATTTCAAGATTTGAGTTTTGATGAATTTAATCAACTCACAAATGCCCAAACAATTAATTATTTTAAATTTGTAAGTGTCAATGTTCGAGATGGCGAAGATTTAGTTCCATTTGAAAATATTATTGAAAAGCTTCCAAATGTTTTATCGTTTTCTTTGTAAGTATTTTTTTGTGGCAAAATTTTCTCTGCCAATGCACATCAAAAATTTATTTAATTTAAAATAAAATTTCATTTCTAATAAAAAATCTTTTTAGTGATGCCCGTAAAACAATTGGAAACTATTTTACTTATAAAACTTTTCGACAAATTCGAAAATTCCCTGAATTTAAAAACCTTGAATACTTTGCAATTTTTGGCGCCAATGAATCTTTAAATGTTGAAGATTTTTGTGATTTTATGAAAGTAAGCATTTTTTCAAAATGTAGCCAAATAAAAAATGAATCATAAAAATTTTATAGAAAAATTATGGAATGTATCAAATTTCTTTTCATCCAAATGAAAATTTCATTCTTAAATTTTCAACTCAAGTTAATAATTATCCATGGAAGGAAGAAGAAATGAGCGTTAGAGATAACAACAATATTTGGACTGTTTATCCAAGAAAACTTGAAGTTCAATGAAATAAAATTGAATGAATGTTTGTTGAAATTTAAACAATTTTTTATTTTTGATAATAAATTTTCCTTTTCAATTATTAAAGTATTCTCATAATCCCAGCAAAGAATATATATTTGCAAGTCTTTAACCATTTTTTGAAAACTTAAAAAAAAAGAAAAATAGCACAGAAAAAAAGCTTTAAAAGTTTTATAGTTCAGATCTGACTTTTTTTTTGCTACAAAGAAGTAACACTATTCTTTCTATTTATTATAGTTTTAGTTTAGCTGTTTTTGAATATTGGATAATAAAAGCTCAATTTATTCCTGCATTTTTAAGTTTTCAGCTGTTGTTTTTTTTATGATCACAGCTCAATAGCTGCGAAATCACCTGCTTTATTGATTAGCAAAAAAACAACAACAACGCCACTCAAGATTTGGTTTTTTGTGGAGGATTTTTTTAGCGATCAAAGCAAATATTTCTATCGATTTTTTTTTTGTTTCTTTTGGCTTTTTTAAGTTTCTTTTTCAATAAAAGAAATTTTCTTTAATTCAGCTCAAATGATATTTGCTGCTCCTCAAAGTCAAAATTATTCTTTACCTCAAACTTTGATATTTTACATCGCAAAAAATCCATTATCCGCGAAAGTTTATCAAAAATTAATTCAAACATGCAAATATTTTTTTGCTAAAAATCCTATTTTATTTTTTGATTGGATTAAGCGAAATCGTCGATCACAAAATTGGGAAACATTTTTCAATAATTTTATTGTATTAAATTTGGAAACTGTTCCATTCAAGCTTTGGTTAACTAAAACATTGGAAGTTGAAACTTGGGTTATTCGAAATGATGTTAGTTTTTTTTTGAACAAAGTATATTGTTGCGAATTAATTAATTTATCGATTTTAAACCAAAATTTGAGTTTCAATGATTATAAAAAATTGACAAATTCTGGAAAAATTTGTAAATTTCGATTTGAAAATGTTACTGTAAAACATGAAAATGGGTCACTGGTTCCAGTGGAATCCATTCTTGAACGGCTTCCAAATGTGTCGAAATGCTCTTAGTAAGTAACCTACTTCTGTTCTCACAAATTATATTTCTTTGGAACTCCCTTTTTTTTCTGGAATCACCCAAGATTTATTTTTGTTTCAAAAAAGCTTTTTAAATCCTAAAAAATGACACATTTATTTTGGTTTTTCTTTGTGAAACTTTAAAGCACTTTTGAACAAAGAAAATTATTTTTTTTTTTGCATTAAATTAAAGAATTTTTCTTTTTAGCTGGTTCGAGAATCCCGAAGAATTTAGTTATACTTCTGAAACATCAAAAAAATTATCTGAATTTCCACCATTCAAGCGACTTGGGACTTTGTCCCTTTTTGGTGTTCCCGAAAGTTTAGATCCAATTTATTTTGCTGCTTTTTTAGCGGTAAAAAACATTTCTGCATTTTTTAAAATATTTTGAAGTTAATTTATTTTTCCAGAAAAATCAAGGAACTTTTTGCATTCAATTTCATTCAGCCGTTTCTGAAGATTTTCAATTACAATTTGCAATAGCAATAAATGAAAATTTTAATAATCCACGAAAACAAGCAATTTGTGAAAGAATTTCGATGGAAGAACGATTTCAAAGTTGGGTGATTACTCGAAAACATTAATAAAAAAAGCCAAAATATTTTTCTCAATTTCATTTGCTTTTTCGAAACATCGAAAAGTTTTATTTGTAATTTCGCTTTATGCCTTTTCTTTCATATTTTTACTTTTTACATTTTTAAAATTTACAATGAATACATATTTGAAAATAAAGAAATGGAAGAAAACATTGTTTTTTATTTAAAAATATGATTCACATAAAAAATGTTTCTCCAAGTTTTTTTTCTTCATACTTTTTTGATGCATGCTTTTTTTTTAGTTTCATTTCACGCTTATGAATGGAAATGGAGTGGAAATAGAAATTAGAAAAAAAAATCGTGAATTTAACCAAATTAGAAACTTTAGGGTTTTGAAGCTAAGATTTTTCGTGCCTTTTAATTTTTTACTTTCTTTGTTTTAAAAAAAACTTTCAGAAAAGAAGAAAAAATGAAAAACGCCGTATTTTTTTCTGCGGCTTTTTTCATGATGTTTTTTGTTTTTATTCATTCACAACAACAACCTCCAATGACGTCAACGATAAAACCATTCAATTTAATTTTCAATATCACTCAATGGAATGACAAGCAACAACCAACTCCGTGCGATTTAACAAAATTATCTCTTCGAAAATTTATTCTTAATCGATTGATGGAAAAAACTTTTATTGAAGATATTCAACGCAGGCTAAATGAAGATGATGTAATAAGATGTACTTATAACAATTATTAAGAAGGTAAAAAAAGTTTTGTGTAATCCAAGTTGTTGGAATTATTGGGGTTTAAAAATAAAGTTTTTCAGGTTTGCGTAAGCAGCATCATCATCTCCATTCTGATTTTATTTTATCCCCATCCAAATGAATTGCTTTTTTTGTCAAAACAAAAACGCTCTCTCAAAATTTCTTTTTTGCTTTTAAAACGCATTAATTTTCATAATAAATCAATCTTTTTTTATCTTTTTTGCGAAGAAAAACACATTCAAAATTTATAAATGGTTGGTTTTTTTAAACCAAAAACGAAGGATTGATGATTCCGTTCACAACTTTCGCTTTTTTATTATTATAAAAGTTTATCAATTTTTTGTTGATAAAAAGAATTCCAAAAATTTTAATTTTTTTATTATTGCGACTTCATACATGTGAAACTCAGGCATAGCACGAGCTTTCCTGTTGGCACTTCCTATCTATAATGGATAATCATAGTCACAAGAGACGACACGCGAACCGTGAAATTACTTGAAATAAAAAATGAAGGACGCATGATGTGATTTTGAGCATTAGACAACGAAAGAGTTACACTCTCTTTTCTATGCTTTTTTTTTTGTTTGTTTGCAGCGGAATGGAAAAGTTCGTCCGCGATTTTATGTTTTTGATTTTTTTCTTTTGAAAAGTTTTTTTGTAAAAACAAATTCTAAAAAGAACTAAAATAAAAAAAAAAGAGAAGAAAAAGCAATGAATTTTTTTTCTTTGTAGCGTCTTTTTTTGTTTGATGCTTGAAAAATAAAAAGACTTTGGTCTTTTCTGTTTTTTTATTGCAAGAAACAAAAAAAATTTCATTGAAACCCGCAATCGCTTGCTTTTTTTCTTTTCCATTCCCTTTTTTTCAATGCTTTAAAAAAATTATATTTTTATTACAATAAAATTATAAATGAACAAAGTTTGATTAAAGCTTATTTTTGCACGGAATTACAAGGATGCAAAGTTATTTAAAAAAACAAAATATATGAAGGTTATATGTTTTGAAATTTTTGAGGTTATATGAATGATTATTTTTGAATATGTGAATGAAGGTTAAAGCTTTGATTATTTTCCGCGAATTTTTAGAAAGATGTCCTCCAAAATTAACGACGAGAACAATTATTGTATTTGGATTTGGATCCCTTTCCTCCATAATAATTATTTTCATCGTTTGGAGGAGAGTTGTTGGAAGATGATTTGTTATTGCTGCCGCTACTGCTGCTACTTCCATATTTTGATGAATCATATGATGGGTAATTGGGATCAGCCCCATATGAATCCTTTTCGCGTTCATAGCTTCTGAAAATAAGATTTGAAAGGTCTTTAAAAAAATCATTCAAAATTAAGATTTTTTTAGTTGAAAAAAATGAAGCAATCAAAAAAAAATGTTAGATCCAAAAACCCAAACTTCAAAGACAAAATTAACTAGATTTTTTAATTTTTTTCAGAAACATTAGTAAAGAACTTTAAAAAAACATAGATTCTAAGTTTTAGTTAAAGCAAAGAATACTGTTTTTTTGATGTCGCCATCTCTGATTTTTCTTAGTGGCTGCCGATTAAAAATAAAAAAGGCAACTTTGTTTTTGGAAAACGGCATTTTTTTGGTTTAAAAATATCATTTAAAAACTTAACTTACTTGGTATAATATTCTCTATCCTTTTTAGGTGGAGAACGTTCAGGAGATGAACAATATGCTGGCGGGTTTTCATATCCATTTGTCGTTGAAGAATCACTTGAATTTCCACGACGACTTAATTTTGATGATGTTGAATTATTTTTCTTTCCATCACTACTATCAAAATCTGGTGTATCCCTTTTTCGGCCATTATTACTACCACCACCATCGTCGCCATGGTCTCGTTTGGAATGATTTGAACCAAAAAATCCTGACATCGCTGTGGTACCAAACCCAAATTAAAGATTGTTGCGGGATCAAAAATTAGAAAACACAAAAATGAATTTTTTGAATCAAAACGTGGCTGCTTTTATTAGTGTTTTTTTCTTCTTCATGTTGCTTCCATTTGTTACTACAAAAAAATGATAGAAAAAAGGTTTGTTTTTTCCTTGTTTTTTTTAATGTATCTATCTATCTCATCCACGTGAGCACCGGATGCTTCTTCCCATCATTTTTTTTGTTGTTGCAGCTTTTTGTTTTTTTCTGTGTTGTTTTTTTTTTATCTTAGAAATCTTTATACTTTATTCGCATTTTTTTTCTTTAGCGAAATACCGCAAAAAATGGTGGGAAATTGTAAAAAAGAAAATTTTTTTTATAGTGTTGCTTTATTTTATTTTTTTTTCCATCGATTATAGTGTTTTTGTTTTTTTCATTGCATGTATCGTTTGGTTGCTTGTTTTTCTTTTTATTAGCAACATAAAGCAATCGGGGAAGAAAAAAATGCAATATATGTATGTACATACTTTGATCTTTTGAACAGGAATAAAAAAAACGACGACACAGTGAAAAGTTAAAGCATTAAATTGTAAAAGGTAAAATAAAAGAAAGGAATCAAAAAAATGAGAGAGCTACTGTATGAAGGAATGTGAGAAGTTTGTTATTGCTTTATAAATAATAAAAAGATTTATACTTTCTTCTTTCTTTTTTTCATAGCCTAAGTGATTCCATGAAAATTAAAAAAATCCTAATTTCAAGCATTATTTTGTATTTATTAATTATTATTTGGTTATACGATGACGTCAATAAATTTAAAAAAATTCAAAGTTTCAATCACAAATTCTTTTTATAATATTCTTTTATTTTTGCAAATTTTTCTTTATAAAAACTTTTATTTTATATTTAAATTAAAAAACGAAAAATAATAATTATTTATGACAAAGATGGAATGGAACCAACAATAGATCGAGATCGAAAAGTTTTAAACAAAGGAATATTTTCTTCTTTTCGATAAATAATTTTTAAAATTAAATAAAAATAATATCTTCTATATGGTTTTATAACTAAAAGGGTTGTGAGGCCGTTGATGCATGGAGTCCATGCATTAACTAAACCAAAAATAAAAAATTCTGAAGGAGTATCAAATCCAATAAACCAGCTGAGGCATAGCGAAATGGGAGGCAAAACATTCATAATTAATGGAACTCCAGCTTGCACAATTAAAATTATGCTTATTTGTGATTGCATTGACGCAGTTGTTGCAGTCAAAATTTTTTGTAGAGAATTCATTTTGAGAGTTATAAGTATAAAAGTTACAGTAATAATTGCATAATAAAAAACAATTAAAACTGGAATCGACGCCGCATAAACATCAATCATGGCTCGATATTTGGTTATTGCAATAACATGGCCATATTTAGCAAAAGTAGTTTGATATAAAGCTGTATAAAGGGAACTCGGCCAAAAATTAACAGCGTTGAGAATTGCAATAAATAATGGAGCAACGACGGATAGAATTATTAAGCAAATGAAATAACAAGCAGGCAATTCAGAGTTTCTAAAAAAATTAAAATATTTAGAACGTTGCTTTTAAAAAATAAATGTAAAAAAGGCCACGATGTGTCACATCGAAAGAGAACTTGTTTGTTCTAAGATTCAGACTTTGAATGGATATTTTTTCTCTGAATAGTAGGCATGACAAGATTTAATAATTTTTCGCCTCCAAAATTTGAGAAAAAAATTCTTTGGTTCTAACATAAATTTAAAACTATCCTCGCGAAGTTCGGGTTTTTAGAAAAAAAGTTTTGGAGAAAAATATTTGTCTAACTGTGAAGTTTTGCTTTAGCGGAACGATTTTTTTCTGGGAAGAGAAAAAATTGCTGCTTACCGACAAATCAAAAAATATCGATATACATAATTCACTGGCAATGCGCTAATATACCAAAGCGAACCAAAATCATTAAAAGCCACCATAATTACAGTTATGAGCATGGTTGGATTTTGAATTAATGCATCAATTTTAACAAAAAATTGATTTGATCGTCGATCTAAAAACATTTAATATTAAGAATTATGACACTTTAATTCTATTATTTTTTTGACTTACCATAAACCATATTTGATTGCATTAAAAGTCCAACAAAAGTATAATAAAAATTCATAACTAAATGTAAAAATAAAACTTTTTGATATGGTTTAAATATTTTTGGTGTTTGTTTAATTATGGCATAAAGAAGCAACAAATGAACGAGAATGGAAGTGGAAAAGCTGCAATAATTATTTATCATTCGCCTGCTATTTTGTGGAAACATTTCATTCAACATTTCTGGAGTCCAATATGCTGAATTTTGAAATAATTCGGTTTTATTTTCGTTTGGCATGGTTTTATGTTTTGTTTATTTTTATGGGAGCTGAAAATATTTTTTTTATCGTAAATTTTTGTTTCGGCAAAAATTGAAGTTATAAATTCACGTAACAAAATTTAAAAAAAAAAGCAAAAATAAAAAGAAAGTAAGAAAACTAAAGATTTTTGAGGGAAATTCAAAAAAAATAAAGGAAGTTTGGATTTTCTCAGAAAAAAGAGAATACTGCTAAACGCAGAAACAAGCACCTAAAATCACTTCCACTACAAAAGTTTAAAAATAAAAATGTTTTAAAGTTAGATTTTTTTGTAACATGAAAATACAAAAGCTATTTTTACAGTTTCTATTCCTCGAAGAAAAAAATTTTATGGGAAAAAAAAACATAAAATTTTTGTTGTTTCTGATTACTGTGAAAAATGTGTCCATTTTGTTGTTGTTTTTGTGTGTAGTTTCGATTGGGATCTTTGTAGCTTCAGAATAGAAAAAAACCAAACAAAATTTTGTTATTAAAATTATACTTTTACGAAAAACTTTGTGAAAAAAAAAATTGTTTAATTTCAGGGAGAAATTAACAGCGTGTTTTGAAAAGTGTTTCAAAAAACGCTGCAAAAACCGAATTTATAGTTTCCATCAGATTTAAGAAAATATATAAAAGCTAAGAATCCCACCAAAATGACGAGAAAAATTATTTTATTCGGAATAAAAAATTTCATCAAAATAAGAAAGCAACACGTTTCCAACTCCAAGAAAAATGTTTAATGAAAAGAAATAATTTTTTATTTTTAAAACAAAATAATAAAAATGAAAGATCTCCAAAAAAATTGTAAATAAAAAATTTGTAAAATAAATATTTTTTGTTTGGAATGTGAGACTCACTGAAGCCCCATTAATCCTTTTCAAATAAAAAAATAAAAAGCAAAAAACAATAATGTTAAAGCTAGCTTTTTTAAGACAACAACCTCGACTCCATTAAATTAGATTATTATTAGGTAAAGGCATTTGGCAAATTAAACTAACCAAAAACTAAAAAATAAAATAAGGAATTATAAATCAAAGACGGAAATTTTTTTTATGGCAATACCTAGTTAAAAATAAACAAAAATAGCAAAAAAAGGAATGATAACCTAATTTTAAAAATCTGGCAACTAAGTAACAACAGTAAAGATGATTTCTTAAATTTCAAAACAAAGTTTTTTTTCTGGAAAGGCTAAAAGCCAAAGGCTAAATAATAAATATATGACTTGAAGATAGGGTTTTTTTCTATTATTTTTCTCCAGGTTTTTATTTTTCTCACGATGTCATAACCTTAAGCTTCAAAGAGATCACATATATATGTAAATTATTCTCAGGGCTACGAAGAAAAAAAAATTTGCAGCTAAATAAAAAGATTTATGCTGCAACAGCCAACTTTGAACTTCACTTTGTTTTTTGCATCACACGTGAACTTCGATTCTCAGAAAAAAACAAAATATAGCAAAAGGTATAAAAAAATACGTCGCGAAAACAAGAAAAAAAAATCTTACAATTTTAAGCATATTTATTACATAAAATTTAAACACAATAATTTTGATAAAATTAATAAATAAAAATAACAATTTTTTGTTTTGTATCCAAAATATTAAAATTCAAGGATAACGCTCCTTTTAAAAACCTATCTTTGTGTCTCAATTAAGCCCAAACTAGCCAAAAACAAAGAAATTCACTTTATTCAGCTAAAATTATTTTTTTTATTTTTGAGAAAAGAGTAGCATACACAGGAATACCTTCTTCTCTTTTTTTTGACGACATCGAAGAACTTAAAAATAGACAAAAATAGAAAATTCTGTAAGATAATTTTAGCACAAATGATATCATCATGTCTGAAAACAAAGAAAGACAAAATTAATTATGCTTCCGTTTTATTTTTAAAAAATCTCCAGCCATGACATAATATTCTGTTCCAAAGTTCTGTACTTTGGCTATTTTTGTTTTCCTATTTTTTTAAATTTGTTTTTTGGAAGCAAATCTTTTTTGTTTTGAAATTCGTTCACTAAAATTATTTGCATATTTTTGCTTATTTTTTGTTTGTTTATTTTGATGCTTCAATACTTCCATGTTTTTGATTTTTGGTAAATAAAAGATACACTTTAAATTTAATTTATATAATTTTATTTCCTTATTTTTTTAAAACAAAAAAAGTTTGTAAAAAGTCAAACAGCAAAAATATTTTTTCCGCAACAATTCTTTGATTCATAAAAAATTTTCATAAAACTGTGTTTTGGGTTTTCATATTTTTTACTTTTTACCAAAAATATTTTTTAACAAAGTTGCGAAATAAAAAAAAAATAATAAACATGTTCATTGACTTTCTCCTTTTCTTTTTTTATAAGCTTATTTAATTGTTTTTACTTTTTATTTTATTTTACTTTCTTTCAATGGCTAATTTTATGAGAGAGAAAAAAATTAAATAAAAATAGTACTAATAACACACACTTACGATCTAACAGCAATATATCGTAAATAAGTTATTTTTTCTTTCCATTGAAGTCATGAGATTTAAAAAAAAGTTAATAAACAATATTTATTTTTTGTTTATTACGTTAAAAATTAGCAGCAGCTGCAAGTGTTTTTTAATATATAAAAATTACAGATAAAAGAATGGTTATGGTTGTCAAAATAATTTAGATATTTATTTATAATTTGAAAATCACATAAACAATTTTAAAGAAATAAGCAACAACAAAAAATTCAAGATAAAAACCATAAATTTGCTAACTTTTTTTACAACTAAGGATCCATGCACGAAATATTGTTAATAAAAAATGCAAATTTGAATCAATCAAAAATCTATTCGTTAAAACATTTCTTTGACAAAAATATACCCAAAGGATACAATTTATTTGACCTCTCTCTCTGCATCAAAATAAAATCTTTCATCTCCATTGTCACCTTTCAAGAGATTATCAAGTTTCTTTTGAGGCGAGGCTTATATCTTTTTTGGCCCTTTCTTTTTTTTCTTCGGTATAAATACAAATTTATTCCATTCCAAATCAATCACTTTTCTTCTTTCATCAAATTGGTTTATTGTTTTTTATTTTTATCTCAACTTTTTATTATTCCAAAAAGCTCCATGAATCCTGCTCCCTTTGCATTTAAAAATGCTATGACTCTCAAATCAAAATATTCTTCTTCTTTTATGGCGCCATCACATTTAGATATTTCAACATCTACAATTTCCCCAAATCCATTTTCTATTCCTTCATCATCTTCCTCATCTTTATCTTTAATTTCTCCATCAACTTCGACTGTGTCTTCTGGATCATCCTCCGATTCATCATCCTCAGCTCCTGGAAATAATGTTCTCAATCATAAAGTCAGTGAATTAGAAAAAGAATTAGAAGTAATTAAAATTAAACAATTATGTTATGGCACAGTTTCGATTAAAGAAATTGATATGATTTTGAAGAAAGTTGCTCAACTCAAAAAAGAAAACAATTTTTCATAGATACTTTTTATTTGCAATTTTTTATGCATTGTTTTATATTTGTTTTTTTTGTGCTTTTAAATAAATTTTTTAAAAATTCCATTTTGTGTTAAAAAAATGCAGGGTAATTCATTTCGATTTTTAATTGTCAGCAATGTTAATGCAACGAGAAAAAAAAGATATTCTTAAGAATTTCCTAATTCGTAAAACTTTACATTTGCTCGAATGAATTTTTTTAAATTTATAGCTTAATTCGTTCCAGTTAGTGAAAACGTTATATGTATTAATTTTATAAAAAATTTTTAGTAAAACTTAATTAATATAACCATTATAAATTCTTTGAGAAGTTTCCTGATTTTCAAATTTCCAAACAAATTGAATGATTCCTCTTGAGTCAAAATGTCTTTCAACGAATTTATACAGTTTCAGCTTTTCGTGTGCAGTTTTCGTTTTATCTGTTTCTTTCCATTTTTTTTTTTCGCCCTTTCTCATTCGATCATTTTTTTTTTGCTGCTTTTGTTCATATTTATATTGTGCTGCTTTTTTTACGTTGCTTACTTTACTTTTTTAGGAATTTTATTTATCCATAATGGATAATTCTCAACTTGCGCGCTCTGGTGCTAAACGACCTCGTTTACAAGAAAATGTCAATGTTTTAACAAGTTCTGTATCTACGGTTCAATCAAATTCTGATGCAGATGGTGCTTTGTGGAAATCTGAATATGAAAAGAAAGCACAAGAGGTTAGTTTATTTTACATTCCGATTGGTTAATTTTGTTGTTTGTTTTAGAAATTAGCTTTAGAAATCAAACATATTGAAAATCAAAGTAAATATGAAAAACTCGAAAACAAGTTTGAGTATTCTGAGAAAAAGAATGAAGAATTACAAGCAAAGCATGAAGTGCTAGAAGAAGCTAATCAAAGTCTTCAACTTTTTTGTGATAATCAAAACTTGCGCATTTCTCAACTTCTTCCAAGTGAAATCGAAGTATCTCGACTGAATGAAGCTATTGCTAGAATGGAATCGGATGGTAAACGAGATCTCAGAAAGGTTAGTTTTCTGCTTTGGTTATGGTTTAAAAAGACTTATTTTTAGGTTGCTGATTTAGAAAAGGCTCGAGAAACTTATAAAGCTAAGATCGCTGAAGTTGAAAAGAAATGCGAAGATGATCGACAAGCTTTTGAGAAAGGAAAGAAGGAACTCAGAGAAAGAGTTGAACAACATGTCCAAGTTTTGAAGGAAAATCATCAAAATGAAATTACTCTTCTCCGCCAAAATATTGATACAATGAATGCAAAGGATAAAGATCGTGATCAAGTGGTAAGTACCTTTCATAAGTTGAAAAATATGTAAAAGATATGTAGGGATATATAAGACTACCTATTTTAATACATGCTACATCTCTTATTTGATATAAAGATACTGTTATTCTAAGTATAACTCATTTATTTTCTAGATTGATGATTTGAAGAAGCGACATGAAGAGGATAAAGCTAAGCTTACTGCTGAAATGGAAAAGAAAATGGAAACTGATCGTAAAGCTCATGAAAAAGAAAAGAAAACGCTTTTGTCTAGAATTGCTGAAATGGAAAGAAGCATGGTTTCTCCTCCATCAAATGTTCATTCTAATACAGCTATAACTTCCATTGCTCATTCTAAAACGGTATGCTTTGTCGATGTTTGAATTATAAAAGTATGTATTATTGCCGTTTTAGGTCTCTTCTTCCCCAAATCTAAGTGCTATTAGCAAAAGTACGAATGCAAATAATGATCAACTTGTTATCAAAAAACTTTTTCATGTTCATGGTGGAACGGAATGGGAAGCTTACTTAACATGGAATGAACAAGAAGAGCCAACAAAACTTTGTTTGAAAGAATCCAATTTGCTTAATAATGGTGAAAAGATTTTGAAAAAATTGGTTATTAATGGTAGCCTTTCTCAATCCAAAGTTAATCCATTCAATGGCTTTACACATAACTATGCTAGCAAATATCAAAAATTTATTTCCCGCCTTCTTTCTCAACATGTTCGTTCCTGTAATCTCACCGATCTATTTTTAAGTAATCAGCAAATGTCATGGATGGAATATATGAAGCTTGTTTCTGCTGGAAAACTCAAAAGTCTCTATTTTTCGAATGTTGGTATTAAAAAAGAAGATGGTACATTAGTTTCTTTTGAAGAAATTATGGAAAAATTACCCATGATTCAAAGAGTTGGATGGTAAGCTTTTTTTATCTTCGCTATTGCAATAACGTTTTCTCTTATAGTGCATTTCATCCTACTGGTTCTATCAAACTTACAAAAGAAACTTTCACAAAGCTTCTCGATGTTCCAATTTTCAAAAATCTTAAAATGCTTCGTTTGTATGGTATTACTGCTTCTGATCCATTTGATGTTAGCTCATTCATTGATCTCATGGAGGTAAATCTTTTACAATATTTTGATTATTATTTAATATTTATGTACCATTTCTAGAAATATCCAAGCTGTCATTTTACCGTCTCATTTCGCTTCAATAAAAGACGAAGTTTAACTGAGAAAAAACCTTTTGATTCCATCGTCAAAAAACTTCGCGAAGCTTTTCCATCGGATGATAAACTTGTAATTGAAACGTAATTATCTCTGGTTTTGTAGTAACAATAATATTAGCAATTTATTGTATGTTATTGTTTGTTTGTTTGTATGAATAAATTTGATTTTGAATGTTGTAAAATTTGAAAAACAAAAACATTAATTTTCCATTGCTCGAATTATGGCGGGAATAAATGAAGAAAGAATGAAATCGTTTACCTTTCGTTTTCTTTTATCTAAAATTTTTTTGTGCAAATCTTTCAATATAAATTCATTCCGGTTTCTTAATATAATATTTTTCAAAGGGTTTCACAATATTAAAAGTTCACGTTGTGTTGATTCTTTATGTATTTAATTTTTTAATATTATTATTTTAAGCATTAAAAATTCTTTAGTTTATTGAGAAGTTTTCATGATTTTCAAACTTCACAAGAAATTGAATGATTATTCTGTCTTTCAACGAATTTGTAAAGTTTCAGTTTTTCGTGTTTGCAGTTTTCGTTTTATCTGTTTCTTTCATTTTATTTCGCGTTTTCTCATTCGTTCATTTTTTACGCTGATTTTGTTCATTTTTTTGTGTCGCTTTTTAACATTATTTTTTTAGGAATCTTTTTTATCCATAATGGATGATTCTCATCTTTCGCGCCTTGATGCTAAACGACCTCGTTTACAAGAAGATAGCAATGTTTTGACAAGTTCTGTATCTACGGTTCAATCAAAAGTTGATGCAGTTGATGATTTATGGAAATCCGAGTGTGAAAAGGAAGCAAAAAAGGTTAGTTTATTTATGTTTATATTCCCGTGATTAACTTTTTCTTTTAGAAATTAGCTTGGAAAGTAAAGCATAATGAACTTCAAATTAAATATGAAAAACTCGAAAACATGTTTGATGATTCTAAGCAACAGAATGAAGAACTTCAAAAAAAGAACAAAGAATTACAAGAAAAGCATGAAGTGCTAGAAGAATCACATAAAAATCTTCATCTTTTTTCAAACAATCAAACCTTACGCATTTCTCAACTTCCAAGTAAAATCGAAGTAACTCGCCTGAATGAAGCTATTGCTAGAATGGAATCTGAAGCTAAACGAAATCTCAGTGAAGTTCGTTCCTTATTTGCCTAGGTTTATGTGACATTTATTTTTAACAAATAATCGTTTTTTAGGTTGCTGATTTAGAGAAAGCTCAAGAAATTGATAAAGCTAAGATCGCTGAAGTTGAAAAGAAACACGAAGATACTTGTCAAGCTTTTGAAAATGAAAAGAAGGTTTCCAAAGAAAGATTTGAACAACATATAAAACTTATAAAGGAATCTTATGAAAAAGAATGTGCTCGTCTTCATCAAAACATTGCTGAATTGAATGCAAACAATATTAATCGTGATCAAATGGTAAGTAATCATCTTCTTTTATCTGTCACCAAATATGTAAAAGAGATTAAGAAATATATAAGACTACCGCTTTTATTACATGTTATAATCTCTTATTTGATATAAAGATACTATCATTCTAAGAATAAGTCATTTATTTTCTAGATTGATGATTTGAAGAAACAACATGAAGAGGATAAAGCTAAGCTTACTGCTGAAATGGAAAAGAAAGTGAAAACTGATCGTAAAGCACATGAAAAAGAAAAGAAGTTTCTTGTTGCAAGAAATATTGAACTTGAAGCAAAACAAGTAGCTGACCAACAAGCTTACGAAGAAGATTTGAAAAACCGTTTGATCGCTGAAATCTTGCGACCAAATGGTGACACATCGGATGTTCCTTCAAATTCTGCTTTGATTAACTCATCTACTGTTAATTCGAATACAGTAAGTTTTATAAGGATTGGCATATTATTTTATATTGTTTTTTAAGGTCTCTTCTTCCTCAAATCAAAGTGTTATTAGCAAAAGTACGAATGCAAATGATGATGGTCAACTTATTATTAAGAAACTTTTTCATGTGCAAAGTGGAATCGAATGGGAGGCTTATTTAACATTGGAAGAAAATGAACAACCATCAAAACTATGTTTGAAAGATTCCAATTTGCTTATTGAAGACAAAGTTGTTTCCAAAAAATTGGTTATTGATGGCCTTCTCTATCAATCCCACGTTGATCCATTCAAAGGCTTTACTCATAATTATCACAAGGATTATTCAAAGCATTTTTCACATCTTCTTCAATTCCATGTTCATTCCTGTAATCTCACCGATATATTTTTAAATAATCAGCAAATGTCATGGATGGATTATGAAAAACTCTTTTCTACTGGCACAATCCAAAGTCTCTATTTTTCTAGCGTTTTTATTAAAAAAGAAAATGGTAGATTAGCTTTACTTGAAGAAATTATGGGAAATTTACCATACATTGAAAGATTTGGATGGTGAGTGTACATTTTTTGTATTTCATGTAGTATTTAATTATAGTGTTTTTAGTGCATTAAATCAGCATTCAGGCTCTCTCAAACTTACAAAAGAAACCTTTGTCAAACTTCTCAAGCTTCCACTTTTCAAAAACCTTCAAACATTCCGTTTGTATGGTATTACTGCTTTTGATCCATTTGATGTTGTCTCTTTCCTTGAATTCATGAAGGTAAAATTTTTTTCACAAATTTGCATTACATTTCAATTATTTTAGAAATATCCAAGCTGTCAATTTACCATCTCATTTCGTCGCTTTAACAAAACTTCTGTATCCCAGAAAAAACAATTTGATCCAATCATCGAAGAACTTCGTAAAGCTTTTCCATCTCGTGATAAACTTGTAATTGAAATGTAATTTTTCTATGTCATTTCTTGTTTTTGTTGTTATAATAATATTGTCAATTTTGTTATTTTTTGTTTGTATAAATAAATTTGATTATGATTCATTGTTAAATTTAAAACATTAAACTTCCAATTACTCGAATTTTAGCAACAAAAATAATGGAGAAAGAAGTCATTGAACCTGGTTTTTCTTCAATGTAGGTAAATATAAAATTCTTGTGCAAATCTTTCAGCATTTTCAAGCTAAAAAAGAAAAAATGCGGAAGCTTATTTCGAATTTCGAACTAAAACATTAATTTTCTATTGCTCGAATTTTAGCAACAAAAAACAAAGGAAAAAACCCTTGCAAAGTCGTGAACCCTGCTTTTTTTTTAAACTAAATTTACATTCAAAGTTTTGCAATGACGATTATTTCTTTTTTTATTAGCAACATACACCATTTATTTTTTAAAATTAAAACTTGGAATACATCCAATAAAGTTATTTTAAGGATTTTTTTTATTAGTGGAATACACAAAAAAAACATTTTGTGAGAAAAATATGTAAACGTAGTGTAAAACACAAATTTGTATTAGTTTTTTATTTTTTAAATCTTTTTAGTTGGTTGAAATTTAAAGACAAAAATAAAAGAAAAAAAAACTGTGGGAAACAATCCGAAAACAAAAAAGCATGACAAACATAGTTTTTAATAATTCAAAAATTTTTTTATTAATTATTAGTTGGCTTTTTTTTTAAAGTTTTTTTACTTTTAAAACATGGATTTAAGTTTAGAGTAAATAATTTTTAGGGCGGTTAAATGCCACTTTTATAATTTTTGGGTTCAATTTTTAATGGCAGAGGACGCTACTTCCTATTTTTGTATTTTTCAAAAGTACAAATGTCGGAGGAAGAGGCATTATTGTAATCCGGGCGGACAGTTTAGAGTTGAGAAAGTCAATGAGAGAGACAAAAAATAAAATAATTTTGAAAGAATATTGCAAATTTATTTATTAACTATTTTTTCTTTTTTTAGTTTGCTTTGAGCAATTTACGGTTGAGGAAGCTTTAAAATTTTGCATTTAAATTTATTTTTAATTATCTTTATTCTATGCACCTTGGTTTTTTAAATTTTATATATTTCGTTGTCATTTGTTTTTCGTTTTATTTATGCCACATTTAACTTTGAAGCTTTATCTTTTTTATTCCTTCCTAGTAATTTCTATTGTTAGTGCGTGCGTGTGTCTCTGCCTGGAAATCTATCATGGGAAAGTTGCAAAAGAATGAAATAAAAATCTTTGAAATTAGCATAAACATGAATGTAAGCAGCGCAAAAATGGAAGCTTGCTTTTCATTTACATAGAAAAGAAGCAATGATGAATGACGTTGTCTTTAGGTGATTGCTTTTAAGCATATGAGCGATCTTTGAAAGGATCCAGAGGACCGAAAATGAAAAAATGTCAGAAAATAAACTAAAATTGATGAGAATGCTATTAGAATGGTTAGGGATATTTTAGGATGAGTTTTAAAGGCTTTTGTAGAGTAAAGTGCACAAAGATGTCCCTGAGATATAGTAACATGTATTAGGACCCTATTTTACTAAGAAATGCGCATTATAAGCTATAATCAAAAACAATATTTTTGAAACAGAAACATTTGCTGGCCGGCCGAAGGCCGGCGTAGCTTCTAGTATTACATAATCTCGTGTTAATTTCTTTGTGATTTTTGTAATTTTTGCTAAAACTTTTTTTTAGTTTTTTAAAATTAATTTTTAAACAAGAAAATGGAATTATATTTTTTACATAAACCCGAATATGACAGGCTTTACAATTGCTCGTTTTATGACATCGAGATCATTCCACAAGAAACTCGATCATTTAGAATTTTGGGTGGATTATTTATGGCTATGTTCGCCATTTTTGAAGTAAGTTTTAATGACAAAAATTTGCCTTTTTTGAGCCGTTTTTCCACCACAAAAAACTACCTTTTTTACAAAAAAAAATTTTTGAAGATTTTAAAACAAAAAACTAAAAATTTTAATTTTGGACATTTGTTAAACAAATTTTAAATGTTTTTTATTTTCAGGCCGCTTACATTCCATGTTTGATAGTGCTTTATCGCTTCACTGAACCTTGCTATCGCCTCATGTTTCTCATAGGTTTTATGGATGTAATTACACTTTTTGTTTGTGGATTTTTTACTGGATTTTTTGCTTGGAATGGTTCAGTCTTTTGTTCTTCGCCAACTTTAATATATTTTATTGGAAATTTTGGAACCGCACTTTGGGGTTTGCAAGCGGATTCCAGCGTTTTTCTTGCTTTCAATCGTTGCTTAGCCATTTGGAATCCATATTGGTGTAATAAACTTTTTTGTGGTAAACGAGTTTATTTATGGCTCATTCCTGGAACAATTCATATGTTTGCATTTTTAATTTTTACTAAACCTGCGTTATTTAATGCAATTAATTTTTCATGGTGGGTCTAACTTTTTTTTCTTCTTCTTTGAACTTTGAAAATTAATTAACACAGGAAAGAATTTCGTCGAAAATGTTTTAGCTAATAAAAATTAGAAAAGTAGTTTTCCCGAGAAAAAAGTTTTTGTTCATAGTCTCTCACGAAGACAATGACAATTTATTTCGTTGAAAAAAAGTTAAATTATTTGTTATAAAAAATTTTGATCTTTGAAAATAAATTTTAAAGAAAAAATAAGAATTGTTTTTTATATTTTCTCATAAACTTTTCTTAAAATATGTACAGGGTGTCCCAAGAAATCGTACCGATTTGAATCACCTGGCATATTTTTTTTTTCAATTAGACTTGGAAAACTGAATACAACGTTTTTCTTAGAATTTTTTAGGAATTTTTTTAGTGCAAAGTTGTAAAAATCAGATTTTTCCTTGGTCCCCCCTGTAGGTCGAAAATTTGCATAATAGGGGGGACCAAGGAAAAATTTGATTTTTACAACTTTGCACTAAAAAAATTCCTAAAAAATTCTAAGAAAAACGTTGTATTCAGTTTTCCAAGTCTAATTGAAAAAAAAAATATGCTAGGTGATTCAAATCGGTACGATTTCTTGGGACACCCTGTATATTAAATTTGAAATATTTTTTTTAGGTTTTTCAATCCACATCTTGGATATTTTGTTGATCCCCAACTTCTCGTAAGTTTTTTTTGGCGATCAAAATTACCCAAGAAAATTTTAAAATTTTTTCTTTTACAGTATACTAATATTTTACACACAGTTCATAATTTTACCATCGCCATTTCATTTATTTTTATTTATTTACTTTTTGCAATTGCATTTTATCGAAGCACCCATAAAATTACGCCGGTTAATAATGAAGCTGGAAAACGCATTGATGAAAGTAATCGATCTGTGAGTCTTCCTTACTTTTTATCTTTTTTCTCTTGACAAATACTTAAATTAAATAAAATTTAGGTATTCCTTCAAGTTTTGCTTATTTGTTCTTGCAACGCTATTTCCTCAATTGAATATACAATTATGCAATTTTTTCAACTTCCAATTTGGTTGATAATTAGTGGGTCACTTTTATGGTTATTGGCTCATGGTAAGTGGCGGCGCGGCATATTAATATTTTTAAATCACAAAAATCTAAAAAAATTTTTAGGCCTCCCACCAATAATTTATTTAACGATGAATAAAAGCATTCGACGAGGCGTTCTTCGACTTTGTAATAAAAAACTTGGGCGAGACACAACTATTTCAAGGACACGAAGAATGAGTAAATATCAAACGACTAATGCTTTTACGATCACGAGAATTCGAAATATGAGTATTATGAAATAAAAAAAACTTTAATAAATACCATTTTTCAAAAAATGTATGGATTTTTAAGTGAATTTATTGATTTAATTAAATAAAATAAAATGAAATAAAATGTAAAAAGATTGCATCGGCCGGGAATCGAACCCGGGCCGCCCGCGTGGCAGGCGAGCATTCTACCACTGAACCACCGATGCGGATGAATCTCCACTAATTTCATTAAATTTATTATAAAAAAAATAAACACCAATGGTCAAAGAAAAAATGTGGTTCACTTTTAATTCGCATTTTTAATTGACCACAAGCTACGACGACGATCGACACATTTTTTGATATCTGCGTTTTTCTGTTAGTTTGAACATATTTATTGATCACAAAAGAAAGAAACAAATTCGATAAAGTGAGAAATTTAAAATCACAAAATTCGTATTTTTTTTCTTTAAAAAAGTTGGAATTTTTTTTCTATTCATGCATAAATAACTACAGGGATATTTTGAAATTTTCATCATCCATTTTATCGAAGAATTCATCTCGAAATTCCATTAATTCATCTCTATCGATTAAATGAATAAATGCTATTGAAACTTTTGCCATCGGAGCTAGGGCTTGCTAAAATCATTGAATTTAAAATTAAAAAATATTGGGTAGGGATCTTACTTTAAGAATATCCACACACGCTTCAGCATCATAAGGCTTATCAATATTTTTAATTTTGAGTGAAGTAATTTTATTTTTGAATGGAAACAAAATTCGTTCAGTTGTTGATGGACATGGAAAGCCTCGGATTTTAGCTCTAAAAATAATACAAAATAATAGCTTTAAAAATTTTAGAATTCAAAAACGTTGTAACTTTTTAGTTTTTTTACAACAAAAAAAAAACAATTTTTTCCCCAGAAAGAAATTTAGTTTTCACCTACAAAATTGTTTCCGCACTTGAAAGATAAAACAATAAAGTTTCAAGAGAAATTATATTTCCTTCATTATCTTTAATATCTGAATATTCGGTATCCCAAAACTTTACCAATCCGGATTTAGTTAAAATTTCCATATCATTAATTGAAAGAATCCAATCCATTAAATATATTTCTTTTGCATCACATCGAATAATTTTTGGTTTTAATTGTATTGTGCCTCCATCAAAATGCATGATATCGCTGATCCAAATATTATTCAATTTTTTAAAACCTATTTCACATTCTCCTGCTGAATTTATATAAGGCCAAATATCATCAAAATTAATTATGCAATTTAAATATTTTATGTAAAGATTCTTGCATGAACGTTGAAGCTTTTTAATTACTTTTGAAGAAGTATAGTTGCGAATATATTCCATAAATACATGACGAAATAATAATTTTTGTTGTTGTTGTAACAAATTTTTTGAATTATTATTAAACGTTAATTTTTGTGACATTACTGTATAATTAATGATTTTGATTTTATTAAATCGAGAAAATTACGAAAAATTAATAATAACAAAGCCCAAAGTTACTCCTTTGCAACAAAAAAATTGAAGGAAAAAAATCAATAAAAACAAATTTGTTGTGTATGAATTTTGGTCTATGTATTTGCTTCTTTTTTGGGCATCCTTAGACAAGTGCCATAAATAACATTTTGCTCTCATCGTTTGCCAATAAAAAAAGCAACAAAAAAGGAGGTTGTTTACGGAGGCGGACCACACTTTTTTTTGATGTAAATTATATAGTTTTAAAATCAATCATAAAAATGACTCTAATTTGAACATGAGAATTCTAAAATACAAAACAAAAAATATAAATTCATTCTAATTTTCACATCCTCGATACCGGAAAGGGAATAAATGAAGTTTGTGTCTTTCGAGTTTGCATTCAAGCTTCTGAAAAAAGAACTTCTTCTAGTCGCTTTCATTATTTAATCATTCTTTTTTCTTTTTTGTTTGATTTGCTGACAAAAATTTTTATCAACACAAATTATATTTAAATTTTTTTTAAAAATTAAAGAAAAAAAGTTCGATGAAATTTAATGTTTACATTGTTGTTGTATCAATCATAAGTCAAATAAAATTCGATGATTCGATTAAACATATATTTCTCAAAAATTAGCTTTCTTCCTTCACATTTTTTTTCCAATAAAATTTTTTTTTATCAGTTTTGTTAGTTAAGCAAGCAGCAACGCAAGCTTATTGCCTTATTGCCGCCGTTTTTGGTTCGTTCTTTGTCAACAATGAAAAATGAAAATTTATATCAAAAAATGAAAGGAAGGTGAAAGGAGTGGAAAAGGAAGGAAGGTGGCGTAAAAAATTAAAAAAAAAAGAAGCGTGAGTAGATTGTTTTAGAGTTGTAAAATAAAAAATATTTAAAAAAAAGTGTTTATTATTGCTTTTTTATTGATTTATTTTTACAACTTACTGTTCGAAATAAAAAAAAATTCGTGGAGAGACCCAAATTAATTTTACTTTAAATTTTTCAGAAAAATAAATTTAATAACAATGAAGCGCCGTCGATTGGCTCTAATTGGCATTTTTATTTTAATTATTTTTTTAAACTTTTTTCAAGAAAGTTATGAAAAAATTTCGAATATTAAAGATCCTTCAAAAATGACGGTGGAAGAATTAATTAAAAAGGATGAAGCTGAAGATTCCATTTATCCTGAAAATATAAGAAAGAAACGACAAATATCAAGGAATAATTTTCAAGAATATTTAAGTAATATGGGTAAAGCTGATTATGATGTAAGATATGAAGAAGGTAGGTCAACATAAAAATAGATAAATATGAGAGAGACAAATCTCGGTTTGAGACACGAGAGTTTTAAATTAATGGTTTTCGGTTAAGTTATTCAATAGTTTTGGGAATCTTAGAAGCAACTTTCCTAAATGTTAAAAATTTTCTTTAATTTATTAACAAAAAAAATTCTTTTTTGGATTTATCTAATTTTCTCCACTAACGATAGTAATCAATTTTTTTTTAAATATTGTCAAATTTTGTTTACTATCATTTTCTTGGATTAAAAGTATTTAAAAAATTTTTAAATTCAATTTTCCAGGTTGGCAAAGCATTTTATATCCATTTGGAAAGTGGGCAAGAGATGAAGAATTGATGGGACAATCGGGCAGAGAAAACCAAGCAAATTTTGGTTTTGATTGTCCTTATTTTGGTTTTCGTTTTAATTATACTTTTGTTTATCCATCGGGATTTGTATCATTCGCGCAGCCTCCATTTATTGCTCCACCCTATACTTTTCCAAATCAACAATGGCCAACTCAAAGAGATCATAGTTTTATTGCGCCATTTTATGCTGATTCAATGTTTCAATGGATTGGAAATGTTAAAATTTCAAATACTTTTTATCGAAGTATTCATCGGCCAAGAGTAAGTTTTTTTTAAATTTAAAACAAAAATGAAAGTAATTGAAAAATTAAAAATATTGTCAAAATTTGATTACTATCATTTTATTTCGCAAGCCTAAAAAATTGTTATTTTTGGATTTTTCAACAGTTTCCATCTTTTTTGATTAAAGAAAGATACTTTTTATTTGGCTTCGAAAAAAAACATGGAAATAAATATGAGTAATCAAAAAATGAAAAATATTGTCAAAATTTGATTACTTTCAATTCCGTATTGAAATAAGGAAATTTTCATTTTTCCACTTTTTTTTCTTTTTGGATTATTTTGCAACTTTTTTGTGTTATTTTTACAACCAATCTTTCTTATCAAAAATGATTCATTCAAAAAAATCAATAATGTAATATATTTTTTTTTTTTTTGCAGTTGGATGACGATGAATATTTCGATCCCACATTATCCCAAATGTCCCCCGAACAAGTAGCAAGTTATCAAATGGGTGGTGTAAATAGTCCATATTTAAATACTCAACAACAACAATATGCAGCAAATATGTATCAAAATTATCAAGGCCAACAAGTCAGCAATAATCCTGTAAGTTTGTGTGTTTAAAAAAAATTTTGATAAAAAAAAAGTGTTGTTTGGCAGTAAAGTGTCTGTTCATTCTTGAAGTAAAAAACAAAAACAACTCATCAGCAATTTTTTTATTATCGACTTTTTCTTCCGTGATAGTTAGTTGTTGGTTGATGGAAATCAATAAAAGTAAAAAATTTTTGTTTGAAAATTAAAAATAGATAAAAGTCAAAACTTAAAAAGAAGCCATGTTAATTGGCGATTATAAGAAGCAGGCGACCGACCAGAAATAAAAAAAGGAAGTCAGGAAATGAAAGATTAAAGTTATTAGCTTATCAAAAAAAACTAAGAAACATGAAAATGTATGAACATATGTGTTTGGTTTGAAGTTGTAAAAAAGGGAGATCAAAGTTAAGGGTTATCTAAAAAAATCAAATGACTAACATAAGTCAAAAAAATATCTAAACTAAAATATTAGGGAAGTTTGAAAAGATATTCGATCGAATTTCATATTCTTTTAAAGTTTTTATGCATCTCAAAATTAATTTTGCGACCTAATTTAAAAAATTTTGGAAAAATATATTTTTTTAGTATAATACTGGCAACCAAGGAGGAGGTGGCTATGGAGGCTATGGTGGAGGTTATGGAAATCCAATTTATCGAAGAAAAAAACGTCAAATGCCTGGAAGGACTAATCAACCGGGCATGGTTATCGATCCCATTCTCCTCGATAATATTACCCAACACATTCAAGATGGATATACTGGAGCTAATGGATTTAGAGCTGAACATGCGTTTATTGTTACTTGGTACAGAGTAAGTTTTAATTTGGTGAAAAAAAATCGCTTTAAGACTCTATGTAAAAATAATTTAGATGGCTTATGGTGGAGCTCCTCGAGCATTAGATATTTCACAATTTGATTATGTTAAAGATTGGCAAAATACTTTTCAACTTGTAATTGCAACGGATGAAATAAGAACTTTTGCAATATTTAATTATGCAAGACTCAATTGGACTTCTTCGAATGAAGCTGGAGGGTTGAATGGTTTTGGTGGAAAACAAGCAGCTATGGTTGGATTTAATGGCGGCAATGGAACTGGTTGGTATCAACTTCCATATTCGGGCCATGGCCGAGTATGGAAATTAGGATATTTTTCGAATGTACTTACTCCAGGTCGATGGATTCATAGAATTGATGAAGCTATTATTCCTGCAGGTTGTACGAATGCTAGTGATGGTTAGTTAGTAGTCCTCAGTGTTACCTCAAGGAAAATTAATATTTAGTTAAATAACAACAACAAAATTTTTTTTAGGCTCCGTTGTTACTTCACCTCCATGGGGCTTAATGCAAGGCTCCATGGGTGTAAATATTTCAGGGCCATGTTTAATGCCAAATGATTTAATTAAAGTTGCATTTGAAAGTTGGGTAGTTAATTGTAAACGTTTAAATCGAATTAAAGCAAGATGCATTATGCCTATGTTTCATAAAACTGGAATGGTCACGGTTAGAATGTCACGAGATGGAGGACAAAGTTATCCATTTTCTGGAAAATTTTATATTGGTAAGCTTTTTTGACTTTTCAAATAAATACTCAATATCCGTGTTTTTTTAGTGACACCACATCGAGGCCCAACTAGGGTCAAACTTATAGACGATGTTCAAAATGAATGGAATCATTGGAATAATCCAAACGCAGAGGAATTGGAACTCAAATGGCAAGCAGTAAATTTAACTTGGTCTAAACAAGCTCGAGTTGATATAAACCTTATTGGATATTGGGAAGATGCAGATCGCTCCCATTATGTTGAAATAGATAAAATTGCTCATGGCATTGCAAATAGCGGCCAACATATTTTTAAACCTTCCATGCTTCAAAAGGATGATCGAAGATATGAAACATGGAAGAAATTTCATTTTGGTTTTGTTCAAATTGCATTAACGGATCAAGAGGATGGAGTTTTATGGTCCACAGTGACACCATTTCCATGGTATCATAAACCAACATGGGAATATGAATATGGCGAATCATGGGCCACGGATCTTTGTATTGAATGGTTTGAATATGATGGGCAGAGAAGGAATTTTATTATGGATTTAACCGCTCATATTCCATGCCCATGTAAATTGGGACAAGCTTTGCTAGATTTGGGTCGATTTATGCCGATTATGAATTGTGATAAAGATGGAGATACTAGTTGCCCATATAATAAAGGTGCACAACATTGTATTCAATCGGTTGAGCCAAGGTTTGCAAAATTTTTAGGATTATGCAAATTTTAAGGGATTTTTATTTTTAGTTGGACTGGCGCCGCTCAACAATGCTGCTATGATTATGAAGGATATTTAATGTTCACAGATGATTGGGAACCTGATGGAGATTACACTCGATTCTTCCAACCTGGAACCCCAGCTCGAGCTCATGCATGGGGCGCATATCCATATAAAAATCCACCATATATTCCAACCATGTCTAATTTTCAAAATGATATCATGCCCTATATGATGTGCTGCCAGTAAATTATTTTTTCCACTTAGAGACTCCTCGTAATTATGCAAATTTTTATTTTAGATATGCCCAACATTGCGAATTCTTTTATTGGCGTCGAACAACCAATGGCTGCCAAGATTATAAACCTCCTGTGGCTGCGTATGCATATGGCGAAGGACATTTTGTTACTTTTGATGGAACTAAATATACTTTCCCTGGAAAAGGTTATTTTGTTTTAGCTATGAGTGAAGATCCAATGCATAAACTTATGATTCAAGTTAGAAAAGAGCAACCTGATGACACTCTTTGTAAGTAAAAGACTAGGAGGACTTTGGGGCCTCAAAAACACAAAAATGTTGTTGTATAAATATTTTTAGGGCACGCACATGTAAATGCTACAGTAATAACAGGAATAGTAATTCAAGAAAATGATAGTTCTATCGTTCAAATATTTGCTCGAAAACCCATGCGTCGATGGAGATATAAAATGGATGTATATGTTGATGGAATGAGAAGATTTAGTGATAAATCTCATTGGAAATTTCAACAATTTAATGGTAAAAACTTTCTTTTAACCTCGAATAACTTTTTTAAAGTTTAATTTTTAGGAGTGTCGATTCGAAATCCTTTATTAAATATGGATCAATCAGAAATAATTGTTATGCTTCGTTCAGGCACGGGTGTAAGAGTTCGAGAATCCAATGGAATTTTAGATGTTATGGTTTTTCTTCCACCAAGTTATAATACCACTTGTCGAACGGGGACTTCCATAAGTTCATCTGCGAATACCCTAACAGGAACAACGAGGTGTTACACAACCATGGGATTACTTGGGACATATAACAATGATGTCACCGATGACCTTATGACCATAAATGGATTAATTACTCGAGCTTCAGGAGATTTAAATAATGCAGGAAGTGTGCAAATGATATATGAAAATTTTGGAATGCAATGTTAGTATTTTATTTTAATAATTTTTTTTAAGAATCATAAACCTAAAAAAAAATTATTTTTTAGGGTTGATTGATGGAAGGAATGATCGAATAGGAAATGTTATGTTTCAAGATAGATTTAAACCTATTTATAATCCAATACTTTTTGCATCACCAAATTATTACCCGAATTTTTGGCCAAGTTACATAGATTTAAATGCTTCAAGAGTATTCAGTTTGGAACAGGTCCAAGTTGATTGCATGGGAGTTGCAACGTGTGAATATGATTATATCTTAACTGGTGTAAGAGAAATTGGTTTAGCAACTTTAGCGCGAGAAAAAGAATTTTTGGGTTTAAGAAAAAGAGGAATAAAGAAATGTGAGTTTTTAAAAGATTCATTTTGAACAAACTTTTTTTCACTTTTTTAATTTGGCACGGATGAAAAGAATTTTTTTACATATTTTTTTTGACTTCTTAAAACATAAAAAAATTTCGATTTTTTTTTATAAAAATAACAAAAAAATACCGAAAGAATCAAATTTTTTAATTAGCAAAAATGTTTGAAATAAGAAAAAAATTAGTATAAATATTTTTTTGTTGATTTATCTTTGAAAACCGAAAAAAAATTTGGAAATGACAAAATATGTTAGAAATAAACATTTGTTTTTTAATTTTTTGTGATATATTTCACCCCAAATTATTTAATTACATTTTTTCAGTAATCAGTTGTGGGCCATTAATGAAGAAAGAAGGCGTAATTAAAATTCCTCCAGCAGCTAATTATCTTGATGGCGATACCGTAACTTTTACATGTAAACCCAAATATTTCCTTCATGGTGATCCTGTTCGAAAATGCATCAATGGCACATGGACACCTGGATGGTGGGTGTGGTGTCGAGATCGAAATTTAGAATATGCATTAAAATGGATGACTGCTTTACTTTCAATTTTTGGAATAGTTTTAGTTTTTATAATATTTTTCTGTATTTTATGGAATATTCGTCGCCGGAAAGAAGCGGACGCAATTGAAGCAGGAAAAGTTAGAAAATTTAGAAAGCCTATTCATTTGAGAACTCAAACTCAAACAAGATCGATTAGTCGAACGACTTCAGTGAATAAAGGGAAACAACAACGAGATATTCCAACCCCTGCCACTTTTTCAACTTCAAATGGAAATTCACCGAGAATTAATTACACAGATGGTCAAACGCCAGTTTTCAGGGTGAGTCACCAACCAATATTCCTTAATTAAAGTTTTGAGTTTCGAAAAAAAATTTTTAAATTCGTTCAAGACACTTATGTATTCTTTAGTTTTCGTTTTTTAGAAACTTTTTAATTTGTTTAAAAATTTTTAGCGACCATCGAATAATCCCCAACCACCTCCTAATAATTTTAATAATACCACTGCCAGCCCATATGGTCCCGAAATTTATGTGCCAAATAAGGGTGTATTTTCTCAATCTGCCATTTAATTGTTTATTTTTGTTTACTAATTTAATTTTATGTAATAAAAAAATTCATTCATAAAAATAAAAAATTTATTTGAAATACAACTTCGTGATGGATATAAAAAAAGCAAAAAAATATGAAATATTATTTCAAAAAATTTTTCAATTTATTAAGTTTTGTGTTTTCATTCTTTTTTTCGTCATTGATAATTTATAAGACAAGCTTCTCATATTTTCAAATGTTTCATTATACATTCCAGGAAATTATATTAAAACATGCATACTATAGTATAGTTTTCACCTTCTTTAACAATATTATCATCAAAAGCTTGAAGTTGAGCTGCGTAATTTCTTGAAATATTATTCGAAAAATGCAAATAAAATTGTGTATGTTTATGTTTCTAAAAACAATAAAAAAATTATTCTTATTAAAAAGTGGTACGTTACTTTCATAAAAAATGAAAATGCTTCAATATCAAGCTCGTAAGGGATATCACAATATGAAAAATATTCAAGGTTTTCAAATAAAGGTAGTTTGTTCATTCGATTAATGACTTCAGTCGATAAAATAGTGTTTTCCGATTTGTTGCTGAAATGTTCTGATATCGTTATTTATTTTAAGTTTACTCTATTGCGCACCTTATTTGTTGAAAAGCATTATATAAAAAAACTTACAAATAAAACTCTTTGATTTTGGGAAAAAGTTTTAAAATTTTATCAAATTCTACGATGCTTCCATCTTTATTTCTGACATCAACATCGATAAATATAATTTCTATAATACTATTAAAAGAAGCAAATAAGCATAAATCTTCATAACTTATGGTCTCTCTCGTAATTCTTAACTCGTTCAAAGAATAAATATTTCGGATAAATTCACAATTATTACTCTGATACAAAGTAATGGAGCTCGTAACCCAAAATTTATATTCAATAGTTTTCAAATCAATCACTTTTTTTTCTTTAATGCGCCCATTTGGAAAACGATTATGCATTGTGAGGGCTGCTGGATTAGGCCCTGAATATAATTCATAAACAACAATGATAGAATTTTTGGAATAAAAATATTTGCAAGTTTTCAATAATTTTTTCCATCCACGAGCAGAAGTTGGATTTTTAGTTAAATAATAAACAATATTTTCTGGAATAGAAAAATGTTGGCGAAGAGGTGAATCAAAATTAAACAGAGGAGGTAATCGAGCGTCCATATTTAATTAATTCTGAATAAGGAATAAAAAACTCGGAGCTGTAAAAAAAAGTTTTTAGTAAGTGATTTAAGAAACAAACTAAAACTTCTACAGCTGCAGCACTCTTCATCAAAAAATTGTTTTTGTAAATAAACAATTCCTAGGTCAATGACTTGATTAAAAACTATGCCCTCTTAGCTAATAACAAAAGTTTTTATCAATATGATGGGATCGCTTCAAAATCAATAAAATATTAGTAAATAGTCTGAATAAAAAAATCCTTTAAATGTCCACGAAGAATATTTGGATAATTTAAATATGCATAAACCAAACTAATTTTTTTCTCAATCAAGCTGTAATATTTATTTTTACTTTCGCCTCTGTCCATGTTCAATTCCATAATTCGTTCAAAAATGCATTGAGTGACGATTGATTGTGATTTCCGTTCAAATCTATCTCTCGAATACGTTGTCATCTTTGTTTCTGTTGTTTTCTGTTACTTTTGCTTTTTGTGGGTTATTTTAATCATTTGAATGAGAAAAAAAAGGTTCAACCACAAATATTTGTTATTGTGACATATTGTAATTCGACGAAGAGTAACCGATAAAAACTTTCTTTTTTGCTTTTAAAGGTTGAGTTTTTATTTATTTTTACGAATAAAAAATACGAACAAAACTCAAATATTAATTTGGGAGTAAAGATTTTATTAAAGAAGATTTTTAAAACGCATCTGTTTTGGTTTCTTTTTGAATCGATTGAAAGATAATTAAAAATTTAATTGATAAATGTTAAACGTTTCAACTAATTTTCATTAACATTTGTGGATACCATATAACCTTCCTTAACCATTTTATTTACGAAACTTTGAACTTGATTTTTATAGTTTTCTGATGAATTCCTGAAGCACAACCGAAACTTCGCTTGCTTATTTTTCTGAAATAAAATATATGTATTATTATTTTTTAAAAACCAAAAAATCATATTTGTTTGCTTACTTTAATAAAAATAGAAAAAGCTTCAAGATTGAGTTCATGATTGAGAACAAAATAAACAAAATATTTAAGCTTTTCAAAACATGGAAGTTTATTCATTCGATTAATGACATCTGTCGATAAAATTGCACTATCTGATGAGCTAAAAATTTACAAATAAAATTTTTTGTAATGACAGCATTTTTTGTGTCCAAATAACGGAATAGAAAACCAACTTACAAGTTTATTTGTTTAATCAATGGAAATAATTCTAAGATTTTATCATATTCAACTTTACTTCCATCAAAATATGTCAATGCAGTAGTACTGAGTTTAATTTTCTCGATATTTCCTAATGATGCAAGCAGACATAAGTCTGTATATTAAAGTGTGCCTCCAATAATTTTCAAATCAATTTCATCAAAAGCATAAATTTTTTGAATAATTGTATGCCAGCTAAAAATGTTACTTTTGTCTTCCAACAAAGTAATATCTTTTGTAATCCATAATTTGTATTTGTTTGATTTCATATTAACGTTTCTGTATTCTTTAATTTGAATATTATATTTATCAGGAATATAATTTTGAACATCCACTCGTTTAAATGAAACCAAGGAATCAGCGACTATAATTGGATTCTTGGAATAAAAGTATTTGCAAATTTTCACTAATTTTTTCCATCCATGAAAAGAAATTGGATGTTTAGTAAAATAATAAACAATATTTTCTGGAATTGAAAATTGTTGCCGACAAGGAAACTTGAAAGTAAATTTAGTTTGAGATAAAACTATTTCACTCATTTTTTTCAGCTCCAAATAAAGAGTAACTTTGAAAAAAGGTTTTTTTGAAAAATGAACAAAAGCCACTACCAAAAGAGAATATTGTTGTTTCAATTCATAAAAGATATAATTGTTTTTGAAAATAAACTATTTTCTAGGTCAAATGCCTTCATCCTTTGATTATGCCTTCGTAACAATAACAAGTGTTATTTAAAAATTATGAGCTTCCTTAATATTTTTTTAATCAAAAATTTTGCAATAATAAAAAAAGTTAGAAAATTAATGGAACTTTTTTAAATTTTGCAAACATTGAGTTAATCGAATCACAAATTACGTTTTTAAGTTTTTTGATTTTTCGATCCCAATCTCTTTCAAAAATAGTGAACTTCTCTAATCTTTTGATTTGTTGTTTTCAAGTTTTCAAACTACACTTGAGACAGAAAAGTGAAAAAAAAGTCATAGTGTGTGTCGGCCAATTTAAAAAAAAATGATTGATCGCCTCTTTTTACACTAACAAACAAAGTTTGTAGTTTGAAATAAAGTTTTTTGCTGCATAAAAAGAAATAAACCGATCTTTCCACTTTTTTTAAGTTTAAAAAAAGAATAAAGACAGAATCTACACATATTCTATTGAAAATGTTTATGTTTTGCACGTTTTTTAAACATAAAAAAAGTATATAAAAGAAAGAAAGTTTAGTTTGAAAAAAAATAACAACAAAAATTAACCATTTTATTTGTGTTTCAAATTCTTTTCATTTTAAAATAAATAATTATATTTGATCATCATGTCCCTCACTCAAGCAGGTAAGCCAAATACTTTTGAAAATAAATATAAAAACTCCGAAAAAAAAATGCTTTTTGGTGGATGAAATTTTTTTTAATTTTATTAAAAATTTTACAGTCTAAATTTATATTTCAAAACTAATTTTTGTTTACAAAACTTTCCTTTTCTTTAAAGATTTAAAAAATTTGAAACAATAATAAATGGCCTAAAATATTTTTTTTAGACTCAGAAAAAATAGTTCGAAAAATTCAAGATGAATTTGAAAATCATTGGAAAGCTGGCGATGCTAAAGGTTTAACCAGCCATTATCATCCTGATGCAGTTCTCATTCATCAAGGCAATTGGGTTGCTTATCGACAAGAAGGTAAGAAAACTTTTTACTTTCCTAATTTTCCAAAAAAAATTTAAAGAAAAAAATAATTTTTAGAAATCTTAAAACGCTATGAAGAAGCTCTCCAACATCCAGGAGGCTTTAAATTAATCTTTCGTTTAACTGTTCCCGCTGCCGATGGAGAATATATTATTCATCATGGAGATTTTGAATTTGAAGCTAAACCCGGCGTTCATCTTCCTTATAAACAAATTTATAAAAAAACAGCCGAAGGAAAATATTTAATTTATCATGATATTTTTGAAATGTAGATTCTTAAATATTCATTTCTGCGTTGACAGGCATTAAAATTTTTATTATTTTTTTCTTTAATTTAAAAATGCGTTAATAAACATATATTTTTTAAATTCTAAATGGTATGAAAATTTTGATTTTTTAAGGATTAGTTTTAGTTTTGAATCGGTATGAATTATTTACTTGCCAAGATTTTTGCCAATATAGGTATTCCAAAAAAAATTAATTTTTTTTTTGAATAACTCTTTGAGAGAGTTACAATATGCATTCATATTATAAATTTTGTTAACTTTGTAACAAAAATTTTTGCGTCATGTTTGGAGAAAAAAAAATATGGATAAAAGCAAAACTCCGAAATTTTTTTACCACCGAATAAATAAAATATTGATAATAAATAAATCCTCTTTGAAAACCACTGAGCTCGCACAATTATTTTTTCTTGCTATCGGCGTCGGCAAAAAAGTGCGTCCGTGTATTTCGAATGCTTCAAAAAATGCTGTCAATTTATTTTTAGTGTAAAAATTTAATCTTGGCTCTAAAATGCAAAAAAAAACCGTTTGAATTTTTTATTGATTTTTTCCTTTTTTTTTATTTTGAAATTTTTTTTTGATTGTCAAAAAACTGATTAAAATTATAAAAATTTTAGCGAGTAATACATATTTATCTGATTAATAATAAAAAAAAAACATTTTAAAGAAGCAGTAATTTATCCTATCTGTAACAATGAAAATGGGTTTTTTTATTACTACTTTAATTTTATCTTTAAAATAATTACCCAACAACGTACGATCTTTTTTCATAAAAGTTAATATTTATTATTATTATATGTAAGTAACAACAAACACCACTTGATATCAAAGAAAAATCTTTATTTTTTTTCTTCTCAACATTAGTTTGTCTAATATCGATTTTTGCTATTAAAAAACTTTTCTTTTTTTACACTACCTAACGTTGTTGTTGTTAATGGGTGCTAAAAACAGCACACGCTAAAAAAAGAACTGCAGCGGCAACGAAAGTTCTTTCTCTCAAACACTTTTTTCTTAAATGAAGAATTTTTTTTTTGTTGTTTCGAAAATTTTGATATCAAAATTGAATTTACATGGGTGAGTTTTGTTGATTTTCATAATATTTTTGAATATTTTTATTTTACTTTTTTTGGGGCTTTTTCATCTTTTAAATTTTTTTTTATAAAGTTGCTATAATGAGAAACAAACCGGGGAGAACAAAATTATTTGAAAGAAAAAAAATTTCCAAACTTGTTGTGTCAATGAATTACATAATCAAAAATTTTATTGGGATATCTAATGCTCACACTTGAAAAGTTTTCAGCATATAAATGGAGAATTACCAATTCAATAATTTAAAAAAAAAAGGTTTATGTTATTTATTTTATATGTTTGCAAATAAAAAAAGCTTGAAATCAAATTTTTTATTTATGTTTTGAAAGATATGAAAAAATTAGTTTATTTTTTATTTCTTGTTACCAGTGTTGTCTCTTTTTCATTTCTTCGCCGCCAAGCAGCCAAAATAGAATTTTTTTTTCTATATAAAAACAAAGCATTTTTAACAAAAATTTTACTAAAGTAATGTCGAGAATTTGATAGATAAATTCTTTATTTAAATCCATTACAAAAAGAGAAAACCAAAAGAGTCCAAAAGAAGTGTGAACCCAACGAAGTGTAATTTTAGTTAAAAGCGGCGAAGCTTTTATATGGGCTTGAAACAAAGAGAAAATGAATCATAAGGAAAGAGATAGGAGAGTGAGAGATAGAAAGGGATATGATCTTTAGTGGACGATGTAAATAAGTGTGAATAATAGAAAACACAAATAGTAAACATGTCTGGGAAAGCGGGAAGATAAAAGAGAGAAAAAGAAAGATGAATAATCGCGATGATATTCGCGACAAGTAAAGCAATAATAATATAACAAAACTTTTAAAGCTTGAACAAAAATCCTTTTAAAAAATATGTATTGACAATTAGTAGTGTAAAATTTTGATAATAAAAAAAGTTTTTGTGTTTATGTAAAGTTTAAAATATCGACTTTGCATAATAATTATTAATTAATGAATTTCTTAAAGTTAATTTTCATATAAAAAATAGACAAGCAGATAACCTCCCGTATGGAGGCGAACTTGCTAGTGACTTTAAATAAAAACTTGCTTTACTTTTTTATTTTTTTGATGATTTTTTTATTTTTGGCGGCGCCGATTTCTGCGCCGACGAGCGGATGGCGGTGGCGGCGAACCAACAGTGCTTGTTACTACTAACCATAGAGTATAACCAAAATTTAATAAAGTGCAACAGCATCTTCAAATTCAAGTTTTTGATAGAAATCATTGCTAAAAAAAATACAATGGAATAGAATAACTAGTCGATGGACTACAATGTGGTGGAACAGAAGGGGGTGGAATATTTTTGTGTTATGATGAATATACAAATCAAAAGAATTAGAAACAAAATCAAATATTAACATCCTCCAAAAAAAAGGTTGAATTCAAACGCGCAAATTGGTGTATTCTGCCGCCATGATTTCGTTACAAAACGCCAAAAGAAGCCATTCGAAGCAAAAAAAAATTCTTTCATTTTTTTGTAAAACAAACGAATCTTCTCTCTTTTTTCTTTTTGCAATCCTAAAAATTAAAATATCGCGTATTTTTTATTGTTTTCTTCGTTTTTTGTTGATTGATATTTTCATTTCATTCCTTTTTAGAACCTTTGCAACAGCAACAAAAGCATGGAAAGCTTTCATCAAAATTCAGATGATCCATTTCTTCATTCACCATCGTCTAGTACAATAATGCCTGCTGATGAAGACGTTATACAATCATTGTGCGAAGCTCGTGAAATTCAACGACTCAAAGAAATCAATGCTGTCTGGAAATTTAATTGTGACGAAATTAATGCTGAAAACGCTAAACTTCAAAATGAAAATAACCAACTTCGAAGCGTCATCAGTTCTATGCATTATGAAAACATTCGAATGAAAGAAGCTATGGAAAATCAAAACGATTTTTTTATTCAAGATGATTACAAAGAAGCTCTCGAAAATGAAAATGTTAACATGAATCAACGTATGGCTGAATTGATGAAAACTAATGCTGAATTAATGAAAACTAATAGAAAGCAACTTGATAAGGTTCGTTTACATACTGTTCCATCTTCTTGTTTTTCAACTTTCGTGTTTCAGATATTTAGCTTGCAAAATGAAAAAGATGCCGATCGTAAAGCTTTCGATGATGAAAAGATGATGCTTGAAACTAAAATCACTGAAATGGAACAACAACAATATCTCACTGATTTACAACCTCTTGTATTTAAAGAAATTCACAAATCCATTGATGGTAATGAATGGGCATGGTACTGCTATACAACCGCTTACAATGAATGTGCTGTACCTACAAGAATTACTATGAATGATTCGAATGATTTGATTGTTAACGATTTCGTTTCAAATAGAAAACTGATTCTTGATGGTACAGTTTCTCAATTTCCGTATGATGATCTAAATGAATGTATCTTTCCTGGTTATTATTGCGATAGCATTTCTCGTTTGCTTGGAAAAGTGCAATCCTGTAATATTACATGTTTGTTCTTACAATGTCAATCATTATCATGGAATGAATACAAACAGCTTGTTTCATCTGGAATGCTTGAAACTCTCCATTTATCCTATGTTATAATCGAGGATGAAAATAAGGCTCTTGTTCCGATTGAAAAGATTCTTACAAAGGTGCCTAACATTGAAGAGATTAGAATGTAAGTTTTTGCAAAGCTGATAGTTACTAACCCTTATGCTTTTTAGTGACTTTCCTGTATATTCTGGATTAGAAGAAGGTAGTTCCTGCGAAATTAACAAAAAGACGTTCAAAACTCTTGTCAAACTTCCAAGCTTTTCCAATCTTCGAAAGTTCGTATTGGGTTTGAATCCTGATCACTGTAAACGTTTTGATACTAATGCCTTTCTTGATTTTATGAAGGTTAGTTCGCTCGTTTCCATTACTTTTACTTACTTTTGGTCAATTTTAGACACATGAAAATGCTAACTTTATGCTCACATTTAACTCACTTAACTTTGATGGAAAGAAAAATGACAAAGCTGTGGTTGAAATTATGAAATATACTCTTTTATCTCGTGCAAAACCCGATCAACTTGATATTCTCATTATATGAAATGCTTTAATGTCATCACATTGTATGTACATATGTATAAATTAACTTTTTTTTCCACTTTTTGTTTTTTGTTATTGCTTTCCATTGTTTTTTGTTTTGTAAATACATAAATTTCATTTGTTTGTAAATGATGGAAACACCGTAGGACAACAACGAAGGCTATGTGACTTTTATTCATCCATTATTTATTTAACCTTCAACGTGTTCATTGGCTAAATGGAATAATCGCAGACATTAAAAATGCGTGGCAAAAAAAAAATATGAGTGAGGCATAGTTGGAGGAAGTTGGTTGTATCTTCGTTGAATCTTCTTTATTAATATTTTAGCGGAGGACTTCGAACATATTTACTTTTTCTAATTATGAATGTTATCGAAGAGGTTTGTAATCCCCCTATTTATGTATGTTTTAGCTAAAAGGAATTATTTTTAGGAACTTAATCATTTTCTTGAGCAACAAACTTTCGATCCAATCAAAGGTTTAAATAATTCCACAGCAATTCAAAAAGAGCCATCAAAAGCTCTTCAAATAGTTGATAGAAAATTAACTGAAGTTAAAACAGAATTATTGAATCGAAGTGCAGCCATTTCTCCAAATGCTTTGTAAGTTTTTGTTTAATTTTTGTCTTCGATGAATCAAAGTTATTTATTTCCAGACTCGAAGGCGTCAATGATCTTGGTCGAACTTGTGAAAGGCTTGAAACAAAATTACAAGGAAATTTACGAACTTTAAAACTAAATGAAGGATTAATGTCTTGCACAAATTCCATATTGGAATATGATGCAGCTAAATCGCGGGCAAATAAATTGGTTGAAGTTTTAAAAGCAAAAATTTTATGGTCTCAAACTTTTAATGAATTACAAATGATTGAAAAAACTGATCGAAAAGAAAAATTTAATAGTTTAGTAACCCTTCAACAATGTTTTGATATTCTTTCGGAGGTTAGTTAGTCGCTCGCTTGAGTTCCATAACCTTTAATTTTATATATTCCCCAATTCCATGGTTTGATTTTTTTAGTACGCGATCGATGAAGAACGAACAACAGCGTTTGAGAAAGCCAAAGATGAATTCCTTTCTTGGGATGGTTCAGCCACTTTATTCGCAATCAAAGATAAAGATTTCAATAAACTCATTGAATTGGAAGATCGATATCGATCATTAAATCGATTGGAAGAATTTCAAAAAACTTTTGGTTATTTTGTTCGAAATGAACTTAAAGCATATTTTGAAAAATGGAATGAAGAAGAAAATGCTCATTTAGTTTGGAGAATATTTGATATCATTTTTGATATTTGGAAACATGTTGCAATTATGGAACAATTCCTTCAACAACAAAATGGCGACCAACACCAACAACAACAACAACAATTAAATCCATTTGAAATAGTTACCAATAGCCTTTATGAAGTTGCAAAAGAACAATGGCCCAAAGTTAAAAAAAGTGCATATTTATTTTTAGTTTCTGCGGATGATCCATTAAAGACTGCTCGAGAAATAGCTAAAGAAAAGCAAGCTATTTCATCGGAAATTGAAAATTGTTCAGATGAATATTTTGTGAAGTTACTAACTACCTTGTTTGAAGATTTAAATCAATCTTTTATTGAAGCTTATACTCAAGTTGTTAAAACTTCGCTTATTCGAGTTATAAATGCTATAGAAATGGTAATTATTTTAAGGGAGTCTGTCAGCCTTGGAAAAATCCTTACATTGATGGGTCGATGTTTCACTCATTTTTTGAAACTTTTCTAAACCTCTTTGATAAAGACAAACTTCCGGGCTACGACCTCCGGTTATAAGGAGGATTCAAGAACTACTGAGAGACTTCCTTTAATTCATCGATAACATTTTTTTTGATTACTAATAACTTTTTTTAGCCAACTAAAGGTTCCAGAAAAAAATGTACATGGTTATCAATTCAATTGGAACCCTTACAAAATGCTATGATTGATATAGTTCATAATGCATTTGATTCATTTGGTGAAAATGTTTCATGGCTTTCAACACCATTTGAATATGTTTTTCAAGAATTACACGCTAAAATGAATAATTATGACTTTTTCCGTTTAAAAAAAATGTTTGAAGGTGAAAACCAAAACCAACAACAGCAACAACAAAAAAATGCTGTTGTCGTTTGTGGTGTATCTAAAAATCCCCATGAAGATGCAGAAAATTATTTATCTTTTATTATTGCAATTGGAACCGTTTTACAATTATATGATAACGTGAATAATGTAATTCAAAATGCAACAACAAGTTCAAAGAAAAAATTGGCATCTTCCTCACAACAACAAAAAAATATTAATATTGAAAGCAGTGAAAAAATGTCAAATCGAAATATTCTTGAAAAACTTAATAAAAAAGTTGTTCAATCGAAAGCAAACGATTTAGCTCGAATTATTATTGAACCTATGATTCAAGGATTAAATGAAATGGTAAGTTTTTATTAACTTTGAAACACCCTTATTTGACTTCCATGGAATTCCAAGGATTCGATAAATACAAAAACCAATCAATCCAATCCAAATTTTGTTTTTTAGAAAGCTACAAGCAACCCAGTTCATGAAAGTGCAGCAAACCTTCCAAGCTTCAGTCGAGCTCCACATAATTATATTCTTAGTGTGGGCCATGGACTTCTAAGTCAAATGAATGTGATTAGTTCATTTAGTGGCGAAGCACCTTTCATTATTTCCATTATTTCTGCTGCAGGTGGAAAACTCAATGAAGATAAAGTCGATGTATGGTTGTTGAATTGCATAGCAAATTCTGTTATGCATTCTTTTCTTGATGCAGTGGGAGATCGACATAAATTACAGCTTCATGTTAAGAGACAATTGATCGCGGATATGGGTAAGCTTTTTTTCAATCTCGGTAGTTGTCTTTGTTGGGTAACAAGCAATAGCTTTAATTTATTCACAAATTTTTGTTTCGATGAGCATGCAAGAAAGCGATGTTGTGTCTGTCTCATTAAACTTTTTTTAACTTGTTTACTTTTTTTTCAGAATACTTTATTGATGCATCAAAAGATTTGGGTTTAGAACCAATAAAAGAAATATCTATGTTAGTGAAAGATCTCGAAAAGTAAACCAATTCACAAGGTTCAAACTAATATTTGGTGGCTGAAAGGAAGGTTCAAAGTATTTTGTTTAATTAACTTATTGGGATTTATTTAAAACTGTTGTTGTTATTATTTATTGATTAACTAATTATCCATGAATCTTCTCCTCATAAATTTGAGTTAATACAATCCTTCGACTTGATTTCACTATAAACAACCAAACTGCTTTCATTCACCACAAAAAACTAGCTCAAATCCACGCGCAAAAAGACTTTATTCAATAAACAAACAAAACAAAAATCATATAACAATGAAACAAAATAAAATCAAAACAAAACTTAATATTCAATAAGTATCAGAGTAATAAGAAACATTAAGCTTTTCAAGTTTTTCTGAAGTTGCACGAGATTCAAGCTCTTGTTTAACAATTAGAAGTTTATCCTCTTCTGCTCTATCATAACAAACAAGAAACGAAACGTTGAAAGTGGCATCAGAATGTTTCTAAAAAATGAACAAATTAACCAAATATTGGGAATATTAAACATGCCTTTATAAAATCAACGAAAGAATCAACATCCAAGCCATTGTAAGGAATAAAAGGTAAATTGAATTCACGAAGATTATTGAAGCATGGAAGATCAGCAAGAATTTTGAATGTTTCTTTGTTGAGATCAATAATAGTAACATTATCTCCAATACGTCTATCAAATAAAGCAAGTCCACTAAAAACTATGATTAATTCGGCACTAAATGTGGAGAGAAAACTTACATTCTAATCTTTTCAATGTTTGGCAATTCTTGAAGAATCTTTTCTACAGGAACAAGAGCCTTATTTTCATCTTGGATTTGAACACAAGCCAAATAGAGGTTCTTAACCGATCCAGATGAAACAAGTTGCTTGTATTGATTCCACGACAATGTCTGTTGAAACAAGAACAAATCGGTGATATTACAGGATTGAACTTTTTTGAGCAAGCAAGGAAAAGTTGATTGAGTATCAAAAGAAAAACGATCACCTTTGAATGGATCACAACCAGGACATTGAGAAAGAACACCATTAATGACCAAGCTCCTTTGAGAGATGACACCATTAATAACCAAGTCATTTGAATCATTCAAAGTAATCTTTATAGGACGTTCCTTCTTTTCATCCAATGTTCTATAACCATGCCATTCATTTCGAATTTTGACAAGCTTCTTAATAACAAGAGGCTTTAAACCACCAGAATTTTGTTTAACATCGTCCATGATGAGCAAGAGGTTCTGAAAAACGACAATAAGGTGAAGATAAACAACACAGAAAAAATTGTTGAAATACACGCGTAAAAAAGAGACAAGAAGCAACAACAGCAAAAAAGGTTTTGAATGACGAAATCAAAGTCAGCAAACAAGCAACAACAATCGTTACAGTAAAAAACCCCACTGCAAAGGAATTTATTCGCGTTGAAAGCCAGAGGCAAATTAAAAATGTAAAAAATGGTGTTTTTCTTCTGCGCTTTTTTTTAGTTCGATGATACAACAAAAAATACACTTTTTTGATAGGTATTTAATCATAGTTTTTAATTACTTTTTTTGCTAATATATATAATTTCTAAAACTAATATTTATACAAACTTTATGTGTATGTTTTTAAAAATGTTTAGAGCAATTGGAATGGATGCTTCGCTTGAATTACTTCTGTATCAGTTTTGAGAGCAACTTTTATGGTTAAAACTAACTAATCATATTTGAGTTTTTTTTGTGAATTTTTTTTGCATTATTAAACCCTTAAATTATTTTTTCCATTTTGAATCGAAAATGAAAATATGAGGATATAAAAAAAGGCGTCTTTATTTGTCATTATTTTAAAATTTTGTCTTCAACCAAAGTTTTTTTAAAAATAAATTGGCAGTTGTTGTTTTGAAAAATAAAAAGTGAGAAAGGGCGAAAGAAAAAAAATTCATTCACCACCGCAATTTGATGCTGCTACTATCAACAAAATGAGTGGTGACTCACAGGCACTAAAAAAAGCAAACGTGCATTTTTTTTTTGAAAAAAATGCAGCAATTTGTTGATCGATTTTATTTTATTGACTGACCGCATTTTTTTTTTCTCCATCTTTTCGCTTGATTAAATTCAATTTAAAGAAAAGAGTCTTTGCCTTTGATTTGTTATTTTTGATATCAACTTTTAAAAGTTTTTTTTTTGAGAAATGGCAGGCCCTGTCACTCCAGATTGGTCAACTTTGCCCGTTCCTAAAGATGATGGATCTGCAACCCATTTGGAAGGAATGCAAATGCCATGCCTTTGTTTAACGGCCGTTGATAAAAGTGAAGATGATTTTCAAGTTAATCCCGCTTCATTGAGAGGAATCACGGTTATTTTTGCATTTCCAAGAACGGGCAAACCTGACGTTGAGGTACCAAAAGATTGGGATGAAATTCCAGGTTAGCATTTACTAAAGAATCGGAAATTTGCGTATTTTTTATTATGAATCAAATTTTTTTAATGTTTTTAAGAAGTTTTTGTAAACAATTTTAATATTTTTTAACTTTAAAATTTCTTCTCAAAACTACAAATTTTTGGAAGATATGTTTTATATTTAGAATTTGCAAACTTTTTAGGCCAAATTTTTTTCTCTTTAAACGCAAAATCCAAATATGTATTTTTTATTTTGCCTTAAAATTTGAATATTTTTAGTTGGAAAAATTCTTTCAGAGCCTAAATTTGTAGAACATTAAAACAAAAATTAAGAATTTTGGCGAGAAAATTATTATCTCTCTAATCGAATTTTTTGTTTTCTAGGTGCTCGAGGTTGTACACCTCACAATTGTTCATTTAAAAATTTGTATGATGAATTTCGAAAAGTCGGAGTCCATCGAATTTTTGGCTTATCCACCCAATCTCCTTCATATCAACGCGAACTCGTAAAACGATTGGATTTGCCATTCGCTCAAATATGCGATCCTGAGCTTGAATTAACGAAAGCTTTAACCCTTCCAACTTTTGAATTCCAATGTCAAACTTTGCTCAAACGTTTTGCATTGGTTTTATATGATGGACTCATTGTGAAAGTATTTTATCCAGTTTTTCCACCCGATAAAAATGCATCCATTGTTTTGGATTGGTTAAGAAAAAACAAAGCTTTTTAAAAATTTGCAATTTTCAAACAATTTTATTGTTTTTGTTTTGATAATTTAAAAATAAAGTTTTATTATTAAATTTTATGGAGAAAAAAGATAAAACAAATTTACAAAATCGCCCCGTTTTTTAATATAAAAAAAATTAATTAAGAAATTGCAAAAAAAAATATTACAACAAAAAACACCGTTTTTCTTCTTCATTTTTTCAATAAGTGATTTCAGCCTCCAATAAAAAAAAAAGAAAGGAAACTGTTCAAAGTGGTAAAATTAAAACAAACAACAAAATTAAATTACAAAACCAATCAAAAAAATAAAAGGAATCTCATAAACATTTAGAAAAGTGAAAATAGATTTTTTTTGGATTTACATATTTATATTTAAATTTAGAAAATGCATTTTTTAACAATTTAAAACGAAAAAAAAAATCTTTTTGAATAATAAAAAGATGTGGTTTAAAATTTAATTAATCTGTTGTTCCTTCATTTACCGTAACACAATATTTAATTTGTTTACTCCATATTTTTCCATGTGAATTATCAAATATAAGTTTATATAAACCTGGAGATGGAATGATTATCTGAAAATATAATCTTCATAAATCTGAGGAGAAAATTAAACAAAAAGTTAAAAAATGAAAAATCTGACAATTTTTTTAGAGTACATATATATTTTTTTTGCTTCATAAATCAGCTAAAAATCGCTCCACAAAAAGTTTCAAAAAAGTTATTTTTTTGTAAATTTGCATAATCTTTTTTTTCTCATCTCTTTTAAAAAAATTTCTTTCTAACTTTTTTTCTTACCGTTCGATTTTCTGGAACATATTCAGTGAATAATCTCCATTTAGGCCAACAATCAATATCTCCATCTTCTTCAGGTTTTAAATTTTTTTCATTTCCATTAAAATTTTTAACTAATTTTACTCCAAAATCCACATCGCCGCTTTCACATTTCCACCACCATTTTAGCGTTCGCTTTGGATTTTCTTCTCCATCAACTTTAATTGAAACAAAAACCGCTGATCTCGCCGGAACTGTAATCTTTTTAAGATCGGTTGAAGATGCATATGGATCGAGTGCGGGATCATACCATAATTCTTTTGGAACTTTACCTCCCATTCTTACATCACCATATGGGGTATCAGATTTTTTAATTCCACCCCAATTTTCATATAATATTGATTCATCTATGGTTTCCTATATATATAAAAAATATATATGTTAGTCATAGGATTAAGAAACCTTAGTTATAAAATAATTAAAAAAATTAGGGGTTTCTCTAGCTTTAAAAATTAAATTAAATACATATTTTCGTGTCGGGATAAATTTTTTTTTTAATAAATTCAATACTTTTTTAATTTTAGAAAGTTAGAAAATAAATTTTTCCGTGTCGAGAAGGAATTAAAAAAAACACTTTTAAAATAAATTTTTTTCATTTTCGATGACTTTAAAAAACCCAAAACATAAATTATTTTTTCAAAACACAAATTTTATTTTCCTTCAAAAACTTACTTTTAATTTTTCTTTCCAATCATTTCCTAAAAATTCAATTTTCTGCTGCGTTTGTTTAGCTAAACATGGGGAAACAGCTGCCCAAATTAATTGTACAAAGCTTGGAGCTCGAATGATATATAATTTTCTTAAAACATCTGGAAATAATTCTTGAAGTTTGGATAACATTCCATTTACGCATTTTAATGCGGTCCAATCTAATGAATCCAAACTAAGGCCATCGAGATCGATAATTACCATGGTTCCATATTGGCCACCTGTTTTTTGTTCAGCGTCACTGAAAATAAATTTTATTTTTTTTGTAATAAAAACGAAAATTAAATTTTTTTTAAATGGAAAAAAATTGTAAATGCTTCGCAACGGAATTTTTTTGTGTCAAAAATAATTTTCGCCATGAGACTAAGGATTAGTCTCGCAGCGAAAATGCTATTATTTAAATTCAAAAAAAACTATTAATAGTTTTGCAATGAAAATTTAGGTTTTCACGAAGAATGTTTATAATTTTTGTGCAGAAACCGAAAAAAAATTTAAACATACCGAATAAGTTGCATGACGCCCTCACTTTCAGCAATTCTCATAATAAATAAATCCGAAATCTTTGTAGATTTCAATAATCCAGTTCCATCAATTTTTCCAACAGCTTGGAGCGAAATAATATTACCTTCTTTATCTTTACCTATTAAACTTCCAGGCATATAACACGCGGGTTTACTAACATTATCACAAAAATCTTTTATAGAATCTAGCGAAGTGAAATCTTTTTTATCTAATTCCATTGCGTGAATAGTTTTTAATGCATTTGATAATCGTGGAACGACATCGCTCACTTTTCGATCCCATCCAACCAGCCAACGAAGAAGTGAAAGATCATCGTTATAAGCTGGAACTAAAGTGAGTTCTTCCGTAAGTTTTGAACGAAGTTCTTTAATTAAAATTTTATCTGCTTCAGAAATGTTTGAAGCCATTCTGGAATTTTAAGAATTATAAAAAAAATTAATATGGATAAGGCCACGAAAAAATTGGTTTAAAAATGAATAATAATTAAATGTAAAAATTTATGATATGAAAAATTACAGAAACAAATAGAGTAGAAAAATAAAGATTTTGTTTCGTGACCAGAAGTAATAAGAAAATCAATATTTAAATCCATCGGAGATTTTCACAAAGTTTAAAAAATAAAATACAAATTTGCGGGGTTTTAATTCAGGCTTTCAATAAAAATAATTATTGTTAAAGTTTCTTTTTAAGAATTTGGAAATTATTTTAATTAAAATTTAGAAAATATTCAGCAGTAAAGATGAAAAAGGTATGCTTGTTTTTAAAATAACCTTTTTTTATAATTCTTTATATTTTTACTTTTGGAAAAATAAAATAGAAAACTAGACTCGTTTTTTTGCTGACAAAAAAATGACTTAACAAAAGTAAAATAACAAAAATAAGTAAACATAAACCAAGACCACAAAGTACAAACAAAAGAAATTTCTCCCACTCATTTCTAAAGAAAAATTTTTCGTAAATATAATAAATCTAAAAAGTTTAAAGTAAGAAACAAAAAACTAAAAACAAAGTTGTAAAAAAAGTTTTAGCTTAAATCGATTCACTCGAAAATTAACAAAATTGAACGAAGAAGAAAAAAGTAATTGTAAAAAAACTTTCTTTTTTTTCTTATTTTTTATTGTTGCTCTGAGTCTCTGTCATGTTGCTTAGTTGCGCAAAGAAGAAAAAATAAACCAAGCAAGCACGAGTCAATGAAAAGAAAAAAAGAGGAAGAGAGACCAGTTAGTTGAAAAACTTAATAAATAATAGAGGCAAATATGTATGTTGTTTAAAAAAATAAAAAATAAAAAAATAAGCCAGTAAAAAACGAGTAAATAAAAAATAGGAACAGGAAAGCGCAAAATAAATGAAAATTGTTAGAGAGTAACGGAAATAGGTTGAAAATAAGTTTAAGTTTTTTTTATAACAAAAAAGCTTTTAAGTTTTTGAAATGAATAATTCTTTAAATAAAAAAAACTTCTTTAAAAATTTTGAAATACCGATGAGAAATGAAAGCACTGATCCACAAAAAAATAAACTTCAAAAAAAGAAAAACGAAAATGACTATGAAAATTTTATCACGGAACAAAAAAATAAAATTAAAAAAAAGTTTCCAATTTTTTTGTTTTTAGATGATAAAAAAAACAGCACAAAAATGTCACAAAAAAAGTAGGGTTTGCGTGTATCATTTTTTTGAGAAGAATTGTCATGGCCCTCGTCATATTGATCTCCTTTATTCTTCTGTGGTTGGTTGCCTGTCGTCGTCGCCTTGACACTATCCTTTACCACCCATTTTTTTATTATTATTTTTTAGTTTTCATTCATAAAAAAAAAATGAAGGCAAAAAAATAATTCGAACACAATGGACACTTTTTTTTAAATATTTGTTGTTTGTATTAAACAAAAAACATTCAGCCATCATCGCCTGCTGCTGAAGTAAAAAAGTAATAATAAAATAGAAAAAAAAATATGTACACGCGACAAATAAAAAAATAAAAAGAAAAAAGAAACCAGGTGAAAAAAAGATATAAAAAGAATGAATCAGGGATAAATAAATCCATCCAATCCTTTGCAGCAGCGGTTTTGAAAGTTGTAAATGAAAAAAAAAAGTAAAAAGGTTTTTTTATAAAATTGTAAAAACCTGGAAACAAGAAAAAAATGATTTATGACTTCTTTTTCTTTTATTAGCTATCTGCTTTTTTCGTGAGTAAATGTCACGAAAAATCAAAAAGGTTATAAGAAAAATTTGGTAAAAATAAATGCAAAAAAAAGTCCTTTGAAAAAGGTTATTCCAAACATGTTTTTTTAAGAAGTTTCGCGGTCGGCCATGATAATTATGAAATCCTTGGTTTTATTATAAAAACAAAAAAACACTTCTAAATTTAAAAAGATTTTTTATAAAAATGAGTCGGATAATTACAAGAAAATCACTGCATTTTTAAACTTTTTTGTAGCAAAGAAAAGAAAACAAAAATTGAAAATATCAAACATTAAAAAGTTAATAAATTTTTTTTAAAACCATTGATAATCACACATTTAAATTTTCATTTCATTATTAAAACAAACTTTTTTTTAATTCGAAAGAAGTCAAAACAAAAGTTAAAAAATTAATCAAAAACACACAAAAATAAATGTTTATAAAATAAAAAACAAAAAAAAAGGAAAATAATGGCGATGACGATAATATTCTCCATTTTGATTCATTCATAAATCAAAAAGAAATAAAAAAATTTTAAACTTATTATAAAAAAATAGCGTCATTTTAAACAACCATCACATAAATATTTTTAGGGTGGTTTAAAATAACGCCTCTCCATTCAACTTTTTTTCTTCTATTAATTCTCTTCCTTCTTTAAGCCCGGATGATCGAGAAGAGAAAAAAATGAAAGTACAAATGTATTTGATTTTTAGTGTTTCAAAAACAGAAAGAATTTTTTTGCGACGACAAAGAAAAATTTTGGTTGTTAAAATTCGTCGAACAAAAGCAAAAAAAAAGAAGTGACCAGTTTGAGACACGAAAAGAAGAGAAAAAAGAGAAATTTCTCCTTTTTTGTTGTTTATCTAAAGCAAAAAAGCAAGGAAGAAGAAAAAAAATGTTTCATGGAGTTTCTTTTTCATTTGCTTCTCTTCTCTTTTTTTTTGGATGGATGCAAACTACAAACAAGAGAAGCAACAAAAAAATTTTGAGGAAGAAGAAAAAAAGTTTGACAAGCAACTGCCTGCCTTGAGGGAAAAGGAAAATGAAGAAGATAAAGACAAAAAAAAAATGAATGATAGAATTGGACAAAAAAAATTTCTGCTTTTCAAATTTTGGAAAGAATTTTCTTTTATTTTTATTGTTAAATTTTGACAAGACTTTAATTTCTCAATATTTATTTCTTTGTTTTTGCGGAACTTATTTGATAACGATTATAATAAAGGCACACAGTCATAATGTCCCTCCCCAAAGTTCGCCACGTTGTTCTTGCTTTTGTTAATTTTTTTTGCCTCACATCATTTGAAAAAAAAAAGAAAAGCTTAAAAAAAGATAAGACTACGTTTTTCGCTTTTTTAGGAGTCTGAAGGAATTTATCAACATCGTCGGCGTCAAAAAAAGGACGAAAATCAAATTATTCATCACTAAAAAATTTTTTGGAAAGCAAAACTCAAAAGCATACGAAATTGAGTTAACTAAAGAATGATGTTTGTTTCTTTTTATGGGGGTTTTTAAAATACCCGCTTGCTCCAACATGGAATTCAAAAATGCCAGCAAAAAAGTTTGGAAAGAAACAAAAATAAAGAGCGAAAAACCACAAAATTTGGAAGAAAGTTTCAGGACTTTGAGTTCAAAGAAGAAGAAAAAAAGATTCTTGATTTTTATAAAAATATTTTAATAATGTGTTTTAAATTTGTTTTTTTCTTTTAATGACTTGAGTCTGGAAGCTGAAATAATTTTAAAATTAATATTGGGATTTTTTTTTACAAAAATATTTTGTCTATCGTTTCAAAAAATTATAATTATTTATTTATCAATACACTTCTGAAATTTTGTTTATGTATTCTAAATTATTATTAGTTATATTTATTTATGGATTTCTTAAGAATTAATAAATGCAATGAATTTGATAGACTTGTTAGGAATTGTTTTTATTTTTTTTTTGTATAAGGAACTAAAATCACACCAATTTCATAATTAAGTCAAGTTTATATATTTATATATTTCTTTCTTCAATATTTGATGCCAAATTTCTGGAAGCCGATGAAACCCTAATTTTCATCATCGGAGATTGTTTTAAAACTTTTTCACGATAAAATTTAATAATAAAATTTCGATATGGCGCAATAAAATAGAGTGTCGCAATAAATTCGATTAAACAATGTGAATCAATCAAACAAATCATAATACACATAAAATTTGCGGAATATGGAATATCAAAACGAATAATTGTGAAATGACATGTAATTGGCAAAAATAAAAATATGCATGTGATTACTATTTGTATGATTGAACTTGTTAGAAGCGATTTAGACATTTTATTTGCCACCGCTGATTTATGTTTTGAGGTTTGATAAAGGAGGAAAATAATCAAAGCAATGGAAGCTATGTATAAAATGAAGAAAGTTCCCAGGCATATTACATCCCCGATATCGTGGTATTTATGAGGCATATAAAAGAATGATGGCTCAGAGAAATAATTTTCTGAAAAAAAATGTTAATATCAAAAGATTAAAAAGAATTTTAATTTATTTGGAAAGTAAATTTTGGATCAAAGTTACCATAATTGATTTTCGAACACATTTTTTGAAACGAATATTTTTTTAAAAGTTTTGGATAAAAGAAAATTATAATTTTATTTTCATTTTAATTAACGATTTTGATATTTAATTGGAATTTCAAACTAGGCTTGAATGATATAGTAAATTTAGGTCTTTTACACAGAATTATAAAATATTTTTGTTGTGCTCTTCATTTATTTTTAATTAGTAAATTAAGCCATTTAAAAATGCAATTTGAGAGGTTTATAACGAATTCGTAAAATTTTTAAGTGTCTCGAATGCATTTTATAAGCTTCAAAAACTAACTCTTCGTGCAATTATAAATATTAAAAAAATTCGAATTTTAGGATAATTAAGAGTTTTCATTTTGTTGATTGACTTACCCAAAATAGGATCATAGCTTTTAGCAATTTCATAAAACACATCACTATCAGAACTTGACAAATATGGATAAAAACTTATAAATACAGTTAAATATGCAAAAAATGGTCCACCCAAAGCGAAAATGAATGCTGCTTTAAGAGTAAACCATTTAGTTAATTTTGATGGAAAAATAAGTAAATATCTTGATGCCAAAGTTGCAGAAAGGGCAAAAACACAATTTGCAATTAAACAAAATCCAATGGTAGTTGCAATTGCAGTCATTCGATAATCACCCAAATATCGAATTATTCCCAATGCAAATCCTCCAGCCGCGGGGGACAAAAATAAAGGTTTAAACAAAGCAAATAAAGTTTCGGCGGATAAACACCAAAAAGAATGATTTAAAATTAACCATTTAAAAGTTTTTAAATTTTTTGATTGAGTAAAAATTACATAAAATAAAAGAGGGGTTAAAATCCAACTTAAAATTAAAGTTACATTTGAATAATAAATATAAAAATCAACTAAAATTGTTGATGGAGCAGTAATTTTTGGAATATGCAAATTAACAACGGTGGTGGAAAATAAATTTAAATTTTGGAATTCAGCCATATTTTTAAAAGAAAAGTTTTTTTACCTATGACCTTTTTCAAAAACGAAAAGGCAATATCGATATGTAGCAAATTTTTTTTTCAAAGCAGCACCCATACAATTTGATTATTTATATAAAATTTATATATTAACCATATTTTTATTTTATTGCCAACGAAAAAAAAAATAACACTTAATTTTATCAAAGAACAACAACAAAAAAAAAGGCAAGAAAGAGAGTAAGCAAAAATCAGATTATATTTTTTAAGTTCATGGCGGTAAATAAATAATAAAATTATTATTGCATTTTGAATTGCGGCTGACTTGTTTTTTTTTTAAAGTTTATTTTATGGTGGCGTGTTGTAAATTTTATTATATTACATATTTTTTTTTGTGCGCATTAGGATTACAGTTATTCAGTTTGTTAATAAGTGACACACACTAACAATAAATGAAGCTTTAATTATAAGTAAGTAGTCATAAATATTATAAAATATTATCACGAGTTTGTAGAATACGATAACGAAAAATTAGTTATTTAGCTTCGAAGACAAAAAAAATAGCACTAATATTTTTAAATGATGTCAAAAAACAATAACACCATCGGTTTTTTTGAGAGTGTAGCATAACGCCTAATGAGTGAACGCCTAATGAGTGAACGGTGTTGGAAACGCCTAATGAGTGAACGCTGTCTATTTTTAGGTTTGATAGGTATGAAACATTCAGGATAGGGTAATTTAGAGTCGATTTAACGATTTTTAATGTTTCAACTATGCACCATTAAGGATTTGGCTGATGCCCTGAGGGGATAAAAATTTTTCTCTCAAATAAATTGCATTTTGACTTAGTATTTATTGGAAATTAATTAAAAAAGTTATAAAATAACTTTTGAAAGATTTTTTAACCATGGATATGCAAATTTCTGCATATTGTCTAATTATTTTTACTGCTGCAATTAATAATGTTTTTGCGAATCGCCTGTTCCTCCTGGGCTTGATACTTTGCTTAATTTCTTTTACAATAATATATTTTTTTATTTTTTATTTTTCTAACAATATATAATAACAAACAAAACAAAAAACGAAGAAACATATCATTGCTCATTTGTCTTCAAAACGGGTTGATAATGATTATCTTTGAAATATATACAAATATCAGGATAACCAGGTTTGTGAGCATAATTGTTACGATCATTGGGGCTATAAACATTCCATGAATGAGTGCTTGCATCGATATATTTTGCATAGCAAAAAACATTCACATTAAATAATTGAGAAAAGGCTATAATATCATAAACTCCCATCCATAATTCTTGACCCACGGCTTCACCATCTTTATTATCCTTTTCCATTTGTTTAATCAATTCCAATTGTGTATGTGCTTCCCCATTTGGTCCCTCCTTAAAATTACGCCATTCAGTAATTCTTTTTCTCAACATCCAATGGTATTTATCAGTTCCAAAAATTAAATATGAGAATGCTCTGTATCCACAATTTCCATCGCCAAGCACATTAGTAACAGTTAAGGGCAAAGTAATACTTTCAAAATGTTTCATATTTCTTAAAGGCGAATTTGTTGTTTCAGTAATCGGGATTCTTAAATAATCACAAGTTTCAACAAAGAATTCTTCTGATGGTGGTCTAAAGCCGGCCAATGCACTTTCCGTTCGCAATGATTCTCATTGAATAATAATTTTTTGAGGGCTATTTGAGGGCTTCAAACATTTTGATGATTTAAAATTGCTTTCTTCCATTGGAGCTTTTCTTTTAAAAGAACTGCTGAAAGAAGATTGAGGTGATCGAGAACGAGAGAAAGACGTGATTTTTTCTTCTCTTTGGGATGGCACATAATCATCTCTGAAAGCTGGAGGTGTATGATAATCTCCAAAATCATAGTCTTTATCATAATCAAAGCTTGCAGAAGTGGATCACGATTCAAAATATCACCAATTACTTTTCCAAGGGTCACATAATCTTTAATAGTAATTTTGTTGTCATAATCATAAATGGCATCTTGGATATCAGAATCCTCCCATGGAATGGCAGTTCTTTTTTTGGGGACATCTTTTTGGGCAGTTGAATGAACAGCTCTGGCAACATCTGCAGCAACATTTTGGTTTTGAATCATTTTTTTTATGTCTGCATTTGTCATACCAGCAGCGAGTAGCTTTCTAACAAGCAAATCTCCATCTAAGGAGCTTTCATCATGGGCGTTATCAGTAACACGGTTTTGAGAGGACATATTGCTAACTATAAAAAAAAGGTAAAAGATAGAACTCGTAAAGGGAATCTATTAAATATTTGATACTCTCGAAAACAATTATAAACCCTATAAATAAAAATATTCGAATCAACTATTAAATAATAATTTGGAAATAAATCTCAAATAATAATTAGCGTATTTAAAATATTTTCAAGAGAAATGAGGAGAAACAACTGATCGCTAGAAGTATTGAATGAATGAATGAATGAAGTTTTTGATTGATTCAGAAATTGGCGGTAAAAAATATGCTTGCTTCATTAACATATGTCAAGTGGTACAAGTGTGATTGAGATGTCCTCAAAGGTGCTTCAAAGCATCCTCTTTGATTTGAATCTTTTTGAGATATATTTGATGAATAAGGCCAATGGCCAATTACAAAAAAAAAATACGTGATATAATAAATATAATGTTGTAAAAGAAATTAAGCAAAGTATCAAGCCCAGGAGCAACAGGCGATAAACTAATAATGGTAGCAGTAAAAAAAATATGACAATATGGAAAAATTTGCATATTCATGGTCAAAAAATGTTTGAAAAGTTATTTTATAACCTTTTTAATTAATCTCTAATAAATCCTAAGTCAAAAACAAAAATATGAAGAAAAAAAATTAATTTTCCCCTCAGGGCATCAGCCAATCCTTAATATTGTATGCATAGGTACTTGGAAATATTAAAAATCGTTAAATCGACCCAAAATTACAGTTTCATAACTATAAAACCTCAAAATAGACTGCGTTCACTCATTAGGCGTTTCCATCGCCGTTCACTAATTAGGCGTTCACTCATTAGGCGTTTCGCACTCTTCCCGTTTTTTTTTGTCATTAGGATTATTCGCCCCAGAAGGGTATATTCGAGGGTTATTTATCTCTTGCAGATTTGATTTTTATTTTTCAGAATTCTCCATCGTCGAGTTACCAAAGAAAAGAAAGGAATGAAAAAACTTTCCAAAACAAAACGCGGCCACGGAAAACAAAAAAGGGTTAGGGGTTAGCCCTCTTAACTTTACAACAATGTTTAAAAAGAGCGACAAAAAATGCAATCAACCTTTCTTCGATTTTTTCGCTTGATAAAAAATCGATTGATTCCTTCTTTCTTTTTTTGTTGCTGAAAACGGAATATTTATTAATTTTAAAAAGCTTTAACAGAAGTTTCATGTAAATTTAATATGGATTATGCAAATAATATTATTAATGTACGATATTCAATATTCGAATCACAAGACATTGAAAAAGGTCATTTTGATATTATTTTTCAATTTGATGAAAAGGTTTGATTATTTATAAATAAAAAAAATTACGTTTATTTATTAAATCGGTAATAAAATTCTAGCAACTTTACGCGCATTCATTTATTTTATGGCCGCTTTCAAATGTATTTGAAGTAATGTTTTTTGGTGAATGGGCTAAATCTAAAAATGAACCAATCAAGATATCAACGAATTCGTATGAGGATTTTAAAGAATTTTTGAAATTTTTTTACATTGGAAATTGTAATCTTACTCCAGAAAATATTTATACTATGGTTGATTTGGCAGAATCATATGATGTTTCAATGTTAAAAGATTATTGTGATAATCATCTCGCTTCTACTATTATTTCCACACTTACTTTCAAAGAAACTATTATAGCATGGATAGAGATTGCAAAAAAATACTCGTTGACTAAAATGCTAGAAATTATAGCTAATTTTATTTCTGAAAACACTGATCAAGTGGTGTACCATAAAAATTTTGTTGAACTTTCAAAGGAATGCTTGATCGAAATTATGAAATGTGAACAAATAAATATTAGCGAAGAAATGTTGTTTGATGCGGTTGGTTTCCTTTTTTTAAAGTTTTAATTTTAACATTTTTTAAATTAGGTTTTAAAATGGGCAAACCATCAGCTTTCTGAGAAAATCCTAAGAGCTCCTTCCACTAAGGAATATAAACAAGAGCATAAAAGGATTTTAAAAGATATTTTGCCGTTTATCAGATTCCCAACTATGAGTATAGAATATTTAAGTCGAGTGCTCGGTAAGTCGTTTAAGAAAATCAAACTTTTTTGGTGTTGTTGAGATATATCCTGTATTTTTCAGTTCCAATTGGATACATAATTTCTCATGAAGATTTAAGTAAAATATTACTTGATGCTAATGCTTTCCAAACCAATTCGACAACTTTTGTCAGCCCCTATTCAAACAAACCTCGATGGAAGCCCAAACCTGATCGCCGTCAACGTTCATTCGGTTTTCAATCTTCTTAATCATCCATAAAAAGTATACCATTTTATTTCTCAACTCGTTAAAATAATGCAATTGTATAAGTTTAAATAGTTTTATACGTAATAATGTGGAAAATATTTTTGGCACCGAAACGATTCTTTTAAGATTTCCTCAATGGAATTTAAAGAAATATATTTATTTTTCATTTGTCTTTATTTATATTTTATTTCGATATTTATGGTGTTCATTTGCTTTATATAAAAATTTTAAAGCAAAAAAGAAAAAACTCAAATAAAAAATTTACAAACACAATATTCTTTGATTTTCCGTGCCAGAATCACTCAGGTTGCAACTACCGTAATTTTTAGTTCATTTTTTATTATATTTTATTATGGAATTTTATTTCCAACAAATTTAACGACAAAATTATTTTATTTTATGTATGCTTTAACTGCTTGGTATACTATATTTCACATTGTTACAATTACTGTGGTGGTAAAATCATATCGACAAGCATGTTGTAATTTGTTTTATAAATGTCCTTATGTCAAAAATTATATATCTAATGTAACAATTATTGCTTCAAATTCTGTTTAATAAAAAAGCAAAATTTTATGGAGGAAAACGCAGATGATCGTTCAAGGAAAAAGCAACAAAAATTGGGATATAAAATAAAAATTTTTATAAACAAAAATGATTTAAAAATATTTATTTTGTTTTAAAATTCTACCAAAATTTGAAGAAATATTGATTAGGTTAAAAAATTTGAAAATACAAAAAATATTTAAACACGCAAATTTGTTTCTTTTCTTTTTTGATCTCGTTCATGAACTTTCTTTAAATGCTCTCGATGTCGTTTGAACTAAAGAAAGTAAAAAACTTAAAATTTATCATAATAAAAGCTTGGACTTACAACTCCCCGCAACCCAATATAAAATCCAAGGATTCCAAGAATAATTAAAATTACCCCAACAATATATGATGCAATTTGCAAATGTTTCGTTACAGTTATTCCTTTAGTTAATTGCCTAAAATATTAGATTTTTAAATTTAAATTCCATTGAGGAAATCTTAAAAGAATCGTTTTGGGGCCAAAAATTATTTCTGTATTGTTACTAGCTCCGGTAGAATAAGTTTTGTTTCATCGGTATCATAAACAATAATGGAAAGAGCAATATTGGCTAGCAACAAAGTCAAGAATAACATAAAATATAGCAATTTTTGATACAATTGCATTTTGGCGTTTACAACAGGATAAAATTTAAAGAATCGATAAGTAAAAATTAAAAATAATTGTTCAACAATCATTGTCAAAACCAAAGTAAGCATCATGACTCCAATTTTTGAATAAATTATTGGTAAATATCTCAAATATCCTGACATCAAAATAATGTTATATGGAGATAAAATAATTGGTTTCATAAATACCATAATTATTTCAACAAGAAAACAAAGAAAAATAAATAAAAGCATCATAAAACGAAAAAATTTCATATCCTTCGTTGTGCATTTTAAAACCGCCCATGTATGAAATATTTCCAGCACTGTACTTATAAGGAAAATACTGTCATTGTAATATCCCAAAAAGTTAATTTCACTTTGAGAAATAATTTCAGAAATATTATAAATTTTTGGTGAAGGCATATTTATTTTAGTTAACTTTTATTTAAAAAAAATCTAAAATGGAAGTTTTTTAAATTTGGTGACATACAAACTTCTGTCTCGAATGGGGAAATAGCCTTTCCAAAGAACAACATTAAAACAGGTGAAAAAAAAATATTGTTCTAAGAAATTTGCAACTTTATTTGAACCCTTTTTAAAGTATCAAATTTAAAAAAAACATATAATTTAAACACCTGATTTCGAAAGAGTTTATGATTGGTAAATTTTATTGTTTAATTATTACTTAGCATATCTGTTTTTTAGAACTTCAAAAAAACAAAAGAAAAAATAGGATTTATTAGTCAGTCAATCCATATTTGTTAAACGAAGCTTAAAGTTGGGAAATACTAATTTATAAATAAGATTTGTTTATGCAACCTTTAAAAGATAAAGAAAATGTTGGTGGTGGAGCAGGTGAAATAGAAATAAAAAGCGTTACATAAACTTTTGCATTACATACCTGTATGTCTGACGTAAGCTTGATATAGCACTATAAAAATCAAGATAGTGTTAGGTTCCTGTAAAATCATATCACTCTTCACGTTTTATTCACTATGTCGCCTTTTCATGTTGATTAAAGTTTTGTTGGAGAGCGTATAAACAGAGAAGTTTGCAATGAAAGAGATTGGTACTTTAGCTTGGCAACTTTTTATACCAACCACACCAAAGGATTTCAATTGATAGCTTATTATCATAAACGAAGAAATGTAAAAACAAATATTTATTAAAATCCTAATACACAAACTAAAACTACAAACAAAAGCAAAAAACAAAATCAACAATTAAACCTAAGAATTATCATTCACAATTTCTTGTAACCGTTCAGTAAGATCAAGGTATCGCAATTCTTCCATGAAAATATCCAAAGATGGACCACCTTTCAAAAAACCATCAATATGGTGGAGATTCAGCTTGAGGCGATGATCAGTAATTCTATCATCTTTGAAATTGAATGTTCGAATTTTTTCTGCTCTTGCGCGAGAACCAAATTGTAGCTTTCTGGCTGATGTTGTTTTGGAATTCAGTTCATCGACCTTTCTTTGAAGTAATATAGCTGCCAAACGTTTATGAGCAATCTGAAAGAAGAGAATGATGAATAGGTATAAATAAGATGAAAACAAACCTGGATATTCATGTGTTGAAATCGTTCTTCCATAACATGTACCGAAGTTCCACTTGGAAGGTGGGTTAAACGACAAGCAGTTGATCGAGTATTTACATTTTGACCACCAGGACCAGAGGCGCGCATTGTTTCAAGTTTGATTTCATTTGGTGGAATAATCAATTCAGCCTAAAAAGCATATAAGGAAATTATAAATCTTCCAAAAACTCTTCAAAGAACTCACATTTTCAGGTTCAGGTAATACAGTTAAGCTAATAGTACTAGTATGAACTATTTTTGCATTGAATGGAACTCTTTGAACTCGATGAATACCAGCTTCAAACCGCATATACGAATAACATGCTTGACCTTCAAGTAAAACCAAAGCACTTCGAAGACCACCACTTGATACAGTTTCATGTTGAATTGCTTCCCAGTTCCATCCTTTATATTCTGCATGACGACGATATAATTCAAAAATTTCTTCAGCAAATATCATCGATTCTGCTCCACCAGCTCCACTGAAACACATTTGTTTAAAGAAAGCATTGTAAAGGAAAATGTAAACTCACGCAGTAAATTCTAGTTGACATTTCGATAGAACATCGAGATCACTTTGTGGTACAATAGCAAATGCGAGTTCATCATAAAGTTCATCGATTGTGGAGTTAATATTATGGATATCTTCTTCAATAACCGTTTTTAGTTCATTATCATTATTTTCTAAAAATTATCAATTAAAACCCAAAAAATAGAGCAAAACACTAACCATTTTCCATTTCTTTCAATTGCTTCAATTCATCATCTTTGGCTTGAAGGCGTTGATAAATTTGCAATATTCTTTGCCATCGAGATATTTCATCTCTTTCGGTTCCATCCACCAGACTTTCAGTTCCACCAGTTTTGATACTTGCGAATTTGGTTATTATATCATTACAATATCGTTTACAGCTTTCACTTTCAATAATCGCAGCAAATTTTGATATATTTCTTCTTGAATAATATGGCAGCAAATATTTTAGACGATGAAGTGTTGAAATTCTTAGCATTTAGTAAAAAAACTATCAAAGATTCAACAAAGAAAAAAGAGATTGAAAAAGCATTGAAGAAAAAAAGCTTCATCAAAATTTTTTTCTTTTCCTTTCATTTTTTCTCAAAGAGGCGATTGATGGACTTTTTGCCAAAAAAAAAGCTTGAATTTGAAAAATTTTGAAAATATTGAAAATATACATTTTTTCTTTCTGTAATTTTTTTTTGCAAACTTTTTGTTGAATATTTGAACTTCAAAAAAAGCATTAGTTTGATTTCTGAACTCAAAAAAAAAAATTATTTTGATTCATAAGCATTTTTTCGTTCTTCATAATCACTTCAAAAAAGGCAACGATAAATAAAAAATAAATATGAATGACTTTTTTTAATGGAATTTTTTTTAAAGTTTTCTTCAAGCATCCTAGATTTCATGTTTTTTGTTTTATTTTGTGTTTTTACGACAGCTTATTTTGATGTCTTTCCTCCATTTTTATTTTAAACAGCGATTATGAAGAAGCATGAGACTCTCAATTGCTGCTGCCTGCCGAAATTGCTTCCATTTTTCCATGTTTTTTTTCTTCAAAGTTTTTTAGTTTTTTTTGGTTAAATATTTTTTTCTTTAAGAGATAGCATTATTATGTTTCTTTTTTTAAGAACAAAAATAAAATCGAGATGGAAAGAAACAAACACCTTTGCTTTTATTTATTTTTTACGCTTGAATTCGGAAAAAAAAAAGGAGGCAGGTCCTTTAAAAAAAAGACGTTCGTTGTTCGTTGGAGAGAAATGAGAAAATGCATGAAAAAGCAAAAGCATAATTTTGCTTTTAAAGCTCACAACAACATTTTTATTTTCTTCGCTTGCCTTTTTAAGGAACACATTCATTTACCATCTGTGGTTGTTATTTTTTTTGTACACCAAAGTGAGTGATAGACTGACTTGACGGTGAATGAAAATGAAATGTAAAAACGCATATTAAGCAACAGGTCAGTAGACAGACATATTTGGCATTTTCTTATTTTATTTTTAATAGCTTTAGTTTACTTGGAAGAGACATAATAAAATTGTTTCACGGTAGCTTGATTTTTGGACTACATATTTTATTTTTATTTTTCACAAAGCTATTTTGTTTGTGGCATAAATTTCGCAGGAGTTCGGTTGGTCGAAAGAAAGTCTCCGCTTTTTTTTTCTAAACCCTGCTGTTAAAAATTTTATGAATTATTTTACTTTTTTTAAGTTTTTAGACCCTTATTTTTACTCTTCATGATCGAAGAATTATTACCAAATGAATTATTGCACAAAATCTTTATGGAAATTGATTCTACAGAATGTTGGTGTACCTTGAGATTGGTTTCTCATAAATTTAAAAGTATAATAGAAAATAAAATATTTTGGATTAAAAAATTATCAATTTTAAATGTTTCTGGATTTGAAGTTTTTAACAAAAATGTTAAAAAAATTGTTGAAATTTGTATTAATTCTGAAAAAGAATTGAAAGCTTGGAAATTGAGAGATCGTGGAATAGGATTTGCGAAAAATGCAATACAATTAAAAACTTATGCTTTTGTTGATTGTTGTGAATTAATTTTATGTGATTATGGATATTTAATTTTTACTGGAAGTCGTGATAAAGCCATTAGAGCTTGGAAAATTCAAGTAAGTTTCCATCAACAAAAAAAATTAGTTTGAAAATTGAATTTCTAATTTTATGCAAATTTAATTTTAGCATTGAAAAAAAAAAAATAAAAGAAAATTTTGGTTTAAACTTTTCTATTTTTTTTTTCAGAACTCTAAAATTCCATTTATTCAACAAAATGAGGCACATTCATGTTGGATTAAACTAATTATTGGTCTCTCAAAGAATCGAATATTATCGTCTGGCTTCGATGGATCTCTAACTTTATGGGCCACTAAAGATGGAAATTTAGAAGTAACTCCCAAAAAAAACAAATTTTTTATGCAAATTCTTAATTTTTAGCAACTCCACTCAATTTCCCTTAAATCGACAGTTCTCACGTTCGCATTGAATTCGAGACACATTTTTACTTTATCCGCGGATAATATTATTCGAATGACTAATTATTCATTTTCGAAAAAGCAGCTTTCATTAAAATGGATAGTAAAATATTTTAAAAATCAAACCATTGCTTTAGCTTGCTGCGACAGCAATTATGGAGAAAATGAAAAATCAACAACGACAACTAAAATTTATTGTTCAGATAAAAGTGGATGGATGGTTTCATTGAATTCGGAAAATTGGAAAAAAATGGATTCCATTAAATTTGATGCTTTTGTTTTATCAATAAAAATTGTTGAAGGAAATAATGAAATTTTTTGTGGTTTGGCCGATGGGGATTTAGTTATTTTAACAACAAATTTAAAAATAATCCAAGTTCAATTTTTTAAAAAGAAATTTTTGGAAAATTGTTTTAAACTTTTTTTAGAGAATTCAAGTTTTAAGCGCCAATATTCCAATAAATCATATAAATGCCAGTTTAACTTGCATTGTTTGTATTTCAAATGGTGGCAGTGTTGTAGTTTATTCGAGAGAAACCATGAAAGAAATATTTCGTGGAAGTTTAAATCAGAGAATTATTTCGGTAGGTATTTTTGAATCGAAGGATTTAGAGTAAAATGAATTTGAGAATGTGCAAAGGGTCATGGAATCTTTTTGTTGTAAAAAGTTTCATTTATTTTGGAGTCCAAAATTGAAATTTTAGTGGCAAAAACAGAATTTTAATTAACCTTTTTTTTTACTTTTTTGGTTTCTGTCTTTGAAGCATTTATTGCGTGTGGTTATTTTGGGTTTTGATATATCTTTTTTTCAGGCTCAATCCCTATCCAATCATTTCGCTTTTCTATCAAATAATAGTGGCTCTGTATCATATCTTTCAAAGTCATAATCAACAAAAATTTTTTTGTTAAAATTTCAAAATAAAAACATAAATTTATTTTAATCGTCACAGAAAGAAAAAAACTAAAAAATAAAGCATACAACACAAAGTAAAACAAAAAACTGAACCGTTTTTTAAAAGGAGAAGGAGGGCGAAACGAGAGAAAAGAAATAACACCAAAAAAGGAAGGCAGCTTTTTAAAAAAAAAAGAAGATTCGAAAATATCCATTGCAAAAAAAAATTAATTTTGGCAGTAAAAAAAGGAGGCTTTTTATTTTTTTTTGTGGCAATGTTTTGGACTAATTAAGAAGTAATTTAGGGCAGTTAGTAATCAAAGGATTTTTTAAGATTTTGTTTATTTGTAAAAAATTTATTTTTATTAGAAAGAAAAAGAAAAAAATGCAAATACGCCGTATGTTAATATGGTTTTGGAAAGATTATTTTTTAAATATAAGAAAATATTAAACCGGAGAAGGAAAAGAGAAAGAAATTACTAAAAAAAATCAAAGGTTTTTTATAAAAAATAAAATTTTGTGAAAAACTCATAAATTTCTAGGTTGACTAAAGCAAAAGAAAGCTTTGCAGAAACATAAATTTTAATCCTAAAATCTACTTTTAAAGATATTAATTGAAATTTCACTTTGCTTTTCAAATTCAGAAAATTGCACCAAAAAAACAAATAGAAAGGAAAAAATATTGCAAGAAAAAATATAAAACCATAAAAGTTGAGACGCAAGATAAATAAAAAAAGAAGTAAAAGTGATACGACTGAAGACTAAAAAAACAAAAACAAAACAAATATATATTAAAATTTTTCTTTTCCTAAAAATTTTAAAATTGAGAGTAAGAATAAAATATTGGCTTCCGATAGGAGTTTGTTTTATTTTGATGTCTGATATTGAATTTTGTTTTTTGTTCTGCCTTGAAGCAGCATCTTGTCGATGATATTATTATTCTTTTTATAATTTTTTTAAACTCTCGTTAAACGAGAGCTGGGAATGGACGGAAGAGGAGGGAGAAATGTGAAAAATGGATTGAAACCTGAAAAAGTTTTTTAAATTATAGAAAGTTTCTTGGGTTATTATTCAGATTTTTCTTTTTTATCAAAACTTTTTTCATACTTCTAAAAACGGAAACTCTTGGTTTTTTTCTTCGAGATTTTAATGAAAAATTAAAAATACCAAAACAAAAATGCTTTTGATTCTTTCGTATTCTAACTTTTGGCTTTGAGACTCGTCGTATTTGACATGAATGATTTTTTTTATCGTTTGCTTAATTATTTTCATATTTTTTAAAATTATGTATGTTTTTTTTATAGTCGAGCAAGGCTCTAAAAATTTGTTAATCCCAGCCTGACTTTTATGCTATTCAAACACTTGTTAGTTAATTTTTCCAAAACATTTTTTTGTTTAATATAATTTGATTTAGTTTAAATTTTTTGCACCAAAAATTTAAACCCCTCAATTTTTTTTCATCTCTTCTTCTTGGCATTGGTCTTGCGCAATCCTTTTCTTCCCTTTTTCATTTCCCTTCGGGGCTTTATAAAAACATTTTGTTTGAATTTCACAAACAACCACCACCAAACCATCCAATTTTTATTTTATTTTCAATTGTCTTCCTCCAATTTCAAATACATTACATAAAATACATATCGGCGCGGGTTTCTCTTTTTTTTTCTTCTCGCGCACTTATTGGCACTCATTGAACCATTACCATTCGCGCAATTTGACTTCTCAAATTTCAATTTTTCTTCCTTTCTTTTTTTTTTTTATTTGATGCAATTGCAATTGAGAATGAATAGTCTCGAACCAATTGAAATGAGCCAAGAAACCAAATAAAAAAAACGTAAAAGTGCTAGTGTGAAGATTTTATTTTTATTGTTGTTGGAACTAACTCAAAGGTTTTTGGCTTTTGGCGGTGAAGGTCCCTCTCTGAAGGCTGGCTAACATAAGAAAAAAAAAGGTAAACATATGGTTTTTCGGTTTTTTTTTTCTTCTGCACTAGCTTTCCTTTTAGACAAAACCAACCCGAAAAAATGTTAATTCCCTGAAAAGGAAATATATTATAAAAAGAAAATGCTCAAGAAAACAAACAACAATCATAAGCCCGAGAAAAACCGATGATAGGTAATGCTTTAAGAAATGCGGCGAAGTGGGTAAAAAGCATAAAAGGAAAGAGAACTTAACTTTTACACTTTTTTATATAAACCTTTTTCTTCTTTAAAATCACTTATGTAAGCGGCTTCGCACTTTATGATTTTTTTCCTTTTTTGTCGACAACGTAAAAATTGGAATGTGACGAGAACAGAAGAAAAAATGCGTTAAAATTATTAGGATTAAACTTCAGCGGATGCTCGATAGCGACGGGCTTGATCGAGAGAAGAAAAAAAAGTAGAATAATAGGAAATTCTTTACATTCTTGCATTATATATTTTTTTTTTGTTGAACGCAGAGATTATGAGAAAAAAGAATTATGCTTGAAAATGGAGTTTATGAAAAATAAAGTATGAGTCACAAAACAAAATTTAAAAAAATCAATATAGTAACGGTTTTTTGTTGTTGAAAAAAGAAAAGAAAAAATAATTGCCTAAAATTGCATATTTAAATTCCGAGAAGAGTAATCAATCAAAACTCATAAATTTTCTGTTTTTCTATAGAAATTAAATGAAAAAAAAGGAAATCCTGATACACTTCCGGAATACAGTGAAGCGAAACAAAAGAAAAGCAAAAAAGCTTTGTCGCCGCGGATAATGAAAGAAAAACTGGAAAAAGCAACTTTTGTATTATTATTTTTTTAAATAAAAAAAGAAGATTAAATATTACGGTTTTGGCGTATTTTTTCCATAGTTTTAAAAAAAGCTTGAAAAAAGAGTTAATTAATTGTAACTGACTTCAAAATTTTTAGAGCTATTTTTCTTAAATTTTTAAACAAAAATGTTTGTGTGTTTTCAAACTTACAAAATATTATACTTCTCTCAAGCTTTTTTACTTACTCATATATTTTTTGGGTACAACGTAATCTTTCTAAAAAACTATACTTTTTTTTCCCTATTCTTTAAAATCTCAACTTATTTTTTTTTTTTGAAGTTCATCATCTCTTTTTTTTGTGGACGATGTTATAAAAAAAAAACAATCCTCTTGAGAGTACTTAGCAACAACTTAACTATAAAAAAAAAGAAGACATGGATGCTCATGGACTTACAACAAATTGAAAAAAAGGCTTGCCGCCGCCGACACAATCAAATTTGCTTTATTTTCTATTCAGTTATTTCTTTCCAAAAATATATGAAACTTTTTTTTGAAAGAAAAAAAAACGTAAAAAAATAACAAAAATAGTTTTTTTTTCAAGTTTAAATAAATTTCAGTTACTTACCTTCACAAACAAAAAAATATTTTTGAGCAAATAAATTGATTTAATAATTATGGATTGAAAGAATATAGTAATAATAAAAAAATTTTTAAATTTAAGAGATCAAAATAAAAAATAAAATAAAAATATGGAATAATTTTAATAAATTTTCTTTTTGAGCAGCTAAGATGATTGATTAATTAAATTCCATTAGGACATGCATCCTTTTTGGATTTAATTGTGCCAAGGTTTACTTCCACTACCGTACGATGCGCTGCTCGACCATGGCGGCGTCGGCGCCATCTGAAAATAATAAAAAAGAAGTTTAAAAAAATCATGGACAATGATGAGAAATAAAAAGCAGACACGAAATATTTGAAATAAAAAACATCAAAGATGTTAAGTTTTTTTGAAGAAAAAAAGTTTGCTTTTTTTTCAGACAAAAAAATGTATTGTTCAATACTTTTTTCTGAGTTGAAAATTTACCCGCCAAAATTAAGGATTTTTGACTTTAAAGAATAATTAAGTTTGTGTTACTAACTTTTTACGGTTTTTTGTGTATTAAAAATAGCCTAATACTGTTTAGATAATTACAAGCTTTTTGTGGCAAAAAACAGTCTCGAAAGTAATTTTTCTAAATCCCTGATTTAGGTCCTTTGAATAGCAAAATTATGTTTTTCTAGAATTTTAGATTTTCAAATTCTTGCTTGTCTTTCCAAATATTATATTTTCTTTTTAATGCCCTTATTTACCTTGCTTCCTTTTCTTTATCACTAAATCTTCTGGGACGACGTTCTAAAGCAACATAGAACGAATATTCGGAAGATTTCCAAGCCCATGGTTCCATTACCCCACAACCTTCAATTTTGCCTCCGCCATCGCTTCGATGCTTGTATAAAACACATTCTCCACCGGATTCCATTAAACAAATATAAAGTCGCAATCTAAAAATAGAAAAGTTTATAAAAAGCTTCTTTTTTTTGAAAAATAAATATCTTGATGACTAATTTTTATTTTTTATTTTGTCTTTCTTTTTTTTCAAAAAAGGATTTCCTTATTTTTAAATTTTATTTTCTAACTTTCAAAGTATTTTCTTTCAAAAAAAAAAGCTTTTTTGCATTTGTTTTTGTTTGTTTTTGTCGGCGAAGAAAATAAAAATAAAAAGGAAAAGCTTTTTCTTGCTTTTAAAAAAGTTTTTTATACATATATTTCAAATGCTTGATTTTATTTTTTGATTCAAATCATTTTTTGTTTTGTTTTGATCAAAAAAAATCCCCCCAACATCCGCCATCACCAACCACCACTGACATTATATTGCCACAAGCATTTATTTTGTTTGATCTTTATTTTTTTTGTTGTGTTCATGTCTCAAATCAAATCAAAATTACAACAATTTGTTTGCTAAAAATGCTTTTAACAAATGTTTATTTTTTAATGCTTTTTTAATTGAAGAAAAAAGATAAATTGCTGCTTTTTTGATGTACATTTTTATGTATGTATGTCAGTGGGAGAGAGAAAGAAAGATTGACAAGCAAGGGAACAAACAAAAAACATAAATCTTTTGGAATATAATTGAAAATAAAATAAAATTGCTGCATCTTTGGACACAAATTTTTAATGCATGTCGTCGCTGAGTGATAATAAAAAAAAAACAGCTATAAAAGTTTGGTTGCTTGCTTGTTTTTTAAGATAGGTATTTATTTATTTTTATTAGATTTTTTTTTCTTTCACAAAAAAACATCAGATTTTAGCACTGTGATGTGTGTGTTTGTTAGGTGATAGACGATAACAAACATTTTTTTTTAAATTTTATTTGATTTTGGATTTTTTTTCTTTCTAATATTTATCACTCCATTCTCTTTATTTTATTTAGCTAAAAAACATTCATGCTTTTTTGCTTTTTGACAGAATTTTTTTTGCTTTGCTTTTATTTTTTTGGTTGCTTGTTATTCATTGAATACGTACGTGAAAAAATGATAGGAGAGAGAAGAGAGGAGAAAAAAGAGCTATCAATGATAAAAAAAATTTCTGACAACTTGAAGGAAAAAAATCATCAGCAAACAACAAAAAATAACAGAAAAATCAAAAGCAAAAAGAAAAAAAAGGAAAGGAACACATTCATTTTTATTATGCTTGTTTGCTTGCCAAAACATAAAAATAAAAATAAAAAATCATGGGGTGATGATGATAAAAAAAGCTTCCGTTCTTTTTTTCCTGTGAATTCCGTTTTTTTATTGTTTTCATTGAAGTTGTAAAAATTTTTAAGAAAAAAAAAATAGCTATCAAGCATTTTTTTACAGCCAATTTTTTTCCTATTTTTATGGTGATTGGCCAATCAATAATTTTTTTTATTTCCTAACAAAACCAAATAAGTTTTTTTAAGGATTTTTACACCAAAAAAAAATACGAAAAAATGCTAATTACTTTCTTTCCTTCGCCGCCGCTGTGGTTGGTAGATTGGTACCTTTCTTTCTTTTTTTTTACTTTAAAGCAGCAACAAAACAAAAAAGTTTTTTTGCATTTAAGAAAGGTATCATTAAAGAAGAAAAAAAATTGCAAGTCAAGGTGGCTGGCATTTAGAATCTTCCATTCTCCTTTCTTCTTCACTGTCCCGTTTTTTTTAATGTTCACTTTGCCCTTTTTTTCTACAAACTTTGAATATATTTTTTTGGTGAAGCAAAAAAAACTTTTTGGTTTCGGTTTTTTTTTCGGGTGAAAAAAGTTTTGGTTGAAGGGTAAAAAGTTTTTTTCATTGTTGTGGTTGCCGAAAAGAAGACGAACAAAAAAAAAGCACCATAAAGGATGAGTAAAAGCGTCATAAAAAAAGAAAGTAATTTGCATAACTTTGTGAGAAATATAAAAAAATGCTGTCAACAATGAAATAAAAATTTTTTTAGATGTGTAAAAAAACAGACTTAAAAGATTTTTGGCTTCCATAAAATGCTTTTTCTGTTTCAACCTTTGAACCAAATATTTTTTTCTTTACAATCGATTGGAATAATTTAATACAATATTTTTTTGCAACATTTTAATTTCCATTTCCTTTTACTTTCACCCATTTATTTTTTTTATACAATGGTTAATTTCAATGAAAATTGAATTGATAAACCATTTTTATTTTTTTAAGCTGATGACCAACAACAAAAAAAAATGCGACGCAAGCAATAAAAATAAAATAAAATACAATCCGCTTTTTTATTATAACAGATTTCTTTTCATGACAAAAAAAAAGGTGAAACGAATAATAATAAGAAGAAGATTAACACTGTCAATGAATTATGAGCAAAGCAAAGCAAGCTAACTACAACTAAAAAAAGCAAAAGAAACACGCATGCAAAATTTTTTTATTGAAACTTTTTTCCCTAAAAAAAGACAAAACTTTTTGTTTTTAAAGGATTTAATTAGCTATTTTAAGGAAAGCCTACTTACTATTTTTGCCGAAGCTACTTGGAGAGATGCTTATTTTTTTTATTATTATTAAAAATTATAGCTTTCAAGCTTTCGTAAAAAAGTTTGGTAGCAGACGATAAATTTTTTTGAAAAGTTAAAAGCAGCCCATAAATATGTTTAGAAAAAAAAAACACAAAGTAATAATTAGTCAATCCTTTGCAGCCAACAAAAAAAAAGATGCATAATTTTAGACAACAAAAAAAAGAAAAAGAAAATATCCATGGTTTCTTAAATTCCAAAATTCCAAAAATTTACTTACCTCGTTCGCTTTCCTTCGACCATATAATTATAATCCAATACATTTCCCCATTTAAGCTGAACAGTATCCGTTCGAAACATGGTACAAGTTTCATTTGCATGAAATACCACAGTATCATTTAATTCTACTACGGGTACTTGAGCTGGACTAGCATAAATGCATTTGTTTCCACGAACATTGGTAACTTTTTCTTGTTTACTGATGGGCACGGCATTGGTGGCGGTGAAAATATTAAGGAATATCATTAAGGTAAATAATAATAATGGATAAACATAATTTGAGCAAATCATTGCTAAAAAAATGAATACAAAAAAATATTTATAAATTAAAAATGGCCTCGACACGAAAAATGATAGTAAATTTAAAGTAGAAATAATTTGCAAAAAACATTTACTATCAATTTTTACAACAACAAAAAAAGAAGAAAAAAATTATTACAAATTTTTTTTAGATTTTTGTTTAAAAGCTTGATCTTCACTTTTTTCTTTCTTTTACCACCCATAAAAACTCGTTTTCAACTTTTTCTCCGGAAAGCTTGAATTTTCTTTCTTTTCTCGCGGCCGTCATCGTTATTTTCATAGACTGAAACAAGCAAAAGCATAGCAAAAAAGCCCCGAGAAAAAAAATAGAGAGATGCTCAAGGCAAGAAAAAGAAGAAAGAAAGAAGCAACTCCCCCTTTTTTTCTTGTGTGTGTAAGAAAAAAAAAGAAAGAAGGAAAAAAAGGGAGAAGCTTGTTTCTACGTTCCTTCGGTTCTGTTCTTTGCCGCTGAGCTGAAAATTTTTTTCTTTATGCTTTTTAGGTTGGTTTTGTCGTTGCTCCACCCATTTCTATTTTTTTATTTTCTGTTTTTTTTTTGTTGCGTTCTTTGAACGGTTTTTTTTAAATATTTTTTTATGCTTGTTTGTATCTTTGTTTTTTTCATTGATAAAAAAAGGTATATGGAGGAAGGAAGGCAATGTATAGGGTGATGATGATGACACATTTTGAACAAAGGGTCATAACTTTAAAAAGAGAAAAAGAAAATGGAAAAATTATGAAACAACTTTATTCCGTTTTTTTGTAAATACCGATTCTCCTATTGCTAAAATTAGGACTTGGTCAGAAATTCAGATTGTGGAATCGGTGAATATGCAAAGTATGTCGTTGAAGCCAAAAGCAGAAAGAGAAAAAAGTTTTTGGTTTGCTGTCAAAAAAAATTACAATAAATACCAAAAGCGCAACTTTTCTTGGTTTTAGTCAAGCATGCAAGGCAGCAGATGGTTATCTCTCTCCTTAGCATGACTGTGGATGAATAACAACAGAATATTGACAATCAAATGAAAAAGTTGTCATAAATTTCTGTCAACTCACTCACTCAAAATTCAAAAATGCAAGTTTAAAACCCATATTTATCTCAAAGATTTTTTGTCTCTCGGAATGGTAAAACTAAAATAAAGTTTAAGTCAAAAAGGAAAAGATTTTATTGTTCAAGGAATTAAAAAAAAGAAAAGAAGAAAACACTACGATTTTAAAAAAATTGACTAAGTTATATTTATACAGATTTCTCAAATTATCGGAACTCTAGAAAATGATCAAAAGCATGAAAAATAAAAGTTGAAAAATAAAATAAAAGCATAGCCGATTTATTTATGCCAAACTTTTTTTTAGAAATGGTTTCATCAAATCAGTGCACTAAAAAAATTCACCATTTTTGTGCAGAAAAAAAAACATTCGACTCCATATTTTTTGAAAGTTATAAGTTAATTTTGGAGAGATTTATTACGTTAAATTATCCAGAAGATGAAAAAAAGAATGTAAAAACCCATTAAATTTTTTAAAGTTCAAACTTAATTCTTTGTGAATGATTTTTTTATTAAAATCTTTATTTTTAAACTTTTGCTTTATTCTTTGCGATGAAATCAAAATTTGGAGTAATATTGCCAGAAGTAATTAAATAATATCTCGGTAGTTTTTGTATAAATAATAACAAAAAGAAAATAATTTTAATTTTTATTAAAGAAATTTAAAAAATCACTATGCATTTATGTATGTTTTTTTAAATATTTTCCAACCTTCTTTTACATACTCATTTTTGTCCCTTTTTTTTGCCAAAATGAAAGGCAAAAAGTAAAAAAGGGAGACTTCAAAATAATAAAATAAAAAAATTACATCATCAAAAAGAGGAGAGACCCAGAGAAAAAAAAATAACATTCATAAACGCTGCGCAACAAAAAAAAGAAGAATGCGAGATGGTCGTCGTCTCTCTCTCTTACTCTCCCGTTTTTTTACTGTTACTCTTTTTTTTTTATTCACTGACTGTCGACTACCGCCGTTCATTTTTTCAACTCTTTTCTTTTTTTTCAATCTAAATACAACCAACAAAAACAGCAACAAAAAAAATCATCGAAAATAAAAGTTCAAAAAAAGTTCATATGCGCAAACTTTTCTCTCATATTTTTTTTTCTTGTAACGAAGAAAAAATATATGTAAAGTTTTTTTATTATTTTTTCTTGATTGACTTCCCTCTACTTTTCCCTCACATTTTTTTGATACCTTTTTCTTTCTTTTTTTCATTGATTCAGAAAACAAAAATTAATTTAAGCTTTTTTTATGTTTTTATGTTTTTCGATGTCCGCTGCTTGTTGCCTCTCATGTTTTAATTTGATAAGCATTGACTCTCACTCATCATTGCTTCTCTCAAAAAATGGAAATTGTGTTCAATCTTTTTTTTTCATGTTTTCAGAGTATCATTTCTGACGACAAAAAAAATTGAAAAACTAACTAAAAAAATTATTCATTCAAATCCGTTATTTTTTTTATGGTTTTTGTTGTACTTTTTTTTTTAACGGTGTTTTTTTTTTTATGTTTACATGTCCAAAGTTCTCTACTTTTATCTTTATTCTTGTTCAGTTTTTTTTTGTCCTCTTTGAATGTGTTCGAATACATTTTTCGTCTACCACACAATTGATTGATTTTTCGATTCCGTTTAGTTGTTTTTGTCCTTTTTTGATTTGAATGAGAACCGTTTTTTTCTTCATGTTCCGTCTTTGACATTATTCAAGAAACTTTTTTTTCGTTTCTTATTAATATTTTAAGTTTCAAAGCGAAAAGTTTGGAAGTTTCTAATAAATAAAACTCATTTTTTTTCAACTTCAAGCAAAAATGGAAGGTTGAGTCCAAAGCCAAAAATCGAAGTCTGCTTTTGTGGGATTGATTTTTTGCATACCGGGGTAATTTTAGTTGGAGAATTTAGCCTTTCCATTAGTTTTTACATATCATACTACCAAAATGGCTGTGGAAATTTGCATATGGCTAAAATCCATTATCTCATCTCATATTTTTTTTATCTAGGGGAAATCGTTCATTACCCTCCTATGAACATCCTGAGTAAATTTCATAGTTCAACAACCTCATATTGGTGGAGTTACACAGCCTGCAAATTAGCATAAATAATATGTCCTCTATGATCTCAAAAAACTCGGACCCAAGTCAAGCCATGCTACACACCATATGAAAGCCCGTTAAAAACTGTCCCTAATCCCCTCTATAAAGCTTACTCAAAGTCGGGGGAAGGGGTTCAAAAAAATTGAAGAACAAGTAACACCAATATGAGGTATATGGACAAGTATCTCATAAATACATGAAAAAATTCCAAAAACTATTCAGAAACGTAGAAAAACTCATATTATGATTTTACAAATCGAAAAAAAAATATATTACTTTGCTAATTCATTTTTCCTGAATTTTTAAAGTTTTTAGTAGCACACGATGAACAAAAAAAATAAAAATTCTCAAAATGAAGGATTTAATTTTACTCTCATCATTTCTAGACCTAATTTGGGTCGTAGAAACCGAATTTGATAGCCACTAATATAATTCATTGGATATTTTTAAAGTTACGAATTTTTAAAATATGGAAATTTTCGAATGACTAAAACTCAATTTTAATCTGTTCAACCATTAAAACTATTGTAAAATTCGGTTTCTACGACCCAAATTAGGTCTAGAAATGATGAGAGTAAAATTAAATCCTTCATTTTGAGAATTTTTATTTTTTTTGTTCATCGTGTGCTACTAAAAACTTTAAAAATTCAGGAAAAATGAATTAGCAAAGTAATATATTTTTTTTTCGATTTGTAAAATCATAATATGAGTTTTTCTACGTTTCTGAATAGTTTTTGGAATTTTTTCATGTATTTATGAGATACTTGTCCATATACCTCATATTGGTGTTACTTGTTCTTCAATTTTTTTGAACCCCTTCCCCCGACTTTGAGTAAGCTTTATAGAGGGGATTAGGGACAGTTTTTAACGGGCTTTCATATGGTGTGTAGCATGGCTTGACTTGGGTCCGAGTTTTTTAAGATCATAGAGGACATATTATTTATGCTAATTTGCAGGCTGTGTAACTCCACCAATATGAGGTTGTTGAACTATGAAATTTACTCAGGATGTTCATAGGAGGGTAATGAACGATTTCCCCTAGATAAAAAAAATATGAGATGAGATAATGGATTTTAGCCATATGCAAATTTCCACAGCCATTTTGGTAGTATGATATGTAAAAACTAATGGAAAGGCTAAATTCTCCAACTAAAATTACCCCGGTATGCAAAAAATCAATCCCACAAAAGCAGATTTCGATTTTTGGCTTTGGACTCGAGTTCTCGAAGTTGAAAAAAAATGAGTTATAAGAAACTTCAGTTCAGTGTACATCAATTTGCAAATTGAAGTTTCAACACAATTTTTTTGAAAATTGATTTCCTGGGTTTTTTTTATCTTTATTAACCAACACTCCTTTTTTTCAAAATTTTGCAACAAAAAATAATAATAAAACTATAAATAAGAAGCTTTAAAATTTAATTACATTTTAAAATAAAGCTTAAAAAACACATACAAAAAAATGATAGAAAGTATTTATTTTCAAACTCCATTTCAAAGTAATTTCAAAAAAAACTTTAAAGAATTTCGAACTTTCCAATTCTTTTATTTAACATATTTTTCCAATTCCATCCATAGACTTTTTTTTGTTCATAATTTTTACAAACAATAAAAAATGGGTGAAGAAGAAAGAAGGAAGCGAAAAAGAGACAATGAATGATACATCATCGAACAACAATTTTTTATATGTGCATATTTCAAAGTGCTTTTCTCATCACTTTTTTCTTCTTTTCTATTGTTTCTGTGTCTCTGTTTTTTTTTTGTCCGATCAACCAACTATCGACTTCGACAATGCATTGTATTGTTTAAAAATATAAGCATAGGCATAATAATAAAAAAAAGTGTCTCTTTTCTGAATTGAAATTGTTTTTTGCCCCCATCCTTTTTTTATTCTTCTTCTCGCAGCTTTTTTGTTGTTTCATTCCCATTTTTTTTTTTTTGCCAATCCTTTTCTTTCCAATTTATTTTTTCATTTCCAACTTTTTTTGACTATCCTTGATTTTTCATTTAACCCATGTTTTTTAAGCTTCTTTATAAAGCTTTCTTTATTTCTTTCTCTCTCCTATTTTTTTTTCATTTGCTGCTTGCTAAAGATTTAAGTTTTTAATTTTCTACTTTCTTTTTTTAAGTATGTATGTATCAAAATTAAATATATTGAATCGTCGTTGAAGGTGTATCAAACTTTTATTTTATTTTGAAACACATCAACCAACTTTGATTACTTTTTTTCTTTCTTTCTTTGCCATTTTTTGATAACACTTTTCTTCCATTTTTTCTTCTTTATTTTGACTTTGAAAGAAATAAAGGTGAGAAAAAAAATAATTTGGTTTTTCTTTTACCAACACTTTTTAAAGAAAAGTTTTTTTTTGTGTCCATTTTTTTAAAGGTTTTTTTATGTAAAAATTATTTTTTTCTATTGTCAAAAAAATGGAATGTCAAGAATTTCAAGATTGAGGAAAAAAGGGAAGGTAGCCACCCATCTGATAATAATGACGGAGGTATTAGACCGATCACCACTGATACAAAAGCTTTTGGGTCACTCACTATCAAGAGTTCCATTGTAGTGTGTGAAAGAAAATAGTTTTCTTACCTTTATTTTTGTCCTAACAAAACTATGAGTTTTTATTTTTTGCTTTGGCGGGTCCTTAAAAGTTTTGCATTTTTATTGATTTTTTTTTTTGAATAATCGCTTCTTTTTTTAAAAGCTAATATCTTTTTAAAAGTTATTTTTTACATCATTTTTACGCCATATAATTTAGCAATAAAAATAAAAATTAACTATCAGTTGTTGTATCCTTTTTGATCATTTCGCTTTTTTTAGTTTTATTTTTTATACATAGGCTTTTATGAGTTTTTTTTCTTAAGAAAAAAGAGTAAAGATTAATTTTTAATACAAGGAAAAAAGAAAAAAACATAAGTCTGTTGAGTACTTAACTTTAAAGACGAGTTATATGTTTAAAAAAAATAATTTTCCCACAAAAATAAATGTTTTATAGCGAAAATAAAAATCCTATAAAAAACGAAATATTTCTTTATTTTTTCCAATCAAAAACATTGGTATCCGCCCGCCGCTTTATCAATTTTACTTTTTCAAAATATTTTTTCTGTTGTAAAATTTTTGGCAACAAGAAAAACTTTTATTTTACTAAAACTTTTGATATTGCTATCTTATTTTTTTATCAGCTTTTTTACGAAGAAAAAAACTTGTTTTTTATCTTCTTTAAATTTTTTCTGGATGGTTCCTTCTTTCTTTTTTATTATCTCCGATTTTTTTTACAAAAATTTTTATAAAAGCTTAAACTTTTATTTTCCAATTTTCCAATCCGTGTGATATTTTTTTTTTCTTTCGCGGAACTACTATCTTCTATGTAAGTATGTGTTATTGAATTTTGACGTTGCTTTGCCTTTTTTTCTTCTTATCATAAACCTTTTTTCTTTTACACATACGTACTCGCAAAATACTCTGGACTTTTTTTTTGATTTTTCAGATGAAATATATTTTTATACATATTTAACTTTCATCCATTTACATTCAGTGAGGCTGACGAACTGAATTAATTTTACAAAAAATGAAAAAACAAAAAACCTCATCAGTTAGTTTGGGAAATGCAAGTGGTGGACGAATGACTTTATCCCATTCAAGTTCCATCGCAAATTCATCATCAGGAACCGGAGGAACATCATCTCCAACCACGCGAAGTAATTATCATGGTTTAACTAAAATGGGACATGGAATGGATATAGAAAAAACTTCCACCGCGATGATAAAGGGGCATAAAGTATGCAAATTACAATTACTTAAAAAATGGGAACCCGTGTATAAAAGGCTTTCATTAAATCAAGAAACGAGACAATTAGAAATTTCCAAATGGGATCCAAATACTATACTTCGAAGTAATAAAGTTACATTGGATTTAAAATGGGTGAAAGAAGTTCAAACGGTTCATTATAAAACAAATCAAATGATGATAGAAGATAAATGGAAAAAGGATAAAGAAGTTAGAAGATTGGATAGTGAATTATTATTGGATATTAGTTATGGAACCAGTTTTGTATTATCTCATTGGATTTTATTGTGTAAGTTTATTTAAATTATTACACAGAATCTTGAAACGAATTTTTTTAAAACTTTTTTTTCCAAACTTGAAAAACTAAATTAAGATTTTCTCACCAAAAGCATACCGAACATGTAATGTTCTGGCATTAAAAATAAATAATTTTCTTGGTTTTCTAATAAATCTTCTTCGTTCATCTCATTTGTTTAGAAAATGCATATCTGTTGTTATAAAACTAAAACAAACTAAAATTTTGCGTTTTTTGTTGTGAAAAATTGAGAACTTTTATAGCTTAATTCTTTAAAAAAAATCATAACCAAAAAAAAGAAAAGAAAAAAAGAGTTATTAAAATATTCAAAAAAACAAATCAATAAAAAAATAGTTTTTAATAAAAAAACAACAACAATATTTTTTACATAATTCTGCTTACGAATGAATGAATGTCTGACTAACAAAAAAAAGAGATGTTTTTATCGATCGTTTTTTTCCGCCTTGGAAAGAGTTTATTTTTTCTAAAAGGTTTTTGGAAATTAAGAAAAATAAAAAATGTATCAAAAAAAGAGAAAAAAGTTTTCTTGGTAAAATTTTAAGTAATATCAATATTTTTACATTGAAAATTTTACTTTTGAAAAAATAAAAAAAAATTGTTTTTTTTTAGTTGAAACCAAAGAAGCCTGTAAATTATGGAATCAAGGAATCCATCATTTAATGATGGAAACTCAACATGCCTCTCATTATCTTCAAGTTGAACGATGGCTTAAAAAACAATTTCATAGTTTATTAGCTCCTGATGCAACTGGGTAGAGTTACTTTTCTAAATCCATATAGCTTAAAAATTATTTTTTACCCATTTATTTTTTTAGAATTACTATGAAACAAATGAAACCGTTTGTTCAAACAACTTTACAATATAAAGTTCAATCAAAAGAATTACAAGAAATTTCAGAGGTAACACAAATTTTTCAAAACAGTTTTAGTTGGGTTTTTTTTAATATAATTTTTTGTTTAGAGTGAAATGAGTTTTGAACCTTTTACATTAGCTGTACATCGATTATTAAATTTTGATGTATTATTTGAAATGTTATTTACTAAAAAGGTTCAACATAATAATAAACGAATATCATTAGAAAATTTTTATGCTTTTTTAAATGGTGATCAACAAGTAAGCCCTTCACTCGTATTTTTTATTCGGATATTTTCGCATTTTTTTATCTCTAAACGAAGATTTTGAGTATTAAGAATTTTCGCATCACAGCCTAAAAACAGAGAATTAAAATCTAAAAATATATTTTTAACCCTTAAATTTTAATATTTTCTAAATTTAATGTTTTTGAGGTCTCGAAAAGTTTGAATTAATTTTTAGTCGAATCTTTTACTAATCCAATCTTTTTTTTCTAGGATGAATGGGCAACAAATAAAGAGCAAATAAGTGAATTCCTTCGAGCATATTTGCGCGAAGTCGATCCATCTCGAGATTCCATAGATCCATATTTAACTACTGAAGAATTTATTGATTATTTATTTTCACCTGAAAATTCCATCTTTGATTCAATAAATAATAAAGTTACTCATGATATGAATCAACCATTAACTAATTATTGGATTGCTTCGTCTCATAATACTTATTTGACGGGAGATCAAATTCGATCCGAATCTTCCTTGGACGCGTATGCTCGATCGCTGCTTATGGGTTGTCGATGCATCGAATTGGATTGTTGGGATGGAAGTAAAAAAGCTGGAGGAGAATGCAATGACATAGTCATCTATCATGGCTACACAATGACAAGCAAATTAAATTTGAGAGATGTACTTTACACAATTCGACACTATGCTTTTGAAACTTCTGAATATCCCGTAATTTTATCGATCGAAGATAATTGTTCTGTTCCATTTCAAAAACTTATGGCTCAAGAAATTAAAGAAGCTTTAGGAGATTTTTTGTTGACTTCCCCAATCTCTAAAGATGAAAACCATTTGCCTTCACCCGCGGCTTTGAGAAAGAAAATTATTTTGAAGCATAAAAAATTACAACTTGAAAATGATAATATTAGTTTGCAAGGGAATGATGATGGTAAGTTGAATTGAAATTGGTTTCTGCAGAAAATATTATTTTTTTAAAGCAAAAAAATTAATAACTAAAAAATGTTATTTTAAACAAAGATTCTTGCAAAACTTTTTTTCTAAGCCACAAAAATTTTAGAAATTTTCATAAGTTTTCGTGTTTGGACTCTGCGTCATGGAATTTTTTGAACATTTTTCTAATTTTAAATATGTTAGATTAACAAACAACTTATGAGCTTTATTTTACATATTTTACATTTCTCTGAAGCATAACGAAAAATATTTTAAAAAATTTTTTTTGGATGAGACTCCAAGGCGCAAAATTCTTTAAGATTTCATATTTGAATTTTTAATTACCAAATAGCCATGATTTTTGATAGACATGATTGCCACTTTTTTTGCCTCACCTCGAAAAAATTTTAAAATTTAATTATCTTTGAGTTTGAATTTTCAGATGACCAAGATATCCTTTCCAAAGAATGCGTGAAACGTGGAATGCTATATCTCCGCGATAATACTCATTACACTTGGACCAGACACGTGTTTGTTTTATTCGATGACAAACTTTGTTATGTCACAAATCCCGTGGATTCTGATGCATTAAATGATGGAAAAGAAGATACCATAAGTCAAGCAGGGGATGAAGAAAATCAAGATGAAGCTTCATTAAATGGGTTTGGAGTTCGACCCGAAGAAATGCATGTAACTGAAGAATGGTTTCATGGTAAAATAGATCGAGATTCAAATTATTCAAGAAAAATTGCGGTTGAACGCTTGATGGAACAAAAAGAGACAGGCGATGGAGTATTTTTAGTTCGTGAAAGTGCAACATTTATTGGAGATTATAGTTTATCATTTTTGTGAGTTTTCTTTATTATTATTTTTTCCAGAAATTTGATTATTTTTTTATTTTAACCGCAGAAAAAAAATGTTTGGAAAGATCTTTTTTCTCGTTAATTAAAAGTAAAATTTACATATTTTAAAAAACTTTTTTGTTAAAAAGATAAAAAAAAAACAAGAATGTTTTTTTCTTTAATCTTTTTTCTCTCAGAAAAAAATTCTTTAAAAATTTGCATAATTATTTATTTATTTTTCTTTTTTTTCAGGCAAGAAGGTCACGTGCATCATGTTCGAATTAAAACTAAAATGATAAAAGGAGAAAAGAGATTTTATTTTTTTGAACAAAAATCCATGGATACTCTTTATGAATTAATTTCATATTACACTAAGCACGCGTTGGCAACGGAGAAATTTAAAACATATTTAATTACTCCTTGCCCCCAACCTCAGCCACATTTGGATCAACCATGGTTTTCGGATAAAGCGGATAAACAAAGGGCAGAAGAATTGCTAAATACTTTAAATGAAGATGGAGCATATTTAATTCGATATTCTTCATCCGATCCAAAAGTTTTTGTTTTATCTCTTAGAGTTGAAGGAGAAATATGGCATTATCGATTAAAACGCGATGGTCGAATTTTTGTTGTAAATCAAACAGTTTTTGAAAATTTAAATCAAATCGTTGATTACTATTCTCAACATGCTTTTGTTCGAGGTGTATCCCTTCGATTTCCAGTAAATGAACGAAATGTAGGCCAATTTGCTCAAGCTGATCCAAATAACGCCGCTGGAGGCTTTTATCTCGATTTATCAGATTTGGATAAAGAAGTTGAAGCCATCGCCCTTCATGCTTATTCTGGACCAGATTCATCATATTTAAGTTTTCCAGTAAATGCAGTAATAAAAGTTATAAGAAAAAATACTAATTTAAATAATATGTGGATGGGAAGATATGAACATGCCACAGGTTTATTCCCTCCAGAAGTGGTTAAAGAATTAAGCAGTAATATGGGAAATGGAACGAGTGAAGCTGTCAGTCATTTTACTATTGAATTAGCTGATACAAGTATTGAAAAAGTAAGTAAAAAAATTATAAATAATTCCGAAAATAGAAAAAACATAGGCAATAGTTTCTTGGAATTAAAAAATCAAAAAATAAAATCATTTTTTTATTAATACTAAAATTTTTGTCCCGACGCTAAATCCAATTTTATTATTTTACTTTTGGGCTTTAAAGTTGCTACGTTATAAAATTAATAATGTTTATAAATCATTGCAAAAAAAAATTTCAAAAAAATTACAGAATCATGGATATTGACGCCAAAATTTTAGAAATAATAACTTTTGCAAATTTTTTTAAACATAAAATTCAAAAATTTTCATCTAAATTTTAATATACTTTCAAAACTGCTAAAATGTTTTTATTAGTGTAAAAAAATATTTTTAACTCCCAATTTTTTTTTCAGTGGCAAAGCGACAATAAACCATATGCAATAAGAATATCTGGTGCAGGACATTGGAATACCAATGAATGGATTTTAGCTGCGGATAGTGAAAAAGAAATGTTGGAATGGTATGCAAATATGAGAGAAAAAGCGGTTCAAGCAACTTCACTGAAATTTATAAATATTAAAAAAGAAAAAACTCAACGAATTGCTGTGGAACTTTCTAATTTGGTTGTATATTGCCAAGCTTCAGCATTTAATCCAAATTTTATGAAGGAATCAAAATTTTATGAAATGTGTTCCCTTTCTGAAACCAAACATGATAAATTAATTGAAAAGGGTTTATTACTTTTTAATACTCGCCACTTGTCTCGAGTTTATCCCCAAGCTTCGAGATTGACTTCAACAAATTTTATGCCTGTGGCAATGTGGAATACAGGGTGCCACATGGTCGCCCTAAATTATCAAACCGCTGATAAACCAATGCAGCTAAATCAAGGAAAATTTACGGCGAATGGTCGATGCGGATATATTCTCAAACCTCCATATCTCATGGATGAAACATTCCGAATTGATAATGCTGATACGGTTATAGGAAATTTTCCAATAAAATTAACGATTGAAATAACTTCTGGCAGACAATTGTCTCGAAACGATAAATCTAAAGGTATTTGTTCGCCGTTTGTGGATATCGAAGTTGTTGGACTTCCATTTGATTGTAACAGTTATCGAACCACTTCAATTTCCTCGAATGGGTTAAATCCAGTTTGGAAGCAATCATTCACATTTAAAATTACATGTCCTGAAATGGCTTTGCTTAAATTTTATGTGGAAGATGGAGATTTTGTTGGAGCTAAAAGTGATCCATTTATTGGACAAGCTGTTTACCCAGTGGATTGCCTCAGAGGTGGATATCGATCTGTGCCTTTGCTTAATCAATCAGCGGAACCTCAAGAGCTTTCAGCTTTATTGGTTAATGTTGATATTGAGTAAGTAATTTCAATAAAATTTGTACTAACATAATATTATTGAAAGTAATAAAAAAGTGGCAATAATTTTACTTTTTTTGTTACTGTCATTTCGTTGATAGTAATAAAAAAGTGACAATAATTTGAATTTTCATGTTACTATCCTTCGATTGACAATAATTAAAAACAAACAATAATTTAACAATTTTTTTACTATCATCCACTATTTTTTAGACCATTAAAACATCCTGGAACTAAAATCCTCCAACCTCATTATCAACTTCAAGCAGGTCGAACCGTGCATGGCCAACCGGGATATTGTCAAAGAAGTATGAGTGCATCATCAGCTTTCCATTATAATACTTCCATTGATCTCCTCCATTCACCTTTACCTACATCACCTCATTCTCCATCAACTTTATCAACCCATTCAGCGCCAAATTCAGGTAGAAAACTTTCGATGCAAGCTCGAAATCCAAGCATGGAATCGAATGATTCAACTTCAACAAATGGAACAATAAAAAAAGATGGAATGTTTAAAAAATTCTTTAAAAGAAAATAAAATTTATAAAAAAAAACTAGTCTCAATTTCTAAAAATCTTTAATATATTTAAATTTTTAAAAACTTAAATTATAATATTTTGATTCGATTTACTACTTAATTAATTATTATTATTTTTATTTTTTAATATTAAAAGAAATTCTTGCCGTTTAAATTAATTAAATACTAGGTGTAAAGCGGGCCTTCGGCCCGCCAGCAAATGTTTCATTTTATTGCTTATAGTTTATAATGAACATCTCTTAGTTACTTTTTTTCAATAATGTGCTCATCCATGCGATTATAATATTATCCTCCTCCAAGCATTTCCTTGCGTTAACGCTATTTAATTCCTTTCATCCTTACCCAAATATTTGAGACACTTCAAAGACAATTGTGCTTATCACTGTTAAATTTTTATGCAATAATAAAGCTAATTCATTCTACATGTTTCAAAAAAAGGCTTGCTATGAGAGTTTTTTCTTTTTCTTGAAATCCTCAATCCAAAAGTAAAAGATCCTTTCTAATAAGACCTTTAAATTTTAAAGCGATTCAAAATCAACGACCATCGTCATCGCTAACATTCCTTGCAATGCAAAGTATATCTGCATTCATTGCATTCATGTTTATGCAAATTTTATTGCCCAGAAACTCAATCCATTTTATGCAAATTTGTTTTTGCTTTCTTTTTGTGGTCCTTGAAACCTTCTAATGATGCCGGGTCCTTGGATCCTTCCCCAGATTTTAGCTCTACTGATATTATTTCATTGGATCCTTTTTCTAATATTAGGTCTCTACAATTCGGATCTTGTGCCCTATCTCGATCCATGCTTTCTCTGGATCCTATCATCTTTTTTTTCTTCTGCTAACGGATCCTTCACTTGATTTTTGTCCTTGTATCCTTCCCCTATCTATTATCACTACGGATCCTTGCCCTGATATTAACTTTATTGCATTCTTCTCTTGATTTTGGTCCTTATGCTTCCTCAAAAGAAAACCGCCACTCATCACCATTTCATTTCCATGAAATGAGAATGAAAAATCCTTTTCTGTATTTTCATTCATGTTTATGCAGATTTTTTAGAAATGTCTCCTTCCTTTTATTTTCATTCTTTTGTAATTTTCCCATGAATCGTTTCCGAGCGACGCACGAACGAACTGACAATGAAAATTGTAGAGAAGGATTTATTTATTATTTGTTTGTGCAAAAAAAAAAATAAAATTAAAAATAATACGATTGATTTTATAAACATTAATTTAATGACAACTACGGCTTAAAAATTTTTTCTTGTGTCGCTAAAATAAATAAAAATCGTTTGTATTAAATAACAAAATAATAAAACATGATTTAAAAAAAACTAATGTACATAATTAAAAAGTTGGGATGCTTTGTTTTTGCACAAAGCTAATTAATAATATAAAGACAGTCGCAATTTCATAAACTTGACAGCAAAAAAAATTTTATAAGTGAAAATGAATTAATTTTATTTTCCTTCAAAAACTTTCAATTTTTATTTCTCTTTTCGTTTGCTTGAATTTAAAGTTGAAAAGTGATAAGTGTCGAGATTTCTCAGCAAAAATGCGAAATCACGATCTTATCTCTTCTCCATTTTTTATGAAATCGAGCATGTATCGATTGATTAATTTTCTTCATTTTTACTTACATTTGTAATGCCTAAAATTTTTCAAGAAACGAAAAAATTAATGTTTATTTTTCAGGGAAAAAAACAAAAGAAAAAGATTTTATTGGCAAAATTTGCATATTTGCTTAATTTTCATTATTTTTTCAATCATGCTTCTTCTTTCTCTCATTTTTCATTATTACGAAAAGTGAACGTTTGAAACATTTCAGTGTTTTCTTCTCTAAATTGTAAGTTTGTTTTTATCTTCATTTTTTAAACATTTTGTGATTACTTTGACTATTTTTAGATGGCGACTTTGGAGAAACATGAACTTCAACAAATGGATGTTAAAGAGCTTCAACAACTTGATGGAAGACTTCAAGATTTGGATGAACTTCAAAATATTGAATTAAGAAATGAAACTGTTCGGCTTCAAAGTGAAAATGCTCAATTGAAACTTGAAAAAGATATTGCTGCAACTAAAGAGGAACTATTGGAAGCTGAAAATGATCGCTTGAATGAAATCAATGCTGAAATGAAAGCAACTATTGATCAACAAGAAACTAAGGTAAGAGTTGTAATAATGGATACATATTTGTTACTTATTTTGAAAGATGTCAACTGCGTACTTTTGTAAACTTTTTCTCGTTTTTCAGATTTCAAACTTGGAAAAGAAGCAAAGCACCGATGTTGAAAAGAAAGTTATGCAAGCCAAGATTGCTGCTTTGGAAGCTGAATCGGAAGATGAATTCAAAGTTCATGATGGTGAAAAGAAATCAAGTCTCTTTATGTTCGTTGAAAAGATGCAAAGCATTGTTCGCTATCCTTTCACTGCCGTAAGCATTATTTTGTTTTGTTGCTTATTTAACGTATCAAGTAATTTTTCAGATTTCTTCTCTCACAAGCAAGCAACTCACTTCGTACAAGCTTCTCAAAAGTGACCCTAATGTTATATCAAAGCTTATCAAACCCAAGAATAGCCCTTCATTTCTTGCTTATTCAGATGATAATGAAAAGCCTATAAAAATTCAAATAAAAGATTCATATTTCTCTTTATATATTGATGGAGCTTGGTGTTATTCAAAGAAGTTAGTTCTTGGTGGTACTGTCTCGTTTTTTGATGTTGATCCATTTCATGGCAATGCTGGAGCTTATAAAGAAGATTTAAGTCAAAATAGTGAATACAAAATTTTTTCTAAGCTGCTTGAATATGTTCTAACTTGCAATATCAATGAATTGCTTTTGTATAAGCAAAAAATATCCTTGAAAGATTATGAAAAGCTTGCTTCTTCTGGAACAATTAAAAACCTGTTTTTCACGTGTGTTAAGATCAAAGATGATGATGGCGCTATCGTTCAACTAGAAGATATTATGGAAAAATTGCCAAACATTGAAAAATTTGGATAGTAAGTTTGTTAAATTTTTTATGTCATTTTTATAAGTTTAATTTTAGTGATATTGTTGGAAATAGCTGTTCTATTATTTCAGCAAATGTATTCTCATTTAATATGGGAACATTCAAAAATCTCGTCAAGCTTCCAAGTTTCAAAAATCTCAAAGTTTTTGAATTATTCAATATTATTATTGACGAATTTGATGTTACTGGTTTCCTTAATTTTATGAAGGTAATATTTCTTTTTACTTTATCACTTTTATATATTTTTCGTTTTAGAAACATCGTGATACTGAATTTACACTTTCATTTTTTTGGTTAACTAAAATTGATAAAGTCAAAGCTGTTGCACGAAAATTATTTCGAAGTTGTCCATTTACTCCCAAACTCACCATTCAATGTAATTAATCTTGACTTTAATTGTGTTTTATTTTCTTGTAAACTATGTTTGTATTTTCATTGTATGATGATGATTTAATAAACTTTTCCTTTGCTATGTACTTAGAATTTTCCATTAACGCGTTTTGTTGTTATTATTTCGGAAAGTTTTATCGTCGATTACAATATCTCTTTCTTCTTTCAATGGCATATCGTATTTTCATCCTGATTTTGAAAGTTAGAATTAAAAACACAATTCACAGTTGTTGAAAGCTCTTTTGCCTGTTATTAGTGCATTAATGAATAAAATAACTTTTAGATATTATTGTTCTAAAATAAAATCTGAATTCAATTTTGATAAACTCTTTGATTTACTTTCTTGAAACGTTTAATATTTATCATCAGTGTTGGTTCGCCGCCACCGCCATCCGCTCGTCGGCGCAGAAATCCGCGCCGCCGCCGCCGTCGGCGGCGGCGGCGGTGGCGGCGACCTTTCAGCTTCAAATGGCGGCGCCGCCAAAATTAATTAAATTTTTCCAAAAAAACAAAAATAATAATAGAAAAATCAAAAACTCAACCATTAAAGAAGCTAAAATTTAAAGTTATTCTTTTTCTCCTTTTTAAAATTTCCTTTTATTATTGCTTTACTTTAGTTAAATTTATGTTAAAAACGCCTTTCATTTATATAAAAAAAAAATTTTCTATTTTGGCGGCGGCGGCGGCGATGAAATGCAAATGAGACAACACTGTTTATCATATTAAAAATATTTGGCAAAATTCATCTCAATAAAAAGTTTGAAGGTGCAATCTAACTCGAGAATCTTTGATGACGAAAGTGATGCACCTTTGGAGGCGTATTCTTCCGGTTCAGCTTATAACTATGCACTTATTTATCTATGCTTGTTATTTTTTTTCTTCTTATAATCAGCAGCGATGGGTGAAGTGTACAATCACAATTTGTGATATCAATCATGATATTTTTTTCATTTTTTTTTTCTCCATTGAATAGACGACAACCACCAAAATTTTATCAGAGCAATAAACAAAATAAACAAAATTTAATTTTTTTTTATGGGTTTGCCTCTAATGATTTAACTTTAATCACTCACGTATGATTGTGTACATAATTTTTTTATATATAAAAAAATGATGAGAATCATCGTTTGTTTTTGTCTTTAGTTTGTTGTTTCATAGAAAAATGAAAATATTGTTTTTATTTTCAATACTTTTTGGCACAACAGCGTTTTTAGTCAGTAAAACTCCTCCTCAACGCTGTGATGAAATCCAAATAGACTGGGTTGTTACCCTCGAAGGAAATAATAGCTTCCAAATATCCGCGACTCTTCAAGTATCAATTATAAATCAACAAAATTATATTACAATTTCAAATTTTTCTTCTCAAACTTTTGAAGGACAATATTATTTTGATTTTGCTTGCTTTGCAATAAATAATACTATATTATGCCCAAATAATTTTACGGATGATGGATATGGATATTTATTTGGAAATGTTACTTACGCTTTATGGGCCCATCGAACGGGACATAATACAACTATACCATTAATGGATTTAGATCCACTTTACACAGGAATTGTGGATGAAGGAAGTTTTACTGAAATTTATGGAGCTATGTTTACAGAAGAAAATAGATGTTTTACAAATACTACACTAGGAGGTAGGATGCTTATGAATATTGTCTATTAAAAGTTTATAAAGCGATGTTCTGAAAAATTGGAGCAATTTTTTTTTGGTTGGAGCTTTCCAAAAAAACACTTGCTTCAAAAAAAGTTTTGAGAAATTCAATTTAAAAAAAACTTTAGTTAAATTTTATTTTTGAGTTTGTTTCAGACTTACAATTTGGAAATGGCACCCAATGTTGCACATCCTTTAAACCCATTAAAGAAGCGGCCATTAATTCTCGGTGTAAATCATTTTATAGTCGAACAACCGTTTATAATGCTGATGAAAATTACAGTATTTATGCGACATCCAAAATTATTTATCAATTAAATAATGATTCGACGATTTCATTTGAATCTGAATTTATTGCTTCAGAAGATTTAAGCGTTGAATATGATTATAATGATAATTATATTTGTGATGGGTATGTTTATTGGTAAAAACTAAAATGTACACTATTTATTTTTATCTAATTTAATCAAATTTGCTTATGAAAAAGCCAAAAAAAGATAGAGTATTTTACAGTAAAAATTAAGTATGATTTTTCCAAAAAAAAAATAATACCTTTTCGCTTCAAGACTCAGTTTCATTTCAAGGCCCATTTTTTCTTCGAACCACCTTTATTATTAATCCAAAAATCAATAGTTTTGTGGAAGCTATTCTCTCGAATAAAATTGAAAAGATTTATTTGTTTTTTAGATTTCATTCCCACAACATAAATTGCAGCTTTCCAATTTCAAGCGAAAATAGTAAAATATTTTTACAAATGTCAACTCGAAATGGCACATCTCAATATGAATTTTATATTCCAATAGCCCGTCTAATTTTAAGAGATGGACGAGCTTTGATTGAAGAAGGCCAAACATATACTCCAAATTCAGAATGCTCCTATTTAAGTGAACAATTAAATTCTCATCATTTTTCTACCAGTCAATTTTGTTGTTCAGAATTTGAAAGTTTTTAAAATAAAAGCTTTTCCCATGTTTTTTTTGTGAATAAAAAAAAATAAACATTAAATTTTAAATCATTATTTTGGGCACAAAAGGCACAACAACAAAAAAAGCATTTTTAACATATCAAAATTATTATGATTTCTAAAAGATTGAAAATTAATTTAAATTTTCTACAAATGCTTCAAGAATTAAGGTTTGGAAATTAAAAGTTTTACCTTCTAAAAGCAAACGCAATTTTAGACGAAAAGCTTAACTCTCCCTTTTATAGATATCAAATTAATATAATTCACCAAGCAAAATAATTTCTGATTTTAAAAAAAGAAGCATAAAAATAATTGAAACCTTAAATAGCATCCATTTAAATATCGAATTTCTAAAATATTACCAGCAAACCAAGCGTGTGTTCTTCAAATCTAAAATTTAGCAAAATAAGAACGACTTAATAAAAAAAAAATTTTTAATTCTCAAAAAATTTACTATTACAAAATCTAATTTTTTTTGTTGCTGTTGTCTTCCAAAAAAAACTTGGAGACGAAGCAAAGAAAGAAAAATTATTTGTTGAAGCGCAAGATTAAATTTCTTTTCCTGCGTTTATTTTTAATCTGCTAAAAATATGCTGCTTCGTATCACATATTTTTCTTAAAGTTAGACAATGCCTTGGAATATTAGAACTACAATTAAGAAGGAACTTTTTTTAGCAAAAAGTTTGCTTTTTTTTTAAATTTAAATTGTGTCATTTTTTAAATCTTTGATGCTTAAGATTTATGCTGTCTTCTTCTAATAATTTCTTGAGATGGGCAGAACTACTTTACATTTCGATGATATAATATTGTAAAATTTTCTATTCGGATGTAAATAATTTTTATTTTTAACAAAATTAAAATTTTAATATAATACATATTTTAAATTTTATTTTTACCGTATTTATCGACTTAAATGAAATTAAAATGAGTATTAATAATATAAGCAAAAAATGGTTATTAAAAAAATGGGAAAATCCAGGAAATAAAAGTTTATGGGTTTCAGGGAGAGAGAGAGAGAACATTGGATACACAAAAAATATAGAGAAGCTGCAGCTAGCGGGTTTATTTAAATTGACATTGGTGGAGTAACTCTTACGATTCTTGGAGGTTTAGAATTTTGTTTTGAATGATTTGTGGCTGTAATTGAAACAACTGAGCTAGTTTGATAATTTTTCATATCAAATACCATAGTGAAAATATGTTTTTGTAAATTTTTATTTGTAATTAAAATAAACCAGGCTGGGGTTAGAGTTGCAAAATCTACGACATAATGATTTGTATTAAACATCGCGGTAATAACGGTTACGTCGATAATTGTTAGAAACATGTACTGAAAATTAAAAAAATAATAAAATAAAAATTAGTCTGCTTTATTTTTAATTTTTTATTTACCTGTTGAATGCAATTAACAATTTCAATACCAAAAATAAGTAAAGTATAAATCACCATTTTAATATCCTGGGAAGTAGCTTTAAATTGTGTATCTTTACCATATTTTTGTTGAAGTAATTTAACGATGACGTAAAGGTTAAATACAAAAGATAAAAGTGCTGAGGTTGAAAGAAGAATTACAGCATTTCGAGATCTATTCATCCATGGAATCCATGGAATTGGATTTAATCTTGCTGTAGCATATCGAAATCCATCAGGTTTTTTTGGGTCATCAAGAACCATATAAAATTCACTAAAAGGTAAATACCAAATCCAAAGTATTGGAACCAAAGTGATTAAAGCTAAGAAAAAATTTAAATACCGATCCCAAAACTTTTGATATTTGTGTTTTAAAGCGAAAACTGTAAGTCGATTAAATGATAAAAGTACAGTAGCCAAATACATTGGATTAGAAATATACCAACAAAAAGTAATTAGCGATGTAAGAAAAATGGGGCCCCAAGTTTTAACAAATGGAATAAAAAATGGAATTTTTATCATTCGCATATTAAAAAAATAACTGAATGAACACAAAAAATACACAACTGCCGAATATCCAAAAATTTTATAAAATGATGCTTTAAACTTTGGTCGACCATCTTTACTTATAAACATTATATAAAATTCAAAGAAATAAAGGGCATACGTTGGAAGAATGTAAATTAGAGGCCATAAAAATTTTATATTTGCTGCAGAAATTTCTTCTTGATTTTCCATGGTTTCTTTTTTTCGTTTTTAGAATTAAAGGTTAAAAAAACGACAGTAAACACCGCTAAAATGAAATACTAAATTCCAAACAAAAGAATAAAGTAAAAAGTAAATAAATTTTTCCTTTTTAAATGCAAAAAGAATTAATTAAAAAAATCTTTAAAAGTATAAAAATAATAAAAAAGCAAAGAAAAAAAATGCAACAATAACAATTTTTAATTAATTAAAAAATGTATGCTTGAATTGTTGCAATTTTTTTATTATTGTGTTTTATTTTATGCTCGCCAAATTCTGGTAATGCATTTTTTTCACTTTTTTAATTAGCTACGTAAAAAAAAGAAAAGAAATTATAGTTTGCAGCTTTTCTTTTGTTTATAAAAAAAATTAATTAAGAAATCACATTTTTTTTTTTTTTTTCGTAAAGTTTTTTTTTGTAAACAAAGGAAATCCTGTCCCAGTAAAAGAAAGTTGCGTTTTTTGGTTTTTTTTTTGATAAAATTTTTTATTGTATCTCATTTTTGTAAGTGCACCGTATCTTAAGACTCTTTGGTTGTTTCATTTTGCGTTCCAGGAAACAATAAAGAAAATATTGTGAACAAATACAAAATTTTATTTTTTTTTAGTCATTCATACATATATACTTTCAAATTAAGTACACTACAGTAAGAAAGTAATACTAATTTTTTTAGAAAATAAGCCATTATTGAAAAAAATTATTTCTAAAAGCTTGAGGTATCGTTTCCGCATGAAAGTGAATAACTAAAAAAGGTACAGAATTGAGAAAGATTTAACTTTTTTTAAACTTAAAATTCATATTTATTAATTTATCCCGGATTTTAAAACATGTTTAGAGGCAGTCAATAAATTGTTATCGGAGATAATGTTCATTTTTATTTTCCAAATTTTCTACGATTTAAAAGTTTCATGTATTTTATGTATATTTTTGGGATTGATTTATTTCAAAGGGCAGAAGATAAATAATTTTTTTTAAATAGTTGAAAAAAACCTGGCAAAAATGAATAAGTATGTAGCAACAAAAAAGTCAAGGGGAAAAAAAGTAATATATAATATTTACAATATTCAAGTATGATACCATAGTTAATTAGATCAGAAGAGAAGTCGAGTGCTTACAAAATAAAAAACATGGCATTTTTATGTTTCTGAAATATAAAAGTTTAAATTCAAAATATTTAAAGAATATTTTAACAATTATTTTGGTTTACCTTAATAAATTTGCCAAAAGTTATACGATCAAATGAAACAGGAGTTTTACCCAAAGTAAAACCTTTTAGTTGGTGAAATTTTGTAAATTTTAGAAGGTTTTGAACTGTGACACTCATATTAATGAGAAATTTATCTTCGAGGCAATAAGAACTAAAATTGTGTTATTAGGAACTGATTTTCGACATAAATTAACTTTTTTAAACTAAAAAAAAACTTACAAGAAAAATTCTTCAACATTTGGAAGTTCTTTGAGAAGGTCTTCCAATGGAATTTCATCGTCATTATTTTTTACAACATCTTCTTGAAATAAAAATTGTTTTATACTTTTCGATGAAGCCAAAATTAAATATTCAGAATATTTGAGAAAACAAAAATATAATTCAAATTTATCGCGATGACAATAATAGAGTTTTGGAAACAAATTAGATAATTCAGCATTGATTAAATATTTTAAAAATCTAACATGGCCAGTTAGCCAAATTTTTTGCTTGACATCACCAAGCTTCATAAGATCAGATCGCTGAATTTTCTTTGTTTCCACCATTCCATTTAATTTCTGGATTTTTATTTCTTTGATGTCCTGGTATCTAAGATATCCATCTTCCATTCCATCTTCAAATTTTATGGCAACAATAATTGGATTCACACGAAAGAAATGTTTACAAGTTTCAATAAGTTTCATATAAACTTTTGAGTTTTTTACATTTTTAATCAAATAATAAATCAAAGGTTTAGGAAATAAAAAATTTTGGTGATAAGGTGAAGCAAAAGTGTAGTTTCTCGAAATCACAGAAGACAAAGGAGCAGGAACGATATCCTTTTTTTGTTTTTTAACATTTTTTGAAAGATGTTCGGCACTGCGTTTTTTACCAACCATTTTCTAACTAAAAAAAATCTATAAAATTATTAAAGAAATTAAAGTTTTGAAAAAAATGGCAGAAAAAGTTTGCATCCATTGCGAAAATCAATTTATAACCAGTAAACAAATGAAATACAAAATTTTATTGATCAAATCTTTTCCAAGAATTTAAGTCATCGCGTTTTTTATTTCAAGTGTGCCTCAAATGAACCAATAATAATTTGTCGTTTTTGGTTTGATAAAAATTATAAATTAAAACAAATATTTATTTTTCTTTATTTTTTTAAATACAAGACATATGTAAATGGAATAAAACTGATTTTAAAAATTTTATTAACAAAAAATTGGAGTTGAAAGAAAGTAGAATATTCAAAAATAAATATTTGGGGGAAAGAATTGAAGTGTTTTTGGGTTTATGAAGGGCAAACATATACAAAGATTAACAACACACATAGGTACACAAAAAAATTAGTTTATTTAATTGGCGTTGGTCCGCTGATTCTCACTGTTCTTGGTGATTTTGAGTTCCCCGTATTAGAAATGGCAGCAATGCTAGATTGAAATTTCATATTAAATGCCATACTAAGAATTTGTTTTTGTAAACTTTTATTGGTGATTAATATAAACCATGCTGGAGCTAAAGTTGTAAAATCCACGATAAAATGATTTACATTGTACATGGCGGTTAGAAACGCTTGATCGGTGGTTGTGAAAGAAATGAACTGAAATAATAATCAAATAAAAACTAGTCTACTATTAACTTTTTATTTACCTGTTGAATGCAATTAATAACTTCAACAATAAAAATAAGTAAAGTATAAACAAGCATTTTAGCATCTTGAGATGAAGCCTTGAAGTGAGTGCCTTTGCCGAATCTTTGTTGAAGTAATTTTGCGATGGCATAAAAATTAAATACGAAAGATAAAGATGCTGTGATTGCAATAACAATTGCGGCATTTCTTGAAGCATTCATCCATGGAACTGGATTAAACCTTACTGTCGCATATCTCGGGCCGTCTGGGTTATTAGGATCTTCAAGAACCATGGCATAATCACAAAAAGGCATGTGCCAAACAAAAAGTAAAGACACAAATGCACACATGACCAAAAAAAAAGTTAAATAACGATCCCAAAATTTCTCATATTTATGTTTTAAAATAAATAACGTAAATCGATTGAACGATAAAAGCAAAGTTGCAAAAAACATGTGATTAGAAAAATACCGCCAGAAAGTAACCAATGATGTAAGAAAAAATTTATTCCATGTTTTAACAAATGGAATAAAAAATGGAGTTTTTATCATTCGCATATTAAAATAATTACTTATGGAACAAAGAATACATAAAATAACTGAGTATCCAAAGAGTTTATAAAAAGGTGCATCAAATTTTTTTCGACTTCCTTTTTGGATAAACATTATGTAAATTTCGAAAAAATAAAGAGCATAGGTTGGAAGAATGTAAACTAAAGGTAATAAATATTTTAAATTTGCTGCAGTAACTTCTTGGCTATCCATAACTGCTTCTTTTATTGTTGGTGGACGTTAAGAAATGAATTAACAACTAAAATCAAATTTCTAAAATCCAAACTAAAAGCTAAAGTAAAAAGTATAACCTTTATATAAATTTTTACGATTGTTAACGAAATTTAACCTTTTAAAATATAAAAATAATAAAAGACAAAGTAAAAAATGAAACAATAACAATTTTTTATGCTTTCCAGCCAGAATTGTTGCATTGTCTATTCTATTACGATCACTTGACTCTATGCTAATACATTTTTTCGATACATTTTTCGTTTTTCTTTTCTTACTTCCGTAAAACAAAAATTTCAAAATATTTATAGTTTGCCTTCCTTTTTATTTTAAATTAATTAAAAATTTGAATTGTGATTTGTTGGAATTTTGTTTGGAGGAAATCCTTTTCAAAATCTCTTTAATAATTAGGTTTTTTTTAAAAATATTAATTTATTAATAACTTTATTTTTTTATGTGAGTAGGCAGCGTCTTTTTTTAAAAATTCTTGGTTTTATTTTTTTGTTGTTCTTCAAACAACAAAAAACAAAAAATATTAAACTTTAAACTATTTCTTCAATGTTTTCCTGCTTTGCTGACGACATCATGCCCTGCTCTCAATCTTTGGAAAGCCGGCCGCCTAATCACACAAGTTGCAGTAGTCTTCGCTGTTGTTGGTTTTATAATTTATTTTTCCATCCAAAATCCAAAGCAAAAAAGTTTTAAGTGACGAAAAAAAGGAGAGCTTCATATAACAAAAAATTTGTGAAAAAAGAATTGAATTTTTTTTGGGTTTGAAAACAACAACAGAGACACGTTGGTTTATGTAATGCGCGATGGAGTGCTGCTGATTCTTATAATCCTTGGTAAATTCGCAGTATTTGAAACAGCTGCTGTGCTTAATTGAAATTTTTTAAGAAATACCATAGATAAAATTTGTTTTTGCAAGCTTTTATTTGTGAGTAAAATAAACCATGCGGGAGTTAGCGTTGTAAAATCTAGGATAAAATGATTTACATTGTACATCGCGGTAAGAAACGCTTGATCGGTGTTTGTTAAAGATATGAACTAAAAAAAAGTAATAAAAATTATATACTATTTAATTTATATTTACCTGTTGAATGCAATTAACCACTTCGGTAGCAAAAATTAGTAAAGTATAAATAAGCATTTTAACATCTTGAGATGATGCCTTAAACTGGGAATCATTACCAAATCTTTGTTGAAGTAATTTTGCGATGGCATAAAAATTAAATACGAAAGATAAAGATGCTGTGATGGCTATAACAATTGCTGCATTTCGAGAAGCATTCATCCATGGAACTGGATTAAACTTTACTGTAGCATATCGAGGCCCATCAAGGTTTGCTGGGTTTTCAAGAACCATGGCATAATCACAAAAAGGAATATGCCAAATCCAAATAAAAGAAATCAGGGTGCAAAAAACCAAGAAGCCAATAAAATACCGATCCCAAAAGTTTTGATATTTATGTTTTAAAGTAAATAAAGTAAATCGATTGAAGGATAAAAGTAAAGATGCAAAAAACATGTGATTACCAATATACCTCCAAAAGGTAATTAGCAAGGTTAGAAAAAATTTATTCCAGGTTTTTACAAATGGAATAAAAAATGGAGTTTTTATCATTCGCATATTAAAATAATTACTTATGGAACAAAGAATATATAAAATTGCGGAATACCCAAAAAGTTTATAAAATGGCGCATCAAATTTTTTTCGGCTTCCTTTTTGAATAAACATTATATAAATTTCAAAAAAATATAGAGCATATGTGGGAAGAATGTAAATTAAAGGTAATAAATATTTTAAATTCGCAGCAGTAACATCTTGGCTATCCATAATTGCCTCTTCTTTCTTTTTTTTTTTGCGTAACCAATAAATTAATACCAAAAATGTAATTTTCCTTATTTCAAACTAAAAATTAAAGTATGGTAAAAAGAAAACTCTTTTTATAATTTCTTATGGTTGTTTTAACCTTTAAAATATAAAAAAAATAAAAGGTAAAAACGCAACGATAACTATTTTTAATTTTGTCTGAATTGTTGCGTATTTTCAATTGTTTCAAGTTTTTTTTTCTTTTTGTTGATACATTTTTCACTTTCAATATTTCGTCAAAAAAATATAAAACTTTATAATTTTTATAGTTAAGCTAAGATTTCTTTTGTTTTTAAAAAAATTAATTAAAAGTTTGAATTTTTATTTCCTGAATTTTTTTTATCTCGAATAAAATTTTTTTTTGAATATTAATTTTATTTTTATTTTTGATTACAAAAATAACTTTTAACTTACTTTTTTTAAATTTCAAGCAAACATGGAAGGTCGAGTCTACCGCTAAAAATCCAAATCGATGGTTGTTGGGATGGATATTCTGGATTTCTAGGTTAATAAATGAAGCAACAATAGAAAGGGATATAAAAAAGTTAGCTAAATATTTACTTTCTTGAACCATTGACAACCAGTGAAAAAAAAATGCCTGTCTTATATAGTTTTTTTCCATGCGAGGTTTTTGTCGTCCAATAGAAAGTTCTTTGCCCGTGTGACAACCGACCTTTCTGATAATGGTAAGCGGTCGTTTTGGGATTGGTGCTTGTGTTGGTGGTCCCTCTAATAAGTACATACGCATTTTATACTTTGTGAGGTCTCTGTGTCGATGGTTCGTTCCTTCCCCGGAGGTCCCTTTGTCTCTCCATAAATAGAGAGTGTCATCCCATGAGAGTGGTGGATGGGTGGCAAAAGTCATAGATGAGTGCCAATTAAAAGCTTAAACTAACTTTCTATACCGGATTTGATTTGCCTCCAAGGCACATGGCAGAGTAAGGAAAGATGAAAGAAAGTGTAGCTGGAAAAAGAAGTTCCTAACAATATAAAATTTTAAATTTGTAGTCTCCTTTGATCTAATAATAAACCAATATGGTTCAGGAAGTAAAAATTTTTTGAGGATACAGTGAAGTCATAGACAAAGCAGCATCATCGCCCTATTTTTGCTTTTTGACATTTTTTTATTGAAAATTTTGGAAAGCGCTTATTACGAGCCATTTTTCACTAAAAAAAATATTTAAAAAATAAGGAGTTGCTAAAATCTTGAAAAATGAAAATGAAAAAAAAACGCTTTATAATGAATGAAAACTTTAATAGAAAATAAATAAGAAATGTAAAATTTTATTGATCAAATATTTTCCAAGAATTTAGGTAAAACTTTTTTTATTTTAAATGTGTGTGGCCTCAGTAAACCAATATTCATTTGGCAAAAAAAAAAAATTGCAATCTTTAACTTTTATTAATATTTAGTTTCTTTGTACAAATTAGAGCCTCATTGAAATTCTCCTTCGGCATAAAAAATATTTCTATTTTTATAAAAATTAAATTTTAATTCAGATGTTTTTTTTTTAAATTTATTTTTACCTTCTTCATCGACATAAATGGAATTAAATAGAGTAATAATTTTATTTATAAAAAGTGGTTATTAAAGAAAAAAAAGAAAGAGGTTCAGATAATAAAAAAGTTGGGTAAAAGAAATGAAGTGTTTTTTAAATTTATGATGCAAATACGCATACATAAAAAGAAGGAATAGTTTATCTCGTGAATGATGATGCAGCAGTGATTCGTACAGTTCTTGGGGATTTTGAATTATTTACTCCAGTAATCGAAAATGTACTTGATTGAATTTTTTTATGAAATACTATTTTTAAAATTTGTTTTTGTAAACTTTTATTTGTGAGTAAAATAAACCACGCGGGAGTTAGCGTTCCAAAGTCTACGACATAATGGTTTGCATTGAACATGGCCGTGAGAACTGTTTGATCCGTGACAGTTAGAAACATGAACTAAAAAATCAGAAACTTTAATGTTTGTTAAGAAAATTTCTCTTCTGACCAACCTGTTGAATGCAATTTACTATTTCGACCATAAAAATAAGTAAAGTATAAATCACCATTTTAACATCTTGCGGTGAAGCTTTAAATTGGGTATCTTTACCGAATCTTTGCTGAAGTAATTTAACAATCACATAAAAATTAAATACAAAAGATAAAAATGCTGTTGATGCAATAAGAATTACAGCATTTCGAGAATTATTCATCCATGGAAATGGATCCAATCTTGGCGTGGAATATCGAGGACCATCAGGATTTTTGGGGTCTTCAAGAACCATGTAATAATCACAAAATGGAATATGCCAAACACCAAGTAGCGGAACAAAAGTACAAAATGCCAAGAAAAAATATAAATACCGATCCCAAAATTTTTCATATTTATGTTTTAAAATAAATACTGTAAATCGATTGAATGATAAAAGTACAGTAGTCAAATACATTGGATAAGAAATATACCAACAAAAAGCAACTAAGAAGGTTAAAAAAATTCCTGAAGTTCCCCAACTTTTTACAAAAGCGATGAAAATTGGAGTTTTTATCATTCGCATATTACAATAATAACTGAGTGAACAAAAAAAATATAAAATTACAGAATAACCAAAAAGTTTGTAAAATGAAGCATCAAATTTATGTCGACTGTCTTTTTTTATAAACATTATGTAAAATTCGAATAAATAAAGGGCATAAGTTGGAAGAATGTAAATTAAAGGCAGTAAATATTTTAAATTTGCTGCAGTCACTTCTTGGTTATCCATAGTTGCCGATTTATTAATTTCGTTTCTGATCCCAAGAAATAAATTTACACCAAAAGAATGAAATAAAGTTTTCGAAACTAAAGATTACAGAAAGAATAAAGTAAAGTATATTATATTATAATTTTAAAAGATAGCAAAGAAAATAGTTTTTAAAAAAATAACCTTTAATTTATAAAAAATAATACAAAAAAGTGAAAAATGAAACAATAACAATTTTTTATGCTTTCCAAAAAATTGTTGCATTGTTTATTGTTTTAAGGTTCCTTCACTTTTTGCTGATACATTTTTACCTTTCAACTTCCTACGTAAAAATATTTAGTTTACTGTCTTTTGTTTTTTTCAAATAAATTAATTAAGAATCCAAAAATTTAGTTTATTTTTTTCGCTATTTTTTCTTTGAAGGGAAATCCTGTTTTGTTGAATAATTTAAAGTTGCGTTTTTTGAAAATTTTTCAATTGTATTTTAATGCATTTTTTTGTGGGATCATATCATAAGACTTTTAGTTTGTTTCATTTTCCGTTTCAGGCAACAAACAAAAAAATAATACAAAATATATTTTTTAAATTTTTAACTAAAGAAAATAATAATAATCTTTCAAATTTAAGTACATTCATACACAGTAAGAAGCACCAATCATCGCTTGGTTAATTAAAAACCGCAAAATAACTTCATAAAAAAGGTTTTTTAAAATGATAATTCCAAGGAAGCTCTAACTAACCTTAATTCTCTTGAAACTCATTACAGCGCTTCTTCCAAATGTAGCAGCCATTTTTTTTTCAAAACAAACTATTTTTTCTAGAATTTGGATTCATTCTTTTCACAAATTTAAAATCGCCAAAAAAGACAAGCTAATTAACAAAAAGATTTAACATTTTTAAAATTAAATTTCGTTGTTTAATTTTTTTGGTTTCTAATCAAAAAAGAGCCTGTTTCGAATGGAAAAAAAGATTCATTATTTATTTTATTCGGCAACACACAAAGACTTAGAAAAAGTTGTGACAGTATAAAAATTTTTAGAATTTCCTTTAGCTTCATAAAATAATTTAAATTTTTCAAGAGAATTATCAAATTCATAATTTGCTTTGTACAAATCCGGGCCACATTGAAATTCTCCATTGGCGCATAAAGCGTTTTTGCTTTCATCAAAATAAAAATTTAAATCATACATTTTTTCAAAATCAATTTTTCCATCCAAACCATAAATGGAATTAAATTGTGTAATAATTTTGTTGTCATCCGAAAGCAAATATTTGTATTTTTTTGAAGCTGAATGAATTTCGCTTGAATTTTGCCATTTTACTTTTACATTTTCTTGATAAATCAAAACATTTTTATTATTATTTGATTCATTTGAAAAAGTTGCAACGCCATAAACTTTTGCAGTTAAATTTGTTAATTTATCCATGATTTGTCGATCAATGGACCATTTTCCACAAAGTGCAGTAAAAATGGAGGATGCGGGATTTGTTGATAAATGGTTCATGCCAGCGACAAAATAAAAAGATTGGATATTTTTGTGAAATTTTAATTTAATTATAGAGCAAAAATTTACAAATTTCAGTTACAAAATTTATTCATGAAAAAAAAGAAAAAGAATATTTTAAAATTTTGTTAATCCATATTTTTGGCGGTGATTAATAGTTTGATACTTTTGCGCGCGATTCAAAATCTTTTCTCTTAGATTAAAATTTTTTCTTGAATTATTTTTATATAACTTTTTTTAAACACAATAAAAAAAATTACCAAAAATAGTTTTAAAAATAAACATCATTTTTTCTTGCAAACAGAATTTACTGATAAATTCTTTAAAAATAACAGAAAAACAAAAAATATACATTTTTTTCTTGAGTCTTGTTGTCAATGAAAAACTTCTTTAATGATATCAAAGAATAAATGTAAACATGCTTATCAAAATTTTGCCTCCTGTTGATTTTTTTAAAAACTTTAACTAACGAATTTATGGTTTATTTTCTTCATGGTTTTTTTTTTTATTAGGCTTACAAAACCTAACATAAAAATAATTAATTGTAACTAAGATATTGTGATAGTCGATTGTGCCAGGACCACATAGGTTGTATGTTTAATTATCGATGGTTACGAGACAAAAATTTGGCGCGCTTTTTCATGTTTATTTTCGCGAAAAATCCATACTTTTTTAGATGGTAAATTTAAGTGAAACAAAACTCTTTCAATCTAGCAAAGAAAGCATCAAAAATGGAAAAATTTCAATTTCTGATAAATTTTCCACCTTTATGACTCAAACTTCCACCACCCAACGTTCTCGCCCACCTAAAATTGCAAGAGCTCCGGATACTGTAACGATGTCTTCAGCAATGGAAAAGGGACACAAAGTTTATAAATTTCAATTGGATAATAAATGGGACAAAATTCAAAAAACTTTAAAATTTGATCGAGAAACTCATCAATTAATTTTATCAAATATTAGTAAAAATCCTTTAGAAAAAAGTCCAAAACAATATATGGATATTCGCCAAATAGTTGAAGCCCAAACTGTATCTTTCAAAACAGCAAGATTAGGAATAGAAGATAAATGGAAGAATAAACAAATGCAGAAATATGATAACAATCTTATTATAGATATAAGCTTTGCAACTGCTTTTATACCAAAACATTGGATTTTGCGATGTAAGTAAAGAGGAGCTTCTTTCGAGTGGATTTTTTCTAAATAAAATTCAATTAAAGAGAAGAAATTTTAGTTGAAACCGTCGAAATTTGTGATTTATGGAAGCATGGAATTGAATATTTGATTTCTGAAACAAAGCAAATGTCCCATAGTTTACAAATTGAAAAATGGTTTAAAAGACAATATTATCTCGTAAAAGAATTTTCATCAAATAAGGATGAGTTAGTTAATTAATTATTTAAAAAAAGTGCAAAAAAATGAAAACTAACCTTGATAGGCTTAAAGAGAATAATATTTTTTTGTTAAGGGTTATATTTTTCTTAGTATTTAAGCCATAAGCTATAAGATTATTCACTTTTTAAAAGAAACCAATGTATGTAATACTTTTTAGAATTACGATAAAAGAAATGAAACCATTTGTTTATTCAGTTCTTCAAAAAAATATTCAAAGTAATGAACTTCAAGAAGTTTCAGAAGTTTGTTTTTTCTTAAATTTAACATCATCCTTAAAAAATTCGTTTTAGGGTATTATTGATTTCGAGAGTTTTAGTTTAGCCATAAATCAACTTTTAAATTACGATGGATTATTTCGACAAATATTGGGTGAAAAAATTATAGATGAAAATAGTCAAATTTCTTTCAAACAATTTGCAACCTTTATTAATTCTGAACAACAGGTTCGCAATATTCAGAACCCATATTTTTTTGTATTTATGGATTTTTTTTCCAGGATGAATGGACAACGGATGATCAAATAAGAAAATTTTTGAGAAAATATTTACGTGATATAGACACTTCTCGAGATCTATCTAATCCTTTTTTAACCACCGAAGAATTTATGAATTATTTATATTCGCCTGAAAATTCTATTTTCGATCCTATAAATCAAAAACCAACCCATGATATGAATATGCCATTAACACATTATTGGATTGCATCATCGCATAATACATATTTAACCGGTGATCAAATTATGTCCGAGTCATCCTTAGACACATATTCACGGTCGTTACTCATGGGATGCCGGTGCATTGAATTGGATTGTTGGGATGGAATCAAAAATGATGTCGTGATTTATCATGGTCGAACGTTTACAAGTAAAATCGGCCTTCGAGATGTCCTTTACACTATAAAATATTACGCTTTTAAAACGTCCGATTATCCAGTAATTTTATCGATTGAAGATCGATGCTCTTTACCATTTCAAAAAATTATGGCAAGAGATTTCAAAGAGATTTTAGGAGATTATTTATTGGTGACTCCAATATCTAAAAATGAAACTCACCTTCCTTCTCCAGCTGCATTATGTAGAAAAATTATACTTAAACATAAAAAACTTCCAATTGCAAGCGAAAAAGATAGCCAACGTATGTGTTTTATATATCAAAATGCTTTTACAGAAAAAAAGCTCATGAAAGCAATACTCTAGAAAATTTTCTTATCTTTCTTAAACATTTTTTCAAAGCCTAATTTTTATAGATTTTGTCCATTAAAAATTTGTTTTATATAGGTTTCTTCTTTTTTACAATATTCAGTTTTCAGAGGAACAAGCAGTTATTTCAAGACCATGTAAGCGACGGGGAATTTTAAGCGTTTATAACAATGTTGATCATTCATGGACCCGCCATGTTGTTGTATTACTTGAAAAGGAGCTTTGTTATATGGAAAACAATAGCGAAGAGAGCAATCAAAGTTTTGAAGTTGAAAGGGAAGAAAATGAAGCCCATGAAACACCAATCAACGAATTTGGTTTACCATCAGAAAAAATGCATCACACTGAAGAATGGTATCATGGTGACATAGATAAAAAAGAAGATGCAAAATCACGGTTGATGGAATATTATGCTTCAGAAAGAAAAGATTTATTTTTGGTTCGCAAAAGTGGTACTTATCCCGGGAATAAAACTCTATCATTTATGTAAGCCATGAAAATTATTCATTTTCCATAAAAAAAGATTTAACAACAAAGATGAATTTTGAGGTTTTTATTTTGATTCATCCTTTTTTAGAAAGGACGGCAAAGTAGGGCATAGTGAAATTCACACCCGTATTGATGATCAAAAGCGTTTTTACTTTACTGAATCCGTGATCAAAGATACTTTATACGAACTCATTTGTTATTACACTCAACATCCATTGAAAGGAGAAGGTTTCATATTCAAACTCACAACTGCTAGCCCACATCCGCAGCTTCATCTTGATCAAAAATGGTTTTTGGAAACGGGAGGCAGGGAAGAAGCAGAAAACATGCTTAAAGGAATTGAAGATGATGGAGCATTTTTAATTCGTCATTCATCATCCAATCGAGAAACCTTTGTTATTTCTTTTCGGGGCCATGGAGTTATTTGGCATTATCAACTCAAGCGAAATGGTCGACTTTTTGTTGTAAACGACAAACTTTTTGAAAATCTCGTAACTTTGGTGGAATTTTATCAACAAAATCCTTTTGCAAATGGAATTCGACTTGGAATTCCCGTGAATCAAGAAAATTATGAAAGATTAGCGGAATTGGTTCCAACAGCGAATTATATTTATCGATTAAATTTTGATCAAGAAGTTGAAGCCATCGCCCTTGAAGTTTATGAAGGTGAAGACGAAGAACACTTAAGTTTTCCATCAAATGCCGTAATCAAAATTATTTCAAAAGATAATAATTTTAATAAAATGTGGCAGGGCGTGTATGATGAAAAAGTAGGATTATTTCCTCCTGAATTTGTTAAAGAATTGGGTAATAACCGAAGTGGCCAAATCAATGATGTTATTATTAATCTTGAAGATTGTTATATTGAAAAGGTAAGCAGCAATTTGGAGCAAAAGTTGAGTCCAAGTATTTTTTAGGGAACTGTGGATAATAAAGACATCATAAAAATTCAACATGATGGAAAGGAATCGATTTTAAAAGGGAATAATGAAGAGGATATAAATGATTGGTATAAAGATCTTTTACAACAGCGAAATAAAGTCAAACAAGATAGATTTGCTGAAGTAAAACTTGAAAGGGATAAAGTAATCTGCTTAGAACTTTCAAATATGGTCGCATATTGTCAAACGACGCATTTTAAAGTTGATTTTAAAACATCTATGAGCTTCAGAGAAATGTGTTCTATGAAAGAAACATGGCATGATAAATTAGTGGAAAAAGGTTTAATCCAATTTAATAGCAGACATCTTTCTCGAGTTTATCCACTTGGTACTCGATTTACGTCGAGTAACTATCTCCCTACCCCAATGTGGAACACAGGTTGCCATATGGTTGCATTAAATTATCAAACCCCGGATAAACACATGCAATTAAATCAAGGAAAATTTATGGCTAATGGTCGATGTGGGTATATTCTCAAACCCGCGTACATGTTAAATGACAATTTCTGCATCGATAATGCAGAAACAATAACAGGAAATTTTCCAATTACCCTTACAATAGAAATAATTGCTGGTAGACATTTATCAAGACATGATAAAATGAAAGGCATATGTTCCCCACAAGTTAATATCGAAGTTGTTGGACTTCCATTCGATGTTCAAACATATCAAACTGGTTTTATTTTATCAAATGGATTAAATCCCGTTTGGAAACAATCGTTCACATTTAAAATAATTTGTCCCGAAATAGCTTTACTTAAATTTTATGTGGAAGATGGAGATTTTGTTGGAGCTAAAAGTGACCCATTTATTGGCCAAGCTGTTTACCCAGTGGATTGCCTCCGAGGTGGATATCGATCTGTGCCTTTATTGAATCAATCTTCAGAACCTTTAGAACTTTCAGCTTTGTTAGTTCATGTAGAAATTGAGTAACTTTAAACCTGTAAAAGACATTTCTAAGTTTAATATTTAGGTCGATAAAACCCGCGGGTGTCAAACTTCTTCAACCCCATCTCCAACTTCAAGCAGGTCGAACCGTTCAACAACAAGCTGGACAATGGCAGCGAAATCGTAGCTGTTCTGTTCCTTCTGTTTATACTTCCACCGAATCACCATTACAATCACCTGCATTTCCAGCTGATAGACGCTTTTCAGCAATTGAGAATGGAGTTTATGGAGGCGGAAGTTCTAATAGCTCTAGTTCACCTTATTCTAAACCGCCAATAAATAAAACTCGTGATCGATTTTTGAAAACATTTAAAGATTTTGGAAAGAAAATTACTTCATTTGATCGAAATTAAAAAAGAAAAAGAAGTGTATTTATTTAATATTTAAATTAACCAATTTTTTTAAAAGCTATAAAAATGTGAAATAAAAATCTATTGCATACACGATTTCAAAATTTTGAATATTTACTTTTGTAAAAAATGGACGTCGCTTTCCATAAATAAAAAATCATAACCGCATATAATAAAAAAGAAAAACACATGGTTTTAAGCTGGGAATTAAATTGAAAGGAGTTTTAACTCAAGCGAAAAATTTCTTATCAGTTTTTTATGTTTTTCACACATTTTAGTTTTCTATTTTTCGCTTTTTGTGTGTCTTAAGGAGGGAGGATGGAAGGGAAAGGAATTCAGCTGTTTATATTTTTATTTATTTCTTCATTAAATTTTAACTTTTTTTAAAGTTTTAGAAGTGTAAAATTGTAATTTACGATAACCCAATTTAAAAAAGTTTTAGAATATTACAAACTTTAATCGCAAATCGTAGCGAGACGCTAGGTCCATTATTTGTCTTTCGTGTTTATTGACGTGAAAAATATATTTTCTTTATTAATTATGAATGCTTTTTTAGATGGTAAATCTAAGTGAAACAAAGCTAGTTCAATCTAGCAAAGAAAGTATAAAAAATGGAAAACCTTCGCTCTCCGATAAACTTACAACCTTTATGACTCAAGGAAGCTCAAATCAAAATTCACGTCCACCAAAACTTGCTCGAACCATAGATATTGGAACGATGTCTTCCGCCATGGAAAAGGGACATAAAGTTTATAAACTTCAATTAGATAATAAATGGGAAAGCAGCCAAAAAATGTTATCCTTTAATCGAGAAACTCATCAATTAGTTTTATCTAAATTTAGTAAAAATCCTTTAGAAAAACCTTCCAAACAATATATGGATGTATTTCAAATAAATGAATCTCAAACAGTACACTTTAAAACAACGAATATAAAAATTGATGATAAATGGAAGAATAAACAAATTCAAAAACATAATAGCGAATTAATGATTGATATTAGTTTTGGTACAGCTTTTATTCCAAATCATTGGATTTTGAGATGTAAGTAAATTTATAAATTCCAAACACGTGATTTTTCACGAAATTCTTATTTTTAAAATTTGCATTTTTTCTATAAAAAGAAGAAAAATTTTTGGGGTTAAAATTCTTTAAAATGCTTATTTTTTAGTTGAAACCAAAGATATTTGTGAATTATGGAATCAAGGCTTAAAATATTTAATTTCTGAATCTAAACGAATGTCAAATAGCTTACAAATGGAAAAATGGTTAAAAAGACAATATGGGTTTATTAAAAACCTTACACCTAATAAAGAAGAGTATGTTTTACTTTTTAGTTGCAAAATGAAGCAAAAAAACTTTTCCGTTGTTTTACATTTAAACAATTTATTCTGTTTAGAATAACTTTACAAGAAATGCAACCATTCGTTTATTCCACCCTTCAAAAAAAAGTTCAAAGTAATGAACTTCAAGAAGTTTCAGAAGTATGCATTTTTTTAAATTTTAGTTATTAAAGTTTTTCTGTTTTAGGGAATTATTGATTTCGAGAGTTTTAGTTTAGCAATAAATCAACTTTTAAATTATGATGGATTATTTCGACAAATATTGGGTGAAAAAATTATAGATGAAAATAGTCAAATTTCTTTCAAACAATTTGCAACCTTTATTAATTCTGAACAACAGGTTCGCAATATTCAGCACCCATATTTTTTGATATTTAAGAGTTTTTTTTCCAGGATGAATGGACAACGGATGATCAAATAAGACAATTTTTGCGTTCATATTTAAGAGAAGTTGATATGACTCGAGATTTATCTAATCCTTTTTTAACCACCGAAGAATTTATGGATTATTTATATTCACCGGAAAATTGTATTTTTGATCCGATAAATGAGCGAGTGACACATGACATGAATCAACCATTAACAAATTATTGGATTGCTTCCTCCCATAATACTTATCTCACCGGAGATCAAATTCGGTCTCAATCATCTCTCGACACTTATTCCCGATCGTTACTTATGGGTTGTCGATGCATTGAATTGGATTGTTGGGATGGAAGTAAAACAACTGGAGGCGAAGCGAAAGACGTAGTTATTTATCATGGTTACACTCTCACAAGCAAAATCGCTCTTCGAGATGTCCTTTATACTATAAAACATTATGCATTTGTTGCCTCACAATATCCAGTAATTTTATCGATTGAAGATCGCTGCTCTTTACCATTTCAAAAGATTATGGCAAGAGATTTCAAAGAGATTTTAGGAGATTATTTATTGGTGACTCCAATATCTAAAAATGAAACACACCTTCCTTCACCCGCTGCATTAAGCAAAAAGATAATACTCAAACATAAAAAGCTTCAAATTGCTAGTGAAAAAGAAAGTCAAAGTGAGTGTTATAAGCCATATAAAAAAAATTTTATGAGTAAAGGTTTAGAAAAAAAGATAGAAAAAAAGTTTATTATGACATCAAACAACTATTTCCGGGGCTAAAACACATATTTTTGTTTTAGGAGAAACAATTTCTTTCGTCGTGAAAAAAATTTTATGTTTATAAATTCGATTCGAAATAATTATTTTAACTTCAGAAAAATATATTTTAGTTTGAGATTAGTCAAATATTTCATATTTAGAAAGAAAATTTCGCTGGGGAAAAAATACAATACTTTCAAGCAAACATTTTTGTAGATAACCAAGCCCCAATTACTAAACCATGCAAGCGAAGAGGAATTCTAAATATTTTTAATAACGTCGATTATTCTTGGTCCCGCCATGTTTTTGTTTTATTTGAAAAAGAATTATGTTATATGGAAAATTCAATTGAAAATGAAGATACCAACAATAACAACAACAACAATGCAGGAGGAGGAGGAGATGAAAATGAAAAAGATGAAAATATTGAAAATGAAGCCCCTGAAATTCCTATCAATGAATTTGGTTTACCATCGGATAAAATGCATTACACTGAAGAATGGTATCATGGAGATATAAGTAAAAAACAGGTTGCAAAAGAAAGGATATTAGAACATGCGAATGAAGGAGGAGAAGAATTATTTTTAGTTCGTAAAAGTGAAACATATCCTGGAAATTATACCCTTTCATTTATGTAAGTTAGGTCTAAAAATCTCGTAGAAGTTTTTTAAATAAAATTCTTTGAAAATTATGCAAATTTATTAAATGGATTTTTTTGCTTCAATAACGGATTTGTTTTTTGAACAAATTTTTATATTTCAGGCAAGATGGAAAAGTCCGACATATAAGTGTTGAAAGTCGAATTGATGATCAACAACGATTTTATTTTACTGAATCCGTGATCAAAGATACTTTATACGAACTTATTTGTTATTACACTCAGCATCCATTAAAAACTAAAAATTCTGCCAATCCTATAAAGCTTACAAGAGCCTGTCCTCAACCTCAGCCACATATAGGCCAATCATGGTTTTTGGAAACGGGAGGCAGAGAAGAAGCGGAAAATATGCTTAAAGGAATCGAAGATGATGGAGCATTTTTAATTCGTCATTCATCAACCAATCGTGAAACTTTTGTTATTTCTTTTCGAGGCCATGGAGTTATTTGGCATTATCAACTTAAACGAAATGGTCGACTTTTTGTTGTCAACGACAAACTTTTTGAAAATCTCGTAACTTTGGTGGAATTTTATCAACAAAATCCTTTTGCAAATGGAATTCGACTTGGAATTCCCGTGAATCAAGAAAATTATGAAAGATTAGCGGAATTGGTTCCAACAGCGAATTATATTTATAGATTAAATTTTGATCAAGAAGTTGAAGCCATCGCCCTTGAAGCTTATGAAGGCGAAGATGAAGAACACTTAAGTTTTCCATCAAATGCTGTAATCAAAATTATATCGAAAGATAATAACTTTAATAAAATGTGGCAAGGAGTATATGAAGATAAAGTTGGATTTTTCCCTCCTGAATTTGTTAAAGAATTAGGAAATAATATGGGTCGAAGTGGTAGAATTAATGATAAAGTTATTCTACTTGAAAATTGTTATATTGAAAAGGTAAGTAAGAAATGGAACAAAAAAAGCAAAGAATTTGTTTAAAAAATTGTTTGAATATTTTTATAAGGTTTTCGCCTTGTTTGGGAGCTTTTTCTTAAACTTTCTGAATGTCTAAAATAATTAGCTTTTTTGAATGTGAAAATCCTTAAAATTTATTTTTAAAAACTTATATGTATTTTTTGCTTTTTGGTGCTCTTATTATTCAGAGAGTTAGTGGCGTACGGTGCAAAAAACTAAATAATACCATTAAACTTTTTTTATTACTTTTTTTAATCGAAAATAGTCGAGTCAAAATTCTAAGCGAAGGTTTTAAAAATTGCTCAACTTCGCTTCTCGTTTTTATTTACCCCATTTTTTAGTGCACTATCGACAATAAACAATCCATAAAAATTCAATCATCAGGTGGTGAATGGGTTTTATCCACGAATAAAGAAGAAGAAATATCTGAATGGTATACAGAAATTCGGCAACAAAGTATTAAAGCAACACAAGAAAAAATGACAGAAGAAAAGCTTCAAACTGCAAAAAAGATTTGTTTAGAACTTTCCAATTTGGTAGTTTATTGCCACGCCACACATTTTAATCCAGAATTTAAAACTAAAATGAATTTTAAAGAAATGATTTCTATGGTTGAATCGAAGCATGATAAACTCAAAGAAAAAGGAATAATTCAATTTAATAATCGGCATCTCTCTCGAGTGTATCCACAAGGAACAAGAATAACATCAACAAATTTTATTCCCACACCTATGTGGAATACTGGGTGCCACATGGTTGCCCTAAATTATCAAACCGCGGATAAACCAATGCAATTGAATCAAGGAAAATTTTTGGCGAATGGTCGTTGTGGATATATCTTGAAACCAGCGTACATGTTAAATGACAATTTCTGCATCGATAATGCAGAAACAATAACAGGAAATTTTCCAATTACCTTGACAATTCAAATAATTGCTGGAAGACATTTATCAAGACATGATAAAATTAAAGGTATTTGTTCGCCTTTGGTAAGCGTGGAAGTTGTGGGTTTGCCTTTTGATGTTCATTCAGAGAAAACGGATTTTGTTTTATCTAATGGGTTGAATCCTATTTGGAAGCAATCATTCACATTTAAAATAGTTTGTCCCGAAATAGCTTTACTTAAATTTTATGTGGAAGATGGAGATTTTGTTGGAGCTAAAAGTGACCCATTTATTGGCCAAGCTGTTTACCCAGTGGATTGCCTCCGAGGTGGATATCGATCTGTGCCTTTGCTTAATCAATCTTCAGAACCTTTAGAACTCTCGGCTTTATTAGTTCATGTTGAAATTGAGTTAGTTTCTTTATTCATAAAAAATACTATAAACTTTGTTTTAGGTCGATAAAACCCGCGGGTGTCAAACTTCTTCAACCCCATCTCCAACTTCAAGCAGGTCGAACGGTTCAACAACAAGCAGGTTTATGGCAACGTAATCGAAGTTGTTCAGCTGCTTCCATTTATAATTCATCCACTGAATCACCATTAAATTCTCCAGCAGCCTTAATTGCACCAACTGAAAGACGCTTTTCAGCAACCGAAAATGATAGTGGCGAAGGAGGAGGAGAAGGTTCGAATAACTCAAGTTCATCCGATGCTAAACCATCACCACCAGAAAATATCAAAACCCGTGGTCGATGGTTAAAAACCATTAAAGAAATTCGAATGAAAATGTCTGCGTTTGATAAAAAATAAAACATAAAAGTATAAATTTATTTTTAAATATGTAAATTATTAATGTAATAAAAAATTTTATAATTAAAAGCAGCAATAAAAATATGTAAAAAGTTGCGTTAAAGATAAATCAAGGTTCATTTGATTGTTGCTCCTTTTTAACCAAATATTTTCCACACATTCCGCATGTTTTTCGACAATATTGACTTAATTTCATACCAGCATAAAAATAACTTTGACAAAAACCATTTTTCTTCCACATTGGGCAACTTTTTGGAAGATAGTCTTCACAACAGGTTCCACAAGTTTTAGGACAACTTCGAACTATCAAAGGCTGTAAAAATTTTTAAAATTTTTAATACTTTAGAAAAACTGCGATGATTATTTAAAAGTAAAAACTATGTACCTGATGATCGCATAAATCTCTCAACTTTCCACAATTCCAAGACATATCCATGCATTTTAGATCAACCTGCACCAACAAAATAAAAACTAACAAAATTAAAAGAAACTTTTTCATTTAATCCAAAACTCCAACGTAGCAAAAAAAGATGCTTCAACTAAAAGCATTTTCGCTATTTTTCATAAGTTTTTATAACGGTCAAAGTTTCTAAAAATGACCCGCTCAAACATTTGCAGCAACAGGTGTTTCAACAAAAAAAAATTTCGTTTGAATCCATAAAAAGGTTTGAGTCACGTAATCGCATTGTTTTTGTTTTATTTAAATTATATACAAAAACAAACAAAAGAAAAAGGTTTATAACATAAAATGAGATGAGACTAAAAATACTTATAACAATTTGCACAATAAAAAGGATTGAAAGACTAAAGAATGGGAAAATTTGGAATTGGATAAAAAAAACAGTTCAATTTGATGCATCATTTTGATCAGGAGAGTTGCTTCTCAAACGGCCATTGTTCATTTGTTCTTTCAAACATACTTGAATTGAACCTTCTCCAAGACCAGCAACAAGATCGCCATCGAAATATTTCAACTAAAAAATGAAAAAGTTAAGATATTATTATAGTAAGCAAAAACGTTGCTTTCGGAAACTTTCTTCATAGATTGTTAAGTTTTGCAACAAATTAACTTACATTACTGATTCTGCTTGAATATGTGGCATGAGCAATTAAATCAGGATTTTGTCCACCGGAATAATAATTAATAGCAAAATCTTGAGCACAAAAATAACCACTTTCTGTTGGAATACAATAATATGGAGAAGTACCAGTAGCTTCAGTAAAGTCCTAAAATTATAACACTTTCACACATATTCAAATTTAGGCAATAAAGAAACATACCAACTCAACATCCAAAGTTGATGGATCAAAAATAACAACACGATTTCGACTTGAAGCCGATATTTGTACACCATCACTATAACCCAGAGTTCGAAGATCATCCATTTTGTACTTCTTTACAGGTTTATCAAGCTTTCGCCGATCAATAAGGAGTACTGAACCTTTTTCTGTTCCAGTAACCAACCCATAACCTTTTGGATCAGCATATATTCCAACTGCAGTTGAACATTTAAGATTGAGATTAGTTATAAGTTGGTCAGGTTGACGAAAATCACAGAAATGTAAATGACCACCGTAAACGCTGCCAATGATAGTATTATCAACTGCAGCTAATCCAAGAACGGCTCGATGGGCATTGTAACAAGCTTCCATCTGGAACATGTAAAATCAAATACAACAACAAATGAAAGCATTAAAGCTTACCACAGCACTTTCACCATATCTCCAACATTTGATATTATTATCCCAACTTGAAGAATAAAATGAATGTTCATCAAATGAAGTAATGGACCAAATCCAACCATTATGAGCATTAGGAATTTCAAATTTCATTCCATTCTGTAAGCTTCTTTCCGTTGCAGCCTTTTGTAAATCCCATATAACAATTTTATAATCTCTTGCGCCCGTAAATAACATTCTTCGACCGTCAATTATTCGACTATGAAAAGCATCAGGGGTAGCAATATGTCGAGTACAAGCAAAATTATCTGTTAAACAATCATTTTCACCAAATCTTTGTAAATTTTCTTCGGTTAAAAGTGATAATTTCACCAATGATAAAAGATCTTGCTGTTTGCGAATTCGTGGGGGTAGTTCAATGTTGTTGACATTCTAAAAATTAGAACATTGGAACGAGGTATTACAGATAGCAGAGCAAAAAGTAACCTTGATCCTTCTCAGCCAATAATCTCTTGAGCTTACATCCGCATAAAATGTTCGATTGAGTAAACGAATCGAAGTCCAAAGGGTTTTTGCTGACACATTATTTACCACTTCTTCGATGAGTTCAATAGGTAATGAATCCAATGATGATGATGAAGTTGAAGGGAATGTCATCATCAAGAAAATTTTTTAAGATAACTACATACATACAAACATAAAAAAATATGTAAGAAAGCAACACGAGGATAAGAAAATCCCAAAGGACACGAGATAAAAGCTTTATTTGAAGCTATTTCTAACTTTAGCAACACGACAATAAAAAAGGGGAAATAAAAAGGAGCATTCATTCGAATTTCGAATATTTTCAACAACACTAACTTTCATGCGAACACCAGCAACACACATGTTTTTAACTTTGACAACTCAAGCTTTTCATTATTGATTTGCTGCTGCTGCTTTTGCAAAAGAAAACAAGCTGCTTCAAAAACGCACCCTTTTTCATGTTAGAAAAGTGGTAATAATTAGTTGAGAACTTGTTAGAAGCAGGGTTTTTTATAAGTGGAAAAAGAGTTTTGTGATTCGGTAATAATTTTTTTTGCATTGTTTCAATTTTGTCAAGTTTCCAATTTTTTTTGTGAAAAAGATATGTATTTCCTTCGCGTTGAGAAAAGGCGTCTTAAAAATAAAGCTATCAATGGCAAAAATAATTTATTCATGGTTTATCGCATAAAAATAATCTCTATCGATTGTTGAATGACAAAAAAATGAAAAACGTGAAAAATTGTGATTATGACTAGTACAAAAATACAAAAAATGATACAACAAAATTATGGTTAAGTAATAACAGGGCAACAAAATAAATAAACTGAAAGCATGCATAGGAACATAGTTTAGTAAACACCTTTTCTTCTTAAAGCAGTGAATCTTTCTTCATATTTATCATAACCAGGTAAATCTTGAAAATCTTTTTCTTGAAAGTTGTTGTTCTTTATTGAAATAAGAGATAGTTGAGTATCTTCAAGTAATTCTTTGAAAAAGGCTTGCTTCGGAAGAGCATTGGATTCAAGTCGAAGAGATTTGAGATTTCTTGCTGTTGCTATAGCTGGATTGAGTGATGATAAGCGATTGTTGTTAAGATTGAGTTCACTTGCATTGATTTGACCAATCTAAAACGAGGTACATAAATATGGTATGCATATGGAAACGATGCTAAAGAAGATACTCAAAAATTTTAACATACCTCATCAGGAAAGGATTCAATTTGATTCATTGCCATATCAACAATATCTAATCTTGGTAATAAGCATATACAACTTGGAAATGCTGTCAATCGATTTCCATCCACTTTTAACGTTGATAAACTTGTACATCCAACAAGAGTTTCAGGAAGTTCAGTCAAATTATTGTTACTCAAAATAAGGACTTCAAGCTTCTTTAAATAACCAAGTTCATCAGGTAACGATGTCAAAGCATTGGCATTGAGATGTAATTGTTTAAGAATTTCAAATTGACCAAAGAATGGTGGCAATATTTGCAGTTTGTTTTGTGATAAATCTAAGCTTCGAAGAATTGGAGCAACCTGAAACGTTAACCTATTACCATTGGAAAACAAAAGAAAACTAACTATACCTCATTCAAAGCATTTGGAATATTTTTGAGATTTAATCCTTTCAAAGTCAAAGATCGACTCTTCTTTGCTGTATCCATATGTCGTTGAATTACAGCATTCGATGGTCCAGGTTTAAGCGAAGATAAAACATTTGATGATTTTGATTTAGACGAATCATTACCCATTTTTTGATTTTTGTTGATTAATTTGTCGATGAAAAAAATAATAAATAATTGATCTAACTAAAAGGTATTTTAATAAAACTATTCGTAAATGTTCCGATACATCATCGTTTTTGCTTTTTTTGATTGACACTGAACGAGGCAATAATTTTCTTGTTGAGACTTTTTTCAAATGAAAAATGCTGCGACACTTTTTTTTGTTTCAAAATATTTTCTGAAACTCGTCTTCGTTGTTTTACTTATTATTTGTTCGTTGCTTTAGCTCTTTTTATTGCTCCATACATTCATCTAATTTATTCAATCATTTTTCAGAGTATTTTCATCATGTCACTCAATGTTAAATTACGTCGTGCAAGAAGAAAGCCTCCAGCTGGATGGGATTCAATTGAATCAACTTTAGAAGAATTTGAACAAAAAATGCGCGATGCTGAAACTGATACACATGAAGGTAAACGTAAAACTGAAGCTGTATGGCCAATATTTAGAGTAAGTCCTTGTTTTGCTTTCTATTTTGATTTTCTTTTCATAACAAAGATATGCACATTAAAGCTTTTACACTTTCTATTATTATCCTTAATGTGAACTAACTTTTCCATGCTTTTTCAGATCAATCATCAACGTTCTCGATATATTTATGATCTCTATTATAAGAAAGAAGAAATTAGCAAAGACTTGTATGATTTCTGTGTTGATGCTAAACTCGTGGATGCTCAACTTATTGCAAAATGGAAAAAACAAGGATATGAAAATCTTTGCTGTCTTCGATGTATTCAAGTTAAAGATACAAATTTTGGAACGAATTGTGTTTGCAGAGTACCTCGTTCAAAAATTGATTCTGAACGTGTTATTGAATGTATTCATTGTGGATGTCGAGGTTGTTCGGGATAATTGATTATTGTTTGCATTTGTATCATTTTGTTATTGTTCTCGTATGTATTATTTATTTTTTTGTGTATTCAAATAAAGTATTTTTTATGTTGCGTTGTTGAAGTCAAAGGAGTTTGAAGTATTTTGACAAACTTGGACACCCAAAGTTTCATGAGTATGTGTCAAAACTTATTAGATGCATTATTGTTACTTTTGTTTTTGTAAAAACCCATCTTTTGATTAGTTTCAGTTACCTTCAATATTTGGCATAAAGCAAGTGTCATTGTCGACTGCGGCATTTCTGGCATTTCAATAAGTAAAATCATAAATTAACTATGTATTTTTAATTCTAACTTCAAAATGCAGGTGAAAACAAAATTTGCGATTGAAAGAAACAAGGAATGTTGTAATCGACGATGAATCTTTGTGAAATGTTAGCAACGAAATGTGTTAAAGGAAAATTCTAAGTACATAGCAAGAGAAAAGTTTATTAAATCATCATCACACAATGAAAATACATACATAGTTTACAAAAAAATAAAATACAATTAAAGGCAAGACAAGATTAGTAATCACTATTATTAAAAGCTGAGTTGATGAGGAAATGGGCAACTTTCAAGTAATTTTTGTTTGAAAGATTGGAGTTTATTTTTGCCTAACCAACAAAATGAAAGTGCAAATTCAGTATCAGGATGCTTCTAAAAGAGTAAATATATAAAAGTGATAAAAAAAAAGAAGACATTACCTTCATAAAATTAACAAACCCATCAACATCAAATTCGTCAATAACGATATTGGATAATTCGAAAACTTTGAGATTTTTGAAACTTGGGAGCTTGACGAGTTTTTTGAATGTTCCTTTATTAACTGAGAATACCTTTGATAGAACAAAAAATGAACCATTTCCGACAATGTCACTAAAAATTAAGCACAACATAAAAAATTTAATAAACCTTACTATCCAAATTTTTCAATGTTTGGCAATTTTTCCATGATATCTTCTAGTTGAACAAAAGCACCATCTTCGTCTTTGATCGTAACACAAGTGAAAAATAGGTTCTTAATTGTTCCAGAAGAAGCGAGCTTTTCATAATCTTTCATGGATATCTTTTGCTTATACAAAAGCAATTCATTGATATTGCAAGTTAGAACATATTCAAGCAGCTTAGAAAATATTCTGTATTCACTATTTTTATCATAGTCTTCAGTATAAGCTCCAGCATTGCCATCAAATGGATCAACATCAAAAAACGAGACAGAACCACCAAGAACTAACTTCTTTGAATAACACAAAGCTCCATTAATGAATAAAAAGTTATTTAACCATTTCATTTCAATCTTTCTAGGTTTTTCATTATCGTCCAAAGTTGAATAAGCAAGAAATGAAAGGCTATTCTTGGGTTTGATAAGCTTTGTAATAACATTCGGATCACTTTTGAGAAGCTTGTACGAAGTGAGTTGCTTGCTTGTGAGAGAAGAAATCTGAAAAGTTACTTGATACATTAAATAAGCAACAAAACAAAATAATGCTTACGGCAGTGAAAGGATAGCGAACAATGCTTTGCATCTTTTCAACGAACATAAAGAGACTTGATTTCTTTTCACCATCATGAACTTTAAAATCATCTTCCGATTCAGCTTCCAAAGCAGCAATCTTGGCTTGCATAACTTTCTTATCAACATCGGTGCATTGCTTCTTTTCCAAGTTTGAAATCTGAAAAACGAGAAAAAGTTTACAAAAGTACGCAGTTGACATCTTTCAAAATAAGTAACAAATATGTATCCATTATTACAATTCTTACCTTCATTCCTTGTTGATCAATAGTTGCTTTCATTTCAGCATTGATTTCATTCAAGCGATCATTTTCAGCTTCCAATAGTTCCTCTTTAGTTGCAGCAATATCTTTTTCAAGTTTCAATTGAGCATTTTCACTTTGAAGCCGAACAGTTTCATTTCTTAATTCAATATTTTGAAGTTCATCCAAATCTTGAAGTCTTCCATCAAGTTGTTGAAGCTCTTTAACATCCATTTGTTGAAGTTCATGTTTCTCCAAAGTCGCCATCTAAAAATAGTCAAAGTAATCACAAAATGTTTAAAAAATGAAGATAAAAACAAACTTACAATTTAGAGAATAAACTAACGAAATGTTTCAAGCGTTCACTTTTCGTAATAATGAAAAATGAGAGAAAGAAGAAGCATGATTGAAAAAAAAAATGAAAATTAAGCAAATATGCAAATTTTGCCAATAAAATCTTTTTCTTTTGTTTTTTTCCCTGAAAAATAAACATTAATTTTTTCGTTTCTTGAAAAATTTAACCTAAAATGGCTTTCAAATTTTTCCCTAATATTTATTGAGTTTGGTTAAATTTTATGTCAGTGTTTGTTGCTTCATAGCCTCTGTTAAAATAGACAAAACTTGCTTTCACTTCTGCAACACTTATCAAATCCTCCTATTACTAGCTTGCCTTTTTTTGCACCTATATAAATAATTGAATCGCAAATGGAAAATGGATCAGTAAAAAAAGGTTAACTAAAAAATTCCACAACAACAAATACTAAAATCCTTCTAACTGCTTTAATATTTAGCAAGATTAAACCTTTTTAAGATCATCATCAATATCTCCTTTCTTTATAATTACAAGATCTTCTTTTATTCGATTGGAGTTGGAAAAAAAAATTACCAAAAATTTTTTAGGCAACAAAAAAAGATGTAAATTTTCTATGTTGCATGCTTGAATTCGCGCAAATGAAGCCCAGTCAGTTCGCTGCCATTCTTTTCGCTGCAAAATTTCGTCCGTGTCCATTTTCTTTTCCATGGAACTTTTCTCATTGGAAGCCATTTTTTTGTTGTCGTCTTCGCTTCTTCAAAAACGTGGTTGTAATTTCATCAAACATTTTTTGTGTTTCAATCAAAGTATTTTTTTCTTAAAAAATGCATCAAGATAAGGTTGGTTTTTTTGCTCTTTTATTTTTACGAATATTTACCTTGCATATTTTTTCAGAGCCGTTATGGTATTCGACGTGAAAATCATCCGCGTTATGAACTGCGACCACGAAAGAATCGTAATGAAGATGGAGTAACTCAAATTGCTGTAAATTCTTTATCCGTGGCTGGAGGACGTGATAAAAGACCATCGCCAACTGCAGTTCTTCGACATTTCGGATTAGTTACATACTCATCTTTTGAACTTGGTTGTGGCCATTACTCAAAAGTTTATAAAGCTTATCAAGATAATCGTGAAGTATGTTTGTTTTACTTACTTTTCTTTCTTTCATTCATTATGTTCTCTATTTCAGATAGCTGTTAAAGTTGTTCGACTTGATGTTGTTGGTGATGAATTCAAGAAGCGTTTTCTTCCTCGTGAACGAGCATGCTGGCAGAAGGTTAAACATCGCAATATCTGTAAACTTCTATGTTGCCTTGGCTGTGATGAATACAATTATCTTTTTATGCTTATGGAATATTGTCCTAATGGTGACTTGGTACGTTCTTGTTAGTATTACTTTGGGGATTATGCAAGTAACTGCTCGTGTATTACGACTTCCTATTGATTTCTTTGATTCTTACATTACTTCCGCTTGTGTTTACATGAACCAATATACATGCACCATGTTACCTTTAGATTTCTTAACCCCCAGGTATATTCGCCTTATGTGGTCAATCGATCAAAGCTACTGCTGGAGTACATATGTGGGATGGCTCAGATACCTATGAAGAGCTTACATTACTTTTAATCTTCTTTTATCATTGATTTCCAAGTGTTGACAAGCTGGTCATAAGCTTTATTACATATGTTAGGCAATAAACAGGTTTTCTAAATATAGTTTTTGAATGTTTACCTATCTCTTGGTTTTACATCTCCTTGTATTGCATAGTTTCTTTTATGTCTTGTACTCATATTTTATCGTTTTAGCTAACATATCTTCAAAAAAATGGTGCTGTTTCTGATAGTCTTGGTCGCAAATGGTTACGATCGCTTCTTGATGCTGTTGATTATCTCCATAAAAAGAAAATTGCTCATCGTGATATCAAAGCTGAAAATGTAAACTATCCTTTTTGTTTGAAGCTTTCACTAATGATACAACTTTAGGTACTTCTTTCTCGTACAAATGTTATCAAGTTGACGGACTTTGGCTTTGCTTGTGAACAAACTCCTGAGTTTTACTCTCGAACTTATTGCGGATCTCGTGCTTACTCATCACCTGGTTAGTTTTTGGTTTTAACTTCTCTTTCTAAACCTTAATGATTGTTATGTTTTAGAAGTCCTCATGGGAACTCCATACGATGTTTACAAGAATGATGTTTGGTCATTAGGTGTTCTGTGTTATATTACTATGACCAAGAGTATGCCATTCCGTGAAGAAGCAAATTCAAATGCTGCCATAGTTGATCAACAAAAGAATCGTCGATATCGCTGGCCTCAATTTGTTGCACTGGATTGTCAACATACTGTTGATCTTATGCTTACATTCGAACAAGATAAACGTCCAACGGCAAAAGATGCAAAGAATTTGCCTTTCTTCAAAGCTGCTTATCAATCACTTAATAATATCTGGGGTGACAATCCTGTTGGTCTTTATTCATAACCTATTTTTGTTGTATAATCAGCAATTTTGTTTTAAATTATAAATAAAACTGGTAACCGTAGAAAGTAATAAAAAAAAGCATTTGTTTTGTATTAATAATAATAATAATAAGATTTTTTTTGTATAAAAATTTGTATTCCCTTATACTGTATCAGTATTTGTTTATAAAGTAATAATAAGCTAACAGCTTTTTAAAGATTTTTCACTGCTTTTTACTTTCGAGATTCCATTGATACAGGCTTATGTTTGAGAGGAGTTGATTTCGAATTAGTTATTAGCAGATGACTTTCATATCTTCTTTGATGTTTGTGGATGGACAAAAACATGGTTAAAGCAAGCAAAACTAGGGACTAGTTTGTTAATCGAAAGTTGCCTCTCATGTTTGTGTGCTTTTTTTAACATCAACGCTTTTCACCTTGTCTTTCATTTATATTCCACTTAGTATTATTTAACATTCTTTATTTATTGTTTGGACTTCCTTTCTAAAGCCTTTCCAATGAGTATCAACGAAACCATGGTTATTCCATCAACTTCATATTTGCCTGGTATTCAACGACAACATATAAAGGTTAACCAACAACAACAACATCCTGCATATTCTCAACACTTTTCAATCCCTGAAAATATTGTATTTTACATATCCAAACATCCATCAACTTCAAAAGTTTATAAAAAGCTTATTGAATCATGCAAATATTTTTATTTCCAACGACAAGTAATACTTTTTGATGTATTAAATTTTTTTGATTTCAATGATTCTTATATTCCATCTTGTGAAGTTTATTGGAAGGATGATCATTACAAGCTTCGTCCAAATTTGATAGATTTAAATAAAATTAAATATAAAATTTGGTTAACTAACAAATTGGAAGTTTATTCATCGAGGTTTAAATTTTATGCTTCATCATTGACAGAGAAAATTTATCGATGCGATTTGGAAACTTTGGTTTTGCGCCATCAAGCTCTTAGTTATGACGAATTTGAATTATTTACTTGTTCTAAAACTATTTTGGTTGTTGATTTAGTTAATGTATCCATTAAATATTCTAATGGTGATGATGGAAATGACAATAATGTGCCTTTGGATGTGATTGTTAAAAGCTTTCCAAATGTTCAAAAATTTCGGTGGTGAGATTTTAGTTTTCGATTGATGCTTTATTATTGTAAAAAATATTGTTATTTTCAGTGAATTTGGTGATGATTCAGCTCATTCATTAACCCACGAAAGCATAGAAAAGTTCCTCGAATTGCCTCATTTTCCATATCTTCAATGTTTCGAACTTTTTCGAACACCAGAAATATTTGATTTTACAACTTTCCTCGAATTTATGAAGGTAAACAACATTTCCAAGAAGATAAAACTCCTCCGAATCCAAATACAAAGTTTTTGTTTGTTTTTCAGAAATATAAGAAAACTAAATTTTGTTTATATTTTCATGGACCTATTTCGGATGATTACAAACAACAACTTCAAGATTTCGTGGATGCAGTGATAGCGGATTCATTATCAAATATTTCTCCTGCATTAGTATGTTTTCCAGGTCAACGAGAAGGAAGCTTTATTTCCTTACATATTAAATGTAAATACTTTTTTGGTCCAACACCATTTGAAATTGTGCATCGTTGATTTCACTAAAATCTTCATTGTTTGTTTTTGTTTTTTACGAGGTATTATAATATTAGTTTTTTTCTTGTCATCATTGTTGTTAAGGTTTTGTATATTTATTAATTAGTCAGAACTATATAAATTAAAGAATAAAACCTGAATTTTTAATGTTTTTTAAAGCTACAGTTTCCATTGAAATAGCGCCCATAAAATTAATAAACATTGGTGTTGTGTCGTCTTTTCACAAGCATTGGCTGCCACAAATTTTTTGTTTTTGGAAAGCAAAGTTTTCTTCTTCCTCGAATTTTCTTTTTTGCTTTATCAAAGTTTCTTATTACTTTTTACTTCAACAAAAAAATGCTTGGATTAGGTGCTTATGGAAGTGATTCAGATAATTCTGATAACGAAATTCAACAACCTCCAGCAAAGAAAGCTATCATTGAAAAGCCAATAAGAAAAGAAGAACCTGAAAGGATTGACGATGGTGATGAAACAGGTAAGCATTTTTATAATATATTTTGTCAATCTTTTAATGTTCTTTGTTATTTTCAGAAGCAACGCTCAATCTTCCAACAGCTTCAAAGTATTCAATCAATCAAGCAACAACAGCCGATCAAGAAGATACCATTGATGGTTCAAATATTCAACGACGGGATTGGGAAATAAAATTGGTTGAAAAAGAAAAGAAGAAACTTCAAAAGAATAAAAAGAAGATTGCTGCGTTTGGTGGTTTATCGTCAAAAGTTTTTGAAAAGGAAGCTGTTGATGATGATGTGGTACAGGTTGGTTTTTAGCTTGCTTGATTATTGTTTTCTAATATTCTTTATTTCAGAAGCCACTAAGTAAACCAATATTTTCATCTCAATCAAAATCTGCTCTTCTTTCATCATTGCCACCACCAAAAGTTGCACAAAGTTCAAAGTCTCAAACATCCTCGCTAAGCTTTCTTCCATCAACTGTTAGAATCAAACCTGTTTCGAAACCTCATGTTGCTCCGGTAAAACCAACTAAATCAGAATCTGATGATGAAGGTGATAGCAATTTCAATGATTTTCTTGGTTTGGGATCTTTACAAAAGAAAGAGCTATTGGATGTCCGATCGTTACAAAAGCCATCAACTACTGTTACAAACATGTTTCTCATTGATGAACCTATTGGACCTGCAAGGCCAGCACCTGTTGCAGTTGAGGTATGTTTGTTACATTATCTTATCTTGTTTTTACCTTTATCTCTTTTAGGAATCCTTACCTACACAACCTTCCACCTCAAAAGGTATGAAAACTATCAATGATGAAGCTGCAAAGAAACTTATCTACAAATATGAAATTGAACAATGGGGCGCAAGTAATATCTTTGCCAATGATTCTGTTAGTGGTATGATCGATGTTAATGTTGATAATGCAATTGGACCAAATGTTCATCAAACTTTATTGAAAAATATTGATCATCGTAGTCTTGCTTCTTTTTCTGCTGGTAAACAAAATCGTGAACAAGGACACAAAGGACCTGCTGACAAATTAGCCAAAATGAAACATCAAATTACTCATTTGGCGAGTATTGCTGTAGCTCGAGAAGATGAATTAAAAGAACAATGGGCTGCATCAAGAGAAAGCAAATCTGCATCAAAACGAAAATATGGTTTTTAAACTTTTATGTATGATTTGATTGTGATTGTTTGAAATACGTACTTTCATTTATGTATTTTGCTTTTTTTGTTTTGTTTAGTGTGTATGAATAAAAGTTTATTTATAAGTTTTTGTTGTTATAAAAATGCTTCCACTTCCTGATTTTTTGATTTTCATAAAATCTTTTTTTTCAAGTGCCATTAAAATTGTCATCCAAAATAATGGTTCCCATGTCCATAAAATCTTCATTTGAAGCATTTTTAATAACAATTTTATCAATCACCGCGATAGCCAATAAATTATTTAAAATATTGAATTGACAAAGTAATTAACATCATCAAGTGCTTTAAAAAATAAATGTAACCATCATCACACTTTGATTACTTTAAAGTGCTCTTATAAAAACTTCTTATCAAAAAGTTTAAAAAATGTTTAAATTAAATATTCAAAAACAAAAACAAAAAACACAGAAAGCAAACTCAATTTTTTGCAAGAATGGTTTTATTTCTTTTTTTTCAAGCGGCCATGATTTTATGATTCAAAAAAAGGGGAGACAAAGCTAACCTTTTTTTTATTAGTCACATCCAACAAAAAATGAAGCATGGATGGGTTTGAGAGAGCGACGAGCCAAACATCACCGATTAACAAATTTTTATTTGCAAAATACTAAAATTTTAAAAAAGTGATACATTTATGAAATTTTTTTTAACATTTATTTATTCACAGCAAAATTTGTAAAATGATTTTTTTAAAACAAATTGATTTCTTTCATCTTTCAAAGTAACATTGCAAGATTTTTCTTCAACAATTGCAACCTTGCAACGAATGCTAAAATATTCAAATTTTTGTAAGTTTAAAAAGTTTTTAAATAAACTAACTAATAATTTTTATGAATAATAATTTTGCAATCCAATGAGCAAAAATAAATTTCGAGATTCTTAATTTTTTCGAAATCATTTCCTTCAATGATGAGTTCACCGCCAAAATACTGCAAAAAATGAAGTTTTTTTTTGAGATTCTGTTGATCTTTCCTATTTCCCAGCTAACTTTTTTTTACTAACCTTAAGTGCGTGTTTTTTTTATTTGTGATTTCTTTATTTCCTTTTTTTCCATCATCAATGCTACTTGCGCGGCTGCGAGCTTCGGAATGGTGATGATCGAAAAAAAAATATTGCATTGACGCGAAATGATGAGAAAAAAAAGATGGTTTGGTTGCTGAATTTTTTTCATTCTTTTTTTCTTCTTTCAATTGAGAGGTGTTGTAAGTTAAAGCTTTTTTTATCTGATTGAGGTTAAAAGTTTTTAATTTTTTAGTTCAAACGACACAAAAAACATTTTAAAAAATTGCACGGATCTAACAAAAAAAGAAAAGAACCAAATTTGCATGTTTAATAATTAAAAATTCTGGAAATATAAGTTTTCTTTCAAATATATGTATTTTAAAAAAAGTAATTTTTTTATAAACATTAATTTTTCTTAGTGTTGTTCTAAGTTTTAATTATAAAAAAATATATAAAAAATATATTACCAAGTTTAGTTTACAATATTTTATTGTATATATTAAGCTTTAGTTTTTTAACATTCGAACATTTACAAAAAAAAGTTGCATCAATGTTTGTCGAAAAGAATTTATTAGAATATTGACAAATGCAACATTTTGAAAGATTGTTAGTCAGCAATTAATTATGCGGCAAACAATAATAAATAAACATTCAAATCAGATTTTGTTTCCCATCTTCTCTCATAAAATTTTCAGGGGAATACAAACGTTTGCCGAAGTGTCAAACATCAAAGTTCCTTGTTACAGATGAATCCATTTTTTTAAACCTTTTTACTTCAAAATTAATAATCAAAAAAATCAAATTTATTTATACAAACAAATGACATAATATAAAGCAAAAAACAAGAAACAATAACATTTAAATTACAAGTTTGGAACAAGTTATCATCAAATGAATTTCTAATTTAGAAGACAATGGAAACGCTTTGCGAAGCTTTTCTGCGATGGCTTTGACTTTAGTTTTTTGATTTACAGAAAGTTCATGATAACGAAAAACAAGAGTAAATTGAGCGTTTGGATGCTTCTAAAATAAACAGAAATTAAAGTATTAATGTAAATGGAAAAAGGTACCTTCATGAAATCAATAAATGAATCACTATCAAATGAACCAAAAACGATACCATACAAGTAGAATTTGTGAAGATTTTTGAAACTTGGAAGCTTGGGAAAGGTTTCTTTTGTAAGTTTGATAGATCCAGAACTTCGAAAAACACTAAAACAATAAAGATAAATAAAAAGATAAAAATGAAAGTAAACTTACCATCCAAATGTTTCAATATTAGGCAACTTTTCCATAACTTCTTCAAGTAAAGCAATAGTACCATTTTCGTTATTAATAGAAACATGAGACAAATAGAGATTCTTGACATTTCCATCAGAAACTAGCTTTTCATAATCCAACCATGACAACTGCTGATTTTTCAAGAACAGGTCGGTGAGTTTACACGAATAAACAAATTCTTGAAGCAAGCGAGAAACAAATTTCAAATAAGTTCCACTAAAATTATGAATACAGCTTTCAAACGGATCATCTTTTAATTGAGTTAGAATGCCATCGAGGACCAATTTTTTAGAAACAATTTCATCATTAATAAGCAAATCTGGACCACCCAAGAAAAGATCTGTTGGCTTTTCGTTTTCATCCATTGAAATATAGGCATCCCATTTGATTCCATTTTTCACATGAAAAAGTTTTTTGATAACAAGGTGATCATTATCAGCATTGGTAACATTGATGATATCACATTGACTTGGCGAAGAAGAGACCTAAAATGAATACCTCATACTTACATAATTCAAACTATGACAAAGCATACCGTTTCAGAATGAGCAATTGAAGTTATAGCCGTATCTGAATGAACAACATTTGATGATGAAACAACTACGCCTCTTTCCATTTCAGCAATTTTATATAAAAGCTTTTTCTTATCTTCTTCGTAAGCTCGTTGGTCAGCAACTTGTTTTGTTACAAGAATCTTCTTTTCTTTTTCATGAACTTTACGAACATTTTCAACTTTCTTTTCCATTTCAGCAGTAAGCTTTGCTTTATCCACTTCATGTTGCTTCTTCATATCATCAGTCTAGAAAACATAAATCGTTAGTATAACCGTATTTACATGCCGCATTAGTGGAAATATTAGTAATATAAGGAGAGCAAGATATATTCGTTGCCACATTGACCAATAAAAGAAGATGACAACTTACAACTTGATCACGATCTTTATTCTTTGCATTCATTGTATTATTGTTTTGGCGGAGAAGTGTTATTTCATTTTGATGATTTTCCTTCAAAACTTTGATATGTTGTTCGATTCTTTCTCTGAGATCCTTCTTTTCTTTTTCAAAAGCTTGACGATCATCTTCGCGTTTCTTTTCTACTTCAGCGATCTTAGCTTTATCATTTTCTCGAGCCTTCTCAAAATCAGCAACCTAAAAAACGAATATTTGTTAGAAATAAACGTCTCAAAAATCTAAGCAAAAGCAGAAAACTAACCTTTCTGAGATGTCGTTTAGCTTCGGATTCCATTTTAGCAATAGTTTCATTCAGACGAGATACTTCGATTTCAGTTGGAAGTTGAGAAATGCGTGAATTTTGATTGTTTGACAAAAGTTGAAGACTTTGATGTGCTTCTTCTAGCGCTTCATGCTTTGCTTGTAATTCTTCATTCTTTTTTTGAAGTTTTTCATTCTTTTGCTCGGAATCATCATACTTATCTTCGAGTTCTTCATATTTACTTTGAAGTTGTATATGATTTACTATCAGATCCAATTTCTAAAATATACAACTAAGTTAATTTACAAGGATATAAGATAAACTAACTTCTTGTGATATTTTTTCATACTGTGATTTCCACAAAGCACCAACTGCATCAGAGTTTGATTGAACGGTAGATAAAGAAGTTGTCAAAACATTGACATTTTCTTGTAAACGAGGTCGTTTAACACCAGGGCGAGCAAGATGAGGATTATCCATTGTTGTTACCCTAAAAAATGAAATAAAGTTTTGGACAAATGAATAAAAAAAAACACGACGAAATAATCAGACACAAGCGAGCAACGAATAAAAGAAGGAAGAAAGAAAAGTGAAATGAAAATGAAGCAATACTTTTGAAGGATGCAAGTTGCAGCTTTCACGCATGCTTTCATCGTTCTTCGTGTAATCTTTTTTCTTTTGAACTTTGTACCAAAAATCACAAAAACAAATATTATACATAGCAAAATTTTACTTTAAACTAATTTTTAAACCAAACGATAGTTTACATTTGACATTGCACATTCTCTACGGATTAATAAATTCGTTATCTCGCACATCTTTTTACTTCACATTTTACTCGACAATTTTTGTGTGATTTGTTTGTTGTGTTCTTTTTTAATTAAGGAAAAGCCATATTTTTATTCTTCTAATTTAAGAAATATGGTTTTGATAAATAGGATCTTTTTCTAATCAAAACAAAAAAAAGGTAAAAATTACATATTATTTTATTAATTTACACCGCCATTTATACTTCAAAATCATCGACATATTATGAAATATTTTGACTATATACCTATGGATAAAGAAGAAAATTATGCTGTGTATGAGCTTTTGGGAAAAGATCTTCATATTTTGGTAAAAGAAGCTCGTCAAAAAGGTGGACTCCACATTAATGTGATCAAAAAAGTTGCAAAGGATATTCTATTGGCTTTACAAACTCTTCATGATGAATGCAAAATCGATGGAAAATCCATGCTTCATGCGGATATCAAACCAAATAATATTGCTACTTGTATTTCACAAAAACATTTATATAAACAATTGAAAGATATTGCTGAACCTGATTCTGATTTAACACCGTATCGTATGACATGTCGAAAAGAAAGATCTCTTGAAAAAGAAGAAGAAAAAAGAAAAGCTTTGAATGAATCTTACAATGCACTTTCAAATTTGAAAACAGAACAACGTGTTCCTCTTATGTTTAAATTGATAGATCTTGGAAATGTTATGGTAAATTTTGTTTAACTATTAAGTCTTGCACATTTATATCTTACTTTTTTTTAGAAAGGGGGTGAATTTCACGATAACGGCACATATGGCTATCGTCCACCTGAACACTTTTTTGAAGCCAAATTAGCTTATACTTTTGATATTTGGTCGCTTGGAGTTACGGTAAGCTTTTAGAATCTTCTTTGAAATAATTACATTCATGGTTTGTTTTAGCTCATTGAAGCATTTACTGGTAAAAGCATGATCCACGACAACCATGGAGTGAGTGAAATTGATCAACTTGTTAGGCTCTTTGATGGACTTCCTAGGCATCCATATTGGAAAGAAAACAACAATGGCGATGATAAAATGAAGAGATTTATAATGTCTAAAACCGACGAAGTTTCTGCTCCTGTAAATGAAAAGCTTAAACGTACATTTAAAAAGAAATTGCGATCTTGTCAAATGTCAAAAAAGGAAAAAGAAGAATTTGTCGAATTCCTTTCAAATATGTTACATCTTGATCCAAAATTCCGTTTAACAGCTAAAGAATTACTTCAACATAATTGGCTTAAAAACACTTTATAGCTTTATTTAGAAATATTGTATTTGTTTATTTATTTTGTATATGTAATAAAGATATTAAACTCATACAATTATTATATTTCGTTTTTCTTTTGCATGATTAACTTGTTTGTGAAAATGTTCAAAAGCATGAATGGATTTAGCTTGAATGAATCATGACGCAGCTTCATTTCTTAGATGAAGATACTCCATAAATAAAGGAGAAAATGCAAAGTTTTAATAACCAAATTATAACACTAACCGTGGTTGTTGGTGGTGGAGGAGATGGATTATAATCAATTTCAATTATATCTGATTCATTTTCTGCAGTTGAAATATCCGGTCTTATGGGAGGAGCAACGTAATGAAAAGAAAGTGCGTTAATTTGAGCATCAATAAAAGCGGGCTTTTCTGTAGTTCGCTACAACACGTAAAATTTTTGAAAATATCTTTTCAATAAATTCATTATCATCAATATCAAAATTAATATAATTTTTAATCCAAACGTTGTTAAAAATACTTTCAAAATCACGAAATAATAAAAATCTGCTATTATTTCTCCCAAAATTTCCAATTTGAACAATAGTTTCGTCATTGCTTATTTTTTTAACGCCATTGCTAGGAAAGTTTTTTTAGAAAAAGCAAAACTAAAGAAAACCGGGGAAAAATACACAATCAAAAATCGATTGATGAATTGTATTGCTAAAAAGTTTTTTTTCGTTTATAACAAAAAAGCTTTGATCCATGTTTTACTAAATTTTTTTGAATATTTTATGAATTCTTTTTTTAGTGGTTTTTTTACAAGAAAGTTTTCACGAATCTTTGCATGAAAATGTGATGAAGAGTTGGTATTCACATCAATAAAAAAAAAAAATAAAAACACTAAATTTAAATTTTTTAAAATTACTGTGACACTTCAAAAAGTTTGTATTGATACAAAACATATCAAACTTCGAGATGCAGATTATTGCAAAGAACAAAAATAATTAGAATATCATTTAAAATTTCTTTCATCATTTTATTATTTTAAATTCTTTCCATTAATCATTTTTAAATGAATATGTTTTAATTTTATTAGCTCTGTAACGAACGTTGATTGAGAAGATAAGCGTAATAGGAAACATTTTTAGCAAAAATTGAAAATTCAAGAGAAATAAACAATTTTTAAAAAGTGGCTTCGCTCCCATCAGTTTGAGCGACGAAGAATGAAGCGCAAAGTTAAAAACTTTACACAAATATTGCTCGATGACAAGCAAAAACACAATTTTTTTCTTCATCACAAAATTAAATAGTTTTGTTGGATGTTTTAACATTAAAGATATTCTCTTTTTGAATATTTTTTAATTCTTTTCTTATTTTTCATTATTTTCATTAACCTGATAGTTTTTTGAATTGAATGTCAGAAAAAAGCTCAAAAAAATATAACAAAAGAAACAAAAAAAGACAAACCGATAATATGGATTTCTAAGGAATCAAATTCCTTTTGATCCATTAATAATGGAAGAAAAACCAACTATCGACTTCCTAAATTTATTCCCAGTGGCTTAAGCCTCCTCGCTACCTTTAATTATTACTTATTTTATTTCGTATTATTTCAAGCTTTATTTTTATTTATGATGCTTATTCCCGCCGACCCCTCCTTTTCTTCCACTTCACTCAAGCCACGATGATCATTCCATCAAGCAAGACAAGTCCCACTCGCTCTGCAGCATCGTGGTCAGATCCGCGAAAGATTATGGAAAAGGAAAAGCTACTTGATGCAATTCCTTTCTTTATGTTTTTGTTTTAGTTTTTGTTTAATAACTTTTATTGTATTCTTTCACTTTTTATGTTTGGCATATAATCTGTATTTTTAAAAACAAGAAACAAAAGAAATGACAAAAACTTTTAACCTTTAAAAAAAAGGAATATATTTTTATGTTTGTTTTTTTATTTTATAAAATTATTGTAACCTTGGAATGATATTTGGAAAATTGCTTGGCTTTCTTTCTTTTGGTTCCCAAGCTTTGATTTTTTCACAAAGTTCAACTGCAAAAATTTCGTTAATAATTGGATTTTGGAAGGAGAAAAAAATTTGAGGGCTATTTTCGAGGTTTTTCTAAAAAATAAAATTAGAACTTTAAAGGACGACTGTACTTTCTGTATTTTTCAAATTGTTTCAAACGAACCGCGGTTCTGTCCCCAAGTGGTAAAGTGCTTTGAACATCGAAAAACCGTAATGCTACCGTAATTTCTCACTTCCAAATTACTGTAGTATTACGGTTTTTCGATGTTCAAAGCACTTTACCACTTGGGGACAGAACCGCGGTTCGTTTGAAACAATTTGAAAAATACAGAAAGTACAGTCGTCCTTTAAATAAAAAATGTAACCATTAAAAAAGAAAAAATTTTACTTCTAAAAATTTATGCAAAAGATCAATATTTATTTCTTCTTCGATCCATTGCCATCGTAATTGTTTCAGTTTAGTTTCACGTTCAATTTTTATTAGATTTTTTAATGTTGGTTCAGTGAATGTAAAATTTTGCAAGCTGAAATTTTATTTTATAATTTGTATATTCAATTTATTTTTTGGAAAAATAAATTTACTTGAAAGAAATCGCTTTGGGAATAAGAGAAAATATTTCCTCTGCTGGAACAGGAGTATATTTATTAGAATAATAAATTTTTAGATTTAAATAAAAATGAATAATATTTCCAGAATTTGTTAAAAAAATTAATTCTTCCATTGTTATTTCACTTGAAATATGCAAACTTGTTATTTCACATTTAACAATTTTTGAAATAATTCTTGAAGGTTGTGGAAAATAAAAAATCATAAAAAAATCGATTAAAATTATATCATTTTTTAAGAAACTTAAATTGCTCAGTTGAAGAAAATCCAAGAGTTCGATTTTTAACGTGTTTTTCTGTGTGTTCGTTGCAAATAATGAGATTATCCAGAATAGTATATTTGCGTTTGATAAATAAATATTTGCAAGTTTTATGAAGCTTTTTTAAAAGTTTACCATTTGCTGAATCCAATAAATAATTAATAATTGGTTTTTGAAAAGCAAAATTTTGAGAAATGGCATTATTAAAATTTGACATGGCTAACTGACGATTTTCTTAACAAACCAAATAGGAATGAATTTTTTTGATAATAAGAAAAAGTATTTTTGGAAAAACAAATCCAAATTTTTATAAGTTTGTTTTTGACCAAGCAAAAGTAAATGGAAAATTCCTCTAAAATCTTTTCTCACCCATTGTTTTTCTACCTTTTATCACCTAATTTTAGACAAAACAATTTTAGCTCACTAACTCAAAAACTCAAATACCTCCTCACAAATTTTTCACAACTTTTTTAAATGCAAAAACAAAAAAGGGATGGCCCTCAATTTTGACTTGAGATGTCAGTCGAAAAGTTATTAACTATATGTAGCACTTGTCATTTTTTTTTTTTGCTTCTCAGCAAAACATCTGCCCTTCATATTAAATTTTGATGAACAACTAATTTCAAAAATGTCAAAAAAAGATTACTTTAAAAATAAAGTTTATTCCTCAACAACAACAAAAAACATTATCAATTAAAAAACTTGGCAAGAAAAAAGAATATTTATCTTTTTTTGACAATATACAAAAAAGTAAAATATGAAAGTAGTATGTATAAACTTACTTTGACCGTAAAACTAAAGAGTTCATAATCATGAGGGTCATTAGTAGCTTTAATAAAAAAAGTTGTACTTTTATTGTCTGATGGAAGTGATATTAAAGGAGTAACACCTTGAATTGTGGCGCTAAAAAGTAAAATTAAAATCTGTTTAAAAGCCGTAACTTAACAAAAAAGGAAGAAAAAATAAGATTTACCTAACATATGTTGAATTTGGAATTAAACGGAGCAAATTTTCGAGAGAAATAATTTTTCCTTTGATATCAAAAATTTTGGAATTATTTGAATCCCATTCTTCAACTGAATTTGATTTAGTTAAAAGATCTAATCTTCCAAATGGGATTGATGGAATGCGGCATTTAATAAATTTGGCATCCACACGTGAAATTTTTGAAAATATCTTTTCAATAACTTCATTATCATCAATATCAAAATTAATAGTAGTTTTAATCCAAATGTTGTTAAAAATACTTTCAAAATCACGAAATAATAAAATTTTATTATTATTATTACTTCCAAAATTTTCATAATTTCCAATTTGAACAATAGTTTTGTCATTACGTAATTTTTCTAAACCAATAAAATCCACAATACAATAAGGTTCTTGGATATAAAAATATTTACAAGTTTGAAATAATTTTCTCATCATTTCAGGTTTTGCATTTTTTGTTAAATAATAAAGAATGCTTTCATGAATAGAAAATTTTTGTTCAATCATGTTGGAATTATTGAAAGTTGTTTTTTGGCGATTTGCTGTTGATAGCCATTTTGGTGATGGCAAAGGTGGTGGCGGAATTGGCATCCGACGTGGTGGCGGAGGCGGTGGTGGCAAAACTGGTTCAACAACTGCCAAATTTTCATCTTTTTTCTTTGAAAAACAACAGCAAAAAGACGATTAGCCATTTTTATTCTTCTCCAAAAAATTCAAGAGAGTTTGTTTTGTTGAAAAATAAATATATGAATAAAATATAATACCAAACTTAGAAACACCACAGCTGATAGCTACGAAAAAATGAATCAAATGAGCAAGGTTTAAAAAGGGTTCTTTAACTGTCTTTATTTTTTGCATTATCTTTTTTTGGGATGTGAATAATCATTGCAATTATTCATCTTTCATAGATTCAAAGTACCAACAACAACAAAAAAGTGACTACAAGGATGACGACAATCAATAGGAAGTTAGTCGGTTCAAGCAAATGATAAAAAAAAGCTTTAAAAGGTAAAGATTTATTTAAAAAATGCAATACATACAAAAATAAATTAATATCCCTTCCAACGAATTTCAGCTGGTTTCATATTTTCAAACCATTCAAAATAAATAACAATAATATAAAAATTAATTACAGATAATAAATCAAAGAGTTCTTGAATTCCTCGCAAATTTATAAATTCTTGTTTAATTTCATTAAAGACTTCTTTAATTTTTAGAGATTGAAGGTGGTCAACTTTTGTTCGACATTTAAAATCAAAAAATCGATTTACTTTTTCATCGCCTAAAATTTTATGCACTTTTAATTGGGCTCGATTGCCCTTAACTTTTTCGATTTTGTTGTAGCTATAATTGACTTTTTCGATTTTCAAATGAGGCTTTTTATGTTTAAAATTAAATTTTTCTTGAAGCAATTTAAGTTGATCAATCACGATTGGACATTGGCTATCGAATACGAAATTTGGAGGATTTATGAATGAGTTATTTCTGCATTCTTTAATTACGTTTTGAATAAAAATTTCTAGTCGAGTTTTATATTCTCCAGAAAAACCACTTTCAAATTTAAATGAAAGACTAATGTTTTTGTTTGTCTAAAAAAGAAGAAAGGAATTTTAAAACTTTTGATTGACGAAAATCCGAAAATAAACAAATTTCCTACCTTCAAAGAATGGTAAATTTCAGCGACATCAAAATTTTCTGGAATGTTGCTAATTTTATAATCTGCAGTTGCTTCGATTGTATTAGTTTCACGAAGTTTTAAATTTATGGTGCAAGCAGATTTATTTTCGAATACACTAAAAATTAAAAATTAAATAAATCAAAAATTTGGGCCAAAAAAAAATAAGGCTTGTTTATTAAAAGTTTTTTGTTTTGAAGAAAAAAAGGCTTATAAATTTTTGAGTCCGGCTTTTAAATTATGGGTCATTTACAATTTTTGAGACATTGAAAAAATTTAAAACTTACTATGTAAATTCAAAAACATTCGAAGGTAAAATAATATTGCAAATTTCATGCAAGGAAACCAAATCATCTTTTTTGCCTTCATGTTTAATAATAATATAAGTAAGATACAATTCTTTGAGATTTGGTGAATCCAGAAAAAATTTTAAACTATCGAATAAAATAATTTGCATTGAAATATAAATTGCTGAAGCATCGCATCGATAAATTTTTGGTAATAAAATTGAATTAAAAAATTCTGGATTTTCTGAACTTATATCCAATGTTTTTGTTATCCAAAATTTATAAAAACTGTAAAAATTGAGATTTCTTGGGCAAACTTGAAATTTATTTCCACCGAGTGCCATCAAAGTAGATAAAGATGGAAGGGCAATGACAGGGTTTTTAATGAAAAACCATTTACAAGTTTTTAATAATTTTTCAAACACTTTTAATGAATTTGGTTTTTTAGCGATTTTGTGCATCATGTCAGAAGGAAATGAAAATCTTTGTCGGCGAGAAGAAGCAAAAGTGTAAATTTCATTTTGAGCAGGAAAAAGAGACGACATTTTTTGAATTTAAATTAAAAGCTAAAACAAAAACACAAAGGAAATATTAATTTTTTAAGATGATGACAGCTAAAGGAAGTTGGATCAATAAAAAAAAGAATGGCAAAAAGATGCGTTAAAAAAGAGACAAAAAAATAAATTCGCTGGCTTTCGTTGGCATCACTCGAAAAAACATTGTCCGTTGACCTCTTTTTTTAAAGATGACGATCCAATAATAAAAAGATTCGTCACTGACTATGCAGTTCCACTGCTTTTTTTGGCGGCGACATAGTTGCTTGTGCCGAATAAAAATATAATAACTACCAACCTTTTTTTTTCATGGCAAAAGCAATTTTGGTAAATAAAAATCCTAGGCCGTTTTTTTATTTTTTGAATTTTTAATCTTATTTTTATTTTTGCTTTTATCGCTTTTAAATTATTACCGAATACTTTTGTTTTACTACAATAAAAAAAGTTTTATTTATTAAACATAAAACGAGCAAAATTTTATATGATGTTTTTCAGAACATTATGAGGCAGAGAACCTAAATTTCCAATCAACACATGGAACCATCATTAATATAAAAAATTATGGGAAGAACAAACAATGCTCAGGAAGCATTTAAATTAAATTAAAGGAATAATAATTTCAACAATCTCTCACCCCAAAAAACTTTATCTCAAAAATAGTTGACATTTTTCATAAACAAAAAATCTGAAATAATGAAAAAAAAAAGCAAAATTTTGACTAAACAAATTCAGCTCCTTTAAAAAAGACATCCATCAAATTCGATGGAAAGAATGGCACTTTTAAAAACAATGCTTGTGAGTGGCTGATTGTCTCTTGCCCAATTGTTTTTTTCCACTAACACCGTTTTGTTACTATTCAAAAGAAAAATGCCTTCAATATGTATTTATCGATTGCTGAAACTATGTTTGAACAAATTTTAGTTAAAAAAAAGTAAAACTAAAAATAACACATTTCATTCAAATCAAATTTTTGTTGTTTATTTTTTTATTCGAGAAATCAATGAGTTTCAGTGAAAGAAAAATAGATAAAACTCAGTCACATGCGATTTTAGTCTTCTAACCTTGAAATTGTCTTTGCACGAAAGAAAAAAGTTTTATTTTAAGTCACATTTTTTTTCTTCCTCGTTTTTTTTTTTGCGATTGACTCTTTTTTCTATCAAAAAAAAGAAGACTTTTCAATAGGTTTTTTGTATGTAAATATTAATTTCCCATATAGTTTTCCAGAATGGATTCTTCTCCACCTCCAAATTCTTCCAAAGCTTCTTCCAATAATAAAAATAATTATGTTTGGTTGAGCGAAAAAAGTTGGGGTCGTCGAATTATTGAAGGAATAATTCAATTTTCTATTATTTCTGGAACAACCATAAGTGGAGCAACGTTTGGTATTATTTTTGGTTATATTGCTGGAATATTGAGTGGAAATCCATTAAATTTACTTCCATACGCAATTTTTGGTGCTTTTGAATGCGGCGAAATTGGATTTAATTTGGGTGGATTTATTTCAAATTTTATGTTTCATCAATCGTTGGAAGCTCAAGAACTTGAAAATGCATATAAATTTTTTGAACTCAATCCTCAATCGACTGATTCTGAATTGGCTTCAGTTTATAAAAAGAGTGCATTAATTTATCACCCGGATAAATCAACCGGAAATCATGAAGCATTTTGTAAATTACAAAAATGTTATGAAATTATTAGAAATGCCAGAGCTGAAGAAGATAAAAAGTTCGGTGAAAGTGTAGAAAATGAATTTGATTTAGCTGAAGACGTAGATTTTGAAGAATATTTTAAATTTGATGAGGATGGCTTTGAAATTGTCGAAAATTTTGAATATCTCCCTCTTGTTCCATGCTTGTAAATATTTTTTTTTTGTGTATATTTTTTTGTGTATATATAAAATGTAAATATTATTTTCTTTGATGTACAAAGTGTTTTTATTTTTTTTAAATAAAGAAAAGTTAAAAAATTAAATTACATAAAAAAAAGTTTTATCGCAAAAAAAGCCTGAACGATTTAACCAAAAAAAGATTTTAAATGGATAATGAATGCCTTTTTAACTAAAAACTTGTATGATTTTTTCTTTTTCAATTTCATCGATTGACGACACTCACACTTTTATTCTAACAAAAAAATCCTTAGCTGTTGTTTTTATTTTGCAAAAAAAAAACAAAAATAAAAATATTTCTGCAGAAAGAAAACTATTATGAATCAAAAAAAAGATTCGATGGGGAAAAAATAGAAAAAAGATAGGTAAAAAAACATAGACATCAATTGATAGGAACCCTTGCTTGAAAGCATTCAGTCCAACACATTTATTTTTTTGATTGAATGTCGAATATTTTTTAATTCACTTTTTTGAATATTTTATTTATGTTTTTTCTTCTTCTTTTTTGAATGAAAGTTTAATTTGCCAGACAGATTCTTCTCTGGATATGAAAACGATAGATGAAAATCATCTAAAAGTTTTATGGGTTTGGAGCTTTTTTCAAGATACTTTGCCGACTAGAACGAATTAAATACGAAGATTTCAAAGCAAATTTACGCTTCAATCAAAAAAAGTGGTACAAGAAAGTACCATATTTGATTTTTTATTTTTGGAAATTCAGCATAGAAATTATCAAAAGGAAAAAATATTCATAAGCGGCAAACATAATCAAATAAAAGCATCCTTGTTAAGGTGACTAATAAAAAAATTCATTTGTTTGGGTGCAAAAAGAAAAAACATGGAAAGAAAAAAACATAGGTACAAAAAAAGAATGTAAAAAAAAACATAGCCATAAAATGATTGCAGTCATTGCTTTGAAAGCAGTCAGTCTAACATTTTTTTTGAAAAGCTTTTCTGCAGACATTAAATTTTTTTAAAGAATTTTTTTGAATATTTGATTTAGTTTTTTTTAGCTTTTCTATATTGAAAAATTAATTTACAAGATCTATTAATGAACAATACCAAAATAATTTTTATAATACACCTCGAGGGTATTAAAAAATTAGAGAAAAATTCCTCTAAAACTTTTATGTATTTTTTTTATATGAAATAGGAAAAATTGAAATGGAATAGTTATCAACTATTTTCCGGTCAAAATTAAAAAAAAAGCCAAAAATGGTACAAGATTTAGTTAAAATAATAGCTTTGAAATTATTAGAAGGCAAAAATTTGTGATGAGAAAAAGCATTTAAAGATCTTTAAAAATTTTATAAACTTAAAAAACTATATTTCTAAAAAACTATTTCGATTTATAAAAGAAAATTAGTATGTTGAACTTAAATAATAATCATTTCTTTAGCACTATTTTCGTTCATTACTCACTTGTTTGCAATAATAATTATAATAATAATTTTTTGGCTGTGATTCATTTTGCAAAAAACATTTAAAAAAACATTCATAAAAACATGTTTATTTATTACAATAAAAAAATGAACGAAACTCGAGAGAATAACAAAGAGAGAGAGAAAGTTTTTTAATCCATGTTTTAAAAAACATAGAGATTTGAATAAATAAGCGATCAATTAGGGTTCGAACTTCGATACTCCACCATTTTAGAAAAGTATAAAAGTAAATTTTACAAAATTCAAAAAATCAGGTTTCTGCGTTTTAAAAATGTTAAAGTTTTTGAATGTAGTTTTCTTTTTCTTTTTTGTTGCTGTTTGGCCTTTGGCTTTGGAAGCCACACTTGGATGGGATGGAATCCAAGCTGTTTCAGTGGATGGGTTTCGATGCCTCTCAAAAAATGGATATTCATTTTTTATTGGACGAATTTGGAAATCCGTAGGTGAAATCGATGCCAATGGAATTCAAAACATTAAAAATGCTCGAAATGCTGGTTGGAAAAATGTTGATGGATATATTTTTCCATGCCTAAAAAATGGTTGTGGAACTCCCAAACAACAAATTGAAGCCACGATTAATAAATTAAAATCAAATAAAGCTGAAGTTGGAATGATTTGGATGGATGTTGAAATCCAAGAATGGCCTAAAGATAAAAAACACAATCAAGCTTTTGTTTTGGAATTAGTTCAAAAAGCTGAAGAAATGGGTGCTAAAGTTGGAATTTATACGAGTAAAAATAATTGGGATCAAATTATTGGCCTTGATTGGGAAGGTTTAAAAGATAAGCCACTTTGGTATGCAAATTGGAATAATAAAGCTGTAAGTAAAAACGGATTTTTCCATTCGAGACAATCTCAAAAATAAATTAAAAATGGAATTTAGAGCTTTGAAGGTTTTGAATCTTTTGGTGGTTGGAAGGCACCCGCCATCCATCAATTTCAAGGAGGCCACGATGGCCCTTGTGGGGTTAATATGGATAGCAATTGGTACCCATGATTTATTGTATTTTGTTGTTGCATACTTTTGAATTTATAAAAAATATATATGTAATTTGTAAATATTTAAAAAAATATATGACCATTTTTTGGAGTATAATTTTTTTGTTCTTTTTTTCTTCTTCTCTCTCTCTCAAACTAAACCATGCTTGATTGTGTATGTGTTGATGAGTAATAAAAAAAGGCTTTTAGAATGAAAAAAAAAAGAAAGACAGTTAAAAAATTAAAAAACAGTCACAAAATGAACGCTTTGCTTTAATGCAGCCAGTGAAAAAGCTTTTTGGCCAAAGTCAAAGGTTTACCAATTATTTTTTTTTTGAATATTTTGTTTTTTAATTTTTTCTTTGTTTTTGTTATAAAAATTTACCAAAAAAAGTATTTTAGAATTCTTTTTTGAGCATAAAATAATTCAGCTCTTTCGCTAAATTTTACTGATTTTTCTTGAGAAGAAATTAAATAAACCTAAACAAATTTTTATAAAACCATGTGTTAAAGAAATAAAAGATGTTTTGATCGAATTAAATAATTTATAAAGTATAAACGTCAATTCAATAACACTTTGAAAATGAAGTATCAGTCGGTTTAGCTTATCTTCCTCATCAATTATTTTAAAAAAGATTTAGTTTTCGTCAATTTAAAATTGTCAATTCTTTTTAAGAGAAGTTTTCATGTTATCAGGAAAAACTGATTTAAATTTAAAATAATTTCCACCAAAACAACAACCATCTCAAGCAACCGTTTTTTACCGCTTAAATAAAAACTTTCTTTAAAATACAAAGAATTTTTTAAATTTACATTCTCTTCAATTTGCATGCTTCATTTTGATTAGCGCCTATAAAAAGTAAAAAAAATGGAAAAAAGGAAATACCAAAAGAATACGATTTTATAACTTTGCATTGAACTCAAAGACAACGCGACTGCAAGTTTCATTTGTATGAAACTTCATATTATATTTTTAATAAAAATTTTTAAAAATTTGTACAGAAATATCCAAAAAAAGAAAAAGAAATTATTGGAAATATGCCCAACTTTTTTTTTGAAAACCAATAATTGTTACCACCTTTTTTTCTTCTCTCACTCAAACCCATCCATGCTTGATTGTGTGTGTGTGTGTTGATGACTAATAAAAAACACTTTTGCAAAAAAAAAAGAAAGTCAAGTAAAAAAAGCACAAGCAATTGATTGATCTTGCATAGGGTGTAAGCAGTCAGAGAAACATTTGTTTGATCAAAAGCTTCTCTGCCATTATCGTCAAATTATTTAACAATTTTTTTTGAATATTTTTTTTTAATTTTTTTTTTGTTTTTAAAATTAAATATAAGCCATCTGCGTATTTTATGATTATCCCATTATTTAAAAAAAGGAGGCAGGCTAGGCATTATATTTTTTCAACTTTTATTAAAGTCACTGTTAATTGTTTTTTAAATTTTAGTCGACATTTCAATGAAAGATACACGTCAAAAGTTCGAGGAAAAAATAACCGGTATTATTAACACAATTTTTGTCTTTAATCCGTAAAATATAATATTAGTACATTTTTTTACATATCTGGTGTCGATTGATTTCTTAAGCATAATGTTATCAAAATAAATAAAAAATAAATTACATTTTTGTTGAAAATATTTTATTTATAAATTCTTTTCATTGCTGAAAAATTTTTTTTTTATTTATGCGACTATTTTTGTATCAGTTATTTTTTGGGTTCTGCTATTTATCACATTTTTTTGTACGAGAAAATAAAAGAAAGAAAGAAATGTAACGGAAGCATTTGAAAAACAAAGAAAAAAGTTTGTCTTTTTTGCATGTTTGTAATAATCGTAAAGTCGGAAATAATTGACAAAATAATATTTGCAAAAAGAAGAAAGAAAAAAAATAATCAAAATTATACTTCGGTTGTTTTCAATATTTATTACAAAAAGAAATTGTTTCGGTTTAATGATCGCGAGAGAATAATTTGGTCAAAAGCCAAACTTCAAAAGTATTATTACACTTTATTATTTTTTATACTTTTTACTGTCATCAAAAAAATGCAACATTCCATCCATCTCTCCACTTCTTGATTTTTGACAAAATGGTTGTTACAGTAAAAACTGATCATTAATTTGTGAAACATTTGTTTGTAGCCGTATGCTCGGAAAAAGTTGCGAGAATTCTCAAAACTTTTTATTCTCCTAAAAACGTGTGATTTTTTTTTGATTTCCATTTTGTTAGTTTTCAAAATTTTTTTTAAATGATTACTTTACTTTTGCTTATCCAAAAAATTTTTTATAAATGTTTTAATTTATTTTTTGGAATTTTAATGAAATTATAAAGAACGAAAAAGAAGTTAATATTGTTATTGTGACTATTTTCTTACTTCCTTGTTTAGGAGTTTTTTTCTTCATTTTTTACTTTACCATAACTAACAAATTTTTTCATTATAGTCAGTCACGTTCTCGGTTATTTTTTTAACGTAAAGGCAGGTTTACGCCTCCATGAAAGATGAATTTAGGAATTTTGAATTTTGTTAAAAGAAAATGTATTTTTCCTAGTAAAATTTTTAAAAAAATGGCTAGGATTTCAATTTATGGATTTTTTAAGCCATTATTTTAGTTTTAAGCCATCTTGTTTTTTATTTATTAAAAATTAACTTAAATTTTTCATGACAACGACGACGATGACAAAATTTTCATTCCACGCAACTTTTTGTTTTAATCACGCCACTTTATTTTTTGTTTTTCTTCTTATGAAACTTCTTTTCTTTTTCTAAAATTAATCAGTTGATTACATATGTACAACAAAGACTCTACCAACTAACCAGCGACAAAAAAAACCCATTCGAACTCATCCAATTAGTAATAATTTCCTTAACTTTTAATGTTTTAATGTTTGACAAAAGGTAACAAATTTTAAAAAATTTGCTATGGAACGAGAAAAATAAAAAATAAAAGTTGCAAATTAACACGTGGTGAAGTAATTGGTTTAACTTTTTTTTTATATTTTCTTTTTTCTTATTTTTTTCTTTTAATCTTTGATTTTGTGGTTGGCGTGTTTAAAGTATAAAAACCGAAACCAAAAACTTTCATCAAAAAAAAATTTGAGAAAAAGAAAATGACTGCTGATAAATAAATATACACACCGAAGCTCGAGATCTTTTCTTCATGATTTATTTGATATTTAATTTTAATTGACAGCTTTCGTCTTTTATTTCGTTTTTTTCTTTTCTATATAAAACTTGCATTGTTGTTGCATCAATGAAAAAAGAAGAAGGCAAGAAAAAGGAAGCAACAGAGCGAGCAAAGTTTTTTTTATTTCATTTATATCAAAGTTGTGTGGTTTTTTATTTTCTCATTTGCGCGGTTGTTGAATCTTCTTTTTTTTTATGCGTGTTTGAAAAAAAAACGATGATTTTTTGCGTTAATAAATAAAAAAATAATATTTTAAAAGTTTAAGTTTCAGAAGACTAATAAAAAAAATAATTTCAACGACAAAAAAATTATTAATTATGGGTTTGCAAGAAATACCTTCCCAAGAACATTTTGATGAAACGGTCTGTCTGAATTTTTTTTAACTATTATTTATTTTTTTGATTTTTGTTGCTTCGATTTTATAGCAGTTGTTTTAAAGGCTCCTAAAAATTGTGGTTGTTGGTTGTAAATTATTATTTTACTATTATTTTTTTTTTGGTGTCCAAAATAATGATGACAGATAAGGAAGAGATAAAATATGTATGTAAGAAAAAAAATGATGGGATCAGACAGGGAAAGGAAGATCAGAGATTTATCTCGTGCGCATAGACGCTGCTAGTGCAGTCAGTTTGAGTTCTCTCTTTCTCTCTCTTTCTCTCGCAAAACTTTCTCATAACCTTCTAAAAATTGCGAATAAAGAGTTGTAAAAAAAAACTATCACTTTTTTCCATAGTATAAAATCTTCGTAAATATGCATGCAATAACCGAATATAAAGAGTTGTAAAAAAAAATCATTCTTTTGCCATTGTTATGATTTTCTTTAGTCAAAAATTAGTTGAATAGTTTTGATTTGCAATATTTTCTGCCTGCTCCTAAAGAAAATGACTCGACAAGTAAAATTTTAAAATAATTTAGAAAATTAGTTATGTCTAAAATTTGCCATAAAATTAGGCAGTTTTTTTTCTCCAAAATAAAATTTTAGCGGTGAAAAAAAGCCAAAGAAAAAATGCTTTGAGTTTAAAATTAAAAACATTAATTTAGTTTAATTGACTTACTTTATTTTTTCCGATTATTTTTACATATTTTTTACAGATGGAATCGTTCGTTGCTGAAGTGGCCACGAATCCCGCTCATACAACCATCATTTTTACTTTGAAAGAAACTCCCGGTGCTTTAGCTGAAACTCTTCGAGTTTTTAAAGTAAATTTTCCATATTTTCTTTTTTTGAATTTACAATTTTTTTGTAGGATCGAAAAGTCAATCTCACCCATATTGAATCTCGCCCAGCTAAAACTAAGGAAGGGTGTTATGAAATTCTTGTGGAAATCGGTGAAAATTCTGATAAAAGCCGCGTTGAAGAAATCATAAATTTATTTAAACGCAAAGCTGAAAACGTGCACGTCCAAGATTTTAATACTCACGTTAAACAAAATAAAGGTTTGGTTTTCAGAGAAAAATCCTTTTACATCCAACAAAAAAAAACTCATTTTAATTTTTAGAAAGTGTTCCATGGTTTCCAATGAAAATGAAAGATATCGATCAATTTGCAAATCGAGTTTTAAGTTATGGCGCTGAACTTGATTCGGATCATCCTGGTTTCACTGATCCCGTATATCGAGTACGTAGAAAGGAATTTGCTGATATTGCAGCTAATTATCATATGTCAGTTTTTAAATTCACAAAAACATTTTCTTGAAGAAAAAGAAGTTCTAAAGCGAAGATAGTAACTCAGAGTTGAAAAATATAACGCATTTTTTCTCAAATTCGAGAACTAGTTGTCGGAGGCCCGTTTTCAAAGGTGGGTTTATCGATCTGAAATTTTTACCAGAGTTTCCGACATGCTTAATTAGAATTATGAACACTCTGTTTTCAATATATCTAGCTCTCATATGGAAGTTTTCCAGTCTCGAAGCGAAAAAATCAACTTTTTTATTATGACTATTTTTAAAAATCTGGCTCGATAGGAAATTCCTATAAATCATAAAAAGCTTAAATATGAAAAATCTCAAAATAATATCGAGTTTAAAAAAAAGTTTTGGAGGAGTTTATTAAAAAAATTGTAAAAATTTGCATATCGCCCTTAAGAACTATTTTTTTTTCATCGACTCCGGATGTTCATATTTTAATCATATATTCTACAGGTTTATGGGATTATTTGAGCTAAATATCAGAATTTTACACTGTAGGGAAGAAAATCTTTTTGAGGGACGGGTATATTACATCAATATATGGAATAGCAATATCCACTGGACAAGTTACTCATAAATACATATAAAAATTCCAAATTCTTTACAAAACCGTAGAATACATCCTATTTGAATTTTGGGGAAAGTTTCATCCAACCTCGTTATGTTCATTCCTGCGTCTCGAATTTTTGAAGGCTCACTAGTAGCACACGATGTTTAATTAAATCCAAAAAAATAAAATTTCTCGAAAATAAGTAATTTTATCTTACTCCCACCATTTCTAGGTGTTTTTTTGGTCGTAGAATCTGAATTTGACGTTTATTTCTATTGATATTAAGCTCAAAATTGAGTTATGATAAAATGAAAATTTGCATATTTCATAAATTCATAACTCAGAAACCAGCAAGAGAAGTGATAAAATTATCATCAAATTCGGATTCTATGACCCAAATTACGTCTAGAAATGATGAGAATGAACGAAAATAAAAGTTTTTGAAATTTTTTATTTTTTTGGATTTAATTAAACATCGTGTGCTACTAGTGAGCCTTCAAAAATTCGAGACGCAGGAATGAACATAACGAGGTTGGATGAAACTTTCCCCAAAATTCAAATAGGATGTATTCTACGGTTTTGTAAAGATTTTGGAATTTTTATATGTATTTATGAGTAACTTGTCCAGTGGATATTGCTATTCCATATATTGATGTAATATACCCGTCCCTCAAAAAGATTTTCTTCCCTACAGTGTAAAATTCTGATATTTAGCTCAAATAATCCCATAAACCTGTAGAATATATGATTAAAATATGAACATCCGGAGTCGATGAAAAAAAAATAGTTCTTAAGGGCGATATGCAAATTTTTACAATTTTTTTAATAAACTCCTCCAAAACTTTTTTTTAAACTCGATATTATTTTGAGATTTTTCATATTTAAGCTTTTTATGATTTATAGGAATTTCCTATCGAGCCAGATTTTTAAAAATAGTCATAATAAAAAAGTTGATTTTTTCGCTTCGAGACTGGAAAACTTCCATATGAGAGCTAGATATATTGAAAACCGAGTGTTCATAATTCTAATTAAGCATGTCGGAAACTCTGGTAAAAATTTCAGATCGATAAACCCACCTTTGAAAACGGGCCTCCGACAACTTTTAATGATTTTGCTCGAATTTGAAAAAAAATGCATTATATTGTCTCAAAGGAGTTACTATCATTTTTTTGTCACAATTGTAATATATTTTTTAAACTTTTATGCTTAAAAATTATAGAATTACTTTGTTAATTCATAGAATTTTCGGACAAATTTAAATAATCCTTTAAAACTGATCCTAAAATTAAGATAGTAACTCAAACTTGAAAAATATTGTCTTAAAAAAGTTACTATCATTTTTTGATTTCTTTGCGAAACTAATATTTTTTAATTTCTGAAATTAAATTTTTTATATTTTTTAATTTGATTATTTTTAGTGGTGAACAAATCCCTCGAGTTGAATATTCTGAACAAGAAGTTGAAACTTGGCGAACAATTTACACCGAATTGGTTAAACTTTATCCCACTCATGCATGCGCAGAATTTAATTACATTTTTCCACTTTTACAACAAAATTGTGGATATTCAGCGGATAATATTCCACAACTTCAAGATGTTTCAGACTTTTTAAGGGATTGCACTGGATTCACTTTGAGACCCGTTGCAGGATTATTGAGTTCAAGAGATTTTTTGGCCGGCCTTGCTTTTAGAGTTTTTCATTCAACTCAATATATTCGACATCATTCTAAACCCATGTATACTCCAGAACCGTAAGTTATTTTAGAAAAAAATAAAGTAACACAATTTTTGGCAATAAATTAGAAAAATTTGTAACTATCATTCTCTCTAAATGATAGTAATAATATTTTGGCAATAAATTGCAAAAATTGTTTACTGTCATATTTTTTCTTCTTGCTAGATAAATTAAAAGTAATTTTTGAATTTTAGTGATATTTGTCATGAACTTTTGGGACATGCCCCACTTTTTGCTGATCCTCAATTTGCACAATTTAGTCAAGAAATTGGTTTAGCTTCCCTTGGAGCTTCAGATGAAATGATTGAAAAGCTTGCAACTGTAAGTTTTTTCCCCCAACAAAATTTTATTTTATTTTAAATATAATAAAAATATGTATAATTTTTTTAGCTTTATTGGTTTACAGTGGAATATGGAATTTGCCTTGAAAATGGAAATAAAAAAGCTTATGGCGCAGGTTTATTAAGTTCATTCGGAGAATTACAATATTGTTTGACTGATGAACCTTCCCATGAATTATTTGATCCCAGTGTTACTTGTGTCACCAAATATCCTATTACATCATTTCAACCTAAATATTTTGTTTCTGAAAGTTTTACTGATGCCAAAAATAAGTTAATGTTAGTCTATTTTTCAGTCGGGTGCTTTGATAAAAGCACAAAAAAGTTTCAAAAGCAGACGATTAATTTTGGAAATATTTTTTTAGGACTTGGGCTTCAACGATTAAACTTCCCTTCCAAGTTCGTTATAATCCATACACGCAAAGAATTGAAATGCTTGATTCAATGCCATCGGTTCAAAATTTGGTTAGAGATATCAAATCTCAAGTTTTTACTCTTGAAGAAGCTTTGACTAAAATCCAATTAAATAATTGTCAAAAATAAAATTCATTAATTATATTATTTTTTGAATGAAATTTACATATATTTTTTATGCTTTTATTATTATTTGTTTCTTTTTTTATATGTGAAAAATAAATAAATCAAAGAAAGCCTCAAGGAATTTATTTATACAAAAATACAAAAAGTGAAAAGTCCTTGGAGGTTCCGGGTCATCAATCGAGAATTATTATAATATCTAAAGGCCTTGATAAAAGTAGCTAGAATCCATAATAGCTGCTTTTCCATTATTATTTTTTTTCTCGAAACCGCTGAAGAATTACCAATGGTTTTTTTACTTTTTAGCTTTTCTTCATTCTTAGATTTTTGCTGCTGCTATTTATTTTTTTAGAATTCTGAGAACTTTTCGGACCTCAAATTAAATAATTTTGTAAGTAATTTAATAGCAATAATTTTCTTTAAATAAAAATCTGTTAATTTTTTGGTGGCAGAAAAGTAGCTTCCACAAAAAAGCAATCATAATTTATGAGTAAATATTCCTGCCGCGATAATTTTTTTAAGCGCGAATAGAGAAAAACAAATTTTTTTTATTTGTCGCTTGAAGCTTTTTTAATTTATTAATCAGTATTTTTTAGTTTATTTTTTTACCAAGTTCCTCCAAATAAAAATGGATGAAGAATCTATTCGCCAAAAATTTAGTAAATTTAATCGTAAACAGCTTCAAAAGGAAGCTAAGAAATATAATATTAAAGCCAATTTGAAAGTAAGTTTTTTTGCTTTTTGAAAGCTTGAATATATAATTTTTCTTAATAATTACTTTTCTAGAATGATTTAATCATTGCTGAACTTATCCAAAAAATTACTATTGGTGGTGAGAACGTAACTTCTACTAGCGATAGTTCGAATACATCAAACCAAGTTTTGGACAGACCCGGTACGCAGAAGGAAAATGTTGCTCAAAGCCAAGAAAAAAACACCAATTGCGTGCCCATGGCTAAAAATGAATCCAACAAAACTGAAGCTATGGCTTCAGATTATGAAACATGTGAAGAAAAAAATGATGCCCCAAATGAATCGAATGAAACTTACACAGTTGATGAAAGTATTGCAACAGTAAAACCCAAAAAAGCCGAAGCTCGAAAGGGCAAAGAAAATGCAAATACCCGTTCTTCTGCTGCAAAACAACGAGTCGCATCTTTATCCCCTCGAAAAATTGTCGCTGGAACTGTTGGTAATCTATTTTTTGAGTTTATTGAATTTATAATATATTTTTTAATTATTTTCTAGGCCGACATTTTAAATCAGTCCATCAAAATGCAGCTAAAAAATTGGATGATATTGAAACCACTGAAAAGCGAAAACTTGAGCGAAGTCAATCGTTAACTCGAAATATTCCATCCAGAATTCAAGTAAATTTTTTTTTTGGCTTTTGCTTAACTTTTTTTATTCGGTTTTAGGAACTTTCTAAACCCAAGCAACCAATTCCTCAATCTCCGTAAGTTATTAACAGATGCAAAAAATTTTTGATTCTAAAGTATTTTTTGTTTTTCAGAAAACGTGGCACTTCTGAAACAACTTTAACAGAAATTTCAAACAAGCGTCGATCTAACAGCATTGGTTTATCTCCAGCGGTCAGTTTTCATTCAAGTCTCTAAAAACATATTCTAAATAAATTTTTTTCAGGCCAAAAAACCTTTCCTCGTAAAACAACCACGTTCAAATAGTACCTCCTCAACTTCTGTTGCCGCTGCTTCGTCTGGCTTGCAAGAAGAACAACCCTCTGAAAATTGTCCCACTGCATCACCAACAACAAAAAAATTTAAGATTACAAAGCGAAGAAGTGTAAGCGCTAATTTCCGCTCCAATCGACGCCCACCATATCAATATGTGGATACCACAAAAATGAGTGATAAAGAATTTGCAGAATATATGAAAAAGAAAAAAGCTCATGAAAAAGTTGTTGGTAATTCCGCTGCTGCTGCTCCTCTTGTAAGCTTCGCTGATGCATAAAATAAAATTTTCCCATTTTCTTTTCTTATTTTATTTTTTGAATGTATTGTTTTTTGTTTTTTTAAATTTCTTTGAAATATATATTTTTTTCTTTAAAATAATATTAGAAAACGTTTGGAAACTACAAAATATGATAAACTACGATTCTAATTATAAAGATTGGAAGTTCAATATTTTGCTCAAAACTGTTCCTAAAATTAGTAACCAAACTTTTGATCTTTTTGCAACTTCGTTTTTTTATTATTGTTGCTTTTTTTTTGTGAGATCTTTGATGCAAAAATTTTGACAAACATGTTTATGTTTTTGTAAATTTTTTCTTAAAAGTTTGTTTAACAAAATTTATAAATAAAAAAACTATAAAAATGAATAAATTTTTTCCCAACGTTTGAAAAATTTTTTTGTTGTTGTTATGAATTCAATCGAAAATAATCAAATTAATATTTCTCATTCTTTGGACGACGAGAATAAGGAGTTTACTCGTCACAGTGGCGATGATAAAAATGAAAATAAAAGTATTGTTAGAAAAATTATTGATGGAGTTGAAAAAATTGCTGATGCTTTAGCTGGAAATGAACGATCTGTCGTTGTTACAGAAAATTCTAAACCATTTTCAAATGATTTTAATCCAATTTCGAGAGGTTTGTTATTGACTTAAAAAATAGGCCAAATATTTATTGAAATTTTTTTAGATAAAAGGCTTCAGAAAAATCAATAAAATGGAAATTAAGAAACTGAAGAAGAAAATAATGGTAAAAATTTAGCAATGTCATTGCGTAAAAATTTTTGATTTTGAAATACTGTAATTTATTATATTTGTTTGTAAAATTTCGAATCCTTTTCAATTTTTGTAAATAAATTTTAATTTTTATATTATTCCTTGGTTACAAATAGTTTGTTTGAGAAGTAAATGTCTGAATTATGTAAAAAAATAACAAAATATTTGGAAAGTAAACAATTTTAGTTTTGACTATTGATTTTTTAACCTACTAAAATTTATATGGAAACCAAAAATGCATATCGATTTACTGATAAGCAAAGTAAATAAAAATATGTTCCACGACCATACATACGTCCATATAAAAGTATAAGAAGAAATGTTTTGAAGTCATTAAAAATTAATATTAGCCCGACATATTTTTTTGAACCTTAAACAAATAATGGTCGGCCACATATATTTTACTTCGCTAAAAATGATCATTTATTTTTAAAACTTTTTTGAAAATTTGATTATTATTGTTTGTTATTTTTATAAAGTTTTTTTACAGAGAACTAAATAGCGATTGTAAAATTTGAATTTACTATAACCAAATTTATGAAGAAAAAATTTTATTAAATAATAAGAATTTTAAATTTAACAATTTTTCAAACAAATGATTTATAAAAAAATCCAGGAGATTCCGGTGCACCTCTCATCAAAATAAGGAAAATAACTTAATTTTGTAACATCGACTTTCAGTTTAAAGTATAAAATTGTTAGTGAATTAAACATTTTGGTTGTGTTTATTTAAAATACATTTATGACAAAATTTCTCTTCAACAACATTAAAAACTCATATTTGCAATTTCAAAACATATTAAAAAAAATGTAAAATTTGTTAAGAAATTAATTAAATAATATAAATTTTTATAAAAAAATTATGGTATTTCATTAACATAATATGTTGGCTTCCAACTTGATGAAACTAAATTTTCAACAACTTCTTTAAATTTGTTTTTAATATGCCCAAGATCCTGCAGATTTCTTTTAAATGTATATCTTACTCCGCCATGCGATGCCATATTAAGTTTAATAAATTCACCCAAAATTTCAGGATCAATGGTTTCGGAAGTTTCATGCAAATCTAATTTAAACCAATGAAGTTTGTTAAAAAGTTTAACTTCATTAATTTTTTTTTAAAGTTTGATTTGAATAAATTTCACATTGATTATCATAAGCAAAATCAGTGACATATGGAACTTTGTTAAGAATATAATTAATTGAAATAGGAATTTCATTATCATCTCGAATGTTGACCTTGCAAAAATTAAGCTTTTCCATTTTTTCATTGGATAACAAAAAATTTATTTCGTTTAAAGAAAAATTTTCTAGTGAAATGCTTAATTCACTTAACGTTAATCGATGAATATAACAACGTAAAATTGAAAAACATTTTCCCCAATGGCAACCTAAACTAGTTAACCAATATTTTGATTTTTCCATCATTGGATAAGTTTTTCCACGACTATCAACAAAACAATAATTTTCTGCACTTATACATCTGTAATAAATAATTTTATCAGAAACCAAAATATTATTCTTTGCAAAAAAATATTTGCATGTTTTTTGAAGTTTTAAAAGTCCATAAGGAGAAGAATGGTTTTCAATGATGTAAGAAATAATAAAATATGGAAGTGGAACGCATTGACGATATGGAGATTTAAATGAGTACTTTGGAACTACAAAATCGTTGGTCATTTTTTTCTTTTACAAAAAACCAAAAATAAATTTATAGCAGAATTTTATTATAGCTTTTTTTGCTTTTAATTTTGATGTGAATGGTTTATTATTCCTTACATACAGACTAGCCTCTGTATGCCCATATAGCTTTAAGATATTTTTTTTATTTAGAAATCTCTTCAGGATTTTTTTTACTGGGTCAGCCTTAACAAAAAATATAGTTAAAAACAATAACAACTATGGATCCGATGTGCGATAATTTTTGTAAGTGAAATAGAAAAATGCAAGAGAAAATACAAACAAAGTTGTTTAAGGAAAATAAAATCCTTTTATTTATTGTTTCAAATAATATTTATGCAAATTTGTTCCAGATTTCCTAAAATTATTTTTGCTTTAAATAAATTAATTAAAATTTGGAAAAAAAATAAGGATTTTTTTATTGCTGAAATGAAATATTTGAATTGCATTTATTGACAAAAACATTTTGGAACCAAAAAAAATCATCGAGCAATCAAAGATTTGCTTGCTTGCGTGCAAAAATAAATGTTGTTTAACTTCTTTTTTTTTATCAGTAAAAAAAAGTCTAAAGGTCTAAAATGCATCAAACAAAAAAATTTTGATTTAAATTTAACACATATCATGAAAACTTTAAATATTATTGTCTCATATTTCCTCTCTGCAAAAATGTCCGCTGTTAAGCTCTTTATTGTTTTGTCTGTAATTAATTGTTTTGGGCTCGGTAGCTGTGTCACGGTAAGTCCATGTCCAAGGTTAATAAAAAAACTTGGAGTCTCACTGCGAAAAAAAACTTGTGTTAATATGAAAAATTCCACAAATAAAAATTTGGAATTTATAGTTTAAAACAATTCGTGGTGAGACTCCTGGTAATTACCTAATTTTTTTTTCTAAAGAATCTCTTTTTTATGCAAATTTTTAGTTCAATTTTCTTCAAACCGATGGCTTCGATGCAAAAGCCAATTGTACAGCATGTGAACAAATTTATCAAACTGCTTTGGCTCATGTCAAACCCGAATCAATAGCAAACTCCACTTCTGCTCGAGCTTTTATGATTGGTGAATGTAATTTTTTTCGACAACAACAAATTCCATTTTGGACTTTTTGTTTTGAAATGTACACTCAACACTTTGATGAATTTTGGCAAGATTTAAAAAATAATGTTGATTCCGTTCAAGCTTGCACAACTTTAGGAATTTGTGTATAAATAAATAAAAAAATTAGGATATTTAATAAAAAAAAATAGTGGACTTTCGTGAAATAAATTTATAGTTTTAATAAACTTTTTAAAACATTGTCAAATTAAAAAAAGCAAGCTTTTTTGTAACAGAAAAATGTCAAATTCACAAAAAAAAAATTAAGAAAAAATATTGTCACCGAAAGAAAATTAGTAATAAAATGTTTTTTTCTTCTTTAGCTCTTTACTTTGTGGCTATTTTTACATTTTGGGTCAAAAGAAAAAATTAATTTTATAATTTTCAAGAATTTATTTGCATTCCACGTTTTTTTAACGAATTTACGCAAAAAACATAACTTAAATTTCTTTCTTTTTTAAATTTTTTATGAAAATTGGATTTAAATTTTTTATGAAAATTGGATTTAAATTTTTTTTTGTCCCATCGGTTTTCAAAAGACTTTTTATTATTATTCTTTTATTCATTTTTTAACTTTCTTAAAATTATAAAAAAATAAAGCCTCATTAAATAAAATAAAATAAATAATTTACAAAACTAGCAAAAACAAAAACATTTTAAAATTTTAATTATAACTTTTCATCATTCCCACTGGAAGGTAACAACTTCTTTATAGAATATCCAGTTTTTCCATCAATTTTTAATTCTAAATTATGGAATGCAGTTAAAGATTGGCGATGCCCAGCAGAAATAAAAGAAATGTCATGGGATAATAAAAGTTGATACATAACTTTTTCCATATCCGATGAAACACTATTCGTGGCTTCATCCAAAACTGCCAAAAGTGGCCGATGATAGAGTAAACGAACAAAAGCAAGGCGTTGAAGTTCACCAGGAGTAAGAGTTTCATGCCAATCAAATTCCACGCTAGCATCCAAGCCTCCACAGCGATCAACGAGGTGGTGAAGTTTGAGTTCGAGAAGAATTTTTTCAATAAATCCACCATCTAAAAATTTTCTTGATGAATTTTATTCCTTAAAAGTTCGTTTTTGAAATAACGAGATTGGTACTAGGATTCTGAACACGAAAGATCGGTTTTTTAATTTTGAAAGATTTTCGATCCGTAACACTTTTTAGTAAATTTAGAATATGTGAGTAAAAAATTTAAATAGTTTTTTTAAAAGCTTAAAAAACTTGTTACTAGGAGTCTCGCCAGGAAAAAAAATACTTATCATAGTTTTTTTCCCTAAAAATGGAAAAAAAAACAAACCTCTAAAATCTCTTTCTTTATCAGATAAATGAATGGGAAAAGCAATTTGCTGTCTCAATGATAATTTTCCAACTGGAAAATAAGCTTTTTGAGGACAATGAAGAATCCGATCGCTTGTAATTCCATAAGTTAACATTCCTAAAAATTGATCGACTATCATATTTGGGAAAAAATTAAAAAATGGATATACCAGATTTAAGATTCCATAATCGCATTAAAATTCTTAAAAATGATGATTTTCCTGCTCCACTTGGACCAGTGACAAGTAAATTTTGACCTTTCAATAATCGAATATTCAAATCTTAAAATTATAAATTTAATTTTACTTTTCTCCTCTATAATTTTTACTTACTGTTCATTAATAAATAATTATTATCATTTGGTAAAGTATAGCAGACATTTGACATTTCAAATAATAAACCTTCTGAAAGTCGAATAGTGGAAATTGATCGATCAATAACTACCGGAATTCCTCCTCCATGGCCATGGCTGTTATTGCTGCCTTCTTCAAATGATTGATTTGCAAGTCCCTCAACTTCAGTGCCTTTTTGGGCTTGTTCGTCAGAATATTCAACAAAATCTGCTATTCTGAAAAAAATAAATAATTACTTAAAGTCTCGAATGGAATTTAACAGTAATCAAAAAATTATAATTTTTTTAAAATTTGGTTACTGTCATTTCTTGGGGAAAAATATTAAAAAAATTTAGTTACCTTTGAAAAACTCCAGCCATTTCTCCAGCATCCATTGCTAAATCCGTTAATCTTGTAAAACTATTAACCAAATAAATATAAACAAAAGCATTATTACTAATAATTTGAGCTAATTTATCAGGAGCTTTATCATCATATGTTCCCAACATAATTATTGGAATAAATTGTAATGCATAACTTAAAAGTCCACCATAATAATCAAAAAATTGTTTGAAAACTATAAAATTAATTTTATTTTTATTTTATTTTTTCGTTGCCCGACTAATTTAATAGAAAAAACTTACAATTATTTGGTAATCGCCAAAGTACCAAGAAAAATTGTTTTTTAATTAAAATATTAAACAATCGATTGCATTCATTTTGTTCAAAATTTTCGCATTTGTATAAAATGGACGATTCTGCATTGTCTCGAATTGAAACATGTTTGTATCTAAAAAAACCAGTCTATTAATTAATAAAATATTTTAGTAGTCTTGAAAAAAAGAGTTAAAAGCATACCGAAAATCCCCTTCTGATTTTTCCACTCTGGCACTCCATTTAGCTAAAGGAGAAATTAAAAATTTATTTATTATTGTTCCAATAACAAAATATCCATAACAAATTCCAACACCCAACATTTCGGCACTAAAATCAACCAAAAAATATTAAATAAAAGTCCAAAGTTTGGGATTGATTCTTACGTTTGATAAGTTTGATAGGTATAATAAGCAATAACAAAAGGACCCGAAAGAAATACAGGAATTATATTTACTGCTAATCGATTGCACACTCGCTCTACATCTTGGGTAATACGTTGATCACTAAAAAAATTAAAGGACAAAACAAAAAAATATTATTTTTTTCAGATTTTTAAAAATTTTCATAAAGCAAATTTTGAAATTAAAATTACAAAAAATTTTTTTGAACAATAAACAATAGTAACAAAAATAGTCCAAGTTTTGCAAAATCCGAATTACTATCGTTTATAAATAAATTAAAAAAAATTTTTTTTCTTAGTTTACTACGGGAAAAATTTGTTATGAATTTTAAAATTAGCATAATCGGGATAGATAAGTTTAGCCAAAAGTCGAAATAATTTTTTGAAAAACGAATTACAATAACAAAAATTAATAATTTTTTAGCAAAAATTTGGTTATTTTCCTTTTCGCCGAAGAATCCAAAATTTATTTTTTAAGTTTCTTTAAATTTTAAAATTAAAAGCAACAAAAAAAAACTCACGGGTTATCAATTCCTTCTCCATCAACACAATTAATTCGATAATAAACATTATTTTTAAAATATCTTCTTTGCAGCGAAGAAACTACATTCCTTCGATATGAAACATATAATAACCATGAAACAAAAGTTATAGTTGCTAAAGTTCCAGTTTTTGCGACATACATTAAAGTTCCTTTAATAAAAATATGCCAAAATCCATTATAATCTTTTGATAATAAAACTGCATACATATCACCCGGATATTTTCCAATTCGATTAGTTAAATATTCACTCAAAGCATTTAAACCCATAATTATGAAAGTAAAAAAGAATGCCCATTCCCAAGTTGGATAAAATAATGGAAATAATTTTGGGATGCTTTTAAAAAAATTTATTCCAAATGTATGTTCATTTGAAAAACGTTTGGGTGGAGTTAGAGGTTCTTTATCCATGGTTGAGACACGTAAATATCTGAAAATTGAAATGAATAAAAAAAATAATCGTAATTTAATGCAGAAATCTTAAAAATATGCAGCTTGTAATTTTAGTGGACAGAAGCGTGGCAAAAATTGTCCAAACGAAAATTATAAACTTATGAAAAAAATTAAATACTCTTTTTTAAAGTCAAAAAAGACAAGTTTTTAAAAAAAAATTATCTTTATTAATAAAAAAATTTGTTACAGAAAGTCGTGCAACAAAAAATTTCAAACCTTCTAAAAACAAAATCTTAAAAACTTTCGTAGAAAGAATCCCGTAAACTATTTTTTTAAATCGCAACATTTTTTTATTAGAATCAAAACTTTAGAAAAAAAAATATATTGTAATAAAGCAATAAATCATTATCAACAAAAAAAAATTCAAATTAAAGCGTTTTTTTGGTACTCTCAATTTTTTATTTCTATAAAAGGTATGAGAAACAACAAAGAGTAAAGTCAAACTAAAAGCAACGTCCAAGAAGAAAGAAAAGTTCAAAAAATTTTGAATGCTCATTGTTTTTCTTTTTCTTTTTTCTTAATCTTTGTCCAAAGTTTTTTCTATTTTTCTATTAGAATCAAACACATTTTGATTTAGAGAAAAAAAATGAAACAAACTGTCTGGGCTGGAAAGTGAAAAGAATTAGCTGCTTATCAAAGATTTGTGTTTTTCCATAATCCCTGCAACCAACCCCAAGCTGAGAAAAAGAAAAAAAGAAAAAGAGCCATCCTGTTTCATTGCATTTTTTTAAAGCGGTTTTTCAACCCAAAGTCTAATACTTTTTTTGAGTTGAAAAGCTAGCTTAAAAACTTCATCGCGCATTGATCAAGGATAATATAATAATTAAGCATTAATTTTTTTAATAGAAAAAAATGTTGCAAATTTTTGGGTCTAAAGTTATAAAGAAATAAAAGTAAACAAACCTTCGATAGAAAAACATTTTAAATATATTTAAATTTACAATTCCAAATACGTTTAAATGAGTTGCAAAAGAAAAGAAAACTAAAACTAATCAATCGATTGTTAAAACTTTAAAAAAAAAAGTTTGAAATGTATTTCTCTTGTCTGGTCGTCGTCCATCGAAAAAACAACAATGTTCGCGATTAAAAAGCGCACAAAGTTTCTAAGTTTTTTTATTCTTTTGCAATTATTGTGTTGTTTTTTTATTTATCTTTGCAAAATGGAAAAAAAACAATAAATTTGTTTAGAAAAAAAACTATTTTTGCTACTTTAATTCCGGATTGATATCAGTTGAAAAAAGTTGTAATTTTATTAATAAAAAATTTAAGAAGAAACACTTAACGCCAAAATTGCGTGAAACTATTCTGTTTGATTTTTAAAAAACTTGACGCGTAGAAATTCTATAAAAAAAACACCAATGCTTTTAAAAAAATCTATCTTCTGTAGAATTTTTTTGTTTCATTTTTTTAATATTCCTTCAAATTGCATCGAAAATCTTTGGTTGATTTATTTCAGAAAGAATTTTAGTGAGAGAAAAATAGACTTTAATATTTATAAAAAAAAATGAAGCAATTATTTATTTGATTAATATAATTTTTTATCGTTTTACAAAAATTAAGAATGCATCAATTTAATTTAAATAAAATTAATTTAAGCGGCGAGAAGAACACGTTTCATAACTTGACGTTCAAAGCGCTGAATATCACGTTGAGGAAAAATGACACCAAAATAATTTAATTCATCTCGAAGCTTTTTGAGAAGTTGAAGGAGTTCTAAAATTTTTGTAATTTTATCCATAGTTAACATATTATGTTTTGATAAATATTCAATTATTTGATTTATAATTGATTGATCCATAGAAGAAGATTTGGAGCCATTGGAAATAATAGCTTTAGCGAGGAGCAAATTTTTAAGTTGTTGTTTTGCTGAAGGTTTTTCTTTTTTTGTTGGAGGTTCCAAAGTTACTGTTTCACCCATGCTGGAATTTACAGGAGTGATGATTGGTGGTGGCTGAGAAGTTATGGGCGAAACAGTGGGACCACCAGAAGGTGGTGGTTGATTACCAAATATTTCAGTAATTAATAAAGCAATTTGTTTAATCAATGATCCAATTTCAAAAAGTCGATCCATAATTCCAGGTGAATCGACATTGCTGCTGCCGCCGCCATCGACTTTTATTGGAGTTGAAGCCGCAGTTGAAGTTGAAAAAGTTGGAAACAAAATTGCAATAACAAAAAAGCATACGATTAAACAACGCATGATTTTTGTTCGAAAAAAGAAAAAAATACAATACAAAAACAAATCGAATTTCAAAGCTTTTATAGGAAAAATAGTTGTTGAAAGAAAAGCGATTTTTTTTTCTCGATTCATCAAAGCACAACTTTTTGCTAATTAATGTCGAGAAATGAGACATAAAGGAGTTGAAAGAAAGCCGTATACAAAATTGTTATGGCAGAATTAAAATGTTCAAAGGCTGTTTTTATTTTAAAAAAAATTATTTTTGTTTTTATGTTTGCTTATTAAAATGAAAAATAATTTAAAAGGTTATGTTTTTTGAGTCATAAACATGATTTATTAAAATTTTCATAGAAATGCGTTTTCTTCACTTCCATCAATAAAAGGATAAATACGTTATAAAGAAATTTTCCAACTTAAAAAAAACTTTTTAATATAGCTAAAATTATTTATTTCTAAACTTCTTTCTTGTTTAGCTAAAAGAAATAAAAAACAAGTAACTCAAATTTCACACCATTAGCTTTTCATATATTAATTATTTTATTTATTTGCAATTCATTCTTTTATTGGTTTCATAATTTAGGTGATATAATATTTTGGGTTTTTTTAAATTTTATTCTCATAAATTTGGTACAAAAAATTTTAAAAAATAATCAAAAAAATATTCAAAGCAAAATTTCGAAAAGAAATGGCTTCATTTTCATCTAACACACAGCAAAGTCTTATTTTTTGGTTTTGTTTCATAAAGACTTTTTTTAAAGGTTACTGAATTCGCGCACTTTTTTATATCATAAAATTTAACATTCCAGTTTTTTCAATTAAAAAAAAAAGAATGGTACAAAAGACTCATTTTTTTTTTTCGATGGAAAGGCAATATTCAGAAAAGAAAGAAATGTCAAATGTCAAATATTAGGATCACAGAAAGGTAAAATAAATATTCAGCGTAAAAGAAGAAACATATCTTGTAAATAAAATACATGGGTAAATATCCTCATTATAATGACGACGACAATGTTAGTTTAAAATAACCAATTTTACGAGTGCAAAATTTATTATATTTTTTATTTTTTTTATAAAGCGAAATAATGTCCAACTTTGCATTCTTTAAGTAACGAATTCAACAGTATAAATATGTGAAATCCTTCGGCATAATTGGTCGTTCTTATTCTTTTGATAGGAATTTTTTAGTTTTGCTTGCTAGCAACCATTTACAAAAAAAAATGAGCTTTGTTTTTGATTTGAGTTTTTTAAACTTTTCTTTAAAGCTTTATCTTCATTTATTTAAATTTAAAAAAATTTTAAAAAATAAAAGAAAAATGTAAAAAAATATTCAAAAACAAAAGCATTTAAAAAATATTTTTCTACTTTAAAAAAGAAACACCTTTTTGGAAGGGATAAAAGGCGCGAAACAGAGCAAAAATTTTTTTGACAGACTTTTTTGAACGACGAGCAGATAGATAGATGCCTGCGATCAAATGTCATATTTTAAATTAGCTTAACAAAAGAAAAATAAGCATCAAACAAACAACCAAAAGAAAACGAACATTTAGGGCAGTCATATGCTGCGTTTACACTTTTTTCTATCAATTAAAAAGGAAATGTGTCACAAAAAAAACTTTTTTCCTAAAATTTACAATATGCTAATTAAAAAATAACAACTTAAAGCTTTTCAAAATATTTTTGCTTCGGCTTGTTACTTTTTTTTCCAATTAAAAAATGTTTGATGCCTTCTCCATATTTTGTTTTACTACGATTTATGTCATTTCTATTTATTTATTTGTTTATTTAACCTTGTTGAAAATTTTATGACGGTTGAAAAATTTTGATTTTGAACTCTAAAATTTTTGTTGAGCTTTGCTTATTTAAATTATGCAAAAGTTTAAAAAAAATTGACAGAAATATTCAAAAAAAGAAAATAAAAAAATGTGGGTCTTACGCACGCTGCTTCCAAACGATGGCAGATGGTGTTGCAAAAAACAGAGACAAATTTTCTTCTTCTTTTTTTTTATTTTGTTGAGAGTCCTTTTCTAAACATATATTTGGTGGTGCTGTTTTGATCTTTAGTTTTTTTCACAGATGAAAATTTTTTTAATGTTATCCTTTCGAATTTTTTTCTTCACAAAAAAATAATAAATATCTGCACTTGTGTTTCCCAACAACTTTATAGTCATTATTGGACAGTTCAACTTTTCAACAAAGAAAATAAATTGCAATAACTATCAATTTAATAACAAAATATTTTTATGGCGAAAGAAATAATAAGCATTTACATAATACATTCGAGTTAATAAAAACTCAAGTTCCATAATATTTTTATGATTATTAATAATTATATATGTGAAAAAAAAAATACCAAAGGTCAGCTTTTTTCTTTCCACTTAAATATATCATCCATAGACGGAGGTGTGTCTGTACCAGCCAACGACAACCCATTCCATTAACGATATACATATACTTATATATTTAACAACTTAATGGAAAAAATTTTTTTTTATTATTGCTATTTTTATTTTTTACGGTCGTGTCTTTTTTTTATATCGCAGCTTTTATGGATAAAAAAATATTTCAGAATTAAAAACCTTTTAAAACCAGCGTCAAATGTTTTAAAGAAAAATTGTTAAATTTTTTTCCAAATGTTTCTTTGCTCTTTTCTTTTATTTATTTCACCTGCTTATTATTCCCAAACTTTTGACACGCTTTTTTTGTTGCAATTTTTTTTAGCAAAGTTGAGTTTATTTTTCTGCGAAATCTCGGCTTTTTGTTTCTATTGTTGGAAATAAAGCCGATGTTTTTTTGTTTCTGAGAAAGAAAAGATTATTAATGGATCTAAAAATGATTTCTAAAAATTTAAAAGGCATAGAAATTTTTCTTTATCAAAAGTTACTAGAAACTTGGATAATTTCAAAATACGTGCTCATCCTTCATAACTAAGGAAACTTATAGAAATAAAAAATTAGACAAATTTGGAAGAAAAAATATTACATTTTGGTAATTCAGGCGATGTTCGCTTTTTCCAAACAAAAAAACGATATTTTAATTAAATTTTTTGTTACTTAAAATAAGCGCTGATGAATTTCGGTGAACTGAACCGTAAAACCTCCAGCGCTGCTTAGAATTCAATAATTCCATATATTTTTATTTTCTGTAACAATTCTTTGGTGTCTTTCTTTATTTCTTCTTGATTTACAACAACTTTTGGTAAATATTTTAACCGATTTTATAATTCTCTCTTCGTCATCAGCTCGTTTTCACTGATCTCTTTTTTTTCGTTCCGGGTTTAGTTTATGACTAGTTCTTTGAAATCATTACCAATTTTCTCAAAAGCTAATATTTTTATGATGTCAATAAAAACCTATGAATTTTATTGAGACAGGTGTCAAAAAAGCTTTAAAAACTTCATCCAACTAAAAAAAATTGAAGTATGTATAAAAGTTTTTTTAATTTAAGATTATAAAGAAAAGATTTTTTTTGAATAACTGGAAAAGCATAATGATTATAAAAAAAATGCAATACGCATAAGTGCAAATAATTTCGCCATCATAGGTTACTAATAATAATATGTTGCAAATTTACGTTAAAAAAATTTCTTTGCCTTTGCAATTTGTGAAAAACTTTGCTTTTCTTAGTTTGATGCTGATTAAATATTTTGGAGCCTATCATTTTAAAGAAGGAAAGAAAAAACTTTGACTTGAAATAATAATAGCAATTATGGGAAATTTTGAATTACTTTTTGAGTTAGTCTGTGGCATCGAGCTTCAACATGCGTTTTTTTCTTTTTCAGAACTTTGGTCATTACTCGTGTTTTTAGTTTTAGTATTAACATTTTTCTGGTGCATTTTCTTTTAACATTTAAGATTTTATTGATCTAGCCATGAATGTTTAAATTTTTCCACTCAATTAAATGTCTTTCAGCAATCTCAAAATTTTTTTTACAAATTGTTTATAATTTTGCTTTTCTTTTGTCCATTTTTTTTGTATGATTAAAGATTTTATAAAAAAAATTTCTTAAAAGAAAATTCATCTCTAAATTTAAATATAATTATTAAAATAAAGAAAAGTTTATGAAATTATGAAAAATTAAAATATTTATTCTATCTCTTTCTTCAAAATGAGCTTATGAGCCTTCTCCCTGAGACAACGTTTAAGCAATTAAACAAATTTACAAAAACAAAAAAACTAAAAAATAGTGTTTGTTCAAAAAAAAATTTTAAGTTGTTGAAAAAATAATTGCAGCTTTGTATAAATTTTTTACCAAAAACAAAGATTACAAATAAATTGCACGCCCTCTCTCTGTCCCTGTTTCTACTTTCTATTTACTATAATCTTAGAGGATTTTTAGTTTCTTAGAATAAAATTTAGATAGAAGTCACCTATTATTACTATTTTAAAATTTTCTAAGATAAAAACATAAAAACAATTTCTTCTTTTTTTTGTGTTTTCTGTTTTTTTATTATCAAAAATAGGAGGGTTACAAATGTTCAATAAAAGAATAGAATTCTGGCGGCTCTAGTCTTACAGCGCAAGTAAGCGTGCTCTTGATACGATATTGGATTTACTTAATAAAAATAATTTAAAAGTTATTAAACTTTTTTGTTGCTTTGCCATAAATTTTTATTGGGATAATTGAACTTTTGACCTTTTATAATTTTTTATGATTGCTTAAAAAATGGCGCCATCTAGTCTCACCACGATTCACATTTAATATTTTGAAATGTGTAAAATCGTTTGGAGTTAGACAAATAAGTTTAAAGAGTGCTTTTTGCCTGTCGTGTTTTGATGTTTTAAAATTAATAGTTTTGTATTTATCACATTTTATACATACTTTTTTTTACTTACTTACGTCGTCAAAAGCCCCATCAAATTTAATGGAAAAAGAAAAACTTTAACGCGTAATACATTTCACTTTTTTTACAGGTGCCATTCAACATTTTTTTTTATTTCAACTTTATCGTTGCCATTTTGAAGTTTCAAGATTCTTGTTATTTCATTTCATTTTCTATATTATTATTATTAACGACAAACGAAAACGAAGAAAAAAAAATTAATGGAAAAAAGGCGAGTAATTTTTATTTTTCTTACTTTAAAAAATTCCACCTGCCAATTTTGCCAATATCTTGAAAATATGAAAGTACTTTTTTTGTTAGTCCGTTTAACACAGAAAAAATACATGCTTTCATTTTTTTAATCTGTAATTATCTTGACTTGGCTGCTTTTTTTTCAAAGTTGTATTTTTTTTTTTTGATATATGTTTTTGAGTGGCAGCAATTTTAAATTCGAAAAAGCTTCCTTTTTAATGGAACTTTATTTTTTCCAATTATTTTGATTTTATTTATTTGTTTAACAACATTCCTAAATTTTTATAATATATTTTTTTTTGTCGTGGAGAGGCATTTTTTGAACCCCTAAATTTTAATTCGGTATATCGTATCACTTTGTTTTGTTTTTTAGTTAGATACTTAAAAAAAAAATTTAGTAATAGCACTAGAATAAAAAAGATACCATAGGTTTTCCAAAAAAAATGCGTTAGTTTTTTTTTGTTGGAGTCAAAATTCACAAAATTTGGCATAAATTATTTGTTGCCTTTAACCATTTAGTTTTTTACATTTTTTTCTTTTCCCTGGTCTTACTTTGATTTTAGTAATCGATATTTAACAACTATAAAAGAAGGAACAAATTTTGATATAGCTAAAAAACAAAGACATGTCGCCTTTCATTTATTTTTTTATTGCCAACTTTTTAACTTCTCTAAAAAAATCAAATTACATGAATAAATACATATTGCATGTGATAACTTTAATAACACAAATACGCCTCCTCTCTTTTTTTTCAATGTCAAAATACACCAATGTTTTTGGTTGTAAAAAGAAAAACTCATACTTTTTTTTATTGATAATTAATTTTTTTTTTGCCAAAAATGGTGGAAAGAACTTTCTTTTTTTTCTTCAATACCAATAACTAATATTTTATTTATTATTTTTTTCTTTTTTTTGCCGCTCAAAAACTCAAAAAACCACCTTTTAAGAAACTCTTGTCTCCATCTTTCCTTCTTTTTTTCTCTTCTGATGATCTCTAGAAGTTTTTTTACTTTTCACCTGTTTTTTTTTCTGCCACTTTTTATTTTTGAGAAAAAGAGAAAGAAAGAAAAGTAGCAAATGTTTGAAAAGTTGTTGTTTGCTACTAATATCATAAAAGCGTCAAATCAATGACTTTTCTTACTTATGTTTTTAAGATGAAAAAAAATTTATAAAGCCCATTAATTTTTCTTTATTTTTTAAAAAAAGAATTAAGAAAATTTAAAAAAATTAAAAAAACGCTTTTTAAAATTTCAAAATCAAAAAGATTTTTTGTCAGAAATATTTGTGTTTTCTTTTAAATTTTAAAATATCATTTTTTGATTTTTTTTTTCAGAAATTAATAAACAATTGCGCCAATTGTGATTAGTCGAACGCCGTCGGAGACGGACTTTCAAGTCACTTCATTACCTGTTAAAAAGAAACCCAAAATGCCTACATCATCTAAAAGTGGGAATAATAATAATAATGATGAAGATCCGGGTGAAGCATATGGATGGTCGTGTTCTGCGGTGCTTTGTTTTGCTGGAAAGCAGCCATATGCTCGGGAGCCACATTATAAGGATTTGGCAATAAAAAATCAAATGATTGAACAAGAATTAGAGAGGGAAAAAATTGCGAGTAAAAAAGTTATGAAAATTTTATTATTGGGTATGTTTAAAAACTATGGAGTTACAGTAGGGTTAAAAAACAATAATATTAATTTTTCATATTAGACTCTTGGTTAATTAAAAGTTTTATAAAAATAATTTTTATCTTTCAATTTAATTTCGTGAACGAAAAAATTTAAAAAAATTAAGCTTTTGTTGTGAGATTCCCAGAAACAAAAATTTTTTTGTTATGTATTTTGTATGTATTTATTTTTTTAGGCGGGCCTGAATCGGGTAAAAGTACAATATTTAAACAAATGAAAATTTTACATATGAATGGATTCAGTGATTTGGATATGATTAATTATAGATATCTCGTTTATAGCAATGTTATACAAGCTGTATCACAATTAATTGAAGGTGCAGAACATTTACAAATTCCCATAGATCATGTAAATGAAGTGAGTTTCAAACTTTTGGATTCAATAATTCAAAAAAATTCCTTCCTTTTTTTATTTTTTCATTTTTTGCTTTAAAAAAATTTGGTTTATAATTAGTGCTTCTTTTTTCTTCTCTACTTGAAGGAAGGCATTTCCGGTGTGGTGTATATATTTTTTATGGCAGGCGAAAGTAACATTTTTTTAATGCCACTAAATTATTGGTTGGAAAAAAAAAATATTGTTTTGATGTTTTTTAACACTTTTTTTATTTTACAATTTCCATTTAAAGTGTTGCTTTTAAAATACAAAATGTACCTCTGAAAAATTCATACTGTAACTTGCACTTTTCAAGTAAATTACTAAAATACATAAATTATAATTATTTTCATTTTTTGATTTTTTAATTAGCTAAATAAATTTGTTTGAAACAAAACTTTTTTTAAATATTAATTTTTAAAAAATTCAGAAATAAAGAATAATTTTGACTTTGATTTTTTGCTTTTCTAATCCTAAATTCTTGAATGATATAAACAACTAATTTTTTTTAGCAAGATGTAAAAGAATTTACATATTATTTTAAAACCACTCATCCATCGGAAAGAGAATTAACAAAAGATGTAACAAAAGTTATCGCAAAAATATATCAATCACAATTTGTTAAAAGTGTTATATTGCGTCAACATGAAATAATATTGCTTGATTCAGCTGTTTAGTAAGTTTCATTAACAAACAAAACAAAAAGCTTTAAAAAACAATTATTTTTGGTGGATTTTTCTTTTTAGTTTTTTGGATCAATTAGATAGAATAAGTGCAACCGATTATAAACCAACTCATCAAGATGTATTGCGTTCAAGAGTCCCAACAGCAGGAATAAGTGAAATTGAATTTGCATATAAACATGTTACTTTAAAGTATGCTTTTTATAAAAATCTTAAAAGTTACGAGGAAAAATAATTCTACGCCTAATTATTTTTAGAATGGTAGATGTTGGTGGACAAAGATCCGAACAAAGAAAATGGATTCATGTTTTTGATAGTTGTAATGGTGTGGTAAGATTTTTTATTTTCTGACGATTTCCAAAAAAAGTACAAAGTTAAAAAAAAAATCTGCATCATTGAAGAGCATTTTTTCTTCGATAGTTTTTGTGTCGTCGATATACCCAATCTTTCCAGTTAGAACAAAACTTTATTTTATGAGAATAAAAAAAATTTCCAGATGAAACAAAATTTATGCAAATTTTATTTAAGTTTTGTGTTTTTACGAACGAATTTTTGATTTGAATTTGTTCGATTTACTTTGCTTTTTAATTTCCCGAAAATTTTTAACTTCCTCTAAATTTTTTTTATTCTTTTCAAGCATCAAAGCCATAAAAAGCTATGACTATAATTAATTAAAAAATATGTGTACTCATTTTATAATAAATTTTTTTATTTATTATTTTTTAGCTTTTTATTGCCGAAATGAGTGGCTATAACCAGCTGTTAAATGATGGAGAACAAACTGTGGTAAGCTTGCTTCGTTTATTATCGTCATCCACCACCAAAACCAAAAGTTTTTCTTCTTTCTTTTTTTATTTCCTTTTTCGAACATATTTTTTTACACCTGTAATCAAAAAAAAAAATTTTTTTTTAAGAGTTTATTGGTTTTTAAAACTCTAACACCATTTTCTGTGAAACTTAAAAATGATGTGAACTCAAGAAAAAAAAAATTGATAAATACGCATTTTTTTAGAATCGATTAAAATACAGTATGTATTTATTTAAAAGAATAGTGCGAAATAAATGTTTTTCAAAACGAACAGCAATAATATTATTTTTAAATAAATATGATATTTTTAAAGAAAGAATTGAAGTATTTCCATTGACGACGTGTTTTAAGGGTTACAGTGGTAAGAATTTTTTTAATGATCTTTTTTACATATTTGAAACTTAAAAATGCACTCAAAAAAAATATAGAAAGTTTAAAAAAAAATTGATTCAAAAGTTAAAATAAAAAAGCTAAAATCTTCTCATTTTTTTTTGTAAACAAAATGGAATTTAGCAAAATCCGCTCAAGACCTCATAAAAATTTATATTCGTTTCGAGACCCTAAGTTATAACTTTCTCTTTATTTTTGACTGCAATTTTAAGAGTTTTTTTTATTTCTTCCATCTTCTGTTTTTCATTTCCTTTCTATTTTTTTGTTTCCTGGAAAAAGTCCAGGTTTTTAGGGTTGAATGAAATGGAACGTTTTATTTTAGGAAAAAATGTTGCTGAAGCTGCAGCAAATTATATTAATGATAGATTTCAAGCTATGGTACCATCAGAAATGCAAGCGGAAAAACCAGTATATTCCCATTTTACTAATGCCACGGATACACGAAATATCGATCGAGTATTTGAAGCTTGCATTGATGTTGTATTTAAAGTATCTATGGAAAAAGTTGGATTTATGTAAAATAAATTATATATAAAAATATTTAATAATTTCTTCAGTCAAGTGTTAATTTTTTTGTGATAAATAATTGTAATTAATAAATATAATATTTAAAATTAATTTAAAGTAACAACACGTCGGTGGAAAATGCAAAACGGAACATAAACTTTGAAAGCAAAGTGAATCAAAAAAATAAATAAATAAAAACCTTGTATAAAATAAAGATTGATAAATCTTACCATTCTTTTGGTTTACAAGTATAGGTGACGAACGATGTATATAAATCTTTTGAACCAAATTTTCCAAGCTTTGGACAAAGTTTTTTTGTCGGTGATCGCTAATTGAGTTTTCATATAATTATTTTCTAAATCTAAAACTTAAATATCATAAAATTTGGATGCATTAACCTTTTTCGAATTTGTTAAAATATTAAAAACTTTTTTTGGCGCTCCAAACTTCCATATTTTTAACTTTTAAAAATTCTGCTTTCCTTAATTAAGCTTTCAAAAGTTTCTCAAAAAAATTTTTAACTGGAAAAAGAAAAAACCTGCTTTGTTGAAAAAGCAAGTGAAATCTTCGAAATGAATTCTGCTCAAGCTTTGAAATGTGAAATTAATGAATTAAACAAAAAAAATTAAACTCTTATTCCTGTTTTTTATTATCGCTTCTAAAATTAATTTTAACAGATAAATGCAAATATTTAAAGTGAAGCAAAAAAAAAAAAGTAGCAAACGACTTTGTCGGTTAAACAAAATAATTTTAAACTATAAAATTTGTAGTATAGACATAGAAGAAACATATATATCTAGAAAAAATTGTCAGCATTTTTTTCCTGTCATTTTTAGTAATAATTTTAAAATTTTACTGTTTTTTTGTTTGTCAAAAAGAGTTTTTCTCACTTCGAAATTAATTTTATAAACTTAAAAACAACTAAAGTTTAAAAAAATTGGCGCCAAATTTATTGATTTATTATTTAATTGCACCAAAGCCATTTCACCACTTAGTTATACCTTTTTTTATTATATTAATTTCCACTTAAAAAATCATAAATCTAATAATCGTTATTTTGCGTTAATATCATTCATAGTATAGTTTTATTTCGTTTAAGGATACTTTTACTTATTTTGTTTTGTCTTTCTTTTATTTATTCCTTTAAGATGCATTTTCTGTTACTTACTTGCCTTAAAGAAACCATTATGACAAATAGGTCGCAATGTGGCAGAAAAACAAATAATAAGAGCTCTTTGGTTTTCATTTATTATTATTTATTTTTTTCATTCAATCTTCGATTAAAAAATATTCATTTGCTTAATTCCGTTTCTCAAATTTTTATTCTTGAAAAATTTTATTATTATAATTTAAAATTTCAGGAAAATGCGTGTATTCGAATCTTTTGCTTCTCAACAATTTTCTTTTCCTCATCCAATTATTAATTATGTTTTAAAAAGCAAACAAAGTTCAATCATTTATCAAAAGTTGATTCAAACTTGCAAATGTTTTTTTGTTAAAAATCCCGTAATAGTTGTGGATCGCTTATCCGCTAGTCGGGGAAAATATTATTTGAAAACAGAAAAAGATGGAGTTTATTATAGTGATGAAAATGAAAATGGAAAGTTTTGGATTTGTAAAGATTTTTCATCTTCTAGTGAAAAAGTCCAAATCTCGAAGCTGATTCGAAAAATTTATAAATGCGACATAAATTGGTTGCATCTTCAAAATCAAACAATCACTTTTAAAGAATATTTAAAAATTATTGGAAAAGGTAGCTTCGAGTATATTTCTCTTATAGATGTGAATATAATATTTGATAATGGAGCTTTCGCACCATTAGAAGCAATTATAGAAAATTTATCAAATGTAAAAGAATTATTTATGTAAGTTTATCTAATCGATAATAAACATTTCTAAAAAACCAACCAAAAAATGAAATTAAGAATTTTTATTTTTAGTCATTTACCGAACATTTCTAACCATTGGATTACGCCACAAACAGTTGAGAAATTACTGAATTTTACTGCCTTTGACAATTTGGTTGACTTCCATTTAGAAAACATTCCTGCTTCTTTTGACCTTGAAGCTTTTGAAGAATTTATAAAAGTTAGAAATTTATTTTGTTATTTTTTGCAATCATTTTTTATATTTAGAATCATCCTGATTCGAAAATCCATTTGTGGTTTGCAAACTCACTGTCTCGGGATGATTACAAGCGATTGAACAAAATAAGAACAAAAATAATTCGTTTATTCAACTATAGAAGTTTTCTTAGTATAGTATTTTTTTGATGAAAAGTTTTTCTTTGTTTTCTTTGTCTCTTATTTATTATTTACTTTCGATAAATAAAACTTATATAACCAAATTTATGAAATGTTTGAAGGAAAAAAACTATTATTATTACTTTTTTTGCATATATGAAAGAAAAACCTTTTTTTTAATTTCCATTTTTCATAGAGAAATAATGGCCACGTTATTCATGATTCAAAAGCACAAATTCGATTGTATAAACGGGAAAGGATTCATAAAAATCTATGCCCAACAGTAAAAAAACCGATTTTTGAAGAAATATCGATATCATATCGCCAACTTTGATGTTCAGCAATTATGATTGTTTTTAAAACTTATATTAGCAAAATGAGAAATAACTAACGATATTGATATAGCTTCCAGTATTTTTTCTTCACTTTTTTTAAATTACTTGAAAAAATAGCTTTGTTGCCATATGTTTTTATATAAACTAGGTTTAAAGCGCCCATCGGCCCGCAAGTAAAAGTTATAACCACCCTTAATGATAATGTTTACAGCCAAAAAAAAATCTTAAACCATTTTATAAGCCATTTTTTGTAAGAATCGAGCTTTTTCGAAGGATTTTGGGATTTCAAAAAAAAGTAAATTTCGCAAATTGACTTTTCTTTGACTACCCTTAGGTTTTCGAGGTCGCTGATCACGAATCTGACCTTAGTTTAATTGGTTTCGAAGCGAAAAGTTGAGATCCAGAGGTCTCTAAACGAAAACCCAACTTTTTTTTAAGACGCTTTTTTTAAAAAGTGTTTAGACCAAAAAATAGCAAAAAATACGCTGATTATTTTTGTAATTGATGCCAAACATACAAGTATAGGCACAAATGGGTCAAAAGTCCATTTTAAGGAAAAATTCATCGCTTCGCTTGGGAAAACTCGAAATCTGTGGCTCGTGCTTGGGTTATTGTTAACATATTCGGATTCCCCATGAAATTCTGCCCTAGAAACTTTGAAATGTAAAAAAAAATGCGTGGCCAATGGGAAATGGTGACTGGCGGAATGAATTACATCAATATGAGGTATATCAACAAGTAATTAATAAATACATGTGAAAAATACAAAATCTTAGCCAAAAACGTAGAAAAAATTATTTAATGATTTTACAAATCGATAAAGCTTCATGTTGTTATGCTTTTCGATTTTTCCCACATTTTTGAAGTTTAATAGTAGCAAACGATGATCAAAAAATTCAAAAATCTCAAAATGTGGTATTTAAATTCAAAACGCATCATTTCTAGACCTAATTTGGGTCGTAGAAACCGAATTTGACATCAGAAAAAATATTTCATAAGCAAGTTAATGAGTTATGAATTTTTGAAATATGCAAATTTTTTACTATGCTATAACTCAATTTTAGCCTTGTCAACCATAGAAACTGTTATCAAATTCGGTTTCTACGACCCAAATTAGGTCTAGAAATGATGAGTTTTAAAAATAAATACCACATTTTTAGAATTTTGAATTTTTTGATCATCGTTTGCTACTATTAAACTTTAAAAATGTGGGAAAAATCAAAAAGCATATCAAAGTAAAGTTTTATCACTTTGTAAAATCATTAAATGAGTTTTTCTACGTTTTTGGCTAAGATTTTGTATTTTTCACATGTATTTATTAATTACTTGTTGATATACCTCATATTGATGTAATTCATTCGGCCAGTCACCGAATTCAATTTGTGCAGGTTTTTTTTTCTAGACTTCCATTTTTCTAGGATGAAATTTCAAGGAGAATCCAAAAAAATAATCAACCGCCGGGCACCGGTCACAGATTTCGAGTTTTCCCAAGCGAAGCGATGAATTTTTCCTTAAAATGGACTTTTGACCCATTTGTGCCTATACTTGTATATTTGGCATCAATTACAAAAATAATCAGCGTATTTTTTGCTATTTTTTGGTCTAAACACTTTTTAAAAAAAGCGTGTTATAAAAAAGTTGACTTTTCGTTATTAGACCTCTGGATCTCAACTTTTCGCTTCGAAACCAATGAAACTGAGGTCAGATTCGTCATCAGCGACCTCCAAAACCTAAGGGTAATCGAAGAAAAGTCAATTTGCGAAAATAAAAATTTTCGATAAATTCTAGCGAAGTTCGATTTTTAGAAAAAATGGCTTATAAACATTCAAAGTACAGAAATTATTTATAGTAATTGAATCAGAATTTTTGGAATAAACTCTAACCAGTGGTTCTCCATCTTCTTCAACTTTGCTAAATAATTTTCATTGTTTCGATGATTTGACCTACTTCAAAATGTGTGAATTTCCTTATTTTTTTAATCTCGTAGAATTAGAAAAAGTCAAAAAAGTAAAATTAAAACTTTTCCTTTTTTTTATAAATCAGTACAAATAATCAATATTATTATTTTCACTATTTTTTGCGTATTTATGGCCTGCAAAAAGAAAAAAAACCATCAATAACTGCCTAATAATACAATAATATTTTCAGCTTTGGATTTAAGGCATAATTGAAAGGAAAAAAGATAGGTAAATATATTTGTTGTCATTCAGAAGAAAAAAGAAAGAGAAAACTCAACCATCCCGACCTTACAAAGCGGGAAGAAATCAGGTCGCTCTCAGGTAAACTACATGCAGCAGCCAACAGAAAACAGGTTACCTGAGAACTCGAAGTTTACCTGAAAAGTTCATGCGCTTTACCTGAATTCTGCAAAAATTTGGCGGCAAAAAATGAGAATTTTTTATCCATAAATTATTCTAATTTTTATTTTAATAGTGTTTATAATAAACAGCTAATCCAAAAATTTGCATTTTTACGATGCTCTTACTTAATCCTTGCGGACAAGTTCAAAAATATTTTTTTTTTCAAACACTTCGAGGTGAATGAAATTTTACAACCTATTTTTTTATAATTCAAGCTAATAATTCCTTTTCAAACAATAGAAAATTTGTTAGATGTTAACCTAAAACAGAAGAATATATGCATCTTGGTAAACATAAACAGTATGCGGGCGCGCTTTGAGCAATAGATAACCAAAGAAAAACATGCCACCTGATTACTACCTGATTATCACCTGAATTCTTCCTTTCCATGATTTTTACCTAAAAATATCTTTTACCTGAGAACGACCTGTTTTTTAGGCGCGCTTTACCTGATTCGTTATTGGTTTAGTCGTTTACCTGATTTCTTCGTCCTTTGTAAGGTCGGGATTCCTCTTTTTTGTTAATTCAATTTAAGGAATTTTTCCATCCATCATTCGTAAATATTTAGTTTTTCAGAAAAATGCGTGTATTTGAAACTTATGCTTCCCAACAATTTTCTCTTCCTCATCCAATTATTAATTACGTTCTAAAAAGCAAACGAAGTCCAGTGGTTTATGAAAAATTGATTCAAACTTGCAAATATTTTTTCAACAAAAATCCTGTGATTGTTCTCGATACTTTTTGCGAATACAAAATGGAAAAAGGATTAGAAAAATATTTTATTAATGAAATAGATCAAGATCAAAAATATTGGATATGTGTAAGCTTCGGAATTTGTGCAGGAAATAATCGAAATATGGCATCCATGCTAATTCCTAATATTTATAAATGTGATATTGAAAAGCTATACATTGATAATCAACAAATAACTTACGAAGAATATATGAAACTCATTGGAAGTGGTAATGTTACTGATTTAAGTATTTTATACACAGAAATCTTATACAATAATGGGGAGCTTGTTCCATTAGAAGCAGTCGTAGAAAAGTTAAACGACATAAAAATGCTTAGATTGTATGTTTATTTTTTGTTTATTGAATTCTTTAGAAGTAAAGAATTTAATTTGATGGATATTATTCTTTCTTTACTCAAATTAACTTAAAAAATTTGTTTTAGAGATTTCTCAGAAAAAAATCCTGTTCATTGGTTTACCTCCGCAACTATTCAAAAGCTTAATAACCTTTCGTGTTTCAATAATTTGACGGAATTCTCAATGCATCGAGCCCCAACTTCTTTCAATATTGAAGAATTTGAAGAATTTATAAATGTATATAGATTTTTTAGCTTCTTTTTTTTTAAATTAAATTTTAGAAACATCCTCAATCATCATTTCATATAGTATTTGAAAACAGAAGCTTTACATTAAATGAATACAATTGCCTTTATAAACTTCGAAGTAGCCGAAATTTTTCTTTTCAAGAGTATTATAATTAAAACTTCAAAGCAGTGATCCATAAAATATCTTTTAAAATCAACCATGTCGCTTTTTTTATATCCTAATTATTATTTAATTTTATTGGACTTTTGTAGAAATTTTTACTGTTTAAAAACTTTTTGATTGTATTTTCAAAAATATTTTATATATAAAATTCTAATTTAAAACAAGGCTTACACTTTAAAAAAACATATTTTATTGCATAACGGAGAAGAAAAAAATGAGAGCAATGATTTAACAATAACCAAAGTTTGAGATTTTTTGGAATATTAAAAGATGGCAATTTCTGTAAACTTAAAAAAAAAGATCCGTACCGTAGGTGGGGAAAAAGTTAAACAAATATGGATAAATAATTTATTAAGATCGGTGAAGAGCGATTTGCATAAAACTTATGAACCAAATTTTCCAAACTTTGGGCAAATTGAAAAACACTTGGACAAAATTGTTTTTTGAGGGTGATCGCTAATTTAGTTTTGATTTCGTTTGCAACAATGAAAGTTTGAAACATTGCATTTTTTTCTTCTTCAAACTCTTTAAAAAACAAAAAAAATTGTTTTTCTTTCATAAAATAATTAGAAATTTAAGCAACGATGATGAAAAATTTAGTCATATAAAACAAAATCCTTTGAAACTTTTAATTTTGTCCCTTGAATAATGCGTGTACAAGTTTATAAGGTGCCACGCTTGGGGCGCCGCAAAAAAATGCCATTTTAACATTCATTTGCATTTTTACAATTACTAACTTGTCATATGATGGCGCAATTAACAATTGAAATCCCAAGGCTCGCACTTTCCCCTTATTTTTTCATAAAACCATCATATTCACAAACTTATAGCGAGCAACCTCCAAAAAGTTCCGGACAACCCAAAACTATACATTCCTTCACTTTTCATTTAAAAAATTTGCAATTCTTTTAACATTAGTTTAACAACAAAAAAAGCGCAACAAATCCTTTCAAAAATCCCCCCATGTTTATTTGGGAATGTTCGTGTAATCTGGAAGCGAAAATTCTGAATGAGAGTTTGGTTTCAAAATGAAGCATGTAAAATGCTAAATATGAAAAATGATATGCCATGTTCCGGAGAAATTTCTGGGATGAGTTATGGCATATTCAAATTTTTTATTGCGAAATGTTTGTGCTTTCATTGCGGTTGTGGCGCAGTGGTTGAATGCCAGCGCAGCGTTTGGAAAGGGAAATGCATTTTGACAATGAAAAAATGAATAGGCATGGATGGTTCGATGCCACATGAGGACCAAAAAATGGAATTTATGGGTTTTGAGGATTGTTTGATATTGAAAAATGTGGGAATGTATTAGAAATTATGTTTTAATAATGTTAGTTGTGATAAAGCATGCATGTTTTGATGCCGGGTGAAGCAAAAAATGTTTTTTTCTGTAAGTGTTTGAAAGGGAAATGCTGGGAAATGGTTGGGGATGACGATGTAATGATCTATGAAGGAGTAGTTTTTTTGTAATGTAAAATGCAATGGAAAAATGCTATTTTTTTATGAAAAGTTAGAAATGCGGAATAAGTTTTGAGTTGCCCGGAACGGGCAACCCGAAACTTTTTTGGATTGCTTGCTATGTGTATGTGAATATGATAGTTTTATGAAAAATGAGGGGAAATTGGGAGTTTGGGATGCGATTTTTAAATGCACCATGATAATATGACATGGTATGAATGAATTGTAAAAATGCAAATGAATGTTGAAATGACAAGTTTTTGCGGCGCCCCAAGCGGGGCGCCTTAAAAACTTGTCATAGCATCATTATTTGAAAACCATTTCCATTTCAAATAATCACAAAATATCAACAAAACATTTTTTGCTTTACCCGGCATCGAAACATGCATTCTTTATCAAAACTAACATTTTTAAAACATTATTAAAAATACATTCCTAAATTTTCCATAACCAAATAATCACTAAAACTCATAAATCCATTTTTGGTCCTCATGTGGCATCGGACCATGCATGCCTTTTTATTTTACAAATGCATTCCCTTTTCCAAACGCTGCATTGTCAATGAACCACTCTGCCACACGTAATGAATGCACTTACATTTTACAATCAAAAATTTACATATTCCACATGCCATATCTCATCCCATGATTTTTTCCGGTAGATTCGCATATCATCTTCATAATCAGCATTTAAAATGCTTCATTTTCATAACAAAAATTCCCATTCAAAAAATCCATAAAACGACAAACATTCCCAAATAAACATGGAAAGAAAGGAAAAATTTTTAATTTATAAAGTTGTTCAGTTATTTTTGATATAAATACTTTAATTAAGTACATTTACCAAAGCTTTATTATGTAATTTTAACAAAATATCCAAATAAAAAAAATTATCATTTTCCAAAAAATGATTTTCTAAACTGTAATTTATAAAGAAAAAAACAAATAACTATGATATAAAATCGCATCAATAAATTTAAAAATAATTCTTTCGTCAAATGGAATCCTATTATTTAATTTAATCTATCGAACAAAACAATATGTTCCTCGGCATCAGTGTTGTCGATTATTCGATTAATCGAACGATTAATCGAAAAATAACCGATCGAAATTCGATTATTTTCGATTAATCGAATCGATTAATCGAGACTTCCGATTATCGATTAATCGAGTCACAAAATTATCATTTTTTTGGTTCATTCCAAGCTTTTTTTTTGTCTTTTTTGCATGGGAAAAAGTTTAAAATGCTAGTTTATGTGTTAATTTTAGTTATTTTTAACCTTTTTGAGCCATTTTCTCCACAATCACACACTTTTCATTTTTCGAAAGTTACGGAAAATATTTTTGTCTTTTATAAATTACTATTTCGCATGTTTTCAAAATCTGGATTTCAAATTTGCGCAGTTATTAAAAAGTAAATTAACATATTACTTGTGAACACATGGGTACTTATAAAAAATTTAAAATGAGTGTTACCCTATTTTAACAATATAAGAAAACAATTAAAATCCTCTTTTTTATGCGAAACAATGTTTTACAAGCTTTGGATGATTCCATAATGCATTAACGTGGTAAAAATAGCAATTTTTTAAATTCAATTTTTGGGCTAAAAACATTTTTTAAATTGGCTTTGAAGTCCTAAAACCCTTATTTAAAATCAAAATTTATAATAATAAAAGCTTAATTCAATTTTATAAATAAAAAAAACATTGTTTTTATTATCTGTGAAGATTCGATTAATCGAATCGATTAATCGGCCGATTAATCGAAAATCGATAATCGAGACTTTCGATTTTCGATTAATCGATCGATAATCGAGGGATTTCGATTAATCGACAACACTGCTCGGCATGAAGCTTAGCATAAGTTCCAATTTTTTCAAAGAAACTTATAACATTTAGCAATTCATAATTGGATAAAAAAATTTTATCTTACAGAAGACGAATAAAATCTTACTAAACGATAAAGGAAGTAATTTTTTACAAAGAGATAATAAATTTGAAACTGTTGAATGTTGCATGCGCAAGGCTGCAACAACTCTTTTATGAATGCCTCTGGTTCTCGACACGAAGCTACAGTATCTCTGAATTGCAGCAGAATTTTCGATGTTACTGTTTCTTCGTCGACGTTTTTCAGCATTACTTTTTTGTCCTAAATTCATATCTAATTTTATTATCGTCGCAAACAAATGGCAAAAGCTGTAAGAAAACAATATTTCTCACTTTCTTTATCTTATGTTCGATATATATTCACATCTGCACGAAACTCCACTGTCGTAAAAAGAATTATTGAAAGCTGCTCTTTTGCTTTAAAATGTAAAGCATTTATTCCTGCTGATAAATTACAAGCAAGAAATCAAACTGTTTATCTGATCAATTTTCAACGTAATGGGTTGATTCATGAACAAGTGAACATGCAACATAATGATCCAGGAATCAAGAAATATTACTTTAAAAAAGAAATTTTTGTCTACCAAATGAATGATGATTTCCTGCAAAAGTTTTCGAAGTTGTTTGAATTTGGTGCTTTGGAATCCATATCAATATCAGATCAAGCGATGGACTTTGCTGTCTTTAAGAAAATGGTCTGTGGTAACGTGCTGATGAAAATTTATTTAGCAAGATGTTTAATACGGAATGTTAACGGCTGTAATTTTCCTTTAGAAGATATTCTGAATTCGATAAGAAATTGCAATTCAATGTATGTTTTTTTTGTATGCTTTTTGTAATAATTTGTTCTTTTCCAGATGTATTTTACCTCACAAGGAATCATATCTAAAGAATTTCGATGCAAAACGTGTTAAGAAGTTGAAAAACCTGAAAGAATTTGACTTTTATGATCTCACTGGAAGTATACAAATAAAAGAGTTTGCACCATTTATGTTGGTAAGTGTTTTAGTTTTTGAAGAAGATTGTTTTTCACCGTTTACTTTTTGTAATACATGTTTATGAAAAAGTTCCATGCTTATTCTGACTAACTAATAAACTTTTTTTAGTGTCACAAAGAAGTACGTTTCCGTTTTCAATTTGTTCATGGACTTTCCGAACTTCAAAAAGGTGAACTTGAACGAGAATTATTGGATGTTCGTCAACAGAGAACAAATGGTAAAGAAATATCATGGCGTTTTTATTGAAAGATTTGAGAAATTTAGATTCACAAAATTTTATCTTTGTAAACTTTTTTTTTATCCTGTATGCCTATTTTTCTTTATTGTTATCATTTATGCATTTTATTTTTGTATTTTCCATTCATTGTTTTATTTGTATATGATTTTATATGTTTGAAGCTTTCAATAAATTTACTATGTGATCAAGTTTCGTTCATTGCTAGTTATTTACAAGTACATTGTCATCATGAAGAATTAGAATAAGTTGGTAAGAAACATGCTACAGTTTTAGTTAAAGTTTCCTTCAACTTGAAGATAGACAAAGTTGTAAAAATAAAGAACATTTATTTCGCAAAAAACAAAAGGAAAATCTGAACAAACAATAATAAAAGTAACATTACAATCATAGAGTACTAGTTGATCGAAGTCGTTCTTCAATTGTGCTTCTAAAGTAAGCAAACGCATCGGTAGCAGCAGGTTTAGCAGCATCAACAGCACCACAATAGAAATCAGGAGTAATAATTCCACGAGATTGAAAACCATATACTTCCATTTGATTGTTCTTTAAACAAAAGATAATAGTAGCAGTTGCAGCAGCTTTGATTTCAGCATCTTTTGTAGGATTAACAATAATAGAATCATTTGAAAGTAAAGCAACATCCACGGCAGCAAATAAACCATCAATTGGTATTGCAGAATCAAGTAAACTCATAGATAGAGCATTCAAAGCTATTGAAATCCTTGAACCATTATCTTTCATTTGGTAAACATTTATTGATACACCAGCACGAGGAAACTTTGTTCGATCAATCATCAAATTTGCAAATGGTTGAAGTTCATTTGATGAAGTTGAGGCACCATTTTCAAGGTAGTACAAAACATTTACAGCTAATTCATCATTGATTCTTTTTGATTGTGGAAGTTCAGCAGGACCATTTATGCAGCATAATACTTCTGTGGAGTTTTGAGAAAAGTTGATTGAGATGTCACTATCGCTATAATCAAAGCATGATTCAAAAACGGTTTGAGGAGTATCATCAACTTCCATTATTGTTATTCTTATTGAAGTAAATGATGAAGAATACCTAAAAATTGGAAGATTAAAAACATTTGAAAGAAACATGCTTCAATTTATGAAATCCAGTATCCGCTTTAATCGTAATCTTCGATGTAAAACACAAAGCATTTACAAAAAACAAAGAAAAGGAAAGAAGGTCATACTCATGATTGTATTCTTATTTCAAAACAAAAGTGAACGAAATTTATTCAAAAAATCAAAAACACACAAACATCAAAAATTTGCATATACGAATAAAAAGAAACAAAAAGTATGTTTAACAAATAACAATTAGAATTCAATTCGAAGTTTAGCAGGAATTGGACAAGCTCCAAGAATCATCTTTGTAATAGCTGGAAGTTGACTCTCTTCTTCATCGGTCATTTCAGGAAAAACGAATGAAAGAGTGAAATTTGCATTTGGATGCTTCTGAAATCAAGCACAATTAGTAATAGAAAGATTTAAAAGAAATGCTTTACCTTCATGAATTCAAAGAAACTTTCAACATCAAAAGTACGATAAATAAGTCGGTAGAGTTTGAATTCTTTAAGCTTGGTAAAAGTAGGAAGCTTGAGAAGATTCTTGAAGGTGGCTCTTGTGATGCTATGATAATCGAAGAAAGGATTGCGGATCGTAATTCCAGCGTTATCACTAAAAAGAAGAGATATGAGATTATTGATACATCAAGTTTGAAAAACAAAACAACTTACTATCGAAAATTTTCAATCAAAGGTAAATATTGCATAAGAGATTCAAGTGGAACAGTATCATGAAAAGAATTTTCAACAAGAACTTTAGTAAAGTAAAGATTTCTAACTCTACCAGCAGATACGAGGATATGGAATTCTTCAATCGATAAAATTTGATGATGCAGGAATAAATCAGTGATGTGACAATATCGAACTTTCTTCAGCAAAGGAAAACCAGGACATACAATTCCATCTTCATTACAATTTGCTTTGCCATTGAATGGATTAGCATCATATTGAGAAACGATACCATTGATAGAGAATTTGCTTGAAGATGAACAAACGACATCGTTGACAACCAATCGCTTGCGGAAGAGTTTGGTTTTCAAGCCAAGTTTTGCAAAGTTTTCTTCGTCATTGAAAGTTAAATAAGCATTCCATGAACTTGAATCGGAGAAATTTGTAAGTTTTCTGATAATAAGAGGTTGAGATTTTCGATTAACAAACGCTTGAAGAGCTGCATATTGATGAGACGAAGCCTGAAAATGAAATGATTGATTCAAAGCAAATTTGATTATTATTATAAGTAAAGAAATTTTAGACGGTTAACCCCAAAAGCAATTGTTTACTAAACAGAAAAGTTCAGAATTAAGCATATCAGCATTACCTGGAGTTAGGAACCACCATGGTAATGTTATAAATAGATGCAGGTGTTAAAAAGCATACAAGTAACTTACAGATTCAGTGTACAAGTCATTCATTGTTTCCAAATCAACAATAACACTCTTCAAACGAGCAATTTCATCTTCAAGAGCCTTCATTGTTGCACGATTAACACCAGCTTCAACGATTTCTTTTGTTTGAGTTATTTCATGAACAAGTTCAGCATTTTTCTCTTTAACTTTTGAAAGATCTTGTTTGAATTTGACTTTGTCCTGATCATACTTTACTTGCAAAGTTGTCAACTAAAAGATGAAAGGATTACTCAGATACTTTTAACGAACGAAGAATAAACATACAGTTTTAGAGATCTTTTCATATTCAGCTTTATAAAAATCAATAACTTCATCTGGAGTTGATTGAGGTGGTGGAGCAGGAGCGGAAAAAGTATTTACATCAGAACATTCAATTGCATTATCATCATTTGATTGTTGAGGAAGTTGAGTTGAAGATGAAAGATCATTAACACTAGTATCAGCAAATGTATCACTGGTTGATAAATGGAGAACTTTGTTACTATCAGCATCAGCACTTTGTTGAACAGATTCCATGATGTGAAAAAATCCTGAAAAACGAATGAGTTAAATACAAAGAAGAAATTAACGTTGGAAATAAACACGATGGAAAGAAATGAATTAGTTTTGCTTCTCAAAAAAAAAAGACAAATGAGAGCAAACATCGTAAAAGATAAAAGAGATGTGAAAGGATTGATTTTGGCATTAATAAAACACGACCTAGGATTAACAACTTTTATTAGCAAAAGATGTAAGGTTAAATTTGCAATAAATTTTATTGGATTTACAAAATAGCAACAAACAGAGGATGAACAACGATCAAACAAAAAATGCAAAGAATGAAGAAGATGCAAAAATTAGGAACAAAGCTTCAATCAACAAAAAAAGTAAGCAGAATTAATCGTTGCAAGAGGAAGATAGCATATGAAACATTTGTATTACTGTTTTCAACGATACGTTAATTCTGACATTTGTTTTTGTGGTTTTCAATATTGGAACTTTTTTGATTTCTTTAATTTTTTTTCCTTGAATCAAAATCCCATTATCTTACATAATATTTTTGTGGTTCAGTTTAGTTAGTTACTAGCTTTTGATAGCTTTTTGCACTCGATGTTGTTGCATCTCAATTATGTATGTCCACTAAATTTTAAATTGTATGTAGCATGGTTTTTTTTGTCATCATTATAGTTAGTACAAATAAATTATCATTGATGTTAAAACTATAAACTAAAAGATCTTTTTTTTTTGTTGTCTTCAAAAAATATTTCATGTCGTCATGGATAGAGCAGCGACACTAAAATCTTATCAATTTCGAGAGGTGAGAGAGACTATAAATAAAGCATCGATGATTTAATGGAGAAAAAAAAACAATAACGTGTTTATTTTTTTGCTGTTAAAAAAATTGACACACATGTAGCTTTACAAGAAGCTGCTATAAAGTCAGGCGTAAATTGCATTTTGGAGATTTTTAGCGCCGCTTTTTTTTAATTCTCATTTTCGAAGGTCTTTTGAATCTAATAATTTAGGGATTAAATTATGATGCGCCATTTTCTTCCAATTATCCTTTTATGTGCAATAACCACAACTACCTTTGCACAACAACAATCAACTTCACCACCATGCTATCCTCCAGAAGTTCCCCAATACATTCCTGATCATGGATATGGCACCTATTGTAAATTTAATGGAGAATATTCTCAAATAGATTTTGTATTTTTAATTGAAGTTTCTAAATTTACTGATGATTTTCATATTCAAATGGTAAGGGTTTTAACTATGATCCTCCTCAACTTTTTTTCTCCGCGTCCATTGGATCGTTTTTTTGCTACTTTTAACCCAAATTTTCTTTAAACGGAGCAAACAAGTTTCCTCTGATAATTAAGTTTCACATGTTTTTTAGGCCCAAAAAGCGTTAGTAAATAGTATGATAATAACTAAAGGAAAATTTTCAAATGATTCTTCAACCAATAATGCGGCGTTTGTGATATTTTCAAAAAATGCAAAAGTTGTTGTTCCATTTGGTACTTTAACTTCATACACAGACGTTGCCAATACATTTACTAATATGCTTTCATGGAAAACACAATTTGGTGATTTTGGATTTAATTACACTGCAGCTCTTCAATTTGTTGATACCCAAGTTTTTGATTATGGGAATGACCGAGCAAAAATGTTAATCTTAATTGGAGATAACGGAAATCAGTAAGGATTAACATCGGCAAAAAATTTGCAAATTTATAAAATCTTTTTTATTGCAGACTTGATTTCGAAGTTACTCCAGATAACGTAGATGTTGCAACAGGAATAAAAAATAAAGGAGTTAAAATATTTACCATTGGATATTCGCTTAGTTCAAGTTCGCTAAATAATGTTGATACTATGTTTGCTAAAATTTGTACACCTGGATGGTATTTTCGTTTATTGCTTACTTCGGTTATGACTTCATCGTTGTATAATAGCTTTTCGGATAAAGCAAGGCAAAGTTAGTTTTTTTGAGATTACAAGACTCCCGATAATTTAGATATCGACGAAACTTTAGTTTTTTACCAACAAAAAAAAACTGGAAGAATTTTCTTTAAATTTTTTTCTTTTGTAAATATGCAAATTTCAGCTGGTTGTATATGTCCTGCTGGAACTCGACAATATTTTGCTCAACTTCCATCCACTGATCCTCCCATGGGTCCATATATTGCAGAATATTATAAAGATTGCTTTTATTCAGTTAATTTTATGGGATCCTCATTTACAGATAATTTATTTGATTGTAATTCATATTATCCTAAATCAAGATTGGTTGCAATTGATTCAGAACAAAAATGGAATTTTATTCAAAGTAACATAATTTTTTTTAAATTCGCTTTTTGAAAGGGTTTTTTTGTTTGCAGGCGAAAGTCCAATTATCAAAAAGCAAACCAAAAATATTGGTCCTGGATTTTGGTCGGGTAAAAATGATACTGTTTGGGTTACTTATTCATCCACTACAACCTCAGCAGCAAAAGTAACATACTTGCCTTCATCCTTTAATGATCCACAAATCCAACAACAACAATGCCAAAATGTTTATTCCATTAAGCCTGGCCCGGGTGGAATAATTGTTCCATTTGGAAATGGTACATGCATTTATTGTTCCGCTGATTTTAAAACAACATCTATGCCATTTTGTGAAGCTTTGGGAAAGGATTCATATGATAATCCACGATTGTGCCATTGATTTTTTTAATTTTGGTAATTTTGTGTTACGCTATTTTTAAAAACAATAAAAATTATTTAATAAACAGTTTTTTACGAGTTTAAAATCTTTCTACAAAACCAAAATATGGCAAGTTACTAACTTTGGAATTAAGAAAGGTTTTTGGTTCTTTCTTTTTTGAATGATTCATTGGGAAATTAATTTTTAATCCATTCTTAGATGCAAATAATTTTTTTGTTTTAAAGAAAGATTAAATTGCTGATTGATTTTTCTTTTTCTGTATAAAATTATTGTTGTTGACATAATTTGCTCGGCTTATTTTGAGAAGATAACCTCTAAGAATTAACTCCAAAATCTTAGTTTTTGTTGTAAAAAAACTGATATTGTATGATAAAACATTGTGGCTTAACTACCTTTAAAAGAAACCTTCAACAGGCTTTAAAAACGGAGAATACAATAGAGTTAGCTTTGATACAACAACAAAAAAATTGTGGCTAATATAAGTCGAGAATAAGACCAATTCAAAAGTTATTTTTTTGTTTATTTATCTTTTGACATTTTCAGATAAATAATGCGTTTACTTTGTTTATTATGCATTTTTTCGTTGTTTGTAAGCTCCTACCAATGGGATAATCCTTCACAGGATTCATCATACTTTCCTGATCAAGGTTATGGCACCTATTGCCGTTTCAATCCAAAATATTCTCAAATTGATTTCGTATTTTTAATTGAAGTCTCCAAATTTACTGTACTCGATGTCATGAATGCAGTAAGATTATTCTAACCGTTTACCGTTTCCATAGATTCATATTTTAGGCTCAGATACTAATGTCAAATAGAATGGGCCTAACCGACGGATCATTTTCCAATACAACCAATAATGCCGCATTTGTAGCATTTTCAAAAAATGCAAAAGTTGTTGTTCCATTTGGTACTTTAACTTCATACCATGATGTCGCAAACACTTTTAAAAAGATGACTTCATGGAAAACACAATTTGGTGAAGAAGGCGTTAACTATACCCATGGTCTTAGACATGTTCACAAAAATGTTTTCGATTATAACAATAAACGAGCAAAAATGTTAATCTTAATTGGAGATAACACTAATCAGTAAGGTTTAATGCCATTAAAAAGTTTAATAAAATGAAGTTATTAGAATATCCTATAAGTTAAACATTGAAGTCTTAGATGCTGCAAGAAGCATAAGAAATAAAGGAGTAAAAATATTAACTATTGGATACGCAAAATATCCGATTTCTTTAAGTTTTAATAATACGTTATTTGCTCACATTTCAACACCTGGGTGGTACTATAAACTATTACTTGATTCATATGAAACGTGGAACTCAGATCTGTCGGATATCTTTCTTGATAGTGCGAGACAAGGTAAGGTTCGAATACTTTATCATAACCAAAAGATCCCTTTGAATAAGCCAAGGCTGTAGCATTTATGCATATGTACATACATATAAAATACTTTTAGCTGGTTGTTTATGCCCCTCTGGTACTCGTCAATTTGTTGCACATATTCCTTCCGATGACTCAACTCGTGGATCACATATCGCTCAATACTATGCGGATTGCATTTATACTCAAAGCTTTAAAACTGATACATTTATGAATGCTTTATTTATGTGTCGAGAAGAGCGTTTGTGGTGGTCAAGACCTGTAGCAATTACATCAGTGGAAAAATGGAATTTTCTTCAAAGTAGCTTCAACTTACTTATTTATTTTATTTTAAGCTTTTTTACAGGTATTATTCAAGAGAATGGCACGAATTTTTGGACCGGTAAAAACGATTCTACGTGAATTACATATGATCAAATAGGCACTTACAATATTACATATTTACCTTCAACATTTTATGATAAAGCATGCCAAAGTGTTTACAATATAACTCCATGATCAGGTGGTGTCATAGTGTCTGACAAAAATGGCATAACTATTTATTGTCCAGCTAGTTTTCAAACAAAGGCTTTATCTTTTTGTGAAATTCTTGCATCATACTCATATGATAAATCAATCCAATAAAAATTAATACAAACACTAATGCTCGCGGTAAAGATAAAAGTGAAATTTGTAACGCTGTAAACCACCAACAGTCATTTAGGTGGCTATTCTAATCAATCATATATTGATCTTGCGAAGTTATGTCTCTCAGAAAATAAAACCTTTATTATAAACAAAAATCAAAGTTTATCAAACAAACAAACAAAAAATACACAAATAGGAATAAACAATACCGATTAAAACAATTAATCATAATAATCTTCAAGATCAAAATGAGGATTTAATAAATCATCTTCAATTGCAGATACATCAGTTTGATTCAAAATTAAATTTTCTAATGTTTCAGCTAAATCCACTTCACCAATAAGTACAGCACCATGAACTCGATCATTTTTCACTAAAACTTTGATATATTCATGTTCAGGTAAACATCGAACATGAGCATCATATGGAGTATCCAAATGTTGACCAGCAAAATCACCAAGAAATACAACATTAAAACCATAAAAGCTTGTGACATGGGTAAAGATTTCAAAACATATATCAGATTCAATATCCTTTAGGATCATAACGCGAGCACAATAAATTCCCATTGAACGAGCTTGAGTCCATAATCTCATTTGTGACCAATGAATTGAGTTGAAACATTTTGTAGTACAAATATCACCAGCTGCATAAACTTCAGGAATGGATGTTTGTAATTTTTCATCAACTTCTATGCCATTATCAGATGATATCATTAACTGAAAAAAGGTTGTATTAAAAGTAATTCAAGCAAAAAAAAAGGCATTATTTGTAGACACAATCAACTTTTAAATGACTCCATTAAAAGCAAAACTTACTTCATCGTTTCCTTCTTTCCATATTTCTGAATTAGGCGTAACACCGATACCAAAGATTACTAAATCACATCCAACAGTTTGACCATTATTTAATCGAACACATGCTTTCCAATCATTATTATCGGAATCAAAATCTTCTGGTAATGGTACAGCAACAGATGATGAATGTTTGGTGTTCCAATTTTGAATATCTTCAACTTCGACATCACTAACAACATGAATTTTGCGCCTCTGAAAAGAAAGTTAGTGAAAGGAATAAATAACAAAGTTAGAATCAAAAAAACCAAAAACTTTTAGAAAGGTTATAAGCTTGATTCAAAATAGTTTTTATGCAAGCATTGGATCTTTGGAAATTAGCAAACGACCAAAATTTGCAACAACTTGCAAGCAACAAAAAAACTTTCCCATGTGAATCCTAAATTTGCATGACTTTTTTTCGCGCCAACTTTTATTTCTCACTTTCTTGCATTTTTCTTTCTTTCTCGCTTCCTTTCAAACAAAATCAAAAAATCATTTTGACTTTTTGTCATTGCTTCAAAAACAATGTTGTCTGCTGCAGCTACTGCTGAATTGAAAGAAGAAAGAAGACTTCAACAACAACGAAAAGGTGGTGGTTATATGTCATTTGATGATCTCTCAAAAACAATGGAAGAAAGCTGTTTATCATCATTCACAAGTGAAGATAAAATTGAAGAAAGTACTTATAATTCTGATGTTGAAAATGCTGGTGGTCGTCTATTAACAACTACATCATGTTCCTATCTTGATGAAGAAGATTCTATTAGTGTTGCTTATGATAAGGCAAAGAAATTTATGGAAGAAAAGAAAAATGAAGAACGTGTTCAAATTGGAAAAACTAAGAATGCTTCGTCAACTTTGGTTAATGTCAGTGGTGAAACTTTTGTTGATTATTATGGAATTTGTTTAAATGAAAAATGGTCAAAGATTCAAACCAATGCTTTGTAAGTTTATCTCTTGTTCTAGTAACCTATATATTAACTATTGTTGTTTGTTTTAGAGCTCGAAAGAATGCAATACTTTATCAAAGATATTATTTGGGTGCAACAACAGAATCAAAAGCTCAAGAAAAATGTCAATTTCGAACTCAATGGTTTATGTATCATCGTGTTAACATCTCTCTTTCTGATGCAACATGTTCTTATTCTGAAGATCGTGATTATCCATCAACATCTCAACTTTATATTGTTTATCGTCGCAGTAATGGTGAACATGAGTAAGTTTATAGCATGCTAATCGTGCCTTTGTTATCCTCACTTTTGTTTGATTATGCTAGTTTTATGTTCCATTCACTTTTAGACATTACCAAATTCGAACCAAAACCTTCAAAGAACCTACTCGTCATTCAATTTTCTATGCAGATTATGGTGATCCACAAGCTCCACATTTTCCATCAATTTATGGTCTTATCAACTTTTATGATAACTTTGCTTATATTGAATATCATGGTACTCGTCAAAATGATGCTGAAGCCTTTCCATTATGGAAACGTGCAAAGCCTATTCCTACTATTTCTGAATATTCAGGCATCTCATCTAGTGGTCCTGGTAGTTGGTTACCAAATGATTCAATTTTTGATCCAACACTTTCAATTACAACAAATGTTTCAAAAACTACTCTTTCATCAAGTTCAATTTCGGATGGCAAAACTCGTTTAAATTCAAGCTCTCAACTTTCGTCAAGTGATGATTCAAATGTTTCAAAATCTACTCCTCTTTCATCTTCAACTTCTGATACTTCAATTCGCTCAAGTTCAAGCTATCATAGTAGTGTCTCAAATATTGATGAAGCAAATTGTGATTTCTAGTCCAACATTTCCTCTCATTTTTTGTGTTTAATAAATTAGTCTAAGATTTAAATAAATATTACTTACTTTTGTTAATGCTTCTTCTTCTTTGTTTTCATTGCTTGTTTTTTGTTCCAATCTTGAAAGCCAATATGGTCCAAGTGCACAGCCGCCGGATGTTGATGGATCTTGAGCGTTTGTTGTTGTTGATTCTTTATTATTGTTGATTGTGTAACGAACTCGATTTGCTTCTGGTTTAGGCGTATCTTCTGATCGTCCAACATTTAAACGAGGAAGGAATAATGTTGCAGCTTGTTTATCAAAATATGAAGCAGCGATGGTGGAATGACGAATAGCCCATACAATTTCCACATTTTTCAATTCAAACCTGAAATTACAATCTTTACTTTGATTTTCGAAGCTAAAGTAAATAACTTACGCTAATTCATTTGCAATTCCTCCATTACCAACAAGAACAACCCTTCGAGCAGTTTCTAATCGCTTCTTTAGATTATCAACGGTATCCACATCACGTAAAGTTAAAACATTTTCATTGTCAAAATTGTTGTTGATTGGTCGAGCTCCAGTTGCAATGCAAAGTTTATCAAATGTTACAGAATCACCATTTGTTAGGAATAATATCTTTTTCTTAGAATCCCATGATTGAACATTTTCTTGGATGACTTTAACTTTATTGGATGGAAAGTAAGAAGTTGCTGGATATTCTTTGATAGTTACAGTTTCGAGTGTTTTTGTTATCTAAAAATAATGAAGCTTTGATGATGGAGTAACAAAAAAAGAAAAGAAAGAAAGCATACCTTTGATACTTCATCGACAGTTTTAATAAATCCAGCTTTTCCACAAATAAAAGTGATATTGGGTTGAGACTCCTTAATTGTTGTTGAGGAAGCTTGAGAAATAGAATAATCATCATCCAAAAGTTGAACGAGCTCTTGAACACAACATACGCCAGCTACACCACCTCCAACGACCACATACATTTGAAAAAGAATATAACTGATTGATTGAGATTCCTATAAAAAGAAGAAAGATGAGATTATGCAACAACAACAAACAAAAAAATGTATGAAAATATTCACGAAAAAAAGTAAAGTAAAGTAAAGGATTTGCCACCATTTTTGTTTTCGACTATCAAAGAAAAAAGAAAAAAGAAAAATGTTTATTACTAACAAAATTTATATTTATAAAAACCTATGGCAACAAAGCTATTTTTCAAGCAATTTAAAAAAGTTATGGATAAAAAAATACTGGAAGCTATATCAATATCGTTAGCTATTTATCATTTTGCTAATATCAGTTTTAAAAATAATAATCATAAAGCTTTGATAACATTATCAAGTAAGCTGCTGGCACCAATTCGGAATAAATCAGGTGTAAGCCATTCATCACCAAGAACATTTTTAACTAATGCAACAAATTCAAGGGCTTCTTCAACGGTTTTAATTCCACCCGCGGGTTTGAAGCCAATCTTTTTGCCACCTGATTCTTTATAATATTTTTCGATTGCTTTTAACATAACATATGTTACTTCAAGAGTAGCATTAACAGTTTCTTTACCAGTAGAAGTTTTAATAAAATCTGCTCCAGCAAGAATGGCCACCCAACTAGCTTTATAAATATTTTCATCATTTTGTAATTCTCCGGTTGCAAGGATAACTTTGAGATGGGCATCTTTGCATTCAGTTTTTTGGGCTTTTAATTCATCGTAGACCACTGAAAAATGGTTTCAAATATTTAACCTAAGAAGATACTGTGCAAATCCATTTTTCTCTGCCTAAAACTAACCTTGCCAATTACCATCAATAGCTTCACCTCGGCTAATAACGGTATCAATTTCATTTGCCCCATCTTCAACGCATAATTTAATTTCAAGAAGTTTTGATTTATTATGATATTGGCCTGATGGAAATCCACCAGCTACGGAAGCCACATTAATCTTTTTTCCTTTGGCTTTCATATGATTAACTGCATCCTTAACTCGAGCAGGATAAACACATACTGCGCCACAATGTAAACTTTCATCCTGGAATAAAAAGTTTTGTTGTTTTAACTAAAATTTTGTTTTTGTTTCAAATATGTAAGTACTTACAGATGGAATAGGAGCTAAAGCTTTATCAACAAGTTTTTCAACTCGTGAACGGGTATCATCTCCAGCTAGGGTTGTTAAATCAATATAACCAATAAGTTTTTTAATTTCATCTTTCTAAAAAACATGATACTACCATTAAAAACGTTGTAAATGATTTTTAAAAAATGGAGATGCAACGATGGACGCTGACTTTGACCTTTTTTGAAGGAAGAAAAAAATGCAAACACCCGAAGTAAACAAGACAGAAACAACTCGGTCGATGTTGTTGTTTAACAACAACATTGACTTTTAAATATATTTTATTTTTTTGGGTGAACAAAAACCATCCAAAAAAATGGGCTTTTCCCAAATAAAAAGAAGATCAGAAGGAAAAAAACTAATGTGTTTTTTTGACTCAACAAAAAAAAAGTAGCCGATGAAGTGGAAATGAAATGTATGGGTCAACAACAACAAAGTGTTTGTAAACACATTTCAATATTTTCTTTCCATTGAAGCAAGTTTTTGTTAGCGCAAATTATTTTTTTGTGAATAACCAAAATAAAAACGATTATCCCTTTTTATAAGAATTTAATTAATATTAATAACTCACACTTTTTCCTAATTCAATGGCATCCTTTTTGGCTTTAGCAATGGCCGCGTCACGTCCTTCAATTGGGATGGTATCAGTATATTTACCAAAATATTCAAAGCCCGTAACTGTCATGGTTATTATTTTAATAAATAATTAATATATCGAATTACCCTAAAAATGGGAGGTAATGCAATTATTTTTTTTTATCATTAACAAAGCTTTTAAAAAATGTAATAAATCAATCAAAGGCAAAAAAAATGTTTCAATCAAAAAAAACACGCACGAAAGTTTGATGTTGCGGCAGCAAAGACATTCCCGAATCTTCGTCGTATCACTTTTCTTTTTTTCGTTCTTTCATGCTGGTGTATATTTATTTTTTGTTCTTCTTGGTCAATCAAGAAAGAAAGAGAAAAAACAGGCTAATGTAATATGTACGTACATACGTACAAAAGAAAGAAAAAAGAAACATATACTCCCATCTCTCTTTCATTTTTTTTGTTTCAATCAGTGGTGGTCGTGGCCACAATTGTTTTTGTTCATTGATATTCATCATCCTTGAAAAAAAAAACTTTTCCTTCTTCTTTCCGATGAAGATACGAAAAAATAAAAAGCAAGTGTAAGTATCATCACCAACCAACAAAATGGGAGGAAAAACGTAAAAGAAAAAACTTTAAAAACTATTTTAAAACAAAAGACACCAACAAAAAAAATGCAACCAACACCACAATCATTTTTTGCTCAGGCTTGCTTGCAAAACAGAAAAAACCATTGATGCTATAAACAACAGCAACGATGTTGCATTAGAAAAAAACGGGCGAAAGAAAAAAATAGGCTATAATCGGTTAAGAGCATAAAACCCATTTAGGTTTTTCATTCTCTTTATTTTGTTTGCAATCATCAAAAACAAGGAAGAAAAAGAAAAAGTGATTCAAATAAATAGGAAAGAAATTTAAGCGATACGAAACGCATCGATTTGAAAGGAAAGAAGCTGTTTTTTTTATTAACTCAATTCATTGCTTGTTTATGAATACACATACACAAAATATTGTAAACGAATTTATACATACAATAACAGAAACAAGTACATACAAAAATGATAAAAGATGACAATACATACATTAAACAGAAAGCATTACAAAGATACGGTAAAAGGAACACATAACAAAATACTATGCTTGTTATAAAAACCCGTCAAAAAATTATGATCCTTTACCACATCCTCAAATCACCAGTCAAAAAGTAAACAAAAAAGCAAATATAAATGTTTCAAATCATTGTTTTATGAACCATGAGAAAGACGACGTTGAGCTAAAAATTTCTGTGCACCAAGTCTTGCTAATTGATCAGCCATTTCATTACCATGAATTCCAACATGACCATTAACGTGTTCAAATTTGAAATTGACATGGGTTCTCATTCCATCAATTGCTTCTAGTAAATCTTTGTTACGTACTTCTTTGCCATCTGCAGTCTTCCAATCATTGTTCTTCCATTTTTGAATCCAATTATCCATTGATGAAATAAGAAGCTTTGAATCAGTGCGAATTAGTAGTCGATCATGGCCTTTATCGCGGGCTTGTTTTATTGCGGCTAAAACAGCTTCGTATTCAGCTCGATTGTTTGTCGCTACAATACCAGAAACTGGGAGAGAAAGATTATCAGGATGGTTGTCGCCCCAGTAAACACCAAAACCAGCTTTTGCTCTGCTTCGACCATTGAAAGAACATGCGCCATCAGTATAAACAACAGGTAAATCTCCATCACCAAATGCTGGTCTGAAAAGTAAATAATAGTAATTTCAAATGAAAAAGAGTAATAAGATTATCAAGAAATCATTAACAGCTGATTGACAAACATACAAATCAAGTAAAAGAGTCCACATACTAACCTCTTTGGAATAATTTCTTCTTCAGGAAAAGCTCGTTTATTTGCCATTCGATTAGTGCTTGAATGAGCACGATTTTCTTCAACAAATTTCTTTGCATCTTCATGGCTATTGAATTTTCGAAATTTTGCAGATGCAAATCCATTTACAGATGCTTGGCATTCAGGCCACGTAGAAAAAATTCCAACATTTTTACCTTTGGCAACAGCATAATACGGCATCTGAATACAAACACTTATTATTCAAGCAAGAAAACACACAAACAAACAAAGAAGAGGTAAGAAAGCTGGCTATTAAAACCATATGTACAGAGAAGTTAGGAAAGAAAGTAAACGAGAAAAACGATTTATACTTACAAATTTCAAAACCTTTGTAAAACTATTGGTTTTCAGGTAAGAATAAAGACATAATAATGACATAAAGAAATCTAAAAACAAATCAATCAAGAAAAAGGTTAACGAGTAAAGCAACAGAAAGATATAATAAACGTAATGATAAAACATAAGCTTTTATAAGAACAAGTTTGAATAGCATTTTAATATTTTTATCAGTATTTTAGCGCAAGAAGATTGGATATTTACACAAGATCAAAAGTTTTCAAAGGTTATTAATTCATATTCAATGATTTGCAGATTCAAGTTGAGCGACGAGAGCATCAGCTTGTTGGCGGAATTTGGCTTCTTCATCGCCTAATTTATCAGTAAGTGCAACAGGAGCTTCACCAAGTTGTCCTTCAGTAACTTCCCATAAAACTTTGTCAACTTCTTTCTGAAAACAACGAAACATGAAAACATAAGAAAAACGGTTGAAAGTAAAGCTTACAGCTGCTTGTTCTTCCAATTCTTCAGGTTCAAGAGATTCCATAGTTTCTTCAATCATTTCAGTAATAATTCCAGCTCTGGTCATTTCTTTAGATAGTTCACGCATAGTTGCCATAATTTCTGGAACTTTTACAAGTCTTTGCATAGCTTGCATAACTTCATTTGAGCTTTGAATTGAACCAGCCATTCTCATAGTTGCAAGTTGATGTTGCATTCCCATAATAGCTGAATTTATTTGAGTTTTAGCCATATACATCTTTCCAACAGCCTAAAAACTAATTCAATGAACAAATTTTGATGAAATAAAGCAACCAACCCTTCGAGATTGAATCAAACCTTTGGCTAATACCAAGCAAGCTTCTTTGTTTCCTTTCTTTGCTTCAGCTTTGATTTCACGTTTAATCTAAAATTTAGCAGAATTAAATGAGTAACAAAACATGAGTATAATTTACTTGATCTTCTTTACGTTGAATTTGATTAACTTGCCGATCAAGCTTTGTCATTTCACTTCTCATTTTCCGAGTCATTTCACGAACTTGTTCTTTTGGATCTTTAGTTTTACCAAAAAGTCCCATATTTGATGAAGTAATAATAATAATGTGTTCAAGATTGATTGACGAAAATAAGAGACACAATTATTATGTTATGACTAATCAGGATATTAAAGTTTTGAAATACAGCAACAAAAGGTGCAGCTGCAGTTGGAACAATCGAATAAAAAAAAGTGCTGTTGAACGAAAAAAACAAACAAAATCAAACAACGTTGTTTTGGCTGGCTTTATGTTCTAAATGTTACAGTTGCGCAATTTTTTGAAAAAAAATATTGGAAACCTTCAAACAATTTTTTTGCTCGAATTTCATGTCTTTGAGCTTCATTTCCATGGATTTTTGGTTGATTTAGATCCAATATTTGTTTGTTCATAAGCATAGGCTATGAGAATGGAATGTCTTCATGTTACTTGTTATGCTCTGTTATTTATTTACATGCTTTTTTCGTGATTTTTTATTGAACTTTTGCGTGATACTTTTGTGTTTCTTCGCTAAAACCCCTGATAAATTTTTCGTGCTTTCATTGATTATGTCTCTCTAATCCTTTCCCATTTTTTAGGTATACTTTATCCTTGGCTTCAATAAGAATAACAATGGAAGTTGATGATACTCCTCAAACCGTTTTTGAATCATGCTTTGATTATAGCGATAGTGATATATCAATCAACTTTTCTCAAAACTCCACAGAAGTATTATGCTGCATAAATGGTCCTGCTGAACTTCCACAATCAAAAAGAATCAATGATGAATTAGCTGTAAATGTTTTGTACTACCTTGAAAATGGTGCCTCAACTTCATCAAATGAACTTCAACCATTTGCAAATTTGATGATTGATCGAACAAAGTTTCCTCGTGCTGGTGTATCAATAAATGTTTACCAAATGAAAGATAATGGTTCAAGGATTTCAATAGCTTTGAATGCTCTATCTATGAGTTTACTTGATTCTGCAATACCAATTGATGGTTTATTTGCTGCCGTGGATGTTGCTTTACTTTCAAATGATTCTATTATTGTTAATCCTACAAAAGATGCTGAAATCAAAGCTGCTGCAACTGCTACTATTATCTTTTGTTTAAAGAACAATCAAATGGAAGTATATGGGTTTCAATCTCGTGGAATTATTACTCCTGATTTCTATTGTGGCGCTGTTGATGCTGCTAAAACTGCTGCCACTGATGCTTTTGCTTACTTTAGAAGCTCAATCGAAGAACGCCTTCGATCAACTAGTACTCTTTAATTTTGTTGTTTATTTTTTATGTTTCATTCCTTGTTTTGTCTTTGTTTAAATAAATGCTTATTTTTCCTTATCTTTGTTTCATGCATTGTTGAATCATTTCCGTGAATAATTCCATTATGGATGATTTGCTAAGTTTTTGCATAAGACAAGAGATTTTTGCCGAAGCATTTTTTTTTATTTTTTTCTTTTTTACACATACATAAAACTGTACAAAAAATACATTAATAAAAGACTAAACAAACAAATCAAATACAAATTACAACAAATTAACAAAAAACAGAAAAATTTATAGCTATATAAACACATTATTATTAGTTTTTGAACGAAACTTCAGGAGAAATTGACTTATTTAACCATTCACCTTTAATTGTTTCGAACATAATTTCGAGAGCTTCCTTTTCTTTATCAGTAAATCCAGCGCGATATTGAAAATAAAACTTTGTTCTTGAATGATTCTAAAACAAAACTAATAATGTTAAATGGTTCCTTCTTCCTATATTGCTCAAGAAAACAAGATATCGATATCAGCTGTTCGCTCATATAAAACGGAAAGAAACTAACCTTAATAAAAACTTCAAATGCTTGAATCGAAAAAGTAACAGGCAAATTTTGAATTCTGAATGTCTCCAAATTATTGAACTCCATAGTTCGAAGATGTTCAATCGAGTTAGGATTGACAACTACTGGATTCTGAATATCGAATGCCCTAAAAAATAATTTGAAAAAATTTAAAAACAAAAGAAAACTTACAAATCTACAATTTTTGGTAAGAAATTCAAAATTTGATGGAGCAAAATTTCAGAATTATTATTATCGAGGAATGTTACATTTCGGAGCATAACAATTTGGAGAGTACGAGAATGAAACAATTTGATAAAAGCACTTGAATCGATTTGCTGATTGATCAAAATGATTCTTACCAATTTACAGAAATGGACCAATTGCAAATGATAATTAACAAGTTGGCTATCAAGAAGTCGTTCAGGAATTTCGTTATCACGTTCTTCAATAATTTCAACAGAATCTGTTATACAAGCGAGATGAACGAGTTGATTTCGAATTTGATCCAAATCATAAATGTTACCATTTCTTTGAAAAGTCATTATACGATCATCAGAATTCCATTCAAGAATATTAACATTGAAGGTTCTTATAGCATTCGAGCAAAGTATTTACAACAGCTTTGAAGCAATTCATGAGCTTTAGGATTACCATTTGAATTTACCAGATACTGAATAATAGGACGAGGAAGATTGAAGGATTGCGAAGTTTCGTTTTCCATTTGGATCAAAATGAAGTGAAATAAGGTGGATATATCTCTGAAACAAAAAAATGAAAATTTGTTAGAAAACAAGGAAACGGAAAAAATAAAAACTGTAACCGCAAACGATGTAAGAAACGGTAAACAAAGTGTTACAAAAAGCAATGAAAGTTTTTGAAATAAAAAAAAGAGGTAAGAGTGTGGATGCTTCTCTTTTTGGCTCCTAAAGCGAAAAAAACGAAAAAAACTTCGAGAAAGAGTTATTTTTTTTATTGGGAAGAAGATAGAGCCACAAACTGCAATAATTATAAGAAAGCTTGGGTCTTCTTTACTTTAACGGGGCAAACTTTTTTCATTCTTTTTTTTCTTTTTTTCTTAGAATTAGTATTAGTTTATTTTTACAGTAAATTTTTGAAGAATTCAAGATAATTAATTCATGGATAAACTTTAGAGATCCTCCAGCTATAAAGATCCTCCATCTTTAAAGATCCTAAACCTTTAAAGATCCTAAACCTTTAAAGATCCTCCAACTTTAAAGATCCTTAGATCAAAGATTCTTTAACTTTATGAATCCTCTAATTTTATGGATCTTCGGATCAAAAAAAAAGAAATAGAGTGGCTAAACTGCTGAAGTTCATCATTTTCTATCCTTTGTATATAAACGATTTTTTTAAAGACATATTTGTAAGCACTCTTGATCCAGTGGTTAGGACACTTCCCGTCCGATCTGGCAGTTTCACAGAAAAGTTCGATTCCCTCAAAATTGAAAAAAAAATGAAAAAAGTTTGCCCCGTTAAAGTAAAGAAAATCCGAAAGCTTTCATTTTCTTTTGTTTTCATACGAAATTAAAATCTTACATTCATAAAATTTTGATATTTTGGTTATGAAGCTAATAATTTTGATTTTTCCATCAAGAAAAGAATCTGATTAACTATAAAAACTATTAATGTTTTGATTATTGCATGTTTTACTTTGCTTTATTTTTTATGTTGTTGAGTCTGTATTTGTTTCTAGAAATGCTTTACCGCTTAATTCATCACTTGTATTAATGAACAACTTTATTGGATGAAGAAGTAATTGCTTTATCTTTTTTGTTAGTTACTTCAAATCAAGATAAAAGTGTTTACATGTTTTTAAAGTTAGTTGCTTCTTCGTAAAATTATGGTGGTACGATTTTTGTGGTTAAAACTTAACTTTTCTATGTATATTTAACCTTTTGTTTTTATGATTGCAATAAGAAGTCAACCTTCTCGTTTGTTTCTTTATAACCGTGGAAGATTTGCGATTCTCGAATATAAATTTGTTTTCTCCATTATTTTTTTAAACCTTTGAATCCAAGATTTCTCTCCGTTTGAAGGAGATTTTAACTTAAGTACCTGTCTCAAACCATAAAAATATATGATTTTAGTTTTTTTTTTTTTTCAAATGTTATTGTATGCTTGATTTTAAAAACTTTATTCGCAAAAAAGAAAGAAAAAGAAAGTTTCATAAAATTTTTATATCCCAATAATCCTTTTTATTTATTGATACGATTCTTTTTTTAATTTTTCGTAAGCGTCTGGCATCATTTCGAGAAATTGACTGTGCAAACCATAAAGAGATTTTCGAATTCCGATGCTTCTAAAAAAAAAAAGTGTTTAAAAAAATTATAAAATATATTTTTTACTTTTATGAATTCTCCAAATGCTTCAAGGTCAAAGGAAGCAGGAATTTCATTTAGTTCGAATTTAACCAAGTTATTGAAGCCAGAAAAATTTATTAATTTCTCAATTGTCTGTGACGTAAACCAATGGTTAGAATTTTCTGGTAAATATCTAAAAAATAAAGATAAAATTTCTAAATTTCATTTTTTTTTGTTTAAATTAATATGTTTATAAAAAGAATGATAAACTTACATGGAAAGCTTTTTAACGTCTGATAATGTCTCAATAACTGCTTCTAATGGTGCCAATGCTCCATTATCAAATATGATATTTATATTAAAAAGAGAAATACTCTCAAAGCTTCCTTTTCCAATAATTTGTAAATATTCTTTATATGGAATCGTTTGATCGCGAAGATTCAGAATATGTATGTCGCATTTATAAATTTTTGGAAGCAGCTTCGATATTTGGTTTTTTTCGTTTGAGACATCTAAATATTTACAGATCCAAAACTTTCCTTTTTCATTATTATTACAATAATTAACTCTTCCTTTTTCTGTTTCCAAGCTATATTTTCCATGCCAAGCGGAAAAGCCATCCACAACTATTACAGGATTTTTAGCAAAGAAATATTTGCAAGTTTGAATCAACTTTTGACAAACTTTGGAACTTTGTTTGCTTTTTAAAACATAATTAATAATTGGATGAGGAAGGGAAAATTGTTGAGAAGCAAAAGATTCAAATACACGCATCTTTCTGAAATTTTAAATTATATTAATAAATTGTTGCAAGAATAATAATAAAAAATACAAAGAAACGAAATTAAATTAAAGAAAATTAAAGCGATGAGCGAAAGAAGAAAATAAATAATAATAAATGAAAGCCAACGAGCTCTTATTATTTATTGTTTTCTGCTTCATTGCGACCTAATTTTCATAATGGTTCCTTTAAGGCAAATAGATAAGAGAAAATTCCTCTTTTGTGGTTCACAGAATTGAAGCATAGCTAAGTAAGAACAAAAAGGTGTTATTTTACCAAATAAAAACTCTAAATTGCCTTATATGTTTTAGCAAAATTTGTTTATGAAAAGTTTAGCAACTTTTAAAAAAATATGGAATTTTGCACATTTCTTTAAATAAAGCATTTAGCTCAGAAATGTAATAATTTCTGTTGGATTAACAAATAAATCAATAAATATGGCAAGAAGGTATTAAAACTGATTTGTTTTTACGAATTTTACTACAACTAAAAGAAAAATATGCTCTTCCTTAAAAATAACATCAAATCAAGAAAGAATTGAAGTTTTAACTTATTACTAAAAAATGTCAGGAAAAAAATTGCTGGCAAAGGTTGCTTCTTTGGCTATACTACAAACATTATAGTTTAAAAACAAGAACATTGGGGCCTTACCTGCGGTAAGTCCCTCAAACTAAACAAACAATCACACAAAGAAAATTTACGAAACCATTACATTTTTACAATCACAACGTGGACATTGGGTACTTTTAGGTAGTTTTTTGAGTACCTTAGAGAGTGCACCTGTTTTAGGAATTCTGAAAAATTGTCAAAGGGGAGACTATGTGATTTTACAGAGGGTGTAAAATTGGAAAAAATAGAGTGCCCAAACACCAATGCGTGTCTAAAACAATACAATTAAAATAAACAACACAATCCATGGGCTTACATTCCATTATTCATGGTAAATTTTGGAGCCCTGCCTTCGGCAGACCTTCAAAATTTATGATATACATAAATAGTCTCCATTATCAACGGTTTCTCCGGGCCACGCATTCCATATATATCTCGTATTTGGATACATCCTAACCCACTCGAGGTCCATTCCATACGCAAAATTACACATGACCGCTCGGGCCTCAAACATCATTTCAACTCAAAAATCGCCAAATATTCACAACATTTTTCACTTCAAGTAAAAAATTAAGCATATGCGGTGTAATCTTATTTAAGACTTAAAATTTAAAAAAATCTGCTGAACGCTTTCATGTCTACAACAATAAAATTACAATAAACAACAGGGCTATTCGGCCCAACATTCCATTTTCATGGTTAATTTTGGAGCTCTGCCTTCGGCAGACCTTCAAAATTTACGATATAAATCGTCTTCAATTAACAACGGTTTCTCTGGGCCACGCATTCCATATATCTCATATTCGGATACATCTTAACATCTTCGTGGTCCATTCCATAAGCAAAATTATACTTGGACTCTTCGGAACCAAACCCCATTTTGACCCAAAAACCACCAAATATCCACCCAAAAATAGCTAAAGATTCACCCAAAAACAATTAAATATCCATTCATACATTACAACACAAACAACTAAACATTCACCCAAAAACAACTAAATGTCCACCCGAAAGCCATCTTACATCTCACCAAAAACAACTAAACATTCACCCAAAAACAACTAAATATCAACCCGAAAACCATTTTACATCTCACCAAAAACAACTAAACATTCACCCAAAAACAACTAAATGTCCACCCGAAAGCCATCTTACATCTCACCAAAAACAACTAAACATTCACCCAAAAACAACTAAATGTCCACCCGAAAACCATTTTACATCTCACCAAAAACAACTAAACATTCACCCAAAAACAACTAAATGTCCAGCTGCATAAATGGTCCTGCTGAACTTCCACAATCAAAAAGAATCAATGATGAATTAGCTGTAAATGTTTTGTACTACCTTGAAAATGGTGCCTCAACTTCATCAAATGAACTTCAACCATTTGCAAATTTGATGATTGATCGAATAAAGTTTCCTCGTGCTGGTGTATCAATAAATGTTTATCAAATGAAAGATAATGGTTCAAGAATTTCAACAGCTTTGAATGCTCTTTCTATGAGTTTACTTGATTCTGCAATACCAATTGATAACTTATTTGCTGCGGTAGATGTTGCTTTACTTTCAAATGATTCAATTATTGTTAATCCTACAAAAGACGTTGAAATCAAAGCTGTTGCAACTGCTACTATTATCTTTTGTTTAAAGAACAATCAAATGGAAGTATATGGGTTTCAATCTCATGGAATTATTACTCCTGATTTCTATTGTGGTGCTGTTGATGCTGCTAAAACTGCTGCCACTGATGCTTTTGATTACTTTAGAAGTTCAATAGAAGAAAGACTTCGTTCAACTAGTACTCTTTAATTTTGTTGTTTATTTTTATGTTTCATTCCTTGTTTTGTCTTTGTTTAAATAAATGCTTATTTTTTCCTTATCCTTGTTTCATGCATTGTTGAATCATTTCCGTGAATAATTCCATTATGGATGATTTACTAAGTTTTTGCATTAGACAAGAGATTTGTGCCGAAGCATTTTTTTATTTTTTACACATAAATACATACATACAATAAGATATAATATCAATACAAAAGAAGAAACAAATACAAAACAAACAAATACAATATAGCAATAATCAACTTTTTCTGGTTCAAAACATAAAGGAAGCGTTGCTCACACTTTCATTCTTTGTTGAAGGAAATATGAATAGGATTGAGATCATCGTCCACATGTTGATTGAGGAGATCATTGAAAAATTTTCGGATTTCTCTTTCTCTAGTTTGTGTTACTCCACTTCGAAATCCTATCTTGAAATTGACTTCATTGTTAGCCTAAAAATATTAGCTTTAATCAATCGTTAAAATGTGTATATTTTCCAAGATGTATATTCATAAATTTTAAAGAACTTACAATAATAAATCTTCCAAAATCAAGCAATGGAAAATCTTCATTAACATTATAAAGATCAAATGATGTTAAGTTCGGCAAAATTGGAAGATCAAGTTTTTTTATTGAGTCATCGAGATAAAGGACATATCCGCTAAAAAATGACTGAATAAAATATAAAAAGAAACAAAGTGAAAACTCACAATTTATTAACATTTTTGATAAGTTTGATAACATCAGAAATTGAAACTAACTGTTTTTCTTCATTGATAATCTTACAGGTGTGAAGAGTCATAAATATGATTTTACCAGTTAGATATAGCATCAAATTATTTTGTTTTTGTGTTGTCAAAATGTTTTATTTTTTTAAGATCATAGAGGACTAATCGGTTCTTAAAGATATGCATACGGCAAAATAAGCATAGAGGCATGATCGGTCCTGCACTTTATAGCAGCGGCGAAATTCACATTACATAGAAAAATTAGAGGGTGCCTCCCTTCCTATTTTAGAGGAAAACACTAACTTATATAGTTTTTTTTGCCATAATGAATATATATGAAATAAAATGGAATATTATTATTATAATTTATGCTAATTTTTGGGCTTTATAAATAGGCATAATCATTAAATAATAAGCACATAAAAGGTGGATTTTAATGTTTTTTTGATTGATTTTAAATGGATTATTTTATAAAAGGTTAAATAATAATTTTTTTAAATGTTATGGTATTCTAATTTAATAATAAATTTGCATAAATTGTTATTTTTTATTCTCAGTTTGTTTATACTTTCCAAGGACTTTGTTTAATTTTTTTGGCATACATTTTAAAATGTTTGAATGAATTTTTGAATGGATTTTGTGTTGGTTTGGTTGGATTTCCAATCATGTTTTTATGAATCTTATAAATTTTTGGGTGTACTCCAATGGATGTTAATTAAATTCCCATGAATTGTTGGATGAATTTCCACGGAACTTTAAGATGTTTTGGGTGGACCTTAATGGATGTTTCGTTAGATATTTAATAATATTAGTTTCTTTACCATATCTTCAAAGGGTGCGAAGCGCCGCTCTTTCAACTATTTTAAGATTATGTCAGGATGGAATTACATGATGTTTAGGTTGAGTTTTATAGATGTTTGGGTGAAATTAAGGTAGTTTGGGAGAATTTTTTTGGAGGTTTTCGGTAACATTTTATGACTCTTTTAGCTGTTTATGGTGAATTATTGGATGAATGTGTAATCTTTGATCGTTTTTTCAAAATGTTTATATTGTTATTAAAAAAGTTATGTCATTTTAATGGATGAATGGATGTTAGGGTGGATGTCATTGGATATTCTGATGAATTTAATCGTTTTCTTAACTGTTTTTGTGAATTTTGAAGGATCTTCGGGTTTATTTCACACGGCGGTATAAAAGTGAAGTTCAAATGGAAATAAAAAATTTGGTCATTGATGGTCGCAACGCCAAAAAACGAAGGAAAAGCAATTTTTTGTTTGAAAAATAGCTGTTTTTTTGCATATTTAATTAAAATACTCGATGGTTATTCAATATAAAAATATTGAAACTCTCACAGAATATGTAATCGGTCATTGCGGATAAGATCGTGAAGATAGATTTTAAAAAATAAACCAAAACGCCGAAATCCTACCGTAAGAGTTTTGAGCATTTTGGTCATTTTTACGTTAGAAAAAGTTACTTTTTTTGCAACTTTTTTATAAACAATTGTGGCTAAATTCATTAAGTTGCTTTAATTTTATTCTGTGACATTGCAAATCTATAATCTGATCTTGCCTACAAATTGGTATAACCAGTTTTTCCTAAGACAATCTTTTTCCGAAAATCCTACCGTAAGAGTTTTTTTCATGATTGATAACATAGCTTTTTTGACAAAGTCCCAAGGAAAATTTTTTCATAAACACAAGTAAAAATTCAAAAATGGTCAAAAAACATTATTATAAATATTCCTTATATTTTTGGTAACAATATCATAATTTTTTGTTAAGCAAACTTATGCACTACAACCACTAGAAGCTTATATAGTAGCATTACAGTAGTAGGCGATACTCAAAAAATCAATATTTTCAAAATCAACCATTTTGGCTTGCTCTCATCATTTCTAGGCCTAATTTGGGTCGTAGAAACCGAATTTGATAATAATTATTAAGGTCGAAAAGTTTAAAATGGAGTTATAGCATAGCGAAAAATTTGCATATTAAAAAAATTCATAACTCAAAAACTAGATATTGAAATGGACCAATGGTTATCAAATTCGATTTCTACGACCCAAATTAGGCCTAGAAATGATGAGAGCAAGCCAAAATGGTTGATTTTGAAAATATTGATTTTTTTGAGTATTTTCTGCTACTATTGTGCTACTTTAGGAGCTTCAAGAGGTTGTGGTGCTTGAGTTTGCTTTACAAAAAAATATTTAATTGTTACCAAACAATCAAGGAATTTTTATTTTATGGTTTCTGGACCATTTTGGATTTTTTGTATTGAATTATTAAATTTTTTTACTTGGGGTTTTGCCAAAAAAGCTATGTTATCATGCATGAAAAAAACTCTTACGGGAGTATTTTCGCTTAAATTAAACATTTTGAAAAACTGATTAGACCAGTTTGTAGCCAAGATTCGATTACATATTCGAGGGGATTTTCAGCTTAATTAATCAAACTTAATGAATTTAGCCAAAATTGTTTCTAAAAAAGTTGCAAAAAAAGTCACTTTTTCTAACGTAAAAATGACCAAAATGCTCAAAACTCTTACGGGAGGATTTCGGCGTTTTGGTTTATTTTTTAAAATCTATCTTCACGAACTTATCCGCAATGACCGATTACATATTCTGTGAGAGTTTCAATATTTTTATATTGAATAACCATCGAGTATTTTAATTAAATATGCAAAAAAACAGCCATTTTTTACTAAAAAAATTGCTTTCCTTTCCTTTTTTGGCGTTGCGAACCACCAACGACAAAAATCTCAAATCCATTTGAACTTCACTTTTTCGTTGAAGCTATACCGCCGTGTTCAATTGATTTTTTTTTTCTGTTTTGAGAGAATTTTGATGGATCTTTGGGTGGATTTGAAGGATCTTCCTGTTGATTTATAATGGATCTTTCAAGTGTTTTGAAAGAATTTTAATGGATTTTTCGTTCGATATTTAATTATCTTTGTTTCTTTTCTATTTCTTCGAGGGGCGCAAAGCTCTTGTCTTTCTCCAGTTTTAAGATAACATTTGGATGGATTTTTCTGAAAGTTTGCCTGGATTTTGAAGGATCTTTGGAGGGCTTTAATGGATATATGGGTGGATTTTAATGAATCTTATATTTGTCTCGATGGACATTCGTGTGGATTTCCATGGATCTTTTAACCGTTTCGTGAGGGTTATGAAGGATCTTCAGGCGGATTTTGGTATATATTTTAGCTGTTTTCGAATGATTTTGATTGATCATCGAGTAAATTTTCAAGAATGTTGGGTGGGTTTCCATGGGTGTTTGTGTTAATATACATGGAATTTTGGGTGAATTTCAAGGATGGTATCGGGTATGCCCATAATGTTTAGCGTGGATATTAAAATAAATTTTGATGGATCTTCGGGTGTATTTCATCTTTTAATTGTTTGGGGTGGATTTTCCTGAATTTTTTAATGGTCTTTGGTGGATTTTAATGGGTCATTTGACGATTACTTTCTCTTTAAGGGCGCTTAGCGCTCCTATTTTCTATCGCCATAGGGCATGTTTGGTATCAAAATGGAGAGCTCTTTCTCTTGTATTATAATTTATGTTTTTTCTTTAATATATGTGGGTTGTATGGCACTGGTAATAATTTACATAAAAACTAGAGATAAACTTTATTCGCCGAAGGCGATTTCCAATTTCCTGCGGCGAAGCCGCTATTACTTTTAATACATATATATTGTTATACTTTAATCGATCCTTCTAACTGAAAAGATGATAATAAGGTATGCGATTTTATAGTATCGCTGTAATGGAACCCATATGTTTATGGGATGATGCATACCCAAAGCCGCCAATAAATTTTTTATTAATTTTTCTTTACTTTTTTTTAAAAATGATAAATTTATTTATTGAATTAATATGTATGCTTGCATTCATTTATTGCAGAATTCAATAAAAATTCCTATAGAAATTGTATAGATTGATTTTGAGAAAAAATTGGTTTAAATGAAGTAATTCCCTATATCTCTTTAAAATATTGAATTTTTACAATTACTGAAATTGTACAATTTTTTATCCAATATTATTTTTTAGCAAAAAATCAAGATTTTATCTATTATCAATGTATCTTATTTAAAAATGAGAAAATATTATATTTATCGTATGAGATCAAAAGATATTAATTGATAATGGGTATCAAATAAAAGCTAAAAATGGTGTGGATTGATAAGAAGTGGGTGTTATTCATCGGAGAGAGATCATGTTAGATACATAGAGATTTAAAGTCTGATACAAACCAAAGGGAAAAAAGACGATTGAAAAAAAATTAAAATGAAATTTGAGAATGAACTTTGAATTTTTATTGCATGTTCGTAAAAGATATAATATTTTATTATTAAAATTTACTATTGCAAAATTCAACTTTGGAGACAGCTTATATAGAAGTTGCGGCGGTTTCCTAGAGAATCATTGAGTGTTTCTGCAGCATCATTATGTCTTATAAAAGTAATGGGATTTAAAAACGATAAACAAACGCAAGATATTGGACGTTTCTAAAATTTATATGTTTTAAAGTTTAATTGAAAAAAAAAGAAAGAATAATTATTTACTTTTACAAATTCACAGAATGCTTCAAAATCAAAATGGTCTGGAAGGCCATCCAAATCTAATCTCCTCATATTGTCAAAGCAAGAATAATTTATGAATTTTCTGATAGTATTTGAAGTAAATATGGAGTCGAAATTTGCATCGAAAATACTAAAAAAAACACGTTTTTTTGTAAAACTTTTTAAACCAAAATGTTGAACAAAAAAGCGGCATAATTAAAAAATTAAATAAAAAACTCACAATGAAAAATAATGAATATGATTAAATTTTTCGATAATAGTTTCTAAAGGTACAAGTTCATTTGATCCATCTGTAATTTGTACTCGATGAAGGATCAAACTATTAATATTAACGCCACTAGTAAGCTTTAAAAAATCATCAAAATGAATTGTAGTTCTATCGATTCTTAAGAATTTTACTTCGCTTTTATAAATTTTAGGGAGAAAAGAAAAATTAAAAAAATCTTTATTTCCCATATAATCAATACTTTCCATAACCCAAAGTTTTTCGTTTATGTTATGATAAAAAACTTCTTCGCTTTCATTACTTAAACAAAAACCTGGATTTATGTTTGTTAGGCGATTTGCAAGTATTACAGGATTTTTAACAAAAAAATATTTGCAAGTTTGAATCAACTTTTTATAAACATTTGAACTTTGTTTGCTTTTTAAAACATAATTAATAATTGTATGAGGAATAGAAAATTGTTGAGAAGCAAAAGATTCGAATACACGCATTTTTTCTGAAATGGGGAATTAAAATAATAAATTTTTGATATAATAAAAATAAAAAAAAAATAAAAATTTTCAACTAAATTAAGCAAATGAATATTTTTAGCGAAGAACGAATGAAGCAAATAAATAAGTACATATAAATAAAAACTCAAAAAGCCATGATTAGTTGTTGTTTTCTGCTTCATCCTTACCTAGTTCGCATAATCGCTGCTTTAAGGCAAGTAGATAACAAAAAATTCCTCTCACATGACTCAATAAAAGCAGGGCAAAACAAATTACGTAAAAGCATCAAAAGGCGAACTAAAAAATATGCAATGAATGATACTAAATCACAATCGCGATTCATGATTACGAAATGCATAAATTTTTCAAAGTAGAAATTTACACAAAAAAAGGACATGACTAAGCGATGAAATGAATTTGAATGCAGTTAAATAATAAATCAATAAATTTGGCGCCAAATTTATTTTAAACTTTAGTTGTTTAAAGTTTGTTTGTAAAATTACTTCAATAGCGTAAAAAATGTTTTTTAACATAAAAAAAAGTAAAATTTTAAAATAAATACTAAAAAAATGTCAATAAAAAAATGCTGACAATTTTTCCTAGATATGTATGTTTCTTCTTTGTCTATACTACAAACTTTATAGTTTGAAATTATTTTGTTTAATTAACAAAGTCGTTTGATATTTATGCTTTTTTCTGTTTCTCTTTAAAAATTAGCATTTATCTATTAATACTATCTTTATGAAAAAGGGAAAGCGTAAATAAAGAAACAGGAATAAAATTGATTTTTTAAATTTAATTGATTAATTCAAATTTCAATGCTTGCGCAAAATATATTTGAAAGATTTTATTTGCATTTCCAACAACGTAGGTTTTTTTTATATTTCTCTTTTTTTTCCTTCTAACCTTTTTTTTTCTTCTTAACAAAATGGAAATTATTTTTTGAGTGTAAAAAGTTGTGGTTTTGGTGTAACTCAAAAAGCTGTTTAAAAATTTCGAGAAATTCGATTTTTCTTTTATCAAAGTCCATTCCTTGAATTCCATTTTTGCCGCATAAAAACTTTAAAAAATATTTTTAAGACATTTATTAACATTTTTTTCATTTTATTGACAGCTTTTTTCGCAACTATGAATTTTGCATAGATTTGCATGTTTCCTGTCTCTTTTTCTGCCTTCATTTTTCTCCTTTCTCTCTCTTTCTTATTGCTCTAACAAACCATACTATAAACTATATAATCGACTCCCCTTTTTTCCTTCATGGTTTTGCATACATACATTTTTTATTTTATTTCAGCCACAAATTTCTTTGGTAAAAAGCTTCTTTCTTTTTGTCATCGTCATCATCACGAACATCATCATCGACTATACTCCAACAACTTCATTTTTTCATCCATTTCAAAATCATCACGACCACAATTTTCATATTTTATTGTTTCAAAAAATCACCTTCTAAATCATCGCCAACAACAAAGTTGTAATTTAACAAAATTATTTTATTATTCAACTTTTTATTTCCCAGAAGATATTCCATTTTGTGATTCAAAACAAAAACTCAAAAAATTTGAAACTTCAGAAATGTCAACAACAAATCAAATAGTTACAGAAGAATTATTAAAAATATTTATATTGGATGAAGGAAAAGATGAAAATACTTTTATTGCTAATCATTTGGGTGATGGAACATGGATAACTAAAAATGTTTATGGTGGAGCTTTATTTGCTCAATCATTGGTTGCAGCAGAAAAAACGGTTCCCAAACAATTTCTTCCTCATTCAATTCATTCACTTTTTATTTTAAATGGTAAACTTTCTTTTTCTCTTTTTTGAGTTGGAAAAGTTTTTGAGATACATAATTTTATGAAACAACAAATTTTTTGTGCAACTTCAAATATTTTTGTTTTTGGGGTTTTTATGTTTTCAAAGTTATATTTTTTTCAATGCGTTTAAAAGCAACTCTAAAAAAAGATTTTTGTTAAAGTTTTTAACTTCTTTCTTTTCGTTTTTTAGTTTCCACTCAATTTCCCGTTACTTATAAAATTTAAAGAATTCGGGATGGTCGAAGCTTTTGCACTCGATATGTTCAAGCTGAACAAAATGGTAAAATTGTTTATACTACTCAGATCTCATTTCATGTTGTGAGTTATATAATTTCCACCTATCTTTCAAAATCGATTGATGGCATTTTTTTTAGAAAGAAGAATCAAGCATTTCCCATCAAGCTTTAATGCCGGTAGTAAAGCCACCAGAAGAGTGTAAAGCTGTCTGGGAAATGGCACAAGAATATTTGGATAAAGCTGAAAAAGGCGAACTTCAACTTAGTGAACATTCCAAAAGGGATTTACAAGCTAAATATTCTGATCGTAATTCATCCATCGTTGAAGTAAGTTACTTATCGAGAGTGTATTTGTATTTGACGTATTCAAACTTCGAATCGAGTTTTGTTTTACTCATTTATATTACCTTTCTGTTTTCAGATGCGCCCAGTAAATCCCGACATCCAACTTTCAATAATTCCACACAACCATCAACCATTTTATTATTGGTGTCGAGTAAGAATTCCAATTTCCAATGATCGAGATCAGCATCGGGCATTAGCTGCATATATAACGGACGCTACTTTAGTTACAACAGCTAATCGTCCACATATTAGTCAAGGATATACACCAAGCATGCTTGTTTCATTGGATAATAATGCATGGTTTCATACAGATGATTTTCGAGTGGATGAATGGATGTTATATGAAAATGAAAGCCCCGTGGCTAAACATGCTAGAGCGTTTAGTACTGGACGATTATGGACTAGAGATGGACAATTAATTTTATCTGTTGCACAAGAATCTCTCAGTCGAACTAAACTCCAACCTTCTCATCTTTGACAATGAATAAAAAAATAATGTCAAAAAAGAAAAGAATGGATTTTTATGGTAATGTGCAAACTTTTTTTAATTATTTATTATTTGTAATCTCATTTTTTAATTTTAAAAAAAATACATACATATATTTGATAGAGAAATAAATAAAATAGTTTTGTTGATGTAAATTTTTTTATCCCTTTGAAAAGTTTGTGTATTAGCAATTTTGCTCTTTGCTTTTAGTGTCACATTCAACAACCAGCTTTTTTTTTAAAATATATAATCGAATTAATAATTTTCTTATAAAACAAATTCGGCGTCAATTTTGGATCGATCGTTTCTTGATAAGCTTTTTAATTTATTTTGGACACGAATTACCCGATGTTTTATTTATCATTCTTTTTTCATTTTTTTAATCGTCCATTATTTTTGTTACACATGTAAGTAAAGTTTTTATTGTGTGATTTATGAACTCCCTTTTCTTTCTCTCACTTGGCTTTAAAAAAAACAACAACTTTTATTGATTACTTTTTTTTTTTGCGGACTTAGCTTAACTTTTTTAGCTGCAAAAAAAAAATCTTCGCTTCATTCTTCTTTTTTTTTTGGTGAGACATGTTCGAGCCTGTTCTTCCTCATCGTCAAGATTTTTCAATCCCAGAAAATATTATTTATTATTTAATTAAAAATCCTTCAAATTTAATTGTTTATAAAAAAATTATTCAAACTTGTAAATATTTTTTCTACCAAAATTCTATCATCGTTGTTGTTAAATATGTTTATAATCGAGATAACGAATTATGGATGGCAAATTTTTTTGATGAAGAAGCTCGAAATGCTTTGACTCGAACATCCTTAGGCGACTTTGCCAATAAACTTCCGTTGGCTTTAGAAATTCGAGGAAAGAGATTCCCAAAAATTTGGATTACAGCGACTTTAAATATTCTTGGACCACAAAAAAATTTAACTTCAAAATTGCTTGAAAAAGTTTATCGCTGCAATTTGCGAGGCTTATTTTTGTTTTGTCAAATTATAACTTATGAAGAATATTTAATTTTGGTTTCATCAAAATTAATTGCATTATTTTCATTTAGAAATACTTTGATAAAATATGAAAATGGAAATGTGGTTTCTTTGGATGAAATTTTAAAAGAACTTCCAAACGTTGAAAACTTTAGATTGTGAGTTTTAGGTTAATTAAAAATTTAGATTTCGACAAGAAACAAAAGAATTGACAAACCTATTTTTAAGTTTGCATTTTTCAGTAAATTAAAAAATCGAGAATTTTGATTCTTTTTTATCTTAAAAAAATTGTAAAGTAAAAAAATAAATAAACTTCTAATTTATTAAATTTCTGTTTTTCAGTATTGTCCCAGATGATTCTGTCGTTTCAACCGATGCACTTGAAAGACTTTCAAAACTTCCATATTTTGAAGAATTAAAATATTTTAAAATGTATAATCTTCCAGAACCCTTTGATTTTACAATGTTTAATGATTTTGTTAAAGTAAGATTAAAAAGTAACCTTTGAAAACGTTAAGGGTGAAGTTTTTAGAAGCAAAAAAGAACAGATTTTTTCTTGACTTTTTCAAAACAACTATCTCCAGAAACAAAGGAGCAGATAAGAAATGTTCATTCAGCTTTGCGTAAAAGTTTATCAGAAGATCAAAGATTTTTTATTCAATTTAATTAATTATTTTTTTTTGATCAAAGCTTTTGTTTCTTTTCTTTTTCTTTATCATCTAAAATTGATTGAAAAAAGTTCCTTTTTTAATTTTTCAACAATTTTATTAAACTTTCAAATACATATCGTAAAAACGAAATTTAACATAATTAATTTATGCATACAATTCTAAATTTTACCATAAAATATTGTATTATTATTCATACAAGAAATTTTTGTGTCAATCCCGTATTTCTTTAAAAATAACTATTCTATCCGCTTTTTCTGATATTAATAAAATCCAATCCAATTTTTTAAAATATTTTTATAAAATTTTTTAATTATAAATCTGGATCAAGTAATTCTCCAATTAATAATTCATAAAGCATCCTTCTTCGATAATTAACCATTCCACATTGAGCAAAATCCAATGGGGCATTTCGGGATAAATGTTCAGCATATTGACAAAGAAATATTCCACAATCTACTCCATTTTTTTGTTGGGGACCTAATTGATTTTCAGTTGGAGCCTCGCTCCATTCATTCCATTCTATTTCTTTCCCCTTTGAAATTGCATAGGCTTTGAGAAAAGATCTAAAAATAATAAATTATTTATGCAAATTTGCAAAAATGGATATTTGGAAGCACAGAGCTTTTTTCTTAGATAAAAAAAACTTACATAATTGTCCCTAATTCATATTTATAATCACCTTCAAATAACGAATCATAAATAAAATAATTTCGATTAACCATATCCGCCACGAATAAAAACCAATGACTTTCTTGATTAATTGGAAGAAAAATGAGTTCATAATCAAATAAATCCTTTTTTATCCATGAAATTAATTTATCTGTACTTTGTTGGCCATTACTAAACATAGTACTATAAAATGTTGCCAATGCGAAAGACTAAAAATAATAATAATTAGCATAAATTTTTTTATACAAATTTATTTGCATACTTTTCGATATTCCGGTTTTTCCATACTTCTTTTACAAATCAATTGTAAATAATGATCAATAATTATATCATTTACATATTGACGAGTTCGAAGCGAATATAAATCATATCCTTTAATATTGAGCTCACCAAAAGGTACATCAGCTTGCTTTCGACCTTTTGTTTGGAAGTTTAATGATTCCAGCAATTGTTCATAGTTAATTGGTAAATCTGAAAAAAAATATAGAAAAAAGTACCCTGCTTTTTAGCATGTCTACGTCTCAAAACCGCCTCAAGGAAGAGTTCCGTCAAAATATTTTTTAACTTCGCTAGAAAATTTTTTTTAATCTCAAAAATGGTTGTTGTTTATGGATGAAACTTAAAAAAAGCAAGCGATTTCTTAAATCTTTAAACAGTGACACTGTAATTTTTGCTACTGTAGGTTGTTAGAGTATAAAAATTAAGGGTGGAAACGGGACGACTTTTTCTAGTCCCATCCCGTCCCGGGACGGGACGAGACCGGGACCGGGACGGGACGGGATTTTGAAAATAGTCCCGTCCCGTTTCCACCCTTAATAAAAATTACTAATTTTCTTTATGCTTAAATTAAAAAAAGGCTTTTTCTTGTTTAAAAGCAAATTATAAAGTTTCTTTCCATTTTGCATGCAAATTATTTATTTTTGTTTTGCTTATGCCTTGCTGAAGGAAGGCGTTTTTGGACTGGACTCACTGCAATGAATCAAAAAGCTTATATTCTTACTTGGAATTTTTCCTGGAACAGTGGCGGGAGAATTATTGTAAGATTTAGAAATTTTTTTGGGTTTCGGTGTTGAAGAATATTCAATACCATCATCTTCATTTTGGGATTCAAATGATCTCTTTAACTTTGTCGGAGTTTGTCGAGAAGCAGACGATGATGAAGATGATGCGACTTCACTGAACTCATAAGGATCAAAACCTTTTTGAGCTTGACTTCGAGTAAAGACTGGAATTCTTGTTGCTGGTGGGTATTGTCTTTGACCAAAAAGTCGATTCTTTTCATTTTGATCATTAATTTGAAGGCATCTTGATTTTATGGGAGAATTAATTATTTCGAGATCATCATTTTCAACTTTTTTGGAAGATGGAATTGGTAAATTTTTAGTTTCAGCAACTCCATTATTTTCAGTTCCGCTGTTTTTGTTTTCGTCTTTAATTTCTTCAGCTTCGGGGCAATCATCTTCTTCCATGGGCCTGGGTTCTTGCAAATCATCAGCCATTTGACTTTTTTGTATATCAATATTTGGATTTGGAGCTGCTAAATATTCAGAAAGTAGCTCCATTTGTTTATCAATTACTTCAACCTTTTGAGGAGATTTCCTTTTTATGCAAGTTCCAGAAACATTAAATGCACCGATTTTTGTGTCTGTCGATGATGATGAATTTGAGGAGGATGAAGCCACGGAAATTCGTGGATTCATCGAGGCAGTATTATTTCTAAAAAACATATATTAAGTTAAAAATCAATTCAAAAGCAATTTTTAAGATTTTAGCGAACCCATAAGGATCCGCGCCAACAATTGCAGAGGTAGCTGCTGAAGTTTCCCATAAAGACATCATAAACACTTAATAACTCACACAACAATAATAGATTTATTTTCTTCTTTATTATTATTTAAAATTTTGGAGAGATAATCAATGGGCACTCCCATAGTTTGATAAATACATATATTTTTTTATATCTAAAAAAAACTTTTTTAATATATATAAAACTTATTTTTCACGGACAATTTTCTGAGTTTTATTTCGCATTTATAAAATTATCAAAATCAATTTTTTTTTGAAAAGTCACGCAAATTTTTTAGTTTTTTTACGTTAAAAAATAAAAAATAAAACTCCAACAACGTGTTTTTTTAGTTAGTTTGTGCAAGAACAAAAAAAGAAGGTGCACCAAACTCAACAACAAAAAAAAATTGTTCACCAAAAAAAGCTGCTTTCATTTCCTCACACTCACTTCCCCCACTTGCATCTCTTCTTATTCATCCTTTTTTTCTTTTTGAGACTAATTCTTGGGCAAAATGAAATAAATGCCTTACTGAAATAATTAATGTTTTTTTCTTTGGAAATCAAAAGTTTTTTTAGAATTTAAGTTTTAAAATGAATTACACATTTGCTTTGCCATTTCAACAACAATTTCCACTTCCAAAAAATATTATTTATTATATCACAAAAAATCCATCCAATTCTGAAGTATATCAAAAATTAATTCAAACATGCAAATATTTTTTCTCAAATAATCCTATTTTGGTTGTTAAAAATATTTTTGATGAAGGCGGCCAACATTGGTTTACAAATGAAAGTTATAAAATTTTCGATGTCAGATATATGAGTATTGAAGAGAAACCAAGTATATTTGCGTTTGAAACAGAAAAATGTCAATATCAATTATGGGTTATAAAAGCTATCCAAGAAAATAACTACACTTTCTCCAATTTACTTTTTCCAAATTTACTTACAAAACTTTATCGATGCAAACTTTCAAAATTACAATTAAGAAATGAAATTTTAACTTACAATGAATTTTTAAAATTGGTTTCATCAAAAACTATTGAAATTTTGTTTTTGAAAAAAGTAATAATTAAATATGAAAATGGCCAATTGGTTACATTAGAAAAAATTATGGAATATCTTCCAAAAATAAGGCAATTGTAAGTAATTTTAATAGTTTTTTTAATTTTATAATTTTGAATTTTTCGGCGCCAGAAAACTTTTTTGTGTTATAAAATTTAATCGAATTAAAAATAAAAATAAACTTTTTTTAGTGAAATTATGGATGGAGACATTTCGGCAATTGCGCCAATAGAAACCTTTCAAAAGCTTTTACAATTTCCTATTTTCCAACATTTAAAAAATTTCAAATTAGGATTGCTTCCAAAATCTTTCAATCTCCAAATATTTAGTGAATTTACAAAGGTAAAAAATAAAAATTGTTTAGTGTCTCTAATGTTTCAATGCTAATAATTTTTTTAGAAACAAGCAAGAACCAAATTTGAATTATATTATTTTTCTCTGCTATCTAAAGAAGATTTTCAAGATATTGGGGCAGAATATTCAAGATATGAAAGTGCTTTTAAAAATACAAGAATAGCTTATCCATTTATTTTTTATTTAATGTAAACCAATAAAAAATTTTGTATTTTTTTTTTTGCTTAAATTTCCAGATTTTTAACAAAATAAATTTTTATTGAATGGAAAAATTTCCATAAAAAAAATTTGAAAACAAAACTTTATTTTTTTTTGACAAAAATAAAAAACAAAAATAAAAGATGAAAACATTTTTTTTTATTATGGATGAACATAAAATTTGCCTTTTTTCGGACCACATAAATCACTCAATTCATTTCCAGACCATTGATAAATATTGTTAAAAATAATTTTAGGTTCAAGCTTTAAACAATTGCATGCGGCTTTGAAATGTTTTTCAATTTGTTTTTTCGCTTCAGAATCAAATTCATCAAAAAGACATATAATAATTTTTTTACATTCTTCGGAGGCGGCGCCAATTTCTTGTTTAATTATTTTTAGATGTTCTTGAAGCAAAATTTTCATAAAAAATGTGGGAGTTTCTGTTTTTTCTTCGGATTGTTCTTGGAAAGAATTAAATTTCACAAGAATTTCATTATTATTCTTTTCATTTTCGATGATTCTATTTTTCATATTTGAGTCAATTTTGGTGGCGTCTTTCGAAGATAAGGACATAAGTTTCAGAATGTCTGAAAAAAATTTATTTAAAGTTTTTTCCAGAAAAATTTGGGTTTACCGTAAACAACAAATTCTGGTTTCATAAAATATTTGTTAGTTAATGTCGGTTCTTTGCCTTCGAAACTTAGGAATAAATCTTTGCCGTACAAACCTAAAAAAAAGATTTTATTGTCTAAACTTTAAAGACAAAAATGTAAAAAAAAATATGTTTTTACCATTCCATTTTTTGCTAAATTCATATCCATTTTTCTTTTCATTCCAAAAACAAATGATTGAAGAATTATCCCAAAATCCAATCACGGGAAATTTTGATTTAAGATTTTCGTTCAAAGTTTCTGGAAGGGTTTCAATTTCGGGTATATTAAAGGGTTGCTGATGAAACGCAGGATCGCTATTTTGATTTAATTCAAGGCATAAAGCAATTTTGTGGCAGGATATTGCTCGGGTAGCATCTTCAGAATGAAACTTGAAATATGTATTATTTCCATCAGGGTTTTCGACACCAATCTAAAAAAATATATTTAAAAATTTGTAATTAATTTGCAAAAAAAAGAATGGAATATAATAATCACTTTTTAAATCCCACAAAGACAATTTATTTTGATTGTCAAAAGTTTGTCTAAAAATTAGCTAATTTTCAATCTACGAAAGTCTTCGAGATTCAGAACCCACCTCAAAAAATACTTTTTTTATGAAACTCCCAAATTCATTTGAAGACTTGTGATTTTTTCTTTTAAAAATTCGCTAATTAAAAAAACTAAAAAACTCACATAAAATCTTCGATGACATCTTGAAACCAAAGCAGTTTCTTCACAATCATAATATCTTCCACAATTTGAAAATTTTTGAGATTTTAAAAGTGTATCAGTTTCAGAAAAAATATGATCAGATTCATTAACAAAATTATCTTTGCCAACAATAAATGTTTTAATAATTTGTGGAACGATATGTCTTTTTCCCAAATCTCGATCCATGAAACAATTATCCGATAATTCATTCACCGTTTTGCATGCATTCCATTTGAAATTTTCAAAAATAACCAATTTTTTGGGGTCCAAAGTTTTCTTTAAAATTTGAATAATTTTTTCTCGACATTCAGTGGATTTCATGGAAGAAGCAATAATTTTTTTAGGATTAAATTTATTTTTATTTCCAAGAATTTGTTCAGCGAGTTTTGAAGTTTCCATTTTTCCGTCGCCGAAATTGATTTTAATTTTCGAGCGTTCAGAAATTAAATATCCTTGACCTTCGTCGTGAAGTTTAGTAACATTAATTTCTTCATCCAAAATATTGATTACCATGACATCTCGAGCCACTCGTCGATTGATATCCTCGGCAATTAAAAGCGAAGTTAAAATAGTTATTTCATTTGTAACAAAATGAAATGACATTCCATTATTTGAAAGAGTTTCAATTAATTTTCGACAAAATATAATATTATTTGGAAATGATGGATGATTGAAACCAAAAACATTGCAAATAAATAATCGAACATTTTGTTGACAAAAAATTGGAATATTTTCAAGAAATTCAGGAATGTCGTTGATATCAAAGCGTTTATGTTTTGTGTGGTTTTTTGGATCAAAAACAAATAAAGATAAAGATGTTTGGGTTTTTGGTGATAAATATGCAGTCATATTTCGATTGGTTAACGCCGAAGCATTTAGTCTTGCAATACATTCTTCAACGTTAGCCGCCATAGCTTGAAAAAAAGAAGAGAAATTTGAAGTTTCGATCTAAAAATAAATAAATAAAAATTACAAATTTTTTTAAAGAATTTGTAATTCGTGAATATCTAATGCGTTGGTAAAAAGACGCAAAACGCCAAATAAATGGTTGAACTTTTAGTTCAAAAAATTATGAAATTAGGAAAATAAAAAAAAGGGGAAAACTTTTTGAAGAGTTCTGGACTTTAATGAGACAAATTAGTTAAGAAAAAGCCCGATCGAATAAATTTGTTTGTGGTTGTTTTTTGTTATTCATTTTGATTTTTGTAATGATGTGTCCTTAGGAGATTCTCTAGCATACTTCTTTGCGTTTGCGGGATCAATAATATTTTTATATATATATATTTTTTTGTTGACTGGCAACCTTGTTCTTTATTTTTCTAACTAAGAGTACGAATAATTGATAGACACCAATGTGTCAAAATTTAAATATTTTTCATTATGTGCTCAATTATTTACTTTCTTGGATTAAACAATTTTTGTTTTCAGAGTCGAATAACTTTCAAGCTATGCGGGGAACTACTAAACGAGCTGCAATTTCCGAGGACGAAGACGACGACATAAATGGAAAAAAGCCAAAAATCAATGAAGAAAATGAGCAATGTTCTTCTAGAACTATTTTCAAGCAAGAATATACTTTTGCTTATCCTCATCCTCAAGTATTCTCATTACCTTCAAACAAGAACATTGGGGCCTTACCTGCGGTAAGTCCCTCAAACTAAACAAATAATCACACAAAGAAAATTTACGAAACCGTTACATTTTTACAATCACAACGTGGACATTGGACACTTTAAGGTATTTTTTGAGAAACCTAGAGAGTGCACCTGTTTTAAGGAATTTTTAAAAATTATCAAAGAGGAGATTATGTGTCTTTTTTGAGGGTGCAAAATTGGAAAAAAATAGAGTACCGAAATGCCCATGCGTGTCTACAACAATACAATACAATTAAATAAACAACAGGGTCTATGGGCTTACTTTCCATTTTCATGGTAAATTTTGGAGCCCTGCCTTCGGCAGACCTCCTAAATTTTACAAAAAAATCATCTCCAATAATCAACGGTTTCCCGGGCCATGCATTTCCATATTTCTCATATTCGGCTACATCTTAACCATTTCGAGGTCCATTCCATAAGTCAAATTACACATGGGCCTTTCAGTTACAAAACCCCATTTCAACCCAAAAACTACCAAATAACGACCCAAACACCATCAAATATTAACTCAAAGACAACAAAAAACCATTAAATATCCACCAAACTATCCACCCAAACACCATCAAGCACCCACATAATATTATATTTCATTACAATAACCATAAACAACAGGGCCCTTTGGTTAAACATTCCATTTTCATGGTTAATTTTGGGGCCCTGCCTTCGGCAGACCCTCAAAATTTACGATATAAATCGTCTCCAAACGGTTTCTTCGGGCCACGCATTCCATATATCTCATATTCGGATACATCTTGACATCTTCGTGGTACATTCCATAAGCAAAATTACACATGAGCTCTTCGGGACCCAAATCTCATTTTGACTCCAAAACCACCAAATCTCAATCCAAACACCATCGGTGGTTCAAGTCAAAAACCACCAAATATCTACCCAAAAACAACTAAATCTCCACCCAAAAACCATCTTACATCTCACCAAAAAAAACTAAACATTCACCCAAAAACCATCTTACATCTCACCAAAAATAACGAAATCTCCACCCGAAAACCATCTTACATCCCACCAAAAATAACTAAACATTCACCCAAAAACCATCTTACATCCCACCAAAAATAACTAAACATTCACCCGAAAACCATCTTACATCTCACCAAAAATAACTAAATCTCCACCAGAAAACCATCTTACATCTCACTAAAAATAACTAAATCTCCACCCGAAAACCATCTTACATCTCACCAAAAATAACTAAACATTCACCCAAAAACCATCTTACATCTCACCAAAAATAACTAAATCTCCACCAGAAAACTATCTTACATCTCACCAAAAACAACTAAACATTCACCCAAAAACCATCTTACATCCCACCAAAAATAACTAAACATTCACCCAAAAACCATCTTACATCCCACCAAAAATAACTAAACATTCACCCAAAAACCATCTTACATCTCACCAAAAATAACGAAATCTCCACCCGAAAACCATCTTACATCCCACCAAAAATAACTAAATCTCCACCAGAAAACTATCTTACATCTCACCAAAAACAACTAAACATTCACCCAAAAACCATCTTACATCTCACCAAAAATAACTAAATCTCCACCCGAAAACCATCTTACATCTCACCAAAAATAACTAAACATTCACCCAAAAACCATCTTACATCCCACCAAAAACAACTAAATCTCCACCAGAAAACCATCTTACATCTCACCAAAAATAACTAAATCTCCACCCGAAAACCATCTTACATCTCACCAAAAACAAATAAACATTCACCCAAAAACCATCTTACATCCCACCAAAAACAACTAAATCTCCACCAGAAAACCATCTTACATCTCACCAAAAACAAATAAACATTCACCCAAAAACCATCTTACATCCCACCAAAAATAACTAAACATTCACCCAAAAACCATCTTACATCCCACCAAAAATAACTAAATCTCCACCAGAAAACTATCTTACATCTCACCAAAAACAACTAAACATTCACCCAAAAACCATCTTACATCTCACCAAAAATAACTAAATCTCCACCAGAAAACTATCTTACATCTCACCAAAAACAACTAAACATTCACCCAAAAACCATCTTACATCTCACCAAAAATAACTAAATCTCCACCCGAAAACCATCTTACATCTCACCAAAAATAACTAAACATTCACCCAAAAACCATCTTACATCCCACCAAAAACAACTAAATCTCCACCAGAAAACCATCTTACATCTCACCAAAAACAAATAAACATTCACCCAAAAACCATCTTACATCCCACCAAAAATAACTAAACATTCACCCAAAAACCATCTTACATCCCACCAAAAATAACTAAATCTCCACCAGAAAACTATCTTACATCTCACCAAAAACAACTAAACATTCACCCAAAAACCATCTTACATCTCACCAAAAATAACTAAATCTCCACCCGAAAACCATCTTACATCTCACCAAAAACAAATAAACATTCACCCAAAAACCATCTTACATCTCACCAAAAATAACTAAATCTCCACCCGAAAACCATCTTACATCTCACCAAAAATAACTAAACATTCACCCAAAAACCATCTTACATCCCACCAAAAATAACTAAATCTCCACCAGAAAACTATCTTACATCTCACCAAAAACAACTAAACATTCACCCAAAAACCATCTTACATCTCACCAAAAATAACTAAATCTCCACCCGAAAACCATCTTACATCTCACCAAAAACAAATAAACATTCACCCAAAAACCATCTTACATCTCACCAAAAATAACTAAATCTCCACCCGAAAACCATCTTACATCTCACCAAAAATAACTAAACATTCACCCAAAAACCATCTTACATCTCACCAAAAATAACTAAATCTCCACCCGAAAACCATCTTACATCTCACCAAAAACAAATAAACATTCACCCAAAAACCATCTTACATCCCACCAAAAACAACTAAATCTCCACCAGAAAACCATCTTACATCTCACCAAAAACAAATAAACATTCACCCAAAAACCATCTTACATCCCACCAAAAATAACTAAACATTCACCCAAAAACCATCTTACATCCCACCAAAAATAACTAAATCTCCACCAGAAAACCATCTTACATCTCACCAAAAATAACTAAATCTCCACCCGAAAACCATCTTACATCTCACCAAAAATAACTAAACATTCACCCAAAAACCATCTTACATCCCACCAAAAACAACTAAATCTCCACCAGAAAACCATCTTACATCTCACCAAAAACAAATAAACATTCACCCAAAAACCATCTTACATCCCACCAAAAACAACTAAATCTCCACCAGAAAACTATCTTACATCTCACCAAAAACAACTAAACATTCACCCAAAAACCATCTTACATCCCACCAAAAATAACTAAATCTCCACCAGAAAACCATCTTACATCTCACCAAAAACAAATAAACATTCACCCGAAAACCATCTTACATCCCACCAAAAATAACTAAATCTCCACCCGAAAACCATCTTACATCTCACCAAAAATAACTAAATCTCCACCCGAAAACCATCTTACATCCCACCAAAAATAACTAAATCTCCACCAGAAAACCATCTTACATCTCACCAAAAACAAATAAACATTCACCCAAAAACCATCTTACATCCCACCAAAAATAACTAAATCTCCACCAGAAAACCATCTTACATCTCACCAAAAACAAATAAACATTCACCCAAAAACCATCTTACATCCCACCAAAAACAACTAAATCTCCACCAGAAAACCATCTTACATCTCACCAAAAATAACTAAACATTCACCCAAAAACCATCTTACATCTCACCAAAAATAACTAAATCTCCACCAGAAAACTATCTTACATCTCACCAAAAACAACTAAACATTCACCCAAAAACCATCTTACATCTCACCAAAAATAACTAAATCTCCACCCGAAAACCATCTTACATCTCACCAAAAACAAATAAACATTCACCCAAAAACCATCTTACATCCCACCAAAAACAACTAAATCTCCACCAGAAAACCATCTTACATCTCACCAAAAATAACTAAATCTCCACCAGAAAACTATCTTACATCTCACCAAAAACAACTAAACATTCACCCAAAAACCATCTTACATCCCACCAAAAATAACTAAATCTCCACCAGAAAACCATCTTACATCTCACCAAAAATAACTAAATCTCCACCCGAAAACCATCTTACATCTCACCAAAAACAAATAAACATTCACCCAAAAACCATCTTACATCCCACCAAAAACAACTAAATCTCCACCAGAAAACCATCTTACATCTCACCAAAAACAAATAAACATTCACCCAAAAACCATCTTACATCCCACCAAAAACAACTAAATCTCCACCAGAAAACTATCTTACATCTCACCAAAAACAACTAAACATTCACCCAAAAACCATCTTACATCCCACCAAAAATAACTAAACATTCACCCAAAAACCATCTTACATCTCACCAAAAACAAATATGCAGACAATCAGAGAAAAACAAATTTTTCACTTCCAAAAATGCAACAGCAAAAACACAAAGGTAAACTTTCGTGTCAAGAAAAATTTCATAAAATGCAAATTTAAACTGGTCAAAACATATCAATGTTTGACTCTCCGAAGCGTGAGACTAACATATTCGGAATCAGCGTAAAAAACTGATCTAGGCTATCGGGACAAAACAAAAAAAAAGCAGAAACGACATACAAACAAACAGACAGAAACGACACTCCAAATTAAAAAGGAGGACAAGAACATTGGGGCCTTACCTGCGGTAAGTCCCTCAAACTAAACAAATAATCACACAAAGAAATTTTACGAAACCGTTACATTTTTACAATCACAACGTGGACATTGGGTTCTTTTAGGTAGTTTTTTAGTACCCTAAAGAGTGCACAATGTACCTGTTTTTAGGAATTAAAATTAAAAAATAAAGAGAGGAGTACATTGTTTTTCAAATAAAAAATGCAGTGCTTAAATACCCATGTGTGTCTACAACAATACAATACAATTAAATTAAACAACAGGTTCCTCGCGTTCACATTATATTTTCATGTTAAATTTTGGAGCCCTGCCTAACGGCAGACCTCCTAAATTTACAAAACAAATCATCTCCAATAATTAATGGGTTTTTCGGTCCATGCATTTCCATATCTCTCATATTCAGCTACATCTTAACCCCTTCGAGGTCCATTACATACGCCAAATTACATATGGGCCCTTCGAGCCGCAAAACCCAATTCGACCCAAAAACCGCCAAATAACAACCCAAACACCATCAAATATTAACTCAAAGACAACAAAAAACCATTAAATATCCACCAAACTATCCATCCAAACATCATCAAGCATCCACATAGTATATATTTTATTATATTACAATAACAATAAACAACAGGGCCCTTTGGTTAAACATTCCATTTTCATGGTTAATTTTGGGGCCCTGCCTTCGGCAGACCCTCAAAATTTACGATATAAATCGTCTAAAATTATCAACGGTTTCTTCGGGCCACGCATTCCATACATCATTAAATATCAACCCGAAAACAACATCAAACATCCCACCAAAAACCATCTTACATCCCACCAAAAACAACTAAACATTCGCCCAAATACAACTAAATGTCCACCCAAAAGCCACCCAAAAGTCATCCAAAAGCCACCAAATATTAACCCAAAAACCTCTAAATATCCACCTAAAAATTTCAATGCAGACAATCAGAGAAAAAACAAATTTTTCACTTCCAAAAATGCTTTCAAAAAAACAAAGGGAAACTTTCGTGTCGAGAAAATTTTCAAAAAATGCAAATTTAAACTGGTCAAAACATATCAATATTTGACTCTCCGAAGCGTGAGACCAACATATTCGGAATCAGCGTAAAAAACTGATCTAGGCTATCGGGGCAAAACAAAACAAAAGCAGAACCGACATACAGACAGACAGAAACGACACTCCAATTTAAAAAGGAAGATATTATATATTATTTAACAAAGAAAACAAAAAATGGAAAAGCTTATCAAAAATTAATACAAACTTGTAAATATTTTTTCTCAAAAAATCCTATTATTGTTCGAAATATTGCTAAAAACGATGGAACAGATTTATGGTTGGTTGAACATTCAACAAAAACTGAACAAACCATTTTGCAATCTGGAGCTGTAGTGATTGATCAAAGCAATCGAAATTTTGCTATTAAAGTTTTTGATATTTCTTCCAAACTTTGGATTATTGAAGAACTTTGTTGTGTTCGTTGTAGCTCAAATCCAAATTATATATCGGCATTAATTAAACAAAAAGTTTATTTATGTCAAATTTCGATTTTAAATTTACAAAATCAAATTATAAATTATGAAGAATATTTAATTTTGGTGGAATCAAAGAAAGTTAAAGAGTTAACTTTTGAAAAAGTGGTAGTTAAAAAGGCTGACGATTCCATGGTTCGATTGGAAGAAATTTTAAAAGAAATTCCAAAACTCGAAAGCTTCATTTAGTTAGTTTTTTCTTTTTGCACCGCGCTTTTGCTTTTGCTATTCGACTTAAAAATCCCTTTTTTTAGCACGGTTCCAGAAAATGACAGACTTTCTGTTATTACCTTTGAAACGAGTCAACACCTTGTGGAACTTCCAGAATTTAAAAATTTAAAAAGATTTACTTTACTCAAATGTCCTGAATCATTTGACATCAAAATGTTTGGTGTATTTTTTAATGTAAGTGTAAGACGACAAACATCCTTCAAAAAAATGATAGAAAAATGTATTAAAAAAAGAGCTAATTTTTCAGAAGCATCCTCAAACAAAATTTATTCTTAATTTTTTCAATGATCTATCTCCCGATTCAAGAGACGAGTGGAAAAAAGTTTTCTTTGAATTTTATGCAAATTTTTTAAATAATAATTTTCTTGAACATTCTTTGAGGGTTACAAGTCCAACAGTTACCATGTATGATTGATTTTTGTTGTTTGTTGCTTATTTAAAAATTTTTTTTTATTTCGTTCGTTGTATTTCATTAATAAAATTCCATGCATTTTTTGAAAATAGTTATTAGAAGCCGCCGCGCGCTATCGGTGTCAAATAATTTTCTGCCTTTTTATTTAAAAAATTAAAAAATAATGAAATGAAACAAGAAAGAATAAAAACAAAATTAAAAATTAGACAAACAAATCGGTAAAACACTTTTCGTTGTTTGAGTTTGTGAAAAATATTAATATGACTTTTGAGATAAAAAGTTTTCAAATAGATTTGATAGGATGAAACTGGGTTTTGTTGTTTTTGTTATTTATTCCATTTTTTTATTGATTTCCTAAGGATTTTCTCGATCTCCACCTTTTTGTTTATTAGTTTCCAAAGAAAGAAATGAATGAATATTTTTTTTGCTTTCACTCATTGCTTTTTTTCTTTCATTAAAAAAATTTGGAACTTCTTTCGCGTCTCCTAATAATGAAAGTCGCGAATTTGTAAAATTATTGCATATATATATTTTTTTAAACCTTTCTTTGTATTTGAAATTATTATTTCTAGATTATGCACAATAATAGAATTAAGAATCCATATTTCTTTGCTATGCTTGGAACTAAACGACCTGGTTCTCCAATAGTTGAAGACGATATAAATGGAAAGAAGCGAAAAATCTCTGGAGAGTATGAACCAACATCTTCATCTTTGCTCACTGCCACGCAAGAATTCACATTTGCTTTTCCATATCCTCAAGCATTCTCATTACCTTCAAATATTATATATTATTTAACTAAGAAACCAAAAAATTCAAAAGCTTATCAAAAATTAATTCAAACTTGCAAATATTTTTTTTCTAAAAATCAATTAATTGTTCAAAGAATTTGTAAAAATGATGGAATGGATTTATGGTTTGTTGAATATTCAACAAAAGCAAAACAAATAAATTTGAATTCTGAAGCGGTGGTGATTGAAGAAATCAATCGAAACTTTGCAATAAAAGTTTTGGATGTTCCCCATAAATTATGGATTATCGAAGTACTTAGCTGTGTTCGTTGTCCAAGTCAAAATTATGTATCAGCAATAATTCAAAAGGTTTATTTATGCCAAATTTCAATTTTAAATTTACAAAATCAAGTTTTAAACTACGAAGAATATTTAATTTTGGTGGAATCAAAAAAAGTTAAAGAACTTATACTTGAAAAAGTGATTATTAAAAAGGCTGATGATTCCATGGTTCGATTGGAAGAAATTTTAGATGAAATTCCAAAACTTAAAAGTTTGAAATAGTGAGTTTTTTTCTTTTGCACACTTTAAACTTTCGGAATTTTTTGAAAAATATTCGTTGAAGGACATGCTTTTTGGATTTAATTAAACAAAAATATTGTATCTTTTTTTAGTACTCTTCCTGATCATGGCGCTTCTTCTATTATTACTTCCGAAACCAGTCAGCGCCTAGTCGAATTTCTTGGATTCCAAAACTTACGCGAATTTATTTTACGTAAATGCCCGATATCTTTTGATTTACAAACTTTTGGTGATTTTATTGAAGTAAGGAAAAAAAATACGCGAAGATAATTAAAAAAATAAAAATAAATAAATAAATTATAGATGCATCGTTCAGAAACTCAATTTATTATTACTTTTTCTCATCCTTTTTCTCCCCAACTCAAAGAGAAATATCGCAAAGTTTTTGATGAATGGGAAGAAAATTTTCAAAGATATTCGATAGAAATCAACGCTCCAGGTTTTAGATGGAATGTGTTAGATGATTATTAGTATTCAAATTCAATATCTTTCTTCATTTTTTGTTTCTTTGTTGTTTTTGGCTTGTGAAAGTTTTTTTTTAATAATCAAATAATACTTTTTTTGTAGTTTGATTCGAAGAGCCAAGCACAAAAAAAATTTTCGCGCCCAAAAAATTCATTATTTTTTTATTTTTATTAGCTTCAAAAAATTGCCGGAAACTATTATTTAAATTAATTTATTTTTGTTTGTTTGCTTTTTGTGTTTATTTTTTATAAATAAAAAACTTTTACAATATTTTTTGTTTAAAAATGTTTGGAGGAAAGCGAACTCCAAAAAATAAAACATCAGCGAGTGCGAAAAGAAGAAAGTTGAACAACAACAATAGTTTTGTGGTGGCAGAAAAAAATTACACCTTTGCTTCGCCATATTCTCAACAATTTTCAATTCCTCGCCATTTTATTTATTATTTATTTAAAAATATTAAAAACTCAAAAATTTATGAAAAATTAATTCAAACTTGTAAATATTTTTTTCATTCAAAACCTTTGATTGTTGCAAGAAAATTTATTAATCAACAAAGTATTTTATCTATTATTGACATCGATGCCAAAGACGATAAAAAGCAACCTAAAAGGCTTAGTTTGACACTGTTGTGGCTCTGACAACACGAAGCATTCAAAATGGCGCTTTCTGATGGTCTCGTATGGATTATGGAAGCCTCGCTGCATAGCCTATTTTGTATTCATTGTTTCATTGTTTGTTAGTTGTGAGAACTTAACTTTACATTTCACTTACTCTGTATTGTCTTTGTTGCTGTTAGCTTACCGCTCAGCTAACAGCTGTGTTCCTGAATAAATACTTACTATTTATTGTTGTGTCAATTCTACGGCATCAAAGGAACATTCTTTGTCTAACCAACTTCACGGTTAGGACAGACATCAAATAGCCGAAGAAATTTAACTCCGAAAAGACTTTCATTAATCGAAAAATTAAACCAAAAAAATATAATTAAACTTGAAAATGTGAAACATAAAATATGGATTATTGGAGAATTATGGTTTTCAAATTTATACAAAAAGAATGGTTTATCAAAATTAATTCCAAAAATTTATTTATCTCAAATTGAAATTCTTCGATTAGCTGAATGCATTTTAAAATATTCAGAATATTTAATATTGGTTTCATCAAAAAATGTTAGAAAGCTGGAATTTGACGATGTCTTAATTAAAAATGAAACAAATAACGAAAATGTTTCGGTTGAAGATTTATTGAAAGAGCTTCCAAATATTGAAGGGTTTGATTTGTAAGTTTGGAAATTTTTCGAAAAATTAAAGCACAAAAATTTTTTGTTTAAACTTTAAAGAAAGCAAAATTTTGTTTATTTATTACGTGTTTTTGCTGCTTTTTTAGCAGTTGTATTTTTTTTTAGCGATTCGCGTGTATTAAATATTTCTTGTGCCACGAATGAAACAAGCATAAATTTATTAAATTTATTGAAATTTAAACACCTCAAAACTTTTTATTTAAGACCCATTCCAATTTCATTTGATCTCGAAATTTTTTGTGATTTTGTAAAAGTAAGAAGCTTTTCATTTGGGTTAGAAAAAAATAAAGAATTTATATTTTAGAAACACAAAGGAGTAAAATTTACTATTAGTTATCCATCGATTATGCTTGATGAAGATATACAAAAAATTCATGAATTTATTGAAAATTTTGATTATGAATCTTTTGATGGTTGCCATTTAAGAATTACTTATGCTAAACACTTATTTTATATTTAGAATCTTTAACCATAAATTATGATTTTTTAATAAATCTTTTATTGTCTTTTACAAAACAAAAAATAAAATAAAGCAAGATAAAAATGGAAATTTTAATGACGCAAACTTCTCTGTCATTTAAGTTGGTTGAAAAATGGAACATGTCAATATTCAAATCGTTTAATTCTTGAAAATCCTTGAAGAAGAATTCCACTTCATAATAACTCATTAAATTAAAAAAATAATTGTTAATTGTTGTTATTTATATTTAAGCAAAGCCGTGTTTTTTCTCAGTGGTTAAAGAGTGTCGAAAAAATATAAGTAGAAAAAATGAAAAAAGTGTCAAAACTAAAATATTCAAAAAAAAAACTATTGAGTGAAGCTATTTTCAATTTACAACTTATTTTTTGGCTAAATTTAATTTAGTCCTGTAAAAAAAAATATCGGTTTCCCAAGCAAAATTTTTTTTAAAGGTTGAAAAAGTGCGAAAAAAAATTTGAGCCGATTCAATCGCTTTTTTATATAAAATAATCAATATTTTTTTCGTTCCATTCTTTGTCTTTAGCTGTTTGATTTTTTAAGGTTAAAAAATAGCGCGCTCAAATAACATCGTGTCCATTATTTTTAAGTCTCAAAAAAATATATAGCAATGTTGCCTTTTTCAAGTCTTTGACGCCAGTAAAAAAAAGAAGCGAACGCAATAAAAAAAAAATAAGTTTGAAGTCACTCGAATTTTTCTGAGGTTTTTTTTATCAGTTGTTTTGTTGCTTTTTTGATTGATAAAGAAAAGTAAAAATAACATCATCAACACTAAAAAAAATTTGTTTCCTTGTTTTGATATTTTTTTTCTTTCTTAAAAAATGCATGGAAAAATGTGGTGTTTTCTTGTTTTATTTTTTCTTCAATTAATTTTAGATGCTGAAACCACTAATGCGAATCCAATAGTTACTACAGAATTTGGAAAAATTGAAGGATTTAATTATGAAACTCCAAAAGGATTTAAAACTGAAATTTTTTTGGGTATTCCATTTGCCCAACCACCAATTAATGAATTGAGATTTGAGGTGAGAGTTCAAAAATAAATGTGAAGCTTAATTCTTAAATAAAAAAATAAAATATTCTCAAAAGTAAAATTAAAAATTTCCAAAGACCCAAGTTATTTTTTCTTTTTTAGAAACCATTACCTCCAAAACCTTGGACAACTCCTTTCCAAGCAAAATCCTATGGGTTTCCATGTGCAACATATCCAGATAAATTAGCTCCAAATGGAATAGAAGATTGCTTAACTTTAAATATAATTAAACCTGTCACGGCATCTCCAAATTCAGAAGGTTATCCAATAATGGTTTGGATTCATGGTGGAGCATTTTTAATTGGTTCATCCGCTGATTATAATTATACAGATATTTCAACTCGAATGGTCTCAAAGGGAATAATTTTTATTTCAATTAATTATCGTTTGGGTCCATTTGGATTTTTTTCCACAGGAGATTCCAATGCTCCAGGAAATTATGGATTATGGGATCAAATTCAAGCATTAAAATTTATTCAAAAAATTATAAAAAACTTTGGTGGAAATCCAAAAGCTGTAACCATTTTTGGTGTATCTGCTGGAGGGGCAAGTATTTCTTGGTTGACGATGGCTTCAGAAGCTGAAGGTCTCTTTTCTCGAGCCATTCCAATGAGTGGTTCAGCTTTATCTAATTGGGCTCATACCGATGAAGTTCTTAAACCCAGCACCCTTCTTGGTGAAGCTGCAGGATGCACCAAAGAAAAAAATAAAAATGTTAAAGAATGTCTCAAAACTAAAACTACAGAAGAAATAAAAAATGCAACTTCAACATTTGCAAAATATGTTTTGAAACATGATAGCACAAATTTGGCTTATTTTCATCCAAGAATTGATGGAGAGTTTTTATATGCAAAAAGTTTTGATGAATCAATCAAAAAAGCTCCTAAAATAGAAATTTTTATGGGGAGTTGCAGTCAAGAACATATCGTTTTTGGTAAGTTTTAGAAAATAAATAAAAAAGCAGCTAAGAAAACTATTTTTTAAAAATTAAAAAATGTTAGGAAAAAATAATTTCCATAAAAATTTGAAAGATTTAAGAAATTTAATTTAAAAAAGGCAACTAACTTCAAAAAAAAAGGAAAATAATCTTTTTTTAAATATTTTATTAATTAAAAATTTGGTTTTACTATTTTTTAGAATTTTTTTAAACATCGTTCTTTAAATTTTTTTACGAAAGGGCCAATGTTCAAAAATTTCTAACATAAAAATCAAAAATATTTTATATTTTTTATGAAAATTTAAAAATAATCAGTGTTTTTAAATTAAATAAAAAATAACTTTTTTCAGCTCTGAGTGGCCGCCTCAATGATCCTTCTTCCAAATATGTTCCAATTCCAATTTCGAAAGCTGAAAATTATTCACGCGAAGATTTCGTGGAAACCGTTCATCATCTTTTTGGAACTCACGAAGCTTTTGGATCGTATGCTTTTGAAGCGGCAGAAAAAATAATAAACTTTTATGAATTTCAACAAATACAACAAAAAATTTCTTATAATCGAAATTTTTATTTACATCTTTACGCCCAACTTTTTTCTGATATCAATTTTAATATTGCTTCAATTCGAGAAGCTCGCAAAAAAGTTGCCGCTGGTTTCAAAGTTTATTATTATGTTTATAATTTTGTGCCAGAAAAAATGAAACATAAATTTCTTGATGGCGCGGCTCATGCTTCAGAATTATCTAATTTTTTTGGTTCTGTTTTTAATATTCCCGCTTTGCCTTTGGAAGGTGAAGTTGCTAAAGTTCAAGAAACTATGGTTGATTTGTTTATAAACTTTGCGAAATTTGGGTAAAAATTAAAAAAAAGTAATTAAATATCAGACATTTGATTTTTATTTTAGGAAACCAACAACCAATAATTTAAACGTTCCACAAATTCAAGATTCAAATATTTCGTATGTTGAAATAAATGCAGAAAGTAAAATAATGAATAATTTATGGTCCGATCGAATTGAATTTTGGGATAATTTAGCAATGAATTATGGATTTGATTGGATTGAAGTTCGAAAAATTGAAAAGCATGATGAACTTTAATTTATTGCTATTTTTTGTTTTTCTGTAATTTGTTTTTAGAATTTTTTATGTTTATTTGTTAAAAAGCTGTCTTCATAAATTTGCATTTTCTTTTAAAAAATTCGAATCACTTTTTACATTTTATTTTTATAAAAGCAAAAAAAAATATTAATATTTATTTATTTTTATTTCCCGTTACCCAATCCAGCAATTTCATAACTTTTATTTTTAGTTCGGAGCCGAATGGATTAGATAAAAACCTTTATTTTTTATGTACAAATCGCCTTTCATGTGAGCAAATTTAAAGTTTTTTATCATTGAAAACTATATTTATGTTTAACCAAAATTAGTGGCAAGCTTAATCCAAACATTTCTTAACTTATTAAATAAATATAAATCTTTGCACGATTTATTTACCTATAAAGCTTTAATACTAATGTTCAGGAAAAAATGAAAAAAAATCAATAATAAAATATTCAAAAACAATTTTTTTAAAAGTTTGTTTTGAGTTATAAAAACGTCTGTCAATAACTAACTAACTTTTTTTCTTTAAATTTTTCTTTATATACACTTTGCCAGATGACACACTTTTTTTTTCATAAGTGCTTGTTTGTCCTATTGACGACCCAACAGCTAAAAAAATACCGTCGTTTATTTGTTTGAATGAAAGTCAAAAAATACATATATAAAGAATTTGCATTTTTTGCTCAGTTTTAATATTTATTTATTTTTTCCATTTTCCTTTCCAAAATGCAATTAATAAATGGGCTCTATTTCAAATCATACTTGTTTCCGATTGTTTTATATTGTCCTTTTCCATTTTTTTATTATTGAATAATAAGATGCCTTTATTGTGAGCATTTTTAAAGGTTGGTCATCATAAATTATTTGTACGACATAATTTAATAGAATCATTGTAATATTGAGTTACTCTGAATCAAACTTTTTATATATAAAAAATAAATTTCACATTTAATAGCCTAGTTCATAACTTTGACACCTAGGACTTAAAGATTTTGTGTTGAAAAAAAAACTAAAAATAAGTTTAATTGAAATATTCAAAATCAATAATATATATATATTTTTAAAAGTTTATTTGGAAAAACCAACACCAAAAAAATATTTATGATTAATTCGTTTTCATAAATAATATTTTTTTTACACACCTTGCCAGAAGACATACATATTTAGAATCATAATTGGTTGTTCGCTCTATTGACTGCCGAATAAGAGAACGTTGCACATTTATTATGAACAAATAAAAAAAGAATTTTATTTATTTTTATTTTTTGCGATTTTCTGGATTCCACCTTTTTTTCTTTTGTTTTTTTTTTTTTGTAAAATATCATTAAAAAATCCATTTTTATTTATTTATCGTTTCCGAAACCTACTATGTCGTATGTTTTATTCTTAATCATCTTTGGTGCTGAATGTACAAGATATTATCCTTTATTTTTTTTTTTAATGTGAAAAAGAATAATACCTTCGTATTGCCATTAAATTGGTATTAATAGGTATTAATCGTATATTAAAAATAAAATAATATTTTTGTAAATTTTAAAAGTCTCTTGCAAAAAAAGAAGCAGTAATTAAACTTTAAATATCCATTCTCTTGAATTACTTGACAACGTCAACAAGTTATGTTCCAGAAAAAAATGAAGAAATAAATATTTAAATATTCAAAATTAAAAGAATATAACTTTTTCGTTTTATGTTTGTTTTGATTGTTAAAATAAAACGTTTGTCAATAATTCGATTTCTTTAAATTTTTCTTGGAATACACTTTGCCAGAATATATATTCTTTCTTTTTTTCATATCTGTTTGTTTTATTGAAAAGCTTTTTAAAAAAACTAATTCATTTTCGATAAATCCCTGAATTTTTTAAAATAGTTTTTTTTGGAATCTTATCGCTTAAAAAAACTTACAAAGAAAGAAAACTTCTGAATGATGCAGAGGAGGTGTATGGAGGGTTTTTTTTTTCAGCAATCAGAATGACAAAAAAATTCTTTATTGATTTGCATTTTCTGCGAATTGATTTGATATAATTTTTAAGATTTTTATGATTTCAATGATAAAACTTTTACATTTATTTATTTTATTCATCGTGTCCTGCCTCGTCACATTTGCACAGATTATTTTTATCGTCACCCCATCCCGCAATTTTGCATGAATTATTTTTATTCACTTCCTCGTTGTTGCGAATCGTGAAGTAAATAACCTTAATTTTAATTAACATTAAAGTGGAGTGAGTTTTTCATATATAAGCAAAAGGAATGTAATAGCTTTGCATTAAATTTCAAATTCAATGAAAAAAATTTAGCTGAAATATTACCCCTTTTTAAGTTAAGGTTTAAAAACTTTAACATTATCGTTACAAAATCAAAATAAAAAAGACTTAAGTTAAAATATTCAAAAACAATAAAATATATAAGTTTTAAAAAAATTTGTTTTGTAGTATAAAAAAGTTGTTAAATAAATTTCTTTATTTTTTAAAAGTTTTTTGTATACACTTTGCCACATCGCGTGCTTTTTTTCATAAGTGTTTGTTCGTCCTATTGACAACTTAAAAAGAGAATGTCGAACGTTAATATTAAAAAAAATTCTTTTATTGATTTACATTTTCTGCGACTTTACACGATCACTTTAAATTTTTATTTTACATTTGTATTTTTTCATATAAAAAAAACATTCATATTTATTTATTTTTCATTGCCATACCCTGCAAATTCGTATGTTTTATTTTTATTCACTTTTTGGGCCACAATGCTGAAGAATAAAACCTTTATTTTTAAATTGAAATGTACTATCCCTTTTGCGTGAGCATTTTAGTGAAATCCCGTACATTTTATTAAAATATAATAATCGTTAAAAAACAAAGTCACCGTTAAATAGCCCCTTGTTTTAAATAAGTATTAGAAGGTTTTAGAGTCATAAAAAAATTTAAAAAAAAGCAAGAATTTAAATATTCAAAGAAATTAAAGAATATATTTGTTTTAAAAATGTTCGGTTGAAATTAAAAAAACGTGTGTCCTGGATTCATTTTCTTTAAAGTTATGGTTATGTTCTCGTTTGGCCAGAAAACACACATATTTATCATAAATGTTGGTCCTATTGACAGCCGAAAGAGAGACCGACGTCATACATTAATTTGTGAAGAAAAATAAAAAACCAAAATCCTTTAGCAGTTTTTGCGATTTGGTTGATACCAATCATTTTTCTTAGTTTAAATTTATATTATTTTGAAAAATTGTTATTCATTTATTTTATTTATCATTGCCAAAGCCAGCAATCATGTATTCTTTATTCTTAATTCATCATTGGAAAAAATTTTCCCCCATTAAGTTTAATTTGTCCTTTCATTATGTAATATTAATCACTACATCCTTTTCCGAATGTATCTTAGCTTAAAATATTTTCTGCAAAAGCATCTCAAAAAAGACTTTAAATATTCTTTCTTTTGCTAAAAAAATAACTGATATATGGAAATACTAAATATTTCAGAAAAATAAAAAATATAATGATACAATATTCAAAAATAATTATTTTATCTTAAAAGTTTATTTTAAAGAAATCAAAAAAAATCTTTCAATAATTTGCTTTCTTTAAAGTTTTTTTTTGTTTTCACTTTGCCAGATGATATACCTTTTTATTGCACATATTTGTTTTTTTGTTTTATGTAGTGACAGCTGCACCACAGATTGAGCATTGCATTGCTTTGTTCGCTCATTTATTTGCGAAGAAAAAAGAAAAAAAAACTTTTCATTAATTTGCCTTGTTTGAGATTGAACTTGATTTCAATATTTTTTATTTTACATTTATGTAATTTTTATAAACAATCATATTTATTTTATTTATTCCTGTTCCTCATAAAATATAATCAATTGTAAATGGCACTTCATGTCGGGTGATATCCTTTATCCTTTTTTGTAACTGCCCTTTTCTCTGTTTGATGATTACATCAATCACTTTTTTAGTGATTCACGTGAAAAACATTTCTTCTAGTGCAATTGCACCCCACTTGTTTTTAAAAAGAAAAAAAAGTAAAATTAAAATATTCAAAATTTAAAGAATATATAAATATTTTTAAGTTTGTTGGTTGGAAATAAAAAAAAACGTCTGTCCATAATTCAATTCTATTCATTCTTTAAAATTTTCTTTGTACTCACTTTGCCAGAAAATATTTTTTATTTTCATCGTTGTTTGTCCATAAACAAACGAAAAAAAAAATCCTTATTCATTCATTCATTTTTTTTGGACGATTACCAACAAAAATTGTTTTTCATTGCTAAAAATTTTTTCTTTGATTTATTCAAAAAAGTTCCACCTTTTTTTGTATTCTGGTTATTTATTTCTCCTATAATTTTAATTTATTTATATATTCTAATAATTATGAAAGGAAGAAAGCGAGCTGCTACGCTTGAAATGAAAGTTGTCAAAAAGCGAAAATTACAAACCAACAACAACGATAACGATGATGATGGAAATTTATTGTCGTCATCGTCTGCTTCTTCTTCTTCCCCTTCCAAGCCGCCAAGATATACCTTTGCTTCACCTTTACGTCAGCACTTTTCTCTTCCTGAAACAATTATATATTATCTCGCAAAAAATAAAACCAATTCAAAAGCTTTTCAAAAATTAATTCAAAGTTGTAAATATTTTTTTCGAATCAATTCTACGATTGTCACAGAAATGCCTGAATTTAAAAATGGAAATTTATGGATTGAAGAAGCAGCAACAACTTCGAATGGTTCAGAAACCTTTGAAATTTCAATTGAGAAAATTCCCCACAAAATTTGGCTCACTAATGGACTTCGATGCGATAAAGGAAAGTATTGCATTTCAAGAATGCTTCAAAAATTATTTTATTGTGAAATTTCTTTATTAAATTTACGAAATCAAATTTTAACTTTCGAAGAATATTTATTATTGACAAAAACTGGAAAAGTTGAACATCTTTGTTTGAGGAACGTGGTTGTAAGAAATTTTGATAAAAGTATTGTACCATTGAATGAATTAATGGGACCTCTTCGAAATATTGTTAATTTAAAATAGTAAGTCTTTTTTTCTTTTATTAAGTTAACTGAGGCATAGTTGCCATTGTGACAATTAGAATTAGTTAAAAATATACATAAACGAAAATTCGAGAAGAAGCCAAGTTTTTAAATAAATTAGTTAATAACAAAATCTCTAATAAAAAACCATAAAAAACAGTTTTACTAAGTTTTTTTAAATTTTTTACTAAAAGTTTTTAATAATAATACGAAACATGAGAGATTTTTTGATATTAATTTTGCAATTTTTTGTATGCCAATAATATTCCATTTTCATTAATTTTGGTTGAAAGTTTGGGTCTGTTAATATTTTTTTGAAACCGTTGCACCACTTTTAAAGAATTGGTACAAAATATTGTTGAGTTTCTCTTATCGAAATTAGCAACTATGGCTCTATCATCTTTCAATCAGCTGATTCAAACTTTTTGTTTTATAATAATTTTTTATTTTATTGTTTTAGCACTGTGTCTAGTCGTGCCACATCGGTCATCACTATTCAAACATCCCAAAAACTTTTGGAACTTCCTCAATTTAAAGGGTTGAAAACTTTTTATATGCGAGATGTTCCAGAATCCATCGATATTCATACGTTTGGAAAATTTGTTATAGTAAGTAAAATCAATAAGAATTTTAAAAAAACATTATTAAAATTACCATTTTTTTCAGAACCATATAACTGCCAAATTTGAACTCATTTTTGCTAATCCCATTTCTGAAAAAGCTGAAGAAACCATTGAAGAATTTTTATTGAATTTTCACAATACTAATAAAAAATGCTTTTTTCAAATTATTTTGTAAAAAAAAAGTTATCGTTTAAAGAATTTGAAAATATGTATGGTAGAAAATAAACAATTTTTGTTGCTTTCTTTATTGATTCATAAATAACCAAATTTACATTGTTTGAGTCGTAAAAAAATTTGTAACACTTAAAGAGTGAAGAATATTTTTTAAATCAATAAAATTTATGATTTTAAACCAAGTTTTTTTTGGCGCCATAAAAATTAATGATTTTTCGCGGTAAATATGTTTGTCCTGCGTCCGTCTATCATCGGTATTCATTTTTTTGTTAGTTATGCATGCATTTTGGAATATTTTTTTTATGCCTCCAAAGCTTTTTCTGTGACCTCGAAGTATTATTTTTTTTTGGAAAATAAATAATATAATTTTTCTTTCATTGATTCTTCGATTTAAAAGTTTTGTCGTTGAGTGCTAATTTCATCATGAATAAAAAATGTATTTTAACTTTAATAATTCGCTGAAAATTCCTAGATTAAAAGCTTTTCGTGAATTTTTTCCTTCAAAGTTTATTATGCTAATTTTTTCATTTCAATTTACAAAATTTATTCTTACTTTAGTTTTTAGCTATAAAATGTCAAAAAGACGACGTTCATCATTTCTTGAAACATATCAAAATCAAAAGGTTCGAGCAATTGAAACAACCAATAATGAAATCATAGCCGTTCCATCTGGGGATGAACCAGCACCAATTTTCATTGGTACTCCACAACGAGAATCCAAACTTGTTACCTTTACTAAAAAGCCAGGCACTTTTATTCCTCAACCTCAAAATTTTTCGCTTCCATCAAATATAATTTATTTTATGGCAAAAAATCCTTCGAATCCCGTTGTTTATGAAAAATTAATTCAAAGTTGCAAATATTTTTTCCACAAAAATCCAATCATCGTTACTAATGGAATTATGTATAAAGATAATGAATTTTGGATTACTAATACCATGGCTGGCACTATTCTCACTACTCCTTTAGCTGATAATATAACATTTGAAAATACTGGTCCACCTCAATTGCATGCTTATGCTTTGAGTAAAATGCCTCATAAATTATGGTTGAATGGAGATTTTGAAGCTAATCATTCCATAGAAAATAAAAAAAATTTATTTCAAAAAATTTATAAATTCGATCTAAATGAATTACTTCTGTGCCATCAAACTATTGATTTTGATGATTATTTAATTATGATTTCATCGAAAACCCTTCAATGTTTAAGATTAACGAATGTAAAAGTTAAAAGTAAAAATGGTGAATTGGTACCTTTGGAAAGGTTGCTTGAAGGATTGGCGAATCTTCGAGAAATTGATATGTAAGTTTTTTCTTTTAAGGCATAAACAAATTAAATTGCTTTTTTTAGTTCGAATGATGAAGTCGATCTGCCATCAATGATTTTATCTGAAACTCCTCAAAAACTTTTACAATTTCCACGTTTTCGACATTTGGCCACTTTTGGTTTAAGCACCCGAGGAGAAACATTTGATATTGAAACATTTGGTAAATTTGCAAAGATAAACTTTTTATAAAAAAACGTTTGAAGAAATATAAAATATTGGTTTTTTTAGAAACACCTGAATACTAGATTCACATTGTATTTCATGTTTCATATGTCAGCGACAACAAAAAATCGAATCAAAAAAACTAACTCGTATTTATCTAAGATTTTAAAGAGAGGAAATTTTTCTATTTTGAATGGCTAAAATCAACCAATATTTTTTATTTTTGAGGTTCTGAATTAAACTTTTTTTCTGCTTGTGTATTTTCTTTTATAAATAAAAAATTTAAATTAAAAAAAAATAATTAGAAATTTCATCAAAAAAAAATACATACAAATCGAAATAAAAAGAATGAATTAAATAATCTTATAATTTTAAAGAAAGAGGTCCAAGTTCGATTTCTAAAGAGCAACCATTCATTGCTTCATCCAAACGAAATTCTTCAAAAATATTTCTAAAATAAATCACTGATAAAATAAATAAATCTTTCTTGAAACGAATGAGAAATTTTGATCCTCCAGATTTCTGGACTTTCGGATTCTTTTGATATTGAAACTTTTGCTAAATTTGTTAAAGTAATTTTTTTTATAGTTTAAAAACTTTAACTAATTGATTGATTTTAGAAGCATAAAAATGCCACATTTAAAATCAACTTTACCCAACCTATTTCCGCCGGGGCCAAAACTCGCATTGAAAATGTTACTAAAAGTTTGACAAAAGTTTTGAAGAAAGATCATTTTAAGGCAAATTATTAATCCTTAGAATAATAGGAATTTCATTGTATTGTTTTGTTTAGAATTTGCTTTACTTTTATTTTTATTTTTGTCACTTTTTTTGTTGTTTAAAATTGATTTAATCTTGCATTTTTTATTTTTTTGCACAATTTTTATTTATTAGCAAAATTCTTGTTTACATTTCGTTCCTTTCCTTTTCGATTATTTGCTTTCGTTTTTATATTTTTTTGGTGCCACAATCAACAAAGAAAAAGCAACTTTTAACATGCCATTTGTATTAATCATCTGTATGTGAAAAAAAGCAGTATAAAACCTTTCATTTTTAGTTGGGTAAAACACTCTAAATTATTTTAAACAAAACAAAAAAAAAATTTGGAGAGCTTTAACAAAATACACCGAAGTATGTGGTTGAAGTTATGGGGAAATAGTTGGTTTTTATCGACATTTTTTATTCCTCATCACTAATAAATTAAAAAATTGAGAAAAAAAGAAAGTAATAAGATTTTTAAGCATTTATTTCGTTAGACATAAATTACATAAAACAACAATCAAAAAATATAACTATCTTAAAAGTTTTCATTGCCTAAAATCATTTCATAATAAACAAATGGACCAAAGAAAATTACAATAAAACAAACATAAAAAGCTATATATTTTTTGCTAAAATAAGTTTCTTCTTCTTCAAAAAATATTTCTCCAGAAGCTAATATACTTTCTTCATCAAAACGAGAAAAAAAATATTTTAGACCAAAAATTTATGCTGCTTAATCGAATAAAAAAATTAGAAAAATAACTTACGATTAAAAAGTGAATTTGCTTATTGGACCACAAATACCACCATAAGAACATTTCATTCGTCCTGTAAGAAAAACGAGTCATTGTGCACATTTTATTCCAAAAAATGACCTCTTCTCTGGTGATGCCATAATTCTCGTTTTCAAGGTACATACTTATTAGAGACTTGAAAGAAATGGAAAGAAAATTTTATTTTTTTGTTTATGGCTTTCGTAACTTTCGTTTCTTTAAAAAAAATCTTTTTATAATTTAAAAATGAAAATTTATTTTCATAAAATAAACAAAACAAAAAAATATAATAAAGCTTCATTTCAATTTTAAAGAATGATGTCCGAGTTTGATCTTCAATGTACAACCCTTAAAAGTTTCATCCAAACGAAATTGTTTAAAAATCGTTGTAAAATTTTTTATTTCATTGGAAGTCAAGTTTTGCTTGAAGTAAATAACAAATTTCGTTCCTTTGTGTCTCTAAAAATAAAAAAAATTATTTTAAATTAAAAAGTTTTTTACTTTAATAAATTCTCCGAATGTTTTCATATCAAATGATTCAGGAACTTCGCGAAAATAGAGGTTTTCAAGTTTTTCGAATTTCGGAAGTTCTAAAAGGCGTTGAACAGTTTCTTGAGTGAAATTAGTTGAAACAGTTCTGAAAGTTATATATTTTTGTTAAAAAAACTTTTTACTTTTTTATTACTTTTCAAAAAGGGAACAAATGACTCAAAAAAAACTCACATGTATAAACTTTTAATATATGGAATTTGTTTCAAAAGTTCAGAAAGTTCAACCTCTGAATTATCCGTATCATTTTTTAAAATAAGTCCATCAAGCATTAGAAATTCAATATTATTTTTTGTCCAAGTTAATTTTAAATAATTTTCAAAAGTAATTATTTGTTTGCTGCCTAAAATAATTTTTGCACAATCAACGGCATAAGTTTTATTGAGAAATTTTGATAGGCAATCAGAAGATGGAAGGAAATAAGTATCAAATCGTCGTTGATTAGTAACCCATATTTTATGGCGAAGGTTTTCAACGTTCATAGTATAAACTATTTTAATTTTTTTATTTGCAGTCAATCCATTTGGCAATTCTCTTGTTTTATTTTTGATTTCTGTATGATTAATCCAATACCCTGTTTCACGTGTGTCGATTTCGTTAGGAAGAATAATATTAGCAAAGAAATATTTGCATGTTTGAATCAATTTTTGATAAACTTCACAATTTGAAACTTTTTTGATTGAATAATAAATAACATTTTCTGGAATAGAAAATTGCTGGCGATATGGCGAAATAAAGGTGTGTTTAGTTTTAGGAATTTCGTCGTTTAAATTTGGCTTTTTCAATTTAGATGTTGAAGTTGAATAGGCCATCAGCTTTTTACCAATATTTTTTTTCCTAAAAATACAGCTTTTTAAGAGCGTGCAATACAAAAATTTTTGGTAAGTTCGAAACAAAAAAATAATAAAAAATCAAAAAATTATGAACTCACCTTTTTTTTCCAAGAATAATAACTTTTTCAATTCGACTTAAAAAACAGATGGCTAATAAATGAACTTTTTTGGATGATGCCTTAAAAACTTATACCTCTTTGTATGTGCGTGCGCTTTGTAGGTCAAAATCCAATGAATGGCAAAAATGCTTCGAGTATCATTTATTGTTTATTGTTATTGACTTTCATTCGAAATATCCTCGTAATATTTATAAGAAATAATCCTTGGCCTAGAAGCCATATATTTGTTAATAATATGCACGAGAGAAAAATAAAGAAAGGCAGATGATTCAGGTCTTTTTTTGTTGGTACTTTTTTTCTGTCATTGCATAAACAAAAACAACATTTTCAATATTTTTTGAATTTTCTTTTCATTAACTAAATCACGCTTTTCGCATATTTCTAAACGTTAACTTTTTATTTCGCGAAAATATAAAAACTTTTAAACTTTTAGTTTATTACTTCAAAAATTATGGCTTGCAAAAAACGTGGTGCTGTTTCTCATTCAAAGGCAGCAACTAAAAAAGCAAAAGTTGTTGAAAAGAAAAAAGTGGTTGGTCCTATTTCTCAAAGATTTTCACTTCCATCAGCTATTATTTATTATATGGCAAAAAATCCTTCAACTCCATTAGTTTATGAAAAATTTGTTCAAAGTTGCAAATATTTTTTCTTCAAAAATTCCATCGTCGTGACTAATGGAATTACTTACACCGAAAATGAATTTTGGATTACTAAAAAATTATCTAATGTATGTATTTCCGGTAAAATAGCAAATGAATATGACAATTGCTTGTCGATTATTGAAAAAATTGACGATGGTATAGAAGTGATTAATAATATTATTACAAACTATGATGAAAATAATCCAAAATCAATGAAATTGGAAGTTAATAAAATTAAAGATATCCCGCATAAATTATGGCTTATGGGAGATTTTGTAATGAGTAAATGTCCTAATGAAAAAATTACTTATTTAATGGAAAAAGTTTTTTGCTGGAACCTTTATGACATATATTTATCCAATCAAATTATTAATTATGAGGATTATAAAACAATGGTTTCCTCAAGAAAACTTAGAATTTTGACACTTCGGGAGGTTGAAATTAGAAAGTCAAATGGCGATGTAGCTCCATTAGAAAAATTAATTGAAGGATTAAAAAATTTGATTAATATTGATATCCTCGAGTAAGTTTAAGAAAAGAGTATTTGAGCTATTAAGATTTTGTTTTTTGTGAAAACGCTTTAATAAGACTTTTTAGATATCCGAACCAAAGCTCAATGTTTTTATCTGAAACTGCTAAAAATCTTTTAAATCTTTCAAGTTTTAAATATTTAAAAAGTTTTCATGTTTCTTTCCTTCCAGAAACCTTTGATATAGAAAATTTTGGTAACTTTGCTAAAGTAAGTCTTTAAATAATTCAAAAATTTAAGTAGTTTATAAATTTTAAAAAAGCTAACAGAAAGTAAATAAACATGTTTCGTGTAGTCGCAAAAATTTATTCGAATGAAGAGTAAAAAAGAGAAAGGTTTTAAGAAAACGTGCAAATACAAAGAAAGTAAAAAATATGCAAATCATTATTTTCAAAAAATGTTATCGTTTGTTTGTCAAAGAAACATTCTTACAACAAAAAACTTCTTTGCAAAGTCATTTCATATTAATGCATATTTTTTCATTTTCAACTTTTTGCAACAAACATTTGAAGAAAAAAGCGTTCGTATTTCAGTGATTTCTTCTTGATTTCTCAAAACAATGATTGGTCGAACTTTGTCGTTTGTGTTTCTCTTGGTTTTTCTTCCATCAATCGTTCAAGCTTTGAAATGTTCTTATGGTGGTACTTGTGAACCTTTGCGCAATTTTACGAGTGAACGTAAGTTATTTTTATATGGATATTTATTGGTTAATTATTCAATCGAAATTTTTTTTCCGTTAATTATTGAGTTTGTTTGTTTTAACCAACCAAAATATTTTTCCTCTTTCCACGACTTATACTTATCTTTTTCAGCTCCAAAATAGAACACTTATAAAAATTGCAAAGGATCATGTGTTTACGTTCAATGTCTTATCGATGGTAATAAGTATATTAAACATGGTTATGGTTGTCCTGAAGATTTCCAAAGATTATGTCCTCATGCTTCTAATGTAATACATGATATGGAGCTTTTTGTTGTTGGCGAAAATTTTTTCCTCTTTCCATGCAATAATACCGAAAACTGTGCCATGAAAGCAGCACACATTGTTGCAAAGAAAATACAACCAATCCTGGATGAAATTGATCCATTTGCAAATGAAACATGTGTTTTTGTAAGTTATTTTTTATATTTTTGAATACTTGATTAACAACAAAAAATTTTTTAGGATGAAGATGAAGAAAGTTTATTAGCTTCTGGAGATGTTTTCTTTGAAGAACCTTATTACATAACATATATAGCTTTTTTTGTTTGTATTATTGTAATTTTTTTTGGTCCATATGTTTATTATGAGTTTGTTATCGGTTAGTAAATCTTTTATGATAGTTCTTTTTATTTTTTGGTTGTATTTACTGTAATTTATGTTTGACTCAATAAATGCCTATAAACCTTTTTTTGTTTGTTTTCTCAGCATTTTATCGCATTTTTTGCTGACAAAATTAAAAACGATAAAAATGCCATTTTGTAGTTAATCTTTTTCAGTTTTGAATTAAATCATAAATAATTATCCAGTTTTTTTTAACACAATTTGCTCCTTTCTTGGCCAACTTCGTCTTTGCCATTGTTAATGATGTTTCATTTAAGATATGCTGAGAAAATTTGAGCCAGCAAGAAGGAGGTAAAATAAATAAAAGATTATTTCTTTTGTGTTTGTTTTTTGTTTTTGACTCATTTGAATTGCTCTCTTAATATTTTTATTGATTGAAAATCCCTGGCCATCAAATATTTATTTTTAGAAAAATAAAGTTGTGTATGGATAATTTGGTTAAGACAGATAAAGACGTGCGTGATTTTTGGAGTTTTATTTGGACGGTAATGACTCATACTTCGTCAAATGCCTTTTATTATTGTTTTCCTTTCCTATTCCATCTTTCCAAATTTTTATTTGAATGCTCTTTGTATATTTTTTTGTTTTTGGCGCCAAAAAATAAAGGTTGGAAAAACAACATTTAACGACGGCCGCGCATTCACCTGAGTTTGCATTTTTTTGCCATTATAAAAGCCCCTTTTAGTTTTCTTCCTTTTTTTAAGTAATGCAAAAAATGACTCTTTGCTACTTTGTTTCAGCCATTGAGAAACAAAAATAAATTTTTTCAGATTTTAACATTCTTCTATAACTTTTTGAAATATTTTGAATAACGAGATTATAATTTTTACTTTTAATTGTGCAAGTCATTTTAACCGTGAACTTCTTATTTTGTATAAAATATAAAAACTTTTTAAATTTTAGCAATAGTAAATCAAAAATAATGGCTGGTAAAAAACGTGGTGCTTCTTCTCATTCAAAAGCCCCAGCCAAACAAGCAAAATTTTGTGAAAAGAAAATTCTCAATGGACCTATTCCTCAAAACTTCTCACTTCCACCAACTATAATTTATTATATGGCGAAAAATCCTTCCACTCCTCAACTTTATGAAAAATTAGTTGAATGCTGTAAATATTTTTTCTACAAAAATCCCATCGTCGTTACTAATGGAATTATTTATAAAGAAAACGAATTTTGGATCGCTAACACACTTGTTCCACCAAATTCCCGCCATAGAATACAAGAAATTCATGATGGAATTACGTTAATTCGAGGGTATGGCATCAATTTTTTTGCTGAAGATAACCCAACACCATCGAGATTGAAAGGTATTAAAGTCAAAGATATTCCACATAAATTATGGCTTGACGGAGATCTTTATTTAAATCAATGCCTAAATGAAAAAATGACTTATTTAATGAAAAAAGTTTATCAATGGAATCTTAACGACTTTAAAATAATGGGCCAAATTTTGAGCTTTGATTATTATCAAAAAATGGTTTCAGCAAAAAAGCTTAGAGCCTTGTCACTCACAAATGCTGCAATCAAGGATTCAAATGGTGGTATCGTTCCATTCGAAAAATTAATTGAAGGATTTAAAAATTTGATTGATTTAGAAATTGGGTAAGTCTCGTCTCGGATTGACATTACATTTTGTTAATTTTAATTTTAGTCGCCAAAATCATGGCTCAATGTTTTCTTCTGAAACAGCATCAAATCTTTTGAAACTTCCAAGTTTTGAAAATTTAAAAAGTTTTAATATTTCTGGACTTTCGGATTCGTTTGATATTGAAACATTTGGTAAATTTGTTAAAGTAAGCCCTTTAATTAATAATAATATATTATATATTAATTTTATGATTTTAGAAACATAAACATACTAAATTTCGATTGTCTTTTGTCAATCCTCTTTCACTTGATACAAAGGCCCGTATTAAAAAAGTCACTTCAAGTTTGATGAAAATTTCGAAGCATCAACATTTTTATGCAAATTATTAAGTTTAAAATATATAGCTTTCTAATTTTTTTTCTTTCGAAACGTTTTTTTATTACGTATTTTGGTGGCTTTTTGTGTTTATATATTTTTTATCTTCCAGTTTTATTTTTTATAAATAAAAATGTTTTCTATTTTTTTTATTAGTGACCTTTGGATTTTTTTGCGGTGATTATTGCTTCTGCTCATTCTTTTTTTTATATTCAAAAAACTTTTTTTACTTTTTTAAATTTGTTATTTGGTTTTGGCGGGAAAAAATGTTGAAACAAAAAGACGTATGTAGGTTGAATGAAAAAACCCAAAAGTTTGAATGATATTTGGTGCGAATCCACCATTTAATAAATGTTTCTCAATGTTGTTAAAACCTTCATCAAAATAGTTTTTATGTGAAGATATTCTTGCAGTTCTGAGGGTTTCTCCAGATATAATATTTGTTTTATAAATTTTTGGGACGTTTGACGAAAAATGAGAGTATCTTATTACGTCGAAATCGTAATCGTTAGTTTTGTTATAAAGTTTTGTATGGATTCCACTATTAAAGCACTCAATTTCAAGGTCAAGGAAGCATGCTTTTTCTGAGTTTGTGTTGGTTTGTTGGTCTTTTATCACGTCCTCCAGCCACGGATAAAGAATTGACAGCAATTTGAGTTACTCCATCTTCATTACGATTCTTTCGTGGATCATTATCACATCCAATTTCTTGACGACTCTAAAAGAAAGTGCGTTAAGTTAATAGGTAATAATAAAAAACGAAAAAAACTAACCTTATCTTGATGCATTTTTTAAGAAAAAAACACTTTGATTGAAACACAAAAATTGTTGATGAAGCAACGTTGATAAAAATATGGGGCAAAGTAACCTTTGCAGAATATGTATTTTGGCGCCAAAATACAAGCTTTTCTTTGCAAAAAGAGCTCGAAAATTGGCGCCAAAATGCAGCAAAATATTGTATTCTTTAAAAGATGGAAATTAAATAAATGCTTGCTGTATTTTTTTAGAGTTAATAGTTATAAATGATTGTTCAAACAAAAAAGGTAAAATAACCAACAATTAAAAACACCTAATACTTTGTTGTTTCATTAATTAAACCGAAAATAATTGGTTTTTTTCTCTCTTTTTTATTCATCCACACTAAAAAATTATAATGAGAATTTGAGAAAAACAGAAAGAAATTTGATTTACAAGCATTTATTGAGTCAAACATAAATTAAAATAAAAGCAACCAACCAATAGAACTATCTTAAAAAATTTACTAGCCTATAACCAACTCATAATAAACATATGGACCAAAGAAAATTACAATAATACAAACAAAGAATGCTATATATGTTTTGTTAAGATAAGGTTCTTCTTCTTCAAAGAAAACGTCGCCAGAAGCGAATATACTTTGTTCATCTTCATCCTAAAAGAAATGTACTACATTAGTCATAATTTCAAAAACGTAAAAAATAACTTACATAAACACATGTTTCATTTGCAAATGGATCAATTTCATCCAGGATTGGTTGTATTTTCTTTGCAACAATGTGTGCTGCTTTCATGGCACAGTTTTCGGTATTATTGCATGGAAAGAGGAAAAAATTTTCGCCAACAACAAAATGCTCCATATCATGTATTACATTAGAAGCATGAGGACATAATCTTTGGAAATCTTCAGGACAACCATAACCATGTTTAATATATTTATTACCATCGATAACACATTGAAAGTAAACACATGATCCTTTGCAATTCTTATAAGTATTTAATTTTGGAGCTGAAAAAGATAAGTATAAGTTAAGGAAATCGGAAAAATATTTTGGTTTGTTGAAACAAACAAACTCAGAAAAAAATATCGGATAATCAAACAATAAATATCCACATAAAAAAACCTACGTTCACTCGTAAAATTGCGCAAAGGTTCACAAGTACCACCATAAGAACATTTCAAAGCTTGACCAATTGATGTAACTATATGTTTTTTCTTAAAATAAGATTCTTCTTCTTCAAAAAATATTTCTCCAGATGTTAAAACCATTTCTTCATCTTCATCCTAAAAAATATTTAACATTAGCAAAGTTTACAGTAAGTAAAAATTTTCTGAACTTACATAAATACATTTTTCAGCATATGGATCGACCTTTCGGTTTAATGCTTTTACACTCTTATACAATCCTCTTTCGAAATTAATGGCACAATCATAGGAATCATTGCAAGAATACATATGAGATTTTTCTCCATGATTTAAACCATTCTTGTTATATTCTTTGATTGAAGAAGCATAAGGACGACATAATCTTTCAAAATCTTCTCGGCAACCATAACCATGCTTAACATATTTATCATCATCATCGATAAAACAATAAAAGAAAACACAGGATTCTTTACAATTCTTATAACCAATCGATTTTGGAGCTAAAAATGTAAAGAATTAAGGAAATAAGAAAGTTTTTTGTTAAATAAACAAAGTAAGCCATAGTTTTCTCAAACCAGAAACCTCAAATAATAACAAAAAAATAACTTACGATCAGAATAATAATTGCTCGTGGAATCACAAGTACCACCATAAGAACATTTCAAAGCTTGACCAATTGGCGGAAGAAAAACCAAGAGAAATACAAACGAAAAAGTTCGACCAATCATTGTTTTGGGTAACAAAAGAAACCACTGAAAAATGAAGAAGAAAAAATTCTTCAAATGTTTGTTGCAATGTTGAAGAAAGAAATTTGCAAAATGAAAAAAATACGCTATCGGTGGCTTTGTTGTTGCAAATTTAGCGAAACTTTTCGTTGTAAGAATATTTCTATGACAAACACAAACATTATTGTAAAACACGAATATTAATTTGCAAGTTTTTGGTTGTTTTTTTTAATTTTACACACATTTTTTTATCAAAACTTTTTTTCTATCTTTGATTGAATTTTATAAATTTATGAAACTTTAAATTTTCTTTTTTTGATTTTTTTATTCCACAAAGGCACAAACCTGTCAAGAATTATTCATGGTTATTAGTAAAGAAGTTATTGTTCCTTATTTATTCCTTTTTATGATAAAAACCATTTAAAAGTTTTACTAGCCTTTTTTACTTTATTGGAAAAAGAATATCGACGATAACAATAAATCCTCTGTACAATTTCTTCTGATTTTATTAAACATTATTAGTTCTTGTAAGCTCTTTTTTTTTTGTTAATATTGTATTTGCAACAACCATTAATTAATTTTCTGCAAGTTTGAAGTTTCGCTATAAAATTTTTTATTGCTGCTTTTCTCTTATCTATTTATTCTATAACGTTCATTAAAAATAAAATGTCGATAACTTAAAAGCAACCACCACCGCAGCTTCTTCCTATCTTACAGGTTTTTTGAAAAGTGTTTTTTGGTTCCCAAAAATAAAAATAAAGAAAAAAAGCTTTGTTCAAAAATAAAGACAAAAAATTGATTAATTAAGGACAATAGTGACAATAATATATAAAACTGACTTTGTTAAATTTTTGTGTTTTTTATTTTGTAAGATTTTTCCTACGAATTTTTTCTTCATAAATTTTGTTTTCAAAAATTTGTAGTTATTTTTAGAAAATGTCTTCTTCTACTGAAAAAAATAATGCTGTTGTAACTCAACTTCTCCGACATATTATTTATGATTCAGCTACAAATAAACTTTTAACAACCGTAAAACATTTTTTATTTAAAAAAGCAATATTAGTTTAACATTTTTTTATTTAGATTTTTTCCTTATTTTTAATTTCTACAATTTTTTCCTTTGAAGATCCTTTCTTGATAGTTCCACTTTTGACGATTTTCTTTACATCTTTTATTTATTCTTTAATTTCAACACTTATTAAAAATTTTAAAGCTCACGAAGTAATTGCAAATTCTTCGTGTTTGAGGAAGCTTTTTGGTGGAAGGGGAATTCATTGGTATGAAATTGTAAGCTTTTTATGCGCAACTTATTTTTAATTTTTTGTATCTCTTTTTTTCTTTTTTAGCAAATAACAATGTCAATCATTTTGGCGTCTACAAATCTTTATGGAATTCATTGCGTTGGTGGAACAAAAGAAAAATTCAGTTTGATTGTATGCTAATTTTTGTTCTCTAAAACTTTTCATATTAATTTTATTTTCCCATTTTTTTAGGCATACTCAATTCTCAATTCCATTTTCTTTACTTTTGATTGGTATTTAGTGGCAGCAAAAAATACAAAATTATATATTTATGAAGAAATTAAAACCAATACTTGTATAAAATTTATTTTTGGGATAATAAATTTAATTCAAATGGTAAAAACTCCTATTTTTTAAAGCTTTTTTAGTTGTTCAAAGAAAAATGAAGATTTTCATTTTTTAGTTATGTTTAATTAAAGCTATGTTTGAAATATGGAAAAATAATGGAAAATTTGAGAATGAAGCCTTTCATTTATTTCCATTAATTTATATTCCAATTTTGGGTTTAGGTTTTTTAAATGCAATAAAAATAACTAAATGCTTTTACGGGAAAATTATTATTCAACAAAAAATTGTATGTTTTAATTTTTTTTTCAAATCCTAAAACACAAAAAAAAATTATTGTTTTTTTCATATTTATTTTTTCTTCTCGAGATCGCTATTTTTTTAGCCTTCAATTGTTCAATTAGTGGTGACATCATATTTAGCTCTTGCAATTTTATCATTTTCCGTTACAAATGTTTTTAATCAACATCAAACACAACTTTCCAAAAATTCTAATTTGTTGTCGTCTAATGAAACCGAAACATTCAAATTCTCCGCACTGGCACCAATTGATTCTCCAATTCCATTAGTAAATTTATTTTTTATTTTCTTTGATTCAAAAATAAAAAAAGCATAATATTTATGTTATTTATTTTAGACCCTTCTTTGCATTGCCTTTACACTTTCAATGTTAGATTTATATCATCGAGCTAGACAATGGCGTTCACATAAAAATAATAATATTGAAAGTTCAGAGCCGTTGCAACAACATGGCGGGGTAAAAATTATGTGAATTTAATGGTTGGAAAACAATTTTCATAAAAGTTATGAAAATAAATTTTGTTGTTTGATCGATTTTTTTCTTAAATGAATTATACTTTTGTGTGTCTTTAATGTTTAAAAATTATGTATTATATGAATGTTACCTATAAAAGTGTTTACTGCTTTTTTTTCTTATCTATCAACCAAATAAAAAAAAAATAGAAAAAATTATTGATAAAGCAAAGTATTTTTTTGTTTTTTCTTTTTTGAACGCAGAAATATGATTCTTTCACGAGTATAAACCAAAAAATAAAATATGAACAAAATAACCTAAGGATTTGTTTCTTTTTAAATTTTTAAAATTTTGAAACACATGATTGTTTTTTTTTTAAATTCAGTGTTACAAATTAATCTTTAGAGAATTTTTTATCGTGTCCGATTACATAATTCACCCATCAAAATTATGATTATTTTTTTGAGTTAAACTTTCTTCAAATTAAACCTTTATGAAAAATATTATCGATCGACTTTGTTTTTGCATTTTTTACTATTTTTAAAAGTTTCAGAACATGACTGACAATAATAACGAAATCGTAACACAACTTTTCCGTCGAATTGCGTATGATCCAGTAACAAATAAACTTTTAAACGCCGTGAGTTAAAAAGTTATTAATACTTTATTTAAATAATTTTTCTGTTTATTTTTTTTTAGATTTGTTCATTCTTTTTATTCTCTGTTGCTTTTACAGTTTGGCCAAGATTTCTTAGAGTTCCATTTTTGTTTGTTATAATTATTTCTTTCATTTATTCCATCTTTTGCATCCTTGTTTTTGTATTTAAAAAACAGGATGTCATAGCTAATTCAGGAATATTGAAAAAGTTCTTTTGTGGTCGAAATATTTATTGGTTTGAAATAGTAAGTGTTTGATTTTAAACTAAAAAGTAAAAATTTATATCTTGTTATTTTTTGTCGGTTTTTTTAAATTAAAAGTGTAAGAATTTCTATAAATGCGAACAAAAAATTATTTAAAACTAAAAAAATATTAATTTTCCTTCCTTTTTTAGCAAACAACAATGTCAATTATTTTGGCATCGAGCAATCTTTTTGCGATTCCCCTTGTTTGTGCCACATATGAAAAAAGCAGTTTATTGGTAAATATTTTCGTAAACAAAAAAAAACTAAAATTTTTCTTGCTCTTTTATGTTTTCAGATTTGGTCAATTTTAAATGTTGCTTTTTTCATGTTTGAATGGTATTTATCTTCAAAAAAGGCTATGGAACAACAATCATTTGTTCATGAAGAGATTCCACAGAAAAAAAGCAAAAACATTATTTTGGGTTTTTGTGGTTGGATTCAAAATGTAAATAAAAAAGTTTTTGCTTCACATACAACTGTTTTTTTAGGGTTTATTAGTTGCTGCCATATATTTAATTGCTATCAATGGAAATTTTGAAGACAAAGGAATTGCTTTATACAGTGTTCTTGGAATTTCAGTTATTGCAACAATTTTATTTAATTTATTGGAAATTTGCAGTAAATTTAGAAAATGTTTATCAAAAAAACTTATTCCGGAATATAAAGTGGTAAGTTTTTTTTGACAGGAAAGCCTTTTTAAACTTTTACCCATTTTTTGAGTCAACCTATGCACAATTAATTGTAGCAACATATTCGTTTCTTTCAACTTTAACTTATTCATTTATTCATACCATCCATCATAATTATCCAGAACCAGGATATACAGGATATACAAATAGCATTCCTGGATTTTATTATACCCCTATGCCACCATGGTTAAGTGAAGAAAAGAGAATAGCCATTCTCGATGTTTCTCTTCCATTTGTAAGAAATTTTACGCAAATTTTTACATCCGAAAGGGTTTTTTTTTATAAATTGAAATTTTAGATTTTTATTTTCATGTCATTTGGTTTTTCATTGTTAATTTTATATTTTCGCGCCATTCAATCAACTTTTCGAAGTCGTGCAAATGATAGCACAGAACCATTACAAATATATGGTGGCGTTAATAGTGTTGATGATTTACCTATGTTTATTGCCCTTCCATATAATACTCTTGGAAATAGCAACAACAAGGAAAATAAATATTAAATCGTTAAAAATTGTTTTTTAATTCATAAAAATTTTGCATTTCTTACAGCAATTTTTTGAAGGTTAATAAATTTGAAATGTTTTTTTAATAATATAATAAAAAATATTCTCAGGAATTGAAAACCCTTTCACGATTTGGTGGAGCAAATGTAAAATTTGGAGCTGCGACGTCGTTTAATTTTGGCTTCTTGGAGTTAGTTGTCAAAGTTTCATCAGCCGCCCACTTTTTATCCGCCATTTGTAACACTAAAAATACAGCTTTTTAGATGTTTAAAAAACAAATATTTTTGTTAGAGTCCAATAAAAAAACCTATAACAAAAACACTACTAAACAAAAAAACCAATTTAAAAAATGCGCGCTATTTTTTTGTATTACGCCAAAATTTCCTCCTGCTTTTCATTCATAAATGTCGATTTGTTGTCCGTCCGTATTATCAAAAATGACAACCTCTTTTCAAATGAATCTATAAATCATCTAATTTATGGTTTATATACATGAGAGGTTTTGATCAAGGACAAAGGATTCAAAGAGGGTAATGTATTTGGCTTTTTTCCAACGCATTTTTTCCTCCTAATATTTTTACACGCTTTTTTGTTGGATGAATGCAAAAAAAAAACGCTTTAGTTTTTTAATATTTTCTTTGACTTTCATTATTTATGCATTATTAATATTTTTTGTTTAAAAAAATCATTGGCGAGAGATGCTATACTTTTGGTTTCTAATATCATCCACTTTAAAAAAAGTATTGATTTCTAAAAACCATTTATTTGGTTGACCTTTTTTTGCGTTTGTTTAAATGCTGTGATTTTTGTCTCCTCTTCGCGCTCACTCTTGTTTTATTCAAACAAGCCAATTTACTTTTTTTTGAATTTGTTATTTGGATTTGGCGGGAAAAAAATATTTTTTTCAAGCTCTTTTATAATTTTTTGGCACGAATATAAAAAATTATATTACTTTAAAGTTCGAATTTATAGATATAATTGGCTCAAAATCCAATTTTTTTACAATGGATGGACCTAATCTTCAAAACTTTTCTATCCCTTCAAATATTATTTATTATATGGGAAAAAATCCATCAAATTCTCAAGTTTATGGAAAAATGATTCATTGTTGCAAATATTTTTTCTATAAAAATCCCATCGTCGTTACTAATGGAATTATTTATAAGAAAAACGAATTTTGGATTACTAATACCGTTACTTCACAAACTAATCCAGACGCGATGCATGAAATTGATGATGGAATTACTCTCATCACACAAAATGATGATGGCGATGAGATTATCGAACAACTTTCTGGTAATGGTAATATGATTGCTGAAGATCTTTCACAACCATTTGAAGATATAAAAATCCAAGATATCCCTCATAAATTATGGCTTGATGGAGATCTCGAATTAGATGGATGTCCTAGCGAGAAAATAATTTATTTAATTGAAAAAGTTTATCAATGGAATCTTGACGACCTTATTTTATCGAATCAAATTATAAATTATGAAGATTATCAAAAAATTGTTGCAACAAAAAAGCTTAAAACTTTGTCACTCAAAAATGTTGCTATTAAAAAGCCAAATGGCGATATTGTGCAATTGGAAAAATTATTGGATGGATTAAAAAATTTGAACGAAGTAAATATTAATGAGTAAGTAAAATTAGAGTCTTTTTTTATATATCCAATTAAAAAAAAAATTTTCTAGTTCTCATATCTCAACCTTTTTTTCACTTGAAACTGTTGGAAATCTTTTGAAACTTCCATGCTTCGAAAATTTAAAGGTATTCGATATTGGCACACTTCCTGAAACATTTGATATTGAAACTTTTAGTAAATTTGCAAAAGTATGTCTATAAATAGTTTAAAAATTTTAAATAAACTAATAATTTTAGAAGCATCAAAATACCATGTTCGGATTGAACTATGCCCGACCAACTTCCGATGCAACAAATGCCCGAATTACAAAAGTTGCTACAAGTTTATCAAAAATTTTGAAGAAAAATTATTTTCATGTATATCATCATTGATATGAATATACGTATTGAATTTGTCTTGTTTTTTTAAATTTTTTTTGTCGTCTTTTATGTTTCTTTGTTACCTAAGCATTTTGGCTAAAAATATATTTCGTCTTTTTCTTTTATTTTTTTTATAAATATAATATAAAAAATGGAAGATTTGATTAAAGCTAAACCTTTAATTTATGTATTTTTATTTTTAGAAAATTTTAAGATTATTGTGGCGCATTCTTAATAGGTAACCATTGAAACCTCCATCAAAACGAAATTGTTCAAAAATCAATCTCAACCTTTCTGCTGCATGGTGATCGTTTTTTGGCTATTTACGCTTTGAATTTTTTATATAAAAAAAAATTTTATAAATCTATTCTCCTACTCAAAATTAGTATGTATTTAATTATGCCTCTCTACATATATATTCTTTTCACGCGCCAAAACGAAGGTCTTTAATACTTACTTCTCTGTCGAAAAGCCAAAAACTTTTATAAAGATTTTTTTTCTAAATACATGGAAAAAACCTTAACTTAGATACTTGGTTAAGTATTCTTTAAAATAAAAGGTTTTTATCGACATTTTTTTATTCATCAACACTAAAAAATTGATGAGAAAAACACAATGAAATAAGATTTACAAGCATTTATTTTGTTGAACACAAATTACAATAAAAAACGAAAATATTAGAACTATCTTAAAAGTTTTCATAGCCTAAAATCACTTTTCATTTTTTTACTACTGCAATAGCAAAATATATTTTTGCAATCCTTTTTTTGTTACTGGATTTTTTTATTCTTCTTTGGGCTCTCGCTTATTACTATAAAAAAGGACCTTGCGTTAATTTTATGCCACTGAAAAATAAGATCAATAATTTTAAACCAGTATATTTTTATTGGACTTTGATGGCTTTTACTAACTCAAAGACTCTCTTTTTGTTTACAATTTTATTCAATTTTCCTTTGAGCTATTATTTATGTATCACTTATTAAAGGAAAACTTTCCCGTGACCTGGAGCATTCATTTTGTTATAAGTCTAATAACAAAAAAATTAAAAATAATTTTTAGTTAGCATATTTTCTTTTAGCAAGCTTTCACCATCTCTGTGGTTCTTTATTTTTTGCTATTTTTTTTATTTTGACGAGTTTATTATATGAAAATTATTTTTTACTGATTTAAATATTATTATTTTAGTATTCACTTAATCTAAAACTTTTATTAACAATGGATGCCGCAGCAGTTCCTCTAACCTTTTCTCTTCCCTCTAGTATAATTTATTATATGACAAAAAATCCCTCGACTTCTCAAGTCTCTGAAAAAATGGCTCGAAGTAGTATATATTTATTCCGTAAATATCCTCTCATTGTTACAAATGGAATTATTTATAAAGAGAATGAATTTTGCTTTACAAATACCGTAACTTATATTCCTGCCGGCTATTTAAGACATGAACCTGATGATGAAGATATTTCTGTTATAACAAAAACGAAAAATTATGAAACGATAAGTACTTATCTCAAACAAATTTCTCTTAAATTTTTCCTTGATGGAAGTCTCAAATTGTGCAAATGTCCCATCGAAAAAATGACTAATTTAATGGAAAGTGTAAATTTATGGAATCTTGGCGCCTTATATTTAACGAATCAAGTTTTGAACTATGAAGATTATCAAAAAATGGTTTCAACAAAGAAACTTCGAACTATGTATTTTAAAAATGTTGTAATCAAGGATAAAGAAGGCAAAAATGTTCCATTAGAAAATTTAATTAAAGGATTTAAAAATTTGACCGATGTCGAAATGCAAGTTTCGGATGTTGCCAATTTTTTTTAAACTTGCTTTTTTAGCCACCAATTCTCAATTGTTTGTGATGCCGCAACTTTTGGAAATCTATTAAACTTTCCAACTTTTGAAAATTTAAAAAGTTTTAAAATTTTTGGAATTCCCAACTCTTTTAACATTCAAACTTTTGGTAAATTTGTTAAAGTAAGTCTTAGAATAATCCATAAATTAAAAAAAATTCTTTTTTTAGCGACATCCAAATGCCAATTTCGAAAAAAAGAGCACATATGTTATCTATTGATCATTCAAATACATATAACATTTGAAATTTTTGTGTTTTGTTGTGTTTTGAAATTTGTTTTTTTCTTGGATTTTTTTCAAACTTTTATTTCACATTTTTTCTTTTCAAATTTGGTTTATAATTTATGTTTACTTTTTTCCAATCGGCTATCTTTTTTTTAATAATAAAAATAAGTTTTCTTCATTTGTTTCAAAAATCTAAATTTTTCATGCTTTTTCGTGCTTCATATTATTTCTATTTTTTCTAATGTTCAGTAACTTTTTGCTTTAGTTTTAGTTAATACCCAATGGCAGCTAAAAAGCGTGTCACTAAATCTTCTTCTTCAAAAGATGTAAAAAAGCAAAAAGTGGATAATGGCACTGCTTTGTTATTGAATCCAAGAAATTACACTTTTGCATCGCCTTATCGCCAGCAATTTTCTATTCCTGTTCCTATCATTCGTTATTTATTCAAAAATATTAAAAATTTGGATGTTTATTTAAAGCTTACTCAAACATGCAAATATTTTTTCAATAAAAATCCAGTTATTGTAGCAAAAAAATTGGAATTCAAAAAAGCTTCGTTATGGATAACTCACAATTCTTCGAAAAATATAAGAATAGAAAAATCCAATGGACTTATAGTAACTGAAAAAAATCAACGAAATTACACTATTAAAGTCGATAAAGTTTCCCATAAAATATGGTTTATTGGAGATTTACACTTTGAAAAGTTTCATAACGAATTATCAAAATTACTTAACAAAATTTATTTTTGCCAAATTTATTCATTTTATTTAACCAGTTATACTCTCAGTTATTCAGAATATTTGATTTTAACTGTATCGAAAAGTCTTCGGAAACTTATTTTTAATTGGGTTATGATTAAATATGAAAACAACAATCAAAATGTTTTATTTGAAGATATTCTTAAAGAAATTCCAAATATTCAAACCTTCCATTTGTAAGTTAATTTTTGTAAGAAATATAAAAAATTTCATTTAACTTGAAAAATTATAATAAATTTTTTTAGTACTTTTCTTTTAACTGATTTTTTAACAATCAGACATGAAACAACTCAAAACCTTTTAGAACTACCAAAATTTAATAATCTAGAAACCTTTTCTTTGCTTAATACCTCCCATTTATTTGATACAAGAATTTTTGGTGAATTTGTTAAAGTAAGTAAAAATATTTACAATATTTTCAAGTAATAATCCATTTAAATTTTTTAGAAGCATAAAGAAGCAAAATTTTCTATTATTTACCGAATGGACTTACCTGAAATTGCGATAAAAAAGATTGAAAGAAGTGTAAAAAGTTTTAATAAATCTTATAATGGTTGCACATTAAATATTTATTATGGTGAAAATACTTTTAATTTATAATTCCTTTTTTTTTGTTCTATTATGCTTGTGCTTTTAAGTTTTTTTTGAATATAATAAATATTTTACTTTTTAAACTTGTTCATTTATAAAAAAACAAAGAAAAAACTTTTCTTTCTTTCTTACTTTGGTTGAAATGGTAGTTGAATTTAACTTTACTCAACTTTTCATTTTTTTATGATCCATTCGAAGCAGAAATCGTTTGACCCAACTCAAAAATGAATCAATAAAAACTTACAATCTTTAATTTCCATTATTTGCTTTTCTCATGCACAATTTTCAAAACAAATATTAAATTTGTGGACGCCAACAAACAAAAAAAATCTCAAAACGAATATATTTGCTGCGCTTAAATTTTTTTTTGTTGTTGAATTAGAAAAAATTATATTAAATTTTCTTTGATTCCTTTTTTTGTTAATATTAAAAACATTTTATTCCTTTAATTATTTTTACAAAATGGATGAAACATCTCGACTTAATGCATTAAGTACAATAGTTTCTGTCAAAACTATCATCAAATACGATGAATTGATGTCAGCTCTTTCATTTGAAAATGAAGATGCGCTTGAATCATTTATCATTTCAGCAATTTATCATGGACATATTGGAGTTAGTTTTTATCTTTTAATCCTTTCAACCTTTGTTATTTGTATTTTTTCTAGGGAAGATTAGACCCATTACATCATCGACTTGAAGTTCTTGATTTCAATGATCGTCCTGTGGATCCAAGTGAATTACCTGCTATGCTTGAAACACTTGAATCTTGGACTCAATATACCAATAACTTTTTAAAACATATTGAAAGTTCTGTAACTGAATCAGATAAAAATCTTGTAGATCGAATTGCTATCGAACGTGAAATCGAAGAAACTCTTGCATTAAATAAAGAAAATGCTGCTCGAGTTAGTGAAAGCAATGAATCTAATTCTGATAGTCCAATAAACGCTAAAAGACTTCGAAGTCGTAAACGTGATTAAACCATTTTTTATGTATGTCATGTGATCGATCTCTCAAGCATACTGCTGCTGCGTGTTCTGTATTTATGTTTTAAATCTTTTATTGTATATTTTTATTTGCGATTTTTCATAAAAAAATGATTCTTTTAACACAATATACAAATTGAGGAATGCCATTATTTTTACCAAAAAAACAAGGAAGAAGAATGCAGATAACTTTCCAATGATGATTCGAGCTTTTTGAAGGTTCAGTTCGGGATGGAACGAGTTTACATCATAGAAACAGAAGAATAATAATCAAATGAAATGGACTTTAAAGCGAAGAAAATAAAGAAATCATATATTCATTAATAATTAAAATTCTAAAATTGCGATTTTTTTCCTTCAAATTCAGTGTGAAAACAAGTGTTAACTTTTTAAAATGATTATCTCTTACTTGAGATAAAAAAATAAAAGAAAACAACACCTGTTCATTAACAAATGGTTGGACTTTTTAAATCAAAAGATCGATCACTCTCAATCTACCCTTCTTTTTTTTCTTCATTTAAAAGAGTTTTAGAAGCAAGCAAAAACATGCTAGCTTTAAATTTTATTTTATTGCTTTTTTTTTAAATTTTTTATTTGAATATTTAATTTTCTGATTTCTTTCTTCTTTTTGCTTTTAAAGCAAAAAAGGCTCCTTTTCTTCGAATGAATTAATATACTAAAAAATTAACGAATTTATAAAATTTGGAGGAATAAAAAAATATAGTTCAATATCTTATTTCTTTTTGCAAAAATGCCACATAAAAAACAACTTTGATGGAAGTTTTTTAGATCACTAAATGGAATGGAAATCCGAGATGCAGAAACTATTGTAAATATTATAAACGATATTTTTATTTTTTTTAAAAAAGTACAATTTCTTTGTGATTTTGATTAGCAAAAAATTGCAACTATAAGGAAAGGAATTAATCAAGTTTGAATGCAGGTGAATGAATGAGCATTCCACCATCAACATTAATGATTTGTCCAGTCATGTATGCAGCTTTTTCAGATGCCATAAAAGCTAAAAATTCTGCCATTTCTTCTGGAGTTCCCCAACGTTTGAGAGGAATGTGTTCAATGAAAGATTTTTTCATCTAAAAAATGTATTATCTTTATTTTCCATTTTATTAAACTTTTTTTGGGTTTTCTTACATTTACAACCACCTCCGGTGGAGCACCACTTCGACCAATGATGGGTGTATCAGTTGCTCCAGGATTTAAATTATTAATTCGAACACCAGATGGAGCCAAAATAGCTGCATAATTTCGAGCAAAATGATCGAGACCAGCTTTGGCAATGCAATAGAAAGGCAAAGTTTGATGAACTTTTTGGGATGCAATGCTGCTAACATTGACGATATTGCCTTTAGTTTTTTCCAAATGTGGAATTGCAAGTTCAGTGAGAGCAATGGGGCTGAAATGTATTTAAATGATTTATGGTTGGACTTTTGGCAACACTTTTAGGAAGTGTTGAAAGGCTCGGGTTTTTAGCTTTTTTAAATTCCTGAATCCACAGAAGCAAAATGTTATAACAAAAAAATAATTAAAAAGATTTTTTTTTCAAGACATTTTCCCAAAATTTTGTTTTTTATTTAGCAAACAAAAATTTATAATAAACGGAAAAAAATTTTTCCGTAAATTTTACTGCTAAAATTACAAATAAAAAACAAAAATTTTGATTTTTTCGTTATTTGTGAAGTCTGGAAATTGGAAAATTCCTGAATAACCAAAATATTTTGGTTCTGAAAACGTTGGCTGGAAAATAAAAAAATTCTCGAACATTAGGTCGTTAAATGCCTCTATTTTTCCGTTATCAATATGCCGGGTAAAGTTACTTACGCCTTTAAATTAACATCAATAGTATAATCAAGGACTTCCATCTTTCGTTGATTTACTTCCCCATCCTTTCCACCACCAGCATTATTAATCAAAACATCAAGCTTTCCAAATTTCTTAATGGTTTCATCAATCAAAGCTTTTTGAACTGCTGGATCGGTGATGCTTCCTCGAACAGTATGAATTTGATCCTTAGAAATTCCAGCAGCCGCAATTAATTCAGCTGTCTTTTTTAATCCATCTTCCGATCGCCCATGAATGGTTACAAAGGCTCCTAATTTTGCGAATAAAATTGCCGCGGATTGGCCAATTCCTGATGAACTTCCAGTAATAATTACAACTTTTCCTTTAAAATCATAAGAAGACATTTTCTTTTTGTCGAAAGTTTTTTAAGAGAAAAATCAAAAGTCACCGTTTTAGTTTGTTTGACAGCAAAAAATAAAAGAATTAAATGATAGACGAAAAAAAAATTGAAGAAAAAAAGAAAGTAAATAAAGGTTTGTGTCGTTGGGCTTGTTTTTCGATGATTATTTTTATGTTTCTTTATTTATTTGTAGTATGTATTCCACTTTTGGTTGGACTACCCTCTTTTTTCTTCTGCAAAAAAGAAAATAACTTAAAACTAAAAACTACAAAGCTTAACTCTTCTTTCTTCTTCTTTTTTTTTGATACAGAGATAAAAATAAAAAGGCGAATAGAAGGATGAATGATTAAAAATAGAAGAATCAATCCATATATTTTGATAATAAATTTCCTTTTTAGCATGCATTTATTTTTTTAAAAACTATCGAGCTCTCGAAATTTATCTAAGTAAGAAAAAAGAAAACCAGAAAGGAAAAATAAATACCTAAAATGCTCTGCTCATAAAAAAAGTCCATGAATTAATTAGAGAAAGCCAATAATCCATGTCGAAGAAAGCAAGGTATTCACTTAAAACCATTAAAACATTGTAATAAATAAATAAAAATTGTCGTAAATCTTAGTAAAAAAGATGGTAGATACATCGAAGAAAATCATTTATCAACTGAATTTCCAAAAACTTGTAAGCACATCCGTGTTGAATTTTTTACGTCTTATATCAAAAGTGCATGCACTCATTAGGCGTCATTTCACAGTAAAAGATTTAAAAATAAAGTAAGTGTTAAATTTTACAAGAAAAAACACATTGAAAGTTTCATTGAAAAGCTTCTTAAAGCCCTTATAATTCCTTAATATAATCCTTTTCAAAAAAACTTGAAATACGTGTGAAAAAAAAGCTTTTTTTCATTCTGAATTTTTTTAAATTTTTATTTTTCGTAGATAGAAAATGGCTATTTTCTGTATCCTCGTATTTCTTTTATTTATGCTAATTAAAAATACCAATGGAGAATGCGAGGTTTCTGGATCATCTGTAGTTGAACTTGAAATGGGTGAAGTTTGTTTCATCGAGGATCTTATTCTTCCTCCATGTTCATTAGTTGAATGTGCGATCGAATTTCAGCTTAAAACTCCTCAAAATTCTACGGTAAATTAATTTTAAACGCCTATGTTTTAAAAAAAACCGATTCTTTTTTATTTTGTTTTTATGTTGGTTTTATAAATTATAGGCCGACTTGAACATGCTTTATTCAATTTCACGTATTTTTCATTTTACAATACTTTGAACCCAAAAAAACCACCCTCAAACTGGACCTTTTTATTTTCCGCAAAAAAAAAAACCCCCAATTTTGATTTCAAAGAAAAATTTTTTAAAATATTTTATAACAAAAACCAAAAAAGAGTTTTTTGTCATCGTTTATTATTTTATCAGTATATTTTTATATAAAAAAAAAATAGGAACATTTAAACAAAATAAACTTCTTTTATTTTTCAGAAAGTAAACGCTATCTACACTCAATGCGATAAATGTGGTATTGGGGAGGAAGGAATTTTGCTACCAGATTACTATTTGAAAATAGATTATAACACAACCTATTACACTTATACTTACAAAAATATTCATTTGCCAAATCAAGGTTTTTTATTATTTGATGATGAAATAGATATGTGCGCATTAGAATCAATAAGCATGATGAAACCTTTTCATTTTACAAAAGATTCGCAAGTATTAATTATTCAAACGAGTTATTTCAATAAATATGAATCTCAACCTAAACGAAATCAAAATTGTAAATGGTTATTTACGGGTCCAGAAGGATATGGATTTAAATTTGTTATAACGGAATACAATGTTTCGTCAATTTCAGAATTAACAGTTTTAAATAGCACCAATCATGTTATTACAAAGTAAGGAAAATTGTAAACGATTTTTTCATTTTTGTTTTACATAGATCACGATTTAGGAGAAAATGAAACTTTTTGAGTTTTTAATAGGCGCAAAACTAAAATTTTTTAATTGTGATATACGAATATCGCACTAGGGTCAATTTTTCCTTCAAAAAAATGATTTCGTTGTTCATTTTGGCCTATAATTAATTTTTGAGATACGGTAATTTTAGTCTCAGATCAAAAAGCATTTACATTATGGTGATAAAATGTTGCTAATATCAAAGTTATCAATATAAAAGCTGTTATTTTTCTTAGAAGCTCATTAGAAGGATTAGGTTGAGAGCGACTATGTAAAATCTTTGACATTGAATAGTACACAAATTTTTTGAATAATTTTTTAACGTAAAATTGATAGCAGTCGGGCCCAAAAGTTTTATCACAATTTAAAACCATTTTTTTTAAAGTGTTAACGAAATATTAAATGAACCATATATTTTAGCCAAAATTTTGTTCAACTCAATCAAGCTTATTATAACAACGATAATCATTTACGAATATTATTTTTTAAAAACAATGTCTCTGCCATTGACCATATAAATATTATGAAAGCATATATAACAATCGTAAAAAATAATCCAGAATTTATTAATGAGACATGTTTGGTTAGTTCCAATAACTATAAAACTATTACATCTTGGGGCACAAAAAATAGGACAGAAGGATATCAAAAAAATTCAAAATGTTTTTATAATTTTGATGTTTTACCTGGAACTCAAATCATGGGCTTAATTATTATAAACAGCTTTGAAAGTGGTGTAGATGTGATTAGATATAGTGATGAATTTGGTGAACATATATTTCATGAAGATATTATATTTAAACCATATAAAAATAACACAAAAAAGCATTATGAACTTGAATTTATTTCCGATGGAAGTATTCAATATTCCGGGTTTTCAACTCAATTCATAAAACATGGTAAGTTTCTTGAGAGGGTTCAAAATTAAATGCCATTGGCAACAGAAAGGCTGCTATAATTGGTTTAGCATATTAGTATCTCTGCCAAATTGTGAATGTATAACGGAATAGTAATTTTTCATTTTTCTTCTTCGAGAGAAGATACTGACGCCTTCATCGTTTGAATTTCGAAAAGCACATAAATGTTACATCTTTAAAGTTTCAATCCAAGGTATCAAATATTTTTTAGATTGTAAATGCGCTTCAACTCAAGTTTTTGTTTTTTGCTTTAATGTTTTCCGGTACCTTTTATTGAATCCTATTCCTTCTGGCACAACTGATGCAACGTATTGTAGCGATTTAAAATGTAATTTTACGGTAAAAAAGGTTTTATAAAAAAATAATATAATTTAATTTAAAATAAATTTTATATATAATATCTAAAATTCAGATAGTTCCATTATTGTCGCTTTGTCCAAATTTAAAAATGCTAAAAGTTGAATTTTCACTTTCGAATGATGTTGTTGAAGCCCTTGATATTTTTAAAGTTATATCAAACGATGTAATCGTATTAAACTCAGAAAATGCAGTGGTATCTAATATGGGTGGAACAAACGATAAGCACGCTTATCTTACGCCATCCAATAATAACATAATTCAAGCTATAACATCTGCGTCATCAGTGCCAAGAGGAGGTTATGAAATCTCTATTACTCCTTACCCAGGTAAACAAAATAATTTATTTTTTATAGAATATATTAAAAATTATTTCTTTAGAACCTAATGTAATTGAAAATACAACGTTAAGTATCGAGAATCCAATTTACTTTTTTGATGCAAACAATTTTAAAAATAGCACGAATTTAATATTAATCGAATTATCACCAGAACTCGTAAGCTTTTAGACTATTTAATTTTTTATATTTTTTTGGGTGAAGAAATGAAAAAAAAAAAAAAAATATTTTAATTGATTTTAGATTGATTCAAATGCTTCCATTGAAATTAATACGGGTTTTGCTAGTGAAATAACTTATTACGAATTTTATACAAATGAAAGTTTAACCATTCGTATTGATTTAAGTTATTGGTAAGATTAGTATGCAAAAAATATGAATAATATAATAAAACAAACATATTTAGCCTTACTTCAATTAATGAATATCAATGTAATTCAAAAAGTAAAAAGATTGCCGTTGTGAGCGATGATGGAAATATACAATTACTCACATATATGGTATTTAAAATATATAATTGTTTGTTGTTTGATTCATTTTTATATATTTGAATCAGAAAATATAGTATAATTTTTAGATGCCATGGATGGATGTATTTTTACGAGAAATATATATAATTTTGGTCGCCTTGGAACTAAATATCCATCTATCGTTGGAATAGCTAATAATTTTAGTTCGTGTACTATTTACGCTGTTCTTGATCCAATATTTTTGGGTACTCAATGGATTACCAACGCATGGACTAGCGCTAAAAATGATACCGTTAAAGTTTATGGAGGTTATGATGATAATAAAAATTAATTTTTGAATATAAGTTTGTTAATTTTTTCTTTAAAATTTGTTTAAACTTTAAAGCTACATAATTTTGTTTTTAAGTTTGAAAGCCAGTAACCAATGGGAACAAATAAAGCTTGATACAAGAATTTATTCCATTGTAATTCCAAGGGGTTCTTCAATCAAAATAGATTTTGATGTTTATAATTACACTATCCATTCCAACCTCACTGGCACCCAAAAATCTTTGGTTTCATCCATTGGATATGGTGATAATAATAATTTTATTGGTCAACTATGTGGCCATGGCATTCAATTAGCTGATTATTATTCTTCAACAGAAGATGGATTTAAAGTAGAAATAATTGATTATTATTTAAATGATTTATCTTTATTGCCTCCAACTGTCGAATCAAATATTATTAAATATAAGTAAGCTTTTTCGCTATTTAACGTTAATAGAAGCTTGCTTTAATGCAATTTTAATTTAAAAAATTTAGTATAACTCATATTGGACAAACCATGATATTTTATGATGATCATATTACATTTTGGTTACCAGGACCAAGGTGTAATACCGCAGATTTGGGTTTTTTGGCTTATATCGAACTTAATCCATGAGCAACGTGATAAATTATTCGGTGAAAAATGATTAAGGATAATGAATACATATAATCTTTACTTTTAAATATGTATGTAATTTTTATAAATAAAACCCAATAAAAAATACTTATAAAATATTTACGAACTTATTTGCAAGAGTTGTAATTTAATTTATTTGTCAAATTTTTTACTACTCTTCTTTGTTATTTGAGTTGCAAACTTATGTACATCAACAAAAAAATGACTTACATTTTTATCTCTTTTTTTGTTATCGGCTTGCCAAATTAAATCCCCTTCTTTCATTAAAAATCAACTTAAAAAACTGTTAATTGCTTTGCTTCGACTCGCTTGGGTATAAAAAAAGCCAAAAAATGCCTGTTCATTGACAAAAACTTTATTTATTTATATTTTGTTTTTTATTTTCTCTATGTGGGTGTTCTCTTTACTGAACTTCCAAATATTGAAGAGTTCAGCATGTAAGTTTTTAAAGAAGTTTTTTAGGTCTATATAATTTCCATGAGAACTTTTTCTTATCCTTGTTTAATTTTAGCTTCTTCTACAAAGAAAATTGGAACATAAGTGGCGCAGCCCAAAAACTTCTTGAGTATTCAATATTCAAAAATCTGAATTATTTTTTATTGTATGGCATTCCATCTTCATTTGATCTTAAGACTTTTAAAAAATTTGTTGAAGTAAGGAAATGTAATTAAAATACTTAACAAAAAAAATTTAATTTAAATTTTATTTAAGAAAAACAGAGATGCTGAATTTCATATTATCTATGCATCTCATCTTCCAAAAGCTGATAAAGAAAGCATCCAAAAAATTGCTCAAACCTTTGATAATGAATCATATTCACTTAGAATAAAGTTTTAAATTAAAGGATACATTTCGATGTTTATTTAATCTTGATGAAAATGAACACTAAAATTTTTTTTGAGTTTTTAACTATGGTTTTATTTATTTTTTAAAATATTTACTTGTCTTGTGCTTTGCGATTTGTATTTTTCTTTTTATATGAATATTTATTTTTAAAAAATTTTGTCGGATTTATTGTGCATTTTAAATTTTATTTGATTTTTCTCCTTTTTTAACATTCAGGGAAAAATGGTGGATTGAAAATAAATAAAAAATATATGTTTAAACTGAAAAAGGTTTTGACCAATTGTTTACCCATTCTGCCAAAGAAACGCGACAACAAAAAAAAAACAAGAGCCGATGTCTGTTTTTTTAATTCACACAAAAAAATATCATTTTCTTTGTTGCGCGAATTAGAGTGAGCGAACAAAGGCTTATATGTCCAAAGAGATGCGATAATCAAAAAAACGCAACAGATGTCGTCTTTTTTACTACGCAAAGAAAAATATCCATTTTTTGTTTGTGGAAAGCGCGCGACCTTTTAAATTAATCCAACAGTTGACATGTGCATCGACCGTACAAAAAAATATATCAAAAGCCCGCCAAAAAAATGCCATCAATGTTTGTTTCAATGTTGTAAAAAAAAGAAATGGCATCCATAGTTTTTTTTGCCCCCTCTTTTAAAGCAATATTTTTTTAACTTAAAATTATTTACCGATAAAAAGTTAGTTCCGTTAATCTTTCCTTTTTGTGGAACAGTTTATCACAAATAAAAACTCAAAACTACGTTTTATATTTTTTCCGTTTATTTTTTATTCGCGCTTTTTTTCATTTCATTTGAGTAACCTTTTAATTAACAATTATTATTTTTTCTTCTTTTAGTTATCAACAAGATATATGAAGGGGCCTGCCTACGGCAGTCCCCACAACTAACATTTCAACAATTTTACAATTACAATCACAAAAACACATATAAAAATAAGTCAATACTTATATCGCCATACATTCCATAACAATTAACATTGCCAATTTCCTTTTCAAACACGCAAAAAATTTAATTTTTATCAAAATTATTATCAGATTTGCATATTTGGCAATTCAATTTCTTGTTTCCATCTTTAAAAAATAATTCCCTTCTTTATCTCTCTTAAAAAATATCATTTCAATGTTTAAGCAAATTTTTTTAACACAATATCAAAGATAAACAAAACACATTATGACCTTTAAACATAATACGAAATCATTGCCAAGTATTTGTTAGTTGAACATCAAATGTCAACATTAAGCTCTCTTACCACGTCACGGTTCTTAGCATTTAAGAGAGTAAAGGTTTTTTTACGGGAAACCAATGAAAAACCCCAAGGTTGACATTAATGCCACTCATGTGATTAACTTTCGTCATCACCTTCATTCGTTGGTCGTTGATCAACATCCATTTGCACATTTTGATTCCAACTTGGATACAAATCTGGATCCACATCATTGAAATCGAAATGATCATTCCATTCATCAAATAATTCACCTTCATGATTTGTTGATAAATCTTCATTAACATTTGGTAAAACTCGAATGTCCTCATATTCGTCTTCTTGAGCTGGTGGTTCTTCACCAACATCCATTTGCTCATCATTCGCATTCCAATTTGGATTCAAATCGGCATATGTTGGCGCATCAGGTTGCATTGCTGCAACCGGATCAGCTTCTAAAAGTTCACCATAAACAATATTACGTGAGCAATTAACATCATCAGGATGTACCTTAATACGAAGTCTGTCCCAAGCACGAGTGCGAGATACAGCAACATACAAATGTCCATGGGTAAAGATACCATCACTAATATCAATTCCAATTTGATCGAATGTTTGACCTTGTGATTTGTTGATGGTCACCGCAAACGCTGGTCGCACAGGAAACTGTGTACGATAAACTTTAAAAACACTCGTATCATCCAAAAGTGTAATTCTTGGAATCATCACCAAATTATCGCTATCATCTGAACGATTAGTCAACCTTTCAGCAATAATTAAATTGCGTTCAAGTTTCTTAACCAACAAACGCGTACCATTGCATAATCCTTCTCGAATACTTAAATTACGCATAAGCATAATTACAGTATTTTCTCGAAGACGTAAACGATATGCTGGAAAACCGGCCGGTTTCAACGATTCAAAATGTTCAGAAGAATATTCAATCGCATTCTCTTCAACTCGATCAACTGCATGATAAACTTTTTCCGTATTTGGATCAAGTAAATCCATCACCTTTTCATTGTATTCATCAACTTTTGAGTTTGTTGTTGAAAGAATAGCTCGTTTAATCAAATCATGATTATTGCCGGAAGCAATAGCATCTCGAAAAACATGTTCAACTAAATCGCCATTAGCAATACATTCTTCTGGCAGATTTACTTTACCATTAGGTCCATTGGAACTTCCATTACCAATAGCTAAAATTGCTTCTGCAAAGCCATCACCACTATCATCAGCTCTTTCATTTCTAAACAAACGAAATTGGTTAGAAGAAAAATGCATCCAAAGTGGACTCGATTTAACGCTTGTTCGAACCACATCATTGCGAGTTCCATTGATGACCACTGGTCCTAATTGGCGAAAATCTCCACCACAAATAATAACTTTTCCACCAAAAGGAAGATCGTTATTCATAATTTCACGTAGTTTTTCATCAATTGCTTCTAATGCTCGACGAGGAGCCATAGGAGTTTCATCCCAAATGAATACTTTGGTTTTCTTTATCGCTTCTCCAAGTGCATCTCGAGAAGTTACACCTGAACTGCTTTCATCAGTGAACGGAAAATCAAGCTTAAAAACGTTGTGAACTGTTCGTCCCATTTCATACAATGAAGCTGCAATGCCACTCCATGACATAACGATAACTGTATTGCCAGAAGCAATCAAATTAGAAATAATGCAATTGAAAAGATATGTCTTTCCTGATCCACCTGGTCCATCAACATAGAAACAGGCAGCAGAATTATCAGGCGTATTAACTCTACCCATAATTGCCTCAAACGCTTGAGCTTGTTCGGGATTCAAATTTCCCCTCATTTCATCACCACGAACTCGATGAACTGCAATATCGATAGTTTCTTCTTCGATTCCAACAATCTCTGCAATCATTTGAAGAATTGGATAATCTTCCAATGAACGTTCCATGTTGATAATCAACCTCAACGTTTGTCTCCAAGCCAAATGTTCAGCAAGGTCCATATCACCGTGGTGACTTCGAAGAAGATCCGCAGTCAATTGATGTCGAAATTGGTTCCATAACCACAAAGGCGCTTCCACATCACAATGTGCTACAATTCGAGCAAAAAGTCGACGAAGTTCTCGTGGCATATTATGATATGTGCCTTCTTCTAATGCATCATAAAAAATTTGATCAGATTCAACTAATCCTCGAGCTACACATGCTTCACGAAAAGTATCATAAACTCTTTCACGATCATATGGATCACGACGTAAATCTTCAAAACTTTGAGGTCCAATAACAATCGTTAACAATTTGCGAAGATAAAACAATTCAGTGTTTTTCGGATTAACGGCATACATCCTTGGACATTTAGGCTTCGAAATTTTACATCGAGGATGCCACTCATTTTTCTTTGCATCCCATGTGAAATGGTGACAAAGCTCAACATACGTAAGATTGCGATTATTTCCAACAGGAAACTTTTCATTCAAATCAAAAAATGCTAATAATTTAGATTTTTTCATTTGCGCAGAAATCATTTCATCCAATGAAGGATCTTCAGCCAACGTGATCGTTTGTTGTTCAGGTAAATGAACCTGCAAACGTTCAACGCTTTCACTCGAAAAATGCATGTCAAACTTATAAAGTCTCCAACATGCTTCATGAGCGCATAAATAACGTGCATCCAAAAAACATTGAATCTCATCATAATCAACTTGTCCATTGCTGATTTCAATATTAATCCTACTCGGACCTTTGAAAAGATATTTGAATAAATAATTCACTGTTCCCAAACTATGAACAACTTCAACGTTGATATGACATCGAAAACGTTTAAGCAAATATGCATTGTATGGAACAACGGAACGATTGTCAACCGTAAAAGGTCGACCTTTAAAATTAATAGTTGCAATTCTTCCATCATTTCGTCGTCGATAAGTTGGATAATTATTTTCATCCAAACTTGTCTCATCACAAAATGCACGTGGAAAGTGCCTCTTACATCTACCATCCTGCATACACATTGCATTAGGATCATATTCGCCACATGGCCGATGTAACAAATTCTTCACCACTAAATCATATAGTTCTTTATCTTCAATTTCATCTGGAATTTCAGCAGAAATGAAGCGATCAATTTTGTTGGGATCACTCCAACCTTCTTCAAGCCACCACAAACTATGAATATGCGGTAAACCACGCTTTTGGAATTCAACAACATAAAGGAAAGCCTTTACTTTGCCAAAAATTCCACTCTTCATTTCTTTTACAAATTGTTTAACATGATAATTAAACGCCATATCAACAACATCAGGTCGATCAAAAGCTTTTTGATTCTCAAACAACTCATTTGTAATATCCGGGTGATCGGGATTACACGTCTTCGTAATAAACAAATTAGGCTTTCCATGTTTTTGAGCCATCGCCATAGCATCATGCATAAACTCAGCTTGACTGCGAGGTCCCATCGTATAACTTGATGGAAGAATAATCTTTTTTCCTGGTAAAGCATTATTATCTTCCGCAACATTTCGAATATAGTCTGAAAGACCCGTATAACTATCAACTCTAAACTTCCTTTGATTGTTTCTCAAAAACTTCATTCTTTCATTATCCACAATGGAAAATGACCAAACTAAATATTTGCTTAACAATTTGCCTCCATGAAGAATGGGATTAAATGGTTCATCATCATTTTCTGGTCGATGAGCCAGCTTATACAAAAAATACTGTAAAGGTGTTAACCTTCCACCTTCGTTAGAGTATGGATTTTTTGGCCTTTCATAATGCCAAAAATCTCCAGTACCAAGAGGATTAAACAACACGAACGTTAACGGTTCCATGTGTTTCGAATAACGTGAAATTCTTTCAGCCATAATTGGTTCATTATCAGAATAACGTTTGCGTTGAACTTGAATATCATTCCAAGGAATGTCTCCATTTTCGTCACAAATATAAATTCCTGCAACTTCATTCGAAACTGTTGGCAATGCATAAACATCACTCGTATTATTCGTAGTTTTTTTGAAGAGAATTTTGCATACTTTTGGTATACGTCCTTCTGCTTCCGCTAACAATCTTTCTTCATCTTCAATTTCATGAAGCATGCGATAAATTTGTGCATATTGATTAGCGTTAGCTAATAAATTGTGCAAAAACTCAAAAATTCGTTGTTCACAATCTGCAGCAAAAGGAGCTTGACAGCGATATTCAATTGCATCATTTGTTTCAATGATCCATAGCTGTCCAAAAGCTGGCCGTTGTCCAGGCAATGGATCCGTATATCGAGGTAACACATGCATAATTTCACCATGAGTTCGATAATGAAACACTCCAGGCAATTGACGAATTTCACCTTTAGTATAAGCAAAGCTTACACTCGTATTATACTTGTTAATCTTCTCATGGAATGGCCGCCAATCGGTTCCTTCTTCACGCTTTAATAACTTCTTCAATTCTTCTGGAAAATTTGGTTCAAAATCAATTTTGACTCTTCCCAAATTACAACAACTATCATAAGTTCCTTCAGAACTTCGAGGTTCACATGAATAATGTAATGCACCACAAAACGTACACTCAACATTCCTTTCACCTAAACTAAACATTTCAGTATCACCATCTTCAGCTCGAAATTCATTTGGTGGATTTTCTCGCCGCTCATGATAATCGTTTAACATATTCGCATTTCGTTCAGCTCTTTGTTCATTATTTTCATCACCACGTAATGAAGCTTGAAGAACCCGCTGAGATTCCAATCTTGCTTCTCGTTGTTCATCTGTTTCGTTATCTCTCATATTTGCATGAAGCAAACGATCAGCTTCCAAACGTGCTTGTCGTTGCTCATCTGTTTCATTATCTCTCATATTCACATGAAGCAAACGATCAGCTTCTAAACGAGCTTCACGACGTTCATCGTTTTCGTTTTCAACTGCCATTCGTCTCAACTCACGAGCCTCTGTTAATCTTCGTTCACGATCTGCAGCAGTTTCCTGTTGCCTCAATTCTCTTCTTCTTGCTCGAGATCTTTCAAGCTCAGCAAGTTTTTCCTCATCGGTTTGGCGTTGCCGCTGCCACCTCATTCTGCGTTTTTTATCTCCCACTCTTATTTTCATTCGACGACAATATTCAGCCCAGGTTTCTTGAGCCGCTGCTGCAAGTTGAACTTCTTCATTGGGAATAAGTTCCTGAGTTTCGATGATATTAACATCAATCATTGCACCTAATAAAATAGGCTCATTTACATTTCCAACTTCAGCATCAACTTCCATTGGCTCATCATTCTCAAAAACGATTTCAACCCGAGGGTTGCGAGGTGCCCGAAGGCCGTTAACATCACTCTCTCCAACAGCAGCAGAAAAACTACTACTATCAGACATCATAAAAACAAAAACACAAATGAAGTTTTTCAAAAAAAACTACAAAAAATATCTCTTTAATCAATCAGTCTATTAACCAAGAGCGGAATCAATAGACGAACAAAAAACAGTAATGAAAGTGCAGAGTAGCCTGGAAAACAACAACGTTAGAAAGTTTTATAAAAAACAAAGTTAATAATAACAAAACATTTGCACGGGCAATAGTACTAAGCAATCACGTATAAAAGTTATTACAATAAACGTTAACACAAAAACGCGACTCGTTAAAATGAAAAAAAATGCGAAAAAAAATATTAAGAAAATTCAAATATTATTTTTAAATAACAAACGCAACCATCTTCTGCATTAGAAAATAACAGGTAATGAACAAAAACAAAGAAAGCATATTGCTCTTTTCCATCAAAAGCTTTTAAGGCAAGCTTGAATTCCAATCAAACAAAATGGCGAAAAAGCAATTGATTGCGTTTAAAAAATAATGAACATCATTCCATGTTGGCTCATCATTTCCCCATAGAATTGCTGCAATTATTACAATGCTCAAATTCATAAAACTTTTACTTTATAAAATTACAAAAATTAATATAATTATCGAATTACAATATGTCATTTCAAGATTTATTTATTATACCATTTCCACTTTGCTTATTAAAAAATTACAGAAAAAACCTTTTTAATTTTACTCCATCATTCACTTTCTTTCAATCCTCATTTTAAAAAATATAAAATATTAAACAATTTCCCTTTAAAGCCATCCAGCATTTCAATACACAATACATCCATGCACCACCAAATCAACTAAATAAGCATTTTTTCGAAAACCACAGTAAACAATCAAGCAACGAATTCGTCCTTCCAAAAACAAACCAAAAAGAGCGCGCTTTTTCTCTTTCATCAAACACAAAGAGAAACATTCGCGTTAAAACTTTTTTCAATTTGCAAATATGCAAATTTTCAAACCTTAATATCATATACATATCTCTTTAGCCGAAGTTCGAGACCCACATTTTTGGAATCAGCGTCAAAAACTACATCGGACTGTACAATCACATTTCAAAAAAACAGGGAACAACCCACAGACAGACAAACATAGCCAATTCAATTTATAAGGGTAGATGGCCACTAAAAGGCAAGTTGCTAATTCTTCTCTTTTAAACGATTTCAAAAAGCAAAAAATGGATAATGGTGCTGCTTTGTTTTTGAACCCACGATACTACACGTTTGTTTCACCTCGACCCCAACAATTTTCTATTCCTGGTCCTATCATTCGTTATTTTTTCAAAGATATTAAAAATTTGGATGCTTATTTGAAGCTTATTCAAACATGCAAATATTTTTTCCATTCAAAGCCTTTAATTGTTGCAAATAAACTTGAAGACGAGAAAAACAATTTTTTAATTAGTCATAAAGATTCCAAGGAAATTACAAAAAAAAAGCCAAATGGAGCAACCGTAACTAAGAATATTATTAAAAGTTACACCATGAAACTTGAGGAAACCCAATATAAAATTTGGCTTACTGGAGAAATTGATATTCAGAAACTTCAAGAAAACAATAAATTATCGAATTTTATCCCAAAAATTTATTATTCTCAAATTCAAATTCTTCGCTTACACGACTGCACTTTAATGCATTCCGAATATTTAAAACTTGCATCATCCAAAAGTATAAAACATCTTTGTTTTATAACGGTCGTTTTAAAAAACGATGATGGAACTGATATGTCTTTCGTAGACCTCTTCAAAGAGCTTCCAAATATTGAAAAGTTTATTTTGTAAGTTTCCTTTAATTTTTATATAGAAAATAAAAAATTGTCATTAAAATTTTTTTTTGATTCCTATTTAATTTTAGCGTCTTCCGTGCCAATGAATGTTTCTTAGACATAAAAGATGCGGTCCAAAAACTTGTGGAATTTCCAAAATTCAAAAAGCTTAAAGAATTTTCGATCTCGAGAGCCCCTTTATCATTTGATTATAAAGGTTTTGGTAAATTTGTTGAAGTAAGAAAATTTAATTTAAATGTTTAAAAATATATAATATACATTAAATATATATATTTTAGAAACACAATGGAGTAAAGTTCGAAATGTCTTATAAATCTGATGATCTTCCGGAAGAGGTTTTAGATAATCTTTACCAAGTTGCTCATAACTTTGGTGAAATTTATCCAGTCGAAATACAATTTTGGTAAAAGAAAAAAAAGTTTAATATGGATAAAAAATTTTTATGATTTTGTTTTCTAATGATTTGTAATATGTACTGTATTCTTGTGTTATTTCTGTTCTTTTTTATGCTTTTCTTTTATAAAAAATCATAGCAACAAAAAAGTTGTTTTAACTTTATAAAAACTTCTTTTTTTTTTTTTTTTGAGAAATACACAAAGGTGAAAGCTCTGTTAAGAAAGCTCAGCCTTTCTCAAATCCAACCATCAAATCAATTCATTTTAAGATTTTCATTTGTTAGCCAATTTGTTTGCTTTATTTTATGCATTTATGATTGCTGCCTAGTTTTTTATATCTCCTTCCCATCATTTAATAATTGTAATCGTGATAATTCTATAATAATTTAATTACACAAATTTGAGGATCCAATAAAGAATACCTACCACCACATATTCATTTAATTTCTGCAACCTCAATTTTTAGTGGAAATTAGAAAAAAAAAATAAAAATATTTAAAGTTTGAGAATTTTGATGCGAAATTTCACCAAGATTACGTTGCATTCTTTCTTCCATTATAATTTTTAAATTTGTCGCAAATTCAATCAGTGACAAGCGATCGATCCCTTGTTGTTTATTCATTTCATTCCAAATATTTTACCTTCTACATACGTATTATTATCTGGATACCAATGACCTAGATATAATATTTATGTATTTATTTTTTGGTAAATAACCAACCATACTTTGATGGATTTGACCTAGCTTTAAAAAAAAGGGATCAATAAAATTATGCACTAATCTTTTTTGCATTGATAAATCTCTTCTTTTTTTTGTTCCCCGATGTATTTATCTTTTTCACTTGTGGTCTTTTTTTATACCTAGCAGATAAATCGTGTATTTTTTTATCACGAAAATTTTAATTGGTTTTTATTGGAATTACGGCAGATAATAACCGAACAGCAGTAGCCAAATATTTGTTTTATCAATTGCTAAAAAATTAAAATCAAGCATGTTTTTTGATTAGTCGCGCATACTATTTATAATTTTTATTAATTACACTTAATTTTGTTTATATTTTAGCAACAAACAAAAATGGCTGAAAGAAAGAGATCTGCTGCGGCTAAATCGTCGACAAATGCCAAAAAGCTAAAATCTAACAATGGCGATTCTTTACCATTGGCTTCAAAAAATTGCTTCTTTGCTTCTCCTCTTGCCCAGCAATTTTCAATTCCTGGACCTATTATTCATTATTTTTTCAAAAATATTAAAAACTCTAATATTTATTTTAAGCTCATTCAAACTTGTAAGCATTTCTTCAATGCTAATCCGATCGTTATCGTAAAAGATAATGTTAAAATTATAAGCATAGATATTTTATAATAAAATTTTCTAAAATAATTTTAACAAAACTTTTGTAGAAACACAATAAAGCTATTTTTCTCTTTCAATGATTTCAATTTTGGTGATCCTGGAATGCAGCACAATAAAATATTGTTAAAAATTTATGTGGTGCTTTATTTTATTATTTTACTTTTTTTTAAATAAATATTGTATTTTCTTTCTTTTTTATTTTGGTTTCTGATTTATTATGCGTTCAAGAAAAGGGAATTTGTTTTCATGAGACACAATTTTCAAATATTTTTGCTTGTTTATAAAAAAATTAAAAAATATGATAATTATCGTGTCCTATTGGGTAGTTATAAAAAAAGAAAAAAGAAAAGAATCTGTTTATTCATGAACATACTAAATTGAAGAAAGAATTATTGTATGATGCTTTTTTTAATCATGTATTGTCTCTCTATTCCTTTCAATGAAAATAAACAAAAAGCGATTAACACCACGAGTAATCAGTTGTCAATTCTCCTTTCTTCTTCTTTTTTATGTATTTTACCACCCCCGGTAGAATTCTTTTCTTCATTCGACTAAAGATCTTTCTTTGTTGGCTATATTGTGGAAAGCTTTTTCTAAAAAAACGATAAGAATTTCAATAAAAAGGGGTGCTGGTTTTCCGTTTTTTTTGTAGTCAAAATGCATTTTCTTCTTTTTATTGTCTTTATTACCATTTATAATGGTTGCTGTGCTCAAGACACATGTAGTAATTATAATCCTCAACAATTTATTTGCTGTAATGGTGCTTTGACTTCAATCACCGGTATGGGTTCGGTTTCATGTTGTGGTAATATACCCATGCCTCCCCAATCTATTTGTTGCAATGGTATGATAGGTCCCAATCCAAATGGTAATTTCACTTGTTGCGGAACTATGGCCATAGACCCTAACCAAACTGTTTGCTGCAATGATATGCTAAATCCAAAGCCTTCGTTTGGTTCATACTATTGTTGTGGAACAATGATATATGATCCTCAAATATCCATTTGCTGCAATGGTATGGTGGGTTCAAATCCATATGGTACGTCTGCTTGTTGTGGAACTATGGCCATTGACACAACCAATGACATTTGCTGCGATGGAAAGGCAGAATTTGGGGCGACTAAATGCTCAAAAAAGAAAGTCAAATAAAAACTTTTATAATTGTCATTAATAAATAATACTTTATAAATAACATTTAAAATTGAAAACAGTGTGAAATTTAAAATATGTATTTATCGTCAAATTTACGTTAGACATTTAAATTTTATTTGCACTTAACTCAAAGTTTGGAAAAAATCATTGTAAAAATATACTTAGATGTATCTGTTATAAAAAAAAAGGTAAATGAAATATCAATCAATATACTCTAAAAGAATTCACTTGACATTTATCTCAATGGCTTCTTCGGAAAATAATGATGCTTGGACAAACACAATATATAGCTTTGTTTTTGGAAAAAATATTTTCAGCTTTCATTGCTTTCCTTTCTCTATTTTATGGAAACACTGCCTGCCAAACAAAATACAATAATTTTGAATTTGATTTAACTTTTTATTTTTATTTTGGTGTTTATGTTTTGCGCGTACATAAAAACTTTGCTCCGATCTTTTAATTTATTAGAAATACCTTATTTCAGTGATTATTTTTTTTAGTAAACTATGGCAGGAGGAAGAAAGCGAGCAGCTAAAGTTTCAAGAACTTTAAAAAAACAAAAATCTAAAAATGTTAATCCTTTACCATTAACTTTAAGAAATTACACTTTTGCTTCTCCATTTATCCAGCAATTTTCAATTCCCAGACATTTTATCAATTATTTTTTTAAAGATACAAGCAGGTTCGCCTCCCTTCGGGAGGCTCTCTGCTTGTCTATTTTTCTTTTTTAGAAAATAGATTTTCAAATTTCATTAAACAATATTTATTAGTTAAGATCTTTAGTAATTAACATAAATAATATCTATTTCTTTTTGTGTTACCAAGAAATGAACGCTAGCCATCCTTATCTTTCTTTCTTTTTTACATCAGACCCAGATACTAAAATTTTATCATCAGGCTTTGATATTTATTTCTCATTCAAACAGTTTATTCAAAGCCATGATCTTATTAGCTATCCATACACTCTGATAAAAAAATTCTTGACTTGAATATTATGAATTTTTTTATTATAATCTTTTAATCATAAAAGAAATGGAGTCTGAACCCTTTCAGGTGCTCAGGCTCACTTCATTTTTTTATTTTATATCTTATTTTATCACACAAATCCCCATATTAATAACATACAATTATCATCTCACCTCATAAGGTCTTAATCAACAACAAAATAAGATGGAAATAATGTTTACGGTCTCCACAAAACACATTTTCTTTCTTTCAAACTCCTTAAGAATCATCATTGAATCCTTCTTTTTTTTGGGATCCTTCTTATATTTTAGATCCTTCCCCATCTTAGGATCCTTATACATCTTTGGATCCTTCCTCATTTTTTGGATCTTTCTTATTTTTTAGATCCTTCCTCATTTTCTGGATCCTTCTAAATTCTTGGATCCTTCCTCTCTTTTGTATCCTCCTACATCTTAAAACATTCCCCCTCTTTTTTAAATCCTTCTAAATTTTCGGATCCTTTTTATTTTTTGGAACTTCCCTGTCTTTCGATCCTCCTGCACCTCAAAGAAAGCAACCACTCATCACCGCTTCATTTTCATTCAATAAAAATCAGAGTTCATTCTTCAAACATTCTTACAAATGAATGAAAAATTTCATGCTAATTTTTTCATTCATTTTTTCTTTTGGCTTGGATCTTACTTCAAATCTCAATGTACCTCACAGGATCTGCCTCCGGTGGATGAGACCTACATATCATCTATTTTCACATTTTTTCCTTTCATCTGATATCCAACATCAATTGAACATTTTATAACGTGACTTCTACTTTTCACTTTTTTTAGAAAGGATTAAAAATTTGAAAACGTATATAAATTTGATTCAAACATGCAAATATTTTTTCCATTCAAAACCTTTAATTGTTGTCAATAGTATTTCAAAGGAAGAAAACAATTTATGGATTAGTCATGATGATTATAAGGAAGTTGAAACAAAAAAATCTAATGGAGTTACAGTAATAAAGAAAGTAAAAAAAAGTTTCACCCTAAAACTTGAGGAAGCTCCACACCAAATTTGGTTTACTGGAGAAATTATTCAAATTTATTATCTACCAAAAAATTATGAATTATCAAATATTATTTCAAAAATTTATTTTTGCCAAATTTATGAACTTGATTTATGTAAAGGAATTCTGTTTTATTCAGATTTTGTGAAACTTGCTTCATCGAAAAGTATTGGAAAGCTTCATATTGAAGATATGGTTTTAAAAAATGATGATAAAACAACGGATATGAGTTTTACAGACCTTTGCAGTGAAATTCCAAATATTGAAAACTTTTTTTTGTAAGTTTTTTTCTTTCTTGAGTTTGGAAATTAAAAATTTACAAAAGAAAAATTAACTTCACGAAAATTATTATAGCACCTTTCTCCGCTCAAAGGATTGTTTTATAAAAGACGATGATGTACAAAAGCTTCTTGAACTTCCGAAATTTGAAAAGCTGAAATATTTTGGAGTATTTGAAACTCCACCTTCTTTTGATCTTAAAACTTTCGGAAAATTTGTAAATGTAAGGAAATTTATTTAAAAAAAAGGTAAAAAAAACTAAATTATTATATTTTTTAGAAACACAGAACCTCTAAATTTACTGTTTATTATAAATACAATCTTCCCGAAGAAGTTATAAAGGACATTAAGCAGATTGGTGAAAGCTTGGACCCGTCTTATCCATTGAAAATTTCTTATGGGTGGTGAGAAAAAGCTTTAAACTTCTAATATTTTTTGGAAATTTTGTTGTTATTGAATTGTTATATTTTTTATGTTTAAGCCATTGTTTTTGCTTGTTTTTTCCTCAAAAATTTTTTGCACAGAACTTTTTTTAAATAAATTTGTTTTGATGATTAATTTAAAAAAGTAGTTTGAATAGGTTTTATAAAGCTTCAAAATTAATTTTTATTTTTGTTACAATATTATGCACGATGGCACAACTAACCAAATCCAACAACATGTCGTCTGTTCTTTTTAAACATACATAAAAAAAGTTTTATTTTCTTTGTTAGTGGAAAGCGCGCAGACTAGAATTAATCCAACAGTTGGCATCAATGTATATTGATTTCACAGAAAATGTAGTTAAACCTCATCGAAAACAAATGCAATCTCTTTTTTAGTGTTGTAAAAAAAAAACAGGCGTACATAGTTTTTTTTGCTCGTTTGCTTTTTTACAATTATGTTTCGTCCTTTAAAAAATTTTCGTTTGCTCAAACTTTAGTTTCTTATTTCTTCTTTTTTTAACTCCACCACATTTTCCGTTTTTTTAAACTTTTAAACAATTATTGTTTTTACTTTTTTTAGTAAGAAATGGCACATAAAAAGCGAGCTGTTAATTCTTTTTCTTCAAACATTGCCAAAAAGCAAAAATTAGATAATGACGCTGCTTTGTCTTCCACAAAATACACCTTTGCTTCACCATATCCACAACGTTTTTCAATTCCTGGACATTTTGTTTATTATTTAACCAAAAATGTTAAAAACTCAAAAGTTTATTTGAAACTCATTCAAACTTGCAAACATTACTTCAATCAAAATCCAATAATTATTGGCACTAATTTCAATAACGATAAAGATGGTTTATTGATAACCCACACAGATTTGAAAAAGATAGAAATAAAGAAACCAAATGGACTAACAGTTACGGAGGAAATTAAACGAAGCTATGCGATTAAAGTCGAAGATGTTGAATATAAAATTTGGATTACGGGAGAAATTAAGCTTGATGAGTTTATAAAAAACCTTGAAATATCAAATTTTATTTCAAAAATTTATTATTCTCAAGTTGAAATTCTTCGAATAGATAAATGTACTTTAACGTATCCAGAATATTTGACGCTTGCTTCATCCAAATGTATAAAATCACTTACATTTCATGATTTTGTCTTAAAAAATGATGATGAAAGCGATATGTCTGTTGAAGCCCTCTTCACTGAGCTTCCAAACGTTGAAAAAAATTTCATGTAAGTTTAATATAATTTACGAAAAGCACTAAAATTTTGAATTTCCTTTAAAAAAAATTTTTTTCAAAAATAAAATAAATTGTAGCTCCTTACGAGCGAAAGATGGTTTCTTAAATATCGACAATGCTGCACAAAAACTTTTGGAATTTCCAAAATTTGATCGATTAAAAAGTTTTTATTTACATAATGTTACCGTTTCGTTTGATCTTGAAACTTTTGGTAAATTTGCTAAAGTAAGAAAATTTAATAAATATGTATGTTTATAAAAGTATAATATTTTTATTAAAATATTTAAGAAACACAACGAAGCTAAATTTCTTATTTATTATATGGATGATTATCCACGAGCTGCTTTAAAAAATATTCGTCTTGTTATTCAAAGTTTTGATGAAACCTTTCCAGTTGAAATAGAATTTTTTTGAAAGAAATAAGTTTAACATGGATAATTTTTAATTTTGTTTATAATAACTTCTTATACTTTCTTTCTATTGATCTTGGTTTTTTGTTTAATTATTATAATTTTATGATTTTTTTCTTTAAAAGAATGTCTTTATTATTTTTAAACTTTTTTTCTGTAAAATTTATTTCCAATTTAAATCCGTTAACTAAATGTTTTAAAATTCGTAGAATAAAAAAGAAATTTTTTACTTTCCTTGTACAAAATCTTTTTTGTCTTTTTAAATTTACCAACAAACTGCAAAGAAAGAAGGAGAAAAATGATATTTATGTAATAACTTATTAGTGGGGGAAATGGCAATAACAAAGAAATGTCATCGCGAGTAATTGAAATGTTATCAAGTAAGGTATGATTCGTATCATATCTCTTTCAAGAAAACGACCAAGATTATATCATCAACTTTTTTTCATTCGCAAAAAAAATTTACAAGGAGTGCTACTTGTTATTAATTCAAAATTGTGAAAAAGTTGGATATTTTTCTCAAAAAAATTAATTCTTAAACACTTTCTTTATTACTTTTTTTTGTCATAGTTACAGACCAAAACATTTTTTTATTTAGGAAAAGTTTTTCAATAAGGCCTTTGTTAGTCTTTTTTTCTAAAATAGCAGTTATTATCCATGAGGCATACTTCACATAAAACAAATGGATTGGCTTAGCTTGCAGAAATAATTAATACAAAATTTTATATCTCTCTTTCTTTTCTTTTTATTTTTTTTGAGAAGTGCATGAGATTTAAAAAAATATAGTTTTTTCTAAAATCTTGCTTCCTATTAAAATATGCGTTTATTTTTTAATTAATTTTCCGCTTACTTTTGATCCGTTTTTGTTATTTATTTATTTTTAGTTAACCATGGCTGCATTAGAAAATTTTCAAATTACCGGCAAAACTACTCAAGATTTAATGAATTATATCTCATTGCCAATGGATTTATCAAACAATTACACCTTTTCTTCACCATATCCTCAACAATTTCCAATTCCCGGGCATTTTGTTTATTATTTAATCAAAAATATTAAAAATCCAAATGTTTATTTGAAACTCATTCAAACTTGCAAATATTTTTTCAATCAAAATCCAATAATTATCGCTAGAAAATTTAGAAATAAGAAAGAAGGTTTATTTATAAGTCACACCGATAATAAAAAAATTGAAATAAAGAAACCGAATGGACTCACAGTTACCGAAAAAATCAAACGAAAATATGTTATCAACGTCGATAATATTCCATATAAAATTTGGCTAACTGAAAACCTTGAATTTAACACGCATCATCACAATAATGTATCAAAATTAATTCAAAAAGTTTATTATTCTAATTTAAAATATCTTCATTTAAATGGAGTGACATTGGAATATTCAGAATATTTGAAATTAACTGAATCAAAAAGTATTGAAGTTTTAACTTTTTTATATACAGCTGTTGTCGTTCAAAATGAAAATAAAAAAGCTGTTGTTCCATTTGAAAAAATTCTGATGGAATTGCCTAATATCAAAAATTTGGCATAGTAAGTTTTTTAGTTAGTAAAAGTTTTATTTTGTTTATATAAATAATTTTAGTTGCGCGCCTCAAAATTCTGGTATTACAAATGAAACCGCTCAAAAGATGCTTCAACAACTTCCAAAATTCGATAAATTAGTTTCTTTCTGTTTAGCCAATATCCCGATTTCGTTTGATTTAAAAACATTTTGTGAATTTGTAAAGGTAAAAAAGTTTTTAAATCTTAAAAAAAAATCTATGGCTCATTTTTAGAATTATAAAGAAACAACCTTTAGAATTTATTATCCATCCTCAGCTCCTCCAGAAACCAACAACAAAATTCGTAAAGCAGTTAAAGATTTTGTTAAACTTAACAAAGGCTATAAATTTACTATTCAATTAGGAGGACAAACTTTTAATTTGTTTAATTAATAGTTTTAATGTTTTTATTTGGTGTTTTATTAAATAAATTTTGCAAAGACGGTTTATAAATTTTTACTATCTTTTTTTGTCTAATAAATGCCAAAAAAAAATTACTTAACACTTATTGGCTACGTCTGCGATAATTACACCTTTTCCAAACTTTTTTTGACAAATAATGGCCCCGACGAAACATGCAGAAGCAATAAAATATAACAAAAAAATGAGTGGAATAAAAAGAAAGAAGCGTTCATTAAAAATGATGAATCATCAAAAACAACTTTGAAACACTTTTTGGTCTCATTGCGATTGTTTGCAAATTGCCGTAAAAATTTTGAAGGTTTTTATTTTGCAACAAACAAAAATTTTCTATCTTGAAAACGTGTTTCTCTTGTCATATTTTTCTTCTCATATTTTTTTATATTTTTCTGTTTTAGGTACTCTGTTATTAAATATGAGTGCTCAAAATGCTCATGCTCGTTGTACACTTCGTTATAAAATTATTCAAGAAGAAAAAGAACTACTTCGTGACAAAATCGTTGAATTAGAATTACAAAAGGATGAAATGAAACAAATCCTTGAAAACCAAAGCGATGCTATCGAAGATGGTTTAAAGAAAACTGAAGAAAATGCTCAATTGAATCAACGCGTTGCTGAATGCGAAACTAAAATTCAGAAGAATCTCGATAAGGTATTTATTGTTTATTCTTACTTGCTTTTAAATAAAATTTGTTTTTAAGATTTCACGCTTGGATAAACAGCTCTTAGATGAACAACTTAAAGTCACTGAACTTGAAAAAGTGAATGAGGCTTCCAAAACAGAATTGGTCAAAAAGGACGAAGAATTATCTCTTCTTCGAGCTGATAAGAGCAAACTTTTGATTGAGGTAAGTGTTTTGTTGATTGAATATTATTAACATTTTATAATTTTAGAATCAACAACTCAAAGAAAATGAAAAAGGTTTACATGATCAAGTTCATGGACTCAAAGTTGAAGCAACCCAAGCGTCATCTCTCAATAATCAACAGCAAGAAAAGGTATGATACTATTAAATTTAAAACCTATCCTTAGTACACTTTCAATATTTTAGATTACTAGTTTGGAACATGAACTTCAAGCTTCAAAAGAAACGTTGAAAACTATCGCGAATATCTCTGGTCAGGTAATACTTTAAATATTCATTCAAATATCAATAACCATATTTTGCTTCACATTTTAGGTTGATGGAAGACAACAAACTGGCAAAGTCGCTCCTCTTTCTTCTCAACCAATCTTTGACAACAATTTTGATGGTTTTTCTGAAGATCGACAATCTCTTGGTGGTGAACCTCTCAATGTTAGTAAGAACTCAACAAACGAAGAAGTTGATGATAAGCAAGTTTCCGACGCCGCTGTTGCTGAACTTCCTTCTTTTTCTCGTGAACATGGCTCTTCAAATGAAAGTTCATTTGCACAAGTTCAACCTGTTTCTGAAGAAGCTGCACCTCCAATTGTCAACAGTCCAAGTCGTGTTACTCCTGTTTCACAAAAGGTATCATTTTAACATTTTTGGTTTTTTTAGCCTCGAAGTGATGGAATTGATTATAATACTGAATTCAAGCACCGCTTTTCGACCATTGTTAACCATCTAAACATATTTCCAATAAATAACAATTTTGTTCTCAGGCTATCAAACGTAAAGCTTCCTCGCGTGCTGCACTCCGTCCTAAAAAGATGACGAAAAAGGAATCAAGAAAACAGAACAATGATGATAATGAATCAAATTCTGATGAGTCTGATAATTACAGGGATAGCGACGACAATATCACCGTTGGAATGAATCGTAATAAGTAAGCTTAATATATTATCCTTCAATTGTCATTATTGGTTTTTTAGCTTGTCATTACCATCTCGTAGCTTTGTTGCTCCTAATTCATTCAAACGGAAGTTTAATGCTAACGAGTACGAATTTCAGTCATCTGTAAAGCATGACAAAGTCATTGTTCTTGCTCCTGGAAACAAGTGTTACTCATATCATTATCAAACTTCCAATAAAAGTTATCGTTGCAGTAATTGTGTAACAATGAAGAAAAACACCGTCTGTGGATTGAACGTGATACTAATGGTGAAGAATACTTTTGGGCAAATGATGATCATGTTTGTGAACTTCAAGACTACAATTAGTAAGTAAAATATTGTCATTGAATTCTAATTACTCTTTTTCTTTTAGTTCCTCAACAGCGTTTCGTGGACGTCGCTTTAATAAAGCTACAATCAAGATCTATGATTTTGAGTTGGCGAAGACCCGGATGAATGGTGTCAAAATTATTGTTCCTGTCATTAAGAATGATCAAAAAATGTGCTATTTCTTTTATGCTAATACTAAAAACTATTATGTTTGTAAAAGATGTAAGGAACTTAAGCATACTTTCTCGGGAAAATTTGGAAAAGATGAAGATGGTAAAGAATACTTTGAAATTCCCAATGATCATCTTTGCGATCCTTATGAATACAATCCTGCTGAAATTATCAAAACCAATGCTCATCATTCTGAAATTCAACCATAATCAATGATTTGTTTGAAAGTTTTTCTTTTCTGTTTATTATTTGCAATGTCTTTTGTTTTCCTGTGTTAATAAATTTTATATATTTTGTTTGTTCTTAATTTCTAAAACACATAAATCACTATGAAAAAACTTATGACACAATCTTCAAGAAAGTTAAATAAAAGGACAAAAAAAAGGCATTTTATATCTTCGAGTTTATATTCCATCTAAAGATTCAGTTGAAGAAATAAAACTTATCAGTGGAGAAGGGATGGCTTCGAGAAATGGGTATTTTTATTCAAATTTAAAAAAAGCCACAACTTCAAAATCAAAAATTCGAAAAGCAGCAACTTCAAATTTGTAGTAGCAAGGGAAGCGATTCGTAAAATGGTTAACAAACAAAAGAAAGAGTCATCAACCTAAGGTGCAAAATAATAATCACCAACATGTACATATTTTCCTAATTCTAAGAGACTAATATTTACAGCTCCACTTTTCCCAAATATGGTAGCTAACAACCAAGCATCTTCCAAAAACTTTAGTGAATCAAGTCCTTCGAAATAATTCCAATGAAAGAAAGGATAATGAAACAGGTGCTTGCTTATTTTAAAGTTTTTAATAAACTTTTATTTGTTGAAATACCAAATGCAAAATCGAAATTTCCCCTGAAAGTATTGTATTTTTTTAAAGTTGATTATCGATACAGAAACTCCTCCTTCCAAATCATTGTTCGGTTAGCTCCACTTTTTAAATACAATACTATTACACATTTATTAGATACGAGACATCATCAAACAACCAAGCGAGAAAATCAGCGCAGACGATGCTTAAAAAAAAAAAGAAGATTTTTTGGAAAAGCAAAAAGAATGGATGAGCAATTTGGATGAGAAACCTTTAAGCATAAATTAAAAAATTGAATAAAAAAGTGGCAAATGGCACATTTTTGTTGAAACACAAGCTAGTTTATTAAATTAACTTGCAAAAATATGAGGAATGTGTGGATGAAAACGAGCAAAGGCCATTAATAATGGTCAAAATTTTTGTAAAAAAATATAAAATATGTTAACTCAGAAAATAAGTATTGTAATTTTATGGCAAATTATAGTGGTGCATTAAATAACATAGCTGAAAATAAACTAATCCATCGAGATGTCTCCTGCAGAAATGTTATATTGGAAGATAAAAATGTTGCAAAATGCGAAATGAGCCGATTTTGGTTTATTTTGTAAAGCAAAGAAAAATGAAATTTTTCAAGATTCAAAGCATAAAAATTTCCCAATAAAATGGTTATCCATTGAAGCTTTAACTCAGTGTAAAGTCTCAGAAAATTCGGAAATGATACAATAAGATAAAGCTTTTATTTAATTATACAAAACACATAATTACAAAAACAAAAGACAATAATAAAATTTTGGATGGAATCAGCATTGTTGAGAAATTATTAATATACCACCATTTTGTCCATTCAATTCACCTCACCACAGATTCGTACAGGTCCATTACACTAAAGAGCATTCGTCGAGATAAAAATACCTAAAACAGTACAATCTCATTAGTATTACATAACCAATCTTTAATAAGAAAATATAACTTACTTTGTGATAAACTGGAAAAAATATTACCATTAGACGTCTTTACCAGCACCTGGATGTTTCTTAAAGGTGTTTAAATAAGCTTTGGAAGGTATGAAAAGTGACATATATTGGAGAGCTGGATGGATCTCAACAAAATCATTTGAGTAACATTTTCTATCAACAACTTTATCACCAATTTTTCGAATTTTCTTTACCATACAATTATTGCTAAAAACGTTTGTTCCATTATGTTTAGGTTTGTCATCAGCCTTTAGAAGATCCATAGGTTTGAATGGTGGATCATTTTCTTCAACTCCATTGAAATAACGATGCTTTGAAATGGTTTTGGGACGTTCATTTGGATCATGTTGTAAAAGTCCATTGATAAGTTCTTTAGCAGCTTCATCATGAATTCCATCAAGATTTGGTTGACCATACGTTTTTATTCTCAGGAATTCTTTCATCTCCATATTTTCGTTAAATGGATGTCTTCTTAGGATCAGATAAGCAATAATAACACCATATGAAAATCGATCAGCAGCTAATCCAGCAGGTATTCTGAGAGCTACTTCAGGAGCAGAATACAATAATACAGAAAATGGAAGTGTTTTGTGTAATGTTATATTACGAGAAAGCCCAAAGTCGAAAAGACGAACATGGCCGGTTAAAGTCAATGCAACATTATCAGGTTTTAGATCACTGAAAAATGAAAGGAATAATATCACAAACTTTATATTTTAACTTTTTCAAAAAACTCACCCATGTGTTAAATCCTTTTCATGTAAATATTCTAGAGCGAGAGCCAATTGATATGCGATCGTTTGTTTTCCTTTATCAGAAATGTTTGAATTTCGAAGAACAATATGATCAAAAAGAGTGCCACCTTTGATATATTCTAAAACTATGCACCATTTTCCATCAGCATTATATCCATTGTAAATCATCTTTGGAATATATTTATGATCATCACAATTGAAATAAGCTTGAGCTTCTGCCACAGCTGCGCTTCCATGAGTGATCCTAGATACCACTTTTTCCACAAATTCTGTATCACATCCTTTGAAAAACATTTTTCGTACTTTACCATAGCCTCCACTACCCACAGATTTTCTTATTTCGGCATGTGTTTCCATAAAGTTGATGCAAATATTCATAATGTCTTTCCTAAAAGATATTGTTATTATGTGAATCTTTTTTAAACACAAAATTATAAATAAAACTTACACATTTCGTTTTGATCTATCAAATGATTCTGGCTTTAGAGCCCACCATTTATTTTTATGAAGTTTAAAGCGCCAATCTTTTTTGAGATTATCCAGTGTATCCAAACCACCATGACAACAATGACGAACAACTTCATTGGATTCAAGCGTTGTATGGGTTGATTCAGCTACGAGATCATTTCGATGTTGAAACACAGATTTGTTCAATTTTCGAACATCACCAATTCTAACATGGATACGAAAGAATTCCACCCATTCAACGAACGAGGGAATATAATTTTCTTCTTCTAAAAATGATCTCCATTAATTTTATTCTTTCCTTCTTCAACAAATAAACCACAACTTTAGAAAAAAGCATTCAAAAACATACCTTTGAAAGAATCGTTTAGTAACTTTAACTTCTCCAATTGATCTTCAATCACTTGTTCCATTGATTTGATTTTTAGCGCATCTTCGCTAAAAATGTAAAAATGAATACGTTATTTCAAAAAAATTTAGATTTTAGTATTTCAGGCAAAAGTGACTTACTTATATTTTATAGCTTGTCGTAACTTTTCAGCAAGGAAATGATTGAATTTCTTGTGATCTTTAATACTTTTACATTTTCTAGGTACATTATCAAAGTTCGCAAGCACAGGTTCAGCGAGGTTTTGATCGAAATCACCCTAAAATTTGCAAAAATATAAAGAACACACAATCATTTTTTATTCAAACATACATTTTTAACAGGATCATGAAAATGTCTTATGTAGCTTCCAGGTTGAAGATAACCTTTTTCATCAAGTTCAAGATATCCCAAACATTTATCCAATGAATAGTCGAACTCTTTTGTATCTGGATCAGCATTATACGTGCATTTGAAACGAGTTGGTTCTTGACGACTTCTTGAGTATTTATAACCTTGAAACAAAACTTGATTTTTAGTTGAACCACGAATGAAAGTTGCTCTTAATTTGGAAAGAACTGGAATGAACTTGTTAAGCCACAATTCGATTAAGCTAATGTTCTCTTTGCAATCATCACAATCTTCATCAGAGAATTTTCCTTGCTTTTTCAATTTTTCCTTGAGTTCTTTGATAATAGTCTTTCTTGTTTCTTTCACAGCAATAACATCTTCCCTAAAAATTTATTAGTTATGCTTTAGTTATAGTCGAAACGTAGCTGTTGTTCATGCTTCACATCAAACTTACCAGAATTTTACCATAATTTCATGCGTTACATATATATACCTTTCTGCTTTTTTAGCGACGGGATTACCCAAAATTCGATAGTAATATTCTTTAATCTAAAAAATTACAAAGTTAAATACAAGAATGACTTTTTGAAACGAGAAAGGTTTACAAAGAACAAATGTACTTACATTTTCATATTCTTCGTCATCACCTTCAGCCGAAGAATATCCAGATGAAGCATGATCTTCATTAACATCACTCAATGTACTTTCATCCGATTCATCCTAAAAACCAAAAAAATTATTAGTAATTTCGAAATATTTTACACAGTTCAAAGGAAGAAAGTAATCATGTAAATGCAAAAAGAATGTGCCATACAAACAAATGCAGAGTCATGTAACAAAAAATGATTGGGAAAAAAACATACATCACTGAATTTAGGTTCCAACAGCTTACTAATATTCATCGAATCATCATCCGAGTCAACAGCCTGAAAACAAGTAAGTTAGTTATATTATGAAATACATTGACATCTGTTCCATATTCACAAAAAATCAAGAAAAAGCCATTTACCCATGATGGTAGTTCACAATGTATCATTTTTCGATTAAGTGGTAAGCATAGTGTTGGATCATGTGGGAATGAATGTGATACTTCTGGTGATTTATCACCTTGAATTGATTCTTGAACTTCGTGATTATCCTAAAAAGTAAATAGTTTTAGTAACAGTATTCAACGTTTTGAAAAGTGTAATGATAGCCAAAAATATATGTTGTAAAAGCAAAAAAACCATGGACGTTTAATTTGGTTTGATGTTAGAGTACCAAAAAATAAAGATAAACGGCCAAATGAAACTAACATGTTGCTTTAGTTGAGTTGGAGATGTTTCGGAATCCATAGAAAAATGAACATGATCGTGATTTTCAGTCGAATTTTCCTGAAAAGTAAGTTTAGTTATGCATTTTCTTTTTCTATGGTTTCTCATTTTGGCATTTTTAAGAGTAAAATAACATACTAAATTTGATGCTTGATTTGATGAAATAGATAAATTTGATAAGGTGTTTATTGATGCTTCATAAGAAAGTAAATGTGACGATTCAAGAGTATGATAAACAGCATCTTCAGGATCATCGACGTAATCCTAAAAAAATGCTGTATTACTAAACCAAAAAATACAATAAAAAACTTGAAATAAAAAGTATGTGTAACTCACATTTGGTTCAGGACTTAAAGATATAAACGATGTACTTGGGAGAACAGGTGAAACACGTCGTGGAAATCGAATTGGCGAGCCATAATCATTGTAATCGACATCGGAATTGCTTGAATGTTCCTAAAATAGAAAAAAATTATTTGATTGTTTGTTGTTTAAGTTATTAAAAAGAGGAACAAAAGAAAGAAAAAAACTTACAGTAGTATTTCTTCTTCGTTTTGCAGATGTTCCAACTCGATTTCGGGTGTTATAGTTCTCTTCATGAAAAACAACCCCTAAAAAAAGACAATATCTTTGGATTTTTAACTAAAAATATAAACATACCTGTAATTCTTCTAAAACGGCCAAGACTTTTAGTCGGTGGTGGTTCATCTCGAGGCCTACCAACTTTTTTCTTTTCAACCATTATTTTTTAAATTAAAAAATGAAGAGAATGTATATCAAAATGAAAAATGATTGAAGGAAGAAGAAAGAAGGAAGGATGAAAAAAAAAACTTGCGTGAAAAATGGAAATGAAAAATTAAAAAAACTGTTAACACAATGCCAATAGTGGCTTGTAAAAATGTATTTCACTCAAAAAAAACAAATCAAGAAAATTTGTTGGAAGGTTTAAAAAAAATTACTTGCATCTATTACAAGAATAAGATATTATAACTAAAAATAAATTTTCCTAAGATACGAGCTTTATGAAGAGTTATATGGTAATCAAACATTTTTATTTTTGAAAAATAATAGTTAATCAACCCACAAGAATATCAAAGGCTTAAAGAAAATTATAAAGGATTTTGTAATATTTGACATTTAAAAAATCTGGAACTTTGCTCTATAATTTTAATTTATTTTTGTGTAAAAACATCTCAAACTAATTGTCAAAGAGAGACATCATTTCAGCTTCGAGAAGTGTCTCTTTTAAATAAAAAATGAAACAAATTTTTAATAAAAAAAATAAAAATGCAGGTGAAAATAATTTTGAGCCAATATTTCTAATGAAAGCAATTGATTCTTCATTTTTTAAATTTGTTGGAGCTTCGAGATGTTTGCCGATTAAGAAAAAAAAGAAACAAATTTTTAATAAAAAAAATAAAAATGCATGTCAAAATAATTTTGAGCCAATATTTCTAATGAAAGCAATTGATTCTGCATTTTTCCAATTATTAGAGCTTCGAGATGTTTGCCGATTAAGAAAAAAATGAAACAAATTTTTAATAAAAAAAATAAAAATGCAGGTCAAAATAATTTGGAGCCAATATTTCTAATGAAAGCAATTGATTCTGCATTTTTCCAATTATTAGAGCTTCGAGATGTTTGCCGATTAAGAAAAAAATGAAACAAATTTTTAATAAAAAAAATAAAAATGCAGGTCAAAATAATTTGGAGCCAATATTTCTAATGAAAGCAATTGATTCTGCATTTTTCCAATTATTAGAGCTTCGAGATGTTTGCCGATTAAGAAAAAAAAGAAACAAATTTTTAATAAAAAAAATAAAAATGCATGTCAAAATAATTTTGAGCCAATATTTCTAATGAAAGCAATTGATTCTGCATTTTTCCAATTATTAGAGCTTCGAGATGTTTGCCGATTAAGAAAAAAATGAAACAAATTTTTAATAAAAAAAATTAAGATGCAGGTGAAAATAATTTTGAGCCAATATTTCTAATGAAAGCAATTGATTCTGCATTTTTCCAATTATTAGAGCTTCGAGATGTTTGCCGATTAAGAAAAAAATGAAACAAATTTTTAATAAAAAAAATAAAAATGCAGGTCAAAATAATTTGGAGCCAATATTTCTAATGAAAGCAATTGATTCTGCATTTTTCCAATTATTAGAGCTTCGAGATGTTTGCCGATTAAGAAAAAAAAGAAACAAATTTTTAATAAAAAAAATAAAAATGCATGTCAAAATAATTTTGAGCCAATATTTCTAATGAAAGCAATTGATTCTGCATTTTTCCAATTATTAGAGCTTCGAGATGTTTGCCGATTAAGAAAAAAATGAAACAAATTTTTAATAAAAAAAATTAAGATGCAGGTGAAAATAATTTTGAGCCAATATTTCTAATGAAAGCAATTGATTCTGCATTTTTCCAATTATTAGAGCTTCGAGATGTTTGCCGATTAAGAAAAAAAAGAAACAAATTTTTAATAAAAAAAATAAAAATGCATGTCAAAATAATTTTGAGCCAATATTTCTAATGAAAGCAATTGATTCTGCATTTTTCCAATTATTAGAGCTTCGAGATGTTTGCCGATTAAGAAAAAAAAGAAAAAAATTTTTAATAAAAAAAATAAAAATGCATGTCAAAATAATTTGGAGCCAATATTTCTAATGAAAGCAATTGATTCTTCATTTTTTAAATTTGTTGGAGCTTCGAGATGTTTGCCGATTAAGAAAAAAAAGAAACAAATTTTTAATAAAAAAAATAAAAATGCAGGTCAAAATAATTTGGAGCCAATATTTCTAATGAAAGCAATTGATTCTTCATTTTTTAAATTTGTTGGAGCTTCGAGATGTTTGCCGATTAAGAAAAAAAAGAAACAAATTTTTAATAAAAAAAATAAAAATGCATGTCAAAATAATTTTGAGCCAATATTTCTAATGAAAGCAATTGATTCTGCATTTTTCCAATTATTAGAGCTTCGAGATGTTTGCCGATTAAGAAAAAAAAGAAACAAATTTTTAATAAAAAAAATAAAAATGCATGTCAAAATAATTTTGAGCCAATATTTCTAATGAAAGCAATTGATTCTGCATTTTTCCAATTATTAGAGCTTCGAGATGTTTGCCGATTAAGAAAAAAAAGAAACAAATTTTTAATAAAAAAAATAAAAATGCATGTCAAAATAATTTTGAGCCAATATTTCTAATGAAAGCAATTGATTCTGCATTTTTCCAATTATTAGAGCTTCGAGATGTTTGCCGATTAAGAAAAAAATGAAACAAATTTTTAATAAAAAAAATTAAGATGCAGGTGAAAATAATTTTGAGCCAATATTTCTAATGAAAGCAATTGATTCTGCATTTTTCCAATTATTAGAGCTTCGAGATGTTTGCCGATTAAGAAAAAAATGAAACAAATTTTTAATAAAAAAAATAAAAATGCAGGTCAAAATAATTTGGAGCCAATATTTCTAATGAAAGCAATTGATTCTTCATTTTTTAAATTTGTTGGAGCTTCGAGATGTTTGCCGATTAAGAAAAAAAAGAAACAAATTTTTAATAAAAAAAATAAAAATGCATGTCAAAATAATTTTGAGCCAATATTTCTAATGAAAGCAATTGATTCTGCATTTTTCCAATTATTAGAGCTTCGAGATGTTTGCCGATTAAGAAAAAAAAGAAAAAAATTTTTAATAAAAAAAATAAAAATGCATGTCAAAATAATTTGGAGCCAATATTTCTAATGAAAGCAATTGATTCTTCATTTTTTAAATTTGTTGGAGCTTCGAGATGTTTGCCGATTAAGAAAAAAATGAAACAAATTTTTAATAAAAAAAATAAAAATGCATGTCAAAATAATTTTGAGCCAATATTTCTAATGAAAGCAATTGATTCTGCATTTTTCCAATTATTAGAGCTTCGAGATGTTTGCCGATTAAGAAAAAAATGAAACTAATTTTTAATAAAAAAAATTAAGATGCAGGTGAAAATAATTTTGAGCCAATATTTCTAATGAAAGCAATTGATTCTGCATTTTTCCAATTATTAGAGCTTCGAGATGTTTGCCGATTAAGAAAAAAATGAAACTAATTTTTAATAAAAAAAATTAAGATGCAGGTGAAAATAATTTTGAGCCAATATTTCTAATGAAAGCAATTGATTCTGCATTTTTCCAATTATTAGAGCTTCGAGATGTTTGCCGATTAAGAAAAAAATGAAACAAATTTTTAATAAAAAAAATAAAAATGCAGGTCAAAATAATTTGGAGCCAATATTTCTAATGAAAGCAATTGATTCTTCATTTTTTAAATTTGTTGGAGCTTCGAGATGTTTGCCGATTAAGAAAAAAAAGAAACAAATTTTTAATAAAAAAAATAAAAATGCATGTCAAAATAATTTTGAGCCAATATTTCTAATGAAAGCAATTGATTCTGCATTTTTCCAATTATTAGAGCTTCGAGATGTTTGCCGATTAAGAAAAAAAAGAAAAAAATTTTTAATAAAAAAAATAAAAATGCATGTCAAAATAATTTGGAGCCAATATTTCTAATGAAAGCAATTGATTCTTCATTTTTTAAATTTGTTGGAGCTTCGAGATGTTTGCCGATTAAGAAAAAAATGAAACAAATTTTTAATAAAAAAAATAAAAATGCATGTCAAAATAATTTTGAGCCAATATTTCTAATGAAAGCAATTGATTCTGCATTTTTCCAATTATTAGAGCTTCGAGATGTTTGCCGATTAAGAAAAAAATGAAACTAATTTTTAATAAAAAAAATTAAGATGCAGGTGAAAATAATTTTGAGCCAATATTTCTAATGAAAGCAATTGATTCTTCATTTTTTAAATTTGTTGGAGCTTCGAGATGTTTGCCGATTAAGAAAAAAAAGAAACAAATTTTTAATAAAAAAAATAAAAATGCATGTCAAAATAATTTTGAGCCAATATTTCTAATGAAAGCAATTGATTCTGCATTTTTCCAATTATTAGAGCTTCGAGATGTTTGCCGATTAAGAAAAAAAAGAAAAAAATTTTTAATAAAAAAAATAAAAATGCATGTCAAAATAATTTGGAGCCAATATTTCTAATGAAAGCAATTGATTCTTCATTTTTTAAATTTGTTGGAGCTTCGAGATGTTTGCCGATTAAGAAAAAAATGAAACAAATTTTTAATAAAAAAAATAAAAATGCATGTCAAAATAATTTTGAGCCAATATTTCTAATGAAAGCAATTGATTCTGCATTTTTCCAATTATTAGAGCTTCGAGATGTTTGCCGATTAAGAAAAAAATGAAACTAATTTTTAATAAAAAAAATTAAGATGCAGGTGAAAATAATTTTGAGCCAATATTTCTAATGAAAGCAATTGATTCTTCATTTTTTAAATTTGTTGGAGCTTCGAGATGTTTGCCGATTAAGAAAAAAAAGAAACAAATTTTTAATAAAAAAAATAAAAATGCATGTCAAAATAATTTTGAGCCAATATTTCTAATGAAAGCAATTGATTCTGCATTTTTCCAATTATTAGAGCTTCGAGATGTTTGCCGATTAAGAAAAAAATGAAACAAATTTTTAATAAAAAAAATAAGATGCATGTCAAAATAATTTTGAGCCAATATTTCTAATGAAAGCAATTGTTTCTTCATTTTTTAAATTTGTGGGAGCTTCGAGATGTTTGCCGATTAAGAAAAAAAAGAAACAAATTTTTAATAAAAAAATAAGATGCATGTCAAAATAATTTTGAGCCAATATTTCTAATGAAAGCAATTGATTCTTTTTTTTTAAATTTGTTGGAGCTTCGAGAAGTGTCTCGTTTAAATAAAAAATGAAACAATTTTTTAATAAAAAAAATAAAGATGCATGATCTCAATAATTTTGAGCCAATATTTCTAATGAAAGCAATTGTTTCTTCATTTTTTAAATTTGTTGGAGCTCCGAGATGTTTGCCGATTAAGAAAAAAAAGAAACAAATTTTTAATAAAAAAAATAAGATGCATGTCAAAATAATTTTGAGCCAATATTTCTAATGAAAGCAATTGTTTCTTCATTTTTTAAATTTGTTGGAGCTTCGAGATGTTTGCCGATTAAGAAAAAAAAGAAACAAATTTTTAATAAAAAAAATAAAGATGCAGGTCAAAAAAATTTTGAGCCAATATTTCTAATGAACGCAATTGATTCTGCATTTTTTATATTTGTTGGAGGTTCAAGATGTTTCTCGATTAAGAAAAAAAAGAAACAAATTATTAACAAAAAAAAATAAAAATGCGGGTCAAAATAATTTTGAGCCAATATTTCTAATTAAAGCAATTGATTCTTCATTTTTTAAATTTGTTGGAGGTTCAAGATGTTTCTCGATTAAGAAAAAAAAGAAACAAATTATTAACAAAAAAAAATAAAAATGCGGGTCAAAATAATTTTGAGCCAATATTTCTAATGAAAGCAATTGATTCTTCAGTTTTTAAATTTGTTGGAGCTTCGAGATGTTTCTCGATTAAGAAAAAAATTAAACAAATTTTTAATAAAAAAAAAATAAAGATGCAGGTCAAAATAATTTTGAGCCAATATTTCTAATGAAAGCAATTGATTCTTCAGTTTTTAAATTTGTTGGAGCTTCGAGATGTTTCTCGATTAAGAAAAAAATTAAACAAATTTTTAATAAAAAAAAAATAAAGATGCAGGTCAAAATAATTTTGAGCCAATATTTCTAATGAAAGCAATTGATTCTGCATTTTTTAAATTTTTTGGAGCTTCGAGAAGTGTCTCGTTTAAATAAAAAATGAAACAAATTTTTAATAAAAAAAATAAAGATGCATGATCTCAATAATTTTGTGCCAATATTTCAAATCAAAGGAATTGATTCTTCATTTTTTAAATTTGTTGGAGGTTCAAGATGTTTCTCGATTAAGATAAAAATGAAAAAAATATTTATTGTAAAATTTAATGTTGCAGGATCTCAATAATTTTGAGCCAATATTTCAAATGAATGCAAGTGATTTTTCAGTTTTTAAATTTGTTGGAGCTTCGAGATGTTTCTCGATTAAGAAAAAAAAGAAACAAATTATTAACAAAAAAAAATAAAAATGGGGGTCAAAATAATTTTGAGCCAATATTTCTAATTAAAGCAATTGATTCTTCATTTTTTAAATTTGTTGGAGGTTCAAGATGTTTCTCGATTAAGATAAAAATGAAAAAAATATTTATTGTAAAATTTAATGTTGCAGGATCTCAATAATTTTGAGCCAATATTTCTAATGAATGCAATTGATTCTACAGTTTTTAAATTTGTTGGAGCTTCGAGATGTTTCTCGATTAAGAAAAAAATGAAACAAATTTTTAATAAAAACAAAATAAAGATGCAGGATCTCAATAATTTTGAGCCAATATTTTTAATGAAAGGAATTGATTCTTCATTTTTTAAATTTGTTGGAGGTTCAAGATGTTTCTCGATTAAGAAAAAAAAGAAACAAATTATTAACAAAAAAAATTAAAAATGGGGGTCAAAATAATTTTGAGCCAATATTTCTAATGAAAGCAATTGATTCTTCATTTTTTAAATTTGTTGGAGGTTCGAGATGTTTCTCGATTAAGATAAAAAAGAAAAAAATATTTATTGTAAAATTTAATGTTGCAGGATCTCAATAATTTTGAGCCAATATTTCTAATGAATGCAAGTGATTTTTCAGTTTTTAAATTTGTTGGAGCTTCGAGATGTTTCTCGATTAAGAAAAAAATGAAACAAATTTTTAATAAAAACAAAATAAAGATGCAGGATCTCAATAATTTTGAGCCAATATTTTTAATGAAAGGAATTGATTCTTCATTTTTTAAATTTGTTGGAGGTTCAAGATGTTTCTCGATTAAGAAAAAAAAGAAACAAATTATTAACAAAAAAAATTAAAAATGGGGGTCAAAATAATTTTGAGCCAATATTTCTAATGAAAGCAATTGATTCTTCATTTTTTAAATTTGTTGGAGGTTCGAGATGTTTCTCGATTAAGATAAAAATGAAAAAAATATTTATTGTAAAATTTAATGTTGCAGGATCTCAATAATTTTGAGCCAATATTTCTAATGAATGCAAGTGATTTTTCAGTTTTTAAATTTGTTGGAGCTTCGAGATGTTTCTCGATTAAGAAAAAAATGAAACAAATTTTTAATAAAAAAAATAAAGATGCATGATCTCAATAATTTTGTGCCAATATTTCAAATCAAAGGAATTGATTCTTCAGTTTTTAAATTTGTTGGAGCTTCGAGATGTTTCTCGATTAAGAAAAAAATGAAACAAATTTTTAATAAAAATAAATAAAAATGCAGGATCTCATTAATTTTAAGCCAATATTTCTAATTAAAGCAATTGATTCTGCATTTTTTATATTTGTTGGAGCTTCGAGATGATTCTCGATTAAGAAAAAAATGAAACAAATTTTTAATAAAAAAAAATAAAGATGCAGGATCTCAATAATTTTGGGCCAATATTTCTGATGAAAGCAATTGAATCTGCATTTTTTATATTTGTTGGAGGTTGAAGATGTTTCTCGATTAAGAAAAAATTGAATAATATATTTATTGTAAAATTTAATGTTGCAGGATCTCATTAATTTTAAGCCAATATTTCTAATTAAAGCAATTGATTCTGCATTTTTTATATTTGTTGGAGGTTGAAGATGTTTCTAGATTAAGAAAAAATTGAATAAAATATTTATTGTAAAATTTAATGTTGCAGGATCTCATTAATTTTAAGCCAATATTTCTAATTAAAGCAATTGATTCTGCATTTTTTATATTTGTTGGAGGTTGAAGATGTTTCTAGATTAAGAAAAAATTGAATAAAATATTTATTGTAAAATTTAATGTTGCAGGATCTCAATAATTTTGAGCCAATATTTCTAATGAAAGCAATTTATTCTGCATTTTTTATATTTGTTGGAGCTTCGAGATGATTCTCGATTAAGAAAAAATTGAATAAAATATTTATTGTAAAATTTAATGTTGCAGGATCTCATTAATTTTAAGCCAATATTTCTAATTAAAGCAATTGATTCTGCATTTTTTATATTTGTTGGAGGTTGAAGATGTTTCTAGATTAAGAAAAAATTGAATAAAATATTTATTGTAAAATTTAATGTTGCAGGATCTCATTAATTTTAAGCCAATATTTCTAATTAAAGCAATTGATTCTGCATTTTTTATATTTGTTGGAGGTTGAAGATGTTTCTAGATTAAGAAAAAATTGAATAAAATATTTATTGTAAAATTTAATGTTGCAGGATCTCAATAATTTTGAGCCAATATTTCTAATGAAAGCAATTTATTCTGCATTTTTTATATTTGTTGGAGGTTGAAGATGTTTCTCGATTAAGAAAAAATTGAATAAAATATTTATTGTAAAATTTAATGTTGCAGGATCTCATTAATTTTAAGCCAATATTTCTAATTAAAGCAATTGATTCTGCATTTTTTATATTTGTTGGAGGTTGAAGATGTTTCTAGATTAAGAAAAAATTGAATAAAATATTTATTGTAAAATTTAATGTTGCAGGATCTCATTAATTTTAAGCCAATATTTCTAATTAAAGCAATTGATTCTGCATTTTTTATATTTGTTGGAGCTTCGAGATGATTCTCGATTAAGAAAAAAATGAAACAAATTTTTAATAAAAAAAAATAAAGATGCAGGATCTCAATAATTTTGGGCCAATATTTCTGATGAAAGCAATTGAATCTGCATTTTTTATATTTGTTGGAGGTTGAAGATGTTTCTCGATTAAGAAAAAATTGAATAAAATATTTATTGTAAAATTTAATGTTGCAGGATCTCAATAATTTTGAGCCTATATTTCTAATGAAAGCAATTTATTCTGCATTTTTTATATTTGTTGGAGGTTCAAGATGTTTCTCGATTAAGAAAAAAATGAAACAAATTTTTAATAAAAATAAATAAAAATGCAGGATCTCAATAATTTTGGGCCAATATTTCTGATGAAAGCAATTGAATCTGCATTTTTTATATTTGTTGGAGGTTGAAGATGTTTCTCGATTAAGAAAAAATTGAATAAAATATTTATTGTAAAATTTAATGTTGCAGGATCTCAATAATTTTGGGCCAATATTTCTGATGAAAGCAATTGAATCTGCATTTTTTATATTTGTTGGAGGTTGAAGATGTTTCTCGATTAAGAAAAAATTGAATAAAATATTTATTGTAAAATTTAATGTTGCAGGATCTCATTAATTTTAAGCCAATATTTCTAATTAAAGCAATTGATTCTGCATTTTTTATATTTGTTGGAGCTTCGAGATGATTCTCGATTAAGAAAAAAATGAAACAAATTTTTAATAAAAAAAAATAAAGATGCAGGATCTCAATAATTTTGGGCCAATATTTCTGATGAAAGCAATTGAATCTGCATTTTTTATTTTTGTTGGAGGTTGAAGATGTTTCTCGATTAAGAAAAAATTGAATAAAATATTTATTGTAAAATTTAATGTTGCAGGATCTCAATAATTTTGAGCCAATATTTCTAATGAAAGCAATTTATTCTGCATTTTTTATATTTGTTGGAGCTTCGAGATGATTCTCGATTAAGAAAAAAATGAAACAAATTTTTAATAAAAAAAAATAAAGATGCAGGATCTCAATAATTTTGGGCCAATATTTCTGATGAAAGCAATTGAATCTGCATTTTTTATATTTGTTGGAGGTTGAAGATGTTTCTCGATTAAGAAAAAATTGAATAAAATATTTATTGTAAAATTTAATGTTGCAGGATCTCAATAATTTTGAGCCAATATTTCTAATGAAAGCAATTTATTCTGCATTTTTTATATTTGTTGGAGGTTGAAGATGTTTCTCGATTAAGAAAAAATTGAATAAAATATTTATTGTAAAATTTAATGTTGCAGGATCTCAATAATTTTGGGCCAATATTTCTGATGAAAGCAATTGAATCTGCATTTTTTATTTTTGTTGGAGGTTGAAGATGTTTCTCGATTAAGAAAAAATTGAATAAAATATTTATTGTAAAATTTAATGTTGCAGGATCTCAATAATTTTGAGCCAATATTTCTAATGAAAGCAATTTATTCTGCATTTTTTATATTTGTTGGAGCTTCGAGATGATTCTCGATTAAGAAAAAAATGAAACAAATTTTTAATAAAAAAAAATAAAGATGCAGGATCTCAATAATTTTGGGCCAATATTTCTGATGAAAGCAATTGATTCTGCATTTTTTATATTTGTTGGAGGTTGAAGATGTTTCTCGATTAAGAAAAAATTGAATAAAATATTTATTGTAAAATTTAATGTTGCAGGATCTCAATAATTTTGGGCCAATATTTCTGATGAAAGCAATTGAATCTGCATTTTTTATATTTGTTGGAGGTTGAAGATGTTTCTCGATTAAGAAAAAATTGAATAAAATATTTATTGTAAAATTTAATGTTGCAGGATCTCATTAATTTTAAGCCAATATTTCTAATTAAAGCAATTGATTCTGCATTTTTTATATTTGTTGGAGCTTCGAGATGATTCTCGATTAAGAAAAAAATGAAACAAATTTTTAATAAAAAAAAATAAAGATGCAGGATCTCAATAATTTTGGGCCAATATTTCTGATGAAAGCAATTGAATCTGCATTTTTTATATTTGTTGGAGGTTCAAGATGTTTCTCGATTAAGAAAAAAATGAAACAAATTTTTAATAAAAATAAATAAAAATGCAGGATCTCATTAATTTTAAGCCAATATTTCTAATTAAAGCAATTGATTCTGCATTTTTTATATTTGTTGGAGCTTCGAGATGATTCTCGATTAAGAAAAAAATGAAACAAATTTTTAATAAAAAAAAATAAAGATGCAGGATCTCAATAATTTTGGGCCAATATTTCTGATGAAAGCAATTGAATCTGCATTTTTTATATTTGTTGGAGGTTGAAGATGTTTCTCGATTAAGAAAAAATTGAATAAAATATTTATTGTAAAATTTAATGTTGCAGGATCTCAATAATTTTGGGCCAATATTTCTGATGAAAGCAATTGAATCTGCATTTTTTATATTTGTTGGAGGTTGAAGATGTTTCTCGATTAAGAAAAAATTGAATAAAATATTTATTGTAAAATTTAATGTTGCAGGATCTCAATAATTTTGAGCCTATATTTCTAATGAAAGCAATTTATTCTGCATTTTTTATATTTGTTGGAGGTTCAAGATGTTTCTCGATTAAGAAAAAAATGAAACAAATTTTTAATAAAAATAAATAAAAATGCAGGATCTCATTAATTTTAAGCCAATATTTCTAATTAAAGCAATTGATTCTGCATTTTTTATATTTGTTGGAGCTTCGAGATGATTCTCGATTAAGAAAAAAATGAAACAAATTTTTAATAAAAAAAAATAAAGATGCAGGATCTCAATAATTTTGGGCCAATATTTCTGATGAAAGCAATTGAATCTGCATTTTTTATATTTGTTGGAGGTTGAAGATGTTTCTCGATTAAGAAAAAATTGAATAAAATATTTATTGTAAAATTTAATGTTGCAGGATCTCAATAATTTTGGGCCAATATTTCTGATGAAAGCAATTGAATCTGCATTTTTTATATTTGTTGGAGGTTGAAGATGTTTCTCGATTAAGAAAAAATTGAATAAAATATTTATTGTAAAATTTAATGTTGCAGGATCTCAATAATTTTGAGCCAATATTTCTAATGAAAGCAATTTATTCTGCATTTTTTATATTTGTTGGAGGTTGAAGATGTTTCTCGATTAAGAAAAAATTGAATAAAATATTTATTGTAAAATTTAATGTTGCAGGATCTCAATAATTTTGGGCCAATATTTCTGATGAAAGCAATTGAATCTGCATTTTTTATTTTTGTTGGAGGTTGAAGATGTTTCTCGATTAAGAAAAAATTGAATAAAATATTTATTGTAAAATTTAATGTTGCAGGATCTCAATAATTTTGAGCCAATATTTCTAATGAAAGCAATTTATTCTGCATTTTTTATATTTGTTGGAGCTTCGAGATGATTCTCGATTAAGAAAAAAATGAAACAAATTTTTAATAAAAAAAAATAAAGATGCAGGATCTCAATAATTTTGGGCCAATATTTCTGATGAAAGCAATTGATTCTGCATTTTTTATATTTGTTGGAGGTTGAAGATGTTTCTCGATTAAGAAAAAATTGAATAAAATATTTATTGTAAAATTTAATGTTGCAGGATCTCAATAATTTTGGGCCAATATTTCTGATGAAAGCAATTGATTCTGCATTTTTTATATTTGTTGGAGGTTGAAGATGTTTCTCGATTAAGAAAAAATTGAATAAAATATTTATTGTAAAATTTAATGTTGCAGGATCTCAATAATTTTGAGCCAATATTTCTAATTAAAGCAATTGATTCTGCATTTTTTATATTTGTTGGAGGTTGAAGATGTTTCTCGATTAAGAAAAAATTGAATAAAATATTTATTGTAAAATTTAATGTTGCAGGATCTCAATAATTTTGGGCCAATATTTCTGATGAAAGCAATTGAATCTGCATTTTTTATTTTTGTTGGAGGTTGAAGATGTTTCTCGATTAAGAAAAAATTGAATAAAATATTTATTGTAAAATTTAATGTTGCAGGATCTCAATAATTTTGAGCCAATATTTCTAATGAAAGCAATTTATTCTGCATTTTTTATATTTGTTGGAGCTTCGAGATGATTCTCGATTAAGAAAAAAATGAAACAAATTTTTAATAAAAAAAAATAAAGATGCAGGATCTCAATAATTTTGGGCCAATATTTCTGATGAAAGCAATTGAATCTGCATTTTTTATATTTGTTGGAGCTTCGAGATGATTCTCGATTAAGAAAAAAATGAAACAAATTTTTAATAAAAAAAAATAAAGATGCAGGATCTCAATAATTTTGGGCCAATATTTCTGATGAAAGCAATTGAATCTGCATTTTTTATATTTGTTGGAGGTTGAAGATGTTTCTCGATTAAGAAAAAATTGAATAAAATATTTATTGTAAAATTTAATGTTGCAGGATCTCATTAATTTTAAGCCAATATTTCTAATTAAAGCAATTGATTCTGCATTTTTTATATTTGTTGGAGCTTCGAGATGATTCTCGATTAAGAAAAAAATGAAACAAATTTTTAATAAAAAAAAATAAAGATGCAGGATCTCAATAATTTTGGGCCAATATTTCTGATGAAAGCAATTGAATCTGCATTTTTTATTTTTGTTGGAGGTTGAAGATGTTTCTCGATTAAGAAAAAATTGAATAAAATATTTATTGTAAAATTTAATGTTGCAGGATCTCAATAATTTTGAGCCAATATTTCTAATGAAAGCAATTTATTCTGCATTTTTTATATTTGTTGGAGCTTCGAGATGATTCTCGATTAAGAAAAAAATGAAACAAATTTTTAATAAAAAAAAATAAAGATGCAGGATCTCAATAATTTTGGGCCAATATTTCTGATGAAAGCAATTGAATCTGCATTTTTTATATTTGTTGGAGGTTGAAGATGTTTCTCGATTAAGAAAAAATTGAATAAAATATTTATTGTAAAATTTAATGTTGCAGGATCTCAATAATTTTGAGCCAATATTTCTAATGAAAGCAATTTATTCTGCATTTTTTATATTTGTTGGAGGTTGAAGATGTTTCTCGATTAAGAAAAAATTGAATAAAATATTTATTGTAAAATTTAATGTTGCAGGATCTCAATAATTTTGGGCCAATATTTCTGATGAAAGCAATTGAATCTGCATTTTTTATTTTTGTTGGAGGTTGAAGATGTTTCTCGATTAAGAAAAAATTGAATAAAATATTTATTGTAAAATTTAATGTTGCAGGATCTCAATAATTTTGAGCCAATATTTCTAATGAAAGCAATTTATTCTGCATTTTTTATATTTGTTGGAGCTTCGAGATGATTCTCGATTAAGAAAAAAATGAAACAAATTTTTAATAAAAAAAAATAAAGATGCAGGATCTCAATAATTTTGGGCCAATATTTCTGATGAAAGCAATTGATTCTGCATTTTTTATATTTGTTGGAGGTTGAAGATGTTTCTCGATTAAGAAAAAATTGAATAAAATATTTATTGTAAAATTTAATGTTGCAGGATCTCAATAATTTTGGGCCAATATTTCTGATGAAAGCAATTGATTCTGCATTTTTTATATTTGTTGGAGGTTGAAGATGTTTCTCGATTAAGAAAAAATTGAATAAAATATTTATTGTAAAATTTAATGTTGCAGGATCTCAATAATTTTGAGCCAATATTTCTAATTAAAGCAATTGATTCTGCATTTTTTATATTTGTTGGAGGTTGAAGATGTTTCTCGATTAAGAAAAAATTGAATAAAATATTTATTGTAAAATTTAATGTTGCAGGATCTCAATAATTTTGGGCCAATATTTCTGATGAAAGCAATTGAATCTGCATTTTTTATTTTTGTTGGAGGTTGAAGATGTTTCTCGATTAAGAAAAAATTGAATAAAATATTTATTGTAAAATTTAATGTTGCAGGATCTCAATAATTTTGAGCCAATATTTCTAATTAAAGCAATTGATTCTGCATTTTTTATATTTGTTGGAGGTTGAAGATGTTTCTCGATTAAGAAAAAATTGAATAAAATATTTATTGTAAAATTTAATGTTGCAGGATCTCAATAATTTTGGGCCAATATTTCTGATGAAAGCAATTGAATCTGCATTTTTTATTTTTGTTGGAGGTTGAAGATGTTTCTCGATTAAGAAAAAATTGAATAAAATATTTATTGTAAAATTTAATGTTGCAGGATCTCAATAATTTTGAGCCAATATTTCTAATGAAAGCAATTTATTCTGCATTTTTTATATTTGTTGGAGCTTCGAGATGATTCTCGATTAAGAAAAAAATGAAACAAATTTTTAATAAAAAAAAATAATGATGCAGGATCTCAATAATTTTGGGCCAATATTTCTGATGAAAGCAATTGAATCTGCATTTTTTATATTTGTTGGAGCTTCGAGATGATTCTCGATTAAGAAAAAAATGAAACAAATTTTTAATAAAAAAAAATAAAGATGCAGGATCTCAATAATTTTGGGCCAATATTTCTAATTAAAGCAATTGATTCTGCATTTTTTATATTTGTTGGAGGTTGAAGATGTTTCTCGATTAAGAAAAAATTGAATAAAATATTTATTGTAAAATTTAATGTTGCAGGATCTCAATAATTTTGGGCCAATATTTCTGATGAAAGCAATTGAATCTGCATTTTTTATTTTTGTTGGAGGTTGAAGATGTTTCTCGATTAAGAAAAAATTGAATAAAATATTTATTGTAAAATTTAATGTTGCAGGATCTCAATAATTTTGAGCCAATATTTCTAATGAAAGCAATTTATTCTGCATTTTTTATATTTGTTGGAGCTTCGAGATGATTCTCGATTAAGAAAAAAATGAAACAAATTTTTAATAAAAAAAAATAAAGATGCAGGATCTCAATAATTTTGGGCCAATATTTCTGATGAAAGCAATTGATTCTGCATTTTTTATATTTGTTGGAGGTTGAAGATGTTTCTCGATTAAGAAAAAATTGAATAAAATATTTATTGTAAAATTTAATGTTGCAGGATCTCAATAATTTTGGGCCAATATTTCTGATGAAAGCAATTGATTCTGCATTTTTTATATTTGTTGGAGGTTGAAGATGTTTCTCGATTAAGAAAAAATTGAATAAAATATTTATTGTAAAATTTAATGTTGCAGGATCTCAATAATTTTGAGCCAATATTTCTAATTAAAGCAATTGATTCTGCATTTTTTATATTTGTTGGAGGTTGAAGATGTTTCTCGATTAAGAAAAAATTGAATAAAATATTTATTGTAAAATTTAATGTTGCAGGATCTCAATAATTTTGGGCCAATATTTCTGATGAAAGCAATTGAATCTGCATTTTTTATTTTTGTTGGAGGTTGAAGATGTTTCTCGATTAAGAAAAAATTGAATAAAATATTTATTGTAAAATTTAATGTTGCAGGATCTCAATAATTTTGAGCCAATATTTCTAATTAAAGCAATTGATTCTGCATTTTTTATATTTGTTGGAGGTTGAAGATGTTTCTCGATTAAGAAAAAATTGAATAAAATATTTATTGTAAAATTTAATGTTGCAGGATCTCAATAATTTTGGGCCAATATTTCTGATGAAAGCAATTGAATCTGCATTTTTTATTTTTGTTGGAGGTTGAAGATGTTTCTCGATTAAGAAAAAATTGAATAAAATATTTATTGTAAAATTTAATGTTGCAGGATCTCAATAATTTTGAGCCAATATTTCTAATGAAAGCAATTTATTCTGCATTTTTTATATTTGTTGGAGCTTCGAGATGATTCTCGATTAAGAAAAAAATGAAACAAATTTTTAATAAAAAAAAATAAAGATGCAGGATCTCAATAATTTTGGGCCAATATTTCTGATGAAAGCAATTGAATCTGCATTTTTTATATTTGTTGGAGCTTCGAGATGATTCTCGATTAAGAAAAAAATGAAACAAATTTTTAATAAAAAAAAATAAAGATGCAGGATCTCAATAATTTTGGGCCAATATTTCTAATTAAAGCAATTGATTCTGCATTTTTTATATTTGTTGGAGGTTGAAGATGTTTCTCGATTAAGAAAAAATTGAATAAAATATTTATTGTAAAATTTAATGTTGCAGGATCTCAATAATTTTGGGCCAATATTTCTGATGAAAGCAATTGAATCTGCATTTTTTATTTTTGTTGGAGGTTGAAGATGTTTCTCGATTAAGAAAAAATTGAATAAAATATTTATTGTAAAATTTAATGTTGCAGGATCTCAATAATTTTGAGCCAATATTTCTAATTAAAGCAATTGATTCTGCATTTTTTATATTTGTTGGAGGTTGAAGATGTTTCTCGATTAAGAAAAAATTGAATAAAATATTTATTGTAAAATTTAATGTTGCAGGATCTCAATAATTTTGGGCCAATATTTCTGATGAAAGCAATTGAATCTGCATTTTTTATTTTTGTTGGAGGTTGAAGATGTTTCTCGATTAAGAAAAAATTGAATAAAATATTTATTGTAAAATTTAATGTTGCAGGATCTCAATAATTTTGAGCCAATATTTCTAATGAAAGCAATTTATTCTGCATTTTTTATATTTGTTGGAGCTTCGAGATGATTCTCGATTAAGAAAAAAATGAAACAAATTTTTAATAAAAAAAAATAAAGATGCAGGATCTCAATAATTTTGGGCCAATATTTCTGATGAAAGCAATTGAATCTGCATTTTTTATATTTGTTGGAGCTTCGAGATGATTCTCGATTAAGAAAAAAATGAAACAAATTTTTAATAAAAAAAAATAAAGATGCAGGATCTCAATAATTTTGGGCCAATATTTCTAATTAAAGCAATTGATTCTGCATTTTTTATATTTGTTGGAGGTTGAAGATGTTTCTCGATTAAGAAAAAATTGAATAAAATATTTATTGTAAAATTTAATGTTGCAGGATCTCAATAATTTTGGGCCAATATTTCTGATGAAAGCAATTGAATCTGCATTTTTTATTTTTGTTGGAGGTTGAAGATGTTTCTCGATTAAGAAAAAATTGAATAAAATATTTATTGTAAAATTTAATGTTGCAGGATCTCAATAATTTTGAGCCAATATTTCTAATTAAAGCAATTGATTCTGCATTTTTTATATTTGTTGGAGGTTGAAGATGTTTCTCGATTAAGAAAAAATTGAATAAAATATTTATTGTAAAATTTAATGTTGCAGGATCTCAATAATTTTGGGCCAATATTTCTGATGAAAGCAATTGAATCTGCATTTTTTATTTTTGTTGGAGGTTGAAGATGTTTCTCGATTAAGAAAAAATTGAATAAAATATTTATTGTAAAATTTAATGTTGCAGGATCTCAATAATTTTGAGCCAATATTTCTAATGAAAGCAATTTATTCTGCATTTTTTATATTTGTTGGAGCTTCGAGATGATTCTCGATTAAGAAAAAAATGAAACAAATTTTTAATAAAAAAAAATAAAGATGCAGGATCTCAATAATTTTGGGCCAATATTTCTGATGAAAGCAATTGAATCTGCATTTTTTATATTTGTTGGAGCTTCGAGATGATTCTCGATTAAGAAAAAAATGAAACAAATTTTTAATAAAAAAAAATAAAGATGCAGGATCTCAATAATTTTGGGCCAATATTTCTGATGAAAGCAATTGAATCTGCATTTTTTATATTTGTTGGAGGTTGAAGATGTTTCTCGATTAAGAAAAAATTGAATAAAATATTTATTGTAAAATTTAATGTTGCAGGATCTCATTAATTTTAAGCCAATATTTCTAATTAAAGCAATTGATTCTGCATTTTTTATATTTGTTGGAGCTTCGAGATGATTCTCGATTAAGAAAAAAATGAAACAAATTTTTAATAAAAAAAAATAAAGATGCAGGATCTCAATAATTTTGGGCCAATATTTCTGATGAAAGCAATTGAATCTGCATTTTTTATATTTGTTGGAGCTTCGAGATGATTCTCGATTAAGAAAAAAATGAAACAAATTTTTAATAAAAAAAAATAAAGATGCAGGATCTCAATAATTTTAAGCCAATATTTCTAATTAAAGCAATTTATTCTGCATTTTTTATATTTGTTGGAGCTTCGAGATGATTCTCGATTAAGAAAAAAATGAAACAAATTTTTAATAAAAAAAAATAAAGATGCAGGATCTCAATAATTTTGGGCCAATATTTCTAATTAAAGCAATTGATTCTGCATTTTTTATATTTGTTGGAGCTTCGTGATGTTTCTCGATTAAGAAAAAAATGAAAAAAATATTTATTGTAAAATTTATTGTTGCAGGATCTCAATAATTTTGAGCCAATATTTCTAATGAAAGCAATTGATTCTTCATTTTTTAAATTTGTTGGAGCTTCGAGATGTTTCTCGATTAAGAAAAAAATGAAACAAATTTTTAATAAAAATAAATAAAAATGCAGGATCTCATTAATTTTAAGCCAATATTTCTAATTAAAGCAATTGATTCTGCATTTTTTATATTTGTTGGAGCTTCGAGATGATTCTCGATTAAGAAAAAAATGAAACAAATTTTTAATAAAAAAAAATAAAGATGCAGGATCTCAATAATTTTGGGCCAATATTTCTGATGAAAGCAATTGAATCTGCATTTTTTATATTTGTTGGAGCTTCGAGATGATTCTCGATTAAGAAAAAAATGAAACAAATTTTTAATAAAAAAAAATAAAGATGCAGGATCTCAATAATTTTGGGCCAATATTTCTGATGAAAGCAATTGAATCTGCATTTTTTATATTTGTTGGAGGTTGAAGATGTTTCTCGATTAAGAAAAAATTGAATAAAATATTTATTGTAAAATTTAATGTTGCAGGATCTCAATAATTTTGAGCCAATATTTCTAATGAAAGCAATTTATTCTGCATTTTTTATATTTGTTGGAGCTTCGAGATGATTCTCGATTAAGAAAAAAATGAAACAAATTTTTAATAAAAAAAAATAAAGATGCAGGATCTCAATAATTTTAAGCCAATATTTCTAATTAAAGCAATTTATTCTGCATTTTTTATTTTTGTTGGAGGTTGAAGATGTTTCTCGATTAAGAAAAAATTGAATAAAATATTTATTGTAAAATTTATTGTTGCAGGATCTCATTAATTTTAAGCCAATATTTCTAATTAAAGCAATTGATTCTGCATTTTTTATATTTGTTGGAGCTTCGAGATGATTCTCGATTAAGAAAAAAATGAAACAAATTTTTAATAAAAAAAAATAAAGATGCAGGATCTCAATAATTTTGGGCCAATATTTCTGATGAAAGCAATTGAATCTGCATTTTTTATATTTGTTGGAGGTTGAAGATGTTTCTCGATTAAGAAAAAATTCAATAAAATATTTATTGTAAAATTTAATGTTGCAGGATCTCAATAATTTTGAGCCTATATTTCTAATGAAAGCAATTTATTCTGCATTTTTTATATTTGTTGGAGGTTCAAGATGTTTCTCGATTAAGAAAAAAATAAAACAAATTTTTAATAAAAAAAAATAAAGATGCAGGATCTCAATAATTTTGGGCCAATATTTCTGATGAAAGCAATTGAATCTGCATTTTTTATATTTGTTGGAGGTTGAAGATGTTTCTCGATTAAGAAAAAATTGAATAAAATATTTATTGTAAAATTTAATGTTGCAGGATCTCAATAATTTTGAGCCAATATTTCTAATGAAAGCAATTTATTCTGCATTTTTTATATTTGTTGGAGCTTCGAGATGATTCTCGATAAGAAAAAAATGAAACAAATTTTTAATAAAAAAAAATAAAGATGCAGGATCTCAATAATTTTAAGCCAATATTTCTAATTAAAGCAATTTATTCTGCATTTTTTATTTTTGTTGGAGGTTGAAGATGTTTCTCGATTAAGAAAAAATTGAATAAAATATTTATTGTAAAATTTATTGTTGCAGGATCTCAATAATTTTGAGCCTATATTTCTAATGAAAGCAATTTATTCTGCATTTTTTATATTTGTTGGAGGTTCAAGATGTTTCTCGATTAAGAAAAAAATGAAACAAATTTTTAATAAAAATAAATAAAAATGCAGGATCTCATTAATTTTAAGCCAATATTTCTAATTAAAGCAATTGATTCTGCATTTTTTATATTTGTTGGAGCTTCGAGATGATTCTCGATTAAGAAAAAAATGAAACAAATTTTTAATAAAAAAAAATAAAGATGCAGGATCTCAATAATTTTGGGCCAATATTTCTGATGAAAGCAATTGAATCTGCATTTTTTATATTTGTTGGAGGTTGAAGATGTTTCTCGATTAAGAAAAAAATGAAAAAAATATTTATTGTAAAATTTATTGTCGCAGGATCTCAATAATTTTGAGCCAATATTTCTAATGAAAGCAATTGATTCTTCATTTTTTAAATTTGTTGGAGCTTCGAGATGTTTCTCGATTAAGAAAAAAATGAAACAAATTTTTAACAAAAACAAATAAAGATGCAGGATCTCAATAATTTTGAGCCAATATTTCTAATGAAAGCAATTGATTCTTCATTTTTTAAATTTGTTGGAGCTTCGAGATGATTCTCGATTAAGAAAAAAATGAAACAAATTTTTAATAAAAAAAAATAAAGATGCAGGATCTCAATAATTTTAAGCCAATATTTCTAATTAAAGCAATTTATTCTGCATTTTTTATATTTGTTGGAGCTTCGAGATGATTCTCGATTAAGAAAAAAATGAAACAAATTTTTAATAAAAACAAAATAAAGATGCAGGATCTCAATAATTTTGAGCCAATATTTCTAATGAAATCAATTGATTCTTCTTTTTTTTAAATTGTTGGAGCTTCGTGATGTTTCTCGATTAAGAAAAAAATGAAAAAAATATTTATTGTAAAATTTATTGTTGCAGGATCTCAATAATTTTGAGCCAATATTTCTAATGAAAGCAATTGATTCTTCATTTTTTAAATTTGTTGGAGCTTCGAGATGTTTCTCGATTAAGAAAAAAATGAAACAAATTTTTAATAAAAACAAAATAAAGATGCAGGATCTCAATAATTTTAAGCCAATATTTCTAATTAAAGCAATTTATTCTGCATTTTTTATATTTGTTGGAGCTTCGAGATGATTCTCGATTAAGAAAAAAATGAAACAAATTTTTAATAAAAACAAAATAAAGATGCAGGATCTCAATAATTTTGAGCCAATATTTCTAATGAAATCAATTGATTCTTCTTTTTTTTAAATTGTTGGAGCTTCGTGATGTTTCTCGATTAAGAAAAAAATGAAAAAAATATTTATTGTAAAATTTATTGTTGCAGGATCTCAATAATTTTGAGCCAATATTTCTAATGAAAGCAATTGATTCTTCATTTTTTAAATTTGTTGGAGCTTCGAGATGTTTCTCGATTAAGAAAAAAATGAAACAAATTTTTAACAAAAACAAAATAAAGATGCAGGATCTCAATAATTTTGAGCCAATATTTCTAATGAAAGCAATTGATTCTTCATTTTTTAAATTTGTTGGAGCTTCGAGATGATTCTCGATTAAGAAAAAAATGAAACAAATTTTTAATAAAAACAAAATAAAGATGCAGGATCTCAATAATTTTGAGCCAATATTTCTAATGAAAGCAATTGATTCTGCATTTTTTATATTTGTTGGAGGTTCAAGAAGTTTCTCGATTAAGAAAAAAATGAAACAAATTTTTAATAAAAACAAAATAAAGATGCAGGATCTCAATAATTTTGAGCCAATATTTCTAATGAAATCAATTGATTCTTCTTTTTTTAAAATTGTTGGAGCTTCGTGATGTTTCTCGATTAAGAAAAAAATGAAAAAAATATTTATTGTAAAATTTATTGTTGCAGGATCTCAATAATTTTGAGCCAATATTTCTAATGAAAGCAATTGATTCTTTTATTTTTTCAATTATTTAAGCTTCGAGATGTTTCTCGATTAAGAAAAAAATGAAAAAATTATTTTTTGTAAAATTTAATGTTGCAGGATCTCAATAATTTTGAGCCAATATTTCTAATGAAAGCAATTGATTCTGCATTTTTTATATTTGTTGGAGCTTCGAGATGATTCTCGATTAAGAAAAAAATGAAACAAATTTTTAATAAAAACAAAATAAAGATGCAGGATCTCAATAATTTTGAGCCAATATTTCTAATGAAATCAATTGATTCTTCTTTTTTTAAAATTGTTGGAGCTTCGTGATGTTTCTCGATTAAGAAAAAAATGAAAAAAATATTTATTGTAAAATTTATTGTTGCAGGATCTCAATAATTTTGAGCCAATATTTCTAATGAAAGCAATTGATTCTTTTATTTTTTCAATTATTTAAGCTTCGAGATGTTTCTCGATTAAGAAAAAATTGAATAAAATATTTATTGTAAAATTTAATGTTGCAGGATCTCATTAATTTTAAGCCAATATTTCTAATTAAAGCAATTGATTCTGCATTTTTTATATTTGTTGGAGCTTCGAGATGATTCTCGATTAAGAAAAAAATGAAACAAATTTTTAATAAAAACAAAATAAAGATGCAGGATCTCAATAATTTTGAGCCAATATTTCTAATGAAATCAATTGATTCTTCTTTTTTTTAAATTGTTGGAGCTTCGTGATGTTTCTCGATTAAGAAAAAAATGAAAAAAATATTTATTGTAAAATTTATTGTTGCAGGATCTCAATAATTTTGAGCCAATATTTCTAATGAAAGCAATTGATTCTTCATTTTTTAAATTTGTTGGAGCTTCGAGATGTTTCTCGATTAAGAAAAAAATGAAACAAATTTTTAACAAAAACAAAATAAAGATGCAGGATCTCAATAATTTTGAGCCAATATTTCTAATGAAAGCAATTGATTCTTCATTTTTTAAATTTGTTGGAGCTTCGAGATGATTCTCGATTAAGAAAAAAATGAAACAAATTTTTAATAAAAACAAAATAAAGATGCAGGATCTCAATAATTTTGAGCCAATATTTCTAATGAAAGCAATTGATTCTTCATTTTTTAAATTTGTTGGAGCTTCGAGATGTTTCTCGATTAAGAAAAAAATGAAACAAATTTTTAACAAAAACAAAATAAAGATGCAGGATCTCAATAATTTTGAGCCAATATTTCTAATGAAAGCAATTGATTCTTCATTTTTTAAATTTGTTGGAGCTTCGAGATGATTCTCGATTAAGAAAAAAATGAAACAAATTTTTAATAAAAACAAAATAAAGATGCAGGATCTCAATAATTTTGAGCCAATATTTCTAATGAAATCAATTGATTCTTCTTTTTTTTAAATTGTTGGAGCTTCGTGATGTTTCTCGATTAAGAAAAAAATGAAAAAAATATTTATTGTAAAATTTATTGTTGCAGGATCTCAATAATTTTGAGCCAATATTTCTAATGAAAGCAATTGATTCTTCATTTTTTAAATTTGTTGGAGCTTCGAGATGTTTCTCGATTAAGAAAAAAATGAAACAAATTTTTAACAAAAACAAAATAAAGATGCAGGATCTCAATAATTTTGAGCCAATATTTCTAATGAAAGCAATTGATTCTTCATTTTTTAAATTTGTTGGAGCTTCGAGATGATTCTCGATTAAGAAAAAAATGAAACAAATTTTTGATAAAAACAAAATAAAGATGCAGGATCTCAATAATTTTGAGCCAATATTTCTAATGAAATCAATTGATTCTTCTTTTTTTAAAATTGTTGGAGCTTCGTGATGTTTCTCGATTAAGAAAAAAATGAAAAAAATATTTATTGTAAAATTTATTGTTGCAGGATCTCAATAATTTTGAGCCAATATTTCTAATGAAAGCAATTGATTCTTTTATTTTTTCAATTATTTAAGCTTCGAGATGTTTCTCGATTAAGAAAAAAATGAAAAAATTATTTTTTGTAAAATTTAATGTTGCAGGATCTCAATAATTTTGAGCCAATATTTCTAATGAAAGCAATTGATTCTGCATTTTTTATATTTGTTGGAGCTTCGAGATGATTCTCGATTAAGAAAAAAATGAAACAAATTTTTAATAAAAAAAAATAAAGATGCAGGATCTCAATAATTTTGAGCCAATATTTCTAATGAAATCAATTGATTCTTCTTTTTTTAAAATTGTTGGAGCTTCGTGATGTTTCTCGATTAAGAAAAAAATGAAAAAAATATTTATTGTAAAATTTATTGTTGCAGGATCTCAATAATTTTGAGCCAATATTTCTAATGAAAGCAATTGATTCTTTTATTTTTTCAATTATTTAAGCTTCGAGATGTTTCTCGATTAAGAAAAAAATGAAAAAATTATTTTTTGTAAAATTTAATGTTGCAGGATCTCAATAATTTTGAGCCAATATTTCTAATGAAAGCAATTGATTCTGCATTTTTTATATTTGTTGGAGCTTCGAGATGATTCTCGATTAAGAAAAAAATGAAACAAATTTTTAATAAAAACAAAATAAAGATGCAGGATCTCAATAATTTTGAGCCAATATTTCTAATGAAAGCAATTGATTCTTCATTTTTTAAATTTGTTGGAGCTTCGAGATGTATCTCGATTAAGAAAAAAATGAAACAAATTTTTAATAAAAACAAAATAAAGATGCAGGATCTCAATAATTTTGAGCCAATATTTCTAATGAAAGCAATTGATTCTGCATTTTTTATATTTGTTGGAGGTTCAAGAAGTTTCTCGATTAAGAAAAAAATGAAACAAATTTTTAATAAAAACAAAATAAAGATGCAGGATCTCAATAATTTTGAGCCAATATTTCTAATGAAATCAATTGATTCTTCTTTTTTTAAAATTGTTGGAGCTTCGTGATGTTTCTCGATTAAGAAAAAAATGAAAAAAATATTTATTGTAAAATTTATTGTTGCAGGATCTCAATAATTTTGAGCCAATATTTCTAATGAAAGCAATTGATTCTTTTATTTTTTCAATTATTTAAGCTTCGAGATGTTTCTCGATTAAGAAAAAAATGAAAAAATTATTTTTTGTAAAATTTAATGTTGCAGGATCTCAATAATTTTGAGCCAATATTTCTAATGAAAGCAATTGATTCTGCATTTTTTATATTTGTTGGAGCTTCGAGATGATTCTCGATTAAGAAAAAAATGAAACAAATTTTTAATAAAAAAAAATAAAGATGCAGGATCTCAATAATTTTGAGCCAATATTTCTAATGAAATCAATTGATTCTTCTTTTTTTAAAATTGTTGGAGCTTCGTGATGTTTCTCGATTAAGAAAAAAATGAAAAAAATATTTATTGTAAAATTTATTGTTGCAGGATCTCAATAATTTTGAGCCAATATTTCTAATGAAAGCAATTGATTCTTTTATTTTTTCAATTATTTAAGCTTCGAGATGTTTCTCGATTAAGAAAAAATTGAATAAAATATTTATTGTAAAATTTAATGTTGCAGGATCTCATTAATTTTAAGCCAATATTTCTAATTAAAGCAATTGATTCTGCATTTTTTATATTTGTTGGAGCTTCGAGATGATTCTCGATTAAGAAAAAAATGAAACAAATTTTTAATAAAAACAAAATAAAGATGCAGGATCTCAATAATTTTGAGCCAATATTTCTAATGAAATCAATTGATTCTTCTTTTTTTTAAATTGTTGGAGCTTCGTGATGTTTCTCGATTAAGAAAAAAATGAAAAAAATATTTATTGTAAAATTTATTGTTGCAGGATCTCAATAATTTTGAGCCAATATTTCTAATGAAAGCAATTGATTCTTCATTTTTTAAATTTGTTGGAGCTTCGAGATGTTTCTCGATTAAGAAAAAAATGAAACAAATTTTTAACAAAAACAAAATAAAGATGCAGGATCTCAATAATTTTGAGCCAATATTTCTAATGAAAGCAATTGATTCTTCATTTTTTAAATTTGTTGGAGCTTCGAGATGATTCTCGATTAAGAAAAAAATGAAACAAATTTTTAATAAAAACAAAATAAAGATGCAGGATCTCAATAATTTTGAGCCAATATTTCTAATGAAAGCAATTGATTCTGCATTTTTTATATTTGTTGGAGGTTCAAGAAGTTTCTCGATTAAGAAAAAAATGAAACAAATTTTTAATAAAAACAAAATAAAGATGCAGGATCTCAATAATTTTGAGCCAATATTTCTAATGAAATCAATTGATTCTTCTTTTTTTAAAATTGTTGGAGCTTCGTGATGTTTCTCGATTAAGAAAAAAATGAAAAAAATATTTATTGTAAAATTTATTGTTGCAGGATCTCAATAATTTTGAGCCAATATTTCTAATGAAAGCAATTGATTCTTTTATTTTTTCAATTATTTAAGCTTCGAGATGTTTCTCGATTAAGAAAAAAATGAAAAAATTATTTTTTGTAAAATTTAATGTTGCAGGATCTCAATAATTTTGAGCCAATATTTCTAATGAAAGCAATTGATTCTGCATTTTTTATATTTGTTGGAGCTTCGAGATGATTCTCGATTAAGAAAAAAATGAAACAAATTTTTAATAAAAAAAAATAAAGATGCAGGATCTCAATAATTTTGAGCCAATATTTCTAATGAATTCAATTGATTCTTCTTTTTTTAAAATTGTTGGAGCTTCGTGATGTTTCTCGATTAAGAAAAAAATGAAAAAAATATTTATTGTAAAATTTATTGTTGCAGGATCTCAATAATTTTGAGCCAATATTTCTAATGAAAGCAATTGATTCTTTTATTTTTTCAATTATATAAGCTTCGAGATGTTTCTCGATTAAGAAAAAAATGAAAAAATTATTTTTTGTAAAATTTAATGTTGCAGGATCTCAATAATTTTGAGCCAATATTTCTAATGAAAGCAATTGATTCTGCATTTTTTATATTTGTTGGAGCTTCGAGATGATTCTCGATTAAGAAAAAAATGAAACAAATTTTTAATAAAAACAAAATAAAGATGCAGGATCTCAATAATTTTGAGCCAATATTTCTAATGAAAGCAATTGATTCTTCATTTTTTAAATTTGTTGGAGCTTCGAGATGATTCTCGATTAAGAAAAAAATGAAACAAATTTTTAATAAAAACAAAATAAAGATGCAGGATCTCAATAATTTTGAGCCAATATTTCTAATGAAAGCAATTGATTCTGCATTTTTTATAATTGTTGGAGGTTCAAGAAGTTTCTCGATTAAGAAAAAAATGAAACAAATTTTTAATAAAAACAAAATAAAGATGCAGGATCTCAATAATTTTGAGCCAATATTTCTAATGAAATCAATTGATTCTTCTTTTTTTAAAATTGTTGGAGCTTCGTGATGTTTCTCGATTAAGAAAAAAATGAAAAAAATATTTATTGTAAAATTTATTGTTGCAGGATCTCAATAATTTTGAGCCAATATTTCTAATGAAAGCAATTGATTCTTTTATTTTTTCAATTATTTAAGCTTCGAGATGTTTCTCGATTAAGAAAAAAATGAAAAAATTATTTTTTGTAAAATTTAATGTTGCAGGATCTCAATAATTTTGAGCCAATATTTCTAATGAAAGCAATTGATTCTGCATTTTTTATATTTGTTGGAGCTTCGAGATGATTCTCGATTAAGAAAAAAATGAAACAAATTTTTAATAAAAAAAAATAAAGATGCAGGATCTCAATAATTTTGAGCCAATATTTCTAATGAAATCAATTGATTCTTCTTTTTTTAAAATTGTTGGAGCTTCGTGATGTTTCTCGATTAAGAAAAAAATGAAAAAAATATTTATTGTAAAATTTATTGTTGCAGGATCTCAATAATTTTGAGCCAATATTTCTAATGAAAGCAATTGATTCTTTTATTTTTTCAATTATTTAAGCTTCGAGATGTTTCTCGATTAAGAAAAAATTGAATAAAATATTTATTGTAAAATTTAATGTTGCAGGATCTCATTAATTTTAAGCCAATATTTCTAATTAAAGCAATTGATTCTGCATTTTTTATATTTGTTGGAGCTTCGAGATGATTCTCGATTAAGAAAAAAATGAAACAAGTTTTTAATAAAAACAAAATAAAGATGCAGGATCTCAATAATTTTGAGCCAATATTTCTAATGAAATCAATTGATTCTTCTTTTTTTTAAATTGTTGGAGCTTCGTGATGTTTCTCGATTAAGAAAAAAATGAAAAAAATATTTATTGTAAAATTTATTGTTGCAGGATCTCAATAATTTTGAGCCAATATTTCTAATGAAAGCAATTGATTCTTCATTTTTTAAATTTGTTGGAGCTTCGAGATGTTTCTCGATTAAGAAAAAAATGAAACAAATTTTTAACAAAAACAAAATAAAGATGCAGGATCTCAATAATTTTGAGCCAATATTTCTAATGAAAGCAATTGATTCTTCATTTTTTAAATTTGTTGGAGCTTCGAGATGATTCTCGATTAAGAAAAAAATGAAACAAATTTTTAATAAAAACAAAATAAAGATGCAGGATCTCAATAATTTTGAGCCAATATTTCTAATGAAAGCAATTGATTCTGCATTTTTTATATTTGTTGGAGGTTCAAGAAGTTTCTCGATTAAGAAAAAAATGAAACAAATATTTATTGTAAAATTTATTGTTGCAGGATCTCAATAATTTTGAGCCAATATTTCTAATGAAAGCAATTGATTCTTTTATTTTTTCAATTATTTAAGCTTCGAGATGTTTCTCGATTAAGAAAAAAATGAAACAAATTTTTAACAAAAACAAAATAAAGATGCAGGATCTCAATAATTTTGAGCCAATATTTCTAATGAAAGCAATTGATTCTTCATTTTTTAAATTTGTTGGAGCTTCGAGATGATTCTCGATTAAGAAAAAAATGAAACAAATTTTTAATAAAAACAAAATAAAGATGCAGGATCTCAATAATTTTGAGCCAATATTTCTGATGAAAGCAATTGAATCTGCATTTTTTATATTTGTTGGAGCTTCGAGATGATTCTCGATTAAGAAAAAAATGAAACAAATTTTTAACAAAAACAAAATAAAGATGCAGGATCTCAATAATTTTGAGCCAATATTTCTAATGAAAGCAATTGATTCTTCATTTTTTAAATTTGTTGGAGCTTCGAGATGATTCTCGATTAAGAAAAAAATGAAACAAATTTTTAATAAAAAAAAATAAAGATGCAGGATCTCAATAATTTTAAGCCAATATTTCTAATTAAAGCAATTTATTCTGCATTTTTTATATTTGTTGGAGCTTCGAGATGATTCTCGATTAAGAAAAAATTGAATAAAATATTTATTGTAAAATTTAATGTTGCAGGATCTCAATAATTTTGAGCCAATATTTCTAATGAAAGCAATTTATTCTGCATTTTTTATATTTGTTGGAGCTTCGAGATGATTCTCGATTAAGAAAAAAATGAAACAAATTTTTAATAAAAACAAAATAAAGATGCAGGATCTCAATAATTTTGAGCCAATATTTCTAATGAAATCAATTGATTCTTCTTTTTTTAAAATTGTTGGAGCCTCGTGATGTTTCTCGATTAAGAAAAAAATGAAAAAAATATTTATTGTAAAATTTATTGTTGCAGGATCTCAATAATTTTGAGCCAATATTTCTAATGAAAGCAATTGATTCTTTTATTTTTTCAATTATTTAAGCTTCGAGATGTTTCTCGATTAAGAAAAAAATGAAAAAATTATTTTTTGTAAAATTTAATGTTGCAGGATCTCAATAATTTTGAGCCAATATTTCTAATGAAAGCAATTGATTCTGCATTTTTTATATTTGTTGGAGCTTCGAGATGATTCTCGATTAAGAAAAAAATGAAACAAATTTTTAATAAAAAAAAAATAAAGATGCAGGATCTCAATAATTTTAAGCCAATATTTCTAATTAAAGCAATTTATTCTGCATTTTTTATATTTGTTGGAGCTTCGAGATGATTCTCGATTAAGAAAAAATTGAATAAAATATTTATTGTAAAATTTAATGTTGCGGGATCTCATTAATTTTAAGCCAATATTTCTAATTAAAGCAATTGATTCTGCATTTTTTATATTTGTTGGAGCTTCGAGATGATTCTCGATTAAGAAAAAAATGAAACAAATTTTTAATAAAAAAAAATAAAGATGCAGGATCTCAATAATTTTAAGCCAATATTTCTAATTAAAGCAATTTATTCTGCATTTTTTATATTTGTTGGAGCTTCGAGATGATTCTCGATTAAGAAAAAATTGAATAAAATATTTATTGTAAAATTTAATGTTGCAGGATCTCAATAATTTTGAGCCAATATTTCTAATGAAAGCAATTTATTCTGCATTTTTTATATTTGTTGGAGCTTCGAGATTATTCTCGATTAAGAAAAAAATGAAACAAATTTTTAATAAAAAAAAAATAAAGATGCAGGATCTCAATAATTTTAAGCCAATATTTCTAATTAAAGCAATTTATTCTGCATTTTTTATATTTGTTGGAGCTTCGAGATGATTCTCGATTAAGAAAAAATTGAATAAAATATTTATTGTAAAATTTAATGTTGCAGGATCTCATTAATTTTAAGCCAATATTTCTAATTAAAGCAATTGATTCTGCATTTTTTATATTTGTTGGAGCTTCGAGATGATTCTCGATTAAGAAAAAAATGAAACAAATTTTTAATAAAAAAAAATAAAGATGCAGGATCTCAATAATTTTGGGCCAATATTTCTGATGAAAGCAATTGAATCTGCATTTTTTATATTTGTTGGAGCTTCGAGATGATTCTCGATTAAGAAAAAAATGAAACAAATTTTTAATAAAAACAAAATAAAGATGCAGGATCTCAATAATTTTGAGCCAATATTTCTAATGAAATCAATTGATTCTTCTTTTTTTAAAATTGTTGGAGCTTCGTGATGTTTCTCGATTAAGAAAAAAATGAAAAAAATATTTATTGTAAAATTTATTGTTGCAGGATCTCAATAATTTTGAGCCAATATTTCTAATGAAAGCAATTGATTCTTTTATTTTTTCAATTATTTAAGCTTCGAGATGTTTCTCGATTAAGAAAAAAATGAAACAAATTTTTAACAAAAACAAAATAAAGATGCAGGATCTCAATAATTTTGAGCCAATATTTCTAATGAAAGCAATTGATTCTTCATTTTTTAAATTTGTTGGAGCTTCGAGATGATTCTCGATTAAGAAAAAAATGAAACAAATTTTTAATAAAAACAAAATAAAGATGCAGGATCTCAATAATTTTGAGCCAATATTTCTAATGAAATCAATTGATTCTTCTTTTTTTAAAATTGTTGGAGCTTCGTGATGTTTCTCGATTAAGAAAAAAATGAAAAAAATATTTATTGTAAAATTTATTGTTGCAGGATCTCAATAATTTTGAGCCAATATTTCTAATGAAAGCAATTGATTCTTTTATTTTTTCAATTATTTAAGCTTCGAGATGTTTCTCGATTAAGAAAAAAATGAAAAAATTATTTTTTGTAAAATTTAATGTTGCAGGATCTCATTAATTTTAAGCCAATATTTCTAATTAAAGCAATTGATTCTGCATTTTTTATATTTGTTGGAGCTTCGAGATGATTCTCGATTAAGAAAAAAATGAAACAAATTTTTAATAAAAACAAAATAAAGATGCAGGATCTCAATAATTTTAAGCCAATATTTCTAATTAAAGCAATTTATTCTGCATTTTTTATATTTGTTGGAGCTTCGAGATGATTCTCGATTAAGAAAAAATTGAATAAAATATTTATTGTAAAATTTAATGTTGCAGGATCTCATTAATTTTAAGCCAATATTTCTAATTAAAGCAATTGATTCTGCATTTTTTATATTTGTTGGAGCTTCGAGATGATTCTCGATTAAGAAAAAAATGAAACAAATTTTTAATAAAAACAAAATAAAGATGCAGGATCTCAATAATTTTAAGCCAATATTTCTAATTAAAGCAATTTATTCTGCATTTTTTATATTTGTTGGAGCTTCGAGATGATTCTCGATTAAGAAAAAATTGAATAAAATATTTATTGTAAAATTTAATGTTGCAGGATCTCATTAATTTTAAGCCAATATTTCTAATTAAAGCAATTGATTCTGCATTTTTTATATTTGTTGGAGCTTCGAGATGATTCTCGATTAAGAAAAAAATGAAACAAATTTTTAATAAAAACAAAATAAAGATGCAGGATCTCAATAATTTTAAGCCAATATTTCTAATTAAAGCAATTGATTCTGCATTTTTTATATTTGTTGGAGCTTCGAGATGATTCTCGATTAAGAAAAAAATGAAACAAATTTTTAATAAAAACAAAATAAAGATGCAGGATCTCAATAATTTTGAGCCAATATTTCTAATGAAAGCAATTGATTCTGCATTTTTTATATTTGTTGGAGCTTCGAGATGATTCTCGATTAAGAAAAAAATGAAACAAATTTTTAATAAAAAAAAATAAAGATGCAGGATCTCAATAATTTTGAGCCAATATTTCTAATGAAAGCAATTTATTCTGCATTTTTTATATTTGTTGGAGGTTGAAGATGTTTCTCGATTAAGAAAAAATTGAATAAAATATTTATTGTAAAATTTAATGTTGCAGGATCTCATTAATTTTAAGCCAATATTTCTAATTAAAGCAATTGATTCTGCATTTTTTATATTTGTTGGAGCTTCGAGATGATTCTCGATTAAGAAAAAAATGAAACAAATTTTTAATAAAAACAAAATAAAGATGCAGGATCTCAATAATTTTAAGCCAATATTTCTAATTAAAGCAATTGATTCTGCATTTTTTATATTTGTTGGAGCTTCGAGATGATTCTCGATTAAGAAAAAAATGAAACAAATTTTTAATAAAAAAAAATAAAGATGCAGGATCTCAATAATTTTAAGCCAATATTTCTAATTAAAGCAATTTATTCTGCATTTTTTATATTTGTTGGAGCTTCGAGATGATTCTCGATTAAGAAAAAATTGAATAAAATATTTATTGTAAAATTTAATGTTGCAGGATCTCATTAATTTTAAGCCAATATTTCTAATTAAAGCAATTGATTCTGCATTTTTTATATTTGTTGGAGCTTCGAGATGATTCTCGATTAAGAAAAAAATGAAACAAATTTTTAATAAAAAAAAATAAAGATGCAGGATCTCAATAATTTTGGGCCAATATTTCTGATGAAAGCAATTGAATCTGCATTTTTTATATTTGTTGGAGGTTGAAGATGTTTCTCGATTAAGAAAAAATTGAATAAAATATTTATTGTAAAATTTAATGTTGCAGGATCTCAATAATTTTGAGCCAATATTTCTAATGAAAGCAATTTATTCTGCATTTTTTATATTTGTTGGTGCTTCGAGATGATTCTCGATTAAGAAAAAAATGAAACAAATTTTTAATAAAAAAAAATAAAGATGCAGGATCTCAATAATTTTGGGCCAATATTTCTGATGAAAGCAATTTATTCTGCATTTTTTATATTTGTTGGAGCTTCGAGATGATTCTCGATTAAGAAAAAATTGAATAAAATATTTATTGTAAAATTTAATGTTGCAGGATCTCATTAATTTTAAGCCAATATTTCTAATTAAAGCAATTGATTCTGCATTTTTTATATTTGTTGGAGCTTCGAGATGATTCTCGATTAAGAAAAAAATGAAACAAATTTTTAATAAAAAAAAATAAAGATGCAGGATCTCAATAATTTTGGGCCAATATTTCTGATGAAAGCAATTGAATCTGCATTTTTTATATTTGTTGGAGCTTCGAGATGATTCTCGATTAAGAAAAAAATGAAACAAATTTTTAATAAAAAAAAATAAAGATGCAGGATCTCAATAATTTTGGGCCAATATTTTTGATGAAAGCAATTGAATCTGCATTTTTTATATTTGTTGGAGGTTGAAGATGTTTCTCGATTAAGAAAAAATTGAATAAAATATTTATTGTAAAATTTAATGTTGCAGGATCTCATTAATTTTAAGCCAATATTTCTAATTAAAGCAATTGATTCTGCATTTTTTATATTTGTTGGAGCTTCGAGATGATTCTCGATTAAGAAAAAAATGAAACAAATTTTTAATAAAAAAAAAATAAAGATGCAGGATCTCAATAATTTTAAGCCAATATTTCTAATTAAAGCAATTTATTCTGCATTTTTTATATTTGTTGGAGCTTCGAGATGATTCTCGATTAAGAAAAAATTGAATAAAATATTTATTGTAAAATTTAATGTTGCAGGATCTCATTAATTTTAAGCCAATATTTCTAATTAAAGCAATTGATTCTGCATTTTTTATATTTGTTGGAGCTTCGAGATGATTCTCGATTAAGAAAAAAATGAAACAAATTTTTAATAAAAAAAAATAAAGATGCAGGATCTCAATAATATTGGGCCAATATTTTTGATGAAAGCAATTGAATCTGCATTTTTTATATTTGTTGGAGGATGAAGATGTTTCTCGATTAAGAAAAAATTGAATAAAATATTTATTGTAAAATTTAATGTTGCAGGATCTCATTAATTTTAAGCCAATATTTCTAATTAAAGCAATTGATTCTGCATTTTTTATATTTGTTGGAGCTTCGAGATGATTCTCGATTAAGAAAAAAATGAAACAAATTTTTAATAAAAAAAAATAAAGATGCAGGATCTCAATAATTTTGGGCCAATATTTCTGATGAAAGCAATTGAATCTGCATTTTTTATATTTGTTGGAGCTTCGAGATGATTCTCGATTAAGAAAAAAATGAAACAAATTTTTAATAAAAAAAAATAAAGATGCAGGATCTCAATAATTTTGGGCCAATATTTTTGATGAAAGCAATTGAATCTGCATTTTTTATATTTGTTGGAGGTTGAAGATGTTTCTCGATTAAGAAAAAATTGAATAAAATATTTATTGTAAAATTTAATGTTGCAGGATCTCATTAATTTTAAGCCAATATTTCTAATTAAAGCAATTGATTCTGCATTTTTTATATTTGTTGGAGCTTCGAGATGATTCTCGATTAAGAAAAAAATGAAACAAATTTTTAATAAAAAAAAAATAAAGATGCAGGATCTCAATAATTTTAAGCCAATATTTCTAATTAAAGCAATTTATTCTGCATTTTTTATATTTGTTGGAGCTTCGAGATGATTCTCGATTAAGAAAAAATTGAATAAAATATTTATTGTAAAATTTAATGTTGCAGGATCTCATTAATTTTAAGCCAATATTTCTAATTAAAGCAATTGATTCTGCATTTTTTATATTTGTTGGAGCTTCGAGATGATTCTCGATTAAGAAAAAAATGAAACAAATTTTTAATAAAAAAAAATAAAGATGCAGGATCTCAATAATTTTGGGCCAATATTTTTGATGAAAGCAATTGAATCTGCATTTTTTATATTTGTTGGAGGTTGAAGATGTTTCTCGATTAAGAAAAAATTGAATAAAATATTTATTGTAAAATTTAATGTTGCAGGATCTCATTAATTTTAAGCCAATATTTCTAATTAAAGCAATTGATTCTGCATTTTTTATATTTGTTGGAGCTTCGAGATGATTCTCGATTAAGAAAAAAATGAAACAAATTTTTAATAAAAAAAAATAAAGATGCAGGATCTCAATAATTTTGGGCCAATATTTCTGATGAAAGCAATTGAATCTGCATTTTTTATATTTGTTGGAGCTTCGAGATGATTCTCGATTAAGAAAAAAATGAAACAAATTTTTAATAAAAAAAAATAAAGATGCAGGATCTCAATAATTTTGGGCCAATATTTTTGATGAAAGCAATTGAATCTGCATTTTTTATATTTGTTGGAGGTTGAAGATGTTTCTCGATTAAGAAAAAATTGAATAAAATATTTATTGTAAAATTTAATGTTGCAGGATCTCATTAATTTTAAGCCAATATTTCTAATTAAAGCAATTGATTCTGCATTTTTTATATTTGTTGGAGCTTCGAGATGATTCTCGATTAAGAAAAAAATGAAACAAATTTTTAATAAAAAAAAAATAAAGATGCAGGATCTCAATAATTTTAAGCCAATATTTCTAATTAAAGCAATTTATTCTGCATTTTTTATATTTGTTGGAGCTTCGAGATGATTCTCGATTAAGAAAAAATTGAATAAAATATTTATTGTAAAATTTAATGTTGCAGGATCTCATTAATTTTAAGCCAATATTTCTAATTAAAGCAATTGATTCTGCATTTTTTATATTTGTTGGAGCTTCGAGATGATTCTCGATTAAGAAAAAAATGAAACAAATTTTTAATAAAAAAAAATAAAGATGCAGGATCTCAATAATTTTGGGCCAATATTTTTGATGAAAGCAATTGAATCTGCATTTTTTATATTTGTTGGAGGTTGAAGATGTTTCTCGATTAAGAAAAAATTGAATAAAATATTTATTGTAAAATTTAATGTTGCAGGATCTCATTAATTTTAAGCCAATATTTCTAATTAAAGCAATTGATTCTGCATTTTTTCTATTTGTTGGAGCTTCGAGATGATTCTCGATTAAGAAAAAAATGAAACAAATTTTTAATAAAAAAAAAATGAAGATGCAGGATCTCAATAATTTTAAGCCAATATTTCTAATTAAAGCAATTTATTCTGCATTTTTTATATTTGTTGGAGCTTCGAGATGATTCTCGATTAAGAAAAAATTGAATAAAATATTTATTGTAAAATTTAATGTTGCAGGATCTCATTAATTTTAAGCCAATATTTCTAATTAAAGCAATTGATTCTGCATTTTTTATATTTGTTGGAGCTTCGAGATGATTCTCGATTAAGAAAAAAATGAAACAAATTTTTAATAAAAACAAAATAAAGATGCAGGATCTCAATAATTTTGAGCCAATATTTCTAATGAAAGCAATTGATTCTTTTATTTTTTCAATTATTTAAGCTTCGAGATGATTCTCGATTAAGAAAAAAATGAAACAAATTTTTAATAAAAACAAAATAAAGATGCAGGATCTCAATAATTTTGAGCCAATATTTCTAATGAAAGCAATTGATTCTTTTATTTTTTCAATTATTTAAGCTTCGAGATGATTCTCGATTAAGAAAAAAATGAAACAAATTTTTAATAAAAACAAAATAAAGATGCAGGATCTCAATAATTTTGAGCCAATATTTCTAATGAGAGCAATTGATTCTGCATTTTTTATATTTGTTGGAGGTTCAAGAAGTTTCTCGATTAAGAAAAAAATGAAACAAATTTTTAATAAAAACAAAATAAAGATGCAGGATCTCAATAATTTTGAGCCAATATTTCTAATGAAAGCAATTGATTCTGCATTTTTATATTTGTTGGAGGTTCAAGAAGTTTCTCGATTAAGAAAAAAATGAAACAAATTTTTAATAAAAACAAAATAAAGATGCAGGATCTCAATAATTTTGAGCCAATATTTCTAATGAAAGCAATTGATTCTTCATTTTTTAAATTTGTTGGAGCTTCGAGATGTTTCTCGATTAAGAAAAAAATGAAACAAATTTTTAACAAAAACAAAATAAAGATGCAAGATCTCAATAATTTTGCGCCAATATTTCTAATGAAAGCAATTGATTCTGCATTTTTTATATTTGTTGGAGGTTCAAGAAGTTTCTCGATTAAGAAAAAAATGAAACAAATTTTTAATAAAAACAAAATAAAGATGCAGGATCTCAATAATTTTGAGCCAATATTTCTAATGAAATCAATTGATTCTGCATTTTTTATATTTGTTGGAGCTTCGAGATGTTTCTCGATTAAGAAAAAAATGAAACAAATTTTTAATAAAAACAAAATAAAGATGCAGGATCTCAATAATTTTGAGCCAATATTTCTAATGAAAGCAATTGATTCTGCATTTTTTATATTTGTTGGAGGTTCAAGAAGTTTCTAGATTAAGAAAAAAATAAAAACAAATTTTTAATAAAAACAAAATAAAGATGCAGGATCTCAATAATTTTGCGCCAATATTTCTAATGAAAGCAATTGATTCTGCATTTTTTATATTTGTTGGAGGTTCAAGAAGTTTCTCGATTAAGAAAAAAATGAAACAAATTTTTAATAAAAACAAAATAAAGATGCAGGATCTCAATAATTTTGAGCCAATATTTCTAATGAAATCAATTGATTCTTCTTTTTTTAAAATTGTTGGAGCTTCGAGAAGTTTCTCGATTAAGAAAAAAATGAAAAAAAAATTTATTGTAAAATTTATTGTTGCAGGATCTCAATAATTTTGAGCCAATATTTCTAATGAAATCAATTGATTCTTCATTTTTTAAATTTGTTGGAGCTTCGAGATGTTTCTCGATTAAGAAAAAAATGAAACAAATTTTTAACAAAAACAAAATAAAGATGCAGGATCTCAATAATTTTGAGCCAATATTTCTAATGAAAGCAATTGATTCTTCTTTTTTTAAAATTGATTGAGCTTCGTGATGTTTCTCGATTAAGAAAAAAATGAAAAAAATATTTATTATAAAATTTAATGTTGCAGGATCTCAATAATTTTGAGCCAATATTTTTAATGAAAGCAATTCATTCTGCATTTTTTATATTTGTTGGAGGTTGAAGATGTTTCGCGATTAAGAAAAAAATGAATAAAATATTTATTGTAAAATTTAATGTTGCAGGATCTCAATAATTTTGAGCCAATATTTTTAATGAAAGCAATTCTTTCTGCATTTTTTATATTTGTTGGAGGTTGAAGATGTTTCTCGATTAAGAAAAAAATAAATAAAATATTTATTGTAAAATTTAATGTTGCAGGATCTCAATAATTTTGAGCCAATATTTTTAATGAAAGCAATTCATTCTGCATTTTTTATATTTGTTGGAGGTTGAAGATGTTTCTCGATTAAGAAAAAAATGAATAAAATATTTATTGTAAAATTTAATGTTGCAGGATCTCAATAATTTTGAGCCAATATTTTTAATGAAAGCAATTCATTCTGCATTTTTTATATTTGTTGGAGGTTGAAGATGTTTCTCGATTAAGAAAAAAATGAATAAAATATTTATTGTAAAATTTAATGTTGCAGGATCTCAATAATTTTGAGCCAATATTTCTAATGAAAGCAATTTATTCTGCATTTTTTATATTTGTTGGAGGTTGAAGATGTTTCTCGATTAAGAAAAAAATGAATAAAATATTTATTGTAAAATTTAATGTTGCAGGATCTCAATAATTTTGAGCCAATATTTTTAATGAAAGCAATTCATTCTGCATTTTTTATATTTGTTGGAGGTTGAAGATGTTTCTCGATTAAGAAAAAAAAGAAACAAATTTTTAATAAAAAAAAATAAAAATGCAGGATCTCAATAATTTTGGGCCAATATTTCTGATGAAAGCAATTTATTCTGCATTTTTTATATTTGTTGGAGGTTCAAGATGTTTCTCGATTAAGAAAAAAATGAAACAAATTTTTAATAAAAATAAATAAAAATGCAGGATCTCATTAATTTTAAGCCAATATTTCTAATTAAAGCAATTGATTCTGCATTTTTTTTATTTGTTGGAGCTTCGAGATGATTCTCGATTAAGAAAAAAATGAAACAAATTTTTAATAAAAACAAAATAAAGATGCAGGATCTCAATAATTTTGAGCCAATATTTCTAATGAAAGCAATTGATTCTGCATTTTTTATATTTGTTGGAGGTTCAAGAAGTTTCTCGATTAAGAAAAAAATGAAACAAATTTTTAATAAAAACAAAATAAAGATGCAGGATCTCAATAATTTTGAGCCAATATTTCTAATGAAATCAATTGATTCTTCATTTTTTAAAATTGTTGGAGCTTCGTGATGTTTCTCGATTAAGAAAAAAATGAAAAAAATATTTATTGTAAAATTTATTGTTGCAGGATCTCAATAATTTTGAGCCAATATTTCTAATGAAAGCAATTGATTCTTCATTTTTTAAATTTGTTGGAGCTTCGAGATGTTTCTCGATTAAGAAAAAAATGAAACAAATTTTTAACAAAAACAAAATAAAGATGCAGGATCTCAATAATTTTGCGCCAATATTTCTAATGAAAGCAATTGATTCTGCATTTTTTATATTTGTTGGAGGTACAAGAAGTTTCTCGATTAAGAAAAAAATGAAACAAATTTTTAATAAAAACAAAATAAAGATGCAGGATCTCAATAATTTTGAGCCAATATTTCTAATGAAAGCAATTGATTCTGCATTTTTTAAATTTGTTGGAGCTTCGAGATGATTCTCGATTAAGAAAAAAATGAAACAAATTTTTAATAAAAACAAAATAAAGATGCAGGATCTCAATAATTTTGAGCCAATATTTCTAATGAAATCAATTGATTCTTCATTTTTTAAATTTGTTGGAGCTTCGAGATGTTTCTCGATTAAGAAAAAAATGAAACAAATTTTTAACAAAAACAAAATAAAGATGCAGGATCTCAATAATTTTGAGCCAATATTTCTAATGAAAGCAATTGATTCTTCTTTTTTTAAAATTGTTTGAGCTTCGTGATGTTTCTCGATTAAGAAAAAAATGAAAAAAATATTTATTATAAAATTTAATGTTGCAGGATCTCAATAATTTTGAGCCAATATTTTTAATGAAAGCAATTCATTCTGCATTTTTTATATTTGTTGGAGGTTGAAGATGTTTCGCGATTAAGAAAAAAATGAATAAAATATTTATTGTAAAATTTAATGTTGCAGGATCTCAATAATTTTGAGCCAATATTTTTAATGAAAGCAATTCTTTCTGCATTTTTTATATTTGTTGGAGGTTGAAGATGTTTCTCGATTAAGAAAAAAATAAATAAAATATTTATTGTAAAATTTAATGTTGCAGGATCTCAATAATTTTGAGCCAATATTTTTAATGAAAGCAATTCATTCTGCATTTTTTATATTTGTTGGAGGTTGAAGATGTTTCTCGATTAAGAAAAAAATGAATAAAATATTTATTGTAAAATTTAATGTTGCAGGATCTCAATAATTTTGAGCCAATATTTCTAATGAAAGCAATTTATTCTGCATTTTTTATATTTGTTGGAGGTTGAAGATGTTTCTCGATTAAGAAAAAAATGAATAAAATATTTATTGTAAAATTTAATGTTGCAGGATCTCAATAATTTTGAGCCAATATTTTTAATGAAAGCAATTCATTCTGCATTTTTTATATTTGTTGGAGGTTGAAGATGTTTCTCGATTAAGAAAAAAAAGAAACAAATTTTTAATAAAAAAAAATAAAAATGCAGGATCTCAATAATTTTGGGCCAATATTTCTGATGAAAGCAATTTATTCTGCATTTTTTATATTTGTTGGAGGTTCAAGATGTTTCTCGATTAAGAAAAAAATGAAACAAATTTTTAATAAAAATAAATAAAAATGCAGGATCTCATTAATTTTAAGCCAATATTTCTAATTAAAGCAATTGATTCTGCATTTTTTTTATTTGTTGGAGCTTCGAGATGATTCTCGATTAAGAAAAAAATGAAACAAATTTTTAATAAAAACAAAATAAAGATGCAGGATCTCAATAATTTTGAGCCAATATTTCTAATGAAAGCAATTGATTCTGCATTTTTTATATTTGTTGGAGGTTCAAGAAGTTTCTCGATTAAGAAAAAAATGAAACAAATTTTTAATAAAAACAAAATAAAGATGCAGGATCTCAATAATTTTGAGCCAATATTTCTAATGAAATCAATTGATTCTTCATTTTTTAAAATTGTTGGAGCTTCGTGATGTTTCTCGATTAAGAAAAAAATGAAAAAAATATTTATTGTAAAATTTATTGTTGCAGGATCTCAATAATTTTGAGCCAATATTTCTAATGAAAGCAATTGATTCTTCATTTTTTAAATTTGTTGGAGCTTCGAGATGTTTCTCGATTAAGAAAAAAATGAAACAAATTTTTAACAAAAACAAAATAAAGATGCAGGATCTCAATAATTTTGCGCCAATATTTCTAATGAAAGCAATTGATTCTGCATTTTTTATATTTGTTGGAGGTACAAGAAGTTTCTCGATTAAGAAAAAAATGAAACAAATTTTTAATAAAAACAAAATAAAGATGCAGGATCTCAATAATTTTGAGCCAATATTTCTAATGAAAGCAATTGATTCTGCATTTTTTAAATTTGTTGGAGCTTCGAGATGATTCTCGATTAAGAAAAAAATGAAACAAATTTTTAATAAAAACAAAATAAAGATGCAGGATCTCAATAATTTTGAGCCAATATTTCTAATGAAAGCAATTGATTCTGCATTTTTTAAATTTGTTGGAGCTTCGAGATGATTCTCGATTAAGAAAAAAATGAAACAAATTTTTAATAAAAACAAAATAAAGATGCAGGATCTCAATAATTTTGAGCCAATATTTCTAATGAAAGCAATTGATTCTGCATTTTTTATATTTGTTGGAGGTTCAAGAAGTTTCTCGATTAAGAAAAAAATGAAACAAATTTTTAATAAAAACAAAATAAAGATGCAGGATCTCAATAATTTTGCGCCAATATTTCTAATGAAAGCAATTGATTCTGCATTTTTTAAATTTGTTGGAGCTTCGAGATGTTTCTCGATTAAGAAAAAAATGAAACAAATTTTTAACAAAAACAAAATAAAGATGCAGGATCTCAATAATTTTGCGCCAATATTTCTAATGAAAGCAATTGATTCTGCATTTTTTATATTTGTTGGAGGTTCAAGAATTTTCTCGATTAAGAAAAAAATGAAACAAATTTTTAATAAAAACAAAATAAAGATGCAGGATCTCAATAATTTTGCGCCAATATTTCTAATGAAAGCAATTGATTCTGCATTTTTTAAATTTGTTGGAGCTTCGAGATGTTTCTCGATTAAGAAAAAAATGAAACAAATTTTTAATAAAAACAAAATAAAGATGCAGGATCTCAATAATTTTGAGCCAATATTTCTAATGAAAGCAATTGATTCTGCATTTTTTATATTTGTTGGAGGTTCAAGAAGTTTCTCGATTAAGAAAAAAATGAAACAAATTTTTAATAAAAACAAAATAAAGATGCAGGATCTCAATAATTTTGAGCCAATATTTCTAATGAAAGCAATTGATTCTGCATTTTTTATATTTGTTGGAGGTTCAAGAAGTTTCTCGATTAAGAAAAAAATGAAACAAATTTTTAATAAAAACAAAATAAAGATGCAGGATCTCAATAATTTTGCGCCAATATTTCTAATGAAAGCAATTGATTCTGCATTTTTTAAATTTGTTGGAGCTTCGAGATGTTTCTCGATTAAGAAAAAAATGAAACAAATTTTTAATAAAAACAAAATAAAGATGCAGGATCTCAATAATTTTGCGCCAATATTTCTAATGAAAGCAATTGATTCTGCATTTTTTAAATTTGTTGGAGCTTCGAGATGTTTCTCGATTAAGAAAAAAATGAAACAAATTTTTAATAAAAACAAAATAAAGATGCAGGATCTCAATAATTTTGCGCCAATATTTCTAATGAAAGCAATTGATTCTGCATTTTTTAAATTTGTTGGAGCTTCGAGATGTTTCTCGATTAAGAAAAAAATGAAACAAATTTTTAATAAAAACAAAATAAAGATGCAGGATCTCAATAATTTTGCGCCAATATTTCTAATGAAAGCAATTGATTCTGCATTTTTTAAATTTGTTGGAGCTTCGAGATGTTTCTCGATTAAGAAAAAAATGAAACAAATTTTTAATAAAAACAAAATAAAGATGCAGGATCTCAATAATTTTGCGCCAATATTTCTAATGAAAGCAATTGATTCTGCATTTTTTAAATTTGTTGGAGCTTCGAGATGTTTCTCGATTAAGAAAAAAATGAAACAAATTTTTAATAAAAACAAAATAAAGATGCAGGATCTCAATAATTTTGAGCCAATATTTCTAATGAAAGCAATTGATTCTGCATTTTTTATATTTGTTGGAGGTTCAAGAAGTTTCTCGATTAAGAAAAAAATGAAACAAATTTTTAATAAAAACAAAATAAAGATGCAGGATCTCAATAATTTTGCGCCAATATTTCTAATGAAAGCAATTGATTCTGCATTTTTTAAATTTGTTGGAGCTTCGAGATGTTTCTCGATTAAGAAAAAAATGAAACAAATTTTTAATAAAAACAAAATAAAGATGCAGGATCTCAATAATTTTGCGCCAATATTTCTAATGAAAGCAATTGATTCTGCATTTTTTAAATTTGTTGGAGCTTCGAGATGTTTCTCGATTAAGAAAAAAATGAAACAAATTTTTAATAAAAACAAAATAAAGATGCAGGATCTCAATAATTTTGCGCCAATATTTCTAATGAAAGCAATTGATTCTGCATTTTTTAAATTTGTTGGAGCTTCGAGATGTTTCTCGATTAAGAAAAAAATGAAACAAATTTTTAATAAAAACAAAATAAAGATGCAGGATCTCAATAATTTTGCGCCAATATTTCTAATGAAAGCAATTGATTCTGCATTTTTTAAATTTGTTGGAGCTTCGAGATGTTTCTCGATTAAGAAAAAAATGAAACAAATTTTTAATAAAAACAAAATAAAGATGCAGGATCTCAATAATTTTGCGCCAATATTTCTAATGAAAGCAATTGATTCTGCATTTTTTAAATTTGTTGGAGCTTCGAGATGTTTCTCGATTAAGAAAAAAATGAAACAAATTTTTAATAAAAACAAAATAAAGATGCAGGATCTCAATAATTTTGAGCCAATATTTCTAATGAAAGCAATTGATTCTGCATTTTTTATATTTGTTGGAGGTTCAAGAAGTTTCTCGATTAAGAAAAAAATGAAACAAATTTTTAATAAAAACAAAATAAAGATGCAGGATCTCAATAATTTTGCGCCAATATTTCTAATGAAAGCAATTGATTCTGCATTTTTTAAATTTGTTGGAGCTTCGAGATGTTTCTCGATTAAGAAAAAAATGAAACAAATTTTTAATAAAAACAAAATAAAGATGCAGGATCTCAATAATTTTGCGCCAATATTTCTAATGAAAGCAATTGATTCTGCATTTTTTAAATTTGTTGGAGCTTCGAGATGTTTCTCGATTAAGAAAAAAATGAAACAAATTTTTAATAAAAACAAAATAAAGATGCAGGATCTCAATAATTTTGCGCCAATATTTCTAATGAAAGCAATTGATTCTGCATTTTTTAAATTTGTTGGAGCTTCGAGATGTTTCTCGATTAAGAAAAAAATGAAACAAATTTTTAATAAAAACAAAATAAAGATGCAGGATCTCAATAATTTTGCGCCAATATTTCTAATGAAAGCAATTGATTCTGCATTTTTTAAATTTGTTGGAGCTTCGAGATGTTTCTCGATTAAGAAAAAAATGAAACAAATTTTTAATAAAAACAAAATAAAGATGCAGGATCTCAATAATTTTGCGCCAATATTTCTAATGAAAGCAATTGATTCTGCATTTTTTAAATTTGTTGGAGCTTCGAGATGTTTCTCGATTAAGAAAAAAATGAAACAAATTTTTAATAAAAACAAAATAAAGATGCAGGATCTCAATAATTTTGAGCCAATATTTCTAATGAAAGCAATTGATTCTGCATTTTTTATATTTGTTGGAGGTTCAAGAAGTTTCTCGATTAAGAAAAAAATGAAACAAATTTTTAATAAAAACAAAATAAAGATGCAGGATCTCAATAATTTTGCGCCAATATTTCTAATGAAAGCAATTGATTCTGCATTTTTTAAATTTGTTGGAGCTTCGAGATGTTTCTCGATTAAGAAAAAAATGAAACAAATTTTTAACAAAAACAAAATAAAGATGCAGGATCTCAATAATTTTGCGCCAATATTTCTAATGAAAGCAATTGATTCTGCATTTTTTAAATTTGTTGGAGCTTCGAGATGTTTCTCGATTAAGAAAAAAATGAAACAAATTTTTAACAAAAACAAAATAAAGATGCAGGATCTCAATAATTTTGCGCCAATATTTCTAATGAAAGCAATTGATTCTGCATTTTTTATATTTGTTGGAGGTTCAAGAAGTTTCTCGATTAAGAAAAAAATGAAACAAATTTTTAATAAAAACAAAATAAAGATGCAGGATCTCAATAATTTTGCGCCAATATTTCTAATGAAAGCAATTGATTCTGCATTTTTTAAATTTGTTGGAGCTTCGAGATGTTTCTCGATTAAGAAAAAAATGAAACAAATTTTTAACAAAAACAAAATAAAGATGCAGGATCTCAATAATTTTGCGCCAATATTTCTAATGAAAGCAATTGATTCTGCATTTTTTATATTTGTTGGAGGTTCAAGAAGTTTCTCGATTAAGAAAAAAATGAAACAAATTTTTAATAAAAACAAAATAAAGATGCAGGATCTCAATAATTTTGCGCCAATATTTCTAATGAAAGCAATTGATTCTGCATTTTTTAAATTTGTTGGAGCTTCGAGATGTTTCTCGATTAAGAAAAAAATGAAACAAATTTTTAACAAAAACAAAATAAAGATGCAGGATCTCAATAATTTTGAGCCAATATTTCTAATGAAAGCAATTGATTCTGCATTTTTTATATTTGTTGGAGGTTCAAGAAGTTTCTCGATTAAGAAAAAAATGAAACAAATTTTTAATAAAAACAAAATAAAGATGCAGGATCTCAATAATTTTGCGCCAATATTTCTAATGAAAGCAATTGATTCTGCATTTTTTATATTTGTTGGAGGTTCAAGAAGTTTCTCGATTAAGAAAAAAATGAAACAAATTTTTAACAAAAACAAAATAAAGATGCAGGATCTCAATAATTTTGAGCCAATATTTCTAATGAAAGCAATTGATTCTGCATTTTTTAAATTTGTTGGAGCTTCGAGATGTTTCTCGATTAAGAAAAAAATGAAACAAATTTTTAACAAAAACAAAATAAAGATGCAGGATCTCAATAATTTTGCGCCAATATTTCTAATGAAAGCAATTGATTCTGCATTTTTTATATTTGTTGGAGGTTCAAGAAGTTTCTCGATTAAGAAAAAAATGAAACAAATTTTTAATAAAAACAAAATAAAGATGCAGGATCTCAATAATTTTGCGCCAATATTTCTATTGAAAGCAATTGATTCTGCATTTTTTATATTTGTTGGAGGTTCAAGAAGTTTCTCGATTAAGAAAAAAATGAAACAAATTTTTAACAAAAACAAAATAAAGATGCAGGATCTCAATAATTTTGAGCCAATATTTCTAATGAAAGCAATTGATTCTGCATTTTTTAAATTTGTTGGAGCTTCGAGATGTTTCTCGATTAAGAAAAAAATGAAACAAATTTTTAACAAAAACAAAATAAAGATGCAGGATCTCAATAATTTTGCGCCAATATTTCTAATGAAAGCAATTGATTCTGCATTTTTTAAATTTGTTGGAGCTTCGAGATGTTTCTCGATTAAGAAAAAAATGAAACAAATTTTTAACAAAAACAAAATAAAGATGCAGGATCTCAATAATTTTGAGCCAATATTTCTAATGAAAGCAATTAATTCTTCATTTTTTAAATTTGTTGGAGCTTCGAGATGTTTCTCGATTAAGAAAAAAATGAAACAAATTTTTAATAAAAACAAAATAAAGATGCAGGATCTCAATAATTTTGAGCCAATATTTCTAATGAAAGCAATTGATTCTTTTATTTTTTCAATTATTTAAGCTTCGAGATGTTTCTCGATTAAGAAAAAAATGAAAAAATTATTTTTTGTAAAATTTAATGTTGCAGGATCTCAATAATTTTGCGCCAATATTTCTAATGAAAGCAATTCATTCTGCATTTTTTATATTTGTTGGAGGTTGAAGATGTTTCTCGATTAAGAAAAAAATGAATAAAATATTTATTGTAAAATTTAATGTTGCAGGATCTCAATAATTTTGGGCCAATATTTCTGATGAAAGCAATTGAATCTGCATTTTTTATATTTGTTGGAGGTTGAAGATGTTTCTCGATTAAGAAAAAAATGAATAAAATATTTATTGTAAAATTTAATGTTGCAGGATCTCAATAATTTTGAGCCAATATTTTTAATGAAAGCAATTCATCTGCATTTTTTATATTTGTTGGAGGTTGAAGATGTTTCTCGATTAAGAAAAAAAAGAAACAAATTTTTAATAAAAAAAAATAAAAATGCAGGATCTCAATAATTTTGGGCCAATATTTCTGATGAAATCAATTTATTCTGCATTTTTTATATTTGTTGGAGGTTCAAGATGTTTCTCGATTAAGAAAAAAATGAAACAAATTTTTAATAAAAATAAATAAAAATGCAGGATCTCATTAATTTTAAGCCAATATTTCTAATTAAAGCAATTGATTCTGCATTTTTTATATTTGTTGGAGCTTCGAGATGATTCTCGATTAAGAAAAAAATGAAACAAATTTTTAATAAAAAAAAATAAAGATGCAGGATCTCAATAATTTTGAGCCAATATTTCTAATGAAAGCAATTGATTCTTCTTTTTTTAAAATTGTTTGAGCTTCGTGATGTTTCTCGATTAAGAAAAAAATGAAAAAAATATTTATTATAAAATTTAATGTTGCAGGATCTCAATAATTTTGGGCCAATATTTCTGATGAAAGCAATTGAATCTGCATTTTTTATATTTGTTGGAGGTTGAAGATGTTTCTCGATTAAGAAAAAAATGAATAAAATATTTATTGTAAAATTTAATGTTGCAGGATCTCAATAATTTTGAGCCAATATTTCTAATGAAAGCAATTCATTCTTCTTTTTTTAAAATTGTTGGAGCTTCATGATGTTTCTCGATTAAGAAAAAAATGAAACAAATTTTTAATAAAAACAAAATAAAGATGCAGGATCTCAATAATTTTGAGCCAATATTTCTAATGAAAGCAATTTATTCTGCATTTTTTATATTTGTTGGAGGTTGAAGATGTTTCTCGATTAAGAAAAAAATGAATAAAATATTTATTGTAAAATTTAATGTTGCAGGATCTCAATAATTTTGAGCCAATATTTCTAATGAAAGCAATTCATTCTTCTTTTTTTAAAATTGTTGGAGCTTCATGATGTTTCTCGATTAAGAAAAAAATGAAACAAATTTTTAATAAAAACAAAATAAAGATGCAGGATCTCAATAATTTTGAGCCAATATTTCTAATGAAAGCAATTTATTCTGCATTTTTTATATTTGTTGGAGGTTGAAGATGTTTCTCGATTAAGAAAAAAATGAATAAAATATTTATTGTAAAATTTAATGTTGCAGGATCTCAATAATTTTGAGCCAATATTTTTAATGAAAGCAATTCTTTCTGCATTTTTTATATTTGTTGGAGGTTGAAGATGTTTCTCGATTAAGAAAAAAATGAAACAAATTTTTAATAAAAACAAAATAAAGATGCAGGATCTCAATAATTTTGAGCCAATATTTCTAATGAAAGCAATTTATTCTGCATTTTTTATATTTGTTGGAGGTTGAAGATGTTTCTCGATTAAGAAAAAAATGAATAAAATATTTATTGTAAAATTTAATGTTGCAGGATCTCAATAATTTTGAGCCAATATTTCTAATGAAAGCAATTCATTCTTCTTTTTTTAAAATTGTTGGAGCTTCATGATGTTTCTCGATTAAGAAAAAAATGAAACAAATTTTTAATAAAAACAAAATAAAGATGCAGGATCTCAATAATTTTGAGCCAATATTTCTAATGAAAGCAATTGATTCTGCATTTTTTAAATTTGTTGGAGCTTCGAGATGTTTCTCGATTAAGAAAAAAATGAAACAAATTTTTAACAAAAACAAAATAAAGATGCAGGATCTCAATAATTTTGCGCCAATATTTCTAATGAAAGCAATTGATTCTGCATTTTTTATATTTGTTGGAGGTTCAAGAAGTTTCTCGATTAAGAAAAAAATGAAACAAATTTTTAATAAAAACAAAATAAAGATGCAGGATCTCAATAATTTTGAGCCAATATTTCTAATGAAAGCAATTAATTCTTCATTTTTTAAATTTGTTGGAGCTTCGAGATGTTTCTCGATTAAGAAAAAAATGAAACAAATTTTTAATAAAAACAAAATAAAGATGCAGGATCTCAATAATTTTGAGCCAATATTTCTAATGAAAGCAATTGATTCTTTTATTTTTTCAATTATTTAAGCTTCGAGATGTTTCTCGATTAAGAAAAAAATGAAAAAATTATTTTTTGTAAAATTTAATGTTGCAGGATCTCAATAATTTTGCGCCAATATTTCTAATGAAAGCAATTCATTCTGCATTTTTTATATTTGTTGGAGGTTGAAGATGTTTCTCGATTAAGAAAAAAATGAATAAAATATTTATTGTAAAATTTAATGTTGCAGGATCTCAATAATTTTGAGCCAATATTTTTAATGAAAGCAATTCATCTGCATTTTTTATATTTGTTGGAGGTTGAAGATGTTTCTCGATTAAGAAAAAAAAGAAACAAATTTTTAATAAAAAAAAATAAAAATGCAGGATCTCAATAATTTTGGGCCAATATTTCTGATGAAATCAATTTATTCTGCATTTTTTATATTTGTTGGAGGTTCAAGATGTTTCTCGATTAAGAAAAAAATGAAACAAATTTTTAATAAAAATAAATAAAAATGCAGGATCTCATTAATTTTAAGCCAATATTTCTAATTAAAGCAATTGATTCTGCATTTTTTATATTTGTTGGAGCTTCGAGATGATTCTCGATTAAGAAAAAAATGAAACAAATTTTTAATAAAAAAAAATAAAGATGCAGGATCTCAATAATTTTGCGCCAATATTTCTAATGAAAGCAATTCATTCTTCTTTTTTTAAATTTGTTGGAGCTTCGAGATGTATCTCGATTAAGAAAAAAATGAAACAAATTTTTAACAAAAACAAAATAAAGATGCAGGATCTCAATAATTTTGCGCCAATATTTCTAATGAAAGCAATTGATTCTGCATTTTTTATATTTGTTGGAGGTTCAAGAAGTTTCTCGATTAAGAAAAAAATGAAACAAATTTTTAATAAAAACAAAATAAAGATGCAGGATCTCAATAATTTTGAGCCAATATTTCTAATGAAAGCAATTAATTCTTCATTTTTTAAATTTGTTGGAGCTTCGAGATGTTTCTCGATTAAGAAAAAAATGAAACAAATTTTTAATAAAAACAAAATAAAGATGCAGGATCTCAATAATTTTGAGCCAATATTTCTAATGAAAGCAATTGATTCTGCATTTTTTATATTTGTTGGAGCTTCGAGATGATTCTCGATTAAGAAAAAAATGAAACAAATTTTTAATAAAAAAAAATAAAGATGCAGGATCTCAATAATTTTGCGCCAATATTTCTAATGAAAGCAATTCATTCTGCATTTTTTATATTTGTTGGAGGTTGAAGATGTTTCTCGATTAAGAAAAAAATGAATAAAATATTTATTGTAAAATTTAATGTTGCAGGATCTCAATAATTTTGAGCCAATATTTCTAATGAAAGCAATTGATTCTTCTTTTTTTAAAATTGTTTGAGCTTCGTGATGTTTCTCGATTAAGAAAAAAATGAAAAAAATATTTATTATAAAATTTAATGTTGCAGGATCTCAATAATTTTGGGCCAATATTTCTGATGAAAGCAATTGAATCTGCATTTTTTATATTTGTTGGAGGTTGAAGATGTTTCTCGATTAAGAAAAAAATGAATAAAATATTTATTGTAAAATTTAATGTTGCAGGATCTCAATAATTTTGAGCCAATATTTCTAATGAAAGCAATTCATTCTTCTTTTTTTAAAATTGTTGGAGCTTCATGATGTTTCTCGATTAAGAAAAAAATGAAACAAATTTTTAATAAAAACAAAATAAAGATGCAGGATCTCAATAATTTTGAGCCAATATTTCTAATGAAAGCAATTTATTCTGCATTTTTTATATTTGTTGGAGGTTGAAGATGTTACTCGATTAAGAAAAAAATGAATAAAATATTTATTGTAAAATTTAATGTTGAAGGATCTCAATAATTTTGAGCCAATATTTCTAATGAAAGCAATTCATTCTTCTTTTTTTAAAATTGTTGGAGCTTCATGATGTTTCTCGATTAAGAAAAAAATGAAACAAATTTTTAATAAAAACAAAATAAAGATGCAGGATCTCAATAATTTTGAGCCAATATTTCTAATGAAAGCAATTTATTCTGCATTTTTTATATTTGTTGGAGGTTGAAGATGTTTCTCGATTAAGAAAAAAATGAATAAAATATTTATTGTAAAATTTAATGTTGCAGGATCTCAATAATTTTGAGCCAATATTTTTAATGAAAGCAATTCTTTCTGCATTTTTTATATTTGTTGGAGGTTGAAGATGTTTCTCGATTAAGAAAAAAATGAAACAAATTTTTAATAAAAACAAAATAAAGATGCAGGATCTCAATAATTTTGAGCCAATATTTCTAATGAAAGCAATTGATTCTGCATTTTTTAAATTTGTTGGAGCTTCGAGATGTTTCTCGATTAAGAAAAAAATGAAACAAATTTTTAACAAAAACAAAATAAAGATGCAGGATCTCAATAATTTTGAGCCAATATTTTTAATGAAAGCAATTCATTCTGCATTTTTTATATTTGTTGGAGGTTCAAGAAGTTTCTCGATTAAGAAAAAAATGAAACAAATTTTTAATAAAAACAAAATAAAGATGCAGGATCTCAATAATTTTGCGCCAATATTTCTAATGAAAGCAATTGATTCTGCATTTTTTATATTTGTTGGAGGTTCAAGAAGTTTCTCGATTAAGAAAAAAATGAAACAAATTTTTAACAAAAACAAAATAAAGATGCAGGATCTCAATAATTTTGAGCCAATATTTCTAATGAAAGCAATTGATTCTGCATTTTTTAAATTTGTTGGAGCTTCGAGATGTTTCTCGATTAAGAAAAAAATGAAACAAATTTTTAACAAAAACAAAATAAAGATGCAGGATCTCAATAATTTTGCGCCAATATTTCTAATGAAAGCAATTGATTCTGCATTTTTTATATTTGTTGGAGGTTCAAGAAGTTTCTCGATTAAGAAAAAAATGAAACAAATTTTTAATAAAAACAAAATAAAGATGCAGGATCTCAATAATTTTGAGCCAATATTTCTAATGAAAGCAATTGATTCTTCATTTTTTAAATTTGTTGGAGCTTCGAGATGTTTCTCGATTAAGAAAAAAATGAAACAAATTTTTAATAAAAACAAAATAAAGATGCAGGATCTCAATAATTTTGGGCCAATATTTCTGATGAAATCAATTTATTCTGCATTTTTTATATTTGTTGGAGGTTGAAGATGTTTCTCGATTAAGAAAAAAATGAATAAAATATTTATTGTAAAATTTAATGTTGCAGGATCTCAATAATTTTGCGCCAATATTTCTAATGAAAGCAATTCATTCTGCATTTTTTATATTTGTTGGAGGTTGAAGATGTTTCTCGATTAAGAAAAAAATGAATAAAATATTTATTGTAAAATTTAATGTTGCAGGATCTCAATAATTTTGAGCCAATATTTTTAATGAAAGCAATTCATCTGCATTTTTTATATTTGTTGGAGGTTGAAGATGTTTCTCGATTAAGAAAAAAAAGAAACAAATTTTTAATAAAAAAAAATAAAAATGCAGGATCTCAATAATTTTGGGCCAATATTTCTGATGAAATCAATTTATTCTGCATTTTTTATATTTGTTGGAGGTTCAAGATGTTTCTCGATTAAGAAAAAAATGAAACAAATTTTTAATAAAAATAAATAAAAATGCAGGATCTCATTAATTTTAAGCCAATATTTCTAATTAAAGCAATTGATTCTGCATTTTTTATATTTGTTGGAGCTTCGAGATGATTCTCGATTAAGAAAAAAATGAAACAAATTTTTAATAAAAAAAAATAAAGATGCAGGATCTCAATAATTTTGAGCCAATATTTCTAATGAAAGCAATTGATTCTTCTTTTTTTAAAATTGTTTGAGCTTCGTGATGTTTCTCGATTAAGAAAAAAATGAAAAAAATATTTATTATAAAATTTAATGTTGCAGGATCTCAATAATTTTGGGCCAATATTTCTGATGAAAGCAATTGAATCTGCATTTTTTATATTTGTTGGAGGTTGAAGATGTTTCTCGATTAAGAAAAAAATGAATAAAATATTTATTGTAAAATTTAATGTTGCAGGATCTCAATAATTTTGAGCCAATATTTCTAATGAAAGCAATTTATTCTGCATTTTTTATATTTGTTGGAGGTTGAAGATGTTTCTCGATTAAGAAAAAAATGAATAAAATATTTATTGTAAAATTTAATGTTGCAGGATCTCAATAATTTTGAGCCAATATTTCTAATGAAAGCAATTCATTCTTCTTTTTTTAAAATTGTTGGAGCTTCATGATGTTTCTCGATTAAGAAAAAAATGAAACAAATTTTTAATAAAAACAAAATAAAGATGCAGGATCTCAATAATTTTGAGCCAATATTTCTAATGAAAGCAATTTATTCTGCATTTTTTATATTTGTTGGAGGTTGAAGATGTTTCTCGATTAAGAAAAAAATGAATAAAATATTTATTGTAAAATTTAATGTTGCAGGATCTCAATAATTTTGAGCCAATATTTCTAATGAAAGCAATTCATTCTTCTTTTTTTAAAATTGTTGGAGCTTCATGATGTTTCTCGATTAAGAAAAAAATGAAACAAATTTTTAATAAAAACAAAATAAAGATGCAGGATCTCAATAATTTTGAGCCAATATTTCTAATGAAAGCAATTTATTCTGCATTTTTTATATTTGTTGGAGGTTGAAGATGTTTCTCGATTAAGAAAAAAATGAATAAAATATTTATTGTAAAATTTAATGTTGCAGGATCTCAATAATTTTGAGCCAATATTTTTAATGAAAGCAATTCTTTCTGCATTTTTTATATTTGTTGGAGGTTGAAGATGTTTCTCGATTAAGAAAAAAATGAAACAAATTTTTAATAAAAAAAAATAAAGATGCAGGATCTCAATAATTTTGGGCCAATATTTCTGATGAAAGCAATTGAATCTCCATTTTTTATATTTGTTGGAGGTTGAAGATGTTTCTCGATTAAGAAAAAATTGAATAAAATATTTATTGTAAAATTTAATGTTGCAGGATCTCAATAATTTTGAGCCAATATTTCTAATGAAAGCAATTTATTCTGCATTTTTTATATTTGTTGGAGGTTCAAGATGTTTCTCGATTAAGAAAAAAATGAAACAAATTTTTAATAAAAATAAATAAAAATGCAGGATCTCATTAATTTTAAGCCAATATTTCTAATTAAAGCAATTGATTCTGCATTTTTTATATTTGTTGGAGGTTGAAGATGTTTCTCGATTAAGAAAAAAATGAATAAAATATTTATTGTAAAATTTAATGTTGCAGGATCTCATTAATTTTAAGCCAATATTTCTAATTAAAGCAATTGATTCTTTTACTTTTTCAATTATTTAAGCTTCGAGATGTTTCTCGATTAAGAAAAAAATGAATAAAATATTTATTGTAAAATTTAATGTTGCAGGATCTCAATAATTTTGAGCCAATATTTTTAATGAAAGCAATTCATTCTGCATTTTTTATATTTGTTGGAGGTTGAAGATGTTTCTCGATTAAGAAAAAAAAGAAACAAATTTTTAATAAAAAAAAATAAAAATGCAGGATCTCAATAATTTTGGGCCAATATTTTTGATGAAAGCAATTTATTCTGCATTTTTTATATTTGTTGGAGGTTCAAGATGTTTCTCGATTAAGAAAAAAATGAAACAAATTTTTAATAAAAAAAAATAAAGATGCAGGATCTCAATAATTTTGGGCCAATATTTCTGATGAAAGCAATTGAATCTGCATTTTTTATATTTGTTGGAGGTTGAAGATGTTTCTCGATTAAGAAAAAAATGAATAAAATATTTATTGTAAAATTTAATGTTGCAGGATCTCAAAAATTTTGAGCCAATATTTCTAATGAAAGCAATTCATTCTTCTTTTTTTAAAATTGTTGGAGCTTCATGATGTTTCTCGATTAAGAAAAAAATGAAACAAATTTTTAATAAAAACAAAATAAAGATGCAGGATCTCAATAATTTTGAGCCAATATTTCTAATGAAAGCAATTGATTCTTCTTTTTTTAAAATTGTTTGAGCTTCGTGATGTTTCTCGATTAAGAAAAAAATGAAAAAAATTTTTAATAAAAACAAAATAAAGATGCAGGATCTCAATAATTTTGAGCCAATATTTCTAATGAAAGCAATTGATTCTTCTTTTTTTAAAATTGTTTGAGCTTCGTGATGTTTCTCGATTAAGAAAAAAATGAAACAAATTTTTAATAAAAACAAAATAAAGATGCAGGATCTCAATAATTTTGGGCCAATATTTCTGATGAAAGCAATTGAATCTGCATTTTTTATATTTGTTGGAGGTTGAAGATGTTTCTCGATTAAGAAAAAAATGAATAAAATATTTATTGTAAAATTTAATGTTGCAGGATCTCAATAATTTTGAGCCAATATATCTAATGAAAGCAATTCATTCTTCTTTTTTTAAAATTGTTGGAGCTTCATGATGTTTCTCGATTAAGAAAAAAATGAAACAAATTTTTAATAAAAACAAAATAAAGATGCAGGATCTCAATAATTTTGAGCCAATATTTCTAATGAAAGCAATTGATTCTTCTTTTTTTAAAATTGTTTGAGCTTCGTGATGTTTCTCGATTAAGAAAAAAATGAAAAAAATATTTATTATAAAATTTAATGTTGCAGGATCTCAATAATTTTGAGCCAATATTTCTAATGAAAGCAATTCATTCTTCTTTTTTTAAAATTGTTGGTGCTTCATGATGTTTCTCGATTAAGAAAAAAATGAAACAAATTTTTAATAAAAACAAAATAAAGATGCAGGATCTCAATAATTTTGCGCCAATATTTCTAATGAAAGCAATTGATTCTGCATTTTTTATATTTGTTGGAGGTTGAAGATGTTTCTCGATTAAGAAAAAAATGAAACAAATTTTTAATAAAAAAAAATAAAGATGCAGGATCTCAATAATTTTGGGCCAATATTTCTGATGAAAGCAATTGAATCTGCATTTTTTATATTTGTTGGAGGTTGAAGATGTTTCTCGATTAAGAAAAAATTGAATAAAATATTTATTGTAAAATTTAATGTTGCAGGATCTCAATAATTTTGAGCCAATATTTTTAATGAAAGCAATTCATTCTGCATTTTTTATATTTGTTGGAGGTTCAAGATGTTTCTCGATTAAGAAAAAAATGAAACAAATTTTTAATAAAAATAAATAAAAATGCAGGATCTCATTAATTTTAAGCCAATATTTCTAATTAAAGCAATTGATTCTGCATTTTTTATATTTGTTGGAGCTTCGAGATGATTCTCGATTAAGAAAAAAATGAAACAAATTTTTAATAAAAACAAAATAAAGATGCAGGATCTCAATAATTTTGAGCCAATATTTCTAATGAAATCAATTGATTCTTCTTTTTTTAAAATTGTTGGAGCTTCGTGATGTTTCTCGATTAAGAAAAAAATGAAAAAATCATTTATTGTAAAATTTATTGTTGCAGGATCTCAATAATTTTGAGCCAATATTTCTAATGAAAGCAATTGATTCTTTTATTTTTTCAATTATTTAAGCTTCGAGATGTTTCTCGATTAAGAAAAAAATGAAAAAATTATTTTTTGTAAAATTTAATGTTGCAGGATCTCAATAATTTTGAGCCAATATTTCTAATGAAAGCAATTGATTCTTTTATTTTTTCAATTATTTAAGCTTCGAGATGTTTCTCGATTAAGAAAAAAATGAAAAAATTATTTTTTGTAAAATTTAATGTTGCAGGATCTCAATAATTTTGAGCCAATATTTCTAATGAAAGCAATTGATTCTTTTATTTTTAAATTTGTTGGAGGTTGAAGATGTTTCTCGATTAAGAAAAAAATGAAACAAATTTTTAATAAAAAAAAATAAAGATGCAGGATCTCAATAATTTTGGGCCAATATTTCTGATGAAAGCAATTGAATCTCCATTTTTTATATTTGTTGGAGGTTGAAGATGTTTCTCGATTAAGAAAAAATTGAATAAAATATTTATTGTAAAATTTAATGTTGCAGGATCTCAATAATTTTGAGCCAATATTTCTAATGAAAGCAATTTATTCTGCATTTTTTATATTTGTTGGAGGTTCAAGATGTTTCTCGATTAAGAAAAAAATGAAACAAATTTTTAATAAAAATAAATAAAAATGCAGGATCTCATTAATTTTAAGCCAATATTTCTAATTAAAGCAATTGATTCTGCATTTTTTATATTTGTTGGAGGTTCAAGATGTTTCTCGATTAAGAAAAAAATGAAACAAATTTTTAATAAAAACAAAATAAAGATGCAGGATCTCAATAATTTTGAGCCAATATTTCTAATGAAATCAATTGATTCTTTTATTTTTAAATTTGTTGGAGGTTGAAGATGTTTCTCGATTAAGAAAAAATTGAATAAAATATTTATTGTAAAATTTAATGTTGCAGGATCTCAATAATTTTGGGCCAATATTTCTGATGAAAGCAATTGAATCTCCATTTTTTATATTTGTTGGAGGTTGAAGATGTTTCTCGATTAAGAAAAAAATGAAACAAATTTTTAATAAAAAAAAATAAAGATGCAGGATCTCAATAATTTTGGGCCAATATTTCTGATGAAAGCAATTGAATCTCCATTTTTTATATTTGTTGGAGGTTGAAGATGTTTCTCGATTAAGAAAAAATTGAATAAAATATTTATTGTAAAATTTAATGTTGCAGGATCTCAATAATTTTGAGCCAATATTTCTAATGAAAGCAATTGATTCTTTTATTTTTTCAATTATTTAAGCTTCGAGATGTTTCTCGATTAAGAAAAAAATGAAAAAATTATTTTTTGTAAAATTTAATGTTGCAGGATCTCAATAATTTTGAGCCAATATTTCTAATGAAAGCAATTGATTCTTTTATTTTTTCAATTATTTAAGCTTCGAGATGTTTCTCGATTAAGAAAAAAATGAATAAAATATTTATTGTAAAATTTAATGTTGCAGGATCTCATTAATTTTAAGCCAATATTTCTAATTAAAGCAATTTATTCTGCATTTTTTATATTTGTTGGAGGTTCAAGATGTTTCTCGATTAAGAAAAAAATGAAACAAATTTTTAATAAAAACAAAATAAAGATGCAGGATCTCAATAATTTTGAGCCAATATTTCTAATGAAATCAATTGATTCTTTTATTTTTAAATTTGTTGGAGGTTGAAGATGTTTCTCGATTAAGAAAAAATTGAATAAAATATTTATTGTAAAATTTAATGTTGCAGGATCTCAATAATTTTGAGCCAATATTTCTAATGAAAGCAATTTATTCTGCATTTTTTATATTTGTTGGAGGTTGAAGATGTTTCTCGATTAAGAAAAAAATAAAACAAATTTTTAATAAAAAAAAATAAAGATGCAGGATCTCAATAATTTTGGGCCAATATTTCTGATGAAAGCAATTGAATCTCCATTTTTTATATTTGTTGGAGGTTGAAGATGTTTCTCGATTAAGAAAAAATTGAATAAAATATTTATTGTAAAATTTAATGTTGCAGGATCTCAATAATTTTGAGCCAATATTTCTAATGAAAGCAATTTATTCTGCATTTTTTATATTTGTTGGAGGTTCAAGATGTTTCTCGATTAAGAAAAAAATGAAACAAATTTTTAATAAAAACAAAATAAAGATGCAGGATCTCAATAATTTTGAGCCAATATTTCTAATGAAATCAATTGATTCTTCTTTTTTTAAAATTGTTGGAGCTTCGTGATGTTTCTCGATTAAGAAAAAAATGAAAAAATCATTTATTGTAAAATTTATTGTTGCAGGATCTCAATAATTTTGAGCCAATATTTCTAATGAAAGCAATTGATTCTTTTATTTTTTCAATTATTTAAGCTTCGAGATGTTTCTCGATTAAGAAAAAAATGAAAAAATTATTTTTTGTAAAATTTAATGTTGCAGGATCTCAATAATTTTGAGCCAATATTTCTAATGAAAGCAATTGATTCTTTTATTTTTTCAATTATTTAAGCTTCGAGATGTTTCTCGATTAAGAAAAAAATGAAAAAATTATTTTTTGTAAAATTTAATGTTGCAGGATCTCAATAATTTTGAGCCAATATTTCTAATGAAAGCAATTGATTCTTTTATTTTTAAATTTGTTGGAGGTTGAAGATGTTTCTCGATTAAGAAAAAAATGAAACAAATTTTTAATAAAAAAAAATAAAGATGCAGGATCTCAATAATTTTGGGCCAATATTTCTGATGAAAGCAATTGAATCTCCATTTTTTATATTTGTTGGAGGTTGAAGATGTTTCTCGATTAAGAAAAAAATGAATAAAATATTTATTGTAAAATTTAATGTTGCAGGATCTCAAAAATTTTGAGCCAATATTTCTAATGAAAGCAATTCATTCTTCTTTTTTTAAAATTGTTGGAGCTTCATGATGTTTCTCGATTAAGAAAAAAATGAAACAAATTTTTAATAAAAACAAAATAAAGATGCAGGATCTCAATAATTTTGAGCCAATATTTCTAATGAAAGCAATTGATTCTTCTTTTTTTAAAATTGTTTGAGCTTCGTGATGTTTCTCGATTAAGAAAAAAATGAAACAAATTTTTAATAAAAACAAAATAAAGATGCAGGATCTCAATAATTTTGAGCCAATATTTCTAATGAAAGCAATTCATTCTTCTTTTTTTAAAATTGTTGGAGCTTCATGATGTTTCTCGATTAAGAAAAAAATGAAATTTTTATTGTAAAATTTAATGTTGCAGGATCTCAATAATTTTGAGCCAATATTTTTAATGAAAGCAATTCATTCTGCATTTTTTATATTTGTTGGAGGTTGAAGATGTTTCTCGATTAAGAAAAAAATGAATAAAATATTTATTGTAAAATTTAATGTTGCAGGATCTCAATAATTTTGAGCCAATATTTCTAATGAAAGCAATTCATTCTTCTTTTTTTAAAATTGTTGGTGCTTCATGATGTTTCTCGATTAAGAAAAAAATGAAACAAATTTTTAATAAAAACAAAATAAAGATGCAGGATCTCAATAATTTTGAGCCAATATTTTTAATGAAAGCAATTCATTCTGCATTTTTTATATTTGTTGGAGGTTGAAGATGTTTCTCGATTAAGAAAAAAATGAAACAAATTTTTAATAAAAAAAAATAAAGATGCAGGATCTAAATAATTTTGGGCCAATATTTCTGATGAAAGCAATTGAATCTGCATTTTTTATATTTGTTGGAGGTTGAAGATGTTTCTCGATTAAGAAAAAATTGAATAAAATATTTATTGTAAAATTTAATGTTGCAGGATCTCAATAATTTTGAGCCAATATATCTAATGAAAGCAATTCATTCTTCTTTTTTTAAAATTGTTGGAGCTTCATGATGTTTCTCGATTAAGAAAAAAATGAAACAAATTTTTAATAAAAACAAAATAAAGATGCAGGATCTCAATAATTTTGAGCCAATATTTCTAATGAAAGCAATTCATTCTTCTTTTTTTAAAATTGTTGGTGCTTCATGATGTTTCTCGATTAAGAAAAAAATGAAACAAATTTTTAATAAAAACAAAATAAAGATGCAGGATCTCAATAATTTTGAGCCAATATTTTTAATGAAAGCAATTCATTCTGCATTTTTTATATTTGTTGGAGGTTGAAGATGTTTCTCGATTAAGAAAAAAATGAAACAAATTTTTAATAAAAACAAAATAAAGATGCAGGATCTCAATAATTTTGAGCCAATATTTTTAATGAAAGCAATTCATTCTGCATTTTTTATATTTGTTGGAGGTTCAAGATGTTTCTCGATTAAGAAAAAAATGAAACAAATTTTTAATAAAAATAAATAAAAATGCAGGATCTCATTAATTTTAAGCCAATATTTCTAATTAAAGCAATTGATTCTGCATTTTTTATATTTGTTGGAGCTTCGAGATGATTCTCGATTAAGAAAAAAATGAAACAAATTTTTAATAAAAAAAAATAAAGATGCAGGATCTCAATAATTTTGGGCCAATATTTCTGATGAAAGCAATTGAATCTGCATTTTTTATATTTGTTGGAGGTTGAAGATGTTTCTCGATTAAGAAAAAAATGAATAAAATATTTATTGTAAAATTTAATGTTGCAGGATCTCAATAATTTTGAGCCAATATATCTAATGAAAGCAATTCATTCTTCTTTTTTTAAAATTGTTGGAGCTTCATGATGTTTCTCGATTAAGAAAAAAATGAAACAAATTTTTAATAAAAACAAAATAAAGATGCAGGATCTCAATAATTTTGAGCCAATATTTCTAATGAAAGCAATTGATTCTTCTTTTTTTAAAATTGTTTGAGCTTCGTGATGTTTCTCGATTAAGAAAAAAATGAAACAAATTTTTAATAAAAACAAAATAAAGATGCAGGATCTCAATAATTTTGAGCCAATATTTTTAATGAAAGCAATTCATTCTTCTTTTTTTAAAATTGTTGGTGCTTCATGATGTTTCTCGATTAAGAAAAAAATGAAACAAATTTTTAATAAAAACAAAATAAAGATGCAGGATCTCAATAATTTTGAGCCAATATTTTTAATGAAAGCAATTCATTCTGCATTTTTTATATTTGTTGGAGGTTGAAGATGTTTCTCGATTAAGAAAAAAATGAAAAAAATATTTATTATAAAATTAAATGTTGCAGGATCTCAATAATTTTGAGCCAATATTTCTAATGAAAGCAATTCATTCTTCTTTTTTTAAAATTGTTGGTGCTTCATGATGTTTCTCGATTAAGAAAAAAATGAAACAAATTTTTAATAAAAACAAAATAAAGATGCAGGATCTCAATAATTTTGAGCCAATATTTTTAATGAAAGCAATTCATTCTGCATTTTTTATATTTGTTGGAGGTTGAAGATGTTTCTCGATTAAGAAAAAAATGAAAAAAATATTTATTATAAAATTTAATGTTGCAGGATCTCAATAATTTTGAGCCAATATTTCTAATGAAAGCAATTCATTCTTCTTTTTTTAAAATTGTTGGTGCTTCATGATGTTTCTCGATTAAGAAAAAAATGAAACAAATTTTTAATAAAAACAAAATAAAGATGCAGGATCTCAATAATTTTGAGCCAATATTTTTAATGAAAGCAATTCATTCTGCATTTTTTATATTTGTTGGAGGTTGAAGATGTTTCTCGATTAAGAAAAAAATGAAACAAATTTTTAATAAAAACAAAATAAAGATGCAGGATCTCAATAATTTTGAGCCAATATTTTTAATGAAAGCAATTCATTCTGCATTTTTTATATTTGTTGGAGGTTGAAGATGTTTCTCGATTAAGAAAAAAATGAAAAAAATATTTATTATAAAATTTAATGTTGCAGGATCTCAATAATTTTGAGCCAATATTTCTAATGAAAGCAATTCATTCTTCTTTTTTTAAAATTGTTGGTGCTTCATGATGTTTCTCGATTAAGAAAAAAATGAAACAAATTTTTAATAAAAACAAAATAAAGATGCAGGATCTCAATAATTTTGAGCCAATATTTTTAATGAAAGCAATTCATTCTGCATTTTTTATATTTGTTGGAGGTTGAAGATGTTTCTCGATTAAGAAAAAAATGAAACAAATTTTTAATAAAAAAAAATAAAGATGCAGGATCTCAATAATTTTGGGCCAATATTTCTAATTAAAGCAATTGATTCTGCATTTTTTATATTTGTTGGAGGTTGAAGATGTTTCTCGATTAAGAAAAAATTGAATAAAATATTTATTGTAAAATTTAATGTTGCAGGATCTCAATAATTTTGAGCCAATATTTCTAATGAAAGCAATTTATTCTGCATTTTTTATATTTGTTGGAGGTTGAAGATGTTTCTCGATTAAGAAAAAAATGAAACAAATTTTTAATAAAAATAAATAAAAATGCAGGATCTCATTAATTTTAAGCCAATATTTCTAATTAAAGCAATTGATTCTGCATTTTTTATATTTGTTGGAGCTTCGAGATGATTCTCGATTAAGAAAAAAATGAAACAAATTTTTAATAAAAAAAAATAAAGATGCAGGATCTCAATAATTTTGGGCCAATATTTCTAATTAAAGCAATTGATTCTGCATTTTTTATATTTGTTGGAGGTTGAAGATGTTTCTCGATTAAGAAAAAAATGAATAAAATATTTATTGTAAAATTTAATGTTGCAGGATCTCATTAATTTTAAGCCAATATTTCTAATTAAAGCAATTGATTCTTTTATTTTTTCAATTATTTAAGCTTCGAGATGTTTCACGATTAAGAAAAAATTGAATAAAATATTTATTGTAAAATTTAATGTTGCAGGATCTCAATAATTTTGAGCCAATATTTCTAATGAAAGCAATTTATTCTGCATTTTTTATATTTGTTGGAGGTTGAAGATGTTTCTCGATTAAGAAAAAAATGAAACAAATTTTTAATAAAAATAAATAAAAATGCAGGATCTCATTAATTTTAAGCCAATATTTCTAATTAAAGCAATTGATTCTGCATTTTTTATATTTGTTGGAGCTTCGAGATGATTCTCGATTAAGAAAAAAATGAATAAAATATTTATTGTAAAATTTAATGTTGCAGGATCTCAATAATTTTGAGCCAATATTTTTAATGAAAGCAATTCATTCTGCATTTTTTATATTTGTTGGAGGTTGAAGATGTTTCTCGATTAAGAAAAAAATGAAAAAAATATTTATTATAAAATTTAATGTTGCAGGATCTCAATAATTTTGAGCCAATATTTCTAATGAAAGCAATTCATTCTTCTTTTTTTAAAATTGTTGGTGCTTCATGATGTTTCTCGATTAAGAAAAAAATGAAACAAATTTTTAATAAAAACAAAATAAAGATGCAGGATCTCAATAATTTTGAGCCAATATTTTTAATGAAAGCAATTCATTCTGCATTTTTTATATTTGTTGGAGGTTGAAGATGTTTCTCGATTAAGAAAAAAATGAAACAAATTTTTAATAAAAACAAAATAAAGATGCAGGATCTCAATAATTTTGAGCCAATATTTTTAATGAAAGCAATTCATTCTGCATTTTTTATATTTGTTGGAGGTTGAAGATGTTTCTCGATTAAGAAAAAAATGAAAAAAATATTTATTATAAAATTTAATGTTGCAGGATCTCAATAATTTTGAGCCAATATTTTTAATGAAAGCAATTCATTCTGCATTTTTTATATTTGTTGGAGGTTGAAGATGTTTCTCGATTAAGAAAAAAATGAAACAAATTTTTAATAAAAACAAAATAAAGATGCAGGATCTCAATAATTTTGAGCCAATATTTTTAATGAAAGCAATTCATTCTGCATTTTTTATATTTGTTGGAGGTTGAAGATGTTTCTCGATTAAGAAAAAAATGAAACAAATTTTTAATAAAAACAAAATAAAGATGCAGGATCTCAATAATTTTGAGCCAATATTTCTAATGAAAGCAATTCATTCTTCTTTTTTTAAAATTGTTGGTGCTTCATGATGTTTCTCGATTAAGAAAAAAATGAAACAAATTTTTAATAAAAACAAAATAAAGATGCAGGATCTCAATAATTTTGAGCCAATATTTTTAATGAAAGCAATTCATTCTGCATTTTTTATATTTGTTGGAGGTTGAAGATGTTTCTCGATTAAGAAAAAAATGAAAAAAATATTTATTATAAAATTTAATGTTGCAGGATCTCAATAATTTTGAGCCAATATTTCTAATGAAAGCAATTCATTCTTCTTTTTTTAAAATTGTTGGTGCTTCATGATGTTTCTCGATTAAGAAAAAAATGAAAAAAATATTTATTATAAAATTTAATGTTGCAGGATCTCAATAATTTTGAGCCAATATTTCTAATGAAAGCAATTCATTCTTCTTTTTTTAAAATTGTTGGTGCTTCATGATGTTTCTCGATTAAGAAAAAAATGAAACAAATTTTTAATAAAAACAAAATAAAGATGCAGGATCTCAATAATTTTGAGCCAATATTTTTAATGAAAGCAATTCATTCTGCATTTTTTATATTTGTTGGAGGTTGAAGATGTTTCTCGATTAAGAAAAAAATGAAACAAATTTTTAATAAAAACAAAATAAAGATGCAGGATCTCAATAATTTTGAGCCAATATTTTTAATGAAAGCAATTCATTCTGCATTTTTTATATTTGTTGGAGGTTGAAGATGTTTCTCGATTAAGAAAAAAATGAAACAAATTTTTAATAAAAACAAAATAAAGATGCAGGATCTCAATAATTTTGAGCCAATATTTTTAATGAAAGCAATTCATTCTGCATTTTTTATATTTGTTGGAGGTTGAAGATGTTTCTCGATTAAGAAAAAAATGAAACAAATTTTTAATAAAAACAAAATAAAGATGCAGGATCTCAATAATTTTGAGCCAATATTTCTAATGAAAGCAATTCATTCTTCTTTTTTTAAAATTGTTGGTGCTTCATGATGTTTCTCGATTAAGAAAAAAATGAAACAAATTTTTAATAAAAACAAAATAAAGATGCAGGATCTCAATAATTTTGAGCCAATATTTTTAATGAAAGCAATTCATTCTGCATTTTTTATATTTGTTGGAGGTTGAAGATGTTTCTCGATTAAGAAAAAAATGAAACAAATTTTTAATAAAAACAAAATAAAGATGCAGGATCTCAATAATTTTGAGCCAATATTTCTAATGAAAGCAATTCATTCTTCTTTTTTTAAAATTGTTGGTGCTTCATGATGTTTCTCGATTAAGAAAAAAATGAAACAAATTTTTAATAAAAACAAAATAAAGATGCAGGATCTCAATAATTTTGAGCCAATATTTTTAATGAAAGCAATTCATTCTGCATTTTTTATATTTGTTGGAGGTTGAAGATGTTTCTCGATTAAGAAAAAAATGAAAAAAATATTTATTATAAAATTTAATGTTGCAGGATCTCAATAATTTTGAGCCAATATTTCTAATGAAAGCAATTCATTCTTCTTTTTTTAAAATTGTTGGTGCTTCATGATGTTTCTCGATTAAGAAAAAAATGAAAAAAATATTTATTATAAAATTTAATGTTGCAGGATCTCAATAATTTTGAGCCAATATTTTTAATGAAAGCAATTCATTCTGCATTTTTTATATTTGTTGGAGGTTGAAGATGTTTCTCGATTAAGAAAAAAATGAAACAAATTTTTAATAAAAACAAAATAAAGATGCAGGATCTCAATAATTTTGAGCCAATATTTTTAATGAAAGCAATTCATTCTGCATTTTTTATATTTGTTGGAGGTTGAAGATGTTTCTCGATTAAGAAAAAAATGAAAAAAATATTTATTATAAAATTTAATGTTGCAGGATCTCAATAATTTTGAGCCAATATTTCTAATGAAAGCAATTCATTCTTCTTTTTTTAAAATTGTTGGTGCTTCATGATGTTTCTCGATTAAGAAAAAAATGAAACAAATTTTTAATAAAAACAAAATAAAGATGCAGGATCTCAATAATTTTGAGCCAATATTTTTAATGAAAGCAATTCATTCTGCATTTTTTATATTTGTTGGAGGTTGAAGATGTTTCTCGATTAAGAAAAAAATGAAACAAATTTTTAATAAAAACAAAATAAAGATGCAGGATCTCAATAATTTTGAGCCAATATTTTTAATGAAAGCAATTCATTCTGCATTTTTTATATTTGTTGGAGGTTGAAGATGTTTCTCGATTAAGAAAAAAATGAAAAAAATATTTATTATAAAATTTAATGTTGCAGGATCTCAATAATTTTGAGCCAATATTTCTAATGAAAGCAATTCATTCTTCTTTTTTTAAAATTGTTGGTGCTTCATGATGTTTCTCGATTAAGAAAAAAATGAAACAAATTTTTAATAAAAACAAAATAAAGATGCAGGATCTCAATAATTTTGAGCCAATATTTTTAATGAAAGCAATTCATTCTGCATTTTTTATATTTGTTGGAGGTTGAAGATGTTTCTCGATTAAGAAAAAAATGAAAAAAATATTTATTATAAAATTTAATGTTGCAGGATCTCAATAATTTTGAGCCAATATTTCTAATGAAAGCAATTCATTCTTCTTTTTTTAAAATTGTTGGTGCTTCATGATGTTTCTCGATTAAGAAAAAAATGAAAAAAATATTTATTATAAAATTTAATGTTGCAGGATCTCAATAATTTTGAGCCAATATTTTTAATGAAAGCAATTCATTCTGCATTTTTTATATTTGTTGGAGGTTGAAGATGTTTCTCGATTAAGAAAAAAATGAAACAAATTTTTAATAAAAACAAAATAAAGATGCAGGATCTCAATAATTTTGAGCCAATATTTTTAATGAAAGCAATTCATTCTGCATTTTTTATATTTGTTGGAGGTTGAAGATGTTTCTCGATTAAGAAAAAAATGAAAAAAATATTTATTATAAAATTTAATGTTGCAGGATCTCAATAATTTTGAGCCAATATTTCTAATGAAAGCAATTCATTCTTCTTTTTTTAAAATTGTTGGTGCTTCATGATGTTTCTCGATTAAGAAAAAAATGAAACAAATTTTTAATAAAAACAAAATAAAGATGCAGGATCTCAATAATTTTGAGCCAATATTTTTAATGAAAGCAATTCATTCTGCATTTTTTATATTTGTTGGAGGTTGAAGATGTTTCTCGATTAAGAAAAAAATGAATAAAATATTTATTATAAAATTTAATGTTGCAGGATCTCAATAATTTTGAGCCAATATTTCTAATGAAAGCAATTCATTCTTCTTTTTTTAAAATTGTTGGTGCTTCATGATGTTTCTCGATTAAGAAAAAAATGAAACAAATTTTTAATAAAAACAAAATAAAGATGCAGGATCTCAATAATTTTGAGCCAATATTTTTAATGAAAGCAATTCATTCTGCATTTTTTATATTTGTTGGAGGTTGAAGATGTTTCTCGATTAAGAAAAAAATGAAACAAATTTTTAATAAAAACAAAATAAAGATGCAGGATCTCAATAATTTTGAGCCAATATTTTTAATGAAAGCAATTCATTCTGCATTTTTTATATTTGTTGGAGGTTGAAGATGTTTCTCGATTAAGAAAAAAATGAAAAAAATATTTATTATAAAATTTAATGTTGCAGGATCTCAATAATTTTGAGCCAATATTTCTAATGAAAGCAATTCATTCTTCTTTTTTTAAAATTGTTGGTGCTTCATGATGTTTCTCGATTAAGAAAAAAATGAAACAAATTTTTAATAAAAACAAAATAAAGATGCAGGATCTCAATAATTTTGAGCCAATATTTTTAATGAAAGCAATTCATTCTGCATTTTTTATATTTGTTGGAGGTTGAAGATGTTTCTCGATTAAGAAAAAAATGAAAAAAATATTTATTATAAAATTTAATGTTGCAGGATCTCAATAATTTTGAGCCAATATTTCTAATGAAAGCAATTCATTCTTCTTTTTTTAAAATTGTTGGTGCTTCATGATGTTTCTCGATTAAGAAAAAAATGAAAAAAATATTTATTATAAAATTTAATGTTGCAGGATCTCAATAATTTTGAGCCAATATTTTTAATGAAAGCAATTCATTCTGCATTTTTTATATTTGTTGGAGGTTGAAGATGTTTCTCGATTAAGAAAAAAATGAAACAAATTTTTAATAAAAACAAAATAAAGATGCAGGATCTCAATAATTTTGAGCCAATATTTTTAATGAAAGCAATTCATTCTGCATTTTTTATATTTGTTGGAGGTTGAAGATGTTTCTCGATTAAGAAAAAAATGAAAAAAATATTTATTATAAAATTTAATGTTGCAGGATCTCAATAATTTTGAGCCAATATTTCTAATGAAAGCAATTCATTCTTCTTTTTTTAAAATTGTTGGTGCTTCATGATGTTTCTCGATTAAGAAAAAAATGAAACAAATTTTTAATAAAAACAAAATAAAGATGCAGGATCTCAATAATTTTGAGCCAATATTTTTAATGAAAGCAATTCATTCTGCATTTTTTATATTTGTTGGAGGTTGAAGATGTTTCTCGATTAAGAAAAAAATGAAACAAATTTTTAATAAAAACAAAATAAAGATGCAGGATCTCAATAATTTTGAGCCAATATTTTTAATGAAAGCAATTCATTCTGCATTTTTTATATTTGTTGGAGGTTGAAGATGTTTCTCGATTAAGAAAAAAATGAAAAAAATATTTATTATAAAATTTAATGTTGCAGGATCTCAATAATTTTGAGCCAATATTTCTAATGAAAGCAATTCATTCTTCTTTTTTTAAAATTGTTGGTGCTTCATGATGTTTCTCGATTAAGAAAAAAATGAAACAAATTTTTAATAAAAACAAAATAAAGATGCAGGATCTCAATAATTTTGAGCCAATATTTTTAATGAAAGCAATTCATTCTGCATTTTTTATATTTGTTGGAGGTTGAAGATGTTTCTCGATTAAGAAAAAAATGAATAAAATATTTATTATAAAATTTAATGTTGCAGGATCTCAATAATTTTGAGCCAATATTTCTAATGAAAGCAATTCATTCTTCTTTTTTTAAAATTGTTGGTGCTTCATGATGTTTCTCGATTAAGAAAAAAATGAAACAAATTTTTAATAAAAACAAAATAAAGATGCAGGATCTCAATAATTTTGAGCCAATATTTTTAATGAAAGCAATTCATTCTGCATTTTTTATATTTGTTGGAGGTTGAAGATGTTTCTCGATTAAGAAAAAAATGAAACAAATTTTTAATAAAAACAAAATAAAGATGCAGGATCTCAATAATTTTGAGCCAATATTTTTAATGAAAGCAATTCATTCTGCATTTTTTATATTTGTTGGAGGTTGAAGATGTTTCTCGATTAAGAAAAAAATGAAAAAAATATTTATTATAAAATTTAATGTTGCAGGATCTCAATAATTTTGAGCCAATATTTCTAATGAAAGCAATTCATTCTTCTTTTTTTAAAATTGTTGGTGCTTCATGATGTTTCTCGATTAAGAAAAAAATGAAACAAATTTTTAATAAAAACAAAATAAAGATGCAGGATCTCAATAATTTTGAGCCAATATTTTTAATGAAAGCAATTCATTCTGCATTTTTTATATTTGTTGGAGGTTGAAGATGTTTCTCGATTAAGAAAAAAATGAAACAAATTTTTAATAAAAACAAAATAAAGATGCAGGATCTCAATAATCTTGAGCCAATATTTCTAATGAAAGCAATTCATTCTTCTTTTTTTAAAATTGTTGGTGCTTCATGATGTTTCTCGATTAAGAAAAAAATGAAACAAATTTTTAATAAAAACAAAATAAAGATGCAGGATCTCAATAATTTTGAGCCAATATTTTTAATGAAAGCAATTCATTCTGCATTTTTTATATTTGTTGGAGGTTGAAGATGTTTCTCGATTAAGAAAAAAATGAAAAAAATATTTATTATAAAATTTAATGTTGCAGGATCTCAATAATTTTGAGCCAATATTTCTAATGAAAGCAATTCATTCTTCTTTTTTTAAAATTGTTGGTGCTTCATGATGTTTCTCGATTAAGAAAAAAATGAAAAAAATATTTATTATAAAATTTAATGTTGCAGGATCTCAATAATTTTGAGCCAATATTTTTAATGAAAGCAATTCATTCTGCATTTTTTATATTTGTTGGAGGTTGAAGATGTTTCTCGATTAAGAAAAAAATGAAACAAATTTTTAATAAAAACAAAATAAAGATGCAGGATCTCAATAATTTTGAGCCAATATTTTTAATGAAAGCAATTCATTCTGCATTTTTTATATTTGTTGGAGGTTGAAGATGTTTCTCGATTAAGAAAAAAATGAAAAAAATATTTATTATAAAATTTAATGTTGCAGGATCTCAATAATTTTGAGCCAATATTTCTAATGAAAGCAATTCATTCTTCTTTTTTTAAAATTGTTGGTGCTTCATGATGTTTCTCGATTAAGAAAAAAATGAAACAAATTTTTAATAAAAACAAAATAAAGATGCAGGATCTCAATAATTTTGAGCCAATATTTTTAATGAAAGCAATTCATTCTGCATTTTTTATATTTGTTGGAGGTTGAAGATGTTTCTCGATTAAGAAAAAAATGAAACAAATTTTTAATAAAAACAAAATAAAGATGCAGGATCTCAATAATTTTGAGCCAATATTTTTAATGAAAGCAATTCATTCTGCATTTTTTATATTTGTTGGAGGTTGAAGATGTTTCTCGATTAAGAAAAAAATGAAAAAAATATTTATTATAAAATTTAATGTTGCAGGATCTCAATAATTTTGAGCCAATATTTCTAATGAAAGCAATTGATTCTTCTTTTTTTAAAATTGTTGGTGCTTCATGATGTTTCTCGATTAAGAAAAAAATGAAAAAAATATTTATTATAAAATTTAATGTTGCAGGATCTCAATAATTTTGAGCCAATATTTTTAATGAAAGCAATTCATTCTGCATTTTTTATATTTGTTGGAGGTTGAAGATGTTTCTCGATTAAGAAAAAAATGAAACAAATTTTTAATAAAAACAAAATAAAGATGCAGGATCTCAATAATTTTGAGCCAATATTTTTAATGAAAGCAATTCATTCTGCATTTTTTATATTTGTTGGAGGTTGAAGATGTTTCTCGATTAAGAATAAAATGAAAAAAATATTTATTATAAAATTTAATGTTGCAGGATCTCAATAATTTTGAGCCAATATTTCTAATGAAAGCAATTCATTCTTCTTTTTTTAAAATTGTTGGTGCTTCATGATGTTTCTCGATTAAGAAAAAAATGAAACAAATTTTTAATAAAAACAAAATAAAGATGCAGGATCTCAATAATTTTGAGCCAATATTTTTAATGAAAGCAATTCATTCTGCATTTTTTATATTTGTTGGAGGTTGAAGATGTTTCTCGATTAAGAAAAAAATGAAAAAAATATTTATTATAAAATTTAATGTTGCAGGATCTCAATAATTTTGAGCCAATATTTCTAATGAAAGCAATTCATTCTTCTTTTTTTAAAATTGTTGGTGCTTCATGATGTTTCTCGATTAAGAAAAAAATGAAACAAATTTTTAATAAAAACAAAATAAAGATGCAGGATCTCAATAATTTTGAGCCAATATTTTTAATGAAAGCAATTCATTCTGCATTTTTTATATTTGTTGGAGGTTGAAGATGTTTCTCGATTAAGAAAAAAATGAAAAAAATATTTATTATAAAATTTAATGTTGCAGGATCTCAATAATTTTGAGCCAATATTTCTAATGAAAGCAATTCATTCTTCTTTTTTTAAAATTGTTGGTGCTTCATGATGTTTCTCGATTAAGAAAAAAATGAAACAAATTTTTAATAAAAACAAAATAAAGATGCAGGATCTCAATAATTTTGAGCCAATATTTTTAATGAAAGCAATTCATTCTGCATTTTTTATATTTGTTGGAGGTTGAAGATGTTTCTCGATTAAGAAAAAAATGAATAAAATATTTATTGTAAAATTTAATGTTGCAGGATCTCAATAATTTTGAGCCAATATTTTTAATGAAAGCAATTCATTCTGCATTTTTTATATTTGTTGGAGGTTGAAGATGTTTCTCGATTAAGAAAAAAATGAAAAAAATATTTATTATAAAATTTAATGTTGCAGGATCTCAATAATTTTGAGCCAATATTTCTAATGAAAGCAATTCATTCTTCTTTTTTTAAAATTGTTGGTGCTTCATGATGTTTCTCGATTAAGAAAAAAATGAAACAAATTTTTAATAAAAACAAAATAAAGATGCAGGATCTCAATAATTTTGAGCCAATATTTTTAATGAAAGCAATTCATTCTGCATTTTTTATATTTGTTGGAGGTTGAAGATGTTTCTCGATTAAGAAAAAAATGAAAAAAATATTTATTATAAAATTTAATGTTGCAGGATCTCAATAATTTTGAGCCAATATTTCTAATGAAAGCAATTCATTCTGCATTTTTTATATTTGTTGGAGGTTGAAGATGTTTCTCGATTAAGAAAAAAATGAAACAAATTTTTAATAAAAACAAAATAAAGATGCAGGATCTCAATAATTTTGAGCCAATATTTTTAATGAAAGCAATTCATTCTGCATTTTTTATATTTGTTGGAGGTTGAAGATGTTTCTCGATTAAGAAAAAAATGAATAAAATATTTATTGTAAAATTTAATGTTGCAGGATCTCAATAATTTTGAGCCAATATTTTTAATGAAAGCAATTCATTCTGCATTTTTTATATTTGTTGGAGGTTGAAGATGTTTCTCGATTAAGAAAAAAATGAAAAAAATATTTATTATAAAATTTAATGTTGCAGGATCTCAATAATTTTGAGCCAATATTTCTAATGAAAGCAATTCATTCTTCTTTTTTTAAAATTGTTGGTGCTTCATGATGTTTCTCGATTAAGAAAAAAATGAAACAAATTTTTAATAAAAACAAAATAAAGATGCAGGATCTCAATAATTTTGAGCCAATATTTTTAATGAAAGCAATTCATTCTGCATTTTTTATATTTGTTGGAGGTTGAAGATGTTTCTCGATTAAGAAAAAAATGAAACAAATTTTTAATAAAAACAAAATAAAGATGCAGGATCTCAATAATTTTGAGCCAATATTTTTAATGAAAGCAATTCATTCTGCATTTTTTATATTTGTTGGAGGTTGAAGATGTTTCTCGATTAAGAAAAAAATGAAAAAAATATTTATTATAAAATTTAATGTTGCAGGATCTCAATAATTTTGAGCCAATATTTCTAATGAAAGCAATTCATTCTTCTTTTTTTAAAATTGTTGGTGCTTCATGATGTTTCTCGATTAAGAAAAAAATGAAACAAATTTTTAATAAAAACAAAATAAAGATGCAGGATCTCAATAATTTTGAGCCAATATTTTTAATGAAAGCAATTCATTCTGCATTTTTTATATTTGTTGGAGGTTGAAGATGTTTCTCGATTAAGAAAAAAATGAATAAAATATTTATTGTAAAATTTAATGTTGCAGGATCTCAATAATTTTGAGCCAATATTTCTAATGAAAGCAATTCATTCTGCATTTTTTATATTTGTTGGAGGTTGAAGATGTTTCTCGATTAAGAAAAAAATGAAACAAATTTTTAATAAAAACAAAATAAAGATGCAGGATCTCAATAATTTTGAGCCAATATTTTTAATGAAAGCAATTCATTCTGCATTTTTTATATTTGTTGGAGGTTGAAGATGTTTCTCGATTAAGAAAAAAACGAAAAAAATATTTATTATAAAATTTAATGTTGCAGGATCTCAATAATTTTGAGCCAATATTTCTAATGAAAGCAATTCATTCTTCTTTTTTTAAAATTGTTGGTGCTTCATGATGTTTCTCGATTAAGAAAAAAATGAAACAAATTTTTAATAAAAACAAAATAAAGATGCAGGATCTCAATAATTTTGAGCCAATATTTTTAATGAAAGCAATTCATTCTGCATTTTTTATATTTGTTGGAGGTTGAAGATGTTTCTCGATTAAGAAAAAAATGAAAAAAATATTTATTATAAAATTTAATGTTGCAGGATCTCAATAATTTTGAGCCAATATTTCTAATGAAAGCAATTCATTCTTCTTTTTTTAAAATTGTTGGTGCTTCATGATGTTTCTCGATTAAGAAAAAAATGAAACAAATTTTTAATAAAAACAAAATAAAGATGCAGGATCTCAATAATTTTGAGCCAATATTTTTAATGAAAGCAATTCATTCTGCATTTTTTATATTTGTTGGAGGTTGAAGATGTTTCTCGATTAAGAAACAAATGAAACAAATTTTTAATAAAAACAAAATAAAGATGCAGGATCTCAATAATTTTGAGCCAATATTTTTAATGAAAGCAATTCATTCTGCATTTTTTATATTTGTTGGAGGTTGAAGATGTTTCTCGATTAAGAAAAAAATGAAAAAAATATTTATTATAAAATTTAATGTTGCAGGATCTCAATAATTTTGAGCCAATATTTCTAATGAAAGCAATTCATTCTTCTTTTTTTAAAATTGTTGGTGCTTCATGATGTTTCTCGATTAAGAAAAAAATGAAACAAATTTTTAATAAAAACAAAATAAAGATGCAGGATCTCAATAATTTTGAGCCAATATTTTTAATGAAAGCAATTCATTCTGCATTTTTTATATTTGTTGGAGGTTGAAGATGTTTCTCGATTAAGAAAAAAATGAATAAAATATTTATTGTAAAATTTAATGTTGCAGGATCTCAATAATTTTGAGCCAATATTTCTAATGAAAGCAATTCATTCTGCATTTTTTATATTTGTTGGAGGTTGAAGATGTTTCTCGATTAAGAAAAAAATGAAACAAATTTTTAATAAAAACAAAATAAAGATGCAGGATCTCAATAATTTTGAGCCAATATTTTTAATGAAAGCAATTCATTCTGCATTTTTTATATTTGTTGGAGGTTGAAGATGTTTCTCGATTAAGAAAAAAATGAAAAAAATATTTATTATAAAATTTAATGTTGCAGGATCTCAATAATTTTGAGCCAATATTTCTAATGAAAGCAATTCATTCTTCTTTTTTTAAAATTGTTGGTGCTTCATGATGTTTCTCGATTAAGAAAAAAATGAAACAAATTTTTAATAAAAACAAAATAAAGATGCAGGATCTCAATAATTTTGAGCCAATATTTTTAATGAAAGCAATTCATTCTGCATTTTTTATATTTGTTGGAGGTTGAAGATGTTTCTCGATTAAGAAAAAAATGAAAAAAATATTTATTATAAAATTTAATGTTGCAGGATCTCAATAATTTTGAGCCAATATTTCTAATGAAAGCAATTCATTCTTCTTTTTTTAAAATTGTTGGTGCTTCATGATGTTTCTCGATTAAGAAAAAAATGAAACAAATTTTTAATAAAAACAAAATAAAGATGCAGGATCTCAATAATTTTGAGCCAATATTTTTAATGAAAGCAATTCATTCTGCATTTTTTATATTTGTTGGAGGTTGAAGATGTTTCTCGATTAAGAAAAAAATGAAACAAATTTTTAATAAAAACAAAATAAAGATGCAGGATCTCAATAATTTTGAGCCAATATTTTTAATGAAAGCAATTCATTCTGCATTTTTTATATTTGTTGGAGGTTGAAGATGTTTCTCGATTAAGAAAAAAATGAAAAAAATATTTATTATAAAATTTAATGTTGCAGGATCTCAATAATTTTGAGCCAATATTTCTAATGAAAGCAATTCATTCTTCTTTTTTTAAAATTGTTGGTGCTTCATGATGTTTCTCGATTAAGAAAAAAATGTAACAAATTTTTAATAAAAACAAAATAAAGATGCAGGATCTCAATAATTTTGAGCCAATATTTTTAATGAAAGCAATTCATTCTGCATTTTTTATATTTGTTGGAGGTTGAAGATGTTTCTCGATTAAGAAAAAAATGAAAAAAATATTTATTATAAAATTTAATGTTGCAGGATCTCAATAATTTTGAGCCAATATTTCTAATGAAAGCAATTCATTCTGCATTTTTTATATTTGTTGGAGGTTGAAGATGTTTCTCGATTAAGAAAAAAATGAAACAAATTTTTAATAAAAACAAAATAAAGATGCAGGATCTCAATAATTTTGAGCCAATATTTTTAATGAAAGCAATTCATTCTGCATTTTTTATATTTGTTGGAGGTTGAAGATGTTTCTCGATTAAGAAAAAAATGAAAAAAATATTTATTATAAAATTTAATGTTGCAGGATCTCAATAATTTTGAGCCAATATTTCTAATGAAAGCAATTCATTCTTCTTTTTTTAAAATTGTTGGTGCTTCATGATGTTTCTCGATTAAGAAAAAAATGAAACAAATTTTTAATAAAAACAAAATAAAGATGCAGGATCTCAATAATTTTGAGCCAATATTTTTAATGAAAGCAATTCATTCTGCATTTTTTATATTTGTTGGAGGTTGAAGATGTTTCTCGATTAAGAAAAAAATGAAACAAATTTTTAATAAAAACAAAATAAAGATGCAGGATCTCAATAATTTTGAGCCAATATTTTTAATGAAAGCAATTCATTCTGCATTTTTTATATTTGTTGGAGGTTGAAGATGTTTCTCGATTAAGAAAAAAATGAAAAAAATATTTATTATAAAATTTAATGTTGCAGGATCTCAATAATTTTGAGCCAATATTTCTAATGAAAGCAATTCATTCTTCTTTTTTTAAAATTGTTGGTGCTTCATGATGTTTCTCGATTAAGAAAAAAATGAAACAAATTTTTAATAAAAACAAAATAAAGATGCAGGATCTCAATAATTTTGAGCCAATATTTTTAATGAAAGCAATTCATTCTGCATTTTTTATATTTGTTGGAGGTTGAAGATGTTTCTCGATTAAGAAAAAAATGAATAAAATATTTATTGTAAAATTTAATGTTGCAGGATCTCAATAATTTTGAGCCAATATTTTTAATGAAAGCAATTCATTCTGCATTTTTTATATTTGTTGGAGGTTGAAGATGTTTCTCGATTAAGAAAAAAATGAAAAAAATATTTATTATAAAATTTAATGTTGCAGGATCTCAATAATTTTGAGCCAATATTTCTAATGAAAGCAATTCATTCTTCTTTTTTTAAAATTGTTGGTGCTTCATGATGTTTCTCGATTAAGAAAAAAATGAAACAAATTTTTAATAAAAACAAAATAAAGATGCAGGATCTCAATAATTTTGAGCCAATATTTTTAATGAAAGCAATTCATTCTGCATTTTTTATATTTGTTGGAGGTTGAAGATGTTTCTCGATTAAGAAAAAAATGAAAAAAATATTTATTATAAAATTTAATGTTGCAGGATCTCAATAATTTTGAGCCAATATTTCTAATGAAAGCAATTCATTCTTCTTTTTTTAAAATTGTTGGTGCTTCATGATGTTTCTCGATTAAGAAAAAAATGAAACAAATTTTTAATAAAAACAAAATAAAGATGCAGGATCTCAATAATTTTGAGCCAATATTTTTAATGAAAGCAATTCATTCTGCATTTTTTATATTTGTTGGAGGTTGAAGATGTTTCTCGATTAAGAAAAAAATGAAAAAAATATTTATTATAAAATTTAATGTTGCAGGATCTCAATAATTTTGAGCCAATATTTCTAATGAAAGCAATTCATTCTTCTTTTTTTAAAATTGTTGGTGCTTCATGATGTTTCTCGATTAAGAAAAAAATGAAACAAATTTTTAATAAAAACAAAATAAAGATGCAGGATCTCAATAATTTTGAGCCAATATTTTTAATGAAAGCAATTCATTCTGCATTTTTTATATTTGTTGGAGGTTGAAGATGTTTCTCGATTAAGAAAAAAATGAAAAAAATATTTATTATAAAATTTAATGTTGCAGGATCTCAATAATTTTGAGCCAATATTTCTAATGAAAGCAATTCATTCTTCTTTTTTTAAAATTGTTGGTGCTTCATGATGTTTCTCGATTAAGAAAAAAATGAAACAAATTTTTAATAAAAACAAAATAAAGATGCAGGATCTCAATAATTTTGAGCCAATATTTTTAATGAAAGCAATTCATTCTGCATTTTTTATATTTGTTGGAGGTTGAAGATGTTTCTCGATTAAGAAAAAAATGAAAAAAATATTTATTATAAAATTTAATGTTGCAGGATCTCAATAATTTTGAGCCAATATTTCTAATGAAAGCAATTCATTCTGCATTTTTTATATTTGTTGGAGGTTGAAGATGTTTCTCGATTAAGAAAAAAATGAAACAAATTTTTAATAAAAACAAAATAAAGATGCAGGATCTCAATAATTTTGAGCCAATATTTTTAATGAAAGCAATTCATTCTGCATTTTTTATATTTGTTGGAGGTTGAAGATGTTTCTCGATTAAGAAAAAAATGAAAAAAATATTTATTATAAAATTTAATGTTGCAGGATCTCAATAATTTTGAGCCAATATTTCTAATGAAAGCAATTCATTCTTCTTTTTTTAAAATTGTTGGTGCTTCATGATGTTTCTCGATTAAGAAAAAAATGAAACAAATTTTTAATAAAAACAAAATAAAGATGCAGGATCTCAATAATTTTGAGCCAATATTTTTAATGAAAGCAATTCATTCTGCATTTTTTATATTTGTTGGAGGTTGAAGATGTTTCTCGATTAAGAAAAAAATGAAAAAAATATTTATTATAAAATTTAATGTTGCAGGATCTCAATAATTTTGAGCCAATATTTCTAATGAAAGCAATTCATTCTTCTTTTTTTAAAATTGTTGGTGCTTCATGATGTTTCTCGATTAAGAAAAAAATGAAACAAATTTTTAATAAAAACAAAATAAAGATGCAGGATCTCAATAATTTTGAGCCAATATTTTTAATGAAAGCAATTCATTCTGCATTTTTTATATTTGTTGGAGGTTGAAGATGTTTCTCGATTAAGAAAAAAATGAAACAAATTTTTAATAAAAACAAAATAAAGATGCAGGATCTCAATAATTTTGAGCCAATATTTTTAATGAAAGCAATTCATTCTGCATTTTTTATATTTGTTGGAGGTTGAAGATGTTTCTCGATTAAGAAAAAAATGAAAAAAATATTTATTATAAAATTTAATGTTGCAGGATCTCAATAATTTTGAGCCAATATTTCTAATGAAAGCAATTCATTCTTCTTTTTTTAAAATTGTTGGTGCTTCATGATGTTTCTCGATTAAGAAAAAAATGTAACAAATTTTTAATAAAAACAAAATAAAGATGCAGGATCTCAATAATTTTGAGCCAATATTTTTAATGAAAGCAATTCATTCTGCATTTTTTATATTTGTTGGAGGTTGAAGATGTTTCTCGATTAAGAAAAAAATGAAAAAAATATTTATTATAAAATTTAATGTTGCAGGATCTCAATAATTTTGAGCCAATATTTCTAATGAAAGCAATTCATTCTGCATTTTTTATATTTGTTGGAGGTTGAAGATGTTTCTCGATTAAGAAAAAAATGAAACAAATTTTTAATAAAAACAAAATAAAGATGCAGGATCTCAATAATTTTGAGCCAATATTTTTAATGAAAGCAATTCATTCTGCATTTTTTATATTTGTTGGAGGTTGAAGATGTTTCTCGATTAAGAAAAAAATGAAAAAAATATTTATTATAAAATTTAATGTTGCAGGATCTCAATAATTTTGAGCCAATATTTCTAATGAAAGCAATTCATTCTTCTTTTTTTAAAATTGTTGGTGCTTCATGATGTTTCTCGATTAAGAAAAAAATGAAACAAATTTTTAATAAAAACAAAATAAAGATGCAGGATCTCAATAATTTTGAGCCAATATTTTTAATGAAAGCAATTCATTCTGCATTTTTTATATTTGTTGGAGGTTGAAGATGTTTCTCGATTAAGAAAAAAATGAAACAAATTTTTAATAAAAACAAAATAAAGATGCAGGATCTCAATAATTTTGAGCCAATATTTTTAATGAAAGCAATTCATTCTGCATTTTTTATATTTGTTGGAGGTTGAAGATGTTTCTCGATTAAGAAAAAAATGAAAAAAATATTTATTATAAAATTTAATGTTGCAGGATCTCAATAATTTTGAGCCAATATTTCTAATGAAAGCAATTCATTCTTCTTTTTTTAAAATTGTTGGTGCTTCATGATGTTTCTCGATTAAGAAAAAAATGAAACAAATTTTTAATAAAAACAAAATAAAGATGCAGGATCTCAATAATTTTGAGCCAATATTTTTAATGAAAGCAATTCATTCTGCATTTTTTATATTTGTTGGAGGTTGAAGATGTTTCTCGATTAAGAAAAAAATGAATAAAATATTTATTGTAAAATTTAATGTTGCAGGATCTCAATAATTTTGAGCCAATATTTTTAATGAAAGCAATTCATTCTGCATTTTTTATATTTGTTGGAGGTTGAAGATGTTTCTCGATTAAGAAAAAAATGAAAAAAATATTTATTATAAAATTTAATGTTGCAGGATCTCAATAATTTTGAGCCAATATTTCTAATGAAAGCAATTCATTCTTCTTTTTTTAAAATTGTTGGTGCTTCATGATGTTTCTCGATTAAGAAAAAAATGAAACAAATTTTTAATAAAAACAAAATAAAGATGCAGGATCTCAATAATTTTGAGCCAATATTTTTAATGAAAGCAATTCATTCTGCATTTTTTATATTTGTTGGAGGTTGAAGATGTTTCTCGATTAAGAAAAAAATGAAAAAAATATTTATTATAAAATTTAATGTTGCAGGATCTCAATAATTTTGAGCCAATATTTCTAATGAAAGCAATTCATTCTTCTTTTTTTAAAATTGTTGGTGCTTCATGATGTTTCTCGATTAAGAAAAAAATGAAACAAATTTTTAATAAAAACAAAATAAAGATGCAGGATCTCAATAATTTTGAGCCAATATTTTTAATGAAAGCAATTCATTCTGCATTTTTTATATTTGTTGGAGGTTGAAGATGTTTCTCGATTAAGAAAAAAATGAAAAAAATATTTATTATAAAATTTAATGTTGCAGGATCTCAATAATTTTGAGCCAATATTTCTAATGAAAGCAATTCATTCTTCTTTTTTTAAAATTGTTGGTGCTTCATGATGTTTCTCGATTAAGAAAAAAATGAAACAAATTTTTAATAAAAACAAAATAAAGATGCAGGATCTCAATAATTTTGAGCCAATATTTTTAATGAAAGCAATTCATTCTGCATTTTTTATATTTGTTGGAGGTTGAAGATGTTTCTCGATTAAGAAAAAAATGAAAAAAATATTTATTATAAAATTTAATGTTGCAGGATCTCAATAATTTTGAGCCAATATTTCTAATGAAAGCAATTCATTCTTCTTTTTTTAAAATTGTTGGTGCTTCATGATGTTTCTCGATTAAGAAAAAAATGAAACAAATTTTTAATAAAAACAAAATAAAGATGCAGGATCTCAATAATTTTGAGCCAATATTTTTAATGAAAGCAATTCATTCTGCATTTTTTATATTTGTTGGAGGTTGAAGATGTTTCTCGATTAAGAAAAAAATGAATAAAATATTTATTGTAAAATTTAATGTTGCAGGATCTCAATAATTTTGAGCCAATATTTTTAATGAAAGCAATTCATTCTGCATTTTTTATATTTGTTGGAGGTTGAAGATGTTTCTCGATTAAGAAAAAAATGAAAAAAATATTTATTATAAAATTTAATGTTGCAGGATCTCAATAATTTTGAGCCAATATTTCTAATGAAAGCAATTCATTCTTCTTTTTTTAAAATTGTTGGTGCTTCATGATGTTTCTCGATTAAGAAAAAAATGAAACAAATTTTTAATAAAAACAAAATAAAGATGCAGGATCTCAATAATTTTGAGCCAATATTTTTAATGAAAGCAATTCATTCTGCATTTTTTATATTTGTTGGAGGTTGAAGATGTTTCTCGATTAAGAAAAAAATGAAACAAATTTTTAATAAAAACAAAATAAAGATGCAGGATCTCAATAATTTTGAGCCAATATTTTTAATGAAAGCAATTCATTCTGCATTTTTTATATTTGTTGGAGGTTGAAGATGTTTCTCGATTAAGAAAAAAATGAAAAAAATATTTATTATAAAATTTAATGTTGCAGGATCTCAATAATTTTGAGCCAATATTTCTAATGAAAGCAATTCATTCTTCTTTTTTTAAAATTGTTGGTGCTTCATGATGTTTCTCGATTAAGAAAAAAATGAAACAAATTTTTAATAAAAACAAAATAAAGATGCAGGATCTCAATAATTTTGAGCCAATATTTTTAATGAAAGCAATTCATTCTGCATTTTTTATATTTGTTGGAGGTTGAAGATGTTTCTCGATTAAGAAAAAAATGAAACAAATTTTTAATAAAAAAAAATAAAGATGCAGGATCTCAATAATTTTGGGCCAATATTTCTGATGAAAGCAATTGAATCTCCATTTTTTATATTTGTTGGAGGTTGAAGATGTTTCTCGATTAAGAAAAAATTGAATAAAATATTTATTGTAAAATTTAATGTTGCAGGATCTCAATAATTTTGAGCCAATATTTCTAATGAAAGCAATTTATTCTGCATTTTTTATATTTGTTGGAGGTTGAAGATGTTTCTCGATTAAGAAAAAAATGAAACAAATTTTTAATAAAAATAAATAAAAATGCAGGATCTCATTAATTTTAAGCCAATATTTCTAATTAAAGCAATTGATTCTGCATTTTTTATATTTGTTGGAGCTTCGAGATGATTCTCGATTAAGAAAAAAATGAAACAAATTTTTAATAAAAAAAAATAAAGATGCAGGATCTCAATAATTTTGGGCCAATATTTCTGATGAAAGCAATTGAATCTGCATTTTTTATATTTGTTGGAGGTTGAAGATGTTTCTCGATTAAGAAAAAAATGAATAAAATATTTATTGTAAAATTTAATGTTGCAGGATCTCAAAAATTTTGAGCCAATATTTCTAATGAAAGCAATTCATTCTTCTTTTTTTAAAATTGTTGGAGCTTCATGATGTTTCTCGATTAAGAAAAAAATGAAACAAATTTTTAATAAAAACAAAATAAAGATGCAGGATCTCAATAATTTTGAGCCAATATTTCTAATGAAAGCAATTGATTCTTCTTTTTTTAAAATTGTTTGAGCTTCGTGATGTTTCTCGATTAAGAAAAAAATGAAAAAAATATTTATTATAAAATTTAATGTTGCAGGATCTCAATAATTTTGAGCCAATATTTTTAATGAAAGCAATTCATTCTGCATTTTTTATATTTGTTGGAGGTTGAAGATGTTTCTCGATTAAGAAAAAAATGAATAAAATATTTATTGTAAAATTTAATGTTGCAGGATCTCAATAATTTTGAGCCAATATATCTAATGAAAGCAATTCATTCTTCTTTTTTTAAAATTGTTGGAGCTTCATGATGTTTCTCGATTAAGAAAAAAATGAAACAAATTTTTAATAAAAACAAAATAAAGATGCAGGATCTCAATAATTTTGAGCCAATATTTCTAATGAAAGCAATTGATTCTTCTTTTTTTAAAATTGTTTGAGCTTCGTGATGTTTCTCGATTAAGAAAAAAATGAAAAAAATATTTATTATAAAATTTAATGTTGCAGGATCTCAATAATTTTGAGCCAATATTTCTAATGAAAGCAATTCATTCTTCTTTTTTTAAAATTGTTGGTGCTTCATGATGTTTCTCGATTAAGAAAAAAAAGAAACAAATTTTTAATAAAAACAAAATAAAGATGCAGGATCTCAATAATTTTGAGCCAATATTTTTAATGAAAGCAATTCATTCTGCATTTTTTATATTTGTTGGAGGTTGAAGATGTTTCTCGATTAAGAAAAAAATGAAACAAATTTTTAATAAAAATAAATAAAAATGCAGGATCTCATTAATTTTAAGCCAATATTTCTAATTAAAGCAATTGATTCTGCATTTTTTATATTTGTTGGAGCTTCGAGATGATTCTCGATTAAGAAAAAAATGAAACAAATTTTTAATAAAAAAAAATAAAGATGCAGGATCTCAATAATTTTGGGCCAATATTTCTGATGAAAGCAATTGAATCTGCATTTTTTATATTTGTTGGAGGTTGAAGATGTTTCTCGATTAAGAAAAAATTGAATAAAATATTTATTGTAAAATTTAATGTTGCAGGATCTCAATAATTTTGAGCCAATATTTCTAATGAAAGCAATTTATTCTGCATTTTTTATATTTGTTGGAGCTTCGAAAATATTCTCGATTAAGAAAAAAATGAAACAAATTTTTAACAAAAAAAAATAAAAATGCAGGATCTCAATAATTTTGAGCCAATATTTCTAATGAAAGCAATTGATTCTGCATTTTTTATATTTGTTGGAGGTTCAAGAAGTTTCTCGATTAAGAAAAAAATGAAACAAATTTTTAATAAAAACAAAATAAAGATGCAGGATCTCAATAATTTTGAGCCAATATTTCTAATGAAATCAATTGATTCTTCATTTTTTAAATTTGTTGGAGCTTCGAGATGATTCTCGATAAAGAAAAAAATGAAATTTTTATTGTAAAATTTAATGTTGCAGGATCTCAATAATTTTGAGCCAATATTTCTAATGAAAGCAATTGATTCTTTTATTTTTAAATTTGTTGGAGCTTCGAGATGTTTCTCGATTAAGAAAAAAATGAAACAAATTTTTAATAAAAACAAAATAAAGATGCAGGATCTCAATAATTTTGAGCCAATATTTCTAATGAAAGCAATTGATTCTGCATTTTTTATATTTGTTGGAGGTTCAAGAAGTTTCTCGATTAAGAAAAAAATGAAACAAATTTTTAATAAAAACAAAATAAAGATGCAGGATCTCAATAATTTTGAGCCAATATTTCTAATGAAAGCAATTGATTCTGCATTTTTTATATTTGTTGGAGGTTCAAGAAGTTTCTCGATTAAGAAAAAAATGAAACAAATTTTTAATAAAAACAAAATAAAGATGCAGGATCTCAATAATTTTGAGCCAATATTTCTAATGAAAGCAATTGATTCTGCATTTTTTATATTTGTTGGAGGTTCAAGAAGTTTCTCGATTAAGAAAAAAATGAAACAAATTTTTAATAAAAACAAAATAAAGATGCAGGATCTCAATAATTTTGAGCCAATATTTCTAATGAAATCAATTGATTCTTCATTTTTTAAATTTGTTGGAGCTTCGAGATGATTCTCGATTAAGAAAAAAATGAAATTTTTATTGTAAAATTTAATGTTGCAGGATCTCAATAATTTTGAGCCAATATTTCCAATGAAAGCAATTGATTCTTTTATTTTTAAATTTGTTGGAGCTTCGAGATGTTTCTCGATTAAGAAAAAAATGAAACAAATTTTTAATAAAAACAAAATAAAGATGCAGGATCTCAATAATTTTGAGCCAATATTTCTAATGAAAGCAATTGATTCTGCATTTTTTATATTTGTTGGAGGTTCAAGAAGTTTCTCGATTAAGAAAAAAATGAAACAAATTTTTAATAAAAACAAAATAAAGATGCAGGATCTCAATAATTTTGAGCCAATATTTCTAATGAAAGCAATTGATTCTGCATTTTTTATATTTGTTGGAGGTTCAAGAAGTTTCTCGATTAAGAAAAAAATGAAACAAATTTTTAATAAAAACAAAATAAAGATGCAGGATCTCAATAATTTTGAGCCAATATTTCTAATGAAATCAATTGATTCTTCATTTTTTAAATTTGTTGGAGCTTCGAGATGTTTCTCGATTAAGAAAAAAATGAAACAAATTTTTAATAAAAACAAAATAAAGATGCAGGATCTCAATAATTTTGAGCCAATATTTCTAATGAAAGCAATTGATTCTGCATTTTTTATATTTGTTGGAGGTTCAAGAAGTTTCTCGATTAAGAAAAAAATGAAACAAATTTTTAATAAAAACAAAATAAAGATGCAGGATCTCAATAATTTTGAGCCAATATTTCTAATGAAAGCAATTGATTCTGCATTTTTTATATTTGTTGGAGGTTCAAGAAGTTTCTCGATTAAGAAAAAAATGAAACAAATTTTTAATAAAAACAAAATAAAGATGCAGGATCTCAATAATTTTGAGCCAATATTTCTAATGAAAGCAATTGATTCTGCATTTTTTATATTTGTTGGAGGTTCAAGAAGTTTCTCGATTAAGAAAAAAATGAAACAAATTTTTAATAAAAACAAAATAAAGATGCAGGATCTCAATAATTTTGAGCCAATATTTCTAATGAAAGCAATTGATTCTGCATTTTTTATATTTGTTGGAGGTTCAAGAAGTTTCTCGATTAAGAAAAAAATGAAACAAATTTTTAATAAAAACAAAATAAAGATGCAGGATCTCAATAATTTTGAGCCAATATTTCTAATGAAATCAATTGATTCTTCATTTTTTAAATTTGTTGGAGCTTCGAGATGTTTCTCGATTAAGAAAAAAATGAAACAAATTTTTAATAAAAACAAAATAAAGATGCAGGATCTCAATAATTTTGAGCCAATATTTCTAATGAAAGCAATTGATTCTGCATTTTTTATATTTGTTGGAGGTTCAAGAAGTTTCTCGATTAAGAAAAAAATGAAACAAATTTTTAATAAAAACAAAATAAAGATGCAGGATCTCAATAATTTTGAGCCAATATTTCTAATGAAATCAATTGATTCTTCATTTTTTAAATTTGTTGGAGCTTCGAGATGATTCTCGATTAAGAAAAAAATGAAATTTTTATTGTAAAATTTAATGTTGCAGGATCTCAATAATTTTGAGCCAATATTTCTAATGAAAGCAATTGATTCTTTTATTTTTAAATTTGTTGGAGCTTCGAGATGTTTCTCGATTAAGAAAAAAATGAAACAAATTTTTAATAAAAACAAAATAAAGATGCAGGATCTCAATAATTTTGAGCCAATATTTCTAATGAAAGCAATTGATTCTGCATTTTTTATATTTGTTGGAGGTTCAAGAAGTTTCTCGATTAAGAAAAAAATGAAACAAATTTTTAATAAAAACAAAATAAAGATGCAGGATCTCAATAATTTTGAGCCAATATTTCTAATGAAATCAATTGATTCTTCATTTTTTAAATTTGTTGGAGCTTCGAGATGATTCTCGATTAAGAAAAAAATGAAATTTTTATTGTAAAATTTAATGTTGCAGGATCTCAATAATTTTGAGCCAATATTTCCAATGAAAGCAATTGATTCTTTTATTTTTAAATTTGTTGGAGCTTCGAGATGTTTCTCGATTAAGAAAAAAATGAAACAAATTTTTAATAAAAACAAAATAAAGATGCAGGATCTCAATAATTTTGAGCCAATATTTCTAATGAAATCAATTGATTCTTCATTTTTTAAATTTGTTGGAGCTTCGAGATGATTCTCGATTAAGAAAAAAATGAAATTTTTATTGTAAAATTTAATGTTGCAGGATCTCAATAATTTTGAGCCAATATTTCCAATGAAAGCAATTGATTCTTTTATTTTTAAATTTGTTGGAGCTTCGAGATGTTTCTCGATTAAGAAAAAAATGAAACAAATTTTTAATAAAAACAAAATAAAGATGCAGGATCTCAATAATTTTGAGCCAATATTTCTAATGAAAGCAATTGATTCTGCATTTTTTATATTTGTTGGAGGTTCAAGAAGTTTCTCGATTAAGAAAAAAATGAAACAAATTTTTAATAAAAACAAAATAAAGATGCAGGATCTCAATAATTTTGAGCCAATATTTCTAATGAAATCAATTGATTCTTCATTTTTTAAATTTGTTGGAGCTTCGAGATGATTCTCGATTAAGAAAAAAATGAAACAAATTTTTAATAAAAACAAAATAAAGATGCAGGATCTCAATAATTTTGAGCCAATATTTCTAATGAAAGCAATTGATTCTTTTATTTTTAAATTTGTTGGAGCTTCGAGATGTTTCTCGATTAAGAAAAAAATGAAACAAATTTTTAATAAAAACAAAATAAAGATGCAGGATCTCAATAATTTTGAGCCAATATTTCTAATGAAAGCAATTGATTCTGCATTTTTTATATTTGTTGGAGGTTCAAGAAGTTTCTCGATTAAGAAAAAAATGAAACAAATTTTTAATAAAAACAAAATAAAGATGCAGGATCTCAATAATTTTGAGCCAATATTTCCAATGAAAGCAATTGATTCTTTTATTTTTAAATTTGTTGGAGCTTCGAGATGTTTCTCGATTAAGAAAAAAATGAAACAAATTTTTAATAAAAACAAAATAAAGATGCAGGATCTCAATAATTTTGAGCCAATATTTCTAATGAAAGCAATTGATTCTGCATTTTTTATATTTGTTGGAGGTTCAAGAAGTTTCTCGATTAAGAAAAAAATGAAACAAATTTTTAATAAAAACAAAATAAAGATGCAGGATCTCAATAATTTTGAGCCAATATTTCTAATGAAAGCAATTGATTCTGCATTTTTTATATTTGTTGGAGGTTCAAGAAGTTTCTCGATTAAGAAAAAAATGAAACAAATTTTTAATAAAAACAAAATAAAGATGCAGGATCTCAATAATTTTGAGCCAATATTTCTAATGAAAGCAATTGATTCTGCATTTTTTATATTTGTTGGAGGTTCAAGAAGTTTCTCGATTAAGAAAAAAATGAAACAAATTTTTAATAAAAACAAAATAAAGATGCAGGATCTCAATAATTTTGAGCCAATATTTCTAATGAAAGCAATTGATTCTGCATTTTTTATATTTGTTGGAGGTTCAAGAAGTTTCTCGATTAAGAAAAAAATGAAACAAATTTTTAATAAAAACAAAATAAAGATGCAGGATCTCAATAATTTTGAGCCAATATTTCTAATGAAATCAATTGATTCTTCATTTTTTAAATTTGTTGGAGCTTCGAGATGTTTCTCGATTAAGAAAAAAATGAAACAAATTTTTAATAAAAACAAAATAAAGATGCAGGATCTCAATAATTTTGAGCCAATATTTCTAATGAAAGCAATTGATTCTGCATTTTTTATATTTGTTGGAGGTTCAAGAAGTTTCTCGATTAAGAAAAAAATGAAACAAATTTTTAATAAAAACAAAATAAAGATGCAGGATCTCAATAATTTTGAGCCAATATTTCTAATGAAATCAATTGATTCTTCATTTTTTAAATTTGTTGGAGCTTCGAGATGATTCTCGATTAAGAAAAAAATGAAATTTTTATTGTAAAATTTAATGTTGCAGGATCTCAATAATTTTGAGCCAATATTTCTAATGAAAGCAATTGATTCTTTTATTTTTAAATTTGTTGGAGCTTCGAGATGTTTCTCGATTAAGAAAAAAATGAAACAAATTTTTAATAAAAACAAAATAAAGATGCAGGATCTCAATAATTTTGAGCCAATATTTCTAATGAAAGCAATTGATTCTGCATTTTTTATATTTGTTGGAGGTTCAAGAAGTTTCTCGATTAAGAAAAAAATGAAACAAATTTTTAATAAAAACAAAATAAAGATGCAGGATCTCAATAATTTTGAGCCAATATTTCTAATGAAAGCAATTGATTCTTCATTTTTTAAATTTGTTGGAGCTTCGAGATGTTTCTCGATTAAGAAAAAAATGAAACAAATTTTTAACAAAAACAAAATAAAGATGCAGGATCTCAATAATTTTGAGCCAATATTTCTAATGAAAGCAATTGATTCTGCATTTTTTATATTTGTTGGAGGTTCAAGAAGTTTCTCGATTAAGAAAAAAATGAAAAAAATATTTATTGTAAAATTTATTGTTGCAGGATATCAATAATTTTGAGCCAATATTTCTAATGAAAGCAATTGATTCTTCATTTTTTAAATTTGTTGGAGCTTCGAGATGTTTCTCGATTAAGAAAAAAATGAAACAAATTTTTAATAAAAACAAAATAAAGATGCAGGATCTCAATAATTTTGAGCCAATATTTCTAATGAAAGCAATTGATTCTGCATTTTTTATATTTGTTGGAGGTTCAAGAAGTTTCTCGATTAAGAAAAAAATGAAACAAATTTTTAATAAAAACAAAATAAAGATGCAGGATCTCAATAATTTTGAGCCAATATTTCTAATGAAAGCAATTGATTCTGCATTTTTTATATTTGTTGGAGGTTCAAGAAGTTTCTCGATTAAGAAAAAAATGAAAAAAATATTTATTGTAAAATTTATTGTTGCAGGATCTCAATAATTTTGAGCCAATATTTCTAATGAAAGCAATTGATTCTTCATTTTTTAAATTTGTTGGAGCTTCGAGATGTTTCTCGATTAAGAAAAAAATGAAACAAATTTTTAACAAAAACAAAATAAAGATGCAGGATCTCAATAATTTTGCGCCAATATTTCTAATGAAAGCAATTGATTCTGCATTTTTTATATTTGTTGGAGGTTCAAGAAGTTTCTCGATTAAGAAAAAAATGAAACAAATTTTTAATAAAAACAAAATAAAGATGCAGGATCTCAATAATTTTGAGCCAATATTTCTAATGAAAGCAATTGATTCTGCATTTTTTATATTTGTTGGAGGTTCAAGAATTTCTCGATTAAGAAAAAAATGAAACAAATTTTTAATAAAAACAAAATAAAGATGCAGGATCTCAATAATTTTGAGCCAATATTTCTAATGAAATCAATTGATTCTTCTTTTTTTAAAATTGTTGGAGCTTCGTGATGTTTCTCGATTAAGAAAAAAATGAAAAAAATATTTATTGTAAAATTTATTGTTGCAGGATCTCAATAATTTTGAGCCAATATTTCTAATGAAATCAATTGATTCTTCTTTTTTTATATTTGTTGGAGGTTCAAGAAGTTTCTCGATTAAGAAAAAAATGAAACAAATTTTTAATAAAAACAAAATAAAGATGCAGGATCTCAATAATTTTGAGCCAATATTTCTAATGAAATCAATTGATTCTTCTTTTTTTAAAATTGTTGGAGCTTCGTGATGTTTCTCGATTAAGAAAAAAATGAAAAAAATATTTATTGTAAAATTTATTGTTGCAGGATCTCAATAATTTTGAGCCAATATTTCTAATGAAATCAATTGATTCTTCTTTTTTTATATTTGTTGGAGGTTCAAGAAGTTTCTCGATTAAGAAAAAAATGAAACAAATTTTTAATAAAAACAAAATAAAGATGCAGGATCTCAATAATTTTGAGCCAATATTTCTAATGAAAGCAATTGATTCTGCATTTTTTATATTTGTTGGAGGTTCAAGAAGTTTCTCGATTAAGAAAAAAATGAAACAAATTTTTAATAAAAACAAAATAAAGATGCAGGATCTCAATAATTTTGAGCCAATATTTCTAATGAAATCAATTGATTCTTCTTTTTTTAAAATTGTTGGAGCTTCGTGATGTTTCTCGATTAAGAAAAAAATGAAAAAAATATTTATTGTAAAATTTATTGTTGCAGGATCTCAATAATTTTGAGCCAATATTTCTAATGAAAGCAATTGATTCTTCATTTTTTAAATTTGTTGGAGCTTCGAGATGATTCTCGATTAAGAAAAAAATGAAACAAATTTTTAATAAAAACAAAATAAAGATGCAGGATCTCAATAATTTTGAGCCAATATTTCTAATGAAATCAATTGATTCTTCATTTTTTAAATTTGTTGGAGCTTCGAGATGATTCTCGATTAAGAAAAAAATGAAACAAATTTTTAATAAAAACAAAATAAAGATGCAGGATCTCAATAATTTTGAGCCAATATTTCTAATGAAAGCAATTGATTCTGCATTTTTTATATTTGTTGGAGGTTCAAGAAGTTTCTCGATTAAGAAAAAAATGAAACAAATTTTTAATAAAAACAAAATAAAGATGCAGTATCTCAATAATTTTGAGCCAATATTTCTAATGAAATCAATTGATTCTTCATTTTTTAAATTTGTTGGAGCTTCGAGATGATTCTCGATTAAGAAAAAAATGAAACAAATTTTTAATAAAAACAAAATAAAGATGCAGGATCTCAATAATTTTGAGCCAATATTTCTAATGAAAGCAATTGATTCTGCATTTTTTATATTTGTTGGAGGTTCAAGAAGTTTCTCGATTAAGAAAAAAATGAAACAAATTTTTAATAAAAACAAAATAAAGATGCAGGATCTCAATAATTTTGAGCCAATATTTCTAATGAAAGCAATTGATTCTGCATTTTTTATATTTGTTGGAGCTTCGTGATGTTTCTCGATTAAGAAAAAAATGAAAAAAATATTTATTGTAAAATTTATTGTTGCAGGATCTCAATAATTTTGAGCCAATATTTCTAATGAAAGCAATTGATTCTTCATTTTTTAAATTTGTTGGAGCTTCGAGATGTTTCTCGATTAAGAAAAAAATGAAACAAATTTTTAACAAAAACAAAATAAAGATGCAGGATCTCAATAATTTTGCGCCAATATTTCTAATGAAAGCAATTGATTCTGCATTTTTTATATTTGTTGGAGGTTCAAGAAGTTTCTCGATTAAGAAAAAAATGAAACAAATTTTTAATAAAAACAAAATAAAGATGCAGGATCTCAATAATTTTGAGCCAATATTTCTAATGAAATCAATTGATTCTTCTTTTTTTATATTTGTTGGAGGTTCAAGAAGTTTCTCGATTAAGAAAAAAATGAAACAAATTTTAAATAAAAACAAAATAAAGATGCAGGATCTCAATAATTTTGAGCCAATATTTCTAATGAAATCAATTGATTCTTCTTTTTTTAAAATTGTTGGAGCTTCGTGATGTTTCTCGATTAAGAAAAAAATGAAAAAAATATTTATTGTAAAATTTATTGTTGCAGGATCTCAATAATTTTGAGCCAATATTTCTAATGAAAGCAATTGATTCTTCTTTTTTTAAAATTGTTGGAGCTTCGTGATGTTTCTCGATTAAGAAAAAAATGAAATTTTTTTTGTAAAATTTAATGTTGCAGGATCTCAATAATTTTGGGCCAATATTTCTAATGAAAGCAATTGATTCTTTTTTTTTTTAAATTGTTGGAGCTTCGAGATGTTTCTCGATTAAGAAAAAAATGAAAAAATTATTTTTTGTAAAATTTAATGTTGCAGGATCTCAATAATTTTGAGCCAATATTTCTAATGAAAGCAATTGATTCTTCTTTTTTTAAAATTGTTGGAGCTTCGTGATGTTTCTCGATTAAGAAAAAAATGAAAAAAATATTTATTGTAAAATTTATTGTTGCAGGATCTCAATAATTTTGAGCCAATATTTCTAATGAAAGCAATTGATTCTTCATTTTTTAAATTTGTTGGAGCTTCGAGATGATTCTCGATTAAGAAAAAAATGAAACAAATTTTTAATAAAAACAAAATAAAGATGCAGGATCTCAATAATTTTGAGCCAATATTTCTAATGAAATCAATTGATTCTTCATTTTTTAAATTTGTTGGAGCTTCGAGATGATTCTCGATTAAGAAAAAAATGAAACAAATTTTTAATAAAAACAAAATAAAGATGCAGGATCTCAATAATTTTGAGCCAATATTTCTAATGAAAGCAATTGATTCTTCATTTTTTAAATTTGTTGGAGCTTCGAGATGATTCTCGATTAAGAAAAAAATGAAACAAATTTTTAATAAAAACAAAATAAAGATGCAGGATCTCAATAATTTTGAGCCAATATTTCTAATGAAATCAATTGATTCTTCTTTTTTTATATTTGTTGGAGGTTCAAGAAGTTTCTCGATTAAGAAAAAAATGAAACAATATTTTAATAAAAACAAAATAAAGATGCAGGATCTCAATAATTTTGAGCCAATATTTCTAATGAAAGCAATTGATTCTGCATTTTTTATATTTGTTGGAGGTTCAAAAAGTTTCTCGATTAAGAAAAAAATGAAACAAATTTTTAATAAAAACAAAATAAAGATGCAGGATCTCAATAATTTTGAGCCAATATTTCTAATGAAATCAATTGATTCTTCTTTTTTTAAAATTGTTGGAGCTTCGTGATGTTTCTCGATTAAGAAAAAAATGAAAAAAATATTTATTGTAAAATTTATTGTTGCAGGATCTCAATAATTTTGAGCCAATATTTCTAATGAAAGCAATTGATTCTTCATTTTTTAAATTTGTTGGAGCTTCGAGATGATTCTCGATTAAGAAAAAAATGAAACAAATTTTTAATAAAAACAAAATAAAGATGCAGGATCTCAATAATTTTGAGCCAATATTTCTAATGAAATCAATTGATTCTTCATTTTTTAAATTTGTTGGAGCTTCGAGATGATTCTCGATTAAGAAAAAAATGAAACAAATTTTTAATAAAAACAAAATAAAGATGCAGGATCTCAATAATTTTGAGCCAATATTTCTAATGAAAGCAATTGATTCTGCATTTTTTATATTTGTTGGTGGTTCAAGAAGTTTCTCGATTAAGAAAAAAATGAAACAAATTTTTAATAAAAACAAAATAAAGATGCAGGATCTCAATAATTTTGAGCCAATATTTCTAATGAAATCAATTGATTCTTCATTTTTTAAATTTGTTGGAGCTTCGAGATGATTCTCGATTAAAAAAAAAATGAAACAAATTTTTAATAAAAACAAAATAAAGATGCAGGATCTCAATAATTTTGAGCCAATATTTCTAATGAAAGCAATTGATTCTGCATTTTTTATATTTGTTGGAGGTTCAAGAAGTTTCTCGATTAAGAAAAAAATGAAACAAATTTTTAATAAAAACAAAATAAAGATGCAGTATCTCAATAATTTTGAGCCAATATTTCTAATGAAATCAATTGATTCTTCATTTTTTAAATTTGTTGGAGCTTCGAGATGATTCTCGATTAAGAAAAAAATGAAACAAATTTTTAATAAAAACAAAATAAAGATGCAGGATCTCAATAATTTTGAGCCAATATTTCTAATGAAAGCAATTGATTCTGCATTTTTTATATTTGTTGGAGGTTCAAGAAGTTTCTCGATTAAAAAAAAAATGAAACAAATTTTTAATAAAAACAAAATAAAGATGCAGGATCTCAATAATTTTGAGCCAATATTTCTAATGAAAGCAATTGATTCTGCATTTTTTATATTTGTTGGAGCTTCGTGATGTTTCTCGATTAAGAAAAAAATGAAAAAAATATTTATTGTAAAATTTATTGTTGCAGGATCTCAATAATTTTGAGCCAATATTTCTAATGAAAGCAATTGATTCTTCTTTTTTTAAAATTGTTGGAGCTTCGTGATGTTTCTCGATTAAGAAAAAAATGAAATTTTTTTTGTAAAATTTAATGTTGCAGGATCTCAATAATTTTGGGCCAATATTTCTAATGAAAGCAATTGATTCTTTTTTTTTTTAAATTGTTGGAGCTTCGAGATGTTTCTCGATTAAGAAAAAAATGAAAAAATTATTTTTTGTAAAATTTAATGTTGCAGGATCTCAATAATTTTGAGCCAATATTTCTAATGAAAGCAATTGATTCTTCTTTTTTTAAAATTGTTGGAGCTTCGTGATGTTTCTCGATTAAGAAAAAAATGAAACAAATTTTTAATAAAAACAAAATAAAGATGCAGGATCTCAATAATTTTGAGCCAATATTTCTAATGAAATCAATTGATTCTTCATTTTTTAAATTTGTTGGAGCTTCGAGATGATTCTCGATTAAGAAAAAAATGAAACAAATTTTTAATAAAAACAAAATAAAGATGCAGGATCTCAATAATTTTGAGCCAATATTTCTAATGAAAGCAATTGATTCTGCATTTTTTATATTTGTTGGAGGTTCAAGAAGTTTCTCGATTAAGAAAAAAATGAAACAAATTTTTAATAAAAACAAAATAAAGATGCAGTATCTCAATAATTTTGAGCCAATATTTCTAATGAAATCAATTGATTCTTCATTTTTTAAATTTGTTGGAGCTTCGAGATGATTCTCGATTAAGAAAAAAATGAAACAAATTTTTAATAAAAACAAAATAAAGATGCAGGATCTCAATAATTTTGAGCCAATATTTCTAATGAAAGCAATTGATTCTGCATTTTTTATATTTGTTGGAGGTTCAAGAAGTTTCTCGATTAAGAAAAAAATGAAACAAATTTTTAATAAAAACAAAATAAAGATGCAGGATCTCAATAATTTTGAGCCAATATTTCTAATGAAAGCAATTGATTCTGCATTTTTTATATTTGTTGGAGGTTCAAGAAGTTTCTCGATTAAGAAAAAAATGAAACAAATTTTTAATAAAAACAAAATAAAGATGCAGGATCTCAATAATTTTGAGCCAATATTTCTAATGAAATCAATTGATTCTTCATTTTTTAAATTTGTTGGAGCTTCGAGATGATTCTCGATTAAGAAAAAAATGAAACAAATTTTTAATAAAAACAAAATAAAGATGCAGGATCTCAATAATTTTGAGCCAATATTTCTAATGAAAGCAATTGATTCTGCATTTTTTATATTTGTTGGAGGTTCAAGAAGTTTCTCGATTAAGAAAAAAATGAAACAAATTTTTAATAAAAACAAAATAAAGATGCAGTATCTCAATAATTTTGAGCCAATATTTCTAATGAAATCAATTGATTCTTCATTTTTTAAATTTGTTGGAGCTTCGAGATGATTCTCGATTAAGAAAAAAATGAAACAAATTTTTAATAAAAACAAAATAAAGATGCAGGATCTCAATAATTTTGAGCCAATATTTCTAATGAAAGCAATTGATTCTGCATTTTTTATATTTGTTGGAGGTTCAAGAAGTTTCTCGATTAAGAAAAAAATGAAACAAATTTTTAATAAAAACAAAATAAAGATGCAGGATCTCAATAATTTTGAGCCAATATTTCTAATGAAAGCAATTGATTCTGCATTTTTTATATTTGTTGGAGCTTCGTGATGTTTCTCGATTAAGAAAAAAATGAAAAAAATATTTATTGTAAAATTTATTGTTGCAGGATCTCAATAATTTTGAGCCAATATTTCTAATGAAAGCAATTGATTCTTCATTTTTTAAATTTGTTGGAGCTTCGAGATGTTTCTCGATTAAGAAAAAAATGAAACAAATTTTTAACAAAAACAAAATAAAGATGCAGGATCTCAATAATTTTGCGCCAATATTTCTAATGAAAGCAATTGATTCTGCATTTTTTATATTTGTTGGAGGTTCAAGAAGTTTCTCGATTAAGAAAAAAATGAAACAAATTTTTAATAAAAACAAAATAAAGATGCAGGATCTCAATAATTTTGAGCCAATATTTCTAATGAAATCAATTGATTCTTCTTTTTTTATATTTGTTGGAGGTTCAAGAAGTTTCTCGATTAAGAAAAAAATGAAACAAATTTTAAATAAAAACAAAATAAAGATGCAGGATCTCAATAATTTTGAGCCAATATTTCTAATGAAATCAATTGATTCTTCTTTTTTTAAAATTGTTGGAGCTTCGTGATGTTTCTCGATTAAGAAAAAAATGAAAAAAATATTTATTGTAATATTTATTGTTGCAGGATCTCAATAATTTTGAGCCAATATTTCTAATGAAAGCAATTGATTCTTCTTTTTTTAAAATTGTTGGAGCTTCGTGATGTTTCTCGATTAAGAAAAAAATGAAATTTTTTTTGTAAAATTTAATGTTGCAGGATCTCAATAATTTTGGGCCAATATTTCTAATGAAAGCAATTGATTCTTTTTTTTTTTAAATTGTTGGAGCTTCGAGATGTTTCTCGATTAAGAAAAAAATGAAAAAATTATTTTTTGTAAAATTTAATGTTGCAGGATCTCAATAATTTTGAGCCAATATTTCTAATGAAAGCAATTGATTCTTCTTTTTTTAAAATTGTTGGAGCTTCGTGATGTTTCTCGATTAAGAAAAAAATGAAACAAATTTTTAATAAAAACAAAATAAAGATGCAGGATCTCAATAATTTTGAGCCAATATTTCTAATGAAAGCAATTGATTCTGCATTTTTTATATTTGTTGGAGCTTCGTGATGTTTCTCGATTAAGAAAAAAATGAAAAAAATATTTATTGTAAAATTTATTGTTGCAGGATCTCAATAATTTTGAGCCAATATTTCTAATGAAAGCAATTGATTCTTCATTTTTTAAATTTGTTGGAGCTTCGAGATGTTTCTCGATTAAGAAAAAAATGAAACAAATTTTTAACAAAAACAAAATAAAGATGCAGGATCTCAATAATTTTGCGCCAATATTTCTAATGAAAGCAATTGATTCTGCATTTTTTATATTTGTTGGAGCTTCGAGATGTTTCTCGATTAAGAAAAAAATGAAAAAATTATTTTTTGTAAAATTTAATGTTGCAGGATCTCAATAATTTTGAGCCAATATTTCTAATGAAAGCAATTGATTCTTTTTTTTTTCAATTATTTGAGTTTCGAGATGTTTCTCGATTAAGAAAAAAATGAAAAAATTATTTTTTGTTAAATTTAATGTTGCAGGATCTCAATAATTTTGAGCCAATATTTCTAATGAAAGCAATTGATTCTTCTTTTTTTAAAATTGTTGGAGCTTCGTGATGTTTCTCGATTAAGAAAAAAATGAAATTTTTTTTGTAAAATTTAATGTTGCAGGATCTCAATAATATTGAGCCAATATTTCTAATGAAAGCAATTGATTCTTTTTTTTTTTAAATTGTTGGAGCTTCGAGATGTTTCTCGATTAAGAAAAAAATGAAAAAATTATTTTTTGTAAAATTTAATGTTGCAGGATCTCAATAATTTTGAGCCAATATTTCTAATGAAAGCAATTGATTCTTCTTTTTTTAAAATTGTTGGAGCTTCGTGATGTTTCTCGATTAAGAAAAAAATGAAATTTTTATTGTAAAATTTAATGTTGCAGGATCTCAATAATTTTGAGCCAATATTTCTAATGAAAGCAATTGATTCTTTTTTTTTTCAATTATTTGAGTTTCGAGATGTTTCTCGATTAAGAAAAAAATGAAAAAATTATTTTTTGTTAAATTTAATGTTGCAGGATCTCAATAATTTTGAGCCAATATTTCTAATGAAAGCAATTGATTCTTCTTTTTTTAAAATTGTTGGAGCTTCGTGATGTTTCTCGATTAAGAAAAAAATGAAATTTTTTTTGTAAAATTTAATGTTGCAGGATCTCAATAATATTGAGCCAATATTTCTAATGAAAGCAATTGATTCTTTTTTTTTTTAAATTGTTGGAGCTTCGAGATGTTTCTCGATTAAGAAAAAAATGAAAAAATTATTTTTTGTAAAATTTAATGTTGCAGGATCTCAATAATTTTGAGCCAATATTTCTAATGAAAGCAATTGATTCTTCTTTTTTTAAAATTGTTGGAGCTTCGTGATGTTTCTCGATTAAGAAAAAAATGAAATTTTTATTGTAAAATTTAATGTTGCAGGATCTCAATAATTTTGAGCCAATATTTCTAATGAAAGCAATTGATTCTTCTTTTTTTAAAATTGTTGGAGCTTCGTGATGTTTCTCGATTAAGAAAAAAATGAAACAAATTTTTAATAAAAACAAAATAAAGATGCAGGATCTCAATAATTTTGAGCCAATATTTCTAATGAAAGCAATTGATTCTGCATTTTTTATATTTGTTGGAGCTTCGTGATGTTTCTCGATTAAGAAAAAAATGAAAAAAATATTTATTGTAAAATTTATTGTTGCAGGATCTCAATAATTTTGAGCCAATATTTCTAATGAAAGCAATTGATTCTTCATTTTTTAAATTTGTTGGAGCTTCGAGATGTTTCTCGATTAAGAAAAAAATGAAACAAATTTTTAACAAAAACAAAATAAAGATGCAGGATCTCAATAATTTTGCGCCAATATTTCTAATGAAAGCAATTGATTCTGCATTTTTTATATTTGTTGGAGCTTCGAGATGTTTCTCGATTAAGAAAAAAATGAAAAAATTATTTTTTGTAAAATTTAATGTTGCAGGATCTCAATAATTTTGAGCCAATATTTCTAATGAAAGCAATTGATTCTTTTTTTTTTCAATTATTTGAGTTTCGAGATGTTTCTCGATTAAGAAAAAAATGAAAAAATTATTTTTTGTTAAATTTAATGTTGCAGGATCTCAATAATTTTGAGCCAATATTTCTAATGAAAGCAATTGATTCTTCTTTTTTTAAAATTGTTGGAGCTTCGTGATGTTTCTCGATTAAGAAAAAAATGAAATTTTTTTTGTAAAATTTAATGTTGCAGGATCTCAATAATATTGAGCCAATATTTCTAATGAAAGCAATTGATTCTTTTTTTTTTTAAATTGTTGGAGCTTCGAGATGTTTCTCGATTAAGAAAAAAATGAAAAAATTATTTTTTGTAAAATTTAATGTTGCAGGATCTCAATAATTTTGAGCCAATATTTCTAATGAAAGCAATTGATTCTTCTTTTTTTAAAATTGTTGGAGCTTCGTGATGTTTCTCGATTAAGAAAAAAATGAAATTTTTATTGTAAAATTTAATGTTGCAGGATCTCAATAATTTTGAGCCAATATTTCTAATGAAAGCAATTGATTCTTTTTTTTTTCAATTATTTGAGTTTCGAGATGTTTCTCGATTAAGAAAAAAATGAAAAAATTATTTTTTGTAAAATTTAATGTTGCAGGATCTCAATAATTTTGAGCCAATATTTCTAATGAAAGCAATTGATTCTTCTTTTTTTAAAATTGTTGGAGCTTCGTGATGTTTCTCGATTAAGAAAAAAATGAAATTTTTATTGTAAAATTTAATGTTGCAGGATCTCAATAATTTTTAGCCAATATTTCTAATGAAAGCAATTGATTCTTTTATTTTTTCAATTATTTAAGCTTCGAGATGTTTCTCGATTAAGAAAAAAATGAAAAAATTATTTTTTGTAAAATTTAATGTTGCAGGATCTCAATAATTTTGAGCCAATATTTCTAATGAAAGCAATTGATTCTTCTTTTTTTAAAATTGTTGGAGCTTCGTGATGTTTCTCGATTAAGAAAAAAATGAAATTTTTATTGTAAAATTTAATGTTGCAGGATCTCAATAATTTTGAGCCAATATTTCTAATGAAAGCAATTGATTCTTTTATTTTTTCAATTATTTAAGCTTCGAGATGTTTCTCGATTAAGAAAAAAATGAAAAAATTATTTTTTGTAAAATTTAATGTTGCAGGATCTCAATAATTTTGAGCCAATATTTCTAATGAAAGCAATTGATTCTTTTTTTTTTCAGTTATTTGAGTTTCGAGATGTTTCTCGATTAAGAAAAAAATGAAAAAATTATTTTTATTTAAATTTAATGTTGCAGGATCTCAATAATTTTGAGCCAATATTTCTAATGAAAGCAATTGATTCTTCTTTTTTTAAAATTGTTGGAGCTTCGTGATGTTTCTCGATTAAGAAAAAAATGAAATTTTTATTGTAAAATTTAATGTTGCAGGATCTCAATAATTTTGAGCCAATATTTCTAATGAAAGCAATTGATTCTTCTTTTTTTAAAATTGTTGGAGCTTCGTGATGTTTCTCGATTAAGAAAAAAATGAAATTTTTATTGTAAAATTTAATGTTGCAGGATCTCAATAATTTTGAGCCAATATTTCTAATGAAAGCAATTGATTCTTTTATTTTTTCAATTATTTAAGCTTCGAGATGTTTCTCGATTAAGAAAAAAATGAAAAAATTATTTTTTGTAAAATTTAATGTTGCAGGATCTCAATAATTTTGAGCCAATATTTCTAATGAAAGCAATTGATTCTTTTTTTTTTCAGTTATTTGAGTTTCGAGATGTTTCTCGATTAAGAAAAAAATGAAAAAATTATTTTTATTTAAATTTAATGTTGCAGGATCTCAATAATTTTGAGCCAATATTTCTAATGAAAGCAATTGATTCTTCTTTTTTTAAAATTGTTGGAGCTTCGTGATGTTTCTCGATTAAGAAAAAAATGAAATTTTTATTGTAAAATTTAATGTTGCAGGATCTCAATAATTTTGAGCCAATATTTCTAATGAAAGCAATTGATTCTTTTATTTTTTCAATTATTTGAGTTTCGAGATGTTTCTCGATTAAGAAAAAAATGAAAAAATTATTTTTTGTTAAATTTAATGTTGCAGGATCTCAATAATTTTGAGCCAATATTTCTAATGAAAGCAATTGATTCTTTTTTTTTTCAGTTATTTGAGTTTCGAGATGTTTCTCGATTAAGAAAAAAATGAAAAAATTATTTTTTGTTAAATTTAATGTTGCAGGATCTCAATAATTTTGAGCCAATATTTCTAATGAAAGCAATTGATTCTTCTTTTTTTAAAATTGTTGGAGCTTCGTGATGTTTCTCGATTAAGAAAAAAATGAAATTTTTATTGTAAAATTTAATGTTGCAGGATCTCAATAATTTTGAGCCAATATTTCTAATGAAAGCAATTGATTCTTTTATTTTTTCAATTATTTGAGTTTCGAGATGTTTCTCGATTAAGAAAAAAATGAAAAAATTATTTTTTGTTAAATTTAATGTTGCAGGATCTCAATAATTTTGAGCCAATATTTCTAATGAAAGCAATTGATTCTTTTTTTTTTCAGTTATTTGAGTTTCGAGATGTTTCTCGATTAAGAAAAAAATGAAAAAATTATTTTTTGTTAAATTTAATGTTGCAGGATCTCAATAATTTTGAGCCAATATTTCTAATGAAAGCAATTGATTCTTTTTTTTTTCAATTATTTGAGTTTCGAGATGTTTCTCGATTAAGAAAAAAATGAAAAAATTATTTTTTGTTAAATTTAATGTTGCAGGATCTCAATAATTTTGAGCCAATATTTCTAATGAAAGCAATTGATTCTTTTTTTTTTCAGTTATTTGAGTTTCGAGATGTTTCTCGATTAAGAAAAAAATGAAAAAATTATTTTTTGTTAAATTTAATGTTGCAGGATCTCAATAATTTTGAGCCAATATTTCTAATGAAAGCAATTGATTCTTCTTTTTTTAAAATTGTTGGAGCTTCGTGATGTTTCTCGATTAAGAAAAAAATGAAATTTTTATTGTAAAATTTAATGTTGCAGGATCTCAATAATTTTGAGCCAATATTTCTAATGAAAGCAATTGATTCTTTTATTTTTTCAATTATTTGAGTTTCGAGATGTTTCTCGATTAAGAAAAAAATGAAAAAATTATTTTTTGTTAAATTTAATGTTGCAGGATCTCAATAATTTTAAGCCAATATTTCTAATGAAAGCAATTGATTCTTTTTTTTTTCAGTTATTTGAGTTTCGAGATGTTTCTCGATTAAGAAAAAAATGAAAAAATTATTTTTTGTTAAATTTAATGTTGCAGGATCTCAATAATTTTGAGCCAATATTTCTAATGAAAGCAATTGATTCTTTTTTTTTTCAATTATTTGAGTTTCGAGATGTTTCTCGATTAAGAAAAAAATGAAAAAATTATTTTTTGTAAAATTTAATGTTGCAGGATCTCAATAATTTTGAGCCAATATTTCTAATGAAAGCAATTGATTCTTCTTTTTTTAAAATTGTTGGAGCTTCGTGATGTTTCTCGATTAAGAAAAAAATGAAATTTTTATTGTAAAATTTAATGTTGCAGGATCTCAATAATTTTTAGCCAATATTTCTAATGAAAGCAATTGATTCTTTTATTTTTTCAATTATTTAAGCTTCGAGATGTTTCTCGATTAAGAAAAAAATGAAAAAATTATTTTTTGTAAAATTTAATGTTGCAGGATCTCAATAATTTTGAGCCAATATTTCTAATGAAAGCAATTGATTCTTTTTTTTTTCAGTTATTTGAGTTTCGAGATGTTTCTCGATTAAGAAAAAAATGAAAAAATTATTTTTATTTAAATTTAATGTTGCAGGATCTCAATAATTTTGAGCCAATATTTCTAATGAAAGCAATTGATTCTTCTTTTTTTAAAATTGTTGGAGCTTCGTGATGTTTCTCGATTAAGAAAAAAATGAAATTTTTATTGTAAAATTTAATGTTGCAGGATCTCAATAATTTTGAGCCAATATTTCTAATGAAAGCAATTGATTCTTCTTTTTTTAAAATTGTTGGAGCTTCGTGATGTTTCTCGATTAAGAAAAAAATGAAATTTTTATTGTAAAATTTAATGTTGCAGGATCTCAATAATTTTGAGCCAATATTTCTAATGAAAGCAATTGATTCTTTTTTTTTTTAAATTGTTGGAGCTTCGAGATGTTTCTCGATTAAGAAAAAAATGAAAAAAATATTTTTTGTAAAATTTAATGTTGCAGGATCTCAATAATTTTGAGCCAATATTTCTAATGAAAGCAATTGATTCTTCTTTTTTTAAAATTGTTGGAGCTTCGTGATGTTTCTCGATTAAGAAAAAAATGAAAAAATTATTTTTTGTAAAATTTAATGTTGCAGGATCTCAATAATTTTGAGCCAATATTTCTAATGAAAGCAATTGATTCTTTTATTTTTTCAATTATTTAAGCTTCGAGATGTTTCTCGATTAAGAAAAAAATGAAAAAATTATTTTTTGTAAAATTTAATGTTGCAGGATCTCAATAATTTTGAGCCAATATTTCTAATGAAAGCAATTGATTCTTTTTTTTTTCAGTTATTTGAGTTTCGAGATGTTTCTCGATTAAGAAAAAAATGAAAAAATTATTTTTATTTAAATTTAATGTTGCAGGATCTCAATAATTTTGAGCCAATATTTCTAATGAAAGCAATTGATTCTTCTTTTTTTAAAATTGTTGGAGCTTCGTGATGTTTCTCGATTAAGAAAAAAATGAAATTTTTATTGTAAAATTTAATGTTGCAGGATCTCAATAATTTTGAGCCAATATTTCTAATGAAAGCAATTGATTCTTTTTTTTTTCAGTTATTTGAGTTTCGAGATGTTTCTCGATTAAGAAAAAAATGAAAAAATTATTTTTATTTAAATTTAATGTTGCAGGATCTCAATAATTTTGAGCCAATATTTCTAATGAAAGCAATTGATTCTTTTTTTTTTTAAATTGTTGGAGCTTCGAGATGTTTCTCGATTAAGAAAAAAATGAAAAAAATATTTTTTGTAAAATTTAATGTTGCAGGATCTCAATAATTTTGAGCCAATATTTCTAATGAAAGCAATTGATTCTTCTTTTTTTAAAATTGTTGGAGCTTCGTGATGTTTCTCGATTAAGAAAAAAATGAAAAAATTATTTTTTGTAAAATTTAATGTTGCAGGATCTCAATAATTTTGAGCCAATATTTCTAATGAAAGCAATTGATTCTTTTTTTTTTTCAATTATTTAAGCTTTGAGATGTTTCTCGATTAAGAAAAAAATGAAAAAATTATTTTTTGTAAAATTTAATGTTGCAGGATCTCAATAATTTTGAGCCAATATTTCTAATGAAAGCAATTGATTCTTCTTTTTTTAAAATTGTTGGAGCTTCGAGATGTTTCTCGATTAAGAAAAAAATGAAAAAAATATTTTTTGTAAAATTTAATGTTGCAGGATCTCAATAATTTTGAGCCAATATTTCTAATGAAAGCAATTGATTCTTCTTTTTTTAAAATTGTTGGAGCTTCGTGATGTTTCTCGATTAAGAAAAAAATGAAAAAATTATTTTTTGTAAAATTTAATGTTGCAGGATCTCAATAATTTTGAGCCAATATTTCTAATGAAAGCAATTGATTCTTTTTTTTTTTCAATTATTTAAGCTTTGAGATGTTTCTCGATTAAGAAAAAAATGAAAAAATTATTTTTTGTAAAATTTAATGTTGCAGGTTCTCAATAATTTTGAGCCAATATTTCTAATGAAAGCAATTGATTCTTCTTTTTTTAAAATTGTTGGAGCTTCGTGATGTTTCTCGATTAAGAAAAAAATGAAAAAATTATTTTTTGTAAAATTTAATGTTGCAGGATCTCAATAATTTTGAGCCAATATTTCTAATGAAAGCAATTGATTCTTTTATTTTTTCAATTATTTAAGCTTTGAGATGTTTCTCGATTAAGAAAAAAATGAAAAAATTATTTTTTGTAAAATTTAATGTTGCAGGATCTCAATAATTTTGAGCCAATATTTCTAATGAAAGCAATTGATTCTTCTTTTTTTAAAATTGTTGGAGCTTCGTGATGTTTCTCGATTAAGAAAAAAATGAAATTTTTATTGTAAAATTTAATGTTGCAGGATCTCAATAATTTTGAGCCAATATTTCTAATGAAAGCAATTGATTCTTTTATTTTTTCAATTATTTAAGCTTTGAGATGTTTCTCGATTAAGAAAAAAATGAAAAAATTATTTTTTGTAAAATTTAATGTTGCAGGATCTCAATAATTTTGAGCCAATATTTCTAATGAAAGCAATTGATTCTTTTATTTTTTCAATTATTTAAGCTTTGAGATGTTTCTCGATTAAGAAAAAAATGAAAAAATTATTTTTTGTAAAATTTAATGTTGCAGGATCTCAATAATTTTGAGCCAATATTTCTAATGAAAGCAATTGATTCTTTTATTTTTTAAATTGTTGGAGCTTCGAGATGTTTCTCGATTAAGAAAAAAATGAAAAAAATATTTTTTGTAAAATTTAATGTTGCAGGATCTCAATAATTTTGAGCCAATATTTCTAATGAAAGCAATTGATTCTTCTTTTTTTAAAATTGTTGGAGCTTCGTGATGTTTCTCGATTAAGAAAAAAATGAAAAAATTATTTTTTGTAAAATTTAATGTTGCAGGATCTCAATAATTTTGAGCCAATATTTCTAATGAAAGCAATTGATTCTTTTTTTTTTTCAATTATTTAAGCTTTGAGATGTTTCTCGATTAAGAAAAAAATGAAAAAATTATTTTTTGTAAAATTTAATGTTGCAGGATCTCAATAATTTTGAGCCAATATTTCTAATGAAAGCAATTGATTCTTCTTTTTTTTAAATTGTTGGAGCTTCGAGATGTTTCTCGATTAAGAAAAAAATGAAAAAATTATTTTTTGTAAAATTTAATGTTGCAGGATCTCAATAATTTTGAGCCAATATTTCTAATGAAAGCAATTGATTCTTTTATTTTTTCAATTATTTAAGCTTTGAGATGTTTCTCGATTAAGAAAAAAATGAAAAAATTATTTTTTGTAAAATTTAATGTTGCAGGATCTCAATAATTTTGAGCCAATATTTCTAATGAAAGCAATTGATTCTTCTTTTTTTAAAATTGTTGGAGCTTCGTGATGTTTCTCGATTAAGAAAAAAATGAAAAAATTATTTTTTGTAAAATTTAATGTTGCAGGATCTCAATAATTTTGAGCCAATATTTCTAATGAAAGCAATTGATTCTTTTATTTTTTCAATTATTTAAGCTTTGAGATGTTTCTCGATTAAGAAAAAAATGAAAAAATTATTTTTTGTAAAATTTAATGTTGCAGGATCTCAATAATTTTGAGCCAATATTTCTAATGAAAGCAATTGATTCTTCTTTTTTTAAAATTGTTGGAGCTTCGTGATGTTTCTCGATTAAGAAAAAAATGAAAAAATTATTTTTTGTAAAATTTAATGTTGCAGGATCTCAATAATTTTGAGCCAATATTTCTAATGAAAGCAATTGATTCTTTTATTTTTTCAATTATTTAAGCTTTGAGATGTTTCTCGATTAAGAAAAAAATGAAAAAATTATTTTTTGTAAAATTTAATGTTGCAGGATCTCAATAATTTTGAGCCAATATTTCTAATGAAAGCAATTGATTCTTCTTTTTTTAAAATTGTTGGAGCTTCGTGATGTTTCTCGATTAAGAAAAAAATGAAAAAATTATTTTTTGTAAAATTTAATGTTGCAGGATCTCAATAATTTTGAGCCAATATTTCTAATGAAAGCAATTGATTCTTTTATTTTTTCAATTATTTAAGCTTCGAGATGTTTCTCGATTAAGAAAAAAATGAAAAAATTATTTTTTGTAAAATTTAATGTTGCAGGATCTCAATAATTTTGAGCCAATATTTCTAATGAAAGCAATTGATTCTTCTTTTTTTAAAATTGTTGGAGCTTCGTGATGTTTCTCGATTAAGAAAAAAATGAAAAAATTATTTTTTGTAAAATTTAATGTTGCAGGATCTCAATAATTTTGAGCCAATATTTCTAATGAAAGCAATTGATTCTTTTATTTTTTCAATTATTTAAGCTTCGAGATGTTTCTCGATTAAGAAAAAAATGAAAAAATTATTTTTTGTAAAATTTAATGTTGCAGGATCTCAATAATTTTGAGCCAATATTTCTAATGAAAGCAATTGATTCTTTTATTTTTTCAATTATTTAAGCTTTGAGATGTTTCTCGATTAAGAAAAAAATGAAAAAATTATTTTTTGTAAAATTTAATGTTGCAGGATCTCAATAATTTTGAGCCAATATTTCTAATGAAAGCAATTGATTCTTCTTTTTTTAAAATTGTTGGAGCTTCGTGATGTTTCTCGATTAAGAAAAAAATGAAAAAATTATTTTTTGTAAAATTTAATGTTGCAGGATCTCAATAATTTTGAGCCAATATTTCTAATGAAAGCAATTGATTCTTTTATTTTTTCAATTATTTAAGCTTTGAGATGTTTCTCGATTAAGAAAAAAATGAAAAAATTATTTTTTGTAAAATTTAATGTTGCAGGATCTCAATAATTTTGAGCCAATATTTCTAATGAAAGCAATTGATTCTTCTTTTTTTAAAATTGTTGGAGCTTCGTGATGTTTCTCGATTAAGAAAAAAATGAAAAAATTATTTTTTGTAAAATTTAATGTTGCAGGATCTCAATAATTTTGAGCCAATATTTCTAATGAAAGCAATTGATTCTTTTATTTTTTCAATTATTTAAGCTTCGAGATGTTTCTCGATTAAGAAAAAAATGAAAAAATTATTTTTTGTAAAATTTAATGTTGCAGGATCTCAATAATTTTGAGCCAATATTTCTAATGAAAGCAATTGATTCTTCTTTTTTTAAAATTGTTGGAGCTTCGTGATGTTTCTCGATTAAGAAAAAAATGAAAAAATTATTTTTTGTAAAATTTAATGTTGCAGGATCTCAATAATTTTGAGCCAATATTTCTAATGAAAGCAATTGATTCTTTTATTTTTTCAATTATTTAAGCTTCGAGATGTTTCTCGATTAAGAAAAAAATGAAAAAATTATTTTTTGTAAAATTTAATGTTGCAGGATCTCAATAATTTTGAGCCAATATTTCTAATGAAAGCAATTGATTCTTTTATTTTTTCAATTATTTAAGCTTTGAGATGTTTCTCGATTAAGAAAAAAATGAAAAAATTATTTTTTGTAAAATTTAATGTTGCAGGATCTCAATAATTTTGAGCCAATATTTCTAATGAAAGCAATTGATTCTTCTTTTTTTAAAATTGTTGGAGCTTCGTGATGTTTCTCGATTAAGAAAAAAATGAAAAAATTATTTTTTGTAAAATTTAATGTTGCAGGATCTCAATAATTTTGAGCCAATATTTCTAATGAAAGCAATTGATTCTTTTATTTTTTCAATTATTTAAGCTTTGAGATGTTTCTCGATTAAGAAAAAAATGAAAAAATTATTTTTTGTAAAATTTAATGTTGCAGGATCTCAATAATTTTGAGCCAATATTTCTAATGAAAGCAATTGATTCTTTTATTTTTTCAATTATTTAAGCTTCGAGATGTTTCTCGATTAAGAAAAAAATGAAAAAATTATTTTTTGTAAAATTTAATGTTGCAGGATCTCAATAATTTTGAGCCAATATTTCTAATGAAAGCAATTGATTCTTTTATTTTTTCAATTATTTAAGCTTTGAGATGTTTCTCGATTAAGAAAAAAATGAAAAAATTATTTTTTGTAAAATTTAATGTTGCAGGATCTCAATAATTTTGAGCCAATATTTCTAATGAAAGCAATTGATTCTTCTTTTTTTAAAATTGTTGGAGCTTCGTGATGTTTCTCGATTAAGAAAAAAATGAAAAAATTATTTTTTGTAAAATTTAATGTTGCAGGATCTCAATAATTTTGAGCCAATATTTCTAATGAAAGCAATTGATTCTTTTATTTTTTCAATTATTTAAGCTTTGAGATGTTTCTCGATTAAGAAAAAAATGAAAAAATTATTTTTTGTAAAATTTAATGTTGCAGGATCTCAATAATTTTGAGCCAATATTTCTAATGAAAGCAATTGATTCTTTTATTTTTTCAATTATTTAAGCTTCGAGATGTTTCTCGATTAAGAAAAAAATGAAAAAATTATTTTTTGTAAAATTTAATGTTGCAGGATCTCAATAATTTTGAGCCAATATTTCTAATGAAAGCAATTGATTCTTTTATTTTTTCAATTATTTAAGCTTTGAGATGTTTCTCGATTAAGAAAAAAATGAAAAAATTATTTTTTGTAAAATTTAATGTTGCAGGATCTCAATAATTTTGAGCCAATATTTCTAATGAAAGCAATTGATTCTTCTTTTTTTAAAATTGTTGGAGCTTCGTGATGTTTCTCGATTAAGAAAAAAATGAAATTTTTATTGTAAAATTTAATGTTGCAGGATCTCAATAATTTTGAGCCAATATTTCTAATGAAAGCAATTGATTCTTTTATTTTTTCAATTATTTAAGCTTTGAGATGTTTCTCGATTAAGAAAAAAATGAAAAAATTATTTTTTGTAAAATTTAATGTTGCAGGATCTCAATAATTTTGAGCCAATATTTCTAATGAAAGCAATTGATTCTTCTTTTTTTAAAATTGTTGGAGCTTCGTGATGTTTCTCGATTAAGAAAAAAATGAAATTTTTATTGTAAAATTTAATGTTGCAGGATCTCAATAATTTTGAGCAAATATTTCTAATGAAAGCAATTGATTCTTTTTTTTTTCAATTATTTGAGTTTCGAGATGTTTCTCGATTAAGAAAAAAATGAAAAAATTATTTTTTGTTAAATTTAATGTTGCAGGATCTCAATAATTTTGAGCCAATATTTCTAATGAAAGCAATTGATTCTTTTATTTTTTCAATTATTTAAGCTTTGAGATGTTTCTCGATTAAGAAAAAAATGAAAAAATTATTTTTTGTAAAATTTAATGTTGCAGGATCTCAATAATTTTGAGCCAATATTTCTAATGAAAGCAATTGATTCTTCTTTTTTTAAAATTGTTGGAGCTTCGTGATGTTTCTCGATTAAGAAAAAAATGAAATTTTTATTGTAAAATTTAATGTTGCAGGATCTCAATAATTTTGAGCAAATATTTCTAATGAAAGCAATTGATTCTTTTTTTTTTCAATTATTTGAGTTTCGAGATGTTTCTCGATTAAGAAAAAAATGAAAAAATTATTTTTTGTTAAATTTAATGTTGCAGGATCTCAATAATTTTGAGCCAATATTTCTAATGAAAGCAATTGATTCTTCTTTTTTTAAAATTGTTGGAGCTTCGTGATGTTTCTCGATTAAGAAAAAAATGAAACAAATTTTTAACAAAAACAAAATAAAGATGCAGGATCTCAATAATTTTGCGCCAATATTTCTAATGAAAGCAATTGATTCTGCATTTTTTATATTTGTTGGAGGTTCAAGAAGTTTCTCGATTAAGAAAAAAATGAAACAAATTTTTAATAAAAACAAAATAAAGATGCAGGATCTCAATAATTTTGAGCCAATATTTCTAATGAAATCAATTGATTCTTCTTTTTTTATATTTGTTGGAGGTTCAAGAAGTTTCTCGATTAAGAAAAAAATGAAACAAATTTTAAATAAAAACAAAATAAAGATGCAGGATCTCAATAATTTTGAGCCAATATTTCTAATGAAATCAATTGATTCTTCTTTTTTTAAAATTGTTGGAGCTTCGTGATGTTTCTCGATTAAGAAAAAAATGAAAAAAATATTTATTGTAAAATTTATTGTTGCAGGATCTCAATAATTTTGAGCCAATATTTCTAATGAAAGCAATTGATTCTGCATTTTTTATATTTGTTGGAGGTTCAAGAAGTTTCTCGATTAAGAAAAAAATGAAACAAATTTTTAATAAAAACAAAATAAAGATGCAGGATCTCAATAATTTTGAGCCAATATTTCTAATGAAAGCAATTGATTCTGCATTTTTTATATTTGTTGGAGGTTCAAGAAGTTTCTCGATTAAGAAAAAAATGAAACAAATTTTTAATAAAAACAAAACATAGATGCAGGATCTCAATAATTTTGAGCCAATATTTCTAATGAAATCAATTGATTCTTCTTTTTTTAAAATTGTTGGAGCTTCGTGATGTTTCTCGATTAAGAAAAAAATGAAAAAAATATTTATTGTAAAATTTATTGTTGCAGGATCTCAATAATTTTGAGCCAATATTTCTAATGAAATCAATTGATTCTTCTTTTTTTATATTTGTTGGAGGTTCAAGAAGTTTCTCGATTAAGAAAAAAATGAAACAAATTTTAAATAAAAACAAAATAAAGATGCAGGATCTCAATAATTTTGAGCCAATATTTCTAATGAAATCAATTGATTCTTCTTTTTTTAAAATTGTTGGAGCTTCGTGATGTTTCTCGATTAAGAAAAAAATGAAAAAAATATTTATTGTAAAATTTATTGTTGCAGGATCTCAATAATTTTGAGCCAATATTTCTAATGAAAGCAATTGATTCTGCATTTTTTATATTTGTTGGAGGTTCAAGAAGTTTCTCGATTAAGAAAAAAATGAAACAAATTTTTAATAAAAACAAAATAAAGATGCAGGATCTCAATAATTTTGAGCCAATATTTCTAATGAAAGCAATTGATTCTGCATTTTTTATATTTGTTGGAGGTTCAAGAAGTTTCTCGATTAAGAAAAAAATGAAACAAATTTTTAATAAAAACAAAACATAGATGCAGGATCTCAATAATTTTGAGCCAATATTTCTAATGAAATCAATTGATTCTTCTTTTTTTAAAATTGTTGGAGCTTCGTGATGTTTCTCGATTAAGAAAAAAATGAAAAAAATATTTATTGTAAAATTTATTGTTGCAGGATCTCAATAATTTTGAGCCAATATTTCTAATGAAATCAATTGATTCTTCTTTTTTTATATTTGTTGGAGGTTCAAGAAGTTTCTCGATTAAGAAAAAAATGAAACAAATTTTTAATAAAAACAAAATAAAGATGCAGGATCTCAATAATTTTGAGCCAATATTTCTAATGAAATCAATTGATTCTTCTTTTTTTAAAATTGTTGGAGCTTCGTGATGTTTCTCGATTAAGAAAAAAATGAAAAAAATATTTATTGTAAAATTTATTGTTGCAGGATCTCAATAATTTTGAGCCAATATTTCTAATGAAAGCAATTGATTCTTCATTTTTTAAATTTGTTGGAGCTTCGAGATGATTCTCGATTAAGAAAAAAATGAAACAAATTTTTAATAAAAACAAAATAAAGATGCAGGATCTCAATAATTTTGAGCCAATATTTCTAATGAAAGCAATTGATTCTTCATTTTTTAAATTTGTTGGAGCTTCGAGATGATTCTCGATTAAGAAAAAAATGAAACAAATTTTTAATAAAAACAAAATAAAGATGCAGGATCTCAATAATTTTGAGCCAATATTTCTAATGAAATCAATTGATTCTTCTTTTTTTATATTTGTTGGAGGTTCAAGAAGTTTCTCGATTAAGAAAAAAATGAAACAAATTTTTAATAAAAACAAAATAAAGATGCAGGATCTCAATAATTTTGAGCCAATATTTCTAATGAAAGCAATTGATTCTGCATTTTTTATATTTGTTGGAGGTTCAAGAAGTTTCTCGATTAAGAAAAAAATGAAACAAATTTTTAATAAAAACAAAATAAAGATGCAGGATCTCAATAATTTTGAGCCAATATTTCTAATGAAATCAATTGATTCTTCTTTTTTTAAAATTGTTGGAGCTTCGTGATGTTTCTCGATTAAGAAAAAAATGAAAAAAATATTTATTGTAAAATTTATTGTTGCAGGATCTCAATAATTTTGAGCCAATATTTCTAATGAAAGCAATTGATTCTTCATTTTTTAAATTTGTTGGAGCTTCGAGATGATTCTCGATTAAGAAAAAAATGAAACAAATTTTTAATAAAAACAAAATAAAGATGCAGGATCTCAATAATTTTGAGCCAATATTTCTAATGAAAGCAATTGATTCTTCATTTTTTAAATTTGTTGGAGCTTCGAGATGATTCTCGATTAAGAAAAAAATGAAACAAATTTTTAATAAAAACAAAATAAAGATGCAGGATCTCAATAATTTTGAGCCAATATTTCTAATGAAATCAATTGATTCTTCTTTTTTTATATTTGTTGGAGGTTCAAGAAGTTTCTCGATTAAGAAAAAAATGAAACAAATTTTTAATAAAAACAAAATAAAGATGCAGGATCTCAATAATTTTGAGCCAATATTTCTAATGAAAGCAATTGATTCTGCATTTTTTATATTTGTTGGAGGTTCAAGAAGTTTCTCGATTAAGAAAAAAATGAAACAAATTTTTAATAAAAACAAAATAAAGATGCAGGATCTCAATAATTTTGAGCCAATATTTCTAATGAAATCAATTGATTCTTCTTTTTTTAAAATTGTTGGAGCTTCGTGATGTTTCTCGATTAAGAAAAAAATGAAAAAAATATTTATTGTAAAATTTATTGTTGCAGGATCTCAATAATTTTGAGCCAATATTTCTAATGAAAGCAATTGATTCTTCATTTTTTAAATTTGTTGGAGCTTCGAGATGATTCTCGATTAAGAAAAAAATGAAACAAATTTTTAATAAAAACAAAATAAAGATGCAGGATCTCAATAATTTTGAGCCAATATTTCTAATGAAATCAATTGATTCTTCATTTTTTAAATTTGTTGGAGCTTCGAGATGATTCTCGATTAAGAAAAAAATGAAACAAATTTTTAATAAAAACAAAATAAAGATGCAGGATCTCAATAATTTTGAGCCAATATTTCTAATGAAAGCAATTGATTCTGCATTTTTTATATTTGTTGGTGGTTCAAGAAGTTTCTCGATTAAGAAAAAAATGAAACAAATTTTTAATAAAAACAAAATAAAGATGCAGGATCTCAATAATTTTGAGCCAATATTTCTAATGAAATCAATTGATTCTTCATTTTTTAAATTTGTTGGAGGTTCAAGAAGTTTCTCGATTAAGAAAAAAATGAAACAAATTTTTAATAAAAACAAAATAAAGATGCAGGATCTCAATAATTTTGAGCCAATATTTCTAATGAAAGCAATTGATTCTGCATTTTTTATATTTGTTGGAGGTTCAAGAAGTTTCTCGATTAAGAAAAAAATGAAACAAATTTTTAATAAAAACAAAATAAAGATGCAGGATCTCAATAATTTTGAGCCAATATTTCTAATGAAAGCAATTGATTCTGCATTTTTTATATTTGTTGGAGCTTCGTGATGTTTCTCGATTAAGAAAAAAATGAAAAAAATATTTATTGTAAAATTTATTGTTGCAGGATCTCAATAATTTTGAGCCAATATTTCTAATGAAAGCAATTGATTCTTCATTTTTTAAATTTGTTGGAGCTTCGAGATGTTTCTCGATTAAGAAAAAAATGAAACAAATTTTTAACAAAAACAAAATAAAGATGCAGGATCTCAATAATTTTGCGCCAATATTTCTAATGAAAGCAATTGATTCTGCATTTTTTATATTTGTTGGAGGTTCAAGAAGTTTCTCGATTAAGAAAAAAATGAAACAAATTTTTAATAAAAACAAAATAAAGATGCAGGATCTCAATAATTTTGAGCCAATATTTCTAATGAAATCAATTGATTCTTCTTTTTTTATATTTGTTGGAGGTTCAAGAAGTTTCTCGATTAAGAAAAAAATGAAACAAATTTTAAATAAAAACAAAATAAAGATGCAGGATCTCAATAATTTTGAGCCAATATTTCTAATGAAATCAATTGATTCTTCTTTTTTTAAAATTGTTGGAGCTTCGTGATGTTTCTCGATTAAGAAAAAAATGAAAAAAATATTTATTGTAAAATTTATTGTTGCAGGATCTCAATAATTTTGAGCCAATATTTCTAATGAAAGCAATTGATTCTTCTTTTTTTAAAATTGTTGGAGCTTCGTGATGTTTCTCGATTAAGAAAAAAATGAAATTTTTTTTGTAAAATTTAATGTTGCAGGATCTCAATAATTTTGGGCCAATATTTCTAATGAAAGCAATTGATTCTTTTTTTTTTTAAATTGTTGGAGCTTCGAGATGTTTCTCGATTAAGAAAAAAATGAAAAAATTATTTTTTGTAAAATTTAATGTTGCAGGATCTCAATAATTTTGAGCCAATATTTCTAATGAAAGCAATTGATTCTTCTTTTTTTAAAATTGTTGGAGCTTCGTGATGTTTCTCGATTAAGAAAAAAATGAAACAAATTTTTAATAAAAACAAAATAAAGATGCAGGATCTCAATAATTTTGAGCCAATATTTCTAATGAAATCAATTGATTCTTCATTTTTTAAATTTGTTGGAGCTTCGAGATGATTCTCGATTAAGAAAAAAATGAAACAAATTTTTAATAAAAACAAAATAAAGATGCAGGATCTCAATAATTTTGAGCCAATATTTCTAATGAAAGCAATTGATTCTGCATTTTTTATATTTGTTGGAGGTTCAAGAAGTTTCTCGATTAAGAAAAAAATGAAACAAATTTTTAATAAAAACAAAATAAAGATGCAGTATCTCAATAATTTTGAGCCAATATTTCTAATGAAATCAATTGATTCTTCATTTTTTAAATTTGTTGGAGCTTCGAGATGATTCTCGATTAAGAAAAAAATGAAACAAATTTTTAATAAAAACAAAATAAAGATGCAGGATCTCAATAATTTTGAGCCAATATTTCTAATGAAAGCAATTGATTCTGCATTTTTTATATTTGTTGGAGGTTCAAGAAGTTTCTCGATTAAGAAAAAAATGAAACAAATTTTTAATAAAAACAAAATAAAGATGCAGGATCTCAATAATTTTGAGCCAATATTTCTAATGAAAGCAATTGATTCTGCATTTTTTATATTTGTTGGAGCTTCGTGATGTTTCTCGATTAAGAAAAAAATGAAAAAAATATTTATTGTAAAATTTATTGTTGCAGGATCTCAATAATTTTGAGCCAATATTTCTAATGAAAGCAATTGATTCTTCATTTTTTAAATTTGTTGGAGCTTCGAGATGTTTCTCGATTAAGAAAAAAATGAAACAAATTTTTAACAAAAACAAAATAAAGATGCAGGATCTCAATAATTTTGCGCCAATATTTCTAATGAAAGCAATTGATTCTGCATTTTTTATATTTGTTGGAGGTTCAAGAAGTTTCTCGATTAAGAAAAAAATGAAACAAATTTTTAATAAAAACAAAATAAAGATGCAGGATCTCAATAATTTTGAGCCAATATTTCTAATGAAATCAATTGATTCTTCTTTTTTTATATTTGTTGGAGGTTCAAGAAGTTTCTCGATTAAGAAAAAAATGAAACAAATTTTAAATAAAAACAAAATAAAGATGCAGGATCTCAATAATTTTGAGCCAATATTTCTAATGAAATCAATTGATTCTTCTTTTTTTAAAATTGTTGGAGCTTCGTGATGTTTCTCGATTAAGAAAAAAATGAAAAAAATATTTATTGTAATATTTATTGTTGCAGGATCTCAATAATTTTGAGCCAATATTTCTAATGAAAGCAATTGATTCTTCTTTTTTTAAAATTGTTGGAGCTTCGTGATGTTTCTCGATTAAGAAAAAAATGAAATTTTTTTTGTAAAATTTAATGTTGCAGGATCTCAATAATTTTGGGCCAATATTTCTAATGAAAGCAATTGATTCTTTTTTTTTTTAAATTGTTGGAGCTTCGAGATGTTTCTCGATTAAGAAAAAAATGAAAAAATTATTTTTTGTAAAATTTAATGTTGCAGGATCTCAATAATTTTGAGCCAATATTTCTAATGAAAGCAATTGATTCTTCTTTTTTTAAAATTGTTGGAGCTTCGTGATGTTTCTCGATTAAGAAAAAAATGAAACAAATTTTTAATAAAAACAAAATAAAGATGCAGGATCTCAATAATTTTGAGCCAATATTTCTAATGAAAGCAATTGATTCTGCATTTTTTATATTTGTTGGAGCTTCGAGATGTTTCTCGATTAAGAAAAAAATGAAACAAATTTTTAACAAAAACAAAATAAAGATGCAGGATCTCAATAATTTTGCGCCAATATTTCTAATGAAAGCAATTGATTCTGCATTTTTTATATTTGTTGGAGCTTCGAGATGTTTCTCGATTAAGAAAAAAATGAAAAAAATATTTATTGTAAAATTTATTGTTGCAGGATCTCAATAATTTTGAGCCAATATTTCTAATGAAAGCAATTGATTCTTTTTTTTTTAAAATTGTTGGAGCTTCGTGATGTTTCTCGATTAAGAAAAAAATGAAAAAAATATTTATTGTAAAATTTATTGTTGCAGGATCTCAATAATTTTGAGCCAATATTTCTAATGAAAGCAATTGATTCTTCATTTTTTAAATTTGTTGGAGCTTCGAGATGTTTCTCGATTAAGAAAAAAATGAAACAAATTTTTAACAAAAACAAAATAAAGATGCAGGATCTCAATAATTTTGCGCCAATATTTCTAATGAAAGCAATTGATTCTGCATTTTTTATATTTGTTGGAGCTTCGAGATGTTTCTCGATTAAGAAAAAAATGAAAAAATTATTTTTTGTAAAATTTAATGTTGCAGGATCTCAATAATTTTGAGCCAATATTTCTAATGAAAGCAATTGATTCTTTTTTTTTTCAATTATTTGAGTTTCGAGATGTTTCTCGATTAAGAAAAAAATGAAAAAATTATTTTTTGTTAAATTTAATGTTGCAGGATCTCAATAATTTTGAGCCAATATTTCTAATGAAAGCAATTGATTCTTCTTTTTTTAAAATTGTTGGAGCTTCGTGATGTTTCTCGATTAAGAAAAAAATGAAATTTTTTTTGTAAAATTTAATGTTGCAGGATCTCAATAATATTGAGCCAATATTTCTAATGAAAGCAATTGATTCTTTTTTTTTTTAAATTGTTGGAGCTTCGAGATGTTTCTCGATTAAGAAAAAAATGAAAAAATTATTTTTTGTAAAATTTAATGTTGCAGGATCTCAATAATTTTGAGCCAATATTTCTAATGAAAGCAATTGATTCTTCTTTTTTTAAAATTGTTGGAGCTTCGTGATGTTTCTCGATTAAGAAAAAAATGAAATTTTTATTGTAAAATTTAATGTTGCAGGATCTCAATAATTTTGAGCCAATATTTCTAATGAAAGCAATTGATTCTTTTTTTTTTCAATTATTTGAGTTTCGAGATGTTTCTCGATTAAGAAAAAAATGAAAAAATTATTTTTTGTTAAATTTAATGTTGCAGGATCTCAATAATTTTGAGCCAATATTTCTAATGAAAGCAATTGATTCTTCTTTTTTTAAAATTGTTGGAGCTTCGTGATGTTTCTCGATTAAGAAAAAAATGAAATTTTTATTGTAAAATTTAATGTTGCAGGATCTCAATAATTTTTAGCCAATATTTCTAATGAAAGCAATTGATTCTTTTATTTTTTCAATTATTTAAGCTTCGAGATGTTTCTCGATTAAGAAAAAAATGAAAAAATTATTTTTTGTAAAATTTAATGTTGCAGGATCTCAATAATTTTGAGCCAATATTTCTAATGAAAGCAATTGATTCTTCTTTTTTTAAAATTGTTGGAGCTTCGTGATGTTTCTCGATTAAGAAAAAAATGAAATTTTTATTGTAAAATTTAATGTTGCAGGATCTCAATAATTTTGAGCCAATATTTCTAATGAAAGCAATTGATTCTTTTATTTTTTCAATTATTTAAGCTTCGAGATGTTTCTCGATTAAGAAAAAAATGAAAAAATTATTTTTTGTAAAATTTAATGTTGCAGGATCTCAATAATTTTGAGCCAATATTTCTAATGAAAGCAATTGATTCTTTTTTTTTTCAGTTATTTGAGTTTCGAGATGTTTCTCGATTAAGAAAAAAATGAAAAAATTATTTTTATTTAAATTTAATGTTGCAGGATCTCAATAATTTTGAGCCAATATTTCTAATGAAAGCAATTGATTCTTCTTTTTTTAAAATTGTTGGAGCTTCGTGATGTTTCTCGATTAAGAAAAAAATGAAATTTTTATTGTAAAATTTAATGTTGCAGGATCTCAATAATTTTGAGCCAATATTTCTAATGAAAGCAATTGATTCTTTTATTTTTTCAATTATTTAAGCTTCGAGATGTTTCTCGATTAAGAAAAAAATGAAATTTTTATTGTAAAATTTAATGTTGCAGGATCTCAATAATTTTGAGCCAATATTTCTAATGAAAGCAATTGATTCTTTTTTTTTTTAAATTGTTGGAGCTTCGAGATGTTTCTCGATTAAGAAAAAAATGAAATTTTTATTGTAAAATTTAATGTTGCAGGATCTCAATAATTTTGAGCCAATATTTCTAATGAAAGCAATTGATTCTTCTTTTTTTAAAATTGTTGGAGCTTCGTGATGTTTCTCGATTAAGAAAAAAATGAAATTTTTATTGTAAAATTTAATGTTGCAGGATCTCAATAATTTTGAGCCAATATTTCTAATGAAAGCAATTGATTCTTTTATTTTTTCAATTATTTAAGCTTCGAGATGTTTCTCGATTAAGAAAAAAATGAAAAAATTATTTTTTGTAAAATTTAATGTTGCAGGATCTCAATAATTTTGAGCCAATATTTCTAATGAAAGCAATTGATTCTTTTTTTTTTCAGTTATTTGAGTTTCGAGATGTTTCTCGATTAAGAAAAAAATGAAAAAATTATTTTTATTTAAATTTAATGTTGCAGGATCTCAATAATTTTGAGCCAATATTTCTAATGAAAGCAATTGATTCTTCTTTTTTTAAAATTGTTGGAGCTTCGTGATGTTTCTCGATTAAGAAAAAAATGAAATTTTTATTGTAAAATTTAATGTTGCAGGATCTCAATAATTTTGAGCCAATATTTCTAATGAAAGCAATTGATTCTTTTTTTTTTTAAATTGTTGGAGCTTCGAGATGTTTCTCGATTAAGAAAAAAATGAAAAAAATATTTTTTGTAAAATTTAATGTTGCAGGATCTCAATAATTTTGAGCCAATATTTCTAATGAAAGCAATTGATTCTTCTTTTTTTAAAATTGTTGGAGCTTCGTGATGTTTCTCGATTAAGAAAAAAATGAAAAAATTATTTTTTGTAAAATTTAATGTTGCAGGATCTCAATAATTTTGAGCCAATATTTCTAATGAAAGCAATTGATTCTTTTTTTTTTTCAATTATTTAAGCTTTGAGATGTTTCTCGATTAAGAAAAAAATGAAAAAATTATTTTTTGTAAAATTTAATGTTGCAGGATCTCAATAATTTTGAGCCAATATTTCTAATGAAAGCAATTGATTCTTCTTTTTTTAAAATTGTTGGAGCTTCGTGATGTTTCTCGATTAAGAAAAAAATGAAAAAATTATTTTTTGTAAAATTTAATGTTGCAGGATCTCAATAATTTTGAGCCAATATTTCTAATGAAAGCAATTGATTCTTTTATTTTTTCAATTATTTAAGCTTTGAGATGTTTCTCGATTAAGAAAAAAATGAAAAAATTATTTTTTGTAAAATTTAATGTTGCAGGATCTCAATAATTTTGAGCCAATATTTCTAATGAAAGCAATTGATTCTTCTTTTTTTAAAATTGTTGGAGCTTCGTGATGTTTCTCGATTAAGAAAAAAATGAAATTTTTATTGTAAAATTTAATGTTGCAGGATCTCAATAATTTTGAGCCAATATTTCTAATGAAAGCAATTGATTCTTTTATTTTTTCAATTATTTAAGCTTTGAGATGTTTCTCGATTAAGAAAAAAATGAAAAAATTATTTTTTGTAAAATTTAATGTTGCAGGATCTCAATAATTTTGAGCCAATATTTCTAATGAAAGCAATTGATTCTTTTATTTTTTCAATTATTTAAGCTTTGAGATGTTTCTCGATTAAGAAAAAAATGAAAAAATTATTTTTTGTAAAATTTAATGTTGCAGGATCTCAATAATTTTGAGCCAATATTTCTAATGAAAGCAATTGATTCTTTTATTTTTTAAATTGTTGGAGCTTCGAGATGTTTCTCGATTAAGAAAAAAATGAAAAAAATATTTTTTGTAAAATTTAATGTTGCAGGATCTCAATAATTTTGAGCCAATATTTCTAATGAAAGCAATTGATTCTTCTTTTTTTAAAATTGTTGGAGCTTCGTGATGTTTCTCGATTAAGAAAAAAATGAAAAAATTATTTTTTGTAAAATTTAATGTTGCAGGATCTCAATAATTTTGAGCCAATATTTCTAATGAAAGCAATTGATTCTTTTTTTTTTTCAATTATTTAAGCTTTGAGATGTTTCTCGATTAAGAAAAAAATGAAAAAATTATTTTTTGTAAAATTTAATGTTGCAGGATCTCAATAATTTTGAGCCAATATTTCTAATGAAAGCAATTGATTCTTCTTTTTTTTAAATTGTTGGAGCTTCGAGATGTTTCTCGATTAAGAAAAAAATGAAAAAATTATTTTTTGTAAAATTTAATGTTGCAGGATCTCAATAATTTTGAGCCAATATTTCTAATGAAAGCAATTGATTCTTTTATTTTTTTAATTATTTAAGCTTCGAGATGTTTCTCGATTAAGAAAAAAATGAAAAAATTATTTTTTGTAAAATTTAATGTTGCAGGATCTCAATAATTTTGAGCCAATATTTCTAATGAAAGCAATTGATTCTTCTTTTTTTAAAATTGTTGGAGCTTCGTGATGTTTCTCGATTAAGAAAAAAATGAAAAAATTATTTTTTGTAAAATTTAATGTTGCAGGATCTCAATAATTTTGAGCCAATATTTCTAATGAAAGCAATTGATTCTTCTTTTTTTTTCAATTATTTAAGCTTTGAGATGTTTCTCGATTAAGAAAAAAATGAAAAAATTATTTTTTGTAAAATTTAATGTTGCAGGATCTCAATAATTTTGAGCCAATATTTCTAATGAAAGCAATTGATTCTTCTTTTTTTAAAATTGTTGGAGCTTCGTGATGTTTCTCGATTAAGAAAAAAATGAAAAAATTATTTTTTGTAAAATTTAATGTTGCAGGATCTCAATAATTTTGAGCCAATATTTCTAATGAAAGCAATTGATTCTTTTATTTTTTCAATTATTTAAGCTTCGAGATGTTTCTCGATTAAGAAAAAAATGAAAAAATTATTTTTTGTAAAATTTAATGTTGCAGGATCTCAATAATTTTGAGCCAATATTTCTAATGAAAGCAATTGATTCTTCTTTTTTTAAAATTGTTGGAGCTTCGTGATGTTTCTCGATTAAGAAAAAAATGAAAAAATTATTTTTTGTAAAATTTAATGTTGCAGGATCTCAATAATTTTGAGCCAATATTTCTAATGAAAGCAATTGATTCTTTTATTTTTTCAATTATTTAAGCTTCGAGATGTTTCTCGATTAAGAAAAAAATGAAAAAATTATTTTTTGTAAAATTTAATGTTGCAGGATCTCAATAATTTTGAGCCAATATTTCTAATGAAAGCAATTGATTCTTTTATTTTTTCAATTATTTAAGCTTTGAGATGTTTCTCGATTAAGAAAAAAATGAAAAAATTATTTTTTGTAAAATTTAATGTTGCAGGATCTCAATAATTTTGAGCCAATATTTCTAATGAAAGCAATTGATTCTTCTTTTTTTAAAATTGTTGGAGCTTCGTGATGTTTCTCGATTAAGAAAAAAATGAAAAAATTATTTTTTGTAAAATTTAATGTTGCAGGATCTCAATAATTTTGAGCCAATATTTCTAATGAAAGCAATTGATTCTTTTATTTTTTCAATTATTTAAGCTTTGAGATGTTTCTCGATTAAGAAAAAAATGAAAAAATTATTTTTTGTAAAATTTAATGTTGCAGGATCTCAATAATTTTGAGCCAATATTTCTAATGAAAGCAATTGATTCTTCTTTTTTTAAAATTGTTGGAGCTTCGTGATGTTTCTCGATTAAGAAAAAAATGAAAAAATTATTTTTTGTAAAATTTAATGTTGCAGGATCTCAATAATTTTGAGCCAATATTTCTAATGAAAGCAATTGATTCTTTTATTTTTTCAATTATTTAAGCTTCGAGATGTTTCTCGATTAAGAAAAAAATGAAAAAATTATTTTTTGTAAAATTTAATGTTGCAGGATCTCAATAATTTTGAGCCAATATTTCTAATGAAAGCAATTGATTCTTCTTTTTTTAAAATTGTTGGAGCTTCGTGATGTTTCTCGATTAAGAAAAAAATGAAAAAATTATTTTTTGTAAAATTTAATGTTGCAGGATCTCAATAATTTTGAGCCAATATTTCTAATGAAAGCAATTGATTCTTTTATTTTTTCAATTATTTAAGCTTCGAGATGTTTCTCGATTAAGAAAAAAATGAAAAAATTATTTTTTGTAAAATTTAATGTTGCAGGATCTCAATAATTTTGAGCCAATATTTCTAATGAAAGCAATTGATTCTTTTATTTTTTCAATTATTTAAGCTTTGAGATGTTTCTCGATTAAGAAAAAAATGAAAAAATTATTTTTTGTAAAATTTAATGTTGCAGGATCTCAATAATTTTGAGCCAATATTTCTAATGAAAGCAATTGATTCTTCTTTTTTTAAAATTGTTGGAGCTTCGTGATGTTTCTCGATTAAGAAAAAAATGAAAAAATTATTTTTTGTAAAATTTAATGTTGCAGGATCTCAATAATTTTGAGCCAATATTTCTAATGAAAGCAATTGATTCTTTTATTTTTTCAATTATTTAAGCTTTGAGATGTTTCTCGATTAAGAAAAAAATGAAAAAATTATTTTTTGTAAAATTTAATGTTGCAGGATCTCAATAATTTTGAGCCAATATTTCTAATGAAAGCAATTGATTCTTTTATTTTTTCAATTATTTAAGCTTCGAGATGTTTCTCGATTAAGAAAAAAATGAAAAAATTATTTTTTGTAAAATTTAATGTTGCAGGATCTCAATAATTTTGAGCCAATATTTCTAATGAAAGCAATTGATTCTTTTATTTTTTCAATTATTTAAGCTTTGAGATGTTTCTCGATTAAGAAAAAAATGAAAAAATTATTTTTTGTAAAATTTAATGTTGCAGGATCTCAATAATTTTGAGCCAATATTTCTAATGAAAGCAATTGATTCTTCTTTTTTTAAAATTGTTGGAGCTTCGTGATGTTTCTCGATTAAGAAAAAAATGAAAAAATTATTTTTTGTAAAATTTAATGTTGCAGGATCTCAATAATTTTGAGCCAATATTTCTAATGAAAGCAATTGATTCTTTTATTTTTTCAATTATTTAAGCTTTGAGATGTTTCTCGATTAAGAAAAAAATGAAAAAATTATTTTTTGTAAAATTTAATGTTGCAGGATCTCAATAATTTTGAGCCAATATTTCTAATGAAAGCAATTGATTCTTTTATTTTTTCAATTATTTAAGCTTCGAGATGTTTCTCGATTAAGAAAAAAATGAAAAAATTATTTTTTGTAAAATTTAATGTTGCAGGATCTCAATAATTTTGAGCCAATATTTCTAATGAAAGCAATTGATTCTTTTATTTTTTCAATTATTTAAGCTTTGAGATGTTTCTCGATTAAGAAAAAAATGAAAAAATTATTTTTTGTAAAATTTAATGTTGCAGGATCTCAATAATTTTGAGCCAATATTTCTAATGAAAGCAATTGATTCTTCTTTTTTTAAAATTGTTGGAGCTTCGTGATGTTTCTCGATTAAGAAAAAAATGAAATTTTTATTGTAAAATTTAATGTTGCAGGATCTCAATAATTTTGAGCCAATATTTCTAATGAAAGCAATTGATTCTTTTATTTTTTCAATTATTTAAGCTTTGAGATGTTTCTCGATTAAGAAAAAAATGAAAAAATTATTTTTTGTAAAATTTAATGTTGCAGGATCTCAATAATTTTGAGCCAATATTTCTAATGAAAGCAATTGATTCTTTTATTTTTTCAATTATTTAAGCTTTGAGATGTTTCTCGATTAAGAAAAAAATGAAAAAATTATTTTTTGTAAAATTTAATGTTGCAGGATCTCAATAATTTTGAGCCAATATTTCTAATGAAAGCAATTGATTCTTTTATTTTTTCAATTATTTAAGCTTTGAGATGTTTCTCGATTAAGAAAAAAATGAAAAAATTATTTTTTGTAAAATTTAATGTTGCAGGATCTCAATAATTTTGAGCCAATATTTCTAATGAAAGCAATTGATTCTTTTTTTTTTTAAATTGTTGGAGCTTCGAGATGTTTCTCGATTAAGAAAAAAATGAAAAAATTATTTTTTGTAAAATTTAATGTTGCAGGATCTCAATAATTTTGAGCCAATATTTCTAATGAAAGCAATTGATTCTTTTATTTTTTCAATTATTTAAGCTTTGAGATGTTTCTCGATTAAGAAAAAAATGAAAAAATTATTTTTTGTAAAATTTAATGTTGCAGGATCTCAATAATTTTGAGCCAATATTTCTAATGAAAGCAATTGATTCTTCTTTTTTTAAAATTGTTGGAGCTTCGTGATGTTTCTCGATTAAGAAAAAAATGAAATTTTTATTGTAAAATTTAATGTTGCAGGATCTCAATAATTTTGAGCAAATATTTCTAATGAAAGCAATTGATTCTTTTTTTTTTCAATTATTTGAGTTTCGAGATGTTTCTCGATTAAGAAAAAAATGAAAAAATTATTTTTTGTTAAATTTAATGTTGCAGGATCTCAATAATTTTGAGCCAATATTTCTAATGAAAGCAATTGATTCTTCTTTTTTTAAAATTGTTGGAGCTTCGTGATGTTTCTCGATTAAGAAAAAAATGAAAAAATTATTTTTTGTAAAATTTAATGTTGCAGGATCTCAATAATTTTGAGCCAATATTTCTAATGAAAGCAATTGATTCTTTTATTTTTTCAATTATTTAAGCTTCGAGATGTTTCTCGATTAAGAAAAAAATGAAAAAATTATTTTTTGTAAAATTTAATGTTGCAGGATCTCAATAATTTTGAGCCAATATTTCTAATGAAAGCAATTGATTCTTTTTTTTTCAATTATTTAAGCTTCGAGATGTTTCTCGATTAAGAAAAAAATGAAAAAATTATTTTTTGTAAAATTTAATGTTGCAGGATCTCAATAATTTTGAGCCAATATTTCTAATGAAAGCAATTGATTCTTTTATTTTTTCAATTATTTAAGCTTCGAGATGTTTCTCGATTAAGAAAAAAATGAAAAAATTATTTTTTGTAAAATTTAATGTTGCAGGATCTCAATAATTTTGAGCCAATATTTCTAATGAAAGCAATTGATTCTTTTTTTTTTCAATTATTTGAGTTTCGAGATGTTTCTCGATTAAGAAAAAAATGAAAAAATTATTTTTTGTTAAATTTAATGTTGCAGGATCTCAATAATTTTGAGCCAATATTTCTAATGAAAGCAATTGATTCTTTTATTTTTTCAATTATTTAAGCTTTGAGATGTTTCTCGATTAAGAAAAAAATGAAAAAATTATTTTTTGTAAAATTTAATGTTGCAGGATCTCAATAATTTTGAGCCAATATTTCTAATGAAAGCAATTGATTCTTTTTTTTTTTAAATTGTTGGAGCTTCGAGATGTTTCTCGATTAAGAAAAAAATGAAAAAATTATTTTTTGTAAAATTTAATGTTGCAGGATCTCAATAATTTTGAGCCAATATTTCTAATGAAAGCAATTGATTCTTTTATTTTTTCAATTATTTAAGCTTTGAGATGTTTCTCGATTAAGAAAAAAATGAAAAAATTATTTTTTGTAAAATTTAATGTTGCAGGATCTCAATAATTTTGAGCCAATATTTCTAATGAAAGCAATTGATTCTTTTATTTTTTCAATTATTTAAGCTTTGAGATGTTTCTCGATTAAGAAAAAAATGAAATTTTTATTGTAAAATTTAATGTTGCAGGATCTCAATAATTTTGAGCAAATATTTCTAATGAAAGCAATTGATTCTTTTTTTTTTCAATTATTTGAGTTTCGAGATGTTTCTCGATTAAGAAAAAAATGAAAAAATTATTTTTTGTTAAATTTAATGTTGCAGGATCTCAATAATTTTGAGCCAATATTTCTAATGAAAGCAATTGATTCTTCTTTTTTTAAAATTGTTGGAGCTTCGTGATGTTTCTCGATTAAGAAAAAAATGAAAAAATTATTTTTTGTAAAATTTAATGTTGCAGGATCTCAATAATTTTGAGCCAATATTTCTAATGAAAGCAATTGATTCTTTTATTTTTTCAATTATTTAAGCTTCGAGATGTTTCTCGATTAAGAAAAAAATGAAAAAATTATTTTTTGTAAAATTTAATGTTGCAGGATCTCAATAATTTTGAGCCAATATTTCTAATGAAAGCAATTGATTCTTTTTTTTTCAATTATTTGAGTTTCGAGATGTTTCTCGATTAAGAAAAAAATGAAAAAATTATTTTTTGTTAAATTTAATGTTGCAGGATCTCAATAATTTTGAGCCAATATTTCTAATGAAAGCAATTGATTCTTCTTTTTTTAAAATTGTTGGAGCTTCGTGATGTTTCTCGATTAAGAAAAAAATGAAATTTTTATTGTAAAATTTAATGTTGCAGGATCTCAATAATTTTGAGCCAATATTTCTAATGAAAGCAATTGATTCTTTTATTTTTTAAATTGTTGGAGCTTCGAGATGTTTCTCGATTAAGAAAAAAATGAAAAAATTATTTTTTGTAAAATTTAATGTTGCAGGATCTCAATAATTTTGAGCCAATATTTCTAATGAAAGCAATTGATTCTTTTATTTTTTCAATTATTTAAGCTTTGAGATGTTTCTCGATTAAGAAAAAAATGAAAAAATTATTTTTTGTAAAATTTAATGTTGCAGGATCTCAATAATTTTGAGCCAATATTTCTAATGAAAGCAATTGATTCTTTTATTTTTTCAATTATTTAAGCTTTGAGATGTTTCTCGATTAAGAAAAAAATGAAATTTTTATTGTAAAATTTAATGTTGCAGGATCTCAATAATTTTGAGCAAATATTTCTAATGAAAGCAATTGATTCTTTTTTTTTTAAATTATTTGAGTTTCGAGATGTTTCTCGATTAAGAAAAAAATGAAAAAATTATTTTTTGTTAAATTTAATGTTGCAGGATCTCAATAATTTTGAGCCAATATTTCTAATGAAAGCAATTGATTCTTCTTTTTTTAAAATTGTTGGAGCTTCGTGATGTTTCTCGATTAAGAAAAAAATGAAAAAATTATTTTTTGTAAAATTTAATGTTGCAGGATCTCAATAATTTTGAGCCAATATTTCTAATGAAAGCAATTGATTCTTTTATTTTTTCAATTATTTAAGCTTCGAGATGTTTCTCGATTAAGAAAAAAATGAAAAAATTATTTTTTGTAAAATTTAATGTTGCAGGATCTCAATAATTTTGAGCAAATATTTCTAATGAAAGCAATTGATTCTTTTTTTTTCAATTATTTGAGTTTCGAGATGTTTCTCGATTAAGAAAAAAATGAAAAAATTATTTTTTGTTAAATTTAATGTTGCAGGATCTCAATAATTTTGAGCCAATATTTCTAATGAAAGCAATTGATTCTTCTTTTTTTAAAATTGTTGGAGCTTCGTGATGTTTCTCGATTAAGAAAAAAATGAAATTTTTATTGTAAAATTTAATGTTGCAGGATCTCAATAATTTTGAGCCAATATTTCTAATGAAAGCAATTGATTCTTTTATTTTTTCAATTATTTAAGCTTCGAGATGTTTCTCGATTAAGAAAAAAATGAAAAAATTATTTTTTGTAAAATTTAATGTTGCAGGATCTCAATAATTTTGAGCCAATATTTCTAATGAAAGCAATTGATTCTTTTTTTTTTTAAATTGTTGGAGCTTCGAGATGTTTCTCGATTAAGAAAAAAATGAAAAAATTATTTTTTGTAAAATTTAATGTTGCAGGATCTCAATAATTTTGAGCCAATATTTCTAATGAAAGCAATTGATTCTTTTATTTTTTCAATTATTTAAGCTTTGAGATGTTTCTCGATTAAGAAAAAAATGAAAAAATTATTTTTTGTAAAATTTAATGTTGCAGGATCTCAATAATTTTGAGCCAATATTTCTAATGAAAGCAATTGATTCTTTTTTTTTTTAAATTGTTGGAGCTTCGAGATGTTTCTCGATTAAGAAAAAAATGAAAAAATTATTTTTTGTAAAATTTAATGTTGCAGGATCTCAATAATTTTGAGCCAATATTTCTAATGAAAGCAATTGATTCTTTTATTTTTTCAATTATTTAAGCTTTGAGATGTTTCTCGATTAAGAAAAAAATGAAAAAATTATTTTTTGTAAAATTTAATGTTGCAGGATCTCAATAATTTTGAGCCAATATTTCTAATGAAAGCAATTGATTCTTTTTTTTTTTAAATTGTTGGAGCTTCGAGATGTTTCTCGATTAAGAAAAAAATGAAAAAATTATTTTTTGTAAAATTTAATGTTGCAGGATCTCAATAATTTTGAGCCAATATTTCTAATGAAAGCAATTGATTCTTTTATTTTTTCAATTATTTAAGCTTTGAGATGTTTCTCGATTAAGAAAAAAATGAAAAAATTATTTTTTGTAAAATTTAATGTTGCAGGATCTCAATAATTTTGAGCCAATATTTCTAATGAAAGCAATTGATTCTTCTTTTTTTAAAATTGTTGGAGCTTCGTGATGTTTCTCGATTAAGAAAAAAATGAAATTTTTATTGTAAAATTTAATGTTGCAGGATCTCAATAATTTTGAGCAAATATTTCTAATGAAAGCAATTGATTCTTTTTTTTTTCAATTATTTGAGTTTCGAGATGTTTCTCGATTAAGAAAAAAATGAAAAAATTATTTTTTGTAAAATTTAATGTTGCAGGATCTCAATAATTTTGAGCCAATATTTCTAATGAAAGCAATTGATTCTTTTTTTTTTTCAATTATTTAAGCTTCGAGATGTTTCTCGATTAAGAAAAAAATGAAAAAATTATTTTTTGTAAAATTTAATGTTGCAGGATCTCAATAATTTTGAGCCAATATTTCTAATGAAAGCAATTGATTCTTTTTTTTTCAATTATTTGAGTTTCGAGATGTTTCTCGATTAAGAAAAAAATGAAAAAATTATTTTTTGTTAAATTTAATGTTGCAGGATCTCAATAATTTTGAGCCAATATTTCTAATGAAAGCAATTGATTCTTCTTTTTTTAAAATTGTTGGAGCTTCGTGATGTTTCTCGATTAAGAAAAAAATGAAATTTTTATTGTAAAATTTAATGTTGCAGGATCTCAATAATTTTGAGCCAATATTTCTAATGAAAGCAATTGATTCTTTTATTTTTTCAATTATTTAAGCTTCGAGATGTTTCTCGATTAAGAAAAAAATGAAAAAATTATTTTTTGTAAAATTTAATGTTGCAGGATCTCAATAATTTTGAGCCAATATTTCTAATGAAAGCAATTGATTCTTCTTTTTTTAAAATTGTTGGAGCTTCGTGATGTTTCTCGATTAAGAAAAAAATGAAATTTTTATTGTAAAATTTAATGTTGCAGGATCTCAATAATTTTGAGCCAATATTTCTAATGAAAGCAATTGATTCTTTTTTTTTTTAAATTGTTGGAGCTTCGAGATGTTTCTCGATTAAGAAAAAAATGAAAAAATTATTTTTTGTAAAATTTAATGTTGCAGGATCTCAATAATTTTGAGCCAATATTTCTAATGAAAGCAATTGATTCTTCTTTTTTTAAAATTGTTGGAGCTTCGTGATGTTTCTCGATTAAGAAAAAAATGAAATTTTTATTGTAAAATTTAATGTTGCAGGATCTCAATAATTTTGAGCCAATATTTCTAATGAAAGCAATTGATTCTTTTATTTTTTCAATTATTTAAGCTTCGAGATGTTTCTCGATTAAGAAAAAAATGAAAAAATTATTTTTTGTAAAATTTAATGTTGCAGGATCTCAATAAATTTGAGCCAATATTTCTAATGAAAGCAATTGATTCTTTTTTTTTTCAATTATTTGAGTTTCGAGATGTTTCTCGATTATGAAAAAAATGAAAAAATTATTTTTTGTTAAATTTAATGTTGCAGGATCTCAATAATTTTGAGCCAATATTTCTAATGAAAGCAATTGATTCTTCTTTTTTTAAAATTGTTGGAGCTTCGAGATGTTTCTCGATTAAGAAAAAAATGAAATTTTTATTGTAAAATTTAATGTTGCAGGATCTCAATAATTTTGAGCCAATATTTCTAATGAAAGCAATTGATTCTTTTTTTTTTTAAATTGTTGGAGCTTCGAGATGTTTCTCGATTAAGAAAAAAATGAAATTTTTATTGTAAAATTTAATGTTGCAGGATCTCAATAATTTTGAGCCAATATTTCTAATGAAAGCAATTGATTCTTCTTTTTTTAAAATTGTTGGAGCTTCGTGATGTTTCTCGATTAAGAAAAAAATGAAATTTTTATTGTAAAATTTAATGTTGCAGGATCTCAATAATTTTGAGCCAATATTTCTAATGAAAGCAATTGATTCTTTTATTTTTTCAATTATTTAAGCTTCGAGATGTTTCTCGATTAAGAAAAAAATGAAAAAATTATTTTTTGTAAAATTTAATGTTGCAGGATCTCAATAATTTTGAGCCAATATTTCTAATGAAAGCAATTGATTCTTTTTTTTTTCAGTTATTTGAGTTTCGAGATGTTTCTCGATTAAGAAAAAAATGAAAAAATTATTTTTATTTAAATTTAATGTTGCAGGATCTCAATAATTTTGAGCCAATATTTCTAATGAAAGCAATTGATTCTTCTTTTTTTAAAATTGTTGGAGCTTCGTGATGTTTCTCGATTAAGAAAAAAATGAAATTTTTATTGTAAAATTTAATGTTGCAGGATCTCAATAATTTTGAGCCAATATTTCTAATGAAAGCAATTGATTCTTTTTTTTTTTAAATTGTTGGAGCTTCGAGATGTTTCTCGATTAAGAAAAAAATGAAAAAATTATTTTTTGTAAAATTTAATGTTGCAGGATCTCAATAATTTTGAGCCAATATTTCTAATGAAAGCAATTGATTCTTCTTTTTTTAAAATTGTTGGAGCTTCGTGATGTTTCTCGATTAAGAAAAAAATGAAATTTTTATTGTAAAATTTAATGTTGCAGGATCTCAATAATTTTGAGCAAATATTTCTAATGAAAGCAATTGATTCTTTTTTTTTTCAATTATTTGAGTTTCGAGATGTTTCTCGATTAAGAAAAAAAAGAAAAAATTATTTTTTGTTAAATTTAATGTTGCAGGATCTCAATAATTTTGAGCCAATATTTCTAATGAAAGCAATTGATTCTTCTTTTTTTAAAATTGTTGGAGCTTCGTGATGTTTCTCGATTAAGAAAAAAATGAAATTTTTATTGTAAAATTTAATGTTGCAGGATCTCAATAATTTTGAGCCAATATTTCTAATGAAAGCAATTGATTCTTTTTTTTTCAATTATTTGAGTTTCGAGATGTTTCTCGATTAAGAAAAAAATGAAAAAATTATTTTTTGTTAAATTTAATGTTGCAGGATCTCAATAATTTTGAGCCAATATTTCTAATGAAAGCAATTGATTCTTCTTTTTTTAAAATTGTTGGAGCTTCGTGATGTTTCTCGATTAAGAAAAAAATGAAATTTTTATTGTAAAATTTAATGTTGCAGGATCTCAATAATTTTGAGCCAATATTTCTAATGAAAGCAATTGATTCTTTTTTTTTCAATTATTTGAGTTTCGAGATGTTTCTCGATTAAGAAAAAAATGAAAAAATTATTTTTTGTTAAATTTAATGTTGCAGGATCTCAATAATTTTGAGCCAATATTTCTAATGAAAGCAATTGATTCTTCTTTTTTTAAAATTGTTGGAGCTTCGTGATGTTTCTCGATTAAGAAAAAAATGAAATTTTTATTGTAAAATTTAATGTTGCAGGATCTCAATAATTTTGAGCCAATATTTCTAATGAAAGCAATTGATTCTTTTTTTTTTTAAATTGTTGGAGCTTCGAGATGTTTCTCGATTAAGAAAAAAATGAAATTTTTATTGTAAAATTTAATGTTGCAGGATCTCAATAATTTTGAGCCAATATTTCTAATGAAAGCAATTGATTCTTCTTTTTTTAAAATTGTTGGAGCTTCGTGATGTTTCTCGATTAAGAAAAAAATGAAATTTTTATTGTAAAATTTAATGTTGCAGGATCTCAATAATTTTGAGCCAATATTTCTAATGAAAGCAATTGATTCTTTTTTTTTCAATTATTTGAGTTTCGAGATGTTTCTCGATTAAGAAAAAAATGAAAAAATTATTTTTTGTTAAATTTAATGTTGCAGGATCTCAATAATTTTGAGCCAATATTTCTAATGAAAGCAATTGATTCTTCTTTTTTTAAAATTGTTGGAGCTTCGTGATGTTTCTCGATTAAGAAAAAAATGAAATTTTTATTGTAAAATTTAATGTTGCAGGATCTCAATAATTTTGAGCCAATATTTCTAATGAAAGCAATTGATTCTTCTTTTTTTAAAATTGTTGGAGCTTCGTGATGTTTCTCGATTAAGAAAAAAATGAAATTTTTATTGTAAAATTTAATGTTGCAGGATCTCAATAATTTTGAGCCAATATTTCTAATGAAAGCAATTGATTCTTTTATTTTTTCAATTATTTAAGCTTCGAGATGTTTCTCGATTAAGAAAAAAATGAAAAAATTATTTTTTGTAAAATTTAATGTTGCAGGATCTCAATAATTTTGAGCCAATATTTCTAATGAAAGCAATTGATTCTTCTTTTTTTAAAATTGTTGGAGCTTCGAGATGTTTCTCGATTAAGAAAAAAATGAAATTTTTATTGTAAAATTTAATGTTGCAGGATCTCAATAATTTTGAGCCAATATTTCTAATGAAAGCAATTGATTCTTTTTTTTTTAAAATTGTTGGAGCTTCGTGATGTTTCTCGATTAAGAAAAAAATGAAATTTTTATTGTAAAATTTAATGTTGCAGGATCTCAATAATTTTGAGCCAATATTTCTAATGAAAGCAATTGATTCTTTTTTTTTCAATTATTTGAGTTTCGAGATGTTTCTCGATTAAGAAAAAAATGAAAAAATTATTTTTTGTTAAATTTAATGTTGCAGGATCTCAATAATTTTGAGCCAATATTTCTAATGAAAGCAATTGATTCTTCTTTTTTTAAAATTGTTGGAGCTTCGTGATGTTTCTCGATTAAGAAAAAAATGAAATTTTTATTGTAAAATTTAATGTTGCAGGATCTCAATAATTTTGAGCCAATATTTCTAATGAAAGCAATTGATTCTTTTTTTTTTTAAATTGTTGGAGCTTCGAGATGTTTCTCGATTAAGAAAAAAATGAAATTTTTATTGTAAAATTTAATGTTGCAGGATCTCAATAATTTTGAGCCAATATTTCTAATGAAAGCAATTGATTCTTCTTTTTTTAAAATTGTTGGAGCTTCGTGATGTTTCTCGATTAAGAAAAAAATGAAATTTTTATTGTAAAATTTAATGTTGCAGGATCTCAATAATTTTGAGCAAATATTTCTAATGAAAGCAATTGATTCTTTTTTTTTTCAATTATTTGAGTTTCGAGATGTTTCTCGATTAAGAAAAAAATGAAAAAATTATTTTTTGTTAAATTTAATGTTGCAGGATCTCAATAATTTTGAGCCAATATTTCTAATGAAAGCAATTGATTCTTCTTTTTTTAAAATTGTTGGAGCTTCGTGATGTTTCTCGATTAAGAAAAAAATGAAATTTTTATTGTAAAATTTAATGTTGCAGGATCTCAATAATTTTGAGCCAATATTTCTAATGAAAGCAATTGATTCTTTTTTTTTCAATTATTTGAGTTTCGAGATGTTTCTCGATTAAGAAAAAAATGAAAAAATTATTTTTTGTTAAATTTAATGTTGCAGGATCTCAATAATTTTGAGCCAATATTTCTAATGAAAGCAATTGATTCTTCTTTTTTTAAAATTGTTGGAGCTTCGTGATGTTTCTCGATTAAGAAAAAAATGAAATTTTTATTGTAAAATTTAATGTTGCAGGATCTCAATAATTTTGAGCCAATATTTCTAATGAAAGCAATTGATTCTTTTTTTTTCAATTATTTGAGTTTCGAGATGTTTCTCGATTAAGAAAAAAATGAAAAAATTATTTTTTGTTAAATTTAATGTTGCAGGATCTCAATAATTTTGAGCCAATATTTCTAATGAAAGCAATTGATTCTTCTTTTTTTAAAATTGTTGGAGCTTCGTGATGTTTCTCGATTAAGAAAAAAATGAAATTTTTATTGTAAAATTTAATGTTGCAGGATCTCAATAATTTTGAGCCAATATTTCTAATGAAAGCAATTGATTCTTTTTTTTTCAATTATTTGAGTTTCGAGATGTTTCTCGATTAAGAAAAAAATGAAAAAATTATTTTTTGTTAAATTTAATGTTGCAGGATCTCAATAATTTTGAGCCAATATTTCTAATGAAAGCAATTGATTCTTCTTTTTTTAAAATTGTTGGAGCTTCGTGATGTTTCTCGATTAAGAAAAAAATGAAATTTTTATTGTAAAATTTAATGTTGCAGGATCTCAATAATTTTGAGCCAATATTTCTAATGAAAGCAATTGATTCTTTTTTTTTTTAAATTGTTGGAGCTTCGAGATGTTTCTCGATTAAGAAAAAAATGAAATTTTTATTGTAAAATTTAATGTTGCAGGATCTCAATAATTTTGAGCCAATATTTCTAATGAAAGCAATTGATTCTTTTTTTTTCAATTATTTGAGTTTCGAGATGTTTCTCGATTAAGAAAAAAATGAAAAAATTATTTTTTGTTAAATTTAATGTTGCAGGATCTCAATAATTTTGAGCCAATATTTCTAATGAAAGCAATTGATTCTTCTTTTTTTAAAATTGTTGGAGCTTCGTGATGTTTCTCGATTAAGAAAAAAATGAAATTTTTATTGTAAAATTTAATGTTGCAGGATCTCAATAATTTTGAGCCAATATTTCTAATGAAAGCAATTGATTCTTTTTTTTTCAATTATTTGAGTTTCGAGATGTTTCTCGATTAAGAAAAAAATGAAAAAATTATTTTTTGTTAAATTTAATGTTGCAGGATCTCAATAATTTTGAGCCAATATTTCTAATGAAAGCAATTGATTCTTCTTTTTTTAAAATTGTTGGAGCTTCGTGATGTTTCTCGATTAAGAAAAAAATGAAATTTTTATTGTAAAATTTAATGTTGCAGGATCTCAATAATTTTGAGCCAATATTTCTAATGAAAGCAATTGATTCTTTTTTTTTCAATTATTTGAGTTTCGAGATGTTTCTCGATTAAGAAAAAAATGAAAAAATTATTTTTTGTTAAATTTAATGTTGCAGGATCTCAATAATTTTGAGCCAATATTTCTAATGAAAGCAATTGATTCTTCTTTTTTTAAAATTGTTGGAGCTTCGTGATGTTTCTCGATTAAGAAAAAAATGAAATTTTTATTGTAAAATTTAATGTTGCAGGATCTCAATAATTTTGAGCCAATATTTCTAATGAAAGCAATTGATTCTTTTTTTTTTTAAATTGTTGGAGCTTCGAGATGTTTCTCGATTAAGAAAAAAATGAAATTTTTATTGTAAAATTTAATGTTGCAGGATCTCAATAATTTTGAGCCAATATTTCTAATGAAAGCAATTGATTCTTCTTTTTTTAAAATTGTTGGAGCTTCGTGATGTTTCTCGATTAAGAAAAAAATGAAATTTTTATTGTAAAATTTAATGTTGCAGGATCTCAATAATTTTGAGCCAATATTTCTAATGAAAGCAATTGATTCTTTTATTTTTTCAATTATTTAAGCTTCGAGATGTTTCTCGATTAAGAAAAAAATGAAAAAATTATTTTTTGTAAAATTTAATGTTGCAGGATCTCAATAATTTTGAGCCAATATTTCTAATGAAAGCAATTGATTCTTTTTTTTTTCAATTATTTGAGTTTCGAGATGTTTCTCGATTAAGAAAAAAATGGAAAAATTATTTTTTGTTAAATTTAATGTTGCAGGATCTCAATAATTTTGAGCCAATATTTCTAATGAAAGCAATTGATTCTTCTTTTTTTAAAATTGTTGGAGCTTCGTGATGTTTCTCGATTAAGAAAAAAATGAAATTTTTATTGTAAAATTTAATGTTGCAGGATCTCAATAATTTTGAGCCAATATTTCTAATGAAAGCAATTGATTCTTTTTTTTTTTAAATTGTTGGAGCTTCGAGATGTTTCTCGATTAAGAAAAAAATGAAAAAAATATTTTTTGTAAAATTTAATGTTGCAGGATCTCAATAATTTTGAGCCAATATTTCTAATGAAAGCAATTGATTCTTCTTTTTTTAAAATTGTTGGAGCTTCGTGATGTTTCTCGATTAAGAAAAAAATGAAATTTTTATTGTAAAATTTAATGTTGCAGGATCTCAATAATTTTGAGCCAATATTTCTAATGAAAGCAATTGATTCTTTTTTTTTTCAATTATTTGAGTTTCGAGATGTTTCTCGATTAAGAAAAAAATGAAAAAATTATTTTTTGTTAAATTTAATGTTGCAGGATCTCAATAATTTTGAGCCAATATTTCTAATGAAAGCAATTGATTCTTCTTTTTTTAAAATTGTTGGAGCTTCGTGATGTTTCTCGATTAAGAAAAAAATGAAATTTTTATTGTAAAATTTAATGTTGCAGGATCTCAATAATTTTGAGCCAATATTTCTAATGAAAGCAATTGATTCTTTTTTTTTTTAAATTGTTGGAGCTTCGAGATGTTTCTCGATTAAGAAAAAAATGAAAAAATTATTTTTTGTAAAATTTAATGTTGCAGGATCTCAATAATTTTGAGCCAATATTTCTAATGAAAGCAATTGATTCTTCTTTTTTTAAAATTGTTGGAGCTTCGTGATGTTTCTCGATTAAGAAAAAAATGAAATTTTTATTGTAAAATTTAATGTTGCAGGATCTCAATAATTTTGAGCCAATATTTCTAATGAAAGCAATTGATTCTTTTTTTTTTCAATTATTTGAGTTTCGAGATGTTTCTCGATTAAGAAAAAAATGAAAAAATTATTTTTTGTTAAATTTAATGTTGCAGGATCTCAATAATTTTGAGCCAATATTTCTAATGAAAGCAATTGATTCTTCTTTTTTTAAAATTGTTGGAGCTTCGTGATGTTTCTCGATTAAGAAAAAAATGAAATTTTTATTGTAAAATTTAATGTTGCAGGATCTCAATAATTTTGAGCCAATATTTCTAATGAAAGCAATTGATTCTTTTTTTTTTTAAATTGTTGGAGCTTCGAGATGTTTCTCGATTAAGAAAAAAATGAAAAAATTATTTTTTGTAAAATTTAATGTTGCAGGATCTCAATAATTTTGAGCCAATATTTCTAATGAAAGCAATTGATTCTTCTTTTTTTAAAATTGTTGGAGCTTCGTGATGTTTCTCGATTAAGAAAAAAATGAAATTTTTATTGTAAAATTTAATGTTGCAGGATCTCAATAATTTTGAGCCAATATTTCTAATGAAAGCAATTGATTCTTTTTTTTTTTAAATTGTTGGAGCTTCGAGATGTTTCTCGATTAAGAAAAAAATGAAATTTTTATTGTAAAATTTAATGTTGCAGGATCTCAATAATTTTGAGCCAATATTTCTAATGAAAGCAATTGATTCTTTTTTTTTCAATTATTTGAGTTTCGAGATGTTTCTCGATTAAGAAAAAAATGAAAAAATTATTTTTTGTTAAATTTAATGTTGCAGGATCTCAATAATTTTGAGCCAATATTTCTAATGAAAGCAATTGATTCTTCTTTTTTTAAAATTGTTGGAGCTTCGTGATGTTTCTCGATTAAGAAAAAAATGAAATTTTTATTGTAAAATTTAATGTTGCAGGATCTCAATAATTTTGAGCCAATATTTCTAATGAAAGCAATTGATTCTTTTTTTTTTTAAATTGTTGGAGCTTCGAGATGTTTCTCGATTAAGAAAAAAATGAAATTTTTATTGTAAAATTTAATGTTGCAGGATCTCAATAATTTTGAGCCAATATTTCTAATGAAAGCAATTGATTCTTTTTTTTTCAATTATTTGAGTTTCGAGATGTTTCTCGATTAAGAAAAAAATGAAAAAATTATTTTTTGTTAAATTTAATGTTGCAGGATCTCAATAATTTTGAGCCAATATTTCTAATGAAAGCAATTGATTCTTCTTTTTTTAAAATTGTTGGAGCTTCGTGATGTTTCTCGATTAAGAAAAAAATGAAATTTTTATTGTAAAATTTAATGTTGCAGGATCTCAATAATTTTGAGCCAATATTTCTAATGAAAGCAATTGATTCTTTTTTTTTCAATTATTTGAGTTTCGAGATGTTTCTCGATTAAGAAAAAAATGAAAAAATTATTTTTTGTTAAATTTAATGTTGCAGGATCTCAATAATTTTGAGCCAATATTTCTAATGAAAGCAATTGATTCTTCTTTTTTTAAAATTGTTGGAGCTTCGTGATGTTTCTCGATTAAGAAAAAAATGAAATTTTTATTGTAAAATTTAATGTTGCAGGATCTCAATAATTTTGAGCCAATATTTCTAATGAAAGCAATTGATTCTTTTTTTTTCAATTATTTGAGTTTCGAGATGTTTCTCGATTAAGAAAAAAATGAAAAAATTATTTTTTGTTAAATTTAATGTTGCAGGATCTCAATAATTTTGAGCCAATATTTCTAATGAAAGCAATTGATTCTTCTTTTTTTAAAATTGTTGGAGCTTCGTGATGTTTCTCGATTAAGAAAAAAATGAAATTTTTATTGTAAAATTTAATGTTGCAGGATCTCAATAATTTTGAGCCAATATTTCTAATGAAAGCAATTGATTCTTTTTTTTTTTAAATTGTTGGAGCTTCGAGATGTTTCTCGATTAAGAAAAAAATGAAATTTTTATTGTAAAATTTAATGTTGCAGGATCTCAATAATTTTGAGCCAATATTTCTAATGAAAGCAATTGATTCTTCTTTTTTTAAAATTGTTGGAGCTTCGTGATGTTTCTCGATTAAGAAAAAAATGAAATTTTTATTGTAAAATTTAATGTTGCAGGATCTCAATAATTTTGAGCCAATATTTCTAATGAAAGCAATTGATTCTTTTATTTTTTCAATTATTTAAGCTTCGAGATGTTTCTCGATTAAGAAAAAAATGAAAAAATTATTTTTTGTAAAATTTAATGTTGCAGGATCTCAATAATTTTGAGCCAATATTTCTAATGAAAGCAATTGATTCTTTTTTTTTTCAATTATTTGAGTTTCGAGATGTTTCTCGATTAAGAAAAAAATGGAAAAATTATTTTTTGTTAAATTTAATGTTGCAGGATCTCAATAATTTTGAGCCAATATTTCTAATGAAAGCAATTGATTCTTCTTTTTTTAAAATTGTTGGAGCTTCGTGATGTTTCTCGATTAAGAAAAAAATGAAATTTTTATTGTAAAATTTAATGTTGCAGGATCTCAATAATTTTGAGCCAATATTTCTAATGAAAGCAATTGATTCTTTTTTTTTTTAAATTGTTGGAGCTTCGAGATGTTTCTCGATTAAGAAAAAAATGAAAAAAATATTTTTTGTAAAATTTAATGTTGCAGGATCTCAATAATTTTGAGCCAATATTTCTAATGAAAGCAATTGATTCTTCTTTTTTTAAAATTGTTGGAGCTTCGTGATGTTTCTCGATTAAGAAAAAAATGAAATTTTTATTGTAAAATTTAATGTTGCAGGATCTCAATAATTTTGAGCCAATATTTCTAATGAAAGCAATTGATTCTTTTTTTTTTCAATTATTTGAGTTTCGAGATGTTTCTCGATTAAGAAAAAAATGAAAAAATTATTTTTTGTTAAATTTAATGTTGCAGGATCTCAATAATTTTGAGCCAATATTTCTAATGAAAGCAATTGATTCTTCTTTTTTTAAAATTGTTGGAGCTTCGTGATGTTTCTCGATTAAGAAAAAAATGAAATTTTTATTGTAAAATTTAATGTTGCAGGATCTCAATAATTTTGAGCCAATATTTCTAATGAAAGCAATTGATTCTTTTTTTTTTTAAATTGTTGGAGCTTCGAGATGTTTCTCGATTAAGAAAAAAATGAAAAAATTATTTTTTGTAAAATTTAATGTTGCAGGATCTCAATAATTTTGAGCCAATATTTCTAATGAAAGCAATTGATTCTTTTATTTTTTCAATTATTTAAGCTTTGAGATGTTTCTCGATTAAGAAAAAAATGAAAAAATTATTTTTTGTAAAATTTAATGTTGCAGGATCTTAATAATTTTGAACCAATATTTCTAATGAAAGCAATTGATTCTTCTTTTTTTAAAATTGTTGGAGCTTCGTGATGTTTCTCGATTAAGAAAAAAATGAAATTTTTATTGTAAAATTTAATGTTGCAGGATCTCAATAATTTTGAGCAAATATTTCTAATGAAAGCAATTGATTCTTTTTTTTTTCAATTATTTGAGTTTCGAGATGTTTCTCGATTAAGAAAAAAATGAAAAAATTATTTTTTGTTAAATTTAATGTTGCAGGATCTCAATAATTTTGAGCCAATATTTCTAATGAAAGCAATTGATTCTTCTTTTTTTAAAATTGTTGGAGCTTCGTGATGTTTCTCGATTAAGAAAAAAATGAAAAAATTATTTTTTGTAAAATTTAATGTTGCAGGATCTCAATAATTTTGAGCCAATATTTCTAATGAAAGCAATTGATTCTTCTTTTTTTAAAATTGTTGGAGCTTCGTGATGTTTCTCGATTAAGAAAAAAATGAAATTTTTATTGTAAAATTTAATGTTGCAGGATCTCAATAATTTTGAGCCAATATTTCTAATGAAAGCAATTGATTCTTTTTTTTTTTAAATTGTTGGAGCTTCGAGATGTTTCTCGATTAAGAAAAAAATGAAATTTTTATTGTAAAATTTAATGTTGCAGGATCTCAATAATTTTGAGCCAATATTTCTAATGAAAGCAATTGTTTCTTCTTTTTTTAAAATTGTTGGAGCTTCGTGATGTTTCTCGATTAAGAAAAAAATGAAATTTTTATTGTAAAATTTAATGTTGCAGGATCTCAATAATTTTGAGCCAATATTTCTAATGAAAGCAATTGATTCTTTTATTTTTTCAATTATTTAAGCTTCGAGATGTTTCTCGATTAAGAAAAAAATGAAAAAATTATTTTTTGTAAAATTTAATGTTGCAGGATCTCAATAATTTTGAGCCAATATTTCTAATGAAAGCAATTGATTCTTTTTTTTTTCAATTATTTGAGTTTCGAGATGTTTCTCGATTAAGAAAAAAATGAAAAAATTATTTTTTGTTAAATTTAATGTTGCAGGATCTCAATAATTTTGAGCCAATATTTCTAATGAAAGCAATTGATTCTTCTTTTTTTAAAATTGTTGGAGCTTCGTGATGTTTCTCGATTAAGAAAAAAATGAAATTTTTATTGTAAAATTTAATGTTGCAGGATCTCAATAATTTTGAGCCAATATTTCTAATGAAAGCAATTGATTCTTTTTTTTCTCAATTATTTGAGTTTCGAGATGTTTCTCGATTAAGAAAAAAATGAAAAAATTATTTTTTGTAAAATTTAATGTTGCAGGATCTCAATAATTTTGAGCCAATATTTCTAATGAAAGCAATTGATTCTTTTATTTTTTCAATTATTTAAGCTTCGAGATGTTTCTCGATTAAGAAAAAAATGAAAAAATTATTTTTTGTAAAATTTAATGTTGCAGGATCTCAATAATTTTGAGCCAATATTTCTAATGAAAGCAATTGATTCTTTTTTTTTTCAATTATTTGAGTTTCGAGATGTTTCTCGATTAAGAAAAAAATGAAAAAATTATTTTTTGTTAAATTTAATGTTGCAGGATCTCAATAATTTTGAGCCAATATTTCTAATGAAAGCAATTGATTCTTCTTTTTTTAAAATTGTTGGAGCTTCGTGATGTTTCTCGATTAAGAAAAAAATGAAATTTTTATTGTAAAATTTAATGTTGCAGGATCTCAATAATTTTGAGCCAATATTTCTAATGAAAGCAATTGATTCTTTTTTTTTTTAAATTGTTGGAGCTTCGAGATGTTTCTCGATTAAGAAAAAAATGAAAAAAATATTTTTTGTAAAATTTAATGTTGCAGGATCTCAATAATTTTGAGCCAATATTTCTAATGAAAGCAATTGATTCTTCTTTTTTTAAAATTGTTGGAGCTTCGTGATGTTTCTCGATTAAGAAAAAAATGAAATTTTTATTGTAAAATTTAATGTTGCAGGATCTCAATAATTTTGAGCCAATATTTCTAATGAAAGCAATTGATTCTTTTTTTTCTCAATTATTTGAGTTTCGAGATGTTTCTCGATTAAGAAAAAAATGAAAAAATTATTTTTTGTTAAATTTAATGTTGCAGGATCTCAATAATTTTGAGCCAATATTTCTAATGAAAGCAATTGATTCTTCTTTTTTTAAAATTGTTGGAGCTTCGTGATGTTTCTCGATTAAGAAAAAAATGAAATTTTTATTGTAAAATTTAATGTTGCAGGATCTCAATAATTTTGAGCCAATATTTCTAATGAAAGCAATTGATTCTTTTTTTTTTTAAATTGTTGGAGCTTCGAGATGTTTCTCGATTAAGAAAAAAATGAAAAAATTATTTTTTGTAAAATTTAATGTTGCAGGATCTCAATAATTTTGAGCCAATATTTCTAATGAAAGCAATTGATTCTTTTATTTTTTCAATTATTTAAGCTTTGAGATGTTTCTCGATTAAGAAAAAAATGAAAAAATTATTTTTTGTAAAACTTAATGTTTCAGGATCTCAATAATTTTGAGCCAATATTTCTAATGAAAGCAATTGATTCTTCTTTTTTTAAAATTGTTGGAGCTTCGTGATGTTTCTCGATTAAGAAAAAAATGAAATTTTTATTGTAAAATTTAATGTTGCAGGATCTCAATAATTTTGAGCAAATATTTCTAATGAAAGCAATTGATTCTTTTTTTTTTCAATTATTTGAGTTTCGAGATGTTTCTCGATTAAGAAAAAAATGAAAAAATTATTTTTTGTTAAATTTAATGTTGCAGGATCTCAATAATTTTGAGCCAATATTTCTAATGAAAGCAATTGATTCTTCTTTTTTTAAAATTGTTGGAGCTTCGTGATGTTTCTCGATTAAGAAAAAAATGAAAAAATTATTTTTTGTAAAATTTAATGTTGCAGGATCTCAATAATTTTGAGCCAATATTTCTAATGAAAGCAATTGATTCTTTTATTTTTTCAATTATTTAAGCTTCGAGATGTTTCTCGATTAAGAAAAAAATGAAAAAATTATTTTTTGTAAAATTTAATGTTGCAGGATCTCAATAATTTTGAGCCAATATTTCTAATGAAAGCAATTGATTCTTTTATTTTTTCAATTATTTAAGCTTCGAGATGTTTCTCGATTAAGAAAAATATGAAAAAATTATTTTTTGTAAAATTTAATGTTGCAGGATCTCAATAATTTTGAGCCAATATTTCTAATGAAAGCAATTGATTCTTTTATTTTTTCAATTATTTAAGCTTCGAGATGTTTCTCGATTAAGAAAAAAATGAAAAAATTATTTTTTGTAAAATTTAATGTTGCAGGATCTCAATAATTTTGAGCCAATATTTCTAATGAAAGCAATTGATTCTTTTTTTTTTCAATTATTTGAGTTTCGAGATGTTTCTCGATTATGAAAAAAATGAAAAAATTATTTTTTGTTAAATTTAATGTTGCAGGATCTCAATAATTTTGAGCCAATATTTCTAATGAAAGCAATTGATTCTTTTTTTTTTTAAATTGTTGGAGCTTCGAGATGTTTCTCGATTAAGAAAAAAATGAAAAAATTATTTTTTGTAAAATTTAATGTTGCAGGATCTCAATAATTTTGAGCCAATATTTCTAATGAAAGCAATTGATTCTTCTTTTTTTAAAATTGTTGGAGCTTCGTGATGTTTCTCGATTAAGAAAAAAATGAAATTTTTATTGTAAAATTTAATGTTGCAGGATCTCAATAATTTTGAGCAAATATTTCTAATGAAAGCAATTGATTCTTCTTTTTTTAAAATTGTTGGAGCTTCGTGATGTTTCTCGATTAAGAAAAAAATGAAATTTTTATTGTAAAATTTAATGTTGCAGGATCTCAATAATTTTGAGCCAATATTTCTAATGAAAGCAATTGATTCTTTTTTTTTTTCAATTATTTGAGTTTCGAGATTTTTCTCGATTAAGAAAAAAATGAAAAAATTATTTTTTGTTAAATTTAATGTTGCAGGATCTCAATAATTTTGAGCCAATATTTCTAATGAAAGCAATTGATTCTTCTTTTTTTAAAATTGTTGGAGCTTCGTGATGTTTCTCGATTAAGAAAAAAATGAAATTTTTATTGTAAAATTTAATGTTGCAGGATCTCAATAATTTTGAGCCAATATTTCTAATGAAAGCAATTGATTCTTTTTTTTTTTAAATTGTTGGAGCTTCGAGATTTTTCTCGATTAAGAAAAAAATGAAAAAATTATTTTTTGTAAAATTTAATGTTGCAGGATCTCAATAATTTTGAGCCAATATTTCTAATGAAAGCAATTGATTCTTCTTTTTTTAAAATTGTTGGAGCTTCGTGATGTTTCTCGATTAAGAAAAAAATGAAATTTTTATTGTAAAATTTAATGTTGCAGGATCTCAATAATTTTGAGCCAATATTTCTAATGAAAGCAATTGATTCTTTTTTTTTTTAAATTGTTGGAGCTTCGAGATGTTTCTCGATTAAGAAAAAAATGAAAAAATTATTTTTTGTAAAATTTAATGTTGCAGGATCTCAATAATTTTGAGCCAATATTTCTAATGAAAGCAATTGATTCTTCTTTTTTTAAAATTGTTGGAGCTTCGTGATGTTTCTCGATTAAGAAAAAAATGAAATTTTTATTGTAAAATTTAATGTTGCAGGATCTCAATAATTTTGAGCAAATATTTCTAATGAAAGCAATTGATTCTTTTTTTTTTCAATTATTTGAGTTTCGAGATGTTTCTCGATTAAGAAAAAAATGAAAAAATTATTTTTTGTTAAATTTAATGTTGCAGGATCTCAATAATTTTGAGCCAATATTTCTAATGAAAGCAATTGATTCTTCTTTTTTTAAAATTGTTGGAGCTTCGTGATGTTTCTCGATTAAGAAAAAAATGAAATTTTTATTGTAAAATTTAATGTTGCAGGATCTCAATAATTTTGAGCCAATATTTCTAATGAAAGCAATTGATTCTTTTTTTTTTCAATTATTTGAGTTTCGAGATGTTTCTCGATTAAGAAAAAAATGAAAAAATTATTTTTTGTAAAATTTAATGTTGCAGGATCTCAATAATTTTGAGCCAATATTTCTAATGAAAGCAATTGATTCTTTTTTTTTTCAATTATTTGAGTTTCGAGATTTTTCTCGATTAAGAAAAAAATGAAAAAATTATTTTTTGTTAAATTTAATGTTGCAGGATCTCAATAATTTTGAGCCAATATTTCTAATGAAAGCAATTGATTCTTCTTTTTTTAAAATTGTTGGAGCTTCGTGATGTTTCTCGATTAAGAAAAAAATGAAAAAATTATTTTTTGTAAAATTTAATGTTGCAGGATCTCAATAATTTTGAGCCAATATTTCTAATGAAAGCAATTGATTCTTCTTTTTTTAAAATTGTTGGAGCTTCGTGATGTTTCTCGATTAAGAAAAAAATGAAATTTTTATTGTAAAATTTAATGTTGCAGGATCTCAATAATTTTGAGCCAATATTTCTAATGAAAGCAATTGATTCTTTTTTTTTTTAAATTGTTGGAGCTTCGAGATGTTTCTCGATTAAGAAAAAAATGAAAAAATTATTTTTTGTAAAATTTAATGTTGCAGGATCTCAATAATTTTGAGCCAATATTTCTAATGAAAGCAATTGATTCTTCTTTTTTTAAAATTGTTGGAGCTTCGTGATGTTTCTCGATTAAGAAAAAAATGAAATTTTTATTGTAAAATTTAATGTTGCAGGATCTCAATAATTTTGAGCAAATATTTCTAATGAAAGCAATTGATTCTTCTTTTTTTAAAATTGTTGGAGCTTCGTGATGTTTCTCGATTAAGAAAAAAATGAAATTTTTATTGTAAAATTTAATGTTGCAGGATCTCAATAATTTTGAGCCAATATTTCTAATGAAAGCAATTGATTCTTTTTTTTTTCAATTATTTGAGTTTCGAGATGTTTCTCGATTAAGAAAAAAATGAAAAAATTATTTTTTGTTAAATTTAATGTTGCAGGATCTCAATAATTTTGAGCCAATATTTCTAATGAAAGCAATTGATTCTTCTTTTTTTAAAATTGTTGGAGCTTCGTGATGTTTCTCGATTAAGAAAAAAATGAAATTTTTATTGTAAAATTTAATGTTGCAGGATCTCAATAATTTTGAGCCAATATTTCTAATGAAAGCAATTGATTCTTTTTTTTTTCAATTATTTGAGTTTCGAGATGTTTCTCGATTAAGAAAAAAATGAAAAAATTATTTTTTGTTAAATTTAATGTTGCAGGATCTCAATAATTTTGAGCCAATATTTCTAATGAAAGCAATTGATTCTTCTTTTTTTAAAATTGTTGGAGCTTCGTGATGTTTCTCGATTAAGAAAAAAATGAAATTTTTATTGTAAAATTTAATGTTGCAGGATCTCAATAATTTTGAGCCAATATTTCTAATGAAAGCAATTGATTCTTTTTTTTTTCAATTATTTGAGTTTCGAGATGTTTCTCGATTAAGAAAAAAATGAAAAAATTATTTTTTGTAAAATTTAATGTTGCAGGATCTCAATAATTTTGAGCCAATATTTCTAATGAAAGCAATTGATTCTTTTTTTTTTCAATTATTTGAGTTTCGAGATGTTTCTCGATTAAGAAAAAAATGAAAAAATTATTTTTTGTTAAATTTAATGTTGCAGGATCTCAATAATTTTGAGCCAATATTTCTAATGAAAGCAATTGATTCTTCTTTTTTTAAAATTGTTGGAGCTTCGTGATGTTTCTCGATTAAGAAAAAAATGAAAAAATTATTTTTTGTAAAATTTAATGTTGCAGGATCTCAATAATTTTGAGCCAATATTTCTAATGAAAGCAATTGATTCTTCTTTTTTTAAAATTGTTGGAGCTTCGTGATGTTTCTCGATTAAGAAAAAAATGAAATTTTTATTGTAAAATTTAATGTTGCAGGATCTCAATAATTTTGAGCCAATATTTCTAATGAAAGCAATTGATTCTTTTTTTTTTCAATTATTTGAGTTTCGAGATGTTTCTCGATTAAGAAAAAAATGAAAAAATTATTTTTTGTAAAATTTAATGTTGCAGGATCTCAATAATTTTGAGCCAATATTTCTAATGAAAGCAATTGATTCTTTTTTTTTTCAATTATTTGAGTTTCGAGATGTTTCTCGATTAAGAAAAAAATGAAAAAATTATTTTTTGTTAAATTTAATGTTGCAGGATCTCAATAATTTTGAGCCAATATTTCTAATGAAAGCAATTGATTCTTCTTTTTTTAAAATTGTTGGAGCTTCGTGATGTTTCTCGATTAAGAAAAAAATGAAAAAATTATTTTTTGTAAAATTTAATGTTGCAGGATCTCAATAATTTTGAGCCAATATTTCTAATGAAAGCAATTGATTCTTCTTTTTTTAAAATTGTTGGAGCTTCGTGATGTTTCTCGATTAAGAAAAAAATGAAAAAATTATTTTTTGTTAAATTTAATGTTGCAGGATCTCAATAATTTTGAGCCAATATTTCTAATGAAAGCAATTGATTCTTCTTTTTTTAAAATTGTTGGAGCTTCGTGATGTTTCTCGATTAAGAAAAAAATGAAATTTTTATTGTAAAATTTAATGTTGCAGGATCTCAATAATTTTGAGCCAATATTTCTAATGAAAGCAATTGATTCTTTTTTTTTTTAAATTGTTGGAGCTTCGAGATGTTTCTCGATTAAGAAAAAAATGAAAAAATTATTTTTTGTAAAATTTAATGTTGCAGGATCTCAATAATTTTGAGCCAATATTTCTAATGAAAGCAATTGATTCTTCTTTTTTTAAAATTGTTGGAGCTTCGTGATGTTTCTCGATTAAGAAAAAAATGAAATTTTTATTGTAAAATTTAATGTTGCAGGATCTCAATAATTTTGAGCAAATATTTCTAATGAAAGCAATTGATTCTTTTTTTTTTCAATTATTTGAGTTTCGAGATGTTTCTCGATTAAGAAAAAAATGAAAAAATTATTTTTTGTTAAATTTAATGTTGCAGGATCTCAATAATTTTGAGCCAATATTTCTAATGAAAGCAATTGATTCTTCTTTTTTTAAAATTGTTGGAGCTTCGTGATGTTTCTCGATTAAGAAAAAAATGAAATTTTTATTGTAAAATTTAATGTTGCAGGATCTCAATAATTTTGAGCCAATATTTCTAATGAAAGCAATTGATTCTTTTTTTTTTTAAATTGTTGGAGCTTCGAGATGTTTCTCGATTAAGAAAAAAATGAAAAAATTATTTTTTGTAAAATTTAATGTTGCAGGATCTCAATAATTTTGAGCCAATATTTCTAATGAAAGCAATTGATTCTTCTTTTTTTAAAATTGTTGGAGCTTCGTGATGTTTCTCGATTAAGAAAAAAATGAAATTTTTATTGTAAAATTTAATGTTGCAGGATCTCAATAATTTTGAGCAAATATTTCTAATGAAAGCAATTGATTCTTTTTTTTTTCAATTATTTGAGTTTCGAGAAGTTTCTCGATTAAGAAAAAAATGAAAAAATTATTTTTTGTTAAATTTAATGTTGCAGGATCTCAATAATTTTGAGCCAATATTTCTAATGAAAGCAATTGATTCTTTTTTTTTTTAAATTGTTGGAGCTTCGAGATGTTTCTCGATTAAGAAAAAAATGAAAAAATTATTTTTTGTAAAATTTAATGTTGCAGGATCTCAATAATTTTGAGCCAATATTTCTAATGAAAGCAATTGATTCTTCTTTTTTTAAAATTGTTGGAGCTTCGTGATGTTTCTCGATTAAGAAAAAAATGAAATTTTTATTGTAAAATTTAATGTTGCAGGATCTCAATAATTTTGAGCAAATATTTCTAATGAAAGCAATTGATTCTTTTTTTTTTCAATTATTTGAGTTTCGAGATGTTTCTCGATTAAGAAAAAAATGAAAAAATTATTTTTTGTAAAATTTAATGTTGCAGGATCTCAATAATTTTGAGCCAATATTTCTAATGAAAGCAATTGATTCTTTTATTTTTTCAATTATTTAAGCTTCGAGATGTTTCTCGATTAAGAAAAAAATGAAATTTTTATTGTAAAATTTAATGTTGCAGGATCTCAATAATTTTGAGCAAATATTTCTAATGAAAGCAATTGATTCTTTTTTTTTTCAATTATTTGAGTTTCGAGATGTTTTTCGATTAAGAAAAAAATGAAAAAATTATTTTTTGTAAAATTTAATGTTGCAGGATCTCAATAATTTTGAGCCAATATTTCTAATGAAAGCAATTGATTCTTCTTTTTTTAAAATTGTTGGAGCTTCGTGATGTTTCTCGATTAAGAAAAAAATGAAATTTTTATTGTAAAATTTAATGTTGCAGGATCTCAATAATTTTGAGCAAATATTTCTAATGAAAGCAATTGATTCTTTTTTTTTTCAATTATTTGAGTTTCGAGATGTTTCTCGATTAAGAAAAAAATGAAAAAATTATTTTTTGTTAAATTTAATGTTGCAGGATCTCAATAATTTTGAGCCAATATTTCTAATGAAAGCAATTGATTCTTCTTTTTTTAAAATTGTTGGAGCTTCGTGATGTTTCTCGATTAAGAAAAAAATGAAAAAATTATTTTTTGTAAAATTTAATGTTGCAGGATCTCAATAATTTTGAGCCAATATTTCTAATGAAAGCAATTGATTCTTCTTTTTTTAAAATTGTTGGAGCTTCGTGATGTTTCTCGATTAAGAAAAAAATGAAATTTTTATTGTAAAATTTAATGTTGCAGGATCTCAATAATTTTGAGCCAATATTTCTAATGAAAGCAATTGATTCTTCTTTTTTTAAAATTGTTGGAGCTTCGTGATGTTTCTCGATTAAGAAAAAAATGAAATTTTTATTGTAAAATTTAATGTTGCAGGATCTCAATAATTTTGAGCAAATATTTCTAATGAAAGCAATTGATTCTTTTTTTTTTCAATTATTTGAGTTTCGAGATGTTTCTCGATTAAGAAAAAAATGAAAAAATTATTTTTTGTTAAATTTAATGTTGCAGGATCTCAATAATTTTGAGCCAATATTTCTAATGAAAGCAATTGATTCTTCTTTTTTTAAAATTGTTGGAGCTTCGTGATGTTTCTCGATTAAGAAAAAAATGAAAAAATTATTTTTTGTAAAATTTAATGTTGCAGGATCTCAATAATTTTGAGCCAATATTTCTAATGAAAGCAATTGATTCTTCTTTTTTTAAAATTGTTGGAGCTTCGTGATGTTTCTCGATTAAGAAAAAAATGAAATTTTTATTGTAAAATTTAATGTTGCAGGATCTCAATAATTTTGAGCCAATATTTCTAATGAAAGCAATTGATTCTTTTTTTTTTCAATTATTTGAGTTTCGAGATGTTTCTCGATTAAGAAAAAAATGAAAAAATTATTTTTTGTTAAATTTAATGTTGCAGGATCTCAATAATTTTGAGCCAATATTTCTAATGAAAGCAATTGATTCTTTTATTTTTTCAATTATTTAAGCTTCGAGATGTTTCTCGATTAAGAAAAAAATGAAAAAATTATTTTTTGTAAAATTTAATGTTGCAGGATCTCAATAATTTTGAGCCAATATTTCTAATGAAAGCAATTGATTCTTCTTTTTTTAAAATTGTTGGAGCTTCGTGATGTTTCTCGATTAAGAAAAAAATGAAAAAATTATTTTTTGTAAAATTTAATGTTGCAGGATCTCAATAATTTTGAGCCAATATTTCTAATGAAAGCAATTGATTCTTTTTTTTTTCAATTATTTGAGTTTCGAGATCTTTCTCGATTAAGAAAAAAATGAAAAAAATATTTTTTGTAAAATTTAATGTTGCAGGATCTCAATAATTTTGAGCCAATATTTCTAATGAAAGCAATTGATTCTTCTTTTTTTAAAATTGTTGGAGCTTCGTGATGTTTCTCGATTAAGAAAAAAATGAAATTTTTATTGTAAAATTTAATGTTGCAGGATCTCAATAATTTTGAGCATATATTTCTAATGAAAGCAATTGATTATTTTTTTTTTCAATTATTTGAGTTTCGAGATGTTTCTCGATTAAGAAAAAAATGAAAAAATTATTTTTTGTTAAATTTAATGTTGCAGGATCTCAATAATTTTGAGCCAATATTTCTAATGAAAGCAATTGATTCTTTTTTTTTTTTTCAATTATTTGAGTTTCGAGATGTTTCTCGATTAAGAAAAAAATGAAAAAATTATTTTTTGTTAAATTTAATGTTGCAGGATCTCAATAATTTTGAGCCAATATTTCTAATGAAAGCAATTGATTCTTCTTTTTTTAAAATTGTTGGAGCTTCGTGATGTTTCTCGATTAAGAAAAAAATGAAATTTTTATTGTAAAATTTAATGTTGCAGGATCTCAATAATTTTGAGCAAATATTTCTAATGAAAGCAATTGATTCTTTTTTTTTTCAATTATTTGAGTTTCGAGATGTTTCTCGATTAAGAAAAAAATGAAATTTTTATTGTAAAATTTAATGTTGCAGGATCTCAATAATTTTGAGCATATATTTCTAATGAAAGCAATTGATTATTTTTTTTTTCAATTATTTGAGCTTCGTGATGTTTCTCGATTAAGAAAAAAATGAAAAAATTATTTTTTGTAAAATTTAATGTTGCAGGATCTCAATAATTTTGAGCCAATATTTCTAATGAAAGCAATTGATTCTTTTTTTTTTCAATTATTTGAGTTTCGAGATCTTTCTCGATTAAGAAAAAAATGAAAAAAATATTTTTTGTAAAATTTAATGTTGCAGGATCTCAATAATTTTGAGCCAATATTTCTAATGAAAGCAATTGATTCTTCTTTTTTTAAAATTGTTGGAGCTTCGTGATGTTTCTCGATTAAGAAAAAAATGAAATTTTTATTGTAAAATTTAATGTTGCAGGATCTCAATAATTTTGAGCATATATTTCTAATGAAAGCAATTGATTATTTTTTTTTTCAATTATTTGAGTTTCGAGATGTTTCTCGATTAAGAAAAAAATGAAAAAATTATTTTTTGTTAAATTTAATGTTGCAGGATCTCAATAATTTTGAGCCAATATTTCTAATGAAAGCAATTGATTCTTTTTTTTTTTTTCAATTATTTGAGTTTCGAGATGTTTCTCGATTAAGAAAAAAATGAAAAAATTATTTTTTGTTAAATTTAATGTTGCAGGATCTCAATAATTTTGAGCCAATATTTCTAATGAAAGCAATTGATTCTTCTTTTTTTAAAATTGTTGGAGCTTCGTGATGTTTCTCGATTAAGAAAAAAATGAAATTTTTATTGTAAAATTTAATGTTGCAGGATCTCAATAATTTTGAGCAAATATTTCTAATGAAAGCAATTGATTCTTTTTTTTTTCAATTATTTGAGTTTCGAGATGTTTCTCGATTAAGAAAAAAATGAAAAAATTATTTTTTGTTAAATTTAATGTTGCAGGATCTCAATAATTTTGAGCCAATATTTCTAATGAAAGCAATTGATTCTTCTTTTTTTAAAATTGTTGGAGCTTCGTGATGTTTCTCGATTAAGAAAAAAATGAAATTTTTATTGTAAAATTTAATGTTGCAGGATCTCAATAATTTTGAGCAAATATTTCTAATGAAAGCAATTGATTCTTTTTTTTTTCAATTATTTGAGTTTCGAGATGTTTCTCGATTAAGAAAAAAATGAAAAAATTATTTTTTGTTAAATTTAAAGTTGCAGGATCTCAATAATTTTGAGCCAATATTTCTAATGAAAGCAATTGATTCTTTTATTTTTTCAATTATTTAAGCTTCGAGATGTTTCTCGATTAAGAAAAAAATGAAAAAATTATTTTTTGTAAAATTTAATGTTGCAGGATCTCAATAATTTTGAGCCAATATTTCTAATGAAAGCAATTGATTCTTTTATTTTTTCAATTATTTAAGCTTCGAGATGTTTCTCGATTAAGAAAAAAATGAAAAAATTATTTTTTGTAAAATTTAATGTTGCAGGATCTCAATAATTTTGAGCCAATATTTCTAATGAAAGCAATTGATTCTTTTATTTTTTCAATTATTTAAGCTTCGAGATGTTTCTCGATTAAGAAAAAAATGAAAAAATTATTTTTTGTAAAATTTAATGTTGCAGGATCTCAATAATTTTGAGCCAATATTTCTAATGAAAGCAATTGATTCTTTTATTTTTTCAATTATTTAAGCTTCGAAATGTTTCTCGATTAAGAAAAAAATGAAAAAATTATTTTTTGTAAAATTTAATGTTGCAAGCTCTCAATAATTTTGAGCCAATATTTCTAATGAAAGCAATTGATTCTTTTATTTTTTCAATTATTTAAGCTTCGAGATGTTTCTCGATTAAGAAAAAAATGAAAAAAATATTTATTGTAAAATTTAATGTTGCAGGATCTCAATAATTTTGAGCCAATATTTCTAATGAAAGCAATTGATTCTTTTATTTTTTCAATTATTTAAGCTTCGAGATGTTTCTCGATTAAGAAAAAAATGAAAAAAATATTTATTGTAAAATTTAATGTTGTTCGATGCTTAAATGGTTATTCCAGAGGTCAATGAATGTTGGGCTTAGAATGTTAAAATAAATATTTGTTTAAACATTTTTATGTTTCAAAATGAATAAAATGATGCAACAAAAATGGCAATAATGATTGCTTTAAATTTCGATGCTTAAATGGTTATTCCAAAGGTCAATGAATGTTGGGTCAAGAAAATTAAAAACTTAATATAAACATTTTAATGTTTCAAAATAAATAAAATGATGTATTAAAAATGGCAATGAAATTTAAAGCAATCATTATTGCCATTTTTGTTGAAGAATATTAAAAAGGACGAAATAGACGAAGAAGGGGAAGAAATTGATGAAGAAGAGGAATCTGATGAAAATCAAGCAACTGAAGACGAGGAAGAAAATGATGAAAATTATCAGCCCCCAACAAAGCAGAAAAATGCATCACCGAAAACGCCATTAAAAAGATTACGACAAAGATTTAGTTCACCTCGAGATGACCAACCAAATTCAAAATCAAGCAAAAAATAGCCAAATATTTTGTTATGTTATTTTATATCTATGTACTATTTAAAAAAAGAATAAAACACTTAAAGCAAAATTACTTTTTGATTAATATTTGGTTAAGTAAGATATAATTATTAGTTAAGCATATAGTTAGTTAATATAAGGTGTAATATAAATTTTTTAAATGTGCAAAAAATTTAAAATTTACTTTTAAAATAAAAATTCAACACTAGTGAAAACAGAAAAAATAAATAAGAAATAATAAAAAAAATAAAAAACATAATGATTTTCCCCGATTTTCAATAATATCGTTAATATTGAATTACCACGAAAGGAATTTCATGATAGTATTTGCATAAAAATGATGGCAAATTCGGTTTCTACGACCTCAAATTTACTTAGAATTGATAATTTTCAAAAAAATATTAAACTTTTGACTATTTTGATGTTTTAATGCATCGTATGCTACTATAGTACCTTAAAAAATTCGGGAAAAATCAAAAATCATAACAAAGTGAAATTTTATCGATTTGTAAAATCATTAAATGAGTTTTTCTACGGTTTTTGTTAAGATTTTATAATTTTCACATGTGTTTATGATATACTTGTCCTATGACCTCATATTGATGTACATCATTTAATCCTCCACCGTTTTCAACTTGTCCCGCTTTTTTTTTTTTACAATCCCCTTTTCTAGGGTGAAATTTCATGAGGAATCCGAATATGTCTTCAAATGGCTGTCACGCGGCCGCAGATTTCGAGTTTTCCCAAGCGAAACGTTGAATTTTTCATTAAAATGTACTTTTGACCCATTTGTGCCTATGCTTCTATTATCGGCATCAGTTACGAAAATAATCAGCGTATTTTTTATTATTTTTCCATGTAAACACTTTTTAAAAAAAGCGTCTTAATAAAAAGTTGAATTTTTTGATCAAGGCAGCTGTATCTCGAGATATAGCTATGAAACCAATGAAACTGAGGTCAGATTCGTGATCAGCGACCTCGAAAACCTAAGGGTAGTCAAAGAAAAGTCAATTTGCGAATTTAAATATTTTCGATAAATTCCAACGAAGTTCGATTTTTAGAAAAAATGGCTTATATATAAATTTTGGTTGTGAAGTCGTTAATGGCTTTTGGTTTTTTAAAATATGAGAAAAAATGAAAAGGCAAATTATGTGAATTAAATCCCTAAAATTCAAAAAATTTAACCGCCGCGCCGCAAAGTAGCCCGCCGCGCCGCAAAGTATCCCGCCGCGCCGCAAAGTAGCCATGCCCAGATTTGGATGGGTTTTAGTTGTTAATTTGGGAAGAATGAATATTTAATTATTCAACAAAAAATACTGTTTTTTTCTTTTAATTATATTTTTGTATTTGTTTATGTTTTTTTATTGTAATAAAAGTTTTCCAAAAAAAAACATAAAAACAAAAGTGATTTAAAAACCGATTTTTTTCTTTCAAAAATTATTTAACCATTTTTATTCGACCTTTTTTTCAAATTTAATTTACATTCGAATATTTATGGTTGAAAGAAAAAAAAGTGACCACTTGTTTTTTTATTTTTCCAATGCAAAAAAAAAAGAAGAAAGAAATGCCAGCTGTCTGTCTGCCTTGCCATTCTCCTTTCTCTTTTGAGTTGCTTTTGCATTCATTTTTTAAATACTTTTTTAGCTGCGGCAGACTTTTTAAAGAAAAAAGAATCAATAGTTTTTTTTATTACTTTTTTTTCTCTCTCTCTTTCGCGTGGACGCTACTGGACATTGAAAAATTTCCTTGTTTATTGTTTAAAATTAAGAACTAAAATGAATTTACTTAAAACAAATGTAAGATTGTTTCTGTTTTTTTCTCCTTTTTTAAAAATACTAATTAATCAACTAACTTTTTTTGTAAAGCTTACTCATTTGTTTTTTTTATGTTTTTCGATTTCTTTGAAAGAATGCTGACGCTTTTTTCTACTTAGTTTAAAAAATAAAACCTTTACCTTTTTGTGGTTTAATTATTGATTCTTGATGCATAATTTGAGAATGTGGCATCTATTTCTTTTTGGAGATAAAACTCTAAAAAAGTTGTCGGATCATAGATTTTTACCTTGGCAATTTTACCTTTAAATTGCATCATTGGAATATCTCTCTATTATTTTGTTGCCATTGATCAAACAAAAAAGTCTATCATTTTCCCCCGCAAATTCATTTTCTTCTTTTCAACATTATTTTTTAATCAATCAATCATCAATCAATCTAATTTTTTATCCGTTTTTATTCACGCTAATTAAAAACCAATAATCAATTTTGAAAAACAAGAAAATTCATTGCTGCCGCGCAAAAATAATAAGAAAAAAGAGATCCGCTTATTTTAATTTTAAATATTCGCGTTTCATTTCTTTGGTCAAAATTTTTTCTTTTTCCATTTCTTTTTCGCGCTCATTTATGTATTTTTTTAATTTTCACTTTTTTTTCAAAGAAAAATAAAAATAATCCCTTTTCGACAACAAAGCTTCTTTTTTTGTCTTTGGACTGCTTTGTTTTTAGCTTTTTTGATTTCATTGATTTTAAAATATTTTTTTTAAACGAGTTCTTTGATTTTTTCTTTGATTCTTCGATGAACGGTGGCTAATATTTATTTTAAACAAAAAAAAATTTCGATGAGAAAATTTTGTTTAATCATTGCATCATTCGTTTCTTTTTTTAATATTTATTTTTAGTTAACGAATTTGAGTAAATAAATTTAAGTGTAAAAATGAATAATTTTTTATGGCTATTTTTTTTTGTTTTTAGAAATTTTTCTCTTGTTACCGAAAAACTTTTATCTTTGCTTGCTTTATTTTATAAGTCTAATTTTGTGACATTTTTAATTAATGGAGTCGAAAACTTCTAAAAGAAATTATCCAAAGTTTCCCATATTTATATATATAAAATAAAAGTTACAAATAACACTGTAATAAAAAAGTTGCAAAAAAATGGAGCACATTTTCCAAAATTAAAATATTTTATATTCTTTCGATAAGAGATTTTGTGTTATTATTTACTAAAACTTTAATTCTAAAAAATTTCATTAATAATTTCCTTTAAGGGTGAAAATATTTAATAAAAAAATAAATAAACTACAAACCATTTTTTAGAGTAAACAAAAACAACTGTTTTTTAAGTCACTATTTCCCCTTTTGAAAAATATGCATTAGTTTCTAGTTTATATTTTGTGTATTTTGTGACTTCCCTCTCTTTCTGTTTTCTTCATTGCTAAGAAGAAATAAAGACAGCCAAAGAAAAAACAAAAAAATGAAATTACGTCAAATTTCAAAAAAAATGTAGCAACAACAGCGCACAAAATAAGCGTGTTTTTATCATCAAAGTTACTTTCACAACAAAATCAAAAAGAAAAAATGTCACCTTTTTCGTTTCATATAAAAAGCTTCCATAAAAACTTATATTTTTTATTTATTATCAAGTTTGAAAATTAAGTAAAGTTTATAAAGGTAAATTTTTCTTTTAAATTGATTTGTAAATCGATCCATGATCCCCGAAAATGATAGAAAAAAATAGTGGCGATCTTGATCTTTAAGGAAACTAAAATAATAAAAAACTTAAATCTTTTTTTATTCTTTTTTTGGAAGAAAATTAAATTAATAGTTTCCGGTTTAAATCTTTTACTACCCTTTTTGAACAGATGTTTGGGATGGCCAGATTTTTTTATTACCTTTTTGATTTCTGTTGCATTCTTTTTTTTTTCTACTCAATCATCGATCGAGATCCATGTGTTTCTTTCTTTGGTTTTTTTTAATGCTTTCCTTGAAACAAAACTTTAACACTTTTTTTCATTTATTTTTTTTTCTTTCTTATCAGATTTTTTTGTATATTTGGCCAAAGGTTAGATTATTTATTGGTATTTTTTTCTGATCGAAATTTTTTTTTGAATTTATGGCTTTGAAGAAAATAATTTTTTACATCGAAATAATTTTTTCTCTGTCGCCTCAACCCTTTAAAAAAAAAGTTTCGAAGACAGACATTTATTTCACTTTTTTGCAATCATTTTTTTTAATTTGTAAGCCTAAAAAATATATGCCTAGACAAAAAACATTTTCAAGCCCAACAAAAAAAAAGCGTTTCACACCAAAATCATCAATTCTTTTTTTTCTCAGCACAAATTTCTTTTCTTTGGTGTGTGAGTGTTTATTGCTGCACATGCTCACTGACTGCCTTCCTTGACTGCTTGGGTTGTGGCTGACCGCAAGAAAGCGAGACGCACAAAAAAAAGCATTTTTTGTTTGAAGGAAGCTCCCGCCTTTGATAATAGTGATGATGATGATTTTTTTCCTTCCCTAAAAACATCACTAAAATAATATAGTTTGTGTATATTAAGAAGAAAAAAAGACAGGCGTGGCCTAAAATTTTTTTAAAAAGGATAGTTATTTAGAGTTAAATAGGAAGCTTGATTTTGAGAACATATCTATCAAAAAAGCTTTCTCACAATCAAAAAAAATTTCTTGTAAATTTCTCTATTTTTTTCTTCTTGATCGTGTGCTTTTAACCATGTTTCGCTTCCAACTATTTTTTTCTTCAAATTTAAACCCTCCATTTTTTTTAGATTAAATTTTTATTTAAAGTTCGAAATTTAAAATTATTAAGAAAAATGGCTCCACAACAAGATTCAACTTTTGATACTGATGGATTTGGAACCAAAGCCATCCACGTTGGTCAAGAACCAGAAAGATGGGATATGAATCAAGTGGTTCCATGCATTTCCCTTTCAACCACTTATAAACAAGAACGCCCAGGAGAGCCTAAAGGACATGATTATTCGCGAGCTGGAAATCCCACGAGAGATGTATTGCAAGAAAATATTGCGGTATTAGAAAATGGACAATTTTGTAAGTTTTTAGTTTTTTTAGGATAAAAATTTGACAGATTTTGATGGAAGATTTTCAGGCCGAGTATTTTCTAGCGGTCTCGCAGCAAGTATGTCATTAGCAAATATTCTTAAAACTGGAGATCATATTGTTTGCTCTGACGATGTTTATGGAGGTTCGTGGATTTTAAAATTTAAAAGAAAAACAACTCAATATAACCAAAAATTCCAAAATTTTACTTTGTGACAAAATTTTGATAGTAACATTTATCTAAAAATTTGTCACTTACTTTCTTTGCTACTTATTTTACCTAAAATTTTTTTTCGATAAAAATATTGCTTTTTTTATCCATGATCGCGACCGATCGAAAAAAGTGTTCGCTAATTTTTTGTTTAGATTTTTTAATTATTTTTTTTCATCGCTATTAGGCGAAGTGATTTGATCTTTTTTTGTTCAAATCAAAAAAAACCAAAAAAGAATCCGTTTCATTGACATTTTTACACACATTTTTTTTTCTGATTTTAACAATTTTGAAAGTGCAAACTAAAAAAAAGAAAGCTTAAATCCATTTGTGATTTTTGATTTTAGGCTAAAGGCAAAGCAAATGCTTGCTTCTTAACAAATGACTCTTTGACAAATAAAAAACTATAGTTTGGGTATTTACCAAAATGATTGATTTTTTTCTTTCTTTCCTTTGTTTCATGCGATTAAGAAAAAAAAGCAGTAAGGTGCTAGAAGAAATAACGCCATTTGTTTGCTTGATTGCGTCATCAAATAATAGCTTTTAAATTTTTATCACGACTAATGGAGAAAAGTTGCTGTTGAACATGTGGTTCTTAGGCGTCGATGTAGGCAAAAAAAAAAAGCGGGTTTCAAGCGTCAATAAAAAAAAGAAGGAGATAAGAGGAAAGAAAAAAAAGTTGAAAGATGATGATCGCATAAAAAAAAAATAAAAGCTTTTTATTAGTTTTTTCTTTAATGCGGGAAATCAGTGGAAAAAAAAGATAAGAGAAAGTTCAGCCAAAATTAAGGGATCATGGAAATATTTGTTTTGATGCTTTTTGGTGTTAAAAAAAATTAAAAAAAGCATAAAAATTTTTTCGCTTTGAGAATCCTAGTTATTATCGAAGTTCTTAATTCAAAATCAATTTATTTTTTGGATTTTGTAAAACTTTTTTGCAACATGATTTATCTTTCTTTTTTTCCTTTTACAAACCAAAAAAATCATTGCGAATTTAATTTTTGTGCTTTTGAAATACTATTTTTTCTTCGCTGCAACCAAAAAATAAATAAAAAATTTCATTGAAACTGTTAAGAAAAAAAAATAAAGACGAAATATTTCTCTCTTTTTATTTTTTTAATGTTTTTTTCTTTTTCTTCCATGGAGAATGGAAAAAAGAAAAGAAATTAATAGCAAAAAAGAATCATAAAAAAGAAAGTAGGCCTGATTTCATTGATTTTTAGTCTAAAATTATTTTATTTTTTTCCTTCTTTTTTGAAATATTGCTTCCGCCGCTTTTAAACAAAAAAAAAAGGAAAAGAAATAATATTAAAAGCAATCAAACAAAAAATAAAATTGAAGAAAAAAAACGTGATTTTTGTCGTTTCACGTGGAGTTTCTCAATCAAATAGCATACATATTTATTTTATTGACTGACGTATTTCATTTTTCAGAATTTTTTTTCACTTAAAAATAAATGACTAAATTTCAAAAATAAAAAATTTAGGGAAGCAAAACAAAAAAAAAGCAAAGCAAAAAAAATCGCAAAAATTACAGTAAAACATTTTTTTAGGAACTCAAAGATATTTCCGCCGAGTTTCCGTTCCTCAACATGGACTTAAATTGGATTTCGCTGATTTAACTGATATTGAAAAGTTTAAACTCGTTCTCAAACCTGAAACCAGATTGGTTTGGATTGAAAGTCCATCAAATCCATTATTAAAAGTTGTGGATATTACTGGCGTGGTTGAAGTTGCTAAAAGTTTTAATAAAGATATCATTATTGTTGTTGATAATACTTTTATGTCTCCATATTTTCAAGTAAGTAACTTTTTAAAGTTTTTATTTTTTTGAGAGCTTTGATAAAAAAAGAGAAATGTGCAAAAGCAAAATCAAGCTACATTTCGATGTCATTTTACTGATCTAAAAATATTTTGAGTAAAACAAACATAATAAAATTTTTGATATTGTATTTTGAAGTTTTTGAACTTTGAAAATTCATAACTTTATTTTCCAAAAAAGAAACAATGGAAAAAAAGTTTTCTGCGATTTTCTAAAAGCAAACCGCAAATTATTGCGGCACGAGCGAGATTCTGAAAACTAATCCAAATTTGTGACCATTTTCTATCCATAAAATTTTATTTCTGCTATTGTAAATTTTTAAATTTTTTTTCGTACTACAAAAATCTTTGATAGGAAAAAAAAATAAGCAAAAGCAATCCCATTCATAGCTGCGAAAAAAAATTTCTCGTGTGCTTTTAAACTTTAGAAGCAAGCATCCAATTTTTTTTTAACTTTAGCTAATTTTTCTTATTTTTTTCAGAACCCCTTAAATCTTGGCGCTGATGTTGTAGTTCATTCCATCACCAAATATATTAATGGTCATTCTGATGTAGTTATGGGTTGTGCAATCACTAATAATCCAGCCATTGATGAACACCTTTATTTCATGCAACTCGCAGTTGGAGCCGTTCCTTCACCATTTGATTGTTATTTAGTTAATCGAGGAATAAAAACTTTACACCTTAGAATGAAATGTCACATGGAAAATGCTTTAGCTGTATCACAATGGTTGGAAAAGGATTCAAGAATTGAAAGAGTTTTATATCCCGCATTAGAATCTCATCCACAACATGAAATTCATAAAAAACAAACTTCTGGCATGTCTGGAATGCTTTCATTTTATCTTAAAGGTGGATTAAAAGAATCGAGGACATTTTTAAGCTCATTAAAGGTAAGAATTTTTTTAAGAATTTCGGGTCTTGAAATGAAAATAAAAAAATTCGTTTTGAGAATAAATAATCAAAAATCCGACTTTTGTGAGATCATTATAGCAAAATTTCGATATTTTTATGATATTTTTGATTCATTACCAAACACCAAAATAGCTTAAAATTTATTTCAAAAACTTATTTTTTATCTTTTCAGGTTTTCATTCTTGCTGAATCCCTTGGAGGTTATGAATCCCTTGCTGAATTACCATCCGTCATGACCCATGCTTCAGTTTCTGAAGCCGATCGAGCTATTCTTGGAATAACTGATAATCTTATTAGACTTTCGGTTGGATGTGAAGATAAAAAAGATTTAATTGCTGATCTTGATCAAGCTCTTGAAGCTGCAACTGGATTATCCGTATAAAAAATTAAATACATAATTTTTAATTTTAATTATTTCCTATATTTTAAATTTTTTAAAATTTTTATTTTGATTATTCATTTAAAAAAATATAATGGTTTTTGATTTTTAAGTGCATTCCCTTGTTTTTCTTCTTCTGTTTTGCCTTTAAAAAAATAAAATATTTTTTTGTTCTTTAATTTTTATATTCTTTGACTGAAAAAGCTTCAAAAAACACTGACGCGTATTTGCTTGCGTTCGACGTGTTTTTTTGTGTTGTTTTTCAAAAAATTATTTTCCTCCTCCCTCCTTCGTGTCTCTGTCTTTTATTTTTTTTCTCTTTATTACATATATAAATGTGGATGAAAGCCCGTAGGTTTTTTGTGCATTTTTCTCTTATTTTTGTTGTGTCTTTTCTTGACTCATTCTCTCTCTTTTTATAGTTACTTTTTTATAGTTGCTTTTAACTATTTTTTAATTATAATTTGAAGCATTTTTTTCTTTGATTATTAACTTTACTATTACTTTGTGAAACGGTTTATAAAAAAATTTTATTTAAAAATACATATAATAAAAATGTTATTTCTTTTTTTTCTAAGCTTTTGAATTTTAAAAAAAAATTTGAAATTTGCTTGCTTCTTTTTTACTTCCGGCGACTCTTTTTGAGTCAGCCAGTTAAGATATTCAGGAACTTGCTTGAAAGTTAAAAAAAAAGCTGGGCGCTTGAATGAAAATGAAACTGGATAAATTTTTTCCTTCAAAATTATAAAATTTCTGTTCTAAAAGCAGCTCTGACTAAATTTGACCTTTGAAGAAAGGAGTCAACGATCAAATTTTAATATTTCATGGAAACATTTAATTTTTTAAGATTTTTTGTGTAATGTTTCCTTTTTCCATGACAAAAAGGTTTTCATCGTCTCATTTTTCACTGTTTTATTTTAACTCCTGCCATTGTTACACTTTTAAAAATACCCTAAATTTTTTTCCTTTAAAAAAAAGAAGTTTTAAAGTCGAGTTCCAAAGATTTTTGAGTATGCAAAATTTCCAAAAACTATGTTTGTGTAAAAATTTGGTTTCTATGGCCCAATTTTGCTTCTAATTTTCGTCACCTTTAGACATTAACCTTTGCTTTTCAATAAAATCAATTTTTTTCTTCTTTAAAGTTTTTATTACTCTTCATTTTAAATATTTTATGTTTATTTTATTGAGCTGATAAAAATTGTTATTCATCAGCATATTTCCCAGACACTGCAAACATAAAAAAAAACCGAAAAAACAAAATTATAGCGAATGCAACAACCTCGACCATGACGATCATGAAGGAAATTTCCCGTTTTTACAGACCACAACAAAAACTTTTTGTCACTTTTTTGATCGTCTCAAAAAAAGACTTTATGAATTTTTTAGATTTTGGTTTTTTGCCTGATTAACTAGTTTATGCATAAGATAATACCTTTTTTTTGAAATTAATTATGGCCGTTTTTTCTACGAACAATATTTAACCCATTTATTTTTTATTTTTGTCTCATTTGGAAAACGAGTTATCGTTGTAAGATTTTTGGTTTTTTTGTGTTAAACAGGAGTTTTTTTTAACAAATTTTCTGATAGTCCAAGTATTCACCCAAAAAACTCACCATTCGCCATCTGACATTTGTTCAAAAATGAATTTTTTCTAATATTTAATGAAAAAAATTTTACAACCACCCAACCACAACCATAAATCGTATGATTATTCTATTCCTTTATTGTCGTCAGAAGTCAGCCAGTCAGGCAGTGAACTTTCATCATTCTTTTGTCATTTGCTTTTCATTTTTTTCTGCTTCTTCACACTTTTTTATGGTTTTAGTCTTTCTTCGGAGTTTTTTTTGTATTCGTTAAATCCCATGATTAACTTCTTTTTAAAGCTGTTTAAAATATTTTGTGCATTTGAGTTCGTTCGCATTCGCACTTTTAATCATCAGTCATCAAAAAAAATTTTCCTTATAGTTTTGGTTTGAAAAGAAAAAAGGGTTATAAAAAGGAACTCTTTTTGATGCTATTTTTTGAAAATCATTGTAAACACAAAAAAAAATGAGCTTTAGAACTTTTTGTCCTTTATTTTCTTTGCTTTGTGTTTTTATGCTAATGTTGAAAGACTTTGGGAAAAACGAAGAAATAAGGAAGAAAGAAAGATTGTTGTTTATATGTTTTCTTTTTGGGTTTATAGCAGCTATGTTGACCATTGCGAGTGTTGCCTGAGCTTTGGAAATATAGATGTGGGAAAAGAAAATAACAAACAACAAAGAACATATGATGTTGATGCTCTCTTTGTTTAAACTTCGTATAAAAAGACACTTCGCTGGCAAAAAAATAATATAAATATGAATGGCTATTGACTGTTTATTTTTTATGAAAAAAAGGCAAAAGATTTCATTCGAATAAAATTTGAGATTTCGCGCTAATAAAATTTTTCTAAAATGAGAGTCAGTTTCTTAACAAAGAAAAAGAAAATATATCATTTTTGAGTTTTTTTTGTATTAAGAATCCGTGTAATATTTTTTTCTTCTTCAAGAAACTCTTCTTTTTTTTATATTTGATTCCCAAGACCAAATTATGACCACCTATCGATAACATTATTCTTTTTCATCGTTAAAACTATTTTTTTTTTGATGTTGCGCGAACTTTAGTCATTGACAACAGAAGAATTTTAATAACCATCTATCATTTATTTTTTTACCCATCTTTTTTTTTTAAAAAATTCAATCACGTCTATAAAATAAAATTCCATGTTCAAAAATGGCCCAATGTCATCACTTCCTTTCCTTCTTTCTATTTTTTTTCTTTCTTTTCTCATTTCTATTAAATGCATAGATCATTCAAAAATATAACTGCCTGCTTTTTTTAATGGTATTGTCAGTCAATTTTTTTTTCTTTAATCGAATATATTTTTTCCGTTAATAAAAATAAATGAATCTTTGATCCTTTTTCCTTTTTTCTTTTTTTTCACCTTATCATTTGACAATAAAAAATAAAATAAAATAATGGCAGCAATAAAAAAACATACACAAAAAAGAAAAAAATTTAATCTTTTAAATGACTTTTTTTTTCTTTTCTTTATTGTTTTTTCCGTTACAGAAATCAACCATTCGGGAAAGTTCCCTGTTTTCTATCTCTAAAAGGGGCTTGGACGAATTGTTTTTTTTAAAGACTTTTTTCGTTTTTGAACGGGCGTTTCCAAAAAGTCTGATTTTCTTAAAAAAAACTTTACTTTATAAATAAAAATCGCCTCCAGCAGTTTTTGGAGTAGTCATTTTTTGTTTGTAATAACAAAAGCTTTTAAAGCCGGAATATTTTGTGAAGAATTTTCTTTTTTTGGGAGTCTGCAGCTTTTTACGTAAATTTTTATCTTTCATATCTTTTTCAAAATTCATTCATTCTCATCTGATAAACAAAATCAGTATTTTTTCTTTTCATTATGTTGCCCACTTCTTCTTTTTTTCACGTGAAATTGATCATATCTTTTTTTTCTTTTTCCTTTTTTCGATTTTGCAAGATTTTAATCTTTTCATATTTATTTTCACAAAAAAATGTCACTTTTTCAGTGTATTTAAAAAAATTATTATACTACGAGTTTTTAAAAATTTCATCCTCAATAAAAATAATGGCTGCTGCTAAAACTGCTCAACGAAATACTTATAAAGTTTTCTGGGATCGTTATTCCGATAAACCCAGCAATGAAGCAATGTTATTAAATAAAAATGCTGATGATCTTGAAGAATATGATCGAGCTGATATTCTTGGTTCATTACCCGATTTCACTGACAAAGATGTTGTTGATATTGGAGCTGGAATAGGGTAAATACTTTTTTATAGTCTTAACACGAAAATCCTAACCTGAGTTGATTCTAACACGAAAAAAAGGATTTTAACATGAAAACTTTCTTTAAAGTTTGAACTAAATATTTTTTAGTCGCTTCACAACAATTTTCTCCCAAACCGCTCGACATGTAACATCCACGGATTTTATTGAATCTTTCATTCTTAAAAACAAGGAACGAAATGTCGCAGCTAAAAATATTAAATATGTTGTTTCTGATGCAGCTAATCTTCATTTACCCGCTTCCTCCGTTGACCTCGTGTTCACTAATTGGTTGATGATGTATATGGCTGATTCAGAAGTGGTTGAATTTGTTACTGGAGCTTTGAAATGGCTTCGACCTGATGGATATTTGAAGCTTCGTGAAAGTTGCAGTGAGCCTTCAACTGGTAGGATTTTATCATCGAAAAAACATTTGGCAGAGACATAATTTTGTTACCATATTTTTAGGCCGAAAAAAGGCTTCAACCCTTCACACCGCTGATTCCAACCCTACCCATTATCGGTACAGTTCCCTTTACATTCAACTTCTTAGAAATGTTCAAATTCAAGATGCTGAAGGGAAATGGTGGAAATTTGATCTTAAATGGTCTGCTTCCGTTCCAACTTACATTAAAGTAAATTTTAAATTTAAATTTATTCTTTAATCTTTTTCCCCTAAAAAATAATCACACGTTTATTTTATTTTTTTATAGCGCTTATCAAATTGGCGTCAAGTTCATTGGTTAGCTAAAAAAATTCCAGCTGATTCAAATGAAAATCATATGACTTTTGATGAACTTGTTCATGCTTTTTCAATTGAATGGTTAAATGAACAAAAATCCATTGATTCCATCCTTGATGGCGAAAGTGAAACATGGAGTAATAGCGTAAGCTTTTAGTTATAAAATAATTTCTGTCGGCGTTTTTTTCAATCTATATAGTTACTTAGATAATGGGCAACCGGGTAAAACACCCTGAAGATGCTACTATACTTGCATATAATCCAAGAAAATTGGATCCTTTTGTTCATGTTGATTCATTTGCTATTGCTAAGGTAAGTTAAGACAGTAAAATTTTATTTTCGAAAGGCATTTTTCAAACAATTCTAAACCAAAACTGAAAATCGCTTCAAAGAGGTTTTTGTTCGAAAAAAGAAAGTTTACAAAAAAATTTGAGACTTCATAAAATTATGAATTTAAAGAGTTTTTATTTTATTTTTAGACTTATGACGCAAAATTATGGACAATTGAAACCAATCCTTATTATTATCGAACTTCCTTAACCAAAGCCACCGAAACTAAAGATCATCGAGTTCGATTCGGATGGAATAACGATCTTCCCGAAGCTTTTGATTATCTCTTAAACAATAAAGCTGAATTCACTTCATTCGTTGCAACAGAATTTATGTCAACCGCAACTGAAACTGATTTAAAATCCCTTAAAGATATTCTCATTTCTGGAGCATCCATTTCACTTTTAGAACCAATCAAAAATATTCCAGCCACTCAAAATCTTTTAAAACGATTAGAAAATGTTGGATATCAAATTGAAGAAGTTTCAAATGTCACTAAAGAAGTTATTGAAGCCATTAATAAATATGCAGAAGAAAGAAAAATTGATAAATCACTTATTGAAAAACGTTTGGAACATGAATGGGTTTTTATTTCGGTTACAAATGCCGCCTAAAAATTTTTTTTATTTGAAATTAACTTTTTCTAAGCAATGTTATGTTTAAAATTTTGTACCTATATACACACGTTTCATATCCATTTTATCCAATTTTATCATTATTACTACTAATTGTTATCGTTAAAAAGAATCAATAAATAAAGGGTATTAACTTACAATTAAAAGCCCAAACAAACTTTTACTATTTTGGTTTTTATAAAGTTAAAAAAGCAAAGAAAGATTTTGTGTATTCGCAAAAATTTAGGCGAATGAAGAGTAAAAAATAGAAAGATAAATGATAAAAGTTTTAAAATAAAAGAAAGCAAAAAAAATGCAATTCATTATTTTCAAAAATATTTTCTTTCGCTTTACAAAATTTTGTTTTTGTAGCGAAAAGTTTCGTTGTAAAGCCAGTTCGTGTTTTTTCATATTTTTCATTTTCAACTTTGCAACTAACATTTGAAAGTGTTCATTTTTAGTGATTTCTTCTAGATTTCTCAAAACAATGATTGGTCGAAATTTGTCGTTTGTGTTTCTCCTGATTTTTCTTCCATCAATCGTACAAGCTTTGAAATGTTCTTATGATGGTACTTGTCAACTTGTGAACAAAAAACTTATTTTTAATCGTAAGTTATATTTAGGTTAATATTTGTTGTTTTAAATTTAAATTACAATTTATAGACTACTTTGCTTATCTTAATAATAAAAATGTCTTTTTGATTTTTTTGACTTATGCGTACATTTTTCAGCTCCAAAATTAAATGCTTATAAAAATTGTAATGAATCTTGTGTGTTTTTTTATTGTTTCAACATCTATGGTAAATATGTTAAACATGGTTATGGTTGCCGAGAAGATTTTGAAAGATTATGTCCTCATGCTTCAATCAAAGAATATAACATGAATAATTATACTGATGGCAAAGATTTTCTTATCTTTTCTTGCAATGATTCCAATTATTGTGCCAATATAAAATCAATAAGTTTTACAAAGAATTTAACATTACGCAATGTAACATTAGATCTTTATGCTGATGAAAAATGTGTTTATGTAAGTTGTTTTACATACACTTTTTGAAACCATGACTAATATGATAATAAAATTTTTAGGATGAAGATGAAGAAAGTATATTAGCTTCTGGAGATGTTTTCTTTGAAGAACCTTATTACAAAACATATATAGCTTTTTTTGTTTGCTTTATTGTAATTTTCTTTGGTCCATATGTTTATTATGAAATTGTTATAGGCTAGTAAAACTTTTAAGATAGTGGTTGTTTGCTTTTATTTTAATTTATGTTTGACTCATAAATGCTTATAAACCTTTTTTGTTTTGTCTATTAATATTTTTTATTGGCAATCCTAAAAATTAAAACAATGTTATTGTGAAGTTTTTGAAGGAAACTTAATAATAGAAGAAATAAAAAATATGTCGCAAATGATAGAGCCATTAATACTCTTGTTCAAAGTTACAACGCGGTCGAAGCCCCTACAGATGAACAACTTCGAGGATTTCTTTTAGCAGTTCAATATCGACTAGGAAAAAACAACTTCAACCAATGGGATAACTGAAGGATTTTAAAGCTTTATATATTTGTTTGTTGTTTTTTCATTAATTTACATATATTTGTCATTTTTTATGTTAATAAATATTCAAGCATAAATACATTTAACACTCTCTCATTTTTATTTGGAATTTTACACAAGTGCTAGATGACTGAATCATTTTTTAAAGAAAAAATAAACTTTTGATTGATGAAAAAAAGCTTGGAAATTTTTTTCATTAAAGCTATATTTGCGAGCCGCAAATGTCGGAAAAATAACCGCAAATGGTAAACCGCAAATGTCGTAAATCGCCGCAAGTGTCGAATCGGAAATGGCAACCGCAAATGTCGAACCGCAAAAGCCAGCCGCAAGTGTCGAACCGTAAGTTGCAAAACCGCAAGTGTCGTTGCACCTTTAAGATAGTTCTTTTTATTGTTTGGTTGTTTTTATTTTATGTTATTTATATTTGACTCAATAAATGCTTATAAGCCTTATTTTTGCTTCTTTTTTTTGTGGCTTTTCACCATTATTTTTTCTTGACAAATCTAAAAATGAAAACAATGCGAACGTGAACTTTTATAAGATTATTTGTCAAAGTACATTTTCTTAGAACGAAAAGTTTTGTTGCAAAGCCATTTTTTGTTTTTGCATATTTTTTCATTTTCAACATTTTTCAACAAACATTTGAAGAAAAAATTGTTCATTTTTTAGTGGTTTCTTGGTTTCTCAAAACAATGTTTGGTCGAACTTTGTCGTTTGTGTTTCTCTTGGTTTTTCTTCCGTCAATCGTTCAAACTTTGAAATGTTCTTATGGTGGTACTTGTGATTCCACGAGCAATTATTATTCTGATCGTAAGTTACTTTTTGTTATTATTTGAGGTTTCTAGTTTGGGAAAACTATGGCTTACTTTGTTTATTTAACAAAAAAAACTTTCTTGTTTACTTAATTCTTTACATTTTTTAGCTCCAAAATTGAATGCTTATAAGAATTGCAAAGAATCTTGTGTTTACTTTCAATGCTTTATCGATGGTAATAGATATGTTAAGCATGGTTATGGTTGTCCTGAAGATTTTGAAAGATTGTGTCGTCCTCATGCTTCTTCAATTAAAAAATATAACATGAATGGATTTACTCATGGAGAAAATTGTGATATCTTTTCTTGCAATAATTCCAATGATTGTGCCATTAAATTCGCAAGAGAATTGCATAAGAAGGTAAAAGCATCAAACCGAAAGGTCGATCCATATGCTGAAAAATGTATTTATGTAAGTTCAGAAAATTTTTACTTATTGTAATCTTTGCTAATGTAAAAATTTTTTAGGATGAAAATGAAGAAAGTACATTAATTTCTGGAGAAATATTTTTTGAAGAAGAAGAATCCTTGATTAACAAAATAAATATAGCTTTAATTGTTTGTTTTATTGTAGTTTTCTTTTGTCCATTTGTTTATTTTGGTACGATTTTTGACTATTAAAACTTTTAAGATAATTCTATTTTTTGGTTGCTTTTATTTTAATTTATGTTTGACTCAATAAATGCTTATAAACTTTTTTTTATTTTGTCTGCTTTTCATCAATATTTTTTCCTGACAAGCCTAAAAATGAAAACAATGCGAACGTGAATTTTTTTTGCGACTTCAAAACTAAATGGTAAAATGAATAAAAGTAATCCTCAAAACAGAGATCTTTTGAGGCGCAAAGGATAACGCTTTTATTTTTCGTGGGAAATGGAAGCGTGTGCCAGGTAAATGACCAATGTTCATCGCTATCGTTAAAGGTTACTTTCCCAACCTTTTAATCCTTCAGATACGGGGTGTAAAAAATAAGCAAAAAAAAAAATGAACGACAAAAACATTTGAGATAAAGAAATATGAAAGAGACAAATATTACAACAACAATAATCTAGATGCTTCATTTTTTTTGTCATCCTTTCGTTGCAGATATATCAAAGCTTTTAACACTATTCTTTTTTTGCATTTTGTATATGTTATTTTTTGTTTTTTTTTTATTTTACCGAGAAAAAGCTATAAATCGTCTGAGTGGAATATCGATTGCTTTGCTTGAAACAACGTTTTGAAAAAAAATATTCAATCGATGCTCCTTTTTTATTGGGTTTTTGTCTGATATTTTATTAATGTCTTCCTAGTTTAATTGTAATAATCGTATTTGCTTGTAATGCAATCCTTGTGGTTGCGAATCTGGTCTAAAAAATTTGGTGCATCTTTGGTTAATCACAGCTATCTCAAATCTATTTGTCTAATCTTTTAAAAGTGTTTATTCGTTGGCACGCTTTTTTGCCAAGTTATTGACCTGTCTATTTAAGCCGAGTCGTTTTTTAACAAAAGGTTCAGTTTTTGTTCCGTTGTGTTTAATTTGAAGTATCCTAGTTACGAGCATTAAAAAATGAAGATGTTTATTATTTATTAAATTGTAACCGCTTCAATCGTGAAATTCGAAAATGCCACTTTTTTCTTATCATTATTATTTTTCGTGCTTTACAATAATAAATTTTAGAGAAAAAAGTACTGAATTTTTCAGTGGTTTATTGATTTCTCAAAAAATGATTGGTCGAACTTTAACGTTTGTGGTTCTCTTAATTTTTCTTCCATCAATTGGTCAAGCTTTGAAGTGTTCTTATGGTGGTATTTGTGAATCTAGAAGCAACTTTACTCATCATCGTAAGTTGTTTTATTCATATAATAATTATTTGATAATTCGGTCGAAATTTTTTAATTTATTTATTAATAAGTTTGCTTGCTTTAACTTGTCAAAATATCTTCACGATTTCCTTAACTTATATGTACATACATTTTTCAGCTCCAAAATTGAATACTTATAAGAATTGTAAAGAATCATGTGTTTACTTTCAATGTGTTATCGATGGTGATAATTATACTAAACATGGTTATGGGTGTCCAGAAGATTTTGAAAGATTATGTCCTCATGCTTCTGATGTTTTAATTGAAAATGGTCGGTTGGTTGTTGGCGAAAATTTTTTCCACATTTCATGCAATGATACCGATGATTGTGCCATGAAAGGGAAAGTTGATGCAAAGATAACACTACCAATCCTGCCTGAAATTGATCCATTTGCAAATGAAAATTGTGTTTATGTAAGTTTATTATATGCATTTCTGGAAATCATGACTAATTGATAAAAAAAATTTTTAGGATGAAGATGAAGAAAGTTTATTAGCTTCTGGAGAAATATTTTTTGAAGAATCTTATTTAAGTAAAAAATATCTAACTTTTTATGTTTGTTTTATTGTAATTTTCTTTGGTCCATATGTTTATTATGAGATGATTTTAGGATATTAAAACTTTTAAGATAGTTCTTTATTTTCTTGGTTGTTTTTACTGTATTTTATGTATAACAAAATAAATGCTTATAAACCTTTTTTTGTTTTGTCTGCTTTTCATTAATATTTTTTACGTACAATCCTAAAAATGAAAGCAATGTAATTCAGAAGTTTTTAATAAGGAAACTTAATAATATAATAAATAAAAGTAATCCCAAAACAGTAATACAAAATATCAAAGCTTTCAAAAATTTTATTTACATCAAAAAACTACATTTGCATAAAAAAAATAATAAGCCAATTTCTAAAGCGAAAACGAAATTATACACAAAAACATAAAAAAGTTTTCAAATAAATAATTATAATTTCAAACATTTTTATGAAAATTAAAAGTTGACATTAAAATGTTCTTTTTTCAAAATCTTTGTCAAACTTTTTGTAACATTTTCAATACGGGTTTTTGCTACGGCGGAAATATTTTCAACAAAGTTCAACCCAAATTTGGAATTTCTATGCTTCTATAATCGATACTAATTTAGCTAAAGTTTTTTAATTATTCAAGAACTTACTTTAACAAATTTAGCAAAAGTTTCAATATCAAATGTTTCAGGAAGAAAAGCGATGTTAAAAGTATCTAAGTTTTTAAAGCACGGCAACTTTGAAAGGTTTTCAATAGTTTCAGAAGAGAAGAATGAGCGGTCACTAAAATATTTTTTTTATTGAATGAAAATTTAATATTCAATTTAGCTTTTTTGAAACTTACACGTTAATTTCAAGATCCGATAAATTTTTTAATCCTTCTATTAATTTATTCAATGGAACAGTTTCACCATTTAAATCATCGATTGAGGAACTTTCAATATACAATGTTTTGAGATTTCTTGTTGAAATCATTGTTTGATAATCATCATGGCTTATATCAACTTCGATTAAACTTATTTTGTAAAGATCCCATCGAGTTACCTTTTCCATTAAATAACCTATTTCTTCGTTGTTGCATCCAGACAATTCTAAATCTCCATCAAGCCATAATTTATGTGGAATATCTCTGACTTTCATGTCACTTAATCTCAATGGTGGTGGGTTATCTTCACCAACAATATAAATTCCATCATCCTCTTCAATAAGCTCAATGCCATTTTCAAGTTCATACCGATTTCCAGGTAAAGGATTTGAATTAATTGTATTAGTAATCCAAAATTCATTTTCTTTGTAAATAATTCCATTAGTAACGATGATGGGATTTTTGTGGAAAAAATATTTGCAACTTTGAACCAACTTTTCGTAAACTTGAGAATTTGATGGATTCTTTGCCATATAATAAACGATATTTGGTGGAAGTGAAAAGTTTTGAGGAAGAAGTCCGTCATTAATCGCATCTTCAACAACTTTTGCTTTTTTAGTTGCCCTTCCTTCTGAAAGGGATGGAGCACATCGTTTTTCGCCAGCCATAATTTTTGGAATAATAAGCTAAAATTTGAAAAAATTAATTATTGCTTATTCAAGAAATAGTTTTAGAAAAACAAAAAAGATAAAATACCAGCAGATTCAAATAACGATTTTAAAAGACGGAATGGAAACGAAAAAAAAGAAGAATAAAAGTCTCCAAAAATATAAAAAAAATTTGCTATAGTTTTTGCTTTAATCAAACTTACCAATGACAACTTTGTCTCTTCAAAAACAAATATATCTGATTTTGAGGCCAATGATTTAGTCAAAAAATATATGGAGGGCGTAATTCAAAGAATTTGAATGAAAGTCAATAATAATAAACAAAAAATAATTTTATTTTTCTAAAACAATAAACGATCATTGGGTCAAATTCCTTAAGGTGTTTATATTTTCTAATATTGCCTTTAAATTTAACTTTACTAAGCAATGTTTAAAATTTTCATATTCACTTTCCATTATTATTATTACTAATTGCTATAGTTTAAAAGTAATCGATAAAGAATATTAAATAACAACTAAAGAACACGACTAATTTATATATATGTTTGTGTTTCAATAAAAAAAAATTAAACATTGCTTTTACAGTTTCAAAAATTTATGCGAATCAAAGATAAAGAAAAGTATTGGTACAAGAAAAAGTGAGCAAAATCAAGAAAAAGTAAAAATTATGCAAATCGCACGCCACCACCGCGTTTTTCCAAATTCAGTTTTTACAACGAAAAGTTCTGTTGCAAAGTCATTTCGTGTGTTTGCATATTTTTCTTTCTTCAAAGCTGCAACAAACATTTGAAGAAAAAAGTGTTCATTTTTTAGTGGTTTCTTGGTTTCTCAAAACAATGATTGGTCGAACTTTGTCGTTTGCGTTTCTCTTGGTTTTTGTTCCATCAATCGTTCAAACTTTGAAATGTTCTTATGGTGGTACTTGTCAAATTACGGGCTATCTTTCGACTTCTCGTATGTTAATTTTATGTTTTAATTTGAAGATTTTAACTTATACAAACTATTATCTACCTTGTCTGTTTAATATAAACATTTTTTAGCTCCAAAATTGAACACTTATAAAAAATGCAAAGAATCTTGTGTGTTTTTTTATTGTTTCATCGGTCTTAAATATCTTAAACATGGTTATGGTTGTCCAGAAGATGTTGAAAGATTATGTCCTCATGCTTCAAACAGAGAAAATGACACTAAAAATGTTAATTTTGGCAAAGATTTTCTCATTTGTTATTGCAACGATTCCGTTGATTGTATGATTAAGAAAACAAGGAAAGCATCAAAAAGTGTAAAAGCAGAAGAAAAAAGTGTTTCGAAAAATGTAACAACGAGCAATACAACTATCGACAATTCTGCTGATGAAAAATGTATTTATGTAAGTTCACACATTCCACAATTTCTCTAAATCTAACTAATGTAAAATATTTTTATAGGACGAAAATGAAGAAATGGTTTTAGCTTCTGGAGATATATTTTTTGAAGAATTTTATGAAGAAGAAGAATCTTATTTTAACAAAACATATATAGCTTTTTTTTTTTGCTTTATCGTAATTTTCTTTGGTCCATATGTTTATTATGAAATTGTTTTAGGCTATTAAATTTTTTTTGATAGTTCTGTTTTTTTGATTGTTGTTTTTTTATGTTATTTTTGTTTGATTCAATAAACACTTTTGTAAATCTTTTTTCTTTTATTAAATAAAAATAGAAAGCCACTTGAAGAATAAAAAATAATAAACAAATGTGCAAAGAAAAATTTTTTTATGAAAACGATAGTCAATAAAAATAATTTTATTCCTCAAAAATAAACTCGTAAATGCAAAATATAAAACATACAATATTATCGTCGTTTAAAATAACGATAAGCAAAAACAATACCAATTCCAAGAGTAATGGCCCCAATTGAAATGAAAATGGCTTCTGCTACTAATGACGGGCTGAAAAAGGTGTAAGAAATTTAAAAAAATGTAAGTGAAAAAAGAATACAATTAGAGAAGTATTCTAAGATGGAAAGCTTACACCAAAAAACTATTTTTAACAAAACTCCAAAACCCGAAAAAGCTCTCAATAAACTAAAGAATAAAGACAAAAGGGGCAAAAATTTTTAAATTTAACTAACCTATTAGGATCCAACAGAGAAACAGGTTTTTTAGGAGTTCTAGGTACATCATCGGTGACACTGAAAGTTGAGGGCGCGGCACTTATTGTTGAAATTCGATCATCTTCCTCTTCCATATTCGATGGAGAATGGGAATAAGCCAATGTTGGAATATTACCATTTTGTCCATGGGCTGAAACAGATCCATTGGTATCAGATGGTGGAGATATAAAAGTCTCACGAGAAGATTGTTGCCTTGCTCGTGAAGCTAATGGCGCATGTTGTTCATTGGTTGAAGATACTTCGGATTCTGTCTCCGATTTGTCAAAAATATATGAATTACTGTTAACTAAAATATAAACGATAGTTAATTCTTTTTTACAAAGTTGCCGAATAACTTACCTGTAAAAGGTGCAATTACTGTTGCAGTCATTTTAACTTCTGACGGTTCTGATTTTAAAGTTCCAGGTGCAGTTGTTAAAGAATTTGCTGTAGTTTTTATTAATGAGGATGGACTTGTGGCAGGACTAACAGTTCTTTTCAAAATCGATTGTCTAAGTGAATCTTGAACCGGTGAATCAATTAAGGGAATTGGACGCTGAAAAAGTTAAATGAATAAAATTGAAATATATAAAGCAAAAGGTAAAGAAAAAATATCGGAAAAAGCGTTAAAATGTCATAAAATTTTTGAAAAAGGTTTGTAACTAAAGATTATCAAACCAAGAAAAAGGAAGAAAAAAAAGTAACAACTGTTGAGTAAACCCTTGTGAAATAAGATAGCTATGAAATAAGTTTAAAGAAAAGCAATGATGCAATCCAATGTGGAAAATTAAGAAAAAGTTTAAGCGTAACTTTATAAAACTCAATGACATAGCTAAACCCTCAAAAAACCGGTTGAAAATAAACAAAGAAAGACGTGAGTAAACTTACAGATAAAATAAGTGTCTCAGCGTCTTGTTCAATCAATAAACGAACTTTTCCTTGTGCTTGACGAAAAACTTCAACAGCTTCTGTGTGAGTTTTTGACCTCAATAATATATCGTCAACCTCAAAAACAAAAGAGTTAAGAAAAAAATGCTTAAAAAATCGATCGAGCAAACCGCAACAATTAGATCACCAGGGCCCTGTTTCATAACCACCTCACATGAGCTATCTCACGTGAGCTCAACCTCACGTGAGGTCTTTCGAAGCGAAAATACGAAGTGAATTCACTTCATCTTTTCGTTGCGAAAGACCTCACGTGAGGTTGAGCTCACGTGAGATAGCTCATGTGAGGTGGTTATGAAACAGGCTCCAGGTCGAAGTCTTCCGTCTCTAAAAGCAGGTCCTCCAAGTCTTATATGTGAAATGAAAATTCCTGTATGTCCAGGTATATGTGGGTCATCAACTCCACCAATAATATTAAAACCAAATCCTGAAATGAAATTGGATATGTAAAAAAATTTAAAAGCTATTTATTTTAAAAAATGAAACCAAATTTTTCTTCTTTCTCTAACTCTATTTCAACTAAATTTTGAGTTGGATCAAGCTGTGATTTTGTTGGATTAATCGAAGGAGACGAAGCCATTTGAAGCCAATAATAACATCTTTAAAAAAATTGATTGTTAGAAAAAAAAGGAAAGAATTTGAAGAAAATCATTCTATGATTGTTGAACCAATGTTCGCTATAAGAAAAAATCTCAATGGCGATGATTGCTTTTTTTGAAAGTTTACTCAATTTTCCCAAAACAAATTTTTAAATAAAAGTTTCAAAGTTCCAGTTTAAAAAAACCATATATAATTTAAAAAGACATTTGGTCCAGCTTTAGAATTTTCTTATGATGGTGCTTGTGCTCCACTAATTATAAATGTGTTAAACATAGTTCTGGTTGTCGCGAAGATTTTGAAAGATAATATCCTCATGCTTCTTCAATCAAAGAATATATAAACAATAATTTTACTGATGGTAAAAGTTTTTCCATACTTTCTTGCAATGATTCCGATGGTTGTGTTTTCAAAAGAATGAGCAAAATTAGGAAATTAACAGCAAGCAATACAACTATCGATCCATATGAACATGATGTATGTAATTATGTAAAAGCCATTTTTTGTAAGAATCGAGCTTTTTCGAAGGATTTTGGGATTTCAAAAAAAAATAAATTTCGCAAATTGACTTTTCTTTGACTACCCTTAGGTTTTCGAGGTCGCTGATCACGAATCTGACCTTAGTTTAATTGGTTTCAAAGCGAAAAGTTGAGATCCAGAGGTCTCTAAACGAAAACCCAACTTTTTTTTAAGACGCTTTTTTTAAAAAGTGTTTAGACCAAAAAATAGCAAAAAATACGCTGATTATTTTTGTAATTGATGCCAAACATACAAGTATAGGCTCAAATGGGTCAAAAGTCCATTTTAAGGAAAAATTCATCGTTTCGCTTGGGAAAACTCGAAATCTGTGGCTCGTGCTTGGGCTATTGTTAACATATTCGGATTCCCCATGAAATTCTGCCCTAGAAACTTTGAAATGTAAAAAAAAATGCGTGGCCAATGGGAAATGGTGACTGGCTGAATGAATTACATCAATATGAGGTATATTAACAAGTAATTAATAAATACATGTGAAAAATACAAACTCTTTACTAAAAACGTAGAAAAAATTATTTAATGATTTTACAAATCGATAAAACTTCATGTTGTTATGCTTTTCGATTTTTCCCACATTTTTGAAGTTTAATAGTAATTAATAATAGTCAAAAAATCCAAAATTCTCAAAATATGGTATTTAAATTCAAAACGAATCATTTCTAGACCTAATTTGGGTCGTAGAAACCGAATTTGATAACAGTTTCTATGGTTGACAAGGTTAAAATTGAGTTATAGCATAGTAAAAAATTTGCATATTTCAAAAATTCATAACTCATTAACTTGCTTATGAAATATTTTTTCTGATGTCAAATTCGGTTTCTACGACCCAAATTAGGTCTAGAAATGATGCGTTTTGAATTTAAATACCATATTTTGAGAATTTTGGATTTTTTGACTATTATTAATTACTATTAAACTTCAAAAATGTGGGAAAAATCGAAAAGCATAACAACATGAAGTTTTATCGATTTGTAAAATCATTAAATAATTTTTTCTACGTTTTTAGTAAAGAGTTTGTATTTTTCACATGTATTTATTAATTACTTGTTAATATACCTCATATTGATGTAATTCATTCAGCCAGTCACCATTTCCCATTGGCCACGCATTTTTTTTTACATTTCAAAGTTTCTAGGGCAGAATTTCATGGGGAATCCGAATATGTTAACAATAGCCCAAGCACGAGCCACAGATTTCGAGTTTTCCCAAGCGAAACGATGAATTTTTCCTTAAAATGGACTTTTGACCCATTTGAGCCTATACTTGTATGTTTGGCATCAATTACAAAAATAATCAGCGTATTTTTTGCTATTTTTTGGTCTAAACACTTTTTAAAAAAAGCGTCTTAAAAAAAAGTTGAGTTTTCGTTTAGAGACCTCTGGATCTCAACTTTTCGCTTTGAAACCAATTAAACTAAGGTCAGATTCGTGATCAGCGACCTCGAAAACCTAAGGGTAGTCAAAGAAAAGTCAATTTGCGAAATTTATTTTTTTTTGAAATCCCAAACCAAGTGCGTTTTTTAGAAAAAATGGCTTGTAATTTAACTCATTTCGACCTTTAAATTTGAATAATCATCAAAAAAAATTTAGGATGACGAAAGTATATTTGCCTTTGAAGGAGAAAAATCTTATTTAAACAAAAAATATATAGCATTTTTTGTTTGCTTTATTGTAATTTTCTTTGGTCCATATGTTTATTATGAAAACGTTTTAGGCTTATATTAAATATATTTATGATAGTTCTATTGTTTGGTTGTTTTTATTGTAATTTATGTTTGACTCAATAAATGCTTAAAAGTCTTAATTTTTTACTGTTTTTCCCACTTTTTGTCAAATTTTATTATATGCTTGCTTCTCTGCTGGTCAATTTTGCATGGGCTATTATGAGTGATCTTTCATATAAGTTAGAGAGAGTTCAATGAAAAGCTAACTAACTACAAACAAGAAGAAGAAAAAAATATATGCTTTTTTATCAGTCAATCAACAAAGAAACAATAAAAAAAAAGCAAGTACAAACATCAAAAAATCAAAAAAAAAGCATTTAACCTTCATTTTTATTTCTCTCAACTTATTTTATCGAATTGAAGCTATAAAAAATAAGGACAACAACTACCAACTGTTGTTGTTTAAAATAAAAGTCAGTTCATTAGACGACAATCAAAAAAAAATTTAAGCCAAGTTAGTTGATTGACTTTTTTATTTTTCTTTGCTTGCTTTCTTTTCATTTCGAATCAATTATGTCTTCTTCACAAGGTTTGTTGATTTTTATTTTTCATTATTGATTTTCTTTGAGTTTATTAAAATTTTCATATGGTTTTTAGAAGCAATTAATGCTGTTGGAGAGGTCCAAAAAAATTTTCTTAAACATTGGCACGCTAATGATTTGGAAAAGCTTTTAACTCTTTATCATCCAGATGCAGTTTTAGTTGCAAAAGGTCAATGGGCTGTTTATGGTCATGACAGTAAGTTTTTTTTAAACCATTTTTGATTTTGATTCCAAAACGAAAAAAGGATTACAACTTTTGGGTTTTGCCAGGAAAACTATCAATTTTTTTTGTTCCTCGAAGAAAATTTGGTTGTTTCGTTTCAGACATTCTCAAAAAATTCAAGGAAGAATTTTTCAAAGATGGTCCACCAAAGTTTACATTGCATCAAGATACCACCATTGCCACCGAACACGGAGAAATGGCTCATCAAAAAGGCCGATTGGAATTTGAACCCAACAAATTCAATGCTTATCAACAAGTTTTCAAACGTGATTCCAATGGACATTATTTGATTTATCATGATGAATTTGAACCATAAAACAAAACTTTTTATGAATTTATTCTCTAAGTTTTGTTAATTATGAAATAAAAAAAGTCGCGTTGATATAAAAATTTTGTATAAAAAAGTAAGAAACATAATCGAACAACAATATTTTAAAAGTTAAATTTGAACAAACAATAAAATAAAATTAAACTACGGAATTAAATTTTTATTTTTATTTCGTCAAAAAAAACTTTTTAAAAAAAACTAATTTTGTGGTTGCATTGTTGTTGCATCTTGATCATGCAAGTCATTTTGGTGCAACATATTGTATTTAAGCCTAAATTTTGATAAAATGATGGATCTCGCGTAAAAAACATATTCGGAAAAAAGAATAATGGTTAAAAAAATTTGCGCGATAGAAAAACTTTTTACTTTTGGCAAAAAAAGGTGCGCATATTTTTTTTGTTTGTGAAAAAGAAATTCGATAAAGCGCAAAGAATAGGAAAAGGAGCAGTTGTTTTTGCAATAACATGAAGGCGGAGAGGAGAGATCATAAGGTTTTGCAGCTACTGAACTTCTTTTTTTACCGCTTTTTCTATCCATTTCTTAAAATGCAATGCCAATAAAGTTTTGGATAGCTTTTTGATAAATGACTCAATATGACTCATCGATCCATACCTGTGAGAAAAGCATTTCATAAGAAAAAATATTCTTTGATTGTAAAAAACATTTTTTTGCTCCTTTGCTTGTTTTATATTGACAAAGTTGTAAGAAAAATACATGGAAAAAAGTATGAATGAAAATACATAGGTCCCATCTAAAAAACCAAAATTTCAAAATAGACAGATGAGTGGGCTTCACATTAAGTGAAAACCCTCTCTTGCAAAATTCTATTTACAAAATACGCATGTAATATTACAATTTTCGCAATGGCGAAATTAAAAACTTTAAATTCTGAACCTCATTCAACTTGAGTTAAAACTTTTTCAACCAAGGGATCAACATTTAGATCCAAGTAAATAGGTTGAACTCGATCGGAATAGCCACCAAATGGTTGGCTTGCTGAGAAGTTCTGATAATAAAAACTTATATGATTAGCAGTTATAGTTGAGTCAATTTAATTCACTAAAAAAATCAAGCTATGCAAATTTATCTTCGAATTAATTTGAGTTATTGTTTTTTAGCAAGATGTCATGCGTTGTTAGTTTGTAGAAAAAGCTTTTTTTAGAGAAACGAATTTGTGAAATGATAATGGAAAAGAAAATGGTGATTAAGATCAAACACGCCTTTATAGTCAATGAATGATATTTTTGTAAAAGCGTGTTTCCTCACCAAGCACGGAAGAGAATTTACAACTTATCGTAAAAAGGTGTGAAAGACTCTAAAACGGTTGGTCGACAGGCAAAAATAAAATAATCATCAGTTAATTCTTTTTCTTTGGCTTGAAGTTGAAAATAATAATAGATTGAAGAAATACTTATTTAGCGTGTTTGTTCTAAAATATGGAAAAGAATATTTTTTGTATCAAAGGCGACGAGATTATTTTTAGTAAGTTTATGAATAAATTAAAATTAGAAACTCTACAAGATATAGCTCTGGAAAAACCGGATTTAAATGAGCCTCGACCATCTTTTTGTGAATATGTTCGATTATTACAGAAAGATGGCGAGTGTATTAACTATTTTTTAAACAAAGCTGAAATAGAAGAGCTAGCATGCTTTGTTAAATATATGGATCTTGAAAAGGGTAATAAAGTCTGGAATAAAAAATATCCAAATAAAATGGACGCAGTAAACTATGCTTATCAGTTTACATTCACATATTGTCAAAAGGATAAGATGGCAAATATTTCTCAGGAAACTATTGTAAAGGTAATAACAGAGCATATGATTCATGGTCCAACCATTCGGATACAAATTGACGAAAATTGTAAGTCCTATTATGATCCCATTCCAGTCGTTTACAAGCGATGGCCTGCTATTGATAAAATTACTAGTAAGGTTTCTGACAACGGCGTAGTTACAAATATCCATACCATTGCGGCATTGGGAAATAACTTTACTGGAGAGTTTAAAATCTTTACAGACGAAAAAATAATCAATGGTAAGAAGAAAGAAATTCAAGTGCTTCACTGTAATGTAAGAGAAGAAGAACCAAATAAATACTGTAAAACGTATGAGCGAGCTATGGGGTTTGAAACAACTTTAAACGGAGGGCCAAAAGATTATACGGTTTTTCGCGCTTTTTTAAAAATGAAATTTGTTTTTCAAAGGAAACTGATACTTCTGATGAAGGAAAATCTGTTGAACTTAAAGTTGTCGAGTATAAAGGTAATTATGAATTAAGAGAAAGTTTTATTGTCGATACAGTCTTTAAATGTAAGCTAGGTGAGATTGATGCTCTCATTATAGGCTTTCATGATGGGAATGACCGTGCAACGCTACGATACTATTCTATTCAAGATTTGTATGAACAATATAAGGATAAAGTTGGCATGCGTTTAGATACCTTTAACAAAAATTACTTTACAATAATGGAATTTTATTCAAAAAATGGAAATAAACAAGAAATGGAAATAGATAAAGGTAAGAATAATAATCTTACTTTTTACCCTAATAATTGGCGAGACAATATGCCCATTTCACAACGAGCGAAACCTTAAAAAATGATTTCTTTCTTTTTATATACCATTCGTTCTTCGATAATTGTATTATTATTTGAAACTATCAAAAAATATAAAAAACATAAAAAAACCAAAAAATAATAAAAAGGAATATTAAAAAAGTATTGTTTTAAATATATTTTTTGAATGTATATGTATGTATCTTTCCTTTGTGATTATTTTTTTACTCGAAATTGTATTTAACATTTTTTTGCTTCGATTTACTACCATATATCTTTTATAACTTTACTATACATACATATTTCAAAATTAAAAAAATAATTTAAAAAAAACTCATAAAATAAAAATAATAAACTAAAAAAAGAGACATTCTTTATTGTTTTATCTAATATATCAATTAATTCTTTCATTATTATTTTTTCTCTCTTCTAAAATGTTTTTACTTTTCAATGTATTTTTTAATTTTTATTGTCTAATTTATTTAACCAGGTTACACTCTTATTTTTTCTTCCAACATGGTGTATGTTTCGGTTGATGTAACTTCCCCTTTTCCATCTTTCTTTTTTCCAATGTTTCCTAATCTAAAATTTCTCATTTTTCCCATAATTATTTTTCTCCACTATCCTTGTTTCTTCAACTTTACTTTTCATACCCAACTTTGCTTTAAAAACATATTTAATCTACACAAAATATAAAATTTAACTAAAATATAATACGTACCTACGCACATGTTCCAAAATATTTATATACATTTGTAAAATAGTCTTTACATATAATATACATACATCTAAAACTTTTTGGTAAATGTCTTAATTAACTGCTTGTCTTTGTCTCATATGACTTTGCAAATATAATAAATAATTTATAAGAATCGTAAATTTGTAAAATTAAAACTTAAATCAAACAAAAATTAAAAAAAAAGAAAACAACAAAATATTTAAAAAAATAATATCAAAAAATATTACAATGTCAAATATTATTCCAACTTTTTCAAAAACCACAGCGAAGTATTTTATGTATATTTTATAAATGACATGGTGCAGTAAGTCTCGCTTTTTTTTAAAAATAAATAATACCCGAGAAAAGCTTGCAGACACATATGATTCACTTTTTCCCTCAATTTTTAACAATATTGTGCTACTTAGAATGGTACTGACAGCAAAAGTTATTCTGTTAGCGAAACATCAATAATATGCTTGAAATCTTGCAAGCAGCGCTTGTTCACTTCTGCAAACAATTGGCAAGTTTTGTTACAATATTGTAAAATCAACGCTTCCAATACCCATTTTTTAGGTCCTCAAGTGAATATTTTTATAAACATGTTTTTTTTATCTCAAAGACATGAAAAAACTGTTGGCTTTTGCATTTAAAAAATGGTAAGCTTAACTTGTATTTTAAATATGAATGAAGGCATTATTCTCTATTTTTTTTAGATAATTTTTATTGAAAACCCTTTTAATGCTTTAAAAATGGATTAGTGTTGGAAAATTTTATAATCGGCTAAAACAATTTAAAATAATTTTGGATAATTGCACCTTCCATATCTAAATCAAAAATAATTTGAATTAACAGTAAGTAGTTAATTACAAAAATTCGCAACAAATACCACCAACATTTAGATTTAGGGAAACAACAGCACGGATGCTTTCTTCATACATACATCTTTCCATTATGTTAATTTTGCAAATATTATTTTTCAAAAATTTTTAAGCTTGTTTGTAACATTTTTTTTATTATTGTCTATGAAAAAAATCCCAGATAAAATAAGGCCCAGAAAGACTTTCATTTTTAACATATGTTTTAAACACTTGAAAGCGATGAAAATTAGATAATTCCCAAATAAATATAAAAAAGAATTTATAAAAATAAATAAATGGTTGCAAAGCATAGCTTAAAAACAATTTAATCGAATGATATGTGAAGGCTAAATTCTATCAGATTTTTTTATGATAAAAAATATTTTTTACGAAATGGAGAAGCGAATTTTCTTTCTTGATAAAGCAACGCTTGCATCATTCTAAATCAGCCATTCCTGATTTGTATTACCAATTTTCCGAATTTTGTAACAAAACTTTTAATTAATTAGCTTACATCTTTCGGTTCCATCTTGATACAAAAAAAACCACAGAGACGATGAGGAAAGGAAAGATGGAAGGACGCGCGAAAATTCTTAAAGGGAGTGTCCCAAACGATGAGAATAATTTTACTACGACGGGTGTTCCTAACCCGAAAGTTTCATTGTCTCAAAAGCTTACAAAGTGCTACGAATTTTTGTAGCTTTTTGTAGCATTTTGAGAAAATTTCGTAAGCTTTTGAAAAAACTTTGTAAAACTTTGTAAGACTTTGAGACAGTGAAGAAAAACTTTCGGGCTAGGAACACCCGCTGTAAGGGTTTTCTCATCGTTTGGGACACTCCCTTTAAAAACCATTAACTTTTTTCAGTTTGCATGAGTTTTTTTGTAATTGACTTTTTAGTTTTTTCCTTTCAAACTGTTCTTGGGCCATTTTTGGCGTATTGTTTTTTCGAATAACTTTGCGCTGCCAATTATAAACATTGCAAAATATGATTGACAGAAGGTGTGAGTTTGTCCATTTTTTGCCTTAATTATGCCACTTTTGGAACAATTTCCTCCGCTTGCCCTTGCTAGAAATAACTTTATTGATTTTTGTTTTTGTTTTTTTTATATGTAAAAGTAGTGCTACGGCTATAAATGCTTGTGTTTTGCAAAAAAAAGTTAGTTGGAAAATACAAAGTGATAAAATAATTGCAAGATATTTATTAGTCAAACTTTATCAATTCGTAGATGAAAAAAAAATTAACACGTGACTTCATGATTTGTGGTTTCTTCGATCCAATCACAATAATATGAAACTTTTGTATGCCAGGCTAAAAAATGGTTTAAGTTTAAAAAAAATACGCAAAAAGATGGCTTGAAAACGAACAATGATCAAGCATGGAAATTCTTTCATTTTCAATCATATCTACTGTAAGACCTGAACAAACACCAATTTGAACCCATCGATTATTTCGAATAACCAACAATGGTCCACCACTATCACCTGGCCATACAGCATGGTTATGGCCCCATGAATGAATTAATTTTGAATTATCTTGTTCGGACCAAAGAGAAATAACACCAACTTGTAAAATGTCATGAGAAATTGTAACTTCGGTTTTGGCTATAAAAAATTAGAATTTTAAAAAAATATTGGCAAAAAGCATTATTTTTATGGATTTATTTTTTGAATGGAAAACTGACTATCCCAAAAAAAAAGATAAGTTCGAAAACTAATGTTTGTCTATTTTTTTCTCAATTTTTTTTTGCTTACTTGAATTACAATGAGTGCAATTAAAAAGTTTTAAATCTCCACCCCAACCAACGATCGTTAAAATTTCTTCTGGATATGGTTCGACTGTTCGATCCAAACAAATAGGTTGAATTCGATCTGATAATTCCAAGGGTTCCGAGAGCTAAAAAAATAATTTTTCAATTACCAATTTTATAAATAAATAAATATTGTATGTAAAAGCTAGCTAACCTTAACTAAAGCAATATCATTTTCATTATTGGAATTATATTCAGGATGAACAATAATTGTGTTTGCTTCGGTTGTATTAACTAAATCCCAATTAACTGAACCATATCGAGCTAAAAAATATAAATATAATTGATCAAAAAGTTTTTTTTGTGACAACCTTTAGTTTCAGATGACCCATTAACGCAATGAGCTGCAGTTAAAATCCATTGACCACTGATTAAAGTTGCTGAACAAGAATCGATATAAACGAACCAAGGCCAATCACCTTCAACTGCATCTTCGCCACCAACAATCTGAAAACATAAATATCGAGACGAAGGATATTTTAATTTTAATTTTTAGCCTTTACCCGATTTGGATTATAAATAGCAAATCTATCAAGCGATGGAGAAATTCCACATAATTTTTCTTCATCTGCGTTTGCTAGAATTAGACATCCAGCAAAAATAAAGAGCACCAGACGCAACATCATCGTCTGCTTGGAGAAACAATGAAACGATTGTTTTAAAAAAAAGTTTGCTTTTAAATCAAAAAAATATCGATAATGAATCAGAAAAATTTTCAAAGGTTTTGAGAGCAAAAGTTTAAAAAAAATCATCATTCAAATAACAAACTTTTGTGATTTAAAAAAATCTTTTTAAATTACGTTTTATTTTGTGTTTAATGAATAAAGGCAAAAGATGATTATTGTATTTCAACACGATATTAAACAAATTTTTATTATATTTACTAAATCACTGATGCATTCAATTTAAAAAATGAGGTCTAAAAATGACAATAAAAAACCCGGGAAAAAAATAAAGCTACATACAAATTAATTAAACAAAAACTCAAATGCCCAAAAAAAATTCAGATGAGATCAACAACAAAATAAAAAAAATGCCATAATATTAAATTAACCCGAAGATAGTAAAGAAGTGAAATTACATTTGCATATTTTAAATAGAAAAAATAAAAAGGTTTACAAAGTAAATAAAGAAAAAAAGTTAAATGCAAAAAATAAAGAAAAAATTTATTTATTAAGAGTCTAAGTTGGTGGAGGACTATCATACCGGACTTTAATATAAAATGAGCTTGGAATATAAATGGCATGAAAATAAATATAAATGGAAAAGCAAAACATCAAAAATCCAACCAAAGAAAAGATTGTCTGAATAGTTTCACAAATATTAAAATTTGTGCGATTTTGAAGAGGTAAAACAACAGATGGAGCATTTTCTCGAGGAGTATTTTCAGGTGTTTGTTCGTGACTTCCCAAACCTGAATCATTTTCATTTTCAAATACTTCAGACGATTTAATTAAATCTTTTTCATCATCGAGTGAAACCAATGGAAGATGAATGCCTTGACGGGAATCATGACTATGAATTCCTTCCTCGTGAAGTGAAGGAGTTCGACTTCGTTCGCGTAATTCCATTTGAAGAGTATCGATTGTTTCTAGCAAAGATTGGCACCTATCTTTTTCATTCATAAGTTCGTCAAGAGAAATGAGTTTGAATTTTTCCCACTAAAAAAATATTAATATTAAATATATAAATCGAAAATTGTATATTAAAAACATACTTTTTCACTTAAATCATTAAAAAAGTCTGCAAATAAATTTTTAACTTCGAAAAATTCGTTTTCGAGCTCTGTTTTAGTTTCATTAACAATTTTTAATTCTTCCAAAATAGCCGCCATTTTATTAGAATTAGAATTAACTAAATCGTTTGAAGCACAAATTTCTTCATTTTTGTTTTCGAGTTCCATTTCTAGCGCTTTTAATGTTTCATTTAACTTTTCTTCGTTTCTTTCAAATCGGTTTATATGTTTTTGCAATTCAGAAGCTTCGTCTTCAAGTTCAACATTCGTTGCTTCTAATTTCAAAATAATTTGATTGCAAGTTTCGTTTTCTACCATAGCTTTTTCAAGTTGATTTTCAAGGGATTGCCTTTCTTCCAAAAGCGTATGATTACTGTTTTGAGCTTCAGATAGATTAGCCAAAGCTTCAGCAAGTTGATCATTTTTACCATGAAAATCTTCATGAAGCTTTTCCAACGTTTTATCCAACTTTTTTTCATCTTGTCTTATACCTTCGACTGATTCTTGAAGCTCCAATATTTTATCTTCAAGTTCAGCTTTTTCTGTTTTTAATGATAAAATAATTTTGTTCGCATTGGTGAAATCCAAAGAAGCCTTTTCAAGTTGACTAGCAAGCTCAGATTTTTCTTCAGAAAGCGTCTGAATTCGATTCTGAGCTATCATTCCAGCTTCTTGAAATTGTTTATCTTTATCTGCATTTTCTATTTGAAGCTTCTTTAGAGTTTCATTCAAATTTTTTTCGTTTTGTTCAAATAGATTGACAGATTGTTGCATTTCAAAAAGCTTTTCTTCAAGTTCAGATTTTTCTGTTTTAATGGAAGAAATAATTTTATTAGCATTTATGGCCTCCAATGAAATATTATCGAATTGATTTGCAAGAGCACCATTTTCCATTTCCAAAAAGGATACTTTTTCCAAAGCTGCATCTTTATCATTCAAAGCTTTTTGGAATCTTTCTTCAAGGGATTGCTTTTCTTCATAAAGGTTTTGAATTTGATGATCAGCATTTTTATTTTTATCAGCCACTTCCATTTCAAGATTTTTTAATGTTTCGTTCAGCCTTTCCTCGTTTTTTTCCAGTTCATTAATATATTTTTTGAAATCAGGAGCTTCATTTTCAAGTTCAACTTTTGTTGCTTCCAATTTCAAAATAGTCTCGTAGGTTGTTTCTTCACTCAAAGATGCTTTTTCGAGCTGATCTTTAAAAGATTGATTTTCTTCTGAAAGCGCTTGAATACAAGTTTGAGTTTCAGTAACAGAAGTGAGAGCTTCGTGTAATTGCTTTTCCTTATTACTAAGTTCCAATCGAAACTGTTCCAAACATTTATTCTGCTTCCTTTCATTTTCCTCTAATCTCCTCTTTGATTCTTGCAAATCAGCAATGTTTTTTTCCAGCTTCTCAAGTTTTTCATTTTTCATAGGCGAAAGCATTTTAGTTGTTTCTTTACTGCCGCCATCTTCAGAGACATTTTCAAGTTGAATTTTAAGGCCTTGAAGTTGAGCTTCAGCGGCTTCCTTTTCCTCAATGAAAGAATAAATATGATTTTTTTCATTAGAATTTTGAATAGCAACAACTTCAGAAAGTTGATTATCTTTATCGTCAAGGTCTTTTTGAAGCTTTTCTAAATATTCTTTCTGTTTTGCTTCATTTTCTTTTAATAAATTAACAGCTTCCTCCAATTCCAAAATTTTCTCTTTATCTTTTTCTGAATTTATTGATGAAATTATTAATTGATGAACCCAATCATATCTTATTCTATCGGGGCGATCAAAATTTTCCTAAAGAATTATATTTTAAATATTTTTTTGTGGTTAAAGTTTTAAAAAATTTTACCTTTTGTTCTTCATCTTCCATTAAGCCACAAATGACTTCCAAGGAAATTTTGCTGCTATTTTCATAAATTGGCTCCAATAATAAAAGAATACTTTGCTTTACTTTAAGATGTAAACCAAATATATCTTCTTTAAGAATTAATGAAGGACAATTTTTAAGTTTTGCAGCCCATTGAGAAGCATAAATTAAAATAATCATAAATTTAACTTTTGAAGCTATGTCTGAATTGCTATCTGAAAACCGCCAATAAGATAAATAAATAATTTTAGGAATAAAACAAAATTAGCTTACCTAAATCTTTGCCAGTTATATAAAGAATTCGAGAACATGTAAGTCGAATATCAAGAAGCGATTCGCAAGTTTGATAAACTGAACGTAAAAGCATATCAAAATCATGTCCAATCTCTTTTGGGGGAATTGAAATGTTTGCTTTTCTAAGATAACAAAAATGGTTTAAAAAAGTGTTAAAAAATAGGAAAAAGCTTACTTTACAAGAGCAAACCAAAATTCAGTAAGAAAATCAACAGAAAAAGTTGGTCGACATGTAATTTTGCTGAATTCAAATGACAGCAATTTGGATTTATGATCCGTTATCTAAAAAAATATTCGGTTTAATAATGCCTATTTTTTTTGTTAAGAAAATGAAATTAAAAAACTAAAGAATGTTTGTCGCATAAACACTTACAAACTTAACAATTACGTTTGTAAGTACCGTAAACGACAGCAAAAAAAATTAATTTAAGAATAAATTATTTTTTGTTGTTGCTTTTTTTGATATATGTTAGAGTACAAGACTTATAAATATTTATATATTAATTTATAAACCTGAGATGCTAACAAGAAGGGGCACAACTGAACCAAAAAATAAATAAAAGAGCCTTACAGTTTGTAAAAGATAATCATAAAGTTCTAAATCGTCGAAGGGATCGCGTGAAACCATTTTAGCATTATCGTTCGTCGATAATTATTAGTCTAAAAAATAAAACAAAATAAATTAATGATTGCGAATATACAAAAAAAGACAAAATTGGTCGGAAGCAAAGTAAAATGAGATAATTAAACAAAAAACTAAATTTTTAGGGGCATAAATCAAGCAAAAAAAACTCAAAAATGTTGATTGCTTTTCATGTAAAAAGCAAAATGGAAAAAATAAATAAAATAAAACGCAAATATCCAACAACGCACATAAAAAAAATATATGAAACATTAATGATAGATAGAATAAACAAATAAAATAAAAATGTGGAGGAGCTTTAGCTTTTATTGAATTTTGAATTTAAAAAAGCTGCTGCTTAAATGAAGAAAAAAAAGGTAAACAATTGAGTCATTTTTCCATTTTTCTAGTTTTTTAATAAATAAAAAAAGCGGAGGCAAAATGAATTCATAATTGAAAATTGTGAATTAAAAAAAACAATGGAAACAAGCTTCGTCAATTCGCAGACATTTTTTTTATTCATCCGAAGAAGAATGTTTGTTGTTTACATTTAAAATTTAATTTCATATATCCAAAACCAAGGTTTTTGTTGCCTCATCCTCAATTTTTCATTTGACAGATAGAAAGCAAAACCAGTGTCAAATCAAAATAGAGATGTCGAATAAATCAATAAAGAATCGTAAAAAAAAAAGAGATGGGGAATGGGGATTTATGACATTCCGGAGAGAAGAAAGAAAGATATATATTTATTTTTTCAACCTTTAATGGAAAAAAGAAACGCAATTTCTTCTTCTCTTTGCATTCCTTCAAACTAACAAACAAAGCAAAAAAAAAATGGAGCGAGTGAGTCAAAAAAAAAATATTCAAAGAGAAAAAACCCGCGAAAAAACTTTCTCAAAACGAAAGTGAAAATAAAAATGCTTATGAAAAATAAAAACTTGGTAAAGAAAGGGAAATTTAGATAAAAAAATTGAAAGTCGCTGATTCGACAAATAAAAAATGATTCGACACAAAAATATGTAAAACAATCTTTGACTCCTCAAAATTAATCTTTTAGCTAACAAAAAAAAAATAGAAAAATAAAAATACAAATATTAAAAAAATTTAATTGTGTTTTTGTAACTTTAGAAGTGCGAAAACATTATTATTCATGTTCAACCAAAAAAGAAATTTAAAAAACATAACAACTTTATAAAGCGAAGAGGCGAAGAGATTTCTGGTGTTTTATTTATGTATTTTGTTTTTTCTTTTTTCCCCTCCTATTGTTGTTTAAAAAAAATTGCTCGGCGGCGGCTGGTGTCCTAGGAAACCTCATCATAGAAGTCGTTAGTTTTTTGTTATTACTTTGATGTGTGGAAGAAAAAAAAAGAAAAACACAAATACCGCCACTTATATATTTTTTTTATTTTGTAAGTTTTCTCCTCTTTTATCCCGTTGTTGTTGGTTGTTTTTGATACAAGAAAAAAAAACTAACTAAACTTTCAAAATTTTTGTTATGTTTACTATTTTTTTTTCTCTCATTGAAGAAAATTTAGTAAAAATAAAGAAATTAATACTTTCTTGTTTTTTTTAAATCAAAGTTTATGAAAAAAAACTTTTCAATTTCGCTGTCGTCAAAAAAATTAGAAAAAAAAATGAAAGAAATAACAAACAGTGTTTTGATTGAAATTCTCGGGATAGATTTTTTATTGTTTAATAAATTTCTTAATTAATTAATTACATAAATCACAAAAAAGGTAGCATATCGTTTTCTTACATATAATTATTTGTTTTTTTATTTAAGTTTTGACACCGTTAAAGCCATCTCTTCAAGTAATGTTTTACTGAATTAAAAAATTAAAAAATTTTAACAACACTTATTTAACAATTATCGAATGCCAACCATGAATCTCGGAATCGTGATTTTTGGACCAGATGAAGTTTTTTAAAGTAGAAATAGAAAACGTTCTAACCTGTGTCAGACCAATCTCCACTTTTTCAAAAAAAAGTCTTTTAATAGATTTCTTTTTATTTGAGTCTCCATTTTCTGCGCTGGCATTTTGCCAAAATATCAAAGAATTGTTGTCGTTATTGACTCAACACTCCTTTTATAGTTTTAGTTTATTAATGACTTCTAACCTTTCAGAATTATTATTTATGAAATGAATGAGCATTATGCTAATTCCCTCCAACGAAGATTAATTGAAGCTTTCAAATCTCAGGACCATGACAGGGGGCATTTTGATGTAGTTTTTAGCACAGAAGGAAAAGTAATGGCTTCAATTTAATTATCTTCGCTGTTTAAACTTTTTGAATTTCAGAAACTTCATGCAAATAAATGTATTTTAGCTGCAGCTTCAGAAACATTTAATGTTCAATTTTCTCAGCGATGGAATATAAAAAATGAGGACGTCGAAGTAACAGAATATTCCTTCGATATTTTCTTTACTTTTATAAGCTTTTTATATTCGGGAATGTGCACCTTGAATTTAGAAAACGTATGTTCCATGGTGGAATTAGGTGATTTCTATAATGTCCCAGATCTCGTTGCCAAAAGTGATGGATATTTAGCATACGTAAATTGTGACTCCGACGAATTCTTCCAACTTTATGAACGCTTACATATATATTCTTTGGAGAAATTTAAAGCTATATTTCGTCAAATTATTTTTAAATGGTATGAAACCGGGTTGGAATCAGAAGAGTTTTTAAATGCTGGTCCTGCTACACTTAAATTTATTGTCACTAGTAAGCGTTTATTTTTTGCAGAAGAGTTACTCTTTAAAAAGGTTTGAGTTTGCAAAAAAAAAAAAAAACAATAATTAAAATTTTAGTTTTAAATGTTTTTAGGTTTATGAATGGTCGGAACGCAGAATAAAAAATTTGAAGGAATCTAAAAACAGCGAAGAAATATTTAAAAAGGCAATGAAAGCCGAATTAGATGGAATTTTGCCACACATACATTTTGAAGAAATGGAACAAAAATTTATTGATGACTTTGTTGGTAGGGAATTAAAATTTTATCGTAGCAATAAATATCCAATTAAATAATTTTTAGCTGAAAAGAGCTTTCTTTTTAACGTCGAGCAGTATATTGAAATCCTAAAAAACGCAAATAAATTCAAAGGTAAATTAAATTTACAAACATTTTTTGACTAATTTAATTTCGAGATTTATTTTTTTAGTTATTTTAACTGACATAAATGGAAAAGAAATGTGGGGTAAAATTCCAAACATTGATGGCATTCTCGAAGATATCAAACAAGCTTCTCTTTTACATCAATATAGCCGAGGTGGAGCATTTTTTAGTTTTTATAAAATTATTCCCGATTATCCCGATCCAGTCAAAAAATCCGCTGATGTTGGATATTATTTTGCGATAGATATTGAAGGAAATTATTGTGTTATTCCATTTGAAAGATTAAACAAAAGCGATTATTTACTTGCTCATATTTTATCTTGCCCGGGTTTTATCTTTCATAATTGTAAAATAAGCATTGTTTGAAAAAAATATTGATATGATGGTTTTTGTTTGGGTAAAATTCTTGAGCTTTCGTTGTTTAAATAAATTTATTGTACTATTAGTAATTTAACAAGTACGTTTTGAGATTTTAGAAATCTCAGCTTTTTTATTAAAAAAGTTTGGTTATTTCAAAAGCGAAGAAATTGTCTCTATGTGGAACAGAATTCCATATTTCTGAACTTTTGAAGATTGATTACCCAATACACACCCATAATATAACGAAACAATCTGGTCTGTAAAAGCAATAGAATCACCGGTTTTATTTACACTAAAAAATAGCTATACTAAAAATATTTTATTTTTGTGATTACCTTATTTTTGTTGTGTTCGTTTCAAAATAAAATATTGTTATGTTGGAAAAATAATAATCTAGCGCAGTAAATTTAGCAGTCAAGTTTTTAATATTATAAGACATAACCAATAATCCGTTTCCACATGCCCTTCGACCAGTTGTACCATAATCAGGTGATGATATAATCGATTGATAAGGATGTTTTGAAATTGTGAGAGAAGTGCACTAAAAAATTTGCTAGTAAGAGACTTAAAGAAATTAAATGTTATGTTGATTTGAAGGCGAAAAATTTTGTTTTTATTAAGTTAAACTAAAAAATAATAAAATCAAAGCTTATTTAAACTTTTTCTTTTGATTTTTTAATAACCAAAAGTGTTTTTCATATTTACTTACATCTAATTCAACTGTTTCAGTATCTGAAACAAATGTACCACATCCATTGCGACGTATTTTCATTAAAATTGTGGTGTTTTGGGGTATCTGAATAATATAAGCTTTTGAATTCATTACTATGTCGTTCCATTGAAATGCTGTTACAGAACTAAAAAAAAATAAACAAAAAATTGAATAATAAAAATAATATAGACAAACTTAAACTCAAAAAATAAATGAGTTAATTTTACTCCAACAAAAACTTTTACATTTTCAGCCTGTGATGTTGACCATAATTTAGAAATTATATGGGGAGCGTCAAGTAATAATGTAATAAAACAGTCTTGATATGGGCTCGCTAATGCAGAAATTATGACATCAGTTGAGGTTATAGTTTCAATAAAAATATTGTCATTAAAAACACAACCACCGCTTTTGCCTAAATTTGAAATTATTGTTAAAATTCTTATTTATTTTAGAAAAAAACCTGATAATTTAAATGCTAAGAAAGTATCACTGTAAAAAGATGATTCAAAAATGGCAAGCTTTGATGTTGATATGTGACAAACTTCTTGATAAATACTATTGCTTACGAAACTATAAAATGGTGTAATTTCCTAGTCAATAATCAAAGCGTTATAAAACTCTGTCGAAAGAAAAATATTAAAATGAGTTTAAAAATTTAATTGTTTTTATTCTCTAATCTTGATGTATATATTTTCTAAATTTCATTTGTACTTTTCATTTTTTTCTTCATGTTTTTCGCCTGTTGATTACATACACTAAAAACTCACTTACCACCTTTCTTTACCAGACACACTCAGCGCTAAACTCTCATTTTGATAAATTTTCATACCGTATCGGGGCTCGTTGCTATATAACTTGAAAGAGATGTTTTGAGAAATCTAAATGACAACAAGGGTTTAATGAAAAGTTTTCATAAATTATTTTTAGTATGAATAAAAAATATATATTTTGCAAAAGATTTTAAAATGTATATCCATAAAAATTTAAATTTTCGAGATCGTTGTACTTACTAATTCTGGAGACATTTCTATTGTAGCTAATTTAATTGTATTTACATCAAGAATAAAAGTTGTATTACTTGGAATCAATATTATTTTTGTATCAACTGAAGGCCCTAAAAATTATGAAAACAAAATTATCTTTTAAAGAAAATTTGTTGACTGTAGAAATAAATGGGGTTTAATTTCTTGTTGCAAGACGACAAAAATGTTGATTTATGTGATTCTAAAAGTTCAAATACTTTTTCTTTAATTTTTATTTAATACAAGTTGCCAAAAGCATTTAAGCGGGTGGACGAGTATTTAAGCCCAGGTTAATGAACATTTTTGCGCTTTCTAACGAAAAGTTTACCACCTTCATTTCTTCGACCGTAGTTGTTTCTCTTAAATAAATAAAATTGAAAACTTACTTATTGTAGGTATAAGATAAAAGATCACAGATCTAAGTTCCGATGATGGAAGGGTAATTACTTCAAAAATATTCTCATTTGTCGCCGATAAATAAACTCGATTATCTCCTCCTCTGTTTATTTCATTAATTTCCAAAATTAAATGTCCATTAGAAATGACGCGAAATTTATCAAATACATTTTTCATGCTACCTGATGTCGAAATATCCATGAATATTGCATCTGTACCAGGGCACGAGGACTTTATCTTAAAAAAACTTTTAGAAAAGAGTTCTTAGTATTTTTATTTTTTAGATTACAGTAAAATTGCATTTCATATTATCACAATAATATTCATCATCAATCCTGTTCATTATCCTACAAGTTTAATAAAATTTTAAAAAGCCCTTGTTACAATCTCACCCGTTATAGTTTCCACCTTCACAAGGTAAAATAATTAATGGATCAGCGCATTCACAGGCTAAAAAGTCAAATGAAAATTTTGAACTTTATTTTTAAAATTTACCTATTACTTCAAAAGTAATTAAAAATCCTCTTGATTCGTAGCTACCATCGCTTGTAAATTCAAATAAAATATGTCTATTGGAACCATTTTTGTAAGCATCAAAAACCATCATACCTTGTTCAATAATATTAACGCCATATTCATCATAATATTTTACATGGTCAACATATGACTCTGTTTGTAATGTATCTACATGCACCCGAACTTCAGTTTGAGGAAATATAACAAGTTCATAGTTACAACGACTATGACTTGAATAAGATTCATTACCAATGTTTGTCCATGTTAAATTTTTTCCTTTTATAAAATAACAATTTTTATCAGTTTGATTAAATTCTTTTTTGACAATGGTTACATAAGCTTCGAATTCCATTGGAGAAAGAAAAGATGAATTATCTTTGGATAAATAAATTTGGATATGGTTGTCTGGATTGTAATAGGGGAAATTTAATTCGAGGCTACGTTCACTAAAAATTAAAAAACTAATATAGAAAAATAAAATTATTCCCGTTTCGAGTTATTTTTTAGCAGCACAAAAACACAATTAAAAATCCTCTTACTTTACAATCACATGTGTTGTGTTTCGAATAGTAAATTGCGTTGTTGAGGATACGTCAAAACCATAAACAAAAATTTTAAAACCATAACCAGATGGAGCCGTAAATCTCCATTTGCAAGGATGTGTTCGCTTTCGATTGATCCAATAACTAGATGAAATATATAATATTTGAGTGGTATCGGTAAATTCAAATGGATTAATTCTGCTAATGGTTTCAAGTGGACATGCGTCGTCTCCCCAATCTTCAAATATGATCATTCCATTAAAAGCTTGCATTTTATCCTCATTTATTTTCATAGCAAACGAATCATTACTAAAAAATAATTTACAAGTAAAAAGTTTGAATCGTTTTTCTGTTATGGAACAACATTTAAAAAAAGAAGAAAAAACAGTGAAAAAATGTTTTTAAAATTTAAATTCACCTTAAAACTGGTTGTGGATACATAGGAATATATCTATAGTTAACTACAAATCGATACTTAGCATAAACAAATATTGGCTAAAAAAAATTAAAATGCATTATATTTTTTAAAGTGTCTTTTTTACCCCTCTAGTTTTGTTTAATTGAAATTTGATTGAACAGTTGTTTACGAGTTTAGGAAAATTGGTGGATTCAAAAAATGCAATTTCTTGAGTATGTAAATAGATTGTATCATTGTACGAACAATCGTATTTTCCATAAATAATTTGCCAAAAAATTGTTAAACATGTTAAAACCTTGAACATTGCGTGCTTACTAAAATATGAAAACGTAATAAAAATATTTTTAAATAAAAGTGTTGTCGATTAAAAATTGCAATAACTTTGTTATTTGTTTTCTTGCCATTAAAAATGAAGGTGTCAATAAGTGCCTGGTAAATATCAATGTTTACATCTAATTTTTATCAGTATTTAAATTTGTTTTCCTTTTTTTGATAATAACATTCCCATGGCTTTTTAGTTTTTAAATCAAGTTTGCTTTCTCCATTCTTTAATGTATCCAAAAAAGTGAGAAGTAAAGTTACCTAATAGATATATTTTTTGGAATAAGTTGAAGCTTTTATCGCGCTTCAGTTTTCCGAAAAAGGCGATACATTTAATTGAAACACTCTCCGTTGATATTTATGTTTGTTAAAATTAAGTTTGAAAGTGTGATGTTTATCAACTTTTTTCATTTTGAATAAGCTGCTTAATAAAAGGAGAAAGAAGAAAAACTTTGTTTGCTTTATGCCTTTAAAAATGTGCTAGACTACACCGTAAAGTATTTTTATTAAACGCCTGCTATTTTTGTGTAAACTTTATTTTTTATATTTAATTGCTAATACATTTTAATATGTCTATAAACTTGTGACACATAGCAAAAATAAAAAAATGTCTAAAAAGTTACTGATTATAATAAATCATAATTCACAACGTGGCTTATTGAAACTTGTGTGATTATGGTTCGTAGCCATGTTTTGAATTCTTTTTGGCGAAGTATGTAACGACCCAAAAGTAAAAAATGAGAATGAAACTGGACAAAGCTACAGAAACCACAGCAAGATACCATGCTGGACCATATTCACCATTGTATGGAACATTTGTAACTGAACCAGCATACGCTGGCTTTGGATGCCCTATAAATAAAATATAAATTTAAGTAATGAATGTTAATTCAAATTTTTTACATTTTTCAATATTGCTTGAAGTAATTATGACAGCACTAAGTCCCAATATAGTAAATAAAGATGCCAAAAATGGAACAGAAAAAATAATAATTTTTCGATTTTTAAATCGCTTGAGACATGATAAAATAAAAAAAACCACGTTGAGTAGTTGAAAAACCATTGCTGCATATATCAAATTTCGGCATGTTTTTAACCAATCAGGCTATAAATAATTTTAAAAAATATAGTTTTTTTTGTAAATAAATTTTAAATTAAATAAAGGAATACCACTAACCATGTAGTCAATGAAATCACAATTTGACGAAAGTTTACAACTCCAATTTATGGATCCATCACCAAATTTAACCCACGAAAAATTTAATATTGATGATGAGAAAATAAGAGGTAAAGCCGTGACCAAGTGTCTGCTAGTTCTTGAAAAAATATCGCGCCCTGTTTGTTCATTTATGGCAGAAGGGTTATTTGCTGTTTCATTATTAATAATTGGTTGTCGTGGAATGTTTGAATCACAATAATCTTTTTCTTTGGTTATCTTTGTTGCTAATGGCGCAATACGAACTGTAACCGGAGTAATTGGTTCTAATTCAAAACTAACTTCTGATGTTGGATATGAAGGTGGAAGACTTGAACTAGAAAAACCATCCTTCGGTGCATATAATGGAGGTGGAGGATAAACAAGTGATACCTCCCTGGAGTTAGATAATGTATTCATAGCTTTAGTATACTTAAATCATAGAAAAGTGAATCGAGTTGAATTTTTATATATAAAATTTGAAAAACTATTAATGCTTTAAAAAAGAATATTTCCGCCCCATATTTTTTTTACCTCATAAGACTCCCATTGTCTCATGTAGCCCATTAGTTGATAACGAGAATTTCTTCATTTTCTTTTATCATTTTTTGCTAAATTTTTTAAAGTTGTCTCGAGTAATAAAGATTAATTGTCCGCTGCTTAAATTTTTTTAATGTCTATGGGAAAATAAATTTTTTTAATAGAGGAGATGATGTCAGAGTACAAAAGACCAAAATCGTCAAACGTGACGCAGAATGTTTGTGGTATCTTCGATTATATATGTTCCGGGTCTTTAGGATTTTATAACTCGAGCTTTCGCTGAACTTTTTGCGGATTGAATTTTTTTAAATCCAAAATTGAGGAATGGATTCGTACTTTTTTTAAAACTTTTATTTTAGAATCGTATTAATTTATTGACAAAACAACAAACCAAATTTTAGAGAAATTTGAAGACACTTTTTTATGAATTTTGATATTGTAAAGATTTAATCATTAACAAATTTATCGATTTCAAACATTATAAAGCTTGAAAAGCAAAATGTTAACGACAAAAAAAACATATCAAAAAATTTTTTATCAAAAAGATGATGATTTTTTGATTAAAGAACTCTTTGCTTTTTAATTAGATGAATCTTTTTTTTTTGTTTGCTTTTCTTTTCCTTTTTTTCTTTTGTTGCATTACATTGGCCTTAGTCATAGTTGTTTCTCTGCAAAATATGTTTGTAGCATTATCAGTAATGATTCATTGAAAAAAGTTTTTCAACAACAAAAGCTCTGACATTAAAACAAAAAGAAAATTTTAAGGGCTTTTCGGAGATACATATTTTTTGCAGTTAATTAATTTATTAAAATTTATCTGTCAATAATTAAAAATATTTTGTTAGTATAATAAATTTTTTTATTTATTTAAAATTAGCAAGAAGCTGCTCCATCAGTTTTTTCAGCGATCCAATCACAAAATGAATTGACTTTTGCGAATAAACCTAAAAAAGTTAAGAATTTAGTTAAATATAATTAAAAAATATAATAATAAAATTTACCAATGAAATTAACGCTAATTTTTTCATCTTTTATTGCATCCATCGAAATGATATTTGCAATTCCAACTTGAATCCATCGATTTTCTCGAATTACCATTAAAGGCCCGCCACTATCCCCGGGCAAAGGAGAATGATTAATTCCTGATGTGCAAATGGTTTGATTATCAAGTTCCACTGTTTCATTTCCAAGTTTACAAATTTCAGGGGTTTTATATGCCAATGGAGAATCTTGTAAAATTTCGGTTTCAAAATATTCAGCATGCTGGGCTGAAAAAATGTTTTTCAGATTTTTTGAAAAGATTAATCGGAAACTAATATAAAATAAAAAATCCTGTTTTTCGGTCTAGCTTTTGGTGAAAAAAGGCAAATTTGAGGAATTAAAGACGATTCACCTAATATTTGCGTATTATTTTACTATTTTTATTTTTTTCATCAAAAAAAGTTGTATTCCAAAAATCGACACGAAAAAACTACTATTTTTGTTTTAATAAACGACTATTTTTTTTTGCTCGAAAAAAAAGTGAAAACTATCTATTATTACCCATGTTACATTCAGTGCAATTGATTTGCTTCATATTAGTTCCAAATCCAGCATCAACAATTATTTCATTTTCATATGGTTCCACGGTGGCATTCAAACAAATGGGTTGAATAGTTTCGGTGTAATTTAAAGGTTCGGGTAACTAAAAAAATCAAAAAGTATGTTTTTTTCTAGCTCAAAAAAAAGTGGATTTACTTACTTCAATCAAGGCGATATCATTTTGTTTTAATTCAATATAATTTTCATGAATGATCCATTTTTTAGCTTTAACATATTCTTGTTTGCTGGTGTTAACAGAGCCATAAAAAACTATAAAAAAATTATCACTCTGGAAAAAAGTTGGGATTTACAAAATAATATTACCAACAACTCCCAAAGCATTATCAACGCAATGACTTGCAGTTAAAATCCATTTATTACTAATTATGCTACCACTGCATAATTCCAAATGACCTTCTTGTGGGTTTTCAGGATTAACTTTTACAAGAATTAATCGAACGATCCAAGGCCAATCACCTTCGGTTGCTTCTTCACCCCCAAAAACCTAACAAAAATTTGGTGATTTTATTTCAGTTTTTTTTGGAAGTAAAAACTCACTCGATCGGGATTATAAATTTTGTATCGATCAAGTGAAGAAGAAATTCCACAAGTTTCAAAACTATTTTCGCCACCAACAATCAAAACTGTTGAAAAAGTCAAAAACAAAATTAATTTAAGAAACATTGTTTTTCTGTTGCTTTTTTTAATTCAAAATGAAACAGCAATGCTTCTTCCAGAATTTTTCTTGAGAATCATCTCTTTTAAAAAAAAAGAAGTTTTGAAAAAGTGATTCATTAAAACATTATTAAACCATTTTTTTTCTTTAGGAAAATAAAGCGATGACTATTTTTTTTTGTTTAATCATTAGCAACTGATTATTAATAATAATTGAGAAAAGCGATGAAATTAAAATTATGTGCAACGTTTTAAAATTCAGTAAAAAATAAAGAGCCTTAGAAAAAGTAAAATTTATAGTATTTTTTATTCTTTCATTTTTTGACAAATTTCTCCGAAATTAAAAAAAAATTCTTTATTATGAAGAGCATTCATCGGAAAAGGTGAACCAAAGAAAATTTGATAAGTAAAAGGGAATTTATAGAAAAGTTTTGTAGTGGCAGAAATAAAAATAAATTGCATAAACTAGATTAAGTGAAAAATCGATATTTTCACAAGTCACAAAACTAAAAGATGAAAAAATGGTGAAAAAAAATTAAAGATTAATCAAATATGATTTCTAGATTATTTGCTGTTGTAGAAGATGGAAGTAATTTTTGTTTGAGAGCTTCTAGTTGAGCTTTTTCTTTACCAGCAACTTGAACTTTATTTTCATCAGAAAGTTCATCATCGTTCGTTTCTGAATAAAATGATAGTTTAAATTCTGTATCTGGATATTTCTAAAATAAGAAAGATAAGCAAACGCTCAAAATTAAAAAATACTACTAACTTTCTTAAAAATCAAAAAAGTATCAGCGCAAAATTGTTCGTACATAATATCGTATAATTGAAATACTTGAAGCTTTTCAAATGTAGGAAATTCGTTAAGATTTTTGAAAGTTTCTTTTGTAATTGAAGTACTTCCTTCATTTCCAACTTCACCACTAAAAAAACAGATTCAAAAAATTAAAAATTATCTCAAGGCAAAATTCTTACAATGCCAATTTCTCTAATTTATGCAATTTTTTAATGGCAACTTCGAGTGGAATATAAGCATCCTTATAATATTCGATTGAAACATAATCAAAATATAGATTTTTGATTGTTCCAGAATCACTAAGTCTTTCATACTCATACAACGATAAATTTTGGTAGGATAAGAAGAATTCAGTAAGGTTGCAAGTATCAACCTTTTTAAGCAAATTCGAAATTAATTTATTGTCGCCATCAAAGCAAGGAGCAACGACTTCAAATGGATCAGCACAACAAGTTGAAAGAAGCCCTTCAAGGATAAGTTGTTTTGTAGGATGAGCAAGGACGCCATTTATAAACAAATCTTTTCCATCGATCAAGCAAAGTTTTGTTGGTGTTTCACCTTCTTCCATAGCTGTATAACCATTCCAATAGCTGCCTTCCATGAGTTTAAGAAGCCTTTTCAAAACAAGAGGTTTAAGGGATTTTTCCATTTCTTCATTCTTTTGTTTCAAAAGAATTGTCTAAAAAATGAAAATAGCAAATTTTTCCAATCCGGTAAAACAAACTTCAGTCAATTTCTTTTCATATTCTGCTTTGAAAAAAGCTAGAAGACCGTCGGAAGTGGCTTGGGACAATGTTGGAGGAACATTTTCTTGGTCATCCGTTGCTGCTGATCGAGGTCTTTTAACATTTGGTTCGTTGCCAGCGTTACTCATGATTTAATGAAAGCGCCTAAAAAAGCAAAAAACCTGAAAGATAAATCCGTTGTGAAAGTCGAAAATCACAATGTCAGTTTCTCAATTGACCAATAAAAAATGCAGCAAAATAAATTTTGTTCACAGCGTTCTTTTGCAAAAAAAGCAATGAAATAACAAATAAAATTATAATGATATCTTCCCAAAGAATATTACTCATATAATATGTGTCAAAACCTCAGTAAAAATAAGTAATAAATAGAACTCATAAACAAGGTCAAAGAAAAGGCCAATGCATAGAAAATCTAAGCTTTCATACAATCTTTTTTGGTGCATAAATGGCAGCGCCTCTGATCCACCAGTTCAAATAATTTATCGGTGCCCAAAATTTCATAACAAAAATAAATGGAAAAGCTTTATATCATCTTTGTATTTTTCTTTTACAGGAATTAATTTTTTTTAAAATTTGCATAATCTGAATTAAAAACAAAAACATCAAGCTCAGCCAAAATGCCTCATCATCAAAAACAAAATTTGCAGTAATTTTTTCATTTTTTATATTGTATTTTTTTCTTGTTGGAAAATGTTTTAAAATGAAATGTTTTAAAATGAAATTTTTTAATTGAAAATCATTTTTGTAAAGCTTCGGAACTAAAGAATAAAAAATAGCAAAATTTTCGTTTGTTGCAAAAAAAAAATCGATCAATCATCGAATATTGCTCTATGTTCATTTTTTAATAGCGCTATGTCGAAGAAAATATTTTTAGAAAATATTGCAAAGATCCGATCGATTTGATAGGAATAATCTGTTTCGCCTTTTTGCGATGATAGCTGCTATTAAAAAAGTAAAAAAAGAAAAGTTTTGACTTTAATTTTTGCAACAAAAAAAGTTGTGTTAAAGCTTTTTGTTTGCGTCATTAAAAAAATTATGGATCTGTCTAACTTCTCTTTGTTTTCTGAACAAAATGGTCAACTTAATGTTATTGCCTTGAATGATGAAAAGTAAGTTTTTTCTTCCTTTTTTAAATCGATTTTTATCCACTTTTCTTCTTTTAAGGCTTTCCATAGCTGAAAAAAGTGAAAGAGCAAACACCAAAGAAATAATTTATTCACCTAATTTCGAATTTCAACCCACCCCACAGGGATCTCAACAATTAATTATTTTTGTTCAAACCAATCCAAATTTATGTTATTATTATTGTAAACAAAGTCACAATTATTTTACTTGCAATGGATGTCGAAAAATTTATCAAAGAAAATATGTAATCGCAAAATACATAAAAAATGGTGGCGAAGAGTATATTCAAGCAAATATGAATGAACATATTTGTGAACCACAAAAATATATTTCAACTTTTCTCAATTCTTCGTTATTAAATTGTCCGATCCCAAAACGCAGTTGTGAACCTCAAAAAATTATTTCTTCAACAAGGATGAATCGATCAAAAAATTGGCAAATAATTAATTCTAAAAATTATGAAATTTTTTCAAAAACGAATGGAAAGTCAAAATTGGTTATTTTTGATTCAAATAATTCTAATCGATGCTATAATTATTATTATCAAACCAGGGGAAAAAAATATATTTGTTGTCGATGTGGAAATAAATGGAAGAAACAGATTGCAGCAAGATTTGTAAAAAATAAAGAGAATGGAAAAGAGTGTCTTCGAGCAAACATGAAACATTTTTGTGAATTAGTAGAATATAATATTGATGAAAATTATGAAGCTTTATTCCATCCCAAATTTAATTTAATCCAAAATACTGCTGACTTTTCTCAAACTTTAATTATTTTTGATTCTAATGATCAAAATTTATTTTACAAATTCATTCAAGTTGGAAATGATTCCTTTGCTTGTTTTGGATGTTTATCAATGCAAAAGCGAGTTTCTGCAAAGTTAGAAAATAAATTTGAAGCTGTTGTTCGAATTCGTAGAAATCAGCAACATGTTTGTATTCCTTTTAATTGTATTTAAAAATTAACTTAATTTTCTACCAAAAGCCTGCAACTTTTTTTAAATTTCTTTTTTTCGTCAAAGTATTCATAAATTTATTTTGTTAGATATTTATGGAGTTTTTAAAGAATTTAAATTTTTTCGTTTTTTCTATTTAAATAAACTCAATTATATATATATATTTTTTTAAATTAGACTCTTTTAAAAAACAATATTTAATTTTATAAATTGCCATCGATGTTTGACCATTTGTTTTTTGCAAGGAAAAAAGTGAAAAATAGAAAATTTAATCAATAAAAAGAAAGTTTTTCAAGGATGCATTAATTAAAAACAAAGAGTGAAAAAAACTCTGCAGGAATGTGCAATAAAAAAAATTCATAAATATGGTCAAAGAAAAGACTCTGGCAAAAAAAAGGTTTATTCATTTTGCTCAAAAATGGCTGCTGCTCCAATTATTTATCCTTGCGAAAAATATGAGACTGAAGCGAATAAATTATTTGAAGAAATCGAAAACGCTTCAACTTTGGTAGAGATTCGAAAACTTTTCATAAATTTTGCTAAAGTTTACACTGTTACTCAAGTATTTTGGGATTTATGGATTCGGTGAGACAAGAAAATATTTTAAAAACAATCAAATTTTTTAATTTTAGAAAAGAAAATGTATCAACTTTTTGTGATTACGATGAATCCAAAAAAGAACAAAAATTAATGGAAGTTAAAAATTTGGCAAAAGCGCATTTTTGTTTTGCCAATATTATGGATTTTGATTTAGAAAGTTTTAAAGTAAGAATGTTTGTTTATATCGAAAACTTAAAAACATAATTTTTTTACAGCGAGGAAATTTTGGAAGATCCGTTTTATGGAGAATTTTAAACAATAAAAATGTTCTTTCATTTTAAAATGAATCCAGCAAGCTTTCATTCGATTGCTTTATTTGATTCACAAATGATATACGAGGCCACTGTGAAGTGAAAATGACTGGTTGGTTGATTTTTTAGCTTTTCGCCAAAAACGAAAAAGTCGAAATAGTGGTTCACCTTCCAACATGGATATTAATTATTTTTTTAAGGATTTTTGACATTTTATTGATTCTAGGATAAAAAAGCATGAAAAATCTGATTTTTCCACCCAAAGAACTGGTAAAAAATGGCGGAATATGACTGTTATTGAGATGCTTAAAGTATACCTTCTTTTCAAAATGCATCTCCTCCTCAGGAACTGCAAAATTTTTATGCGTTACCTATCTAGAAATGTTCAGCATGATCGACTTAGTCTAGGATCTTGTCAGAATCTTCAAACGCTCGACCGTTCTCGAGTTATGAATTTTTGAAGTAAAGGTGCGCATGTTGATGCATCTCAAGCCCATTCTTGTGATATAATTATCAAAGGACCACTTGTAAAAATTGTCAAAAACGATAAATTAGATAATATTATAATTATTGGAAACCCTTATTTTTCCCCATAATGAATTGGAAGATGTTAAAGCTTTTTTAGACCAACATTCACGCGAGTTTTTCTTCTTCTTTAACTGTTTTTTGCGGAAAGTTAAACATCTAAAAATATTTAATTTTTTTATAATTGTAAATTTCTTTAATTCCATAAATTATTTTTAGCGCATCCAATTCCACCAAAAATTTTGGCAATTTATAAGAAAAATAAAAAAATGATTGAAAAAATTTTGGTTAAAAATACTGTAATGTTATCAAAGCTTGAATCATCATCAAATAAACATGAAAATGAGAATGTATTATTGGACTTTATCCATTACTAAAATATTGGTGGGAATCATATTTTAAGTATTTGAAACGAACGGAGAAATCCTGGTGTTCCAGTAACTTTGTACCTCATATATGTATACCAAAAAAGTTTAAAAATCTTCCTGTAAAGCATCCGATTGAATTCAAATATAAAAATGAATTAAATGTTGTTGAGAATTTAAAGCTATTAACTCAACGTAATGATAATTATGAATTAAAACAAAGTTTTAGTTTTCCTTCACCAATCATTTATTATATTTATAAATTTGGAAAAGCTTCAAATTTATTCAAACTTATTCAAACTTGTAAAACTTTATATTTCGTCGACAAACCACTTCTTTGTCATAGTCTCAAAATAATTAAAAAACCAATCACTCATCCAACATATATTTCTCGATCTCTGTATATCACTCCACTCCAATCGGATTTCCATGGACTTAATAATTTAACAATTACAAATTCATTGAATATTTATAGTGAAGCCAATCCAGAAATTTGTTCAAAAATTTTGCCGAATATTAAATTAAATATTTCGTGTCTTTTTTTAAACAGTCAAAAATTAACTTTGGCTGAATTTCAAATTTTTGGTAAACAAAATATTAAAGTTTGTAATTTATATGGCGTCGAAATTAATCGAGATGATGGCACTATTTTGGATGTAGCTGATATAATTCATTTATTGCCATTTGTTAAACGTTTAGAGTAAGATTTTTTTACCTAAAGTGGTTTTAGGAGCCATAGTTTAAATTCATTTTATTGACTCTGTTATTTTCAGAATATTCCCAAGGGAAAGATTTAAAACATATGAAACTTCTGAAAAACTTTCAAAGCTTCAAAGAAACGTAAAAATTAACAAATTTTGTATTTATGGTATTAGTATTTTCTTTGATTGCATGCATTTTATTCAATTTTTAAAGGTAAGGTAATTTCGTAGGCAAAAATAATAATGGTGATTTGCCGCAGACGTTGCAAATAATAACAAAATTCAAAACAAAATTATAATAATTTTTTCCAGAACAACGCTAGAAGCAACGCTGTCATAGGAGTTCGATATGCTCAAAATTTTACATATCCACAAAAAGTTGCCTTTAAAGCCACTCTTTTGCGAGCTTTACCCGATATTTTTTTATTATGATTCAATTGTTTATGTTTTAATTGTATTTTATAACTTTTTAAAATAAATTTTGTCAAAAAAATTAGCATTTTGAAGACATTAGCTTTTTATAAACAAAAGTTGTTTCATTTAAAAAAATTAAATTTTATAATTAGCAAGAAACTTGGCCATCGGTGTTTTCTTCTATCCATTTGCAATTGAGACGAGGGAAAATTCCGATTGCTTTCATGCTTATTCTCTCTTTTGGTATTGAATAAACTTTAATATCGGTAATAATTCCAATTTGAATCCATCGATTTTCTCGAATGGCCATCAATGGTCCACCACTATCTCCGGGCAAAACAGAATGATTGATTCCAGAGGTGCAAATAAATGGTTCATCCCTGGTTATAATTTCTCCACTGCTTGGAGAGATACAAGTTTCAGGAGTTTTATATGCTAATGGAGTATCATTCAAAATAAAAGGAGTAAATGATGCAATTTTTTCTTTATCTGAAAGTTTTTTTATTCTAAATTGTGATTCACTACCTTTGATAAAAATTCTTTATGAAATGCAGATATAAGTTTAACTTACCAATTTCACAATCGTCGCATTTTAAATATTTAAAATTATTACCGAAACCAGCGGCAGTTAAAATTTCATTTTTATTTGGGAGAATGCTTCCATTCAAACAAATTGGTTGAACATCTTTGGAAAAAGTTAAGGTTTCAGAAAGCTAAAATCAACTTTTTTTTATATTTCAAAGCACAAAATAAAACTTACTTCAATCAAAGCAACATCATTTTTTATAAATAATTCAAAATCCTTGTGAACTATCCAATTTTTAGCATCTACTGCTTTTTGCAATGTTTGATTGACCGAGCCATAATAAACTATAAAACTCGAAAACTATTTTTCCTTATTCTTTAAATTTTTAAAATATTCTTTTACCTTTAACATTGCTGTCGTTGCTTGAAAAACAATGAGCAGCAGTTAAAATCCATTTATTACTTATGATACTTCCAGTGCAGCCTATATTTGTATCCACCCAAACTATCCATGGCCAATCACCCTCAGAAGCTTCTTCACCACCAAAGCTCTGAATAATTAAAATTTTAAATAAAAAATATACGATTTTATTGTAAACATACCCGATTGGGATTATAAATTTTGTATCGTTCAAGCGAGGGAGAAATCCCACAACTTTCAAAATTATCTCCGCCAATAATTGAAGATACCGAAATCGAAAACAAAATTAATTTAAGAAACATTGTTTTTCTGTTGCCTTTTTTGATTCAAAATAAAACAGCAACTATTCTTCCAGAATTTTTGTTGAAAATTATCTTTTTAAACGTTTTGAAACATGAAAGGTTGATTCATTTTCTAATAAAACAATGACCGGTTTTTAGACATTAATCAACTGATATTGTGGCGAATTTAACAACAAATTTTCTTTCTTTTTTGTATCTCAACAAATTTCAATGTCTTTAGCTTTGGGAGTTATCACCAAGAAATAAGCTTAAGTTGCATTTATATTTATCAAAAATTATTTTTTGTATGATTAACAAAGCTTTTATTTCGTTGACAAAATTAAATTTTATATGTAATTAGCAAGTAACTTCGCCATTTGTATTTTCTTGAATCCATTTGCAATTTAGACGTGGATTAATTCCAATGGATTTCATGCTAATTCTTTCAGCTTTAATGGGAGAAGGAAAAAATTCAACAAAAATTCCAATTTGAACCCAACGATTTTCTCGAATGGCCATCAAAGGTCCTCCACTATCTCCTGGCAAAGGAGAATGGTTAATTCCATCAGTGCAAATGAATGGATCTTCTCTGGTATATACTTTTCCATTATAAATACATTTTTCTGGGGTCTGATATGATAATGGAGTATCTTGCAAAATTTGGTGACTGTATGTTACCATATCTTTCATCTCTGGAAAAAAACCTTGGATGTAAGGTTCATAACTAAAGAGGGGAAGGAAAAAACAATGTTTCTCTGGAAACTCACCAATAACACAATCTTCACATTTCAAATATTTTAAATCTAATCCAAATCCAGCGGCAGTTAAAATTTCATTTTCGTATGGTTCGATGGAACCATTCAAACAAATAGGTTGGACATCTTTGGAATAAGTTAAAGGTTCAGGAAGCTAAAAGAAAACCTTCAGAAAAAAATAATAATGGATAATAGCTAAAACTTGCTTCAATCAAAGCAACATCATTTTTAACTTCAATAACATAATCTTCATGAATGATCCAATTTTCAGGTGTAACAGCTTTTTGTAAATCTTTATTAACTGAACCATAATAAACTAAAACCCAAAAAAAAGGTATAATCTTGGTTTAAAGAAACGAAAAAGTATTTGCACCTTTAACAGAAAATCGATCTTCCAAACAATGAGCAGCAGTTAAAATCCATTTATTGCTAATTATGCTGCCAGTGCATGACATAATACTAAAATCATTTTGGGCAACCACTCGAACAATCCATGGCCAATCACCTTCGGATGCTTCTGTGCCACCAAAAATCTAAGAGTTTAAATAGTTAAAATAGTTGCACACGATGGTGATTCACAAACTTACTCGATTGGGATTATAAACTTTGTATCGATCAAGTGAAGGAGAAATCCCGCAAGTTTTCAAATTATTACTTCCGCCAATAATCAAAGATGTTGAAAAAGTTAAAAACAAAATTAATTGAAGAAACATTGCTTCTTCACTTTCTTAGTTTGCTTCAAAAATAAAGAAAAACACTTTTTCAAGAAACAATGTGTTTTAAAAAAAATCAAAAACGAGTCATCAAAAAAAAACCTGAAGCATCATTGTTTTTGTGAGAAAGAAAAATATAAAAAAAAATGATGATGCCTTTTTTCTATTTGAATCATAAACTATTTATTAATGAAATATGTATCATAAAAAATCAGAAATATTAGAAGCCTACAAATTTATCGAAAACAAATTTTAAAAATCCCGTATTTTTTCGAAATGAATTCATTCTTACAACGACTGTATTTTTGCATTCGCTGCTTTTCACTCTTTCAAACTTTTTCTTTCATTTTTTCAATCATTCATTCTTCAACTTTTTCCCATGTGAAAGTTTGACGTCGACGTATCGTATTACTTTGTTGCGTTATTTTTCGAAAGTGTTTGTTATTTTTGTATGTTATTTTTTCATTTTTAGATCCTTCGCAAGATGATCATTCTCAATCATAGCATTTTGGAAGAAGTTTTCATCGAAAGTATCAAAGAAAGGAATATCGTCAAACCTCTTGGAAATTTTATGCTCAATGGTAAAGAAAACTTTGATGTGGCTTTGAAATACTTCTCAAAATCTGTTTCTGTCAAAGCTAAAGCTGATCACATGATTGTTACCGTTAGAAAGGTTTGTTTCATTTTCTATTCTTTAGTTATACATACTAATGCTTTTGCTTTTTTAGTTCAAACAGATTAAAAGCTATAAGCTTCCATATAACTTTGTTCTGATTAAACCTCTCTTATCTGTTATTGGTCCAGCTATCAGTGATCTCGTTATTGCCGAAGTTCCAACTAACCTTGATGCTGATGGCGCTGCTAACCCCATCGATTATTTGGTTCAAATAGGTTAGTTTTTGTATTGTCTTATCTTTTTACTTATGTAACATGTGATCGTTTAGGATTGAACAAGGTTACTATTCATGATGTTCTATTTGCAAAGCATATCTATGCTTTGAAGAAATGTAACAATGTTGAAAAGATCGAACTTAATGGATGGTTTGTACATAAACTTGTAAGTTTACTTGTTGCTTATACTCTTTGTACTGGCTTTGTTGTTTGATCAGTTCTTATATGTTTCTGAAGTTTATTCTTAAAGGCTTTAGTAGTTGCTTAAGATACTGCAACAGGTTTAGTTTATGATTAAGCTCTTCGTATACACATTTTTGCAATCATACTAATTCCTTCCGTTTTAGAACTTGAGCTGTATTCCTGATTCATGCCGTGAACTCAAACTTGGCCATGTTGATTTTGCTGATCTCGTCACTACTAGAAAGTTAGTTTTACATACTTTATGGCTATAATGGTATCACATTCTCCTTTTTCTAGAGTCGCTCTTAAATCTGTTAGAAAGTTGGAAATTTTTGGATTCTTCAACGTTGCAACTTTTGGTCCTAACTCTCGTCAAGCTTTGATGAACTTTATATGTGAAAGCTTTCCAAATCTTCAAGTATTAAACGTTTCATTTTACTTACCTCTTTACAATACACAAATTACTCAATTTGCTTCAAGTGTAAAGAGAATGAAAATGGATGTTTTCAAGAAGATTTCGGATTCAAAGATTCATGGAAGCATCAAGTTTGTTGGGATCGAAAATGAAAGTGTTTATAATTCTGTATGTGATTTTTTCTCAACCTTTGTGTATCATCATCCCTCTTTCATTTTCAGGTTGCTTTTATCCTTCGTCTAAGCGAACACACCGCATTCAATAATTTCAAAAAAAGAATTGTTACAAAATTTCAACTTTCTCCTGATTTAGAACTTCAATTTGTGTTTGGTTTTGGCCGCCTTTGGATTGATTGCTATGAAGATGAATATGGAAGCTATTTTAATAATATGTTTGATAGCAACAGTGACTCCTCTGATAATGAAGACGTTGATATGACTGATCTAGATGTTTAATAATTTATTTGTTGGTTATCCTATGTTTTAATCATGTTTTACTGTTGCGTTTAATAAAATTTTAATATTATTCTTATGTGTGTCACAAAAGGTTTTTTCTTATTGCTATGATGAAAAAAGGCGGAAGATATTTGGTTCCATAGTTTGTGCTTAACTATTGTTTTTGAGTGGCACGGTCATTTACAATCGAGTGAAAATTCATTATGGTTTATATAGGATTTAGTGGATCACTGGAGAGATGAATCTGCGAAACTACCTGCTGGTGCTTTTATGTATGAGTATCTTTAGCTGAGCATTTATGTATGTGTTGTTTATGTTGGTGCTTTGCTTGGTAATAATGATGGTTTAATGCCATGTGTTCCTGATGTATGTGTAGCTAGCAGTAATAAATGGATATCAGAATAACACGATAGAATAACTTAGTTACTGCAGCGATTTATGTCAAATGCCGCCTTCACAACGGACTAATCTCATCTAAATTTGATAACGAATTCTGCTTAAAAACTTAGCGCAAAGAGGTTCTCCAAGAAAGCTATGATCCTTGAAGTTTCAGACATAACAATATTAAGATAAAATACATATTTATTTAACATCCTACATCACAAACGATTGTGAAAGTACAAAAAAAACATAAACTAAGAATAAAAAGTGTTTTAGCAGCTACCATTTCCAAGGATCGTCGACATTCGATGGCATACTTTTGATTCGTTCAGAAAACATTCGACTATGTCCTTTCATCATTTCACGTTTGAAGATACAATTTTGTTCATAGCACCAACCTGAAAAAAGGAAGTTGTAAACACAAGTTTAAAAAGAAAGAACAATGCCAAAGATGATAACAAGTAACCACTTTTTTGGTACCAAGAAGTTTGAATTTGATTGAGCTATTCTTGTGACGTTTTTAAAAAGGAATATATAAAACTTACCAAGATAAGCAACAAGTGGCCAAGCCAATCTGTGTGGTGTAACGGATTTTCTAATAGCATACGACCAAGTAAAAGTTCCCATGATTACTAAAAATAAACAAATTAACAATAATAAGCATAATATAATATCAATAAACTAACCTTTTGTTGTTGTTTTGAAGGTGGAATACCAATAGTTCGTTGAGGTCCGAGGATTTCGTCTAAAACAGAGACTTTCTCACCGTTCTTCCACTGACGGGTGTGATTCCAATCAAGAAAACAGATAGTTCCAGCAATCGTAGGATAAATCCAAATAGCTACTTGCTTACGAATATGATAGAATGCCGAACGTTCAACAACCATAAAATAGATAGAGAATAAATTGATTTTTGAGAAGCAAAAAAATATGTTTGTCAAAGAGAACAAACAGACGCACGCAAGAACTATTTTTTTGAAATGAAAAAAAAAGCGATGTTTTGTTTTATGCTATTTGGTTGCAAAAAGCCAAAAATGTGTGTGATTCAAAAAAAATTAGAGGAAATGCAAAAAAAATTTTTTTGGTTGATTTGTGTGGATTCCAAAAAAGTTTTTCCAATCACAAAAAAAAGTTAATAATTAAAAAATCACAGAAGAAAATTTCTTTTGATTAATTACAAACTAAAGCTAATAAAGAAACAAAACTAAAAAGGAAAAGAGTGGCTCTTCTATGAATTTTGTTGTTTATGGTTTGTCCATTTCGGTCGTTGTTGTTGATCGTAAACAAACAAAATTTGGATTAATTAAGCTTCCAAGAGGAAATTTTGGGCGAATTCTATGGATTTCTTTATTGCTTAATTTTCCTTACATAACAAATTCTAAAACCAAAATACCGTTGTCCTTTTATTGATCTTTTTATGTCATAAAACCGAAATCGACGTTAAATTACTTTTAAACCAAATCTCTCATTAAATTTAATAACAACCATAAAGTTTGGAAGTTTGGCTTGGCGCCTACAGACTACTTATTAATGCTTTTATCCATTTCAGTTTTGTGACATATCTTTAATTTTTATATACTTACTTCAATGACCTTTATAGTGTCTAAGAAAAAAGAAGTAAGTAGGAGAATGACATTATTTTTTATAAGTTAGAGTCATACCTACTACTTAAAAAAAAAAAAAAAAAGGCGTTCGTTAACTGTCACTCATATTTTTTTTATGTTGCTTTTTTATTTCTTTCACTCTTATATTTTTATTAAATTAATTTTACCTGAAGATAAAAAGGGAGCTGCTTCGTCTGCTTCGTATTAACTCCAGATAATCTCAATAATTTCTAACCTCTAAAATTAAAAAAACCTTAATAATTTTAAGTTTAACTTTTTTAAATCAGAAGAATTTCTTTATTTAAAAATAGAAAAATAAAATGGAATAAAAAAATAAGATAATTTTTTTGTGGATAAAAACATTTTTTTGACGGATTTTTTGCAAGTTTTTGTTATGTTTTCTCCAAATTATTACTTTCATTTATACATTATTGTTATATGTTTACAATGGATGAGTATTATTGGAAATGGATTTATTATTATTGTATTTTTAACGTAAGTTCTAAAAAAAAATAAAGAAGCAACTAAAATAAAATAAAAAAATCGAAATTATTAAAACAAAATCAACTTTTTTTTATTTTTTATGAAAGTTTTATTTTTTTCAGAAATAGCAAGCTAAAATCAAACAAAAGTTTATATTTAGTTCCTGTTTTATGTGTCACAAATACCCTATTTTCGTTATCAGGTAAGTGTCAAGAAAATTAATTAATTAATTACCAAATCCAAATATAAAAATAAATAAAAATGTATTTTGTTTCAGCTTTGCCATTTACAATATATTTATTAATTTTGGCTAAAACAAATAATATGAATTTTCATACACCTCAAATGGTTCTTGCAAATACACCAATTATGATTGATTTTAAATTAAATTTAATTATAACTATCATGATTGCTATTGATAGAGTTCAAGTAAGTAGGAAAAAAAGGGTCTGAGAACGAAAAGAAATTTTTTATTCGTGACTTACAATGGCCATGATTAAATTTAAAACAATTTTTCCATAATTTTATTGAAACAATTAAAAACATGATTGCTCCAATGAGAGAAATTAATCGACAAATATACATTCCAATTTCTTCACTACAAAGTGCCACGGTTCCAATGCTAATTCCACCCAAAATTGCGATGTAAAAAATAAACCATTTTGTTAAATTTGTAATTTTACCACAAAAAAACATCTTTCTTTATTTTTTTTATGAATGAAAAATTGCATTTAGATTTTTGATTTTTATAGCATACATGGTTGCGCTTCTCAAAGATTACAACACATTGTTTTTTTTTATATGTGTGACGCATAAAAAATAGTTATGATTAATTGAAAACAAAAAACAATTAAAACTATTTTTCTGCAAGTTTTTAAATTCTTTGTTAATTTCGAAATTTCTTTCATTAAACCTTTTTTCATAACAGATTGTGCAAGACAATTTTTCTCTTTTGCTTTGTAAAAAAAAATATTAAGCAAATTTTTAGAATTAAGAAGGCTTTTAAAAGTAACAACATTTTTTACAACAGATGTTTTTTAAAAGTTTAACTAATAATTGATATGCTTCGAGATGGTCGTCTGGGTCTTCCCACTTGTTGCGAGGCTAATGTTGAACTTGGAGGTTGGTGTGGCGCTACTAAAGCAGTGTTGTTGCTTAGCTTCATTAAATAAAGTAAGCTTTTGAACCAACGAATTAGGGTTTGACGATATGGAGTTATAACAATCATAATAATTATTGAATTTGCAAATGAATGAAATGCAATAATTGGAATGAAAAAGTTTGAAACAACTAAAGAAAAAATTTTTGTAAATTTCGATGATATCGTAGACTTCTCTCATTGAAGAAACAAACTACGATGGGTTTGAATTAGATTTTTTCTCTTCAAAAACAAAATATATTTTTTTCAACCTTCGTTTTAAAACTTTTCGATAAGGTTTGATTGAAAACATAATGGTCATTATTAAAGTTCACAAAAATGAAGGACAAAATTCGAAAGACTATTTGAATTGCAGCTAAAAAAATTTATTTGATGTACGTCTTTACTTTTTCATTTGATATTTAATTTTTGCATTTGTTGAAAGAAAAAAAATTTGTGTAAGAAAAAAAAAACGCAGAGATGTAAATGTTTTTTTATTTTGAATCCGGACTTGTGAGAAAAAAGACAATTTTTTCAGCGCTGCTTTTTTTTTCTTCAAAAAGCATTATCGCATCTTTTTTTAATGTCGAAACTTTTTGTAAAAAAAATACTTTAACCTGCTATTTTTCCCACTTTTTTTGTTTGAATATTTTAACATTTTTTCCTTTTTTCCTTTTTTTATTGAAGTTTAAAGTAATAATAAATATTTGATAGTGCCGGATTTTTATTTAATCTACCAAAATTCGCCTATAAAATTTCAAATTAAACATTGTTTTTTTTGGTCCGTGAAAATTATGTAAAATAAAAAAGTTGCTGAAATGGAAAAAAATTATGATCAGGAAGAAAATATTAGATATAAACAGGATAAAAAAGAAGTACACACCGCTCGAAAAAAGAAGCCAATAGTTTATATGATTCTTTTTCAATGTTAATTAAATTCGTGAAAAAAAATATACAAAATTTTGCTTTTTTGGATCATAAAAAATGTGAAGTAATTGAATTTTTTTGAGCAAAATTTTTATTTATTCTTTGACCGGCTTTGTCTATTTATTTAACTAAAAATTTATTCGATATACACTTTTTTTGCATTTTTTCAACTTTGTATTGAATTTACACGAATGTTAACAATTTTTCACAAAAAGATGCGTAAAATGTTTTTTTTACATCTCTTTTTACATAAACAAAAAATTATTTTAGCGCTTTTTTATTCAATGATTTATTCAAATTTCTTATATCAACCAATGCCTTTTCATCACAAAAGCTTGCAAATATTCAAAAAAAAGGTTAAACTTACAAAATTTTTTATTAAATTGATTTACGAATTTATTGAACCTCTTTTTTAAAGTACTTTGCTTGCCATAATAATCTGAATTTCAAAATGAAAACGCCTATGCTTAAAAAAAACTGTCAGCTGAACAAAGAATACAACAAGCACGAAGATGAATCATGATAAACTAATTAACGCACAACAAGCAGGATCATTAGAGCATTGCTGATAAGAATAAAGAATACCATGATGCACTCCAGTGTCTTTACTATCGTTTTAACAATGTCTTATCGTAAGCTGGGAAAATAACCCTTTTCTATTTTTTAAGGATAGGTTTATGATTGTTGCTGATGTTTAATCTAACAATTAGCGGTCCGAGTGGAAGAAAATGTAAAGTGAAAAAATTAATTTTGTGTTTCGTCGCTCTGAAAAAATGATAAGAGTGAATAGAAATTAAGAAAAATGATAACGATGGACTATCCTTGTTCCAAAGCATAGCAGTTATTTGGTAATCTGCTTCATAGGTGGAGAGAGAATACACTTCACAGCGTTTATGATAACCAACCTTTGGCCTTCCTTTTCATTTAAAAATTATTCTGTTTAAAAGGGGAGCGAAAATGTACAAAAAATTATATTTGCTTTTATTTCTTTTGAAGAAGGATGCGAAACCTTCAACTGATATTGGTCCTTCTGCTGTTCAGGTAGACGACTTTCAGTGGCTAAAATTTCACATATTATAATAATATTTTAGTCTTGCTGCTTATGCGGTTAATCAATGTCATACTCTTGATTGTCAAGCTGAACGCCGTCAAGCATTTGTAACAAAAGGATATGAGCATGAAGTTTCAAAATATAAAAAAATGGTTCAACAATCTGGTTGCTCAGTCTGTAATATTGATGGTAACACTCCATGTTTTAATAACGGCACTTGTATCGTTACTTCACCATATAATTACACGTAAGAAAGCACAAACAAACAAATCAAAATTTAAAAGCAAATTGTTTTTTTTCTTTTTCAGATGTGACTGCCCTGATAATACTGTTGGAGATCATTGTGAAACTATACTCTCTTGCGATAACAGTAATCCATGTGGAAAAAATGCTGAATGTTATGTTATTCATCACAAAAAACTTTGTCAATGCTTACCAGGTAAATATTAAACCTAATAAACTGAACTATTGGCATGCTCTCGATGGCTTTGGATCATTTTAGTATAACAATAAAACAAAAAAAAACAAATATTTAGGTTACACCGGAAATCCCAACGATGCTTGTACGCTACGAACCAAAAAAGCTAGCCTTGTTACAGACCCACATTATACAACTTTTGATGGTACCATATTTGATTATATGGGAACCTGCCCTTATTATGTCATGAAGGCTTGTAACTCTTCTTTTGATTTTAGTATTATATCTACTAGCTACCTTCTACCCGGAGAGACCACATAGTAAGTTAGCAATTGTCAAAGAACAGTCGTGATAAAAACAATATTTTTTAGCAAAACCTATGCCAAAGATATGACTTTCAAGACTCAAGGACATGAATTCCGTGTTGATAATTATTTAAAATATTACATCGATGGTGTCGTTTTAGCTTATCCTAATTACTGGCCAAATCAAATAGACCCAAAAATAATAGCTACCAAACCGGGTGATACAGTTATTATTAACGATACTGTAACCCAAGCTATTATAACCTTCAGCCAAGCCGCTACCCAAAATCCATATGCTTTAACCGTTGAAGTACCTTTAACTCCCTTATTTTATGGCTCAAATGTAATGTGCGGAATATTTGGAAGTATTGATGATAACTGCTTCAATGATATTCAAGCTAGTAATGGTAGTGTATACCAAACAACAAACTGCACGTTTCCATTCGGTTATGTTAATGCCACCGTTGCGGCTTATGCAGACACATGGGTTACCAATAGTACAACCGATAACTGTATCGAAGGTGCTGTAATAGGTAATATTACAAATTGTGTAAGTATAAACTTTTTATAACTAACAAGCAGCAAATGGCATTGCTTTCCGCGAAAAAAGAAAAAGAGATATCCCTCAACGTTACTCGAGCATTTGCTCGCCTTAAACAGCAGCAAAAGATTAATACAAAACTTACTTTAGAACATTACTCTTGCCCAACAACAATGCGATCTCATCCGACAAGCTATCGATGGTCTTGGACCTTTTGGAGGATGCCAAGCTATGGGCCATGACGTCGTTGACAAATATTACCACGATTGTACTTTTGATATGTGCAATAACAAACCTCAATGTGGCTCTTTGGATATCTTTGCTAAACTTTGCGTCAACAGTTTATTTTCTGTGAACATCGATAATTGGCGCACTACAACTTTTTGTCCATACATGTGTCCACCGTATTCCCGATATAGTATGAAGACATCGACATGCCAAAATAGTTGCGCTGATCCTAATTACAGTAACTCTAGTACTTGCCACGAAGCTTATCAAGAAGGATGTATTTGTAATCCTGGATATTATTTTGATTCTAATGGCGACTTGGAAGGTTTTAGTTTTGTTTGTCGACCTTTGGATGAATGCGGCTGTGTTGATGTTAACGGAAATTATTATCAACGTGAGTTTAGAATTTACTTTACTTCTTTGACATAGTAAGGGTTTCAGCAAGCACCCATTGGCTTGACCCCAACTGTACTGTAGCTTCCCAATGTCTAGATGGACAACTTAGCTCCGAGCCAGTGGACTGCTCGACTAGCGGTGAATGCATCCTTGACGGTGGAAACCCAACTTGTCAATGCTCGTTTGGTTATAGCGGTAATGGCTTCAACTGCACTGATATCAATGAGTGTTCCGATACAACTGTATGCAACGCGAATCTCAATCAAGGCATCTGTAACAATCTACCAGGAACTTACAACTGCACTTGTTTAGCACCGTACACTGGCTCCGAGTGTAGTGAATATTTACCTAGCCGACATTGTGCCGATTTGCAAATTTTCCATCAAGTAAATGAGAGTGGAGCTTACAGTGTTACCATTGGTGCTGATTATAATCATGGATTTACTAGTGATCAACTAACATGGACTCTCGTTTATTGTGACATGGAAAGTCTTGGTGGTGGTTGGACTCTTATGACGCATGGAAATATTAGTGAAGGCAAGACTTATCCAGAATATGTCCAAGGCTTTGGAGATCCATCAAGTGAAAAGGTTTGGCTAGGCTTGGAAAACATTCATGCTATGACGCAATCGCCTACTTCTTTGCGCGTTATCGTCGAAAGCTGCCCTATAAATAATAAACCTAACGAAGACTGCACTTATGATTACTTCAGCGTCAAGAATTCCACCAGCCAATACGCTGTTTTTATCAACAGCACATGTAAAAATAATACTAACACTTTGTCAAGTGAAGGATGGATTACATGGGATCTTACTCAACTTGGCCCTAGCTTTGTCAATTTTGATATGAATGATAACAATAGTTGCAGTGACATGTACTACAATACAGGATGGTGGTACAATAATGTCAGTCGCAGCAACAAATGCGGTTATGCTAATCTTAATGGTTTACATTTTGTTTGCGGTGATGACATTGCTCCGTATCAAGGATCATATCTCGCTTGGGGCAATCTTCCAGTCAAAGATGCTTATATGTATTTGCGGCCCAAAGATTATCCGCATTATGATTTGAAATATAATCCATGATGATCTTCAACCCAAAGAATAATTTTTACTATTGCAAACTTTGATTATTATTGTTTTAAATTAAACACGTTTTTAAAAATCTTATAAATTAATTGAAATCCTTCGAATAGTTAACAATTTAATTTGATCGTCTAATAATAAACAATTGGGCAGCACAGCTTTTAAAAAAATGCTAAAACTTGAAACTGGCGTGTTACAACAAATCAAAGAAACATAAGCTAAATTTCGCTGCTTTTGCATTTGTTGGAACAAAACAAAAATTCAGAGATGTAAATTTTTTTTATTTTGAATCCGGATTTGTGAAAAAAAATACATTTTTTTCAGCGCTACCTTTTTTTCAAAAATCATTATGGCGTCTTTTTTTTTTCGTGACTTTTTGTAAAATGAAAAAAAAACACTTTAGCTTTAGTTTCCACCTTTTTTGGTTTTGAATATTTTTACACTTTTTTCCTTTTTTTTATTGAAGTTTAAAGTAATAATAAATATATGATAGTGCCGGATTTTTATTTAATCTACCAAAATTCGTGTATAAAATCTCAAATTAAACATTATTTATGTGTGGTGAATGAAAAGTGTTGACATTTATAAAAAAAAAATGATGATGAAAAAACAAAACAAAAAATAAACAGGATAAAAAAAAGGTACCCTCTTGAAAAAAGAAGCCAATAGTTAATAAAATTCTTTTTTCGATGTAAATCTAATTTATGGAAAAAACTATACAAAAATTTGCTTTTTTGGTTCATAAAAAATGAGAACTAATTTTATTTTATTAAGCAAAATTTTTAGTTATTCTTTGAATGTCAGAAAACGTGGTCACGGTAACGGGAGCAGTGTTCTTAACTCCTCTCATTCCCACTCACTTTTCCATTGTCGAGAGCATGCAATACACAAATTTTTTTTACTTCAACAATTCATAAAGCAAAGATTGAAAATTGTTGCCTTTTAAATTTTACTATTTTCATATTTCTCATGTGCTGAAATTTTGCGTTTAGTTTGATTCCTTCCTTGTTTGTTGGGCGACTTGCTTATTAAATTAAATTTAACAACCAAGTAATTTTCTAGTGTGTGGAGCAAGGTTGGCAACAACTAAACATTTATTTTTAGTTGCAAATTAAATATAAAATAAAAATGAAAAAGGAAAAAATGTATATTATCAAATATTATATTTCCTTCCGTAAACAAAATTTTTCATTTCCATTTTTACTTAAATTTTCCAAGTTGTCGTCGTCATGTCCAACTCTACAGAATCGACGACAACTTCCGAGAAAATTACCATGGAAGACACAATTATCTCAATTATGCAATCCATAAGCATTGGAGCCGGTTATACTCTTGCAGCGACTTCATTTACTTTTGTAATATTTCTAATTTCGGAATTTTTAAAGAAAAATTCAAAAAATAAATCTCCATATTTTGCCATTTATGCAATTACTTGTATGGAACCTGTTTTAACCGTATCCGCTTTCATTTTAATGAGATTTATTTTTCCTCTTCTCAAAGATTACAACACATTGTTTTTTTTTATATGTGTGACGCATAAAAAATAGTTATGATTAATTGAAAACAAAAAACAATTAAAACTATTTTTCTGCAAGTTTTTAAATTCTTTGTTAATTTCGAAATTTCTTTCATTAAACCTTTTTTCATAACAGATTGTGCAAGACAATTTTTCTCTTTTGCTTTGTAAAAAAAAATATTAAGCAAATTTTTAGAATTAAGAAGGCTTTTAAAAGTAACAACATTTTTTACAACAGATGTTTTTTAAAAGTTTAACTAATAATTGATATGCTTCGAGATGGTCGTCTGGGTCTTCCCACTTGTTGCGAGGCTAATGTTGAACTTGGAGGTTGGTGTGGCGCTACTAAAGCAGTGTTGTTGCTTAGCTTCATTAAATAAAGTAAGCTTTTGAACCAACGAATTAGGGTTTGACGATATGGAGTTATAACAATCATAATAATTATTGAATTTGCAAATGAATGAAATGCAATAATTGGAATGAAAAAGTTTGAAACAACTAAAGAAAAAATTTTTGTAAATTTCGATGATATCGTAGACTTCTCTCATTGAAGAAACAAACTACGATGGGTTTGAATTAGATTTTTTCTCTTCAAAAACAAAATATATTTTTTTCAACCTTCGTTTTAAAACTTTTCGATAAGGTTTGATTGAAAACATAATGGTCATTATTAAAGTTCACAAAAATGAAGGACAAAATTCGAAAGACTATTTGAATTGCAGCTAAAAAAATTTATTTGATGTACGTCTTTACTTTTTCATTTGATATTTAATTTTTGCATTTGTTGAAAGAAAAAAAATTTGTGTAAGAAAAAAAAAACGCAGAGATGTAAATGTTTTTTTATTTTGAATCCGGACTTGTGAGAAAAAAGACAATTTTTTCAGCGCTGCTTTTTTTTTCTTCAAAAAGCATTATCGCATCTTTTTTTAATGTCGAAACTTTTTGTAAAAAAAATACTTTAACCTGCTATTTTTCCCACTTTTTTTGTTTGAATATTTTAACATTTTTTCCTTTTTTCCTTTTTTTATTGAAGTTTAAAGTAATAATAAATATTTGATAGTGCCGGATTTTTATTTAATCTACCAAAATTCGCCTATAAAATTTCAAATTAAACATTGTTTTTTTTGGTCCGTGAAAATTATGTAAAATAAAAAAGTTGCTGAAATGGAAAAAAATTATGATCAGGAAGAAAATATTAGATATAAACAGGATAAAAAAGAAGTACACACCGCTCGAAAAAAGAAGCCAATAGTTTATATGATTCTTTTTCAATGTTAATTAAATTCGTGAAAAAAAATATACAAAATTTTGCTTTTTTGGATCATAAAAAATGTGAAGTAATTGAATTTTTTTGAGCAAAATTTTTATTTATTCTTTGACCGGCTTTGTCTATTTATTTAACTAAAAATTTATTCGATATACACTTTTTTTGCATTTTTTCAACTTTGTATTGAATTTACACGAATGTTAACAATTTTTCACAAAAAGATGCGTAAAATGTTTTTTTTACATCTCTTTTTACATAAACAAAAAATTATTTTAGCGCTTTTTTATTCAATGATTTATTCAAATTTCTTATATCAACCAATGCCTTTTCATCACAAAAGCTTGCAAATATTCAAAAAAAAGGTTAAACTTACAAAATTTTTTATTAAATTGATTTACGAATTTATTGAACCTCTTTTTTAAAGTACTTTGCTTGCCATAATAATCTGAATTTCAAAATGAAAACGCCTATGCTTAAAAAAAACTGTCAGCTGAACAAAGAATACAACAAGCACGAAGATGAATCATGATAAACTAATTAACGCACAACAAGCAGGATCATTAGAGCATTGCTGATAAGAATAAAGAATACCATGATGCACTCCAGTGTCTTTACTATCGTTTTAACAATGTCTTATCGTAAGCTGGGAAAATAACCCTTTTCTATTTTTTAAGGATAGGTTTATGATTGTTGCTGATGTTTAATCTAACAATTAGCGGTCCGAGTGGAAGAAAATGTAAAGTGAAAAAATTAATTTTGTGTTTCGTCGCTCTGAAAAAATGATAAGAGTGAATAGAAATTAAGAAAAATGATAACGATGGACTATCCTTGTTCCAAAGCATAGCAGTTATTTGGTAATCTGCTTCATAGGTGGAGAGAGAATACACTTCACAGCGTTTATGATAACCAACCTTTGGCCTTCCTTTTCATTTAAAAATTATTCTGTTTAAAAGGGGAGCGAAAATGTACAAAAAATTATATTTGCTTTTATTTCTTTTGAAGAAGGATGCGAAACCTTCAACTGATATTGGTCCTTCTGCTGTTCAGGTAGACGACTTTCAGTGGCTAAAATTTCACATATTATAATAATATTTTAGTCTTGCTGCTTATGCGGTTAATCAATGTCATACTCTTGATTGTCAAGCTGAACGCCGTCAAGCATTTGTAACAAAAGGATATGAGCATGAAGTTTCAAAATATAAAAAAATGGTTCAACAATCTGGTTGCTCAGTCTGTAATATTGATGGTAACACTCCATGTTTTAATAACGGCACTTGTATCGTTACTTCACCATATAATTACACGTAAGAAAGCACAAACAAACAAATCAAAATTTAAAAGCAAATTGTTTTTTTTCTTTTTCAGATGTGACTGCCCTGATAATACTGTTGGAGATCATTGTGAAACTATACTCTCTTGCGATAACAGTAATCCATGTGGAAAAAATGCTGAATGTTATGTTATTCATCACAAAAAACTTTGTCAATGCTTACCAGGTAAATATTAAACCTAATAAACTGAACTATTGGCATGCTCTCGATGGCTTTGGATCATTTTAGTATAACAATAAAACAAAAAAAAACAAATATTTAGGTTACACCGGAAATCCCAACGATGCTTGTACGCTACGAACCAAAAAAGCTAGCCTTGTTACAGACCCACATTATACAACTTTTGATGGTACCATATTTGATTATATGGGAACCTGCCCTTATTATGTCATGAAGGCTTGTAACTCTTCTTTTGATTTTAGTATTATATCTACTAGCTACCTTCTACCCGGAGAGACCACATAGTAAGTTAGCAATTGTCAAAGAACAGTCGTGATAAAAACAATATTTTTTAGCAAAACCTATGCCAAAGATATGACTTTCAAGACTCAAGGACATGAATTCCGTGTTGATAATTATTTAAAATATTACATCGATGGTGTCGTTTTAGCTTATCCTAATTACTGGCCAAATCAAATAGACCCAAAAATAATAGCTACCAAACCGGGTGATACAGTTATTATTAACGATACTGTAACCCAAGCTATTATAACCTTCAGCCAAGCCGCTACCCAAAATCCATATGCTTTAACCGTTGAAGTACCTTTAACTCCCTTATTTTATGGCTCAAATGTAATGTGCGGAATATTTGGAAGTATTGATGATAACTGCTTCAATGATATTCAAGCTAGTAATGGTAGTGTATACCAAACAACAAACTGCACGTTTCCATTCGGTTATGTTAATGCCACCGTTGCGGCTTATGCAGACACATGGGTTACCAATAGTACAACCGATAACTGTATCGAAGGTGCTGTAATAGGTAATATTACAAATTGTGTAAGTATAAACTTTTTATAACTAACAAGCAGCAAATGGCATTGCTTTCCGCGAAAAAAGAAAAAGAGATATCCCTCAACGTTACTCGAGCATTTGCTCGCCTTAAACAGCAGCAAAAGATTAATACAAAACTTACTTTAGAACATTACTCTTGCCCAACAACAATGCGATCTCATCCGACAAGCTATCGATGGTCTTGGACCTTTTGGAGGATGCCAAGCTATGGGCCATGACGTCGTTGACAAATATTACCACGATTGTACTTTTGATATGTGCAATAACAAACCTCAATGTGGCTCTTTGGATATCTTTGCTAAACTTTGCGTCAACAGTTTATTTTCTGTGAACATCGATAATTGGCGCACTACAACTTTTTGTCCATACATGTGTCCACCGTATTCCCGATATAGTATGAAGACATCGACATGCCAAAATAGTTGCGCTGATCCTAATTACAGTAACTCTAGTACTTGCCACGAAGCTTATCAAGAAGGATGTATTTGTAATCCTGGATATTATTTTGATTCTAATGGCGACTTGGAAGGTTTTAGTTTTGTTTGTCGACCTTTGGATGAATGCGGCTGTGTTGATGTTAACGGAAATTATTATCAACGTGAGTTTAGAATTTACTTTACTTCTTTGACATAGTAAGGGTTTCAGCAAGCACCCATTGGCTTGACCCCAACTGTACTGTAGCTTCCCAATGTCTAGATGGACAACTTAGCTCCGAGCCAGTGGACTGCTCGACTAGCGGTGAATGCATCCTTGACGGTGGAAACCCAACTTGTCAATGCTCGTTTGGTTATAGCGGTAATGGCTTCAACTGCACTGATATCAATGAGTGTTCCGATACAACTGTATGCAACGCGAATCTCAATCAAGGCATCTGTAACAATCTACCAGGAACTTACAACTGCACTTGTTTAGCACCGTACACTGGCTCCGAGTGTAGTGAATATTTACCTAGCCGACATTGTGCCGATTTGCAAATTTTCCATCAAGTAAATGAGAGTGGAGCTTACAGTGTTACCATTGGTGCTGATTATAATCATGGATTTACTAGTGATCAACTAACATGGACTCTCGTTTATTGTGACATGGAAAGTCTTGGTGGTGGTTGGACTCTTATGACGCATGGAAATATTAGTGAAGGCAAGACTTATCCAGAATATGTCCAAGGCTTTGGAGATCCATCAAGTGAAAAGGTTTGGCTAGGCTTGGAAAACATTCATGCTATGACGCAATCGCCTACTTCTTTGCGCGTTATCGTCGAAAGCTGCCCTATAAATAATAAACCTAACGAAGACTGCACTTATGATTACTTCAGCGTCAAGAATTCCACCAGCCAATACGCTGTTTTTATCAACAGCACATGTAAAAATAATACTAACACTTTGTCAAGTGAAGGATGGATTACATGGGATCTTACTCAACTTGGCCCTAGCTTTGTCAATTTTGATATGAATGATAACAATAGTTGCAGTGACATGTACTACAATACAGGATGGTGGTACAATAATGTCAGTCGCAGCAACAAATGCGGTTATGCTAATCTTAATGGTTTACATTTTGTTTGCGGTGATGACATTGCTCCGTATCAAGGATCATATCTCGCTTGGGGCAATCTTCCAGTCAAAGATGCTTATATGTATTTGCGGCCCAAAGATTATCCGCATTATGATTTGAAATATAATCCATGATGATCTTCAACCCAAAGAATAATTTTTACTATTGCAAACTTTGATTATTATTGTTTTAAATTAAACACGTTTTTAAAAATCTTATAAATTAATTGAAATCCTTCGAATAGTTAACAATTTAATTTGATCGTCTAATAATAAACAATTGGGCAGCACAGCTTTTAAAAAAATGCTAAAACTTGAAACTGGCGTGTTACAACAAATCAAAGAAACATAAGCTAAATTTCGCTGCTTTTGCATTTGTTGGAACAAAACAAAAATTCAGAGATGTAAATTTTTTTTATTTTGAATCCGGATTTGTGAAAAAAAATACATTTTTTTCAGCGCTACCTTTTTTTCAAAAATCATTATGGCGTCTTTTTTTTTTCGTGACTTTTTGTAAAATGAAAAAAAAACACTTTAGCTTTAGTTTCCACCTTTTTTGGTTTTGAATATTTTTACACTTTTTTCCTTTTTTTTATTGAAGTTTAAAGTAATAATAAATATATGATAGTGCCGGATTTTTATTTAATCTACCAAAATTCGTGTATAAAATCTCAAATTAAACATTATTTATGTGTGGTGAATGAAAAGTGTTGACATTTATAAAAAAAAAATGATGATGAAAAAACAAAACAAAAAATAAACAGGATAAAAAAAAGGTACCCTCTTGAAAAAAGAAGCCAATAGTTAATAAAATTCTTTTTTCGATGTAAATCTAATTTATGGAAAAAACTATACAAAAATTTGCTTTTTTGGTTCATAAAAAATGAGAACTAATTTTATTTTATTAAGCAAAATTTTTAGTTATTCTTTGAATGTCAGAAAACGTGGTCACGGTAACGGGAGCAGTGTTCTTAACTCCTCTCATTCCCACTCACTTTTCCATTGTCGAGAGCATGCAATACACAAATTTTTTTTACTTCAACAATTCATAAAGCAAAGATTGAAAATTGTTGCCTTTTAAATTTTACTATTTTCATATTTCTCATGTGCTGAAATTTTGCGTTTAGTTTGATTCCTTCCTTGTTTGTTGGGCGACTTGCTTATTAAATTAAATTTAACAACCAAGTAATTTTCTAGTGTGTGGAGCAAGGTTGGCAACAACTAAACATTTATTTTTAGTTGCAAATTAAATATAAAATAAAAATGAAAAAGGAAAAAATGTATATTATCAAATATTATATTTCCTTCCGTAAACAAAATTTTTCATTTCCATTTTTACTTAAATTTTCCAAGTTGTCGTCGTCATGTCCAACTCTACAGAATCGACGACAACTTCCGAGAAAATTACCATGGAAGACACAATTATCTCAATTATGCAATCCATAAGCATTGGAGCCGGTTATACTCTTGCAGCGACTTCATTTACTTTTGTAATATTTCTAATTTCGGAATTTTTAAAGAAAAATTCAAAAAATAAATCTCCATATTTTGCCATTTATGCAATTACTTGTATGGAACCTGTTTTAACCGTATCCGCTTTCATTTTAATGAGATTTATTTTTCCTGGTATTTATTTCTTTGAAATATTAAATGAATTTGTTTGGTGGTTAGTTTTATAAATAATTTATAGATTTTTGGATATTCGACATTCGGGTTTTTTTTAGGTACATCCGAATCTTTTCCCCATTTGCGAATTTGATCTTAGCTTTTAATCGATTTACAGCTGTAATCTTTTACATGCAATACAAATATTTGTGGAATAAAAGGCATATGATTTTGATAATTGCAATTTTATTTTTATATCCTTTCATCGTTAATGGATACAGTTGGATCCGTCTCGAATGTCGACTATACTTAATTCAATGTCCCGAATATTTGTATGGAGTTAACACCTTTGCTTCGATACACATGTGTAGTTTAGCAGCCGCTTCAGGGATTTTTGGTGCCATTACTGTATTACAAAAATTATTTAAGCAATCAAAAAATAATAAAATTATGGTTAAAAAAATTGAAGTTGTTTTTATGATACAATCGGCTACCGTATCTTTTGCATTTATTTTTGAAAGCATATTTTTTCGTTTTTTTACTCTCACCGTGTAAGTTGTTGTTGTTTTACAGTTTTAAATTAGTCTTGGATTATTAACCAATTTCATTTTTAGTTATGCAGACCCACCAAAAGCTATATTACATGGATCCATTGCAGAACTTGGATGGATTGGATATCATTTTATTGGAATCTTTGTACTTTTTATATTATCGTTTGTGGAATCGGGTTTTCTTTTCCTTGATATAATTTTAAATTTTTTTAGATCCACTTTTCGTGCATCATATTTATCATTTTATAAGTTAAACTTTGTCCTTCGTTATTGCAAAAAAAAGGAAAATATTGTGACAATTACTGCAACAACAACAACTTCCATGAATTTAACATCGCATCGAAATTAAACAATTTCGATTTATTTAATTAATAGAATCAAAAACTTAGGTGAAGAAGTCAAAGTCAGGAATGTAAAAGAATAGTTTCAACTATTTTTTTCCGCGGAAACTAAAGCAAAGAAGACACAAAAAAGTTTTTAAAATATATATATATGTATTTAATATTTAAAGACTGTGAAACTTTTGGTTTGATTTTAATTTTTATTTTAAAACACTATGCAAAAATAAATAAATGAAATAATTATATATTTTAAATTTGAACATAATAAAATATATTAGGTAAAGCTCCAATGAAAGTGTTTTTAAATTCAATTCGTTGTTGTCGAGGATAATCTTGAGAAAAATATGTTACTACTGCAGCATTCTTTATAGCATTATTCTGAAATACAAGGTAATAAATAAATAAATATATTAAAGATTTTCGGTGAAAATTAAGTAAAAAGCTGCACTTCTTTTTTCTTATGATAATTATTTAAGTTTCTTACCTTTATAAATTCAATAAAATTCATGCAGTCTAAAAACTGATTAACTTTATAAAGAGTAAATTTTTTAAATTTTACGCTTCTTTGAAGTTTTGAAAGTTTTTCTGAAGTTTCTAAAGTTTGAAACTCTTCTTTGGGGCTAAATCTAAAAAAAATGTAATAAGTTAGGAAAAAAAGTAGTTTCGTCAAATTTACTGCTCTGCAAGTATCAGACGTTAAAAGACTTACTCAAATCGATTAGCAAAAGGCATCATATTGATTATATCAACAACATCCAAAAAAGTTCCATTTTCTCGTTGAATTTCAATATTAAATAAATTACAAATTTTTAATTTTTGCTTCGAAAGAATATGAAATTCAGAGAACGCTAATTTTTGGAAACGTAATTCAAGACATGAAATATTTAATTTGATTTTTGGTAATAACGTTGAACATATTTTGGGATCCGTGTCGCGGTTATAAATGTTTAATGAATTTGTAATTGTCAAATTATTGAGTCCATAAAAATCCAAGTTTTGCGGAGTAATATAAAGCGAGCGGGAAACATAAGTAGGTTCAGTAATTTCTTCGTTCATTATTTTGAGATTATGACAAAGGATAGGCTTTTTATGTGAAAAAAATTGTTTGCAAGTTTGAATTAATTTGAAAAGGATATAGTTTTTGCATTGCTTTTGTATATAATAAATTAATGGATGGGGGAGAACAAAATTCTGAATAGTTGGATCCCTAATTCGCCGTGCTGAAAGTTGTTTGGGTTTGTCAATAACATTAAACTCATTTTCATATTTGAATTCAATAGGAGAGTTGACAGTCATATTGAATTTTTCTGGCATTTCTTCTGTAACAATTCGTATTGGCTTTCGGTTTTTGGTTATTCGTTTTATACTGAAGTACCGAAAACCATAGAATTGTTTTAAACCAATATTGTTGGAATAATAATCAAAATTAGGGAAATTTAAGGCGCACCATTCATGATGTAATGAGGTGGATTCTTTACTTTCGAAAATTTTATAATACCAAAGGGAATAAACGAGTAAATATTGGTCATCAGGAAAATAATATTTGGAAAGTTTTAAAGCTTCAGATAAGATTCTTCGTGATTCCTCTATTTTTCCAAAGCTTCTTTCAATTTTCGTTAAATCTATCCACCATTTTGAAACATTAATTCCTTTATGACTTTGTTTGATTAATTCAGTTTCATATTCCCCTCGGATTTTAAAGTCATCAATAAATAATCGACAATATCGAGAATATAGATTTAATAATCTTTCATATTCATCATCAATATTTTTGAGATAATCAAAATATATTTTCCAAAAGTCTTTACGAAATTGTATTATTCCTAACATGCTTTCCAAATTTTCAATAATTAAATTATTATCTTGGATTTTGTTTAAATTATAAAGCGATAAACAATTTCTGGGACTATGTTCAATAATTTGTTTAGCAATTGCTTTACTTTTCTTATATCTTGTAATAATTTTAGATGGAATTGGATAGGCTAAAAAATTTTTTAAACTTTCCTTAGTTGCTTCAAAATAAATGATTAACTCACGTGCATGTTGATTTAAAAAAGCTCGAACATGGGTTAAATCATTATGAGGATAGATTAATGCTTGATATATGGTTTGAGAAGAAAAAGTTGTAAATGGTATAAGTTTAAAAGGATTAACTTTAAATGAAAGCCCATCCGTGTTGACAAAATTCAAAGATATTGCTCTTCCAAACTTCCCGTTCTAAAATTTTTTAAACTTCGATATATTATTTTTGGTTTTCTAACCCCGTTACCTTAAAAGTTTCCAAATTAAAATCCAAAACATCGTCAAAATAAAAATGTGCCTTGGCTAAAACTTTAATTTTTTGTAACTGTGCCTCTTTTTCGTTTTCATCATAATCGGAATATGAAGTAAGCTTTTCTTTTCTAAAATTTTGCAAATTAAATATTAGTTACCTATTTATAATTATAAATTACTCAATCCATATATTCCATAATGCTGGAATAACAGTATAAACTTTAGCAAAATTATTAAATAATTCGCGAATTTTTTCTAAATTTTTAGCTTTTTCTATTTCATTTAATAGTTTCTTGGCTTCAGTTTCATATTTTTCACATGGATAAATTATTTGATTGGAAGCAGCAGCCGCCATCTTTGTACCAAAAAATGAAGGAATGAATGGGACATATTTTTTGAATAACCTTTTCTTTGACCTTGTTTATACTCTGTGTACAATATATCGCCTGTAAGCAAATTTTCACACTCTTCTTATTGATAATCGATAAAAAAAACTTCTTTCGTTGAAAAACAAAATCATAGCATTCATTAATCCATATATTTAATTTGATTGCGCATAATTAATTATTTCTGTTTTGTAAATTTTACTTTTTTTTCGATTTTGATAAGAATTTCTCTCGTTTCTTTTGTCAACGGTTTTTGAGAAGAGTAAAAGGGTCTTCTTTACTTTAGTATTCCCAGGAAAAAAATTGAAACTTTTTTTTTACTTTTCGATGTTTGACTTCATCTTTTAAAATTTTAATTTTGGAGAAAAAAAGACGAGGGAATTAAATTAAAAGTGGTAATTTCAAATGCAAATTTTTTTAAATTTTTAGCGAAGTGCGATTTAAAAAAAAGTATTTATTTTTAATTAGCTAATTAAAAAATCGTTACAAACAAAATTTATTTATTTATTAGTATGATGATTATTAAATAAAAAAAATAAATACAAAAAAATAAATTAATTTCACACACAAAGTTTTTGTATTTACATAAATTAAATTTTAACCATTTATTGTATTTCGAGTTTTTCCTCCATTTACTACAGTAATTTTAGACATTGTCACACTTTTAGATTTTTTAAGTGAATGATAACTGAATAAAACAAAGGTTAATCTGAAATTTCATATTTTTATATGTTCGATGTTTAAAAAAAAGTTTTAAAAAATTTTACATACTCATTTGATAAAGTAAACATAAGCCAAGGAGGCGTGTAAAAAAAGAATTGAGCTTCAAGGGTAGTAACATATTTAACAAAAACATAGGTACATAAAAAAGCCATAACATGGAAAATTGTTGCGATACATGTCTAAAAAAAATATATTAAAAAGTTAGTTTAGTTTCATATTCTTTTTTTTTCACCAACTTGAAAAAAAAATTTCTTTTCTTTAGCATAATTTAATGCAGAAATTTGTTCTAAAAAAATAAAAGTTTAGTAAATGGTTTAAAAACAAAAAAATTAAAAAGTTGTTGTTTATTTTTATAATTTTTTTTATTAAAGCCGCCATTTTTAAATAAAGTCAAAAAAATAAAATAAAATTCTTACGTAATTTCTTTTTAAAAATGATAGTATAAAATAAAGTTATTCCATCACAGATTACTGTAGTTATTACAACTCCCATCAAAACGGTTCCATGAACTAAACTTCCTAGCTCACATGGTAGTATACGAGTGGCCCAAAAATATAATGTATTATTAAAATATAAATTACAATCAGGCGATAAAAATGGAATCGAACATAAAAAAGCTAAAATTATTTGAATTCCAATAATAATTTTCGCTATATTATTAGTAAATTTTGTTCGATAATGTATTGGAAAAATAATGGCGTGAAAACGGTTAAACGATTTAGCAAGAAGCATAAATAATGTCAAAAAATTAAAATACACCATTGTTTGTCCCATGATAACTGAAAAAGTTTCGATGGTACCTTTGGGGCCCCTAAAAAATAATTTGCATTTTAGTTAGATAAAAAAATAATTTAAGGTGTGCCAAAAAGAGATACATTACCATAAACACATAGGTGCGGCATAAAATGTATAACACATAGCCCATGCAAATTCAGCAAAAGTTTGACTAGCACAAATATAACCAAATGGGCTACGAAAAAATGAATAAGTAAAAATAATTCTTATGGATAAATAACAGCAAAATAATATAGAGGAACCAATCTAAAAAAAAATAAATATTATTTTTTTGATATTTAAAAGATATAAGAAAGGCAAATTCATTACTGTAATTAATGGGTTTTTAAAATCTGCTTTTGAAACGAGTGAAGGCGTCTTTTTTTGTTGAGCAATTCCCAACATTTATTTATGAGTCATCTTGCCCACCTTTTTTTTTCGGTTGTGTTTTATAAATAAAAAAACTTACAATAAAATAAATCAAAAATGCAACAATGTCATTCATAATTTTAAAATAATAAATTTCCAGAAAAATGAAAAAAGTAATATATTTCTCGAAGAATTTTTTAAAAATTTAATAAATAATATTAAAATTAATAATAAAAATAATGAAAATAAATATTAATTATATAAATGAAATTCATAGAATAATTTTTTACTTTCTCACACCCTTTTTTTGCTTTTGTAAACTTTTATGCAGCATAAAGCTTATTTTCCCATAAGTGCAAATAATTTTTTGTATTTTTTTTGAATTAAAATTCTCATACATACAAATGAATGATGGATCATTTAGTTTTTTAATCAAAGATTAAATTTTCAATTTACTTTAAGTTTTTGAAATTTAGCTAACTGTAAAATGGAATTTATATTTTATTAAATCTAAAATTTTTTTAAAAACAACTAATAGCTAGCTGCTTACTGTACTTTTTTTTCAATCTCAATAGCAATTATAAAAGTGTGAAAATTCTTTGCAGGACTTATTGGAAAAAATTAGAAAAGACATAAACAAGGTCAAAGAGGAACGTGGCTTTGCAAAAAATAGGCTGCGCTACACTTTGCAGAATTTGTTCCTTGGCGCCAAGGAACAAGCTATTTGCAGAAAAATGGCGCCAAGGAACAAGGAACTAGGGCATTCTCAATAAGGAACAATAATAAATAAGTAAGTCAAATGCTTTGACGCTTTATTATCTTTTCAAGGACGTTTGCTCATATTAATATTTAATTTAATAACTAATTCTTAATTAATTTCTCTAATTAATTAACTAACACTTGGTTAAAGACTATAGTCAAATTTTGTACTAATAGAGCTAAAAAAAACCTCAAAATGTAACAAGTTTACTGATTTATTTTATGATAAATAGCAGATAGTCGTTGTTGTTACTTTATCTTACGAAAAGAAACACTGCATTCATTGTTCCATAAAACACTAATTTAACTGCAACAACGAGAAACCTAAGGAAATTACCTTCTAATTTGATAAATAAAACGGTAATTTGTGATTGTGAAGGACAATTAAAGTTGATCAAATTGATAAAGTTTTATAACAAGCTACTTTTATTTTAATAATTGTATTATTCAAAGAAACTTGTAAATTTTTGAACATACTTATTCAACTTAATTTTGAAGAGAAAAAAAGAGATAAATGTAATCTATGTATTTTGTTATCATAGTAAAAGTTAAAGTCTCCACATGTCTTGTTTTAGTGTTTAAGTTTTCTTAATTATTAAAATGCTAATTTTGATCTCAAAGTAATAATTCAAAATAAATCCATGTGCCAAAGCATTTGACTTACTTATTTATTATTGTTCCTTATTGAGAATGCCCTAGTTCCTTGTTCCTTGGCGCCATTTTTCTGCAAATAGCTTGTTCCTTGGCGCCAAGGAACAAATTCTGCAAAGTGTCCTTTGCCCAAAAAATATGTCCCATTCATTTTTAGTATAAAAAAATGGCTGCTGTTTTATTTGCTCCTGAAATAATTTATCCTTGTGAAAAATATGAAATTGAAGCTAAAAAGCTATTAGCTGAAATTGAAAACGCTGAAACTTTGGCTGAAATTCGAAAACTTTTTAAAAGTTTTTCTGAAATTTACTCTGTTATTCCTCGTTTATGGAATATATGGATTGAGTAAGTTAAATTTAATATTTATTAAATATGCAAAATTAGCTTTATTTCAGAAAAGAAAAGTTGTCATCTTATCCCGATTATGATGAAAACAAAAAAGATCACCATATAAAAAAAGTTAAAGATTTTGCGATGACACATTTTTATTTTGCAGATATTTTGGATTTTAATTTGGAAACTTTTAAGGTATGGAGGGGCTAGAAAAAAGGGTAATTATGATCTATGCAACACAAAAAAAATCTTTCAGGAAGGAAATTTCGGAAGAGCAGCTTCTTGGAATTTTCTAAACAAGGATGTATTTTCATTTAAAGCTAATCCTTTTAAATTTATACCACTTACAACTTTTTCCACTCGAACCATATACCAAGCATTAATCTATCCTCATAATGAGTTATCTTATGTCAAAGCTTTCTTGGATCAACATGCACGTGAGCTAATAATATTGTTATGCAAGTAAAGCTTCAAAGTATTTTCAGCCTATCCAATTCCATTTCATATTATTGAAAGATATAAGAAAAGTAAATCAATTGCAAAACAAATTATTGAACATACTCCTAGAAATAGTATATTGCTTTATAATTTAAACAACATTAAAGACAATAACTTGATTAATGAAACTTTGGAAGGTTTATTAGGAAAGATAACCTTTGATATGGGATGTTGGCGAACATATTTTAAACATCTTAAATCTATTGATGACGAATATGAAAGATTATTGAATCTATATTCCCGATATTGTCGATTATTTATTGATGATTTTAAAATTCGAAATGATTACAAATTTGAACTCATTCGACAAACTAAAAAATTAAGAAATGTTTCTAAGTGGTGGATTGATTTAATCAAAATTGAAAGAAATTTTGGAGATATCAAAGAAGCAAACAGAGTTTTATATGAAGCTTTAGAACTTTCCAAATATTATTTTCCTGAGGACGAATATTTACTCATTTATTCCCTTTGGTATTATAAAATCTTTGAAATTCAAGAATCAAATGCAATACACCAAGAATGGTGCGCGAAAAATTTTCCAAATTTTGATTTCTCTTCAAACGATGTCGGATTCTTTGGGTTTCGGTTTATAAAACGAATTACCAAATATGGTAAACAAAAAGAAAATTCAAAAGAAGAAATGCCAGAAGAATATAATACACCTGTTAATCGACTAATTGAATTCAAATATGAAAATGACTTTAATGTTATTGACAAACCCAAACAACTCACGCCACGACGAACTCATACTCCAACTGTTCAGAATTTTAATTTGCCAGCTCCGTTAATTTATTATATCAAAAAACATTCCCAAAGTTCCATTCTTTTCAAACTCATTCAAACTTGCAAACAATTTTTTTCACATAAAAAGCCCCTCCTTTGTCATAATTTGAAAGTTCTGAACGAAGAAATTAATACTCCTACTTATGTTTCACGATCACTTTATATTACTCCGCAAAACTTGGATTTTCATGGTCTCAAAAATTTGACAATTACAAATTCATTAAACATTTATAACCGCGACACGGATCCCAAAATATGTTCAACATTATTACCAAAAATCAAATTAAATATTTCATGTCTTGAATTACGTTTTCAAAAATTGACGTTCTCTGAATTTCAAATTCTTGCAAAGCAAAAATTAAAAATTTGTGATTTATTTAATATTGAAATTCAACGAGAAGATGGAACTTTTTTGGATGTTGTTGATATAATCAATATGATGCCTTTTGCTAATCGATTTGAGTAAGTCTTTTAACGTCTGATACTTGCAGAGCAGTAAATTTGACGAAACTACTTTTTTTCCTAACTTATAACATTTTTTTAGATTTAGCCCCAAAGAAGAGTTTCAAACTTTAGAAACTTCAGAAAAACTTTCAAAACTTCAAAGAAGCGTAAAATTAAAAAAGTTTACCATTTATAAAGTTAATCAGTTTTTCAACTGCATGCATTTTATTGAATTTATAAAAGTAAAGACAATTAAATAATTATCTTAACAAAAAAGTGTAGCTTTTGCTAATTTTCACTAAAAATACATATTTAATTAATTTATTTATTACTTTTTATTTTAGAACAATGCTTTAAATAACGCTGTAGTACTTACTTATTTTACTCAAGATTATACTAGACAACAACGAATGGCTTTTAAAAACACTTTTATGACAGTTTTACCTGATATATATTATTATTTTTCATGTTAAAATATATAATTATTTTATTTATTTTTGTATAGCGTTTTAAAATAAACTTTTCAATAAAACCAAATGAAAAAGATTTGTTGAAATATACATATTTTTGTTAAGAAACTTTGAAAAAAAACGATCATTGCTAAAAATGAAATTATAGTTTCCCTTTTTTTTCTTGATTTATTAGCTACCTTAATTTAATTATTTATTTTCTAAAAAAAAATTTGAAAAACAGCCTTTTTGTAAAAACTGAAAACACTCATTAAAGTTCTGAGAGAATTGTGACAAATAAGAGTGTTTTCTTTTATGTTTTGGGCAAAAGAAAAAAAGTATTGAGAGGCCAAACTTTGTTTTAAATGAATTTGATAATGCGATTTTAGGGCATCTTTTAAAAAAGTTTGAATATTTGGCAAAAACATATAAAAGGTGAGAAATTATCTGCAAGCAAATTAAAGAAGAAGAAAAAACGAAAACAAGATTATAAATAGCTCCGTTTATAAAAACAATATTTCTCTTATTTTAATGCAAAGAAATTTTTTGGCCTCTTGATAATTTTTTGGTAATTTAGATAATTTTATTCTTTAATATTTTTGATTCCCCTATTTTTTTAATGTAACCAAAAATTTAATTTTAGGAAGGTATATTTGGAAGAACTATTTGCTGGAGTGATTTAAACTCGAGATATTTTTCATTTCGTTTATATCCATTTATGATTGAACGTGAATTAAGTTTATCGACGATTTGTGAGGCAATGGTTTATCCCCATGATCAATTGGAAGATGTCAAAGCATATTTTGATTTACATTCACGGAAGTTTTCTTTTTATATACAATATTAATTATTGGATAAGTTGAAACAAATTTTTTTAGCTGTCCCTCTTCCTAAACACATTGGTGAAAAATATAAAAAGGCTCTTGAAATTTATCGTGAATTTAAAAAAGCTCCAAAGCTATTAGACGGTTTGGAAATTTTAACAAAAAAATGCAAAAAAACGATTGTCATTGAAAATTTTGAATGTGCTATTGGTAAAAATCCTTGCCACAAAAATTTATGGAAAATGTATTTTGATTATCTCAAAAGTATCGATGACGATGAATATGAAAGATTGTTGACTTTATATTCTCGATATTGTCGATTATTTATTGATGATTTTGAAATGCAAATTTCTTTAAGATTTGACAAAAATCGATTTTTTTATATTTTTTTATGCAATTGAAGGAAAAATAAAAAGCAAATTATTTTTTAATGTTTTTTTGAGATTATTGAACTAATTTTCATGGATTTTTTAAATAATAAGGTTTTAAGGGAGTGAGCTATAAAGAGAATGACTAGATGATTTGGAGCCATTATCGGTTCTTCCAAATAATCATTCAAAGGGGAAAGTTTCAAAAAGGCCTGTTCGATTATCAAATATATGCCAAAGGCAAAATTTGCATATAGGTTTGATCGATTCTCAGAAATATGCCAGTAGGGAAATTGCGAATCATTATCGATTCTCATAGTTATCAACATAGGTACGTGATTATAGTAAGTGCCAGAGGGCATGCTTATGTCATATTTTTTAAGAATTAAATAAATCTTTGAATTGCTATGTATTTTTGCATGGGAAATTCAATTGTGTTGTTTTTTTTGAAGAAAATGTGGGTTCTTGATCGGTTCTCCAAGATATGGATTAAGGCAAAATCGGTTCTCCCAAATTATTTGAAAAAGGGGAAAGTTTAAAAAAGGCGTGATTGTTTATCAAAAATTATGCCAGTGGCGATAATTTCACATAGGCCTATTCGATTATCCAATATATGCCAAGGCGAAATTTGCATATAGACCTGACCGGTTCTCCCAAATATGCCAGTGGCGAAAGTTAGCTTTGAAACATGTCGATATACAAATATAAAAGTCAATTTTATATATTTTTATGAAACTTTGCGCCCTGGATGATAAACATAAGGGTTACTATATTAAAAAGTGGATTCTTATTTTTTTATAAACTTTTTTTCGCTCAAACTCTAAAAAGAAGGCTTTTCTGAAAAGCTAGACGCAGCCGTTAATCGCGAAGCGATTTATATTAAGCTCTACCGCAAGCTTTTTACCGGCTCTCCTAGTTATATAAGAAATTTTATTGTATTTTTATATTTTTATACGAAATTTTAAATAAATGAAAAAAAAACGATTTTTGAAAAATATTTAACCCTTTTTATTTTTTAAGACAAAACTTGTTTTTCACTTTGAATCTTTCTCAAAAATTTTTATTTACGGACATGTTTAATTTTTTCTTTATTTCCCCTTCGCTTTCACTCTTTTATCTTCTTTTTTTTTAATTGATTATTTTTTTTTCTCCGTAAAATGCTGCGAAGATTGATCCTTTCACTTTTTATCTTTTTATTGTTTTTAAATTTTGTGAAATCTCAGCGTCCACCCTTTTTACAATCTGAATATGAGCGAGCTATAACTGCATATGGCCCTGGATTAGCTGTATTTTCGCCTTATAGTTATGTGGATTTATTTTATGATAATTTACCATTCATTGGTAAAATTCCTGTATTAGGAAAAGAAGGAACTGCATCCAAAACTGGTGTAAGCCCTTTTTATCCAGCAACAGGAAATCCAAGTCGTCCATTTCCGCCATTGTATCTGTGAGTTTATTTTTACAACAAAAATAGTTTCCATAGATGATATAAAAATAAAATGAAATTGTTTGAGTTAAAACACTTTTTTAGAAGCTTAATTTTTTACGGGTCAAGTATCTGAGCAATTTTTTGAAAAATTTAAAACTATTTTTTCAAAATTTGATAATCGCTTGCTTTTATACCATTTTTTTGAATTTAAAAAAATAAATCCATTTTGGACAAAAACCAAATTTTTTTTTCTAGTCGCAAATTCAAGAAACTTTTTAGTGCCCGGCCTTTACCTATTCATGCTCCAGATCCAGTTGAAGTTGTTGCAGTTCCACTCGACGAGGAAGCCTTACATGGTGAACCTTTATGGCCCAAGGAATTAACTTTGCCATGGGAAGAAAAGGAAAAAGAAGAAGGCGACGACGAAGACCCTGAAGGCAAAACCACCGACAACGGAGATATTAAAGAAGTCAAAAATCCATTTGAAAATATAGATGAAAATGCTCCATCAAAAGGAACCAAAGATCCATTTAAACCTGGTTTCATCCATCCAACAGCAGCAGCAGCAGCAGATAGTCCAGAATTTGAAAGTAAAGAAGCTGTTAATTGGTTGAATGATAAAAAGGTTACAAAAATTATTGACAAAGAAGAAGAATCAAAAACAAAAAATGAAGGAGACAATGGTGGAGAAGTTGATGAATCAGTGGAATATGTGGATGATGAACCTCCAAAATCTCTAGCAAACCGAGTATCAAATTTGAGAGAAAAATTACGAAAAATATAAATTCTTTTAAATCAAAGATTTTTATTTTTAACAAAAAAAAATGAAACTCTTAATAAAAAAAAGTTTAACAAAAAATGCAGATAAAAAACTAATAAAAAAGCAACATTTAAACATTAAAGTCGAAACTAGAAAATTCGTTACAAAAGTAAAATAATGAGACCAAAATAATTTTCAACTTTTATTTAAAGTTTTTTGAATGAATTTTTTGGAAATTTTTTTAATTTAAAGTTTCCATGTTTGTCTCATCATTAAATCAAAATAAACATCAGTATCAATGGCAGCGGAAACACCAGAATAATAATTAATAAATTCTTCTCTCGTGACTTTTCCATCTTCGTGTCCGCCAACTTCAAATTTTTTTAGAAAATTTTTAAAAATTTGATCTTTAGTTTTATGTCCACAAGTATAATCGGGATGTTTTGAGCAATCATAAACTCCTTTGAGATCATCAATCGTGACAGTGCCATCGCCAGTTTTATCCAATTTTTTGAAAGCTTTGTCGATTAAGCCCAAACGATTTTGATTCATTGGAGGCTGAAAAATGGGCAGAAATTATTTGAAAAATACGGCTTCAAAGAGTGTTAAAAAAATTTACCCTTAGCGCAAGCAAAAATTCATCGAATGAAACCGTGCCTGTTCCATCTTTATCAAAATGAGATAAAGCAAGTTTAATTTCCGCATCGCTTAATCCAAGTTGATAAACTTCAATAATTCTAGTTAATTCTTCATGGGTTAATGCGCCATTACCATTTTTATCAGCAATTCGAAAAACTCTTCCAAATTCTTTAATGCCCGAAGCGCCTCGCATCAAACATTTGTAACGAAGTTTTTCGATTGGGTCTTTGGTGTGTCGAAGTTGTTGCTCGGCTTTTCGTTTGAGATCGGCTTCAGTCATCGTTGAAGGGGAAATGTTTAGAATCGAAGTCGCTGGAAAAAAAAGTTTCTTATATAAAATTTTTACTCAAAAGTGTCATAGCAAAAAAAAAAAAATAAACTAAAGCATAGAAAGAAAAGCGCTCGAAAACGCAACCTAAGTAAAATATAAAAACACACTCAATTAAATTTGTTGTTTTCGCTTCGCAAAAGTAAAAAGCATGAAACCAAGCAGCAGTGTCACTAAATGAAAATGAAAATGCACCTTTAATAATAATAAAAATAAGAGAGAAAATTTTTTATTTATGCCATTAAGTAAGTACTTGCCTGTGCCACCATTTGCAAACGCTTGAAATAAAATAAAAGAAAGTACAGAAAAGAAAAAAGTAAAGTTGCGAAAGCAAATAATGAGACACAAAAATGAGAGTAAGAAAGAGTAAGCTATAAACAGGTTTAATTATTTATTTTTTATGCGCGGCTTTTTTAGTTGGGTAAAGCATTTCTTAGTATTAAAGGTAAAAAATATGCTTTTTATATTTTTATTAAAAAAAAAAGGCTGGCATTATTTTTTTAAGCATTACTTTTAGCAAAAAAACAGAGAGTCTCATAGTAAAGACAAAAGTTAAAAAATCACAAAAAAGAGATTTGCAAAAAAGGAGTATTAAAATGCGAACCAAACAATGAAAGTGAAAAATTAATTTTTTGCTTTATCTCTTCGCTAATATGAAAATACGATATTACAAAAACAAGAAAAATCTTTTTTACGTTACTTAATATTTTTAAATTTTATATAAAAAAAGTAAATTAAAAAATTTAACTTTAATGGAAAAATAAAAGTTTGACTGACTCATTTTACATACAAAATACATTTTTTTGTTCTTGTTTTTGTTGACATTTTATAAAGCATTTTGCGCAGGTGCTTGCTTTATGTATGTCAATGTTAGTTTTTTTTTAGTAAATAAGTAAAAGCATAAATGCCAGCTACAAAACTTACACAAAAAATGAATAATAATTTAAAAAAAAAAACACTTACCTCCAAATGTTTGAAAGCATGCAGAATTATTGATATTCGACATCTTTTTGAAAAAAAATAATTGTAAATTTTTGAAATTAACAAAATTTAGAATTAAAAGAGAAAATTCTGAAACATAACTATGTAATCTTAAAAAAAACATCTTTACTAAAAAGGAAGATTCCAAACTTACTTTTTATTTGTCAAAAACGTTTTATTTTAGCCTGAGACTCTTCAAAAAATCTTTAACCTTTTATTTTTTGAACTTTTAAAAAACGTTCGCTTTTTTTCAGAGAAAATAAAAAATTGTAACAAAAATATACTAAACAACCAAGTAAAACAGAGAGAGAGAGAGTGGTGCCTAGAAATTTGAAGACTTCTTCTTTTTTTTCTCCCACAAAAAAAGCTTCTTCAGTGTCTAGCTTTTAGGTTTTAATTTTTTTTTTCGGCAACAGCAGCTTGCTTCTTCTTTCTTTTTTTTGCATTTTTTCATTCAATAAAAAAACATTACTCTTTTTGTTTGAAAATGTTTCACAAAATGTTTGTATCTTTTTCTTCCATTCGAATACTCGAATTGGAGCATAGATAAATTCTCTTGAGAGTTTAATTATGGTTCCTTTCCTCCCCAACAGCAAAAAAGATGCAAAATCGAACAAAAACAAAAAAGTGAAAGAAGCCACACAAAAAAAAAAGAGATGAATGCTCCCTCCTCTCTCCCTCCGGAAAAGGAGATGAGACCATTTTATTCTTCTTTTTTATGGGTTTTTTTCTGTTTGTTTAAAGAAATTAAACTTTATTTTAAATCGAAAATTAAAAAGAAGAGTAAAGAAATCTGGATGAATTTTTTTAATTATGTACTTTATTCCATTTTTTGTCTTCAGTATCCAATTTTCTAAAGAATCTCAAATTTGGGATATGCTTATCTTTCCTTAATTTTTTCAAGAAGGATATTAATAAGTTCAATAAAATAATTTTTTATTTTTGCAAATAAAAGAAAGCATACAAACAAGCAAAAACAAAACAAAAAAAAGTTGGGTTTTGAATATTATAAAAATTCGGCCGGTGGGAAAGCCGAAGAAATTGGATGAAGTTTTTCATTTTCTTATTGAGTGTGAGTAATAGCTTCGAGCAACTTTGTTTGTTGATTTTCAAGCTTAATTCCAAACTTTTCATTAAATTCTGCTTTTTTGGCTTCAATAAATTTGCAAATATCTTTATTGGTATTACCATGATCAATTGCGAGTTTATTCTTTTTTTCCTATAAAAATAATGCTTTTAATTAATCAAAAAACAATTTAATTCCTTACTCTAGCTGCTTCTTTGGTTAAATTAATATTTCCAGAAACTTTTGTAATTACAGGCATCACAAATTTACTAGAGACATCACTATAAATTGATGTGCAGTTACATACTTGATCACATAAACCTAACGCCATAAGAGCAGGTTTGATTAAAAATTCGACAGCTTTACCATCCTAAAAACCAAAAAATTTAATTAACTCTTTCCTAAGAATTATGCTTACGTTTTATATCATTGGTAAAGTCTACAATGCTGTGGCTAAGGTTAAAGGCAATAACTAAATTTAAGTTATCAAAAAACCGTGCCAAATTCGTCCATTGACCCTGGACATTTGATAAATATTCTAAACCTTCTTCCAAGCATTTAACATAGTAATCCATTTGAACTTTGGTAAAATCTAGGGTTTGCACATTTACCAGTAATTCGGTTAATCCTCGCTTGCTATCACGACTATTTTCCAAATAATAATGTGGGAGAGGATGAGCAAAGTAAACATTCATAAAATAATTTTTTCTGTGTATATTTAAAAATAAAAACATTTTTTGGAAAAATAAATAAATGAAAGCTTACATAAAATTAAAAAAAGAAAGATGACAAAAGTATTGAAAAAATTAAAGAGGATGGTTATAAAATAATTTTATTAATTTGAACATTTGAACTCTTTGTTGTTGGCAACAAAAAAAAATTAAAAAGAAGATATGTGAACATGCTGGAAAAAGAGAGACGACGCTCCAAAAAATATATTTGTTGCAACTATAAAAATTGTAATAAAATAAAATAACAGATTAAGCAAATAAAATAAAAAGATCATTCAGTCAAATCATGTGAACTAATGTAATCCGAACATAAACCAACACGAATGTTTGATTTAAACCCCTCAAATCATGTATTTCAAAAAGGTATATTAACAAGCGAAAGAATTTTTGCAATTAAAATCAAAAAAATCGAATATTCAACAACTATCGTCTCATAAAATCATGGAACATCGTCCACGACTTTTTGATGTCGCCATTATTTTGGTACTTTCACAAGTCTTAATTGTTGCTTCTGAACCATTTTATTGCCAAAGCAATTTACTAAATGATACTCTTCGACAATCCATCGTGGATCAACACAATTTTTTTCGTTCTAAAGTTGCTCTAGGACAAAGTTTATCTAAACTTGATGGAACTTCTTATAAATTTCCATACACTGTTGCAAATATGTATCTATTAACATATAATTGTGATTTGGAAGATGTTGCAATAAAGATTGTGGAAACTTGCACATTTACTCCAACGATTGCAGAAGCAGAAAATTGTAAGATTTTTAATTTTCAATAAAAATTTTTGTTTGCTTTTTTCACAAAAAGTTTTTTTAACTCCCCTAAAGCGATAGCTACATTTATGCTTTTTGTGAGTGATTTCAAAAATAAAAGAAAATGCAAAAAAAATTACTCCATTTTTTCTTCTTTTTTTTAGTGGTCGCTGTGGGTGGAAATTATCAATATGGATTAACTCTTGATGCAACATTCTTTAATGCCACCTTTACTCGATGGATAAATAATTTTTATAATGTTTTCACAGCCAATACAAATCTTACAAATGGAAATGGTTTAGCTGGAGCTGAAATGCTTTTAACAAAAAATTTAGAAGTTGGTTGTTCCATTAAAGAATGCACTACCGCTTCTTATACTTTGGCATGTGTATATCGGCAAAAAGTAACCCGTTCAAAAGATGTTCTTGAAGAAGGTTTACCTTGTGAATATGCAGCCGATTGTAATACTTATCCAGCGCCTAAATGCATTCCCGATAAAGGATTATGTAGTTTTTATGTTCGACCTCCAGCATATGGATGGTTAAAAGTTTCGGGCAATCAACTTTTGGGTCAAAATCGACAACCCATTCAATTGCGTGGATTTTCATTAGCTGGAACATCATATTCTGGAAAATATTATATTAGAGATGTAATGGCAAAGTTACCATGCGTATTAAAAAGTAATATCATTCGGGTACCTTTAACTCCAACGTTAAGTGAATATTTTACTCAACCTGATGTCGTCATGCGTAAAATCGATAATGCTGTATGTGGAGCAATGGAATTTGGTCTTTATGTTTATAAAAATAAGAACAATAAAAATTTAGGCTTCAAAGTCTTTTTTTTTTCTTTTTTTTCTTAAAACTAAAAAAACCGTATTTTTGAAGCCCAAACAAAGAATAAACTTCAAAAAATAAAAATAGGAATTTATTATTTAAATTGTTATTAAAGGTTTTTACTTTCACGAAACAGGTGAAAAAAAACTTTTCTAAATTTATTTTAAAATCACCAATTTAAAATGGTTAAATAAAAGTCCTTTTCAAACACACACCTACAAATAAGGAAGTTTATTTTAATTTTATAACCTTTTTCAACGGTTTTACACATAAATAGAATAATAGAAATTGGAAGAGCTTCCCGTCATTTTTTAACCTTTTACAAGTTCACACATACCTTTCCCAAATTCCATGATTTTAAAGTGCCCCAACTTGTAGCCATTGAAATGTTATTTTACATGCATGTATGTACCATTCTTTGCTACATTATGCGCGGGATGCAGAATGGTGGTTAAAGATCTCTTTTTTGCATTTTAGAAAGCATTTTTAAACATCGATAAACAACTGAAAAAATTAATTTTTGTTTTTACCATACTAAAGGTTAAAAACTAAGCAGACATTCTATGACAAAATTCTTTTGTCCCATGTGGGGTAACCGAAATAGCTGCATCATCGCCTTCAACTTCATAAACAAATCCGTCAACGAATGGAGGATCAAAGGCATCACCATCAACTATAATAACGTTGCCATCATCTTGACAAAGTGGCAGCATCAATCAATCAAGAGAAACTTTATAAACTTTTCTGCAATATTGGCAGATTTTTAGTTACACCATTTCGCGTAAATTCGCAAGCAATAATGTAAATCTAAAATGGAGTTAAAATTTAATCTCGCTTACTTTAAACCAAACGAAAATGACTCCAGGTCCGCGAGTTGCAATTGATATTCCAATGAAAATTTTAACTTTAATGTTTCTTTCCCTCTTTGAACACCAACATTCTTTTCAATTTTTTCGACAAGAAACATCAACGAAAAGTGTAATAAATATTTCAAGACAGAAAACCATGCAAAAAAGATAACAAGTTTTTTTTTTTTGCTTTGACTATTTTAGAGTAAAGTTCAAAAAAAAATGGTTAAAAACTTGCTGATGTTTGATAAAAACCCTTTTTTTGCTTTCCATTTTCATACTACACATTCATTAAAAATAAAAGGAAAGGCTTTTTGGGTGATAATAGAAAAAAAATTTTCTCTCTTTTTTGTTGTTTCTGCTTTTAATTCTATCCATTGATAAGCACCAGTGTTGTTACTTTTCAAAAATTTTGGCTCCAGCTCCGCTCCGCGCTCCAAAATATTTTTTTTCGTTCAATTTTTTGCAAATTTTTTAAGTAAATTCAAAAAAAAAACTTTTCAAGCTCCAAAATTTTTTTTTGCGCTCCGGCTCCGCTCCTGGCTCCGGCTGAATTTTTTTTATGGCCCCAGCTCCGCTCCGAGCTCCGACCCGGTGCAGAGCGGAGCGCTCCGGAACCGGAGCTGACGGAGCCAGTCACAACACTGATAAGCACACCGATTCAAGAGAAGTTTATTTTTCGAACTAGCATGCATTATCGAAAGATTTTGTTTGAAGAAATTCTAAAAGTTATTTAATAAATATTTAAAAAATGTTTTTTGTTTTTTTGTTTTTCGCATAACCTTTATTTTGCTTTAAAGCATTCAATTCAAAATATTTTGAACGCAGCTAATATACGTGATTATTTAATAACTTTTAATTGCAATTAAAACATTTTATATTATTTTTTAGAGTTTAATCCTAATATGAGCGACCATAGTGCGATTCAAATCATCGAACATGTTTCTGAGCGACGCTTCAAGCTCAAGAAACAAGTTGTTGAATCAATTTATGGAGATAAAAGAGTTGCAAATTTACCTTTAGTAATTTTATGCATTGCTGGCGCAGCTCGAAAAGGCAAAAGCTTTCTTTTGAACTTTTTCCTTGATTATCTCATTCACCGTGAAAATAATTCTGATACGCCATGGGAACTTAATGAAAGCACACAATTGGAAGGCTTTGAATTTCAAGATGGCATGCAACGAACAACTCTTGGAATTTGGGCATGGAATCATGTATTCATTATCGAAGAACCAGGTGGAATCAAAATTGCTGTTTCATTAGTAAGTTTCGAGTTGGATGGCCGCGGCTTTTGAAAAACATTTTTTTAGATTGATTCCCAAGGCACATTTGACAACACTACATCATTTGAAGATTGCTCAACCATTTTTGCTATGACCTGTTTATTTAGTAGCGTCATGTGTTTCAACGTTTTTAATGATCTTCAAGAAGATAAGCTCAATAATTTTGCGGCCTTTGTAGATCATGGCAAAAAAATCAATGATAATCTCGGGGGAAGTGGAAAATTATTTCAAGATTTAGTTTTCATTGTTCGTGATTGTCAATTTCGTGAATTTGTCAAAGACAAAGATGGGGGTAAAAAATACATTGAAACCGTGCTAGGACCTTGTGATGTTGCAAAACTTCAAGAAGCTCGAGATACATTGAATGCTTCGTATGAGCGGAAACATTGTTTTGTATTTCCACATCCTGGTGAAAAAGTTGCTTATGAAAAAACTTCAAAAATTGCTGGTAAATTAATAAATTCTCAAAAATAAATTGAAACAATGCTTTCAGATATGAGTCCATTATTTGTTGAGAATGCAGTGAAAACAGTGATAAATCTTTTTTCAAATTTGGCCCTTCGTAAAAAGAAGCTTGGGTCAACAGTTATTCATTGTAAAAACATGATAAAGTATATGGAAGATTGCGTTCATACATTCGACAATAATAAGGAATTTGCACCTCAAGCGGTTCAAGCTGTAAATCGCAGTTTTATGTGCAGCTTAGAAGAAACCCGAGCCATAAAAAAATATGAGGGTTTAATGAATGAAGTAAGTTTAAAAAAAAGTGGTCCTTGTCTACTTTTCTCTAACTAGGATTCGTTTCACATATCTTAACGTTTCAAATTAAAAAAAGCACACGATGTTTGAGGAAAATACAAAACTTACAGAGATTTTTTTCAACAAATCTATAAAAATTCTTAAAATTCCTTCAATAATTTTGAATTTTGTTTCAGGCTTTCATTGGTTGTGAAAACGGTTTCCCAATAGAATTTCTCAAAATAATTGACGAAAAAAGTTGCGCAAAAATTGAAGCCGATATTGCAAAACGAATTCGAGATGATGACATTTGTGCTCATTTGATGAAGAAATTTAATGAAAATCATGACAGCATTTTTGAAAAATATATTGAAAAGAATAATTACCTTATCAAGGAGCGCCAACATGAAGAAGAATTGCTTCGGCAGCAAACGGAATATGATGCAAAACTTTTACGTGAAAAATCTGAACGAGAAGAACAACTTCGAAAGCAAAAAATTGAGGCTGATGAAAAACTTGCTAAAACGGAAAATGAATTTGATAAAAAATTAAGAATTGCTAAAGAAGAAAGCGCTCAAAAACTTCGAGAACAGAAAAGAGATAATGAAGCTAAAAATGCTGCCAATCAAGCAAAATATGAAGAAATGCTGCGCAATGAGAAAAAAGAACGAGATGAGCAGATTAGACAGCAAAAAATCGAAAATAAAAAAGCAATGGAAGAATTGCGTGAAGAGCTAGAAGAAGCATATTTGGATCGTGAACGCGAAGCCGATCTTCATCGACTTATATCCCAAGAGGAGGAAGAGAAATCTGAACGAGATGCCGCCAGCGAATTTGAACGTTTTAAGGAAGACGTTAAGGATCGAATAAAGCATGAAATTCCTGGATATAATAGAACAAAAACTTTTGTTACAACACCAAATTATTATCATTGCTGTATATATTATAATCAAGGTGTGTCCACAACAGAAATAAAGCTATTTTATCGAAGAGATGGAAATCTTATAGTAAGCATATTTTTGAAATAAAATTCTTTTTAATACAAATAAATTTTTTTTAGTACACTTTAAGCGAAGATTATTTCTTTGCTTTTCGAGGTCATCGACTTGAAGGCATGCTTAAAGAAATGTTAAAACACTCAAATGATATTACTGCAACTTGGCATGAAGCGGTATCACAATGTTAACCAAGAATGTAATTATTGCAAATCACTAAACATTGGACGAATTTATATTGTTTTTTTCCTTCTTATATAAAAAAAATTAATATTTATATAAATTTTATTTAATTCATAAATTTATAAGATTGAATTTAACAAAAACAAAAAAATTATAGAGTTTTTAATTTTAAAATGAAAAAGTAAATGAATAATTTCAAACAAACAGTGACATTACAAAATTCAAAGATAGCTTAAGGATTTTTTTTAATAATCGAAGTAGCATCGTGGATCGTTTTTATAATTTAAAGTTCTTTTATAAAAACAACAAGCTATTGTTCAAAACTTTTTTTTATTCGACATGGTACAAATATCTTGTTTGGTGCGGACCAAAGTACATATATAATACAAACATTTTATTGCTTAATTGAAAAATGATTAAAAAGTAAAATACATGCATTTAAAGAATAAATAAAGTTAATATAATCTTTTATTTTATTTTTAATTATAAGAAAATAAAATGTTAACATAATTTTGTGACGAGAAAATGAGTAGTGGCCTTTAGAGACGTAATTCTAAAAAAAACACTCCGTTTTGTTTATTCAGTGATGGCTCGACAAAAACGCTTTTGCAAATTTTGAATTTTATCGTGAAAATGATTTGAATATTTATCCATTTTTTCATCAATTCTTTGTCGAACTTTATTATTGGTCTCGCTGTGTTCCCATTCGAGTTGATTCTTTTTTGCCTAGAAAGAATATAATTAAAACACACACGTGGATAAAATTTTGTGATAGCTTACTCTTGCAATTTCTTGGGGCAAATTGATGTTCCCCGCAATACCTGAGATGACAGGTGTAACAAATTCCTGTGAGATATCTTTATAGACAGACGCACAATTACAAACTTGAACGCATAAACCTGATGCAACAAGAGCAGGTTTAATTAGAAATTCTACTGCGGTACCGTCCTGAAAAATTAGAGATAATGTTGATTCATTCTTAAATTTTAATAATTACTTTAACACCTTCAGTGAATTTGTCGATGCTGTTGCTTAAATTATTTGCTACAACCAAATTGATGGTTTCAAAAAATTGGACTAAATTCGTCCAATGTCGTTGAACGTTTCCCAAATAAGTCAAGCCTTCTTCCAAGCATTTAATGACGCCATCCATTTCATTTTTGGTCAAATCCAAATTTTTCATGTTTGCCATTAATTCAGCTAACTCTCGTTTGCTTTGACGCATAGCTTCCATATTCTTGTCTTTTCGATCTTCTTCTTTATCAAGACGGCTGAGAGCATTATCTTGAAATTTCTAAATTTGAGAATAATCATGTTTTGTTTTTAGATATTTGGATTTATTTGACTTACAGTATGCTCTTTAACAAGGGTTTCAGCAAGAGATAATCGAGCCTTTTCACGCTCAATATTTTGATTTTCACTTTTTTCCAAATGTTGGCGTGCTGCGGTGATTAATTTTGAGAGTTCTTTGGCTAACAAGGCAACCTTTTTATCGGATTCAATTTGTTCGGGGTTCTTTTTTAAACTTTGTAAATGGTTACGAAGATTTTTCATTTTAATCATAACATCTCCAATTTTACTTGATCCTTTAATTACTTCCAATCGTTCCACCCAATCATTAACGGTTTTAGTATTTAAATTATCAGTAGAATGAATATCGCTTAGAACATCATCAATTTCATCAAGATAAACAACATCCTAAATAAAAATAAAATTTTAAAATATTATATTATAAAATAATACCAGCTCCATTTTATTTGATACATGCTCAGGATCGCTAGAAACAAACTTTTTAAATCCAGGTAACTTCCCCACGGTTTGTGTTGCGAAAGACACCGTATTTCCTGGCAAACTCGTCAAGTTATGAATGCTTTCTTTTGCCATGTCAACAAGGGTTAAACCAATAAGGTCGTTAATATCTATTGGTTTAGATGCTTTCTAAAAATTATCTTATTATTCTATGACTTTTAAGAATAAATTTTAATTTAAATAATTACTTTAAAATTTTCTGCTGCTTCTTTAACCAATTTGATATTTTCCTGATGACTTTCTTCTTGCTCAGCAATAGCAAGATTTTGTTGTTCTTGCTTTAATTTTATGATTTCTAAATTTTTTATTGCATCGCTGAAATCGGTTTCATTAGCTGCTTTTGCTGCTGTAGCACCAAGAATAAGTTCTTGTAAATCATGAAGCACTTCATTGAAAGTGTTTTTTGCTTCTTCTGCGGCTTTTTTGCATTTCGTCGATGCATCATCCATTCGCTTTACAACACGCTTTAATCCTTTTTCATCAATACCCATCGCTATACCCTGCAATGCTTCTTGAATCTCCTCGGGCATATCGATAAGACATGCACGAATTGTTCCCATAGAATTATCAGCTTTTAAAAAGGCATTACACATACTCGTGGAAACTTGATAAAGTGATGCTTTAAATGAACCAGGAGTTTTGATGCGTTTAAATTCTTCACGTGGCATTATCGAACTTATGAGAGAAAAATTATTTATTGCTGCAGCAAGGATTGCAATCGAATTAACAACTGCAACGGCATTTGGGCCATCATAAAGCAAAGAAACATTGTCATTCATCGGTTGGGTAGTTTCAGAAACGCACATTATGACATCCTGAAAGCAGCTTTCATGATTTCCTATTTGTTAACTAAAAATATTCAAGTTTTTATTTACCAAAAACTGCTCTTCTGTAGAAATTAAAGCATTTGTTTGTCGCTTCTGAACTTGATGATTACTGCTGGCAGCACCGGGGGTAGTAACCAAAATAGCTGCATCATCTCCTTTAACTTCATAAACGGCGCCATCTTTTAATGGAGGATCAAAAATATTGCCATCAACCATAATAAGATCACCATCGCAAAGAAGCATCAATGAATCGAGAGAAACTTTAAATAATTTTGAAACATTGGATGGAGTTGCTGATTTTTCATTTAACTTATTTAGAGAGCCATTTCGAAAAAATTCATATGCCATTTTGAAGAAACTAAAATATAATTTTATTTAATTAATTTTCCTGTCACTTATTTTTTTAACTAAATAAAAAAAATCAAAGGGGTTTTATTTTTAATTTAAAAGGCTTTTAAAACACAAACTTTCTCAGCTCTCTACCTTTTACTCATGAGTTTGTTAAAAGTTTTAAGAAAAAAGAATATTATTTTTATAAGAAAAATCTATTAAATATTTCAAGACAAAAACCATGCAAAAAAGATAACATGCTTTTTTTTTGCGTTAACTATTTTCGAGTAAAGTTCAAAAAAAATGGTTAAAAACTTGCTGATGTTTGATAATTACATTTTTTTTCTTTCCACAACCTTTATACTACGAATCACTTTAAAATAAAGGGCTCGCTTTGAAAATTGATTTTTTTTTCTCTCATTATTCTTTATGTGCGTGTTCTGATAAGCGTGTTTTTAATCGCATAATTAGGGTTTTTTCTTTGGGGAAAGTGTAAACAAAAAATTTTCTTGAAAAATAAGAAATTATTTAATAAATGAATTATTTTGTATGAGTAATAAAGGTTTTTGTTTCAACAAGAATTATTTTATCACTTAATTTTTATTTTTTTAATTTCCAATGGCGGATTATGAAAAGCATTTTCGAGTCGCTGCTGTCCAAATGCAATCTCTTGGAGAATCCATGAAAACGGTTTTACTTTTCTATATATTTTAAATAAAAATTAGCATATTTCTTTTTTCCCAGAATATAGAAAATCTTCGAAAGAATCCTGAACACGTTTGCCATAAAACCGCATTGAAATATCTTTCTCAAAAAATTCAAAACTTATATGGCGAGATGGATGATTGTTTAAAGGGAGTGGATGATCTTACGCAAAATTTATTGAATGAATCATCAATATTTGAGCGAGAAATTGTAGGTTGTAACCGTGCAATTGAAAATGGTAAAATTCGGGTAAAATATAACGAAGAAGCAATTCATGATCGAAAGCGAGAAATTGAAGAGGTAGAATTTGAATAATTTATCAGATTTTTAATTTTTAATTTTAGAACGAAGAGCTAATTGAAAATATTGAAGAAGCATTAGAAAATGGCGAGAACTCAAATAATAATCATAAAAAAAATATAGAAACATTCAAAACCCGAAGTTTATTATCAGGGATAGGAGGTGCAGCATGTGCTGCTGGCTCTATTGCTTTTCCTCCATTATTAATACCTGCAATATTATTAACAGGAGCATCTGCTGGATCTACGATAGGATTCGTTGCAGAAAGTAAAAGAGGCGAAATAAATGTTGATGAAATTCAAAATCGATTGAAAAATAAAGTTAAAGAAAGATTTTTACTTGAAAGTAAATAATAACATAACTTCCAAATTTATCTTTCAATATTTTAGGCGAAATTTACAAATCTAAATGTCTAATAAATGAACATGAATCCTATATTCATAAACTTCGAAGTAAAAATAAACAATGTAAAAACGAAATTCGCAATTGCAGATTAATGATTAATGTTTTGTCTTTATGCAAAATAATTCTTGTACAATGGCTTACGTTCATCCAAAATTTGGAGCAATCCATGGATCGCTTGGAATATCGATTTGAAAGTTCTGAAAGTGTTAAAGATACTGCAGCATTTGAAGATTATTTAATTTTTATTAATGGTTATGATGCAAACCGATCGCTTGAAGTAGCGACAACTATGAGCTCTTTCAGTGCCATAAGTGAAAGAGAGTTGAAAAAATTGTTGACTTATCATGCCATTGAATTTATAGAATAATTTCTTTTTTTGTGTATTTATTTGCTCATAAATAAAAAAATCATGAGTATTATTCAAAATTAACTCATAAATAAAAACAATAAAAATAAAACGTTTTCTCCAGTCCTTTCCCATCTTCCAGAACTTCCATTAGTTTTTTGAATAAAAAATTTTAGTTATTTTTAGTTTAATTTATTTTTTATTGAATTATGTTTACAAAATAAAATATACAAAAATGGCGGATAAAAAAATTATATAATAAAAGAAGCTATTTTAATTACGTTTCACTGAGGTAAAAAAATTTATTGCAACAATAAACAAAAAAATAGAAAAGAAATTCGTATTGCAATTTTTTCAAAGTAAATAATAATGCAGCGGCTGATTGGATGTTTGATTTTACAAAAAATAGAAATATAAAAAATACATAGCATTGCAAAAATTTCGTCATGGCAAAAATAATATAAAAAAACTTTTATCGTCGACATACACTACCACAACTGCCACCGCCGCCTCCACCACAAGAGCCACCCCCACCGCTACCAGATAATTGAGCAATAAATGAAGGGGAGATAGTGAAATCAGATTGCAAATAAATACCATGTTCAACAATTTGAAATTCGGGTGCAATAAAATTAATTGGAAGCCCTCCAGTTCCTGATGGAATTTGAAGGGGAATTCCTTTGTGAAGGAAATCGTTTAATCCTCGACCAATGAGTTCTCGACCAAGCACACCAAAAGTGTCGAGAGTTTCTTGGGGAATTCCCAACGATTGATCGGGATTGGAAATTCTAAGGTTAAGAATCTGAGCATTTCCCCTTAAATAACCACCGGTAGTTTGAATTTGAATATCAAGAGCGCCTTCAATTCGAATAGTTCCAACTTTTTCATTTGAATCAGTGTAAATATCTGCGTCCGCAATTAAATCGATGGTAGCTGAACCTCCATTTCTTGCACTTAAAATAATTGATGGCGCACGAGTGGTATGAATTTGAATATATAAATTTCGATTGGGATATCGTTGACCAATCGCGGGAAATAAATCGCCAAAACATATTTCAAAACTTCCTAATCCTGAAATGCTTCCTTGGCTTTGTCCTTGTTGTTGTTGGCCACCAAAAAATGGTTGTTGTTGTTGGGTTTGGCTTTGGCCTTGCTGTTGTTGATATTGTTGTTGTGGTTGGCTGCCTGTGGAATATGTAGCAGCTGTTGGGGCTCCTCTTGCAGCTGCAGCTACAGCAGCAACAGAACGAACATGTCGATGAAGCTTTTTAGTTTTTTTATATCCCTAAAACATTATTGTAGTAAGTTATTTTTCAAAGTTTTTCTAAGTGGATAATTACTTACTTGATCTGATCCACCATCATCATGAGAACAAGTAGTTTTTAATAATGGTCCAATTTTAGGTGTTTCTGGTCCAAGACGAGCGGAAAGGAAACCTTTTCTAAAATTTTAAACAATTTTTAAACATAGTCGGTGGAATTTTAATTTGCACTTTAGTTAATTTTTAAAAATAAATTAATTCAGTAAATGAATATAAAGAACAAAAAAACAATGAAGTTCTAAATTAAAATCCCCAAAAAGTTTTTTGCTTTAATTTTGTACCAAAAAATGGAAATTTTCAATAACAAAAAAGTAAACGCAAAAATCTCATTCTTTCTTTAAAAAATTTAAAAAAGGCAAAAAATACTTTTTTTTTTGAAATAGTTTATTTTCGATTTATAAAGTAACTTCAAAGCCCCATAATAATCACTTACCTATGCAAACTATAAAACAATGAATTTAAAGTGAAATCACTAATAAGAGCTTCAGCCATTTTATTTCCAGTACAGCATGGAAAAGACATAGGGAAAGGTCCAAATGGAGTGCATCCTTGTCCACCTTGACTAAATTCTCCATTCAATTCTATTGTGTAATCATTTAAAGTTGCATAAGTATTTAAAAGTTGAACGGATAAATAAATATCATTTAATTTACTGAAATCCAAATATCTAACTAATTCTTGAATGAGTGAAGCTGGATCTTGTCGATCATTAACGCCCGGGCATCCACCACATGGAGAAGGTTCACCAGGTTCAATAAATTGAAGAGCTGGAACATTTGAACTTTGTTGTTGTTGTTGAGCGAAACCTCCACCAAATCCTTGTCCTTGAACTTGAGAACCAGCAAAGCCTTGAGTTGCAACACCTTTAGCAACAACCGCTGCAACTTTTGGAGAAGAAGCATGTTTTGATTTGATTGATTTAGATTTTGTTGGTGTTGCTATACTTTTAGCTAAAACTGGTGTAACTGAAGCAGCAGCTTCTTTAATGGGTATAGCTTTAGCTCTTGGAGGAATAACACTTCGAGCAACTCTTCGTCGAATGCCAGTTGTTGCATTTGAATCATGTCGAACAAAAACATAAGGTGATTGAGCATGTGGAATACCTTTAGCTTTATGAATTGATGCAACTGAAGGAGTAGTAGTTGTAGATGTTGTTGTTGTTGTTGATGTTGTTGGTTTAGAAGTGGCACTTGTAGAGGTGGCAGTTTGACGATAACCAGATCCAGATTGCTTAATTTTTTTGTGGTTCTTATTTGATTTTGATGATTGTCTATCAAGTACTTGACTATTTGGTTTAGCTGTGGTCGTTGTAAATGGTTTAATAGTAGACGATAATGGCAATAATGGCTTTCCACTAATATAAGTTTGATTATTTGCAACTAAACCTGAAGATGGAAGTGGCAAAGGTTTGGATACTGTTGGAGTTTTTTGGGCTGCATGACATGGGGATGAAGGAAGAGCATATCCAGAAGAAGCTCCACCACCACATCCACCTCCACCGCCGCCGCCAGAATTTCCTCCACCTAAACCTAAAGCTCCACCAGCAAATTGTAAAATTTGTGACAAAGGTATAGCTTGAGGTAAATTTCCAAGTTGTGAATTAATTTTACTATTAACAAGATTAGGAATTTGTCCACAAATTTGTGTAGGCAACATATCTCGAACTTGTTGAATAATATATGGTCGAAGAATAGGGCTATTAGCGATATCACCAATAAATCCACCATTTTGTACATAAACATCCAAATATCCTACACTTGCTGAACAACCCGCAACTTGAACAGTGGGAGCGCCAGTTGGGCCTCGAACAATCGTTAATTGGACATAAACCGAAACTTGATGAGCATTAATTTGAACGATACCAAAAAGTTGAATGGGAATAATAATATTTAATTCGCCACCCAAATTTCCTGTTAATCCAATATCAAAGTTTTGAACTGCTATAACGATTTGATTGCATGGAGCTGGATAGATAGCAACCCGTTGAGGACAACGATATCGTGAAACATAAATATTATAAACTCTAATGCAACCCGGAATAATTGGAGGGCATTGATTAATGGGTGGAATTCGGGCTCGTTGAATTTCTTGATCCAAAATTGGAGCGATTAAAGCAGAAAAATATTGAAATCCTCGTTGATTTATTCGGGCTTTAACTCCAGGTAAGCCCCGTTGTCCACCAATTAAGAGAGGGTTAAAATCATATGCAAATGACGAAGCTGAACTAATTGGAGCATAAACTGGACCTCCAACGCCACCGGCAGAAACATATCCACCTTGAGGTGGGCCATATTGTGCAATGCCATGGGCTTTAGCACGGGTGTCAATAGTCGTGTTTGGATAAAGTAAAGGTGGCAGAGTTAATTGGCTTGGAGCTTGACATAATGCTGTTGCCAGGAAAGATAAAAATATTAACTAAAAATTTTTTGTTGAAATTTTAAAAAAGTTATCAAAGTTTTTAACAAAAAAATTATTTTGTCTTAATAAACTTAATCGAAACATGAAAATGAAAATCGCTTGGAAACCAACAATTTTATTAACAACAGATTTGGCTTCGGCACGAAGTTTGATATTTAAATTTCTGAATTAAAAATTTTGAATATGCGAGACATGATTCTTAATTTTACTTTACTTTTTTCGAAAATTTTTATCATCTAATTTATTATTCTAAATAAAAAAAAACTTACTATAGCTGATTTCATTTTGTTACTACCACCATTCAAGAAGCAGCAGCTGCTTCGATAATAGTAGTATAAAAAAAACCCGTCAGATCCGTGTATTAAACCACAAAGTTTTTTTATGGCTTTGATATATCCAAAATATTTTTCCTTCTTCTTTTTTTTATTAATTAAAAAGCAGAGAAAGAAGAGAAGCAAGAAAAAAGGAAGATCCAAAAAATCAAATCCAAAATCCAACAAACAGAAGATGAAAGATGATGAATATACATACGTGTGTAAAAGGGATGGATGGGATGACGGAACAAGCCAGAAGCAGCAGCGAGTAACGGGCAGCAGTAGAACCAAGAAAAATGAAAAAGCAGTTAACGCGTTTTCTTGCTTCTTGCGTTTTTTTTTTCGGTCGGTCATTTCTCATTTTTTTCTTTTTTTCTTTAATAAAAAAAAGAAATCCTGTTTTGTCGTCGTGAATGGTCAAAGTCAAAGTCAAAAAAGAGAAGAAGAAAAGATGAATATGAAGAAGAGTTTAGTTTGAAATACATTTATTTTTTTGCGTAATAAACTGGCTTATAAGTAAGGTTTGTCATTTAATTTAAAAAAGCATAGCCAAAGGATCAATGATGAAAATGATAAAACAATAAAAAAATAAAGAGGTTTTCTCGTCGCTTCTTTTCTGCCACAAATCAATTTTCTTTTTAAGTTGGATTTTCTTTGGTTGCAATGAGCAGAAAGAATATTGAAACATTGCTTCTTATATTTAGCACCCTAAGGGGCTAAAAAATTCATCAGGTTTTTTTGGTTTCTAGAACTATAGTTTCAAAACATAAAAAATTTGTATTTTGATCGATCACAAAGAAAATATTACCAAACTTTAGATTTTTTTAAATTTTTGTTTCTTGGATTCTTTTGCATTTTTAAAAAAGGCCACATTTTTTTTTCTTCAAAAAAATATTTTCAGAAAATGTTTCGAAAAACAGAATTCAAACAATGAATCATTTTTTATTTGAAGACGATTAAAACATATTTTTTTTTCGAGACGGAAAGAAGGTGTTTAAAAAAAAGCAAGAATTTAACGAATTGCTTCTTTTTTCATAGATAATTAACAATTTTTTATTTTTGCGAAATACAATACAAAGTCTGAATTTTTTTAAAAAAAAGTGCACACAGAACAAAGCTTTTTCGACGATGATAAAGGCATCAAAATTAAAATACCAAAACTTATGAGAAGAAAAAAAACAAGAGAAAATCAAACCATTGCTTTTTTGAGAAGCGTTTTGTTTCAAATAAAAAAACAAAATATGAAAAACTTAAAAAAACCAAAATGTTAGATTGCTTATTTTTGCTGATGATTAAGAAGCGTTTTTTGCAAACTTGAAGTTCGAAAAGTGCTTCAAAAAAATAAGAAAATATAAACAAAAGATCTCCATTTTTTCTTTCCTTCTTGAACATGTTTAATGGCAACATTTTTAAAAAGAAAGGTTAGCAGCAAAGTAAACTATAAAAGCACAATCAAAATTCTAGCATTTTTTTTTGTTTTAATAGTTTCTGTTTTTCAAGTGTAAAAATTCAACCATGCAAAAAGCTGCAATCATTTGTTTGATCGCTATCGTTGCTCTTGCAACTATTACTGATGCGAACGAAGTAGAAATTAAATTAAGTTTTTTAACTTTAAAATTTTTTTAGATAATAATTTTGCTATTATTTTTTTAGCTCCACGGAAGAAATCCACCAATTGGTGAAGGTGCTCAAGTTGTTCGAGGTCGACGTGCCACAAATGTTCGAACTTCCCCATGTGATGAAGTCTGCCATCGAACAAATCCCGAACAAGAATCATGCTGCAAAGCTCATGGATTCTCAACAGGTCGATGCAAGAATTTTGAATCTTTCTGTGATAATTAAAAGAAAAATAAATTCTATTCCATCTTTTCTCAAAGTTGATGAATGATTTTTATATATATTTTTTTGTAATCAAAAAGATTTTAAATAAATTCTAAAATGCATAGATTAAATAATTATTTATAACAAAAATATGTAAATCCAAAATGATTTTTAAAAAATATACAAAAAATTACCTTCAAAAATCGAAATTTCAGAAAAAGTAAATGAGAATCTCATATTTTTTTTCTTTGTCTTACATCTCTCAAAAGATAATTAAATTCAATATTTCTATTAATCCATTAAAGCAAAAAGACATTGAAAATTATTTTTCTCAAAAAAATTGTAAAAAAAAATTTCATTTCAAATAAAAATGGAAGAAAATTTGCATATTTTTATATTTTCACTGTTATACTTTCACAATTTTGCATTTTTTCATTTCATTCAACTTTTGTTGAACATTTTTTTGTGAACTAATTTTTTCATCATTCATACATCAAAAATGGTTGAAAATAATCATCCTGCAAATGTCAAATCAGAGGTATGTTTCTTTTTTTCTTCAACAAACAAAAACGTTTATTTCAATCCAGTCTCCGTCTTGCCGCGATCTTTTCTTTCATGATTTCATACTTTCGTGTTTTTACTCTTTTTTCTCTTCCATTTTTAGCAACAACCTTCATCTTCTGCAGCTGCTGCTAATGGAATCGTCAATAAAACAAAATCCAATAATAAAAATGATGGTTCAAAGCTTCAATCAACTAAATCCAAGAACGACGACAACAATGGTAAAGAAGATGTTGATGCTCCAAAACCTGAATTACTTTTTGGATGTGCACCACAAAAATTTTGGGCAAGCTCCATTATTGTTTATGAAGTTCTTAGTATCATCGTGTTTTCTTGCTATCTGTTTAATAGTTTAATGTCAAATGAAATTGGTATGATTGTTCGTTATGGTGCATATGGAATTCTTTCAATCATTGGTTTAATCTTTCTTATTATTGGTTTGATTACTGAAAAACAACAATTTTTTATTCCATATTTTATTTATCGAGTTAGTTTGATTCTATTGCGTTTTGTGTATACATTCATTCGCTTTATTTAGGTTTTGGCAATTCTTGGTATGCTTGCATTTTCTATTTGGCGCATCTATGTTTTTGCAACTTTAACTGATAAAGAAACTAGAGAAATATACACTCAACATTTAAATACGAATTATGACGAACACACATATCAAACATATATAAGCTGTAAGTAAAGTTTTGTTTATTATGGTTTTCTTTTGTCAAAGTGTTTTGGTAAAGCTAATCGGATGTTCGTTTTTTAGTTTATGTTCCTGTAAATATAATTCTAATAATATTCGAATATCTTATTGAACTTGGCTTTAATTTATGGTTCATCTTCTGTGTTTATGAATGCTATGTATATTTTCGTGATTTACATCCAACTATTACTAATCAAAAACAACAAAGTGCTAAAGTCGTATAAATACTACTCATAAATCAAATTGATAGAATAATTTCCATTGTAATGTGTTTTGATTCTTTGAATAAATGTGTGTATTTGACTAACTCTATTAAAGAAAGCGTTATTTTTTACGTTGAGCCATTGAAATAAGCTTATCTTTATTTTATTGGCAAACTGAAACTTTGTGTTCGAGAAGCCTAAAAAATGTTTTCGCATTGAATGGTTGGATATTTTCTTGTTTCGCTCAAACTTCAATTTCGCGTTTATTTTTCGAAACCATATAAAAAAAGGAATTTTCTTTCAATCGTAAACATTTTTTTTTTAGAGTGAACAACAATTTTGTGAACTTTTTTTCTTCATTGTTTGAAATCAACATGATCAAAAGCGCTGGCTTATTCTTTCTTCTTCTCTTCATTGTTTCTTTTCCGTTATTTTTGGAAGCTTTAGAATGCAATATTGGAAAAGAATGTGTACCATTTTCAAATTATAATGAATCATCTCGTAAGTGTTTTTTCCGTTTATACATTTTTTTATATCGCTTGCTTTTTTTAGTTGCTCAACCTTCAATTTTTAATAAACAATGGGCTCGAGATTTTTGTGTTTTCTTTCAATGCATCGTCGATGGTGGAAAAGTTATGAAAGGTGCAGGACGATTTAAAGATTTTGAAAATGTTTGTAAAGATGTTGATTCTGCAACAAAAGAAATGCTGAAATCACGAAATGGAACTTATTGGGATAACAATCTTGTTTATGCTTCATGTGATGACGCGAGTTTCTGCAACACCAATGTGAGTTTTTTTGGAATATAGCTTTAAAAATATTTCGTTTTTAGGCTTTAATCAAAGAAGATATGGATCAAATTGATGCAACTTTTGGTAAAAATGTTTCTGCTTTGGATGGTACAATTTATGATGAAACGTGCAATATGAATCTTACATGTGATTTTAAAAGTTCTTGTATGCAAGCTAGTCTCTTTGGGCGTGGATGTAGGTTTTTTGTTAAATTGAGGCTATCCACTGATGTTACTTTTTTATTTTCAGTTCCTTGGATTTATACAGATAAGAAATATTGCAATGCTTGCGTTTATTATAACTGCTTATTTGGTAATGGATTTGGTAAACTTGGTTTTGGCTGTTACGAAGATTTTCTCAATGATTGTACCAAATTGGATCCAAAAGTTAAAGAAAAAATTGAAGCAAATCTTCCAAATACTGAATATGAAGACGAAAACGTTATATTCTTTTCTTGCAATCAAGCGGATCAATGTGCAGAGACAAGACCTCAAATAATTGTAGGTTTTTTTGGCTAAACGACTTATGGCTTATGAGACTTGGGTCACTCCGTATAATAACTTAAACCATTTCAATTTTAGATTGTTGAAACGAATCATGGAGAAAAACCTTATCCAAAGGAATGCGTAAGCTTTATTGGTTTTTGAATTTTTTTGAACTTTTTACCGGATGTTTTTTTTTAGTCTGATGGTATTGCAACAACAACTTCAAATGGATTTGGAACTTCGCCGACTTCAAAAGGAACTTCAAATTTTGATTTCAAACTTTATGGAATAATGATTGCATTTGTATATAATTTTATTGTATTTTTGTAAATTATGTATACTAAATAAAATTTAAGTTTTATTTGTAAAGCTAAATTAAAAAAGCAGTATAATATTGTCGTGTTGGATAAATAAAGAAACAAAGTGTTAAAAGCGATTTAATTTACGAAAAGTTTCTCAAATAACAACAATAGAAGAAGAAAAATGTTTTTCAGAAAGCTTTGGAGTTTGCAATAAATAATTTTGAGAGAATATTTTTTCAAAAGATCACTTAAGCCTTTTTTAAAAACCAATAAGAAACTTTATTTTAACGATTATTCAAGTGACGCCTTTTATGTTTGAAACGTATAATAACACTAATATTTAAAGCTTTTTTCATTTATTATTTAGCAAAGACAGCTACTGGCGGGATAATAGAACGGTAGTAAGAAAGGAGGGAAGAAATTGGTTTCAGATTTTTTTATTGGGTGCTCATAAGATTGGGGTTTACATAAACCCGTCAACCGTTTATACGGATAAAAAAGAAGAAAGAGACCGTACAATTGGGTCGAATTCCAGTTGCGATCAGATAAAGCTAGCGCTGTCATAATATCAGAGAAAATTACAGATTTTTCTTTACATTGCCGCGATTATCGGAAATGTCCTCATTGAGATACAATAGGAACAGCGTCAAAAAAGGTCTAAAAATAAAATTGTTGAAAAAGCAATCTGATTTACTTTTTGGGAGCATGTTTGTGTAGCTGACATTTTTTGCTTTTTTAAACACATTCTTGGGAAATTTTTTAAATGGAAAAATATTGTAAATTCGCTAATCAGTTTAATCGGGAATAGTAGTGGAAGATATCTGCTAACTCTTTTTCCTTCCATTTAACTAACAAATTTCCTCAAAAAAATGCATTGAGCAATTTGAAACTTTATTTTTTGTTATTTTTAACTATTTGTCAATAATTTTGGGTATCTTTTTACAGCGGTGATGATTATTATGTATTTGGTAATGATCTTCTTGGTTCCAATCTTTTTAATTTCTTCATTGGCGATACCTTTGAAAGATATCCCAAAAAACCCGTATGTAGTTGATTTTTCTGATATAAATGACGAAGTGTCTGATGAAGTTAAATCTGTATTTTTTTACCTTCAAATTTTCTAAATATATTCGATTTTTTTTTTAGAAATTTGCCGAATTCGTAAAGGATGGATGGGGGCGCGATGTAAATGAATTGATTAGCATTCGGAGAAAATTGAAGATTGTTAATAAGCTTGCTAAAGCTCAAATTATCAAAGCTCACGGAATGGATCCAATTTATACGATCAACAAATCGCCAACAAATAAAAGTTTTGCAAAAGTTTCCACGGACATAAGTATGAAACAACTTTTACTTGAAGTATGTAAAAAAAATACTTTTTTATATGTATATAAAGGAAGGACTTTTAGGATGACGAGTTTTTGTCGGAATCGCAATTAGATAGCTTGATCCTAAACGCTGCTAATGATTTATCAATTAAAGAAGAAATTTTTCTAAACTTTGGTGTCCAAAATCGTAGTAAACGTCAAGCCACTTATAATGGTGAAGATAACTACCTCTGGAGCTTGCCAATAACATATTACTTTGATGACACCATTAGTAAGATTTAGTTTATTTTTATTAATATAATATTTCCAAAACAAATGTTTTAGAAGAAATCACGAGAGAAGTTATTCGTCATACGTTCGCCCTTCTTGAAAGTCAGACGTGTCTAAGATTTAATGAAAACGCTACAAATACACCAAGGATGCAATTTCAAAATAATTCTGATGGCACCTGTTCAGCTGCTGTTGGTTATCAAAATGGAACTGGGTGAGCTTTGATATGTATATTAAAGATTGAATTTTTTAAAAGAAAAAGTATCACTCAAAAAATTCAAAGTGATTTTCCATTTTTTCTGATCAACTAAAAATTTATAAATTCGTGTAAAAGGGATCAGCACACCAACAAAAAAAAATAACGGAAAATCCAATATCACAAAGCTACCTTTAATTCCAACCCAATTATTTGAATGGAATAACATCAATAAAAAATAATATGTTCCTTTATAATATTTAGTAATCTTTATTTATTTATTTATTATTATTGTATTTATTGTAATTTAATAAATAGCTTTCAATACTAGCGTTTTGTTAAAAAAAAGGCACATGTTGGGTTTTATTTTTTTTTCAGACTATAATGCATCATCGTTTGAATTCAGAAAATGCATGAAATGAAACTGACTTAAAGCAAACTTAGCGACGTAGCTCAACATCTCATTTATGAAGTGGATGCATGTCAAAATGGTTTTGATAATTTCAGATAAATTTTTTTTATAAAAATAAAACTTCTAATAAGTTAAAAATTATTTTCGTCATTGACGAAGCAACGCCGCCATCATTAGTTGAGACTGATTTATTTTGTCATTTTTTTCTTCTTCTTCTCAAAATTCTTATAAAATAAATTTATGTATTTCGCGCTTTAATTTAAATTTTTATGTCATTAAGTTGATATCGATTATTTTTTCCATAAGTAGAAAACGCAATGGTCGACGCTTCTTTTTTGTTGCAACGTAAAAATATTTTTCTATAACTTTTAATTGTAAATATTGTAATTAATGGATTTAATACGGGTAAATATTGAAATGGCATGAGTCCAATGAGTAATAAACCTGTGTCTTCCCAATAAAAAATTTCTAAAATTTTCAGAAGTACCACATCGAATTTTTTTTTCTATTAGATTTTTCCATTTTTGCGCTACATAACCCAAAATCGTTGGGCTAATTGAAAAAAACAACAGGAGAGAACCTTTTCTACTAATTATGTAGCTCAAAATTTTGAAAATTGTCATCCGATCGTGCCCATGTATGTTATTTAGATTGTAAGAATATTGAAACAGCAAATTACCATAATTGCATGTTCTATAGCTAGCAGTAACTTTAACACTTTTACAAACAGGTTTTTTCTCAGCATAGGTCAAATTCCAAATTATAGTACAAAGAAATGTGAGAAAAATCAACATTTTTCTCTTGACTTTCAAAAGTTGTTTATTGATAAAAATGATTTAACTCATTGACGCTTTTATAATAAAAAAGGGTTACCAAAGATCAAAGAATTCCTAGCAAAAACCTTGGTAATTGATAAGAAAGCTAATAATTATACTCTGCTAATAAAGAAAAGACTTTGACTTCCGCCATAATTTTTAAAGATAATGAGGAATATTCTTGGAATCAAATGATTTTTTGTAGACTAAATCATGCTATCATCAATTAATGATTTAGACACACGTTGCAACATTTGAAGAAAATAGAAAAGTTTAGAAGGCTTCATGAATTTTATTAAATATTCAAAAGAAAACATTTAAATTTTTTTTTGACCAGACACTTTCGAGTTGCAGTAAACAATACAAACTCAAAATGATTTTTTACGCTTCCTATAATAAATTAAAAAAAGAAGCAATAAACCGAACTAATTAAGAAGTTAAAATTGTATGAAATGAAATGGAAAAAAGAAACTAACTAACTACAAAAAAGCTTACTAATTTTTTTCATTTATTGTTTACCCCGGAAGCTTTCATTTATTAGTGCATAATTCTTAGAAAAGGAAATGTAAAATTTTAATTAAAATTAATACAAAAATTGCGCATTTCCTTTTTACTTTTTTTCTTTTTTATTTTCTATTTACTCACACGCAAAAGTTTTTTACTTTTGAGAACAAAAACGAAAAAAAGACTAATCTCGAGTTTTTGTTTTTAGGAAGCATTTTTAAGAAATGCTTTAATTTTGTTTTGAGCAAAAATAATATTTTTTAATTTTCACCGACGACAAAAAATCTGTTAAAAAAATGGATTTGCTTATTTTTTATGTCGTCCATACTTATTTCACTATGATTATTTCACTTATTGGAAATGGATTATTGATTTATTTAATTTTCAAGAAAACTCCATTACCAATGAAACCATATAGTCACGTGTTGCTTCAAACATGTGTAATCGATATATTTAAATCCATTGTTTGTGGTTTTGTTTTATTTGTAAGTAAAAAACTTTAACTTTCAATTTCGATCAACAAATTTTTGGAAGTTTTTTACATAAGTATTTGTTTTTTAGGAACTTGGAACATCTCATGGAAATATTTACATAAAAAATGCAGCTCCATGGATTCCAATAAATGATTATTTTCCATGTTTAGCGACATGGTTGTATTTATCTGCATTGGCATGCGTGTTTTGGAGCATGTTCGTTCAAGCTTTATTTCGATTTTATCATATTGTTAAGTAAGTCCGCCATTTATTTCTGAGGTTAAAAATAGAATTTTCTCAGAAATTTTGAAGCAAGGATCCTTTTTTTTACTTTTTTGTCTAATTTTCAGATACCAAACTCTGAGCCCATTTAAAACATGGCTGCTACAATTCTTTATTTTCTTTTTTGCTGCAGCAATAAATTTTGATTATTCTCTAAGTTTTTGCAGAAATAATGAAAATAATAAAAATGAAAATACAAATAATAACTGGGATTCTAAACCGGGTGTGAGATCACAACCATTAGTACGTAACTTTCTTTATTTATGGAAAACTTTTGTTATTTAAAAGAAATTTAAAAATTTTTTACTTTTCATAATTTTTTATTTTTTTAGTTAAATATTCACATGTTTTTATACACAACAACTATAGTCATCGTATCAATTTTATGTAACTGTATTTTTATGTTTTGTAATTATCAAGTAATCAAAAAACTTCGATCTTCAGCTTCAATTTATTCAAAACAAACATTAAAAATGCATAAAGAATTTAATCGAAAAAGTTTATTTCAAGTAAATTTTTTTTTGTTCTTTGACTTCAAAATTTTTTAAATGTTTTTAATTTTTTCAGATAATAACACCTTTACTTTCGTGCATCAATTTATTAGTATTAATTGGAGCAATTCATTCAAAATATACGGAAGACACCGGATTATTGCTCGTTGGACTTATGCCATTTCAATATTTACCCGTATTAAATCCATTAATTACAATATTTACAATTAAAAGCTATAGAAAAATATTTTTACGTTGCAACAAAAAAGAAGCGTCCACAACTGCGTTTTCTACTTATGGAAAAAATAATCGATATCAACTTAATGACATAAAAATTTAAATTAAAGCGCGAAATACATAAATTTATTTTATAAGAATTTTGAGAAGAAGAAGAAAAAAATGACAAAATAAATCAGTCTCAACTAATGATGGCGGCGTTGCTTCGTCAATGACGAAAATAATTTTTAACTTATTAGAAGTTTTATTTTTATAAAAAAAATTTATCTGAAATTATCAAAACCATTTTGACAAGGGTCCACTTCATCAATGAGATGTTGAGTTTCGTCGCTAAGTTTGCTTTAAGTCAGTTTCGTTTCATGCCTTTTCTGAATTCAAACGATGATGCATTATATTCTGCAAAAAAAAAACCCTACATGTGTCTTTAAAAAAAACTAGTAATGAAAGGTTTTTATTAAATTACAATAAATACGATAATAATTAATAAAATAAAGTTTACAAAATAATTAAAAGGTATTACTTTTTATTGATGTTATTCCATTCGAATAATTGGGATGTCGTTAAAGGTAGCTTTGCGACATTGGATTTTCCGTTATATTTTTTTTGTTGGTGGCATTGATTCTATATGAAATAATATTCCAGAATTTTCTGAACAATTAGTTGTATCATCAGTTCTTTGATATTGTAATTCATATTGATTATTATTGGGTGGAAGGATAATTATTTGGTTTACATGAGTTATGCTAAAAAAAAATAAAGATAAAAACTTTCTTTTAATTAAGTAAAATATTAAATATTTAAGGGGTATTTGAATCAAAGAACCATTTCTCTTCAGACGAAATGTTATAATCTAATACAGTTATTTTTACATAATAATTTTGAACGGAAAAATCAATGGAATAATCACTAAAAGCACAATGATTTGTATCAACTCCATAATCTGGTGTTGATGCATTTGTTTGATATGGAAATGTTGAAATATTATATAATAAATTTGCATCATTTTCAATTGAAAATAAAACCGAAGAACCTTTTGGAATTTCAATGAAATATATTTTTGATCTTAAAAAAATGTCTTGCCATTGTAAAAGTGTTTGAGAACTAAATATTTAAAAATTAAAATAAATTTTCTTGGTTGAAAAAAAAAACGAACGCCATACATGAATTCAAAAAAGATCTTTTTATCATACACACCAGAATAAAGTTTAACATTTTCTTTTTGAGCTGTTGTCCAAAAATGTTTAATAGGAACGTCAAAATGAACAAGAAAAAATATATTACAATTACTATGGTTTTTAGCAATAGCACTTATAGTTATATCTGTTGCCAGAGTATAAACATTTTCATGGAAATAGCAACCTTCAGAATAAGCTAAAATTAAATATATTTAATACAAAAAAATGTTATAAGCTATTTAAAAATTTCAATATGTGAAACTTAATTTTTTAAAGTAAGAATCAAAAATATTTATGATTTATAAAAAGAAACAAAAATAGCAAAAATTAAGGCCCAACAAAATATTTTTCCTGGCTAATCTAACAAAATATTTATATGTAGCAACTAACCTGTTGACAACTTTGCAAATAAAAAACCTAGAGATTGACTTGGTTTTGGATAAATTGTTAAAGTTCGTAATAATGTTTTGCATATATAAGAAGTGAATGCGTAATCTCGTACAAAGCTATTATTAAAAAAATAATTAAAAATAATCATAATAAATGCTGAAATAACTAACCAATTTTCGATTTCCAGAAATTTTGTTAAATTTCCGTCTGCATAAAAAGAGATGTCAATAGCTTGAGTATTCATGTTTATATAAAGTTCGATTGTTGCATTTAAAAGTTCCTATAAAAAAATTTTTTTTAAGCATTTATAAGTTTAAAACAAATATATGTAGTTTTAAAAGCCTACCTTTTCATCAGAAATTTCTATGGTAAATGCCTTATTTGAAAGCAAATTCAAATCAATTGTAAAATATGGGTTATCTTTCGTAAGAATAACTCTAGGAAGCATTTCAGGTGCTACAAACTTTATTTTAAAAAAATTTTATGGTTGGTGAAAGTTATAAATTTTTTCCCCTCTATGTATAATTAATAGAGTAAAGCTAGAATTATGGTAGCATGAACAAAAACCCATACCTTCCGTTATACCAGCAGAAATAGTTATTTGTGGTGAATACGATAATTCACCCGTAATTATTTCGAACATATATTCATTTCCACTAAATAAATATAAAGTATAATCATTTCTTTTTAATGCATTAGAATTAAAAACAAAAAGAACTGTATTATTTGTATAAACTTTATAAACATTCAATAAATTAGCATCTTTAAAATGAAATGCCAAAAGGTTTTGAGAACATTCATCATTAACTTTTAACTAAAAATAAAATAAATTAAATTAACTTTTTGCTGTGTTACAATTCTTATTATTTACCGTATAATTACATTTTAGATTACTGCAATATTCTTGATATGGGTGTATAAATGGAGAAATCAAGAAAAAAAAGTTAAAATCGCAGCTTATATTTATTAAAGGTTCTGAACATTTACACGCTAAAATAAAATATTTTTTTAGCATTTTTTGTAGATAAAACCAAAACTTACAAACTTCAATAAATTTTATTTCAAACCCTCTTAATTGAAAGCTTCCATCACTTGTAAATTGCCATAACATCACTTTGTCGCTACCATTTGTATATCCAGATAGCCTTAATTTTGGATTTCTATCGTCATAAATCGTGTAACTACTATCATTGCTATTATTTTCATAAAATTTAATCAAATCCACATAAAGCTCTAATTCTAAAGATTTATAATCCACCAAAACATTAGTAAAAGGAGGAATGATTAAATTAAAATCGCATCGAGCATTTTTTGGATAACCATTTTGATTTTCATTTATATTAGTCCAAATGGTTGTATCCCCATTTTTTACAATATTACATTTAGCATTTGCTTCATGCCAATCATTTTTTAATATTGAAATATAACCAGAAAATTCGGATTCCGGGCGTTCACCTGGCGCAACTGTCTGAAAAAAAATCATAAATGGTGATTTTGATTTATAAAATGTATTTTCTTTGAAAACCCCAAACTATCTCCTTCTTAGAAGTATAAATTACAAAATGGAATTATCCAAACGTTTAAAAAGAAAAAAAGTATATTTAAATTTAAAAAATTTAAAATAAAATTTTTGAGTGATACCACAAACCCTAAAAAAAATAACAACTCACCGGTGGAACAATGTTTGTATGATTTGATAAAAATATTCGAAGATAATTATCATTATTATAATATGGGAATCTTAGTTGAGCATTTCTTTCGCTGAAAGTATTGTAATAGGATTATATAATTACTAAATATATATTGACGGGACACGTGGTAAATTAAAAGGCTGTTATGCTAATTCCCCATTTCTCTCCTCCTCATTCTTTTTATATTTTGAACTTTATTAAAATCTATTTATCTCACTTTATTATCATTTGTGTAGAATTTTCAATACTAAATTGCGTTGGATTATGAATGTTTAAATTAAAAATAATTATTTTAAAACCATATCCTTTTGGAACAGAAAATTGCCATAAACATGAATGTTTTCGAATTTGATCATAAAAATAACTTGATTGAAGATAAATAATTTGTGATTCATCCGTAAAATTAAATGGATTCACACGACTTACAGATTCAAATGGGCAATCATCATCATTCCAATCATCAAATAATGCAAAACCTTGAAAACTATATAATCGAAAATTTTTATGACCATCACAAATATTATCCAAATTTGTAAATGTCATACTCGTTGTATTATCAAATACTTCGAATCCATATACATATCCTCCAAAATCATAATTTCCCTGATCATCGGTGCTTACAATAAAGCCGCGTTTATTCTAAAAAAAACATATCAATAAAAATTATGTTTTTAAATTTTATAAAACTTACTTTCATATTCTCGCCATTTAATAATTTAAAAGTTAGAAAGCATATTGGTACATCCTGATCATCGTCGTCAGGATCAGGAATATAAGGATAATTTAGGGATTCAAAAAATATAACTTTTTCAGTTGGCATATCTTTTGTTTGATTTGAAGAACAAACAATTTTTTCAGAATATCCATTATAAAATAAATAATAAATAAGAAACATTTCAATGATTATTAGCCTTGTCATTATTATTATAATTTCAAGCACACAAGGGCAAAATAAAATTTAACCAGCAAACTTTTAACAGAATTTTCTTTTTAATAAGTTAATGAATGGTTGTGGCTTTATTTTTCACTTAAAAAATTCCAGCGAGTGTTTTCCAAAATCAATTCCAGAAAAAAAATTTTAGATGGTTTTTTTTCTTAGCCTTACAAAAAGTGGTATTTTAACACAGCGGTTGCAAAAATCTTCGAAGTCGAGTGATTATTCTCTAAATATCTTAATCATTAAAAATGCCTTATCAATTTTTCTAGAAATGCCTAAATCCTCTTAAAGTTTCACACTTTTCTTTGTTTTAAAGCTCTTTTTAAAATAAGCTTTGAATTTTCTTTCTTTTTTTCTTTAAAAAGTACATAGCTTCATCAAACTTGGAGCGTTAAAAATCATTGTAGTCAAACATCAATAGATTATGCGTGTTTTTAACACTCCAATCATTTCGTCTTTTTCCATTATTTAAAGAAAATAACACATTTTTATTTGCCATTTTTGGAAATATTTGATGGACGAAGAAATTTCATACAAAAGAGTTTTATAATTTTTTGGAACAAATAATTCAAACAAAGAAAACCTAAAAATAAATTACATATTTTCTAGATTTTTTGGTTGTTTTTTTTGCAAATGCATTTGCAATTTTTAGAATAGGAAATTCAAAACAAATAAAATTAAAAGAAAACCATGAGGTTTGAAGAAAAATGAAATTTTTTAAAACATTTTAATTCTTGTACAGTGTTGTCTCTTTTTCATTTCATCGCCGCCGCCGCCGTCGCCGCCATTATCGCCGCCACGCTGCCAAAATAGAAAAAATTTTCTCTATATAAATAAAATGCATTTTTCGCAAAAATTTAACTAAAGTAATGCAATAATAATGGGAAATTTTAAAACGGAGAACAAGGATAACTTTAAATTTTAGCTTCTTTAAATATTGATTTTTTGATTTTTCTATTATTTTTTCTATTTTTTAGAAAAAATTTAATAAATTTTGGCGGCGCCGCCATTTGAAGCTGGATGGTCGCCGCCGCCGCCGAGCGGATGGCGGTGGCGGCGAACCAACACTGTTCTTGTAGCTTTTTCATTATTTTCTGCTCCTCAAAGTAAATTAGCTTTGGTTAAAATGTTTATTTTGTACTTCCAAATTTCTAATAGTCTGTCTACTGGCATCTTTTTATTTTGTTTAATTTAGTTAATAATTAAAGAAATCAAACTAAAGCCAACTCAATGACGCTCTTTTTTTGTTTATGTTACTCATTAAAAATTATTCAGCCTGAAAGAATCCGAGATGTAAAAATGAGCAAAAAATTAAAAATAAAATTTCCATTTGAACAATTACCAAATATTTAGGTTTTTAGTTTCCAAAAAAAATATTTTTGGTCATTCACCATTTTTGTTCATTGCTGCATATTTTATTTAATTATAGCTGAAATAATGAGATTTTGTTTTGCACATCAAAAATAACTTTAAAAACAAACATTTATTTAATTTATTAAATTTATTCGGTAGTGGAGTATTTTTGTTCATAGTTTAAAAATCAAAGAAATAGAAATAATAATAACATTTTTTTTTGAGGACAAACACGAGTGTCAAAAAAAAATAAAAATACACGCCTTTTATGAAATTTTATTTTTAATTTGAAAATTTATATGTATAATATTTTTTGCTCTAAGGAAAAACTTATTCAGTTTATTAACTTCCTTTTTCTAGCAGGCAGCTTGTAGTGTTTTTAATTTATTTCTGCCATGGATGTTAATATTTTTTACATTTGGCATACTTATATTATTTGCGTAATTTGTGTCATTTTAAATTTATGTTTAATTTTTTGTATTCTCAAAAGAACCCCCAAACAAATGAAACCATATAGTCAAGTTTTGCTTCAAAGTTGTATCATTGACATTATTCATGCCATAGTTTGGTTTTTGACTTTAATAGTAAGTTAAAAATTCAATGCGAGACGATTTAAAAAAAAATAATGGCGTTCATTTTTAGGAATATGAAGCAACCCATGGCAGGCTTTATTTGCGAAGTGCATCCTCTTGGATTCCATCTGCTGGCTATTATCCATGTTATGCAATTTGGATATTTCACATTTGTTTAGCTTGCGCAAATTTTAGCACTTTAATTCCATTATTATTTCGATATCTAAGAATTGTACAGTAAGCTTCAACTCCATTTTTAAAATGTTTAATAAATATTTTTTTGTTTTAGTTATATAACTTTAAGTACCTTAAAGCTTTGGCTTCTACAGCTTGGAGTCCTCATATTTGCGATTTGTATGACTGCGGATTATTCAAACGCTTTTTGTCATTCTGAAAATTTGCAATTTAATGTTTTTCTGACTTCGATGACTGCTTGGAATAATGAAACATCGTTAGCTTCTTTTAGATCTCAAGCTTTGGTAAGTTTCAAAAACTTTTTTATTTCGGAAAAAAATTAGTAAATTTTTTGGTTTCAGGCAAGCCCTCACATAATCGTTTTCTTCGGGATTCTAAACATTATTTCAATAGCTGTAAACATAACTTTTTCATTTTGTATGAAAAAAATATTTAAAAAATTAAAATATTCTTCTTTAACTTTATCTAAACAAACAATAAAAATGCATAAAGAATTAAATCGAAAAAGCATATATCAAGTTAGTTTTTGCCAACAAAGCATTTGTTTATTTATATCAAATTTTTTTTAGGTAATTGTGCCAATGTTTGGTTTTACATTATTAATATTTGTTATTATTGCAATGATATTAAAAATTACTGAAAATACTGGGCTATTAACATGGGGATTAATTCCATTTGAATATGTTATGCTTAGTAATTCTCTGATCACTTTTGCTACAGTATATCGAAAAGCATTCAGTTCAAGCAACCAGAAAATAGAATCGATTTCTACTCTAACTTCAGTTTTGGCGGTCAAAAGAAAAAGCTTGTATCGATAAAAAATAATTGTTTTAAAAATATTTTTTTCATAAAATTTTATGTTCAGAAAATAAAAAAATTTTTTTAAGATAATTAATTCTAACATTTTGTGTTTTAAAAAACCTTAGAAAATTATTGCCTTTTTAAAATTTGCTATTTTTGAAAGCATGTAAAATTATTTTTACAAATTTAATTTTTTTTTTACAAAAAGTCTTTTAACTTAAACTTACTTCCCTATAATCTTGATGTTAGACACTTTAATGTTCAAAGAGCTTTTCTATTTTTGGAAACCTTCCTGCCTACTAAAAAACTGATTTAAAATTCATGTTTGTACTTTTCAGCCTTGGAAAGTTAAAACTAATTTAATTCGAAAAACTCAATTTTCTTAACTCTTTTTTAATGGCAAAAAAAGTATAAAAAGTTTTAAAAATTTGTTAGCTTTTTTTTAAACATATTTTTAGTTTTTTAAATTTTTGTTTCGAAAAAAATATGTAATCACTTCCGCATTTTATTTTTTTTAATGGGGTTCACTGATTTTTCTAAAGCATTACACAAAGGTGGGATGATAAGCGGCAAAAAATGAATAAATTAATCAAATTATTAACGCACTTTTAAACATTTAATTTATTTTTTGCACCTGAATATTTCTATTCTAAACAAACTACAACAGACATCAAAAACTTATTTTTTTAGTTTGTGTGTTTGCGTAATAACCAAAAAAAATGCAGCTTGCTTTTTTTAAGGTTGGTTAAACGGTCTAATTTTTTAATTCATTTATTTTTCTGTTTCTTTCTTAAATTATTATTAAGTCACTAAATAAAGAAAATATAATCAAATTTTTATTATTTTTTGGTCGCTTTAAAATTAGAGAGAACTCTTTCTTTTTTTTGAAACTCAAGAAAAAAAGATTAAAGTTTGGGCTTTTGATTATTTTTGTAATAATTTTTTGTCAGAAAATGAATATGCATTTATTTTATATTTATCATACATATTTTACAAGTTCGATAACTTTAATAGCAAATATGATTTTGATATTTTATATTTGGCGGAAAACTCCAACCCAAATGAAGCCATATAGTCACGTGTTGCTTCAAACATGTGTGTCGGATATTTTAATGGCAACGGTTTCAAGTTTGGTTTTATTGGTAAGTATCAAAGCCGAAAAGGCCAGCAAATTTTTAAAGATTAAAAAAATGTTGCAAAATTTTCCAAAGTTGAAAAAACTAAATTGATGCTTGTTTTAGAATTTCGAAGATTTTGTTTACAAATTTTAATAAAACAAAAACCTTTTTTTAGGAAATTGAATCTTCTGAAGGAAATTTTTTTATTCGAAGTGGTTCCCATTTATTTTCACCCGATGGATATATTCCTTGTATAGGAATATGGTTTTATTGTGCAGTGTGTTGTTGGGTCTTTTGGGGTTTGCTACTGCCAATTATTTTTCGATATCTTCATATTGTTCGGTATGATTTTTTCACATTTTTTTTACAGCTTCGATTTCTGAAACAATTTACTTTGGATCAAAGTTATAAAAATTTGAAATTTTTTTAAAATTTTTTATTTTTTAGAGGCATAACATTGGCCCCTTTAAAAACATGGCTATTCCAACTTTGCCTTTTTATTTTTGGAGCCTTGCTAACTTCGTGTTTTTCATTTTCTTTTTGTTTTAATGGAAGTAACGAATTTAATTATCTTTTGAGAGATATAAATCCATGGAATTATGAATTATCAACTTTGGATGCTTTTAGATCACAAAAATTATTAAGCATTTTTTTTATCATTTTTTAATTTTTTAATTGGATTTTTTTCAGTCAAGTAATTATCTAATTGTTTATTTCGCTATGACCGCATTGGCTTCAATGATAATTAATTGTGTATTAATTTTTTGTTATCGAAAAACTAAAGCAAAATTAAAAACTTGCACCTTTTCAAAGCAGGCGATGAGAATGCATAAAGAATTTAATCGTCGAATTACATTTCAAGTATGATTTTTTTATCCAAAAATCAAACAATTTTAAACTAAACTTTTTTTTCAGACAATTTCTCCTTTATTTGGAGTAATCGTAATCACAACAAATTTCATTGCAATTCAATTAAAACTTGCATCAAATAACGGATTTTTATTATTTGCAATTATAACCTTTCAATATTTATCTATTTTTAATCCATTGATTACCCTTGGAACTATTTATCGAAAAGCAATAATAGGAAGCATTTTGAAAACGGAGCCTTCGTCCACGGTTCATTTTCAATTATCAAGAACTAGTTATTATCAATAAAATTATTTAATAAAATTTAATAAAGTCCATTATAAAAACTATTATAAAATTGTTTACAATAAATGTAAACAAAATAAAAGCATTATAGTTTCTAGTTCCTTGTATAAAATTCACGATTTTATAAAAGCTCTTATTATTTTTAAGAATAATCGTACGTTTATTATTTTCTCACACATGGAGCTGAGGAACAACTAATTTTATTAATGGACTGAAGGTAAATCGGCACTACTTTACTTTGTCACCCGCTCTTTATTTTTATCCTTTCATTCATTTCGTAATTTTTTATTCAATTAATGAAAGCTTCATAACAATGAAAGCTTGCCATTAAAAGGAATAAAAGCAAATGATACAAATGCTAAACATTTTAGTGAAGTTACAGTTTATGCCTTCGGAAATTTTTCTATTAAAGTGTTGCTAACTCCAACTCGTTTTTCAAGAAAAAATTATTAAAATCCTTGCTTTATTAAAGGTTACTTATTACATACATGATAACAGGATTTCATACTTTAACAAGCGGATGGCTAATGACAATATGAGTCCAATAAGAGTCAGTTTTAAGAAAGACATTGTAGCTAAAAGCTTCAGTAACAATCGGTTGTTGCCATACTGCACCACCTGAATCAAGGAAATTAATCGAAATAATAGCAACATGAGTGCCGTTAGGACAATTAGATTTGATAAGGTCAACAACTTCAGTTGCATTCTGGCCTGTACCACCCCAGTTGTCTGGTAAGTCCATTGTTTCGAAATAACTACAATTATGATATGTAGAACCTTCTTTTGGTAGTTCATTTTGTAACATTATCCCATAGTTATTATTGACAATCCAGTTCGAAGATTCGTTTTCATTCCATATCCAAGCTTCATCTTTTACAATAACACCAAGAAAATATGGAGAGCTAAAAACTTTTTATGTTTACTAAGTGAAAATTTAAAATATGTGTAACAACATTTTGGCCCGTTTAAAATTAAATTTGTAAACTTCTATTTCTTATTTCTATAGTATCGCAGAATTTTAAAGAGATCCACTTTTCGATTTTTGAGAAATTAGGTAGCACTTGTCATTTTTTGGGAAATTTGGAAGGAAGAACATTTTGGAAGGTTTTACAGTAAACAAAGGGAAATATTCGTTTCTGAATTCAATTTTTTGAAAAGTCAAAGGAACTTCAAAAGAAACTCTATTTTGAAACGAATATTTCCCTTTGTTTACTGTAAAACCTTCCAGAATGTTCTTCCTTCCAAATTTCCCAAAAAATGACAAGTGGTAGGAAAAACCTTCTAGAAAAAAGTGACAGTATTTTTTTCAACAACCAACACAGAAACTATCATGTTGAAAGACGATTTAACTCAAAAATACAAAAAGAATTTCAAATTTTTTGTTCTTTTAACTCGATAGTTTCTTGGTTTTTCAAAAAAAACTTTCACTTTTTTCTATTAGGTTTTTCCAACCAAATTTCTCAAAAATTGATAAGTGGATCGATCATGTAAACTTTCACTATGATGACCAGCGTTGGCGGTTTTCGGTGCATTTTCGGTTCGGTTTTCAGTGAACCGAACCGAACCGAAAATCGAAAACCGAAAATTTCGGTAAACCGCCAACGCTGATGATGACTATCGGATTAGAAATAGTTTAAAAAAATTCAGTTTTTTTTGTTATTTAAAACTTTGTAAAATCTCTGACTTTCGCCATGTAAATCACAATAAGGGTTATATTAATTTTTGTTAGAGAAATCGTTAAAGAAATTCGATAAAAAAGCTTACAATGTTTTAGTATAACCTTTCACAGAGTTAATTATGGTGTCTTCTGAAAAATGTGTTTCTGCGATTTCAGTAAACGTTAATGACCAATAATCCTTTGTAGTAAGTTTTGACTGAAAAATGGAAGATAATTCGAAAAAACAAATTTTTTTATTACATATCTATCATCCGAAATAGCTTCCATCATATCGCGAATTTCCTTCATTACATTAACGATTGGATTATTGCTACGCACAAAAGATGACCCCGAAAGCGATTGACAAGACGGACCTAAGGAGTTCTAAAGTTTTTGATTAATCGCCTATATTAAAAAATCGAAAAAACTTACAAAATCTAACAAAAGATCTTCAAATAATTTTTTTGTATTAAAAAAGGACGAGTCTGAATAATTTTTTTTAAGCTGTAATTGGAAAGTCAGTGGTATGAATTGTACAATCGCCTAAAAAATATAGAGATAAAAAACGCATTACTATCTATTTATACGTGTAAAATATCCAAAGGATTATAACGATCGCAGCCATCTTTTAAGGCTTCAAGTTCTTTTATTGAAGAATTTCCAAGTGTAGTTATGTTTAAATAATCTAATGATAATGCCTGCAGAATACCAATTGGTTTAAGAACATTCTAAAATATCATTTTTTAATTCAGTCAGTAATATTTTTTAAAAACTAATTTGAATTCTAATTCAATATTTGCATCAATAACTTTGTCTGCTTCAGAAATAATTGATTTGCTAATATCGTTTAGTTTGTCTTTCAACAATATTATACCCTCCGTTATTTTAACAATTAATGGATCCTGAAAATTATCTCTTATAATATTATTTCTCACCATTGTTTCAATGAGCTCAATTTTGATTTTGAAACTTGAAATTAAAGATTTATTTCTTATTTTTTAAATCATACGCATCAAAACTATTATCCTTTATAATTAGAAAAGATTTGATTAGATTAATTTATAATTTTTTTAAAGAAAATTCAAATCAAAAATTAAGAGCAGCGCCACTTACGAAATGTAAAAAATAACTTACAGTCGGAGGCACGCAATTAGGATGCGTAACTAATGCTTTAAGGTCATTCCAAACTTCCAAACCATAATAATAAGCGGCTTCGGTGTACGGTCTTAGCCATGAAAGAAAATCGAAAAGATTTTGTTGAAGGTCTTCTAATGTTTGTGTTTCATTATATTCGGTTGAAAATTGCGTTGATGCTCCACAGTCAGCTAAAATTAAACATTTGAATGAGGTGGGGAAAAGGCTTCACATTTGTTTTAAATGTTTCGTAAGTTTTATAATAAATTAACTTAGTCAAAAAAATTTGTTAAAATCATTTTTTATCAAAATTATCTTGTTTCAGGAAATAAGCGTCGATAAATTATAAAATTGGAAAATAGTATAACAAAAAAAATTAATAACAAGGTTATCACTCACGCATTTTGCATGTCGATGGGATCAGGCTTGGGCGGGAATGAAAACTCCGGGACGGGAATCCGGGAATCCGGGATTCCCGTAAAAAAGTCCGGGACGGAACGGGAATCCGGGAATGATCCGGGAATTCATAAAATAGTTAAAAATTCTATTTTTCAGCCATTTTTTTCACTTTTTTAAACCAAATGCTTTCTATTTTAAAAAAGAACAAAATGTATTAGACGCATTTTTTTTAAAACATGACGATTTAACCAATTGTGAATTTTAACGTTATTTTTTTGAGAAAAAAAGCATTTTTTAGTAATAATTTTGTCATATAACCAAAATGTTTTGGTGATAATTCATGAAAATTTTGAAGAAAATGGTTACTGGAATGATAATATGTACTCCTCCATTTACTCTTATTAATTCCGGATTCCGGACAGAAAATCCGGGAATCCGGGACGGGAATAATTATCGAAAAAATCGTCCGGAATCCGGGAATCCGGAACACGATCCGGGATTCCCGCCCAAGCCTGGATGGGATATCATCCTCAGTGAAACTGTCCACATATCTAAACTTAACATGTAATTGTATTTTATTCATTCTTGAATATAGTTGAATAAGTGCGACGTTGGTTTCGGAAGTCAACGGTTTGACTTTAAAATAAGAATTAGTTACAAACAACGGATTGTTTGAACAAAACCTAAAATAAATTTCCATTATTGCTTTGATAAACTTTTTATGAGTTTACTTACACAAATCCGGTATGGACAAAATTTTTCAATTTTATCTCAATGCCTTGTAGACGACATCCTAGACCGTCTTCATATTTTGACCGATTTTCAGAAGGAAAAATAAAAAATTGAACTTGTTTGCCAGGTGGAGCTTTGAACTGAAACCATAATTTTCTAAAATAGATATTTTTCTTATCATCATCTTCACCTAAGCTTGTGGTCAAAGTTTCGCAGCCATCTGGGCCATTATTAACCTAAAAATTTTTCTCATCTTTTATCTATGTTAATTTGGATAATATATGTTACTTGAATTATTTGACCATAATTTTCTGTTCCTTTATCCAAGGAGGAACAATCTTTACCACCAAATCCACTAGGGCACAAGCATACTTCACATTGGTTCGGATTGGCATAACCATTATTCTCGCAGGTCACCGATGGATTTTCGCATTTACAAGAATAGAATCTATTCAACAACAGCACGTCCAGAAATGTTGGGCCATTTCTTTGGCCAATTGTTTCGCTATAGTTCTCATCTAAAGTCTCTATGCGCCCGCCAAATTCTAAAACAAAATAAGAATAATTTTAATTTTATTTAAATTTAATTTTCAAAATTACTAGGATAGTGCATGTTGCTTCCTTCATTATAAGGAGTATCATAGATAGCACCCTCACAGGAAGGAAATTTAGCAAATTGTCTTTTTAATTTATCATTATCATTTGGATGGAGGGTTACTTTAACGAATGAATCCCGATCATAACGTGATTGTTGGTGAAACACACCCATCGCATGTTGGACTTCGTGGGAAATCGTGCCATACTAAAATTTAATTTTATTAAAACATATTTATTATGACAGTTTGTACCTCATCATCACACAATTCCCCACCAAGATTTATTAATTGAATAGGATTATTATGAAATCCAACTCCTGAGTTACAATCTCCATCTGATCTATTCCCGAATCGAAGCAACGGATACTTATTCGTATCTAGTGTTTCGATATAAATAAAACATGTTTGATTCGCGAGGTTCACTAATGCTTGACGAGCAATGCTACGAGTAACTTCATTTCCTGAAAACCCTCAATTCATATGTATGCATATAAAAAAATATTTTTACCAAGAGTGTCATTGAAAAAGTAATAAATTTGGAAGGGCCAACGAAAATCATATTTTTTTTCTGTACAATTAGCTATGTTAGCTTGACGCATTGTTCTAGATTGAACACCCAATTTTAACAAAACATCTTCTTTTAAAGAAAATTGATTCACAACATCTTGAATTAAACGGTCGAGCTGATTATGAGTTAAAAACATGTCATCCTAAAGTATTTTGTTATTTGTAAACAAATGTTTCACTTACTTCAAATAACAACTGGTTAAAATCCGTATCATTCGATTTTATCAATAATGATTTATCAGTGTTGGCGGTATTATAAACTGGATCCCTTCCGTTAGCTTTTATAATTTGAGCTTTAGCGAGTTTATTTAAAATTTTGAGCTTTCTACGAATGTTTAACAAATCTTCCAAATTGTTTCCCCATCCTTGTTTAACAAACTCGCTGAACTTCTGAAAAAACATGGATGTAGTTAGTTACATATAAGTTAAAAAGAAGTTTTACGGCTTTAACTCCATCTGTAACTTCATCATCAATATCAGAAAAATCCACAACATCAGAGTTTTTTTGATCATTAGCAAAGGGAAATGCTATAGAAATAGCGACCAAATTGAAAATCAAGAAAAACTTTCGCAATTCCATGATAATCAGTGGCTACAAGAAGTAACCATAATTTTTCAACTATATTTATAAACATTAAAAATAAAATATGTACGCGTAAAAAAAATAAAAAGAAGAAAAAATTTTTATATATTAAAAATAAAATAAGAAATTCTAGTTCGATTTTAATTCGAATCATACAAGGCCACGGCCGAATACATCTATGAAAAGACTAAAATAAGTAATTATGAAAGTTTAAAGATATTTTCCCCTCTATAAAATTTATTCAAATAAGGTTTTTTTAAAGTTTTATTCTGCTAAGACTTATGCTTGATCGTGGGCATTTAAAAATCAATTTTAAGAAAAAATCAATTTTAAGAAAAAATTTCTTAATTCAAGAATCTCAAAAATTTTCATAATCATATTCATGACTGGTCTTCGGGAAATCTCTTAGGATTTCTCATATTTGGCCCATTTCTGAACCCTATGCCAAAAACAAGCTTCTGATGTCCGTCCATAGATGAAATTTTCGAAGCCCATTCCCTCTCGAAAATTTGAGAAATCAAGTTAAATAAGAACAAAATAATCCATCACTTTGGAACAAAGTATCATAATTATTTACGATTTTTAAAGTTTTATAATTTTCAGAGCTAACAACAATTGAAATTTTCAAAAATATGCTTTAAAATGGTTTTGTTCTCTACCCCTAAATATCCTTAATTAAAAACTAAGTGATTAAAAATAAAATAAAATTTTTTTGTTGTCATACGAATCCTATTTGGAAAACCCAATTTTTGCGATGGTGGTCGTTGAGACCAATTTCACCATCAACCGACATTTCGTTCAAACGTGTGTCAAACAGAAAGGCAATTTTACACGGTTCAACAAAAAAATACATTATACATATATCACAAAAAGGATTAGATATAATAAAGCACGTTTTTTGAGAAAGTGAAGCTTTCTGGGCGGAATATGGGACAAGCTAAAAAGTTTTTTTATTACTGTTAAGTAAAACTAGCTTTATTTGGTCCACAACTTGAATTTGAGTCAGTTTTACGATTTGTTTCTTGTTTTTTTTACCATATATATGGCGGATGCGTTTTATTTAAACCTCGACCTTATGAGCACCAAATAAAAAAGAGTCAGAAACCAATTTCTTCCCTCCTTTCTTACTACCGTTCTATTATCCCGCCAGTAGCTGTCTTTGCTAAATAATAAATGAAAAAAGCTTTAAATATTAGTGTTATTATACGTTTCAAACATAAAAGGCGTCACTTGAATAATCATTAAAATAAAGTTTCTTATTGGTTTTTAAAAAGGCTTAAGTGACCTTTTGAAAAAAATTCTCTCCAAAATTAATTTATTGCAAACTTCAAATCTTTCTGAAAAACATTTTTCTTCTTCTATTGTTGTTATTTGAGAAACTTTTCGTAAATTAAATCGCTTTTAACACTTTGTTTCTTTATTTATCCAACACGACAATATTATACTGCTTTTTTAATTTAGCTTTACAAATAAAACTTAAATTTTATTTAGTATACATAAATTACAAAAATACAATAAAATTAAATACAAATGCAATCATTATTCCATGAAGTTTGAAATCAAAATTTGAAGTTCCTTTTGAAGTCGTTGTTGCAATACCATCAGGCTAAAAAAACATTCTATCAAAAGTTTAAAAGACATTATAACTTACACATTTATCTGGATAAGGATTTTCTCCATTTTCGATTTCAACAATCTAAAAGTGAAAAGGTTTAAGTTATCATAATGAGTGACACAAATCTCATATGCCACAAGCCATTTAGCTAAAAATAACTTACATTTAAAAAAGATTTTTTCTTTGCACATCCATCCGAATGATCGCAAGAAAAGAATATAACGTTCTCATCACTATATTCAACCCATGGAAGATTTGATTCAATTTTTTCTTTAACTTTTGGATCCAATTTGGTACAATCATTGAGAAAATCTTCGTAACAACCAAAACCATGTTTACCAAATCCATTACCAAATAAACAGTGATAATAAACGCAAGCATTACAAGATTTCTTATTAGTATTATACCAAGGAACTAAAAACAAAAAAGTAAAAAAAGTTGATAGTTTCAATTTAACAAAAAACCTACACCCTAAACCAAAGAGACTAGCTTTCATACAAGAACTATCAAAATCACATGTAAGATTCATATTGCAGTTTTCATCATAAATTGTATCAGGGAAAATAGAAATATTTTTACCAAAAGTTGCTTCAATTTGATACAAATCGTCTTTAATTAAAGCCTAAAAACAAATACATAACTTTAAAAGCAACAATATCAAAAAAAAAACTCACATTGGTGTTGCAGAAACTCGCGTCATCACATGAAGCATAAACAAGATTGTTATCCCAATAAGTTCCATTTCGCGATTTCAGCATTTCTTTTGTTGCAGAATCAACATCTTTACAAACATTTTCAAAATCTTCAAATAGACCAGCACCTTTCATAATTTTTCCACCATCGACGATGCATTGAAAGAAAACACAAAAATCTCGAGACCATAATTTATTAAAAATTGAACGTTGAACAACTAAAAAAAAGCAAGCGATATTAAAAAATGTATAAACGGAAAAAACACTTACGAGATGATTCATTATAATTAGAAAATGGTATACATTCTTTTCCAATATTGCAATCTAATGGTTCTAAAGCTTCCAAAAATGATGGAAAAGTAAAAATGAAGAGAAGAAGAAAAAGTAGGCCAGCGTTTTTGATCATGTTGAAATCACACAAATGAAGAAAAAGTTCACAAATGGTTGATCAACCTAAAATGAAAAAAGTTTAGGAAAAGAGAGAAGTTATTTCATTGTCGAAGAAACTTTGGATTTTATCAAAACAAGAAAATATCCATTCAATGCGAAAACATTTTTTAGGCTTCGAACACAAACATTGCCAAAACGTTGAAGATAAGCTTATTTCTATAGTACAAAATAAAAGATAACGTTTTCTTTATTAGAGTTAGTTACATAAACACATTTATTCAAAGAATCAAAACACAATACAATGAAAAAGCTATGTCAATTTGATTTATGAGTAGTATTTATACGACGTTAGCACTTTGTTGTTGTTGTTTTTGATTAGTAATAGTTGGATGTAAATTACGAAAATATACATAGCATTCATAGACACAGAAGATGAACCATAAATTAAAGCCAAGTTCAATGAGATATTCGAATATTATTAGAATTATATTTACAGGAACATAGACTAAAAAACGAGCATCAAATTAGCTTCACCAAAACACTTTGACAAAAGAAAACCATAATAAACAAAACTTTACTTACAGCTTATATATGTTTGATATGTGTGTTCGTCATAATTCGTATTTAAATGTTGAGTGTATATTTCTCTAGTTTCTTTATCAGTTAAAGTTGCAAAAACATAGATGCGCCAAATAGAAAATGCAAGCATACCAAGAATTGCCAAAACCTAAATAAAGCGAATGAATGTATACACAAAACGCAATAGAATCAAACTAACTCGATAAATAAAATATGGAATAAAAAATTGTTGTTTTTCAGTAATCAAACCAATAATAAGAAAGATTAAACCAATGAATGCAAGAATTCCATAAGCACCATAGCGAACAATCATACCAATTTCATTTGACATTAAACTATTAAACAGATAGCATGAAAATACGATGATACTAAGAACTTCATAAACTATAATGGAGCTTGCCCAAAATTTTTGTGGTGCACATCCAAAAAGTAATTCAGGTTTTGGAGCATCAACATCTTCTTTACCATTGTTGTCGTCGTTCTTGAATTTAGTTGATTGAAGCTTTGAACCATCATTTTTATTATTGGATTTTGTTTTATTGACGATTCCATTTGCTGCAGCTGCAGAAGATGAAGCTTGTTGTTGCTGAAAATGAAAGAAAAAAAGTAAACATGAAAGACACAAATCACTGAAGAAATAATCGCGGCAAGACGGAGGATGGATTGAAATCAAGGTTTTGTGTTTTGATGAAAAAAAGAAAACATACCTCTGATTTGACATTTGCAGGATGATTATTGTCAGCCATTTTTTTGATTTATGAATGATGGAAAAATTAGTTCAAAAAAAAATGTTCAACAAAAGTTGAATGAAATGAAAAAAAATCCAAGATTGTGAAAGTATACATAGGAAATAAAAATATGCAAATTTTATTCCATTTTCAAAGCCATTTGAAATGAATATTTTTTTTTTCAACCTTTTTTTGAGGAAATTACGAAGTTTTTTTTATTGTCGAATGAGATAATTTATTTTTATACAGAAGCTTAAACCAAAAAAATTTATTATATAAATCAAAAAAAGAAAATAGAGTAATAAAATATTTTTAATATGTTGTCTTATTTAGAGAACTAACGAATTTATTATTCAAAAACCCGCAAATACTATTCTAAACTTTAATGATGCCAACTTTATGATGGATGGATGTTGCTTTATTTAGGGGATGGTGGAAAGATAATCCATGGTAAATTGGTGGCTTAATTTATTCTTCTTCATATTTTTGTAAATCATTTTTCTGCTGAGCTGAAACTTTCATTTACAATAATTTACTTTCCATCCGACAAAAGTTTTTCCTTCACATTCATATCAAGAAACCGATTTTTTTACTGTGAAGTCAGTAAATAAATAAAAAATGAAGAAACCCTTTAATTTAAATATTCAAACAATGTAACAAGATTCCCTTCTCAGCCAAGTTTTATTTAAAAAAAGCGCAAAATAAAAAAAATAAAAAATAATGTTTCTTTGAAAAAACATTCTGATCAACAACAAAAAATAGCAAACAAAAAACAACTTTTTTATTTTGTTTTTTGCTAAAAAAGATCGCAGTCTTTTGCACATTTTTCGATCAATATTTTTTTGAATATTTTATTTTCATTTTTTTTCGATTATTTTAAAATTAACTTTAATGTTTTCAAACAGATTATCAAGAAAGGTAGCTAACATTGCCTTCCAGAAATCAAATTAATCATATTCTATTTTATCTATTTACTTTAGTTTAATAAACCTTTAAAACATCTGATATAATAATCGTGTTTATGGAGGCTCAGCGCTAACTATTTTTTGAATTAAGAATCATTTTCTATCAGTGTGCGTTTTTTATTTTTGTAAAAAATTTTAAATTGATTAACACGATCACAAGTATGCAGTTATTTATGAGTGATGTATTGGGACCATTAAAAACATTAACTAAGAAACTACAAAAAAAAATTTTTAGGATGATTAAGAATACGCGATTACTTCATTGCAATATATGGAACATGATTTTGGGTCTTGTGTTACAAACCACAAAAATTGAAATATTTAACACATAGTCGAAAACCTTTTTTTTAATTTTTACTGGCTTTTCTGTCTTTTACTTTAAATACTCTAAAGTTGTTTGTTGGTCTTTAAATAATACTAAAAAGCCGTAGTTATATTTTGCTTTTTTAATAAAGTCATTACGTGCATTGTTGAAGATTTTGAATCCATTATTCTTGCTATTTTTCAAAGAATAATATTTGCCAGTTTTTTACTTTTAAAACAAAAAAAATAAAAATAAAAAGGAATTAAAAATTCAAAAACAAAAAGTAACGAAAAAGTATTGAAAGTGAATGAACTTGAAAATAAAAATAAACGGGCCGACGAAAGAGGAGGACACAAGACAAACGCAAATAATAAAAACTCTAAGAAGAGAGTTTCAATCAATAACCCTTTGACGCTGGCAAAAAAAAAAGAGTAAACAAAAAAGCTCTTTCTTTTTTTTCAGTTTTTAAAAAAAGGGTCAATTTTTTAGCTTGCGCATTTATTTCAATTTGTTTTATTCTTTGAATATTTTATTTTATTTTATTTTGCTTTTTTTCTTTAATTTTTTTAACATTTAAAACTTCCAATAAAAATTGAATGATGTCGGGATTTAGTTTTCATGAATAAAATAAATTTAAAAATCTGAATAATACATATATACGAATACCGTTGCCAAACTATTTATTATAGACACACTTGAACCATTAAAAATATTAACTAGAAACAGAAAAAAAGGTTATATACCAGAACAAATTAATAAGATGATTTAAGGTAAGTTATTTCATCTCTCTAGAATATAAAAAAAATGAAATTGACCTTCATGTTATTAACTTTTTTGGAATTGATGCTGAATGCACAAAAGATGGTGAAAGCTTTTCTTGCACAATTGTCGCTTCTCGAGGATCGAAAATAATAATTACAACATTTTTATAAAAACTTAACTTTTAATTCGTTTTTTTGTGAAATTATTTTAATTATTGTAAAACTATAAAATTTTATAAAATAATTTTAAATCTTTTAAAATTTTTAAACTGTATTTTTAATATCGTCTTCAAAAGCAATAATAATCAAGAGCACACAACTTTTTTTTTCGCATAATTTTTTATTCAACTTAAAAAAATTAAAGGATCCTTCAATTTTTCTTTATTTTTTAAATTAATTTTCTTCAAATTTGAGTTTATTTATTTCATATAGAATATGAGTTTGTTAAGTTAAAAGCCTTTTAAAACTTATGTTAAAATAAACAAAAAAAATAATTAAATATTAAATATTTAAAAAAAACTAATAAAACTTTCTATGTGCGATACAACAAAAAAAAGATAGAGGTAATGAAGAAGGACACTCGATAAAAATTAAATAACAGAGAGGAAAATTCGAATCGATATCATTTTGACGTTTTTGACTGATAACAATTAGGGACAAATTTGATCAATAAACATTATTTGACAGTGAAAAAAAAAAAGGAAATTTATTTTGTTTTTTCTTTCATTTTTAAAAAAAGGTTTTGCATTAACACGTGCTCATTTTTTGGGTTAGCTTTTTTTGAATATTTTGTTTTTACTTTTTCTTCTTTTTTATTTTTAAAATGAACTAAATTTGATAAATGAACTTTATTCAGACCACGACATGAAAACGTGAATTCTAAAAAGGGTTTGAGAAGAACTAATTACCGATGCACGGTCGCGATCGAAGCTGAAAAAAAAATTAAAACTCATAGATATCAACCATAAATTTGTGTTCAAAAGAAAATTCTAATTTCAAAACTAAATACATGAAAAACTTTTTTTTTCTTGAATAAATAAGACATGAAATGGTTTTTAAAGCTTGAACAAGCCAAAAGAAAGTAATTAAAATTATCGAATTTTAAGGTTATGGATTATTTGCCTGCCTATTTTTTATGTGAATTTTATTTTTCTACTTATAGAATATCGAATTTTAAGAATAAATTTGTTTATTGAAAAACATTTTAAAATTTTTTATTATTTTTTCAACTTCGTTGTTGTTGTTTTTTTTTATGAAGTAATGTTTAATAATATCAAATACATCTCCACAAAATAATAAAGAGGTTGTTTCAAAAGTATTTGGTTGTTGATGAGTCATTTTTTCAACATGTCTATTCATTTTTGGAGGCGCTGTTGATCAAGCATTATTATTTTTTAACCTTTATTTTGGCGGTGGACTCTTTTTGTTTGTTTCATTTCCTGTTGGATTATTTCATTAGTTTTACATGGCGTACATGGCATTCTTTGGGTCACTCGCTATATATAATCTCGGCTTGCTTGAAACAAAAAAAAATAAAAAAATTGAAAATTAAAAATATTCAAACAATTAATTCTTGATTCTTTTCACTTCTTTTCTTTTCTAAAACTCTCTCTCTCTCTCTCTTTTCCAATCGATGGCACATCGAAGACAAGAAAAAATGTTTCTCCCGGGCATGCCATTTTGAGTTGCAGCAAGCAGCCATCTGCTGTTAAATTGTCGGAAAGCCGAGCTCGTATTTGTCAATTCTTTTCCACAATGTCAATGGACATCGGGGAATTTAAAGCTAACAAGAGAGTGTTGTTGGAACAAATAAAAAAAATGATGCAGATTTCCGCCTTTTTATTCAAAAATTTTTGTTTGGTTGACTTTTGGTACTGTTTTTTTGGAAGACTTACACTTTGATTTTTGAATTCGAATACCTCAAATGGTGATTCAATCAAAGTAATTGTTGGTTCGAGAAATTGATTTAATTCTGTTTCGGTGAGAAGTCCATATTTGTTTTCCATTTTTGGTCCTTGCTTTGTCCAAATACCGAATATTCCTTGTTGGATGCTGGCGATTTTTGCAATTTCCATGATTTTTGTAATGATTTGTTTATCAGTAATATCAAGTGTCTTTTCTCGGGAAATTCATCTTGTTGCGCTAATGACTCTTTTTTTACCCAAAAATTTAAGAAACAAAAAAACATAATTTTAAATATTCAAAACAAAATGGAAAGAAAATTTGTTCACAGCCAAGCTCTGTTCAACGAAAAAAAGTGTAAAGAAAATAAAAATAGGAAATATCGTCGCTTCAATCAATAACATTATAACATTTAAAAAAGAAAAGAAAACAATCTCTTTTTTTGTTGCTATGTTTAAAAAAAGGAAGAGCCGTCGATTGCACATTTTTTTCAATCAAAATTTTTTTTTTGAATATTTTATTACTATTTTTTGATTTTTATATTAACTTTAAATGGTTTCAAACAGAAGAAAAAATAATACCACCTAATAGCTTAAAATCTATTTATTCCTATTTACATAATTTACAATCAATCAGGAAAAAGCTACTTTTTTTCAAATGGAAACTCTTTTATCATGGGAATGTCAATTGGGAAAACAAACAAATATTAAAAATTGCTAGAATTAACGAATTTATCGTAAATATTTTCATGTGTAAATAAAAAAAATCGGTGTGACATTGTTTTATTCCTTTTTATTCTGGCTCCTTTCAAATTCCCATCTATTATCAATTTTAATAGTATTTGTTGAATTATCAAATATCAATGCAATCCAATTTGCAGGAAAAAAATCATAATTCACAAATCCATTTTTATATATATGATTTATACCAAGTTGACCATTATAAAATATCGGAGTTTTATCTGGAAGCAAATATGCTATCCACCAAGCAAAAGTTGAGGCTGAAGCACTAATCAAAAAACTATCACAAAATTGAGTGCCAAAATACATATCTTTTGCTCTTGAATCAAATTTAGGATGATAAATTCCATTAAACATTGTTTGATTAAAATTTAAATTTTTAATAAATTCTGAATCATCTCCAATAAAAATGAGAGAAATTTTATTTTCATTTGGTATTTTTTGATTTTCATTAAAATTTTTATATAGAAATGATATGGCTGGAATAATAAATTCTTCGGTGGATTCATTGATAACTGAATCAACGAAATCGCCTCGACGAATGTGAATACAAAGTTTATGAGCTGAATCATTTCTGAAGAAAAAAAAAGACACTTTGGAACAAATAAAGTTTTTTGCATTTTTACAAAATAAAATTACTTACTTAAATAATTCATTTTTTTCAATTTCAACCGAATCCTTAATATTTTGATTAAAATCAAATAAAAATTTTGTTTCATTTTTATAAGTTTCAAAAAATTTATATGACGCAAAATAATGTCCACTTAAAATTAAATATTTTTCAGTTAAATTATTTAATCTAAAAAAATAGTTTTTGGATTAAAACATATTTTAAAAAAATTAATTAACAAACATACATATTAGAATTATAATATCGACAACAATCATCTCCAAATTTTATATCAGCTAAATTATTTTGATTTATTGGAGTTAAAAATGGAATATGATAAAATAAATTTGGGAATGTATCTTTTATTTCTTCTTTCATTTCTTGATTGATTTGGGAAGCGGAATGAAAAAATGCTGATCGATTTAATTTTTGTCTTATAGCATAAAGAGATGCAAAGCGAAACATCTAAAAATTGAATTTATATATTTTTTTTTATTAATTGATTTTTTTTTTGGTTTTTGGTAAAAAAAATATTAAATGATTTCTTTGGAAATTATTTTGGTGAATTTCAGAAAGACAAATTTTTTTATTAAAAAAATTCTTACTTGGTTTCCCAATCTTCCACCAGCGTAAATTGAGCAAGAAATATATTTATCAAAATGTTGAATATTTTTATTATTTCCAAAAGAATAAAATATTAAATTCCTTATTTTTGTTGAAAATGAATCTCGAATAAAATTCAACCAAAATATATTTAAAACCAATGCAATTAATATTCCAAATCTCCAAAATTTTGAATTAAACTTGGTCATTTAAAAAAAAGGAAAGAAGAAAAAAATAAAACTCACGAAAAGTTATTTTATTTTAAGGAGAGATTTATTTAAAATCTTACCTTTTTTCTAAAGGGCAAAAAAAAATTGAATGTCAAACTAAAAAAAACTGTTTTTGATTTTATCACTTTTCCGACTCAACAAAATCGGGGATGCGCAGGCTTTTTTAAGGTTAGGAAGTTTTTAAGATTTTAGTGACAGATTAACATTTATCAGTAAATTATTCAGACTAATTTCTAGCCATATAAAATTTTAAAATTAAATTTGAAAAGAATAATAATGAAATAAATTTTGCCCGACCTAATGGAACTTTACCAGATCAAGCCAAAAAAGCTTCACTTTCTCAAAAAATGTGTTTATATTATATATATAACTAACAAAAAAATTAATTATTACAAAGCTATATAATTTTTTTTTTAAATTAGAATTTTTATAAAATCAAAAAAAAAAATAAGCAAAAATAAAAAATTCAAACAAACAAAAAATAACAAAATATTTTAAAGTTTTTTTTAGCTTTAAAATAAAAATGGGGAAAAGAAAGAACGACACACGCACAAATAAAAAAATAGAGAAGCAAAGCGGAGAACTTTTCAATCAATAATGACAAACACTCTGGTGGTAAAGATAAAAAAAATGCACGCAAAGCAAACTCGCTTTCTTTTTTCGTTTAAAAAAAATGTGTTTTTGGTTGCATTTTTTTGAATATTTTAGTTTATATTTTTTTATATTTTAAAAACTTTAAAATAAAAATGAATGTTTGATTGGGTCATTTTACTAAATGATACTTCAAATCATTCTTTTATTTTTATTTTGGGTTAACAATTACAAAAAAAAATAAAGAAAGCAGTTCTTAGAGGCAGTTCATCAACATATGAACGGCCTGAAACAGAACTAGTTAGAAGATAACACAAAATAATATGTTCGCAAAAAAAGTTGAAAATCTTATTGAATGGATTGAAAGTATCAATTGTGAAAATTTAAGTGCGGATTTAAATACAACCAACCTTTAAAATTTTTGATCTTTTAAAAAGTTTCTTCATCTTTTACTTTATTTTTTGAAATGACACTTTCTCATTATTTCGGTGAAAACTTTTTTTTGAATAGTTTGTTTTTCCTTTATTTTTTTGATTTTGCTATTGGTTTAAAAATTCTATGATTTTTTATTGCTATAAAGAAAAATGATTGATTTCCATAAGTTTCTGACGATAAAGCTGAGAAAATGTTTGTTCGTCATACAGATAGTTTAGCCAATTTTCTGGTTGAATAATTTTAAAATTGTCAAAATTAAAAGAAACCGTCGCATAGGTGCGCATGATGGTGTGCTACAAAATTTTTGAAAACGATACCCCTAAATTCTTAAGAAATTTTCATAGGGTCCTCCCTTTGCTACAATTTTTTTGGACATTTTTTGAACGTTACCCCATAATTTTTAAACAAAAAACAAAAGGGTCCTCCCTGTTCTTTTTTTTTTAATTTCCTAAAACCTCAACGCTACCCCATTACCCCTGGGTGTGTCAAAACACACCCAAACACACCCTGTGCCCATCTGTGAACCGTCGAGTTTTGGAAATTTTTTTAAATGTACTTTTACCTCTAACGACCGGAATCGAACTCTAAAATTTAATTAATTTTTGATAAGCCTACATAAAAAATTGTGTCGATAGCCGTGTGTATGCATAAAAAATGTTTTGGAGATTGTTAAATGTTCGTGTTTTCTTCTTTCTTACCAAAAATAATGGATATTACTTTTATCATTTTTTATTTAAAAAATATATTTTTTCAAAAAACTAAAAAATAAAGAAATAAAAAATTCAAACAACGTTTTAAAAGGAAAAATCAAATTGAAAAAAAGTAGTATGACGATAGAGGAGGACACACGCAAAAAAAAAGCAAAAGAGGAGAATGTCAATCAATAATATCACTTTGATATTTTAAAAAAAGTATGTAAACAAAAAATACTCTCTTTCCTTTTTGCTGCTTTATTTGATAAAAAAAATAACAGTCGCAATGCTTTCACTTTTTTAACATAAGAAATTTTTTTTGACAAAACATCAATATAATGAACTTTGTAGTTTAAATCTTAAATTTAAATTTTGCTTGGGTTTCATGTTTTTGCCTCTAAACTATACATTTTTTGTCTTTGAAAAAAAGAATAATTGAAATTAAAAGTGTCGCAGTTAAATGTCCGCATTTTAATACTAAACTATTTTATTATTTACTTGGTTTTATCAAATTGTAACTTGAAGCATTTAAATATTTTTGTAAGCAGGGAATTCTCCAGGCGGATAAGCTTGCCGAGTGTCTTCACAAATGAATTTTGCGAATTCGATGATTGATTCATCTTCTCGTTGTTTACGTGTTGTCAGTTTTCGGCGAAATAATGAAATTTCAAAAAGTGCATTAAATAGCCATGTCCCTTTAAATTTAAATTTAGTTTATATTTTTGGTTTATTTGAAAAATAAAAAAATTGTAATAAAAAAATTCAAAAAGAAAAAAGGAATAAAGTTGCTTTTGTTTAAAACCTTTCTAACAAAATTTTTTTAAACAAAACGAAAGTCAGTGAATGTTTAACGAAACAAATGGAATATGCCACGGCTAGTTTCGCTCGCAGCTGTCACTCAAGTTGACTATAGTGAGAGTCTCTCATACCAATTTTTTCGGGCTTTGCTAAATCGTGAAGGATCGGACCAAATGTTTTATCGATTGATCTCAAACTAAATAAAAAGTGTGCAAAAGTACAAATGAAAAGAACTTTTTGTTCGAAGGATTCAGTTGTGGGAAAGAATGGCAGCAGCTTGGAATTTTAACCTTTTCTTAAAATTAAAAAATGATGTTTTTATTTATTTGTTTGAATATTTTAAAGTTTGTATTTTTTTATTACTTTTTTTCTTATTTTTTCAAAAAGATGAAATGAAAGCTGTCTTGGAAAACAGAATCTTGTGAAAACCCATATAATTATTTCGTCTTCTAAAAACATTTTTTATTTATTGAAATTAATGCAATATATAGATCAAAATTTGAAAATACATCAGTACCTTTAATTGCAATAAAACTGGGACAATTAATTTATAAAAGTTTAAAATATTTATCGAAACAATAAAATGTTCAACTAAAACACTTTGGCCTTTTTCCTGCTCAATTTTTGGTAAACTATTGTTTTTAACATATAAAATATTATTTTCAATAAATTGTATACCTGTTTTGGAACTGTTATAGAGTTCCTTACAGAGAAACTCAATAGAGTTATAAATAAATATGTTTAGCTCGTTAACAACAATACATATCGACCCATGCCTCGACAAGGTAACCATTAATGTCTCGAGAGGCTCCAATAACGATAAAGTTAATCTTTCTTTAAAATGCTTTATAATTTATGCTATGCTTTGGCTTTCTTCTTCCCACATGCACATAGGTTAATTTTAAAGAATTTTTTGAATGTTAAATAAGTGTAAGATCCATAGCTTTTACGGAATTGAGTTTGTTTTTTACTTTTACTAAATTCAAGCTGATCCAGAAAGGTATCATTGTTATCTAAATTAAAATCCTTGACAGAATAAATTTGGAAGCACATATTTTGGAACGACTATTTAAAGTTCCTTGAAAAGAAAAATTAGCAATTAAAATATTCAAACAATTAATCTTGATTAATTCCTTTTCTGTTCTTTTTCTTTCTTCTAAAGCTCTCTCTCTTCCAATCGATTGCCCATCGACGAAAAAATATGCCACAGCAGCAACCCATCCATCAGCATAATTAGTGCATTGCCCAGCTAGCCCTTGACAATTTTTTTTCTAGGTCAATGGACATCGGCCAATCTAAGACTAGCATAAATGTGTTTTAGCACAAAAGAGCAGCAATAAAAAATATGAATCTCGGTCGTTTGTTTCGCGCTTCAAAAGCTTATTTAAAATAAAATTATTGAATTTTTTTGAATATTTAAAAAAATATTTTTTATAAACTTTTTATAAACTTTTATTAAAGTATTTTTGGTAATTACAAAAACTATTTTATTTAAGAAATAAAGTAACAAATCAATATAAATGTGTTGCTATCACACGAATACACCAATGAAGGCGTCACTGCCCTTCTCATTATGTCCTTCAAAAATGAAGGACATATTGATGTCTACAAGTGTGAAGATTAGAACGCATGGAAATTTTTTAATTAGATTTTCGTATTAAAATTTTTTTGGTATTAATTTTTATTTTTTATTCAATCATTTTTATTAAATTTTCATTTATTAAAACAAAATTTACTATTAAAAAAGTTTGAAAATACAATTTTTTTAAATCATAAAAAAGGTTTTTATTGGCAAAACATAAAGAAAAAACCGACTCGAGCCCACGTGCAAACTTTAATTGTAAATGGTCGTTTGTAGTTTTCGAAAACCCAAGATCCGTAACTTTTTAAGATGTTGGTTTCTCAGCAAGGCACAACAACAAAGTGTGTCGCAACTTAGTTGAATCAAAAACGATAGAGTGAGTCTTTCCCATAAAATAGAGATTGTTGTGCTTGGCATTGCAACAATTTTACAGCAGGTGGGTGCCCGACCCATAATGGCATGCTCGGGAGACACATTTTTTTCTTCGATGCGAAATCAGTTGGAAAAAAGAGTTTTAGAAGAAAAAAAGTTGAAAAGAAATTAATCAAGATTTAATTTTTTGAATATTTTATTTGCTAATTTTTTTTCTTCTTCAAAAACCGAGAATATATAATAAATTTGATATTAATTGACTACAAGTTCCTCTACCACAAAACCCAAGATCTCAAGTTCTCGACCTCCAATTCCAAGCTCACCTATTTTTCGAGCAGTAGATATGCAAGAGCATGTGTCCCTCGTGAAGTTAATCCAAATTCGTATGTTGTGGCAAGCAATCACCAATATGTTTTCTTTTGCCAAGTTAGCTAATGTAATGCTCAAGGTGGTGTAATGATCGGGACTGGTTGTTTTTTTCTTCTTCACAAAATAAGATGCTTCACAAGCATATTTCACGGACACATTTATTTCCAAGAATAATAATAATAAGCACATTTGATTTTATTCTTCTACACAAAATCAACAACGCTGAAAAGTTACGAAAAAGTGATGGTTTTTACTTGCGAGGGTTATCACTGATGTCAATTTCATAATATTTACGTCCTCTTATTTAATACCGTTTTCTAATAGGTTTAATAAACAAACGTCGAAATGACATAGCAGTGGCTTCCAAAATCATTTTTTGTTTCTGAATAGAAAGAACATGCAATGGAGGGTTTTTTTATTCTACTTTTAACTTTTCTTTCACTAAATGCAATTCTAATTCTTTGCATCGACAAGGTAAACAATAGAGTTTCGAGCTACTTCAAAGGTCTTTTTGGAAATTTGAGTTTAATCAAATTTTATATTAAGTTTACTCTATATTCTCGGTTTATAAGAAAAAGAATGAAAAATTACATTTAAAATATTCAAAAACTATTCTTAATTAATTCATTTTCACTTTTTTTTGTGAAGAACTTTCTTCACCAATCGATTGCATATTATAGAAAGAAAAATGCACCAAGAACATGCTATTACGTGGACATGGGGAAACACACTTGTAGTAAAATTGTCGCAATGTCAAATGAGGCTTGCTTTAAGAAAGAAATAGAAATGGAAAAAGAAAGAAAAAACCCCCCATTTATTATTCCCTTGAAAGAAAGCAGGCCCGTGGTGGACACCCGCAAGCAAACAAGCAAAAACATAGCAATGAGAGCGACAATTTTAATCGAAAACGCTTTAACCTTGTCAAAAAAAAAGTAAACAAAAATTCCCTCTCTTTCTTTCTTTTTTTGCTTTATTTTTATTTAAAGATTCATTTTTATGCTTGCTCATTATTTCAGTGAAAAATTGTTTTTGAATATTTTGTTTTTTTTAATTTTTTTTTGTATTTTTATGTTAAAAAAAAATTCTATAATTTTATAATTGTCATAAAAAAGATTATCGGTTTCCATAAGTTTCTGACAAAGTTGAGAAAATGTTTGTTCGACATGCAGATAGTTTAGCAAATTTCCTTGTGGAATGCTTAAAACACGATAAAAATTCCTATTTTATAGCTCTAATTACAATAAAATAATATTGTTTAACTATATATAAAAATTGTATATATAATTTTTTATTATTATATATACTAATTTTATTTTTGCTAAATTTAACAATAAAATATTTTTTCGAAAACTTAAAATTTTGAGTAGCATGTTTGATATTTATTTAATGTTAAGCTTTTTTTATTATTCTTATTTTAAAATTATTTTGATTTTCATCCAAGAAAAATTTTATTTATTAAATTTTAAAATGGTAAGGATCTTTATGAACATGAAATGCTTATAATTTGCTAGAAAATTAATGCATCAAATATATTAAATATTAACACCGAATTTTGACAATTCGATTTTTTTTTCATAGACATAAGAGGGGACATGCTTCATCGGTTGATGCCACAGTCTTAACCACTCGTTTTTTATTACCAAAAATTATTTTTTTAAACAAAAATAAAATACATACTAAACAAGAAACAAACAAATGTACGTAAGCGGCCTTTCAAACAAAATAAAAAAAACGCAACGACATCAAAAAAGAAAATCGGACTTTTCGATCGATAACAATCTTATTCAAAAAGAAAAAAACCGCAAATAAAAATATGATAGCTTTCTTTATTTTGCATTTTTACTTTAGTTTTAAAATGAAATATTCTTTCCTTTTTTCCCTACTAATTTAATTTGTTTTATTTTTTGAATATTTTAGTTTTTTCTTCTTTTTGTAAACAATTTTCAGTTATGGTAATAGAATAGTATTTTAAAAAAAGAAAGAAGATATCAAAATAGTATTTACAATATTTATTTACATTGTTTCATCGCTTAAAAATAACAAAATATTATTTTTTAAATGGATGAATCACTGAACATGGAAGAATCTGATGGATACACACGTTTCCAAAGAAGCACTCGTTCGAATTTTGGTCGTCCACCGCTTGTTTAGTATACTCCAACATTATGACCACCACGAATAAATTTTTTAAACATAACTTTTTTGTTTTGTTATTATTTAGTAAATCAAAACAAGGCTGTGTGACACAATAAATGAGCAAGGTGATAGCACTTCAAATTTTGACTGAAAGTTCACAAACAACAATCTTATGTTCTTTCTTTTTTTTTATGAAAAAAAAACTTGTAATAGCGCAACGGAATGAATCAAAAGGATCATATGATAGTTTTAAAAACATTTAACTGATATTGTTATTTACTCAACAAAAACTAAAATTTATTTAATTCATTCACTTTATTTAATTTTACTGTAATACTGTCATTTCTGAAGCATTCAAGCAAGATGTTTTTCATAACTACACCAATTTTTCAAAAAATAATCGAATTACTTTATATAGCTTTACAATCGGGGTTAATTCAAATGTTAATTGCACATAAATTAGAAGGTATTGTATTGACGACTTTGGTGATTAGATATTCAATATTTCTTTTTTCTTTTCAATAATAATGGAAATAAGTTTTAACTTTCTTTAATAAATATATGTTTTTATTTTTATAAAACAAAAAAAAACATAAAAAAATATAAAAATTTCAAACAACATTTTAAAAGTGACTGAATTCAAATCGAAATGCGCGACGAAGGAGGACACGTCAAACGCAAACATAATAAAATAGCAAAGAGAGCAATTTCAATCAATGTTACTACTTTAACCTTTAAGAACAAAAAAAAAGTAAACAAAAAAACTTTTTTTAAAGGTCCATTTTGATGATTGCGCATGTATTTCATTTTTTGTTTTATGCTTTGAATATTTTATTATGTTTTTTTTCGTTAGTTTTTTAAAAATAAGAAAAAATATTGTCGAGGAACTTTATTTTTCACGCATAAAATTGAAAACTGCTCTGCCTTTGGCCAAATATTTTGGAACATTGTGTATTCTTTTAATACATCAATGGATGGTTTAGGAGTTGTGGTATAAGAAAGATTTCATTTACATCTCTTTTCGTACGCGTCATCCTTCTTTCCCGCAATTCTCAATCATGGTAGAGAAATGCTAAATAGTATTTACTTTAGTTTTCATTTAAAAAATATTATTAAAACAGAAAGCTATGAATTATGGAATTGAAGAATAATTATTACTTCAATAATTCAAAGTCCAACGTATTTTTTATTAAACAAAAAAAAGAGATATTGAAATAAAAGATTCAAAAAAGAAGCAAAAATTTAAAAGCGACAAAACTCGACAAAAAATGAATTTTGCTGCGAGGACTTTGACGTTAGCAAAAAAAACGTCGACATCGTTTTCTTCTTGTTTTATATTGAAAAAAAAAATAATAAAGTTGTTGCCTACATTTTGTTTGCCAATGAAAAAACCCTCGCCATTATTATTCTCTTGAAGAAAGCTAGCGGCACGTGGAAGAGGACACACGCAAACAAGCTAGAGAAAACATAGCAAAGAGAACGACAATTTTAATCAATATTCACTTTGACGTTGCCAAAAAAAAGTAGCATAAAACTCTCACTCTTTCTTTTTTTGCTTTATTTTTACTTTAAGGTTTATTTTGATGCTTGCTCATTTTTTCTTCAAAACTTTTTGAATATTTTGTTTTCGCTTTTTTTTTAATTTTGTTTTTTCTTGTTTAAAAAATTCTATAATATTTTAATTGCCGCTAAAAAAGATGCTCGGCTTTCATATGCATGTTTCATAGGTCCATTTATTATCGATAGTCAAAGTTCAATGATTATTGTTGAATGCCCATTAATTCCTGTTAATAAATTAACGATAGCCAAAATTCTAAGATTTGCAAAAACCCCAACTATCTATGATAGTGATATTCAAGAGGTTATGTTTAAACGGAGATAGTCATGTATGAAAATCATTTAAATGTGAAAGGTTTTTTTGATTTATTAACTCAAAGATAATAATGGTAACCGAGTGTCAGAGAAGTGGTATAGCGACCCGGTTTATTATGGTACAGAACCGATGAGATATTCTGAATAGATTTGGGATGAATTACTTTATTAACCAATTACATAGACTTATAAAACATTTTCAGTGTTTGGAAACTTGTGGTATTTTGATAGTGCCTTTCCATCAAGGCAAGAAGGGGAAATTTAGCTATGATAAATTAAAGAATTGAAAGTAATTATTTGTTCAAATAATTCAAAGTGTTAGGTTTTTTGTCAAATAAAACTAAAAAAAAGAAAGAAAAAAATAAATAATAAAATAAAAGATTCAAACAAAAATTTATATGCGACTGAATTCATGAGAAAGAAAAAAAGAATACCGCTCGCTGTGAGGACACACACACGTAAACAAACATAAAAAGTGTCAAAAAAAGTAAAAAATGGTTTCGATCAATAATAACACTTGGACGTAGACAAGAAAAAAGCAAACGCAAATCAGTTTTTTTCTTTTACGTTAAAAAGAATGTCCATATTTTTTATTTAAAGTTTTTAGTTTTTTTTTTTGAATTTTTAAATTTCTTTTCTTATTTGTCAGTACCAGCATAATTTTTTATTTGAAGATTATGTTTGTGAAAAAGCTGAGATTGTTACTTTAAAAAACAGAAAAGAATCAAGAGCTTCAATAGAATTACAAACATCCCCAGCTTCTTGTACTCATATTGTTTCTAACGAAGATATTCAACCAATTTATACACTCGATGATACTAACACTTAAAATTTGCAAATATTTTTTGGTTTTAAAAATTTTTCGTGAAGGAGCTGACCAAGCAATCAAACTTTTAACCAGCTTAGGACTCATATGTAATCAAATACTTTATATGTATTGCTATAATAACGCCGAAATGTCACTTAGTTATGATGAATTTTAATTCTTTATTATTTTTTCCTTTTTTTACACAAAAAAGTTCAGAAGACTACACATATGGATAAATGCAACCGGATATTCGAAACAGAAGCCTTTATAGGTGATTGCTGTTTATTACGTGTTTCAAAGAAAATAATTGTTTGTAATTTCTTGAATTATTAAAAAAATAATGTAATATTTTTTTCAAAAAAAAACGGCTTACTTTTTTTTTATAGCAATTATTCGATTCAAGCTCCGAACATCAAAAAACAAATATAAAAAGCTAATTTGGAAATCAAAAATGTGAAAAAGCATCCAATCTGCCTATTGTTGATTTTTTGATTACAAAAATATAAAAAAATTTGTCGCGACTCTATTTGTAAAAAAATAACAAATATATGTACTTATATTTTTAGTTTCAATTTCATTAAAAATTTTGGAGTTTTATTCAAAAAAACCTTTTACAATTTAATGTGATTCGTTGAAAAAAGGTAATGGATTTATAAATTTGTTTTTTGGTTTGTAATCATATCGAGTTTGAAATAATTTATTTTTTCCATTTCTATATGTAATATTTCTATTGTATAAAAAATAAAAGTAATCGTTTTTTTAGTTCAATTCGAAAGTAAAAATGAAAGAAGAAGAAAAAAACAAAGAAATAAAAAATTCAAACAAAGTTTTAAAAGTGTATAAATTCAAGGTGCAAAAAAGGAGAACATGACACACGCAAGCAAACAAACAAACAAAAATAGCAAAGAGAACAATTTCAATCAATAACTCTTTGACGCGTTGACTGATAAAAAAAAGCATGTGACACAAAAAATTTCTTCATTTTTTTCGTTAAAAATCTTCACACGTCTTAGGCTGAACAAGTTCCCTGTTTTTTTTGAATATTTTCTTTAACTTTCTTTAAATTTTTGTAATTATTGTATACTTTTTTCTAATATTTTAATAACGAAACAAAAAAAGTGCTCGGCTTTCAGAAATATATTCCATGGGGCAAGTTTATTTGCAAAGGCTAAAAAATATTCAATTAATTTTATCCTTTTTCAAAAAAAGGAAAAATGGTTAAGTTATTCAACAAGCCGGTATAATGTATTTAAAAAAATGATATGTGATACGTTTCTTCTTCTTTTTTTCTTTTGCTTAATTCCTATCAACAAAATGCTTGTAAAATAAAAAGTTTTGAAAATTCCAGTAAATAAAATCTGTTTAAAAAACTGATAATTTATTTCAATGTTTGTTGTTGCTTTAAGTTACAAACACAAAGAGTTGAAATTTACAACGAAACATAGCTCAGAGTCTTCACGATCTTCTTGTTCATCAGGCCTTTTTGATAAAAAAGATGCCATGGAAACATCTTCTTGAGGCGGAGTCTTTGGATTGAAAGACTTGACAAAAATTAACGAACGCTATCTATGTTTGTATTTATCAAATATAATTAAGGTTGGATTTAAAACTTGGAGAAATAATTTGAATAAAACAAAAGAAAAAAACTAGCTAAAATATTCAAAGAAAAAAATGATCAAACGACGTCGACGTTTTTTTTAAATAAAGCCAAATGGAAAAAGAAAGTGTTTTTGTTTGCTCTTTTTTATGACTAGAGTGTTATTTATAAAGGCGATATTTTCTTTACTTTTTTCTCTTTTTTTGCGCAAAATTTTCTTGTAATCTTACTTGTTGTGAAATAATTTGTGGTTTTGGTTACTCATCACCGCTAACTGGAATCGGTTTTTCTAGTCATTTGAAAGTATTGATTATTTATTCGATTGCGCACGCTTTTGGCAAGCCATTGATTTTTTCTCATTAAAACCAAATAGTTTTAGTAAAAAATGATTAGTCTTTATTCAGTATGGTTTAATTTAAACTATCCTAGTTATGAAAATTCAGGAATAAAGATATTTTTTTTGTGTTGTAATAACTTCATTTTTAAAGCGCCTATCTGCGTTATAAATTTTGTTATTTTTTGAATATTTAAATTATATATTTTTTAATTTTTTTGTTTAATAAAAATGTTATTTGCACTTGATAAACCTCAAATGATTCATACTGTAGTTTTTTCAAGTGAAAAGTTTAGCTACCCAATAATCGAAAAAAAAAAAAAAAGCTCTCACAAACTGGAGATAGAAGTCCATGATAGTGAATATATGGATATTGATTTGAGCAATTAATGATAGCTAAAGTTACATCAGCGATGGCCACTGCAATGTTGGAAGTTTTACATTACCAAGATACTCTACATATCCAAATTAAAAAAAGAAACAGATAATGAAAATATAATATCCATAATAAAAAGAAATAGAATTGCCAGAATATTTGCTATTTGTTTTTTGTTTGAGTAAAGAAGAACGATCTTAAAATTTTATAAGGTGTCAAAAAAGTCCAAAAAAGTTTGTAAGTTCTTTAAAAAACTCACATGTTAAAAATATTATAAACCACGGAAGATGAAAATCAGTCATGCATTTTGTTGATAGGGATTATTGCTTGATTTTTGGTGGCTTTATTGCTGATGGGGGATTTATTCATTTTTAGTTATCACCGTGATTCTCGTCTTTTAAATTTCAATGTAACTCAAAGAGATGTAACTGCAACGAAAAATAGCTCAGGTTCTTTAGTGTCTTCCAGTTGTATTGACCTTTTTGATAATAAAAAAATATGTCATTGGAACTTCTTCTTAAGGTGGAGGCTTTGGATTAAAAAGCTTCATTGAAGCTCCAAACCCTTCAAAATAAATATATCTTATTAGTAACATCGAAGCAATAAATATAATTACTGAAGTTAAGATACTTATAAATTTCTTGCATCCTTAAGAAAAATATGTCGTGTTCTCACTCATATTTATTAAACTATTTTACTGTTTTCTTATAAAGAAGCCAATTTTTTTCGGATATTGTTCATTTTTTTTGGTTTAAATTTTTTTAAAGAACAAGTCTTCTTAAAACTAAATTTATTCATTCTTCCATGATTTTAGACAAATGACACTGGAAAATGTCACTATAAAACAAAAAGCAAAAAAAAATATTCTTATAAAATATTCAAAAAACTAAAATTTATTTTTACGAAACTAAGTAATCCAATCGATTTTTGTTTTTCTTTCTTGTCAAACCTCTCAACTATCTTCTTTGTTTTTTTATGAGAAAAGGTCAAAGAAAATGTTTAATAATAGCGCGGCATGGCACAACGACATGGTGTCTCAAAACTCAATAGAATCAAACGCGATAGAGGTCAGTTTTCCTCATAAAATAGAGATTGTTGTACTTTTGCATGGCAGTAATCTAACAGCAGGTGGGTTGCTGCGGCGCATAATGACATTCTTGATTGACATATTTTTTTCCTTCGATGTGCAATCGATTGGAAGAATGGGAGATAGAGAGTTTAAAAAAGAGAATTGAAAAGGAGTTAATCAAAATTTAATTGTTTGAATATTTTAATTGCTATTTTTTTTACTTTATTTTATATAAAACGAGAGAAAATATATAATAAATTTAATATAAAATTTTATCTAATTCTAATTTCCAAATGGATATTAATTTATAAGTTAGTCACAGGAAAGAATGACTTACAATTTTACCAAAATCTTAACAAGAAAACTGATGCCATGATGGATCATATTTTAACACTAAACCAATATCAAATTAAAATAATGAATTTGATCTCGAATTATTGAAAAAAATAATGTTTTTATATAAATTTGACAAAAAAATTAATTTATATTTTTTTGCATTTTTTTTGCTCTGATTTTTAAAGTTAAAACATTTCTTGCAGAGGCAAACCCATTTAAAAATCATTCCTTTGGACCAAAATGTCAATTTCAAGCTTATCAACAAAATAACTTTCCTTCATCATCATCGGTATCAAGTAATATATCCATTATTTCAACCACTCCAAAAGCCACAATTGATAGTGATGACCAGTGCTGGCGGTTTACCGAAATCCTTCGGTTTTCGGTTTCGGTTAACCGAACCGAAACCGAAGCTTATCGGTTTTCGGTTTTTCGATTTTTAAGCCAAAATTTTCGGTTTTCGTTTCGGTTTTTTTATATTTTTTATTCTATTGGGTTGTTTCAACCGCCAGCGCGGTCTCATTTCTTACTGATTTGATAGATTTTGGTATTGACGGAGTTGCATATTTAAGAGAACATGCTGTTGGAAAACCGATGAAGAACTTGCCAATTTATTTTTCCTTTGTCGCATACACTAATCTTAAAAGGTTTCTTGTATGTTAAATAAGTAAAAAGAATGCATAGTTTTTAAACAATCAGATATGATTTTCATTTTATTCTTGGTAATGATGATACTACGAGTGCTTTCATGGGATTATTGCTAACTATGTTTCTGAATTTTGCCAAGGCGCTAAGCCTAACAGGGACTTTTGCGAATCTAAATAAAGCTGCTAAGCGGGCGAGCGAGTGTAGTAACATACATATCCAACAGCATTACTTATGAAAGCCGAATATTTTAATTAACGGCAATTTAAATACCATATTATAATATCTTTAAACGTTAAAATACAAAAGTAAAAAAAGCGAAAATAAAAAATTCAAAAAAAAATTTACTGAAAAAAAGAGCGCAAGCGTCAATGTAAAATTTTTCATTGAAAAAATAAAGCAAAAAAAAAAAAGAAGGAAAGAGAGAAATTTTTTTTGTTTACTACTTTTTTTAATAACGTTAAAGTATTATCGAATGAAATACTCGTCTTTGCTATTTTATTATTTGCGTTTGTCGTGTGTGTCCTCCTCCATCATCGAACTTTTGTTTATTTTCAACTTCATACACTTTCAAAACTTTGTTATTACTTTTTTGTTTTTGAATTTTTTATTTCCTTTTCTTTTTATTTTTCGTTGTTTAAAAAAATTGTTTTAAAAGGACAAAATACATAAAGTATTTTACTTTAAATTATAGCTTAATGAAAGAATTTATATAGTTTTTATTTAATATTTTTTTAAGAACTAAAAAGACAATTAGATTATCCCATCGTTCAAAAAATATAATAGCTCAAGAAGATGATTTAAAAAAATTGTTTTTTTTTATAATGAACTCAATAAAGATAAATGTAACGAAGTTTTTAATAAACTTCGATTAGTGCAGCCATATTATTTTTTTCATCATTACGTTTGCTTGTGTAATAATAATAAATATAGCATTTTTGATTCTTTATGACTCTTCTTTTTTTACACTAGAATGGTCAAGAAGACGACTACACCTATGAATGATATAAGCGTTCGTATATTAGAAACAGCAAAAGCCAGCCTAAAAGGCAAAAGTTTATTACACATTTCAAGGAAATATGTAGTTATTTTTTCACTTTTTTGAATCTTTTTTTCAAAAAAAAAAACAGCTTAATCAATTGTTATATAATATATTACTATTCTTTCTTTTTTTTTACAGCAATGATTGGATTCAAATTTCCACCATCGATGAACAAATACAAAAACGAATTATTGTAAAATTTGAAAATCCCATGACAAAATGCATTTTATCTACCATTTTTTTTTTGATAATAAAAATATTTAAAAAATTTATCGCGGCTTTATTTGTGAAAAAATAACAAATTTACTAATACTTTAAATTCCAATTTCATTAAAAAATTTGGAGTTTTATTTCTTTCCACTAAAAACATTTAGAACTTAATGTTAGTCTTTCATAATAAGCCTGGGCTTTTTTAACTTATTTTTAATTGTTGTACACGAAAACTTTGAGATATTATAATTTTTCATTTTATGAAGAAAAAAAATTAATTATCAAAAATTTTGAAATATTTTAATTTTTTTCTGTTTAATTCGAAAGTAAGATTGAGAAAAAATAGAAAAAGAAAAAAAAACAAAGAAATAAAAAATTCAAACAACATTTTAAAAGTGTATAAATTCAAGGTGCAAAAAAGGTGAACATGAAACACGCAAGCAAACAAACAAACAAAAATAGCAAAGAGAACAATTTCAATCAATAACATTTTGAAGTTGACTAACCAATAAATTATGTAACACAAAAAGTTTCTTTCTTTTTTTCGTTAAAAATCCTCACACGTCCAGGACAGGACATTTTTTTATTATCTTTTTTTGAATATTTTATTTTATCATTCTTTAAATTTATTAATAAAAATTACCAGTTTATCTAAAAATAAATTAAAAACTGTTCAAAACATGGTAACTTTGGTTAAGGATATAGCAGCATTTAATCAACCAATTTAGTTTGACATTTAATCCACTTTGAGTTTATTATACCCTGGCTTGATTAATATTAAATCAAATTTAACAATATTATTACATTTTGCAACATTAATTTTTCGGTCATTTTTTTTATATTCAAGAAAAAATCATAAACATTCACATAACAAAAAAAAAGCAACGAGGATTATGTCGATCGATAATACTTTGAAACTGAAAAAAAGTAAAAAAAAACTTTTCTTTTTTTTTTGTTGAAAAAATGTCAACGTCTTTAATTGCTATGTAAACAATTTTGAGCCAATCCATACTACATTAAATAAATATTTTCTCTTTCTTTTTCACATGTTTTTCAGCTGAATTGTGTAGAATAATTACCATAAAAAACGGGGCATTTTTCTCTAATTGGAAGTCCTACAATAATTATAAAAAATGTTTAATTTAAATTTGCGAGCTTATTCAAAGAAGATTTTTGAACTATATTTTTTGTGCATTTAATACAACAATAACACATTATTTTTCGATTATTTTCTTTTTAAAAATATTGTTATTTTTTAGTAACCAAAAAAAATAGAGCGAAATAAAAAATTCAAAAAAAAGTAACAAAATTTTTAAATAAAAAAAATGCAAGGAAAAACATGCAAAAGCAAAGAGAAGGACATTTTAAATCAATAACACACAGGGACCTTGAAAAAAACAGCAAACAAAAAAAAAATTCTCTCTCCCTTTTTTTCTTTCTCCTTTATTTAAAAAAAAAAGAGTTGCGTTGACGCTTATTTTTTTTTTTTGATGAACATTTTTTTGAATATTTTATTTTCCTTTTTTTTTCTTTTTCTTTTTTTATGTTTTAATTGCGGCAAAATAATATGTTCGTCGCACGTTATTGAAATTAATCAAGATAATAATAATCTTATTCCTCCAGCTATTCAAGTTAGTGATAATGGTGATGATTTTGAAGAAATGGATTTTTGTACTTTTGGTTCACAAACAAAAATAACGATCCATGGAGCTTTAAAACGAAAGCAATGTGATGTACACGCGTCGGATAAACGTCCTCGCATCGATGATGAATATGGCGAGACAATTTTAAAAAGAATATATGTTTTAATAACAAGCGTTAAAAAAACTATTAAAGCAAAATGAAAAAGAAGAAAAGGTTCAAACAACTTTTTTGCCATCTTCGATATTGTACAATTCTTTTGTGAGATCCAAACTAGATTTTTTTTCATGAGCATCAAAGTTACATTTTTGAGAAAAAATGAGAAATAAAAATTTATCTTTGCTATAATTCATAAGTTTCATTTTTTAATAATTTGTTGAATATGGGCTTTGACACTTTCTATCTCCCTGCCTTATTAATGAGATATTTTTTTATGTAAAAAACATTTTTAATAAAGAAAATAAAGAAAAATATAAGTAAAATATTCAAACCAAATGCAAAATATTTAGAACAATAACAAACTCTCTCTAAATAAAATTGTGCAAAAAAAGAAAGAAAATTTGAAATATCACATCAATCAATCAATAACACTCTGGTTTAAAAAAGGGAGAAAAGAAAATGTTTTCTTGCTATGCTTAAAAAAATTGCGCTGTTGTTTTTTTCACATTTTTTGGATCACTAGTTTTTGTTTATTTGAATTTTTTTGTTATTATTTATCTTTTTTTCAAAACTAGATTTAAACATTTAATATAGAAAGCTGTAACTCTTGCTGGATACCGGATGAGAGTTGTAATAATTTTTAATAAATTCCTTATTTTGCTTCCATTTGAAAAAAGTGTTTTCTTTCTTCAAGTTAAAAATCTTCTGAATTACAACGCAATGTACAAGCTTTGAGGGTGAGTAAATACAAAAACATTTGGCCATTGATGTGTGCTAATATTTATGAATATTGTAATATTCGTCCAATTGCTTATGTGTTGGATCTTTTTAGATGATAAACAAATCAAAGAAAAAAATTACGCCAGCGAAAAAAAAAACGCATAGAAGAAAGAAATTACAATCAATACTGCACAAAGACTTTGGATATGAAAAAAAACAACGAATAAACAAAAAAACCTTTTTTTTCTTGCTTTTTTTTTAAAGAAAAAGTTTGTTTCCATTGGCGCTTTGCACATTTTTTAATAAAAAAATTTTTCTTTTTGAATTTTTTAGTTTACCTTTTTATTTAATTTTAAGATCACGGTTTAAAATAGAGATGGACACAATCGACTCCAGCGTGAGTGTGCCTCTACACCAGAGTTGATAAAAGTCCATATTTTAGCTGTAATTGATGTTAGTTTTGCAAATTTTTGAATCATATACAAGACGAGGATTAATCATGGTCAAGAACAATGATTCCATTGCTTTAATGAAACCACCATTATTTATGCTAATAACAGACATCAATTTTAAAGATGATGGCAATCATTGTTGCACTATAAAAGCTCAAGCAGTCACAATTAATAATGCCTAAGAAGCTAGCCTTGGATCGCGAAAACTCAAAGTAACACTGCCATCGCAATTCAACTTGTTTAATCATTTTTATTGTATTCTTTCACTTTTTTATGTCGAGATACCCTGAGATGGACAGAAAAAAATTTTTCAAGAAATTTATGAGAGTTTAACATTTATTTATGGTTCATGATAAATTTTGCCCTTTCGGGCTGTTTGCATTATCAGGAGAATTGTCTTTTGCTTGGGTTGGGTGTATAATTTTGAGTGTTTTCTGCATAATGTTTGAAATTCAATTAGCATTTCACCGTGTAGTTCGATTCTTTCTTCAACTTTTAACTTTTGTTTAACAAGTTGCAATTCTAGTTCTTTGCATCGAGTAGAATCTCGAGCTGATTCCTTTATGGAAATTTAAGTATAATAAAATTTAATATTGAATTTACTATATATTCTCGGTTTATAACAAAAATGAAAGATATTGCAATTAAAATATTCAAAATTATTCTTAGTTAATTTCATTTTCACTCTTTCTTTTTTTCTAAAACTCTCTTTCTCTTCCATTCGATTTCGCATTGAAAAAGAAAAAAATATGCATCAAGAACATGCGATTATGCGCACACTTGGACACACACACCTGCTATAAAATTGTCGCAATGCCGAATGAGGCTTGCTTCTTTTTTCTCCGACCAAATCTCTCTTATGTGAAGCAAGCCTTTGCCAATTTAATTCGAAGGTCAATGAACATCGAAAAACATCAGACTTGCAAGAGTTTCTTTGAACAACAAAAAAAAGAGGGAACATGCAAAATGTGAACGACAAAAATTTGCTGCTACTTTTAAGCTTATTTTTTTATTAAATAAAATAGTATAGCGTTTTTGAATATTTTATTAAACATTTTTTTACTTTTTAATAAAAAGTAATAAAAAATTATTTCAACGTTGGTTGAATATGGGAAAGATAACGATTTTGTTTGTAATTTTATGCTTAATATCGTTGTTTAGCCAAAACCCAAACTTCCGAAGATTAGCAAAACAACTATTTTTTTGATAGTCTCATTTTTTCCTGTTGATCTAAGAATTGATGGTACTACATATTTAAGAGAACATGCTGTTGGAAAACCGACGAAGAACTTGGCAATTTATTTTTTCCCTTCCCAATGATTTTTAGTGATCAAGAAGAAGTTATAATTGAAGAAGGGCTCAACTACGCGTGTAATTTATTTATTTTTGAAGATGTTGCTAATAAATTGTTTATTCATTATTTCCATGGTCACGATTCACATTATTATAATTTAGCTAGAGCTATTCGCATCAAAAAAGTTCGGAGCAAATAAATTAAAAAAGAAAAATTCTAATTTGCTCGAATCCCTTTTTTCCATTTTCTCTCTTCTTTCCCCTTATTTTCTTTACTTTTTCCTCTTTTTTCTTTTTTTTATTTTCTCAATATTTTTGCGAAATGAAAGGAAAAAATTGTAGAATGTACATTATTCTGTTTGCCAAAGAAAAAAACCCAGTGCCATTATTTTTTACTAGAAAGAAAGAAAGCAAGCATGCGGCACGTGAAGGAGGACGACACACACAAACAAGCTAAACAAAATATAGCAAAGCGGACAATTTCGATCGATAACACTTTGACGTTGACAAAAAAAAAGTAAATAAAAAATTTTCCGCTTTTTCTTTTTTTGCTTTATTTTTTTCAAAGAAAACTTTTACGTTGACGCAGCTTGCTCATTTTTTCGGAATTTTTTTTTGAATATTTTGTTATCGCATTTTTGTTTGTTTTTTTTTTATGTTGAACAATTCTTTAATATTTTTAATGCTATAAAAAAGATGATTGTCTTTTATAAGCTTCATTCAGTATTTTTCAATGTCCATTAACTTCTGTTTCTCATTTAACGATAATCAAAATTCGAGCATATGCAAACAAATTAAGTCATTTTCAAAATGATATTCAAGATTCGTTTAATTGATTTAGAAAAATGGTTAAATTTTTATAACAAAAAAGGAGCTATGCAAATCTTGATATTTTAGATTTTTTTGTTTTTGCCTCATTAATATTACAAAGATTGAAGTTTACATTTTTATTTTTTGTCCTCTACAACAATTTTATATGTGTGCTTTTTATGGTATTTGAAATAAACAAATTTTTATAATATCATATTTAAAAGTATTGTGCCAAACACAAGTGTGACACTTTTTTATTACCGAAATTAAGTGGAGTTCCGTTAATACTGATCGACATCCTATATATTTTTTTCTTAAGTTTTAATCTTGACAACCATTTTATTCTTTTTAGGTTAAATCTATTTGAAAATATAAATTAATCAAATTTTATAGTTAAAATTATTATTTATGCTCGGTTTATTTTAAAAAAAATGTTATTAAAATATTCAAACAATTAACCCTTGATTAAATCCTTTTCATTTCCTTTTTTCTAAAACTCTCTCTCTCTGTTTTTCAATCGATTGCGCATCGAAGAGAAAAAAAGGTGTGTCTCCCGAGCATGCCATTCATTATGCGCCGCACAACCCACCTTCTGCTATATTATTGCAATACCGAGCTCGCCTTCGCTTATTTTTTCCAAGGTCAATTGAACATCGGAGAACATAAGACTAGCAAGAGTCTTTTTTTTAGCAAAAAGGAGGAACGTTAAAAACGAATGTCGATCGTTTGCTGCGCTTCTAAAGCAGTGTTTTTCTTTTTTTCAAAGATCGCAGCCGCCGCCGCCGGCGGCAATAAATTGTAATACAGAATTTACCAAAGGGAGGATCCCTTGGATTTAAAAAATTTTTCGAAAAAAATTAGAACGTTATTGCTAGGTCTCCATTATCTCTTTGGATTGCTCAAATATTAAGAAAAAATTCAAATTAAATATTAAATTTACTATATATTCTCTCTTTTTTGAAAAAAAAAAATTGCAATTAAAATATTCAAACAATAAAATCTTGATTAATTCCTTTTAACTTCGTTTTTTCTAAAGCTCTATCTCTCTTTTTTCGAATCGTTTGCGCATCGAAAGAAAAAAAGGTGTCTGTGTCTCCTGAGCATTACTTTTTTTAAATAAATAAAAAATGTTTTTAGAAAAATAAATGGATAAAAAAATTGTTAAAAATATTAGGAGCATCTTACTTATTTTTCTTCGCAGGTATACACGTCGATATGGCCATCATTCCTAAAAACCATTTTCTTTGAACAAGGATTTTGAATCCACGTTCAACTAAATCAATTGGTAATTAAGAAAGTGCTACAATTCGTAGAAATGAAAAACGTCAACCTTCATCATTGCATTTTTTTTATTTGTTAAATAAAATGGTTTTTCAATTGCCAAAAGAGGTTTAATAAAAGTTTATAAAAATAAATATAAAAATATTCAAAAAAACTATTTTTTTTTAAAAACTTTACAAGCTGAGCAAACGATCGACATTCTTTTTTTAACGTTACTTCTTTTTTGCTAAAACAAACTCTTGCTAGTCTAAGATTAACCGATGTACATTGACCTTGGAAAAGAATTGGCAAAGACGAGCTCGGCACTGCAACAATTTTACAGCAAGTGTGTGTAGCTACTGAGCATAATAAATGGCATGAGCAATGAGGATTATGTCGATCGATAATACTTTGAATTTGACAAAAAAAGTAAACAAAAAACTTATTTTTTTTCTTTGTTAAAAAAAGTCCACGTCTTTAGTTGTTATGAAAACTTTTTGAACAAATCCATACTACATTAAATAAATATTTTCTCTTTCTTTTTCACATCTTTTTCTGCAGGATTGTGTAGAATAATCAGATGTTTTGAAAACGCTTTGATGCCTCATAACGAAATAATTTTCGTTTAGCCACTTTAGTTTTATCAGTATCGAAAATATCCAATCTGTTGCAATAGAAATGTTCAACTGCCTTTCCAATTAGCTTTGCATAGATGAAACGACGAATACATTGATCACCATGTCCGATCACTATCTGCTCCTTTTGTAAAAAGTTATACTAAAGCTGCTCCTTCAACTTTCAATTCTTTTTAGAAATTAGAAAATCTAATTTATTTTTAAAAAATAAAAGAAAAACGGAAAGAATAAAATATTCAAAACATAAAACTGACATAAATATGCAAAGATCAAAATGAAATCCTTTTTTAAAAAAAGCAAGAAAAAGAAGGAAAGAGAGTTTTTTGTTACTCCTTTTTTTTTGCAAGCGTCAAAGTGAATATCGATCAAAACTCTCCTCTTTGGTATTTTATTGTTTGCGTTTGGGTGTGTGTCCTCCTCTTTCTTCGCATAAATTTTTATTTTTAAGTCCAAGTCACATTTAAAATTTTGTTTTTACATTTTGTTTTTGAATTTTTTATTTCTTTTTTTATTGTGTTTAAAAAACAAATTTATTTTTAAAAAATAAAACAAAATAAATAAATTATTATTCTTTAAATTATTGCTGTGGATAATGAAGGCTCTCAAGTAATTATTCAAACTTTAAAATTGATGACAAACTTTTTTTGGATAGGAAAATCCAAAATTTACACAAAATTTTATTATTGTAATCGTCCATATTGGTGTAACAGCTTCAAAAGGGACTGAAAGCTTCAAAAAAAACTGGTGATCAATCAAATTACAATACAGAAGCATTTAATTTTATTGCCAATGCTTTCATTGATGAATTCATCATGGCATTAGGGGAAAAGAATAAAAGAGAAGGAAGAAATTACTTTTATGGTGATCGTGAAGTCCTAGAAGTAACATACTCACTTTCATCCTCCTCTTCCTTGGTTCTAATCCGAGCAATGACATTCGGGCTGCGTTGAGGCAATGTTATCATTTGAGTCTGCCGTCGAGCTCTATCAAGCATCGATCGGTGTGGAGTAGGCAGTTTGGTTGGTAGCGGAGGTGCAGGTGTAGCAGTCGTTGGAGGAGATGCATAACGAAGGGGTTAATCATATCTTTGCCATTCAGGAGATGCATGACGTAGTTGTTGTTCATATTTTTGCTATTCCATTTGAGATTTTTCCTTCAAATAAATGTTTAACTTGGTCAAAGGTTTTCTTTCACAGTCGTGATTAAAGAGCTCATCGCATTAAACTTCGTCGGAATCAATTGGAAGCCATTAGGTCCCTCTCATAGTATATATCCTCGGTTTATTTGAATGAAAAAAACTGAAATTAAAATATTCAAACAATTAATTTTGATTCTTTTCACTTCTTTTCTTTCCTAAATATCTCTCATTTTTCCAATCGATTGCGCATCGAAAGAAAAAAGGTGTGTCTCCCGAGCATGCCATTCATTATGCGCCGCAACAACCCAGCTGCTTTAAAATTGTGGCAATACCGAGCTCGCCTTCGCTTATTTTTTCCAAGGTCAATTGAACATCGGAGAACATAAGACTAGCAAGAGTCTTTTTTTTAGCAAAAAGGAGGAACGTTAAAAACGAATGTCGATCGTTTGCTGCGCTTCTAAAGCTTATTTATAAAAAATAAATAGTACTTTTTGTATATTTTTTAAAATATTACTTAAACTTTTTTGACAATTAACGAAAACAATTTTGGTTAGAAAAATAGAGAAATTAATAATAAATAGATATTGCCACTCCTTTTATATTTATTTTAAAGCTAGGATTATTATGCCCCAAATTATGGGTAAGCCACACCTTCAACAAAAAAGATTCTAGCCATTTTTGAGCCATAATTAGGACAAATTTTTATATAAGACATAAATTAAAAGAAATTTTGGAAACGGTTGAAAAAGGGCCGAAAAATGGGAAAATGGAAGATTTTTTTAATAGACGTTTTATTGTAAAATTTATTTACTTTTCAAAAATCTTCATCATCAATGTGTTAAATTTTTTATTTCATCGAAAAAAACTATTCATTGTTCAATCGAGTTTGATGGTATAAAAAGAAAGAAGGAAAGAATGAATATCAATAGTTTTGTGCTCGAAAAGTAAATTTAAAAAAAATAAATAGTGCAGGAAAGACACACGTTCAACCAAAAAAAAGAAGCAAAGAAAACAATTTCAATCAATAAAATTAAAAACGTTGAAATAAAACAAACAAAAAAATTTATACACATCGCATGCATGTTTTTTTTGTTAACTATTTTTGAATCTTTTAATTTTCTTTTTTTAGTTAATTCAGAAAAGTAAGGTTTAATCTAAAAAGTTGCTTTAAAAGGAAATGAATGTTTTGATGCTAAAATTTAGGATGAAAAAAATTTACAAAAGTTGTCACATTATTTATGAATTTAATTAAACACGTTGTATGACCAACATTGAATCGATGATTGTGAATCTTATCTGCAAATATTAGGATACTTTATTTTTCTTCCAAACAAACAAAGTTTATTAAGCCAATGTCGAAAATAAAGAAAAAGTTATTGAAAGATTACTGTTACAAATTTATTAATTTAGAAACAATAAAAGAGTTAAGAATAATGCGAAACTTAACTTTGCTCTTTTAAAGTGTTTTCAGCATCTTCGATAATGTAGTTATAGTTTTCAATTTCGTCCTCGTCCCAATCAAGCTCAATTATATTTTAAAAATTCAAAATATTGTGCTTTAAATAATTTTTTTAATTTGAATTACTAACGTTACAAGTGAGATGAACAAAAAATAGTTTATGTATTTTGTTTCATCCTTTTAAAATAAATTTGATTTTTAAAACGAAAAATTAAACAAAAAAATAAAATATTCAAAAACAAAAAGTAATAAAGTTTAGAAAGAGACAGAAAATGAAAATAAAAATAGCGACACAAAGTAGGACAGACACGACAAACGCAAATAATAAAAGTGCAAAGAGGAAGATTTCAATCAATAATTTTTTAACCTTGACAAAAACAAAGAAGTAAACAAAAAACTCTCTTTTCTTCTTTTTTTTAATTCATTTTGACACTCGCATATTTATTTCAATTTTTTTTTGTTCTTTGAATATTTTAGTTTGCCTTTTCTCCAATTTTTTAAAATAAAATAAAATTGAAAACTAATTAATATAGCCATAAGTGCTCAGCGTAGTTTACACTATGTTGCCGAAAAATTAAGGACGTGAATATTCTGAAGATCTTATCGAAGGCAAGTTGGAGGAGATGAGTTTGTAAAAAGCATGTAGAACAGCCGATTTCGTCCATTTATTCCAAACAGAATAATGAACATTATGTTGTATTGCCACTTTTTATTGGAATTATTTATTTTATATTATTTGTGAAAAATAATAACTTTTTTTAATACTTTTACTTTTAATAAAAAAATTTCATGCAAACACTCTAATAATAGAAACTACCATAACCATTCCATTTTTTTGTAAGCCTTCATATAATTTCTTTTAAATGTTTTTTGTTATTAAAATTTTTCTTTTTGCATTCATAAAATGGGAATTCTTTACCTTTATCAGTTTCCTGTTCTCTTTCATGAGCTAAATAAAAACAACACATCAGCCGTTTGCTTCTCACTTTTTGAAGTTTTTTTTTGGAATTCATTTTGCTATGAATAAAACAACTAAGAATAATTATAGCTTCAATAATAAAAAGCTTCAATAATTTTTGTTAATAAAAAAAAGAAGAAATAAATAAAAAATTCAAAAAAGATTTACAAAGATTAAAAATTGACTAAATTCGAGAGAAAAATTAAGAATGCCACTTTGAAGACTCAGACGTACGTTAAAAAAAACTGCGACGTCGTTACCCGTTTTGTTTAATATTGCAGAGAAGAAATAAAAATGCAAAAATGAGAGGGAAAAAGAGAGAGAAAAACATTGTAGAATGCACATTCTGTGTGCCAAAAAAACCCTCCGCCATTATTTTTCACTAGAAGAAAGAAAGCAGGCAGCACGTGGAGGAGGAGGACACACGCAAGCAAACAAACAAAACATAGCAAAAATGAACGACAATTTCAATCGATATCACTTTGACGTTGACATCAAAAGAAAGTAAACACAAAACTCTCACTCTCTCTTTTTGCTTTATCTTTTTTCAAAGAAAAATTTTACTTTTATCCTTTCGCTAATTTTTCTGGGAACTTTTTTTGAATATTTTATTTTCGCTATTTTTACTTTTGTTTTTTAATGTTAAAAAATTATTTAATAATTTAATTGTCGCTAAATAAGACGATCGGCTTTCACTAAACATGTTTCACGGGCACATTTATTTACAAGCATTATTCTATATTTATAAAGCTTATCTTTCAGCATAGAGTGACAAAATAACTGAATTATCCCCATATTAAAAAGTATTATAAAAATCATCGCCATAATATTAATAGTAACATTAATACCTATCATTATAACCAACGACTAAATTAAATAAAAAGAGAAAGATGAAGAAAAATTTAAAAAAATAGAAAAAGAACCTTAAATTTACAATATTCATGCTGACATTTTCTTGAATGGACAACATACATACGTGACTATTAAAGTTGGGATTAAATTAAGGATTGTCTTTTTAGATTTTTGTTAACGCCCTGTGGAGTATTTCCAATACGGTTTCTTACATTTTCATAATGAATAATGAGATCCCTATTGATTTTATCCATTAGGAGGTGGATATTGTTCTTTAAGCATTTTTTCATTGGCATTTGATTTTATTTCTAATGTTTACATTTGTGCAATCGAAGGTCCATTTATTGTTGAGACAGGATCAGGAAGTGTTATGAAAAATTCAATTAGCATTTAAGTTGTTTAATCCCAAATGCTTTATTCAAAAAGGAAATAGCTTTTAATCACTAAATACTATTTTGTTTTAAATAAATAATTAAATAATTCCAAATTCGATATTGCGTTAAATGCCAAGTTGATAAAACAGATACACTATTTAAAAAATTTACTGTCACTTTTTGTTTTCTTTGTAAAACTCAAAAAAAATGAAAATAATTAAATATTCAAATAACAAAAAAAAAGTTAAAATAAATTTAAAAGCGATTTAACTCAGGAATATAAAAAAAACGCAGAGAAAGACAGACATACACGCAAACAAAACTCTTTAAAAATGTTGCAGTGAATGTGAACACATGCGTGAAAAAAATAAATAGATGAGTACATTTTCGATCGATAACACTTTGACGTGGACAATAAAAAAAGTAAATAAAAAATTCTCTCTCTTTCTTTTTTGCTTTATATTTTTCAAAGAAAAATTTTACGTTGGTGCTCTTGCTCATTTTTCTGGGTGATAACTTTTTTTGAATATTTTGTTTTCGTTTTTTTTTTTACTTTTTTTAATGTTTAAAAAATTCTATAATATTTTAATTGCTGCTAAATAAAATACTCAGCTTTGTAGTTAGTTTATTTGCAAGTATTATTATTTATAAATTATCCTTTAGAGGTTTAAGGAAAGGGTGTTCCGCCTTCCAAAACGAAAAGGTGCAATAGGAATTATCCTACTCTACAGAATGAAAAAATATTAAATTTATATATTTGTTTTGTTTGACAACCATTTCTAACGAATTAAATAGCTTGCAACTGCCATTGAAATATTTAGCTGCGATCATCAAATTAACAAAGAACAAAAAAAAATGCAGCGAAAGTATAAAAAAAAGCAAAGAGAAAGACAACTTAAATCAATAATCCGTTAACTTAAAAAAATGTGTAAACAAAAAACTCTGTCTCCCACTTTCTCCTTTTCTTTTTCTTTTCAACTTTATTTTTAAAGAAAGTTTCAGCAATGCCGCTAGTATATTATTGACATTTTTTATTTTGAATATTTTATTTTAGCTTTAAATTTTTGTGTTTTAAAATAAAATAATATTTATTTTAAAGACTTGAACACGTAAATAAGTGTTATTGAGTCTTAAGTTTCCTTGGAAAAAATTAAAAACTTATATTTTTTGCTTTGGTATACATAAACCTTCTATCGAATATGATGATTTTGATGCTGACACATGGTAGAAAAAAATCGAGATGTACTCAATAAAAAAGAAATCGAATTAATTTGAATAACAAAATGAATAATTTTTTTTCTTCAATATTTTATTTCAGAAGAGAATTAAAAAAACACATAAAAATTCGTTTATGATACATTACTTTACTTTTCACCTAAATTTGAAAGTATCACGTCAAGCAGTTTTTAAAATGGTCTTACAGTGTCGCCCATTACTTTTACATCGTTAACTGGAATGTAGGTTAAATCTTTCAAACAAATATTTGGTAATTATTGAAATAGAATTGATACTGTGGGTTTGAATTTAAATAATAAAATAAATACCTTTTTATTCATTTTGCTGGCTGAGAAGTGCCTTTATTGAGCATCGATGCATTGATGATGGGTATTTTAACTTTCGCAAATTTAAATAAAGATTTCCAAAAATTATAAAATATTTTGCGAATAGGTTTACTGTGAAAACGTTATTATTATAATTATTGATTTCGAAATAAAAAAAATAAAACACTTACTTCCAAATTAACAAAATTACGATACTTCCATAATGAAAAGTAGAATACATAAAAATAGCCAAATGTTCAAAAATTAGTGCCCATGTCAAATGAGTAGTATGATCGAAGCATGCCGCAATAAGGAAAAGCAACGAAAAAAGAAAAAGAAAAAATGATGAAACTCCGCATACAAATAACATTTTAACTTCCCAATGATGGGAGGATTCAACATTTTTTTGGTGGTTTTTAACATAAACTATGGTGGTAAAAAATAGCATGACAGCTGCCATAATAGTATTGGAAATGCCAAGAATTAGTCTGTTTACTAATAAAAAATTTGATTTGGATGTTTCAATACTCCTAAATTTTTGATTTCAGAAGAGTGAAAATAATTTTTTTGTTTTCAAGTATGGAATTTTTTTCTCGGTGGATGTCTAGAAACGAAACCCGTGACTCGTTAAGAAAATTAAAAATTTCATCACTTTTTATGATCATTTTGATGGGAGTAAAAAAGGACTTGTTAAAGCGATTTTTTGATTTGACGGAGTAAAAATTAAAACAAAAATTTCGCCTTTGGGAACAATATTCTTTAAGTGTAGTATTAAAAAAAGACTTACATTCCTTCATCATAAAATCTTTGGTCAAAAAGGACATAGCCCGTAAGTGCCAGGGGATATAAAAACATAATTAAACAATAAAAGTAAATATTTTTTGATTTCCATAACTAAAATGAATTAAGTTACTCAGAACAACATAAAATAGATAAGCCACAAATATGTGTTACTACTACTATTTACCCATGAATGCTTAAATGGCCACAATACAGCTGTGCATCGATTTAACGAAATCATGGTATTCCAAATTCCACTGAAAGCTGAAGCATAATTAAAGCTAATTAAAGTTGCATCAATCCAAAATTGAGTATTGTTGTTATCAACAAAAACACTGATAACCCATAAAACTTGCGCAAACATATCTACCAAATATCCCATCAATAAAAGAATTAAAAACTCTTTCATTTTGTTGTTGTTTGATTTTTTGTTAAATATTGAATGAATAAAAGAAATTAGCAATAATAATTCCATAAATGCGCCAGTATTAGCATATATCACATTTATTCGATTGGCAAAAGTTCTTAAGGAATTTACAGGTTCATCAAGCATATTTGATATTTTAAAAAAAGAGTAAATTAAAAAAAATTTCACTTCCCAAAATCGAGTCAGATTAGTTTGAGCATAAAATTTATTTTACACAACAACCCTTTTTTAATTGTTGCAAAAAAAGCCCTTTGTTGTTGTTGTTGGTGAAATCATAATTCACACACATGCTTCATGGGACTCATGGTTGCTATGATAAAGTTCCTTGAAGTGTGAATAAAAATTAATTAATTATTATACTTTTTTTGCTTTTAAAACAAACTTTATTTTTTCGTGTTATGAATTTGCTTTTCTCATGTGTTTTTGTTTTCTTCAATCCACAAATTGAAATTATGTGTCTTGAACACTTGAGACATTCCAGATATATTAATATAAAGTAATAGGTCCGAACTAAATTTTTAAGTATCCGAAAAAAATTTTTAATATTCATCATCGATCTTTTAATGATTCACTTTCCCAGACATGTTTTTTACATTTTTTCTTGCTTACAACATCTGCTGTTATATTTATATGGAAGTAAATATACTACCCAAATTAATCCGGGAAATAAACATAACAAACAAAAAATAATTTGTACGGATGAATGTAATACAAAGTGAGAATGTAAAATAAAAATTGTCATTTATTTTCGCAACTCTTGCTTCACAAACCAATAGCAATTAAATTATTATTATGGTAAAATTAGATATGATACATCTTTGTTCACAAGTTTCTAAAATAATTTTCAGAGCAGATTTAAATCATTTTTCTATTTTTTAATTTTTTCTTCTGTTAACATATTTAATTTTTGTGAAAGCGCATCATAATGTTGGAGTAATATTATTATATCCGGGAAAATATATTTGAAAGGAAATCTCTGTTTTTACAACCATGTTTAATCTTGCGAATAAATTGAATTTTTAATTCTAGGGTCGGGTTAATTCTTTGAAAAGCAGCATTCTTAATGCATGGTCACTTTTTAAAATACAAAAAATAAATGAAAATCATATAAAAATTCAAACTACAAAAAAACAGAGTTTTAAAAAAGAGTAAAGTCGTGAAAAAAAAAATTGCGGAAAAACGCACAAAAAAAAGCAAAAAGGTTCGTTCAAATCAATAAAAGCAAGACCTTGAAGTAAAAAAAAGTAAATAAAAACTTTCTTTTTTGTTTCACTTTATTTTTTTTAATTCTCTTTGTCGTTTGCTTGCTTTTTTCTCAATGAACAAAGTTATTTTTGAATATTTTATTTCCACTTTTTTATTTATTTTAATACAAATTTAAAGTTTCTAAAATAGAATATTTCATACACCTTTATAGTCGACGCAAAAATTCACAACAACCTGAACATTAACATCAACTAAACCAACTAAGAAAACTCCTTTTAAAGTTCCAGTGTTCAACAATTTATAAAGAATTTAATATAAAATTAAATAAGTTTTTCACTCGTATTGCCACTTTTTATTAGAATTATTTATTTTATATTATTTGTGAAAAATAATATCCTTTTTTTATTAAAAAAAAAGAAGAGAGAAACATTGTAATATGTATCATACGTTCTCTGTGCCAAAAAAAACCCTCCGCCATTATTTTTCACTAGAAGAAAGAAAGCAGGCAGCACGTGGAGGAGGAGGACACACGCAAGCAAACAAACAAAACATAGCAAAAATGAACGACAATTTCAATCGATATCACTTTGACGTTGACATCAAAAGAAAGTAAACACAAAACTCTCACTCTCTCTTTTTTTCTTTATTTTTTCGAAAAAGAAAAAATTTTACGTTGACGATTGCTCATTTTTTTCGGTTAAAACTTTTTTTTGAATATTTTATTTCCACATTTTTTTAAATTTATTATTAAATTAAAAAAACTGCAGAAAGCAGAAATTGATACTGGAAACTTATTAGTTCAATGATTAAAAGAATAATTATTATTTAATTTTTATACCTTATTTTTAGAATTGCAAGCCACTCTCGCCGGATTTTTCCCACTACGATTCAAATTTGGAGATTAAGAAATCTTGATTACGAATACGACAAATACAATAAAATAAATTTTTTAAATTGATCAAAAAATGAAAGACAGAATATTAAAAATAAAACAAAAAAAGACAAAGAAGAACACACGCCACCAATAAAATAACAAAGCGGACAATTTCAATCGATAACACTTTGACGTAGACTGGCAAAAAAAGTAAAAAAATCTGTTTCTTTTTCTTTTCTTTTTTTGCTTGAAAAATTTTGCGTTAGCGCTTTCGTATTTTTTCGATGAACATTTTTTAAATATTTTATTTTTGCCATTTTTTTATTTTTTAATTTAGAAAAATTCTTTGATCTTTTAATTGCCTCAAACAAAGGTGCTCGGTTTTGATAAGTATGTTTCCGCATTATCTCCTACATCAAAAACTAAACCATCCTTCCACATGAATCTTCGTTCTTTTTGACACTGGTGCCGCTAATTCAATAACTAAATAAAATGTGGCCCGAAGATTGAAGCTCCGAGTTTAACAAAATGACAACATTGTGAGACCACCTGAAATCAACTTCGTGCACTGAGATTCAAGTATGTTCCATTTTGGAATCTATGAAAAAATAAAACTCGTGCATGCCCAAAAGTAAAGACGTTCCGGTCCAACCTCGGATGGGATGTCTTGCTTGGATGGGACTATGTACATTTCGATCCTTCAAAGTACTCTAGTTGTCATCGAATCTAAAAATGGAATCACTACCCAATATGAAATTATCGAAGCAAAGCAATTACACAAAATATTCAAAAAAAAAACACTGAATTTCGCGTTAAGAAAAAATAATAAAGAGAGTACATTTTCGATCAATAAAACTAGAGGCCTTGAGAAGAAGAAGAAAAAAACGCAAACAAAAAATTCTCGTCGTTTTTTTTGCTTTAAAGAAAAAGTATACAATGTTACTTGTGCATTTTTTTTTTGCGAACTTTTTTGAATATTTTAGCTTTTGTTTCCTTTAATTTTTTAAACAAAAAAATTTAAAAGTTTTTAACAAAAAAATTAGAAAATTTTTAACAAAAAAAAGAATATTCTTTGGATTTGAAATTTTTTATACCACTAAAACATTGAACATTGAATTATGCATTGGAGAAGTTAACATTATTACAAATCTTTCAAAAAGATGGTTATTCTGAAGGTGTACCTGGGTGGTTAACAGTTTTAGAATTAAATATTGTTTATTTTAAAATTTTATAGCAAAAAATTAAAAAAAGCAGAGATAACAAATTTCGATCAATAAAAATTTGACAATGATAAAAAAGAAAACTAACAAAAAGTTTTCTTTCATTTTTTTGTTTGTTTTTTTAAGAAACGGTTCCCCTTTACGCTTGCTTGCTTTTTATGAACATTATTTTTGGAATATTTTAACCTCTGTTTTTCTTAAATTTTAAAATAGGTTAAAAAATCTTCAAACAAAGTTGAATGTTTTTTGAAGATCACGTTAAGTTTATTTTTTATAGCTAAAATCGAAATAAAGAAACTTTCAAAGATTAACAGTTCCAAAGTAAAATAAAGAGATACTTCAAGCACAAAGTTTAAGAAGAGACATACCTCTCACAGAAATCATTATTAAAAATTTATTAGGAAGTTACATAATTAGACATAAATATGTAAGAAAAAGTTGATCTCGTTGTGTCACCTCACTTTTGACGTAAGAAAATTAATAAAAATGCAAATCGGTTTTGGTTGTTCGAAAATAATATCTTGCATCATTTATATTTTTTCTATTATTGCCTTTTCCATTTGTTTTTGCTTTATCTTTGCCAGAAATTTTACAATATTTTATTTTTGTAAATGCTTTTACAACTATGGGTTTTTAAGCAGTTAAACATTTTCTTTATTTATCAATAAGGGCCAACACCTTTTTAAATGCCTGGTTTGGCATTTTTAAAAAAAGTTATTGATCGAATTGTTATTGAAAGTGATGAAGAAGAATACTGATTAATTTTGTGTGCTATATTATTATTTACTTTTTTATTTTATTGTTGTTAAAATTCTGTCGAATAAATTATTGTTGTTTGTTTAAATGCTTTTAAATTATTTTTTTGTTCTTTCAAGAATGAATAAAGAGGATTATGCGAAAAGAGATTAAATATTTTTTTTATCAGAGTATAAATATTTCCGCTTCGCTTTCTTGAAAAAAATATGATTGAATTGAATTAAATTAAATTAAATTTTATTACTTTCTCAAGGTTTTTGATAGGAGTTTGCAGCTTTGAACTCTAACATGATTCAATCTTTAGTTAACAACACCTAAAAAAAAGAAAGGTGATGATTGTTTGACGTACAAACGTAATCGTTTTTTTTACTATTTTCCCATTCATGAATAGAACTACAACCGCGCCCAAATGAATCAAATTTTTTTTAGTTTCTCAGCTTATCAACAAATTCTTGGCTTATGTTTTTGCATTTCAATGTAAAAAAAATTTTTTTTGGGTAGTCTCAAAAAACTTTTTTAGCAGGAGTGGTCAAGTTGTTAAGTTAGAAATTTGGAAGGAAAAAAATAAGCTTGGATTATTTTTATTTTATTTTTTATTTTAACTTTTTGATTCCATCATAAAAAACTAATATAATGGGTAGAAACAATCAAGAGAGATTTAGGCTGATTTCAATATGTATCCTTATTGCCGGAATTATTATGTTTATTATTGGAATTACTTTAACTTTAATTTTTAGTTTACAAAGTATGTTTTTGAGATTGTTTTAGCTGGCTTCAAATATAAAGTTCTAAAAATGTCTCCGGGAAGATGATAAAATAGAAATTACTTATTTTAAAAAGTACAGTATTTTGAGTATATTAATTTTTTTTGCATTTGTTAAATTTAATTTATTTCATAAATTTGGCAAGTGGTTTAAAAAATACCTTCCTTAAATTTTTGTTTGATTTTTTTTTTGCAACTTTTTTTTATTACATTTCAAACAAAAATGCATCATTCATAAATAAACGAATGATACTTTTTATTATTTTTATTTTTTCATTTAAACTTAGGTTTTCCGATGAATCAGCTGGCTTCTTAAAATAGAAAAATGATTAATGTCTTTTATTTTTTATCTATTTTTTTTTGACTACCAAAAATTTAATGCTTTTTGTCACAAAAAAACAATTTTTGATAGTCATAAATAAAGAATTTTAACGATCGTGATAATAAAATTATAGAAGATGCTACGTCAACATATGTTCCACAAACGATGGAATTGCGATCATATCAGCTATCATTAATTGATCCATGGGATGATGAATTGAGGAATTCAAGTTCAGAAGCTTACCAAGAAATGAAAAATAAAACTGAGCAATTGATTGCGAGCGAATTGGGACATATTCAAGATTCTCAAAGTTTAAGTTATTATATTTTAAATGAATCAAGGAGAAGAAGAAAAAGAGATACAAGTCAAAATTATGGAATCGCAAAAATTGCTATCAATGATTTTAGGTTTGCATTACTTTTTTCAACAAAAAAAAAATATTGAAGTATTTTTATTTTAATTTTTAGAAATAGTGATGCAGGAAATGTTTTAGCATTTGCTTCACTTATTTATTATTCTAAAGAATTATCAAATATTCCATCAGCGAATTCTGAAGCCAAAAAACTTCAAATGAGCCCAAATTTAACTTATGCTATGGGAAAAGGCAAGTTGCTTGTAATGAGATGATGAAACTTTTAAAATAATAAAAACTTTAGACGATGGAATTGATTTTTGCATGACAGCTGTAAATCAAGCAACAACCCTTCCAACTATTATGACGACATTGCCAGTAATGTCGACAACGAAACAAAATTCAGTAACAACACACGAACCTGTGATTACTACAACGACAAAATTGGATATTCCAGTAACATCAACAACCACAACCACGGCACCACCCGACGTTGTAACATCTACAACACCCGAAATAACAACAACGCAAAAATCAACAATTAAAATCCATACAACTTTGAATACTAAAGGCATGTTAAGAATTTAATTTTGCAAAAAAAGTTATTTAATAAGTTTTAGAACCAACAACAACTTTTCCAAGCAGCCTATCGACAATAATAACAACAAATTCAGGCTCAACTACAACTAAATCCGGGGAAACGTCAACCACCTCGCAATTTAATCCCACCTCAACTACAACTTTTGTTTCAACAACACCACAGCCTTTAATTTCCACAACTCTATCAGTGACAAGCTTTTCCCCTTCAGTAATAACATCGACCACCACAATCGAATCATCCTCCACTTCCCAACCACCGACAGAAACTACGAGAGTTTCAATAACAACAATGAACCAAAAAACTACAACAGAAATACCAATTTCAACTAAAACCGCCTCAAGCACACTTTCACCTTCTATTGTTTCCGAAACCACAACAACGCCGGCTGCTACAACAACATCAACAACCACATTTGGAGGATTTTCAACATCAACTTTGCAAGCCTCATCAATCTCTGTTGAAACAACATCATCCCTTCCACATTCAACATCCACTCCATTGCCAACACACTCGACACCTAACGATCTTTCATCAACCACTAGTAAATCTTCACCATCTGAAACCACTTTCTCAACAATTTCAACCACAGTTAATCAAGTGCCAACAACAAGCAGTTCTTCAATAATACCTCAAACCTCATCTTCAATTTTTCCATTGTCTTCATCATCAACAAGCAATATTGAACCAACAACAACTACAAAACAATCATCAACTGAAACAACAACAGCCACTAATATACCAACTGAAACTAGTACATCAGCAAGTGTGTCAAGTACACCTGTAATAATTTCAACATCAAGTTCAATGGTTACAATAAAAACATCAGAAACAACTCCATCATCGACTACGATAAATCCAGAAACAACAACAAGCAATCAAAAAATAACTTCTTCAACTCTTTCATCTCAATCACCTACGACGTCGACTCCTTCTCCAAATTATTCTACAACTTCAAATAAAGAAACCACAACATTTAGCACAAATAAGCATACTTCTGCTAAAACTTCCTCTACTTTTTCTGTTCCTACAGAAGCTGCAACGACTATTTTGACATCTGAAAGCACCACCAACACATCGCCATTAATAATTATTTCATCGAGTGTTACATCTTTTTCTCATAGCACGACAACAACAACTGCCCTACCAATAACCTCAAGTTTTGTTACAAAATCAACGAGTAAAATTGGAACATCATCTACGGCGGAAAGCTCAACAGTGGCAATATCGTCTACTTCAGGAACTTATTCATCTCCTTTACCAACGAGTACAACTTCACAAACAAATTTGCCACAAACAACTACATCATCGAATATTATTTCAAGCAGAAGTGCTTCAACAACAACTAACAATATTGTTTCAAGTAGCTCAAATACCCCTGAAGCCACAACTACTACCTTACCAAAGCAGTCATCTTCAACGATTGAAGAAACTACTACAACAAATCCAATACCAACAACAACGGCTTCAACAGTTTCTGAAAGTTCAATAGGATCATCATCACATAGTGGAAGTCCTTCACCTGTTTCACATTCACCAGTGACAACAACAACTGAAACAATACCTTCTAAAACAACTTCTTCGGCTCCAGAAACAATAACAACTACCACCCCTGAGTTCGCCCGAACAACATCAACTTTAATGCCATCAACAAACAGTATCGAACCATCATCATCGGTAAAGCAATCGACAACTTCGACAACTGAAACATCACCAACAAAAACAATTACATCTTCTTCCACTATAAATCCATCATCTCCTTCTTCTTCAACCCCATCTTCTTACCCGGAAACAACAACATCAACATTACCTCCAACTTCAACATCGACGGAAGCGGCTACAACAACAACTCCTCCTCCATTCATTGATACCACAACAAGTAAGTGAAATTCAAAAATTTAGAATTAAAAAAAAAATAGCAATATAATTTTTAGGCACTGCTCCGCTATCCGCATCTACGATGACGCCACTTAGATGTGTACCAAATGGAGAATTTGTTTATCAAGATATTGTTTTAGTTTATGATCTTTCAACCCACAACAACATTCCTGATAATGTTAGTATTTTGTTAAAATTTTTATTTATTTATTTCTGAAATTAAATTTAGGAAACAGCTGATTTTATTAAAAATTGGTTGTTCACAAGTCCGCGATTTGATAATTTTAATAATAATAATTACATTAGAGTGATGCCCATATTTTTTCCGCTTAACACTTCGTGTTCTGATTTGATTGAAAGAACAACAACATTTGGAAATGATTACACTGAATTGAAAAATTACATCAATATCGACTTGGAATATTCCAAACGCTTCTGCTTATCAAATGAATCAAGAATCAACGAGTGAGTAATAACCATTTTTCAAATTTTAAAATTATAAACAATTTTATAGTGGGCTTAAGTTTATTTTAAACCAAAATATTAAATCTCGACCAACTTATCCTTTAACCGTAATAATTATAACAAAAAGGTAAATTTTCTTTTCTCGCACAAACTTTTGATATAATAGTTTTATAACATTTATAGCCCAGCTTTAGTAAATGACGCAATAAATAATGCAAATTTGTTAAAGAATAAATCGGTTACAATAGCAACCATTGGAATAGGAAATGAAAATTTTTCATCATTGGAACAGCTGGCAAGTAATTCCTCATATGCTTTTAATATTATGGATTTAAATAATCCTGCGGAAGTGCAAGCAAAAGTAAATAGCCTAGCAGATAATTTGGGTTTGAAATATCTTTTTATTTTATTTTTATTTTGAAATTAACATTTTAGCAATTCATTGTGGTGTCAATGGACCTCAAACAACCACAACTCAAACCACAACAACTGCAACTGCAACCACGACAATTGGAATCACGACAACTGAAATTCCAATAACTACAACTTTCCAATGTCCACATGGAAATCCTGTAATTAATCAAGCGATTGGAATTGCATATGATTTATCTGATGCATATCCAAATGGAACAAATTCTCAAGGTTTAACAAAATTAATTGGCACTCAATTTTTCATAGATCCATCATATGATTTAACCATTCTTACAATAGCCCTAGCGCCATTTCCTGTTGGCCAAATTGAAGATCTTGCTTTAAATAATGGTATTATTTATAAATATCAAACCTTTGATTCAAGGTTCGAAAATATGGTTGATACAGTATTAAATGTATTTTCAAAAGTTTCTACCCTACCAAATGTGACATATGGCCTTGAAGAGTAAGTTTTTTTTATAAAAATTAAGATATATGTATTACTCATCACTAATTTTTTTTTCAGTTCCTTTAATCGTTTATATAATTTAACCAATTATTTAACCCTTCCAAATTCAATAATTCTTTTTACAACCAATCCAAATGGTGTTACTCAAGCCACAGCGATCGCTGATACTTTAAAACAAAATGCAACAATTATCGTAGTTTTTGTTAATAATGGTTCACAAGGAAATCTAGTTGAAATTGCATCTGATCCTTCAACGTTTTTTACAATTCCAGACCTCACAAATACAACATCAATAAATATAATAGCCAATAATGTTAAAAATGTTTTATTGAGTCAATCTTCTGCTTGTCCTCCTTAATATTATTTATCGAAATAAAATTTGATCTCTTATTTATTTTATTTTTTTCCATGTCTTTAAACTTTAAAGCTTAATAAATACAATTAAATATATATGTATTTTTAAAATAAAATTCTCCGTTTTTAATTTAATTATGGATTTGTGGCACAAAGATTCGCTGAAAAAGTAATGTTTAGGTTTTAAAAAAGAATCTTAAATTTGGATTCTTTATCTTTATTTTTTTGAATAATTTGCGTAAATATTTCTATTGATTCTTGTTTTGAAAAACATTTTTTTGTTATCAGCATTAAGGTAACGAATTAATTCACCAATACCTTGATTCTGACATGCTATGATTAAATTATAACAGCGATCGATGACTTTGAATTCAGCTGTTTTTATTTCTTTTCTTTGTTCAGAACAACAAAAAAAGTTATAAAGTATTTTTCGTTTTTTTTAATTTAAAAAAAAAACTGAGCAAAACGATCTCTTAAAAAAAGAGCGCATCGTAAGTAGAGTAGAGACCGGCAGCTCAAAATTTTTTTTGGTTATGACTAACATCCGAGAAAAAAAAATATTGCAAAGGGTAAACGCACAAAAAACATATTTCGATCGATAATAAAACACTCTCGCTCTGACACAGAAAAAAGGCACTTTCTTCTGCATTTTTTTTTAATTCGCTTCCTGCTTTTGTTTTTTTTTGTGTGGTTTTTTTGAATATTTTATTCTTCTTTTTTTTGCTGTTGGTTTTAAATTAATTTTAAAGGGTTTCATGCTTCTTAATTTTTTATATTAACAAAATATAGTGTTTTGAAGGTTTAAAGTAGAAAAACCGTTATTAATAAATTTTAAAAATGTTTAGGTTTTTTTTAAAATTTGCTTCGATCAAACTTCATTAAAAATAAACAAATGCAAGAATAAAATAAAAAAAAAGAATTGTAATATATTTTTCAAAACACATGTATTTATGATTTTAAAAATTTATAATTATAACTGTATGAATTTAATAATTTATAAATCTTCAGAAATTGCATATTAATTATACAATGCACAAAAAAGCCATAATTTTCATGTTTTACTTTTGGGGGAAGAACTTCTAAAACGTTGTAAATGCTTTTTACTTTTCTTGCAAATGTTCGAAAAAGAGTATCTTTTGATATCAGCGAATGAAGTATAGAAATATTTTCCTCTTAGTTGGATGCTTTTAACCAAGTTTTACTATGTTTATTATTCAAATTAAGTTAGATTCAATATTCTGGCTATAATTCAAATTATAATATATGTCAGTTTTATTCTTTTAAAATAAAGTTATTTTTTAAATAAAATAAAAGAAAAAAACTAAAAAATTCAAACAAAGTTTTAATAGCGACAAAACAGAAAAATAAAAAATGCTGCGACAAAGGAGAACACAAGCAATCAAAAAAAAATAGCAAAGAGGACAATTTCGATCGATAACACTTTGACGTTGATCGACAAAAAAAGTAAACAACAAATTCTCTTCCTTTCTTCTTTCTTTTTTTGCTTTATGGTTTCAAAGAAAAATTTTACGTTAGTGCTTTCTCATTTTTTCGATGAACATTTTTTTTGAATATTTTATTTTTACTTTTTTATTTTATTTTAAAGTTTACATTATAGTCATTCTAAAGTAAGTAATTAATAATATTTTTTCGAAGTTCTATAATGCTTTGAGAATTAAAGAAAAATCGAAAAAAAATATTGCAATGCTTTCATTTTCTTTAATTTTTTTAAAATCATTTGAATGCGAGAATGGCAATTTAGTCATAAAAAAATAAAAATAAATTTAAAAATTTTTCAAACATTCTATTATTTTTTTTGAAGAAAAAAAAATAAGTCTCATATTCAGCTTTTCGCTTTGTTATTTTTTCACAGCTGTGTATTTAATAGATTTTTTATTTCTCTTTTCGTCATTTTGCTAATATATAAAAAAGTCATTAATGTTCTGCCAAATTTAGGTAATAAATCATTAAATAGTGCAGAAAGCTTTGCTTTAGAAGCCATAAAATTTGATAAGTCTTTTCTTTTAACAAAATATAAATTAAATTTGAATTTTGCTTCGCAATTTTCTTGCTTCCTACTTTTTTTTGTGGAGGAAGTAAAAGGAAATATGTACGTATAAATTAGGTAAAAAAATCTTTGAACGACAGCAACTCGTGAAATAGAGAGTAAATGAATAATTATGTGCTTTCAAACAACGACGTTTAAACTTGAAAAAGAAAAGTAACAAAAAAATTAAAGTGTAATTGTTTTCTAAAATCTTTTGAATTAATAATATTTAATGTGAAATTATTTAGTTGTTTTTTAGAAGCTATTTGCCCGTTTGCTGGTTGAATTTGTCATATTCATTCCAGCAGCAATAATAACATAAATTACTTTATTTTTTGGGATAAAATCAATGATTGTCTTCTTAGAGTTTTGTACCGCCCTCGAGGAAACATTTTTTAAAGTTGAAACCATTAAACAAAAAAAGGGAAAAAAAAGAACTAATTTTTTTTAAATGTAATAAATTTTAGACGCGAATAAACACTGAAAGAAAAAAATAATACGCGGACATACACAAAATAGCATCTAAGGGAATAAATTCAATCGATAACACAAAAATCTTTGATCAAAGAAAAATAAAAACAAAATAATTCTTTTCCTTCTTTCTCGCTTTATTTTTTTTTTCAAGTTTGCTTTGACATTTCAACTTTTTTTGTTGGAGACTTTTTTGAATATTTTAATTCCTTTTTTCATTTGTTTTAGTTTTAATTGAAAATTAATAATTTTGATAAAAAAAGTTATTTATCGCGATTACATATTACTTTTCAAATTTTATAAAAAAAGAATCACAAAATTTTCAAAGTTTCTACGAAAATCTCGTTCATTTCTGCCCATCACTTTTTTTCGAATAATTTTGTCAACGCATGTAATTTAGAAGCACTAAAAAAGTAAATGTTTTTTAATATTAATGAACTTTAAAAAAATTCAAATTATATTAAAAGTTTTATTTATTTAGTATTGACGAATCCAAAAAGTTTTTGATTCAGATTCTATTGAACAAAAAACATTTTGAATGAAAAGTAAATTTAATTACGGTTCACATTTTATTTTTTTATTTTTACTTTCCTTTTTTAACTTTGCAATATATTATCAGTTGAGCTGTTTTGTGAATATGAATCTGTGACGTGAAAAACAATTTTAAATTTCTTTTTAACGAAGTAGCGGTTCCATATATCGCTTCCTTAAAATTATTGTTTTCTAAAAAAACAAGAGGCAACTATTACTATATTTAGAAGCCCGACGAGGCTTTTTTACATGAAATCGATTCGATGAACATTAATACTGTCCAAAGCTTTGTTGTGGCTACAGGCTTTATTCTCGTTACACTAAGGACTTATTATTACCCAAAACTAAACAAAAAAATATATAATTTTAAATATTCAAAAAAAATAAAAAAATTTTGACCACATACTAGCTCGGTTCAACGAAAAAAAGGGTGTAGAGAAAATAAAAATAGGAAATATCGCTTCAATCAATAACACTCTAACCTTTAAAAAGAAAAGAAAAAACAATTTCATCATATTTTTTGCTTTGCTTTAAAAACGCGCCATCGTTTGCAAATTTTTTCGATCGATAGTTTTTTTCCTTAAATTTTATAACTAACTTTAATGGTTTCAAAACGAAAAATTAATACTAAAAACAGAATATCAAATGATAGTTTTAATGTTTTAAAATCCATGTGTTAACATTTAATTTACAATAAATCAGAGAAATGAAGCTTCTTACAAAATTAAATTTTTCTATTAAAGAAATATCTGTGGTAATAACAAACAAATTTAAAATCTTCTAGAATTAAACCTGGTATTTTAGCATTACAATACAATAAAATTGTCAAATTTCTAGCTTATTTCAAAACATATAAACCTTACTTGTTTTCTAACAAACAAACGAAATAAAAAAACTTGCGAAAAAATCTTTTCACTTAAAATATCCATGTTTGATTTTTTATATTTTGTTTTGTTTGGGGCTAGTAGATAATATTATTAAAACCAAAAACATAGAGTCCAACTTTACAGAAAGCTTTCAATTAATTAATTTGCTGGTAAATATGATATTAATTTACGATTTTTTTAAATATTGGAAAATATTCAAAATTTCATATCTTTTGTTTGTCTTTTTTTTTTAATTGTTGCCTTCTTTCACATATTTTCGGAGTTATGAAAATCCATGTTTTCAAATTTTAAATATTACGGCAAAAGCTTGTAATAAAAATACATAGTTTTTTGTTGTATCATTGTTTTGAACTACACAAAAATTTAGCTAATAATATTTTAATCTTTTGTGCAAAAGTGCATTGTTAGAATGTGTTATCGCCTTAATTATACGCGACTTTTATGTTAAAAATTTATTTTATAATTAAAAAAAAAGAAATTAAATATTCAAATGAAAGTAAAAAAAATTTTGATGCCGCAAAATTATAAAGAAAAAATTATAAGTGAACACACAAAAAAACAAATAGCGGCAAAGAAAAAAATTTCAATCAATAACACAAAAACCTTTGAAAAAAAAAAGACAAAGAAACGCTTTCTTTTTTGCTTTAGTTTTTTTTAAGAAAAAGTTTATTCACATCGGCGTTTGCATTTTTTTTCTTTATTTGAATATTTTAGTTTAATTTTTTCTTTAATTTTTAAATAATATCTATAAGCTTCAATCCAAACTGAGGGTGGCTTGATTTAGTTTGTATTGTTCGTGAATTGATGATTCAATTCTTCAAATTCACAAAGATTCTAGAAATTAGTCATTGCTGGCACTTCTTTTGTATTGTTTCATTTTAAAATATATTTGCTAATGTTTCAAAGAAATATTGAAGCAAGTGCATCTTCGTTAGGGAGAAGGTCAGCTTATTAATTCAAAAATGATAAATAAAAATAAAGTCTTAATCGCTTAATTATTGAACAGCAAAGGCAGGATGATCTGGGTCTTGAAGGCTAATTGTCCCAAGTGTTAAACTAAATGGTCTCAAGTTTATTACTGCGAAGATACTGGCACAGAAAAGAATCCACAAAGCTTTACTTCGAGTCCATAAAATCTGAATAGTCTTTTAATAATACATAAAATGAAATTGAATATTGCTTCACAATTTGCTCTCTTTTGACTGGAAAGTAAAGAAAAAAACGTAAAATTGAGGTAAAATTCTTTGAGCTACGAAGCTACGACTTGTGAGAATGAAAAAAAAAGAGTTAAATGAAATAATGTGTGCTTCCTTCTTTCAGGCAACGACATTTATCATGAATGAAAAAAGCAAAAAAAGGAAAAAAAACTAAAGGTAAAAGTAAGTCTTATGATTAATCGCAATTTTTAAAAAGAAAAAAAAGGAATAAAAATTAGACTAAAAAGTAGAATATTAAATTTTTTTAAAGTTTGTTGTTATTTTTTTGGAATAATTATATCGAGATTTTTGTTTCACCACGTTCGAGATCACACATTTTTAAATATTTTTCTTGAAATTTAAAAAAAATGAAAATTAATTAAGTTTTTTTCACCGAAGCATTTTCACGTAATTTCTGTTTGGTCTTAAATGTTGTTATTGCCACAAAAAATTTCCAGCTGCCTAATAATACCTTTTGATTTTTTGGACATTTAAAAAAATGTCACTTTTATAAAGGAATGTCACAAGATTTTAAAATTAACACATTATTATAATTATTTTAAAAACAATTCGTAAATTTTTTTACTTTGTAAACTTTGTACTTTTTTGTTTTATGTATAAAAAAACTCTGAATTTCTGAACCTTAGAAATTACATTGTTAATTATCTCATTATCTCTAACAACCCACGTTTCTGTAATTCCCTGAAGCATTAATTAAGTTTTTATTTTTCTTTAGACTCCCAAAAGAAAAAAGCATTTATAGTTTTTTTTAAAGTATTTTTCAACGAGTAAAAAACGTGAAATTCCCAATTTTGGAATAAAAATAATTGTTAAAAAAAAGCAACTTTTCTAAGCAAAGAAAATTTTATAATTAGCCAAGTTTTGTATTTTTTTACAATGGAAAAAAACCAACTTTGTAGCAGCAAGCACAATTATTTACACTTCCAATATTTTTTTTTTGCATTTTCACCTTTTTTTTCTCTGTTGGATATAAATTTTTATACTCAAAAAAAATACGCAAATGGGCTTTCACTTGAAGTGTGAAATAAGCAGTTATAGAAAAGCATGGCTTTGAGAAAAAAACGTGTTTTATGGTTTTTTTTTCTTCACTTTTTTTCCTTCCTTTGCCAAAAGAACGAAACTAACATTCGTAAATTTAAGTTTCTGCGCGCTTAAAACTGAAAATGCAGTGGTAGCTAAGGAACTAATCGATTTTACTTTTCCAAAAGTAGTAGTTAACTTTTAACTTTTTTTATCTTACATGTTTCGGTTCGTCTAACGAAGGTAGTAATTCATTTTTAAACTTGATAAGAAAAATATTAAGCAGAAAGTTAAACTTTTTTTTAATTGATTGGTTGATTTGGTTCTTATTCGAATATGCCAGATATGTTTTCGCGTTTATTTTTATTTAATTCAAACATTTCTGCGATTTATGTCTAAAATAAATTTTTAATAATCCGTTATACATATTTTGCTATTTTATGCTTCTTTTTTTTCTTGGATTTTAAAGTTGAGCGAGAATTCAAACATATTTTTTGTTATTTATGCAATTTTTTTTGAAAATAAAGCAAGGAATATTTTCAATTTAATAAAAAAAAGTTCGAAGTGTATACATCGAAAGTTGTTTAGGAATTAATAAACTCAGCATAATTAATTAATCATTGAAATTTGTCAAATTTGATTCTGTAAATTTCTCCAAGCTTTAAAGTCAGTATTGATTGCTTCCGTTTTCGTAGTAGAAGAGTCTACACATTTAAATATAAAATATAATAAAAATATTATGGCGTGAGACGTAAATTATTTTATTTCATAAACACACTTTTTTTCTTAAATAAAATTTTAACTACTTTTCTACGTAATTTAAAAATTTTTCAAGTTCCTTAAAATCACATTTTTTCTTGTAAGTTTAAATTAATTTTACCAATTTTGCATTTCCGGCTTTATTTATAAACATAACTCTATAAAATAATTAACTGCTGACAATCTTATAATTTTGGCTCACAAACATATGTTTTTAATTTTCAAATTGTTTTTTTACTATTGCGTTTTATTAAAAAATTCTTTTTTCGTGTTTACCGCCATTTTTTTTACAACAAGAACTTAAGTATTTTTAGAATATATATTATTGCGTTTTTTTGATAAATGTGGAGAACTTATCGACAAAGTAGTGACACCGCGGTGGAAACGTAAGATTTTTAATTTTACTTTATTATTGGAATTTGCAAAATAAAAAATAATAAAAAGTGAATTTATATCTTAATTTTTATTTTGTTAATTTGGTGGAATTCTTGCTTGGATAAAATTTTAAAAAATTTAATAATCTGAACGCTATGATTTGGAGGCAAAATGTTTTTACTTTGAATTCTGATTTTTTTTTTCATATTTATATTTGGCTCGATTTGTTTTTCTTTGAAAGTGTCCAGGTTTTTTCTTAATTTAAAAATGTATTTAGCATCACGGAAGTAAATTAAAGTTTTGTTTAAACGACTTTCTACGTTTCACATTTCCACAACTTCAAAAAAATTCATTTTGTATTTTTCCTACTTACTGCTTTTACCAATTTTCAATTCTCATTATATCTCAATTCATAAATCTTTCATGGACTAACTACAAAAGCCGGGTCTTCTTTACTTTAACGGGGCATAAGGAGTTTTTATTCTTGAGATCAAAACATTTTTCTTTTTCATTGTTAAAGATTCAAATTTTCGAAGAAAAAAATTCATGCCCCGTTAAAGTAAAGAAAGTCCCAAAAGCCGCTTTATTTTAAATTTTTTTCAAGCACATAAAATTCCACAAAGAAATTTAAAAAAATGTATTTCATGAAATTGATATTTAAAACTTTCGTTTATTAAACATTATTTAAAACGCTTTAGTAATGGGTTTTTTAGTTACTCCAGAGACTTGCATAATGCTTCATGCGTCAAAAACTATGAATCCTATTTTCTTTGCTTTTTACTTTTTAAAAACTAAATATAAGCAGCAAAACGCGGATTATTTTCAATATAAAAAATTCTTTTCAATTTTTCAATAGTGTAAAATAGCTTTGGTTTTTTGTTTGAAAAAATAAATAATTATGAAAGTGTCGGATGTCAGTTATTAGCTTTGAATTCATAGACTTTTTGTGCTAGGTAGATTTTCGCTCTTTATTATTTTCTTGAGTTTCTTTTGTTTGGCTTTGGTTTTTGAAGATTATTTCTTCTTACTTTGTTTAGAAGATAAGGTGACTTCATTGTATGTGTATTTTATATAGTAAAAAAATTTCAGTATCGCCACAAAAATTTGTATATTTTATTTCACACCAAATCAAGACTATGGAATTATAAAGGTAGTCGTGTTTAGAGACTCAATTTTGATATGTTTCTCTACTGTAGCAAATTAAGGCTTCTTAAAAAAAATAACGACTTCTTTGAATAAATTAGCTCAAAAAGTTTTTGATATGACAAATTTTCACATTAAAAAAATCTAATTCACTTTTCTTTCTTTTTAAAATTTATTTCTTTTCTTTTTTTGGACAAAACTCATGATTTGCTTGCTTAGTAACCAACCGACTGCTAAAAAATACAATTTTAATTCATTTTAGAATCCAACTTTCTTTGTAAACTTCTTCTCAAATAATTTAATTTACCGCAGAACAGGTGTTATTCATTAACCTTATTTTATAAAGAAAAAGTCAAAAATAAATGTTTTACTCATTCTAACTTTTAATAGAATACTTTTTACTTTGCTTTTTATTTATCAAATTTATCAAAATATGTTAACTAAAAATAAACCAAAAATTTTTTTTGTTAAAGCCTATTTTAACTTTATTTATTTTTTATTATAAAAACTCATTCTTTTTGGATTCCGAATACAGTATCTTTGTGGCCTTTTTATCCTTGTGACCGCAGACATTTTTTCCTTCTCACATCACTTTTTTTCATTTTGACTAACTTTTGACCTTTTTCTTGTATCTACCTAGCATGCCGCCGAGTTTAATGAACTTAGAAGTCATAAAATTTAATTTAATCTCTCTCAGTATCCAAATATCTTTATAAAATTAACAGCACCGCTAATCACATTTCCAAAAAATTCTATAGCTTGTCTGATGGAGTTATTTTATTGAATATTTAATAATTGAAAAAGGCGTGAATAGAAAGAATGGTGGATATGGATATATAAAAGCTTTACTTTTTCTAATCCTTTCTTTCATAACCTCTCTGTCAGTCACACTCAGAATAGTCAGTAAATGAAAGAAAAATTATTCTTTTACCTTTTTTCTTTTCTTTTTTTTGTTGAGAAAATTCTTTTCAAATTTTCGGTTTTTAAGCTTTGCATGTTTGAGTTTTTGCATGCTTTTGAGTTTTTATTTGGTTTTTTACTTTTTGAAAGATACAAACGCAAATAAGTAAAAAATTTGGTTTTAGTTTTAGTCGAAAATGGAAAAGGTAAAAACAAGTTTTCTCTCGTTTTGGCTTTCCCAATTAAAAATAATATTTAGAATTAGAAAAGTTTTTAAAAAATCCCACTGGAATTGAAAATCACCGAACTTTAATTTTTCACATTTGTCAAAGAAATTTCGCCTCCACTGTATTTGAGTCATTCTTTGTTTCATGAATTTTCTGCGTATTTTCATAAAAAAAATATATTCATCAAATTCGAAGAATAAAAAGGCGTTTTTTATCATTCTCTTTTTTTGAAATCTATATAAGCTTTTGTTTAAATACGATGCGATGTGTCTGTTTTTTAGAAATCACTTTTATGAAAAGATAAAATAGCCTTTGAGAATTTTCTAGAGTCGTTTAATTTAAAAAAAAAGAAGGGAAAGTAGACACTTGCTTCTATAGTAAATAAAGTCTTTCTAGGAAATTTGTTTGCTGGTGTTTATTTAGATTGTTTCAAAGAAAAAACTAAAAAAAAGCCATCTTTGTAATTCATATTTAAGGCATGCCAGAATTTCGTTACCTATTAACTCTTCAATGTACAGTCGCTTTTCATACAAAAAATGAAGAACCTTTTTCTCGATATTAGTTTTGATATGGAAGAGAGGTCTTAGTCTGTTAGCAAATTTAATGCTTTAGTTTTTGTGTTTTCAATAATTAAAAATCGGGATATCCTTTGCTTTTCGTAAAGTTCACAAATCAAAAATAATTACCGCCCTCTATTTTTAATTATATTAACTTAAATTTAAATACTTCCATCATTCAATCTGCTAAATAATTTTTTAATTACTCTTTCCAATTTTAATGACTTTCATAATTACTTCTCAAATTTTTATAATACTCTCTCAAAATTAATAAATGTTGCCCACAATCCTTCTTTTTTCTCTCGAAATTTCTCATAATCAAATTTTTCATTCATTCAAATAAAAAAATTATATTCACTCAATTAACCTTAGAAAATGAATAAATTTCTCATAAGCAAGCATCTAAGCCAACTAACCTATTTATTTCTTTATTTCCCTAGTGTCTCACTTAAAAATCTTTTTTTTTTTGTAACACCTTTGGCCTTCTTTCTTTCACGGCACTCGTTTGCTTCTCTTGTCTTCTATGTTCTTGTCGTCGTTGCCAAGCGAAATACGTATTTATTTTCTACACTACTCCCCATTTAAATAAAATAAAATTAAAAAATTTACCTCTTACTTTTTTATTTTATTTGAAAGTAAGAAAAAAAGAAAGTTACTCTTTTTATATTCTATTTTGCTTCTGTTTCTTCGTTGCTCCGTCACAAATTATTTATATTTTTATTATTTTACAACTCAAACTCATTTTTTTGCGGTGACAAAAGAAAACCATTTCTTAAATTAATAAAAAAAAAATGAGTATGTGTTTTCCATTATTACGTTCTAGACCACAATCAAAAAAGGTTGTGGTACCTTTGGAACCTCCGCCGCCACCTGATCCCGAGCAACAACACCAAGTCGAAGCTGAAGCATCATCAAGACCTTCAACTTCCAAAGAAAGCGATCAACAAAATCCTGAAACTTTATCACCTGAACCATCGCCAAATCTTTCACCCGGAAATTTATCTGCTGAACGACTTTTAATTAAAACTCCTCCACCTCGAATTCAAAAGCATCTACAAAATTCGATTATACCCGCAATGGATGCATTATTTGATAAAAACTGTGCTGGAAATAAACCCGAACCTGAGCTTCCTTCCACAGATGGGTTGGATTATCCTCGAGCTGCATCATGGTCATCATGTACCGCAACGGAAATTATGAAGGATCCGTTAGCGAAGCAAGTCTTTCGATGCTTTTTATTTCAAGCTTTAGCGGAAGAAAATATGGCTTTCATGGAAAAATTGGAAGAATTTAAAAAAATGAAAAATCCCGATGAACTTCAAGCAGCCGTAGCTGAAACCATGGAATCCATGGGAACTTATGTTAATGTTAGCGCGCCGGCTCGAAGTGTAAGTTTAATAAATGAATATTTTCTTTATTAAAAAAAGATAAATTAAGAATTCAAAATGAGTCTAGACTCTGTTAGACTACACAGAAGAAGAAAAATTAAATAAAATAATAAAGAAAAAACTTTCACAAACTGATTTTTCATGGAGAAATTTATGGTAAAATTTTAATTTATCGAGCAACCTAAAAACCTATGTATTTTGATTTTTTGTTGCAAAAGTTAAAAAATAAAACTTTGTAAATAGCAAAAAAAAAATGTAGGTGTAATTTTATGTATTATTTTAGGGGATCAAAACAACTGGTAATTAATTTTGCTATAGTTTCTTGAAAGCAATAATTTATTTTAATTTTTATTATTTTTTGCGTGATTTTTTTGAATGTGTAAATATCCCACACGTTTTCTATGTCAATAGCTTTTGCTGTATAAAAAATCTTGTTTTTCCAATTTTCAAAAAATTTTGAGTTTCATTTTGAAAAATTTAATTTTGCAATTTAGTATTTTTTCTGATGACGACTTTAAAACTTAGAAACGTCATTTTTATGAAAAACATCTGACATTTTTATTTTCATTTTCACCTGCAAAAACTTATTCTAAAATAAACACAGGTGTAAAATAAAAAAGCAGTAAAAATTGTATTTTTAAAGCCAATAAAAATTCAATAATTTTTTTATAAAAAAAATGAAAATCTTTAATTGTTAATTTTAAGAAGCTGATGGAAATTGCTAAAGGCACAAACGTTGATAAAAAGTTGGTTGAACCTGCGCATAAAGAAATTCACAAACTTCTTGAAAACGATCAACTTCCAAGATTTCGTCGATCTGACCTTTATTTGGGCTTCTTGGAAAAGCTCCTTCCTCGAGCTTACGCAGAAAAATGGGGCACGAGTTTTGAAGCGTTGCTTGGAAATCAAGTTGGCCGACATTATTTTCGACGTTTTCTCATTTCCATTCATGCAGAAGAAAATCTCAAATTTTGGGAAGCTTCCATTGAATTTCAACATGCCAAGAATAAATCTTCCGCTATGGCTCGAAGCATTTATGATCAATTCCTCAAGGAAGGAATTCAAAATGAAGTGAGTTAATTTTTTTTTCTCATAAATATAACTTTCTAAAAGAATTATGGATAAAAAAAATTTTTTCCAGGTTTTTCTTCCTCATGGAGTTCGGAATAACCTTCTCAAGCGCATTAAAGAAAAGGACATTGATGGAGCATTATTCGACGATGCAATTAAATATGTTGAACAAGTTCTTCGAAATGACCCTTATGTTCGCTTCCTTCAATCTGAAACATACAAAGATCTTTTAAGCAGACTTCAATAAAATAAAAAACTAAAATGATAAAATAAATCACAAGTTAATCGTAAATTTGGTTATTTTAATGGTTAAAAATTAAAATTTTTTGTTGCTTTGACAATTTTTTTTTCATGTACTTCCAATAAACAAAAAACATTCTTAATAAATAATGTGAACGTGTGTACAATAGTTTCCTGTTATTCTTTATTGATTCCTTTAAAATAAAATTTTCGTCATATACTCTTTATATTTTTTAAATCATATAAATCCGATTCTCTTTTTATATTTAATTTCAATTAATTTAAAAGAAAATTCATTTTGGTTTGAAACTTTAAAAACGTTTTTAATGAACAGAGCGAAATGGAAGACATTCGCGTACAATAAAAAAGAAAGAAAAGAAAAAAATAATTTTAATCAATATTGCTAACGCAATGTCTAAAAAAAGCATGCAAACAATTCGCTCCTTCTTTTTACTTTTTTTGCTTTAAAAAAACATGAACGTTTCCTTGCAAATTTTTGTTAAGCATTTTTATTTATTTTTTAAATATTTTATTTTATTTTTTTAATTTGGCTTAAAATTGATGAAACAACGCCAATGGAATAAGTTAAACAATATCTTCTTTATCTTGGTAATAACGAAACTGATCCATTCACAACAACAGGAATTTATAGCTACTTGATCGGGATTTCAATTCTTCTTGTTGGCAGTGTCTGTTTTTTTGATGGTGCTTTTTATATATTATATTTTTTATGTCGCTTGAATAAAATTATTAAGAATATTGAATTGAAGGAAAGATTCTTAAACAAAAAGTAGTAAAAACGAAAAAGAAAATAGAATTATTTATATACATTTTTTATTCAAGAATTAAGTTTTATTGACAACAATAATCCACATTCACTCTTTTTTGTAAGAATGTCCTTCAGCGGGTCATATTTAATCCCGAATTTAATCGCTTTTATATTTGTCTTACTTCTTGTTTGATTATTTTCTGTATCGAATAGTTTGGAGAAATTTGTATTTATTTAAATATTTTTATAAATACCAAAAGAAAAAAAGAAAAAATATACAAAACTAAAAAATAGTAAAAGAATACATATTTTTTTTATGATCGAGCAATGATAGTTGAAATTCGTCTTCTTGGATCGACATTAACATTTTCATAAATTGGTGGTGGCGCAGATGCTGTGGATGCAGTATCCGAGTGAAATCCTTCTTCCTTTTCTAACATATTTGTAACACCTTGAGAATTTTCAAGTAAAGTTTCCCAATTGATATTATTTTTAAATACTTCGTCGTCCAACCATTTTTCATAATATCGCTTAAATCTTTCACTGAAGATTGTTTCGGTATTTAAAACGGATTGCAAGCAATTATCAACAGGTTCAAAATCTTCCAAACAAGTTGAATCAAAATAATCATTCGAAGTATTTGCAATTTCTTGATTGTCTAAAAAAGAAATTTGGGATAGTAAAATTTTTGGGTTACTGTCAATTGCAAAACTAACCTAATTTAAATTGTGGATAAATTTTTGCATATCGACGCGAGTGGAATTTTTCAACAGCTAATTTTAAATCCTTTTCTTCATTTTGATAATCCCATTGTTTGTTTCGAGTATCATTGGCATAAGCCCAATCATCATTCAATCGATGTCTAACTCTCATATATATGGCGGACATTAAATCCATATTTGTTTTACGCCATTGTCGGCCCAAAAATCGACATTGAAGTTTAAGAAGCTTTAAACAATAAAGTTGGAATAGGCCCTGAAAATAGATAAAAAATTTATTAACAGCTTAAATCTCGAAAAAAAAATGTTTGAGTTCTTTGAGTCAAAAATTTGCTTAAAACTATCTATTTTTAACTACGAAAAGTCGAAGGAAAATTTGCAAATTTTATTTTGCAACGAGAATGCATATCTTTTAAACCAAAACTCTAGCTTCTGTCAAATTTTCCAAATTCGAAAACTTGTAAAAGCGGAAAATAATTTACGGCTTATTTGGGAAATTGGTTTAAAGTGAAAATTGAAAATTTTTATTCCAGACACGAAAATGTTAAAGACCCATTATTTAAATGCTTTCTAGATAATACATATCTCCCAAAACCTTTTAAACTACCTCAAATAAAATTGGTAAAAATTTAGTATTTTTATTTTTCACAGATTTTTCTCAAAAAAAAACTTACACATTTAACTCTCAAACATCTCTTTAAAATGGGTGCAGATTTAAATACCACCAACATCATAGTTCTTGGTTGACGACCTTTAGTAATTTTATTTAATAATCGAACAATATTAATTGAAGAAAAAACATTTCTCCAAATATAATAACTTTGTGAATCATGATCGGAATCATCCACATTTTCAGCGGATAAAGTTGGCCATTCTTCACTATTTCGAGCAAAAAATAATGGGGCTGATGGATAATTAAATGGAGCTAATTCATTTTTAGCTTGAATATATCGAACCATATTTTGATCCAAGAATTTTAGCATTAATGGAACGCAATTAAGCATAATCAAATGTTGTCCAACGGATTCATATTGATAAATGTGATTAATTTTTAACCATTTAAAAAGGATTATAAGAATGCCAGAAATTGATTTTACGATTACCTAAAAAATATATAACAAAATTAATTTTAATTAATATAAATCAGTGCAATGTCTCATTTACTCAGGAAAATTCATTTCCACAAGTTTTTAATAAAGAATTTTTGAAAATAAAAATTTTTTTGAAACCACCGAAATTTTAGGTTTTTTCTCACATTTTTTTGTGTTAAAAAATTTTTTTTTGAGAGTTTTAAAAAATATTGGGTCAAATTAACAAAAAATTTAGAGAATATGCAAATTTTATTCTCTTGAAGCGATCTTTTTTGAATAACTACGTGACTTTTTTCAAAAAATTTTTGGCTTCAAATTCCCCAAAAAATCTGTAGCATGTGCTTACTTCTTTATGCCTTGCAATATCCAATGCAACTCGGACATGCTCTTCCAAAACATTTCGGGTTGAAGCATCCAAATTAATTGAATTTGAAAGCATTTCATTGTTATCTGTTTCAGGGGTTAAAACATCTGATAAAATGGAAAGGGCATCTCCACGGGATTTTGAACTCGGTAAAGCTGCAAGAAGCATTTTTAATAATGCAACAAGATAATCCCCAATTTGAGGCAACAATGCAACATAAAGTCTTTCAGTTGGAGTATTAGGAATTTTTTCTTTTTGAGTAAATGGAAATCGATTGTATTTATCGTCATTGGCGACCTGAAAAAAGTTAAAGTTATATATATAAATTGTAAATGGTCTATCAAAATTAGGCTTGTCGGGTTCAAGGTTATCTAGCTTCGAATTTTTTTCTAATAAAGTAGCTTTTTTAACCAAATTTTTTCATTTTTGCTACCAAAACTGCATTTAAAACACATAAAATAACTTTAAGAAAAATTTAAATAAGCTTTTTAGAATTAAATTTTAGCTTTTTGTGGAATTCATAATTTTGAAAAAATAGGCTTTTTTATTGCTTTCTTTTAAAAAAATTTTTTCTTTTATTTGAGTGAACGAAAAAAAGAAAAGTCAATTTTGCATTTAGGTGCATCGACAGTAGAAGTTTGAATATATAAAAAATAAAACTAACTTGAATTTCGCTCAATGATTTATAAACATGCCGTTGAAAAGCTTCCAAACTTAAATCAATGGTAGGTGGAAGGGCAAATGTTGTGGAAATATCTCCAGGAATTGAATAACCCAAAAACTTTTCTCTTGCTTGTTGTAAGAAAGTTTCTATTTGATTTTCTGATACTTTTGGCTTCCATGGAAGTGTGGATTTTCTGGGTGAACCCGCTTTAGGAGTCACATCTCCTCGACCATGAAATTCTTGATAAGGGATATTTCCAGCAAATCTAGGGCGGCATCTTGCAACTATTGGAGTCGAGTCTCCAGCATTATTGTTGCTACCCGGAGAATTATCTGGAGGTGGAGAAGATTCTTCAGCTTTAGCATTTGGAACATCATCTTCAGTTAATTTTTTATTATTTTCTTCTAAAACTTCATCATCTCCATCAACATTTGGAAGACCACCAGAGCCATCATCATTTTCCGATGATCCACCACCTCGTAATCTCGCTGCAATTGTTGGGACAGGAGCTTCAGATTTTGGAGGTTCATCATCTTCTTTGGAACCATCACCCGAAGCGCATGCAAGTTGGCGGGAAATGGATCGAGGTGGATGAGCTAATCGAGTTTTAACTCCCGGGTCTAAAAAACTCAGAGCTTTAATAATATTTTTTTAAAAAGAAGAGTAAAAATGCAAATATAACTTTTTTGTTTGCGTTTCTGATTTTAAAAATTTTAAGAATATAAGTTTTTTAATGTTTTTTTAAAATAATAATTAAGAGACTAAACGTATTTTTTTTTTCATTAATAAATAAAAGAATATATAAAAAGATGAAAAAAAATCTTTTTTCTTTAAATTCTATGCAAAAATTTTTTTTCACTTTGACCAAAACTGTATTTTTTTGCTCAAAAGTTTGAAAAAAGTTTCTTTTCGCACTTTTACTTTAAAAAAATAAATTAAAAACTTACACTTACAATTAAAATAATCTCCATCACAACTAACTCGAATGGCTTTCATTTGAGAACCCACATCCACTGTATCTTCCATAATGGGTAATTCATTATCTTTTCGTTGACGATTTTTTTCTTCCCTTAATTCATCAAATCCACCCAAAGTTGCAGTAATTATTTTCCAAATAAGTAATAAAACTTTTCTCATGGGATAATGGGGATTTTGGCCTCTCGCAAATGTGGGCATCATATCAAAAAGTACAACCAATAAAGGAACTTTTGCAATATCTAAAGGTTCTTCAAGTTCAATTAAATATCGCTTCCGCAAATTTAATAATTCATCCACGGAGAAATGAGATTTAGATGAAAGTACATCAATCCATATTTCTCGTCGAATCCCCTCAAGCATATGATATAAGCAGGCGAGAACAATTCGAATGGATTCATTATCCGCGAGAGTGGCAGATCGTTTACTTCGTCGCTCAACTAAAAATATATATATGAAAAACTAAAAAAAGATTTAAGTTTTGGGGTTTTTGAATAGAGTTTATTTTTCGATTCAGAAAATTAAAAGTTTTGATTTTAATCGAGTTACTTTATTTTAGATGCATTTTTTGTTTTGGTTTTAGCCTCAAAAATGCATTGAAAAAACTTAAAATAAATTAAACAAAAAATAAAATAAGTTTTTTAGTAAATTTTTTTTTAGATTTTTTGAGGTATTTTCAAATCTTAAAAAATAGGTTTTTTCAATCGAGTTTTGAGGCAAATAAGTGAATGAAAAAAAGGACTTTAAAGATTGCTATGCCCTGACAACAATTTCTGTAAATAAGCCTCAATACTAAAAAAATAACTTACGACTCGATGTATCAGCTAAATCAATATTTGAAGCAGATCGACTGCTATTCGACATCGATGATTGTCTACTTCTCGATCGATCTGCACAAAAATTAACATCAAATGGTTCTTGAATTTCATAAAGAAGCATAGTGCAAAGTGACTAAAAAAATACTTTCATTTTATCAATTTTTTATATATATTTTTTTGAAAGAAACATACAGGATAAAGATTTTGTTGATAACAAAAATATGCATTTATTCCACCCATAACCAAACATTGATGTTCATATCCTCCGGTGCCTTTATCACGAGGAATTTTAAAATCATCGATATTTACTTCATCATTTTCTTCTTCATCCGTGCTTTTAAAATCTCCGTATGCTCCTTGAAGGAGATACAGAACCAATCGAGCCGCTTCCAAGCGAACTGAAGATTCACTGGATTCAAGCATTTCAATTAAATCTGCAATCAAACGCTTTTTTTCTTTAACTTCCATATTTTGGAAATTTTGAGGAAGCTAAAAATTGGATTTTTGCGAGTTTTTTATATATATTTAAAAAAAAAGTTGGGATATGGGGCTTACATTTCGATTATCAGTATATTTATAAAATGATTCCAACCCTATCGCCCAATCTTCCATTTCAGAATATGAATATAATTCAGCGATTTCATTTTCATAACAATCATGATCAGAATAATGAAAGTCTATATCAGACATTTCAATTTTGGACTAAAAATGGAATTTCTCAAAACTTATTAGAGTCAGTTTTTTCAGAGTAAATATAAACTTTTTTTTGGCCAAACTCAGAGTTTCTGGAGTAAAGAAAAATTAAATTTTGCGCGGTTATAAAAACTTTTTAGGGCGCATAAATTGATTGACAAAAAGCATGCCAATTTTAGATTTAAAAAAGTCAAATTTTTGCCATAAAAAATCCACAAAAAAACCGTAAAAGTTTTTCTGACTTCCAAAATAAAATAAAAATATATATATTTTCTGAATGAAAAAACTCACCGAATAATCCATGGATGGTTTAACTTCAGGTGCAATTTCTTTTAATTTTGGTAAATTTGCGCACCTTCTTTGTGCAAGGGATGACTCACACATCATTGTAGTTGTCGTCGTGGTTGTGCTGTTATTTTGGCTGGTGTTGTTATCCTTTTTTAGATTGATAGTATTCGCAATGGGAGTAGCTGCTACTAAAAAAATGGACGCAAGTAAAAAAACAAAAAAACAAATTTATTTTTAAGTAATGAGCAGCAAAAAAAAAGACAAGAAACAAGTAAGAAGAGAAAACTGAAGGGTTGGAGGGAAAAAAAAACCATTTTTATTTTTTATTTTACTTACTTGTTGTTGGACCGCCACTAGCGTTTATTGTGCCCTCCAGCGATGAGGAGGGAGATAAAGACGATGATGAGGATGTTGCTGTTGTATTTGTATTTGTTGTTGGGTTGTTAGTGGTAGTCGTGGTCGATGTTGTTGAGCTATTAGAATTTGTTCCACCATAAACTAAAAGAAGAAGAAATATATTGTGCAAAAATGCAGAAAGCAGAAAAGCGAAAAATAATTAGAGTCTTTTTCTTTTTATATTTTGTTTGAGTTTTTGAGTTTCAACTTCCTTCCAAAAAAGGAGGGAAAAAAGAGGGATGGGATAGAGAGAGAAGAGAGAGACTCACCATCTTCAGCAAAACTTGGACGCAAATTTCTACGAACAATTGGTGGAGCTGTTTTTTCTTCAACTAAAATAAAAGTTTATTAGAAATTTAATAAAAAAAAGTCCAATACCTCAAAGCCCAAAAGTCAACAAAAAAATTTAGCTTAACTTTAGTGGAACAAAGTTGCTAATTTTTTAATGAAAATTTAATCAAGCAAAAAACTGATTTAGTTTATTTGTTTTTTAGCAATTTTTATGGCTTTAATTAAATCAAGCAAATTAACTTTTAAAGCAAAAAAGTAAACTTTTTTTAACTTCACTTGTAAAATTTCTCTAAAGAAAAGTCCTTACCTGTCATATTTTTTTTCAGATTTCAATTAATAAGTTAAAAAATTTTCATCTCTTAAAGTAAATTCTAATAATAAGATTTTATATTTTTAATGTGCTATTTTTTACAATGTTAATAATAATCCTTTTCTTATTTCTTATTTTTTTTTCAACAAAGATAAGCAACGACGACGACAAAGAAAGCAAAAAAATTAAATTCAGTAAAGTAAAGAAGAAAAAATGATGCCGTTCACACAATTCAAATACGCACGCACCGGCACTCTTCCACCCTATTCCAAGGACATCAGAGGAGACGACACGATATAATCGTGTCAAGATGGACGCCAGTTATTTCATTAACATTGTAGAATGGAAATGTGTGTCCTCCTCTCTTTTTTTGCCTCTCATTTTTTTTTGTCCCAAAAAAGAAAATACTTTCCAACGCTGCAACAGCAACATCGATAGCAAAGAAAGCAGCAAAGCGCTGGGAAAAAAAAAGACCCGCGTCTTTCCAGTTCCATTTTTTTTTATATATTTCTAACTTCCTTCATTTTCAATACATATATATTTTTTTATTGATTAAATATTTAATTTATTTTATATTTAAATATTTATTTTGAAGGTGGTGGTGCGGCAATGATTATCAAAGAGATATGCGATAATTCTCGAAATAATAATAATAAAAGATTGTTAGTAAAAAATTATGATTTTTTACACCTAAACAATTTTTTTTATTAAATAATGTGGACAAATTTTAGGCCGAGTCTGAGCCAAACCACCATTCACAAAAAATTATTTAATAATTCAGAAAAGAATAAAGACTTTTGGTTTACTTAATTACAAAATAATTTGCATATTAGCATATTTTTGTTTTAAATTTTTTTGGTTTTCAACAAACAAAGTGAATTTTATTACAAAATTTGTATTTTTAAAATTTTTGGTAGCAACATGATATAAGATTATTGTATTTTTATAATGGGTTAATTTTTATATCTGTTATTGGGCTCAAAGTGGGTGTGGTACTTATATGTGTATGTATGTCTGTATTTTTTGGATATTTATTAAAATATTGACATACTCTTCATCCAATAATTTAAGGCAGGCATTATTATGCTTTCAACCTTCTTTTTTTCCTCTCTAACTTTATTATTTTTACTTGAAGTTAGAGGAGTTAAAAAAAAGCTCTAAGGGCAACCAACAAGAACCCATCCAACCTATTTTTTTCTCAAAAAGCTATATTTTTTCTTGTTATATTTTATTTTTTTGGTTCAACCCATTTTTAAAAAAAAGTGCATACATCTAGATGGCAACTATTTGTTACCTGTGACATTTTTGCATTTCTTAGTTTTTGCTGCTACTGTTACTTAATGGTGGAGAGAAAAAAAATTGGGAACTACAACTGCGCGTGATTTTTTTTAGTTGATTCGTTTCAGCGTCGGCGGCTACAATATGCCACATATATTTATTTATTATTTTGCTGCCCTTTCTTTTCTTTAATTCCCGCCAAATTATCCCCTCTCCCTATATAAATAATGGTGAAGTGAAGTATTTTGCAAGCTGCAGAAACAAAAATGTGATTATTTAGAGGTCAAAATATTTAAGGTCGACGAGCAAGAAGAAACCAACCAAATTTCATTCATTCATTCCGTCGTTTACCAAACCTTCTTCTTCCCATTGTGCGTATTTATTAATTCCCTATTCAAATATATATATTTTTTTGGTTATTTTTTCTTTTTAAAAATGAAGCAAAACTTTTGGGCAGATAATATTTTTTGGTTATATTTTGGTAATAGAAAAATATTAGGAATACGATTTTGTACTATAAAAAAAAAGATTTGAGATACCTACGTACTTTTTTGGCGCGCAAACGTGTAAATGCATCTTCCACCGGTTTAAATTTTTATTAGCCTATTTTATTTTTTATATTTATTAATTAATTATTTTTGGTTATACATATTCTTATTCTTTGGATTTTTTTAAAGGTTTTATATTTACTTGGTGCATTTACTTACTTTGGTTGCTTTGAAAGATGCCTCGACGTCAACGAAGTGAATCTCGCTCATCATCCCCTGAAGATCGTCGTCGAACTAGTAGCAAACGGAGATCGTAAGCTTTTAAAGAAAACTTTTTTGATATTCAGTTTCTGATTGCAAATATTTTTTTAGACGTTCACCTAAAAATGGAAGTGGCAGTGGTCGTAGAGAAGGTTCCCCGCATTTATCCAAATTTTATCGTGATCGTTTTGGAAATCAATCCCCTAATGCTTATAACAATTTGCGGTTATCTTGTTTTGATCATAAATTGTCGAATGATGAAGTCAAACAAGTTCTTGAAGATGAATTTGGTAAATACAAACGTTTTGAAGTAAGCTAATTTTTTGCCCAAAAAATATATGCAAATTATAACTCCCAATTTTTTTATAGATTAAAATCGTTCGACATAATGGCGAAGATGATCGATTTGCATATGTAAATTTTGAAGATAATGGACCAGCAAAAGAAATTCGTCGAACTAAAATTCCTACTTTACAACGAAAACTTGGTAATCGAGTTTGTTTGGATCCCACTGGAGTACTTCGAGATCAAGAAGGCAAATATATTCCTGATCGATATAATCGCTCATTAATGGATCGTCGAGAACGTACCCCTCCAGAACGAGAAGAACGTAGCAGCCGTGGAGGAGGAGGACGAAGTGAACGAGAACGTCCACCACCAAGACGTTCATCTCCACCTCCACCACCTCCCTCATCATCATCGAGACGTGAAAGAAAGAGATCTGGAAGTCCCGTATTCCACCTTAATCGAAATGAACCCACTCGAACTTTATTTGTTGGAAATGTTCCACCAGATGCAAAGGAATCAGAAGTTAGAGAAATTTTAGCCAAATATGGTGATTTAGAAGATGTTGAAATGAAATATAATCATAATGGCGATGCTTCATATGCTTTTGTTGTATTTACTGTAAGTTACTTAACTTTTTTTTAAACTAGTAAAAAAATGCAAAAAATTGCTTTTGTTTATCAAAAAATCTATTCGAATGTTTTTGAAAACTAATTTTTACCATTTTTCTCCTCAAAATTTAAATTCAAAAATATGTAATATACAATTCTCATTTTTTTAGTCGATTGATTCAGCTGATGAAGCCCAAAATAAACTCAACGATAAACCCTTCCGTCGAGGATCAGATAAAAAATTCAAGATTGGTTTTGGCAAAGCTCAAGTATCTCGTCGACTTTGGGTTGGAGATCTTGGAAGTTGGACCACACGAGAAATGTTGGAAAAAGAATTTGATCGATATGGCCCAATTGAAGAATTGGAATATAAAGAAGGCGATAAATATGCATATATTACGTATGTTTTTGAAAATTACTTTCAAGCAACTAGTTAATAATTTGTCAAATTTTTAGTTATCCCGATATTACTGCCGCTACTGATGCATGTAAAGGCATGATGGATTCCACCCTTGATAGAACACATAAAATTTCGGTTGATTATGCTAAAATGTATCTTATTTTAATATTTTTGGTCCAAAAATATTTTATTCTTTATTTATTTTTTATAGTACTCGTGATCGTCAACAACGCAAACGACAACATAGTTCATCAACGCCCGAAGAAACAACCGATTCCAAACGTCGTCGTGGAGGCGCAGCAGCTGCCGCAGCACCTGTTGGAGGACCTCGAACCCCATCAATTTCAGAGGATGATGATGGATCCCATTCATCCTCTCCTGTTTCACCCCCGCAACGTCCTAAAAGTGCGAATGGTTCCATTTCAAATGGAGCGGTTAAAAGTGATAAAATTGAAAGCCTTGATGAATTAAAAAATCAATATGAATCCACATGGAAAGGACCAATAAATTTGAAAAAAGTTGATTATATTATTAAGTAAGTCCATTTTCTTTTTACTGTAGCTTTAAAGAATAGTCTTATCTTTTCATTTTTGAAATTAAAAATTATCAAAAAAATGCAAATTTTTTGCCGAATTAAAAAATGCGGGCATCGCATGCTTTTAGCAGCTTTTTTTCTGCACTTTGAATCCATTTTAGTTTAGCATATTTAAATTTTTTTACAAAACCCAAAAAAGAGATAGACTGTTTCTTAAAATTAAATTTTATTTGATTTTTGATTTTACCTTTCTTCTTTTTTTTAGCCTCCACCGAGTTGCTGGTAAAGAATCCATCATTCAACAATATCTTCGAGATGATGATGGAAGATTTCGTAAACTTATGATTAATCAAAGATTGCCCCTTGATGATAGTTTATTTGATAAAATTACTACCATGGATACAAATGAATTAGCTGTGGCTATTGGAGTTGAGCACGAGAAACCTCTCTCAGGATTAATTTCATATTTGCGAGAAAAATCTGCTGCTGGCGTAATTACTGAAGATAAAGTAATTACTTATATTATGGGTTATTCATCCATGACTTCTCGATTGATCAATCATTTCGCTCCAAATGTTGATGTACTCAAACCAGGAATTAATTGTGTTTTGGTTATTGTTAAAAAACTTTAAACATACATAAAATTTGGCCCTGCTGAATTTTGGAACTTCTGAATTATTAATATTTATCTATCTATCATTCATTCATTTATTTTTTGGTTTCTTGGTATTTATTTATCTATGGCTTGCTTCTTGCTTCTTGTTTTTTATATTATGTTTTTTATTATTCTGAAAAATATATACTTCTCTTATTATTCCGATGTGGTTGTTGTTGTTTAAAAAAATGCGTGTTTCTTTAAAATTATATTTTTTCAAAAAAGCAAACAAACGAACTCATTCAAACGAAAAAAAACTTGGAAAACAAACGTTCTCAATTTTTTATTATTATTTTTTTGGATCAAAATCAAATTAATTTCTTTTATTTAATTTAAAATATGGAAAAGTGGTCTCATTCATTCATTCTTTGATTGACGGAAAACAAATTTTTGTAATATTTATTTTTTATTGTTGTTTGTTACTTTTTAAAAAAAATATTTGTACCGGCGATTAAAATTTCTTTTATGTATACAACAAAAACAAAGTTAGTTACAATACAGTATTATTTTACTTTTACAATTTATATACATACACCATCTGTTTTTTGTTTACGTAATGATGCAGATGATGATTAATATAAATTTATTTGTGGGCATGGCAACGGAAAATTTATAATTTATGATTGCCTTTTTTTGAAAAACTAATTGCATGCTTTCTTTTTTTTTGTTTTGAAAACCAACAACTTCGAAAAAAGTAATAAAAAAGAAAGTAAAAGTAATTATTTTTTTTTAAAAAAAGGTGCACTTTGAAGTATTTTTATTTACTTACTTGAGGGGCTTTATAAATTTTAAATTAGTACATTATTTATTCGAAGAAAAGAAAACAATTTTACAGTAATTTAATAGCAGTAAAAAAAATGGAACATACAAGTTTGTTTGAAAGATGATTTTTTTGACAAATAACTACTTACAGTAATTTAAATCCTTGGTTCATTTTTGGTTTTTGCTTGTTTGGAAATAAGTTTTTTGCTTTAACAAAAATAACCTTTAATATTGATTATTTTTGCCATTGTTTATTTCGTTAATGGACATAGAATTTAAAAAAGTAACGATGCTGGCAGACAACCTTTCATTTTAGAAAGACATACTTTTTTTCGGCGCCTTTTTCCAACCAAAACCTTTGTTGTTTTTTTCAAAAGAAACGCGAAGAAAAGGTTCGTTACTTTTTGATAAAAACAAGGGAATATATGTAATTTTAGAAGCAATCAAAATTGGAGAAAAAAATATGCAAAAAGCTTTTATAAAAAACTTCTTTCAATTTAGTTCGACTTGGTAAAAATTTATGTGATATTCGCGTCAAATCTTTTTTACTCTTGGTTTTTATCTTTTCAATCTCCAAAAATAAAAGAATATATTTAAATGAGGTTATTAGGTAATAAGAAAGAAAAAAAAATTATAATACATAATGCTCTAAATTTTATTTCCTCCGAAGAAATTTGATTAACGTGGCTTTTTTGAGTTAAAAATGCATATTTGTTGGTTATTTTTTCATTGCCTTTCTCCTTTACCATATACATGCATTTATTAAATTATCATGCTATTTTTATTTAAAGTTGTCGATGCCTAATAATATTCTCTCTAACTTCCATTATTGACTTTTTTTGAAGCACTTTTCTGTTTTTTGCTTTTAACCAAGCAAGCAGCCTCTGCCTCTCTCGACATTGCCTCATCTCGCCTGTTTCCATTTTTTTTTCTTGCCACGCTTTTTTGTTTGTCCGATGCTTTTCAAGCGGCCGTGGCACATGACATTTTTTTTCGTTGCTTCCTTCCCTCGTTCGTTTTTCTAATTCGCCCATTTTATAATTCACTGCAATTTTTATTTTCAAAATCATCAATATTTCTTATTTAAGATTGATTTTGTTCTTCTTCATTCATTAATTCAAAATATAAATAAACAATTATGAGATCTCCTTCCCGTTCCCGCTCTCCTCGCTCATTTTCTCGATCAAGAAGTCACTCCCCAGTTGGTAAACCTCGTGGTGGAGGAGGTGGTGGATATGATCGTGGTGGTGATCGCGGTGGACCAACTCGATATGATGATCGCAGGTAATATTTCAAAGGTTTTATGGGTTGGTTGGTGGTTCTCTTTTGATGGAAAAAGATTATCGGTGTTGTTGAATTCAAACAATTTGAATATATATCTATGTGTTGCTCATGCTCTTATCTTTCTTTTCGATGAAAATCTTTTGCAATGTTGCATCTCAAAATTATCAAAACTTGAGTGAATATATATGAAAAACTATTAGCAGTTTATCGATATCTTTAATGAGGGAAAAAGTATAACAATATGTATTTATGGTTATCTAAAATTACGCTCTTTCAATGCTGCTTTATAATCTTTTTATGTTCTTTGATATGGATATATCCTCAAAAAGTGGTATCTAATTTTTGAACTTTCAATATCGAGTATTCATTCATTTTGACATTATTTTATGCTCTTTATTTTCTTTCTTTTCCTAAAATTGATTATGAATGAAAATGTGAGTCTAACGTAAGGATTTCATAGGAGCTACAAGCTTTGACATCGCATATGTATGAAGCATTTGCAATGTGAAGGCATGTAATGAATTTTGGGTTTGTTTATCGAGTGCTATTTAACCTCGTTGCCATGGTTACTGCTTTTCTTTAATGTCTTTTTGTTTTTCATATGACTAATCTTCCTTTTTTTAGACGTGGTGGATACCGAGGAGATGAACGACGTGGTGGTGGCGGTGATCGTGGTGGTGATAGACGCCGTGATGATGGACAATCAAGTCGTGAAAAAAATCAAGCTCAAAGAGATGATACTCCTCCATCAACTCGTCTTGGAATCTTTGGAATGAATTTAAGTACATCTGAACGTGATATGCGCAAAGTTTTCGAGAAATATGGTCGTATTCATTCTGTCACACTCGTAACTGATCATTATACTGGACGTTCACGTGGATTTGGCTTTGTCAGCTTTGATAATCAAGATGATGCTACGAAAGTATGTTTATCGTTTTAACCTTTTTGACAATCTTTATATTCATTCCATTTTCAGGCTCGTGATAGAGTTCATGATACCGTTATCGATGGAATGAAAGTCTTCGTCAATTATGCTTTTCGTCGTGAATCAAATGGTGGTGGTGGCGGAGGTTCTTCATCTCGTCGACGTTCACGAAGTCCAATTCGATCATCTCGTCGTGATCGCAGTCCATCATATTGAACAAGAATAACAAAACCTTGAATTGCTGCTTTTGATTCTCATTTTTCTTTTCTTGTTGTTTGTAAAATTCTTACATACTTTTCGTATTTATGGTTTTTTATGCTTACACGTATTTATTTTATTGTACTCACTTATATATTTTTGAATTCTTGTTTTGTTTGTTGTTTAAATTATGTGAGTGTTTATATTTATAAAATCCTTTGAAAAAAATATTGCAATGTTTTGTTTCAAAGCAGCACTAACATAAGACATTATAGTTTGGAAGATAGCCATCTTCATTCATTGTTTGGCTAAATGTTTGGATGTTTTCAAATTATTTCCCGGCATTTTTATTTGAAATTTTTATGTATGCTTGGACTTTGAATGAATCTCTTTATCAATGTATTCAACCTTTTATGTGTGGTAAAAGTTTAGTTACAAACCGATTTATTATTGGCTCGGAAAGATGTCAGTCACAGTCTCGAATATAACTGCCAAATTTACTTATATCATTTTTTACCAAATCAAGGAATATATTTTTTCGTGATTCCTTTTATTCGACAAACTCTGTTTACTTTCATTTACATTATTACTACCTTTTCAGACTGCCAAACAACCAGAAACTTTGATGCTTCGAAGTAAAATTTTACCATTCTATCACCAAGTTGCAGCAGTACATCAATTTGGTTCCATTCAAAAAGCATTAACCCACGAAAGCGCGCTTGAAATTTATCAAAAACTTAATTTTGATGATACTATAACCAAAGATGATCCATTAGTAAAAAAACTAACCGAAGGAATATTGAATGGACAAAGAGGCGCATTAGCTCGAGCGATAACATTGGTGGAATCCAAAAATGCTCAAAAGCGTGCACAAGGACATTTTTTATTAAAAGAAATAATGGCTAATGAAAGATTGAAAGTAAAGGAACATGGAACGGATGCAATGATATTTAGAATAGGTAAGTTAGCTTAAGTTTAAAGTCTTGATCGCCTGCTAATATATAATTTCATTATTTCCAGGTATCTCAGGTTCACCAGGAGTTGGAAAATCAACATTTATTGAAGCTTTAGGAACGGAATTAACTGAAGGTCGAGGAAAGCGAGTGGCTGTATTAACAGTGGATCCAACTTCTGTCACCACAGGTGGATCAATTTTAGGCGATTTAACAAGAATGCAAAATTTATCTCGAAATCCTATGGCATATATTCGTCAATCACCTACCAGTGGTTCTCTGGGTGGAGTTACTCGAGGCATACATGAAGCTATAATTCTTTGTGAAGGTGCAGGATATGATGTGGTTCTAATTGAAACTGTAGGAGTTGGACAATCTGAAGTTGCTGTAAATGATATGTGTGATTTATTTTGTCTCCTTTTATCTCCAGCTCATGGAGATGAACTTCAGGGTGTTAAACGTGGAATCATGGAACAATCAGATCTTTTAATTGTTACTAAAGCAGATGGAGAACTTGAATCCAGAGCTAAATTAACTCAAGCTGAATATATAAGTGCATTAAAATTTATGAGACCCAAATCAGATATATGGAAACCTAAAGTTATGAGAGCTTCAGTTTATAAACCTGAAACCATTGAAGCTGTTTGCGATGAAATGTATAAATATTGGGATATTTCATCCAAATCGGGTTATCTCATTAATCATCGAAATAAGCAACTTATTACATGGATGTGGAATCATATCAAAGGTTAGTAGTAAACATTTGAGATCCACAACCATTATTTTCTTTGCTACCTTACTTTTGTGAAACAGCATTTATTTGCTAATTTTTGCTGTCAAAATTTTTTTTAACGACTCCACTAAAATCTATGTAATTATTTTTAGACGAAATAATAAACCTATTTAAACGCCATCCAGCTGTAATAAAACAAGCTGCTGAAGTTGAAAGGGATATAAAATCAGGTAAAACTACTCCGGGTTTTGCTGCAGAAGTGTTATTACGAACATTTTTTGGTATGCCTCAAGCTAAAGATGATGATGTGAAACAAGAAAAATAATGAAAGAACATAAAAGAAAACGAGCATAATTTTTAGTTGTGATATTTAATTTTAGGCAAAAAAAATTTATTAATATTTAAGTTTGTAAAAGAAAAGAGCAAATAAAGAGTTTTTAAATTAGAATTTTGGTGATTGTAATTATCTTGGGAGGTCAAATACCTAACAAATTATTTATATATAGCTTTTGATGGAAATGTTTCTAAATTAATTTACGTACTCAAAATCTTAAACATTTGTTTTTCAGATTAGTAAAATGACTCGACGAAGAAAAAGTTCCCCAAAAAAACCTTCACCAATCAAAACCCTTCGACTTCGGCGTACTTCGATCACGCCTGAACGAACAACATATCAAATTGTTAGAGCTCCATCACAGTTTAACCTTGAAGAAAGCTTAGATGAAACAACTCCATCGCCTCCTATTAAACCTAGTTCGGCTTTGGAGGTACGACCACCTATTCGACTTCTTACGGAAGAATGTGTATTACCGAAGAAAGATTCAATGCAAAAATGGGGTTTTGAAGAATCAGCTGAAGAAGATAATGCTGATATGCCTAAATTAGATGTTAATAAAGAAACCCCGAAACCAAATAGTTCTTCATCAGCAAAAAATAAGAAAAATAAAGAAAAGACTGTAAAAAATAATAATTACGGTTTGGAAGAATCTGCTGATGAAAGCAATGATGATGAAATGGTAAAGAAAGTGTCTGAAGAAATAACATCGACGCCCAAAAAGCCAAAAAATTGTAAAAAGAAGGATAAAAGAACCAATGTTGAAAAGTTCGAGGAAGAAACTCAACATGAAAATATCCAACCAGAAGTTGTTGTTGCTTCGTCATCAAAAACTTCATTAAAGAAAGTTGAAAGAAGCAATGATTATGGCTTAGAAGATTCCCTTGATGAAGGATGTACTAACATAGTTATCGAAAAATCAAAACAAAATAAAACATTAAAACCAAAGCAAGCATCAGCAAAGGCTCAAACAAAAAAGGTTCAAAGTGATGAACAAACTTGTGCTACAAAAATTGACGAAGAAATTCAAGCTGCATTGTCTCAACTTAATGCTATTGCATCTCGTGGTAAACACACATCGCTTTCTTCATCAAATTATTCATTTAAAGATCCCTCAACAACGAATCGAATTGAGCAACGTGAAAGCAACAATGGGTTAGAAGAATCTGTTGAAGGCGATACTGAAATGCCTCAATCAATGATTCAAGAGGAAATGAAGGGATTACGTGTTTCGCCCAGAGCAAACAAAGGTAAACGAGGTGAAAGCTATTATCCTTGGGTTGAAGATTTTGAAGAAGAAAATGCACTAAAGTTTTCAAAAAAGAACAGCTTTGTTAAGATTGTCACAGTAGTTGGAGAAGACGAAGCTAAACTTATTAAATCCCAAAAGAAGAAGTCAACCGCAAAGAAAGATACAAATATCAAAGCTAAACAATTTGAAGAAGCACTTGTTCAACCTGAAGCTCCTGCGTTTTCAGCTTTAAACTTGGAATCTGTTCCATCAACTTCATTGAATCCCAAATTCCCTAAAGAAGCTACAGACACCCCTAAAAAATCGCCAAAAAAGAAAACATCATCAAAGAAGGATAAAAACTTCAAATCTGAAGGATTTGAAAACGATATTCTTCAATCTGAAGCTAGTGTATCTAATGTTAACCCTTCATCGAATGAATTCGAAGAAAGTGTTCCTTGTGTTGAACCTTTTGAAACTGCAAGTAAAAGTCGACCTGAAGCTAGATTATCTTCAGGCGTCCAATTTGAAACTTTAATTCCTTCATTATCAAATTATCAGTGTACCGATGAAGTCACTACTGAAGACGTAATTGATATGATTAATGAAACTCTTGAATCTTTACCTCCGCCATTATTTGATTGCCAACAAAATCCAAACGATATTACTACCGAAGATGTTATTGATATGCTTAATGAAATGCCTGAATTAGAAGTTCAAGAAAAAGTTCCAAAGCCTAATAAAGTTTTGAAATCATCAAGAAAAACTGATAGGAAAAAGAAAAAGGAAGAAGTTAAATCTCTTGATAAGGTTGTTGAAGAAAAAGTTCAAAATGAAAAAACTATGGAACCAGAAAATATTGTATCCGAAGTTGCTGTAAAAGCTCTTGAAAAAAGTCGTGATATCTTTTCATCTTCGGATGATGAAGATAAAAATCTAAAAGAAAATATTCCACCGGAAGCTGAAATAGTAGTTTCTCAACCGAAACCTGAAATTCAGTCATCAACAACAAAGACTGATGATCGTGAAGTTGTTATTGATGCTCCAGCAGCCAAAGATCAACAGCAACAACCGAAACGTTTCAGTCCATATACTCCTGAACAAATTGAAGAGTTTAAAGCTCGAAAAGCTTTGCAAGAACCACATCTTGGATTTCCAACTGGTTCATTCGAAGTTAAACTTGTTACAAAAAATCGATCATGTTGCCCAGTGTTTGTTGAAATTACTCAACATGATTTTCGTAGAATGCTTCCTCGCCTTCCATTCATAAAACCTAAACCTGAATCTGAGACATAAGAGTTATTTGTTTTTTTCTTTATTTAAATATTCTTCTTTTTTTGTTATTGTTGTCTTTCATTTGTTTTGTTTCCCTTATTTTATTTATTTTGTTTTGAATGTTTTTGAAAAACTTTGTGTATTAATAAAAATAAATTTATTGCATTTTTAAATTTAATTGGTTATGCTTTATCTAAAACACAAAAATTTTCACAGTTCTCTAAGAAAATTTATCTCGAATACTTTGGTTAGTTTTGAAAAAAGGAATCATTTTTCTTTTGAGTTTTCTCTTGATTTTTTACAATAACCGGAATTTCTGGATTATTTTTTTTGTCAGTGCTATTATTCTAAAAAAATTCTATTCACTGTCGATAAAAAATTTTATTCAAAAAATCTCACCATTAATTCATTTTTGTTTTTATCTTTAGTTATTTTTCGAGCAATGATGTTGGGTATTTGCTAAAAAATAAAATAATTCAATTTTTGTCAAAACTCAAAAATTAAAATAATCAAAATTTAACATTAAACCAAATAGTGAAATTTAATAATAATAAAAAGCTTACTTTATTAATGAATGTTCCAAAGCATGAATGTAATGATGCGGATTGAGTTCGCCGCTGTTGAGCAAATCTTCGCAATCTTGACAACCTTTGTTGTTTAGTCTCTTCTGATTCCTCTTCTTCATCTTCAAGAATGAAGGGTTCTTTTGGTTCTTTATTGTGGCTAATAAGTTCGATCTCATTTAAGATTTTGAAGCAATTTGGTTTCGGGCTAAATGGTTGATTTGTTTGAGAAATAACATTTCCATCACTATTTTGTGCTTCGTTTCTAATTTGACTTGGAAATTGAGGATCCAAGGCTTTTGAAGTTTCATCTTTTGATTTACCATATTTAATCATAGCTAAAATATATTTAAGTTTTACAAAATCAAATTAAAACAAATAAACGCAAATTTTATTTTTAAGATTGTACTAAAAAAATAATTTTTGTTCGAAGAAAAGCTCAGAAAGAATAAATTTTTTGATGTTCTTTGCGCATCGCTTTTTTTTTTTTTTTGAAATGTCAAAATACTAATATCCGTATTTCTTTGATCTTTTTTACGACTGTCTACTTTGGTTAAAAAACCAAAAGTGAATCATTTGCTCAATAAATTGCCATTTCTTTAATCGAATTTCTCCAAACCGCAATCGATTGAAATTTGTTTTATTTTTTTTTAAATATTTTTAAAATTTGTGTTGTAAGCAAACCTGAAAAATTGAAGCTAAATCAAACCAAGCTTTAATTTTATTTTTCCTTTGTGGAAGTTTTTTTAATACGCGAATGGCAAAAACAAAATCCATCCTTACCGGGCATGGTTGAGCGCCATTATTATATTTTTTAGCACCTTTTTAAATTGATTGGCATATTGAAACCATTCATAACAAAAAATTTAGCGCGAAATAGTTTACTTATTTGGAACAATTTTTTTTCTTCATATTCATTATTTCTCAAAATTCAGCCATGGACGACAATCGTGCTTTTTATACTTCATCAATTAAAAAAGTTGGACCTTTTTTACCAAAGAATCCTATTCTTCAACGCTTTGCCATCCCAGAAACTATTGTTTATTATATTTCTCAAAAGGCTTCTTCATCTTTGGTTTATCAAAAATTATTTAAAACTTGCAAATATTTTTTACGTAATCAAGAGTTTGCTTTAGCAAAAAATTTCGCTGATGGTAAATTAGCTGGGGATTGTATTCAAAAAATAGATAAACGTTGTTTGACTAAAATTTGGGTTATTGGAATTCAATTGGGCCTTTATATTCCAAATACTTTTTCTAAAATTTCTTCAAAATTAAGCTACGTCGATGTCAAAATTTTAATTTTATTAGATCAAAAAATTTCTTATAATGATTTTTTGTTTCTCGTTCAAGCTGGAAATGTTACAACTGTTAATTTTTCGTCTGGTTCAACAATAAAATATAAAAATGGAAAATGGGTTGAACTTGCTGAAATTCTTGAAAAACTTCCATTATTACAGTATTTTGAATAGTAAGTTTAGCTATCGATTACAGAAAAAAATTATAAACCTTTTTTTAGTCGACATTCAAAAGTTTCATCAATAAATACCTTAAAATCAATTCAAAAAATTGCAGAAACTTTTTACTTTCCCAATCTTAAATGGTTTGCTATCGATCGAAATAGCGCTGCAAAATATGAAAAATATTGGAAAAATTTTGAAAAAGTAAGCTTTTTTTAAATACTTTTTTTTATTATTTAGAATTTTATGTATGTATATTTTAGAAACATTCCTTTGCCACATTTAGAGAAAGCTAATAAAACCAACCAATAATTTTGTTGCTGAAACACCTTTTTTTTGCAAAGTTTTCAACTCATAAATTTTTTATTTAATTATAGTTTAAAAACATTTTATTTCTCTCTTTTTTTTATTTTATAAAACAGCCTTTTCTGTGTCTAGAAAAACAGGTGGTTTTTTGGTTTTTAATTTGTATGTAAAAGCTGTTTATCAATCGATCTGAATCATTAGGAATTTCTTGAATTTTTTATTATTGTGCTTTTGCTTTTACGCCTTTTTATGTATTTGTTTAACAAAAAAAAAGCCTCAAAAAAATTGTAAGAAAAAGAGGGGTGTAAAAAGCTTTGCTGGTTTCTATGGAATTTATTTTTTTTATTGATTGCCTCGTCGTATTTTTTTAAAATAAAATTAATCAACAAATGAATTATTTATCAAATATATTATTATTTATTCTTTTATTTCTCTTATTTTTTGTTAATTTTTCGCTGCAAAACCCAAGTCAAGGACATTCATGTGGACCATTAATGTTTAAATGTAATAATAATTGCGTTCCAAAAGCATGGAAATGTGATGGAATTCAAGATTGTTTTCATCCATCCGAAGAAGATGATTGTGGCCCTACAATTACAAATAAAGTTGAAAGAGCCACCACTATTCAGTTATAAATTATTTAATTAAAAAATACGATATTTAAAGCTTTGAAAAATGTAACTTTTTTTGTTAAAAATCAATAAAAAATGAATTCAAAAAAATTTCTGACTTGGCTTTTTCGATTTGGAATTTTGTAAAAAAATTTTATTGTTAAAAAAGGCGTAACTAAAGCGAAGACAAATAAAAATATGATAAAGAATAGCAATAAAAAATTGATGTCAATAAAGAACTAAGAAAAAAATAAAATAAATAAATACATCAAAGAGAAAGTTTTTATTGAATTTTTGGACACTTGAATTAACTCACTTCAAAAATTAAAATTTGCGGAAGGATGATTCTAAAAAAAGCAAATATTATTTTTTTAAGAAAGTAATAAAAAAAGCTTACATTTTTAAAAGTTAAAAAACCTTGAGAACTTTTGAAGTTTTGTGAAATTCGGAAGTTCTTTAAAATGTTTGACAAACTTAAAGTAACTTTCTTAATTCGAGCCTTCGTTTGAGCGGAAGTGGGCTGTGCAAATTTTAACCTAAATTTGGTATTTTGATGTCTCTAAAAAAATTCGAAATTCTTAAATAATTTCTAATGATTTGAAAACTTACTTTAACAAATTTACCGAAAGATTCAATATCAAATGTTTCAGGAAGGAAAGAAAGTTTAAAAGTTTTTAAACTTTCAAAACATCGAAGCTTTGAAAGATTTGCAATCGAAGAAAAAAATAAGCTTTGATTTTGAGCATCACTAAAAACCATTTTAAAAAATAAGAAATATTTATTTTTTATATTTGAAAAGAGCTTACTCCATTTGAATAATGACTTCAGACAAAATTTTAAGCCCATCAATTAATTTTTCCAAAGGCATCATGTCACCATTTGAATTATGAATTTGAACATTTTTAATTGACAAAGTTCTAAGCGTTTTTGATGAAACAATTTTTTTATAATCATTAAATTCCATAACTAAATCTGAGAGAATTAAATCGCTTAAGTTCCATCGGTGAACCTTTTCCATTAAGTGTGTAAATTTTTCTTTAGGACATTTTTCTATTTCTAAATCTCCGTTAAGCCATATTTTATGTGAAATATCCTTGATTTTAATACCATCCAATCTTTTTGAATTAGGGTCAAACATAATAAACCGAAACATAATACCAGGATTAGGTTTCGGTTGAGTTATATATGTAATTGTATTAGTAATCCAAAATTCTTCTTCTTCATAAACGATTCCATTAGTAACAATAATTGGATTTTTGTGAAAAAAATATTTGCAGCATTGAATCAACTTTTCATAAACTTGTGAATTTAAAGGATTTTTCACGATATAATAAATTATAGTTGATGGAAGAGAAAAATTTGACAACAAAATCCATTTAAACCGACTTTTGCTTTTTTAGAAAAGGCATATGAGCTTGAAGAAGTGCCACGTTTTTTACCAGCCATTGTTGACTATGATTAACTAAATTTTAAACTAGTAACGATATGTTTGTTTTTTCGAAGGAAAGTTAACAGATCAAAAGGCACGCTAAACTCTGCTAACATAAATGAATAAAAAAAAATATTAAAAAAATGATCAAAATTTTTTCATGGATGGATGAAACAAAGTTTCTTAACCATCATTATTAATAAACAGGTGGGAAAAGAAAAAAAACTAAAGGTCTTTTATATTTGTAGAAAGAAAAAGCAACACGGAGTCGAGAGTGCTGTGCTGTTTGATGAAATCCTTCGATTCCTTCGTAAAAATTTATTGTTTCAACCATTGTTTGTGACGCCAAAAATAAAAGCAAATAACATTAAATAAAAGACTTGAAAAAGAGAGAAAAGGTTAGAAAAAATATATATAAAAAAACAAAAAAAATAGGCGCCATCGAGGCGACAATACTGCCATTCTTTTTTTTTGTTTATTTTTTTAACCAAATTAGCTTCAATAGAACGACAAGAATAAAACAAAAAACTATGAAAATCTAAAATTCATCGCATTTAAAATTAGGTTAAGTCTCCAATCATTTTAAAGCCATTATTTTTCTTTGCTTTTTTGTTTTTTTTTTGTTTATAGCTTTATTGTAACAACTTCGAAATACTTTTGATTGCTTTGATATGTGGCAATTTTATTTTTGTTTTCAAACCAACAACGACGAAAGGGAACAATTATATTAAAAATGAATACATACATCGAGTAAAAAAAAATAATTTAGAGATTATATTATAAAAATTATAATTATGCAGAATAAAAAAAATGCGTAGGCAAACTGTGAAACATGGTTCTTTGATATTCAAAAAAAAATATGTTTCCTACTCATTTTTTTTTGTAGCTTTTTTGCACAATTGACATTCATTTTATGGTTTATTATTATTATTTTTATTTTCAATAGGTCGAAAATGCTTTTTTGCTTATCATTATCATAATCATAATTCCATATGAATGAAAACTTTGTTCAATACATGAATGAAAAAAAGAATTAAACTGTGAAACCTTTTTTTAATGAAAAATGTCTAAAAAAAATTTTAAGAATTGGTAGCTGTTCTTTGCTTCTTCGATTTTCTATTTTATTTTAATAATAATTTTCATAATCACGGATTAAAAGTTGAACTAAAGAACATTGAAAAAAGGTGAAATTTTTACTATAAAAGCAAACAAAAATTTATGTAAAAAGTCACAAATATAATTCTTTCTTTCATTTTGTAAAAGAAAGTGCAGCAACAAACCAAAAAGAAAAAGATGAATCTTCTTTTATCATTCTTCCTATTAGCAGCAATTATTATTCAAAATGTCGTCGTGGATGCTGTTGTTTGCAATACCACCAATACAATTTTGAATGAAATGTGGCGAAATCAACTTATTTCGAAACATAATGATCGTCGAGCTACCCTTGCTGCAGGACAACAAGTTTTAGAAGATGGATCTTACAATATTCCAGCAAAAGAAATTCCGCCATTAGTAAGCTTAATTTTATGTAGAATTAATAAAACCAAAGATTGTTGTTTCAGACTTATAATTGCGAATTGGAAGCTTTAGCTCAAGCATCTACAAATCAATATTGTGCAACAGGAAATTCAAGTTTACATTTAAATGAAAGCTATAACATTCATGTATGGGATAGCATAAATAAAACTATGGGATTTTATGTTGATTGTGCAAATATATATTGGTGGGGTGAAATTGCTTGGCCTACTTGTAAATATCTTTCAAATTCAACCATTTATAAAAAATCGAGTTGTGAATCTTTTGCTCGAATGGCTTGGGCTAAAACAAAGGAATTTGGTTGTGGATATAGTTATTGCGCTAATGAAACAATAGCTATATGCATTTATCGAAATGATTCTGTGGTTCCTAATGAACCTATTTATGAACCTCTCCCTCCTCAAACTACTCTTAAACCACCACCCGCCCAATCTACTTTCCAACCCAACAACAATCAAACTTTGCCACCCACTCAGCCAACATCAGCTCAATGTCCTATGGTAACCACAGAAGGATGGGATACAACCATCGCAGAATCCACTCCATACACAACTATTGTAACTCGAAAATCAACTACCCAATATTTCACTGAACCCACAGCAGTCCCTACATCCACTTATGCTACAGTAACCCCAACATCGGACGAAGAATATCCAACTACACCAAAAGGTGGATGTCCAGGATCAAGTTCAAGAACCACACGAATGGAATTTGAGACCACCATTGGCGGTGGAGGATCTCAAACAACTCCTGGAGGAGCTGTAACAACTCCATCACCAACCCTTCAATGTGATATAAGTACAACAAATTCTCCATTAACTCCAGCATTGAGAAAAATATTTGTTGATAAACATAATAGTTACCGATCTATTCTTGCTAATGGTAATGCTGAATTACCCGATGGAACCTTTGCTTCTCCATCATCAAATATGTATAAAATGGAATATTCTTGTGATTTAGAGAAAGTTGCACAAGAATGGGCAGATAGATGCGTATGGGAACATTCACCACCCGAACATCGAAATGGTGGAGAAAATCTTTATCAATTAACATCGGGCGCAAGTGGAGCAGGAAAATATATGGAATCTTCAGTTACAGGCTCCAATGATTTATGGTGGAGTGAACTCAAGAAATATGGTGGCATCACTCGTACCAATGTTACTCTTACTCAGGCAGTTTTCAATTCGGGTATTGGACATTGGTCTCAAATGGCGTGGAGTAGCACTCAAACCGTTGGTTGTGGTTTCCGCGAATGTCCTAAACCCGATGGATCCATAATGCATTTTGTTGTATGCAATTATCGTCCAACTGGAAATATCCTTAATCGTGATATTTATGAAATTGGACATCCATGTGTTCGAAATACTGATTGCACTGCAATTGCTAATTCATTCTGTGAAGTTTCCACAGGTCTTTGTGATGCTTAAACACACAAAGAAAAAAAATTAATCTTGTTTTATATTTTTTACAATGTTGTTGCACTTTCCTTTTTTGAATTTAATAAAAATGAAAGGCATGTTAAAATACTTCTTTTTTTTTGTTGAGAAAATATTAAAACTTTTAATTTTAACCAAAGATTTGGAAAATGGATGATTTTGTATTATCGTTTTAGATTTGTGCTAAAAATTGTTTTCTTGATCCTTCTTTTCGCTCAAGACGATTTAAAAAAAATTTATCATTTTTGTATGAAAGTATCACTTTTGTAATGAGTCATTGTGGAAGAAAAAAAAAACACAAAAACAAAATTTTTTTTTAATTCTTTTAAATTTATGTTTTTAAACAATGGATTGTTTTTATGACAAACTTTCGACGACAACCATTTTTAAAATGACGCGCTTATAAAAGTATGTAAAAACTAGTATAAAAGAATTTTTCTTATTGATTCATTTATTTATTATTTGATTTTAACAAATTCTTTCTATCCATATTCGTTAAAAGCAAAAAATTAAAAATGTTTTCAATGAAATTATTTATCTTTGGAGTGTTTAGTTTTTCGAGTGAGTTTCCTTTTTATTTTAAATTATTTGCATAAAATGCATGAAAAGTTTTCAGCTGTCTATGGTGTAGCTATTTTTACCGCCCATCAAGGCCCTGATAAAGTAGCTAAAAGCAAACGATGGAAAGCGATGTCACCCTTTATGATAATGGCTTGCTTCAAGGCTCCACAACTTTAAAAGCTCGTCATTGGATTAAAGGTTTTACAGGTAAAATTTTTAACCAAAAAAAATTCCAATAACTCTAAAACCAATTTTTTTTTAAGGCGGTGTTGCTGTTGTTCTTTTGGATGCAAATAACGCAAATTTATGGTCTTGTGATTGGCAAAGTTTTGGAGTCGATGCATGGTCCAGTCGAGTTGCAAATTGGCAGGTTCAAGTCCCGGCTGATATCATTCCACAAGCCAAAGCCTTCGCAATCATTCACAAACATACTCCAAAAAATCGATTTGGCAAATGGCTTGAAGAAAATTGGCCCAAAGTTCTTGAAGGTATTAAAGTTATCAGTGGTGTTGGAAAATAAATTTTTTTAATTAAAATGCTGAAATTTTGAAATTAATAAAAGCATTTTAGTGGCAATATAGGAAAGGAAAATGTTTTTTATCAAAAAATAAAAAATAAATAAGACACTAAAACGCAATAATAAAGCTAGGAAGAAAGTTATTCAATTTTTAATAGAATATTTGGATAGCGAAGCATATAACCATCCTTATCACGACAAGCTACAGAAATTATATATTCTTTACCGGGGTTTAATTCAAGCTGGGCATTTTCATTAACTAAAAAATTTATAAGTTAAAGTTTCCACATTTTTTTAAAAAATAAAACTTATTACTTTCATTAATATAATAAAGAATGATATTTTTAAACATATAAGAACTGTCATAAACTTCAAGGGAAACTGAGACTTTACCATATTTCTTAGTTTCCCATTTGAAATTAACAACCATGTTGCTACTGTATAAAACAATAAATTTATTACCAAAATTTGAATTGGATAAAATAATTGTTTGAAAAATAGCGAATTCATTCTTTAATAAAGTTTTATTCGTAATAACTAAAATACATAGAGCAATCGAAGCTAAGAAAAAATAAAGGAAAAAATGTGTATGCATGGCAACTATACACTTTATGAAGGCAAAAATGAATATGAATGAATGTATTGGCTCTTAACCTAATTAAATAAAACAAATTTATAAACTATAAAACTAAAAAATCTTTATGTAAAGATATAAAATACCTTGTTTTTTAACATATGACCATGTGTAGAGTGAAGAAAACACACTAAACTTCGCACATGTAATGAACGTGCGTTTATTTCTTCATTTTTTTTTGTTGATAATCGTCTATTTTTTTTCTATTCATTTTTTCCACTCCTTATCAAACTTTTTACATCAGCGGTTGATAATTTTTATTTCATTTCTTATTCTTATATACAGCCATTTTTGGTTTTGTTTTAAGATGGAAGTACAGCTCTGTTAAATATTCGTTACATATGTTATCATCGCAAATAATGCTCTTCTAATATTCTATTTTGCTAGTCTTTATGGATTATTAGCGTATAAATTAAAAATGTTTTAATAATGATTTTTTCTTTTTCGAGCCATAACGTAAAATTTAATTCCTTCTGAGCATGTATAAAAATAATATTATCATTTTTAAAGTACAAACGAAAGATATGTTTTTTATCATCAGCAATGCCGGCTCTAGTTAAACATAAAAGGTTAAAGAACCTTCTACTTTTTTGTTGCAAGAAATTTAAAAACAAAACAAGAAAATAAAATAAACCAAAATATTAAAAAAGGTAAAATAAAAAAGCTCAAAAAAAACTGTTTTTTCTTTTGGTTTGGAAGATTCTATGTGCTCCCTTTTTGAGACAGACAAATACGCTGACCTTCATTTTTTTGATTAACTAAACGCGGTGACAAGAAAAAAAGAAAAAAATCAGCCTTGAATCTTTTTTAAATTGATTGATTTTTTCTCGATAAAATATTTTTTTTTTGAATTTATGAAAATCGCTGGTACATTTTAAAAAATAATTTTTTATTTATTTATTAACAATTTGAAATTTATAAATAACTCTTTTTGTAAATAAAAAAATAAAAAAAATAAAGAAACACAAATTTTTATAAATGAGAAGAAAATTGAACAATTTTTAAAAGAATTTTTGGAAAGCTAATGAAATCTAGTCCTAGTCCCATTGTCTTATAACATGATAAAGAAATTACATCTTCTTGATTTGGTTTTAATTCGAGCTGAACATTTTCGTTTTCTTAAAAGTTTTTCTTATTATCGATTGCATTTAAAAAAAACTTACTTTCGTTAACATAAAAAACAGAAATATTTTTAAACGTATAACCAGAATCATAAGTTTGGAGGCAAACATTATATTTACAATTTTCTTTATTTTCCCATTTAAAATTTACAACCATCATGCTTTCATCGTTTAAAACAATGAATTTATTACCAAAGTTTGAAGCAGATAAATCAAGTTTGGATAAATCAATTTTTTCAAAAGTGCTAATTTCATTTTGAGAAATTGTTGGCTGGATTAAAATACAGAAAGCGAATATAGCAAGAATAAACATTTTTGTTGAAAGCATTTCGCTTTGGAAAAAAGAATGCAAAAAAAAAAACAGTGTTTTTAATAACAAAAAATAAAAATAATGGAAAAATCTTTTTATACTATTTTTTTTGTATGCATATATTTATTTGTCTTTTTATTTTTATTTTTATTTTTTTGAAGAAAAAAAGCATTGTCAAAACAATATTTTTAACAATAAATTATTGTTATCAAAAAATAATCAAAAAAAAATAAAGAAAAAATACTAATTAATGCTTTTTTTATCATAAAAATTTAACTTTTATCCAATATTATGTAATCAATTGCGAGCCACAAGCTACAAATATTTTTGTAAAAACAAAATCATCACAGTACAAAAAAATATTTATTAGTATGGTGTCACTTTAGTTTGTCTAATATTAGACATAAATTTTTCATAACCATTTCGTGGATTTTTTATAATAATAAAAAGAAATTTAGCAAGATTAATTATAGCTTCATGATATCCAGTCATAATCGATAGAACAATAATAGCTTCCATAAATATTCTAACTTGTCGGAAAGTTTGTAAAATCGTGGGATCAATTAATCCGACAGTGCCGTTAAGCCATTTTGGAATCTTGATTTCAATACATGATCTTAAAAGAGACTCTGTGAACTAATTTAAATTCGGAGGAACAAAATAATCCCCTATTTATTTGCTATTTTCTTATCAATGGAAAAAAAATTTAAAAAATGAACACTCAAAATTTATGATTTTCCATCGATAAGAAAATTGTAAATAAAAAAAGAAACAGAAAAATTTTATTCCGCCCAAGTGGAAAATCAAAAAATTTACTTACTGAGGCAATTTTAAACTTAGATCATATTCACATGAATCATTTTCATACATTGCAATTCTAACGTTAAAAATATCGTACATTAGGTTTGGAAAGTTATAAAAAAACTCAATAACAAAAAATAAAATATTAATAAAAATTTGAAGTAAAATGACCAAAAAAATTCGAAGAGATTTAATAAAATCACGACGATTTTGTTTAAGTTGGAATTTACCATGTTTTATTAAACGGCAACAAATCATAATTGCAGCTATAATTGATAAAGAAAGGCATACAAAAGGTTTCAAATAAAAAATAAAGTGGAAAACTAATTCCAAATTCTTTAAACATATATAAATCAAATCAGTTGGATATTTATAGCATATTTGAAAGTTAGTCGGATTTTGGGATTTTAGCATGGATAAACAAGAGTTGCCTAAATAATCAAGGCTGTCGTCACAAAGTTGAAAGAAAACCCCATCAAGATGAAAAATATATATTAAAATATTAAAAATAATAATTAAATAAAAAACCCTTCTTTTTTTCGTAAGTTTTTCATAAAAATGCATAAAATACAATGCAATAAATCGAGTAAAAGATAAAAGAAGGGAAGATGAATAAGGGTTGGTAACAATGAATTGTCGTAAACGATATGAAAAAATACTTTTATTTGTATTGTAAATCCTTCCACTGCTTGAAGTCAAATAATAATTTTCATGATCGTTAATATAATCAAAAGTTATAATTAAATCCCATATAGCCATATTTAAAATAAACCATCGATAATGTTCTTTAATTCCACCAAAAAGAGATATAAAAACAATGATAATTAAGAAACCAGCACAAATAAGGCCAAAATTTATGTTTGATAAGAATAAATAAAAATTACCAATAAAACATTGGCCTTCATCAAGAATATAATCGTTTCTACCATCAATAACACAAACAAATTCAGTTTCATTTGTTCCATCCGGCAACATTGTTTTTTTTTGTGTAAACAAATTTTTAACAAAAAAATTCAGAAAAAGGATAATTCCGATTTTTTTTTAAAAGCTGGCTTTGCAGAAAAAAAATCTTATTGCTTCAGATTTCCAGAGTATAGAGAAAAGGTGACTTTTGTAAATTAAAAAAAAAGACTGAAATTTCAATCAAAAAAAGATAGAAAATATGTGAGTAAAATTTCTGAGGTAAAACGATAGAAGGGCCAAATTTTTTATATAAAAAACTAAAAACTTTTTTAAAATTTTCTACCATTTTTATATGTTCAGCGAGTTGCTATTTTACTTATTCATGTTTATAAGATGTCATACAAAAATTAATTTAAAATTACTTTTATTTATTTTTTTTTTGCAATATATTTGAATTATATTACGTTAGCAAAAAGTAAACAAATCAAAAGTCCAAAAAAACATGTAGTTAATGGAGTTGTTATTCATTCTAAATGTCCCATTTCATACATATTTATACATAGGAAAAAATAAATAGGTTTTTTTCAAAAATAAAAATAATACATATGTGTAATAAAGCTTTATTAAAAATTTTTACAAGGGAACGGATTAGCATGTCAAATCGCTGGGGAGATTTGGCCTATACCATTCGATAGAGCTCTGAAAGTTAGACTATGGGCCAAAATCCTAGCTGCCCACCAATTCAAAAAAAATTTTTTTATCAAGTCAAAGTTTAAAATTCCTAGACTTAGAAACTTTTTGCACCTTTTTCTTCCTTTTTCAGTCATTTTTTGAATCACTTTTCTTTTTTTTGGCATTTTGTTGAACCTTGAAAATTTTTCTAAGTATCGAAAAAATGACGGTTTTTTAATTGTTTTTGTTCAAACTTTGATCTGACGAAACTAATTTTTTTTGAATTGGTGGGCAGCTAGGATTTTGGCCCATAGTCTAACTTTCAGAGCTCTATCGAATGGTATAGGCCAAATCTCCCCAGCGATTTGACATGCTAATCCGTTCCCTTGTTAGAATCACATGTATTTTTTTGTGGACTAATAATTTTTAATGCAAATTTATACCATGTTTTTGAGAGGGATTTTCGTTATTGTGTAAATGTTTTAAAAGTGCTACTTTATTGAACCTTTTTAATAATAAAAAATAGGCAAAACATAAAAGCTTTTTGAAATTTAAAAATAATCAAGGCTAAAATATAATAATTCAAATTAAACAGATAATAGGTATATTTTTATAAATAAAGTTTAGGTAATTTCAAAAACCTGATATCACCCTTCTTTTAGCATAACTAATTTTGCGTGAAATTATGTTTCTTCCATTTTATCAGGATTTAACCATAAAAAGGCTTTTGAATTTTTCTAGAAATTAAAATTTGTATTGGTTTTGTTGAAGGTTAATTTTTTCGCTTACTTTATTAAAATCTTGAATACTTTTTGAATTTGTTGGAATATAAAAGTTGCATAAATAAAGCATTTCTAAGTATTCAAAAGGTGGGAGTTCCAAAAGTTTAGCAAAGGTTTCATTATTGAAAAATGAATTACTTTTTTCAGGAAAATCACTGAAAGCCGTTGAATTAATTTAAGAATATATTTTTCAAAATTTTAATAGATCTTTTGGAGATTGTCCGCTAGCTTTTAAATACTAAAAACTTACTAAGAAAACATTTTAATTTGCGGAACTCTTTCCAAAATTTTTTCTACTCCAACAACGATGCCATTCGAATCAAAAACAGTTGTCTCATTAAAACTTAAATCTTTAACATTTCCACTCGAGATCAAAAACAAATATTCATTGTAACTGATTTTTTGTTTAACCAATCTCAAACTGTTAAGATCGCATCGAAAAATATTTGGAATTATTTTTGTAATTACATTTGTTTCTTCGCAATAATAAATATTTATTTCTCCTATAATCCAAATTTGTGGTAGAAGTTTATCAAATTCTTTATCCTCGAAGTCTGTGAAAGTTAAATCTTCAAACCATTTATGAATTTTTTTAATAGCAAGAACCGGATTTTTTTCGAAGAAATATTTGCATGTTTTAATTAATTTTTCTCGGATTTTTGGAGGCATTTGACATTTAAGAAAGTAATAAATAATATTTCCAGGGATAGAGAAATCTTGGACACGTGGTACGTATTTTTTGAAAGAAGTCGGCATAATTACTTTTATTTTATTGAAATCGTCTTAAAGTAAAGGAAGCTGCTACTTTATCAAGATATTCTGGTAAAAAAAATTTTGCAATAAAAATATGTATCTCTTCGGAATAATATCGTAAAAAAACTGATTTGACAAAATTTCCCGCCCAAAAAAAACGAGGAATATTTAAAAATGGCAAAGAAATGGTTTCTTTTTTCGCAAAGGAATGAACAAACGACAGAGGTCAAAAATCAATAGATTTTGTGCTGGCTAAATGCCAAAATAAAAGGATAGAGAATGGGTATTTATCAAACTAAATATAAAAAATTATTTCCGCTGCTCAATCATTTTTATGAAATTCGCTTGCTAAGTCTACGACTTTTATTTTTCTCTGATAGATAAAATCCACGATGAATGAAACAATTTATTTTTCTACATTTTTTCAAAAAGTTGGCCCAGTTTTACCAAACAATTCTTCTTTCCAATGCTTTTCACTTCCAGAAAGTATAGTATATTATATTTCACGAAATGACATCCCCAAAATTAATCAAAAGCTGTTTAAATGTTGCAAATATTTTTTAAGAAATCAACGTTACGTTGTTCTTACAAATTTTACGGATAATAAATATACTATGATAGCCACTCATAATGTAAATAAAAGTTGGACTAAAATGTGGATTGTGGGGGAAAAAATTTCTCTTTACTTTAATAATACTTTCGCAAAAATTTCTTCAAAAGTATGTTATGTCAATGTTGAAAGTTTATATCTGTACCTTCAAAATATTTTTTACACCGATTTTTTACTTTTGGTTCAATCAGGAAATGTTAAAAAATTTATTTTTTCAAATTCTACAATTAAATATTCTAGAAAAAATTGTGTTGAACTTGCAGATATCCTTGAAAAACTTCCAATGATAAAAAAATTTACATAGTAAGTTTATTCTCACAAGCTTTTTATAAAACCCTTTGGTATATTTTAGTATAAACAGTAGACATGGCGGCTCTCCGATTCTTACTCTAAAGACAATTAAAAAAATGTCGCGCTTCCTTTATTTTCCAGAGTTACAAAAGTTTATTTTCTCCGATGACGACGGTATTAATTATTCAGAAGATGAACATATGTTAAATTTTAAAAATGTAAGGTTTCCGATAAGATTTTCAGAAAATAACATTCTCTTTTTAGAAACATCCCTTTGCAACGTTTGCGCTACGTTAAAACAAAAAAATTCTTTTGTATTGTGAATTTTTTGACATTTTTGTAATATATATTTTTTTATCAATCAATTATCAACTAAGCTTGGCTTTGTTATATCAGTACATTTTTTAAATAAAGTTTATGATTTTTGTTGAACAACGACTTTTTTTAAATTTTAAACTAGAAAAGTTTACATGACAAAAGTAAATCGAATCCGTTAAGCGTTTTCTTGCAATAATAAAAAAAAGTGCATGTTTTTATAAATATTGATTCACATAAAATATCGCCCAAACTCAAATAAAAAATTGCAAGGATCTAATTATTCTTGTAAACGGAAAAAATTTGACAAGTGAAGGTCCAAAAATGTAACTTCGCTCCAATTATGTGTTTGGTACCAAACACATAATTGGAGCGAAGTTGTGATTATAAATCAATAAATTTAGGTTGGCAAAAGTTTCATAGGTCAAATGAAGGGAGTGCTTCCCACAAACCTCGTTATTTTAGCAATTCATTGATTCAATTGATAGAAATATTGGGTTGCTAGGTCTCCAATTTTTAAATATTTCTCTGATTAAAAGAACCATGAATGCAACTATTTTTTATACTTCATCATTCAAAAAAATAGGACAATTTTTACCAAAGAATCTTATTTCACAATATTTTGCTTTACCCGAAAATATTGTTTTTTACATTTCTCAAAAAAACGTCTCAAATGCAAAAGTGTTTAAATGTTGCAAATAACTTTTAAGAAACCAATATTTTGTTTTTCTTCAAAATTACAAAGAATCCAAGTATATGCTATACAAACCTCAAAAGGTTGATGAATTTTGGGCTAAAATTTGGATGATTGAGGGAACATATTTTTCCGTTTATTCTCCAAATATTTTTTCAAAAATTTCGTCCCGATTTTGTTTTGTCAATGTAGAAACTATATATTTAAATAATCAAAATATGTCTTATAACGATTTTTTACTTTTGGTTCAATCTGGAAATGTTAAAAAATTTTCTCTTTCTTTTTCTTCAATAAATTATTCTGAAAATGAATGTGTTGAACTTGCAGAAATTTTGGAAAAACTTCTAATGATTAAAGAATTTGCATAGTAAGTTTTTATTGTTACGATGATGCGTAAATAATTTTTTTTTGTATTATAGTGATTATGGGTGGAATATTCATAAAGTCATAACTTTAAAAACGATTATAAAAATGTCTCAATCCCTTTATTTTCCAAAACTTCAAACTTTTGTTATCAAAAATATGTTTGCTATTGATTCTTTGAAATCGGAATATTGGGAAAATTTTAAAAAAGTTTGATTTTACATAACCTATTTATTAAATTTAAAGAAAAATGTTTTAGAGGCATATTTTGGCAGATTTTATTGAAAATCATTAAATTATAATTATTTTACTTTTTTTCGTTTTCTCAAGCAACTTGGCTTGGTTATATTTTTTGCTAAAATTTTTTTACGTTTAATAAAAAAACTTTGACTTATTTTTTTGTTTATTTGTGTTTTGAAAGAAATGTTTTTAATAAAATGTATTTATTTGGAAAAAACAATGACTTTTTTAAATTTTAATCTTGAATAATTTACAGGCATTTATTTATATTATAAAATCTTCTCGCGTGGTTTCGCAGAATAAAAAAGCTAATTAGCTATGTATAAACATAGAATAACCAAACATTCCCGCCAAAACCATAAAATTGAGTGGGCATGCAACTGTTTTGTCGTTCATACAAAAAAGTCAGATTTGTGTTTAAAAATCAATAATTTTTAGTTTGACAAGACGACACTGAGGTCAAATGAAGGGAATAAACCCACGAACCTCATTTTTTTTAGTGATTCTATCATTTTCTTTATATTAATTGTTTGCTAAGTTTCTTATTTTTATTTATCCCGGATATAAAAAAAATAACCATGGATGACGACGCCACTTTTTATACTTCATGTTTTAAAAAAGTTGGGCCTTTTTTGCAAAAGAATCCTATTTTTCAACAACCATTTGCTCTTCCAGAGAATATTGTTTTTTACATGGATAAAAATACAACACCATCTGTTTCGAGAAAATAATTAATATCTTGCAAACATTTTTTAAGAAATCAACATTTATATTTTCTTTTAAATTTCACGGATAATGAATCTGATAGGGATGATTATCCTCAAGAAGTTTATGAAAGATGGAATAAAATTTGGATTATTGGAACTAAATTTGCCATTTATCAAAATAATATTTTTGCAAAAATTTCTTCAAAATTAAGTTGTGTCGATGTTAAAATTTTATTTTTGTATAACCAAAATATTTTTTACAATGAATTTTTACTTTTGGTTCATGCTGGAAATATCAAAAAGTTTACTAATTCTTTTTCAACGATAAAATATAAAAATGGAAATTGGGTTGAATTAGCAGAAATTTTGGAAAAACTTTCAAATATTGAAACCTTCATTTAGTAAGTTTCAATGTTTATTTTTCTTTATATATAAAATTTCGTTATAGTATTTATTGTTGGGATAAAGTTTTTATTCAAAAAACGATTAATAAAATGGCGGAATCACTTTATTTTCCAAAACTCAAAAAATTTTCTCTCGTCAATACAATTCTCTCTAAAGAATCCTTAAAATCTGATGATTGGAAAAACTTTAAAAATGTAAGTTTTAACTTTATTAGCATTATTTAAAGTATCTCTTTTTAGAAGCATCCCTTTGCATCATTCAAGATTTGTTAGACCTAAGAAATTACTATACATTTGGATTTTTTTGTTGACATTTTTGTAAAAAAAAATTTTATTAACAATTTATTCTCAATCAATTTTGTATTTGTTATATCAGTACTTCTTTTAATAAAGTTTATTTATTTTATAAAAAAAATAATAACTTTTTTAAATTTTTGTTATTTGCAAGCAATAATAAAACAAACTAATGAAGTGGTTTCTTGCAAACTTCCCGCCCAAATAAAAAAATAAAAAAGGTATCTAACTTGTTTTTCTTGTTGGCTGAAAAAATGTTTTGTGGTTAAAAATCAATAATTTTTTATGGTACTTTGCCAAGGATAAAGAAGGTCAAAAGAAGAGAAAGGATGCGCATCCCACAATTCTCGTTGTTTTTTGTTTTTTTTTTTGCCTTCACAGGTCAATATCATTTTCATTGTAAAAATTGCTGCTAGTTCCTAAAATCTTTTTTATAATTAAAAAAAATATGGGTGATCCAAATTTCTTTACTACATCTTTCACAAAAGTCGTTTTACCAAAGAATCCTATTTTTCAACAACCATTTGCTCTTCCTGAAAATATTGTTTATTATCTTTCAAAAAATGCTTCTTCACTAATGCTTCACCAAAAATTATTCAAAACTTGCAAATATTTTTTAAGAAATCAAAATATAGTTTTTTTTCAAAATTTCACCGATAATAAATTTAGCAGGGATAAACATCCTCAAGTTGTTGATAAATGTTTGACTAAAATTTGGATTGGTGGAACCAAATTTCTTCTTTCCCATAGAAAATCTTTTCAATTATTTCTCCGAAATTATACTATGTCGATGTGGAAAAATTATATTTGTTTGGACAGAATATTTATTACAACGATTTTCTTTTTTTGGTTCAAGCTGGAAACGTTAAAACTTTTACACATTCTTTTTCAATGATAAAATATAAAAATGAAAAATGGGTCGAACTTGCTGAAATTCTTGAAAATATCCCACTTTTAGAAAAATTCGAATAGTATGTTTGAATATATATTTTTTTACATACATTTTTTTTTGAATTATATTTTAGTGTATATTGTTGGGAAAAAGTTTTTACTCTAAAAACATTTAATAAAATGGCTGAATGTGTTTATTTTCCAAAACTTCAAGAGTTTTTTCTCATCAATTCATACTCTAATAAATCGTTAAATAGCCAAGATTGGCAAAATTTTAAAAAAGTAAGTTTTCAAATGTAATTTTTTTTGCATAATAATGTTCAACTTTTAGAAACACTCCTTTGCAACTTTTATGATTCAATAGAACTGGAAAAATGCAATTGCTTTTTCGACATATTTATTTTTATTTTTATATCAATCCATAACCAAGCTTGACTTATATATAGACACACAGATTTTTTTCCTTCATAAAAGTTATTTCACTTGAAAAACAACTAGTTTTTTTTTGAATTGATACAGATTACAAGTAATAATAAAACAAAACTAGTGAAGTGTATTCCTCACAAATTCCAGTCAAAACCTTAAAATAAAATGGCAAAAAACTTTGTTTTTCTTTGGAAAAAAATTGTGATGGGTGCGTAAAAATCAATAAAATTTTTTCCTCACTGAAAAACACAAAAGGTCGAAAGAAAGCTGAGGATGTGTAGCAACTCACAAAACCTAACTTTTTTCTTGGCTGAACAGTTTCATCGTTTTTTTATACAATTTTCTCGCTCGTGTCTCTCTCAACTACAATTTTTTATCAAATTTAAAAAATCGACGATGGGTGAAACAGTTTTATATACAAAAGCTTATATTGGCCCTATTTTACCAAAGAATTCTATTTTTCAACGCTTTACAATTAGTCGAAATATTGTTTATTATATTAATAAAAATGCAACGCCATATGTTAATCAAAAATTATTTAAAAGTTGTAAATATTTTTTGAGAAACCAGCATTTTATAATTTTTGAAAGTTTAACAGATGGTCAATTGGGCGAACGTGTATTTGACCAAAGTTTTTATAAACTTTGGATAATTGGCGACGGAATTTCATTAAATAATTTTGCCAATATTTCTTCGAAATTTTGTTATGTCAACGTAAAAATTTTATATTTTTTTCGTAAAGAAATTACGCACAACGATTTTCTTTTTCTCGCTGAATCTGGAAATATCAAGGTTTTTATCTTTTGGCTTTCGTCAATCAAAAATAAAAATGGTATTTATGTTAAAATCCCTGATATCCTTGAAAAACTACCAAAGTTAGAAAAGTTCAAGTATTAAGTTTTTTTTAAATTTTTCTAGTAAATTTAAAATTCATTCAAATTTTAGCACAACCGATATTTGCGTTTCTTCAAAACCTAATTTAGAATCAAGTAAAACAAATTTTCATTATTTTCCGAACCTTAAAATTTTTATTTTAAACAAGGATGTTGCTGCATATCTGTTAAAAGTTGATGATTGGCAAAAGTTAAAAAACGTAAGCTTTTGAAAATTTATTCAATTACAAAAGGCCTTTTTTAGAATCATCCACTCGCAACTTTTGAGTTAACTTAAAAATATGGAGTTGGCATGTACTTTTTTTTGCAAGGAATTAGTGTTGAACAAACACTCGAAAAAATCTTTCTTTTGTTATTTCTTTTATTATGTGAATATGAAAAGGTTTTGTTTTATCGTATTTTATGAGTTGAAAAAAAATTGTGAAAGAGTAAAATAAAGTTCTATCAAAAGCACTTTTTTTTAAAACTATGAACTCACACAGTTTTAAAAACATGCAAAATTTAAATACATAAAAAATAACAGTGATTCTAAACTATAAAAAACAGTTTTTGAACAATGTTATCAAAATTAAAAGTAAAACAATCTGTCAAAATTTAAATAAATTATGTTCTAAATAGTTCACGTTGTCAATAATAGTATAAACCAAAAAATTGAAACAGAAAAGCCCACAAAGCACAAAACAGGTTTTTTGAAAATTGCACCCAAAGTGGCTGACAGCCCGCAAGCAAGCCATGAAACAAACACGTCTTCCTTCATGCGAATGAAAAAAAAACCTTTTTTCTTCAACAAAAAAATTTCCATTCTTTATTTTTCTTTTCTTCGACGCGCCGCCGCCGCATGTTGGTGGCCGACATAAAAAATGAGGGCTAAAATCCTTCTTTTCTTTCCCTTCCAGAAAAATGTTTTCTTTTTCTTCTTTAGACGTTCAAAGATCACAACAAAAAATAAAAAACTAAAAATAAAACTATTATTTTTTTCTTCAAATTTCATTCAAAAAATCACGCTTTTTTTTATTTTGAAAACTTTTTTCTTTTGATTGTTGTCTTTTTTTTTAATTTCCACTTTTTTGGATTTATTGCGGTCGGTCACGGTTATTTGTGACTGACTACAATTTTGGAGATGAAAAAAAAAGTCAGTTTTGTGACCACCACCGCGGTGTTTCAAAACTGAAGGGTCATAAAATAAATGTTTTTGGTTTGTTTGGGTTTTGAATTGATAAATTACACTGAAAAAAAGAGTGATGCCTCGAGGGTTAAAAAAAAGGGTGAACTTTGTTTTGTTTGTGATTGATTGAATATTCAATATTTTATTGATCTTTTTTTTTCAGCAACTGTCATCAAAAAAAATTTTATGTTTAAATAACCGTGTTTCTTTTATTTCATGATTGGCTTTTTTGTGTCTGTGAAAAATTTGTTTCTTAAATATCAACAAATTAAATAAAATTTAATCATCGCGAAAATAATATTCGTTAAACTTTGTTTTTTTTTGTTGAACGTTTTCCACAAATATTGACTTTCTTAATTTTTTTCTCTTTTCGTAATCAAATGATTCAATTTGAAATTGTGTAAACCCATTGTTGTTGTTGCTCCAATCAAATATGAGCAATGCCAAATCATCTAAAAATTAAAAATAAAACATCACACTTTTTATGTAGTTTATCGAAAGGTTTCTTTGCTTTTTGTTATTCATCGATGAACTATATTTAAAAGGCAAAAAGATTCTTATTTTTTTATTTTCTTTTTTATTTTTTGCAATTCTTCTGAAATTAATAAAATAAAAAATTCCTAAAAAAATTAATGTAATACCTTATCAACCATGGAATGGATTTTTGAAAACACTTTAAATTTTAATAAATTTATTAGCTACTTTTTTAATTTTCTTTTTTTTAGTTTTCGAATTTTCAATTTTTCTTCCGTTTCAAATCATTTTCTCACACGACTATTCCTAATTTAAAATTTTTTTAGGACCTCTTCCTAATGCTCAATTTCATGTCGAAATGACAATTTATTAACCTTCCTTTGACCATAAATTTAAATATCCTATTGCCTTGAGGGATGAATAATAAAAGACATGTTTTTACTTCAAATCGATTAGTGCCATTAGAAATTCAAGAACCTCCTATCGCCGCTACCTCACAAAATGTTTCCTCCTTTCATATCCGAGAAACCAAATCTTCGCCAAAAATGTTAACATATTTTCAAAGAAAAATCACGAATGGCTTCGCCAATCATTTTGTGTTAATTTGCATAATTCTCGCTATTATTTTTTATGCATTAAAAAACCTTTTTCAATCGACTGGAGCTCTCGATTTATCTCGAACATCCGAATTTTTATTTTATGAATTTTTTTTACTTTTAATTTCGACATTTATTTTTAAAAGAATAGTTTCAATTTCGCTTGAAATTTTTGACAACGATTTTTGGAAAAAAATTATAAGAAAATGTTTATATGTTTTTGCTTTGACATGGATAAGTTTGGCACATGTTGCATGGTTTTTCTTTTATATTCCATTACCTGATGATTTTTTCCTTCCTGTTATTTGGTAAGATTTTTTTACATCTCAAAAACAATTTATTATTTACTATAAATTTTTTGTTTTGTTAAAAACCGTAAAATCTTAAAAGGTTTTTCAAAAAATGGTTTATTTTTTTTGTTAAAATGTTTGTGTTTTAAACTTGGTAAATCGGTGTCAGTTATTTTTTTCGAATTTTATGGCACTGGGCTTCACTGAAGTTAAAATTTTTTTTCTTTAAAACATTTTTTTTATTGTATTTTTGCTTTGATAAAAATTTTTTTATTTGAATTATTTAGCAACACAAAAACTGGTCTTGATGCAATTTTTAAATCGGAATATATTCCAGCCAAGAATATTATTTTCTTAAAAAAATATAGTCAAATTGCAAAATAATTATCGAATAAAAACTATTAGCTATTCTGTTTTAAGAATTTTCTATTTCCATATTTAAGAAATCTTATATTCATAAAAGGCTAAAACTCAAAATCTTCAAATTTTAAAATCACTTTTTTGTTTCAGTTTTGTTGCACTTGGCGCATATGTGCATTGCTTAGTATTTTTACTGGTATTTTATTTAATTGAAAGTCTTTCACGAATGTTATGTTTTATTATTTCTCGCTGGATTCCACCTTTACATTTTATTCTTTCATTTATAAAACATCCAATATTTTCTTCTAAAACTTTCCATACTTTATTTGCCATTGGGTTGGCTTTAATTTTTACTTTTCAAGGTTTTTATTCCACATCTCAACCTCCAACAATTAGAAATTTAAATATTTTAATTAAAGATTTGCCCAAAGAATTTAATGGATTTTCCATTGCTTTAATCACAGATGTCCACACTGGTCCAAGCGTTGGAAAACGAAGGGTTGAAGAAATTGTTAAAGTTACAAATGAATTAAATTCGGATGTTATTGCAATTGCCGGGGATTTGGTTGATGGATATGTGGAATATATTGGAAATCGATCAAAACCCATTAGAAATTTGCATGCGAAATTTGGAGTTTATGGAACCCTTGGAAATCATGAATATTTTTTTGAAAATGTTGATAATTGGTTAAAATTTTTTAAAAATGAATTAAATATTACTAATTTAATTAATGATGGAGTGGTAATTAAAAAAAATGGAAAAGAATTATGTTTTGCGGGATTGGATGATTATTTTGCTGAAATGGCTCATGTTGAAGGTGAACTAATTTTAAAATAAGGTTTATAAAGAAAAGGGATTTAAGAAATTTAAAAAATCCAAAAATAGAAAAATGCTGCAATTTGAAACTAATCAGAAGTTTCTTTGAGAAATTTAATAAAGTAATTCCATTTTTAGGTCACAAAATGGATTTGGAAAAAGCGCTTTCTAAATGTCCAATAAATATTTCAACCATTGTTATGGCTCATCAACCTAAAGGTGCTGCATATGTTTTAACTGAAATGCCAAAAATCGGTCGAAAAGTTGATTTAATTTTATCGGGTAAATTCAAATTTTTTTATTTTTTTCAAAAATTAAAGTTGTTTGAGTTTTAAAATATTTATTTTAGGCCACACTCATGGAGGGCAAATGTTTGTGGTATGGCCTTTGGGTTTTGCAATGAATCCATATTTTTATGGTTTATATTCTCATGTGGAAAGTGGAACACAAATATATGTTTCATCCGGAGTAAATTATTGGGGTCCACCAATTAAAATGCTTCCATCTATGTGTGAAATAGTTAATATTCGACTTCATTCGGGCGATGTAAAACATTTAACTTAAATGCAAATTTTTGACTTTCGTAATTATTTGGAATTCATGGTTTTTTTTATTTTTGATTTTTCAAGTTAATATTTGTCACGGGTGTTTATAAATATATTTCTTGCAAAATGTTTTCCCACAAAAAAAAATACGAAACAAAGCAATAATTAAAAAGATAACATTAACTCTTTGGGAGAATTCAAGTCATAATAAGTTATCGGGGAATTCTAGCATAGTAAAATCTCTGTAATTTAGCTAAAGTTGGGGATACAAGATTTGGAACTCTTATTAGTGGTGGAATATAAGATTCATTTGATTTTGCAATATTTAAAGCCCATTCTGCAAATGCTTGAATTTCTGTTATGTAATTTGGCGGAAGTTCTGCGCAAAAACTGAGCATAAAATCTGTGTTAGTAGTATGTTCCTAAAAATTAAAAGGATAAATGGAATTTTTTTTAGTGAAAGTGTCTTTTTTGAATTGAAAATCAAAGTGATTGACAAAACTCTCGGATTGTTAGCGACAAAATATTTTTATCTGTAAAATATATAATTCTTAAAACAAATAAACGAACCTTCATAAACTTAGAAAATTTGATAAAATCAAATTTATCACAAATTCTGCCAAGGGTTAAGATTTTAATTTTTTTGAAGTTTTCATTCAACATTAATGTTTCAACTGTTTTTGTTGTAATTGCCGTTGACTTAGTCCATCTGCTATAAATTCAAATAATTTATATTTAATTAAAGCTTGGCAAAAAAAAAAAGGCTTACTATCCGAATCTTTCAATATTTGCGGGAAAGATTTCATAAATTTTTTCAATTGGTACCATAGTTTCATTTTGATATAATATATTTACTTCAAGAAACCAAACTGAAGTAAGATATGGCGAAGATGAAAACAGTAAAACTTCGCTAAGATATAAATCTTGTTTATGAATATGTAAGTTTTTAACGTCCAATCGAAAAATTTTATGTGATAATTTTGTCGCTTTTTCTCTTCTAATGATAAGAGCGCTGGTAATCCAAATTTTGTACGTGGTGTCAAAAAGGTTTTGAATCCAATATCTCTTTTTATGAGCCAATAAATTCCATTTATAAGTTTTTGAATCCAACATTTCGTCAACAATAATTACATGATTTTTAGAATAAAAATATTTGCATGTTTTTTGCAACTTTTGATAACCTTTTGATGAACATGGCTTTTTAGTTATATAATAAATAATACTACCAGGAAGAGAAAACTTTTGAGAATATGGAGAAGCAAAAGTATATTCAGCATTTTTCGAAGTCAAATCACGAGACATTATTATTTTTTCCAAGTGTCCTGGTTTTGAGTTAACTCAATCGTTGGGAAAAATAATGAAATTATCGAATAATATTTTTCGGTTTATGCGTAAACAAAGGGCCAAAAATGGTTAATGAAAACACTTTATGTTCCTCCAAAGGCATCCACCCTCCTCCAAAAAATGGACAACTATGATAAACAAAAATTAAGTCGACTTTCTTTTCTTTTTTTCAACCTTGCATTTACATGCATCGTTCCTAAAAATGAAAAATTTAAGAAAACCAAATAGGCCATTCAAAATATTTCCATCATCCTGGATAAAATTAACTTTTTTCTTTTACGGCTTTCTCAATTAAGACGACAATAATAAAGAAAAATTATATGGAAGTCGTACTTTTTTTCCGCAGATAACACTTTAACACTTTTTTTCTATGCATTTCTCAATTAAATTGTTTTATTTCCAATAAAATATTTTTTATCTCTGAGTTGTTTTACTTTTTATTGGTTTTTGAGAGTATCTAAAATTATTAAAGGGTGGTTAAATAAGTTCAATCGAAGGCAAAGTCGCATGTCTCTCTATGAAGAATAATAAGTTAATTTATTATTAGGATTACAAACAAGAATCAAATAAAATATTTAAACATCAATAATTAAAATGTGATAAAACTTAATACGAATGCAATCATCTTTCCATAAAGTTTGAAATCAAACTTGGGAATCCTTTTTTTCAAGGCATAGTTCCAGATTCACTTGGAGAAGTGGTTGTAATACCATCAGACTAAAAAAATTGGCTAATTTTAAAAGGTTCAAAATGTATTATTAACTTACACATTCATTTGGATATGGGACTTCTCCATGATCCGTTTCAACAATCTGGAATGGACAAAAAAAGATAATGTAATATTGTAAATAATAAAAGCGTAAATGAGCTTACAAGTTCTCCAATTCCTGCCTTTGCACATCCATCCTCATGATTACAAGAAAAGAATATAACGTTCCCATCTCCATATTCAAAACGTGGAAGATTTGCTTCAATTTTCTCTTTAATTTTTGGATTCAAATTGGGACAATCATTGAGAAAATCTTCGTAACAACCAAAACCAAGCTTTCCAAATCCATTACCATAAAGGCAGTAATAACGAACACAAGCATCCCTACATGTTTTCTGTTTTGTATTATCCCAAGGAACTAAAAATTAAATAACTTTTAGCTTAAATATTAGTTACATATCGTAATTATACAAATGTCTTTAATAGAAAGAAGGAAGCTCCAAATTTAATTAAAACCTACATCCATGCCCAAAGAGAGCAGCTTCCATGCACGAACTTTCGTGATCACAGGTAAGATTTAAATGACATGTTTCATCGACGGCTTTACCACTCAAAGTAGAAACATTTTTACCAAAATATGCATCAATTTGGTCCACATTTTCATTGATTAAAGACTGAAGACAAAAATCTTTTAAAGCTATAAAATCAAAAAAAATCTCACATTGGTGTTGCACAAATCCGCGTTATTACATTGAGCAAAAATAAGATTGTTATCCCAATAAGTTCCATTTCGTGATTTCAGCATTTCTTTTGTTGAAGAATCAACATCTTTACAAACATTTTCAAAATCCTCGAAAAGTCCTGCACCTTTCATAACTTTTCCACCATCGACGATGCATTGAAAGAAAACACAAAATTCTTTTGTCCATTTTCTTTCCAAAATTGAAAGTTGAGTGACTAAAAAAATAAGGCTAAAAAACGTTTTCCAACAAAAACAATTACTGGAAGATCCATTATAATTAGATAATGGTACACATTCTTTTCCAATATTGCAAACAGCAGCTTCAGAAATTGATAGAAAATTAAAGAAAAAGGAAATAAGTAAGCAAGTGGGTTTGAGCATGCTCAATTTTGCCACTTCAAAGACAGAAAAATATAATATTTTCAACGACTAAAAAATTATTGATTCAATGAAGAAAAAAGAATACCAAAACCTGCAACATTCATTCAACGGCGTTCGAAAGGTCAGCAGTCGACAGGTCGGCAACACAGTAGAGATTTTTTTGATTTTAATCTTTTTCCTCCTGCCGATTCGCTTGCCGACTATGCCGTTACGCATGATTGTAGTTTTGTAGTCATTTGTAAAAATCAATTTGCTGTAAAAAAAATTTTTGTGATCAAAACGATAAAATTGCCAATCTTATTCTGTTTTTTTTATTGAATCATAGAAAAGAATGTAAGGAAGATGTCTACAGTAATTTTTTTTATAAATAAAATAATAGCAATGTTGGGGAATTTCTCTGATAAATTTATGATAAAGGTGGAAACACTCTTTCATCACGAAGGTTCTTTAAATCGTTAAAATTTCTTGATAAAGGACTTGGGACTTTCAAATAAGGCGGGATATATGAACGATCGGTATATGCATAATAAAGAGCCCATTCAATAAATGCCTCAAGTTGCGCTAAATACTCTAATGAAACGTTGTTCGAAAAGAAAAGAATAAATACAGTTTTATGATGTTCCTGAAAAATAAGTTACATAAGTTATTTAATAAAAAATAATATCCCTTAAATACAAGTCATTGTGTAAATAGGGAAAGCCAAAAATAAAATTTAATTTGTGAATTCTGGCTAACATAAACAAACGAACCTTCATAAAATTAGAAAAATGATTTAAATCAAATTTTTCACAAATTGGTTCAAGCATCAATTTTTTGATTGAAGTAAAATTCTGGGTTTTCATTAATTCCATGACAGTTTCAGATGTAATCGCAGTTCCTTTATTCCATTTGCTTAAATTACAAGTTATTTTAATATAAAAAATTTTAATAGTATGTATTCTTACTATCCAAACTCAGCAATATTCGGGAAAAGGGCAAATATTTTTTCTAAAGGTACCATATCTTTGTTTGAATATAATACATTTACATCCAAAAGCCAAAGCCTTTCAATACTTTTCAAACAAAGCAATAAAAGTTCATCGAAATAAAAATCTTGTTCAAAAATATGAACTCTTCTAACATCAAATCGAAAGATTTTATGGGAGATAACCGAAATATTAATTTGGATAATATCAAACTGCTTAGCTAGCCATATATTGTATGGTATGTTTAGAATTCTTCTAATCTTAAGATAACTATTATCGACACCGATTAGCCATTTCCTAGAAATCACATTATCTAAAGTATCAGCAATAATAACATGATTTTTAGAATAAAAATATTTGCATGTTTTTTGCAACTTTTGATAACCTTTGGGCAAAGTTGGTTTCATAGTAATATAATAAATTATATTTTCAGGAATAGAAAACTTTTGAAGATATGGAGAAGCAAAAGTATATTCAGCATCTTTGGAAGTCAAATCACGAGACATTTCAGCTATTAAGAACCCAAAGTTGCGTTTGATTTTTAGGAAAATTAATGGAGTGAGTGAGTAAAAAAGTTTTGTTCTTTGGTAAACAAAGAGTGAAATATAGGTTGCAAAAAAAAACTCTTTAAATAGCTTCAAAGGCATCCTCCAAAAAAGAGCCACGATAAACAAACCCAAATTTTAGTTCATTTTGATAGCAATAGTCTATTAACAAATTGTAATCAATAATAACTTTATTTTTTTTAATCTTAAAGCGAATACATATTGAAGGTTACAAAGTTTTAAAAATCCTTTTTTATATATTTTTTCTGAATATAAAAATATAAAAAAAAAATTTAAATTATTTTTGTTTATCTTAATCCCTTCATATTAACATATTCATTAACTGTAACCAAATCAGGAATAGTTCCAGGTCCTTGAAGCATTCCAGTTCCTTCGATTTTGTTATCGATGCCATTTTCTGGACGAATTTGATGGGCTTCAGCATCTTCCAATCGGCCATAATGATGCAAGGAAACATGATATAAATCTCCTCGACCTTGAAGATATGCTTCTTTAGCATTCATTTTGTGATTCATTTTTTTTGTCGAAGAAAAATTGAAAATATAGTCACAAGACTGAAAAATGCAAATATTTGTCAAAAAAAGAGAGTCAAAAATTGAAGAAAAATAATGTTAAAATTTTTTTGGGAAAAAAACGCGAAAAGCATAAAGCCTTAATTTTTATTTTTTATATTTGAGTAAAAAAACTATAAACAAAAAAGTTGGGACTTTTATAAATTATATCCGCGTTCTTTTCGCTTTTAAAAAATTTGCTATTTTTATATCAGCGAAAACGCTATGTGTGTATTTTTTCTCACGCTTAAAATAGTGAATGTGAGACAATTTCACTACTCATAAATACAAAAATAAACAAAACACCTTAAATCCGAAGTTTTTAAATGCACTGAATTTGACAAAATAAAATTTTTTATTACGTTATCTGTGAGCCTTATATACTGTAAAAAATGCACTAAATAATAAGATGTTTTCGAAAACAAAAAATAACGGTCAACAGTTAAAGAAAAAAATCAAAAATCATGGACAAACTTTGATATGATTCAAAACAAAAAAAAACGCAAATTGTACTGAAAAGTTATAGTTTTTTAGCTCTAAAACTCACTATTTTTGTGTAAATATGGGATAGTTTTACAATATCGTTTTGATCAAATTTTGTATTTTGCAAAAAATAACAACAACAATTTTTTTTTATTTCGGTGCGTTTTAGTGCCTCTCACCTTCAAATTGAGTGAAGGAAGACATCAAAGTTTTCATAAAGCAAATATTTGTATTTTTCTTCAAATATGATTATATTCATTTATCAAAACAATTTCCCAAATCATTTCGCATTTTTTCCCCAAAATAAAAAAATTGGGTAAAAATAATCCGAAATAAAAACAAAAACAAATTTTTTAAATCGTCTCTAAGTTTTTAGCTTCCATTGAGTGAAGATCAAATTTTTATTTACAAAATATCAAAAAAAATATTTTGAAACACAAAAATGTGATTTCAATTAATTCACAAATAATAATAATACGTACTCGCCAAGCCAAGTATTTTCTCGAAAAAACTTCCCGCCAAAATCTCAAAATGAAATGGCAATATTCGTTGTTTTCCTTAAATAAAGAAAAAATAGGAAGTGTGCATAAAAATCAATAATTCTGACCAATGAAAGACTCACAAAGTCGAATAAAGGAAAACAATGGACGTCCACAAAATTCTTGTTATTTTACTTTTTTTGACTAGGCAGTTTAAGCATTTTCTTCAGTGTGATTGCTCGCTGGTTCCCCAACTGCAAGATTTTTTTCTGATAGAAAAAATTAACCATGGGAAAAACATTTTTATATAACTACATCTTATAAAAAATTTGGTTCTTTTTTACCAAAGGACTCTATTTCTCAACGATTTACAATTAGTGAAAATATTGTTTATTACATTTATAAAAATACAAAGCCATATGTTAATCAAAAATTATTTAAAAGTTGTAAATATTTTATGAAAAATAAACGCTTTGTAGTTGCACAAAGCTTGACAGATAGTTATTTAACAAATGGTAAGTGGGACCCACAAATTGATAAATTTTATTATCTTTGGGTAACTGGCCACGGAATTTCATTTAATAACAATAATAATTTTGCAAATATTTCTTCGAGACTATGTTATGCCAACGTTAAAGTTCTATATTTTTTTCAACAAAAATTTACGCACAACGATTTTCTTATTCTCGTAGAAGCTGGAAATATCAAGTTTTTTAAATTTTTGCAATCTCCAATCAAAAATAAAAATGATATTTATGTTCAACTTGCAGAAATTCTTGGAAAACTACCGAAGATAGTAAAGTTTAAATAGTAAAATTTATATTTACTTTTAAAATAAAAATAAAATTGTTATTTTAGTACAACAAACATTTGTACATCGTCAATACCAAATATACAACCAAGTAAAATTGGTTTTCTATATTTTCCAAGCCTTAATAAATTTACTTTAAGCGATGAATTTGTTGAACATTTATTAGAATCACAAGATTGGGAAAAGTTTAAAAACGTATTGTTTTCAATATTTATTGGAATTTAAAAAAACTATTGACCATTTTTAGATGCATCCGTTTTCAACTTTTAAAATTATTCAAAAAATATGAAATCCACGTATAATTTTATAATTTTTTCAAAGCGTTCTGCACCTTTCATAATTTTCCCATCATCGACGATGCACAGAAAGTAAATATTTGCATTTATTCAAAAAATGATGATACTGGTCAAAACAAATTTCCAAATCAAGCATTTCGTTTTTTTAGATAAAAATAAAAAATTGGGAAAATATAAACACATTGTTCGTATTCAAATCTTACATTTTAGTTTTATTTGAGCCTAGTTCAAATAATTAATTATAAAATACCCAAAACAATATTTTAAAATAGAAACATGGGTTTATTAAAGTTGTGAGACATTAAAAAATTCCCTCAAAATTTTAACAAACGCCAGACAATAAAAACTTGAGAAAATTCTTCGACTACAGTAATCTCAACTTAAATTTCCCACAACAACAAAAAAGGAGTATTTTTAAACTTTTTTTAAACGTTTATTTCACTTTTTTTTCACTCAATGACTCAAAAAAACTTTGTTATTTCATAGTAAGTAAGAAAAAGCATCAAAATACAATTATGAAAGACAAACCCAAGTTTTATTTAAAATAAACTTTAACACATTCTTTCATTTATTTAATTTTTAAACTTCCATTTTAGTATTTAATTTTTCTTATGCTTTTTTGAACTTGACATTTTACATTGTTTGTTTAACTTTGAAGGATTCAAGGATGCATAAATGAAATTGCATAATTAAGCATAAATAAAAATTATTTAAGAAGAAAAAATTTATCAAAAAATTTTTTTCTAAAAATTGTTTTATTTTATTTACACCTGCGACAGTTTTACAGCTGTTATTCAATAATCTCTAAGTTTTAGGAACTTTTTTATTTGTCACCTTCGAACAAATTTTTTTTTTGTCTAAAACTTGTAGCTTTTTTTATTTAATATTTCTTCCAATTTTTAGTTCTCAAATAAATGGTGTCTTCAGAATTAACTTTAAAGCGGTTTGAAAATTTAACTTTGGATGAAATATATCATCCTTTATTAGATACCATAGTTCATTCAGTGCTTGCAACATGCACAATTTTAAATACTTTAATATTTCCATTAATGATTTATGTAATAATTAAATCTTCGACAAAAGAAATGGAATTATATAAACATTTATTAGTGATTCAAATAATATTTAGTTATTTATTTAATTTAATTACTTTTGCATGGCAGCCATCCCTTTTATGGCCTTTAAAGCAGGGATATCCCAATACTTGGGTGGATTTAGGTCCAAGAACGGTGTATATTTTTTTTATTCTCGAAGTTTCATTTATGTTTAATATTGTTGTGGTACAATTATTTTTGGTTTTCTATCGCTTGGCTGCAACATACAAAAAAAGTTTTTGGAATTATATTTATCGCGATACTAAAGTTCTTTATGCTTGTATAATTGGCATTTGTGTTTCAACTCAAATTATTGTTATAAGTAAGCAGACATTTTTCTGAAATAATTTAAAGCAAAAAAATGACAGAAGAAAATAGATTTTTGTGCAAAAAAGTGACTTGTGTAGTCTAATGAAATTTTTTCACGAAGAACACTTTGCAATTAGAAATAATTTGTCACTTTTAAGAACAGATGTTTTTTTTTGCCATAGTCCTTGCGCTTTTCTATTTATATAAAAATCTTAAGAAATGTCAAAAAAAAATTGCTTAAATCATTCAAATATATGAAATTACAGTAATTTTTCGTGATTTTTACTGGCTATTCGGAAATGGCATTGCATTCTTTGTTTTTTTGTTGGAACGCTAAGGTCAATGCTCTTCAAGAATAGCTTGAAGATTTTCGAATTCTCAAAAATCTTCCAGAAACTTGACAATCAAAATATTCTACGAAAAAAATAAAGAAAAATAATGTTACGAAAAATATTTTCAGTTCCAATATGTTCGGATGAACCTGATCCCCAAGAAGTTCGACAACTCACAGCTTTAGAAATTCCGATCATGGCAAAAATGATTGAAATGTTTCCTCGAATTGCAGGCTATCATCCAAAATATTCCAAAGGTGGAATAGATTTTATTTTAATTCTTGGAATGGTTGTAATTACTTTGATGCCAATTTTAATGTTATCAATTTTCATATTTTTTGTTCATCGTTTGAGATATGTAAAGAAAAATTTTTCGTTGACCAATTATCGACTACAAAAAATGTTATTCAGGTAAGAAACACATCTGTTGTCAAAAAAAAGTGTATTTTAGACATTTTAACTTTTTTTAAATTATTCATTCACTTTTTGGGTTCACTTTTTTTGTCTTCAAAAAATGCCTCGAAAAATTAATTTAAAAGCTATTTTTGGAAATTTTTTGATTGAGTTTTGTGGTGTCAAAAAAGGACAAGGAAATAAAATTTGTTTCCTTTTCAAAGGTTCTCTAAAACTTTTTGTTACCGTAAATTTGATTTTTAACATTTTAATTTAAAAAAGCAATAATATGAAGAAAAAAAATTAAATACAATAAATCAAAGAATTTTTCAAAGCAATCTTTTTTTTTGTGGAAGTAGAAAAGTTTAAAATGGTTTTTTTGGATGAAAACAAAAAAACTTGTAAAAAATAGATCAGAATATTTGTTTCAAAAAAGCAAAAATTAATGTCCTCATTCCATCCTATAAATTTTCTAAAATTTTAATTTGTAAGATAAAAATTTAATGTTTACTTTTTTTCAGATCATTAGTTATTCAAATTGTTTTGCTAATAATATGTTTGTTAATTCCTGCGATGATTTTCATTTTAACAATATTTTTTGAAGTTCGTTGGGGAAGTTTAGCTGCGTCTGGATGCGTGGTATTTATTAGTTTTCACATGTCCCTCGATTCTGCTGCATTAATATATTTTATTAAACCATATCGATATTACATTTTTACTAAACTTCGAATTTTTAAACCTCATCCTGCCATTTTGTATAATTCTTCAAGTAATTTTCGTAGACCCTCACACATTCCTAAAATTCATGTAACCAAATATTGAAAGTTTTCTTTTCTAATCCATTTGTTTTTGTGTATTAAAATATTTAAGAAAATAAAAAAAACTTTTCGCTTATAGGTACATCAGAAATAAACATGTTATGAAATAATTTTTCTCAATCTTAAAAATGAGTAATAAACTTAAAAAATTTCCTCACACCAATCTTAATCCATAACCCTTTCTTATCACTAAAAACAAAACTACAAGAACTCGTGAATGTTCATTGCAACGTTTCATCATTAAATTGCCTTTATCATTTGAATAAGCTGTAGACTATTTCATTATGTCTTGTTAAAAAAAGAAAATTTACTGCAAAAAAACAATTTCTTTTTGCATTTAAATCAAAAATGAATAGAGGAGGAGCAAATGAAAATGAAAAACCCTATATAGAAGCGCTTTGTTAGGCGAGATAGTTTAGTCTTCCCATATTCTTCTTCAAACTTAGGTCGAACTTTAATAAAAAAAAAAGGTTTTGATTATAATCATGGGTAGGGTTTTGTTATATATAACTTAAGCTTTTATTCACATTCTCCGTGTTTTTAGGAGATAATTCAATTTGTACGCCAACTGAAGAAAAATTAACATATTTTGGAATCAATTTAGGTGCTAAACCAAACGACCCTCATGCTTTAATCCATAAAAAATTATTTAAAAACGTTATCAAACGCAAAATTTATGACGGAGCTGTCCTAAAATTAAATGAGCCTAAAATAGTTGAATATAATTACAATTCATTCCCAATACTTGCTTCAAATTTTGATATTTTGCATTCCATAACATATGGAATTGAAGATGAATCAATCATTATGAATAGAAATACTTTACTTGCGCTGGCATCGGATGAAGATAAAACTTTCAAAATATTTCCAATAACCCGGGTTATTCATGATGAAAAGAAAACCTTCTACGTTTTGCATGTCGTCACAATAGAGGACCTAAGTAAAAAATATAAGAAGAAATGTAAATATGGCGCTACATTTGAAGATACAATAATTCAAAAAAATACTGAACATTTGACTTACAGCTGCCACAAAAAATTTATTAATTTAGCAAATGATGAGAAAATGCCTATTTATTATACAAGCCAACAAGATTCGTTTGAAAATGGTGAACCTACTGAAATCAAAGCTTTAGAATTTGCCAAAAAATATGGTTTTTCGCTTAGTGAAGAAATTAAAACTCGAATTGTTCTTCAATGTAAACTTGGTGGAGTTAAAAATGTTATTGTTGGATTTTATAATTCTCAAAAAAGAGTTGACATAAAAAGATATACCGTCGATGAATTAAATGTTGGAAAAGTAAAGGAAAATGTCAGCGGCGCACTTAAATTAATGAAAGAAAATCTAATAAATATTATAAAGACTTATAAAATAAAATGGAATGGACAATCAGTTGAAATAAAAAAAACTAAATTACGGACATGCCAAGATATTAGATTTAAATTAAATGCTGAACTTTTAAATCCAAGATTGCAAGCAAAATCATAATAATATTTTACAATTTTAAAATTTATCCATTTTTTAAAATATTCATTTCTTTTATTAAATGCTAAGCTTAAATTATTACACCAAAAAAATTAAAAAGTCTGAAAGGACCCAAAAAAGCTTGTTTCATCATTTTTTGTCTTTTAACTGATTTTTTTTTTGAAATTTCTCTCTTTTTTTAACTTTGTTTACGATTTCATCTTTTCCTTGCTTATGAATTTAATTATTAATATAAGCGTAACATATTTTATCATCATTTATTTTTATCTTTTCGCAGCTTCTAAATTTATAATTTTGTATTGTTTTCCTTTGTGAAGTTCATTTTTTATTCTTTATATTTAAATGTTTTGTATATTCTTTTTTTAAACTCCTTCTAGGGTAGTCGCCGTGACGTGGCGAAGGGGCTTGAGTTGCATTCTTTACTTTTTGCAATAACTAAGACTATCCATTTCTTTACGGGTTCTTTTTAAATTAGAATTCTTTTTATTGTATTTTACACTCTAATTGCTTTTTTTTAATTTACTTTAGTTGCTTTTTTGTTTGTTTGTGATACTTTTGTGATTCTTATAAATAAAATTATTTAAGTTTTAATAAAAGGTTTCAGATTTTTACTGTCATAAAAAATTTTCTATCCAAACCCAAAAAAAATATTTTTTGGCTATTTCAAAATTAAAATGTCAAATTGATTAATCACCCGTGCATGCAAACTTTTGTTTTTTTTTGTTGGTTAAAAAAAAGTCGTAAAAATATGTCTTTTTTGAATAGAAAATTCAAAAGTCCAAATGCAAAACTAAAAAAAATGTTCGCAACACGCCTAAAAAAAATAAAAAAAATAATTCTTCCTTTTTTTTATCTCTGAAGAATGGCTGTCGCAAATCGCGATCACACGAAATACGTATGCTTGTATAACCAAAAAATTTTTTGTTACAACTAAAAAATCAAAAGAAATATTAGTTTTTTTCCCTTTTCTTATCTAAGAAAAAAGGCAGTCGCGATCACAAGACGAATGATGAAATGTTGAAAAAACGCTAATATTTTTTAAATGTATCAAATAAAAACATCCAATATTAAAGGTTTTTTCGATAAATTTTCTTTTTTCGCTTCAATTTTTGTTTTAAAAAATTCAGCAAAATCAGCGCGATTTCCAATAAATATAAAAAAATCTTTTTAAAATTTTGCGTGTTAGTATTTTTAATTTTATAATTTTTTATGGAATATTTTAGTTTTTGAAATGCCTCCAAAGCGAGTAACAACATCTGATGGATTTGCAATCCCATCTCTTCCTAAAAGAACACGAGCAGCAAGAAGTTCTCGCTCAAGTTCACGTGAATCGGTTGTTTCATTAAATTTCAGCGTGTCATCATCTCGATCTCAAAGGTAAGCACTTAAAAGATTATAAATAAAAAAACGCTATCCTTACTTTCGCATTTTTTTAGATCAAGAACCCCATCGGTTGATCCATATAGTAATCAAATGAGAGAAGTTCCTGAAGATAGCTTTGAATATGGATTTAATAATCGTGGTGCAGAAAATTCACATTTAATTGTATTAGAACCTACTCATCGTCACCTTGCTCGAGTATATGCATTTCATAATAATAAATATTGGAAATGTATGAGATGTCTCAAAATTTCTGCAAAGAAAACCACTCGAGCCGTGTTTGTTGATGGAAAGCTTCGAGTTCCTATCGCTTCTCAACATCGATGTGTGCCAGAAAAATTGGAGGATGTTCGAAAACTTCATAATAGTTTTGCAGAAAAATTTGGTAATTTATCTTTAACCAACGGGTAAGTGAAGATAATTGATTGGACTTTTAAATACCCCTAATTATATAAATGTGTTTTTAGGCAAGAATCCGATCAAGAAGATTCCGAAATGGAACCTGCGCCTCGGTAAGCTACACTTTTTTATATTCCATTATTTATCATTATTCCTTTTTTCATTTTCAGAAATAATAATATTAATATTATTTTTAATCATCCTTCAAGCGAATGGATTCGTAAAAAGTGTGATTTACTTGGTTTAAAATATTCTGTTTCTGCATATCAACTTTGGGCTCAATGTGATATAGATATCATCAAACCCACATCAGTTCCCGATGAAACTTTGGATGAACTAACAAATACTGATTATGGATGTATTTCTAAATTTCTTACTGGCGATGTAACTTCCGCCAATAAAGTTAGCAAAGCTATCAACAAATATTTTTTGGGCAACTTTAAATCATTGGGTTTGTTTCAAGTTTCACTTTTTTTATTAAAGGTATAAGCTTCTTTTTTAGGAAAATTTGGTGGCAAAAATTTCACAAAAATTAAATCCAACGATAAATTGATTCAGGAATTAGTTTTTTCTGATGAAATGAGCAAATTCCATTTTGAACTTCTTGCACGATGGTTTGATTGCCGCATCGGAATTTTTGAAGATAATGATTGGAAACGATTTGGAAATTGGTCAGTTTCGAATAAAGAAACTATTACTATGCTCATGGAAAAAGATGGCGAAGAATATAAAATTATTTTGACCCTTAAATAATTGAATACTCTGATTCATTTTCTTTGATTTTTACTTTTTTGAGCTTTAAAAATAGAATAAATATTTGAACCAAAATAAATTTATATATTAATATTATTTATCGAATTGCACTTATGCCTTCAAGAAAAAAACTTTTTTTCAAAAATAATATAACAAAAAGTTCTTCAACGATTTCTTAAATTGGAAGCATTAATAATAGTCTAAATATTTTTATAAATAACAAGTTCTTAGAAAGCGAAAAAAATGTTTAAAAGTATTAATTTAAAAAATTAAAACGACTTTATATGTGGGCGAAAAAGGGAATTTAAAGCACATATTTAAATAATTTTGATCATGACAATGTTTTTATAAATTTTGTAATATTTGTACATAAAGCATGCAATTTAAGGGTGGATAGTGTTTTTTTACCTTAATGCGGTATTTTCTTTTTATTTGAATTTGTTTTGTAAAGTTGGAAAATAAAAGAACTTAACATTTCTATAATAAATAAAATCTCGCTCAACATTCTTCCATTTTCTTCTGCAACCAAAGGTTTTGAAGCAGGTGAAAATCGGTGCGGGGAAGAACACAGTCAGCAACATTTATTTTAGGCATATTTTTTAAATTCCTTATTCTTTACTTTAAAAAAAACAACGTTATCATGCTTGATTTATTTAGCATAATAAAATATTGGTTTACACTTATTTTATGTCCATATAGCTTTTGCTGCAATCTTACATTATTCTTTTTAATAAAATATAAATCTCCAAAAAATATGGAAAATTATAAAAAGATTTTATTTCTTGGTTGTGTCGCAGATTTATGTCATTCCATTTGGTATTTCTTTTTTGAACCTGTAAGATTATTATAATACTATTTTTTTGTCTACAAAATAAAATAAAATTATAAATGTGGGTTTAGGACATTACCGTAATTAATGGAGTATTTTTCATTTTCACTCGAGCAATTTTGGGATATGTATCCTCCACTTTATCCGTTTGGACTTATAACGTTTCATTATTTTTTGTTTATTTTTCTTTTGTTAATCCTGTAATTCAATTTATTTATCGTTATTTACTTGTTTGCCGGTAAGTTTTGATGACGAGTTTTATTTTTTGTTTGTTGTTGTTTAGAATAATTATTTATTGTTAGTATATAGGAATATTATTCTAAACAAATGGGCTTTTATCGGTCTCATATTTCTTGGTGCAGCTGTTGTAGCTTCATATCCAATGAATTTTGTTATTCATCTTATTTATCGTAATGTTACTGAAGAAGCTTACACGTATCTCCTTAATGGAACTGAATGGGATATGAACGGAAAAATACCTTCTTTTGGTGCTCTTCCATTAGTTTAATCATTTTTTAAATAAGAACATAAACCCAATCTAAAAAAAGTTATTTATTCTTTTCAGTGGGAATTTCCAAACGTATTTTATTTGGTTTTATGTATCACAGTTATCACATATAGTATTATAATATTTTGTGGAATAGCAGTTTATTTAGAAGTCAAAAGACAAGCTTCACAAGTTAGTCAAGATGTCAATAAATATCAAAAACAGGTTTCAATTGTTATGACGGTGGAAGTAAGTTTTGTTGTTGTTTTTACAATATTTAAAAAAAAGTAGTACCAAAAAAAAACTTTATTGAATGTTTTTTTTATAGGCAACGATTCCAGTGATAACTATTGTATTACCCATATTTCTTGATTTATCTATAGTATTATTTAATGCCCATATTCCATGGGAAGGTAAAGTGGTGCCTCTTTTAACATCATTATCACCTGCAATAAATCCCATGGTTAAAATGATGGTCATTTCACCATATCGAAAATATATATTTCAATTAATAAATCCAAAGCGTTTTTTTCCTTTATTAAACAGCAATGCATCCGCATCAGTTCAAATTTTATAGAAGTGAAATAAATCTCTGGTAAAAAAAATTCTATGCTCATAAAATCTTTTTTTTTTTTGCGTTTACATATTTTTTTTATTACTTATTTTAATTTTACTTCCGAGGGTGATGCTTCTCAATATTATTTGGTAATCATTAGAAATCCCTTGAAATGGTATCAAAAAGGACTATAAATAATGACATATTGAAAAAAGTGTTTTGATATTCCATTTTAACAAGACCATTGAGTGTATAGAAAATAATTGCCATATTAGAAATTTGTAAAACACATTTACCCTTTTTTCTCTCTCTGTAATTAAAAAACAAATAACTGACAATAAATACATAAACGATTTCTTTAATTTAGAGGTACTTGTAATAATTAGAAAACTTTATTATAAAATTCAAAAAATAAGCGCAAAAAAATGAGATAAAAAAATGCGTTAAATAAAATGAATCATGGATCATTAAAATAATTAACAAGGCAATATGGCTTTTGATCAGATGGTTGATCATATGGTTGCCATCGCCTTTCAAGGTAGCTTTTAATTCCATTAGAAATTTCATATCGGAAATCCATTGGAACTCCATCTTGAAAATTGATTACAAAAAATGATTTAGGTGCAGCTTGCTTCTAAAATATGTTTATCAATGAATTTTTATTCCTCCGTTTTAGAAACAAAAAATCTTACTTTTAAAAAGTAACAATAACTTTCAACAGTTAATCTTTCATTAAAGCTACCAAATTTACATTCAATAATTTTAACATTTCTTTTTAAATCTCCAATTCGTCGCATAGTTTTTTTACTGTTAATTGGGCAAAAAGTAAAGCTGAAAAAAAAGCAAGTAATTTTTTTTAACTATGTCAAAAAATTTAAAACTTACTGAATTACTGAAGCATTGGGGAGTTTTTCAACAATTTTTTCTAATGGAACCAAATTACTGCCATTTGGTTTCCAAACAATCCATACATTAATCATTTTTATTTTTTCAACTTTTCCAGAGGAAATCAAAAAATTATATTTTTTCCAAGTTAAATCTTGATCTGTAATTTCCATGAAACGTGCTTCACATTTATTTAATTTTTGGATAATGTTTGAAAGCATCAAAGTATTTTCATGATTAAAAACTAAATGATTGGTAATATGCAAATTTGTTAGGGCAGGATTTTCTGCTTCACACAATTTTAAGTGGAATGATTGTTTATGAATAACAGAATTTATGACATTTATGCTAATTTTGAGTTGATGGCAGAATGGAATTTTCTGTCGAATAAAAAAATACTTGTAAGTTTCATATAATTTTTTACGAAGTTTCATGGATGCTTGGGAATAAAAATGCGCGATAATTGGTCCAGGAAATGAAAAATTTTGAGGACGAAATGTATCAGGTTTTGGCGGGATTTGAATTTCTTGGATATTTGTAAATCCAGCATCAAATAAATATGATTGCAAATTAGGCAAATTATCAAACCCAAAAATTAATTTTGCATGTTCCAATTCCACTGAATATTTATATTTCATATCAAAATCATCAATAAATAATTTGATGTATCGCTCCATTATTTGCAACATAATCTAAAAAAACTTTTTTAAAGATTTAGAAAAAAAGTTGCAAAACAAAATTTTTACCTTAAAATTTTTATCTCGCATAATTTTAATATATGTTTTCCAAAAATCAACAAAATCGTAACTTCTTGCTAATCGACATTCAATGGTTTGAATAGCAAATTTATCACCCATGAGCTCGAATAATTTTTCTATATATTCTTTAACCTCATAATTTTGTAAATCTTCAATTGTTTTCTTATTTGCTAAAGCTTTTTCATATTTTTTACGGAGTTCATCAGACAAAGGCCAATCTGAAAAAGATAAATTAGTTTTTTCTCAAAAAAAAATCTTTTTTTTACTCAAAATAAAAATTACCCGAATATTCATCATAAAGTTTATAAATTTCTTCCAAAGTTTTATGTGGAAATGTTAAAGCATATTCAATATATTTTGTTGCAAGTGCTTTCTTTTGATTTGAATTTCCATCCAGAAAATCATTATTAAATGTACTAAAATGCGGCCAAAAATATGAATATTGAAATGGAAGAAATTTATTGAAATTTGTAAATGGTGCAAATTTTTTAGTTTCCGCTGTTCTTGCCAAACATTTGTAAAAATCAGTGGAATAAAAATGAGAAAAACCCCGGTGAAGAATGTCAGGATAACATTTTTCAAAAATATCATTTTTATATGCTTCTTCAACTCTAAAATTTCAAAATTTGCATTATTTCAAAGTTTAGAGTTTGAAACAAAACTCACTCATATCTCCATTCCCATAATTCTGGTGGAACAGTAAAATCTTTGGCAAAGATATCAAAAATTTTCTTTTTTGCTTGAAAATCATTGGATGCATTTATCGCAACTTGAACAATATTTAAAACTTTTTTATATCCTTCATCAAAAGCCCAAAACTCTTTAATTTGATCGGTACTAAATGAAGAAGCCATGGTTCACCATAAAGAAAAACCTATTTGAATACCTAAAAAATATTGGTATTTAAAAAGCATTTAATAAAAAATTTAACGAAAAAAAGAAGTTGTAAATAGTCAGAAAGAAACTAACAACTTTAGCGGCGAAAAAAAAATAGAAGGGGCTAGAAAACTGCCGCCAAAAAGATCCGTTTTTATGGGCAAATAAAAAATTATAAAGAAGGAGACGCACAAAGATGACCTTTTCATAAACAAAGATGGCTTTAAAAAAAGTGCGCTTAAAAGGCATATTTTTTGAATGATACGCAAAACATTCATCAAAAAAAAAAGTTAAGATGGAAAATAAAAAAGTGAAGAAAAAAATCGGTGAATATAAAAAACATTTATTTTTAGCAAAGTTATATTTTTTAAACACTTTTGCAACATTTATTGATTGGCGCGTTATTTCTCGATTTTTATTGCTTTATCAAGAAAAGACGCCAGCTACACCTTTCGGAAAATCATTTTTAATCTCTTTCTCTATATCTCTGCAGTTTATAGAATCTTTTTAAAGCAAAGAAAAAATAGTGTTTATAAGAGCTGAGCAACCAACCATTTTACCATCGAAAATCATTTCAATCAGTCATTTTTTTGTCTGCTGTGTGAGCTAGAACAAAAAATTCTTTTTTCATCGTTGTTTTTTTTTACTATGTACTTTTCGATTTTGTTGTAAAAAGCAAGAACAAAGTTTTGATGTAAAATTTTAAATGGTTTTGTTAATTAATTATTATAAAAAAGTTAAGACAGATTTTTACTCATTTTTTGTCAACAAATCTTAAAATTTATTTTTTCTACTTTGTAGTTTAAAAAACCATGGTTACGGAGGTTACTAATTTTTCATAAAAAAATTTTTCCGTAATTTTATAGTACAAAGCCAAACCATACTTCTTTCTTTCTTTTGCAAATTGTTTATTTCGACGCGTATATTTTAAATAATATCTAAAATGTAATGAATGATAAATTGTTTTTAAGAAATTCGTTTTTTGAAATATTTATTTATTTTTTAAATTTCAGGAGCATCAGGGTCGCAAATTTTGGCCATTCATGGTATTAATTTTGATAAAAAAAATTTTTGATCAAAGGTTCAGAAATTTTGGAGCCCTTTTTAGAGGATAGTTCTTTAAGCTGTGGTACCAAACTATCGCTTTTGACAATAAAAAAAGTTTTAAGTTTTGAATCTTTATCCTCGACTTCGGTGTCCTCAAACTTAAATATCTGTGAGCTTTTTTGTGTCATATGAAACGATGGATGACGATAACCCATATTATGCTGCAAATGTATTTGGTATTAAAAATAACCCAAATGAAAACTTTGATTTTCCAATGATTAATAAAAATGTATATTCAAATATGATTAAACCAAATATTTTATGGCTTTTGCCACATATTCGTCAAGACTGGCCCGTTTCCGAACCATTTACGCCTCAAACGGCTTCAAATTGGCATATGCCAAATCGATCAACTCCACTTTTACTTGAACATTTTGATGATCTTTCATATTTATGGAAAGATTTTAAAGAACGCAGTATTATTACGAATCGTGGAACTTTAAGAAGCTTAACAAATCCTTCAAAAAAATTTGGTGTTCAATTATCAGTTAAAAAACTTAATAATGAAAAAGAAGAAAAATTATATTATATTTTGAATAATTTGCCACAAACTTATTCTCCAACTAATATTGATCATGTTACTCCATTATTAGTCCAAAGTCCATCTGTAGAATACACAGATTATATATGCAAGGAACTGGAAATTAACGAATTCAGTACAAAAGTATATTATACTTCTGAAATCGATGCTTTCGATTCAGTCAATAAAGTTCCAATCGAAATTAAAGGTTTCAAAAATATCAAAAACTGTTATGAATTGTATCCTCAAATAGCATATTCCGCTGCAGTTCAATGTCATTTGGCTGGAGTCAATGATATTTTAGTTGCATTTTATTCAGAAAATAATATGGTTTTAAAGATGTTCACATTGGATGATTTAAAGAAGCGAGTCGCTATTGGTAGATTTGATTTTGACAAAGCCATTGCAAAAATTAATTTTATTCTTAATGAAATTTTTGATTATGCTGATACCTTTCGTGGATATTTATGCAACAAAACAGTCAACATCTCACAAGATAAAGTAAACGAACAACTTATTTTTCAAATTAATAAATAAGTTAATTACCATATTTCAAAATAATAAGAGAATTTTTTTATTGTTTCTAATCTTTAAAGAATTAATTTTTTTATGCCTTTTTATTTTGTGTTTATAAATAATAATCAAATGTTTTTATTAAATAACTTTTATTCCAGCAAAACTTAAGAAATTTGATAATAATTTTCAAGAAATAAACGATCATGGATTTTAAATATTTTGTGAATTGTTTTAGTTTGAGGATCAAAACCTTCACCAAAATGATTTTGAATATCCTTAAAAAATAGAGTTACAAAATTATAAAAAATAAAGTAAAATGGCCCTCACATTTTTTGAGTTGACACTTAAATAATTATATTTTCCAGAAAATAAAATTCTTCCTTTAACATTTAAAGATATTTGATCAAACATGATTGTTTGTTCCAAAGTTGTGATAAATTTTGCCATTTCTATCCAATTATTCCAAATACAAGAAAATTTAATGTTCAAGGAGCAAAGACTTGGGAAACATTTAGGAATAAAATTAATAAGGTATTGAATATCTTCGATACTTATAGCTCCTGACATATAATAATAATAACGGATGTTATAATATTTGCAGTCAATATCAAGAATTTTGATGGACGGAAAAAAAAAACTAAAAAAAATTTAAATTAAAAAAAAGCAGAAAGAATAATTTTGTGGCAAACTTTTTCAAATCTCTCGCTAAAAACGTTTCATATTTCACAAGGCTAATATGTAATTTGACACATGAATTTGGAATAAAAGTCAATCCCTGAAATGTTCGAACTTCAAATACATGAGTTATAAAAGCAATTAATGCTTTAAAATCCTTACATCAATTTTTTCAACATCTATAAAACGAAGAAATTTGAAATGACTATGTTTCAAAAGTGGACCATAAATTTTTGAAAAATTTGTAAAAAAGGTTACTTTCTTAATATCTGAAATAAAATATACTTTTTGGAAATAGCTTTTTTTAAACTTCCAATTCTAAAAATTGAGCTTTCTCTTTGGAAAACAATAATAATAAAGACAAAAAAAAGATTTACCTTTTTGAAAAAGACGTACAAAAACATTAATTTTCGAAGCAGAATGAAAAGCACTACGAATTTCTAAATTTTCTATTCTTGCTACATCAACCAAAATCGAGAAAATAAGTTTAAATAAAGGATAATCATACGAAATTATATATTCGTTAGGTTTACCACACTAAAATACATATAAAAAATAATTTTCCAATTTCAGAAAAAAAATATGCCGAAAGCTTACAGAATCGATAAAAGCTACATCTAACTCAGAAAAAGTATTCCAAACTTTAATAACTGTTGCACGGGAGAAAAAATTTAATGCAATTTTAAATGTTTCTCTTCCAGCTAACATAAATTTAATTGTTGGATAAAGAGAATATTTTCCACCTGGAAAATTATTCAATTTTTTGTCTAATTTTTTTTCAAAAACTTTTGCAAAAATTTCGTGAACGATATGCGAATTAAGAATAGGGCCTTTTGGAGCCTAAAAAAACAAGAAACATGAAAATCAATAAGGCGAAATTTAAAGGTGGACAAACTTTTGTTGTTTGAATATTCTTGATAATCAATAAAGAATCACGATTTTCATTATTTGAGCCAAAATCGTTTCCATTAAATCCATGTTGATGGCTAGTTATCATTCTTGCTAAAGTACAAAATTTTTGTTGTAAAATTAAAAACGAAAAATTGTTTTAAAATTTATTATCCACAAAAAAATGTTAAGCGCGAAAAAAACTTTCAAAAAAAAGTTGAAAAAAAATTGTGGTGGTTGCAGTTCCAAAACCCAATCAAAAAAATAGATATCCGATTATGCATCCAATAAAAAGCTCACCACAGATTGGATGCCAAACCTTTATTGGTTTAGAACAATACCTTAAAGATATTTTTTAAATAACTAACTCTCTGCCAAAGTGAATAACAAAAAAAAGGTCGAACGTGGCAAGCATGGATATTATTTGATATTGATTATTTTTTTGGATTTGCATTTTTTCTCTCGACATTTTAGCGCCAAATTTTATTTTTGATTTTGTGTCAATAATTATTCTTTATTTTCTTTTTTTACTATGGGCAGCTACTTGGAAGTATTACCTGAAGTGGCTGAAGAAAAAGATTTAATTCCATCAATTTCACCCATAATAAAAAATGAAATAAGTGATGAACTTTCTGAAAATTTTGAATCTCTAAATTTGTTAGAAAGTTCTCTTTCGCTTTCAACTCCAACGACAAACGAGCCAATATTTTTTGGTTTAAATAAAAATTACAACAAAGATGACCCAAATTTTTTGATTGACAAAAATAAATGTATTAATATTTTGAGAAATGATATTTTTGATGGAATGACTTTGGAATTAAAAAATACAGAAATACTTAAATATAAATATTCATCCCTTCCAGTTTTATATACTTGGTTTGATGTTTTACATAAAATTACATATGGAATGGAAGATGGTTCGATTATAATGAATCGAAATACTTTACTCACTTTGGCATTGGATTTTAATTCTGGATTTAAAATATTTCCAATTAAAAAAATTATTAATGGAAAAGAAAAAACTTTTATTGTTTTACACCCATCTTCAAATTCATGGAATTCCAGCGAGAATAGAACCCGATTTTCTAAGCTGGTTTCTGCTGCAAGCTTTGAAGAAAGTTTATTTAATGGAGATAATGAACATATTACTTTTAGCTGTATAAAAGTAAGTTTAAAATTGGTGAAAAATTATTATAAAATAAACCGCAGTTTATCACACAAAGAAGTTAGCGCGAACTTATTTTTTTTTATTTTTTTGCAGCTTCTTTAGATCCAAACTTTTTAAACCTTTTTTAATATAAAAAAAAGTTCGAGAAAAATAAAAAAGTTTAGATTTTTTAATGTAAAAATTGCGATAAAAAATTCTTAAATATTTTCAGTTTTTAGGAGTATACAAAAAAATTTGCATATTTTTCTTATTTTTGAATTCCCTGTTTTTTTAGAAAGTCTTTGAAAATACAAATATTTATTACACGAGTCAAATCGATCTCTTTGAAAATGGAGACCCTTTGGAAGCAAAATCATTAGAAATGAGAGAAAATCAAATTGAAGTTGGTAAAACTGCAGCTGTAAAAACTGTTACTCAATGTAAACTAGGAGGAGTTAAAAATGTGATTGTTGGATTTGTGAATAATCAAAATCAAGCCGTTGTCAAAAAATATACAGTCGCTGAATTAGATGGTGGAAAAACCAAAATTGAAGTTAGCAAAGCTCTCGCAAGAATGAAAATTGATCTTGCATTTATTCTCAAAGAATACAAAGAAAAATGGAATGGAAATTCAGTAAAAATTATTAAATGTCGATTGAAACCTGGATATTGTTATAAATTTGAAAAGGATGCTTAATATTTTATAATTTAAATTTTGTATTCGATTTTTAAAATTTATTTTTTAATTTTAATAAAAATCTGACAAATGAAAACGAAAAATCAATAGTGACTCACTCACATTCTTGGAATTATTTTTAACAATTACAAGACTGAAAAAATCCTCTTAGAAAAAATATATAAAAAATTTATTTGTGATAAGAAAAATTTTTCTTGCTTCCAAACATACATATTTTTTTGTTAGGAAAAAACCATTGATTAAAAAATTTCAGCAATGCTAAAAAAAGTTGTAAATGACCAAGCATAAATTTTTCTTTTGGACTTTAAAAGTTCAGCGTGTTTGGGTTCCCTTTTTTTCTTCTTCTTTTGATTGGGCAAATGCGCTCAGTTTTGTTATTCTTCTTTTCCTTTATGTTTTTGCGCGATTTCGTAATTCAGCGTTTTATTTTTTCAAACATTTTGTAAATGTTTATGTTTTTCTATTTTTATTTTACCGATTTTTGCTTCAAATTTTATAATATTGTTTTTTAGATAAGAAAAAAATGTATTCTGTAAATTATAACGATACTACGCTAACTTTTTTCAATCGATACACCAATCCTGGTTTAATTGGTAAAGGTGCTCAAGGACTTATTTTGTAAGAAAAAAAAATTATTGAATTTTTATTTACTGAAAAACAGAATGTGTATGTGTTTATTATAGGAGTGCATTCGATGAAAAAACTCAACAAAATGTTGCAATAAAAAAATTAACTCGACCTTTCGCACATCCTAAAGATGCCAAACGCACCTATCGAGAATTTGTAATTTTAAATCTCATCAATCATCAAAATGTAAGTTTTTTTAAACTTAAAATTACCCATTTTTTTCTATCTGGTGTACTTTACAAAAAATTTTATATGCGTCTTTTTTTTCTTTTTCAGATCATAAAATTATTAAATGCTTATACGCCACAAGAAAATGTCCAAGAATTTTTTGATGTTTATCTCGTTATGGAATTAATGATAGAAAATTTATCTAAAATTCGATTACAAAATTATGATCAAGAACATTTATCATTTTTAATGTATCAAATGCTTTGTGGAATTAATCATTTACACAAATCTGGTATTATTCATCGAGTTGGTTTTTAGTTTGGGAAAATAAAAGTAATTTTTCACTGGGGCTTCTTGTTTTAGGACTTAAAACCTGCGAACATTGGAATCACTCGAAATGGAGTATTAAAAATTCTTGATTTTGGTTTAGCTTGCCCAACTAAATCTCCTTCGTTAACTGATTATGTAACAACGAGATTTTATCGTGCACCCGAAGTTATTCTTGGATTAGGTTATGACGAAAGTGGTATAAACTTATTTAATTAAAAAATTCCAAACTTTTATATAAAACAAGAAAACAATTTTAGTTGATATTTGGTCATTGGGATGCATATTTGCTGAATTAATTACTGGCACCGTACTTTTCCCAGGAAAAGATCACATAGATCAATGGACTAAAATTATTCGATTAATGGGAACACCAAATAAAGAATTTTTTGAAAAATTACCAAATTCAACAAGAAATTATATTCAGAGTTTACCTGAATATTCTCCACAGCCTTGGGAAGTATTAATTTCAGATTCTTTATTTCCACCATGGAAAAATGATGCAGAATTAACAGGTAAGTCCAAAAATTGAGGCTTCTTGGGTCTTAAAAAACATTTTTTTTCTCGCGAAAGTGTGGCAAAATAATTCCAAAAAAAAAGAGAAGCGGTTATGTAAATTTTTATTTTAGCCTCAAATGCTCGAGATTTAATATCAAAAATGCTTGTAATCAATCCAAATGAACGAATAACCGTCAGAGATGCCATAAATCATTCATATGTAAAAATTTGGTTTAAAACTAAAGAAGTTGATGGTCCAGCTTCCCCAACATATGATGGCTCCATTGATCAATTGGCCCTTGATGTCGATGGATGGAAACGTAAGTGCCACAAAAATAAATTATTTATTATTTTAGAAAAACAAATTTCAGAAGCAATTTTCAATCAAATTCAAAGTTATTCAGCAACAAAAAATTTATCATAATTTCCAGTTTTGAAAGCTTTATTGTTTTTCACATATGTTTTTTAAATATATTTTTATATATAAGTGTTTGAAGATTTTTTACCAAAATTTTGTTTTTAAATATTTCTTAGTGCAATAAAAATTTATCGAAAACCAAACTGATTAATTTGAGGCGAGTCAAAAACTTTGAACTATAGTTTCAAAAAAAAAAGATTGGAGTGAAAGATGCAATAAATTCATCTATCCCTTGTTTTATCAGGGTCATCAAAAAAAAAGAAACGCACTTTTTTAAATAACGAATTTATTTTTCTTTTAAGAAATCTGAAACGTCTCTTTAACCTTGGTAAGACAAAACTAATATGGAGTATATAATTTTAAAATATAGGCAAAATATTTTACAATTAATTTTTGACCCACCGAGCACTCACTTTTTTTAAATTAACTAAATTTGCAAAAAAAATGGTGACGAACCACTTGCTGCTTTTCGATCTCTTCAACAAAAAAAAGAAAAAGAGACCGTCTGGCGAAGCTGATGATTTTTTTTGTTTAAAGTTGCAAACAAATAAAAAAAGCAATACATATTTTATAAACATTTTTTTTTTGAAGCATTTCATTTCGTAGCAATTTGAATTGAAAAAGAGAAGAAATACCATTGAATTTGTTTTTTTGATGTTTGTTTGCCTAAGGAATCGTTTTTCTTTATTTTTGTGTATGTTTTTTAACTTAAAAATTATTTTTAGTGTCTGGCACTCTTCCAATTTGACCTTACTTATGCTTTTTCGTCTTTGCCTTTTTACCGCCCGCTTCAGTTGAGTAAAGTAAGTAAGCAAGCAAGTAAAAGCATAACCCTTTATTATTTGTCTTTTTTTTTTTCTTCCACAAAGTCGAGAGAAAGATAGTCTGGCAGCTGCAGTTGTTTCATTGACCAAGTCAACCAACACTGCCGCCACAAGCGCTACTGCTGACCCACAAGCGAGAATTAAAAAAAAAAGTTGGCATATTTTCCCCAAAAATTTTCATGCGAAGAAAAAAAGAGTAGGTTATTTTCTTTTTCTAGCTTAAAATCGAATTCGAACACGTTAAATAAAGAATAGAAGAACCAATTGTGACGCATTGAGACCAGCTTTGTGCCAGAGAAAAACCAACTCACTCAAAAAAAAGAAGAAAAAAGAAAGAGAGAAAAAAGTCCCCTCCCCAAAGGGAGAGGAGAGTTGAAAGCTGCTTTTGCCGTTTTAAAGAAAAAAAAAGGCAGCTAGCTAAACAAGCGCTATTCAATAGTTTAAAAGTCTGCATTTTTGGATTTTTCCTTTTTAAAATGGAAAAACACTTTTTGGATGAATTTTTTTTGGAACAAACGTTCGTCGTGCTACGATGAATTTTTAAAAAAAAGAAATATTATTTATCTCTTCATTTTTTTTTGTGCTTTTCAAACATAAATTTCTGAGTAAATATTTTTTCCAAATATATTACATTTTTTGTTTTACTATGAAGAAGTCCCTTTGGTTGCAAAAAAAACACTTTTCAAAAAAATATGTAAGCAATATAGCCTTTTAAAATTTTATTTTAATTTTAATTTTATTTTAATCATTTGTCAAATAAAAGAAAAAAGCATTTGAAGCTTTTCTCACTCTCGCCTCTCTTTCTCTTGCCTCTTTTTTTTCTCCTCAAAAGTTTAATAAATAAAGAAGAGAGCAGCAGCTTTTATTTCAAATGAATGATATTTTATTATTGCAATTGCAATGTTCTTATTTATTTATTTCATGGCCTAAAATTCGCTTCTTCTTTTTTTTTCTTTCGCTTTGTTATACTTTCGTCTTAACTTTTTGCTTCTTTTCTTTTTTTATTTGAATAAGAAGGAGGTGAAAAGCTATTTTTACGTAAAAAAAAACTTGACGTGATGAACTTTGTTGTTTTTTATAAAGTTTTGATCATCGCTTACTTTATTTGTATGTTTTTTTATTATTTGAAATTTTGACTATATTTTAATGGCAAAAATTTTGTGTTAAGATTACTTCCATTTTTGCTTTGAAGAAGCATAAACACCTAATTAATTTTTATTTTTCATTTCTTAACTTTATGTTATAAAATTCTTACTGATGGAAAAGATACCAATTTTTTTTATTCTCCAAAACAAGTTATTAGCTTCTCTTAGTCATGATTTTTTTTATTTTGCTTCTCTTGAAAAGCTTTATTGACACTTGTTTATTTTTTTTTTGTATTTTCTAACAAATATTTTTTTATTATTTTCTCGATTATGTGTGCATCGAATATTTTTGAACCTAACGCTTTTTTTTAAATTTTCATTTGCTTGTTTGAATATTTTTCGGGAACTGAAAAATAAATGTTAGTAACGATTTTTTTAGAAATTCATTTTGTTTTCTTCTTTTTTTACTTAAAACTCCTTCTTAAGCTATATTAATTACAATACTTATAATTTTTCGTGAAAGCTTTTTCTTTATCGATCCGAAGAAACTTTAACAAAAACAAATCTTACATTTTAGTCATTTTTAATTTTGTCGCAGTCAAAGAGATAGTAAGAAAATGCAGGGTGATAATGACACTGAATCCGCTGATGAACCACCTACAATAATTGCGCCAAAAAGTGGAGAAGGATCATCCTATCAACCTGGTGCAGAAGAAGAAGCCCCATGGATGTCCATGGGAGTTGTTCATAGATCTGAAGAAGGTTCAAGCCTTCGTCGTCGCCGGTTAAGCACTAATCGAGATTCCCTTATTCCTGAAGCTAATTGGGGTGATTTAGCACCCGGCGCACGTGTAATGTTTTTATTAAAAAATAAAAATGAAGTTCCATCTCTTTTTACTGAAATGTGTGAATTAACCCATAATGGAGCAGCGGAGGAATGGAAAGAAACAGCGCGGTGGGTTAAATTTGAAGAGGATGTTGAAGAAGGTGGAAATCGATGGTCAAAACCCCATGTTGCTACTCTTTCTCTTCATGCTTTATTTCAATTAAGGTAAACAATTTATGACATTGAAAAAATATTTGTCTCGAAACGAAAGATAGTAGCTTGTTTTTATGTTCATTTTTTCTTGGAGTTAAAAAAATAATTGTAAATGCCCTTGAGTTTGAATTAGTCTACATATGTACTTTATTTCTGATTTTTTAAACTCTACCAAAAATTTTGTACATAAAAAAGTTAATTATTCTTTTAAATTTTTAGAAGCTGCATTTTAAATGGATTGGTTCTCATTGATATTGATGCTCCAACCCTTCCAGATTTGACAGGTTAGTTTTATTCTCGAACTTGATTAAAAAAGCAAGGAATAGAGACTAACTAACTAAAACTTTAAACAAACAAATAATGTCTGAAAATGAAAGTGATCATTCGTGTTTTATTTTTCCTTCTCATTTTTTAAATTTTTTTATGCAACCTTTTTTCATTTAATCTTATTTTTAAGCTAAAAAAGGCAAAAATAAAAATAAAAATTTGCTTTAGATTCAATATTGGCGGAATTAAAAAAAAGTGATCAATTGGATGAGTCTGGACTTGATGGAGTTCGTCAAGTTTTGAGCCTTCGCCATGTCCATCAATATGAACAAGCTCGTCGAGATGGATCTTCTGCAAATGGTGGTTCGAATCAAGGCGGCTTTCTCAATGCTGTTCGATCCATCTCAGATATAGGTCGTTCATTTTCACATGGAAAAAATTTGCAAAAGCAAGCAAAGGATGCTGCTGGAGAAACAAATGAATCAGCTCAAACTTCACCAAATAAAAAAACTATGGGAGCAAAACTTGAACTTCCTAAAGTTGGTTCAATTCCAAAAGATATAACTCGAGAAGCATCAAACACAGATGTGAATAAAGGAAATTTGCATTTCCTTAAAAAATTACCTCCCGGTGTTGAAGCCACTTCAGTATTAGTTGGAGAAGTGGATTTTCTTTCTCATCACATTACAGTATTTGCTCGACTTAAAACCGCTCAAATTCTCGGAGATTTAACTGAAGTTCCAATTCCAACTAGATTTATTTTTATTTTATTGGGTCCACGAGGGCATGGAAGTCAATTTAAAGAAATGGGAAGAGCCATTTCAACATTAATGGCGGATGAAATATTTCATGATGTCGCATATAAAGCTGCAAATCGAAATGATTTATTAGATGGGATTGATGAATTTTTGGATCAAGTAACTGTATTGCCACCAGGTGAATGGGATCCTAATATTCGTATTGAACCACCTACTGTTATTCCATCGCAACAAAAACGAATTGAAACCGCGAAGGATTTATTGATGTTGGAAAAGGGTGGTGGAATGATTAAAAAGCCATTATTGGATTTAGATGAATCTGATGGACATGGAACTGATCCAGCTTTGAAAAAAACAGGAAAATTTTGTGGTGGACTTATTGCTGATATTAAACGAAAACTTCCTTGGTATAAATCAGATTTTACGGATGCTTTAAATATGCAATCAATTGCAACATTTTGTTTTATGTATTTTGCATTATTAGCACCAATTGTTACTTTTGGTGGACTTCTTGAAGAAGCCACCCATCAACGAATGGCAGCAATGGAAAATATATTTAGTGGAGCTATTTGTGGAACAATCTATCATTTATTAAGTGGGCAACCTTTAACTGTTATAGGTTCAACCGGACCTGTACTTGTGTTTGAAACAATTTTATTTGATATTTGTACTTCTCTTGATTTGGATTATCTTTCATTTCGAACTTGGGTATATTTATGGACTGCAATAATTTTGTTGATTATGGTTGTAACGGATGCTTCTGCATTAGTTTCATATATAACAAGATTTACTGAAGAATGTTTTGCAACTTTAATAGCTGTAATTTTTATTTATGAAGCTATTATGAAATGGGCTAAAATTAAAGAATCTCTTGAAGTTATTATTTATACACCTCCTGGAGAAGAAGTAGGCGATGGAAGTTGTATTTGTGCTTCATCTAATGCATCCATGATTGATATTCACAACATTGCTCATCGAAAGCATTTGGAATATCTTTTACCTTCTGGAAATGCTACATTTGATTATTCAAAGGTATGAAAAAAAATTTCCACTAAGAAATAAAAATAAAACAAAAAATATATATAAAATAATATAGCAAAATGATTTTGCAAAAAAAATTCTTTTTTTTTTTTGTTTTTTTGTAAAAATTAAATTGATAAGAGCCTCAAATTTTTTTCTTTTTTCTTTTTTTAAAATAGAAAATGTTAAAATTTTGACTATATTATTTATTTGTAAATTGAGTGAGACCAAGAAAATATAATTAATGTGCTAATTATATGTATATTTTTTAGATACCTCTTTCATATTGCAAACCTCTTCTTGGCCATTTAGAAGGTGATGCATGCTATATTATGTATGATAAATGGTATATGAGTTTTATCCTAATGATGGGAACTTTTTTCGTTGCATTCATCCTAAAGGTAAGCAACAATTCTGTCAGTTTTTTAAAGAAATTCATTAAAATTTTATTTTTAAGAAATGCCGAAATAGTTGCTATTTCCCATCTCGAGTTCGTCAATTTTTATCTGATTTTGCTGTTATGCTTGCAATTGGAATTATGACGGGTATTGATATTCTTGCAGGAATAAATACTCCTAAACTCAATGTTCCTTCAACTTTCCGTCCAACTTGGTCTGGACGTTCGTGGTTTATTCCTCCTTTCAATACCAATCCAATTTGGACCGCGCCATTGGCATTTTTTCCTGCGTTACTTGCATGCGTTTTAATTTTTATGGATCAACAAATTACCGCAGTCATAGTAAATCGAAAAGAAAATAAACTCAAAAAAGGATGTGGTTATCATCTCGATTTGTTTATCCTTTCATTTTTGATTATTGTTGTTGGATACCTTGGATTACCCGTTTATGTTGCAGCCACTGTATTATCCATTAATCACATAAATGCGCTGAAAGTTGAATCCGAATCCCGTGCGCCAGGAGAAGTTCCACAATTTATGGGTGTTCGAGAACGTAAACATTATTTAATTTATTTAAGGCTTAAATTATTAATGAAATTTTTTTAGAACGTGTCACTGGAGTTGTTACTTTTATTCTTATTGGATTATCAGTTTTCATGGCAAAAATATTAGGATATATTCCGATGCCAGTTTTGTATGGAGTTTTTTTATATATGGGCATCGCCGCACTTGGTGGAATTCAACTTTTTGATCGAATTCTTTTGCTATTAATGCCAATGAAATATCAACCTGATACAATTTATATTCGACATGTTCCTTTAAAAACCATTCATTTTTTTACGATTTGGCAATTATCATGCTTTATCGCTCTTTGGGTTATTAAATCCATTAAAAAGACTTCCATTTTGTTTCCAATTATGGTAGGCGGCTTTCTCTTGCATCATAAAAGTTGTTTGAAAAAAAGTCAAAAGTGTATTTATTTATTTATTCCAAAAATATTTGCATTTTTTTGTCAATTAAAAAATGATAGGTCACAGCGTAATCATGGCGGAGTACATGTGGACCAAAAAAGTTAGTACAGAACCATTTTTTTGTTTTTTTATGAAATTGAAATTCGTTTGTACGAAAAGATAGATAATAACCTAACTTAAAAACGCCCTTTGAACACTTTTCTCTTAAAGCCATTCCAGATTTTTAAATATGGCGTTAACTATCAAAAAATAATTAAAAAATCCAAAAATTGCACGTTGCGTTTGGCCATTTGTACTCCGCCTTTGATTGAAAATGATTGCGCTGTGATGTTTTAAAAAAAAATACGTAAAAATTTTTTCAATTCGAAACAAATTTACTTACAATTTTCTATTTCGCTAAAAATCACGATAAATTTTTTTTACATTTTCCTGATTTTTAGCTTGTTGTTATGGTTGCAGTAAGAAAATTAATGGAAAAATTCTTTACGGAACGAGATCTCAAATATCTTGATGATAAAATGCCTGATTTTCATTTACGTAAAAAAGAAGATTTACGTCGAAAATCTCGTTCAGCTAATGTACCTGTAAGTTGCTCGTTTAAGCTGCTTTAAAAAAAAATGGCAGCAAAAACATACCTTTTTTTTAAATTAAATTTTATAGGAGGAAATTGAAATTGAACTTGATGAAAATCAAGGAACTATTCATGCGGTTAAAACTGAAGCACATTTGCATATTCCTATGTCATCAGGAAATGTAATAAAAATTCCATTATCTTCTATTCAAAAACCTTCACATAATATTAATATTTCGAAAGAAGTTAATTCTTCTGGAATGTGGAGGCATATTACATCCGAATCAAAAAGCTCTTTACAAAAAATGGGCGGTGATGGTCCTTCTTCTTCTGATCGGTAAATTTGCATTAATTATAAAAGACTTTTCAAAAAATCACAAAAATTTGATGGATTTTATTCCTCAAAAATTAAAAGAAAATTAGTAATTTTTGTAAATTTTTTTTGATACTTTAAAATTTCATAGTTTATTTAAAAATAATTTAAATTTTTTAGCGACGTCAATTCCCCTCATTTGGCTACCCCTGAAGAAGGTGAAGATGATGATGACGAAGCGATTACAATAAACATTGTTAAATCATCTCCAGACCGACAAGAAAATGAAAATCAACCTTTACTCAATAAACGTGGACCAAAATAGTTGTAAAAATCATAATTTTCTTTTAATTTATATAGATGAAAACAAAAATCTAGTCTCTATTCATTATTCTTTCATTTCTATTTTAATTGTGATCCGGGTATTTTGCGGCGAAAGCCTTTGAGTCAAAAAAAAAAATTTACCATCGCCCTAATAATAAAGTTACGTAATGTCTTTTTTTTTATTGTTGCCATTTCTCACTACATTCTTTATCGTCCACCAAAAATCGAGTTTATTTTTAAGTTTGCTAATTTCTTCACTTTTTGATTATTTTTATATCGTTTTTTTTATCTAAATGTTAATAAATCCCAGTAATTAAATAAATAAACAATGGAGGAAAGTTTTTTTTACTGATGATTATAAAAATTGTAAAATTCCGTTTGAGTTAAAAAGTATAAAACTTAATATGAGAATGGATTTGGAATAATGGATTTAGAATCATTTTTATACTAATTATTTAGTGATTTTAGCAACAAAACGATGTTTATCTTGTTTTGCAACTTTTCCCCAGGCTATGACCTAAACAAAAAAAAAGACAAAGACCTGGCAAAAAATATTTACAACAATCAACAAAATGAGTCAACAACAAAAAATTACACATTTATTATTTGAGACTGAAAAATAAATCTCGTACCAAATATTTTCCGATAAAAAGCTTGTCATTTTTCTTTTTCTTCTATTTTTCATATTTAAATTTACTTCGAGACTTAATAACTTTTCCCAATGTTTTAAAAATGAAAAATGTTTATTTTTTAGTTATAATTTTTGCCAATTTTAACCATGAAATTACCATTGGCTTCAAATGAAAACACAATAGTCGAAAGACACTTAGCTCCTGTATTTGGGATAAGAAATAATCCAAATGATTGGGTTGCTGCTGCAACAGATGATATTCCATTAATAAATCGTTATTTATATTCCAATATTCTTAAATCGACTATTCAAGAAATAATGCCAAATCTTCGAAATGGAACCGCTATGTATATTCCATTTAAATCTGCACCAATTACAAATTGGCATAATCCTGATTTGTCTCTTCCACTTTTACTTGAACACAAAAATGATTTATCACATTTATGGAAGAATTTCAAAGAACGAAGTATTATTACAAATCGACGAACTTTGAGAAGTTTTATTAAATCTTCTCCTAAAACTTTTGCTTTACAATTATCAGTGAAAAAATTGATTGTTGATGGTCAAGAAAAAATCTTTTATATTTTAAATTTCGCTCCGAGACAATATAGTGCACCAAATGATTGGGTTTCTCCAATAATTGTTGATAAATTAAATTCTGTCGAATATACAGATTATATTTGTAAGGAATTGACTTTTAAAAAAACTGGTGCAAAAGTATATTATTCATGCGAAATTGACGCTTTCGATCCAATTAACAAAGTTCCAATCGAAATTAAAAGTTTTCATAAACCAAATAAAACTTTTGAAATGAATCCTCAAAGAGCATATTCCGCGGCACTTCAATGCCATTTAGCTGGAATCAAAGATATTTTAGTTGCATTTCATTCAAAAGAAGAAAATTTAATGCAACTCAAATATTTTACTTTGGATGATTTAAAGAAGCGAGCAAATAATATTGGTTATAATTTTGATAAAACTATTGCTGAAATTAATTATTCTTTATTTAATATTTTTGAATATGCTGATGCTGGATGTGAAAGTTTATGTGGAAAAATAATTGATATCACAAAAGAAGAATTCTCAAAAAAATTAATTTTCAAAATTCGTGAATAATTGTTTTGTTTATTTTTTTTGCTGATAATTTCTAAGAAAAAAATTGTTTGTGAGCTGCTTTGTTTATATTGTAAATTTAAGGTGTTTTGATTTTTTTCCTTATAAAATTTCTGTGAATTAATAAAACTTTGAATTGATCAAATTTATGAATATTTCCCAAAAAGTCTTTTTCTTTTTCGTAGTATAGTAGGTGGCCGTCCGTCCGTCCGTGTGCCCATGAAGAAATTTTTGCTATTTTATTGTATCAAATTTTTTACGAGGCTGTGGCGCAGTTGTTAACAATGAGTGCGAATTTTTAATTGAGGCAACAATAATTGTTTTTCTTTTTCATTAATTTTCTCATCAAATGAAATTATATGCAAACGCTTCATTCAATCCGCATTTTATTTTCATATTTTGGTCATATGTACTTTGATTTTATATTTATTCATATTTTATCAAAATATGTCTCTTCCTAAAGTATTCGATACTTATGCAAACCAAAACTTTTCTATTCCATCACCAATTATTCATTATTTAACTCTAAAATCGCCATTAGTTTTAAAGAAATTATTAAAAACATGCAAATATTTTTTTGCGAAATATAAAACTTTTTCTTGTGAAACATTATGTTACGATGAGGATTATTTGGTTATTACAACATATGATAAAGTAGAGCGATTGTTTGTTACAAAAGCATTTTTACGCACAGCTTGCTTCAATTTATTGACCAATCTTTTCTGCTCGTATCAAAGAAAAAAGCTTTTCATAAAATTTTCGGACCTTCATATCCAATCTGCCCTTAAATTTACCTTATGGGAGATCACATTTACTTATAAAGAATATTCAATTGTAACTTCATCAAAAAATGTGGAAGAAATAGAATTTGTAAACGTTGCTATTTTTGACTCAAATGACAATTTGGTTCCAATTGAAGATATATTAAAAAGAGTTCCAAATGTTATTAAATTTTGCATGTAACTATATTTTCAGGCTAAAATACGTTTTTAGTTTACATTCTTTCTATTTTTTCAGGTGTAGTGATTCAAATTTTCGCCCACTTTTTTGGTCTAAAACCTTTTTATCCGGTAACATATACAACTCAATCAGCTCAAAAAATGTGCAATTTTCTTCGAAGCAAAAATAAAGAATTTTATATTACTCAAATTCCTGAAAGTTTTAATATTCCATCTTTTTGCCAATTTATTGAGGTAATATTTTTTTATTACAGTTTGAAAAAAATTAGCTTTAAAAATATTAAATAATTTTCTTTCAGAAGTTTGCAAAAAATGGAGCGTCATTTCGCTTGAGGTTCGAGAAATCTGTAAGTAATGAATATAAAAAATTGTTTCAAGAAGCTGTTGATATAGCACTGGATAAATGGAAACCATTATATTCTAAACCATGTTTTGGTATTATTCCATCTTATCCCGATTGAATAATATAGTCTAAATATCCAGATTTTTACGTTTTTTATATGATGAATTTGTGATATTTATTTGCATGTAAACCTTTTTGAAAAAAAATCATTTTTAAATCTCTTGTTTTGCAAAAAAAAATAAATAAAATTTTGAATAACTTGCGTTGTTGCTTTTTTATTTTATTAAAAAGCTTTGCTCTTTTCTTTATCGTTTCCTTGGAAACATTTCGCTACTTTTAACTTTTTGTTGAAATTATGGAAACTTATAATAACTCTGCTAAAAAAAATGTTTTTTAGTGTCCGAAATAGCCAAAATGATTTTGTTTATTCAAAGGTAAATTTAAATTGGTATTCCAAAAGTTTAAAGCCCAACATTCAATCGATGTTGCCCCAATTACGCGGAGGTTATCCATCATATATTCCATTTGAGCCAGCTTCCAAAACTAATCCGTATATGCCAAACCTTTCCACTCCACTTTTAAATGAACACTTTGATGATTTCTCAGATTTATGGAAAGATTTTGAAGAAATAAGTATTATTACTAATCGTCGAACTTTACGAAGTTTAACTGAATATAATAAAAGTATTGATTTTACTTTAGCATGGGTAACAAAAAAGATTGATGAAAATGAACGAATATTTTTTATTTTAAATGTTGACTCACGTAAATATGACAATGAAGTTATTGATCATGTTGCTCCATTATTAACTCAAAACATTGCTGCTATTGAATATACCGATTATTATTTAAAAAAATTAACCTTGAATGAAAATAGTGAAAATTGCTTCAATGTTTATTTTACGAGCGAAATTGATGCTTCAGTTAATGGAATTCCAATTGAAATTAAAGGATTTAATAAAAGAAATGGTCCATACAAAATGTTGCCAAGTTCTGCATATTCTATTGCAATCCAATGTCATTTAGCTAATGTAAATGAATTATTAGAAGGAATTTATTCAACGGATATAAATATTCCCAACAAAAGCATGCTTTTAAAAATTTATACCGTAGATAAATTAAAACAAATTTCGAAATCTGGGGGCTTTGATATTGAAGGAGCAATTAATCGAATGAATAATCATCTTTGTAATATTTTTAAAAAAGCTAAAACCATTCAAAATAGTGAACTAAGTAAAACGAGACGAGGATTTGGAAACTGTTTCGAATATAATATTAATTATGGGAATAAGCAACACCGAAATTCTCGTTCTCAAAGTCTTGATTGCAAATCAACAACTTATTCGAGATCAAGATCCAGAGTCTCAAAATCAGGACTAGAAAAAATTTATAGTTTAATTTTCTTAACTCTTTATTATAGAATAAATTGAGATTGCAATGGATAGACAACGACTCAAAAAATAATTTAAGCTTTTTGTAATTATTTTGTAATATTGTATGTAGCTTTTAATTAAATTTTTTTTTTAAATATTTTGCTTTTTTCATTAAGTTTTTTTGTTATCTCGCATTCTCGTCTTTCATGATTTATGTATTTCACTTTTGGGCGAATAAACATGCTTAGCAAACAATTACACCTATTTACAATCAGTTAACCATGGGAAAAGTTGCAATATTGTGTTTATAAAAAGGTGAAATAAAAGTTCTAGCTTGATGGTGGCCTACAAAATATTTTTTTTTAATAACCTCTTTTATTTCGTTGGAAAATGTCATGTAAAAACTATTAAAAATGTTAAACAAACAAAAGCACCTAGTAAGTATATAACGTGTTAAAAAATTGAAAAAAATTGTTGCTTTTCAAAGTTGTAAAATACCGTTTGAGGAGGATTCAAATACAAAATCATTTCTTTTTTGATAAAATATTTTTTCAAGATTGGTTGAAAAAAGACACTCATGGAATTATTCGAAAAAAAGTTTTTTAGTGTTAGAAATGATGAAAGTGATGCTTCTTTAATTAAATGGGACTCTCGATCAAATATAGTAAAACCCGAAATCGAAGCACTTATTCCGCGTCTTCTTCGAGGTGGCATAGTTCCTATACTAGCAATGCACCAAAATGTTCCGCCGATGTCACCTAACGCACCCATGAACCAACTACATATATTTCCAAATGTTTCTAATAATACTTCTGCACCTGATATTCCGAATCACTGGGTGCCACTTTTGTATGAGCATCGAGAGCATTTAACAAATTTATGGAAAGATTTCAAAACTGGCAGTATTATTACAAATCGAAAAACTTTGCGTAGTTTAACAGAGAATCATAAAAAATGGACAATAACCTTAAAAGTTATTGAAAATGAAAGTCAGTTATTTTATTTTTTAAATTCAGTAGAAGACAATTACCATATTCATAATATTGATCGCTTGTCTCCTATTATCGTTCAAAATTATTCAAATGTCAAGTATACCGATTACTGCTATAAGAAAAAAACTATTAATGGCGTTGATATTCATTACACTTGCGAAATTGATGCTTTTACTAATGACCAGCCAATCGAAATAAAAGCATTTAAAGACAAAGGAAAATATAATGTGTTTCCAAAAATTGCATACGTTACAGCCATACAATGTTATTTTGCTGATATTCAAGAAATTCTTGTTGGATTTCATAATCAGAATCTTGGTGTAGTTAAGTTAAAACTTTTTTCGAGGGAGAGTTTAGAAGATTGTGCAAAGATGAAAGGTCATGATTGCAAAGTTGCTATTTCTCAAATGGAAACACATTTAACTGAAATCACAAATTATATGCGCAACACGAATTTACTTGGAAAAACACTAAATATAACAAAGAATGTAAATGGCCCCCAAGAAACCCTTTCATTTGAAATCTTGCAATAAACATTCATTTTTACTTTTTTATTTCGTTCCCTAAAAAATTTTATATTTTATTTTTGTATGTATAAAACTATTAAATAAACAAATACACTGAGTTTACAATCGCTTTTAATTGGAAAGAATACTTGTAAAATTGAAACATAAAAATTCATGTTTGAAGATGGTCTAGAAAATAGCTTTAAAAAGTCAGATTTTTTAATTTATCGAAAAATGATTTTTGGAGTTAAAAATCTTTTCTGATAGATATCGAGTTGTTATCAACAATGACTAACATGGATGTCAAAGTGTCTATCTATCATCTTCATGTTCACGTTCTTGGCGGGCTTCAACTCAGCATCCCCTTAGGCTAATAAAACTTTAGTGAAGAATATTTTTTAGTTTTTTTTTATAAATTTTTTATTTTATGTAAAAAAAATAAGCTAATTTCTTTTATCCATTTTATTTGCCGAAATTAAATTAATAAAGTTTAAAAATAAAGCAAAATCGAAGTATCTTTTTTCTGCTTTGAGTTGCAAAGGGTCTATGCCACAAAAAAAATTGATGGGTTTTTTCCGCAGTTTTTCTTCCATGACCTAGGTTTGGTTTTTTTTATTTTGGAAACATTCCAATGCAATTTGTTCTTCGGACAGACAAACAGCAGCAATCAACTTTTTTCTTTTCGTAAAAATTAAAGCAAAATAATTGATTTTTCTTTCGAGTTAGTTTTCTTATCCACTGCTATTATAATTCACAAAACTATATATATTTTTTATTGTCTTTAATATGTTTCTTACAAATGCTTTTGATAATGTTGAAAATCAATATTTTTCAATTCCATCAACAATAATTTACTATATTATCCGAACGTCGCCGCCAACGGCTTTAAAGAAATTATTGAAAACGTGCAAGTTTTTTTTTTGCAAAATATAAAAATTTTGCAATTAAAAATTTAAAAAAAAGACGAACTAAAGAACGAACTGGTTGGATAAAACCAACTTTTTTCAATTATTCTTTTTATCAATTTTGCACCAACCCGAAAAATAGAATAAACATAAAATTTCCAAAAATCCATGTTTATTTTATTCGAATATTAGCTCTTAGAGAAGTAACATTAAGTTTTAAAGGACGACTACACTTTCTGTTTTTTTCCAATTGTTTCAAACGAACCGCGGTTTTGTCCCCAAGTGGTAAAGTGCTTTGAACATCGAAAAACCGTAATGCTACCGTAATTTGGAAGTGAGAAATTACTGTAGCATTACGGTTTTTCGATGTTCAAAACGCTTTACCACTTGGGGACAGACGCGCGCGTCGTTTGAAACAATTTGAAAAATACAGAAAGTACAGTCGTCCTTTAAAGAATATTCAATTGTAACTTCTTTAAAAAGTGTCGAAGAAATTGAATTTAACAACGTTGCTATTTTGGATTCAACCAATAATTTGGTTCCCATTGAAGATGTCTTTGAAAGGGTTCCAAATGCTTATAAATTTGAATAGTTTGTTGTTTTTTTTGTGTTAATTTTTAATAGCGATGCCTAACCTGATTTTTAGTTATGCAAGTTATGATTCCATGTTTGGTCCAGCTTCATTGTTTCCCGTTAAATATACACCTGAATCAGCTCAAAAAATGCGTGATTTACCACGAATCATCAAACTTAAACAATTTTATATTACTCAAGTTCCTGAAAGTTTTAACATTTCAGCTTTTTGCAGATTTATTGAGGTAAGCGGCTTTCATTAATTCATTAAACTAAAAATAAAGGTTGGAAATTTTAGAACTTTGCAGCAAAAAATGCATTATTTTTTATAATGTTTGATGTATCTGCAAGCAATGAATTTCAATATGCTTTTCGAGAATGTGTTGATAAAACAATTAATATTTAGTTCCCTGCAGATGAAAAACCGTCATTAGAAATATTGCATTATCAACCCCTAAAACCATGATTTGAAATTAATTATTGCAAAAATATACTCAACCCGCCTTTTTTTAATTTAATTCTCTCTTTCTTTATTTACATTTCTTTTATTTTTTTGTGAGTAAAAAAAATCTTTTTGATTGATCGTTAATTTAACTAATATCTTCGCTCATACACGTGCATAAACAAAAAAAAATGAAGAAAAAAGCTATATTTCAATCAAGTCTCACTCAAATTCCTGCAATTTAGTATGTAAAACTGAAAACTTTTTGAAAACTTTACGCATACTTGTAACTTTTTTGAAACAAAATCTTCCTTAAATATGACTAAAATCAACTAAAAAGCGTAATATTTTTTATGTAAAAATCGTTCTAACTTTGATAGTTAAAGTAGGGATCAAAGTAAATTTCGAATGATTTGTGCGGTTTTACGCACTTTGTTATAACTATAATTTTTTCGTTGTCCATTGTAACAGACAGAGTACTCTTATGTACTTGACCTAGCAAAATTCAGTACCACTAAAATGAAGTAATCAATATGTTTTTTACAAAGAAAGGAAAGATTTTTTTCTATGCGCATATGTCGCCCGTACAATCTTTTTTGATCATTCACTCTTTTTTCCCTCTAAAAATATGCTGTTTTTTTTTTAAATTTTTTATTGGAATATTTTTTTCTTTTTGTTTTTAAAGATTTTTGACATTCTCTGAATGCATTTAAATTTTCGAAAAATGATCCAAGTTGATCCATTTCACGATTAACAGGATTTGATTTTGAAAGAGTTTAATTTGAAACACCCATTGATTTGTTGGAACTCGTAGAAGAAGCTTTCACTATAGCCCTTGACGATGGAAAACTCATTTGTATATACATTGCATAAAGACCCAAGGCATCGGTATAAGCGGCTTAAAACGTTAACTCTTGGCTTTTATGAGTCAATACAATTTGATCTTTTGGATCATCAGAAAATTAAAGTAGCTAGTGAACATTTTTCGTTATTTATTTGTGATTGTGGAAGTATTTTTTTCGTCTTGAGGACAAAAGTATAAAACCTGTTGAGTCTCAAGAAGATATTTAAATTTATTAGCCCGAAAAAAGTCTAAAAAATAAAAAACAACAAGAAAAATAATTAACTTCAAATATCCATTTTTTACCATTGTAATCCTAGATGTGTAGCGGTGTGCACGTGAATATCATCCATCACAGTATTCAAAAATAATAATAAAAATTAAAAAGAAAAATTATAAAAATAAATTTGATGTATAATTTCTTTTTCATTACCGTTCTTGATGAAACAATTTCATATTCAATTACATATCCTTTTTTACTTGCATTTGTTTCTTGGTATGAAATTGAAACAAAATATCCTTCTTCAATTACCGTTTGAATTCTGACAGGTATATTTATACCAGGGATGCTAAAAAAATTAACATATTTTTTATAAGTGGTGTATTAATAATCTCAAAAAAAAAATAAAATCCATACACAACAACATCATCATCAGTGAAAGCTGTAATGGAAACATTAGATGAAATATCCATAAATTTTGCGGTTAATTTGCAAGTTGTGTTTGGGTGTAATTCAATTTTATTATTATCATCGCCATTCAGCATTTTGTAAGAATATATTATTCCTCGATCAGCTGTGTAATAATTTGCACCTACTAAATTAAATATTTTAATTATTTTAAAATAAAATTTTTATCTTACATAAATCTGAAAGAGATGCGGTAAAGTTTAAAGTTGAATTTGATGGAATAATAAATGAATTTTCAATGTTATAAAAGAATATTTTTTCCCATTTCGACGCGGTTTCAAAGCTAAAAATAAAAAAAAAATTATTTTTGGTTGTTTAACTTTTTTTTCCTCACTTGAACTCAAAAATCACGAAATTCGAATCAATTCCATGAACAAATTTAATATTTTCAATGGAATTAGTGGAAAAATTTGAATATTCCACTTTAAAATTATCTAAAATTGTTAAATAACATGGACCCGTTGTTGTTGTTGGTAAAGCATTAAAGGAAATTGGAGTATCCAATGGCGTAATCACATTATCAGATGATTCACAATTTTTCGAATGAACTAAAATTTAAAAAAGACGGTATCAGTTGTCATATTAAAAAAAAGTAAAAAAAAACATGAGAAAAAATAACCAACTTTCTTTTAAACGAAAAAATGCTTTAAAATTATCCGGTTGATTAATAAGTAAAGTAAGAGAACCCGAAATAGAAGAATAATATTTGAAATATTTTCTTTTTGAATGAAAAGGTAACATACTTAAACTAAAAAGTATTGTATTTACGCCTTTTAAGTAATTTTATTTAAAAAAAAATTATTTTAGTACATGCAAAAAACAAACTTGGATACTAAATTCATAGTTGTATTTGAATCATATAAAAAACAACTTTCTAAAGCATCATAATCTTTTATTTCTCTATCCGCCAATAAATGCATATCTAATGTGTAATTATATTCCACTGGGGAATTTATCGTAATAATTAATCCTATGTTCATTCCGCCCAAATGTAAGGTATATGCAAATTCTTCGATCGTCAAATTTATGATTATCGGAGTTATATCTGCAAATAAACAAAAATTTATTTCGTAAAATATTTAATAAAAATTTTATATAGAAAAAAGAGAAACATACGTTTAGCCATCAAAATTTCAAATTTTGCCAAAGGAATTGTATATATTCCAAATGTGGATGAATCAGATTCAAAATCTATTGTTATTACGTCAGAATGTTTAAAAATTATAGGATTAATGGATTTAGTTTTTGAATTAATTTCAAATAAAAGTTTTCCATTTTTTAATAATTTTACGGTATCATTTGAAAATTCTCGTAATCGAAGATGGGGAATTAAAGTCATGGAATAGTTGGAGCATCCATTTCCATATTTGATCTATAGGATTATTTTAAATTACATATGTCAAACAAATTTTATAAAGAGTCAAGCTTTTTAATAACATAAAAGTCAAATAAAATATCACCGGGCCAAGAAGACCTGAGTTCCGGTGAAACTAATATTCTTGGTCTTGAAACTCTTGGTCTAGCACCATTTTGTTAAAACTCATGTTTTATACAGAAAAAAATAACTTAAAAAACTGCTTACTTTATTTACACATTTCATATTTCCACAATATTCACCTAAATATAACGAATTTTGAGTATCCATTATTTCAATCATATCCCAACCACTAGGAATTTCCGATATACAATTTGATAAAAAATTATTTAAATTTTCTAAACATTTGCATGCTAAAATTTTTCTTATATATAATTTTTTCTCAAATTTTGTTTTATCATCAAAAATTAAAACGTACACAATTTTTCTATGCTAACAATAAACCCTCCTTGAGTAACACTTCCATCCGATGCAAATTTAAGTGTCACAGTTTCATCGACCAACCAATTGGATGCTTGAGTAATATCAAAAATATTTTTATGTCTATCAATGGCTGTTAAATTATCTACACCATCTTCAAGGTAACCCTGATAATGCAAATAAAAGGTTTCGCCTTTAGCTAGATTAACTTGCTTTTTACAAACCTAAAAAAAATTTTAGTGGAATTTATTTGGATTTTTTGAATATCAAAATTTTTTTTCAAATATACTTACAGTATTATCAGTGTATCCATTAAAGCTACTAAATTTATTTTTAGTATTTACACAATTATTTTTAGTTAAATTAGAATTGATTTTTACAGCCGAAACAATTCCACCAAATCCAAACTCTTCTTCTTCTTCGGCTATTAAAAATGAATCTTGATTATTGTTGTTGTAAATAATTTTAAAATCACCATCATCGTCGTCTCCGTTTTCGAAATAATATACTCCAATTTCCTTTAGAGATGCTATTATCGAAGTTGTTGTTGTTTCATTTTTATTATTTAATTTTAAAAACAGCAACGATAATGATTGATTCAATGTAAAATACATTTGTTTAATGTGAATTTTAATTTTGTGTTCTTTAGTTGGCAATTTGAAAATCCAAAAACATGTTTTTGTTGTTTCGGAGGAAATATTAATATTTTCTTCAAAGTTTTTTTTGTTTGGATAATAAAAACTCGATGTAATTGGAAATAATTTTTCTTCTTCTCTTTCATCATTAAATATAAATGTTTTCCCATTTAATGGACAATTAATAATTGTATTATTTAGAAATTCTGAAAAAAAAATAAGAATTAATGCTTGAGAACCCAAAAGTTAATTATTTTTTTCGTTTGCTTCTTACCTGGTGCATAAATAAATGCTTGAAAGCCACTCCATTTTTCAATTTTGATATTAAATGACAGAAAATCAAGAGGGAAAATTTTTTGAGGCTGTTTAAAAAATAATTTTGTTGAATTTGATAGATATGTAAAAAAGGAAGGCATGTTGTTCAATCTATAAATTTTATTATTTTTGTTTTCATTTCAAATTTTTTTGTTAAAGTTTTGGAAAAAACTTACTTAATTTCAGGTTTATTCATTTCTATTTGTTTAGAATCAATATAAAAATTTTCGATATCGCCATTTAAAAATACAAACCATAGATATTGCTTTTTATCAGATCGCTAAAAAAATTTATTTAAAATTTTAGCATACAACTTAAAGTTAAACTTTATAAACAAAACAAAAAATAACCTACAACAAAAGTATTTTTGCATGCCGTGGCTTTATAATCCGTCAATCCCCATGGTTCAAAGGAATCGGGATCAAGGTAATGATAAAACTTTGGGTATTTAGGCGTTTGAAATAATATAAATTCTTCGGTTTTGAGTTTACTTGTTCCATTGTTACAATCAATCGTTCGAAGGGTTTTAATTGGAATAATTAAGAAAGCTAAAAAAAGGTAAAGGTTAATGTTTTTTCAATGTAAAAAGCTACTTACCAAAAGTAAAAATCCATAGCATTCGGAACACAATTTTTCAATAAAGAAACTCAAAAATTTATGAAATATAAAATTTTTAAATGTCAAAAACCTTGCTTCCTTATTTTCATTTTTTGAGTATAATTTGATTCCTTTTTTTAATATTAATCTTGCCTTTTTTTGCTTTAAATAATTATTTTATTTGAAAAAGCAATAAATTACCGATTAAAATTAAGTATACTATTCTATGGTTTTAATAATAAAAAATATGATGTTTGGTAAATAAAAATTTAAAAATAAATTAATTATATTTTTAATGGATAAGAATAAAACCTTGTTTAACGATGATGCTTTTTTGTAGCTTTGTTTTACCAAAAAGGTTTTTAAGAAAAAAAATTTTTTTGTCAAAATGTTTTTCGGTGTAAAAAAGTAACAAAATGAACTTGATAATAATTCTGTCAGTCGTAAAATGGAATTCACTTTCAAATTTTTTTGAAGCCTGAAATTGAAGAGCTCAAAATGTCAAAAAATTGATCCTGATCTATGTTTATTATGTGTATTATGTTTAAGGAAATCCTTTTTTATTCTTCTGTACACTTTTTCTTTTTTTTTCACCCATTTTAATTAATCTGCTGCAAACTTATTGAAACAGAATTTATTAATAAATTATGATTGTTTTGTCGTGTATTTTTTTTCTAAACCAATAATCTGCGGCTGTACAAATATGAAATTATTAAACCGTTTAATTCAAAAAATAATGAAAAAGAAAGATGATTCATGAATTTTTTATTATCTACTACTAACATTTTTTTCCTTTCCATCATTACATAATTATTATTAAAAATCTAATAAATAATATTATCAGTCACAGATCAAGGACAAATAGCTTCCGAGAGGAGCTTAGAAAAAATGAATATAAAAGCAACCGAGAAAAATAGGTAAATGTCATCAATTTATAAAGCTCAAGTATTTTTGAGAAAGAAAAAATACTGTAGCTAAAATTGTAGCCGACGATTGCTTTTTTTTTATTCTCTAAAAATATTTTCAAAAGCTGCAACTTTTTTTATTTTAAGATTCTTTAGATAACCACGAATTTTACTTTTATTCTTTCGTAACTATTTTTTTGATATATATTAATTAATTTTTTTCAGATTATATACTCCATAATCATGAATAGCATAATTTTCGCAACCCTTGCCCTGACATTAGCTATAGTATCTGCTCGGCCACAATTTTCCGATAATCAAAATAATCAGGGACAAGGAAATGGTTATGGTGCAGCAGCAACCGGCCGTTCAGGTGGTTTTCCCGGTATGGGAACTCCTGGCTCATTCCCCAACAATAATAACAACAGCTTTGGTGGACAACAAGGAGGCTTCGGTGGACAACAAAGCGGAGGCCAACAAGAAGGCCAAAATGGCGGATTTGGAAGCCAACAAGGAGGCTTCGGTGGACAACAAGGTGGCTTCGGAGGCCAACAAGGCAGACAACAAGGAAGCCAAAATGGAGGCTTTGAAGGCCAACAAGGTGGACAAGAAGGTGGCTTTGGTGGACAGCAAGGCGGATTTGGAGGACAACAACAACCATCACCACCTTCATCTATTGGAGGAGGAAATCAAGCTCCATTTGGATAAGAAATGAAACCTTATCCCACATATCCATTTTTTATAATTTCCTCTATCAGTAATATCGCTTCTTATTAAATGGAACTTCCTATAATAATTATCCTCATAAACACACATTTAACGCTTTAATAGTTTTTTGTATTGTGTTGCATTTATTTAATTTAAACTTTTGATGATGACACGAGTTTAATAATAAACACTGAAACTTTAAGCAACAAATATCCAATACAAAAGTAGTTTAATCGTCTAAACAATGCAAAAGACTTGCTAACATTTTTATTGTAACTTTTAGTTCCGCAAAGTGTCTATGCCATGGAAAAATGCTCGAGTTTTTTTTCCGCCATTTTTCCTTGACCTAGGTTTTTTTTTATTTTGGAGTCATTCCAATGCAATTTGTTCTTCGGACAGACAAACAGCAGCAATCAACTTTTTTCTTTTCGTAAAAATTAAAGCGAAATAATTCATTTTTTCTTTCGCGTTGGTTTTCTTATCCACTGTTATTTCAATTCAAAAAACTTTTTTAAGTGTCTTTAATATGTTTCTTACGAAAGCTTTTGTTAATGTTGCAAAGCAAAATGTTTCACTTACATCAACAATAATTTATTATATTCTTCGAACGTCGCCAGCAACTTTTGACAAATTATTGAAAACATGTAAATATTTTGTTTACAAATATAAAAATTTGCAATTAAAAAATTTAAAAAAAAATGGTCTTCCTGGTTAAAACCAACTTTTTTTCAATCTTTCTTTTTATAACTTTTGCACAAACCCGGAAAATACAATAAAGATAAAGTTTTCTAAAATCCATGTTTATTCAATTCGAATATTAGCTCTTAGAGAAGCTATTATGACTTTTAAAGAATATTCAATTTTGACTTCATCAAAAAGTGTGGAAGAAATTGAATTTACAAATGTTGCTATTTCTGATTCAAGGAATTATTTGGTTCCAATTGAATTTATTTTAGAAAAGGTTCCAAATGCATATAAATTTGAATAGTTTGATTTTTTTTTCTATAATAATTTTTAGTAGCAATGCCTAAATCAGAATTTTTAGTTACGCAAGTTACCAATCCATGTTTGGTCCCGCTTCATTGTTTCCCGTTAAATATACACGTGAAACAGCTCAAAAAATAAGCAATTTTCCTCGAAGCGAAATTAAACAATTTTATATTACTCAAGTTCCTGAAAGTTTTAACATTTCTGCTTTTTGCAAATTTATTGAAGTAAATTTTTTTTAAGAATTTTGATTATAGAAATTTTATGATACTTTTTGTGATATTTTTTTTTCTTTTTTTAAAGTTATATTCTTTCAATTGAAAGGTATTTTTTACTATTTAAAATTATATACCATTACCAAAAGATTATTACCAAATCAAAAAAATAAATTTTTTTTATCAAACTTGTAAACTTTTTCTTTTTCAGAAAATATTATTTAAGCATAAAACTTTTTTAAGAGCATTATAACTTTATCTCTCTTTTCATTTTATGTACATCGGCTAAAAAGTGGAAAAAAAGTTGTTAAAAATTCCTTTAAAGGAATAGTTTAGTTTGCTACAGAAATGTTTTTGCATTGACAATGTTTTTTGGTGTGAAAAATAATTTAAATGATACTCGAATTCCATTAATAAAATGGGATTCGCCTTCAAATTTATTGAAACCAGAAATTGAAAAAGTTTTGCCTGATCTTCGAATAGGTGAAATGATTCCAAAGTCAGAAATGCCCCGAAATGTGCCGATATTACCCTATGTTGCCCATCCTCAAGCTCCGGATATTCCTAATCTTTCGTTGCCGCTTTTATTAGAACATCGAGAGCATTTAATGCCATTATGGGGTAATTTTGAAACTGGAAGTATTATTACTAATCGTAAAACATTACGTAGTTTAACTGAAAATCAAAAGGAATTCCAAATTCAACTTCGATCCGTAGAATATGATAGCCGATTATTTTATATTTTAAACTCAAAACCACAAAATTTTCATACTCACAAAGTAGATCGCGTCACTGCAGTTGTGGTTGATAGTAATTCGGAAGCAGAATATACAGATTATTATTACAAGAAAATTACTGTGAATGGCGTCGATATTCACTATACCTGTGAAATCGATGCATTTACCAATGACCTACAGCCAATCGAAATAAAAACGCTTAAAGACAACGGAGTCTATAAAATATTTCATAAAATTGCATATATTACCGCGATACAATGCTATTTTGCTGATGTCCAAGAAGTTATTGTTGGATTTTACAATGAAAATCTTGGTGTAGTTAAGTTAAAGCTTTTTTCGACTAAAACTCTAGAAAATGATGCGAAACAACATGGTCATGATTGCGAAGTAGCTATTTCTCAAATGGAAACACATTTAACTGAAATCACAAGTTATATGCGCAACAGGAATTTACTTGGAAAAACGCTAAATATTATAAAAAATGTCAATGTTCTCAAAGAAAGCCTTTCATTTAAAATCTTGCAATAAATATTAAAAATTGTTTTCGCTTTAACCTTTTTATATATTCTTTAATTTAATATTTTATGGCAAAAATAATAAATAAATAAACTTTTTTATGTTATAATTATACCCCGTTACTAAGACTTTAATGGAGGTTGTTGCAAAATGAACAAACTATTATTCTTGCAATGTTTTTGTCGTCTTCAAAAAATTTTGTTTAAACTATAAAATATAGCGGCTTATGTTTTTATCATAAAAATAAACCGATGGTTAAAGGCAAAAAAATAGAGAGAAAAATAATATGATAACAACTCGTTGTAAAACAGCAATGTAAAAAAAAATTCTATTAAGAGTGAGAATGTTTTTTAGGGTAAAAAATAATTTAAATGATACTCGAATTCCATTAATAAAATGGAATTCACATTCAAATTTATTGAAACCTGAAATTGATAAACTTTTGCCACGTCTAAGAAAAGATGATGAGATTATTGTCTCTTTATTTCCAACAAACCAGCTCACTTTATCTAAGGATGTCACAGAATCAACTCATCTTGCTCCAAACATGTCAACACCACTTTTAGATGAACATTTTGAACATTTTCTGCCATTATGGAAAACCTTTAAAAGTGGAAGTATTATTACCAATCGAAAGACTTTACGAACTTTGGCTCATAGTAAGCATTTTGACATTGAATTGCGAATAAAAAAGGTTGTTATTGAAATGGAATGGAAAATATTTTATATTTTATTTGCAAAATCAAAAATGTTTTACACATCTAGAAAAGATATTGTTTCACCTGCTATTATTAAAAGAAATTGAATTGAATAAAGTTATCGAATTAAAGTTCGATGGATTTATTCGAAAAGTAAACAAATTTTTGTTTAAATTCTTCCATATTACAGATCTTCCAAAATTTCCTTGCTATAAATTAAAATTTATTCTTTAATTTTTGAATAAATTATTTTTTTTACTTTAAAACTTTCCAAATCGAGATCTAAAATATTAGCAAAATAAAAATGAGTTTTTGCCCAATCTTTTATTTCTTTAATACATTCATCTTTTTTGGATGCATTATGGCCATGGAAATCCATTCGCATTTCTTTTCTAAAATTTTACAAATTTAATTCTTTTTTAAATTATAATAAAACTTACCCAATCCATATATTCCATAATTCTGGAATAACAGTGTAAATTTCAGCAAAGTTTTTGAATAATTCTCGAATTTCTATCAAAGATTCAGAACTTTCAACTTCTTTTAACAGTTTTTTAGCTTGAACTTTATATTTTGGACATGGATAAATAATGTCGTTGTGAACAGCAGCAGCAGCCATTTTGCACTAAAATAAATGCATTTATTTTTCTTGATCAAGGCTCTTTTTGACTTTGTTTATGCAATATTTTATTTTTTTTTTGTCTTCTCAAAATCACTTTAGAGAATTTTACACATTTTTTCTTTAGCAATGAACCGGAAAACGGCGCCAAAAAATTTTTTATAAATTTAGTCTCTGAAATTATTAAGTTCTGTGTCAAAAAATTTATGGCTCTGTTTTTCTTCTTCTATGACCTAGGTTTTTTTTTGCACAACCACAGCAGAGTTTTCCTGTATACAAAAAGTACAATCAATAAATATGTGCGTCCATTATGGCGCATAAGTGTCCCAAATAAATGGATTTGTTTTTGACTCATGTTTCTTTTCACTGAAAGTACCATAGTTGTTGTTTACTTCAAAAATATAAATAAAAATGCTATATTATGTTATTTCACGGCACAAAAATAATTTTTAAGAAAGTAATAATGGCTTTTTATTTTATTTATTTTCCAACATATTTTTTTTCAAATCACATAAATAAAAACAATTAAAATTTAACTTGTTACTTTACTTTTTTTTAACACACTAGTTTTACTAATATGGTATTACTTTAGTTTGTCTAAAATATGATAAACAATTTTTATAAGCCTTTCGAGGATTTTTTAATACAATAAAAATGTATTTAATGGAATTTATGATGGCTTCCCTATATCCCGTCATGATAGAAAGTACGATAATAGATTCAATAAAAATACGAATTTGTCGAATGGTGCAAAAAAACCCTTAAATCAGTTAATCCAAAATTTCCATTAAACCAATTAGGTAAATCAAATTCGATGCATGGAGCATTTTTTAACCACATTTTCATAAAATCTTCACAAGGCATATATTCCGATACCCAAATATTAAAAATATTCATTAACAAACTTGGATACATTCTTACAGCTTCAACAAGAAAAAAAGCAGAATTTATAAAAGTTTGAAGTAAAATAACTAAAAAAATTCGAAAAGATTTTATAAAATCTCTGTGATTTTGTTTAATTTGAAATTTTGCATGCATTATTAAACGAGCAAGAATAAAAATTGCTGCAATTATTGAAAGTAAAAGGCATATCAAAGGTTTTAAATAAACCAAAACTCGAAAAGCATTTTCTAATGTTTTTAAGCTTTGATAAATAAAATCATTGGAACTATCAAAGCAAATACGCGTAGTTAAATTTTGGGCTTTTTGTTTATCTATACAATCGTCCAAAACTGAATCAGAAAGTAAATAAAAATCCCTATTAGTACTAAGTTGACCAAAGCCATTATCAATATGTAAGAAAATAATAATCAAATTATAAATAATTATAAAATAAAATAAACGTCGTTTTCGTGTAATTTTTTCATAAAAATTCATAAAATATAAAGCCAAAAATCGAGTAAAAGATAAAAGGAGTAAAGATGAATAAGGATTAGTGTCAATAATATCTTGAATAAATTGTGAATAATAAAACCCATTCAACATATACTCATCATCCAAGATAATATCAGGTTCGCCTCCATAAAAGTAATAATATAATTCTTTATCAGAAATATAATCAAAGGTTATAATTAAATCCCATATAGCCATATTTAAAATAAACCAGCGATAATGTTCTTTAATTCCGCCAAAAATGGATATAAAAATTATGAGAATTAAAAATCCACCCGAAATATATCCAAAACTGATGTTATAAAGGGCTAACGCTAGATTAGCGAGAAAACACCTAGGTTCATCAAGGCTACTTTCTTCAAATTCGCCGCCAACAAAACAGGTAAAGTTATTTTGTATTTTTCCTACCATCGCTTAAAAATTTGTTAAAAAGGCTTACAAGCAAACGTTGATTATAAAACTAAGAAGAACAGTATTTACACATAAGAACCACAAAGAATCAACACCTCTTGTACGTATATAGCAAGCTATGTAGAGGAGGAGTATAAAAATATCATAGGTAACTTAAACTAATTTTGGCAATGTCGTGCATTAAAAAAATTTATTTAACTCCATTTATTTAATTTTTATATCTAATTTTTTCTTGTTTCTTATTTTTTTTTGTCTTGCAAATGCATAAAATGAATTTTATTATATATAATAAAAAAAATTTTCACATTAAATAATTTATTGCTTTTCAATTTCGTATACAAAATTAGAGATAAATTATAAACAAAAGACAACAAAAACATTCGTAGAAGAAAAAAAACTTTAAAGCATTTTTTTAGAAGCGAAAAATCAGGGTACAAAAGTAAGGAAAAGAAAAAGCAAAAGTCCAAAATACTAAAAAGAGTAATAAAAAATACTAAAGTCAAAAAGATAATTTAATATATATATATATACGGTTGGTGATATTAAAAGTGAAGTCAATATGCGTTTTTTTGTCTCAAGCTCATGCTTTTCACAATCTTATTGCTGATGTTGATGATTACTTCAGAAATTCAAAAAATGCCATTGCTCCAAAAAACGTGCTTTTCGAAGTTGTGAAAAATCAAACTTGAAATATTCAAAATGCTAGGCGTCATTGAAATCGTTTTCAATATAAATATTGTAAGTGAAAATAAATTTTTTAACTCTTTTGATTTTTCTGATGACCAATATTGTTAATATCCATTGGACTCATTTTTGTTTTTTTAGAAGATTTAATACAAAAATCGGGATGCCTCTTTGAACTCGATAACTCCTTAGTTACCTTTATGTTAACTGGAAAAGAAAACTTTAATATTGCTTTGAAGTATTTTTTACGTGCAAAATTCGTTAAAATTAAACGTGACGGAATTACAATTGGTTTAGCAGTAAGTGTAAAAAAATTATGTATTCGTTATCAATTAAAAAAAAAGAATTTTTTAGGGAGAAAAAGACGAAAACTTTTATCGCATGAATTATAGTTTTCCGTTATTAAAAACAATTTTAAATTGCGCTTGCGTTGAAGAATTATATCTTGAAGACATACCACCAATTGTAGATGAATTAAACCTGTTTGACTATCTCATCACAGAAAGTAAGTTAAAATTGCTACTTCTTTTTTTTAAATAGTATTTCACAATAGTAGTGTTATCATGTGTGAATATTTTTAGATTTAAAAGAAGTTGAAACTACTCGTGAAAGTCTTCCATTGCGATACGAAAAACTTTTGAAGCCATTTAAAAACATTCGGAGAATCGAATATTACACGAATCCCAGTCCCAATTATCCCGTAAGTATTTTTATTAAATTACTGAGAAACTATATGGTTGCTTTGAGCCAAGCCAAACTTAAAAGCTTCTAAATATAATTTACATAAAAAAAGCGCCATTAAATACAATATTTTAAGAAGAAAAAAAACTTTCTTTGACAAAAATATGATTCTTTTAATTTTTAAACTTTTCATTTTTTTTCTATTTTTGAACAATACAACCCATAATCAGCGCTGGCGGTTCGGTTTTTTCGGTTTTTCGGTTTACTGGCTGTATGTATTTTTTTTCATTTCAAACCGAACAAACCGAAAAAGAACTTATTATAGGGAATAAAATTATCTACAAATTGAAAAAAAAATCGGGCAATTTTTGTGATTCTGAAAAAAGTTATGATTAATTCACCGAAAACCGATTTTTCGTCTCGCCTTTTTTTCGGTTTTCGGTGAATTAATCATAACTTTTTTAAGAATCACAAAAATTGCCCGATTTTTTTTTAATTTGTAGATAATTTTATTCCCTATAATAAGTTCTTTTTCGGTTTGTTCGGTTTGAAATGAAAAAAAATACATACAGCCAGTAAACCGAAAAACCGAAAAAACCGAACCGCCAGCGCTGCTCATAATTATCAAAAAAATTTAAATTAAGTTTTTAGGATCTCTCGAATGCTTCCTCATTTTGTCGTGAAATTCGAATTAAAGATTACTATCTTGTAAAATTATTTCAAAATAATTTGTCAAAGTTTGTTATTTGTTTTTCTTCTTTCAATATTTTATTAAAATTTATTTTATTTTAGTTTTAATCTTCCTCCACTTGATACGATTAGAATTGATGGTAATTTATGGGGATTTAATTTTACGATTGATAAATTCACAAATTTGGTTCATTTTATTTCAAAAAGTTTTCCAAATCTTCAATTTTTGCATGTTTTCATTCGTCTTGATGGTTTATGGTCAGAAATTAATGACACTATTTTTGATATCGAACCAGCAATATTCAATGCAATTCCACCAAACGTTGATGGAAAAATTGGATTGTATAGAAAATCAAAAGATGATGAAAGTTTTGAGGATGTAAGTGTACAAATTTTCTAATTTAATCAATCAAAATTCCATTTTTTAGGCAGCTTTAGAAGTTGAAAATAAACCTTACATGATTCTCGATGATCAAAAACAGGCTATTCGAAAAGACTTCCAAATTAATGACCGGTTAAACTTCAAATTTTGGTATGAATTTGGTTGTACTAATGAGGAAGTAAGACTTACCGATTTTATGGATTAAGGAAGGCCTTAAAAAGTTTCTTATGAAAACGTCAAAAAAACTTTGCATTTTATTTTTTTTTATTCTTTGTCCCCTGATTGTATAGTAAAATATAAATCACTGCTTTGTAATTAATCTCTCTTTAAATGTAGCAATTTCAAATAATTTTTCATTCAATATAATCACTAGAATGTTGTAATACCTCATCAAATTGACTTTTGTATGTGTTTTTTTTGTTTGCATGCTCATAATTAAAAAATAAAATATTTTAGCACAAATTTTCTTTTTTATCAGAAATCTCATTTTTGTTTTTTTTATGACAAGTGAATGCAGACAATTCATGTGAAAATCAATATAGTTTTTGATAACTTTACCCGAAAATGTAGAAGAGATAAAATTTTATGCTGTTACGGTTACTGATTCATGACATAATTTGATTACACCTGAAAAAAATTTAGAAAAATTTTTGGAGCCCCATTTTTAGAACATGTGAGTTTTTAGCCATATTTAACAAGTACATATAAAAAAGAAAGAATGTTAATAATTCCGTCAAACTTTTGCAATAAATTTTTATGAGAGAAGCTACCACGTTTTTATGAAGTTCGTAAAATTTTGGTTGTAATCTTTCATTTTATGATCGAAAAAATAATGAACCAAAAACCAAAAAAAGGCAAACAAAAAATTAGTTTTTACTTCAAAAAATAAAAAGGCCAAAATGGCTCTTCACTCGCCCGCGCAAACATGTGTTATTTTTGTTTTGAATAAAAATCACAGAAAAAAATTGAACTTTTTTTTGAAGCAAAAATGACAAAGGCTTGTAAACATACATTATTGCGCGTCTTAACCAAAAGCAAAAAATTTGAATCATCTCTGAGAAAAACATATCCATTTTTTTAAACAACAAAGAGCTATTTTTGACTAAAAAAATAATAAAAAATTGGACATCTTTTTTTGGAGGAGTTAAAACTTTTATTTCTAAATTACTTTTTCCTAATTTTTAAATTTGGCAGAATAAAAAAAACGGTTCCATTTTTATTATTTTATGTATTTTTTTAATTCCTTCAAAATTTAAATAATTGCTATTGTAAAATATATGTTTTTTAGTTTTTTTGAATTATAGATTTCTCTCCAGGCTTTTAAAAATTACTTTGTTATAAAAATATTATTTTCTTTTTTAAATCACACTGCTTTTTTATTTCCTTTATTTGCCGAAATTTTATAAAGGCGTTTTATGGACTTGATGTAAATTTTTACATCGACTAATACTTTTTTTTCAGTTTTATTCAATATTTCCCTTCCATTAAGTTTAAAAATGGGCAATACTCTAATCAAGCATCAAGTTTATTTAAGCCAACAATTAAGCAATCCCAATTTCGGGTATCTTCATAAACAACGCCGCGGATTCAATAATAATGGGACCAAATTTGTTCACGCTGAACCCAAAAATGGGATGGAATTTGTTCCATCAAAAAGCGGACCTGGGAAAGAACGGCAATAAATAATTCTAAAAATGTATGTTCGATGTTATGCTTTTTTTCAAGTTTATGATCGACGCCTTTTTATTTCCCTTTTTTGTTGGTTTTAAGTATGTAATAATTACTTTAAATTTTTTTTATTCCCCTTATATCTTTAAATGTTGATTTTAATTTTTATATGTCCTTGATTTTTTTCATACCAACAATTTGCTAAGTTAAATTTTTATGCCTTTGATTTCGTACCACGATATCGTAAATATAAAATAATAGATTTAAAAGAAGTTGAAACCCTTCATGATAGCCTTCCTTCGCGATACGAAGAACGTTTGAAACAATTCAAAAACATTCGAAGAATTGAATATTATTGCAGTCCAAGCCCTCATCTTCCAGTAAGTTTTTTTTAATATTTAAGATTTTTCATTTATTAAGCAGCAAAACCCATAATTATCTAAAATTTAAATTAACTTTTTAGGACCTCACAATGGTTTCCTCTTTATGTCGTGAAATTCGAATTTCTGATTTTTATGCTTCAATATTATTTAACACGGAACCGATGAAGTTTGTAATTGTTTTCATTTCAAATTTTCAATAAAATTAATTTTAGTGTTATCCTGCCATTTGTTGATACTGTTAAAATTGCTGGTTATGTATGGGGACCTAATTTTACAATTCAAAAATTAAGAAAATTTGTTCATTTTATTTCAAAAAGTTTTCCAAATCTTCAATTATTGTGGGTTTTCATGGAAGTAGAAGTTTCATGGCTGTCCATTAAAGAAACTTTATTTTCGATTGAACCGTCAATGTTTAATGAAATTCCTTCAAATGTTGAAGGAAAATTTGGAATATATAAAAAATCACTTGATAATCAAATTTTGGAAAATGTAAATGCATCGTCCTCTTTTCTTTGAAAAAAAAGAAGTTATTTTAGGAAGTTGAAGAACTTGCAGATAAACCTTTTATCACTCTTGATAATCAAAATCAAGCTATTCAAAAATCCTTTCAAATTCATGAACAATTAAGTTTTAAATTTTGGTATGGCTTTGGCCCACTTGAGCGATGTGATAAACTTGAGAATTTTATGTTGTAAAATTCATAAAAAAAATTTATTTTTACTAAAAAAAGTAGTATTTTTGTAATATTGTTGTTTTTTCAGATTGTATATCAACAGATTATAAAATAATTTTTTTCATAATTTTTCAATTTTATTTTGCTTTTTTTTCTACGCTTTATTTTTCTATGAATAAAATTTTTTGGTATTTTTTGAAAATCATAATTAAATCTAAGGTAAATTGAATACTATTTATGCAAATTCATCTAAAAAAGGAAATTTGAGAACCATATTTTTGCAATTTGTGAAACTATTTTGGTTGGCATGTCAGACAAAAAAAATTGAGATCGGTTTTATTTATTTCAATGGTTTTTTTCCCCATAAATTGAGTCAGATCGCGTCATCTTTTGCTCATCCTTATTTTCTTTCTTTTTTCTGAGTCAGTGAGAAAATCTTTTATAACTATTTGTGTTTTGAAAAAACAAAATGCCGAAATTGAGTTGGTTATCGCATAAAAAATGAATGATGAATCAGAAATTTTTTTTGGTGTTTATAATAAATTTTTCCAAAACATCATAACTGCGAGAAAAATATGATGAGAGTATATAAGTTTAAGGAGGTGTGGCGAACCAAAATAGACGAGTCCGGTTTTTTTCTTGAAAATGGCTACTAAAAGTTTGAATATAAAAAGAAGCCCAATGAATTTTTCTTTTTACCTTAAAAAAATATTTTTTTAAAGCTTTCTTTTTGTTTTGTAAAAATAACTTCTAAAACTCCAAAAAATTTTAATGTTTCAAAGATTTTTAATAATTTGTTTTATTGCAATACATTTCCCGCGTTTTTTCTCCCTGTTGTTGTGATTTTTGAAATTAATTAAATCTTTTTTAGTCGAAAATTTTGCACAAATTAGAATTTAAAAAAAAGTGATGGATCCTCAACCTCATCCTCCATCTCAACCATTTCCTGAACCCAGTCCTCAACCCCATCCAAATCCTGAACCATATGGTCCTGAACCCGAATATGATTAGTTTTTTTGCTAAAACTGTTTCATATGGTGCTGGATTTTTAAAATTACCCAAATTTATAACTCTATGTAATTTTTTTTAAATTTATTTTAATTTTTAAAGTTTTTTTTCTTCAAATATGTTTAATTTTTTTAATCTTTTCTGAAACTTTAAATAATATTTTGGAGTAAAGAAAAATTCTTATTTTTGGCAGATACATATATTCAAAGCAAAAAGCATAATTTTTATTTTTTTCAAAACAAAAAAAATACAATAAAAATACAAACATTTGAAAAAAATATTCTAACGAGTTACGTAAACAATTTTTTTTGATAAATCTTTCAACAAAGTATTGGTAAAAATGATTTTTTGTATGCCATTAAAATTTGAAGAGTAAAAAACATAGATAACAGCCTTTCTTGTTGCATTGTTTTTAATAAATTTAATTAAATGTTGGCAATCAAATAATTGATTAATTTTTCCAATACCAAATTTTTCAAATTTAGTATTTCTTTCAAGTTTTGAAAGTTTTTCTGAGACTTCTATTGATGAAACATCATTCGTTAATCTGCAAAAAAAAGATATTAAAAAACATAACAAAAAGTTATTGAAAGAAAGTTGTCGTGAACTTACTCCATTCGTGTAACCGTTGGCAACAAATTAATAATATCGGCGACATCCAAAAAGGTTCCATCATCCCTTTGAATTTCAATAGATTTAAAATTACAAATTTTTAATTTTTGTTTTGTTAAAATTTCAAATTCAGAAAATGTCAATTTTTGAGAAAATAAATATAAACAGCTAATATCCAAATTAATTTTTTCAAGTAATTTAGAACAAATTTTTTTTTCGTTTGCGACACAAATATTCAAAGAATTTGTAATTGTTAAATTTGTGAGACCGTTAAAATCCAAATTTTTCGATGTAATATAAAGCGACCGAGAAACATAAGTGGGTTGAGTAATTTGGTCGTTTGTGATTTTAAGATTATGGCAAAGTAGAGGCATTTCACGTAAAAATAAAGTTTTGCAAGTTTGAATGAGTTTGAATAGAATCGACTTTTTTGAATTTTTGTAAATATAATAAAATAATGGAGATGGCAATTTAAAATTCTGAGTTACTATTGGATCATTAATTATTCTAGGCGATACTTGCTTTGGTTTTTCCCGAATATTAAATTTATTTTTATATTTGAATTTAATTGGACATTTTATGATTCCGTCAAATTTCTCAGGAATCTCGGATAATAATAATTTCATTTTTGGAAAGTTTTGAATGCACCAAGAATAATGCAACTCAAACGATTGTGTATTTCCATATTTCTTTTCATACCAAAGAGAAAATACAACCAAATTTTTGTCTTGAAAAGAAGATTTCGTTAAAAGTTTTAATAAAGAGTTTAAAATTTTTGGGCTATTATTAATTTCAGCAAAGCTTTCTTCAATTTGAATTCGATCTATCCAAAATTTTGTTACATTTCTTTCTTTTTGTGTATGTCGAATTATTTCAAATTTGTATTCATTTCGAATTACCACATCATCAATAAATAATCGACAAAAACGCGAATATAAAGTCAAAAGTTTTTCATATTCATCATCGATGGATTTTAGATATTTGATGTACTCTTTCCAAATATTTTTATTTGTAGGATAAAATCCAATAAAGCTTTCATAATTTTCAATTATCAATTTTTTATTTCCAATTTTGCTAAGATTTTTAAGGTTGCTTGGAGTTGAACTACGAATGATTTCATCTGCGATATCTTTGTTTTTTTCATACATTCTCAATATTTTTGAAGGAATTGGATTAGCTGAAAAATTATTTTTTGAAAGTTAAAAATTCTAATTTAATGAGAAAAATCCAAAAATTTTCCAGTATATGAATATATTCCTTTAAATTCCAGAATAAAAAAATTATCATAAAACGGCAAATAAGAAAGAATTAAGATAACTTACGGGAATATTCCTCTAAATATGCTTTCACATGATCTAAATCATTATGTGGATAACTCATAGCTTGATATAATAATGGAGTTGAAAAAAATGAAAGGGGTTTAAATAAAAATGAATTAGCACGAAATGAAAATAGATAATTGTTTAAAAATTTCCAATTAATTGATCGACCAAAATGTCCTTTCTAAAAACAACAATAAAATAATTTTCTAATTTATTGGAATTTAATTTTCGTCAAATAAACTTACTTCAAAACTTTTATGATCAAAATTCCAAGCATTTGCAAAATAAAAATGTGACTTGGCCAAGTCTCTAACCTTATGTAAGTGACCATCTTTTTGCTTAGTATCAAAATCAGGGAAATTGATTCTTTTTTCTTTTCTGAAAATTAATCAAATTAATTATATATTTAAAAAAGATTTATCTTTGATGACTTACTCAATCCATATATTCCATAAATTTGGGAGAATGGCGTAAGTTTCAGAAAAATCTGTAAAAAGCCTACGAATTTCAGCCAAAGTTTTAGCTTTTTCAATATTTTCTAATAATTTTTTGGCTTCTTTTTCATATTTGGGGCAAGGATAAACTATTTGCGTTGGAGCAACGGCGGCAGCAGCCATTTTCGTACTGAAATGAAACAATTTGCTTCAACTTTTTTCTAGCTAAGCGCTTTTCATTGACCTTGTTTACTGCTTTCTAATATTTTTTTTAGCCCTAAAAAAATTCTTTCACCATTTTTCTTTCTTGAGCATATGTAATATCCTTTAGGCATTTACGATCGTCATGGGAAAGATAAGCTTTTGAAGAGTTAAGAAAAGTTTTATAAAAGTACCTTCTAGTATTATATTAAGGCTGGAAAATAACAAATATATATAAGAATTCGATCATTTGTTTAATTAATTTTTGAAACTTTTTAAAGATATTCCAACATTTTATTTATTTTAAAACTTCTAAATTAAAAAATATTTCACTTTTTGTCACCTAAATTTTATAAAAAAGCAGTTAATCGCTACCAATATTTATTTCCATACAAAATTAGCAAAATCAAAATGAAAAATTGGTTAAAATTACTAATACCGACAATTGCTGCAGTCGAATTGGAATGAAAAGTCGTGGAGGAAGACTCGAAATTGTCTATAGTAATTATAAAAGTTGATTCGAAAAATTTTTTCGTTGCGGATGATTCATAAATGTCTGTGGTTGGTAACGTTGTCAGTTCGGAAATTTCTGTCGCATTTGATTCAAAATTCGTGGATGGGTTTTCTATCGCATTAGTAACTTCTGGCGGTGCAAAAGGGTCTATGGTTGCTGACTGTGTAGAAGGTTTTGCTTCCTCAATTATTACCACCGCTGTTTCATTCGTTTTAGAATTATCGATGGTTGCAGTAAATTCCATTCCTCGAGAAATAGAAGGATGTTTAGATCCAAAAATAAAATAGTTCGAAGAAAAATATATTATAAGAAGGTTAAAAAGAAACATCGAGAAAAAATAAAAAAATTTTAACAATTTTTTTTATTGACATTTCCACACAAAAAAAACGTTTGACACATTTTTTCCTTTTCTTTTTAAAGAAAAATAAAATTAAGCTGTGTGAATTAAAAAAGCTTAATGACACTCCCAAAACAATTGCAAAAGCTTTGTTTGATAAAACTTTTTAGAGAAGGAAAAAAGAAAGATAATCAGACAGGACAGATTTTTACTTTATAAAAAAGAATAAATTTTAATTTCATAATGATCAAAGTATAATTTTTAAAATAAAATTAAATGAGAAAAAAAAATTTCTTGTACATATTCTCTTTGACATTTTTTTGTTTGCAACAATCAATCAATTTTTCATGAAACAGTTGTTTTATTGATCAAAAAAACCATTTTCTGAAAGTTTTAATAGAATTTTTGTGCGAACGAAAACTTTATTTTTTTTTTGAAAAAAAATTATCATAAATGCAAATAAAATATAGACAAAACAAAAATGATAACCAAGGATAAAAAAATTTTAAATCGATCGATAAACATATTGGTCAAGCAAGGATTCAAATAAAGTTTTGCTATAAGTATTTCTTTGTTCAGCAGTTAGGGTTGAAGAATAATAAGTAATTAAAATTCCGTTTTTGGTTGAATTATTCTGGAAAAAAAATAAGTTTTTTGTTAAAAACATTCTTCAGAGTCACAAAAAACTTTTACCTTTATAAATTCAATTAAATGGCTGCAATTGAAAAATTCATTCACTTTTGAAATTGTAAATCTTTCAAGTTTTACATTTCTTTTTAATTTTGATAGCTTTTCTGAGGTTTCTGATGATGTGAAATTTTGAACTGTGCCTAATCTAAAAAACAAAAGCAAAATTTAAAAAACGAGTCAACAAAACCAAAAAAATTCCGCAGAAAAGCAAAAAAAAAATTTGTGCAACTCTAAAATTAAACTTACTCCATTCGCGTTACTGTAGGCAACAAATTGATTATATCGACGATGTCCAAAAAAGTTCCATCACCATCTCTCTTAATTTCAATTGAATATAAATTACACGTTTTTAAATTTTGTTCTGTAAGAATCTGGAATTCATTTAAAGTTAATTTTTGTGATTGCAAAAATAAACTGCTAATATCCAAAGTAATTTTGGGGAGCAATTTCGAGCAAATCGTTGAATCAGAAGTTGTGTAAATATTCAAAGAATTTGTGATAATTAAATTTTCGAGTCCATTGAAATCCAAATTTTTGGGAGTAATATAAAGCGAGCGGGAAACATAAGTTGGTTCCTTGACTTTTTGTCGAGTTACTTTGAGGCTATGGCAAAGAAGAGGTTCGCCATAAAAATAGAAATATTTGCAACTTTTGATTAGTTTGAAAAGGCACGATTTTTTGGAATTTTTGTAAATATAGTGAATCAGCGGCGAAGGAATAGATAACTTTTGATTCTTGGTTTCTTGGATATTTTTTGGTGAAAGTTGCTTAAATTTGTCTTTGCTTTTGAATTCATTGAAATAAATAAATTTGATGGTTGATTTAATTGATTCAAGAACAAAATTTTCGGGTACATGAGACAACTTTAAATTGTATTTCGGAAAAGTTTGAATACACCAAGAATAATGAAGTCCAAGAAATCGTTTGTCGCCATATTTCTTTTCGTGGAAAAGTGAAAATAAAACCAAATTTTTTGCGTAGTCTTTGAACGAAATTTTTTTATGAATTTTTAAAGCTCGAAGTAAAACTTTTCGACTTTCATTCATTCTTCCATTATGTCGTTCCATTTCCACTCGATCCACCCAATATTTAAAAACATTCTTTCTTGCTTTGGTTTGTTTAATGAGTTCAGCTTCGTATTCTTTTCTCATTTCTAAATCATCAATAAAAAATCGACAATATCGAGAATATAAAGTCAATAATCTTTCATATTCATCGTCATCGATGGTTTTGAGATAATCAAAATAAAATTTCCATGCACGTTTTTCATTAAAATAAAATCCAATAACACTTTCAAAATTTTCATTGACCAATTCTTTATCCTTGATTTTGTGGACATTTCCAAGCCAATCAATTGTTCGAGAAGGTTTAGAATCACCAATAATTTCTTCAACCAACTTTTTGTTTTCCTCGTATTTAGCCAAAATATCAGATGGGATTGGATAGGCTAAAAAAATAATGTTTTAAAATTTGCAGAGAGATATGTAAATTTAAAATTTAAAAAAACTCACGTGAATGTTGATCCAAATATTCTTTAACATCGTTGATTTCATTATGAGGATAAGTTAAAGCTTGCCATAAAGTTGGGGAATAAAAAAGTGCTAATCGTGAAAACATATATGGATTTGCTTGAAATGAAAATAAACATTTATTTAAAAGCCACCAAGAAATAGCTCGTCCAAAGATTCCTTTCTAAAAATTTGAATATATTTTCTATAATAATGGGCTTGTAAGAGTTAGACTTACTTTGAAACTTTCGAAGTTATAATCCCAAATGTTTGCAAAATAAAAATGTTCTTTTGCGAGGTTTTTAATTTCCTTAATTTGTTGATCCATATTGGACGCATCAAAATCAGGGAAGTTCATTCTCTTTTCTTTTCTGAAATTTTGCAAATTAAATAACTTTAGAGGCTTTTTAAAATTATAGTAAAACAAACTTACTCAATCCATATATTCCATAAATTTGGAAGAATGGTATAAATTTCAGCAAAATTTTTAAATAATTCTCTAATTTCAGCCAAAGTTTTAGCTTTTTCAATTTCTTCTAACAATTTTTTGGCTTTTTCTTCATATTTGGGGCACGGATAATTTATTTCAGTTGGAGCAGCAGCCATTTTTTCGTTGAATGAAATGAATGCTTCGATTTTTTTAGCTAAGGTTTATTTGTGACTTTGTTTATGCATTATTATTATTTTTATCAATTATTCCTTTAAGCTATTTTTTATAACCTTTATTTTGATGAGCGATAACTAAAACAAAATATGAAGATCACTCCCAAATATTTTCGTCGCAAAACAAAATATTTGCTTCCATCAAAAAAAAAATTGAATCTTGCTAATAGAAACAATTAAAATATTTAGAGAAAATTAAATTCAACAAGTTTTCTTTTTCTTTTTTTTTTGTTTGATCAAAGATTTTTTTGTGCATTTCTACTAACTCTTTTCATCCTTTTTTAACTGTTTCTTTTTTAAAGCAAAATTACATCTGTTTTTAAAAATGATTTTTATTTGAAATTTTATAAACATAAACAAACAAAAAACATTTCTTTATTCAGTTTAATAGGAAATATAGTAGTATTTGAATCGACGCTGCTTGTAGAGTTGAAAATAAAAAAGTTACTCTTTTTTTGTTCGAGGATCAGTCAGGAAAAAAAGAAGAATTAAAAGAAAAAAAATCCCATATTACAATATTTATCTTGTCTTATAATAGACTATTTGAAGTTTTGATCGATTTACAAATGAATTAAAAATTGATTTTTGGTGTACTGTCATAACATCAGAAAAGTAATTTAATATAGCTGCGCCTTTTTCTGTATTTGACTAAAAAATGAAAAAAGTATATTCGATTATTACATAAAGAAATGAAATCAGCAAAGATACTTTTATGTTTATTCCTTTTTTCCGATAATTTAGTATTGTTTAAAAATTTAAAAAATTAACCCACTTTTAGAAATTCGACGAAATGCCTTCCATTAATAAATTGATTAATTTCGTGAATAGCGAATCTTGAAAGCTTAACGCTTTTTCGAATTTTTGCAATCTTTATAGATGTTTCACGCGATGATAAAATATCTCCAAGGTGCAAACTGAAATTATGATTTTAAATATTTATAAATACAATAACTTGACCGAATAAACCTCCAATTAAAAAGGAAATATTTTCAAAAATCAATGAAAGCACTGCTCTTAAATGTCTCTATTAAACTTACTCTAAGCGTTGTACAGTTGGAAGTAATGCGATTACATCCGCAATATCCAAAAAAATTCCATCATCTCGCTGAATTTCGACATAAATTAAACTGCAAACTTTTAAATTTTGTTGTGCGAGAAATTGGAATTCTGAAAGGGTTAATTTTTGCCATGTCAAGTAGAGAGATTCAATATCCAAAATAATCTTTGAACGTAGTTTTGAATAAATGAATTTATCATTATGTGCATGGATTTTTAGGGTTTTGGTAACTATAAAATTTTTAAAGTTATAAAAATCTAATGCATGCGAAGCGATGTTGAGCGAATGGGATATAAACTTTGGCTGAACCCAAACGTTTTCTTCTTTGACTTTGAGATTAAGGCAGAGAAGTGGCTTATTAGCTTGAAAAAAGAAATATTTGCAAGTATGAATGAGTTTGAAAAGAGTGGATTTTCCGCAATTTTTGTAAATATAATAAGCCATTGAAGATCGAAATGAAAAGTTTTGTTTCTTTGGTCCAAAAACTTTTGCTTGTTTCATAACTTTAAAATTAACGGCGTTATGAAAATCTTTTTCATAATGAAATTCTATCGGTTTATCATTCACAACAGGAACATAAAAAATTTCAGGCAATTTTGATAAATCCAAATCAAGTTTTGGAAATTTAATAACACACCATGAATAATGTAACATAAATGTGGCTTCCTTTCCAAATTGTTTTTGTGACCATAAAAAATATGTCACCAGAATTTGGTCCTGAATGGAATTTTCTTTAAAGCAATTTAACGCTTTAATTATAATTCTTCGTTTTTCTGTGTTGTCTCCAAAATGCTGCTCCATATTAGCTCGATCAATCCACCATTTTGAAACGTTTTTTCTTTGTCGAGTTTGTTTAATGAGTTTCTTTTCGTAATTATTTCGCATTTTTTTATCATCAACAAATAATCGACAATATCGAGAATATAAAGTCAACAATCTTTCATATTCGTCATCGATAGTTTTGAGATAATCAAAATACATTTTCCAATTTTCTTTATTGCATGGTTTCCATCCAACAACAGCTTCAAAATTTTCAATAACCAAAGTTTTATTTTCGATGATATTTTGTAAAATTTCCAAATATTGTAAAATTGGCAAAATCTTTATGATAAAAATGGGTTTGGGCTAAACTTTTAATTTGAGTTAAGCGTGCATTCTTTTCTTTTGTCTCATAGTCAATAAATTCTGTTCGATTTTCTTTTCTAAAAATTAACTCATTAAAAATATCATAGTTTATTCCATTTATTTACCTAATCCAAATATTCCATAATTCCGGAATAACAGTATAAATTTCAGCAAATTCTGCAAAAACTTTACGAATTTCAGCCACAGTTGAAGCTTTTATAATTTCATTTAATAAATTTTTAGCTTCAATTTCATATTTTTTACAAGGATAAATTAATTGAGCAGCAGCCATTTTGCACAGATTAAATAAAAATATGTTTATGGAAATATTTTTTAGGCAAAAGTTGTTTTTGCATTCCATTTTCCCTAAACCCTTTCTTTTAGAGAATTTAACACTTTTTATCCATTCATTTTATTGTAAGATAAAAAACATTTTTAAGGATGCCCCCTTAAGTTTTTTCACATAGCCTTTTAGACAAACAATTCGAGTTTCTCAAAAGATCGTTTTTTTCTAGCAAGTAAAAAGCATCCAAAATAAAGAAATACTCCTCCCTTAGATTATTATGGAAACTTTTATATCAACATGAAAATTGTCTTGAATTTGGATGCATTTGAATGTATCCAATTAATTATTTTCTTCTATTTGCAATTTTGCAAATGGAGTAATGAAAAGTGGATGTAACATTTTTCAATCGCTTTTTGGTATTTATTCGCCGCAGGTATTGCTAATTAAAATTAATGAAAAAGCAATCGCTCTTTAAAAAAAGCAAGATAGAGAGTCGCCCATGTCATTAAAAACGCTGCTAGGTAAAAGTTTATTTGGGAAACAAATAAAAGGTTTACAACAAAATTATTGGTAAAAGGAATAAAAATTAGTAAGTGTTTTTACAGCCAATAATTTAGCTTCCATTTTTTTCCAAAAACACTATTTTTCTTGAAAAAAAAAACATTTATTTAAAAAAGATATTGATAAAAAAAGAATTATACATAATTTACATAACAAAAAAAACAATATTTGGTAAAGCTTTAATTACAGTCGAAGAAAATGCTTGTTGATGTTGAATATTGTAGTCATAAAAAAATGATATAATTATTGTTACATAACAAATGTAGAGTTTATCCATGCCCGTAATATAAAATATCTGGTAAAGTATTTCGTATATTCAAACTAAATGTCTTTTTTCGCTCAGTGATCAACGTTGATGCAAACGAAATAATAACAACTGCTTGTTTTGTAGCATTTATCTGGAAAATTAATTGTTTACTAAGTAATGGTTTTTAAAGTTAAAAAAATCTAGAAAATAAAAATAATCGTTTGAAACCTAATTTAAACATACTTTTAAAAATTCAGCAAAATCCTCTCCACTTATATTTTCATTGATATTGGTAATACTAAACTTCGTTAGTTTGACACTTTTCTGTATTTTAGTAAGCTAATTTTGGATTTTCGTGGTGAGACAATCTGTAACTCCATTTCCACCTATATGTTCTATAAATCTGAGTTCAGATTCGTGATCTACGTATTTTTTAACCCTAGGATCCGACTTTTCAACCTCGATTAACCATAGATGAGTTTTTTCATGTCCGCCCCTGTCTCGAACCAAAAAAATATTCGATTATATACTTACCTTAATCTTTCAACTGTTGGCAACATCTCGATGACATCAGCCATATCCATAGGGGATTTATTAATTCTATGGATAACCATGGCATGCAATGAACAAATTTTTAATTTTTGTTTTGACAAAATTTCAAACTCTGAATAGGTCAACTTTTGACAATATAAATAAAGACAAAAAATTTGCAATTTTATCTTTGGTAATAATTTCGAGCATAATTCCCTGTTGCTGCATTCAAGAATGGTAAAAGAATTAATCACAGTAACCTTTGAAAGAATATCTAATTTTAAATCGTTTGGAGATAGGAAAAGAGATTGAGAAACATAACTTGGCTGATGAACATACTTGTTTGAAATCTTTAAATTATAACACAGAAGAGGTTTTTCGCAGAAAAAGAAACATTTGCATGTTTGGATAAGTTTGAATAAAGTTTGATTTGTGCAATTTTCATAAATATAATTAATTAAAGGTGAATGGAAAGGGAAACTTTGTTTTTTGGGTCCATCAACTTTTGTTTGAATCATTCTTTTATTGTTGAAAGCATAAGCATCTTCTTTTTCATAAGGAAATTCAATAGAATGATCACAAACACTAACGTCAAATTTCTCTGGCAACTTTGATAAATCCAAATCCATGCTGGGAAACCTTTCGGTGCACCAAGAATGATGAAGCGAAAGTTGACTTTCATCATCCAATTGTTTATGAAACCATAAAAAGTAAGCAACATAAGTTTGGTCATGAATGGATTTTTTATTTAATAGTTTTAAAGAATTTGTTAAAATTTTTTGAGCATAATTGATATCACCAATGTGCCTTTCAATATCTACTAGATCTCTCCATTTTCTTTGATGGAAATATTCTTTAAAAAGGCGTGAGGATGCCTTCCCAAAAAAAAAACAATAAAAATACAAAACAACAAAATTCTGGAAAAAGGCACCGCTTCGAGGCATACATTTTATATTTTTTTGGTTGCTTCAAACTTTTGTCATCATACTTTTATTAATTTTCTCACAAATTATCCAATCAAATATTTTATTCAAAAAAGCATATACTTTGACATCAAATAAAAATGACAGATTTTATGTTGTTGTTGCTATTATTGTCAGGGAAATGTTTTGCCTGGATATGAAAAATACTTGAATGGGCTTACTCTTTTCAAAGATTCAATTGAGTTTATTGAAGATGGAACATTTGACCTTTTTATTTCACTGGATTCTTTAGGATTGGAATCTAATTTATTGACAAACATTACAGATGGAATTTTATCAAAACAACTTGTATCAACCTTGGAGGTATTAAATTTATCCAATAATAGATTTATTTATTTCGATTTATCAGTTTTTAAATATATGAATCGTTTAAAAGAATTGGATTTATCTTACAACAATGGAATTTATAATGTGTTTCCTGAAGCTTTATCAAACTTAAAGGAACTTTCTTTATGGCGTTGTAATATTTCATTTTTGGATGAAAATGTTTTTAGTAATTTAAGGTAAGTTTTTGATTAACCAAAATCATTCTTTTATATGTCGTCAGATTGTATTATTTATTTTGACAACAAAAAAAAAGATTTAAAAAGCTTTTTCTTCTTCAGAAACTTGGAAATTTTGTATCTTAATAATAATCCACTCACAAGTATTCCGAAATCTTTTAATGATTTGACCAATCTTCATGAGTTTTATGCTTCTTATACAAATATAAATTCTTTGGATTTCTTAAAAGAAATTCCATTTAATGTTAATCTTCAAGTATTAAATTTAGTAGGAAATCAAATCAAATTTGTCGACGATTGCGCTTTTTGCAAAATTCCTAATATTGAATATTTTGATATCGGTGGAAATAGAAATTTATCATACATTCATGAAAATGCTTTTGGCTCTATTAGTTCTGGAAAAGCAATAAATTTAACTACTTTTTCTATTGATTTCTGTAATATTTCAAGTTTACCAGAAAAATTATTTAATTGGAAACATGCGCGTAGCCTTTCGCTAGATCATAACCCTTTTACATGTGATTGCTCGATGGCTTGGTTTATTAATGATATTAGTAATTTAATATATGACGGAGATAATATGGCACAATATTTTAACAAATTCATTTGTAATGACCCGCCGGAATTAAAGGGATATAATTTTTATAACATTACTGGAACAATTTGTTTTGAATCTACTTTCTAATGTAATTGCTCGTAGCGTTTTACTTTTCCGTGAGAGCAAGTAAAAAAGTAGTTTCCTAATTCAAAAGCAGCCCCATGTTTTAAGAAAAGCATTTTTTTTCTCCTTCACATTTGTTTTGGTTTTTGTTCTTGATGAACTTCAAACAAAACAAGAATTTAAGGTGAATACTTATCTAAACTTTCATTATCTAACTTTTATCCATTTTAGAATCATCGAAGCTGTCAATTTCTTCTATCATTTCATTTAACAAAAAGAAGGAAATTCAATGCTATTGCCAAAAAATTACGTAAAGCTGGTCCATCGATAAATAAATTAGTTATTGATTTGCTACAAACTAATTATAGTGTAATTCATAGATAATTGTTTCAAAAAGATCTCTCATTTTGTGATAATAAAAGTATTAATTTATTGTGTGTTTTAATGTTTGATAAATAATTTCATTCTCAAAGTTGCTTTTTGTTGTTGTAAAGGGGAAACTAAAGCTGTTGTTTATAGTTTTACTTTTCTTCTTCTTCATTGTTCAGGAAAGTTAAAGAAATTGCGAAACCTAACCCGAATAAATGCTAATACAATTTTTTAGTGAAGATCTGAAAACATTGAATGTTCAAACATTTTTTAAACGTTGTAAAAATGAGAGACGCAAAAAACCCAGCGAAAATTTAGGTTGCATTTTGCCATATCCCAAAAATATGGGCTTCCTTTTTTTCAACTTCCTTCAAACTTTTTCACGCTGTTGTTATTTTCTCTTTCGCTTCTTTCCTTTTTATTTTTCTGTCAATTTTTAATTGCCTGATTTTGCTTCTTTTTTTAGGTGTATTTCGTCTATCATGGATAACACTGGGCCTCCTGGCAAGCGCACGCGTTTAGATGACAATGATAATGTTTCAACAACTTCATCAGAACATCCTATTCACTCAAATGTTGATGCTGTAACCGCCTTATGGAGATCAGAATATGATAGGAAGTCCCATGAGGTTAGTTAGTTAGTTTCTTCATATGCTGTGGTTATATTTCTTCTTCTTTTTAGAAAATGGTTTTGGATATAAAGCATAAAGAACTTCAAACTAAATATACTGATCTCGAATCTGGACATACCCAACTTCAACAAGCCTATCAAAATCTTCTGGTCCTATACAACAGTCAAAGTGAACATATTTCCCAGCTCCCAAATCAAAGTGAAATTACTTATTTAAAGCAAACTATCAAAGTAATGGAAGCTGGAAATCAAAGAAATCTCAAAAGAGTTAGTTTTTTTGTTTAATTTACGTTTTTGATGGTTTACTGTATGTCAATTTTTTTAGATTGCTGATTTAGAAAAGTGTCGAGAAGCTGATCTTGCTCGTCGTATTAAAGAAACAAACGCTTTCATTTCAAAGATCGCTTATTTAGAGAAAAGTGGAGAAGTTGACAAAGCAAGAATCATCCAATTTGAAAAGAAAGAAGAAGCTAATCGTCAAAAGTTTGAAAAAGAAAAGAAGGTTATCAAGGACATGTACGAACAACAAATGAAAGCTATGAAGAAAAATTATGAAAAAGAAAGTGCTAGTCTTCGTCAAAACAGTGATGGAATGAATGCAAAGGAAAAGAATCATGATGGTATGGTTATTAGTCAGGAAAAAATAGCTTTGGAAGCTACTAACATCGATGTTCAAACAAAACAAGAAGCTGACTGCGATGTTCGCCAAGAAGAAGAGAAAGCATTATTGTTCTTACGTGATCATGACTTACCATGGATAGAATATGAAAAACATGTTTCTGCTGGAATTCTCAAAAATCTTCATTTCGTTCGTGTTCGTATCCAGAAGTCCGATGGCACTATGGCTTCACTTGAAGAAATCCTTGAGAAATTGCCTACAATTGAAACATTTGAATGGTAATTTCTGTTCGTTCTTTCATATTCTTAATACTTATAAAGTTTTTAGTGTATTGGATGGTCGTGGATCTATCATCTTTAAAAAGAAAGCTTTCTCAAAACTTCTCAAGCTTCCTCCATTCAAAAATCTTCAAAAATTCTATTTGTCTAATATTCCTTATGGGGCATTAGATGTTGATTCATTCATTGGTTTCATGAAGGTAAATATGATTATCTCAACATTCATTATCTAACTTTTATCCATTTTAGAAACATCCAAGCTGCTATTTTTTACTTTCTTTTGGCAACAGAAAATCTTTAACCGCTGAAAATCAAATCAAAGCTATTGTCAAAAAATTACACGACGAATGTCCATCGTATGATAAACTTGTAATTGATGTGTAATTGTTTCATTTATTTTGATATGTAACTGTGTTTCATTTCTTGTTTTGTAAATTATTAATTTATCAGTTTTAAATGTTTTATGAATAAATTTTATTGTCATATTTACTTTTTGTTGTTGTTGTAAAGGTGATATTAAAGGCTTTAATTTATAGCTTTACCTTTTTCTTGCTAAGGAGTTTATTTTTACTTTGTTTGTTTGGCCAATTCTTTCGTCCTACTAAAGCTGTAAATAAATTAGGTTTTCCTAGCGGCTCATTCATTAATCAAAGTAACTCACAGATTGTTATGTTTGAAATGGATTTGAAAATGCATTTGGGTCGATTAGCTCGGAAACGACTACAGATTGAAAATATTTTTCAATTCAAAATTCTAACATTTCAATTTTACCAGAAAAATTATTCAATTGGAAGAATGCCCTACTTCTTATGTTTCGTGATAATCCATTCATGTGTAATTGTTCGATGGCTTGGTTAATTAATGATATCAATAATCCCATATATAACGGAGATTATAATTATTACCCAAGAGATAAGCCTTCTTTTATTTGTAATGGTCCTTTAGAATTAAAGGATGTTAGTTTTAATAACATTACTTACACAATTTGTTTAGAATCAGCTACAATCTCTTCTGAGAAGAAAATATTGGATGAGTCATTTCAGGGATGTGGAATCCAAAAAATACAAAATACCCAAAAATGGTTCTCCAACCGAGAACCCGGCGATACCGTTGATAAATTGATAGCGTCTAATTTAATTTTGTTTTTTCACAATGGCTAATTTTTTTGCATTAATTTGCTATTTTAGCCAAAAAAAAATTTAATAAAAACATTTTTATATTAAAAAATGAAAAAACAAAACAAATTTAAATTACAAACATAAAACAAAATGAGTGTTAATCAGAATCACCATCATCATCCTCATTATCTGACCAAGTTAAATTAAATTTCATTTCAAATGTTTGGCGACTATATACACTACGACCTTGAATAATGAGGATGCGAAGTGAAGAAATTTCATTTTGTAATTCTTTTAAAATTTCTTTCAAATATTTACATTCTGTCATACTGGAATTGGTATTAGAACGAATTTGTCGAATAACGATTAATAAAATTCGGATATTATCCATTTTCTCGATAATTAAATCTTCACCCAACATAACGTAAGAACCTTCATTATTAAATCGTTGATCTTTATCAGGCATAGTGATTTTATACATATCCTCAAAAGCATCTTCGGGTGTATCTTCCAGATCAGCAGCCATAAGTTTAGAAATAATATTTTTTAGAGTATTTAAGAAATCTGAAACTTCGACCATGTTGTCTTCACAAATATTTTCCAAGTATGAATTCCAGTTTTTATATGAAATAGTTTAAATTTTTTGAAGGCGATTTAACCAAACAATGAGGAGAGTTATTTCTTAACCAAGAAAGCTTAAATGAATGAAATAATGAATTTATTATTTCCAAATTGCTGCATTTATATTACCTTTTACAAAAAAAAATGAGGTCAAGCTTTTATTAAAAACAATTAATTGAAAATCAGGCAAAATCGTTCTCAAAAGATGTAAACAAAAACTTTGCCAGCAATAAAAAAACGAAACAACTTAATTTTAATTTTTACTTTTCCTTGTAAAAAGTGTGAAAAAAAAAAGGTGGATGAAGAATATACTTTAAAAGAATAAAAATGTCAAAAATAAAAGTAAAGAATAAATATTATGGGAAAACTGAAATATTTTGATATCTCAAAAATATGTATTTTTTCTATTTTTAATAAAATTAATTATTTGTTTAATACATTCATTTTGATTTTCATGGTTCCATTGAATTCGAACATAATTTGTTACTTCACAAATTCCATGGATGAATTTATTTGTTTCAGGAAGCTCAATGCCTTCAGAAATGATGGGAATAATATTTTTATCTTTTTCAATTGCGTATTTTAGCTTAAAAAAAGCTTGAATTTAGCGATTTTTATTAATTAATTTTTTAACTTTTCAATACTAACCTCTTTATAAATTTGACTCTCTTTCCCATTTGCAAGATAAATAAGGGCATTTACAGCTGCTTGAGTTAAAATGAGTAAAAAACTTTTACTTTTTTGAATAGATTCAAAAAACTGTTTTTCATTATTTCCTCCAAATGATTGTTTCGCAACATCAAAAAAAGTTTTTTGCTTTTTTGATTGTAAATGCGTTTGAACCAAACTTGCAAAATATTTTCCATCACATTTTTTATAACAAATATATGCATCATATTTATTTTTGTTTTCGGCTTTGCTGTCTAAAATATTTTTTTTAAATTTAAGTTTCATAGCTATTGGAAAAACATCGATTCTTTTTTCAACATTTTGGTTTAATTTAAAAATTACCTGATGAACAGCAAAAGCAAGTACTATACTTTTCTAAAAATACAAGCAATCGTGTTGAAAATAAAATATCCTCCTCCGACTTTTCTTTTAATTTAATGGAATTTGAAACATTTTTATCTTCCATTTTTTACACTGGTTTTTTGAATTTTTAATGAAACACAATTAAAACTACCCAATCAATAATTTTAAAAAACAATTTTTTTTTCATTAAAAATTCAATGAATTGTTATTATTTTTTTATAAATGATTCATTCCAATAATGAAAAGATTTTTCATCCAAAAAAGACAGACACATAAGATGCACAGAAAAAAAAGAGAAATAAACTGCGTCATTTGAAACAAGAACTTTCTTTCTTGATGAAAAAACATAGTTTAATGTTTTTGAAGAGAAAGCGAATTGAAACATTTATAGAAAAATTTTATGAGCTTCAAGACTATTTTTTTAGATTCTCCATTCAATTTTACATTAGAGATAATAAAAAAATTTCCTACCCAAATCACAATTATCAGTAAACTAATTTCGGAGAATCCGTCTTATACTTTTCTGTAATAGCACCCCAGAATTAAAGGGATAGTTTTTAAAAACATTATCGATGCAATTTGTTTTAATTAATTTCTTAATTAATTTTTTTAATACACAAAGATTATTGGTAATTTTTATGAATTTTATGCAAAAGTTTAATAAAATATTTTTAACATAAAAATGGATAAAAAAAATATGTATATTAAAATTTTAGACAAAAGCAAATTTTTGCATTTTTTTAGTCGTAATCATCATCATAACGCCAATTAAACTTTGTTTCAAAGACTTCACGATCGTAAACACCTTGTCCTTGTGAAATAATATCACGAAGGGATGAAATGATTTTTTGTAAATCATCGAAAGTTTCTTTCAATAATTTAATTTCAGCGAAGCCAAAATTAGGGTTAAGACGGAGTTCACCAAGTTCACTAATAATAATTAATAAGCCACGTATTGCATCCATTTTTTCTATTATTTTGTTATCTCCCATCGAAATATATGATTCTCCATCAACGAAGCGATCGTCTTCACTAAATGGGTTAGCTTTACGCATGGTATGAAATATATCTTTAGCTGGTTCTTCTCGATTAGCAGTCATTAAGTTAGGAAATATTTTTTTTAGAGTTTGCAGGAATACAGAAACTTCGACCCAATCGTTTTTACAAAGCTCTCTAAATTCCCAACTTTCAGGATAATATGACATAATTATTGACTAAAATTTTTTATTTAAAAAAAATGCAAAAAAAAACAGGAATTAATTTTAAAAAATAACCAAAATTTGCACGAATAAACGAGAGAAATTACTACTTTGTTTCTTTTTTCTAAAAATAATTTTGTTATGAATTTCCATCCATGAAATAGGAAGAAGTCAGCCATATATATATGTGCACCAAAGAAAAAAGATTGTAAATCAGGCAGACCTGTTATTCACACAAGCAATGGCTCTATGAACAATATTTGGAGAGAAAAAATGCTTTATGACTGGTTATTGATTTTTTATTTTTTTAGTCGTCCATGGTTGGTGCGAATACATTGCAAAAAGCGAAGAAAGAAAGAAAGAAAGCAACATTTTCTATCGTTTTGTTAAAAAAACAATAAATTTATCGGAAATTTGTTCCGTTTTGTCGTCTCGTTTCACTTTATTGCAACTTAAATAATTTATTTGAAAATAAAAATAAAAATTGAATAAACAGAATTTTTCTAAATAAATTTTTAAAAATTTCAAAACGTTTGGTCACAAATATAACTTGCATCACAAGCTCGAATTTGACATAGAAATGGTAATGCTACATTGTATCCGGTTTCCAATCTCCAATTATATCCAAAGTATCGAGACATATACCCAAAATTATCATTTGGTTCTGGAGTTCGATAAAAGGCTGGATATTCACCTACTGGGTATTCACTTTCATCAAAATCCCACCATTTCCATTGATTTTCATCCAAAGATTTATGAAAACCAATAGTAAAATTTTTAACCGAATAAAATTCATTATTAATTAAAGTGAAAATATCATCAAATTTTTTTTCACTATTTATCGTTACTAAAATTCCTGGGCTGCAAAGTTCTTGAGATGGAATTATATACCTTGTTGAACCATAATAGCATTCAGCATAATATGTGCTTGAACCATAGAATTGTCGAGTATTTATTGGACAAAAGCAATTTACTGAAAATAAAAATTATATATTTACTTAGGAATTTTTTAAAGTTTTATATTTTTGCTTACTTTGTGTCAATTCATATGAAACTTTTGAATATAAATCAAGTGTCATGGAATTAAAGGAGAATTTTTTTGATGAAATAGCATTTATTTTCCATTGAGCTGTACTGTTTTCGGGTGCAAAGCTGATGGTCATAAACGTAGCATCCACATTATGTGGAAGGTTGGCAAAGCCATTTTTATCATATCCAGCAGCAATAAAAAATATTACTGAAGCACGGTAAGAATTGTTTCGAACAAGGTCATCAGCTTTTATAATAGCACTAAAAAATATACATATCTGTAAATTTAATAAAGCTAACAAAAATGTTTTTTTTTTGAAATCAAAATTTTGTGCTTTTTTGAGGCAAATTCTTTTTATGTAGTTACCTTCCGGCAGACACGCCGCTATCATTTGGTTTTGAATATGATGGCAATTTCGCAAAAGCTTCTTTAAGCTCAGAATAGTTCGTAATATTTGATAAACTATATTGAATGACAACATCTGTGGCAAAAGTAATAAGAGCAATGCGAGTAGTATGATTTCCATTTTGAGATATATTAAAGGGTTTCATTAAATTTATTAAACTATTACTAATATTTTTTAAGTTTTCCATTTACATGGCGCTACTAACATCAATCGCAAAAACAATATCCAACCAAGCTTTAGATGTATCATTTGAACAAAGAGTTCCAAATGCGTCTGTTCTTGAATCACTTGGAGCTGGTGTGGAAGCATTTGGGTCATCTTGAAATTTGGTGCAACAAAAAGAACTTTCATATGTTGCATTTTTAAATGGAACATTTGCCGATTTTTTGTAACATGGATCAACTTTTGTATAAGGTTGATTCCCATTTTTTATAAATGTTCCATTTAATCTTATCAATTCACCAACTTGAATTCCATAATATTTTTCCCTTGGACTATAATTATCTAGGCTTAAAAAAAATTCCTTTCCAAAATCTTCTTTTAAATTCCATTCATTTCCACATGTTGAAATTGGAGCTGAATTATTTCCTTCACAATCGCCTTGAACATAATTAAATGATGGATATAAATAGCTATAATTATAATTTGTTGAAGTGAATTCGGTAACGTTATGAAATAAATCAGTATAATATATATTATAAAGAACTGAAGTATGAGCATTAAAAAATATTGTAGTATTTAAAATATTATCGTAAATTGTTGCTTTTGCTTCAAATCCTTGACAAATATCTAAAATTTTATAAAAAACTTTTTTATTTAATTTAATGTTTGTGAACATACCTTTATTCGAATCAGGAATATCGATATTCTCAAATTTTATACAGCATGCGCTATGTGTCCAAGTAATTTCATCGGTATCTTAAAAATAATATTTATGATTTTTTTTTAAAAAAATTTTTCAATGTTATTGTAATTACTATAGAAATTAGAATTCTCCATGCAAAAATATCAAAGGTTATTCATTAACCAGTGAGGACTTGTCATTTATAAGCATAAAATTTATAAGCATAAAAAAATCACTTACATATGCCTTCATTTTGGACAAAACATCCATCTCTATCGCCATTTAATTTATCATTCCCTCCAAAAAATATACCATCATTAAGGTATGTTTCAATATTATTATAGATAGAAATGTTTTTTTGATTTCTATATTCAAAAAGGAAAGAAGGCACCAACTGTCCATTTGGAAAATTAAAAGTGCAAGAATCATTTTCTGAGGAGCAATTTGTGTAATGTGTATCAAATCGATAAGGATAATTAAATCCTATAGGTGATGATCGATAGTAACTTGAGATATTGAAAAACCATTCATGAAAATTCGTGATTGTTAAAGTATTGGAATATGTGGAGTTTTCAAGGTTGGGGTTTATATTTACAATATAATTATTGGAATATACTTTTATATTGTGGTTACGATGATCGATTATTCCACAAGATATATTAATTGCTCGGCATACTGACGCCACTTGATTTCCAAAAGCATGGTGAAGCCAACAAGAAAACAATAAAATACTCCAATAAACAAGCATTGCAGAAAGCGAGACTATAATGATGTCAATTTTCAAGAAAAGGATCATTTATATTAGCATTTTTTTATGGTCAAAAAAAGCTGAAAAAATTGATAAGGTAAAAAATCTGTTGTTTGAACAATTATATGTTTTGACAATAGAGATTTCAATTGTCGAAAAGTATTAACTTTATTTTACTTTGATAAAACGACATTTTTAGAGTCGAAAAATGTTTATGCTTTTTAGCTAAAAGTTATTATCAATGACAAAAATGACATAAAAAGTTATTCTTTTGCTCCCAGAATAATGAGGTACTCCTCTTTTTTTATAAGCGCCAAATGTTGTACCTTGTCTCTAAAATCAAAAGATAAAAAACATATTTCTTTAGTTTATATTAAATAAAAATAATTATGTCGTTCTGTGTTAAAATGCAGCAAAAGAAATAAAAGTAGGTAGGATCCATCTTTACTTTTCATGATTAATTTTTTTTACGATAACAATAAAATTTAAAAGAAAGAAATAAATGTTGTTGGTAGTTTTTTATTTTTTTTAGCAAAAATGAAAAGAAAAGAAAGATAAGTGGCAAGGAATAATAATTAATCTTAATTTTAAAAATGTTTTTACTGAACCAAACTACAAACACATTTTTTCTTTAAACTTTTTCTTTACACATTTGATAAATTGACGACACAACTTCTTTAACTAGTTGCTGCAACGTTAGTAATTTTATGAAAAACAGCTGCGCTTTTTTGCAGGAAAAAAAACAAACAACAGCCGTTTCTTTCTTTTGCCTATAAAATGGGACTTGAATTCGATTTTCAAACTTCGATTTTTTCTTGTTAACGTAAATTTAATTAAAAATCAGGCAGAAAAATGAATCGATGGAAAAATAAATTATTGTCCTTTCTTATTTATATGGTAATTTTCTTTATGGTCAAAGCAGCCACCAATACGATTGCCGCCGCTAAAAATGAAAGTTCTTTATCTGAAGATGAAATTTTTTATGCATGCAAGGAAAATGAAACGGGTAATGTTTCTCAAGCATAATTTTAAGATGAACATGCATGCATTGCTTATTTTATAGAATCAGCTATTTGCAAATGCAATCCTGAAATGACTCCTCCAACATTAGATTGTCGTCAGCATTGGGATTCGGTTGGAAAACTAAATCACACAAACATTAAAATTTCAGGAAATTTTTCATTTATTCAAGCTTTATTTTATAATAATTCCATTACCGAATTGAAAAAAGTAAGTTAAATCTTTGACAAAATAAGCAAACTTTTTTTTGAAAAATATAAAAAATTTAAGGGAAAAGTTTTGCCAGGAAAAGAAAAATTTGTGGAAGAATTAAACTTTTGGCATAATAATATTAGCTTTATTGAAAATGGAACTTTTGATTCATTTATTATTTTAAAATCATTGGGTCTTGGATCAAATTTGCTTACGAATATTTCCATCAAAATTTTGACAAAACAAATTGGCACAACTTTGGAATATCTTGGTTTAACTGAAAATAAATTTGCAATTTTTGATTTAAATGTTTTTAAAAATATGAAAAAATTAAAGGATTTAAATCTTTCAAATAATAATGGAACCAATTTTTTCAATGCTTTTCCCGAAGAATTGGCAAATTTAGAAATTTTGAGAATGGGCTTTTGTGGTATTACAAAGTTTGAAGACAATATTTTTCAAAATCTCAGGTTTGTAAACAAAAATAAAAAATTTAAAGTTGGGAAAAGTTTTCTTATTTTGCTTTAAAATTTTAAATTATTCTATTTTTAGAAGCCTAAAATCCTTGGATCTTGAAGGCAATCCATTAACCTCTATTCCAAAATCTTATGGCTCTCTTACAAATCTCGAGTCTCTTTTTATAAGCAAAACAAATTTCTCAACATTAAATTTTTTGAAAGAATTTCAAATTCTTCAAAATTTATGGAAAATTGAAGCAGAAGAAACTCAACTTGAAAGAATAGAAAATTGCACTTTTTGTAATTTACCCAAAATTGAAAGCGTGACTTTATCAAATAATTCCAAATTATCTTTCATCCATGAAAATGCTTTTGGCTCAATTAGTTCAGGAAAATCTGTAAATTTGACAGAATTTATAATTTATGGAAGTAATATTTCAACTTTGCCCGAAGGCTTATTGGATTGGAATAAAACTCATTTTATTCAAATTCATGATAACCCATTTACTTGTGATTGTTCTTTGGCTTGGTTAATCAATGACATCAATAATCCAAAATATGATAGAAAATTTTTAACCACAAATTGGGTTCCATTAATTTGTAAAAATCCACCAAAGTTGAAAGGCAAAAGTTTTTATGATATTTCTGGAAGCCTTTGTTTAGAATCAATGAATAAAACTTTATAATTATAAGATTATTAAGACAAGTTTGATTGTTAGGAAAAAATATTTTCTCATCGAATTTGTTAATTAAAAACAAAATCAAACATTATCAAAGTTTTTTATAAAATTAAAACTGTTGTAGCGTTCTTCCAAAAACAATTTTATATGAAAAATAAATCTTCCGATAACTGGTTTTGCATATTTTTGATAATAAAATGTAATTAAAGTGTTATTCATAAAAATAAAGTTTCATCGGATTAAATAAAAAATATAAATTATAGGAAAGGAAAATTATGAAAAATAATAATAATAGTTTCAAGCATTTTTACTTTCAAAAAAAAATTTCTCTTTGAAACGTACATATCTTTCGTTGTTTGCCTTGTCATCCCAAATCATTTTCTTTTGTTTTCATTCAATAAAATAAAAATCCAGTGAATTCTTACTAATTTTGAACTATGTCTTTGGCATTAGCTCCAGGTCATTGCATTACCTCTTCCAGGGCAATGCATGGCCACTCGGGCATGTAACATAGTAGTGTTGCATGGCCAATCGGGAATGTAACACATTAAGTGTTACGCTACCAATCGGGCATTCAGCATATTTAATGTTGAATGGCCACTCAGGCTTGCATTGCTACATAGGCATTGTAATACCATACGGTGATCATTACCTTTTAAGGCAATGCATTACCAGGGGTTTGGTTGCTCTTTCGAGAGCTTTGGTTCCCCGTAAACAAAAACTAAACCTTCTAGAAGCTGGAAACCTTGACGTGGTTAGAGGGCTTACTATCAAATTTTTATATTTGATAAACCAATATCCAGCATTCTCCACTTTTTAAGTGCGGGAAAAATAAATTTTGGAAAGTTTTGCTTTTTAGTAAAACAAAAATTTTATAACAAATATTCTAAATTTTGGATTGTTTTACCTTGAAGTAAAGCAACAACAAAAAAAACATTTCTCCGCTAATATTTTTTTAGCTAAGAACACATCGCCTTTTCTTGGACAAAAAATTCAGACAAAGGAATCCCAAATAATCCAAACGAGAGTCGAAAGAACTGTTTTTTCGAATCAAAAAAAAATTGCAATGCAATGGGAATTTCATGTCTTACATGGATTATTTCCATTCCTTTGTCTGAGTTTTTTGTCCACTTTTCCTTGCAAAAAAGGCGATGTGAGAAAAGAAAAAGTTCTTACGCCTTTATCACAACCATTCATTCAAAAGCTTTTTTGACTTCCAACTACCCAAACTTTATATTCCCAAATCGAACCAAGAGTGATGTTGCTAAAACCGCTGTGCAAAAATGAAGTAAAATTCATTTGATTTTTAATCTTAAAAATAAAAACGTTGTATCCTCGTATTTTTTAAACTCCATTTTCGATGATTTAAATAGTTTTGGTTTATGGCTTTACAATGTTATCAAGAGATTTTTTACTTCAAATATTACAAAATTGAAAAAAAAACCGTCAAAATTCAAAAATAAAAATCATTACATTTTTTAATTTCATTTTCCGCGACCTTCAAAAAATTCAACTGTAAATTATTTTTTATTCCATAGTTTGCCGTGACGTTGCATAACTTTTTCGAAAATGCAATAATTCGCATACTTTTTTAACATCTTGATCCTGGAATTTAATGATTGGAGGATAAAATTCGCGATTATTGTATTCTTTAAGGATATTTTCAATAAATCTTTCTAATCGGTCTTTATATTCATTTGAAATGTCAACTCGAAAGTTGAGAGATAAATTTATGTCTGGGTTCTCCTAAAAAAATAATGTTGTTAAAATAAAATTTAGATCGTTGCCAATGAGTTTATTGTTTCATCGATTAACTGACCTTAATAAAATTAAGAATAAATTCAATATCAAAATTGTTTGAAATTTCATTAATTTTATATTCAATAAAATCTTGAGGAAATTTTTTAATCACTGGTAAGTTTTTTCCACGCACCACTGATATGTTTATATCCAAATTTCTTCCAAAAGTACTAAAAAATTTTAATTTTTTAACTCACAAAAACTACTCGCAACGGTCAATAATTTTATTATGTAAAAACAACAACAAAAACTTACTATTCAAACGATAAAACATTTGAGATATCTACCAAAATATTTTGAAGCAAAATGGAATCTTCAACCATTGGAGAAATTAGAACATTTTGAATTTGAAGCTGATGTCGTCGATCTTTAACTAAAGGCAAATTTAAAAAATATTTTAAATCATCAAATGAAATTGTTTGATTATAAATATTTATTAAAGATGCATCACATCGATAAAGTTTAGGTGTCAAAAATGAGATAAGAGTAGGATTGGAATTTGAAGAAATTGTGAGTGCATTAATCACCCAAATTTTAATCAAAGCATTGGAACCAAGAATAAAAGATTCTGAGGAGCTATGTGATGGATCCAATGGATTTGAAGCTTCCCAACCTCTGCCATTTTCAAGATAGTATAAATGTCCAATAGGAATAATAAAGCCTTTCCAATAAAACCATTTACAAGTTTTTAATAATTTGAAAAATCCTTTTCCTGATGTTTCAGGTTTTTGGATGATTTTAAGAATCATATCTAAGGGAAATGGAAATATTTGAGGTCGAGGGAAAGCAAATGTGTAAGCATAATTTGAAGATGTTGAAACCATTTTACAGTTTTTTAAAATGGAAGGAAAATATGTATGTCAAAAGAATGATTTGGAGTTAGTTAAAAACTCTTTCCATTAATAAAAGGATTGTTTCAAACAAACAAAAAATTTCTACTCTTTGCTCTGTGTGCATAAATGATGCAATCATGAACAGCAAAATACCTTTAGAGAAATAATGATTTTTTTCACATTCATTTTAATTTTTTGCGATCATTCACCATGGACAAACAAAAAAAGCCAAATCGGGGTTTTCTCTCAGGCACAATCTTTTTGCACTTATTGATTTTTTAAGAACCGATATTTTTCTTTTCTTGAACTTTATTGTAAAAATCCATTGAAGCGGGTAATCATCCTAATCATCGATACAAACATCCAAATATTTTTTTTGACTTAAATTCTGCTAACAAAAAAACGAAACAAATAAATATCAATCATACATATTCCACATTTTTTATTTTTTATTCTATTAAACGTGACTTAAAAAATATAATTAATTTGGGTTAATCAAAAGAATTTTTCAAATTCCATATTTCGTCGAAAAGCTTCATAATTTTCTTGAAGACCTCGAAGTTCGCAAATATATATGGAAGGAATTTGAATTTGAGCAGTAAAATAAATCATTGGAGCATAAAATTTTTGATTTTTATATTCTTTTGCTACAATGTTAATGAAATTAATAATCCGTATTTTATGTTCTTCTGATAAAGAATCAACAAAATTAAGCCACATTTTCACATCCAAATGATTCTGTAAAAGTTTTTTTAAATAAATAAATAAACACAGATTTTTTTAATTTTGAAAAAGCAAGACTTTTGAAAAAATTAATTTTTAAAATTCGTATTTTCTTTTAAGATTCTTTTGCTTTACCTTTAGAAAATCAAGTAAAAATTCAAAATCAAAATTATCTGGAATTTCTTTGATTCGATATTCAATAAAGTCATCTGGAAATTGTTTGATTGCATTGAGTTCGACTTCGCCACCTCTTCTAATTACCATTTTTTCTATTCGTTCTTCACCAATGTTGCTAAAAAAGAAGCAAGCTTATTTGAGAAATGTTTGAATCAAAAAAAGATTTTTTTGAACATATTTATGCAGATTTTAACTAGACACATTCAAAATGCTTGGAAGACACGCAAATTAAGTTTTAATAATTTTTTTTTGAATTGCAAAGGAAACGAATAAAATAAGTTAAATTCTTACTATTGAAATGAATGAACATTTGAAGTATTTTCAATAAGTTTTTTAAGTATAGTATCTCCTGCCTTAATATCGTCAAATTTAACATTTTTAAGCCATAACATTTGAAGAAAACGCAAATTCATAAAAATTTGAAATAATTTAAAAGAAATAGTTTGATTAATTAAAAATACATCAGAAACGCCGTCAAATCGATAAATTTTAGGCAACATTAATGAAATCAAATTTGTTTGTTGGGTTGCAGAAACCAAAAATCGTCTGCTTATCCAAATTTTTGGTAATTTTGAAAACATATTCATTTTTATAGGACGTTTACAAAGTCTATCATTTTCATCCCAAGCTTCCCAATCATTATCCTACCCAGTAATTTTCATTGTGCGTCATTTCGTTCGTTCGGGGCTTGGAAATGTTTCATGGGAAAGTTGCAAAAGAATGAAGAATAAATAATAAAAAAATTAGCATAAATGTGAATGAAATCGCCAGGAAGGAAGCTTTCAATTGCATTGCTTGAAAATGAAGAGGTAATGAGCGGTGGTTAACTTTGAGGTTCATTAAATAATTAGGGATCTTTAAAAATTGTTTTATTGAATCCGATAACCAGGAAAAGATCCAAGTATCCAATAACAATGGAAGGATCCGAGGATCCAATAGCAAGGGAATGATCTAAGAAGCTAATATTAAAGAAAAGATCCAAGAACTTAATAGCAAAGAAAAGATCCAAGAACCCAATGAACATACTAAAGGATCTAAAAGATCCAAATGACCCAAAAGATCTAAAAGATCTAAAGATGACGAAGCATTCAAATATTTGATTTTTTATAAGTTCTTTATTTTCTTCCCAGTAATTTTCATTGTGCATTTTTTCGTTTTTTCGGGGTCTGAAAATGATTCATGGGAAAAGAGAAAAATAAATGAAAAAATTAGCATTAAAATGAATGAAAGTGTAAATAAACAATTTTGTACTTTCATTCTTTGAAAAGAAGAGGTAGATAGTGGCGGTTGAGGAAACATTAGGTACCAATACCAATGGAAGATATCCAGGGAATAATTAACAATTGGGGATCTTTGAAAATTGTTTTATAGGATCCAAATTGAGAGAAAGCTGAGAAATCGTTTGCAATTGATTAGTATGCTACAAGAATCGTTAGGGGCAATTTAGAACAAGTTTAGAGGACCATAAAGAAGTAAATTAGCCTGGGATGTTGCGGAGATGGCGATCTTATCTTCCAGAGTAAAGATCGAATAATTAATGACAAAATTTTCGTAATAATTTACATAAATCAAGCTTCATGGCGGACCGAAGGTCCGCGTAGCTCCTAGTCAGCTTCATTAAAAGATAAAGTGTGAATGCAAAGGATGTAATTTTGAGAATAAAACCATTTACATGTTTGAAGTAATTTATAAAAACCTTTTGAAGATGATTTTGGATTTTTGGCCATTTTTTCAACCATGTCATAGGGATATGAAAAATTTTGAAGATGTGGGACAGCAACTGTGTAAGCCATTGGGAGTTATAAATTTGATATTTCCATTTGGGGTAATTATGCTAAAAAAATTATAAAATTAGCAGATGATACATAATTTTTTTTTGATATTTCTTCTTTTTGAACTTCGACAAACAAAACAAATGGAAATATGCTATTCCATGTCATTGAAACAATTATGCCTCCCTCCTTATTTTTTTTTTTTTTTTTTGCATGCCCGCGCGTTTCATTCTAAGAAAGGAGGTCAATTTTTTACATTGCTTAGACACTTTTTTTGTTTGTCATGATTATTGATTTTTCTTTTTCTTGCTATTGTACAATAGTTTTCTTTCTAACTGATCTTTTTTTGAATGAGGTTTTCTTATTTCCTGCAACACATATTGATTGATTTTATTGCTTCTTTCGCACTTTTTAAAGCCAATAACCTTTATTTATTTATAAATAATAACAGTGTTCTTTAATAAAAAAGCAAAATAGGTCTTTGATGTTGGCAATTTAAAAAAAAAGTCAAATAAATTTTCTACGATAATAAAAAAGACTTTACACTTTAAAAAAGACAACAAAAATGGAAGAGCAAGAAAAAAAAGAAAAAAGAAATATATAATAGATATTTCTTTAAGCTTTGTCTTTACACATTTTATAAATTGATGCAAATTCTTTAAATAAGAAAGTAAAGAAAAATAAAAATAATAGTTCGAGAATTTTTACTTTCAAAAAAAAATTCTCTTGGAAAAGTACATTTCTTTCGTCATCTTTCTCGCCATTTCAAATCATTTTCTTTTGTTTTCATTCAATAAAATAAAAATCAAATGAATTCTTTCTAACTTTGAACTATGTCTTTGACAGAAACTCCCGGGCATTGCATTACCTCTCAGAGGGATTGCTTTACCTGCATCAATGCATTGTGCAGTACCTTTCAAAGGCATTGTCAATTGCATTCGCAGGCATTGTATAGTACCTTTCTAAGGCATTATGCGATGTCTACATCAAGGCATTGTAATACCTATACCAAGGCATTGCAATACCTAATCACCTCCAAGGCATTGTGTTCATATGTATGGGCGCTTTGTATTGGATACTCGGGGGTTTTGTTGTTCTTTCGAGAGCTTTGGTTCCCCGTAAACAAAAACTAAACCTTCTAGAAGCTGGAAACCTTGACGTGGTTAGAGGGCTTACTATCAAATTAGATATTTGATAAACTAATATCCAGCATTCTCCACTTTTTTAAGTGTGGGAAAAATAAATTTTGGAAAGTTTTGCTTTTTAGCGAAACATAAATTTTACAATAAACAAATAAATTTTCGATTGTTTTACCTTGAAGTAAAGCAACAACAAAAAACATTTCTCCCCTAATATTTTTTAACTAAGAAAAAGTTTGTTTGCATACAAAATTAACAATAAATGGTTTAAAATTAATAATCCCAACAGCAGTCTTCGTAGTTGCATTCGAAGGAAAAGATGGCGTGGCTGATTCATGAAAGTCTATTGCAGTTGTTAATGTCGATTTGAGTGAAAGGTGAATTGTTAAAAATGAATCCAAATTGTTTTTGTTTGTTTAATATTTGAATAAACAAGTATTTATTAATTTTTTAAGCAAAAAAGAATATCGTGTTGTAAACCATTAACATAAGTAAAATATCTTTATTTTTGACCACGGAAGTTTAATACAAATTAATAAAATTGGGGAAGTACATAATTTTAATTTAAATTAAAGAAAGCATTTAAGAATTTTTTTTTATTAATGATTGGTCAATTAGTAAACCTAGTCTTGGCGAAAGATTTAATGATAGTTATCAACCTTTTTGCCATATTCGTAGTAAAAAAGCATTGGAGCTTTGGAGGTTTTTCCTGTTTTCTAAAATAAAAGTTGCCCACTTTTTTCCTTTTCGACTTTTAAACTATGAAAAAAAGAAAAAAAGAATCGAACCTCATAAAAAATTGTGCAAAAATCAAAAGGTGGAATATATAAATGAAGTGATACACATCCATCAACTTGACTACCATTTCCCATTTTATGAATGCCAAGTTCATCTAAAAAATAAATAAAGTAGAAAAAAATAAAAATTAAATTTAAAAAAGAACTTATCATTCATAAAAGTAATTTCATCCTTTTCATGAATATATTCTCCAATTTTCTTTAATGGAACAACATCATCGCTACTTTGATCATTATTATTTTTATTTGGCCATGCATAACGGGTTTCAGAAAGTTTTCCATCAAGAACTTTAATATAGCAATTTGTATTTGTGTGGCTATGAATTCTAAAAATAATAAAAGCTGCTTTTAATCTTGGAATGAAAAAAAAAATAAAGTTGCATTCTTAAATTTTTTTCTTCGAAGAGGCTCAAATTTGAATTAAACACAAAATTAGAAAATACACATTAATACCTGCCATCGAAGCCACTGGGCCAAGTGAAAATTAAAATGTTATATCTGCCATTGCCGGTATCCACAAGGTTTCGATAGTAACTGAAAAAATTAAAATAATAAATTTAGCAAAATTGGGCCAACAAACAAAAAAATTAATTTTTAACGAAAAAACTTACTTTTTATGTTTTTCATCAAAATATGCAATAAATGGTTGTTTTCAAAAGGTTCATTTAGATCGAATTTTTTGAAAAGTCTAAAAAAAGTATGAGATTTTTTTTATTTCAGCAAAAAAGTATTTTAATACATTTATTTTATTTTTAGGGAAAGATTTTACCCGGCGGCGAAAAATATATTGAGAATCTCATATTTGATCACAATTCAATAAAATATATCCAAAATGAAACATTTGATTTATTTCCAATGTTAAAAATTTTGAGTTTTGAATTTAATTTATTATCAAATATTAGCGAAGAAGTTTTAACTCAACAACTTGGTTCAACTTTGGAAGAATTGAGTTTACTTGGAAATAAATTTAAACAGATCAATTTATCCATTTTCATGAATATGGAACGCTTGAAAAAATTGGATTTCTGTTTTAATGAAGAATTGAGTCTTTTGAAAAACCCATTTCCTCAAGCTTTATCAAATGTGGAAAGCTTAAGTTTGTATCATTGCAACATAACATATTTAGATGAAAACATTTTCCAAAATCTTAGGTAAATAGCTTCTTTTTTATATCAAAGTTTTGTTGAATTATTTAAACAAAAATAAACAATCAATTTTTTTTAGAAGCTTGGATTTTTTATATTTGGTTGGAAATCCATTGAATAATATTCCCAAATCATTCATTGCTCTCACAAGCCTTCGAATTCTTTATATTAGTCGAACAAAAATAAATTCATTGAATTTTTTAAAAGATATTCCAATTAATGCAAATTTTAAACGGTTATATGCGATGTCAATCGAATTAGAAGAAATTGAAGATTGTACTTTTTGCAGTCTTCCAAATATTAATACAGTTTTTATACCCGGTAACCAAAAATTATCATTTATTCATGAAAATGCTTTTGGTTCGATTAGTTCAAGCACCGCCGCTTAAAACATGTCAATGTTTTATCTATCATCTTGTAACCTTACAACCTTACCAGAAAAATTATTAGATTGGAATAATATACAAAGTATTGATATTCAAAATAATCCATTTAAGTGTGATTGTTCAATGTCATGGTTGCTTAATGATCCAAATTCCTTCGCTTATAAAATGGATGAATTTTATAGTAAAAGCCAATTTTTGATTTGTAATGATCCACCTGAATTTAAAAATTTATCATTCCAAAATGCTAGTGAAATTTTACAATGTTTGAATGAAACAAATTCTAATTTTTTTTAGTACTTCTTTTTTTTTTTAGCGTGATTTGATAGTTTTCATTTTTTTATTGCAATTTTTTATCCGATAATAAAAAATTTAAACTTAAAAAAAGAAAACAAAAATGAATGACGAAAAAAATAACATCAAAAAACAAATATAGTACAAATAGAATTTTTTTAAAATTTGTTGTACGCTTTGAATTATCCTTTATGATTTTTTTAAAATTTTTTTTATAATTGAAAAAAAACTAGAAAACTTTAAAATTCGATAAATTTGACACCAACGCGAAGAAGAAAAACATCATCATGTTTTTTTTTAGAAAATGGGGTCGAACGAAGAGGTCTGGCTATGACCCAAAATTTTTGCTATTTATTTCATCTGAAAAATTAATTCCAAAAATTAATTACTTTGCCTTAGTTCCAAAAAAAAGAAGCAACAAAAAAAAATCAAAAAGTAGGTATCAGCCTTTAATACTCCTAAAATTATTTACGTTGTTGAATCACATTTTATTTGGCAAAACTCATTCAGTCAATGATGTTAGATTTTATCAATGTTTAGAAAATGAATTTATTTAAACAAATACATGAATTTAGACTGAAATTTTTTGAATTAAAAACTATTTAATTTAATAGCATAATAAAAGTATTAATGGAAGTGCTCAACCATATTATTTTAACTTATACAAAAATTATCGAAAAATTATAAGGAACTAATAATATCAAACATATGGTTGTAAAGAAACAGCGGCACAAATTGTTCCAAAGCAAACTTGGAACCATACAAAATATTGGTTTAAAATGAAACAATTCTTTGTGAACCCATCCTTAAAATATGTTTGCAAATCCAACTTTCTCTTAACAATTAGGGTTGAATGATTATATTCACTAACATCAAATAATTGATTTTTAACAATATTCAAATCTGAGCTCATGGTGACATTTTTATGACACCATTCATTACCTTCATCAGGATTTTGAAGCTCTTTTCGAAATTGAAAATTAATATATTTGTTCGCTTTTTTGACCCGAAAAACGAATACGTCTTTCGATTTATAATTAAATAAACTTTTACAAGCTGATGAATCACAATCAAGAAGAATTTCTTGAAAATCGGCTTTTGTGTGGGCATTGCTTACAGCTATGAGATAATTGAAATCACTGAAAATTATATGAGGTTTGCATAGCATCATAAGAAATTTCGAAAATATATAAAAGCCTAAGCTTTAGAAGTTAAAAATAAATTTAATAAAAAACTTACAAAGAGTTATATGAAGCGTTAAAGAAATCAAAAAGAATTTTTGCCAATTCCTGGTTGGTTTTAGTTTCGTTGACTCTAAGTTTGATTTGGTCAAACACATTTTTATCCGACCAATACAAATTCTGAAACATCAAAAATATTTTAATGTTGATAAAACATAATATTACTTTTCTCTTTTCATTAAGGACTTCAAAAGAATCATTCATTTTTCCAACACGGTCCTTTATTAAAAGGATTTGTTCGCCGACAGAAGGCATGGGTTGAACTAAACGCTGACAAAACGCGTACATCGTAACCTAAAAAAATTATTTATGTGTAAAGTATAGCTTTTAGAGCTTGGTTAAACACCGGAAGAGGATTTTAAGATAGAGCCATAAAGGTTTGACCTTAGGGTAAATTTTTCCAAAAAATGCATTTGTCAGCGCTACTTTACTTTATCAGCCCCTTTTTGCCTTTAAGACGTCAAAATTTGCATATAAAAATAAATGTTACAAAAAAATATATATATTTCGAATGAATGGAATTGAAATAAAAGTTTCAGGGACAAAGTAAAGTTGTACAAAACAATTTCTTGTGATGAAAAACATAAATAAAAAGTAAATTAAAGTAAAACATACAGAAACTTTAAGAGCCGCACTGTAAGTTGAGGTGATATTTTCAAAAATTTGATCAGAATAAGCTGAACTTTCTAATTCTTTTTCAAGTTTACCAGCTCTCATCACGAGGTACTAAAAAAGGTTCCATGGTATTAATTTTTTTATTTTAGTTTTTGTTTTTGGATATGTGATCGAATAAAGCTTGCTTTCAATTAAATACAACAACTAGCACTAAAAATTGGAAGGGCACTTAATTTAATTTTTTAATTTTTTCTCAAAATTTCTTGCAAAGCTTTACTCCCCATTTTTGTTATCTTTTAAAAAAAGTTTTTATTTGCATCAATCTATGTGTGCATTTAAGAATCATAACCTTTTTCGGTGTAACTAAATATTTGACTTAAACTATTTTCTCCTAATTAAAATTATCATGCTTTACATGATACTTTCAAATGTAGGGTAAAACACCTTTTATTATTTTAAAAGCACATACATCAATGACGATAAAAGGATCGTGGTCGCCACACCTTTTTTCAAATGTTTTAGCAGAAGTAATACTCATATGTGCCAACATGTCAGAAAAAGATCCTTGTAAAGTATCCAAGGGGGTGAAAATATCCTGAAATTTTTTATTGAATAACGGTATAGTTGTTAAATATAGTACATTTTCAAAGTGCACTTGTTCTTGTGGTGAAGATAATTTAAAATTTTTAATATCTTTTACAAAGTATGCAAGCCGGGAAGAGAGGTTGGTATTTAATTGAAGAAGTTCTTGAATAACAGGATCCTAAAAAAAATTTCACTATCTATGAAGCAGAGATGGCGAGGTTTAGAGTCGAGTTTCGTTGGACCGAATCGACACGAAAACAGAAAAATTGAAAATTTTGAGTTGCGATGCGGTGCATCGAAAATTCGACTTAAAACTCGAAAAATTAATTTCGAGAAATCCTAATGAACATAAAAATAAAAATTTACGTTTTTTGAAGTTCCATTGGTGAATAGGCTTTTGTTGATAAATATGGCACCCATTGAGGAAGCCGTTAAAATATCATCAAATTTAAAAAACACATTGTATGGCGGGTCAAATAACTTAAAAAGCTCCCCAAAGTAAGTTTTTAATACATAGTTAAAATTAGGAATATTTTGATTACCGTTTGAGAATTAATTTGACCATCAAAGCCAAAACACACTTTCATTTCAAAAACACAATATACTAAAATAAAAACTGCCAAAATATGAAATAATTTCATCCTTTCTAAAATATTACCCATAATTATATTATTTAAATCTTTCTAAAAACACGTAATAATTAATTTTATGAACTAAATATTAATTTGAACGAGGATACGCAGAAGTTAAAGATCCTCTTCATGTAAATTCTGAGTTGTCCTGGGTACAATTTACAATGCATGTGGCATTTTATCCCAAAAAACCGCACTTTCAGTCACGTGGGTTCTTTTGAGTTGAAAACGTAAAAATAGCTTTTTCGCCTTGATAATATTCACGTAAGGCAAAAAATTAAAATAAACAGTAGCTTTAGAAAACGTCCGAAATTTCTGTGGAACCACAAAGTTATGTTAATGGAACGAAAAACGAATATTTCAAGTGTTAAATAAACTAGCATAAAAATAAGCGTTCTCTTTAAATATAAATATTTTTTTCAATTGAAGAAAAAGTAATAAAAAAGAAGCTAACGATCGATATCAAAAAGTTAAAAAAAATAGCAGAAAAGCACTAACGCCATGGCAAATGTCAGTCTCTCAAAATAACATCAATATTGAAGCAAAAAGAAGAACGAATGCAAGAGAAGCTAAAAAATGAATAAAGTTTAAAAAATGTTTTTCAAGCAAATAAACCTTCTGACCTACAAACCATTTAGACCAAAAAACTAATATGAAAGCTTTTCTTGGTCTAAAAACGCTATGAAAGACAGACACACAGCTGTTGCCGCGCCTTAGCAAGAGCAAAAAAATGGAAAGATTAAGGTTAAATAGAAATAAATATGCCTTGCTTTTTTTTAAATCAAATTTATTGTAAAAATTGTCAAGTTTAACATTTAATAAAAATTAACAGAAATTATAAAGCCGGAATCATTCAAAACTTGAAAAAAACTTTGTAAAAAGTTTTTTGCATTTTAAAATTATACTCATTTTTCGTTTGCAATGAAAGCTTTTATAATGGGTTTGAAAATGGAAAATAAAACAGCTTAATGTTTAATTTGAACCTCATTATTTCGTGCAGTACTTTTTCTGTTAATTGATTTCAGCTATTATTTTACTGAAATATGTTTTTAAAGGAATTTAAATTGAAATGAAGTTGTGAAAACTTAGGTTTGTTAGTTGGATTTTTTTCACTCAAAAAAACAGTAAAGTTTGAATCTCAAGGAGTGTTTTCGATTTTATTATTATTTATCTGTTAAGATTTTACTTGCTGATCTTTATTAATTGAAAGTAGAAATTATAAACTACAAGATATGCAAAACATTTTTTTCTTATAGTTTTTATTATTAAAGAAGAGTGAACTTTGACATTAAAAGCTTCTTTTCTATCAGTTTACCATTGCCAGGAAAATATATCAAAAGAATGAAATTTATTCAAAGGATTGAAACATAGTTGGAGGATTGATTTAATTTTGCAAAAAATATGATTCTACAGTTTGCGATTTACAAATTAATTTAAATGTTGCGTAATTTTGGGTTTCGCCCCATTATTTTTTTTAAATGAAATTTAATGCGAAAAGCTCGATCTCCTTCAGTTTCTAATATCAAATAGATGAAGAAAGAAAATCATTTTTTTACGTTATAAACAAAGAAATGCATTTAAATCAATAAGAGAATAAAAAAAAACAATAGAGAAGCACAAAGGGCGATGACAAATGCAAGTTTGAAAAAAAAAACATTATTGGTGATGCATCTTTTTTGCTTCCTCTTAGGCAAAAAAGTTGCGAACGTTAAAAAGCTTTTTCTAGCATTTTTTCCTAACCATAAAATGGTTTGTTTCTTTTCTTTCTAAACGGTGTTTTTGCTTATTACACTTTCGTCGAAAAACGATAAGCTTTATTTCCAAAAAGCTTTCTTTTGAATCGTTTTTTTCTTTTTATTTAACAGATATAGAGAATTGTTTTTAGATTTAGTTACCTTTTACTTTTTTTTAAATATGTATGTTTTTTAAACAAATTTTACTTCTAAATTAGAATTTTTATTTTTTTGTTTTTTATGTTGATATTTGCCTACTATTGCTAGCTCAAATTCATTTTTCATTCAAAATAGTAAAGAAAATCTATCATATTTGCCAGCTTTTAAAGTGTTTATTATTTAGTTGTCTTCAATATCCTTTCCAACTTTTTGATGCCCAAAAACTTTTCAGATTCCATCTAAAAATATGCAAAGAAAGGATACTTCTTTTAAAAATATATTTTAATACCATACAATAATCTTGCAACATTTAAAAAAAATTACCAAAAGTGAGATTTTTTTACGCATCATTATTGTAACCGAATAGAGGGTTTTTTTACATTGGGAGTCAATATATTTTAACCCCAAATACTTCAATCAAAATGCTATCATTTAGTACCAAAGCATATTTCAAGCGTTTTCACTCCCAAAAATGTTCTTGGAATTTTGAATTTATGCGAACCGCGATTTTAAAAAATATTGCTTTTAGATTATCGTTATTCAGTCAGTAGCTAATAAATAGTCTCTTTTTCTTGACCCGTATTTTTTGTCATAGCTCATATCGACCATTAATTTATTTTATTATCACATATCCTCATTCAAATTAATATTTAGTTCATAAAATTAATTATTACGTGTTTTTAGAAAGATTTAAATAATATAATTATGGGTAATATTTTAGAAAGGATGAAATTATTTCATATTTTGGCAGTTTTTATTTTAGTATATTGTGTTTTTGAAATGAAAGTGTGCTTTGGCTTTGATGGTCAAATTAATTCTCAAACTGGTGATCAAAATATTGTTAATGCAAGAAGTGATGTTGCCACAGATTTGGAAAATGTGGGAACTTTATTGACAAATTTGGGAGAAATTTCTAAATTGTTTGCTCCAGTCAACAGCATATTTTTGATCGTTTCAAATATTTTTACCTTTGCTGGCTCAAGCGCTACTATACTCTCAAAAGGCATTTCACTAGGAACACCGGTAAATATTTTTATTCAAGTTCCTTCCAAATGATACAGTAAAAAAAATAAAAATATATATTTTTCAGAGCCCTGAATTACAAAAGCTCGAAAAAATTAACAAGGAATTCAATGAAAAGCTTAATGGTATCTCAAAACAAATACAAAGTTTCGCCACCTTAATTATTTTAAACGAAAAGAATACAAATTTTCAAAATGTAAATAATTTTGCTAATTAGTCTATTAATGTTCACTTAACCATTTTTAGGAAGTTATTGGACCGCTTAGTATTCTTCAATCGGCATTTGGAGACATGCTAAAACATAGGACTGTAACTTCGGCTAATACATTTAAATTAAGATGTGGACAAAAAGATCCTTTTCTTGTATTAGAAGTAAGATTTTTTAAACAATAAAGTGTCATAACCATTTTGACGGATTTTAATTACTTTTTTTGCTATATGATGTGAAAGTTTTTACAAGGCAGATTCCTTGTATCATAATTAGTTTTTTACTCACTTGATTTAGTTAAAAAATGGCACAACTTTTCACAGCAATGAAAATCAAAAAAATGAATGTGCAAATTTTCTTTTTCATTTCTGACTCTTTCTATGTCTAAAATATTTTTTTAAAGTTGGGAAATAAAAACGACAAAATTGTCTTTTCGATTTTCGGCACTAATCATCATGCTATAAAAAGTTATGTGAAGAAAATTTACTCTTTTTTCCACGATATTTAACAAAATATTAAATTCACATGATAAAATATTTGGACCTTTTCGTTTTTTAAGCGATAATTTTTCAAGTGGTAGATTCTGTCATACAAAAAATGTAGTTTCCGTTTTTTACTCTTTAGACATAAACTAAAATTTGTAAAAAAAAGTATGTATCATAAAGTTTAGGCTTTGAAAGGGATGGCATGCAGTGATTATATGGTAATAATTTTGAAAGCTTCATCTTATTCCGATGAAATGTATGATAATATCACCTCAACTTTCAACGATGCTCTTAAGAGAGGTTCTACGAGCTGATTTAAATCGAGCGAACCATTTTTTTTCAAATTTTTTTTCTGTTTTACTTTTCCGGTAATTTACGATGTAAAAAAATTATTGGTGACAAGCTTTTTCTCAAAAAGTGAGCAGGATATGCTAATTCATGATATTGAAGTTGAAAGCATGGATTAACTTCGAAAATTCGGCTAAATTCACCCATGAAGCATAATAATTTGATTTTTATCCAATATTATGTAATAGATTGCGGGCTAATTTATGGCGTATACTAAATATTTTAATGTTCAATAAAAATCTGGAGAAATTTGCATATTTATACTTCAAATTGATGCCATTTTTCGCTCTTGATCTAGAGGGCAGCCAAAAAAATACCATAGAATCCCCAAAATCTTCTCTTTATTTTTGAAAAAAAATTAAAAATTTACCGCATCTCCTTAAGGACTTATGAACTTTTGAATGCTCGCGACCACATTTTATGATGCATTAATGACCTTCTTGCCTTGCTTTTCGCTTCGGGACCCATTTTTTTCACTTCTTTTTCAATTTGTATTTATTATTAATATTTTATCACCTTTTATTATTGATTTTATTATATATTTGTGATACAAAAACTGTTTTTTTATCCTGAGGGTATTTTTCAAAAATAATGGAACAATAATAAAAATATATTGCATCTCTAAATTTTAAATCATTCATATCCTTATCTTTTCCTTCAATAAAGATAGTACATTTACTCTCAGTTAATTCAATATGGAAAAAAAGATAATCTTTTTTATTGTGCTTTTATTTTATGCATTTCAACTTGCTTCAGCTAGAATAAATTATGATTTATTAATAGCTGATAATCAAGATATCGTTTGTTATTTTCAAGACTATGATCAAAATCGTCCGGAGAGTTTCCCAATAATTTCAGCTTGTCATTCAAAAGAATGTGGTAAAAGAAAATTAAGGTTAGGCGAAATTTATACTTTATTTCCAATAGTTTTTTGTTTCAGTTTGCGAAAGATTTTTTTTTCTTCCCAGCTATCCCATTTTGAATTATTTGGCGCTGATAACGTCGTAGACTTGCTATATACAAGAACTGGACGATTTGATTTTAATTGGACTTCAATGGATGAGGAGACGAGTGAAAGAATTTTGGATGGAGTTATATGTGAAAATTTATTCAAAGAACTACTTTCCGAATTTAATCATCACAAGCACGGTCATACACGGGAAAATAATGATAAAAAGCCTTGTTGTTTATACAATGACTATTTTTCCCAAAATAATGAAGTGAATTGCAACAAACTTGTAATGCGTAGAATTCATAAAAATGATGCGGCGTATTTTTTTAATCGTTATAATATTGTCGTTCAACCTGGAGCAGGTAAAAATTTTTTGTCAGTTTATTTATTTCTCATAATTATGTTTAGGTTTTTGTAATGAACATTGGGCAGAAATTAGAAAAGAAATTGACGGAGAAACTCTCACAGGTCAGCCAGTTGTCCAGCAACCAAAAAATGCAGCTAAAGATGATGAAAATGCTACCCCAGATTCTGAAGGAGACTTTGACAACGACTTTGGTGATCCAATGGATCATGATTATGTTCCAGTCGCGCAAGTTGTTGATTCAGAAGAAGAAACCCAAAAGGTTAAAAATTTGAAATCATTGGGAGAATCTTTGGGTATAACCAGAATTGAAACTCATGGTGAATACAATTCTCTCTCTAATGGAGATAAACGCCGTAAAGTTTTTGGAGCACGTAAATTTCTATCTTTTATCTTCAATGTTATGGCCCCTGAATGTCATCAATGAAGGTGTTTGATATTTTAAAAAAAGTGAAAAAAAAAAGAATGGATACCACATAAATCTTTGTTCTTTTGTTGTTGTCTTTATAATTGTTTTTTTATTTATACATTTTTATAGTTTTGTATTTCTTTTTTCATTGTTTTTTTGTATTGTACATAAATTTGTTTTTTGAAAATATCTTTTGTTCGACAGACAAATATTAGGGAAAAGCTTGTAAATGATTACAAATTGAAAAAGAAGTGAAAAAAATGGGTCCCGAAGCGAAAAGCAAGGCAAGAAGGTCATTAATGCATCATAAAATGTGGTCGCGAGCATTCAAAAGTTCATAAGTCCTTAAGGAGATGCGGTAAATTTTTAATTTTTTTTCAAAAATAAAGAGAAGATTTTGGGGATTCTATGGTATTTTTTTGGCTGCCCTCTAGATCAAGAGCGAAAAATGGCATCAATTTGAAGTATAAATATGCAAATTTCTCCAGATTTTTATTGAACATTAAAATATTTAGTATACGCCATAAATTAGCCCGCAATCTATTACATAATATTGGATAAAAATCAAATTATTATGCTTCATGGGTGAATTTAGCCGAATTTTCGAAGTTAATCCATGCTTTCAACTTCAATATCATGAATTAGCATATCCTGCTCACTTTTTGAGAAAAAGCTTGTCACCAATAATTTTTTTACATCGTAAATTATCGGAAAAGTAAAACAGAAAAAAAATTTGAAAAAAAATGGTTCGTTCGACCTCAAAATCTTTAAATTCACTCGTAGAGTCTCTCTTAAAACAACAGTATGTTTTTAAAAAAATTTTAATTCTTTTTGTGATATTCATAAAAATCTTAGCAACAGTTTCTTACTATAATTTTCGCTTTTGTTTTAAATTTGAAAAGAAAACCATATGAAATTTTTTGTATAGTTTTGTAATTAATGTAAAACCTTAGTAATTTTTATCTAGAAAACTCCTTGGTTGCCGACATACTTTCTCGTTCGAATGGAACATAACAATATACAAAACATAAAAAACTCTCTAAAAAGTAATCATATTTTAATGGTTTTTAAATAGGCGTGGTGATATCATCATTTTAAAACAAGACATGTCGATACTTCTCACGCCTGCTGTGTAGCTTTTGATATACTTAATTATAACAAAAAAACCTTATTCAGCCAAATTACAAACTTAAATATTTTTTATAATACTTTATACTATTTATTATTTCTGCATATTTTAGGTTACGATGTACGCATTTTGTCAGCGTTTTGTTGAACATATGCCTGCTGTTTCTGAACAAATGAGTGACGTTAATAATAGACTTAAACTTATCGAAGATGGTTTTAAATCAGTTAATGAAAAGAGAAAAGTAATATAAAGTTTTATTTTTATTAAAGCATTATTAATGTTTTAGGATTTATATTGGTCTCATGAAAATTTATTTGACCAAATCAAACCTTTGATCATCGAAGGTAAAGCAAATAATGTAATTGCCGAAGATATTTATAATTTACTAAATTCTTCTTACGACTCTTTGTAAGTTTTTTTATTTTTAATTTTATTTTTTAAAACCACTTTGAAAACAATATAATTTTTCGTTTAAAAATATGGAAATAAAAACAAACAGTTTATTTTTTGAAGCATGGTCTGAACTAAAAAACAAAGTTTTTTCGAATCTGTATAGCTCAGATCATATAGTAACAAATGAAAATAAAACATAAGAATAATTTTCTTTTCATTTTAACCATATTACCCGAGTTTTCTAGATTCTAAAATAATTTTGAGTTTTTCAATTCTGTTACATTTTGACTCTTCTCGCCTTATTGTAGAAATAGCCAGATTATGCTTTGTAAAAAATGATTGCTATAAAATAGTCATATAATTTTTAGAGGTTTCAATCACCTCACAGCAGTAAGCAACGCCCATACAAAAACTGATTCCCAAGAAATTCATCTTGATTGTAAATCAACAACATGCAATCACCTTTATAATCATTTAAACAAAGATATATATTTGTTCCGAACAAAAAAAGCGAAGGTTTATAGTGAATGTAAGCCATACCAAAGTATTATGGAAGCTAACACTGCAAAAGAATGGTGTAAGAAAAATGTTAAATCTGATTCAAATTTGAAAGTCGTCAATTCTTTATTCAATGTTTGTGACAATGAAAACAAACCTGCAGTTCTGATTACATTAAAAAAATTGGAATTGTCATCTCATTCAACTAATGGATTTAATTTTGATTGTTTTTCGTTAAATAGCTACCTTGTTGATACTGTTATTGAAGCAATTCAAGAGTGTTTTGGCGATGTTTGCATCATTGAAGCATTAAAACCAAATTGAATACATAGAAGCAAGTTGCAAGAAATTCGTTATTTTTTCTTTATATTTTTCACACCGGTGCCTTTATCAAATATAATTTATTTATGTTGGTTTTATTTTTTGGTTTTTTAGTAATTAATAATAAAGTTAAACAATTCAAACACATTTGCATAAAAGCTAGTGAAAGCCGTTAATCGCCTATGCCTACGCCAATTTCTAGTTCTCTGCGGCGAGGCCGCTATTACTTTTTAACATTTATTTATTTTAATACTTAGATCGGTCCTTCTAGTTACATAGTTCTTTAAAGTGCAAAATGTGTGAAGTTGAGTAATGATTGTCAGACACATTCCTAAAATATTTCAAGTGTCAATATTTTTAAAAAGTTAAAAAAATTCGAGCAAAAATGCAGCTGATTAAAATTTTTCTATTAAAAAATTGCATAAAAATGCCAACAACAACTGTTGTTGTTGCCTCTCTTCCGCCACCCTCACTTAATTGAGTGACCATTGGCGATTGCAATTTATTGAGAAAGAGACAAGTGGCGATCGCCGCTTTCAATTTTTTTTGCCTCGGTTAATGGTTGGATTAAATAAAGAATGATGATCATTTGATTTTCGAATAGCCAGCCAGCCAGTCATTCAAAAAAAAAGAAAATTTACTTAAGAAAGGCAATAAAATAAAATAAAAAGGATTACGTCGAGCCGCGAGAATGAAATGCGGCGAAATAAATTTTTTTTATAGAAGAAAAATTATTTAAACGGCAAATAGGTGTTTTGTTTAAAAAAATTTAAAATTTTTTAAATTGAAATTATTAGCGATTAAAACCTAAAATATCAAAAGTTGGTTCAAAAAAGTTTCTTTCTCGGCTAATCTTCTGAATTTCCAAAAATCGTATAGTTTCAAACATAAAAAATTGCTTCTTGTTTACAAACTTTTTTATTTAAAACTTGTAATTTTTTATGCGTTTTTTGCTAATAAAAAACGGTTTTTCTTCTTTTTTACCAAAAAAAAAATTGTGTAAACATTAAACAAATTTTTTAACACTTTTTTGTTGCTTTGAATTTGTTTTTTCTTTTCACATCGGTTTTTTGAAAAATAAAAATAAAAAATGTTATCACTTTTTTCAACGATTTTTTATCGTCACTTTTAAAAAAAAAAAATTCGCTTGTCCACTTTTAAACTTTTTTCGATGTTCAAGGTTATCTATCCATCGTCTGCTTTTTTTCACTTTTCCGTTCGATTTGGTTCGAATGATTTTTTGTTTCAATATTTTTCTGACCATCATATCGAATCATTGTCTCTTTTTATTGGAAACTTTTTGTGTTAGCCGGAAGTTGATTGTGTTGCTTCGTCCTTCGATGTGTCTTCCTTCAGGTGTCAGTCGTTGTAATAATAATGTTTATTGTTTAATCTTACGAAAATGACTTTGACAATAATGTCTGCCAAAAATCTTTTTTTTTGAACAGACAAACTTGAAACTAAAAATTTTCATTCTAAATAAATAAAATTTATGGACATACTCATTTTTTTCTTTTTTTTGACAAAAATATGCTTTGACAAATTTATAGCAATACTTTTAAAAATTTAAATAGTCAAAAAAATTATAATTTCTGTCTTAATAAATATGAATTTACCAACTTTATTCGAATCAGGATCCAATTTTTTCTAAAGCCGATTTATTTACCATTTTTTTCCGCCACCTGTAAATCCAATCCTCTATTCATTTTCCTGATTCATTCTTTTTTCGTTTGTATTTATTTTTGCCATAGAAATAAAAAATACTGACCATGAATGACCGACCTGAATGGATGAGTTTATGGTTGTTGCTGCCGCCACCCGCTCAACCTTTTTCTTCTTGTCTTTGACCCATTCACTCACTCAATATTTCCCTATTTTTCCATTCTTTTCATTGCCTTTGTTTTTCTTTTGTTTGTTCTCGCGCAGCAACCAAAAACAGCAACAGCCAAACCAGTGTCCTCATTTAACCGATGCCATGATTTATGTTTTTTTGGTCGCGCCAAAAAAATAACGGAGAAATTAAAAAAAACAGAGGTGAATGAACCGCGGTGAATCGCTTGTTATTTTTTCTTTTTCTGTGGAAAAGTAGTATCCAAAAAACCATGGAGTGTGGTATGCAGTGACTCAAAATGGTGATTTTTTTCTTAAACTTTTTTTCCAGAAAACAAACAAAAAAATGTTTAAAAAAACCGTTTCATCAACAACAAAAAAACTTACCTTTTTTGTTTAGAAAAAAAAAATGCTGAAAAGAAAATCAAAATAAAGAAAACGAAAAAACATGAGACGATTTACATTTCTGCGAAGGCACTGGCGGTGGCGCCAAAAAAACCAAACCTTTTTTTTCTTTTTTCTTCTATTGACCGAGAAACAAAATATAATACATACAACCTGTTTTTTTTTCTTCGTTTTTCATCTTACTTGTTTTTTTTTTGACACGATGGTGTTGTAGTCTCATTTTTTTGGGTGATGATGGTTGTTGGTAACCACATAGATTGAAAGTGATGAAGAAAAAAACTTGATTAAAGCTTTGATTTTAAATTTTACCCATATTTTTCTCTTTCTCTCTCCCGCTCGATCGAATTAGTTTTACATTATTTATTTTTTACTATTTTTTTTGCTTTGTTTTTTATTTTTGTCAGCTGATTTTGATTTTTTTTTTGGTAGTTGTTTCTTTTAGTTTCTTTTTTTTCAGAAGTTTTTTTTGAGTGCTTTACTTTGAAATTGATTTGACACTTGATTATTTCTTAATTGTGGTAATTATATTTTTTTATTACTTTTTTTTGTTTTGTTTTTTATATATTTGTTAATTATTGGGCATGAAAGTAACTATCGTCTCATGATAAAATTTTTTTAAAGAAAAACAGTATTGAATTTTCCAAAATTTCTTAACTTTTTTTTAATATTATTTCCCAAACGAACTTTGAATGATTTTTTTTAGTCTTGTGTTTGAGACAAATTAGCTTTTTATGCTTTTTTTGCCTATTCAAATATAAGTAGCGGCGCATACTTTTTGAAGTTTAACCGATCAAGCAAAAGCATGGTCAAGTGGATGCAAGCTTAGCTTTTTCCATGACGGCATTCTGAGCTTTTTTTTTCTTGAGTTGCGGATTAGCAAAAAGTATCAAAAGTTTGGGTATTTCTCGAGTTTCAACTAGTCATAGAAATAATGATTCCAAGATTAAAAAAGAAAAAATAATTTTAAAATTACTTTATTTACTTTATTTTTTGGAAACAACTTATTACAGTTTTTTCTTTGTTTTTCAAAACAAATTATTTTATATAAAAAATTTATATTTCTTTTTAATTTCCCCCCTCAAGTTACTTATTACTCTTTAAAATAAGCCATTATTATTCCCATTTCCAAGAACCCCCACATTTTCTTTTTTACTTTCAGCTGTTATTTTCCCAAACTTCATTTTTTAATAAACAATAATAATAATTTTTTTATTAACCTTTTTTTGTTTATTTTTTTTGTTTATTTTGTTCTTCATAAAAGCAATAAACTCGACTTTTTCAAGCCTTTTTTTCATTTCGATGGGGGTTTTTTGGTGTTGAGTTTTTTTCCGCTTGACCAAAAAATTAAAGAAAAAAGAAGTATCGGCTTCTTCAAAAAAGATGAAGATCTTTTGAGAAAGACAACAACATTGCAGCTGTTCACAATTTGTCACTGTCGTCTTCTTTGCTCTCTTCCTTTTCCGCGCTTTGAAAAAAAAAACATGCATAAAAAAGAAGCTTCGATGGTTGTTTTTTTTTCTCGAGATTTTTTGTTAAAATTTGGAGAAAAGCCTTTCTTTATTTGGGTAAAAAATTTGCATAAAAAATAGCAAATTAATCAAAGATTGTTTTATTTAAAAAAGTTGTAGTGTTTTGAAACATATTTTTTTTGTCTCTATTTCTTAATTTTATAAACATAAACTTTTTTTAATAAGATTTTTTTGTTAGGACCTTCAAATTTTCATTTTATTTTTATTATCACTTTTTTTACCAAATTTCATTTTCTTATTTATTTACTTTTATTCCAACTTTCCCATATTTTCTTGTTTTTTTTTTTACTTTTTCTCGAGGTCTAGAAAACTCATCTTTCTTTCCTTCCTTTGTTTATTTCCCACTCAACCTTTTCAAAAAAACCAGCTTTCATTCATCGCCTGCTTGTTGCTTATTTTTTTCTCAATGGTCACATTTTTTATTTCGTTTGATTTTTTTAGTTTCATACAGGAAATTAAACATAAAAAAGTGTTCCCTTTTTTACCCTTCTTTTTTTTAAACAGAAAACCTAACATTGATTGGTTCTTTTCTTTTTCGTTGCTTTACATAGCCCAAACAAAAAAAAACTTGCGCACACGCTTCTTCTTTTTTTTTTGCACCTCCAAAAGCAGCAGCGTCAATCCTTTTTTATGTATCAAAAAAATGCATATTTGTATATCCTTTTTTTTATTCTTTAATTTTTTTTGGGTGCTCATCATCATTCTTTTTTATTTTGATCAATCGACGACGACAAATATCTCTTTTCTATCCATATCGATAGGTTTTCGTGAATACATAAACAAAGAAAAAAAACGATCCGATCGAATTCGATTGGATATTTTTGATTATTGTCGACAAAGATGAAGATGATGATCTCATCCATCTTAAATTATTTATCTTTCTCTGTCCCATATGTAATTTGATACTTGTAATAAAATAATAAAAGGGTAATGGAATGGTTTATTAATCTATTAAAGGCTTTTTAATCCATAATTAATAAATAAAAATTCCATCTGCTTTGATTTTTTCCATTTTCTTATTTTTTTGATGGCGCTTGTTTATTTTAAAACCAAAAAATTTTTATTATCGTTTTTTCTTAAGAAAAGTTTATTTTATGTTTTGCATTAAAATGATGTTTAAAAAAATGCAAATTAATGAAGTTGATTGGCGTCAGTCAGTCTTGTCTAATATTTATTGATTTTAAGATTTTTTGAATTGAAACTTTTTTTTCAAGTATTTGCTTCTATGATTAAATGTGGATTTTTTTATCTGTTTTTTTTTACAAAGTTTGTAGCCTTTGGTTATTTTTTGCGATTTTTTTTCTCAATATGTTTTTTCTTTTCTTTTTCTTTATTTATTTTGATCCAAAATTTTATCCGAAATTGAGATATGTCAAAATGGATTTGTTTGCGCAAATCTTCTCAAATTTAAAAAGAATAAATTGAAGATTCATTCCTTTTTTGAAGGATAGGAATGAGAGGATGAGATGACTGGAACTGTCAGAACAATAAAAAGAAGATGAACACGTCAAAAAAAAGAAGAAGATCCGTTATCTTGAGTTTTTATTTTTTCTAAATAAATCAGATCAAATTAAATTTAAAATAAAAAAACAAACCCAAACCAAACTAAATAAATGAACGCTTTTTGAAATCGAACGGGAACGAGAGTTGTGCATTTTTTTTAAATTTTCTATTAACAATAATGGTTTTTTCTCATAATCACAAGATGGTACACAAAAAAACTTTACTAAAATCATAAAACAATAAAAAAATTGTTTCTCATAGACATTTTTATGATTTTTCTCTGTCTTTTAAGAAAACTTTTATGTTTGTTAATTTTCTATCTTATTTTTGCTAACAGTTTTGTTGTTAGTTTCGAGGAATTTCAAAAAAAATGTTTGGAGTGTACTTTTTTTCTTCTTTACATCCAAAATTATTGTCGAAATTTGATGATTAACCAGTGTTTTGTTGCTTCCTTCTCTTTTTCTTTCTTATCATTCATTTAACTGACAACTTACTCATACTTAAGTCCACTTGTAAAACATATAATAACATGGCCTCATTTTTTTGCACAATTTTTTCTTGTTTTTTGCTTCCTGGAAAAATGATGAGGCTGAATTTAAGGAGTGATAAAATCGATGAGTAAAATTGATTTTTAAATCTTTTAAATTTTACCTCAATTTATTTTTTTATAACTTTTTGCTTCAAAACTATTTCCATTTCTTTAAGGATAGTCTTGTAACAAATTTATATTTTTTTAAAAATTTAATTGACTTTGGCAAAAACATGTTTCTTCTGAAGTGTCTCTCCCTTACATCTCCCTCAAATTCTTTTGGACCAAAAATTTTTCTTTTGCAAAACTATTGTTTATTTATTTTTAAAGAGTTTTTAATTTTATTTTTCTTTAAAAAGCTTTTAAAAAGAAAAGAAAAAAGTGAATTTAAAACTTGCGCAAAAACATTTTTATTTTTATTTTATATTTATTTCGATCTTCTTTTCTTTAAAATTTTTAAATTTTTCCTTTCTTTTTTATTTGTCATAAAAGAAACCTCTCAATTTTTTTTTGTCAATTGGTCTCTTTCTTCTCTCCTCTCTTATTTAGGATTCTTTTTTTCTTCGAAAAATGCGCAATAAAAAAAGAACAAAAGAAAAAAGTGCATCGCTAACTATTGTAAATCGTGCAAAAACACGAGGACGAGATCAAAAAAAGAGACGAAAATTATTTTGTTCTTTTAGTCAATCTCGAACCTTACGTCGAAAAATTGACTACGTACGTTCGGGGTTTTTATTTTTTTTACAATTATGTAGTTGTTGTTGAGAAAAAATTGTGATCGGGGTGTTGATTTCACTTTCTAATCTATTCTACTTATTTATTTTTGTTATTGTTGTAAAGAATTAAGCTTTCAAGTGGCGTGGAAATCGTTTGAAATTACCACCATCGTGAATGAGTAAAAAATTACAATGGGGTTGACGCTGATCACTTTTGGTTGGGTTAAGCGTGAGAGTTTTTTTTCTTCTTTAAACAATTTTGTGATGGGATAATAATAGTGCAAAATTTGACTAAAAATTACGAATAAAAAATCAAATAAATATAACTGCTTTAAAAGTCCAAATTATTTTCCTATGCGTGTTTTTACTCGAAAATTAAAAACTTTTGCTTTATTTTTTCCCCGAAATAATTAAATAATCGGTAATTTTCTTAATCTTTTTTCTTTTCTTTTTTTCGTTAATAACCTTTATTGCTTGTTGAGTTATGGTCACACTGGATTTTCTAAAAAACTAAAAACATTCTCCAAAAAGTATGAGTATTTTTGCAATTCATTCGAATCCCTTGAGATTATAACTTTTTTATAACTTTTTTTTCTTGAGTTTATTTTTGTTTATTTTTTAAAAATATTTAGTGACATCTCCTAAAATGATAAATGTCTTTGTTTTATGATTTCTTTCAAATTTTGGAATAAATATTTCAATTTTGAAATCTTTTTATTAACCATAAATATTTTTAAGACATTTTTTTTTGAGTAATCAAAGCTAAAACATAAGCAGAGTCATTCTCAAAAATTGAGAATCAAATCCAATTTTATATTGTAATTTTTTTCCCTTTAAACATGCACTTTTATGACTTTTGGTTTACGTATGTTTTTTTCTTTCAATCAACAAAACAACTTTGAAACTCTTGAAAGATGAAGAAAAATAAAATAACAACTTTTACTTTCCCATATTTATCATCCACACCCTTTTTTCTTCATTTTTTCAAGTTTCTTTTTAAAAATTTTTTTTGAGAATGATAAGTAATTTTTCAACAAAAAAAATTGGTGGCAGCAACTTACCTTACAGTATTTTTTAAAATAGTAAAAAAAACCCGAAATAACAACAAAAATTTTTTGGTCTTTTTTAACCGAACTTGTTTCTTTTTTTTTCTCGAGATTGATAAATGGCTTGTTTTTGTGTATTTCTTTTTTGTTAAATAAAAAAAATTAATGATATGTCTTACGATTGTGTTTTTTTCTTCGTCTTGGATTATGAAATGAAAAGAATAGTGTCTATCTCGATTCTCGTCGATGTAAATGATAAGGTTCGAAAACCAAGAGAAAGAAAGAAAATGGAGATTGCGTGTTTATTCCATTTCAGAAGGAAGGAATGCTGTTGTTTATAAAAACAAAGAAGCTCTTATTTGGTGTGAGAATAGAAAAAGCCAAAAAAATTATTATAAAGCTTTCTTTTTTGATTTATGATTTGCTTATATTTTTGGGTTTTTTTCAATATTGTCGAAAATTTTTGAGTAAATAAAAAACAAAATATTGGGTATAAAAGATCTTAAGAAAATAATCAACAAAAAAATAAAATTTAGGGTCAGTATTTTTGGGCCAAATTTCGATGTATCTTTTTTTTATTAATTGTCAAATTTTTGCTTTAAAATATCAAAACTTCCTTATTTTTTCATTCAAAAACTTGAGTTCCCAAAAACTTTGAAACCTAAACAGTTAATAATAAAAAAAAATAATTTAATCTTTACATTCCATCAATTTAAATTAATTTTACTTTTCTTTCTTTTTTTTATTATTCTAAAAATCCTAAAAATAAAAAATATGCAAAAAAAATTCTTTTCTTTTTTTTTTCTTCTTCCATAGAAAAAGACGTAACTGCTGCTGTTCCATTTTGATTTTTATCTTTTTTTTTCTTCCCTCCCGTTTCCCTCTCTCATTCAAAATCAATTTGATCGCTTAAAGTAAGAATTTTTTCTTTTAGTAAGAGAATCAATATAAACCTTTTTGATTTTGGAAAACGCAATTTTACTGGCTTTTTTTTTTGAATTATTAACACAAGTCTATTATATGTTTTTAAAAACTACCTAGCAAGATAAATTTTTGTAATTCGGCCCAAGACAAAAAATCACCATTTTTTGTTTTTTTTTGATATAACTTTTTTTGAACCACGTCGTTGCTTTTAGTTTTCAAGTGTTTTTTATTTTATTTACTTTCCATTTCTTTTCAATTCCCAGTTTAAACATTTTTTATGTCAAATCAAAAACAAAAAACAAAAAAAATGTTTTTTATTTCGACTTTTTTTTAAAAATTTTTTTAAAATAAAAAACATTTTATTATCGTTTATTTTTATTTTTGCCGATTTTCTTTAAAAAATTCTATTACTTTTTTTCGGTTTACGTGCTTTTGTAAATTTAAGGAAAAAAAGCTGGCACTAGTATAGTTGTGCACCCACTTTTTTTATTACTCTTTTTTTTCATTCTTCTCATTGACTTTTTGATTTTTTCATCTTATTTTCTTTTTTCAAAATCAATTGAAAAAATTTGAATTATTATTTTTTTAGTTTTTGGCAATGATTAGCTCGCACAGAAAAAAGAGTAATAAAAAAAGTGGGTGCACAACTATACTAGTTCCAAAAAGCTTCCACCAATTATAATTTTCTATTACTCATTTTTTCATTGAATCCATTTTTAGTCAACATTCTCCATTTTTTCCGTTTTTTTTTCAAATCCATTCAGGAATGTTATAATTCCATTATTTATATTTGTAAGTAAATCGTCATCTTTCTCTCAGTCATCAATTTTAAGTATTTTTCGAAGTTGAAATAGAAAAAAGAAGAAAGAAATGACCGCTAAAAAAATTATTTAAAGGAATGCAAAAATGAGAATAGAATGACCTGAAGGAAATAAATAACAAAGTGGATTTTCGGAAGAAAAAAAAAGATAGAAAAAAGGCAAAAATAATTTAAAATTTTCTCTTCTTCGTCTATTCTATTTTTAGTTTTTGACGCAAAAATTATTTTTTAACCATTTATGACAACAATTTTTCGTTTTTCCGTTTTTCTTCGACTATCTTCTTCGACATCGTCGAAATCTGTCTTTGCCTTTGCATCTTTTCATAAATTTTCATAGATTTTCCGTTTCTTGGTTTCTTGAAGTAAAAAAAAACCCAAAAATGATGATGAAAAAAAATTTAGGTAAGCGAGAACGATAGAATTAAAAATGAATGACAAAAATATGATTTATATCGATAAAATTGAATTTTTTTTCTATTTCTATTTAAATTAAAGATGATTGAAATATGTAGGTTATGAGGGTTATGAATCTCAAAAGAAAAAGATGATATCTCGTGGTGTTCGAAAAATGGGTGATTTGAGATGATCAAAGTGATGTTGGAAAGAAAAAAAAGTTTTGTTCATAGATTGAAATTTGAGACTGTAGGGTTTTGTATTGGGTCATCAGACATTAATACAATAGTAATCAAAAAATCGTAATAAAATTTATTCTATCTTTTTTGTCTCATTTTCATGATATTTTACTTTTTCTATAAAAAATATGGAATTAAAGCCTTTTTTAGGTGGCAAAAATTGGAGAATATTTCGTTGAAGGACTTTTTTATAGCATTTTTTTATACTTTTTAGTTAATATTTTTGCCGAAACAAACTCTCCGTCTTTCTTGGGGATACAGTAACTTTCTTTTTTTAGTCTTTTTTCTTCTTCTAAAAACTTTTGATTTTTTTCTGATGTCATAGAATGTAACAATTTTTTTTGTTTTATTGACTTATCAATTCGTATTTCAAAGACTTCTTCGTTTAATTTTTTTTTTGATTTCTCAATAGTTACTATTCATTCTCGCTTCTTTTTTTTTTCTACCTGTTTTTTTAATCCTCAAAAACTTTTTCTATTTTAATCCGGCTTTTTTATAGATACTTTTCTTTCTATTTCCGTTTCTTTCTTATTTATTTTTGATTTTTTGAAGAAAAAAAACTGATTTATTCGATGCTTTTTCTAAAAAAATTCTAAAATAAAAAAAGTTTCAAGCAAGAAAACAAGCTAGAAAAAAAGTAGTCTTCTTCGTTTTCGAGAGAGATTAAATAATGCAAGCGAAACAAGCTTTTGACAACAACATTTTAGGAGAGCATCTTCCATTTCATCTTTATTTTTCTCACCTTCACCAACACCCAAAAAAAAAAGCCAGGCTAGGTGTCAGTAACCTCTTGACCACTTTTTCTTTTTTCGACCTACTAAAAGAACCGGTGAAAGCGAAGGAGGCAATCGGGGAATAAAAAAAGTTTTGAAACTTTGGGACTTTGAAAAATAAAAATTCGAAAAAGGAAAAAAGCAGGCGATTGCGAGTGGGTGAAAAGCGAGCGATTGAACTTGCTTTTGGTGTCTGTTTTTATTTATATGTTTTTAGTTGCGTCGTCGTCCGTCTAACCTCTAAAATCCCATTTCATTTCAATGCGTTTCAATAAAAAAAATTTTTGCGAGGGAGTACATTCACTGTCCATCATCGACCGGTGGTCACTTTTTTTCTATTTGCCCCTCTCTCTCTCTCTCTCTAGTTTATGAATGATGAAACTTTTATATTGTCAACAACAAAAATGGACCTCGACCAACCTCTCCTTTTTGGAAATACTTGCGCGATTTTTTTTTCACTTCCATCCAAATTAAATCCATTTTTTTTAAAACACGGCGAAATGGAAAAAAATTTGTTGTTTATTGCCAGAAACAAAATCTTTTATTTTTTGACCCACGCATCCGCCATCTTTGCCGAGGAGGTAGAGACAATGCTCCGGTCACTGGCAATAATACAACGCCGCAGTATTCGACTGACCGCCGGCTGGTTCCAAGGAAAAACAAAACAAAAAAGGAACGCGGCAAAGGTAACCCCGCTCGCGCAAAGAAGAAAAGAAAAAAGATACATCGAAAATATTGAAGAAAAAAAAGTGGATAAATTCTTTCTTTTCTTTCTTTTTTTTTTGTTTTTCCGATTTTTCTTTTGCTTGTTTTTGTGTTTTCTCGCGTAAGAAAAAGAAAGACCACTGACGACTTACTTGGGTTTCAGCTCAGCGGCTTTGGCGGCGGCGGATAAGAACAAAAAAAAAAGTTTATCGTTATTGAAAAATGTCATTGCAAATTTTTGGAATGTTGTTGTTTGTTGTTATTTTGTCATCATTCATTCATTCAAATTTTTACATATCTTTCTTTCTTCTTTTGAAATGAGAGAATGAGAGAGAGAGAGAATGTATTCCTTCTTTTTCATTTAACCAAAAAATGTCGGTCATTATTGAAGAAAGAACGAAAAAAATTTATTTAATTTTCTTCTATTCCTATTTTTGCGTGATATATTTATGATTAATTTTTATATTACATATTTTTTTCTTAAGGAATTTGTTGTTTATTTGGCTCTAAAATTTTTGAATGTTTTTTAAAGAAAATTTTCACAATTCATGTTCGATATTTTTTTAGTATCGTTTAAATATTTTTTTATAATTTTTAATTTTTTTATTGTTTCAGGTTTGCTCGATGGTAAAGAAAAGTTTATTTTATTTTATAAATTACGCAGAAATTTTAACAGTATTTTCACAAAAAAAAATCATACATATTTTAATTTTTCCCTGTGATGAGTTTTTTGATTTTACCCTAATTTATTTTTATTCTTAATTTTTATTTTTATTCCTTTTTTTAACTTTTGATTTGATCGATGATTTATCAAGCCTTTTTTATTGTTAAAAGTTCAGAAAATTATCTTTCATTTAATTTCTTTTTAATTTCTTTTTATCTTTGACATTTTATTAGCCTTTTTCGGGTTTTCACAAAGGCGAACACATAATTTTTTTCTCAAAGCTCAAGGAAGTTATCTTTCATCTTTTATTTGCTTTTTAACCTTTAGCTTTAACAGTTTTTTATTAGCTAGCTTTGAACTCCTCTTTTTTTAGTCAAAAAGCAATAAACCAAAAAAGCGCACTCAGAAAATCATAACCTTCTTTCTATTTTCATTTTTTTATGGAAACAAAAATCATAAAAAAATTCCTTTCCTTTTCCATTATCAAAAAAATTCTGTTTATAGACACAAAAAAACCAAATTAAATTTTTTTAATGATTATGTATTATTATTATTACGACGGCCTTCTTTCTCGCCCGAATCAAGGAAAAAATATTTATGTTATGATTATGTTTTTGTTTTTTGATGTTGCGGCGCTATTTTGGAAGAAAAAAAGTTGCAAAAAAACAAAAAAGACTTATTATGGGCGCTGAGAGAACGCTTTTTTTATTATTTTTTTATGATTTGACTGATCATCACCTCATCATTATCATCTGATTTTTCTTGCTAATTTTAATGCCCATTTTAATGAATAATCTCTGATATTTTAATGGTTTTTTTTATTCACGGGTTTTATTGTTGCAACATTTTTTTTCTGACAGCTTTTGACATAAATTGCAAAAAACTAAGAAATAAAAAAAACCTGAGTTTTGTTTTTTGCTGATCATAAGTTTCATGGCGAGATCAGTATAAAAAAGAATTTATACATACTATGTCGAAACCAAAATTTTTTAGTATATAAGTTGCAAACTTATTATTTTATTAAGTTAAAAAAATGGGAATGGATGGGTGGAAGTGGCTACTTCGCAAAACCAAAAAATTATAGATGGGTCTCTCATGAAATTTATTTAGCATAAGAAATCTATAAAAATTTTACTACATAATTAACACCAAAAAAATTTTTCTTTATTTACCCCTCTTTGTTTGTTATTCAAGTAGTTAAGTAGTTGTTGACCTAAGTAAAAAACGAAACACAATAATCATCACATGACGAAGAAAAAGGTATAATAGTTTTGTTTAAACTTTTTTTGAGATTATTATTCCATTTTCAGTCTTTTTCTTTTGATTTCTTTTTTTATTACTTTTTTAATTCTTACTTCCTTATTTTCATTTTACTTATTTTTATATGTTCAAAGAATAATTTAATTTTGGCCATTTTTTGTCACTAAAAATTTTAAATAAGTTTCTTGTTTAAAAAATTTCTAATTAAAATCACGTAAACTATCTTACTTTTAAGTTTTTATTTTATTCTTTGCACTGACCTTTGTTCGCTTTCTTATCACTGACTTACTTTATGTCTTGGACCCTTCCTAATTCACTCAAATACTACCATCGCCGTCACTCTATTAGCCATTGTTGTTAATTGGTTTGATGTAGAGTGCTGACATAAAATTTATGCTTCTTCATTTTTTTTTGATGATTCAAATTTTTTTTCCATGAATTTAAAAATATATTTGAAAAATTTCGGTTAAGTAAAAAAAGTAGACGACATTGACGATGTTGTTGATGATGATCTAAAACTACTTCAAACATTTATTTACTTTCTTGTGTGTGAAACTTATTTCTTTTTCTTTTTTGACGTAATATCGCGCATCAAAAAATAATATAAAACGTGTTTTTTTATAGTTAAAAAATGAAGAAAAAAAGCTTAAAGTTTTCTTTTATTTTATAATTTTTCTGTCTTTTGATGTCTGTCCTTGGTGATAATCAAAAAAAATAATAAGAAAATAAATTTTCAGATCATTTTTAAATTAAGAGTTCAGTTCCTCTTCTCCATTAATTAGTTATTTCGATGAAAATATCTGTTTACTTTTTTTATTATTCTTTTTTTGTTTTTTTGCAATCTAAAAATTAATTTAAAAAAAAGCTAGTTTTGGGTGACCTTTGCAAAAATGAGTAGGTTCGGTTCATCTAATGTCTAATTAATGATTATATCATCAAAAGTAATGGAACACTTAATAGATCAATATGTATCATCAACAAGTCAGTCAGTCAATTTTTTGATACCTGTTTTCTAAAAATGTATAAAAGTAAAAATGATCTTCGGAAAATTGCGAAACTGTTATATTGAGTCTAGTCTCACCAAAAATTTATGAAAGTTTTTATTTTTTTATTATGTTTTATTATTTTCGTTTTTTCATCGAGAAAATTTTAAAGTTTTCTATTTTCATAATGAGACTTTCAATAAAATTTTCTGATTCGCAGAATTGCACCCAACTTTCTTGCAATATGTTAAGCATTGTTTCTGTTTCACTCCCTCACTTTTTTGCCACCCTAAAAATTTAAATTCGGCCAAAGATTTTCTTTAATTTTACCCAATTTTTTTTTCTCATCTCTCCAAAATAAACTTTCTTTTTTTCCAAAGAACGCCACAGTTAAAAAAAATATTTAAGATTTAAATTAGTTCCATCCATATAAAAAGCAAGCCAAGTCAAGCCACAAAATGCAAAAAACTTTTATTTCTCTATTTAAATATAAAAAATTAATGACCGTAAAATTAACTCGAATTAGTTCAAGTTCTCTTTTATTTTTTTGGTACCAGTTTTTTATTTGTCTTTTTTTTAAATATGTTTGCACTTTTTATAATGATGATTTCTGTTGTTTCACTGAAGCACTGATTGGATTGCAAAAAAAAAAAAGAAAGAGTAAAAGACCTTGATAAACCAAAGAGAAGAGTGTTCGAAACGTGCAGCAGAAAATGGAGTTGATGAGCTTTAACTGTTACCACCCAAAACCAAAAAAATCATCAAAAACACAAACAAAAAAGTGTCCAGTTCCAAATTAGTCTGTTTAAAAAAAGATTTTTAAACACTTTTTCTTCTAAAAACATTTTTTTGTAAATATTAAAAGAATTTTAGCTTTCGACGAGAAAATTTCAAAAAAGTTTACATTGTGGAATCTTTGTTAATACACATATCAGAAATGCCATTAAATGTTATTTTCTTCCAAGACCCGTTCACATTCCTATATTTTGATTACTGAACTCATTAGTCATTTCTCTATAAATAAAAGTACCAAACCAATCCAAAACTTACTTTCATTTTTTTTCAATGTTTTCGATCAAGTTTTAATTTCTTTATGTCCTTCAAAAAATTATTTTCATTTCAAAAAATGGCGGACAATAAACCTCATTTTTCGTCTCTTCGTAAATTTTTTTTATGACAAAACACAATGGAATTTTTCAATTTATTCTTCCAATTTTTTTATTCTTGAGTTTTTTTTAAAAAAGGTATAAAAAATAACTAACTTTTATTTTTTTAAAACCGCCCAAAGTGTTCTTATTTTTTGGTGATTTGATTTAATCAAGTTGTTTTTTTTTTATTTCTCGAACAAAAATGGGTATTAAAAAAGTTAAAACTTGGTTAAAAAAATTTTATTAAGAAGGTTGACCTTTGTTTTCTAAAAAACAGTTAGAAAATTTTATTTAAGTTTTTTGAGTTTTACTGTAGCTTTCATTCACTTGATTTTTTATTTTTGTAGTTTTATTTTTGTTTAATCGCGAATAAATATTTTTAAATTGAGCCCTTTTTTTTAAGTTTTGTTTTATTTTCGTGATTCGAACGTGTTTTTTTTTTATTTGTTAATTATCCTCGTGGAATTACAAACAAATTAATTAAACTAATTATATTTTTAAACATACATTTATTTTTTTAGGAGAAGAAGAAACTTAATTAATTCACTTTTTTTCCATCCAATAAAGGAGAGATAATGAATTTCTAAGCTGTAGTTTTTTTTCTTCAAATTTTCTCATATTTAATCAACTAAAAAAAATCAACCAAAATTTATTTCTTTTCCATCCATCGTCGCCGCAATTTTCAAAATAATCTTTTATTATTTTATTTTTTTAAAACTTTTGAAATAATTTTATTTTGTTTGTGATTCTTTATTATTATTTTTTTGAATTAAAAAACAAAAATATGTCTAATATTCCCAATGCAGCAGCAACTGGTGGAACGCTAGGTCGTCAACATCAAATAATTCCTCCAAATATTTCTTCCGCTGCTTCTGATGGTCCACCGCCAATACCAACAACGCCAACATTCAAATTAAATAATAATAGTACATTTTTTGGTGGACTAACTGGCGGCAGTGATACTGTATCAGAAAAAAATTTTGGTGGATCACATAAAAAAAGAATGGCTTTACCTGATTTTGTTATGGTTTATTTACATCCTGATAATGGAGTGATGAATCAAGAACAGCAACCACATTTGGTAAGCCTAAAATTTTTTTATCTAAAAATAAAAAAACTTAATAAAAATTTTAATTTCGTTACGAGATTTCCAGTAAATTTTTGATTAAAGTTTGAGATAGGGGCGAAAGTTTTGAAACATTAAGGATCAGAGTTTGGTTTACTTAATTTTGAATAATTTTTAGGTCCAAACTGTCCCAGGCAGAAAACTATCAGAATGCCTTGAACCATATTTGACTTTGCATGGATTTTCATCAGAATGCGTGGAATATTTTCTTGAAAAATCTTCCACTCCTATACCAGAAAATTCAGATTCAAGGTTTTTAGCTGGTCACAAAATTTATGTTAGATGTAAGTTTTCTAAATAATTTTTTTTGAAACAAAAAAGAAAAAGACAAATCCGCGGATTTGAAAAATTTGCGTATTTGCAACAAAAAATTTTATCATTTAAAAATATGCATTTTTTCTATTTCTTCTGCTAATAGATTATGGCAACCTTAACAGCCGATTCTTTTTTCTCGCTTTTTTAAACGTCTATAAAAAGAAGCAAACTGGCGCCACCCAAATTAGCCAGCAACTATCAATCTTTTTTCAAATTATGTATATAAAGTTGTCTAATTAAATTAATTTCTAAAAAATATATATATAAAAAACTCTTCCTTTTATTTATTTTAATTGAAAGTGATTTTTTATCAAACAAAAAAAATATTGGAGAAGTAAAGTAAAGAGTGCTGATAACAGTCGTTTCGTTTAGTTTATTTTTCTTTTCTTGTTTTCAAATAAAAAATAAATATTGATCATTCAATTTTTTATATTATTTATTGATGGAGTCTTGCCAAGTGTTTAGGAAGTTAGTTGTCAGTCGATTCGATTTGATGATGAAATTGTTGTGTCACTTAACCCAATAAAAAATTGGTTTAAATTTATTAAGAAAAGTTTTTCATATTTTTTTTGCGTCAAAAAAGCTCTTTGAAGCGTCTTTTTTTTATTTCTCAAAAAATTTTAAATTATCGGCTGCTTTTTAGAGGCTTCTAAAAAAAGGAAATAGGGTGAGAAAAAGTGATAAAGTTTGTGTAACGAATGTTAATAACAGAGTCACTTTCCCATCAGTCTTTAGTCAACTTTTTTTTATTTGTCTTTTTTGAATTTGGAAGTTATCATTCGACTATTTTAAGAATATTTATTAGTTTTTTTGTTTTGTTTGATTTTCAATATATTTTTATTTTTTATTTAAAAGGCTAAAATATACCTTTTTAAATCATTTTTTGAACACTTAAACATTTATTTTGTAGGCGATTAGATATTTATTTTTTATTTTATTTTAGTTTTCTTGGTTTTTGACATTATCTTTTTTTTGTTGAAGGTTACACGATTTTTGTTGCTTTTAAGTGAGTCAACCAGACTCAATAAACACTTATGTACATATATCCTGTGATTAGCGGATTATAGATATAATTTATTAAAGTATTTTCGGAGCTTTTAAACTTTAAAAAAGTTAGAAAAACAGGATAAATGACTAAATCTTTTCCAAACATATTTTTATTTCAAAGCAAAAAACAAATTTTACTAATTCTTTTTTTCCAAAACATGGCAGTAATTTTAAATGAAATTCCAAATTTGTTTTGTGACTAAAAACAAATTACTTAAATTTATTATAAAAATCTTTTTTGCCAAACTAAACAAACAATTTTTTTTTGATAAGCCATAATTCCAATTTTTTTTATCAAATTTGTACTTTTGAACACTATAACTAGTTCATCCATAAAATATATATTACTTTTACTATTCTGCAAAAAAAACCATTTTCTGAAAAATAAATTTGCTGTAGTCACGTTTTTTTTGTTATTCTTTAAAAAATTTAAAAACAGCTAATTTAAGTACTCCATTTTTTTTGTCTGTAGGTTTATATGCTCTTGAGTTGAGTTTAAAACTATAAAAAGAAAGGATTTTTTTTCTTGCCTGCCATTTTTTTTTTTCACTTGCATCTTCACTTTTTTTCTTTTTTAAGACTCATTGTTGTTGCATATTTAATAAATATTCTGCCATGTTTTTTTCTAACTTTGCTATTTTTTAGAAGAAAAAAAAGGAAAAGCTAAAAACAAAATTTTTCTTTGTTCTCATTCTTATTTTTTTCTCGCCTCATTTGTTGGTTGGTGGTAGTGGTTCCAGAAACTTTTTAAACATTCATTAATGTGCCTTTCTTTTTATGGGGTTTTCTTCACATAAAAGGAAAGAAAACTGTAATAACCCAAAAAAAAGTTTTTATCGAGAAAAAAAAATAGCGGATCCTTAAAGTTCCTAGTAAATGTGTTTTTTAATAAGTAAATGTGTGGGTCTCTAACAGAAAATTAAAAGAAAGCTCTAATGTTTAATATTCGGTCAGGATTTTTTTGTTGCTTTATAGGTTTCTCGAAGAATTATTAATAATTTAGATTTATTGACTCATCGTTGTTTTACTCCATGTGACTTTTGATCCCTCTATTTTTTTAAACATTATATCCGGAAGCCTTAGGTTAACATAAAAGTGTTCACTTTCTTTTTTTTTGTTAACTAAACAAAATCTCTTAATCTTTCCGTCTTTTTTTATTTTACTTCTTTAAGCCATATTTTTTTTGTTTCAGGATTTATTTAAGTTCACTTGCTCGCTTGCTTATATTAAAAAAGCCTACTCATAATTTTTTTATTTTACTTTAACTTTGTTTGGTTTTGACAGGGATATAAAAGGATGAATACCTATTCCATAAAAAATGAGATATATAAAATATTGTATTCAGATTTTTTTTGTTAGTTATATATTCATTTTCTGTTTTATGAATGAAAGTTAATAGTTAAGATTCAATAAACCAAAAAATCAAAATTAATTTTATTTGCCCGCAAAAAAATCTTTTCGTTCGGAACTCAACGTATTCTAAATCTTGGAATTTTTTTTCGACTTGGCCAAACAAAAAAAAATTGTTTCTTTTTTTGGAACATCTAAAAAAAATTTCCGATAAAAATAAAACAACATTCAAAAGTTTTGACATATTTGAAATTGCATAACTTTTGCCTTTTCTCCCAAGAGAATAATTTTTCTTGATATAAAATAGAAAACAAACAATGAACTTTTAAAATTTCTTTTTGAAAAGTTATTTATATTTTTATATGTTTTTTGTTTTGTTTATTAACTGTTAACATTATTTTGAGATACGCTTTTTTTTTAGTTGTCTACATAAAAATCTAAGTGGGATATTTTTGCGGTCGACCAAAAGTGGGGGTTAAAAAAAAGGATAAAGAATAAGTTCAAAGACGAGAACATTAACACTTTTTAATTTATTTATTTAAAAGGTTGCCTAATCTTTAATTCTTTTTTTTTCAAAGATTCTTTTGACATTTAATTAGTCTGATTATTAACAGATTTTTATATAGCCAAATACCTCAAGTGTTTCAAATTTTGGCGGAAAATGTTTTTTATTCGAGATGAGACTCTTTATTTAGAAAAAAAGTCATAAATCTTGTGCAAATTTTTTAAATTTTCTATCAAGGTTTTTCTTTTCCCTTTAAAAATATTTTAAAAAACTAACATGTCGCTCATGTGATGCAAAAATGGTTCCAATCCTCTCTGATTTTTCCCTAACTTTTATCATTGTCAATATTTTTCCTGGTTTAACCTTTTTCTTCTCTCTTTTTCAAACATTCTTTACTGACTTTATACCTACCCATTTTCCTAAAATTTTTCTTATCAGTCAACTTTTCAACATTCTTTTCTCTTTATTTTTATTGTTACTGAATTTTGTTTTCTTCGATGAGTTTTGGAAAAATATTAATGTAGTTTGATACCGCATTTTTAGATTTTACATAAACCTTCCGGTAAACAAAATATTTATATGTATTTTCATTAAGAAAAGTTAAGCCAAGATTGATTTTTTTTCACTTCACTTTTTATTTTTGCGATGACTCCTTTTAAGTCAAAAGAAAGCAACAAAATTTTATTTATTTATTTATGTTTTTCAAAAATTCCATTCGAAACATTTTTTTTATTAAAGATGAAAGCCATAAACAATTCAATTCTTAGAACCCCGAAGTAAATATTTGAAGCGCGCCATTGTAAAAAAAAAAGAAAAGAGAAGTAATAAACAAAAAAAAGTATGCATAATGAATCATAAGATGTGTTTGTTTTTTGTACTTCATTTTTTTATCACAAAAAAAAAGTGGGAGATTATCTTGGGTTTAAAAAAATGGAAAAAAAAGTGTTTGAGCCAAAGCCATTCATTCAATTTAACCGAGTCACAAAAAAAAATGAAAAGATTATACTTTTGAGGTATTTGTTACGCAGTGTTTTTCCCACTTTTATCCCATTGACTTTGAGGTCATCATCGTTGTGTTGTTTATTGGAGGCAAAAAGGGATAAGATTGAAATTAAAATAAAAAGGAATTTGAGAGAGTAAATGAAAATTAAAAAATATTGTTGGGATTTTATTACTCTCTTTTCGGTAAGATAATTTTTGCATCAGAAAATAGTTAAATATAGTGACAACAAAAATTTGATTATGTCACTTTAAAATTTATATTTTTTTAGTATAAAACTAACAACGTCGGCCACTTTAAGAAAAAAATAAAGCTTTTAGTGATAGTAAGTAAAATTTGTGAATTATCGTCCATTTTGTATTACTCTCTTTTAACATAAATTACAGTTTTTGTTTAAATAAATCTTCGTTATTTTCCATTGTTTTTTACCACCACTATCTTTTGCCTACAAAAGAAAAACTAAGCAAACATCGAAAAATTATTTCAAATTTATGAGTTTCTAAATTTTTTCCATTATTTTTTTCTTACAAAAAGTCTCTGTTTCAAAAAGATATTAAATTTGTTTGATACAAACATAAAAAAATTTCAAGGCGCGGTTTTCCATTTTTTCTTCAAATAAAAAAATCATTATTTACCATTATTTTTTTTTTTATAAAAAAACACACCCATTTTTATTTTTTTGCAGTGAAACGAGAAATGCTTTCTCGTTCAAGGAATAATCTAACGTCGTCCACCATTCTTCCATGTTCAAATTTAAGTCTTCCAACTGATACATTTAATATTGTCGAAGCGATGGCGGCGGCGGCAGCGGGGGCAGATAGCAGTCGAAAATCATCATTTAGTTTTCGAAGCCATGATTCAGAAAAATCTAATAATGATAAAACTCGAAAATGTTCAGCAGATACTATTTCAAGAAAATCCAGCTTTAGCACAAAGAAAATCGTAAGTTTTTAAATTTTTTAAATTTAAAATAAAATGGGTCTTATCGAGAAAGTGAGAGTAATCAAAAACATAAAATTATTATCAAAATTCTGTTACTCTCTTTTTTCTTTTATTTTGTCCTTCTTTTTTCTGAGAGTTCGTTTTGTGGTTCTAAAAAATAAAATACCTATATTTAGGTTTTACAAAACTTAGACAATAACGTAAAAAGCCAAAAATAGAGCCACTAAACTTTTTTTGAAGTTTATTTTTGAGTGGGGTTAAAATAAAATAAAAATGAGAAAAAGACGTCAAACACACTCACGCGCTATAAATTATTTCATTTTTTTGTTATTAATTAATCAATTTTTAGTAGGTCTGTGTTGAAAAAGATAATTAAGCAAACTTTTATATCAGGAACATAAATAGTGGAGAGTAACAAAAGTCTAAGAATTAATTTCATTTTAGACTTACTTTCTTTTGACAGTAACTAAAAGTAAACAATATTTTATATTTTTTTCTTACTTTCTTTGTTTCCTAAAAGAAAACAAAGAACTTTTCTTTTAGTTTTTAGTTTTTTTTCTTCCTATATTAAAAAGTTTCCGAAACCAATCTTTAGCCATTTTAACATTTCCTTTTTTTATTTTACTAATTAAAGTTCAAAATTTTGTTATTTGGTGTTTACCTATCATATGAGAGATATATCCAATTATTTTCTTTATAAATTATAAGGTCAACTGCTTTTCTTTCACATAATAAAATTAATAACAATATCAAAATTCAAATAATAAAAATTATTACCTTTTTATTTTCAATAATGTCTCGTTTCTTTTTCTTTTCTTTATTTTTCTATTTTTTTCATGAACTTTATTTTCTTTTTTTTGCGCATTTAAAGTAAAGGGTAAGCGTTTATTGCGTGAACAATTTAGTTTCATAGTCTATCTATACAAAAACAAAACAAAAATTAGCTTTCTATTCAGTTTTTTTATTTTGTCTCTGAAAAAAAAAATGAAATAGAAAGAAAAATTTGTCACGAGTTTTTTTTGGATTTTGGAGTTAGGAAAAAAATTAAAGAAAGAAAAGCTTTTCATTAATTTTTTTTCATATATAAACTTGAAAGGTTTTTTAATATTTTTCTCACTTTCAATTTTTCTCAAATAAAATTTAATTCCAAGTGTCTCAAGTTTTCTTCCTTCAAAAAAAGGAAAAGGAAAAAAGATATGAGTCTTAAACTTCGTTTACAGCTTGGTAAACCTCGTTCATTATCAACTTGCCCGGTAAATGTGCTATTTGCTGAAGAAGCGGCCCAATCATTATCCGCTGTTTCAACACCCACGCATACCAATAATCCAATTGTTGGAGAATTGGTGGCAGCCTATCCACCAAGACGAGGGTCGCATAGTATTGATTCCAACCCTGGCGGCAATAGCGATGGAAGCATCGACCATCATGGAAGTGCTATTTTTAATGATGAACATCTCTCGGGAACTATTTCAGCAAGAGGTAAAGCTTCAAGAAGAGGAATATTTTCAGCTAAAGTAAGTAATTTTAAAAGTTTTTTGTAGCCTCACCGCGAAAATAATTAGTCTCGCCACGAAATAATGATAATAATTTTTGTTTTGTTTTAGGACAATAAACTCACAAATGCAGCCGATAAAATTTTAACTTTAATTGTATCCGCAAGAGGCACAGATCTTTCAAGCCTTGAAATTGAAAAACATTGGACTGATATAGTTAAAAAACATACGGTAAGTAAAGAGTTGTACTTTTAATTTTATCTTTTTCCTTTTTTTTCATTTGGTATTAAATGTTTTTTAATTTTTCATCTTATGAGTAAGTGTTTCATAAGCGCTATCACGCACAAAAAAATGTGCCGAGACTGGAAATCTTATGCATAAAGAGATGATTAAAGCACATTTTTTTTAAATGCCAATATTTGAATACGTATACTAAATTTTTTTAATTATGCTATTTAAAAAAAAGGAATTAACATGATCTAGGTTAAGTAGCTATAAAGAGCTATAAAATGCACAATTTTGGATACAGTTTTTATTCTCTTCAGAGCTTTTTTGTACTTCCAAAAATCCCAAATTTCGTTAATAAGAAATCTAAACAAAAATGGTAAAAACGAAAAGATTTTTTATAATTTACAAAAAAAAATAGCAAGGCATATTTTTATTATAAAAAACAGCTAAAATTAACAGTGCATTTTCAATAATAATAACAATTTTCGACTTTTTTATTAAAAAAACAGTTTTCTGAAAGCAAAAAACTAATAAACAATTATTTTACAGATTTATTTTTAAAACTTTTTATAAACATACTTTTTGCATTTTTAGCAACTAAATGAATCAGCCCAAAAACAACAAGCAGCAATATGGGAAATAATTGAAACCGAAAAACGCTATATTAAATCCCTTCAAAATATGGATGACCTCACTAACATTCTTCTCGAACTTCAACGACAAGGTTATCTCACCGACATACAACCATCAAAAGTTTTTCTTAATTATGGAGATTTACTTAAAAATAACTTAGAATTTTGGGATCGTGCAATATTACCCATGATTGAAGAATCACGAAAAACGGGTGGTCCATTAATTTCCACGCTTATGTATGATGGATTTGATGATATTACAGTTTGGTCAAAATGTTATATTAAATTTAATGTCGCTCATGCGGATTCATTAAATTATGTAAGAAAAAAGCAAAAAGAAAATGAAAAATTTGCTGAATTTGTTAATTGGTGTGAAAGTTTAAATATGATGAATCGGCAAACACTTATTGATAATTTATCGATCCCCATGCAGAGATTGACACGATATCCATTGATGTTGAAAAATGTTTTGAAGACTACCACGTGTAATACAGAAAGATCAGCATTACAGGTTAGTAACATTTTAAATTTTCGCGACGAGATTAAGAAATCTGCAAAAAATAATAAATTCTTCCATGAAATTTCATTTTTGTTAATTTTGGATCCAAAAACGAAAATATTCATAAAAACTTAATTAATTATTTATTTTATTTTTTTAGGAAATGATCGAATGCGCTGAATTGGCTACGGGTCAATTAAATTATGCAATGAATAATAAAGATTTACAAATTCAACTTATTGAAGTAATGAAAACCGTAGAATCCTACGATGTAATAGACACAGAAGAATTTGAAAAGCTTTTCCATCCAAGATCTTCTTACCATCATTTTAATCTCCTCAATCCTATGCCGTATATTGGCCCCCATCCACATTATAGAAGAATTATAACTAAAGGAGATCTGAAAATGCGTGAACCCACTCGACAGGGATCAAAAATGGATGTTCATTGTATACTTTTCACGGATATGTTTTTAATATGTAAATCTTCGTCCAAAAAAGATAACAATCGTTTGAGAGTTATTAAATCTCCATTACATATTTCGTCACTCATTTGCGTCCCTGAAACTACTGGATTCTTTCTTATTTCAATAAATGATTTTGGTTTCCCCGTATTTTTCAAAATGATGCTTACAGCAAATATTGAAGAAACTCGTCGATGGATTGAAATGATTCATATGACTCAAGAAGAATTTCGCAGGATTCAAACTCATGATTTTAAATCTGTGCTTCAAGAAAAAGAAAATCATCGAGCTTTGGTTAAAGAAGCTTTGAGATCCCAAACGCCTACAACAACTGGCTCTTGGATAAATGAAAAGCAATTGCCAGGAATTGCACATAAAAAATCGCATAGTATGGATTCTCAAGTTGTTGCAGCTAGTCGGCCTTCATCAGCTCGTAAGTTTTAGCAATCTTAACTTTTAAAACATTTTTCTAAAGAATTTTCTTGGCGCTCTGTTCTGGGCAGAAATAAATATGCAAATTTTTAAAATTTTTAGATCTCCGAAAATCTGAAACTATTGCTTCTGCTGAACAACTCGATCGAAGGCACTATAGCGATTGTACACCAGGATCTTCAGGGTCTAAAGTTTCCCTAGCTTCTTCCTTCACTGAAGACCCACAACCACAACAACAACCCCAAACAGCGCCAACATCAGCAAGAAATAATTCCCCTGCTCGAGCTCAAACTTCCGTTTCTTCTGTAATTTCCATGAATGGCCATGCTCCGGGTTCATTTGAAAATGAATCATTTCATTCATCTATGACTCCACCATTAACTGAAGAAACATCAGAAGAAAGTGAAGTATTCAATAGTAATAATTCGCCTCAAGGTGGAATACCTGAAGATATTATTGGAGGACCTTGTTCATCACCCATTGATTTTAATGTTTCGGGAGATTCATTGACTTCACAAAATCTGAGACAATTAGCATTAAATAATGGTCGAAGATTTGAAAAACGATATCATACAGTTGGAGAAATAGATTCTCAACGACCTAATCATTCCAATGGTCCTACAGCGATTTTAAAAAGATTTAGTTGGAATGTTTCAAGTGCCATGAGTGGATCGTCTAGAAAGATATCTTCGAAACTTAACGAACTCGTAAGATTTTTTGAAAATGTTTTTTCGTTAAATAACTATTTTTGTTTTTTTAGAATGGTCGCCGATATAGTCAATCCACAGTTGGGTCTTCGGATTCGTTTGGCTCATCCACTTCTGGAATTAGTTCTGCCTCGTCTCAAGACACCGGAACCATAGTTTCGACAACCATGACAGATACCAGCACTTTGACGAACATCGCTGCCGAAGCCGCGATTGATCTCGAACCTTCGCCACATATTAGTACAGTTTTGATTGGCGGCGATCAACTTTCTCCTCGACCTAAAGATTCATCACCTGAGCCTAAAACATCAACGTCATCTGTCAGCATAACTTTGGAAAAGCTATCCCCAGAAGAAATCATTAAGCACTCGCATGCTTCATCTTCAAGTAGTTTGTTGTTGCCTCCAATTCCAGATGTTCCACCACCAGAAGGAAGTCCTATAGATGATACAATTTTATTACAAAAAACTTCAAATGATTTACTTAAATTTATTCTAGATGATAATATTGAAACTTCGTAAGTTTTTGATTTCTATCCAAGAAACCTACCAAAAAGTTTATTCTCAATACGAATTTTTCTTAAAAAGTTGCATTTAAAAAAATTTAAAAAACTTTTTTGCAAAAAATTGTAAATTAAAATTTTATATTTAATTTGCTTGGAAACAAACTTAATTTTATTTTATTTTTCAGCGATATCTAACATTTAAAAACCAAATTCTTCTTCAACTCGCATTTTTATCACATCGAAAGCATTTTATTATTTTATTTTATTATTAATCATCCTGCATTCATTCGTCCAAAAAAAATAAAAATATGTTTTATTATGTTTTTTGTTTTTGCATTCCAAATATTTAAAAAAAATTATCTACCTTTTTTATATATTGAATTAACTGTATTATTATTGTATTTTTTTATTATCGTAAAAACATTCAAAATTTCTTTTTATTATTAAAATTATTAATTGTCGTCTTTCAGGGTTAAAGAAAGTTTTTTCTTATTTTTTAATTGTCAAAAATAAATTTTATTATTGTTTTTTCTACCAATGTTTGGTAAATAAAAAGGATTTTTATATTAAATAAAAATAAATTTATTATAATTTTTTTTCTGAATATCAAGAGAAAATTTGTTTTTCATTTTTATAATTTTTGGAATAAAGAAACAATTTTCTTCATGGGTTTATCGATCTTCTTCTTCTTTTTTGCGTCTTTCAAGTTCATTGACGAGGACAAGTAAAAATTTAATAAATATCGTAGGATTGTTTTCCCCGGATACTTAAAAACAAATTCAAACGACTTATTTTTATAAGCCAACCAAAAAGACTTCCTCCATCTCAGCTGTTCCAACTTCAAATTCGAAAAAAAAGTAAAAAAAGATAAATAAAATATTCAAAATTCTATTACAAAACAAAATATCTTTTACAACCAAAAAAATATGTATGTCAAAAGCAAAAAAAAAAAGTTTTCAAATAAATTTCAAAGCTCCATGCTTGCTAATCGATGATACAAACGAAGGTGTTGTGAAAAGTGTAAAGAGCAGGAAAAAATAGTTTATTCGCGATCGCAGCAAAATAAAAAACATTTGCTTCTTAATGCGATCAATTTTAGCGATTTTTTTGTATTTATTTCAACTGAATAAAAATGCGATTTAAAAAATTTATTTTTCTTCCATTTCTTTTTACTACCAAACAAACAAATAGAAAGCATTTAAAAAATTTCTTTATTACTATAAAAAAAATAGAAAATTTGCATTTTGTTCTGCAAAGTTTTTGAAAAACGGTATGAAAAATATTTTTTGGAAATGGAAACTTTTTTTGCATCACAGATCTGCCATTCCTTTAAAGAAAATCCAAAAAGTTCTAAGAAATTAAAGACAAAATAAAACCCTTCTTTTCAAATAACGCAAACTCAACTTTTATATGGTTCTTCTTAGTAAATAGTCATTCTTAAAACAATTATATAAAATTTACACCTGTTTATAAACAAAAAATGTCATACATTTTTTTGTGTGTTGCTTTTAGGTTTGAAATAATAAATTATGGCTATAAAAATTCTATCCAGGTGATATAGGGTAAAATATTTGACATTACAAAATGGCTCCTACGAAGTAAATAATTTTTATAAATTCTTTTATTTTTTATTTCTTAAAGCTTCAAATAATTTTGGATAAATGGTAGATTTAAAACAATGGGAAAATATAACCCTTGAAGATATTTACCATCCAATTTATCAAGCAAATGCCCGAATTTTTGTAAATATTATGTTTGGGGTATCTTTTTTCGTTTATTTATTAACCCTTTATGTTCTTGTAACGCAATCAACGCCATTTATGGATATATTTAAGAAAACTATGATCGTTCAAACTACATGGAATTTTATGTTTATAATATTTTTGTTTATTTATTACCCAATTTTTTATTGGCCCCTTCCAATTATAAGTTATAATACTATATTTTCTATTAAAATTTCATATCCTATGGTTCAAGGAAGTTTAGTTTATTTTTCAGTTATTGGAATTGGTGTTTCCTTTTGTAATACTATTTTATTTCGGCTTTTGGCAACTCTTCAAAAAGAATTCTTGTTTTTTCAATCCCAGTTTAATTTAGTTTGTGTTTTTATTTTTATTGTTGGTGGAGCATTTACATTTGTTTTCGGTGAGTATTTATTAAATTTTTAAGCCCATGGGCATTTGTGTTGATAGTTTATTTTTTAATAATGCGAAACTCCGTATATTTGCGGTAACAACTTTCTTTAAAAATCTAGAACTTTGCGTTATTTTTTAAAAGGTTTAGTGTGACTCTAAATTATTTTATTTCAAATAAACAAAAAATTTTTTATTTTGGAACAAAGTTTTTTGATTCAAAAAAAGATATAAAAAAATACTGAATTTTTCTTTAATGTTCTGTATTTTTTAGTTCCTTTAATATTAATGGAATGTGATCCGACAGAAATGCAACAAAAAATAGAAAATATTATTCCAGTTTTTATCGAAATTTACAAATTTTATCCAAATACATTTGGAATTATTCCTGATTATAATGATGGAAGTTTTATGTTTTTCATGGGTTTTTTAATATTTATGGTAGTTGTATCTTTTTTTGTTATTATTATTTTACATGGAGCTTTTTTGTATCAAATGGCAAAAATAAAAAAATTTGTGTCGAAAGAAACTTTCGGAATTCATCAAATGCTTCATAGGTTTGCTTTTTTAATTTTTCAAAAATTAATAAAAGTTTTAATAATTTTTATTTGTTTCACACGAAAAATTTATTCGCAAAAAAAAAATTCAAATCTCATTGTATGTATGCTTTAATTTTTTTAGAGCCATGCTAGTGCAATTATCCGTTGCAGTTGTATTCATTTTTGGACCAGTTTCATTGATCGCTATTCCATTTTTGTTACAATTAAAACATGGAAGTTGGATATCAAGTTTTGCACTTCCATTAGGAATTTTATTTATGATGTTCGACGCTTTATGTTTATTTTATTTTGTAAAACCATATCGTGAATTTTTTATTTCTCGACTACCATGCTTAAAATTTTTGAGGATAACTAAAGTTCAACCAATTCCTTCAAGAACCATACCGTAGTGGTTTAAAATCCAGAATATTTGATAAAAACTCTTTATTTTTTTTGCTAAAACTTTTCTAAAAAAATGCAATAAAAGGATTGATTTTTAAATACACTTTGTTTTTACAATCAAAAAAGGCGATAGTCCAAAATCAAACTACAATTGCCACATAGCTCAAGTATGCCTTCAATTTTTATAAAACATATTGATTTGACCTCTAAAAAAAATGGAAAAGAAAAGCAAGAGATTCTTTTGGTTTTGAGCCATTCCATTCAGACTATTTATAAACAGGTGAAAATGGCTGCTTCAAATCCTGATTATAAATTTATTAATCCTCGTCCTCCACAGCGCAATAATGGCGGAGTAGAGGTGGACCCAAAAAGTTACGCTGGAGCCATTTTTTGTTTTGTAAATGAAATTGAAATTTGTTTGTACGAAACGATAGCTAATATTCTAATTTGAAAAACGTCTGGAACAGATTTTTTTTAAACCCATTCTAAATTTTTTAATTAGGCGTTAACTATTAAAAAATAATTGAAAAATCCAAAAATTGCACGCTGCGTTTGGCCATTTGTACTCCGCCTTTGACTGATTTTTAAAGCGCTGTGCCTCAACGGTTTTTATTTCCTTATGATATGATTCTCAAAATGACGAAAAATCCATGTTCATCTATGGGTTATGAAAAATTACTTAAAACTTGTAAATGGTTTTTTGCTATTGGAAAAATCCTTCCATTTCAATGGGTTTACTTTTCTGACGCTATATGCTGGTTTAATTTTTCAAACCGTTACTTCAAGATTTACGATAAAAATGCATACAAAATTTGGGCTACAGAAAAATTATATGTTCAGTCAATTCAAGGAAATTTTATTTCATTTTTGAAATCAAATATTTATCATTGTGATGCAAACATTGTGTTTTTGCAAAATCTATCTTTTGTTATTTTAAAAACGATTTTATTTATGTCTTCAATTCGCCATCTTTCTTTTCAAAGCAGTAAAGTAAAGCATGAAGATGGAAGTATTGTTTCATTTGAAGATATTATGAATGTTTTACCTTGCAATTGCTTATTGTAAGTTCAGTTTTGTTAAAAACAAAGAGAGATTGAGACAGGTCAAAATTAAAGATTTTAAAATCTGCTAACAACAAAGTATCAAAAAAGTAATATATTTTTTAGCACATCTCATGGTGATCATATGGATGTCAAACTTCATCAAGAACACATATTTGTTAATTGGAATTTTTACGAGCTTTCTGAAAGATTTGATGTACAAAATATTTGGAATATTGCAAAGGTAAATTTTTCGCCATCAAAATCTAATAAACTTTTGTCATAACTTTTTAGAAGCACGAAAGCCAACAAAAAATTGATCTTTATTTTAGCTATGGTAGTTTTTCGCGTTTCAGTGATTACAAATATCAACTAAGTATTTTTATTGAAAATATTATTAAAGAATGCGAAACATCCAACATTTTACCGCCGATGCTCTGTTACGATAATTCAGACAAAAAATTGATAAAACAATTGGAAGTTTTTCGATTTAATTATAAACAAGAAATTTTTAAATCTGAATTCAGTAAAGCAATTATGGAAAAAAATTATCAAAAAGCTTTTGGCATTCGAACTAATATTAAAAAAAATTGTCAAAGATTTTTTTTGTATAAACCAAACATTTTTGTCATTATTTTTCCATGGATTTTATTTTTTGTTATTTTTACGGTTTTTTAGTTTTTTATTTGTTTTTTAACATTCAATAAAAAAAGTGGAAATTCTTTAAAAAACTTAAATGGTTTTTCTATTGGAAAAATAGTAGCAAATATAACACAGAGATAAACAAAAATTTTGCCAATAAAAAACTTAAAAATTATATTATCTTTTTTCCCTGAAGTATTTTGGTAACGTTGGGTGAATTTTTTATTTTTGAAGAATATGTTTATGCAAGGTCACTTTTAGTTATTTTGAGGGCATATTGATTTTGTTTTTTCATTGTGTCACGATTGCAATTATTTTTCTCATATTTTTTAAAAGCAATCAAACCCTAAAAACCGCCTTCATTTGTTTTAAGAGAAAACTTTATGACCTCAATATTTTTGGTAGGTCCATAAAAAATTGACAATTTTTAAGTTAGACTTGTCTCTCTCATTATTTGACATTCACAAGTTTATTAACTATGGCTGCTCCGAACTTAGAATTTACTTTTTCTACACCTCGTCATCAAAGATTTTCATTTCCTTTTGATATGGTTGAGAAAATGACAACATCACCAAGCTCTAAAAAAGCTTATGAAAAATTATTAAAAACTTGTAAATGGTTTTTTGCCACTGGGAAAATATTATTAATTCCTCAAATTAGCTTTTCCAATGCTATATGCTGGTTTTATGTTTCAAGCCGTAAATTTGAGATTTTTGATAGTAGTACATATAAAATCTGGGTAACTGAAATATTATATGTTCACTCCATCCACGAAAAATTATTTTCATTTTTAAACTCAAAAATTTATCGTTGTGATACAAATTTTGTGTTTATGGAAGATTTATCTTTTGTTAATTTAAAAAAGCTTTTATTAATGACTTCAATTCGACATCTTTCTTTTCAAAGCAGTAAAGTAAAAAATGAAGATGAAAGTATTGTTTCATTTGAAGATATTATGAATGCCTTACCTGATAATTGTTCGTTAACATAGTAAGTTGTTGTTTGTTTATTTTTTTAAAAAGTGTAATAAATAATGGATTCAAAATAAAAAAAGGCAATAAACCAATTTTTTCTTAACATAGCTTTTGTCTCTCTTTGATAAGCAACAGAGCCCGGCAGACCAAGAGTCTTGGTCTCGAAATATCAGAATATTTGTCATTTTCACCAAAACCAAGACTCTTGGTCTTGGTCTTGGTAAAAAAAAATGATATCGAGAGTCTTGATTTTGGTTGAAAAAAAAACTTGGTCTCGCCGGACTCTGATAAGCACCGCTTTAATTCGCTTTTAATTTCTTTAATTTTTGCATATTCGTAATATTCTTTTTTTAAAATCCACCAAGGAAATTATCGATGAAGATATGATTTTTTTTCGCTGTTATGAAAATGGATGGAGAAATCCTTTGCCCCTAACATTCACTCGTCTTTTTTTTGTTATTTTTAATTAATCAATTTTATATTTTAGCACATCTGATGGTGATTATATGAATGTTATGCTAAATCAAAGAAACATCTTTGTAAATTGGAAATTTTATGATCTTTCCGATCGATTTGATGTGCAAAGTATTTGGAATATTGCAAAGGTGATACTTCGGATAAATGTAGCTCATAAACTAATTTATTTTTTTAGAAGCGTCAAAGCTATCAAAAAATTGATCTTAGTTTTAGTTTTGGCGTTTCAATTTCAAAAGATTACATAACTCAACTAAATAATTTAGTTAAAAACATTATTAAAGAATGTAAAGCTTCTAACTTTTTTCCACCAAGTTTTCAAGATTCTAACAAAATAGAAATTCACGAATTAGAAGTGCTTCGGGAAAATTACAGGCAACAATTAATGAAGGATAAATTCAGCAAAATTGTAATGGAAAAAAACTGCTAAATAGCTTTGACTTTTGTTACCGCCAGTGATAAAAACATATATGCAAAAATTTTGCCATTAAACCTTTTTTTTATTTGAACCAAATTTTTGTTTGGTTTTTTTCTTTTCTTTGTTACAACAACTTTTTTGTTTTTGTTTTGTTTTTAGCGCTTATAAAAAAACATTGTTTAAAAATCTAAAGAAGTGTTATGTAATCTTTAATCTCAAAAAATCAAAAAGAACTTGAGATCGGTTAAAATTTTATAGCAACAAAAAATGCACTTGAGAGATGCATCATCAATGACTCCTTTGTTTCTTTCTTCAAACTTTCGCTAATCCGATTTTGTGCCGTTTGCTCACACTTTTGTCTTTAGTGCCGCCCTAAAAGCAAAGATTCGTTTTTGTTTATTTTTTATTGTTTCTCTCCTATTTTTTCTGTTTGTATTTTCGTTCTTCGTTTTTGTTGAATAAAAATAATTCAAAAAAAAGCTCTCGTTAGTGTTTTAAAGAATCAAAAATATTTTGAATATTATGGCTGCTGTTCCTAATTCTGAATATTCATTTGCTTCTCCTCGGCCTCAACGATTTTCATTTCCATATGATATGATTGAGAAAATGACAAAAAACCCAACCTGCTGCTCCAATGGATATATGAAATTATTAAAAACTTGTAAATGGTTTTTTGCTAATGGAAAAATCCTTCCTATTCCGTTTATTACTTTATCCGCAGATAATTTATGGATTCCTCCTACACGAAATATCGATATCACAACTTGTGTTTATAAACTTTGGATTACAAAAAAAATAATTATTAATTATTTTGTTCTCGAAGATTTTTTTAAATTTTTTAAATCAAAAATTCATCGGTGCGATGACGCTTCTCTTAAACTTTCAATGAAGATTTCAACGAATGGTTTAAAAAATTTATTTTCTTCGTTTATTTTTAAAGAAATTTATTTTGTCACAGGCTTTACAAATTTAAACAACCACATAGGTCCTGATATTATTTATAACATTTTGGAAATTTTACCTGCAAATTCTTCATTATCATGGTAAGTAGTGTTAAATTCCCGATCCGACCGACAAAAAAGTCGGGAAATTCAAAAAAAGTCGGGATAGAAATTGCTCTCGGTCGGGAAAGTCGGCAAAAAGTCGGGATAAAAATTTTTGTCGGTCGGGAATTCGGGGGATCGAAAAGTAGGGTATGGTGTTGGAATTTTTTTAATTTAATTAATTATAAGAATTTAAATATATAAAAATGAGCTATTTAATGTAAATAAAATGTAAATAAAGAGTTTTTGGTTAAAATAAAGGCGAAAAAGAATGATTTTTAAAAATTATTTTAATTTTTTTTATTTGTCGGGATAAAAAATGAGTCGGTCGGGAAAGTCGGGAAAATGTCGGGATAGAAATTATCGTCGGTCGGGAATTTAACACTAATGGTAAGTAAAATAATTTTTTATTTATTTTTCTTAAAAAAACTCCCTTATCGTTTTTAGTATACGAGAGGAAAAAGAAAAAGAGCGCCAAACAGCTTTCGGCGGAAATTATTGCTACAGAATAATAATTAAGCAAGAATTTAAAAAAATTAATTTTGTAAATTGGTTTTTTAATAAACTATCAAATGAATTTGATCTTCAGAAAGTTTATGACATTGCAAAAGTAAGACTTATGTATTTTTATATAACTTAAAAAACGCCAGTCCTTCAATGGACTATGTTTTCTGAATTTTTAATTAAAATTCCTTAACTTGTAAAAAAACAATCTTAATACTAATATTTTTTAGGTTCGTAAGAATGACCAAACTGTAAATCTCCATTTCACCTTTTCTCAAAACATAAATAGCGATTGCAAAGAAAAGTTAAACAGTTTTGTTGATAACGTGATTAAAGAATGCGAAGTAGAAGCTTTACGAATTTTCCCACCAATGATGTCATTTCCTGGTTCAAACAAAAATGCAATGAAAGAATTGGAAATCCTTCGGGATAATTATAGAAAGCAAATATCGAGACAAACAAGTATCAAATCCTTTAAATGAGTTAAGAATGAATACATAGAATTTTTTAACTTTTAAAAATACTCAAATGCTTTTAGTTTTTTCGTGAATTAATTCTTTTCTGTATTCTGTTATTAGTATTTTTTCATAAATAAAATTCTTTTATTTAAAAAAGTTTGTTATTCCTTGTATTTTCAATTTTTTGGCATGTCGAAATATAAAAATAATTAAGATGTAAACATTTAATTTATATTAATCGTTACCTTTCATAAAGACGCAGATTTGTTACTTTAGTTTTGTTTGTTTTTGTATTTCGTCAATTCGTTCTTTCGAACTTGAACAATAAGCAATTGATAGAGCGAAAAGCTCTCGCAAGATTCATTTTATTAATGAATATTTTTGAGTAATAATAAGGTTATAGGAGTTTTTGTTTTTCCATTGTATCCTCTTAGGGCATAACTTTTTTTTCGGCGCACGATTTTATTACCCTAAAGCATCCTTTATTTGTTTTTTGGTATAACATATTTGACCTTAAATTTTTTTGTCCATTTCATAAAAATAAATAATAACAAATTTGGCAAAAATTTTAGTTAAATCTGCTGCTCTCATTATTACTTATTAATTATGGGTGCTACAAATTCTAAATTTTCATTTGCTTCTCCTCAATCTCAACGCTTTCCATTTCCTTATGATATGATTCTAAAAATGACTAAAAATCCAAATTCTTCTATTGGATATATGAAATTATTGAAAACATGTAAATGGTTTTTCGCCAATGGAAAAATCCTTCCTGTTCCGTGTATAGCTTTATTAAAAGAAGTTTTGTGGATTTCTAATAACAGAAGTATCGATTTTTCAACTATGATTTATAAACTTTGGATAACGAAAAATTTAAATATTTATCAAAATCAAGTATATTTGTTTTCTTTATTCACGTCAAAACTTTATCGCTGCGATGCCCCTATTCATTTTGAAAGAAATAATTCTTTGGATATTTTAAAGGATTTGTTGACGTTGCCTTTAAATAACGATATTTCGCTTCATGCAAGAAAAGAAAAAGTTGACGATCCAAGCATGTCTTTGGTAATTTCAATTAATGAGATTTTGGATATTTTACCTGCTAAATATTCATTGACATGGTAATTTAATACTTTTTATTAGACTTAAATTTTCTTTATTTTTTAGCAGCCCTGGAAATGGAGATCTTTACTTGGTAAAAATTAAACCAAACTCAAAAAATAATTCTGTCAGATGGTGTTTTTATGGGCTTCCAAATGACTTTGATGTCCAAAGTGTTTATGAAAATGCAAAGGTAAGAAATTGTGTACTTCAAAAAATGTGCCCCTTGATAGTAGTTCATTTTTTGTTTCTTTACTTCACTAATAAAAACCTTAATACAAACAATTATAGAAGCATAAAAATGGCCAAGATCTTGTTGACATTTATTTTTCCTTTTATAATAAACTCTCAACTGACTACACAAACGAACTAAATAATTTCGCTAAAAATGTAATTAAAGAATGTAGAGCTTTAAAAATCCTTCCACCAATGTTGTCATTTCCCGGTTCAAATAAGGAAGCAATGGATGAATTAGAAACTCTTCGAGATAATTACAAAAAGAAAAAATGTCTAAGAGAAACGCACGCCATTCGATGAATTGAGAAAATTTATTATTAAAAAATTTGCATTTTTCTCTCTCTTTTTTCTTAACTATTTTGTATTTTATTATTGGTGTTTTTGTATGAATAATAAATAATTTTCTTTGCGTTTGCAATTTTTTGGCATACTGAAAAATAAAATCACATTGGCAACGAACCCATAAAGATGTGAGCAATAATAGCGGAAAAAATTATTGATTTGACCTGTGAAAATAAAAAAAGGGAAAAAAGAAAAGAAAGCGTTTAGTATTTTGAACCATTCTGCTCTCATTATTACTTATAAATTATGGCAGTGACAAATTCTGAATTTACATTTGATTCGCCTCGATTACAACGCTTTTCATTTCCTTATGATATGGTTGAGAAAATGACAAAAAATCCAAATTCTTCAAAAGGATATATGAAGTTATTGAAAACTTGTAAATGGTTTTTTCCCAATGGAAAAATTCTTCCTGTTCCGTATATTACTTTATCTAAAGACGTTTTGTTAGTTTTTCCTGCGATAAGTGTCGACGTTTCCACAAAATTTTATAAGCTTTGGATAACAGATAAATTAATTATATCTTCAATTACAAAGAATTTTATTTTTTTATTGAAATCAAAAACTTATCGATGTAATGATGCCTCGATTGAAATAATGACAAATGTTTCATTGAATGTTATAAAAAATTTGTTATCTTTGTCTCTATTTAAAGATATTTCTATTAAAGGTGTGAAGTTACGAGATGACTACAGCATTTATAAGGTTAATGGGATTTTAAATGTTTTACCTGCTAATCATTCATTGAAATTGTAAGTTTATATTTTGTGTATGGTTAAAAATACACGCCTTATTTTTTTAGTTTTCCTGAAAAAGGAAGAAATTATTACACCATGAAAATTCAGCCACAATCAAAAAATATTCTAGTCAGCTGGCGTTTTTATGGACTTTCAAATGATTTTGATATTCAGAACGTTTACAATATTGCAAAGGTATGAATTATGTCGGACCTTTCGAAATAAAATTCCCCGATTAAACCAAAACTATTTTTTAACGATGTGGATCAAAATATAATAAATATTGTTTTTTAGAAGCATAAAAATAACAATGATATTGATTTATATTTTAATTATTATCAAAATCAAAAATTATTTGCACGTTACAAACAAGAACTAAATAATTTTGTTGAAAATATAATTGAAGAATGCAAAACTTTGGACATTCTCCTTCCAATGCTTTCTTTTCCCGGCTCAAATAAAGAAGCAATGGAGGAATTAGAAATTCTTCGAGATAATTACAAAAAGAAAAAAATAATAGATTTAGTTGGACGCAAGTAGAAGAATTGAAATTGCTATAATTTTTTTTTAAAAAATCGTCTTTCGAAATTTCGTATTTATTTGTTTGTTATTTTCTTAATTTTTTTAAAATTTTTGTAAAAATAAATTTTCAAAATTCATAGTTATCGCTCTTTAAAATATTTATAAAAATATAGAAAATCATACTTTTAAAATTGTTTTGAACATTTTTTTTGGAAATTTAATGCTAACTTATGATACAATAAACACTTCTGTCACCGATTAGAGTTGAAGGACATGAAAATATTCGGTCAAAGCTTATCCACGAAAAAATGTATTCGCTAAAATATGGTCAACAACAATCTCAACTTTGAAGTCATCCTTGAGCTATTTAAAAAAAATATATTGATTTGACCTCTAAAAAAAGGACAAAAAACAATCATTTAGTAGTTGATATCATTCAGTTTGTTTATAAACTCTTGAAGATGGCTACTCCTAAATATATGTTTATTAATCCTCGACTTCAACGATTTTCACTTCCTTATGATATGATCCTCAAAATGACGAAAAATCCATGTTCATCTATGGGTTATGAAAAATTACTTAAAACTAGTAAATGGTTTTTTGCAACATCTCAAATTCTTCCAATTTCAAGTATTGTTCTAATAAATAATTTTGGATGGTGGGATTCCGCAATAGGCAACAATACCGCCATTGGCTTTACAAAAATCGACTATAAAATTTGGTTAACCGACAAATTAATTTGTTATACTATTTTATCAGAATTTTTTCTTGCATTCAAATCAAAGTTGTATCGATGTGATGCACATATCGTATTTAAGGGACATGTTTTATTGGACGTTTTAAAAGGCTTTTTAACTTTGCCTTTTATTAAAAAACTTACCCTAAATTCCATATATGTAAAAGAAAACGATGGAAGTCTTGTTTCTATTTCGGATGTTTTAGATGCTTTACCAAATGGTTATTCAGTTTTGTAGTAAGTTGCGCCCCTTTTAACTAAGCATATTTTAACTTTTTTAGCACACATGGAAGTGATCCTTTTGCCTTCAATATGGAAATAAAACCAGAATCAGAAAATGATTTCGTTATTTGGCGTTTTCGTGAACTTTCAAATAAATTTGATGTTAAAAGCATTTACAACGTTGCAAAGGTAAGTCTCTGATTTTTGCAACAAAAAAATGAAGGAAAAAATTATATTTTTCTTTAACAATAATTTTCGGAAGTGCTTTTTATTTTTTCACTCTGTGAATCAATGAATAATTATAATATTTTTAGAATCGTAAAAATAATCAAGATGTTAACCTCTATTTTACCTTTATTTTTCATTACCTCACTGAAAATTATACAAATGAACTTAATAATTTCGTTGAAAATATAATTGAAGAATGTAAAATATCAAAAATCTTTCCACCAATGTTTACATTTCCTGCCTTTCAAAAAAAATTACTGAATGAATTACAAGATCTTCGATATAATTACAAAAGGCAAAAACTTACAAGTTGATTTGAGCATCGGACAAACTGAAAATATTAAAAGTTTAAACCTTGAAATAGCTTTCGTATTTATAAATCCGTTCTTTTTTTATCAGTGCTTTTTTGAATAAATAAATGTTTATTTTTTGTGAACTAAAAAAATTCTTAACACTGACAAAGGATTATTATTTTTTTTTTTGATTATGTTTAAAAGTCTCAAAATCAATATTCATTTTGGCATAAAACTTGGGAATGGCTTCCGCCTTTCTATTGTGTGTCGACAACTCCTAATTGGAAAGATATACAACAACCCGGGTCACCGAGAAAAGGGCGCGCGTTCATTTTTTTTAATCGGTTGGAGAATATTGATTTTACCTTTTACTGTTGTGCATGGAAAAAAGCCATTTTCCACCTTTCACTCTCCTTTTTAGTGTAGATGTAAAAAATAGAATTTCTTGGATATGGATGCTAATAATGAATATACATTTGCTTCACCTCGCCTTCAAATATTTTCGTTTCCCTATGATATGCTTCTCAAAATTGCCAAAAATCCAACCTGCTGCCCAAAAGGATATTTGAAATTGTTAAAAACTTGTAAATGGGTTTTTGCAACATCTCAAATTTTTCCATTTTCTCGTATTGATTTATTTAAAACCAAATGCACCTATGGTAATTATAAAAAGCTCCGATTGTTTAATGGTTCTTATAAAATATGGATAACCGAGAAATTAAATATCCAATCGATTGGTGAAGCTCAATTTACTTTATTTAAATTCAAACTTTTTCGATGCGATGCTGAAATTGAATTTTTCGTTATTCCTTCTTTTGATATATTAAAATATTTTTTAACCTTGCCATTTGTCAAACATCTTTTTTTGGATGACAAAAAAATAAAGCACAACGATGGAACATTAGTTTCTGTCGTAGAAATTATGGAAATTTTGCCCAAAAATTGTGATTTTCGATAGTAAGTTTTCAATTTTTTTCTATAATTTAACTAAGTTTTATTTAAATTTAGTAAATGCCGGGATAATAAATGCTATATAAATTATATGAATTTTGAAAATAATACAAAGAACAAAACTTTTGTAAATTGGAATATTTATGGAATTCCAACAGGCTTTAATTATCAGAAGATTTATGACACGGTCAAAGTAAGTTTTCTTTAAAAAAGTATTTTTCAATTATTGAACACAGAAAAAATTAACTTAAAAAACCCCCAAAATTGATCCATTTAATTTTTTTTATATTTAGAAGCACTCGAACCGTGAAAACATCGATCTTTTTATAAGCTTCGATAGCTCAATCTCTGATGATTATAAAAATGAACTCCAAATTTTTGTTTTGGATCTTATCGAAGAAAGCAAAACTTTAAACCTTTTCCCACCAATGCTGGATTTTCATGGATTTAAAAGTGAAACTAAAAAGCAATTAGAAAACCTGCGATATGCCTATCGAAAATAACGTATGGAGGCTGAAAAAAAAATAGATTACAGACAAAAATGGAATAAATGAAAACCAGATACAGTTTTGCAAATCTATAAAAAAATGTTTCCTTTTCAAAAATACAATACTTTTAATTTCTTTAACAATCATTTTCTTTAATATTTTTTTTGCCAAAAAAGTTTAAAATAAAAAAAAATTATAATATCTTTTTTTCTTTTTATTTGAGCTCTAAAAAACTCGTATGACCGATCACATTTAATTAATGAGGGTGGCAACAATTTTTTTGATTGAGAAATGAAAACAGCTGTTGTTGGCATTGATTTAAAAAAATAGCAACACCACGGCCATCAAAACAAAAAAGTCGATAGAGGAAATAAACTTTTCTCTTTCTCATTCTTTATTTTTTGCCAACCAAAAAAACATTTATCTAACAAATAATAAAATAAATTTAAAACCGTAAAATGAAGTTTAATTTATTTGATAAAGTTATGTTTTTTCTTACTGCTACACCTTTATTTGCTTTTATTGTGATGATTTTCTATGGGGAATTGTATAGACACTGGTTTCCACGTCCTCCAAATGGAATAATAATAAATGAAAAAACTGCAGAAGAAATTTTAGCTGTAAGTCAATGGGAAAATAATAATAATTTTGATGAAACTGAAAACCAAATTTATGGCGATGATGATTTTTATGTTTGTGGCCAAAATTACACGCGTATGTTATTTATTATTTAAAAATTTCATTAAAAAATCATTTTGGATTTTAGAAACATTGTGCAAATGTTATGAATTTTATTTAAATTGCAATCACTTGTATGATTCTCCAAACGACAAATTAAATGATACAAATCTTAAAGTATCAAAACATTTATATTTAAAAGCTGCGTTATTTTCATGGAATGCAATAACAGTTTTAGAAAAAGTAAGTAAAGCTCCTGTAAATTTTATGTTGTAATATAGCCAATTTTTGGCCTAAAAAAAATGATAAAATTAATTTTTTCCAGGGCAAAATCTTACCAGAAAGAGAAAAAACTATTGAAAAACTTTATTTTCTTGATAATGAAATAAATTTTATTGAAAATGGAACATTTGATTTATTTTCTAAATTAGAAATTTTATCTTTGTCGAAAAATTCCCTAACTACTATTACCGATGATATTTTAACATTCCAACTTGGTTCAACTTTGGAAGAATTAGATTTATCCGAAAATAAATTAAAAATTCTTGATTTATCAGAAACTTTTAAATATATGAAACGATTAACGAAATTGGATTTAACAAAAAATGAAAACATGACTTTATTAAATATTTTTCCGGAAAGTTTGTCATCATTGGAATTTTTGCTTTTAAACGAATGTGGAATATTGGAACTTGACGACGATATTTTTAAAAATCTCAGGTAAGTCTTTAAAAATGGCGTCAAAATTGAGAAGAGATAGAGAAAGAAAAAAAATTTTAAAACAAAAAAACGATGCAAAATTTTTTTTAAAAACGCGTGATTGATTCTTTACGAAAAAAACACAGAAGTTTTTTTCTTCATAAAACCAATAAAATTCTTTTAAAAAACTCGTTTCTCTCGTTAAAAAATTTAATTTAAAAAAAACTAAATAAAAATCTTAGTGTTTTATAACAAAAATATTCGTGTTCGTATCAGAAAAAGGGTAAAAATTTTATAAAGAAACCTAAATAAAAATAAAAATTCAGAGAAAAGCAAGCGAGTGAGCTTCCACGCATTTGTGGATTATATAAATAAATAAAAAATAAATGTTTTCACTTTTTTAGAAACTTGAGAACTTTATTTCTTAAAGGAAATCCTATCATCAGCATTCCAAAATCATTTAATGCCCTTTCAAATTTATGGGTTCTTGATATTAGTAACACAAATATTGATTCATTAAATTTTTTGAAGGATTATCCATTCAACCTTAATTTTAATCGATTATTTGCGAAAGAAACTAAAATTCAAGAAATTGAAGATTGCGCCTTTTGTCGAATTCCAAATATTGAATACATCGAATTAAACGGAAATGCAAATTTATCATTTATTCATGAAAACGCTTTTGGTTCTCTTAGTTTTGGAAAATCAGCAAATTTAAAAGAATTTTTGGTTAAAAATTGTAACCTTTCAAAATTGTCCGAAAATTTATTTGATTGGAAAAAGGCTTATTATTTTTCAATTCACAACAATCCTTTTACATGTGATTGCTCAATGGCATGGTTAATTAATTTTATCAATTCGGATGAATATAAACGAAAATATTTCGACCATTATTATTTTAAACTAAAATGTAATAATCCACCAAATTTAAAGGATTTGAAGTTTTATGAAGTTGTTGACAAAATTTGTGTTTAACTTTATTGGTGTTTTTTTTAACTTTCGTGCCGCTTTTTTCTTTTTTTTTAAATTTTTTACAAAAAAAATTAAATTTTTATTATTGCCATCCAAAGTATAAAATAGCTTAACTAAAGCTGTAAATCATTATGAATTTAGACAAAAACAAATAAATCATCGCATGGAAGCCGATTTTCGCGCAATATACAATAATTTTTTCAACAAATCAATTTTAGAATTGGCTTATTATAAAAAAGTGACTCATCTTCATTCTTTACCAATGATTGACGCCTTTAAGGAAATAAATGGAGATGTAACAAATCTCAGAGGAATTCTAGAAACCATAGATTTGTTTTTCATAATTCAATTTTATGTTTGTATTCTTGTGTTTTCGCTTTTTGAAAATATGAAAATCATGCTTCTCATTTTATTTGGCTGCGTTGATATTGTTTCGTTCAGCTCTGGGAATAATCGGTCATAAATGGCATATCTATAAATATTCAACGAAACTCGCATCGGGTGTTCAAATCGGTTCGAATTAAATAAGACGAAGCATGGTTGTAGCAATATCTACTACAATGCAATAATCATCGAAAAATTCATATAAAAGAACATTGCTCGCGTGAAAATTATGAAAGTGATTTTTGATAAATTTTCTTTGGAGACATTTGAAGTTTGAAAAAAATTTGATAAAGAAGATTCATAAAAGCCAAAATGACGGCATTATTTAGGTAACTCCGTAAAAGTTATAAAAAATAAAACAAAAAAATGAAAAAAATATTCAAAAATTTAAAAACCAAACACTTTTAACCGCTTTTTGCTAGAAAAATTGCGATTTCGACAAAAACATTTATTTTTGCTCACATTTATTTTTAAAAAAAAGAAGAAAGAAAGAAGACTAGCAAGCAACCCGTGACATGTACATAGAAAAAAAAGCGCAAAACTGAAATGAAATGTAAAATTTTTTTTGATCTTTATTCTAAATTCTTTCTTGTCTCTTTTTATTTTGGATGCGAAAGGTTACTCTAATTTTCTACTCTCTTTTTTATGAAAATGATTGTTAGATTTTAAATTGAAAAATTTTTATGCAATAAAAAATGTTAAACTAATTTTAAGATTTTTGAGATTGATATTTATTTTATTTATTTAAAAAATGTAAGAAGCAAAATCAAAAAATTTTAAAAAACAAGCAATCCTTGAAGTAATTTTATAAATTTTTTATTAATATTTATGAAAAGGAAAATTTTGTCGAAGGGTGTTTCTAAAAAATAACCATTTATTTATTTATGCAAAAAATTTTTGGGTAGCTTTACCATCTTAAAATCATTCAAATTTGAAGATTCTTTAAAAGCGTCAGGAGTTTTTGAGCCACCAACAAACTTTGTGAGCTTTGGAAAAATCAAAGATTTGGCCTTTTTTTCAGCTGTGTCCAATGTAAAAATTAAGTTAGCCGAGATCAGGCTTGGGCGGGAATCCCGGATCGTGTTCCGGATTCCCGGATTCCGGACCATTTTTTCGATAATTATTCCCGTCCCGGATTCCCGGATTTTCTGTTCGGAATCCGGAATTAATAAGAGTAAAGGGAGGAGTACATAATATCATTCAAGTAGCCATTTTCTTCAAAATTTTAATGAATTATCACCAAAACTTTTTGGTTATCGAACAAACTATTACTAAAAAAATACTTTTTCTTAAAAAAATTTAACGCTAAATTTCAAAATTGGTTAAAAAGTCATGTTTTTAAAAAAATGAGTCTAATACATTTTGTTCTTTTTTAAAATAGAAAGCATTTGATTTAAAAAATAAAAAAAATGGCAGAAAAATAGAGTTTTTAACCATTTTATGAATTCCCGGATTATTCCCGGATTCCCGTTCCGTCCCGGACTTTTTTACGGGAATCCCGGATTCCCGGATTCCCGTCCCGGAGTTTCCATTCCCGCCCAAGCCTGGCCGAGATGCCACAAGTGCTAAAAAATTTTATGTTTTAAAATTAATTTAGACATCGCAAAAAAATTTACAAAGTAAAGCGTTCTAATAATGGAAGTTTTTTTAGGATTTCAGCAAGTTCAACGAAAGTTGTACCATCAGAATATTTTATTGAGCATTGTAAACATTTAAAACGGCGAATATTTCCAGCTAAAGTCAAAAATAAATATTCTTTATAAGTCATATCTTGTTGACAAAATTTTAAATGACGAATATTTATATATCCAATTTTTGGATAAATATAAGGTAAATGATTTGAAGGATATGTGAGGCTTAAGCGTCCAGTAATCCATAATTTGGCATTCACTTTATTAATAGGAAATCGCCAATAATCCCGAGGATCAATAAAATCATTCAAAAGATTTTTAACAAAGCAAAAAGTGCGATTCGCAAAAAATATTTACAACAATTGATTAATTTCTGTGAAACAAATACGGATGAAACAGAATTTTTTGAAATATAATAAACAATATTTTTTGGGATGGAAAAGTTTTGAGTTACAGCATTTTTTGGTAAATATGTTAAAGGTTGAGAAAAAGAAGAGGAGAATAATCTACCACTACTCATGGTTGTTGTTATAATGTGAATATTGGAATATGTTTTATTCCAATAACTTTCTACCAGCAAAAAAGATTCATGTGAAAGCAAGAATTAAGAAAAAATGTTTTTTTTTGTGAAAAAATTCCTAGGTCAAATCGATAACCGCTGAGTAGGTGTCGGTCTGGGTATTGCGTCCTCATAAAAAAATAGAAGGGTCAACGTTTTTGAGTGTAGGAACCAAAAAAAATTTTGTTGCATATTTTTGGCACATTTCTTTGCGGCTTTTTTATTTTTATTTTATTGATTCCAACTTTTGCCATTCACTTTTTGTCGTCTTAAAAAAATTTGCGACTGTTTTTTTTTTGATTTGGAAAAAAAGAAGCTGAGTAAATAAATTTTTTTTATTAAAATTTCAAAAATGTCTTTTCAAAATGCAGTTTATTCTTTTGCTTCTCCTCATTCACAAAGATTTACGTTTCCTAAGGATATGATGCTCAAAATCGCTAAAAACACAAATTCAATAAAAGTTTTTGAAAAATTATTAAAAACTTGTAAATGGTTTTTCACTAAAAATCCAGTGATTCCTGCTCCTTCATTAATTATTTTAATTCCTCTTCAAAATGGTTGGCGTCAAGTGCTTCCAGAAAACATCAATCTCAACAGTTTTTATAAACTTTGGATAACTCAAAAAATGGATATTAAATCAAAAAACCCAGAATTTTTCATTTCAACTTTGCAACCGAAAATTTATCGATGTGATGCTTCAATTATTTTTATTTCATTGCAAATTATTTTATTCGATAATTTTAAACATTTCCTTGGATCTTCGCATCTTCGAGAATTCTATTTAGAAAAAATACTATTGAAGCATAACGATGGAAATATTCTAGTTTCTTTGCACGAAATTTATAGAATTCTACCATCGAAAGTTTTAAAATTTACATAGTAAGTTTCATTGAGCAACCAGCAGCGTTTATTATTGACATATTTTTTAAAGCTTAAAATCTAATTCTTTAGTGTATTTGAAATTCGATCGATTTGCACTATAAATATTAAATTTCGGGAAATCAATGATACCGATTGCAAAAATTATGAAATTATTAACATTCCAGAAAATTATAATGTTGCAAGAATTTACAATGCCCTAAAAGTAAGATTTTTTTAGAATCAAATTTTTAACCACAAAAAAATGAAAAAAAATTCGATTTTAGAAAAATCCAAACATTAGCCTTTCACTCAAATTTGAAAATGAAATTTCTGGAGAATATAAAAATCGCCTCCAAAATTTTGTTCAAAGAGTTATTAAAGAATGCGAAAATAATCCTTGCATAAATCCTCCACATCTCAATTTTGAAAGCCAATCAAAAAATGGTGTTTTTCAACTTGATCTATTACGTCATAAATTTAAACTTGCACGATACGTTACTTCGCTAAATTATTTAGTTGATCATCCAGAGGAATATACAATCTTCGACAATTTTATAAACAAAACTCGTCAAAAATTTAATTTGAATTATGGTATGAAAGTGAAATATCTTAAATCTTTACCCATTATGGACGCCGCAAATATAATTAATCGAGATATAAAAAATATTAAAGCTTTTCGAGAAGCTTTCGATTTATATTTAATTGTACTTTTTTATCTTATTGCAATCTTATTTGCATTTATTGAAAATATGTGGATGCGTATTTCTCGTTATTTACCTCACCCATAATTGTTTTTGTTTACATCATTTTTTTATGAAGTATGTTTAATTTAAAATAAAATTTTAGAACCAATGATAGATAATCTTTTTAAATTTTGTTATATACTTTTCCCCGTTAAATTTTCTAGAAAAGATTACAAAAAAGTTTTTCCCATTTCTTGGAATAAAAAAATTTGCTACTTGTTGGAATAATTAATTCTAATACCTCTATTGCTTTTTTTTTACTATTTTAGATTCCTATATTTTCATGACATTATTACCAAACCACATTTTTTGACGTTTTTACAGGCGAAACGGCACCTGCTTTTCGATAACGCTTTTTTTCATTTCAGTTTTATATATCAATATACCATAAAATTGCTTAAAAGAAGTTAATTATAAAATTCTTTTTCAGCTGGTTTAAAATAAAAAATTTCTATTTTGCCTTTTTTTTAAACAGAAAAAAGTTAGTATCAAGTTTTTCACTAAAGCTTTGCGTAAAATAATTTTTGTTATTAATGTTTTCGTTAACTCAATGGGAAAATATAACTTTAAATGAAATATATCATCCAATATTTCAAGATAATTCTCGACAATTTATGAATATAATGATTATTATTTCTTTATTTATTTATATTTTAACTCTTTATGTGGTTGTGACTCAATCCACGCCATTTATGAAAACATTTAAATATTCAATGATTTTACAAATTTCATGGAATTTTATGTTTGTATTTTTTCTATTTATTTATTGCCCAATTTTTTATTTTCCTTTACCAATAATTAGTTATAATACATTTTTTTCTATTAAAATCCAATATCCTATGATTCAAGGAAATTTAGTTTATTTTTCGATTATTGGCGCAGGAGTTGCTTATGGAAATACAGTTTTGTTCCGATTATTAGCAACCCTTCAAAAACAAGTTGAATTTTTGCATTCCAAGTTTAATTTAGTTTGTATTTATTTCTCTTTTCTTGGTGTTGCATTTGGACTTGTTCTTGGTAAGCAATTATTTTTTTTTTGAATATGAATTAAACTAACTTACCTTATCCAAAAAATTTAAAAGGGGATGGCATCAAACAAAAATTTTTGCTTACAACATTTTTGGGTTCTCTGCACTATTTGTCAAGCTCGTTTCGAAAGTTTTGAATGCATTCGTTAAAATTTAAATTTTTTTTGCAAAATATTCGATTCTTTTCAAAAACGTTTAACAAAAATTTTTCGTGCTGTGGATCCAAAAATGCTCTAAGCAAAAATTTCTGTTTGGTGTCTCTCCCCATTTTTTTAAAATATATTTTTTAAATTTTATTTTCATTAATTAAATTTCAGTTCCTCTATGGTTGATGGAAAGAGATCGAACAGAAATGCAAGAATTAATACAAAACGCTGTTCCAGTTTTTATCGAAATTTACAAATATCATCCAAATACTTTTGGAGTTATTCCAGGTTATAATGATGGATCAATTTTAATTTTTCTTTTCTCATTATCGACTTTTGTGTTTATTGGATTATTTGGAATTTTAATAATGCATATTGCTTTTTTATATCAAATGAAAAAAATCAAAAAATGGGTTTCACAAGAAACTTTTGCTCTTCACAAAATGCTTCATAGGTTTGATTTTTCTAAATTTTTTACAAGTTACTCAAAATTATAAAAAATTTACTTTTAGAGCGATGGTTATTCAATTATCTTTTACGCTTGTGACGGTTTTTCTTCCAATATCTTTAATTGCTTTTCCATTATTAGTTCAAACTAAAAATGGAAGTTGGATAGCAAATTATGGCCCACCAATGGGATCTTTATTTATGATATTCGATGCTTTTTGTTTATTCTATTTTGTAAAACCTTATCGAGAATTCTTTATTTCTCGATTACCATGTTTAAAGAGGATAACTAAAGTTCAACCAATGCCATCAAGAACTTTGAATTAAATAATGCAATATAAATTTTTTTGAAAACTAATAAGTGCGAGTTTAAATGTGTTGTCCATTAATTATAACGAGCAATCTAAGAGTTTTAATTAATTTTAAACATAAATGTCAATTTTTTGAAACTGCTTTTTTGACTCATACCTGAAAAATTTATAACTATTCTGAAGCTCTTACGAAATGGTAATTTTATTTTCCGAACATTAAGGTTTGGTTGCACATAAAAACAACATTAGACATTTGAAAAGAATAAAAGTAATATCTTTTTCATAATAGGTTTCGGCTTTACGAAAAGTTTTCTATATTTAATTCTATCGAAAATTAACTAAAGAAGATTATTAAATTTCCATTTGAATTAACAATAAAGGTTATTAAAATAAAAAAATTTAATTTTAGGTAAAATTTTTAAGAACCAGAATTCAACTAACTTTCGCAAAAAAAATTCTAGAAACCAATATTCACCTGTTTTCTAATTTTTTCATATTTTTTTTTGTGTTTAGGTTATAACTTTATTACAAAGACCTAGTCATTTTTCAATTATATTCAGGTGATTTCAAGAAAAAGAGTATTAAAATAAATATATTTTCATACTCTTCATTTTTTGCTTTTTTCATACTTTAAACTTGAGTACCGTCATGTTTGATATAAAAAAATGGGAAAATTTAACTTTAAATGAAATATATCATCCAATATTTAATGAAAATTCTCGTACATTTGTTTCAATTATGTTTGTAATTTCTTCATTTGTATATATTTTAACCCTTTATGTAGTTATAACACAATCAACGCCTTTTATGAAAACATTTAAATATTCAATGATTTTACAAATAACAATGAATTTATTTTTTGAATTATTTATATTTATTTATTGCCCAATTTTTTATTTTCCTTTACCTTTTATAAGTTATAATACTATTTTCTCTATCAAAATTACGTATCCATTCGCACAGGGAAGTTTAGTCTACTGTGCAATACTCGGTGCATGTATCGCATACGCAAATACAGTATTATTTCGATTATTAGCAACGGTTAAAAGAAAAATTGCATACTTTGAATCTAAATTTAATTTAGCTTTAATTTATATTTCATTACTTATATGTATCTTTGTTTCTGTTTTTGGTATGTCCTTTGCCAAAAATGATTCTGTATAAAACCAAATTAATTTTTAGTTCCTTTATGCTTGATGGAAAGATATCCAACAGAAATGAAAGAAAAAATACAAAAAGCTGTTCCAGTTTTGAATGAAATTTACAAACTTCAACCAAATACTTTCGGCGTTACTCCAGGTTATAACGATGGAAGTTTAATGTTTTTTATTGGATTTTTAATGAGTGTCTTAATTGGCGGAACATGCATGATCTTTATTTTGCATGGAGCTTTTTTATATCAAATGACAATAATTAAAAAATGGGTTTCAAAAGAAACTTTTTCAATTCATCAAATGCTTCATCGGTTTGTTTGCTGTTTTTAAAATTAATCAAACGCGCCAAAAATTAATCATTTTTAGAGCAATGCTATTTCAATTATCTTTTACCCTTGTTACTGCTATCGTTCCTATTTTGCTTATAGTTTTACCTTTATTGCTTCAATTAAAAAATGGAAGTTGGATAGCAAATTTTGGAGCACCCATGGGAACTTTGTTTATGATATTCGACTCTTTATGTTTATTTTATTTTGTTAAACCATATCGGGATTTTTTTATTTCTCGATTACAATGTTTAAAATTTTTGAGGATAACTAAAGTTCAACCGATGCCATCAAGAACTTTGAATTAAATAATGCGGTACTTTTTTTATTTAAAGAAACTCATAGGCTTTTTTCTGAATAATGATCAGGGATGTCGAAACAGTCTATTTAACCCGGTTAACTAAACCACTTTTTTTGTTGGTTTACTAAACTGCTGGTTTGCTAAACCAGAAAATTTGCCGGTTAAGCTAACCGTTTTTGTGTTAACCACTTTTGAAAAAATGCCTTCAAAAAATCCTTGAAGAAAAGCAAAACGAAACATTTCATTGAGGCAGAGAACCAAAGAAAGACTCGTTTGTCTTCATTCAAAAAAACGAAGCTTTCCGAAAAAGTGGTTTAGCTAACCAGCAATTTTTCGTTTGATTCATTTTTTCTGGTTTAGTTAACCAGTAGCGTTTTGTGAACAATGCCAAAGTGGTTAATGAAACCAGCTAAGACTGTTTCGACATCGCTGATAATGATCTTAAAAATTAATACAAAAAAAGTAAATATATTTAATAAATAAATATTTTTCATGAAAGTATTTTTGTAATTATTTTTTTAATAATTTTCACGAAATGTAAATCTTGTAGAGGGATGTTTCTAAAAAATAATATCGTCATATATGTAGAGACCGGCAAGTGGCATGCATGCCTGAGTGTTCCCCGTTATTTTTTTCGTCATTTCATGCGCGAAAAAGAGTTTATTTTTTATTTATTTAATAAAGAACATTTAAATTATACATATTTACCATAATATGTAATTTTATGTCCTGATTCCGAATATCTAATTTTTAAACAATATTTTTCTTCATTAACTGCTTCAAAACTCGATTTTTGTTTGTTTTTCTGGGTATATATTTTTAACTACAATCCACCTACAACACTTTTTTTGCATAATTCGATAGGAAATTAAATTCTGCATTTTGTAGTAAAGATGAAAAACGTCGGAAAACGCCCGAAAAAAAGTGGCATCAAAAAAACTAATTATCTAATTGATTTTGCAAATAAAAAGAACAAAAAGAAGAGAAAATAGCAGCTATCCGCATGCTTGCTGCATATTTTTCTTTTCGTTGGATAAAAAGCCATGTGTTCCCTCGAACGAAAAATTTCTGATATTAGAAAACTTTAAATTAACTTTTCGGGGTTTTAATTAAGTCTTCTTCCATTTATTTTTTTATATTCGGAATATTCATATTATAAAATACTCGGTCCATACAAAATTTTCACGTTTTCAAAAAAAATTTTTTGAGCTGCCGGTCTCTACATATATGTATAAAAATGTTTAAATAGCTTACCGTTTTAAAATTTTCCCAATGTGAAGATTCTATAAAACAGATAGGCATTGTTTTTAAGCCACCATCAAATCTTACAAGTTTTGGAAAAACTAAAGATTTGGCCATTTTTTTTAGCTGTTTCCAATGTAAAAATTAAAGAGTCGTGGACGCCACAAGTACTAAAAAAAATTTAATAATTACTTTAGACATGTCAAAAAACCTATAAAATCCAGCTTTGTAATAATGGCAGCTTTTCAAGGATTTCAGCAAGTTGAACGAAAGTATTTCCATCAGAATATTTTATTGATCCCACTAAAAACCAAAAAATCCGGATATTTCCAGCTAAAGTTAAAAATAAATATTCATTGTAAAAATATTTTGACTTTCAAAATTTAAGGATTTGATATTTACATAGCCTATTTTTGGAAAAATGTATGGTAATTGAATGCCGTGAAAAGTAAAATTTAAGTATCCAATAATCCATAATTTTGTAGCAACTTTATCGATATTAAAAATTTTATGATGACGATAATACGGAGGGGGTGTTCGATAGTTTAATACATTTTCCACAACAATAGAATTGCGTTTTGTTAAAAAATATTTGCAGCATTCAAACAATTTTGGGAAACGTTTGGCGATAATTCATTTTTCGAAATATAATATACAATATTATTTGGAATAGCAAAGTTTTGAGATACCGTATTTTTTGGTGAATAAGATAAAGATTCTGTGAAAGAAGTGGTAAAGGATTCACATTTGCTCATGGCTGAGTGTATTGTGAAAAAAAGAATATAGTGTTCTAAAAAAATTAATAAAATTTGCAAAGTGACATAAGAAGCAGAAATTTATTAAGAAACTAAGCTCTTTTTTTTCGTCAGAAGAAAATGTTTTAGGTCAAATCAATATCCACAGAGCATAGGTGTGTGGTTTAATACGTCCGTCGTCATAACAAAAAAAGAAGAGAGGTCAACGTTTTGATTGCCAAAGCCAACGATTTTTTTTTTGTCTATTTTGGCGCTTTTTCTTTGGCCATTTTTTTAATTGTATTGATCCCAACTTTTACTGTCAGGTCTTTTTAAAAAATATATAGGAGCCGCTTTTTTTAGCACTAGTAAAAAAAAAGCTGGATTAATAAAAATTTAATCTTAAAATTTCAAAAATGGCTATTCCGCTTATTCAAACCTATTCTTTTGCTTCTCCTCGTCCACAAAGATTTACGCTTCCATATAAAGCGAGGAAATATAAAATTTTTTTGCCAAGTTCAAAATTTTTCAAAACACCCTGTTTTTTTGTAAAATTTACAAAAAAACAGGGTGTTTTGAAAAATTTTGAACTTGGCAAAAAAATTTTATATTTCCTCGCTTTATATGATATGATGCTCAAAATGGCTAAAAACCAAAATTCATTAAAAGTTTTTGAAAAATTATTAAAAACGTGTAAATGTTTTTTCACTAAAAATCCTGTAATTCCTGTTTCGTCATTAATTACATTACTTGATATCCACAATCGAGTTCAACAAATTTTTACAAAAATTGTGAAACTTAACAGTTTTTATAAACTTTGGATAACTGAAAAATTGAATGTTGGTCCACAAAACGCTAAATTTTTTATTTTTACTTTGATGCCAAAAATTTATCGATGCGAGGCTTCTGTTATTAATATTACCCTTCAAATAATTTTATTCGAAAATTTAAAATATTTTTTGGGATCCCCGAATCTCAAGGAATTATGTCTCAATTAAATTATTCTGAAACATAATTATGACAAAGATATTTTAGTTTCCTTGCATGAAATTTACTCTATTTTGCCATCGAATGTTTTAGAATTTACAAAGTTAGTTTTTATTTTTGAATTTTTTAAAATCCTAAAAAATGCTTTTTGGCTCATTAAAATAAGGTACTAAGAAGCGAACAAAAATTAATTTCGTAGTTAAACCATATTTTTTAGCAAAGTCAAATTATTTAATTTTCTCTCAAAAAATTATTTTTTTTTGTCTACTGTTTAGTTAAACTAATTTCTTTACATTAAAATGAAAAAAAATTTTGTTTTTATGTTTGAATTAAACTCATTTTTTAGCATATATGAAAATAGATCTGCTTGTACCATGATAATAAAAACTCGTGAAATTCAAAAATATGCTATTGCACATTCGGGATATAGCAACATTAAACCTAGATATTATGAAATTCGTAACATTCCAGAAGGTTACATTGTTTGTAAAATTTACAAAACTTTAAAGGTAAAAATTATTTTTTTAACGTCAATTTTTCCCCAATAAATTAAAAACATAGTTTATATTTTTATAGAAAAATTAAAACATAAATCTTTCATTTAAATTCGCGAATGAACTTTCCAAGGAATATAAAAGTCGATTAGAAACTTTTATTTTGAATATCATAAAAGAATGTGAAATCAAACCAATCAATCCTCCAAATTTTTCTTTTAATGGCCAATCTCAAGATAGCATTGATCTACTCCAATATATTCGTGAACGATATAAAAGAAAACAGCGAACTCCATTAGAAAATGATAAAGTAAAACTTAAATGGATATTCGACAAATTTTTAAAAAAATCTAGTAAATTTTTTAATTATCCTTTTGATAAAAAAGTGAAACACCTACAGTCTCTAAAAATTATGGACGCCATCAATAAACTTAGCCGAAATTTAAAAAATATTCGAACAATTCGAGAAGCATTCGATTTATTTTTAATTATACTTGATGAGGGAATCCTTCATCATTCGCGTGCTTATCTAATCTCGCAGCGAATACGCCGCTCTCGCTCGCTTGCCTAATTTTGTTAATTTTGATAGTTTGCTAGTTTTGTGTTGTTTGTAAGAGTTCTGCTTTTTAGCTTCTCGAATTTATTTATTGTTTGAATAAACGTTCTTATTATTCTAAGCTTTTTCCTCTTCAATACTTTTTTATTTTATTGCAAAACTTTTTCATTTCTTGGATGAAAACCCAATTTTTATGATAGCGACCTTAATTTTTTTGTTATATGTTTTATTTAATTTACTACCTCCATCATTTTTATTTAAATAAATTTTAAACGGAGGGCTTTGTTCAGAAAAAGCTATATCAAGTTTTTATCCACGCATGAATGAGTGTAAGCAAAATATGGTATTTCTAAAATTTATGAAAGCACTTTCTAAAGTTTTTTGAATTTCACTTATCTTTGCATATATTCGTTCTAGGTTGGCCATTTATGAAAATCAAAGATATCAACATCAATTTAAAGACCGTAGATTGATTTTTCTAGAAAAACTGTGAAACGGTTTATCGCGCTAAGACTTTAAAAGGCCCAAGTTTGCTTTAGTTTTTTTTAAACCAAAACAAAAAAGATTTATTCATAGTTGTCGTCGTCTTCGTTGCTTTGGAACTATCTTATTTTTTTGTTGCTCTTTCAAACTTCAAGGATGGTTACTAACACCGAATTTACATTTGCTTCTCCTCGATCTCAATATTTTCCATTTCCATATGCGATGATGCTCAAAATAAATAATAAAAATCCGACATCCTCCAAAATTTTTATGAAATTATTAAAAACTTGTAAATTTTATTTCTTCGAATTTCGAATCATTCCTATTCGATTAATAAATGTTTATGATGACAGATGGACATTTGATTTAGATCATATCAATATTAATCGTCAAAAAAAGATTAATTTTGATAAAAGTGATTTTAAAATTTGGATTACTCAAAAAATGTGTGTTCGTACAAATCTCCATCAAGATTTTATATCAAAATTTTCAACAAAAATTTATCAATTTAATGGATTTATTACATTTTTCAAAGATGTCTTGCTTGATAATTTTATATATTTTTTAAATTTACCTTTTATTAAAGAAATAAATCTTAGCAATGTTAAAGTAAAAAATAATGATGAAACTTTAGTTTCGATAGAAGAAATAATGGATATTTTACCTAATGTTTGTCAAATTACATAGTGAGAAATTTAATTAAAGTTTATATATATTCGATTAATACATTTTTATTTTTGTTTTTAGCAAATTTAACAATGATGATGATCGCTTTAAACATTATTTGGATATAACTCCTTTGCGTAGAAGCGTTTATGTAAATTGGAATTTTTATGATATTCCAAATGGGTTTAATGTCCAAAAAATTTATGATGTTGTTAAGGTAAAAAAAGTTTTTGACGCCATGTCTCATTTTTAGCCAAATTTGATGAAGTCAAAATTGTTAAAAACAATTTAATTTCAGAAACACCAAAAATATCAAAAAACTAATCTCTTCCTTAGTTTTAATACTCCCCTTTCAACGGTTTATAAAGAACAACTCCATGTTTTAATTCAAACTATCATTGATGAATGCAAAATCTTAGAATTAATTCCGCCTTCAATTTCGTTTTTTGGAATTCAAAAAGATGCATTAGCAAAATTGAAAGCTCTTCGAAATGAGTATGAACAAATGAAATATAAAAACCATAAACTCGCTTATGTTTGAATCATTACATCTCTAACTTTTTTTTACTAGCAAAATGCAATTTCATAACATCTGTTCTCATAAAAAAAATTATACCCACTTGTATTTGCATGATAGTTTTTCCAAATAAAGAGGCTTAAAAATAACCTTTTTTGCTCTTACTCTTGTTTTTTACTTACTTAAAACTTTTTCTCTTAAATTTCACTATTTTTTTATGGCAGCTCCTTTAATGCTATAAATAAAAAATCAAAACGAAGATAGTTTATAAGTAAATATGGATTCATTTTAGTCTAAAAAAATGTCGAATTATAATAAAATTTGAGGAAGCACTAATTAAGTTTTTGCTGGGTCAAATCAATAAAACTTTGTATTATTCTTTAATATGGAATCACAAACACTTCAAAACCTATTCCAAAAATATTCTCTTTATGCACAGCTCAGTAATTTTTTTTTGCTTATTATGCCAAGAAAAAACAAATAAAAAATATTATTTTTAAAAAAAATTTCTTCGTTATTTGATTCTCTATTTTTTAGTTTTACTTCTTTTATTAACAATGGTAGCTTTTAAACGATTTTATACATATTCCAATACTCAGCCTATAATTTATATACCAAAGAATGAAAGAATTCAACGCTTTGCCATTCCTGAAAATATTTTATTTTATGTTTCGAAGAAAGCCAAAGCAGTGGTATATCAAAAATTATTTCAATGCTGCAAATATTTTTCTTCAAAACAACCGTTTACCATTCACGGCGGTATAAAAGTGAAGTTCAAATGGAAATAAAAAATTTGGTCATTGATGATCGCAACGCCAAAAAACGAAGGAAAAGCAATTTTTTGTTTGAAAAATAGCTGTTTTTTTGCATATTTAATTAAAATACTCGATGGTTATTCAATATAAAAATATTGAAACTCTCACAGAATATGTAATCGGTCATTGCGGATAAGATCGTGAAGATAGATTTTAAAAAATAAACCAAAACGCCAAAATCCTACCGTAAGAGTTTTGAGCATTTTGGTCATTTTTCCATTAGAAAATGTTACTTTTTTTGCAACTTTTTTATAAACAATTGTGGTTAAATTCATTAAGTTGCTTTAATTTTATTCTGTGACATTGCAAATCTATAATCTGATCTTGCATACAAATTGGTATAATCAGTTTTTCCTAAGACAATCTTTTTCCGAAAATCCTACCGTAAGAGTTTTTTTCATGATTGATAACATAGCTTTTTTGACAAAGTCCCAAGGAAATTTTTTTCATAAACACTTGCAAAAATTCAAAAATGGTCAAAAAACATTAATATAAATATTCCTTAATTTTTTTGTAACAATATCATAATTTTTTGTTAAGCAAACTTATGCACCATAACCACTTGAAGCTTATATAGTAACATCATAGTAACAGATGATGCTCAAAAAAATGAATATTTTCAAAATTAACCATTTTGGCTTACTCTCATCATTTTTAGGCCTAATTTGGGTCGTAGAAACCGAATTTGATAATAATTACTAAGGTCGACAAGTTTAAAATGGAGTTATAGCGAAGCGAAAAATTTGCATATTTAAAAAATTCATAACTCATAAACTAGATAATGAAATGGACCAATGATTATCAAATTCGGTTTCTATGACCCAAATTACGTCTAGGAATGATGAGTTTAAAATTAAATCACATATTTTGAGAATTTTGATTTTTTTGAGCATCGTCTGCTACTATGATGCTATTATATAAGCTTCAAGTGGTTGTGGTGCAAGAGCAAGCTTTACAAAAAAATATTTTATTGTTACTAAAAATTCAATGGGTATTTATTTTATTGTTTTTTGACCATTTTCGATTTTTTATATTGAATTATGAAATATTTTTCCTTGGGACTTTGTTAAAAAAGCTATGTTATTATGCATGAAAAAAACTCTTACCGGAGGATTTTCGGAATTATTCAGCCTTTTGAAAAACTGATTACGCCAATTTGTAGGCAAGATAGGATTATAGATTTTCAATGTCACAGAATAAAATTAAAGAAGCTTAATGAATTTAGCCACAATTGTTTATAAAAAAGTTGCAAAAAAAGTAACATTTTCTAATGGAAAAATGACCAAAATGCTCAAAACTCTTACGGTAGGATTTTGGCGTTTTGGTTTATTTTTTAAAATCTATCTTCACGATCTTATCCGCAATGACCGATTACATATTCTGTAAGAGTTTCAATATTTTTGAACTGAATATCCATGGAGAATTATAATTAAATATGCAAAAAACAGCCATTTTTAACTAAAGAAATTGCTTTTCCTTTGGTTTTTGGCATTTCGACCACCAACGACCAAATTTTTCATTTCCATTTGAACTTCACTTTTTCGTTGATGCTATACCGCCGTGGCATTGTTCAAAGTTTAAGAACTTATGAATATTGGATTCGATCTATGAAAAAACCAATCAATATTGAAAATGCTAATGCGAAAGTTTGGATTATCGGAGAAATGTTGGCACTGTATGGCATCGGAATTTTTACTCATATTAAACAAAAATTAGGTTGTGTAAATGTTGAAAAAATGCGTCTTAATAACGAAAAAATATCTTACAATGAATTTCTTAATTTGTTGAGACCAAAAAACCTTCGAATATTTGCTTTTTTTCAATGTCAAATTATATATTCCAATGGAACTTTGGTTCAACTTTCAGATATTCTAAAAAATCTTCCAGTAGTTGAAGAATTTTCATAGTAAGAAAAATTTTAAATAAAAAAAATAAATACACTCTCAGTTTTTAGCGCCATGGAAGACAAATATGTTGCACGTGTATACACTCGTGAAACGGCAAAAAAAATGGCGCAATTACCTCTTTTTTCAAATTTTAAATTTTTTGATATTCGACAAAACTTTCCTGGTAGCTTTTTAAAATCCAAAGGTTTTAAACTTTTTAAAAAAGCAAGTTTTTTTTTGCTTTTGTATGAATAATTTCGATATTTCAGAAACACCATTTCGCAAAATTCCGATAAATTTTTAGCTCGCGTAAAATTAAATATTAATCAAATTGAGAATTCAAAATATGAGGTTTTGAAGAAGAAAAGTCAAAAAAGGATGAATTAGCTCCAGGGATTCAATATCTTATTTATTTTATATTTATTTTTGTACGTTTTCTCTTTGATACGCGCTGTTTTCTTTTTTAATAAAAATAAAAAATTAAAGCGATTTTTTTTACAAAAATCCAAAATGTCGAAAAATGTAAAAGTTTCTTTATATTGTAATTCAATAATTTACTTTACTCTAATAATTTTTCAATTCTTATAATTGTTAAATTTCTTAAAACCCCTGTTCTTTTTATATGACTCAAATTTTTTGTTCTATGGTTCATTTAATAAATGTTAAATTGGCTGAAAAAATTTGATCGAGAATTTAAGCTATTATTATTTTGACTGAAACATATAGAAAGAAAGAAAAAAACTCCACCACGAAGGTGGGCAAAAAAAATATATACTCATTATAGCGAGGGTGACTGGCCACCTAATTTTCCCAAATTTCCCTTCATGAATATTTTTGCTCAATCAAATCAATAAAAATTTTTATTTTATTTCGGCTTTTTATTCGCAATAATCAAAAACACTTCACTTTAAGAATATCCTTAAAAATATTTATTTGATAAACACTTGACTAACCTTTTCGCTCATTTTCTCAACAAAAAAAATTTAGGCAGATTATTTTTCTAAAGAATTTCATTATTAGGTTCTAAAGTTTTTATGTTTTTGTAACGATGGACAGAATTCCATTTTTTACATATTCTTATACTAAACCTATAATTTATTTACCAAAGAATGAAATATTTCAACGCTTTTCTATCCCAGAAAGTATTTTATTTTATGTTTCGAAAAAAGCCAAAGCAATTGTTTATCAAAAATTATTTCAATGCTGAAAATATTTTTCTTCTAAACAACAGTTTTTCATCGCAAAAGGCTTAACATCTATTGCTCTCGGCGGTGGCTTTGAAACAAAACCATTAAATCTTGAAAAGGCAACTGCAAAACTTTGGATTATTGGGGGAAAGCTTTGCCTATATGGCATTGGAAATTTTACTTATATTTTTCCAAAATTGGGTTATGTGAATGTTGAAAAAATGCAATTATCTAATGAAAAATTGTCTTACAATGAATTTTTATTTTTAATGGGACCCAAAAAGCTTCGAATAATCCTTTTATATCATTGCCAAATAAAATATTCTAAAAGGATTTGGGTCCAAGTTGTGGATATTTTAAAATAACTTCCTTTAGTGGAAGATTTTTCATAGTAAGGAAAAATTTTTTAATAAAATATATATTTTTCAGCCTTATAATTTATTTTTTTAGCATCATGGAAAATAATGATGTTACACGAGTATACACTCCGAAACAGCAGAAAAAATGGCAAATTTACCAATTTTCTCAAAATTATGTAGAATCATTTGATGTTCGAAAAAACTTTCCCGAGAACTTTAAAAAATCCAAAGGTTTTAAACTTTTTAAAAAAGCAAGTGTTTTGCAATATTTTTGAATAATATACACAAAAATAATTTACAATTTTAGAGACACAACTTTGCAAGCTTTCAATAAGTTTTTGATAAAATCTAAATTTAAAACCCTATAGAAATTGAAAGACGGCAACGGCGTAAAAATCGAAGAGACAGAAGAGTATCAAGTTAAATTATATACTTTTGTACCTCAAAAATCTTTATTTCAACCCTTTGCATTTCCCGCAGATATCATTCTTAAAATTTCAAAAGAGTCTTCACCTTTTATTTATTACAAATTATTTAAATGCTGCAAATATTTTATTGGAAAACAAAAATTAAATTTTGTTCCTTTTATTCATGATCCGTTATGGCAACATTATGGGGCTCCATTAGAAGAATTTTTTGTTGAGCCAAAAAATTCATCGGAAAAAGTATGGATATTTGCCGAAATTTTTTTTGTTTATTTTCCAACTAAAATCAGCCAAATTATTTCAAAAATCGATTTCGTTTGTGTTAAAGAATTGCGTTTAGTAACACAAAAAATATTTTACAACGAATTCATTTTCTTGGTTTATTCAGGAAATATAAAAATTTTTTCTTCTATAGATTCACCAATAAAATATTCGGATGGTGAATTTGTTGAACTTGCTGAAATTCTTGAAAAGATTCCATTATTAGAAATTTTTTATTAGTAAGCTTTTATGTTTTTTAAAACTAAAACAAACTTAAATACTTTTTATTTAATTTTTGTTTTTTAAGCAATGTTAATAAAAATGTAGTTGCAAACATTTTTACCAAAAAGACAGCAAAAAAAAAATGGCCGATATGCTAATTTTTTCAAAACTTAATAATTTCGTTATTGGGAAAGGAATTTCTGATACATTTACAAATTCTGAGGATTTTATGATTTTCAAGCGGGTAAGGTTTTATTATTTCATAAAAAGTATTAATAATGACTTTTTAAATTTTAGAATCATCCTGATACAAAATTTGGAATACTTTCAATTTATAGTTAAATGTTTTTAGCTGTGTTAAGTTTGGGACGCAAAAATCCAAAATCTAATAAAAATAAGCAAAGGTTTCTTGGAACCTATAGTTTTCTATTTTATTACTCATATTGCCCAAAACCTTTTATATAACTATTGTATTTTATATTTTTATAAATAGTTTTTCTGAATTTTTCTTTTTATATATTTTCATGTTTGCTTTTCCCGATCGACACATATGATCGTAGCTTTTTTTCTTTTATTTTTATTGCTTAAGCTTTACAAAATACTTTTTTTAATGATTTTACATTTGTTAATCATAGATGAATAAAAAAAACCGATTAAATAAAGGAACTCGGTTGAGCGAAAGAGCTTCGAATTTCTTGTTGAACCAAGGCAATGTGCTTTTTCTTTATTCTTCGTTTAATTGAATATCGTAGACATGAAATTTTTTTAACTATGAATACTCGATATGGTTTCACAAAATATAGCAAACACAGTGAATCAACAATCGAATGTAAAGAAGCAATGGGTATTCCAAGATTTGCAATCATACTGCCATTTTTCATTTGAATTAACAGAGGAACAACCACCAATAAAACTGGGAGAATAATTAATATTGACATGGTTATTATTTGAATTGTTAATACTCTAAAATATCGAAAAATTTATTAAAACTGTAAAATCGAAAACTTTTTTATTCGAGATTAGGAATTACAGAGGTACCCACGACGAAAAAAGGATATTCATTATTTTGCGTTAGGATTCAAGTCTCAAAGCTAAACCTCAAATTTAAAAAAAGAGAGTGAGAGATAGTCCACGTCAAATTCAAACCATTAATTTTTATTTTGAGAATTCCATTTATGAAAAAGATATGGTAAAAGAAAAAAACAAACTTATGAATCATTTGATGCAAAGCAAAAGTTTGTTTTGATAAGATTTTTTTCATTCTTCGCATTTGAATTAAAAATATAAAATATAATAATACAAAAAGTCCTCCGCCTAAAGCAATCCAAATAACTGCAATATAAATAAATGGTTCCAATGGTTTACTATTAAAATCAGGAAATAATCTAAATGTATTTGGAAGTAAAGTGTAAAGTTGCTTGGTTGCTGGAATGGTTTCTTCAAATTTTTTTCGTAGTTCATTAAAATCACTTTCCATCATGCAAAGAGGAACTTGAAAAAAAGATATTTAGTTTTATATGAAAATTGAATATTGGTTTTTGTTTTTAAAATTAGGTATTCAAATTTTCTATTAAAGCGTTGTTAATATTTAATAATTTTTACCAAAAACTTCTTTTGAAAAAATTTTCTTCATTATTTTTGCGATGAAAAAAATGAAAAGATTTAAAACTCAATTTTTGCAGAACTTATTTGAAAATTGTTTAATTTTCTTCAGAAAATGAACTTTGTTTTTCTATTTAATTTACACATCATTTATGTAATTTTTTCACCTGTTTGGCACCATTTGGTAAAAGCTCAGAAGCTCGATTTTGCAAATAAAAAAGAAAGAAAATATTAAAAAAACAAAAAACAACGTTTACCAAGAATGGATGTCGAAACCACCGCCAATATAACGATGTTTATAATAAATAAAAAAATACTTAGCTTTGACATAAGAATTTCTAATTTAGTTTGAAATGATGCAAGAACTCGAAAAAGAATGGTATTCAAAAAGGATATAAATGAAAGTATGGTGGCAAAATAAAATAATCCATCTTGAAAAAATGGTTGTGATTGAGGAATTGGAAAATGGCTAAAATAACTCAACATTGGCAAAGGCCAATGCAAAATTGGATAATAAATAAAAAACATTAAATTTGCAATAAAATTTGAAGATGTTTGAATAAAAATTGTATATTTAAATGTTTTTAGTTGCAAAGAAGATTGAGTAAAAATTATATAAATCGTTAAAAAATAAATAAAAATAGAAATAACAAACACTGAATCTAAAAAACATCGAAGATAATATTGATAAATGGGATGATAAAATTCATTTAAAGTAAGATTTTCCCAATAAATTAATGGCAGCATTTTAAAGAGACGAAAAAAATGATTATGTAGAAATTCAGACCAAAAAGAAAATTAATTTTAAAAAAAATATGAAAATAAACGTGGCAATGCCAAATATTTTCACCTGGGGTGTAGAGAATATATCTATTATGCTTTGAGTAGTAAGGGTACGCAAATTTCCTCAATTTTGTTGGGCGGAGCCTAAACCAAAAGAGAGTCAAAAAAGAGGCGCAAAAAGAGGCGCGCGCAGGAGAGTGTTGCGCAATCGATCGAGGAGGACTCACAAAGGAGATTTCGTTTTCAAAAAGGTGAGAAAGGTTTCCAAAGGTGAAAAAGGTTCAAAGATAAAAAATATTTTATGATAAAAAACTTTAACACAATAAAAAATCATGGCATAAAGTTTGCACATTTAAACAAAGGTTAAAATGAAGATCATGGAATATGAAAAAGTTTTGCACAATAAAAGAAGGTCATGGATTATGCTTCTGCCATGTATGGAATGGATGCTTCGGGATGGATAAAATGATTATCAAAGGGAATCTTTCGTTTCTTTGCTTTTGTTGGTGCACCCGGTTGGTTTAAAGCTCGTTTTTGGCGGGGAGGTGTTTGAGGGATTTGACTTGCACTGGATTGATCAAAATCATCTATTTGAGTTCCAGATGAAACTTTCATCGATGCAAATTGTTGAGTTACTGCACCTGTTTGATGACCACCAGCAGAGGTTTTGGGAGGTTTATCTTGATTAGCCCATTTTCGAGTATCTGGAAAAAAATTCCATATGAATAAAAATAATTTTTTGTTTTGTTTGGAAAAACTAACCTTGATCAAATGAAGTTTTGATGTTGCGTTTGACGCATTCATGGCACAAATCCATACAAATTTTAACCGATCCATCTTCCTTCATAACAATTCCATCCTCTTTATTATTGAAAACTCCATTTCTGCAATCCATGCATAAAGCATACGTGATCAGGTAACGGGCAGAAGTAAGACGCCATAATGAATTGACATAAGAATCCATTTTTATCCAACAAAAAATATTCAGAGCTCGAATTAAATTAAACCGCACAATACAAAAGTTTTGAATCAAAATGATTTTTCCTTTTTCTTTTTGGCAAACTCAAAAAGGAGGAGGAGGAGCTTCCCCACAAAAAATTCTTAATTATGATTTTTTGTACTTGCATAAAAAAAGTGTCAAAATTTATTTTTAATTAAGGAAACACATGGATATCAAATTACATTTTATTTAAATTTGTCGGTAACTTCTTTGTCATTTCTTTAACCAAAAACAAAAACAAAAAGTTTTTATGACACCATCATGCCGCTTATTTATTGCGCCATGTGTAACCTTATACTTTTGTTGCATCAATCTTTAAAAGCCACTTAATTATTTCTTCAATAAAAAACCGTTTTGTTTCAATTAAGGAAAGATGATATATGATACCTTTCTTTTTATGGAAGGATCTTCCCGAAAACTTTTTTTCTCTCTTTTACACTTAAAGGGTTAAGTTGACTTTTTATTTTCCTCTCTAATTTTGAAATCATGTCTGATAAAAAGAAATATAGAGTTCCTGATAATGCTCCATTAACAATGATGCCAATTTTTGCTGCATTTATGGCTTCAAAATTTGTGACTGATAAAAAGAATGCTGCACGTGATATTAAGCTTTTTGTAAGTTTTTCTTTTAATGGATAATTAAAAATATTGTAAAGAACAAAATGTTTCTAGGAAAATCTCGTAATGCATTTATTATGTCTCGTTTGTTCAGTTTTTGATAAAGATCGCTTTAAATTTCTGAGAACATATATTTCTCTTGAATCACGAATGTTTTTAATTTTGGATAAAATTTCCCATGATGGAGGAAATACTATGGATGATAAAGAACAATTATCTTATTTTGCTGATGTTTTTGGTGAAGCTCAAAATGCTTTGGTCACTATTTACATGTACAACGAAAAGAGCCCATTTCCAATTTTTTCAACATCCGAAGAACCAGGACAATTTAACCTTCATGTGATTAAATTTAATAATGGAACTTATGGATGCAGCTCAAAAGCTAATGTCAATTGCAAGCCTCGCGAAATGTTTTGTTTATCATGTTTAGGAAAAAAGAACAAAATTGGAAGGTTTTTCTTTTTATCATCATTTTTCTTTGATGGTGCAACTTCGTTCTCAGTTTTCTCCAATTCGATCAACTCTTTTTCATCTTTTGTTGGAGGTTCAACACTTGATGACGGAGGAAGTAATGTTGACGTTGGCGGTGGAGGCAATGTTGATGTTGGAGGTGGTGTCGGTGGAGGAGTGAGAGGTTTTGGAAGAGAAGTTGGTGACAATGGTTTTGGTGAAAGATTAATAGGTTTTGGTGGAGGACTAATAGGTTTTGGTTTTTTAGGAAAAAAGAATAAATTTGGAAATTCTTTCTTTTTACCCTCTTTTATTTCAAGAGATTCAACATCACCTTCTGGTTTTTTTAATTCATTCAATTCATTTTCATTTTTGGTCGTCCGTTCAACACTCGGTGGTGACAAAATTTGTTTTGGTGAAGGAGTTTGAGTTTCTAGAGGAGGAGGAGAAGTTGGTTTTGGTGGAGGAGAAGCAGGCTTTAGCGAAGGACTAACAGGCTTTGGCGTTGGTGAAGCTGGTTTCTTTGGGAATCCAAAGATAGGAGGAAATTCTTTCTTTTTGTTATCTCCTGTCTCTTCTGGTGCAACTTCATCTTCGGTTTTTTCCAATTCATTCAATTCACTTTCAACTTTAGTTGGAGGTTCAACGCTTGGAGATTGTGGAGTAGGAGAAGGTGACTGTTTTGGAAATCCAAAGATAGGAGGAAATTTTTTCTTCTTCTTCTCTTCCACAGGCTTAACTTCCATCTTTTCTGATTCATCATCATCATCATCAAACCCTAATGTTTCTTCAAGTAAATCATCGTCGCTTGCATCTCTTTTTTCAACACTTCTCTTTTTAATATTTCTTTTAAACGTGGAAGCAATTAAGTTTTCAATATCATTCATATGTCCTTTAGGTGTTATTGAAACCTTATAACCATTTGTAAAAAGAATAGTAATTTTTTCATTCATTTTCCATTTCTTTTCCATACTAAACTCTTTTATTCCACAATACCAGTCTTCACCAAAAAGTGAAAGACTTTTAGCTAATCGTATATTAATTTTTGATGTGTCATTCACAGTGAAAGGAATCATAACATTTTCCATTTTTACTAAAAACATTTTATTATTTCTTAATATAAAAGTACATACACAAAATACAATAACAACAATAATTTACGATATTTCTTAATTACGAATTTTCGTATTTATGATTTTTCATACTTATGAATTGTCTTAGTTACGATTTTTCGTATTTACGATTTTTCGTAAGAACAATTTTGATAGGTAAAAAAGCTATTCTATACTGAAAAGCAAAAACATCCTATCATATATACAGAGAAAAAAAAAACAATACAAAAATTTAGGATCGCTTAAAATTTAAAAAAGTTCGGTACAGTAAGAAGGAGAGCCAGCATATCCATCCAGATATGAAAATGATGATGTCAGTGATTGAAGGATTGGAAGAGAGTGACGCAGTGGGAGGCGGAGAGCATAAGCAGTCGACAGTGGATGAATCATTGGTAAGGGGAAATGCATAAGCATGGACAAAATAAAAACTAAGAAGGAAATGCAAACACGACTGCATCTTGATAGCTCTTTGAGGTCAAACTGACAATGCCGCGATGATGGTTCTTGATTTGTCCAATGCAAGTATGGAGTCAAATTCAGCATAAACGACTAGTTGTAAACCATTCGTAGGCACAGCTTTAGTGAATTGCAGGAATAAGGAGGATGCACCAATTTGTTGCATTTCCATAATTTTGTCACTTCTTTGTGATTGAAGATCGAAAGCAAAAATACATGAATGTTTCATATATTTCAATACATCTGTTCCAATGTTAACATCTGTGGCATCACATAAATCTTTGAAGGCTCGAGTAAAACGACTTGTGGTCCAATTCAATTTATAAGAATATGCAGGAGTATGATGACCATTTGTGATGAGCTTAATGGATTCAAGATCATATGGACGGAAATCAAATGGAGAAGTTTGAATTGTGCCATTAAAAGCTAAAGCATCAACCAAACATGCAAACACTCGTTTAGGCAAGTAATCACTGAATAAACAAGTTGAAAACTCATATCGCCCGGGATTCACATAAAAGTTTTTCATGATGTTACGATTGAATGGATATTTTGCAACCATATTTGAATTAAGACGTTCCTGTATTTCATAGTTTAATTGAGGGATAAGAAAGTGCTTCTTTATGTAAAGCTTGCAATCAACAATGAGATAATGATATTCATCCGTATCTTTAGCAATCAAAGTAAAAGCAGTTGCGTTTGGTACCAATTCCACATCCAAGTTTATTTCATTTAACAATAATTTCTTTTGACGGAAAATGTCAGCATCAATGGGGCAAATGGTTTCAAAAGTGGTATCATTTTCAAAGAGATAACGTCGCAAATCATAACCTGGACCAGAATTTTGGTTAATTCCATCATCAAAATAACCAGCAGCTTGTAAATCGCAATCCCGTCGAGAAGTTTCGAGACCAAGTATTCGACGGAAATAAGCGCAATAGGCATACAAATCATTTGAGTTATAGACAGCTCGGCCATTCATTGATATCTTCATGTTTTTAATCCATGTTGCTCCAAAACCTTGAATGAAGCTAACATCATCATTTTTGGTAATGGGGATGTTTTTATTGGTTTTGACCAAAATTTCTTTTCCTTTATCGTCAACCTGCTTCAATACTTCTTTCTTGGTTAATCGAAAAGTTGTTGAGAGATAACATGCAGAAGGATTAATATAAGTTGCTCCAGAATTTACACGAAAATGAATTGGCCAAGTTCCAAGAGGATTCAATGGAAGATATTCCACAATGGATGTATCTTGAAAGGCAACACTTGTTGATTTTGATGTAAGGAAATCAAGAGAAGGAGGAATAACATTTTCACTGGTTGGGTCAAGTTTTTGCATCTTTAGTTAAAAATATCCTTGTATCGACGTTTCAATTGAGGTTCGGGATGTTTATATCCTGATAAAGTATTAGGTTGAAGAGTCACGCTATCAGCAGGGATGGTAACGTTTTCTTTAGCCTTTAAAGGTTGTTCTTCAGATACACAGGGCTCGGCAGTTTGTTCGTCAGATTGTTGACAATTTTGTTCTTCAGAAAGTGAGCTTTTGTTGAACAAAAGTAAGTTTGACCAATTGATAGAAGAAAAATTTTTTTTCAGTCAAAAACATTCAGACAAAAATAAAAACACGACTAATCATTAGAGGATTAGAATATACAAATGAAAAGCTTGACAATATTTATTCAAATTCAAAAAGGTTTGTCCATGTATACAAGAGTACACACACACAAAATATACAATAACAATCACAACAGTCTATGATTTTTCGTAAGTACGATTTTTCTTAATTACGATTTTAGCTAAAAGGATGAAATTAGGATGCATCATGTGAAACGAATAAGGCTTACTTAATTTACAATATCCTTTTCAGAAATCCATGAATCTTGCTCATGTGATTGTCCTATCCAATGATCAAAATGTTCTTTTTGACCTTTTCGTTTTCTTGTTTTTAAAATTTCTATACGAAATTCAGCTTCTGGATGTACTGCATCAAAATATCCAAGTTCTTCATTATAATACCGTCCATCCAAAACAATATCTTTTTCATCATCACGAAGTTGATAAACGTTTGGATTTGAAGGAATAGCTTTTTCAACAGAATAGATTTTATCACTTGTAATCGATAAGCTGCCGATTTCATAAGCACGATATAATGACAATTGGTACGCGGCGTTTTCAATTTGGGAAGAAATAAACTTTGTGTGAGTAATATAACCCCATACCCTCTATGATGAGACTTTTTTGTGAATAAAGTATCCAAAAAGTTTGAATCCATTTCATTAATTAAATCATCAAGAATTAAAAGAGATTTTTGAGGTAAGTTATCAAGTAAAGTATCTTCTGGAACCCCAAAGAAGGTATCCACATTTTCTTCTTCTTGTAACTCTTCAACATAAGGTTGATATTCACCATAACAATACAAAACTTTTAAAGGAGATGGTAAAAATAAATCTTGGCGTTCTTTAATCAAAGATTTCAAGAAAGTGGTTTTTCCAGACGAGCTGGGCCCACTAATAAAAATATTACTGGGAATATTAAATTTAAAGTCATCAAGAGAAAAATTAAAAAGCGACCGATCCTCGTCCATGATAAAAATTATGACTGATTTTTTATTTGTGTATGCATATGTGTGCCCATGCGCGATGCCATCTTTTTGCAAAAGCGACAAAAATCCCATACAAAATAAAGAGAAAATAGAATAAAAAATGTGCGCTTTTTTGTCGCGTTTTACAACGCTTAAGCATATAATGTGTGCTCGCCGCCATCTAATTTTTTGTCGTCTTTTATGCGCGGGGTAAAAATGAATGACAAATAAGTGAAAAAGAAAGAAGAAAAAGTGCGCGTTTTTGTCGTCGATTTCAACGCTTAAGCATATAACTCAGTTTCAATTCATATTCAAATTTTGTCGCTTTTTATATTCAAGAAAATCGCTTTTGCGCAAAAGAGTCGCTTCCTTTGCGCATTTTTTAGTGTTTAAGGATATGATTCGAGTGAAATTTAAAGAAAATTTATTAAAAATTACTTAAAAAGTCATTAAAAAGTTATTAAAAAGTCATTAAAAAGTTATTAAAAAGTTATTAAAAAGTTATTAAAAACAATTAAAAAGTTTAACATTAAATTAAAAAGAATGAGTTAATAGTTGTTTACTTGGCATTTTTAAACCAACCAAAAAGTTCTTGAGTTTCTTTATTTCCAAAATTATCAAACAAATGTGCTTGAAGTTTCATACCTGCAGCATCGTCCATCCGAATGATATCTGAAAAAGAAATTTTGTTTTAAGAATATAAAAATTGGTATAAACATACATGGCCAATGTTGGCTTAAGCTTTTCTGAGTTTGTTGCTCAGGCATGGGTTGCGATGAAAACACCGCTTGATGCTCTCCATTATCTTCAATGGGTTGGGACGACATGCTGAAATTAAGATTAGACAAGGAAAATTTTGAGTAAAAGGTATTTTTCATGAAAGAAACATCTAGAATAAATTAATAGTCAATATAATAAAGTTTTATTTAAAAACAAAGGAAAACCTTTGATGAATCACAAAAGGTAAAATAATGAAGGAAAATATTTAACAAAAATAAAATAAAAAATAAAAGAATGAAAGGTATAGTTTTTAAAAATAACTTCAATAGAAAAAGTGTTATACTATAAAAGAACAGGTTATAAAGAAGAAAAGTGAAAGATAAGTGGTATTATGGATAATATTTATCCATAAATTTTTTACACTCAAATTTGTATAGTTGCGAAGCATTAGTAGAATTAGACAAAAAATGGTTGTACTTCTTTGTGCCATATTGCATTTTGTTAAAAAAGTTTCGACTGGTGGGGCCATATTTAAAATTTGGTTCTGTTTCTCGTAAATGCTTATAATCCAACAAAATCTTTTTAACTTCTTCTCTATCAGTTGCTTCGCCATTCCACTTTTGTTTATTGGATTGGAACTCTCTCTAAAATAAACATTTCTTATATTTGTATATATGTATTATATAAAAAATCTTACATCTTGGAACTTCTTTATTGTACTTCTGGGGAAATCATATATTTCCAATACAGCAGCTGCTGAGGTTTTAAGATTATTTAGTAAAAGATCAACAGTTTGATCTTCTTCTTCATTTAGAAAATGCTCAACGCGGGCGCTTCGTTGGCCTTTTTGATTATCGCCAAAAATACTTAAGTAGTTTAATATTTAGATGAAGCCTTTTTATAAAGCATTCAGTTTTTAATTTGGTGTTAAAAAACTTGAGAAACGAAAATAAAAAAAAGAAAAGATAAAATATTCAAAGAAAAAAATTTAAAATAATGAATACAAACCTTTGCATCATTTTCTTTTTATATGAGCTACTCTTGTTATTGATAAACAACATATTCCCAAAAGGTTAAGATATTTTATGATAAACATTTTTTTATCTTATTTGTGTGTACCTCACTCACTGTGACTGACAGAGCAATATTCTCGGAAGCAATTTCGAGGGCGCACTTCTATCAACATATTTGGCCTTTCTAAAAAAGCAACAACAAAAAATAAAATACTGCGCACGCCATTTTTTTTACCACTCAATTATTAAAATACTTTTTAAATATTAAATCATGGAATCTCCTTAAATTTTCATTTACCCCTTCCCTCTCATTATTGGATACTTTCAAACGATTTTGTTTTATAATTTTTGTGATATTTTTTTTTGCTAAATATCAAAGAACCATTTTCGCTTAAAATTAAATTAATTGTTCAGACATTTTTCCTGGTTTTGCAAGTTATCCCAACAATTGCTTTTTTTTCTTTAGCAAGCGTCCACTTTTTTTTAACCAAAAGTCAAATGCAAAGCTCTTTTGTTTCAGAGTTTGAAAAAGTTTAACATTTTCTTTTTTGTTGATTAACGACCGAGTTTTTTTCGCATTTTCATCGCTCTGAATTTTTTATATATTTTTTATTGCTAAATCCAACTTTTATTAATCTCTCTTCCTTTTTTTTAGAAAAATGGCTTCCAATCGTAATTATGTTATTACTTTAATGATAATTAATGAAGCAAAACAAACTCTAGTTTTCATCAGTGGTTATTCCGTTCCATTAACGCTCCTTTTCCTGATTGTTTTAAAAATCCTGAAAACTCTTCAAAGTTTTTTGATTCCATTTCTTTGGGTTATCCACCTTCTGAAATTAAAGCCATGGTTGTTGGAGCTCAAACATCTTCGGTTTTAACAATTTTTGAACAACAAAGTTTTAAAGAAAAATGTAAAGAATTTTGTGACAAAAATGGAATATTAGCATATTTTCCAACTTTTGAATCCTTATTTCCATTCGCAGCAATTTCATTCGTAAAACCTAAAGTTTCTCAAGCTGAAAATGTTGCAGTTATTTTATGTGATCCAAATGGAAATACCCGACATATCTTAACCCGAATTGGACCCAAATTTAATGTTATGGCCATTAACCGGTTTGATTATTCTGAAAATCCTTCGATACTTCGAGAAAAAATTTTGGAAGAAAATTGCAAATTTAATCAAATTATTTTATTAGCTGTTAGTCCCCCAATGAAATCATTAAGTCATATTCGTGAAATTGCAAATGCTTTAACCGGACAAAATGTTACGATAATTAATAAAGCAATTTTTGATTTATTACCTGAAATTTCGGTTGATTATGTCCGACATTTAAATCGAGAAAAATCTACAGAATTTTTTGTTGTTCCATATTGCAAAGAAAAATTTGTTGTAAAAGTTGGTGGAAGTTCTGTAATTGAATGGGATGGAATATATCAAAATCCTTTTGAAGAATCAGTCAAAGTTAAAGTCACTCCAAAAAATATTGTTATTGTAAGCTTTTAATTTTTTGATGGAATTTTTAAAATTTCTAAATATATTTTTAGCTTGAAGGAGGCGAACCAAATGATTTAAAACTCTTAAAGCGACAAAGATTAGCAATATTTAAATCTGATGAAGTTAAAATTACTTTTAAAATAGACACAAATTTTTTCTATGAATTTAAAATTGAACCCATTAGAGCTGCTGCCGTCGAAGTTCCAAGCCCTCAAGTTTGCGAACAAGAAAAAGGAGAAAAAACATCGAAGTTTAAAGCCCGGATGGTTGTGAGTGAAAATGATTTTAGTGTTTTAATTTTTGAGAATGGCAAGAAAAAACTTTTAAAATATTCAAACGGTTAGTTTTTTTAAAGGCAATTCCCACCCAAAATAACCCACTTTACATCTGATGTAAAAACACTTTTGTTATTTTTTGATCCAGAGACATAACGATTTTTTAGTTAAAAACATTTTAATTAAAATTTATTTTTTAGGCTCCACAAAAATTCCACTTTATATCAGTTTCGCAGAAGATAAACCAGTTGTCGGTGAAGCAGCTAAAAAAGTTTTAAAAGAAAAGCCATCTTTCGTTGTTTATGGTAATTTTTTTTTCTTTCATGAAAAAATATTTACAAAATATTTTTAGATCTCGTAAAATTATGTCAACTCGAAAACGTTAAAGACAAAGATCCAAAATGGAAATTTAAATTAACTAAAGATACAAAAATTGGGATTTTGATTGAATTAGATACTTTTCGTGGACGTAGAAAAAGCGAAATGGATTTTCTTGTAGCAATTTTATTTCAAAATTGCTTGAAACTTGTCAGAGATGAAATCGGTGAAAATCCAAATGAACTTGAAATTGAATCCAAAGGTTTGAAGAACCCAAATAATTTAATTTTTACATTTTTGAAAGCTGCAGAAAGAATCCAAATTAAACTTTTATTTGTTTGATTTTACTTTTTATTTTTAATTGATATATTTCGTATTCAAAGTGATCAAATTTGTACTTTAAAATAAATTTTTATTGAAACAAAGAACGAAAAATTAAATAATAGGAGCTTTTATTATCACTATTAACAACTAACCTTTAATTGTCAGACAAAGAGGTTATTCAAACTTTCAAAGTAGGTCATTATTTGGCAAAGCGTAAATAAAACAAATGTTGTTTTTTTGCGATTTCATAACAGCTGTGAAAAAATAAATACACGTTTGTTTGTGTTTATTTTAACAAACATAGCTTATTTAACTTTTATCACAGTAAATTAAAAAAAATTTTTTTTTGAAAAAGTGATCAATATTTTTTGTTGGTTTTATTAATTATTAAAAAGTAAGTTCGCTAAAAATCAACGCAACAATCATTTGCTTTTGAGAAAAATCAAAGCCAGTCGATTGGTTAAAGAAAGTGTAACTAAAAAATCGATCCTTTTTTTAAAGAAAAATGTTTTTGGTTTGCTAATAATTGTTTTTTACACTTGAGTCCATATTTTTAGTTAAATATGGCCCTATCTCGACATCAACCCCAATTTCGAAGTCATTCTCACCCTCGAAGTCCTTATAATTTTCCTGGAGGAGTTGGAAGACTTGTTCAAGTAACTTCGAATTGCTTTGAAATTCAAGTTCCTCGAAATGGTTATTTTGGAAAAATGGTTGTTTATGCGACAATTAAAAATAAATATGAGAAAATGTAAGATTATTCATTTCTTTTTTATCATAGTTTAATAAAACTTTTTTTCTTTAGGGTCCCAATGTTTCCAAAAAATATCTTTCCACTTTTTAAAAGAATATATTCTGAAGAATTGCGAGATTATGAAATTATTGAAGGTTTACCAACTCCATCGCCACAAGGTGGAATCTTTATTTTTACTGTTCCACCATATCGCTATGATCTTCGCAAAAAAGTATAGAATTTAAATAAATTTTTAATTATTTTCAATTAAAATAAAGCTAACTTTCAGAGAGACGAAAATGGATGTGCCATTAATGCTCGATATATGAATGAAGTTTATTTGAGTGGCAATGAAACATCCGATAACGATTTGCAACAAGTTTATACTAAAGCTTTTGCACAAAATATTGCAAAGTATGCAAACTTATTTTGAAATTTTGTCATTAAAATTTAAATTTTAGCAATTTCCATTTACAAGAAGGCCCTGTGTCCCTCAAAAAAGGCATATTTCCATACGATAATTATAATTATGGCACTCAATTTCCTGTTCAGCCATTAAATGATGTTTTAGAACTTCGTACAGGATTTAATATTAATTTACATTTAAATATTCCTAGCGAACAAGGGTCAAATTTTTCAAAAAAGCTTATTTCTGTTAACAGTATGTTTCTCAACTTTTAAAAAGTTTTGAACAGAAAAAAGAAGTTTTCAGAAACTCATGCGGTTGTTACTCGAGTTGATGTTTCGATGTACGAGTGCTACGTGAGCATTATCGGACTTCCTGATCGACACCCCTTAGGGCCTGAAGATATGCTTAAAGAGCGATTGAGTCCATTCAGTATCAAATTGTTAAATCAATTTTTTTCAAGTTTGTTTTATGTTTAATTCATAAATGTAAATCTCAAATTACATTAATTTTTTAGATATTCAAGTTTATATCAAATATCAAGAAAATGGAAGATATTATAAATTTGTTAGAATATGTCCAAATTCCATGGTATTTAAAAATGACCCAATTAATATTTATCAAAGAAAACTAAATTGCGTAATTGAATATCCGCATATAAACTGTGTGGAATTAAAAGTTAAAAAGAATGAATTTATTTATGTTCCAATGGAATTGGTTATACTTTCTGATAAGCCACAAAGAATTGCAACATCTGCAACGAATGCCATTTTATATTTGAAAGAGCAAATTAAAGAAGTAAGTAAAAATTAAATTATTTTTTAGGCATTTAACTAAAATATTTTATAGTATGCTGCGATTTCGCCCCGGGACCTCTGGGCATATATTACAAGCATAGTAGGAGATATGAGTGCAGATTTAAATAACGAACAACCAAATATTTTGAAAAAAGCCGGAATTAAAATAAATAATGTTCCAATAGATATTAATGATGCAAGAGTATTGGATGTTCCAAAAGATACTTATTCAGAATCGCCTGGAACTTTAGCAAAGCCATATCAAAACCCAGTGGAATATATAATTATTAATTTTTCTTAAGAAGCTGATCCTAATGTTATTATTCAACGTGTTGATAATCTTATGGAACAATTTTATGATAATTTCGGGTTTGTTTTACCTATTTTTTAGAAGCTTTTGATCTATGGTTTTTTTCAGAATTTATATGGCAGATCAATCATATTTTAAATATTTCAAATGCGACCCAAAAATTGCTTCAGATGAATTAAAAGATATTCTAAATCACCACAGTGGTTTTCGAAATGAAAAACCCAAAGCCACGTTGCTTTATCTAATTATTATTGATAATGAAGCAAAAAAGACAGATTTGCATGGTAAAAATTTGGTTAAGAAATATTTATAAATTTCTTATTTTTCAGGTATTATTAAACAGCGATTCGATACATATGTTGTAAATCAAGTTATTACCGTTGATGTTTTATTAAATACCCGTTCAACATATCGAGGAGATATTGCCGAAACAGCTAATTGTTTAAAATATAATATTGCATTAAAAATTAATGCAAAATTAGGTGGAATTAATTGTGTTCCTATCGAAAATTTAAATGAATTGTACGCAAATATTTCTGATAATATTTTTTTTTAAATTATAGAAAACTTATTTTAGATGGACTGAAGTAATAATGACCAAAGTAATATGATGTTTATTGGAATAGACACTCGAAAGTCGCATGGAAAAAATAAACTTGGTCTAGTTGCAATTGTAACGAGTAGCGATAACACAGGCGCTAAGTGAGTTGCATAAACAAGAAATTTTACATCAAAGATTAAGTTTTGAATGTCCACTTTTAGATATAACTATTTTGCTCAAATGACTGATTATAACAAAAACTATAGCACGAATTTCACAAAAATTTTATTCGAAGCATTTGATTCTTATATGGTGGACGAAGATGGAAATCCATCATTTCCAAATAATATTATTCTATTTCGAGCTGGAATAGTGAAAATGATATTCAAAATGGTGAAGCATTGATTGAAAAAATGCAAATTAAATCCATTATTTTTAACTACATGGATCAAAGAGGATATAATAATCCTAATGAGTTTCCAAATTTTACTTACATTGGTTATCATCGAAAACATAATGTTCGCTTTTGTAATAAAAACGATCAAACAAATTGCGAAGTTGGAACGGTTATCGATGAAAAAGTTGTCGATGAAAATAGCTTTTATTTTATTTCGCATGAAACTTTACAGGTAAAATTTAAATTTCAGTATTTTTTGATATATTCTTTTTTGGATTTTTAGGGAACTATAAAACCATCTAAATACACAATTGTTCAAAATGAAAAACTAATTAAAGTTGATAATTTATTAGCCATCGTTTATCAACTTTGTCGTTTAATGCCTCAAACAAAAAATTCATATCGACGACCAGCTCCCATTGGATTAGCCGCAAAACTTCTAGATCGATGTGTCGAAATTGAACCAAATATTTTTGATAATTATGGAAGAAATCAACCATTTTTTATTAATCCTGAATTCAGAAATATCCCTTTCTTTATTTAATTTTATGCTTTTATTTTTTTTTCTAACTCTTTTTATGGAACAAAAAAATTGCTTTTAATTATAAATTTTTGTAATAAGTTAAAAAAAGGTATAATCTCGACCAGAAATAAAATTAATAGAAGCCATTGAAAAAATAAAGTCTAAAAACATTATCATGGAAAATAACTCTGCTTCATTCATTTTTTTGAAACGAATCATGCGCCTTTCTTATCACTAATCTCATATTTATTTTGAATTTATTTTGTTATGTAAACAAGTAATTATTTATATACATCATTTTTTTGTCGCTATCTATAAATGTGAATGTTATTTTCTTTGAGTTATTGATTATTTTAATTATTTACGATGATAGTTTTTTCTATTACAAATAATTTATTTTTATGTTTAATTTTCATAAATATTTTAAATTTTATCTGTTGTCAAGATAGAAATGTTTTAAAAGATGTAATTTCTAATCCTATAATTATGCAAGATAGAAACAATCGTATTTTATTTGTAATAAGTGAAAATTGCTCAGAATCAACATATCAAAAATTATTGAACACTTTCCTATATTTGGAGAAAGAATCCCAAAGCAATTATACTGGTGCAGATTATAACATACATATAAATTTTGGTGATACTTATAATATTAATTTTACAAAAGAAGACAATTTTTATGAAACATATGGGAGTTCGTGGTGTTCCAAAGATGATAAAGTATGGGAACCTTTTTAGTTTATTAATCTTTTTTTTATAGTGCTTTGCAGCTTCTCAAATTGATGAAATTAATATTCTTGTTAGCAATTTTATACAATATGATGTAAGTATTGTTTGTTTTGATTTATGATATTAGCAGAAATTTTCTTAAACTAATTGCATGATAACATTAGAATTTATGATGGGGCTATAAAAAGAAAGCTTATCCTATAATAATTATAATTTGGTTTATCTAAACATGAAAATCATTAATATGTTTTAGGCGTGTTAAAATTTTTTTACTTTTTTTAGAAACTTTGTCCTGAAAAAATAGCCAAAGAATTTATTTTAATAGTTTCCGATATTTGTGTAACTTCCCTTACCAAACAATTTAATGATGTAACTCGTTGTTCAATGAATTACCGAAATGTTTGGTTATTGCTTCCAACAGAAGATGACGTTAATGAATGCAAAAAAGAATTATCACAGTATGGAGCTTTTGAATCAATTTTAAGCAACGAAACAATAAGTGTTGAAATAGAAAAATATTTTGATATGGACGTAATGTTCTACTCCACTATGGCATCATCCAAATTTAATTTTTTATTTATGTTAAAAGAAGCATTTTATCCTATGTATAATTATTTTGAGCTAAAGTTTGATAATATTCCCTTATGCACCAAGGGGTCAATGGTTGGATTCTTTCAATATCTTTTCTCAAATAAACCAGATCAAAGGGTTACGAAAATGGCATTGCCATTAAATTATAATAATCCTTCTTTTGTCTCAGATAATTATAAAAGATTAGTTAGAAATTCAAGCGAGCAACCATATTACTGCTCATTTATCCAAGAATTTCTTGTAACAGCAAATTCAATGCCAACTGATCAAGAACAATGGAATGTTTTGTTAATCGATGATCCTTATCCACGGTGTTTGGATATTAAATTATTTTGGACGAATGAAAACGTAAGCTTAGTAAAAAAATATGACTGTTATTAACTCACAAATAAAACTTGACAATACCAAAATGACTATTATTTTTTCGCAAAAACATGACAAAAAGCCAGAACTCTTTTACGAATTTATATAAAAAGTTTATTTCAGTATTTAAAATGGCTTTTTAGAAATTAATAATTAAATGGATTAAAATTAAAAAACCAAAAGTTTATTAATAAAAAGAAAATCATTATCAATTTTATTTGTTTTAGAGACATTTAGAAATTATTGTAATAAATTCTGGAACTAAAGAAAGTGATTATTCAAAATTTATTTTGTTTCCAGAAAACAGTTTAAATCATATAACATTTTTAAATGAACCTTATGACCTATTTGGGAAAGACACTACAATTTGTCGATCAAATGTGTCTTCACGAAAAATTACAGATAAACCACATTTAATTGTAACTGTTCAAACTGAAGGCTCATCAGCTATTTCAAGGGTAGGAACAAGTTCTCAACAATTTAAAACGGAAGATCCGGGAATTGTATTGTCAACAGTAGAAACAAATAATGTAACATTCAATCCAAGTTTGTTGATCATTGGTGGTATTTTATTAGTTATGTTTATAATTTGCTTTATCATTGGCTCTCGTTATTTTTATATCAAATTAACAAGCAAGAAACGACTATCTTCTATTAGGCAAAATGCTGATTCTATAACTTCTTTAACAAAAACTGAGCGTAATGAAAGATACTGGAAAATGCTTATAAATGATAAAGATCTCATCATTAATATGGATACTGTATTAGGAAAAGGTTCAAACGCCACAGTTTTTGAAGGTAAGATATTAGTGTCCCAAAATCAACTATAGGAAATAAATAACCTTCAGAAGGGGTTATTCATGTGTTCTGTTATCTCATTTATAAGCTTACTTTTCAGCAATTATGAAAACCAAGGAAATTTTTCGTCTTCACAGTATGACGAAAGTTGCTGCAAAAATATCTACAAATCCGAACGACGTGAATGAATTTATGATTGAATTAAAGTCGCTAACGTTATTAATGGGTCATCCAAATATCATTGAATTAAAAGGTTGGACTTTTACTAGCGATAGTCCAGTAATTGTGATGGAATTAGCCGAAAGCAATTTGTTGGATTTTGTCAAATCTTCGATCAACTCGAGTGAAGTTGATAAAAATATTATTCAAATTTTATGGCAAATTAGCAGTGCTTTAAATTATGTTGCAAATAATAAAAGTGTTCATCGGGATGTTGCCTGTCGAAATGTTTTACTAACGGAGAAAAATATTGCAAAATTAGCTGATTTTGGACTTTGCTGTGAAATGAAAGAAACCGGTATATATCAAGATCCAGAGAATAAAAAAAAATTCCCAATAAAATGGCTTTCAATTGAAGTTTTGACTCAGGGAATATTCTCAGAAAAATCAGATGTTTGGGCATTTGGAGTGCTATGCTACGAAGCATTTTCATTTGGTGCTATTCCATATTCATCAATGTCAAATACAGAACTTATTGAATTTTTACACAATGGAAAACGATTGGAGAAACCAGAGAATGCCCTTGATTGTATTTATGAGATAATGTTAAATTGTTGGGAAAAAGATCCAAGTGCTCGGGCCACTTTTAAAGAAATTCACAACATGATCGAACAAGTTCTTGAATATGGTTATTTGCCGCTTATAACAGCCGATATAAAATATAATGGCTTTTAATTTATTTTTGATTAATAAATAACTTTTAGCAACAAAAAAATGTATAATAGAAAATCATTAATTATGATTTATTTTTAAAACCGTTCCCTCTCATTTTTTAAATTCTTCAACTTTTTTATGCTTTTCACATTTCATTCACATGCAAAACAAATGTTGTTTTTACATTTTTTTGTAAAACAAATTTGATATTTTTATTTGTATCTAACTTTAAATCTCAAAGAATGCGTTATTTTATATTTTATTTTTTGCACTTCCCTAACTTTTGGCTTTTTTGCATTTTTCATTTTCCCAAATGATTAAACACCAACAGCTTCGTCTTATTTTTATTGGATGTAGTCTTTCTTCTTTCTGCTGATGAAGAAAATAAAATGTCTTCCGTCTTTTTCGTTTTTGCAGCAGCAAAAAAAAAACGATGCATTAAAAAAATAAAGAGAATTCAAAGAACTATCAAAAATTAGGAGCCAGTCACTAACTATCCCGTTTCTTTGCTAACGGGCATATTTTTTTTCTTCCAGTAGACTCCGGCGACGACAGTGGTAGTAACATAGACATTTTATTAGTATGTCAGACAAGCAAAAAAAAAGCAGGCGACATGAAAAACTAATTCTTTTTTTTTTCTGCAAAAAATTGTCTTTTAAAATTGCACGTTTTTTGTCTTTCTTCCTCATTTTTATTTTTAGAGTCGGCTATAAAAAAAGTTTGTTGTCGTTGCATCAAAAACAAAGATGATGCGGACACGGAAAAGGAATAAAAAATTGCTAACTTTAACTTTGATGATGGTTTTATTTTTGCTGTTTCTAGCTAAAGCAAGCAAAAGCAAAATTTTTGCAACTTTGGCGGCGGCGGTGATGTTTTTGACACTTCCGGCTTCTTCTTACTTTTTATTTTAGCCTTCAAGCTATGTTTAGTCATTGGAGGTGGGCTGTTTAATGTTTTTTTTTCTTGTTGTTGCTAAGAATGGAATTTCTTACAGTTGCCGTTGCCGACCTCCCATATTTTATTTTTTGCAGAATAAAAAAAAAAGAGTTAAAAGGAAGGAAGTTTTTTTAATATTTTTTCTGCAAAAAATAGTGCCACACTAAAATAGACCCAATACTTTTTTTTATGCTGCACAAACGCATAGACGCAATTGTTGTTCCAGAGCAACAACAACAATTGACAACGCCGGCAGCGGCAACGACAACCGTTTCTAAAAAAAGTTTTCCTTTTTTTCAGGAATAAAAAAAGAGAGGAAACACGGAAGTTAATTTTTTTTTCTGCTGCAAAAAATGAAAATGTTTCCTAAAATATCGAAACAAAACAAAAGTGTTTCATTGAAGGCCAAATAAAATTTTTTTTGCAAAGACATTCTTTTTTTAAAGACTTTTAAGTTTTTTTATTTCATTCTTTCATCCAATAAAAAAAGGAAGAAAACCAAGCAATAAACGTTAAAAAAAATCTTTTTTTAGTTACTCATAGTTTGTTTCGACAAAAAAGGCAAACATATTTTTTAAAGTGCAAAAACGTCGAAAAAGAAGGAAGAAAAAAAGAAAAAAAATTACAGATATTTTTTTTTGCAAAAAAAACTTCCAAAAATAAACAAAGAATAAATATAATTTATTTGGTTTCTTGAATTTTTAGACTTTTGGTTTTAGACTTCTGAGAGTCTGGATAAAATTAAATTTAGATATGCATTTTTTTATTTTATATTTAATTTGCGTCATTTTTTCTTTCCTTTTTTTAAACCAAAAAATAACACTAATATAAAAAAAATTGTCTTCTTCCTTTTTTTTTGCTTTTGATGTTGATGTTATCATTTTTTGCCATCAAAAAGCTCCAAAAATAAAAATAAATATGAGAGGGTAAGAAACCAGAATAAATTACATTATTTCTTGGTATTTTTTTCTTTCTTTTTTTCATGTAAAATAAAAGTCAGCCAGTCTCAAATGATGATGATATAAAAAATTTTGAGCCTTGCTTTTTTTTGCAGCGACACCAAAAAGTGATTTCCTTTTTGCATGAAAAGCTTTTTTTAGTAACAAATAAAAAAAAGTAATGGTTTATTTTATTATAGAAAATTAAGCAATCAAATGAGAAAAATAAAAGTTAACCAATTAGGAAACTCAAAGAACATTTTAAAAAAACTGTAAAATTTCACAAATATTAAGTTTGGAACTAAAAAATGATTCATTTTTTGAGAGCAATCGTTAATGTGGAAGTAAAATATAAAGGTCTTGATTTTATTATGAGTCAAGAACAATTCCATTATTTTGAAAGCAAAAAAAAAAATATTTGTTTAATATAGTTTTTTCCTTAAACATATTTTTTAATTCAAATTTTAATTTTCCCAAATATACATTTTTTAAAGTTTTATTTGTAAGAAACAATGATCAGTAATTTAATGCTTTAGGATTGGAAACGTTTGTAACCCGAAACTTTGGTGAGAGCCTTTTTTAGCTTAATCCTTGAGGGAATTAAAGTTTAGTTTCGATGTTTGGGACCCTAAGGAAATGTCGTTTAGTATCTTTGACCTCCGCTAAAATTATTTTTGAAATTTATTTTTATGATTTTTTACTTGAATTAATTAAACTTTAAAAAAGGACTTTGGTATTTAAATTTTAAAACTTCAGTTTTTTTATACTAAAAACTTTGCAGTTTCTCAAAAATTGCTACTACAAACCTCAAAAAATAAAAGTTATTACGCAGTAAATTAAATTAAACATTAAACATTTTTTAGAGCAAAAAAAAAGAATGTCTACAAAAAACATTATTAATTTTATTTCTTTTTTTGGTATTTTTGCTCAAACTTTGAAGTCAACTGTCTTTTTGTAAAAGGGTTTAAAAATGATGAAATGCAAATATATAACTTTATTAAGTATGAAAATATTTATTTATTTTTGGACACAAAAAAGTAAATATATGGCTACACAAACATTAAAAACATTTTATTATTTCTTGCGTACTTTGTTCATTCATACTTTGAAGCTTCGTTAATTTTTTCTGCCATAGGCTACTAAAAGAAAAAAAAGTTGTATTCTGCTCAATATGTAGCCATTAATTAATGTATGAATGCAAAGTAGTCATGTATTGGATATCCAAAGTTCGTTTGATACATTAAAGTTTCAAAAATGACGAGATAATTCATTCTTTTATTTTTGATAGTTTCGATGTAGTTTTTTGAATAGAAAAAAGAAGTGAATTAAAATATTTAGATTTTTAATTTTTTTTTTTGCTATGTAGTTTTTGCCTCTAATAAGTGACTACAGTAAAAAAGGAGACATAGAGTCTCACATCGAAAGTATTTGTTTTGGTGAGACAGAATGTCGGTAGCTTCCTTAGAAAAATATTGTATATTTTTGCGTATTTCTTTTTGGTATTTCTTAAACTTTGATCAAGTCCATTCTATCCCAGCCTTCGTTGCAAGCGGAATGCACTAACTGCGCAGCGAATTTGCAGCGAACTTTTGCAGTAAATGCGCAGCTTATTTTTAAAGCTGCGCAGTTAGTGCAAGAATGCAGCTAATCTAATTAATATTTTAAATTTTAAGAATCCGAGTTAATAGCTTGATTCTTATTATTTTTTTGTCCCCATAGTCAGGAAAAGTGTAATAATGATAGATTTAGTATCCCTATAGTGAAATCCCTGATTTTCTAGCCAAAATAATTAATTCTAAAAACATAATAAATTAGCTGCATTTTTTGCATTTAATGCGCAGTTAATGCACCAATGCTGCGCAGCCTATTTGCAGCTAATTTTTGCAGTAAATGCGCAGCTAAGCAAATTGGCTGCGCACTACCTGCGCCCCGTTAAAAAAATTCGCAGCTAATTTGCAGTTAGTGCGTGTTCGCAGCTATCGAGCCCTGGGATTGTAGCCTAAGTAGGGTCTCCCCTCCACAAAAAAATTTTTACACTACAAAAACATTAACTTTTTTTTCGTTGTGTTGCAAAAAAAAATAAATTATCGTCGATGGCTGACGCGCATCTTTCGAAATGTCTTTTTTTTTCGAATAATTGACATAATGCATTTTTAAAGAAAAAAATTTTTTTGTTGTAATAAACAATTCAAAAAATGAAAATCTGCACAGATTTCAATTTTTTTTCTTCCTTTTTTTGCAAACGATTTTTTTTATTTGTAAAATAAATAAATTTTACGTAGATTTTCTTCATTTTTTTTTCTTCGAAGAAAAGTAGTTTGTGTTTTCGACAAAAATAAATTAAAAAAAGTTGAACAATTGCAAAAAAAATAGAGCGATTTCTTCGTTTTTTTTTTCACGTAAAAGTTCACTCAAGTGAGGTGAGTGAAGTAAAGTATTTGTTTTGAGGTATGTATGTTTGCAAAGTGAAGTCACTAAAAAGAAAAAGAAAATTGAACTTTTTGATCGCGATCTTTCTTATACTTTTTTCTGCAAAAAAGCCGCAAAGTCTGTTTGAAAAGGAGAAAGAAATAAAAGACGCAATCGCTTTTTGGATTTAACAATGACAAACAATTAAGTCTTTGGGTTACTGTAAAATCCGTTTTTTATTGTGTCAAAAAGTTTAGTTAAGTTCTTTTATTTCGTTTAACACGAGCTACAATATATAAAAGATTGGTACCACCTTTAAAACATTTTTTTTAAACTAAAAATCTAAAAACTGATGATTTTTTTTGCTGTTTTCACAAAGAAAACTATATTTTTGTTATTTTCATAAAATGTTTTTTCTAATATGAAGGTGCATACTCTAAATAACTTTTTTATCATCGCTTTCTTTTTTTTGTGTTTACTTTGAAAATTACACTTCTGTGAAAATAACTATGGGTGAATTTGGTTGCAAACTACACACACAAAATTTCCTTCTTTTTTTTTCCATAAACAAAGTTATGTGTCTATAATAAATTTAAACTTTTTTAGAAGAAACTTATTTACCATTCAAACAACCATTTTTTTTTATTTTGCGGAAAATATCCACTACATTGCCCATAATTAAATTTACCTTTGAGATACATTTTTTTGATCCCCACTAAAACACAGACAAGACATAAAAATTTTCTTTTTTTTAAAACCAAACCAAATAAAAATAAAAAAGTCAACCAAAACATAACTTTTTTTTTACTAATTTTTATCCTTTTTTAAACACAATAGACGCAAACAAAATAAGATGAAAAAAACACACATAAAGAGGATCGGATTTTTTTTAACGCCGATGTTGTTGCTACTTTTGGATGTCAACTTCGGACTTTTTTATTTAAAAAAAGTCTAACCCACTTCACCTTTTCATTTTTTTTTTCTTCATATGCGTATTGTGTTTTGATTTTGTTCAAAAAATTTTTTTAGTTCGATTGTTGTTTGTTCGTTCACGTGAAACAACACAGACACGAAGCGACGACGACCGTGCAAAACTCAACCAAAAAAAAAAGCAAAACACAAAATTCAATTTTTGGCAACAAAAAAAATTATGTTCTAAGATAGAAAAAAGTTACTGAAAAAAAAATATTAAGTGTGAGTAAGTTGGAGGAAGAAAGAAAAAGAAAAAATTTTTGCAAATAAATTTTTTTTGCAGGGTGGAGTCTTTTTTTTTGTTTGTTGTGACCTTTTATTTATTTTTTTGGAAATAATAATTTTGGCTCTTAAACACAAATTTTTTTAAGGCTTCATATTTAAAAATTCTCGCCCGGAAGTAAATACATTTTTTTTGGGTACAGTAAAAAAAACACTTAAAAATAACAAAACATAAACTTTCACAAAAAGTACGGTAGGCAATAGGAATGGGTAGTCTTTGGTGGTCAAAATATTTTTTTCTAAATTTGAATATTTTCCAGGTCGAAGAGCTGAAAAATTTTAACATAAATGTATAAATTAAATTTTTTTAAATATGTTTTTGAAGTCACTTTTTTTCATTTTAACCAATTTCTGTTGCTTTTATGTTTGATCTCTCGGTTAGGGAAAGAAATATCGAAAAGGATTTTTTTAGACATTATCATTTGTCCATTTTAATGAGAAAATGAATAATCATCGCTACCGCTTTATTCAATCAAACCTTTTCCTTCTCTTCTTCATTGCCGTTACTCAGGCACATTTAAACCAACCAACTCACGAAAAATCAAAACTCATTTTTTTTAACTCTCTCTCTCTCTCTTTTCCATAATAAATGAAGTTTGGATAGGTTAGCGAAGTTAAGGAAACCTTTTTGATCCCGAACTATGCAAAAATAAAACTGATTACGATCTTCTTGACACAGCAAGGTCAAAAGAGAGAAATATAAAGAATTTTGTTTTTGGTAACTTTGTGAGGAGCCAAGCACCACCATTGCCTTTGCTGCTTTTTGAGGTCTCTGCTCTATTATTTTTTATTTTTGAAAACGGTATTTTGCTCCTTTCCTATAAATATTTTTTTCCGTGGCACGTATCGGTGATTTAAAAGCGCCGATTAGGAGGTGGAACGACTTTTTTTTACTAAAAAAATTACCAAATTATCTATCCATTTGCAGAAAATTTCCCATTTGGTAGTTTGGAAACTTTTATTAAAAAAAGGTCGTTGGAAAAAATCGAGCCACTTTAATATTTAATTTTATTTGAGTATTTTTTTTAAACTGTGCTTTGCAATTTTTTTTGATAAATTTTTTAAACCCCATCTCTTACTTAAATATTTTTATTAAAATTGCTACTGTATTTTTATTATAATCTCTCTCGACTCAAAAAAAGGAAAGACTACTGTAGTAAGTTAATTTTCCTTTACCCAAACTAATTTTTCGGAAACTTATTGAAATTTTTTTTATTAGAACTTTCTCACATCTTGAATTATTTCATTTTGTTTGTTTGCAGTCTTCAGAATCCTTTTGTTTTTGCTTCTCTCAATATTCATATTTTTCATTATGAAATTAACCTTTTCAATACCGTATATTTTTTAGTTCTATCAATAGAAAATCATTAAGTATTATGAATGCAAGGTATAATTTTTTGTCCATAGTTTTTGTTAAATTTTGTTTACATCTAAATAGGCTTCTTGGTTTTTACTTTTTTATAGTGTTCAAACTAACAAAAAAAATATATTTAGAAGGAAGTAAAAAAAAGTAATCTTTAAGCAGATATAAAAAATAAAAATAAATTTTTGGAAAATATTGCTCATTTATTTTGATATTATACTCAATGATTTATGAGATATTTATTTTAATTTTTTAATAAATAATCAATTTTCTTTTAGTTTAGTATCAAAAAAATTGTTTATGATCGCGAAAATGAGAAAAAAATATTGTGGACTTCTTGTCGCGATTGTAATTTTCTTTAAAATTCCTTTATTTTTCTTTTATTTTTAAAAGTTTTATGAAAACTGTAAAATTAATTGTCAAAGTTACTAATATCTTAAATTTTCGATTTGATAGTTTTTTTCTCTTTCAAAGATCTCTGGTTTTCGTGACGAAAACTTGTATTACCATTTCCGCTACTTTATTTTTAAATTTAATTTATTGTAGTTTTCTGTCTCATCACTCACTAGCTTATCATAACCGTAGGCATTTATAAATGGTTGCACTTTAAAAAGAGATTTTAATGTTTGCGATTTAAAATTAGTAAGCCTAGAATATGAAGTCCATCAGTTACTACGAAACTGACTCATAAATAATTCCACCATCCATGAGAGCAATAATAAATATTTATCCATTTCGGAAGTCTATTATTATAACTTCTTAGCAACAGCAACATGAATGATTGTTTACGGCAACAAAAAAAAAGAAGAAATAAGTTCGTTGAACATTTTTAAATAATCCCAAACACATGAATAGTGAGATCTTTGTAAATTAGTTTTTCTATAATAAGTCTTGCAGCAAAAAAAAAAGAAATTGTTTTATTTGAAAAATTATGCGAATTTTAAAGGGTTTTTGTTAAAAAATTATTATTTTTTTGCAAAAATACGATTTTTAGTTTTTCTCAAAATGTTTTATATTTCTAAACTTGTATTTCAATTTTATTTAAATTTTTGAGATAGATAAATTGTAGTTTCTATAAGCGTGATGACGTACAAAATTTTTGTTACAAAAGTTATGTTTATTTATTGTTGATTATTTTATATTTTTGAAGACACAATTTTTTTATATGACTTCCGTGTGTATTCTATGTTTTCTGTCTGTTTACTCATTTTTTTCCATCACAAAAGTTGTGATTTTACGAAGATTTTTTTTTCATTTGAAGTTTTTGTTAGGTTTTTAAAAGCTACAACCTAGACTCTATTTTGCCAAAGCATAAACAAAGGATATCAAACAATTCACTATGATTACATTTTATTTTTGGTCTACCAGGCTGTAATATACTCTAGTTACCAAACGTTTTGACAAAAAGGAATTTATTTTGTTTTCTATCTACAGTATATTTTTTTTATCTGAACTTTTACTACCGCTTTCATCGTTTAACCTTTCTTGATATAAAAAATTAATTAAAGGAGGAGTCCCACTTTGTTCATGAAAAGTTACAACATAATTTCATCCCGACGCGAATAATGACACGCAAAAATGATTTTCAAATTTTTTTGAAAGGGTTCAAAATCATTTTTGCGTGTCATTATTCGCGTCGGGATGAAATTATGTTGTAACTTTTCATGAACAAAGTGGGACTCCTCCTTTAGTTCTTGACGTATTTTAATTTTGGAGAAATCTAAAGTAGCTTTTAACTAATACTTTTCATGAGGTAAACAAAAATATTAAATAGAATTATTATATTATGAGTAATTAAATTATGATATTTTTCTTATTAGTATCACAAGGCAGGGCAGCTTGTTTGTTTGTGCAGCACACAAATTTCGCTTTTATGAACTTTAATTAACTTTAACTTGTATATATTTTTGGCCAAACACTAACAACTTCTTAGAAAAGGGTGATATAGTGACAGAAAAGTTCAATGTTTAAAATTAAATAATTATATTTGTAATTAAATTTTTTTATGGGAAAAAAACTTTAGTTTTTGGACTTAAAACGTGTGTTTGTGGAAAGTTTACTTTTTACTTGTGTGACAAAAAAAGAATATTGAATACAAAATTAAAGAAACTTACGCTTTAAATTTATCTGAGATGTGAGTTTAGTTTTTTACGGTATTTGTTTACGTATGTATATTTATTATTTTATCGTAAATACTCAAGCGCTTAAAGATTTGTTTTAAAAATCTTGTAATCTTCTTCAGAAATTTAAACTTTACTCACAAATAAATACAGAATTCATAGCCAAAATATGTATTTTGTTTATATGCTTCTGTATTTTTTCACAAAAAGAATCCCCGATTATGACGACTTGGTAAATGAGAGCTTTATTCCGATTTTTTGCAAAAAATCATTTGAGATACAGTAAAAAAGACACAGAACATAAATTTTTTAGTTTTAGAATATTTCTCTTGAACAAAAATATTGCTTCTTTTTAACCATGAAAAAGGCTTCAAACTATAGGAACTTTTTTAATTTACAGGCTTGATTTGATAAAGCTATAATTTAAAAGCGTCAAAAACTATTTTTTAAAGGCTAATTTACAGTTTGTAGTCGCCGGTCGCAAAGAGATACACGTAATAAATAATATCAACTTTTAAAAAAAATTAAGGTTTCTATTATTTCATTCAAACATAAAATTTGCGTCTATTTTTGAGTTACTTTTTTCTCAAAAGAAAACACTAAGATTTATAACATCATTTTATAGTCCCAACCAACAACCATCAAAAGATTAATTTAGTTTAGTCTTCTTTTTTTTCTTACTGTAACGTAGCCAAAAATGCACATACCCAAATAAATACTAACAAAAAAAAGCGGAAAGTAATAGTTTTTGAACAAAATGCTCTTAATCTAATCTTTCTTATACAAACTAATATTATTTTTTTCCCTCATTCTTCTTTTTTGCATCCATTTTCGGTTGTAAGACATGATTATCTCTTATCTTTAAGAAGCAAAAAATCCCAAAAAAATACATACACATATATTTTTTTTTGTAGCTAAAAGCCGCTTAATTTTTGACTACAAAACTAAAAAAAAGTGAAGCCATATGGAAAAGTATCTTAGGCAAAAAAAATGGAAATTACTAGAATGAAAACAAAAAATTTAGAGGTTACGGTATTCCGAAGAAGGAAACTGTTTAAAGACAAAAAAAAAGTCGGTAACTTTTTTCTTTTTTTGCAAACTCTTTCCTCCAAGATTTTTCTAAAAACAAAGATTTCTTTTTTGTATTTTTCTATTTACAAACCACAAATTTTTGTAATACACCTAAGAGGAGAAAAAAGTATAATGCGTTCAAATGTTAAGAAGAGCAGCAAACTGCCTTTTAAGCCATCTTAATTCGATGCGTATTTTTTATAAGGATTCTAAAAATTCTTCAATGTTATTTTTTCTTTAATTCTAATTTAATGGATTTTCTTTTTTATTTAATAAATATAAATCTTTTGAATAAATAGTTCAAGGCGATTAGGATTAAAAGGCACTTCTTAAAACGCTTATATAATATTTATATTTTATAATAATATTTTTATAACCAAAAAGATTTTTTTGGATCGGTTTTGTTTTTGGTTTTATGACGAACATGAAAATTTTGTCGTCTCTTTCTGGTAAGGCGATATCTTTTTTTATTTTTGCAGAATTTACACACAAAAAAGCTTCTATCCTAAAAAAATAAGCTCGTAGACAGAATCAGAAAAGATATTCATGTCCTTTAAAAAAAAGAGAGACGTGTTTCTGTCCCAAAGGAATTTATATTTGCCATTTTTCTATGTAGTTTAAACATTTATTTTTAAAAAGTCTCCAAAGAATAAAATAAAATGCAAAGAAAAGTTAAAAGGTTTTTTATTAATTTTCCTACGGCTATTTTAAAGATGTATGTAGTGAATGTATATCTCTTAACGCGAAAGTAAACAAAGTTCATCGTACTTTGTTTCGCCGAATAACGATAATAAGAAACTTAGTATTTCATCGTTTTTGTTGTTGCTTGTTTTCGATCGGAAAATTAAAAAAATTGATGTTTGGCTACTTTCCACTTGAAAGGGAGTCATTTGTAAATCGGTCACATGGAGATCATGGTTCTGCTCCAAGCCCGTAAAAAATGCATTCTTCAAAAAATAATTAGAAAAAATTGTTTTAGCAAGAAAGTAACAACTTTCCTCTTTCTATCCCTCTAGGATACTGTAGCTCCGTAGTTTGTAACTAATTTTTCCACTTTACTTTTCTTTCTAAATTTTTTTTTGACCTCAATAATCTCTTTTTTAAGAACCGTCACTCTCCATAAAAATAAATTTATTTTTTTTTGTTCGCGATGTCTTAACCATCCATCGACGGTCTTTCTTTACCTCCTTCGTCGGTCTCTATTTTACCTCAACCGCCCGCTCGATGCTGCGCTTTAAAAAAAATAAAATTCGAAAACACTTTAAGACTTTGCGAAAAAGAAAATACTTTTTTTTATAATTGCTAAACACAAATATCTTACATTTCTTGTACAAAACTTGTGTACCATAAAGATTTTTTTGTACCTCATTTTTTTTGTTTTCATTTCTTGGAAGTAAAAAAAATAAAATAAAAAAAAATTAATAATTAGTTTTTATTTTTACACATATGTAATTAGTTACTTTATTATTCGAATTAGTGTTTATTATTATTATAATTATTTAATTTAATTTGTATTTTGGTTAGGTTTTAAAAGAGGCTAATAAGGAACAAAAAGATCCGAATTAAAAAGGGTACTGTTATTATTTAAATAATCTTCTTTTTTTTTATAATTTCATTATGAAACCAAAAAAGTACCCACGAAAGTTTAACTCCGCTACGAAACTTTTTAACTGTTTTTTTTTAAATTTATTTTTGCCAAAATAATAGCCTAAAAATATAATTTTCTACAGTATTCGAAAACCCATTAATTTTTATTTTTCCAATTTTTATAATAATTTTGTGTACCACCCTCAAATATGTATTTACTGACGACCAGTGTTGTCTCATTTGCATTTCATCGCCGCCGCCGCCACCGCCGCCAATATTACCGCCACGCCGCCAAAATAGAAAATTTTTTTTTCTATATAAATGAAAGGCGTTTTTAACATAAATTTAACTAAAGTAAAGCAATAATAAAAGGAAATTTTAAAAAGGAGAAAAAGAATAACTTTAAATTTTAGCTTCTTTAATGGTTGAGTTTTTGATTTTTCTATTATTATTTTTGTTTTTTTGGAAAAATTTAATTAATTTTGGCGGCGCCGCCATTTGAAGCTGAAAGGTCGCCGCCACCGCTGCCGCCGCCGTCGGCGGCGGAGGCGCGGATTTCTGCGCCGACGAGCGGATGGCGGTGGCGGCGAACCAACACTGCTGACGACTATAGTTATTATCAGATTATTATTTTCCTTTTTTGTTTTCTTTAAAAAAAGTTGATATCATTTTTTGCTTAAATATAAAACTTATTTGTAAATAAATAACTCTAATCTTCAATATTTCCGGAATAATATAATCTTATAGCTTATTTTTTTCTTATTTTTTTTGCAAAAAATTTTTACAACTTAAAAAATATAAAAAAAGCAAGCCCACAAACGCATGTAGCTTCTTTACACACGCGCCGCGTTATCATCAAAAATGTTTATTGATACATTCTGCTTTCGTGTCGCTTATTTAATTTTACATCATAATAACATTTGATGGTGTAAAAAAACAATTTTTGATGATGATCATTTTGACAGGTATGGTATTTTAGTCCTCCTCATGTATGTTTAAAAAAATTAATAAATTGAATTTGTAATTTCTTTCAAAAAATTATAAAATTCTATGATCTTAGAGGGTTTATATCACCTTAAAAAATGTTTAGGTGTCGTTCATTTTTTTATGATGTTTGCTAAAAATCGAAAGTAGACGACAGAGAAGATGATCAGGAATACAAATGTTCAAATGCTCAAGAATTTTTTTGTTTGTTTGTATTTTTTAAATCATCCGTAAAAAAACTTCATATATGCAATAGAGTTTTTGAATTTGGGTTTCAAAGTTAGAATTTCTTTTTATTTTATTTTTTCATTGTTTGTTCATCGCTTAAACTTGTTGCTTAAACCTAAGTATTTATGCTATTACGCTAATACATACCTAAAAGTTGTTGTTGACAGACGACTTTGTAGTCAAAAGTTTAGAAGCTGAAAAAAAATCAAAGTGGGATCAATTTTAATGGCGGTTGGAAAGGATAAATAACGAAGATGAGAGGCGAAGGTGGATTTTCTTAGAAGTAGAAAAATTTAGCAAGGAATTTTGTTGATTTTTGACAGGCCTTTCAAAAAAAAAATATTGAAAGAATGCTCTTTTAAAATATATTATTTAGATAATACAAAAAGTGTTTCTTCCTTTTTCTTTGCAAAGCCCAACAGTCTCCCTTTTTTCTAAAAACAAAAATGCTAAAACATTAATTTTTTCTAAAAATTAATAATATTCAAATTTTTCTGCAAAATTTATTTTTTCTTGTAAAAACAAAAAATTGCTTGCGTGTCTGGTTACTATTTTTTTTTTGCAGACTTTGACCTTTTTTGTTTTTTTTTTGCAAAAATTATAATTTTAATTTTATATTACATTCATTAGTCCCAATAAAAAAAACCAGCCAATTTTGTCCTGGATGTTTGGTCTTTATTGTTATCATTCCTTTCTGATCTTTTTTGAGCTTTATGTCTCCTCTCTGTCCATAGATCCAAAGCAACCAAAAACCTATTGAGGAGAAAAAAACTAAGGAACCAAAGAGAAATGCACTTTTAAGCGTAACATAAAAACCACCAACGCTGCCTCTCCTCTTTTTTTGTAAATATAAGGTTTTTCCGTGTTGACTGGTGGCAGCAGCAATAGCAGTCAGTCATCAGCATCCTTTAAGTGTTTTGTTGTCTATGTTGCCTTGTCTTGCCTTTACACAACAAAGGAACGAAAAGAAAAATGAAAAAAAAGAGATTGAAATCCTTTTAGAAAAAGGAAGAAAAAAATTTCTATCTCCGGCGTATATTTGTTTATTTTTTTGTTTGTGAATGTATGCTTTGTGCCCTTTTAAACCCTCCTCTCTCTCACTAGCAACAACGACTGCGGCGGCGGTTGCGGCGATGTCTCATTCACATGAAAACCCCATGCAGCACTTTTACAAAACATAACAAGAAAAAACGAAAAAGACACATAAAAATGTAAGTAAAAAAAGCTATATAGCTTTTTTTATGTATTTATTTATTTGTAGTCAAAAAAAAAAGAAGAAGTAAAAAGAGCCCGAAAAAATGGATGACTACATACATTGCGATTTTTTTCCTTCGTCGTCGTCAAAGTTTTATTTTTATTGTTATTGTTGTTGGGTGGTTGTTTGTCATCTTTTTTTCTTTCTCTCTTTCGACATGAACTATAGAAAATTGAATTGAGAGATGACACACTCACGGTCACAAGCAAGCAAAAAAAGAAACATACACACTCTAGGATACATAAACTTTTTTTTCTTCTTCGAAAAATGAATAATATTAACTAAAAAGAAATCTATATGCGTGTGTGTTAACATTTTTATGATACATAAATATAAAAAACTCCATCCAAACTGAAATTTATTTTTCTTGCAAAAAAAAGAAGATAGTTTTAATGTTGTTGTTTGTCTTTCCAGTAAGTCGTTTCTCGTCTTCTTCTTCAATTTTTTTTATTGCTGTCGTTCGTTCACTAACATACGCGTCTGGACTTTTGAAGACAAGAAATTTTTTTTTGGACTCGATGAACTTTTGAGGCTCCGACTTATTAGGCTAGCTTTCAGTTAGAAAAATTTTGATGTATAATAAAAAAAAATAAAAAAAATATTTAGTAAAAATTAGTTTATAAATATTTTTTTATTTACAAATAAATAAATTATTAATATTAATCTCAAAAAAAATTTTATTTTTGCTTTTCTCACGTTTTTCGTAGTCATTTGCGTATTTTATCCCTTCACTACGAAAACACTTTAAAAACCGAAAAGTTGTTTATGGAGTAAGAAAAAAAAATATTGATAATTAATTACTAATCCCCGTAAACAAGTAATTATTTTTTAATATCAAAGTCTTGCAAATGTTTTGTCTGTTTCGAGATTCTCACCAATCCCTTTAAAACCCCGCTTTTATTTTTTTCTATTTTAAGGTGCGTCTGTTTGTTTGTGTATCATGAAAATCTTTTTCCTTTTGCGTCATTTAAAAATCAAATGATTCTCATATTACAATTTTTTGTCGCCTAAAATGCATTTTTTTCCGATAAGCATTTCCTTTTTCCATTTTTGGTTTAGTTGTGTTTATGATCTTCTTTTTTTTCCATCAAACAAAAATTCTTATATAAGAGATTTAAAAAAAGTCACACGTTTCGTAGCAAAAGAGAAAAAATAATAATCCAAAAATATGCATGCAAAAATATTTTCTTTCTTTCGTCTGCATACAAACATAAATATTTTTTCTAAAAGGTCATTTTCTTACTATAAAATGGATCAGATCAGATGACCAAAGGAAAAGAGGATTCCGGGTTTTTTTTTGTATGGAAAGATAATGGAATGAGTTCATCCACGAGCGCTCACGAGTATTGGAAGTGGCATATTCATGTGATTTGTAAGTAAAATAGAAAATACATAAGTAGATAAATATTTATAGTAAAGCGAAAAAAGGATATTAATTTTTTATTGTAAAGTCTTTAATGCAAAGAATTTTCAAAAAAAAATGATGACGATGCGGGTCTGTGATCTTCGGTGCTAAAGGAAGTTTCATTTTTTTTTATGTTTGGAGGGATAATGTTTTTATAGGCGCTAAAAAAGATAAGGTTGATCTATCAAAGTATTAGAAAAAAAATTATGTAATGTGTAAGTGATCGATTTTAAGTTATTCTTTGTTTTTTTTTTGGAAAAAAATTAAAAAAATATACTGTAGCTTTTGATAAACAAAAAAAAATAAAGAAGCACGTCTCATTTGCACTTTAACTAACCCTGATACTCCTTTCCTACATTCATATAAATAATTTATTAATAATGTAGTAATCATAGATATTTAATAATTATAATTAATATTAATTTTGTTTTTTAATTAAATATTTGCTCTCACTTGAGAAGCTAGACAGATGAAGAAAAAAATGATTAAATAATTTCATTGGACTTTGATGCACTTTTCTAATTTCGATTTGCGTCTAAAGCAACCAAGGAGTTTTTTAGCTATGCAAAAGTAAGCCTTTCAAAAAAAATCTTTTAACATTTATAAATAAAATATAAAACTATTTAGTCTAGAAATAGCATTATTTCATGACTAATGTTTCTTGTAAAAAAATATAACGTCATTCTCGTTGCAAGAAACATTAATATAGTTACATTTATTCAAATTTTTTCGTAGAAAAATACATTCATTTTGGAGGAACTTTTTTTGAATTTCAAAAATTGCCCTTTAACAACTTTTCATTTTTTCTTTTTTCTTAAAAAATTATATTCTCGCATTACCAATTTAGTTTTTCTTTTTGCTTGTTGCTGTCTACGACGATGTCTATGAATAAAAAATAAAAAAGTAGTTTTTTTTTCTTTTCTTTTTGCTTCCTTATTTTTCCAAGAAGTTGTTATTTAGTAGTTTATATTTACTACTTTCTTCCATTTTTACTTTTTTTATTTTTACTTTTTTTAAAAACATCACTAATAATAAATTAATCTTTATTTTAAAAAAATTTAGGGCTGTAAAAGTTTTAGGGTTGGTTTTAGTGAACTTTTTGGTTTCTTTCACACAGACTATAAAAATAGGCGTGGAAATAAATAAAATTTCTTCTTCTTTTTTTTGTTGCAAACAACGCAAATAACAATTACGACGATTATATTTGTTTTTACGCGCAAAAAAACTTAGTAAGAGATTATGTTGCAACAACAAAAAAGTTTTTTATTTTGTAGTTAGTAAAAAAAATTTATTTATGTGTCAAAAATATTTTGATAGAAAAAAAAGAATGACAAAAATAGTGAATTTTCTGAGCACAAAAGTTAAACGATCGTTTTTTGCTTTTTATTTTGTATTTAATTTTTGATTATTGAAAAATGAATTATAGGCACATACATACATAGATTCGGAGGGAGGATGGGATTAAGTGAATATTTATAAATATTAATATATAGTTAATAGAGGAAATATGATCTCGAGGCGAAAGTGACATTGCACATTTCTCATATAAGTTTTTAGGTTTTTGATTTAAAAATTTTCTAAAGCTTGACATTTTTTTCTATTACTGTAGTTCTTTCTTAGCTATAATAAGATCGCCCACATCATCCCATTAACTAAACAGTCATTTCTGAACCCTCCCAACATCTGACTAATATTTTCACAAACACTCACTCACATTCACATTTTTTTTCTCTTACAAATTTCCTCTATAGTCGCCTCTTTTAAAATGACTGACTATGAAATGAATGTATGAAACATCTTTGAATATATTTAAAAAAAATCTTTCATAAATAAAATAAATAAAAGTAGTGAAAAATATAGACGAAAACAACAATTCACTTATGCATATGGTATTAGTCATCTTTAAGGCAACGTCGCTGCATACATTTAACATACATAGATAGTTTCATTAACAAAAAAACGCTACACATTCTCGTCAGCTGATGAGACGCTTTAGATTTAAATTACGAAATATGAAACGCACATACTTAAAAAATAAATTGTCTACCTTCTTTCTTTTTTTAAATCTTGGCAAAATGAAAAAAAATGTCTCATTTTCTGTTGTTTGGTTAGATATTTTTTTTTGTGCTGCATAAAAAGTGTTTTTATTTATTTTGTGCTGGATAAATTTTTTTTAAGTATGCTCAGCCAGCATAAAATTCAATGCATTTTTTTGGTTTTTTGTTCTTTTGAATTTTTTTTTTATTAAATCATTTAAACAACTTTTAAACTCTCTTTTTTTTTCTGCCCAGTTTTTAGGATTTTTCAAAGAAAAAGAAATCATCATCATTTTTTATTTTATTGTGTTTGTTGAATGAAGTTAAAAGTTCAACGTTCTTCTTTGAAAAAAAAAATTTAAAATGTTTGTTTCACTTTTTTTTTTTATTTTTTGAATGTTTTGTTTAAAAAATGTGGCCCGCTGCTTGCTTATTCAAACAAGAAGAAGAAACACAAACATATGAATGTATGTCTTTGAACTGCAAACATTTTTTCTATTCTATTCTCTTGGATTCTATTCATCATTTTTGTCATACTTTTTTTCTCTCTCGCTTGTTTGATGGTAGTAAAGCTCGTTTAAAAGAGCAAAAATGAAAATGTGAAAGAAAAAAAAGTGATTTCATAATCACTTGACTTTGGTCTTTTTTCTCCCCACTTTTTTTTCATCTGTCTGTGTCGTCTGTGAACTAAAACTAAAAAACTGTGGTGCTGATGAAGCTTCGATGATTTTATTTTTAGGGTGGAGTGGGGTGTTGGTTGTTAGTTGTAGACAACAAACAACAAAGCTGCTACGTACAATAAAAAAAAATAACGTCGGCGGCGATATGAGACGACGACGACGACAAAATCATAAAAATGTTGCTATTTTTTTTTATGAGACGTCTATGACTATTATTCCATCGCCATCATCATTTCTAATACATAAATATATTTAAAAATTCGAAATCGACGTGTCTTTTTTCGCTTTTTTTTCGTCGCCTTTTGTTGTTCGTGATCTTTTAATTCTTAAATGCTCATCGTCATTTTATTTGTGATTTCGATTTATTTCTTGTTTTTGCATAAAAAAGAAAACTTTTTGTTTGGGATTTTGCGAGAAAAAAAAAATGGGAGGAGACCACTGACTACAAATTTTTTTCTCTCCTTTTTTTTATATTTATTTCTGGTCAAATACCATCACCAACTTTTTTTTTCGTTTATGTAAAAACAATCAGCTCATAGGAAACAAGAGAGCAAAAGATCACGATCATCGAGCGTTGAAAAACACTAAAAAAAATTATTTATGTTATATATTTGTTTCGTTTCTTTTTGATTTAATTTTTTCTAACCCTCTTTTTCTGCACGTAGTCATCAAAATCAAATAAGACAACGACATCGATAAAAACGAATGATGGAATTCTCCCATTCATTACCTCTCCTTTTTTTTCCAATTTCTCCCCCTCCCATTCCAAAATGCGTTGTTCCCTTAAAATAAACAGGAAACAAGAAAATAAAAAGATCAGCAAAAAAAAAATTGTTTTATCTTTGAGTCACAACAAAAAAATCATATGTTTTTATTTTCTTTAAAAAAAAGTTAAACGCCTCTCATATTTTTTGAACTTTTGGTACTTTTTTGTTATTTTTATGTTTCGATGTTGTGAGAGTCTCACTCATTTTTATCTTTTGCGTCCTCTCGATAATTGTAAAAATACTCCCACCAAGAAAAGAATTTAAATTATTTTAGTGTCATTAACATTTTTCATTTTCACTTCAAAAAAAGTTTTTTATTTGTTCCTTTTTTAACCATTTTTGCTACATTCATATATTCACCAGCGAAGAAGATGACAAGAATTACACACAAAATAATAAATATAAATATACCTCCTATTTTTTCATTTTAAAATAAAAAAATAAATAGAAATAAAAAAATTACTTTTATTTTTATTTGTGTGTATGTATGCGTGTGTAGTCAGAAGTAAAGAGAAGGGAGTGAGACCATTGAGATCAGTCGCCAAAGAGCAGCGACAAAGAGCGCATACTTTGTACTTTGTGATTATACATTCCTTTTTTTTTGTTGTTGTCTTCTCTCTTTCTCTATTTTTCTATCGCGTCTAAAAGCGTTGCATTTTTTTGTTCATTCATTCTTTTTTCTTTTTTGCAGGCAAAGCCGCCGCTGCCGCTGGCTGAAATGACTCTCTTTTTAAAAAAAATTAAATGTTTTTGATATTATTTATTTTTATTTATTTATTTTCTTTACGTTGCTTCCTAATTTTTTTTTTGGTGTAGCCTGCTAGCGACTACTAAATATATTTCTTCTCTCTTGGGCTTGATGAAAATTAAGCTACAATGTCCTCCCACTTTTTTTCTCTCTTTTTTTTCCTCTTAAAAGTTCGGAAGTTTAACTAACTAAAAAAATTATTTAGCGATGATGATAAAAACAAAATAAAACTTTTCTTTTTTGTGGTCTTTAAGCTACAAGCAGACGACGGAAAAAAAAAAACATAAAAAAAGCAGCAAAGAACATTCATTCAGTTTCTTTCTTTTTTCCCTGCATTTTTTAATCCCATCATTCTTCATTCTTTTTTCCTTCTTTTTTTTTATTGAAGTAAGCGTTTAGGCGGAGTTTGTTTCACTAAAACTAAGAATAGAAAAAAAGAAATAGAAAAACTTTGTACTCTTCTATCTTTTTAGAAAAAAAGTTTTTTATAGCTTTTTTTAATGATCGTCCTTCCTTTCTTTTCTTTCTGTCTGGCCTGGTCTGAAATGTCAGTCGGCATGAGGAATGTTTTTTTTTCTTCCTTGGTTTTTGGAGTCTAAATATTTTTTTTTGTAGCCGGATTTAGAGTGGATTTGTTTTTCTTAGTAAATGTTATTATTAGTATTTTAGTATTTAGTATTTTTTAGTCTTAAGCGGATTTGATCATCAAAATGGGAGGAGGAAGGCTATAGACTGGGAATTAATAAACAGAGACATGACTTTTTTTTTGTGCTTTGAGATTAGATATGGCAGGTTTAATCAATTACATCATTTTGAAGCTTGGTTTGGAGGAAGGATTTTTATTTCACTTCGAGAACGGGGTTTTTTTACTTTTCATTAATGATATTTTTTTGATTTCTCATTGATCCTTTTTTTATTTCACCCACTCTTAAATTCCTGATCTTATCGTAGTCTATCAACCAACAATTTTGACAAACAAATCTACCAAAAAACATTTTTGTTTTGATTTCTTCGAAGCTTTTAAAAAATCATAAAAAACCAACCAAAATGATGTCATTTATAGCCTCAATTTGATCTTTGTCATCTACAGTATCCTAAACTGCTATAAAAAAAAGATCAGTGGACTTAAGTAGTATGGATTAGTTTCTCTGAACTTTTGACGATTACGATTCCTTTCGATTCCATTCTTTTTTTCCTCCAAAATATTTTCAACGCACTCAAAAATATTTCATTTTTATTTTATTTTGACGCTGATCTTTTTCAAAAAAGAGAAAGAAAAAGATGAAAATGCAAATTTTCTGTTGTGATGTTTGCTGCTATCAGTTGAAACAATCTATAAATTTAAATGATAATCTCTTGAACTAAATCATCCTAGATCTCCCTTCCTAAAAATGAGAATAGATATATCCTTAAAAGTGTGTTTTAATTTAATAATTTTACTTTTTAGATTTTATTTTATGAAGAAAAATGAAAAAGAAATAATAAATCGAGGTTGAGAAAGATCAGGCTCAAAATATTCCTCTCTCCTTCTTTTCGACTCTTGTGTTTTTCTCAAAATCGAATCATCACTCATTCAACGCCCCTCTAAATTTTTTTTGTGAGGAGTGTCCGTAAAAAAAAGAAGTTTAATAAAAATGAAAATTAAAAGAAAATTTATTTTTCTTTTATTGTTTCATTTTTGTGTTTCCATTCTTTTTGTCACCTTCGTTCGTAAAACTACAAAACTCATTTATTTTTTGTTCAACTTTTGTGTCCTTTGACGTCTTTTTTCTTACTCATTTATGCTCTTGTCTCTCTCTCTCAGCTGCTTTTCTGCTCTCCATAAAATAACTAAAAACCTTATGTCTTTTTTTTAAACACCACCTGTGTGATTATTGAAAAACCAAACATAAAAAGAAAATGTTTTTTGTGCTCAGACTTTGAAGTTTGAAAACAAGCGAGAAAAAAAATTGAATACATAAATAAAAAATTCTATGTTTCGCCTTCGTTGTTGCCTCGCTGCTGCAAAGTTTTTTTTATGTGTGCAAAAAAATTTACTTTCCTTTCTTCTTTTTTTTCCTTTCGAATTTCCTTTTTCATGCAAAAGCGTGACTTTTTGCAAAAAAAAATGCGTTAGAAAGATTTAATTTACCCTAAAAAAAGCCATGCAGAAGCCGTCGTTAGTGTTTTTTTAGTTTTATTTTTAAAGCTTGCAGCCCGCTGCTGCTTCGCTACAACAAGAAAGGAAACTTTTTTTTCTGTGTGTGGCACAAATATTTTATTTTAGCGTTGCCGTTGCCGTTGTTGTCTGTTTTTAGAAAAAGGAAAAATGGAAGAGGGCAAAACAAAAAAAAGAAGAAAGAAAAAAATAGTTCCGTGAATGAAAAAATGAAAACTAAAAGTTTGCAAGAAAGAATCGAAATAGAAAAAATTGCAGGCTTTATTTATATGTGCCGGAACTTTGATGTTTTTTTTCTTGCAAAAAAAGTTGACGCAAAAAAACTTCCTTTTTATTTCTTCTGGCTTGAAAGGTTTAAGAATAGTTCAGACGGAGCAACTTTTTGTTTTGTAGCATTAATTTTTTGATTTTAAATAAATGTGGAAACTTTTTAATTTATCTGAGTGTGGGAGATCATCAAAAGCAGACAAGAAAAGTACTTCGCCTGGTCTCATCGCCAAAAGTGGAATATAATTTTTTTTAATAAAAGATGAAAGAAATTTGGTATTTGACACGCACACGCACATTTTCAGACTATACTTTTTTTTTATTATTTGAGTAAACATTCTTTTGATTAGTCTTTGATAAATTAAACATCCATAGTAAGTAGTCTACCGTATCCATGAATAACATTATTTTAGCTAAAAAAAGAAAAAATGTAATTTTCATTAAGATTATTTTTCATTTTTTTCTCATCCTTTTTCTATTTCCATGTTATCTTTTATTTTTTGTTGCGCTTTTGATAGAATGAACAAATTAATAATAAAATCGGCTTATCTTTTTCACATTTTTCCTTCTTTTCTCATTTACCCATATCATAAGATATGCTTCTTATTTTTTTTTATTTAGCCATAAAAAAACATTAGCTCAGTAGCTCGCTAGAATGATACAAATTTTTTCTTCTTCTTCTTCTTCATCGCTAACTAACTACTTATCATATTTTTTTTATAAGAAAGGTTAGAGCTTTTTAGCGTTACTATTTTTGGTGCCTACAAAAACGGAATATTTGTGTTTCCATTAACAACAAAAAATAATAGATCACGTACAAAAAAAAGGAAAGAAAAAATTAATTTGACTTTGTGCACGTGAATAAAAAAATATTTGATGATTTAGTTCAATGTTTTTTTTTTGTAGTCTGATTTATATCATCAGCAACAGCAACAGCAGTAGCGTCAGTGTCATTCACCAACCACTTCAATTTTTTTATTTTTTTGTGCAAAGGTATGCGGGCACAGAAAAAAAATCAAGTCATGAACAACACAAAACAATCCATTGGGCTCACATTTTTTATTTGAAAAACAATAAACATCAGAAACAAAAAAAAATTTTTTTATTTCTATCACAAAATATATTTTTTTGATGTTATTTTGTGCTGATGATGATGATGTTAGGTGCTCATGTAGGCAATGAAACCTCGTCGTCGTCGTTGTAATGTGTGATGCGTGTGTGCTATGTGTAAAAAAAAATATTTAAAAACTTGTATAGTCACGACCGGAAATTAATCTTTTACATATATATTTTTTTTATTTTTATTCATTTTATTAGAAGGTGGAGTATATAGAAAGAAGTTTGCCATAATAGTGACAGAAATGATGTAACTTTGTGAAAAGATTAAAAAGTCTTTCTTTTTTTTTGTAGTTTCTAACTAATCGACTCATGTTAGTTAAGTACCATTCCTTTTGCCCTTTTAGGACCTCCTAAAAAATCAGTTTCTTTATTTTGAAGTTTGTTTCCTTAAATCTCGCGGCAAAAATATTTTTCTAGATTCTGAAATTTTTAGAATCATTTTTGGTTTTTGCTCCCAATTTTTATTTATTTATCATTTTTTTTGCTGCGAAGTTGTAAGTTGACTCCTATAATATCACGTCAAGACCATTAAGTTCATTTAATTTAGTTGATTGGGTGGTTGTAGGCTATGCTCAGCAGAGACAACACCAACAAGAACAACAACGTTAATGCCGCCACTCCCTCTCAATTTTTTTTTCATACATAATTGCTTTTTTTAAAAAGAGAACTTTTTTTATTTCTATTAACGAAGTTTTTCTGGTTCCGTCATTGTCTCTTGCTTTCTTTCTGTCTGCAGAGAAACTAAAAAGTTTAAAAGAGAGACTATAATTTGTAGTTATTTAGTGTTTCTCATAGCCTTAGGGCACTTTTACGGAACTCCTAGAAATAAGAATTTTTTTACTTTTTTACTGTAGTTTTTATAGTATCAAGCTAATGGAGAAAAAAAAAGGTTTGTAGGAAAAAAGGGAAAAGAATTTGTTGATGTAAAAAAAAAGAAATTCATAACATTTTTTTAAATGGAATTTGAAGCCTATGAAAATAAACACTCCTCCCAATTGAAGAAAATTTTCTAAATGCTTTAAATTTTTCTTTGTAGTTTCTCTCTCCCATTTTTTTTTCCTTTTCTCACTGATAATAAATAAGAAAATAAATAGTTTTCATTCCAAAGGACAAAGTATAAAAGGATGAGACTTTTATTTTTCTTTAGGCTTCTTCCTGTCTTTGTCTCGCCTGCTTTTTCGGCTCTTGATTATGGTCTCTATTTAATTTTCTTATTTTTTTTTTAAGATTTAGCGCAACGTAGCAGCCAAAAAAATAAATAGAGGCGGCTAAAAACATTAAATTTCGATTTTCAGCTGATTAAATAAAACCAAAATCAGTCCATCCATGGTAACAAACATAGAGGACAAAAATTTTGATCGTGATCTATACCTAAAAGATTTTATTTTATTTTAGTTCTTTGCTGCTTCTTGGCTAACGAAATCCCATCGCCTGCTTTTATTTTTCTGTTAGCACAGGAGTCTTTTTTGGGTAACGGCTGCTTTTATGATTCATAGATGTAAAATAAAAATGAAAAACATGCTTTTTTGTATTCAATCTTTTGGATATATATATTTTTTATTTAATTAGCTTTATTTGATAATCTCTTAATTTTTGTTTTGGTTGTTGTAACAACGATCAAGATCGAAATTAAGCCGCGGCCCATGTAAATACAAACATCCATACATCGAAGGTAAAAAAAATTGTTTTTATCTCTTTTTTTTTGTCTGAGCTTTTTCAATGCATCTAACAGACTAAAAAAAGAGGAACTAAACACAGTTTTGTTTTGATCCAAAAGCAATCAAAAGAAAATGTTATTTTTCTGTGTTATGCTTGTTCAGATTATTTGATTGTCCTTTTAAAAATAAAAATAAAAGTCCGTTGTCCGTTATGTGTGCGTGCTCGAACGAGATTTTGATCCGCTTTGGCCACCACAGTGGAGAGACACGAAGCCTAGAATAAGGCGTTATTTTCATTTTCAAAATAATAGCTTTATTCCGTGTATTTTTCGATTAGGATACTGTTTTTATTTTTTTATTATTATAGTCCGCTAAATCTGTTCCTAAATAGTCTGCTTTTAGAAAACCACATATTTTTCAGGATTTATAAAAAAATAATGCTAAAATAATTTTTTCGTCTGTTTTTTTTAGTCATCGCTGCTTGCTTCTCAGAAAATTTTCTTTCTTTTCATTTTTTTTTCTTAATTTCCTCTATTTTACTGTATCCCCACATACATTCATAATTATTTTCAACCTTAGCCTCAATGAACTACTTATTTTTTTTGCTCTTTTACTCTTTTATTACTTTACTTTACTTTACTTCACTAATATTATTAATTACTACTTCTTACTACATACATCAAACAACTAAGCAAAAGTGTAGCCAATTTGATGCATTCACTCACCTTTATTTAATACAACTCTCAGAGATCACAAAATTCCAACACTCATTTTAAAAATGGGGATTAATAATCTCTCTTTCTTATTAATGTCGCTCATTTTGAAACACATTTAGACGACTAAAAAAATTATTTTATAAAAATTTTTTATATTTCAGCCATTTTTTTGAAATTAAAATTCTATTATGATTTATAAGTTTTTAAAAGAAATTTTTAGTCTTTAAAATAAAATCGCTTCAGTCTCACGGTTTCATCGCATTTTTTGTTAAATGTGAACATTTATGTAATTTGCTCTCCTGCTCGGTTTCTGAAAACACAAAAAAATAAAAATTACATACATAAACCAAAGAAGAAAAAAATTATTGAATCATGTCCTCCTTTTTTGAGTCTGCCTTGCCTGTCTGGTTGATTGTGTCTTTGAAATTATTTATTTATTTATTTATTTTATTAAGCATGACCTTCTATTCTATTCTATATTCTGATTTCTATAAAAATGAGTAGTCGTAGTTTTCCTTTTTTTTACAATATTAATTTGCGTAGGAATTTTTCTTTGATTTTTTTAAATAGGTTTTTTAAATTTTGTTTGAAAAGCTGTTTTAATTTATTTTTTGAGGCGTATTAGTTTTGTTTGATTTAATAACCTATGATTAATTTTTTTTTTATTATTATTTTTAAGTGCGCGGTTAGCTTGTTTAGATGGCGTGGTAGTTAGTAGTAATCGAGAAGAGCATTTGTCTCTTTATTTATTTATTTTTTGATACATATATATAAAAGAAATTTTAGCTTTTTTAAATCTCATTTTGTTACTCTATATTTCTCTGAAAAACATTTGATCATAATTTTTTCTCTTTATTTTTGGTTTAGATTTTTGAATTTAATAAAAGTCTAATATCCAAAAAAAGAAATAAGTAAGGTTGCGATAAAAATTCAAATTTTTTAGTCTTTCTTGTTTGTTGTTTCAAATCAGCCTAGAAATAAAAAAAATTGAAATAGATCAGGCGACGACGATAGACCGGCCTCATTTAAACAACACACCTTGGAAATTTCCTTCCATCCTCCATTTTTTTCTCATTTTCCAAAACTATCCCCACCAAGGAGAGTCGAAGAAAAAAAAAAGATGATATCAACGCTGTGTGTCTTTTTTGGAAAAAAAGTTCGAAGACACTATAATATTTTGATTTTATGAACTTTGAATATTATATTTTTTTCTTTATTGAAAAAGTTCAAAAATCAATGTACTTTCGAACCAACCTTTCTTTTCTACGTCAAAAGACTCGAGGGGAAATAAAATATAATTTTCTCATAACTATTAATTTAATTTGCAGGTACTTGTTTCTCGGCGACCGACGACTATACCTTTTATTTTTTTGGTCTAATTTGTTACCATTATAATAATTTTTTTTTTACTTTTTTCATTTTCTTATTATTTATTACTGATTCTATTAGCCAGGCACAAAGTTGTTGTTGTCGTTGTCAAGAAACCAACAAAAAAAACTTTTTTTAAAAGCTCACGTACTTTTTTTTATGATTTCATTGGTCTTTTCAAAGAACATTCGAAAGAAGTAAAAAAGTTCTTTCGGGTTTCCTTTCATTTTTTTGCAAAAAAGTATGTCTTTTTTTTCTGGGACAAAGAAAGAAATAAAAAAAGCGGCGTCGCAAACATATAAATAATATGGAACTTTGTAGTTACACAAAAGCAAGGCGACGTAGTTTTTATTTTTATTTTATTTACTTCTGCTTTCCTTCCTACTCCATTTTTTTTGTTGCTGTTGCTGCGTCTTCAAACTTCATATTTTGTTATTTGTGTCTTTCTTTTTTTCTTTTCCCCACACCTCTTATTTTTTGCATGCTCATGAACCAATCACAAAGTCTGCACAAAAGTTAGTGTTAAAAATAAAATATGTATAAAAAAAAAGGGTGGAGCAAATTTGTGGGTTGTCCACAGTAAGAAATTTTTTTTCTAACTACAAACTTCTTTCACATCGGCTGCTTTTTATTTTTGTCGCGTCGTGTCTTTATTTTTCTCTCTCTGTGTCATTTTCGTTCTCTTCTAAGGATACGTGTCGCGTCTGAAAAAAGAGTGAAACTTTTTGTTTATTAAATTTTATTTTATTTAATTTTTTTGTAAATTTTAGATTTAAAATAAAATATTTTTTATTTTATAATTTATATTATTATTATTATATTGCCTTAATGTTTGGCGCATTTAATATGTCGCCACCATTTGAAATGTCTCACACATTATCAAATAACACAAATGAAGAAACGACGGCGACGATGTCAATGATTCCAAATGGTTCATTATCACCAAATTCAAGAAAGTTTGGTCCAAGAAAATTATGTAAAATTTGTGCAGAAGAAGCAACATCAAATCATTTTGGAGCTTTGTCGTGTCATGCATGCGCAGCGTTTTTCAGAAGGACTGTAGCCTTTCGAAGAACTTATTCATGTCGGCATCAACAAAAATGCAAATTAGTTAATGGTAAGTAGAAAATTTTGGGGATTTAGAGAATCTTTTTTGGCATAAAGTTAGAAAATCCAAAAAAACACTATATCCTTCTATTTTTTGACAGTAACATTTTTTGCGATTACTGTTGTTTTTGCCTTAGAAAATTCTTTTTACTAATCATTTTTTCATTTACAGTATCCCCGCGAAGAATGTGCAAATATTGCCGCCTTGCAAGATGCCTCGCAATTGGAATGCAACCTTGTGAAGTTCGATCTAATGGGCTCGGAGGCTCAAATCCTCATGGACCTACGATTAGTGCGATGCCACCCCAACCTCAAGATTCTCCATCAAATCACTCGGATCAAGCTTCTTCAAGTTCGAGCAATGCCCAATCGCCACAATTAAATGGAATGCAACAAGCTATTTGTGAAATGTTTAATGTTCCACAAGATACATCAAGTTTAACAACATTGCTAAATTCCAAAAGAGAAGTTATATTTAATCGAGCCAGAATCGGACTATATAATGGAAATGTAAGGATTTTTTAATATTTTTTAACAAAATTAATTTATGCGTCATTTCTTGGCGGTTGAGAAGCTAAATATGCTTAAAACATAGATTTCGAAACATTTTATTTGTTTCGAAACTATTTTTATTTTCTATTTTAAAACATTTTTTTTTTCGTGTCTTTTTGTCATCAAAAAAGAAAAAAGTTAGTTGACATGACAAAAATTTAATTTAGGGAAACAAAAAAAAATAGGTTGCGGCGATGATCTTTTTCGTAGACTACAAAATTAAAATAAAAAATCACTAAGTCACAAAAATCCAACATACAAAATACTCAATCAGCTCTTACCACGAAATACAACTTTTTTATTTATTTAAACTTTTTTCAGGCCAATATTCCCCAACCATCATCTGATTATAAACAAGCTGAATCATTTTGTTTACTTCGAGCTATGATTCTTGAATCGGCGGTGTGCACGGCATTTTTAAATTCATCGGGTCTTTCGGATTATTTAAGTGGAAAGGATCAACAAACCCTTTTGGATCAAGCTTTAACAACATGGATAAATATGGATATTTGTAATTTAACCACGCGAAATAATGGAATTGATAATATGGATCGAGCATTTTGTATAAATGATCAATTTGTGGATGTAAATTTACAATTTTTGGAAAAATTTTATGGCATTGATAAATCTATTCGTAGCTCGCAATGGATAGCAAAATTACAAAAACCTTTTTGGCAAAAAGTATTGGATTTAGCAAAATTATTGGAAACCAGCAAATTGGATGAATATGAATTTGCTGCATTGGCTCAATTAACGCTAATTAAAATTGCAGCAGAAACTTCAGGAAATAGACCGGATACTCAAATAAATTTAGCCCCATATGTTGCAAATTTTATGAAAGATATTCAACAATATTATTCGGATAATTATAGCAGCGATAATGCCACGACGAGATTGGGAAATTTGGTTTTACTTGTAAGCGAAATGCAGGAACTTCGAACTATTTATAATAACCATGTCTTGAGTTTATTTTTGACCCATCAAAATAACAATAATAACAAAGGAGGAGGATTAAATTCCCCTCAAGACCAAAGTTTTCAAAATGGTGGAGGACCAGGATGGATGCCAATTATGAGTCAAGATGATCTTCTCAAAGTTGCTGCAAGTGGAACATTGAATCCATTGCCACCAGGATTGGCTAATATTTTGGCTGCCACAACTCAATCATCAAATGTTCCATTTTCCGCCGCCGCAGCGAGTTATCCATTAAGCAATAATACTTTTCCTCAAGTTTCAAAAGAATCTCTTGATTATTTATTATTTTCAAATAATATTACATCCATCCCAAATAATTTTTCACCATCTTCAACAAATCCTATAACGAATTTGGTTTCATCGATTATGGGTAGAGCAACAACCAACAAGGCAGGACCCACATCATTTCCGCAAATGATTTAATTCTCTCATTATTATTAATTTTTTTACCTATTCCTCTAATAATTTTTTATAAAATATAAATACCATAATTTTCTTTTTTATTATTATTATTATGGGTGCCATTTTAATTCACATAATTTTAAATGTTTTTTCCTGTGTCTTTTTTTCTTTCCATTATTACTGTCTTTAAATGAAAAAAAAAGAAGATAATCGCGTGCAGTAATTTTTTTAATTAACCGTTGTTGTTATTACTTTTTTTTCTTTAATCAACAAAATTTTTTGTTTTTTTGTTGTTGTTTTTTATCTCAGTGAAATATTTTTTTTCTTTAAGAAAAATTCATAATTGTCTCCTGTTTTTATTGTTTTTGAATTAAAAGCGACTATCATTCCAAAAATATTATTAAAATTTGTATACTTTACTTTATATTGGGTCAGCATCTAAAATATGCAAAAAAAATAAAATAATTAAAATGAAAGGGAAATAATTTTTTTTTTGATTTTGCTTATTGTTGTTTGTTTGTATAATTTTGATATTATAATTCTTCGTTTTTTTATTTGTTTGGGGTAAAATGAATGCATAAAAAATAAATTTTTTAACATTTATTCGAAACTGTGTTTTTATTTTACATTAAAACAAACACAAGAAAAAAAATAAAAATAGTAAAACCAATTTTTCGCGAAAGGACTCGAATTAAAAAAAATATTAATGTCAGGACCGCAATTTTTTAATTTTTCATTTCCACAACGAAAGAAAATATTTCAAAAACATCTTATCACTAAACGAAAATAACACAAATTTTGAATCAAATTTGTCATGGAAAAACTTTTTATTACAGCTGTAATAAAAAAAAAGAGACCAAAAGCAATAAAAAAAAACGTGAACGTGAACATCAAGATCAATTAAGGTGGTTGTAGCCTAAAAACACATTACACTATACCATTTATTCTCTCTTCAAAACTTTAGATTAAAATGTATGAAACCTAAAACCCATTATTTATGAAATAAATAAATGACCACCTTACGAGAGAGAAATAAAGAAGCAGATGGATATTTTATAGTAATATGAAACTTTAAAAATAATAATAATAATAAAGTGAGTGTAGTCAGAAGATATTAAAATTGTTAAACTTTGGAATGATGACTGTTTGTGTACTTTTTTATGCATCACAAAAGTTTGATTTCTCTAATTTTTTTGTGGTCTTATGACGTCAATCGTTAAGATATATGTTTTATTGTTCATTATACAGTAATCATGTTATTTGAGTGTTAAAATATTATAAATTTTATAATTATATTTTTGCTTTAAACGCCACCACCCTCGCAAGGCTTATTTTAACTGGATTTAATTTTAATGAATTATTTAACTTAAATTAATTATCTTTGTCGGTAAAATTAATAACAAATAAAGTTTAGAAAAAACTATAAATTTTGTGAAGCTCCAATAATTTTCCAAAACACAAAGTAATTTAGTTTACAAAAGTTTTGGACAGGAAATTGATTTCAAGATTTCGTGTTGAGACACCTTAATGGATAAAAATTAAAAATTGCTTGTATATTTCCACTTTTCCTCGTTTTTGATCTTTAACCATTTAGTCGAAAAACTTGCAAAATATGACCTTTATTTATTGATCGATTAAAAAAAATAATTTTATTCGTTGTTATTAAACCAACCCGATTTTTATCAAATCATCTGATGATGATGCTTTGTTTGCTGCATACATAAATTCTTGTTATATAGAAACTCCATTCATTTTTGCATTCGATACTTGACGAAGATGTTACTCATGAAAAAAAAATACACTAAGAAATCAAGAAATCAAAGTCATCTCCCCCGCGTTTTTTTTCTTCTTCGTTTTTTCGATTTATCATTAATTTTCCACTTTGAAAAAAAGACAGACGACAACAACAAAATATTTTGCTACGTGATGAATGAATATAAAAAAAACTTATTTTAAGTGATCAAACAAAATTCATTTCGTTTCAATGATATTTTTTTTTCTGTGGTGCGTTACTTTATCATTGACGACATAGGAACAAGTTCTTCCCAAAAAAAATTTTTCTCATTTTTTAATCACAACCGATGACAGAAACCATAGAAAAAAGCGATTAAAAGAAGACTACGTCTACGTGTATTTGTGTGTCAAAGAATTTTTTTTTGTTGTTGCTTGTGTGCTACATTGAGAAAAAAATAATAATAATCTGGTAAGCATTTTTTATGTATGACTGACTACTCCCAAGAAAAGAGAAGCAATTGAGTATTTAAAAAAATATTTATCTATAATGACTAACTTTTTTTGAGTGGGGTCGAATGAGGATAGTAGGAACGTACAATACATACAATAACTATAAAAAAATATTTTGATTTGTTGTTTGAATTCTATCCGAGGAAAGAAGTTTTTTTGATTTTGTAAGAATTTCGATGATTATTGTTTTAAAAAAAGTGGGGTGATGGGAACAAAAAACATCGAGGGTGGAAGCTTTTAGAATAGCATCGAAAGAATTATAGAAAAAAGTGATGAAATTATTGTTTAAAAAAATATTGGGTTCAAAGTTTGAGAAACATCAATGTTTTTTATATTTTGATTTGGGTTCAAAAAACAAAAATACCCGAGAGAAAAGTTGGTTTTATAATTGCAAAAATAAAATAATATAATATCATAAAAATAAAATCAAGTTAATCCTATTTTTAAGTTTTTTATTTATATTTGGTTTATTGACGATGTTTGAGCCTTATGATCTTTATGGTTTCAATTTGGACAAAAAAAAAAACAAAAGAAAAAATTTTCATTGAAATTTCATTAAAAATTTCAATTATGGAAACATTTTCAAAAAATGGGAAAGCAAAAAAACTAAATATTTCAAAGCCAATGTCTCTCGAAAATTCAAGCATTTTTTTCATTTTTGATTCTCTGATTTATTTATAATTTTTGGAAGTTTTGTGTGAAAAATAAAAAAACCAGAGATGATATTTATGAATTTCCGATTTTTTATTTTTTTTTTCTTGGCGCAAAAGTTAGATTTATATCACTCTTTCGTTTTTACTGTTATTTGTAAAAAATTAAGGAAACCATTTTCCATTTTTTCATAATCTCTTTTGAAAACAAACAGCAATATTGAGTTGAATAGAAAAAAAGCGAACACAAAATTTTTCAGAAATCATGATTTCAATATATTTGTTTAAAAAATAGAAATTAAATAAACAAATAAATATTTCAAGGCTTTCGAACAATTAGTAAACAATCAAAATTAAATATTAAAAATTGCTTCTTTGGCTGCAGTTTAAAAAAAATAGCGGAAGTAAATTTTGCCTAAAATTAAAAAACACAAAATATAATTTTCTTTCCATTTTTTGCATGTTTGTGTTTTCATCTTTTGTCAAACCAAAACCACCAAAAAAAATTTTCTCCTTCTCAATTGTGTTTTTTTATTCCGGAGAAAAGTTAAACCAAAACACAGCTTTATTTGCGTCTGTAAATTTTTTTTCTTCAAAAAATATTTTGTGTTTTTAGTGAAAAAGAAAAATTTAGTAGTTACTGGCAGTAAACAAACATCAAGGATTTTTTATTTTATTTTTGCGTGAAATATTTAAATATGTAGTCAATAATATATTTTGTAGCCAACCAATCATTTTGCAGTTTTGTGCTACATTAAAAATGTATGTATGTTTTTTTTTTCTAAACCTTGTTTGTGCAATTGATTTAACATTCTTTGAACTTTCTATTATTTTTTTGTTTGACGCAACTCAAATGCAAATACTAATATTATTTTAAAACAAAAAAATTTCCAAGTTTTTATATCTAAAGGTTTTCATGGTGTCAATTTGATTTTATTGTTGAAAATAAAAACAAAGAAATAATTCACATTATTTTTTTCCAAGTTTTTTTAAACATTTAAACTTCATTTTAAGATTGAAAAAACAAAAAGTTCTTTACTTACGTCAAAATTATAGTTTTTAAAGATTTAAAAATATTTTCTTTTTATTAATCAAACTAAACAGACATTTCTTGAGTTTTTTTTTAAATTGTAGATAGTTTGTTTTAGTCTTTTTAAATCTAAAATAAAAAAGGTAAGATAAATTTTTTTAACTTTTGGATTTAAAAAATCTGAAAATTTTTCAAATTTTGTTGATATAAAAATTTCTTTATTAAAACCTTATGGAATTTTTGATAAATATTAACACATTAATTAAAATAATGTAGAAAAAAAACATATAAAATTAAAGAGCAATTTAAAGCGTAGGTAAAGCATAAGAAAATAAAGGAAGAAAAACTAAGCCAAAATTAAAAGTGCTGATTTTGGCGCTGAAAATTATTTCTTCATAAATTTTGTTTAAAAAATTGATTTGCTTATGTCGTCAAATTGGAGGAAACTTACATCCCTTTTAATTATCATATTTAGTTATTTATTTATGAATATATTCTTTTTGTATGCTTTAAAAGAAGATTTTATTGATAAAACCAGTCAAAAAGAAATCAATTCTTATATTGCTAAAAGTAAAATTTACGCATTTTTATAAAATAAAATATTAATTAATATTTTTAATGGCTTTAAAATACAAAGAATAAATTGAAAAAAGTGTTGAAGAAAGCTTTATAAAAGTTTCATGCTACTTCGTATCCGCCGTTTCAATGCGAAAATTGGTTAATGGTCCTCCAACTGATTTGTTGTTCTATCAAGAAAATTTGCTTCTTGAATATATCACTTTACAATCGAAACATAGCCATAATATTGTTGATTTAGACTTTTTTCAAACATCGTTAATTAAATGGCGAAGTTTTTTTTTGTGTGAATAAAAGAATAAAGTTTATGAGAAAAAAATAAATCTTTAATACATAACAAAGGTTTGCATATTATCAAAATTGAATTTTGTTTGACAAAAAACAATTTATTTTTTAATTCTTACATATTTATTTAAAAAGTAATTCCACTACGGGATGATGACCTTTGATTTTTTATCTTTTCGATAAAAATAAAAAGTGCATTTTTTAATTTTTATAGGAAGAAGTTATAAAAGAAAAAAGCTTAACAAGTGATTTGTCTTCATCCCGTAGTGTAATTCTGAATCTTTCATTTTCATAAATTTGCCGAGCATCTGTGACAATTTGTTCAATCTCGCATTTAATTGCTTCTTCTTGACGTCCAAACATTTTTTTACTTATCATTCCTCTGTGCTTTTCAACTTTTTTAATTTTTTCATAAAGTTCTTGCAACATTGCTGTCCATTTTACAATTATTTTTTCCATTTTAATTGTATTTATAAGCAAATTTTCCGCTTTTTCCAAATTTTCTTTTGTCGAATTTAATTCATTTTTTATGTTTCTTTGTCTTCTTTCTAAATCGCGTTTATTTGATTCTAATTCATTTTGAGTTTCTAAAAATTTTGCTTTACGACTTTTTCGCCAATTTAATTAATTTATCAAACCTCTGAGTTTGTTATAAATTCTTTGAAGGTGCTCCGTGTTTCTTTCAAGCTGTTCAATTTCATCTTTTTTCTTATTAATTAGGTCCATAAGAGCAAACAATGCCATTCCCTGAAATATGTAATTGCAATACTACTTTTCATAAAAATGTTTAATTTACCACTATAAAACCAGAAGTCACTTTAACTATGAATGTAAATGGATTAAAAGAATTACGTCGTTCTCTTTCTTCAACAGCTTCGGCTAATATTTTTTTTGCTTCATTCAACTTTTGGCTTGCCTAAAAATGAGTTTGTTTTTTTATTTTTAAAAAAATATTTTTTAAACTGACTTCTCTCATTTCACTTTGAGATTCTTCATATTCTCTGTTAGCAGTTTTAATTTGTCGCCACAAATAATCTGAACGTCCTTCAAGATCATTCACTTCCTTACTTAATTCTAATTCAGCTGTCATTAAATCAGAAGAAAGTTTACTTGCATCATTTTTCAAATTTGATAATCTTCCCTTTTCTTCTGTTAATTCATCAATCGCCTTTGTTATTCGTTTTTTGATTATTAGAAACAAGTTTTCATTTTCAGCATATTCAGTATCGGATTCACTGAAATCTTTGAATACCTGAAAATTAGGGATAGGCTCAGAATTTTTCGCATTTAGCTATTATGTAAAAACTTACATGTTTAATTGTAGATCCATGCTTATTCAGTTTTCCTTGAATTTCACCACAATGCTCTTCAAGTTCCTCAATGCCTCCCATTATATCTGTAAATTTGATTAGAAAAAAATGGTCGCATTGCGAAAATAAATATTTTATGAGTTAAATAACCCTTTGATAAAAATGCTGAATAACATGGTACATTTTATTTAATAAACGATAATTGATTAGATTTACTTTAAAATTTTTATACTACTGAAAACAAACGAAACTAATAAAACAATACTTTAAAAACGAGCGTTAATTGGGATAACGCCATTTTGAATTTTCGCAGTGGAAAAAAACTACCGAGTCCCAAATGACACTGTTTCATTAAGGTAAATCTTTAGTAAAATAAAAAAAATGTTTTAGAGAGTTTTAGAAAAAATGTTACAAAGAACGTCCTCAGTTTCTGTTGTAACTATAGCCAAATTTTTGACAGCTTCCAAAAGTCGTTTATCAGCCAAAGAAGCAACTTCGCTTCGAATATTTTGGGCTTTTGTTTTTTCACTTGATAATTTGCTTTTAGCTTCTTCAACACGAAGACCGAAATTGCTTGTAACGCTAGAAACAAGTGGAATAATATGAGATTTGACAATATCATTATAAATTCCGCAACATTGAGAAATAACCCATGAATTAAGGGTTACTCGAAGAGCTGCCGTGATTAAACGTGAATTATCAGCATCACATTTTGACGCAATAAATTCCAATTCATTCACAGCCGATTCAATAGTTTTGATAAAACCAACAAGTGATTTCCATGTTTGTTCAATTTTTTCAATTTGTAAAATAATGTTGCTCAATGAACCAATCACTTTTTCCCAATTTATTGAAGGTTCTGTTTTGGCATTTTTTGTTTTATGTTTGACATCAATTTTGCTTGCTTCCAAATTATCAATTTGATTTTGAACTTGATGTTTTTGTTTTCGAGCATTAATTTTTTGTTGTTGTAAGTCTTGTTTTTGAAGCTCATCATTTTGTTCTTCTGTTTTATTGCCACCACTAAAAAATCCCGATCTTTTTTCTTTCTTTTTTGTAGCTTCTTTTTCAAATGCTTCAATTTCCACAGTAAGGCTCTGAAAGAGAGTGGCTGAATTTGTAAATTTCTATGTCTAAAAATCTTACTTGAATTAAATAATCAAGATTTTTTAATTCATTTTCTTTTTTTTGAATATCATTTTCAATTTGTTTCATTTTCATTTGCTCACTTGATTGCATTTTACGTTCAGATTCGTTTTTGCCCTCCTCTTCTTTCTGAGCACTTTTAACACTTTGTTCGAGTTCAATGAATTCTAATCGGGGAGATTCAAACAAGTTTATGTTTTCTTCAATAACTTTAATGCTGGAGTTGACTGTATTTTGTAATGCGTTCAAATACTGCTGAGTGTTTTCTTGCTAAAAAATTCAACTTATGCAATCTTAGTCCAAGCCAATTAAATGAACATACAATTGAAAAAGCTTCAAGACATCGACGAATATGATTTGGAATTTCATTAAAATGCAATTTTACTTCGTCTACTGTATTACCAGCTTTATTGTAAGATTTGCCAAGAACATTAACTGCATCATTAATGGAAACACGAAGTAAACGACTATCAGAAAGTTTAACATCTGGTGCACTTGCAGCTAATAAAACAAGTTCTTCAATTGCAATACAACCATTTGTGATATTTTCAAAGAAGATTTTACCGGATTTTAAATAAGTGGTATTGTCTTGAAGGATTATTGCCTAAAGAAAAAATTATTTTAATAGAGTACAATTTCTTTGTTAGCTTACTTGACTTTTGTAAGATTGATTGTTTGAAAACGATCTCGGTGGAGGTTGTGGTTGTTGAAAATCTCGTGATTTACCACTGTCTGGTTGAGGATTTTGATATGGCCTATTAAAATGATAATCATTTGAGGATGGATCATTTTCTTGAGGATATTGTAAACTTTGAGATTTTTGTAAGATATTTGGTAAAGTTGGTCGTTGTGGTTCACTAAAATTTGGAAAGATTCATACATATTTTATCTTAGTAATAAAAAATATATAACCTGTTATTATCAACATCGACAATAACATATGTCCTTTGGGGTTCCAATCCAGGAATAAATTTATCGTTTTCCATTTCATGCAAATTTCCATATTCATCTTGTAGCATTTTTTCCTCAATATTTGGAACTTTGAGTGCACGATTAAGTTGTTTCGGAGTAACTGACTGAACGTTGATGCTCATCGATTTTCCATTATATTGAAAATCTGATTTATCCATGCTTTTTACTAAAATAATCATTACTACTATTAATTACATAAAATGATAGAATAGATAATGAACGCCGGTATTGCAACAACGGCTTAAAAGTTTTCTACATTACAGTATAAAGTTTATTTTTATTTATCACATCTTATATAATTTACTATCAGATTGAAAGATAGTTGCAACAGAATGAAGTGACAAACATTCCCGTAAATCAGATTCGTACTCTTTTATCATTTCTGATCGTTTCTTTTTTACCAAAGAATTAGCTTGTTCAATCATTTCAAATCCATCTATTTTAATACTTAAAACCTGCAAAAAATTTTATTCATTTATTTCAAATCTCTCTTGAAACTCACTTTGCCACCCCCGAAAACATTAGTTGCAGATGAAGCTAAAGGAAGTAAGTGATTTTTGATTATTTGATTTTGAACTGTCATCCAATAATCAACCTTGTATCCAATGGTTAAAAATTCTATCATATTTTCAATTAGATAACGTTTGTTTAAATCAATTTTTGACGATTCTATTGCATTTTTCCAACGCCCAGCTTCTTTTTCTACTTTGAGTTTATTCTTCATTTGAGAGATTGAAGATGAGGCGTTTCTCCAATTTTCTTTTACTTCTTTTATTTCTGAAATGCATTCTCGCAGAACTTCTAAAACATCTTCATTTTTTGCTCCATTTTTATTTGTTTGTTCAATTTTGAATTCAAGTTCAGAAATTTCACGCATTTTTTTATTGTAATTTTCTCGAGCAGTCTCGTATTCTTCTTGCGCATTTTCATCTAACTGCAAAAATATTATTGTAAGTTATGAGAAAGCATTTGCTTAGTGGATTTTGTTATTCAAAGATACTCACCATTTTAGCTTCCCATGCTTTGTCGATCTCATGTTTTGCATCTAATTTAGCTTGTTCAAATCGTTTTTGCTGTTTTTTTAAAAGTTGTAACATTTCTTCGTTTACTTCATTACTGCTTGTTTTTGTTTCTCCGGCTCCAAGTGAGGCTATTAAAGCACTTTCCAATTCATGAATATGTTCTAACAAATCTTCTGTTTGTTGAGTTCCTTTTTTTGATTTATCATAACATTCTTGAAGTGTTTCTGTCATCCAATTTTCTAAATCTTGAATTATTTCTTCTGAGTCTGAGTTTGGCTATAACAGAAAATTGGTAAATACTCTTGTCAAATGAGCTCTAATGAAATTACATTGTCAACTTCTTTTAACATATCAGGAACGCCTTTCAAAACATTACTCAATCCAACGTGAATTTCTCCTGCGCTACTACTTGTTTCAAGATATGTTTTAGTGACAGCTGATGTTAAATCATGAACAGCTGCACGCAAAGATTTGGTATTTTTGATATGTTTGTAATTTCCTTTTTCAAGAGAGACATCTTTTGCATTCATTGTTATAAGAGCCAATCCTTGCAATTTTATGTTGCTATTAATATTATCGGCAGGAACAAGCAGTCGGAGGGAGTTTTTAAAGTTAGAAACATGTTTGTTTGTCAGTGGTGTGACAACAGCCATTTCCACACGTCTGAAAATTAAAATTGATTTGCAAGAACGGAGTAAATTTACTTACGGTATTTCGCGATCATCATAAACGTTGTAAGATTCTCCGAAAGTAAGCTTGGAATCAAATTTCTCATTATCAACAGTTATCAATTTTTGTTTGCTATCAATAAGAAAAAGTTCAGATAAATTAGCGTTAAACTTTTTAGCGACAATACTTGGAGTAAGATTTAAAAGAACAAATGATACTGATTTTTGGCCATAAATAAAAGTAGCTTCAGCCATGGGAAAAGAAATTTGACGAAATGCAAGAGAAGCAACAAAAAAAGCGAATGTGGCAAACGAACATAAAACTTTAGAGCAAGAGTTGGATAAAAAATGAGAAAACGTTTTCTCTCCGCCTTCTTAGGCGTATATATGCGTTTCACGATAGCGTTTTCTTCTTGAAATAAACTCCTCCTTTTCTGAATGCAATAATTTCATGAAAAAAGGCCGAACCATTTTTTTATTATCAAAAATCTAATTATCTCTTTAAAAAAAGTTTCAGAGTTTTTTTTGGTTTTTCATTCATTTGTTTCTTCAAGTTCAAGTAAATTCTTGTTACTGTTTTATCATGTCAGGAAAATCACATTTTAAAAGTGATACTCGTTCTATGAATTTTAACGTTGGATCTCTTACGCCTTTGCAACTTTCAAAGACTTTCAAGATTCCTATTGATGATGTAATGCTCCAAGATGAAGACGGAAATATTATCTTTGCTGATGCCGAAACCTTTGCTAAACCATTAGTTGCAGATAAGGTTTACAAAGTTATGGATAACTCAAAGTATATTTTTAATTTAGTTTCATTTTATTTTGAATCTTTTTTCTAGGGATAATCAACAAATATCAGTCAAAGCTTCCATGGCTTTAATGCCATCAAAAAAACAAAAGAAAGTAAGTTTTACTTCTTTCGTATTTTTTTGATGGGTTTGTTTAAATCTACAGTTTTGCTTAGGAAATTATTCAAAACCTCATCAATCATCAAGTTGTCAAAAGTTTAAATGAACCTGCAAAATCTCTTTCAAACTTGATTCCAGCTTGTGCATGCATAGAATACTTGCTTGTCACCGCTGCTACGGCTCTTGACTATTCATTGATTTCATCTTCCGTTGAAGAATTCATGTATTTGAATAATCCAAAATCAATGAAAGTTAGTGTCACTCAAGTTGCCCAAGAAATGAGTCAGCTGATTCTAAAGAATAAATCCGAATTAGATTTCATTAATTCAAAGATGGGATTTGTTTCTCAGCAATTTAAATACATTTTGCCAGCTATTTGGGTAAGTGACTCAATGGCTGCAAGTTCATTATTAAAGGTGTTTTATTATAGAGCAAAAACAGTGACATGGTTACCAGTACTGCTACCCAAATGAGTGATGCAACTAAGGTTTGTGTCAAAAAATCAACAGACTGTGCTGATCGATGTGAACGTGTAGTTAACGTTATTAAAGAACTTCTAAAAGGACTTATTGGTGCCCAATCTGACAAAGAATGCAGAAACGAGGAACTTCGTCAAAGCTTAGATAAACTTGGAGAGCAAATTAAACTAGTTCAAACAAAACACGATCGTCGTAAGAAAGACCTAGATGAACAACAAAAAAATTTTGATACTGCTTGGGCAGAACATCGAGTAAGGTTTATTTTATTGAGTATTGTAAAACATCTGACTTTGTAGAAACAACAAAAACGACAAGGAAGTATGGGAAAAAATTTTGGTGCCGCTATGCTTGATTTTATGTCATTTAATAAAGCCAGAGCACGAGAGGGAATGGATGTAAGTTGTTTTAAACATGGTTAATTAATAAATATGTACTGCTAAACTTTACAGACCGCTTACAAAAATGCAACAGATAACAAAAAAGAAGAAAAGGATATGTTGTTACAGTTTCATAAAGAATTTTCGAAAGTTGAAGATGAACTGATCGATCTTAAGATAAGTTGCAAAAAGGATAAGGCTGAGAAAGAGGGTCTTCAAGGAATCATTGAGTCAATTAGGGAAACAATAAAACGAATTGAAAATTTGGATATAACTGCACAAAATATGCAACAATATTTTCAATCAATCAGTAATTTGATTAAAGTTACATTCCAAGAGAACGCTAATTTATTCATTGAACATGCAAAAAAAGAAAACATCGGTGAATTGGAAATCAAACAAATGATGGAAGCGGTAGTTAACGTTTATGCTATTACTTCTGTTGTTCAGAATTTTGCAACAATTTATTCAATTGCTGCATCTTCGAAAGGTGTTCAATCACGGCTTGCTAGAGGAACGAGCTATTTGGGATTAACTCATAATGAAGCACAAGTAAGATGACAATTATAAGTCTTTGATCTTCGTAAAGAACAGCAAAAAAAAATTATATTTACACGCCTGATAATCCTAATCGGGAGATTATAAGTTAGAACCTCCGGGTTCGGATGAATATAAATAGGAAAAAAAATTTGCTGTTCTAAAATTTTACAGAAGAAGCTTGATTTTTAAAAAAATAAGTTTTATTATTTGGACACATATTAATTTCTTCTTTGGTGATTACAGAATAAACAACGAGAATTGAATCTTGAAGAAACCGAAGATGAGACAAACGAATTGAAATCCATTATCGAAAAGGAATTACAAAAACAAGTAATTCATTCAAACGAAAATATAGCAGGATTCATTGATTCCTGCATTCAAACTGCTAAAAGTATCGGAAATTAAATTTTATTAAATGGTTTTGAACAATTTGATTTTTACTTATCATTTTCTTAATATTAAATGACTTTTTCATGATTAAATTTTTGTAATATGCTTTTACAATATCATATTTTGCTCTACTGTTAACATTTTCTTATTTTTTAAATAAATTCAATATTTTGTGTGGCATTTTAAACATTCTTCAAAAAAAAAAACAAATGTTTTTTATTGACACTTTTTTTGTTTTCTTGTTTTTAACAAAGATATGGTTGAACTTCAAAGGAATGCCTAACTTTTAGACGAAAAGCTTTTCAATCTATAATTCATTGTGTTTCAAACAATGCTGTCGGTTGAACATTAAGACTGTTTGATACTCAAATTAAAATATACACTTAAAATTTAAATACAACCGTTTGCTTATGTACCTCAAAGCTTTAGACAAAGGCAAAATTTTCGGTTAAAAACTGGAATTGAAAGTCTTTGTTTTATGTATGAATTTTTTTTTCATTTCTATTTTCTTGAGTACTAAACACTAAACCTCAGGGTCTGTCAAAACATACTCTAACACACCCTGTGACCAATGTGTGTTATTAACGTGTAATCTTAAAAACCTGATAAGAAATTTTTCTTTTCAATCATACATCCATCTTGTGACAATATTTCTTTGTTCTTTTCCTATCTTTTATTCGTTCGTTGTCGTAAAAATATAAAGATGTTCGATGCAATAATTAAAAAATAAATGCAGTAAAATGGTTTTTTCCTTTTTTTCAAAACATTCCTTTTTAATGACAAAAATAAATTAATTAAAAGAAAAAATATTAATTGTAAGGAACACCTAACAAACCAATAGGGACCAGGCCTCTTCCTTCGGCCCGCCCAGCCCGGCCCGGCCCGGCCCGCGGGCCGGGCCGGGCCGGGCCTAAGTTCAGACGGGCCGAGGCCGGGCCGGGCTGAAGATCGGCCGGCCCGCAGGCCTAAGCATTTAAATTTTTTTTAAATTAAAGAAAAATTGCAAAAATTGGAAAAAATTTATTTCTTTTTTCGAAAAATTATTATTGGTTGTCTATCAGGCCTCTTCCACGGTCCGACTTTTGTAGGCCCGGCCCGTCATTTTCCAAAAAATATTTTTTTTGTATTTTCATGAAAATTTTTTAATTCTTTATTTAATGTAAATTTTTTTGGTATTATTTTTTACCGTGTATTTTATTCTTGGAGTATTAAAAAAACAACGAAAATTTAAAAAAACAATAAAAAAGGAGGATAAAGTTTCAACGATCTTCGATAATTATTCTTACCTTACAGATAAGCGTCTTGGCATGTACGCTTCGACTGTTACAAAAATAATGATTGGAAGATCCCTTGGTAAAATTTCAGAAACTTTCAAATAAATTATCATGTCATTTTCAAATCATTATTTTGTGACAGTTGAAGCATTTAGTTTTTTTTGTTAAAATTTATTTTTGTATTTTTGTGCTTGTTTATCACTTATTTTGTAAAAAATAAAATTTTAATTAATTATAACAATAAAAAAATAATGTCAGAAAACAACGAAAAAAATTTTTTGGAAAAAACAGCGAAAAATTTTTTTGGACGATATTGACGGGCCGGGCCTAAACCAAAAGGGCGGCAGGCCGGGCCGGGCCGAAGTCAAGACGGGCCGGGCCGGGCCGGGCCGTCAAAAGTCGGCCCGTGGAAGAGGCCTGCCGGCATGCAAAAAATGAAGTTTCTTTGTTTTTATATAAGGTTTAGAGGGATAGGTACTTTCAAATACGGGGAATTTAATGATAGAAGAGAAAATAATTTTTAATAAACTCCCAATTAAGATATCAAGGTTTTAATATTTGCATCTGAAGTAAAAAATGGCAACGATAAAGCTTTTCTTCCCCTTTGATTTTTTGCATGTTGCAAATGAAAAACAAGAAAAAGCAACATTTTTCACTTGCTGATGCCCACATTTTCTATTAATTTTATGGTTTTTGCTTTGGAAAAGTCACTTTTTTCTTTGGTGCACCCCGGGATTTTTGATATTGTATGCAGATTTTGGTGAGGAATAAGATTATCAAAAAATAAAATTTAGTCGACCTTTAACATCGTCCGAATAAAATAAAAAACTGTTTTTCTCCCCATTTTTCCTCATTTTCTATCTATAAGAATTGGATATGTCAATAACAGTTTTTTACGGGCTTTCCGATGAGTTAAAGATCAAAAAATAAAATCGATAAAAGATAAATGAATTAACGCTTTTAAAATTTCTGAAATTCAAATGACATCGTTGCCATCTTTTTTCTTTGGCATTCGTTTGGCGAAATGTACATGCCGGTACCTAGTTTAATTGGATGATAAAGTTGCAAAAAATTTAATGGGTTTGAAAACATTCTAAAAACGTTTCATTTCGATTCACAAATAATTTAATTCTTTTTCGTTTGAAGTTGCAACATTTTATTTTTGGTGGTTAAAAACACTTTCAATTTATACTATTTTAAATTTGATTGTGAAATTATTTTTTCGATTCGTTCATTCACTTCAAAAAAAAAGGTATGAACAAAAAATTTTCTTTCAAATGTCTCAATTCATAAGTTTTTTTTATTTCTCTCCAAAAAAAAGTACGTACAACCAAATTGAAGAAGTGAAGATGATGAATTCTTTTTTGTGGTTCTTGTCAAAAACCTCAGAAATCAAAAAGTCAAATCAAAAAAAAAAAGAGAAGAGTTTAATAAAGAATGCAAAAACGCCAAATAAAAAACGAGTTTGTAAGAAAATTTTCCAAAACACAAAAAAAATAAATCAAAGAGAGAAAGAAAAAAATTTTTTTTTTGAAACACTAACTAAAAATGCAGTAATAATAATAAATAATAAAATGGAGAGATTAGTAATTGTTTTTGACATTTATTTATTTTTAAATATTTTGGACTCTTTTTTATCAAAGGTCAAACTGCAACAACAACAAAAAGAATAGCACAAATAATCGTGAAAAGTTTTTAAAAACTATCAACGAAATTTTAGCCAAAATCAATGAAAATTCAAAATTAATTTGAAGTTTCGTGGAGTGACTTCGGGTAACAAATTTTTCTTTTAAGAATGGATTTTTCCATTTTTAAAATTTTTTGGATTTTAATTAATCCTTTCTAAACATTTTTCTTTCGAGATTTCCTGTCATTTTTTTATAATTCTTTGGTTGCATCTTGAACCAAAGAAAACCATGAATCAATCAAGAAGATTCTTTTTTGTATTACAACGAAACGCATCATAAAATTTGTCATTGCAAAAATACAGAAGAAAAAAACTCTTAAGTTTTTTCTACAACTCTAACTTCTTTCTTTCGTCTTTTTTTATGCCTGTCTTTTTTTCTAATTATCGTTGTTGTTGTCGTCGTCAAGGTTTAATATAAGTAAGAGTAGTTATTTTTTGTTTTGTTTTGTGCATTGATTTGTCCTTGAAAAAAAGGAAAGTTGATGGTGATCAAAAAGGTGAAACCGACGACGACGACGAAGACGGCGACAAAAAACTTACTTTCAAGAGGGGTTTTACAACATCAAAAAAATAAATAAAATAAAATAAAAGTCAGACATAGAAAACCAAAAAACAACAAAAATTAATTAAAAAGAAAATTTTAATTTCGAAGCAAAAAAGCCATTCAAAGTGACAACGAATTTTGCTATTGCTAGAAATAAAAGGAAAAACGCAGACGAATTTAAACTATTTTAATGGTTTTTTTTCTCAAACAAAATTGATTTTCTAAATTTGGAATAATTGAGCATATTTTTATGTGAGTGTTCGAAAATTCTCTGAATGGCACACAATGGAAATTAAATTTTTTCCCTTCAAACTTTTGTTAGGAATACATAAAACTTTTCTTTTTGTTAAGCTATGGCCAGTGTTGTCTCATTTGCATTTCATCGCCGCCGCCGCCGCCGCCGCCGCCGCCGCCGACGGCGGCGAGGTCCAATTTCTGGCGGCGCCGACATCTGCACCGCCGCCGCCACCGCCACCGCCACCGCCGCCGCCACCGCCACCGCCGCCAAAATAGAAAATTTTTTTTCTATATAAATGAAAGGCGTTTTTAACATAAATTTAACTAAAGTAAAGCAATAATAAAAGGAAATTTTAAAAAGGAGAAAAAGAATAACTTTAAATTTTAGCTTCTTTAATGGTTGAGTTTTTGATTTTTCTATTATTATTTTTGTTTTTTTGGAAAAATTTAATTAATTTTGGCGGCGCCGCCATTTGAAGCTGAAAGGTCGCCGCCACCGCCGCCGCCGCCGTCGGCGGCGGAGGCGCGGATTTCTGCGCCGACGAGCGGATGGCGGTGGCGGCGAACCAACACTGGCTATGGCCCCCATCTGCTGCAAGTGGGTCTTCAAAAATAAAAATAAAAAGTAAAATAAAGCGGCAATTGAAGTTTTTTTTATGGCTTTTATCTTTTAGTTTGTGTCTAAGCATTAACAGCTGCAACTACGCAACTACTGATATACTGAAATATGCGGCTGCATTTTGATTAAATTTTTTTGTATAAGTTTTTTGTGGTTAAAATTGAAACCGTGCATAGCTTCAAATTTTATTGACCCATAAAATTTTAGATGTTTTTTTGTGGCCTTTTTTATTCTTCTTAATTTCTTAAGCCTTCGAGTCTTTCCACGGGAGCCTTTTTTCTCGGGTTATAAAGCTTACATATAAAAAATACTCAAAAAGAAAACCCGGCTTTTTTTAAACTTAAAATTGATGCCATAGAAAAAGAATTTAAAATATATATCTAAAATGTTTTATGAATAAATAAATTCTTTATTAAATTCTAAAAATTTTTGTTCAACTTTCATTCGAACTTTTCGAATTTTATCAGAAAGTTTAGTTTCCTTTTTTTTTCTTGATCGCTTGCTTTTATAATTCTTTTTTTATTTTCCATTTTGTTCTAATTGATCCCTTTTTTTCATCTATCGGATATGTCTCTGAAATATCCATTTTTTTTTCTTTGTTTCTTAAATTTTAATCACTTCATTCATTCATTTTAAAATTTGAGATTTTGCATTGACATTTTTTAAAAGAAAGCAAACGAAAAAATGCAAAAGCAAATGTTAAAAGAAAAAAAAGATTCTTAACTCACGGCGAAAAAAGAAACAAATTGCATTTTGGTTTTGCTTCTCTGCCTTTCAATTTTTAAGCTTAAAATATGTTTGTTGTTGATTGAAGTGAAGCATCAAAAAAATTGAGTGATAGAAAGTGAAAAGAAAAACGAACAAATTTGAATGATTTTTTCTTTGTTAGATTTTTATGTTTTTGAGCGAAAAGTAAAAACTTTTTAAACTTCTTTTAATTTTATTTTTGCCTTCAGACCTCTCTCATTGATCAATAATTTTTTCCTCCAAAAAACACATAAAGCGTAGTAAAAAAAAGTAAAAAAAAGCTAGTTTCAACTCTCAGAAAAAAAAAATCTTACAACTTTTGTGTTTTCTTTTCCTATTATTATTATTTATTATATTTTTTTCATTCATCTATTCATATTTTTTTTTTATGCTTATGTTTATTTCTTTTTTTCTTTTCTATTTTTTGTCAAAGAGCTCACCGACAACCAACAACAACGCCGCTGACAATCGCAGCAGCTTCATTGCACATGTTTAGAGCAGCCAACAACTTCAAAATTGGAGGAGAAAAAAAAGCGAAATCTATCTTTTCCTGGAATTTTTTTTCTTCTCTTCGTTAGTAGTGTTTTTTGTTTTGTTTTGTTTGTTGCGTGTCTCAAAATTAATTTCATGCATAAATATTTACTTTTGTAATTAGCGATGTTAATAAGTTTGTGGTTAATATTTATTTGAAATACACTCAAACTTTGGGTAATTAAACCAAGAAAATGATTATTTTCGCGATACAATAGAAATGCAAAAGGCTTAAAACGCGATACATCAAAATTACATAGAAAAAGTCATAAAAAAGAGAAAAATGAAAAGCTAGTGTTTGACAAAAGAAAGAAATTATAAAAATGATAGTCGCGGCTGCGACTTGGACTTGCTCGATGTGGTTTTTATCAGATCAAGCGATCACCTGAGCGCACACTCCCAAACAAAAGAAGTGGCATAATTGGGTTGAGCATTACGAATGGTAATAATTTCAAACATTAACATTTTCCGGTACGAAATAATCAGTAAAAATATAAAACATAATAAAATAAAATAAAATAATCGAACATTATTTAACTTGAATAATAAAATAATAAAATAATATGAATAATCAAATATTAATGTAATTTTAATACTATAATAAGAATAACGAATAAGGCAATCAAAATGAATAAGTAGGTATAATTGGTGAGGAAAAAATCTTTAAATCCATGAATAATTTCAAGTGCAGTTGATGGAGCATGAACTTCTTGGATTTTAGCAGGTGTCCAATTATCTCTTTCTGGAGCCTTCCAAAGAACAGCATCAATATTAAATTCAGAAACATGACCAGAGCAACGTAATTTGCATTTTTCAGCGACAATAGGATGACTAAGATGTAAATTTACTGTTTGGGCAGTAAGAGGATGCGAACATTTCAAAGGAAATGATTGGGTGGTGCATTCAACATGTCCATCAGTGGTACCAAAATCAGTACCACAACTAATATTTAACATTGCCCCAGGTTGGCAATTCACGCATCCCGTCAAGGAATGCACAATTGCCTCGCATTGGTTTCTATCAACAACAGTTGAAAGTTTAAGTTTTTTGATGGAGCATTAAAAGTGCATAGGATATTTGTCCAATAACAACTTGTTCTCCTTCAGCTAATACAATAATATGATTTTCTTTAGGTTTTCCTTGTCCAATAAGAGTGACATTGAGAACAGAAAATTTATGTATCTATGATGGTTGGATTTTAATATCAATAATGTGATAGAAAGTTTTCATAATATTTCTAAAATATCAATTTTCAGATTTAAAAAAGAAAAAAGTTTCATGTTAGAAAACTAAATTAATGAAAATGAATGTAAAGAAATGACTTTTGCCGCAGCGGTCATAACTCGAAGAAAATAAAAATATTAAAAGTCTAATCTTACTTTATTTTGCAAAAAAAAATTTGATCACAAAAAAAAATGACACAACAAACTCCATAAATTGTGTCACTTCTGTAACTGAAAATAAATATTTTAAAAAAATATAGTAATAATAATTACCTTTGTTTTTGCATTTGCAGAAGTTCAACGCTACCAAGACATTACGTTTGTTCCAATTTGATTTTGATGTTCGCCAACAAAAAAAAAACTTGTACTTTTGTGGTAAAAGAAAAGAAAAAAAAACAACGACACAAAACTCACAAATTGTGTCTTCCTTTTATGATTTCTTTCAAGTTTTCTTGAGGGTATAAAAGGAAATTGCAAAAAAATAAAATAAAGTTAAAAGATCAGCAACAGTTTTTTTTTCTTTTTTCTGAGACTTTTACGCTTTAGAAAATCACAAAAGTTGAAATCTTGGAATAACAAATTTCCTCAACTTTCTTATTCTCTCAAAAATGCCATATGCACAATATTTGCCATAATTTGAAAACACTTTTTTTAATAACTTTTAATTAACCCAAACCCACAAACGATGATGGAATTAGCGAAGAAACCCATCAACTTCTCCTTGGCATTGTTCAAATGCTAAACACTCATTATGACGTTCCAAATGAAAATGAAAACAACGATAACGAAGATAATGAAGAACCACAACAAATTGAAGAAACTCAACAACATATTTTTTATCCTCCTCCCCAACAAAATGGATTTTTTTACCCTGGTTTTATGTCAAATTTCCAACCTCCTCCACCACCGCCTAATTTTGAAATCCGCCACTCAGAAGAACAAAAATTGCCAGAGCAAAATGATGATGGCCAAGAAACACAACAACAAGGACAGCCAGGAAATGCATTGGAAGGATTTTTGATGAAAGAATTATCAAAGAATCCTGAATTAATCAAAAATTTATTTAATTTTGTTGCAAATGGACAAAAATAAAGTTGATCCCTCCTTAACTTTGTAAATATTTTTATAAAAAATTGTAGTTTTGTGTAATGTGTAAAAATTAATATATTTTAGCAGTTTTAAAATAAAATATAAAGAAAGAAGTCTAAAGCCAAGAAATTTTAAACTTTTAGAAATGTGATTAGTTGCAATAAATTTTCCTGATCAAAGTGGAAGCCATAAAATTTTCATTTCACGCTTGTTTAAAAGTATTTTTATAAATATTTATTAAATAAATTAAAATTATATGCATGATGTAAACGGATGTTTACGACGTTTCACTGATATTTTGACATTGACGCGGCGCCATATTATCAGTTGTCCTAACAAAGTCATGCGTTGTGCATAAAAATAATAGTTGTGAAAGATAAATTTTATCAAAATTTTTATTAGGATCCTCCTCTTTGCTTGCTATTAAAGAAGACTATCAAAAAAATTTTTAACAACAGATTTTTTTGATTTTGACGCTGAGGTGTAGAGTTGTGTCGAAATTATTGACTATCATCAAAATGCCTTTATTTGGCGCTCATCCTCGAACACATGTTGCAAATGCAAGTCCTCACACGATATTTGTCAAAGTTGATACTAATGTTATTCCATCCATAATTGTTGAACTTGGAGGCAAATATGGTGGAATTAAATATACTGAAAATGTTGATAAAGTTTTAAGAGCAGGTAAATCTCAAAAAAAAAGTTATACACAAAAAAGAAAATATTTATTTTTAATTTTAGGTTATTGTACAATTCAATCTGGAGAGATGTTGGTTTTTGAACCACCTGTAGGACTTTTTGATGGTACATGGGTTAAACGAGCAACAGTTTATATTTCTGTTATAAGTCAACAAAATGACCAATTAATTACAATTCATGATAATTTAACTAGGAAAGATAATAGCAGCATTATTGTTACACCAGATAATAATGTACGTGATACTGAAATGGGTTACATTTGGAGAGATACGAATGGAATCGATTATAAACATAATTAATTTTTATGTAAAATTGGGTTTTTATTTGATTATTGAAAATTTAAAAATAAATAATTTTGTTGTGAAATAATTTGTTATAAAAAATTTAATAAATATATTTTACATTTAGTGCGATTCCATCAGAGCTTATTCTGTATAAAATCAGAGGAGACAACCCATTTGATCGAAAAACAATTGATCGAAAAAAAAATTTGATCGATAACCCAAATACTCGAATTTCACAAAAGGGCAAATTGATCGAAAAAACAAGTCCACGAAAGGCCATTAGATTGAATTTTACAGTTTTGAAAGGACATTTGATCGATTTTTTTTTCTTCTTGATTTTTCAAAGAAAAATTTTTTTTTTAAATGGCGGGAAAACCTTTGTTTGACTCGATTTTTTTTGCCTTGTAAAAGAAACAGCTGCATCTGATGAAACATTTTGTAGTTTTTTTTTGATTGAGGGAGTGAGTCAAACAAATTACTTTTTAATGTTGCCATTAAACCATCATATCGTGGCGTCTTCTTTTCCCGTTACAACAAGTTTTCGAAGAATGAAGGAAGCTATGTAAATCATCTATGGCCTCACAGAATGGACTATATTTTTTGCTTGTTAGCTGTTTTTATCACTTCAAGTAAGATTCTTTCTTAACTTCGCTTTCTTCTCCAATTTATCGAGCAAAAAACAAAAATTAAAAGGTACTATTTTTTAAATAAACGCAAACATAGAAGAAGAAAAAAAAGACTTTTCAACCGAAGAAGATGTTGAAGAAATTACGATACTTCTTTTTACAAAAGTCTATTTCGCCTTTGATCGAATTTTAAAGTGCTATGGGTTTGGAAACTTTTTTTATAAACGATTTAAATATAAGCAAAAGCTAAAACAAAATTAATGTTCAAAATCATTTAATTTGGCAATTTACAACTTCAAGTTGGGATCACTTAGACAACTTTTGCTCAATTTAGAAATAAAAATAAAATGTGTGAACCAAACACTTGTAATATCCAAAAAAATATGTCACATTTGTCAAATGCAAATGTGTAGTTTATATAATTGCAAATTAAAATAATGTAAAGTTATTTTTAACTCAAAATTATTTTGTAAAACAAAGAGTTAATTTATTTTTTAATTTTTGCACACGTAATTGTTTCACAGTTGATTGCAAATCCTTGTTAAATGTTATTCATTTGTATTTAATTGTACAATATTTGTGCAGCGTTTTATGCTGTTATAAAACTTTTTTTAATAATATATGGTAAAACACGATAACAAAAGTATAAAAAATGTATTTTTTCACACCGTATTCTAATGGTGAGAAAATTTTTATTAATTAATTTTGAAAAGGCTGTTCATGCGCCTGAATTTTGTTTGTTTGTTTTAGCGTGGAAAAAACTTTTCCAATTCGCAAAACTTCTAATTTTTGAAAAAAAAATGCACACTCATTTTTTTAATTTATGTAAAAGTTTTCATAAGTTTTACATACAAGATTCGGTTGAATTTTTTTCTATTAAAAAAAGAAGTAAAATAAATATGGATAACAGCAGCAGCAGTTCGGATTCTTCCTCATCATCTGGTAAAGTGACCCTTAGACTTATTGGAGCATTTTCATATTTACTTTGGAGTATTGTTGGAATTTTTGTTAACGTTTTGTTGTTGATAGTTTTTTTGAGGGTAAGCTGACGATTAGTAAATTCTTTTTTTTGGTGGAGCCAAGGAACGAAACTTGATGTAATATTGTAATTTGAATCTTCAGGGTCATAAACAATTCAAAACTATGTCATTTTTCATTATTTCATGGCAATTACTGTTCACGAATTTCTTGGCTTTATTCATTCAATTAGTTCTCATTGTCCCAATTAATATTGTTGGAACCCAAGTATATCCTCAATTGATAGCTGATATTATTGCAGGAATGGACAGTGTGGCTTATTATGGATTTTTAATTTTTGCATTTATTTTAACGCTTAATAGATTTCTTGTATTTTTATTTCCTAAAGCCAATCAATTGCTGTTTTCTAAAACTAACATAATATGGTAGGCATTTTTTTTGAGAGCGAAACATATTCTTTTTTGTTTTTGCTTCTTCATTCCTAAATTTTATAATGCAAATGAGGAAGTAAACTAAATTCATGTTTTTAATCTAAATAGCGAAGACTTTTTTTTTATTACATTTTCATGCCTTTTTTTAAACAATGATGTAATTAGTAAAACACAAACTAAAGCAAATCTTCTCACATAGTGGTCATTTGAAAACGTGGGAATGTTATTACACTAGTAGCTTTGCTTATTTGTAAAATGATTTTTTTTGTTTAAGCGTGGAAAACTCATTTTTTATGCTGCACAAAAAAATATTATTGCAAAACAGAAACTTCTATAGCTAAAAAATAATTATAATTTTTGACTGTGCATATTTTTTAGGTTCATTTCCTTGATTTGGATTCTATTTTTTATTGTTATTGTAATATGGAATTTAAGTAGTTATAAAAGTTACAACACGCAAGGTACACACAAACAAAAAATTTTCTTGATATAAAATTTTATCTAAAATTAATTAATTTTTCCAGGATATTATCTTGAATACATTCAGCGAGAAGAATTTCAAAATGAAACATTTATTCGAACTATTTCTAGTGTAAGCGATTTTCTGATAAATATTTTTCCCAACTACAGTATTTTACTTTTTTAGTTTCAAGGGCATTTAAGTAATTATTTGCCACCAATAATTTTGGGAATGTATGCAATAATTTTTATTGAACTTAAATTTAATATTTCTTCTTGTTCAAAAATTAATAAAACTGTCGTAACAAAAAGTCGAAAAGAGATAAATTTATTGATACAGGTAACTTCAGCTAATTTTTGACCCTTCGGCCTCAAAAATTTTTTGCAACCCTCACAAATCTTGCAAAAATGTCCAAAACTCTCCAATTATATTTGAAAAAGAAATATTTTACACAATAAAATCATTTTTTTAGAGTGGATTACTTTGTCTTGCAATAGAACTTGAAAATCTTGTATGGTATATTCCAGGATGGTTTGATCTTCGTGGAAATGCTTCAACGATTGCATATATATTTCTTAATTGGACAATGATTTTTATGACAATGATCGATGCTTTTGTAATTTTTGCTTTTAGTACTTTAGCTAAACAACAACTGAAACAAGTTTTATGGCGGTGGAAATCAACTCATAGTTCCATACAAATTTTTCATGTAAGAGCAACAACTCGAATTCGTCATCCATCAACTGTTGTTACATCAATAGTTTAAAGGATTTTTTGATATAATTTCTATTGTGTTTTTATTGCAATTTTTTATAAATACTTTAGAGCTTCAAAATTTGTTTAAATGTTAATAATTTTTTTAAGTGGCGTTGCTTTTGTATGGTAATTGGGATACATAAATGGAAAATTAGAATCGTTTGGCATAGTTTCAAGTAAAATCGTAATTATAAAAGCTTCTTTCGAATTTGCCACCCCCGATGTTGTAAAATACGTATCACTTACAAGAAAAATAATTTCATTAAAGACACATCCTCCTCCGTAAACTCCTAAAAAATAATTTACAGGTCGCAATAAATTTATTAACTTAAAATTACCTGAAGGTTAAAAAAAAAATAATACAGAAACGTGAGCTTCCAAGCAGAATCCTGCGAGACCAAGAGTCTTGGTAAAAAATTTGCAGTATCGAAAATATTGGTCTTTGTCTTGAGTGAAAAAAAATATGGTCTTGCTGGACTGTGCTTCCAAGGCAGTTTTGAATTGTAATTACATACATATTAAATAAATTACAGCCTATATGACTTTATTCTAGGTATATTTGCTCCATTTTAAATAACAGCAAAATTTTTAAATTTAGCCTTTATTTTTAAAAACAGATTATTAGCCAGCCTCAATATGCCGGTGGTTTTCAAAGACTACTTTTTATGGGTCATCAATGGTATTTTATTGATATTTCATTGCACTGTAACGTACTTTATATTTCTACAACGAAAGCGAAAAAATCAAAATTATGCTTCACCATTTTATTTACTTTATTTGATGTTGTCTGTAATCGATATTGCAACAATAATAAATAATTTTTTTCAAACTAAAATAGTAGATTATGACGATTGGAAACCCTGGTTTGTCGCCCATCCAATATATCCATCGATAACATATATATTTTCTGGTTATTTCGTATATTATCATGCAATTTTTCAAGTTGCTGTGGCAATTAATCGATGTTGGAGCTCTTTTACGATAATTTCAGGAAAAACGGCAATTGGGAGATTTGGTAATAAACTTATTTGGGGTTTACCTTTGTTACCCCTTGCTTTGATGGTGGTCAGATTTACCGGGCATGCTGTTTATTTTTATGTCCTTGGTTTAGAGGACACAATTGCATCAGGTTATGTTGAAAATTTGGCAAAAACTGTAAGTGTTCTAGGGGCTTAATTTACATGACAAAAAAGCCCTATTTCTAAAAAACAAAGGTTTTAAAAAAAAGGCTTTTGTAAATTTGACGCAAACAAACATTTATTTTTAGTACCATGCAATAGCCAGCCCAATCATAGTCATCACTTCTTGTATTATCGCTTTCACGCTTACTGTCATCACAATCTTTCGGTATCGATACTTTCTCAAAAAATTTGGCAACACTTCAACAGCTATGCGTCGAGATATTTATCTTTTTGGACATGGCATTGTCATGCTGGGCTTTGAATTGTTAGTTGGCACTTATTATATTATGATTTTAATTGCCAATACTAAAAACGATAAAGCTTTAACTGGTTTTGCTGTAGTGTATTTTCGACATGTTGAAGATTACAGAAGTTTGGTTAATCCATTTGCTCTTTTAATTGTATGCAAATTTGTGAGACTTGATTATATTGAATTTGTGCTGAAAATTGTATTAAAAAATGCCACTGTCACTCCAGTTGATACTCTAGCTTCAGCTTCAACGTGGTCAAATGGAATGATATATGATGTACAACATGTTGTGGGCTAAAGCCATCGGGTACGTCCGATATATTCATTCATTTGCTCATTCATTCATAACGTATGTATATGTTTATTTTTTGGTTATTTCATTTATCCTCATTCTTCAAACTATAAACCCCAATGGCAGTGGTAGCCCAATTGAAGCTCATTTTTAATGATGACTAACTTTACTTTACTTTTGTTGAAAGAGATTTGGTAAAAAAGTAACTAATTTTTGTCGTTGTTGTTGAGTTAAAAAAATTTATATCAAAATAAGACTAAACTTTACTTACACTTTTATAAAAAATAATTAATAATTTTCTCATGCGGCGGCAAACAGCCTTTTTTCCTAAAACAATTATTGAATTTTCAGCAAATTCAAATTGTAGTATTTAACATTATTGCAAAAGCAATTATTAACTTAACAACAACGTCTTATGTGAAAAAAGTTAGAAACACAAGTCTTCGGTGTACAAAGCGCTAAAGCTTTGAAAACGAAAAACTAGCACTTAAATACTTGAAAAAATAAATACTTTTTATTTAAACAAAAATGGCGGTTTACATTAGCGATTACATTGCTTGGGCAATTAATTTAGTGTTATTCCTCTTTCATTGTCTTGTCACGTATTTTATTTTTCTACAGCGATATCGAAAAAATCCTAATTATCGATCAAAGTTTTATGTCCTTTATTTAATGCTGTGTTTTATTGACTTAGGCACAATTATAAATAATTATTTTCAAACTAAAATTATTAATTATGAGCATTTGACACTTTGGTTTGTGAATCATCCAGCTTACCCATCTGTGACGTATATATTTTCTGGATATTTTGTTTATGCTCATGCAGTATTTCAAACTGCAGTAGCAATTAATCGAGCATGGGGATCATTTTCTTCAAGAGTTACAACTTCATCGATGGCCAAATGGGGAAATAGGTCTATTTGGATACTACCTCTGGTGCCTCTAGCCTTGATGGTAGTAAGATTAACTGGTAGTGCTACTTATTTTGTTATTCCTGGTGGATTGGCATCTGGTTACGTGCAACCCTTAGCTAAAAGCGTAAGTTAAATTTGTCTTGCGGAAATTCAATTTATTGGTGTTAGAGTTTAATTGTTGATTGAAACGATAAGAGTGTTTAAATTTTTAGTATCACACCATAGCCAGTCCAGCAATTGTCATTATTTCATGCAGCATTGCTTTTGGTTTCACCATAGCTACGACCCTTCGATATCGACATGTTCTCAACAAATACGAAGCAACATCCACCATAAGACGTGATATTTATCTTTTTGTCCATGGCGTAATCACTCTATTTTTTGAACTCCTGGTTGCTGCATATTATATTATGCTAATTATTGCCAATGCTAAAGCTAATACTGAGCTAATAGGATTTGCGGTATTGTATTTTCGATATGTTGAAGATTACAGAAGTTTGGTCAATCCATTTGCCCTTTTGATTGTATGCAAATTTATTCGAATAGATTTTTTCAATTTTGTTCAAAATATTTTTGGAAAAAAGAAGTCAACGAATCAAGTAGAAACTATAGCCACGATGTCCATGTATCCAAGTGTTTAGATCTTAAAATTAAGTTAGAATTTTTTTAGAAATAAATTTTCTTAAAAAAGCTCATAAAAATGCTGAAATAAATATTTTTTTTAAATAATTAATTTTTCTTATACTTTGTTGTAAAACAAAAACCAATAAATGAAACAAAAGCACAAGGAAAATGTTTTAGTGTAAATATGCGTGTATTTTTATTTAATTTATAAATGCTTTGAAAATTCTTTTGCACAAAAAAATACCTTAGAATTTATTTCATTAGTCATACAAAAAAGGAGCCCAACTGAATCAAATATTTCAAAATGTGTTTGTTTTCTTCTAAAATTAAAAAAAAATCGAAAATCAAACAAAAATGTTACGAAACATAAAATTAAATTTATTTAACAAAAAATAATAATAAAAATGTTTAAAAAATCAGAATAAAATTTTATACAGTTTATGAATAAAAAATTAAGAGTTAAAAATTTTTTTAAGATAAAACATAAACGACAAATACAGTAAACATAAGGCTTAAATTAATTATGTAACTTTTTTGACTGCTGCTTCCATTAACATCATCAGTGCAAAGAGAATCAATTGGATTTGGATTGGTTGATAATTTATTACAAATTCCACAACCTTCAGAAAAATCATCCGAAGCACAAATATCGATGGATAAAAATTTCTTAGCAAAACATCCCGCTGATGGCCCACAATTTTCCGTTACATTTTTAACCACGCAATCTATCATTAAATTTGCAAAACCACACGAAGCTAATGGATGATCATTTTGGCAACCAACAATTGCGGAAATAATTTGATCATGATTTTGAGTTGCAACTAAAACAAATTAAATTAAATTTTTATATTTTAAGTTTCAAAGCAAAATTTTTAAATGTATTTACTGTCATAAATATGAGTGTTGTTATTTCCACAAAGATAATCAAGTTGTAAATAATTTGCGAGAAGAGCCATAGGATCAATATCATTTTCAGCTATTGGATTCCTTGTTTCTTCCCCAGAAGTAATGTTCACAAAATTTAGAAGATTAAAGCATTTTAATCGAGCTGTGGAATCATTGATGCAAGTATCCAACGATTTTTTAGCGTTACAAGCTGCATTAAGGCTTTCTGTTTTAGCAAAAAGTTGTTTAAATATATTTTTTAAATCTTCATTATCCTTGATGTTGTAGTCTTTAAACATGGTGGAATGATAACAACTTTCAATTGCCTATAAAAAAGAAAGAATGAAAATTAAAATTAAAATTTTGTCGAGAAAACAAAAAATAATTATTACAAAATTTTGAGCCTCCGAGCATTCACCATAAACTTGATTTGCGCCGATCCAAATATAAATAAAGAAAAAAATAAAAATGAAGCCAAACATATTTCAAAAAAGAAAAAAAATACGAATTGTTAAAAAATATTTTTTTTAAAGAAACACTAAAACATAAATTTTTTTAAAACGTCTTTTATATTGGAAAAAAAATGAAACTTCTCTGTTTGTGTCGAAATCCTTTTTTGCTTATTAATCATTGAAGAAAAAAAGTTTACAGAATTGAATCAGAAACATTGGTGAGCAATTGTTTCTTTTCAAATTAGTATTTCGAAATGTGTTTTCAAACAAGGAGAAAGAATAAAAAAGAAAAGAAAATATAAAAATACTGAAAGCTGCGTTTTTTTTAGTGATAAATCGTGAATTATTTATCAGTTTATTTTATGTCATTTATTTATAATAAATTTCAAAGAAAGAAGAAAAATAATAAGCTAAAAAAAATACAATAAAAATAAAAGTTCTTTAAAAAATTCGTACAAGCTTAATATTTCTCAACTTTGCATGTTTCTTTCTTTCTTTTTTTTGGAATTTTTTTTAGAAATTAAAGGTCTTACAAAAATAGTTTGATTTATTTTATAAAAAAATGAATACAAAACTTTTTAAAAGCAGTGTCATGTGGCTCATCTCCCACATTCTCCTGCTGCAGAATCTCTCACTTGTGCTTCCTCTATCATTCAAACTTCGCGCTCCTCTTGATTGTCCTGTAGCGAAACAGCCAGCAAGATGGCAGCCTATTTGCATACTTTTGTTTGCTTTACTTTTGTCTCACTTTTCGTAGTGGTAGTTGTGTTGTCATGTTATTGTTGTGCTGGTTGTTGTTTATCCTGAATAAAGATGTATGTGAATATGTTCTTGTCTTATTTGGAAGATCCCAGCTACAGAAGATGCAACCAACTCCCAAGGACTATCAACCGAAACCTCGACGACACCAATATCTTATCTGTCACCGCGTGACAGCAGCATAAAATTATTTTAAAAGAATTATTAAATAATTTTAGGCTTAAAAGAATTTTTTTAGACGTTTAATAAAACATAAACAACAAATACAGTTAAAATAAGGCTTAAATTAATTATGTGACCTTTTTGACTGCTGCTTTCATTAACATCATCATCAGTGCAAAGAGGATCGATTGGATTTGGATTGGTTGATAATTTATCACAAATTCCACAATGTTTAATATTTAATTGATATAAGCAAAGTTCAAGTGAAAAGAATTTTTTTACATAACAACTTGCAGCTTGTCCACAAGTTTCATTAACTTTTTTAACACCACAGTCTTCTATCATACGATTTGCATTATCACATGATCCTAATAAATACCGATTTTGGCAATAATGAATTGCATTAAAGATGTGTTCATGATTTTTGTAAGCAACTAAAAAAAAGTTTGCTTGGTTTTTAAATCCAATTCTGAAAGTTTACTTACTTTCAAATTTTCCACAAAGATAATCGACTTGAAGATAGTTTGTAAGAAGAGCTTTTGGAGTTACATTATTTTTAGCGATTGAATTGTTCGACTTTTTATCTGATGAAATGTTCATAAAATTTGGAAGGTTAAAACATTCTCGAGCTTCTGGGTCGTTGATGCAAGAATCCAATGATTTTTTGGTTTTACATACAGCATCAAGATTTTCTTTATTTAAAAAAAGTTGTTTGAAAACTTTTTTTTAAATCTTGTGTATCTTTGATGTGATAGTGTTGGAAGAAATTACTTTCGTAGCAATTTCCAATTTTCTGAAAAAAGCATATATGAAAGTATAAAATTTGTTAGTTAAAAAAATAAAAAAGAAAGTACCTCATTTTGTGCCAAGGTGCATTCAGCTTTAACTTGAGCGATTGAGCCAATCCAAATAAAAAATAATACTACAATAAAATGGAAGAAGCGAAACATTTTATGAAAAATAAATGAACCAAACTTTTAAAAGTTAAAAGAAACACTAAGAAAACACTTTTTATGTGCTGTATTTTTTTTCAATGTTTCAAAATTTTTTAAAACAAGCATTGAATCACTATTGTTTATTAATCATTAAAGGAAATTTTACACAAATAAAGATGAGAAATTGTTTCCTTTTTCTTTTCATCTTTGGTTTCAAAATGTATTTATTTCCAAAGAGAAAAAAGGAGATAGTAAAATATTGAATTGAAAAATGAGTTTTTTTGAAAATGTTGATTTTTTAAGATTTTATTATTTTTAAAAAGCAAAAAAATTTCAAAGAAAATAAAATTTAAAAAAAGAAACAATTAAAGTAAAACTTTATCAAAATAATATGGTAGTACAAGTTTTACATTCCTCGACTTACATTGATTGTTCATGGATATAATCAATGCACTCATTTTTTACAAAAATAATATTTGGTTGTTCACCAGCAAAGCTGTCATATTTCGAAGCTCCGAAAGCTCTGTTCACCAGTAACGCGTCAACGAAAACTTTTGGAAAAAACGAAGAAAAATTGTTTTTTAAAGTTCTGGGTTGTTAAATTTTTTCAATTTTAAGATATTTTTGCACAAAAACATTTTAAACAGCCTCATAAAAATTAAATAAAGTGCTAATGTGGATAAATTCAATCGTGTTTATTTATATTTTCTAAATCATTGTTGCATAAATGAGTTTAAAAAAAATTAAAGTAAGTTTTTTGTTTCATTTGCTGCTTTCAAACCCGAAATTTTTGTTTTGTTTTAAATAAAAAATGTGTTTTAAAGCAAAAGAGATGAATATGCCCGAACCAATTTTTTCTGAACACTGTGAATTAACCTTTGTCTTATTTTATTTTTTTTTATTTTCGAAGTTTTTTCTCATCTTTATTTCTTTGTCTCTATCGAAAGGTTATATTTTGTTTTTTTAGAATCGCTCTCTACGAAAAGGCACTTTCCCAAACTTTTATTTTTTTCTTTCTTTTTTAAAAATTAGTCAGCGATGTCTCATTTTCTTTTTTTCGCCAGGAGAAAGTTACCATTTTGGATTTTTATTTATCTTCAGAACGCTTATTTTGGATAAAAAAAATGCGTTCGATCCACCTTCGTCGATTTCTTTTTTTTTGATACACTCTCTTGGAAATGCCACTTTCCCAAACTTTTAGTCATTTTTTTGTTTATTAAGAAAATTACTCATTTTGCTCATTTTCGTTTCTTGCGATGTGTCGTTCATTCTTTTGGATTTTTGCTATACTAACGAAAGTTTTAGACAAAAAAGGCTTTTGGCCGCCTTCGGTGATGGTATAATTGCTTCATATAAATAGACAATATTTTAGCCTAAAATTCATTTAATAAATTTTTTCTGTTAATAGTTAAAGACTGCTACCCTTCTTTTGATCTGGATCTTCTCTTCTCGTTTTTTATTATTTTAGTCTTCTTTTTTATAATTTCTTTTAAAATAATCATAAATAAGATTTGGCAAAATCCCAAATATCTAATAAATTTTTCGATAATTTTTTTAAAAATATAGGTTTAATCTTTTTATCTCTTTTGTTATCATGTAGGTTTAGTTTAAGCAGCCGCAAATAAAGCTTAATCATCATCTTTTACTTTACCCCTCTCTTTAGCGCAACCATCTTTTGATTTTAAAAAAACATGGTTTTCTTTTTAGCATTATAATTTGTGTTTTCTTTATTTTTTTTGGGCTACATCTAAAAATGTTAGGATCAACAAGATAAAGCTAGAATGATTTTTTTATTATTTAAAAGCATGCTGATTTTCAACAAATTTACAAAGATGTTTAAAAATTTAAAAAAATTTTCTCGTATTTTTTAAATAAAAAAAAGTTTCTGATTTCCGTGAATTTTTAAATTTATTTATGTATTATTATTTTTTAATTTCTAGGAAATGGGCAGCGGTAATAGTAAAGAAGATCGCGATCGCCCGCCTGATGCTGAATTTGAAAAACTTCGAATTAATAATGAATGGGAATCTCGGGTTTTTAAAATGCAAGAAGAAAATAATCGAATGATGCAAGAATTTAGAATAATTCTGCAAAATTTACTACAATACCTTAGTAAACCTCCAGAAAAACCTATGTCAAAAGATGAAGTTAGTTTTTTTTAAATTATCTAGATAAATTTTTATATGTTGTTGTTGTTTTTAGGATATTCAAGAAGCCATAAAAAAGGCACGTCTTAAACTTGGTCTTAACGACGTAAGTACAACACATTTATTATTATTATTATTTAACGTCATTGCAATTAAAAACGTTTTTTAGACTGATTATTACAACTTTGCATTTGCCGGGCGTGTAAAAGCAGGAAAATCTTCATTGATTAATGCCATTCGTGGGTTAAGTCGAAATGATAGTGAAGCGGCTGCTGTTGATTACACTGAATGCACTGACAACATTTCGCTTTATACATTTCCCAAGTATCCCCACGTTCGCCTTTATGATATTCCTGGAAGCGGAACTACATCTCATAATTCAGAAACTTATTTTTCGTAAGTCATTTAAACATTTAAAAAAATATAAAATACAATAAATAAAATAAAAAAGTTTTTAGTGACACCGGATTAGGTGCATTTGACTGTCTTATAATTATGATTCAACAAGCGCTTTGCCGAGAAGATATTACATTTGCTTTACAAGCACAAAAATTTGGTCAATCAGTTGTTTTTGTGCGTTCCAAATGTGATGTCGATTTGGATAATGATGTAAAAGATGAATCCATTGATGAAATCACTCAAGAAGAAATCAACAAATATATCAAGAAAAGTAAAATATATTTTATTAAAAAGTTTAAGTAAAATTTTATTTTTAAAATTTTTTAGTGGCTCAAAAATACAAAGAACAAATTGATCTAAGCGGTGTAGAAAGTCTTAAGAAAGTTCCTTGCTATTTTGTATCTGCCATTTCAATGCGAAAGATGATTAATGGCAAAGCTGATTTCTTCTATCAAGAACGTCTTCTTCTTGAATATATCATTCATCAATCGAAGCATAGTCGTAATATTATTGATGAATCAGAAAAGGAAGCATATGGAGTAATTATCAATGGTCCAAATAAGCGTCATTAACCCAACCACTTGCGAAGTTTTTTTCTTTTTATAAAACTTATGCTTACTCATTTATTTGCTTTTTATGCTTCGCATTTTTTATAGTTTTATAAAAATTTATCTTATTGTTTCCATAGCTATCTTTTTTTTAAATCAGTTGTTGCTGGATTTTATATTTTAGCCTTTTTTAAGATTTTCGTATCTCTCTTTACTTTTGTTTAACCTAAACGAAACCAAATACTTTCAGCGTTTTCGAAATTTAGACACTTTAAGAAAGCTCAGAAAAATGTGCTACTCCTTCGATAATTTTTTGGAAACGTGGTTGCCATTCCTACTAAAGTGGTATCAAGAGCGCTCGCAAAATCAAGATGGAATTAATTCTGATGGAATTGTTAAAAATGTAAGATTTTTTTATACCAAAAAATCTTTCACTCTAAAGTAGTTTTTTTGGAAAGAATCATAAAATTAAAAAAAAAATATTAGCCTACCTTTTTTTAAAACTTTAAATAAAAACAACAAAATTTGGATTACTATATTTCACAAAAGACTAGCCAGGAAAGAATTAATTTTTATTTTATATAATAATTATAAATTTTTAGAATGAAAAAATAGTCATCGGCGTTACAGGATTAGAAAATTCAGGAAAATCGCGATTAATTGCGGCTTTGGCAAATGTGGCTCCAGAACTTTTAGGTTTGATTATATTTTTATCTACCTCTAAAATCCTTAAACAATGTTTTGTAGAAAATGAAAAAAGAGTTGAATTCGGTAAAAATGGCGAATTTTTGGAAATTCATCATCCAAATTATGGTTATACAAACCCAGATGAAATGGAAGCAAAACTTCACCAATATTTCGAGTAACCTATCTCTATTTTCGTTCATTCCCGTAAGAATAAATTTAATGGATATTTAGGGAACTTAAACCTCGAAATTTATCGTGCTTATTAAATGTTGTGAACGGTGATTTCCGTGAAGAAGATATTTTTGCATGTCAAATAGCTCTTCAAATGGGAATGGAAGTTGCCATTATTAGAACAAAGTCTGATGAATGGCTTGATGGAAGATTTTCAAATGATATTACTTCACTCAATAAACGAATATTCGCAAATGAAGGTTAAAACTTTTATTAATTAATAGTTTCTAAAAAAATTAAATAAATTTTTAGACAAAAAATATATTCGCGATATCGCTCTAAGTGTTAACGAAGCAGTTGCAAATTGTCCTGTTTTTAATGTTAGCGCCTTTGCAATTAATAGTGTTTCAAAGAAATCCAAACGAGCTGAAATCATGCAAAATTATTTAATTGATGAAATGGCTTTAATCGAATATTTGGAAAGCTTTGGTCTTTCATTAGAATATTTAAAAGCTGCTTTGCATCAAGCAAATATTGGGGTTGTTAAGACGACGAAACTTATTCAAAACCCAATGATGAATATTGTCAGCCAAGTTGCAAATAAAGGAAAGGTAAGTAAAATACTTTTACATTTTCTTGAAAATATTATTCTCAAATTTTAGATTGCACCAAATATTCTTTTTGTTGGCAGAATTGGAGCTGGCAAATCTTCTATCATTGATGCCTTACGTGGAATTAAAAAAACCGATGAAAATTCAGCAACTAAAAATAACTGTTGGTTTCAATTTTTTTCTTAATTAAAAAACTAAAATTAATTTTTTTAGGTTGCATAATTCAAAATGCGCGCGTTGTTGAATTCGGTTATCAACAACCTTCCTCAAATTTTCTTGATGGATTGAACCAATACGATTTGACTCAATTAAAACAAATTTACTTGGTTGTTGGAGATGTTGTGGATGAAATGGATATTAAAATTGCACAATATGCCATTATTAATGGTTTTAGCCTTACCGTGCTACTTAGCAAAACTGATATTCATATTGATAATGCCACCGAAGCCGAAGGGTTTAATTCTAATTTTGTTAAATTGTGTTATGATCAAAGTAAGTTTTACAAATAAAAAAATTTAAAAAATATTTAAGTTTATAATTTTGAAGCAAAAAATTTTAAAATACCCTTTTTTTAAATTAAAAACAATATTTACCCAAAATTATAATTCACTTTTCCTTTAAACAATTTCAAAAAATTGAAAGGGTTTTCAAAAAAAATGCTATTTGTATAATAAACTTGAACTCGAATCGATTTTGACAAAAATGCACTTCCAAATTTAAATTTATTTTTGAATTGTTTAGCGGCTTCGAGCCGGCCATAAAACCATAAAAATTCTTTTATGCAAATAACAAAATTTTTTCATAACTTTTAAATCTTCAAAATTTGGAGGTCTTTCCTGTTTATACAATTTTTTTTCTATTTTTACATGCTTCTTTTCCGAGCACGAACAAACGAAATAACTATGAAAATTCCTAAAAAGTAATTACATATTAGTTATCTCATAATATTTTTTGGTTAATCTTTCTTAATCAACTTTTTTTTTAGAAAAAGCTGCTGCAAGTCATGAATTTGCTCGACTTATCAATCACCCAATAAAATCATATGTTATTTCGTCTATTGTTATTCGAAGCAAGGATAAATTTGGAAAATATTCTTGTGATGAAGAAGAATTCAAAACTGATTTCAACAAACACATTTTATAATTTTCTCATCTTTTGCCCTTTAACAGTTAAATAATTAGAATAATAATCTTTTTTTGTGTCTATTGTATTTGCTTTTATTTTTTTTGGATAAATAAACTTTATAAAAAATTTTTTTTTTTTACGAAACCATTTACACCTATATAATTTTATTTTGGGTCATATATATAAAATAAAGTTTACTGAAACAAAAACAAGTGAGCTTCCTTTTTGTAATTTTTTGTGTCAAAAAAATAAATAAATAGAAAAAAGACTTTTATACCAAAAAACTCAAATAAAAAAGCTAAAACCTAGCATGTTGAGAGATTTATTTGGTCCAATCAATTTTAATCGCTTTCACATGAAAAAAAGTTACAACCTTTTTTTTCAAATTTAATTGAGTTTCGCTTTATAGTTGATAAAATTTTAAGGCTTACATAATACATAGATTTCAAAAAAGGCCGTCGAAATTTTTTGTTTTTTTTTAAATAAAAAATGTGTTTTAAAGAAAAAAGGGTGAATATGCTTGAACCAATTTTTTTTCTGAACACTGTGAATTAACCTTTGTCTTATTTTATTTTTTTTTCGAAGTTTTTTCTCATCTTTATTTCTTTGTCTCTATCGAAAGGTTATATTTTGTTTTTTTAGAATCGCTCTCTACGAAAAGGCACTTTCCCAAATTTTTGTTTTCTTTCTCTCTTTATTAAGAAAATTACTCATCGAATTCTCTTTTTTTTCGCCAGGTGTCGTCGGTTAACATTTAGGGTTTTTATTTATCGGAGGCACGCTAATTTCGGATAAAAAAAGGCTTTAGATCCGCCTTTGTCGATGTTCACGATGTCTCATTCCAACACATCCCCTATTGAACCAAAAAAAATTATTCACTAACTTTTTTCTTCCATTATACGGAAAGTGCCTCACTTGAGTTTTGGAAATTCTATTCTCTTTTTTAATTTTGAATTTCTTTTTCGTTAATTTCAAACCCGGCATTAATAAAAATAGTTAAAAACTCAAAAATTAAAAAAAAATCTTATGTCCTTTTTTTAAATTCTTTTTTTATTTCAATCTTCTTCTCCCTATAGTTTTCACAATTTTGTATTCTATGTACCTTTTAAAATTACTGACAAAAAAAATTAGTTTAAAAAAGTTTAATTGCGCAAAGTAGGCCGTCATCGTGCTGCTAAGTATACTTGTTCAAAATTGTCTGTCTGCTTTTGATTTATGCTAACTTTATTATCTTCGCAATCACAACAAATCAAGCTCAGCTCAAGAGACTTAATCCATACATAAAATAAGATTTTTATTAATGGAAATGCGTGCTAATTTTTACTAGTTTTTTAAAATATTTTAAAATAAAACATTCGTTCGTGCGCTCTTTAAATAAAATATGTTTTTGATTTTCATGAATTTATTAGTGTTTTAGACAAAAAAAATGGGAAACAACCAAAGTCAAAATCGCGCTCGCGAGCTTGAAGCTGAGATGGAACAAATGCGCATTAAAAACGAATATGAATCTCGGGTAGCCAGAGAAAGATATGAATTGCAAGTAGCAAATAATCAAAGGATGCAACAAATTTTAACGAACTTTTCCAACCACGTTATTAAGCATCCAGAAAACCCCGTTTTTAGAGAAGAAGTAACTTTTTATAATGTATATTTATTAAATTTGAATTCGTTGTTTCTCTTTCAGAATATCCAAGAAGCAAGAAAAAATGCACGTGATAAAATAGGCCTTGACGACGTAAGTATATTCACTTTTTTAAGGCTTAAACGTTGATGCTAGAATAAAGTTTTTTAGACTGTATATTACAATTTCGCATTCGCTGGCCGCACAAAGGCAGGCAAATCATCTTTAATTAATGCCATTCGGGGATTACGTTCAAATGATCGCGGAGCAGCCGAAGTCGATTTTACTGAATGCACTCAGAAAATTTCATGCTACACTTTTCCTGAAGGAAAATATCCCTTCGTTCGAATTTATGATGTCCCAGGAAGTGGAACATTATCGCATAATTCAGAAACTTATTATTCGTTAGTTATTTCAGTTTCAACGAAATATATTACATTAAGGCTTTTAGTGACAAAGGCTTATGCGCATTTGATTGCCTCATAATTATGGTTCAGCAAGCGCTTTGCAAAGAAGATATTACTTTCGCTTTGCAAGCTCAAAAATATGGTCAATCAGTTGTTTTTGTGCGTTCCAGATGTGATAGCGATTTGGATAATGCTATAAAAGATGAATCCATTGATGAAATCACTCAAGAAGAAATCAACAAATATATCAACAAAAGTAACATACATTAATTTTTTAAAATGCATTTTTAGTAAAGCTTTTTAGTGGCCTTAAAATATAAAGAACAAATTGATCTAAGCGGTGAAGAAAGTCTTAAGAAAGTTCCTTGCTATTTTGTATCCGCCATTTCAATGCGAAAAATGGTAACAAATCAAGCTGATTTGATTTATCAAGAAAATCTTCTCTTAGAATATATCATTCATCAATCGAAGCATAGCCGTAATGTTCTTGGTGAATCAGTTAAGGAAGCATATGGCGTAATTATCGATGGTCAAGACAAGCGTCATTAAACCAAACAAACATTTGCGAAGTCTTTTTCTTTTTATAGAACTTATGCTTACTCATTTATTTACTTTTTATTCTTCGCATTTTTTCTTAGTTTTATTAAAGTATACTTCTATTGTTATTCGAAACAAAGATAAATTCAAAACTGATTTCAACAAACACATTTTATAATTATTTTTATCTTTTTCCCTTTAATGATTTAATTGTAACAATTTTTTTGTCTATTTGCTATTATTTTTTTAAGTCGATATATAACCGTTTTAATAAATAAAGTTTACAGAATCGGCAGCATCTGAGAACTTCTATTTTTTTATTTGACTTCAAAATGTTAAAAAGTAAAATCAAAAGAACGAATAAAAAGGAAATGGATAAACATTGAAAGGTTTCTTCCCTCAATAGATTTTTTATTTTATTGTCTCAAAAAAGAAAAAAAAATACAAAAAGAAGCAAAGACAAAAAAATTTCATAAAAAATCAAAAGTTACAATCCTCGACTTTTCATGGATTGTTCGTGAATATAATCAATGAATTCTTTTTCTTCAAAAACCATATTTGGTTGTTCGCCAGTGACATAACATCGGAGACTTTTGGCAGATACAAAAAATATTTTAACATTTGAAAGCTCTGGCGCGTGCTTGATTATTTCAGTTTTAAAATGCTCTCTCACTAAAAAATTTGATGGAGCTCGTAAAAGTTTAAAAAAACTGCTAAAAATCTTACATTTTTTAATATGGGCATGGATTTGTTGTGGAGTTTGAATAATTGAAACTTGTTTTTCATTAATTTTAGCAAAATCAAGATCACATCGAGATCGAACAAAAACCACTTTTTGATTATAGTGTAATGCAGTTTTAGCATACAAAATTTCTTCTTCGCCAGGTGTATCTTGAACAAAAATAATTAAACAATCAAATGCACACAAAGCTTTGTCTCTACAAAATATAGTTAGTTTTATTGAGATTCGTTAAACATAAAAGTGCAAATTAACTAACTCATAATATCCATCAGCTGTGTGGGTCATAGATCCAGAGCCAGCGCAATCATATAGGCGAACGTTGGGTAAAACATTATTTTGGAAAGTATACATTTGGAAACCTGGAGTACATTCCAAAACGTCGACTTTTGCTGCACCTTGAGCATCCGAAAATAATCCACGTAGAGCATTGATTAAAGCTGATTTACCCATTTTTACATGACCCACAAAACCAAAGTTAAAAAACTTTACCTTAAATATTAACTTTTACTAAAGAATAAAAAAAATCAATAAATGGTACTAACATTATCGATGCCATGTTTTTGAATAGCTTCTTCTGATGCCTTTTTTGCATCCTTTGGAATCCTGACTTCATTTTTTGGACGATTTTTATAATATTCTTCCATTTCTTGATATCGTCGTTGAGCTTCTTGCTCAATTCTTTGTCGCTCACGTTCAAACTCTTTTTCTTGGCGAACTCTTTGTTCCTCCATCGTTTGGATCTGTTTTTCCAACTTTTTCTCATGCTTTTCACGTTGTTTATCCATTTTTTCTTGAAACTTTGCATCTTCAAAGTTTGGAGTTGAATTAGTTGAAGGATATCTGGAATATTGCTTTTTAAAAGGAATAAAAGAGCAAAAAATAGATTATTGAATTTTGGGGAAATTCTAAGGATGGATATATTTATAAAATCTTACTGCTGATTATTGCCTAATTGCTGATGCAAATTAGCATAATATTCATTTGGAGGTATTCTATTATTCATAAGTTCCTGGTTTTGTTGTCGTATTGCCGAAAGTTCAGCTAAAAAAAAGTTTTAAATAAGTTAAGTAAAATAAAATTTTGCACTGAAATCTGTTTTTTAAAGATAACAGTTTAAAAAAATATATTAAATGAGCTATTTCGAAACAAAAAATATTTAAATTTAATATGAATTAATAAATGCGTTCGTTACCTTGTAAGTTTCCCAAATCTGGATTACAAATGCTTTGCTGAGTGTTAGCTTGCAAATAACTTTGGAAGCACTCTTTGGCCGTCGATAAAACTATGCCTGTGAATGGATGAGCCAAAGCTTGTCCCATTACCAAATGAAAAAATTAATAAATTTCCAGCTCTATTCTATTCCTGAAAATAATATTCATTTATGCTTACATAATAAGAATTTATTCACGAATTCCAGTAAAAATGAGTTTGAAAAATTTCACGATTTATTAATTAAATATCTAACCTCTTTAAAAACAATTTTAAAGTAAAAATAACTGCCGTTTCTAAAAGTTAAAACAACACAAAAAAAAGAAAAAAGATAACAGTTTTTGAAAGAGAAGAGCCGTGAGATGACAAACATTAAGGCGAGTGCTTCTTTTCTTTTATTTTTTCTTAGGCGCTTTTCCAAGTAAAAATCGCGCAACATTTTATAAATATTTTATTTTGATTTTAGGCTTAATTTTTTTTTATTAGAAAAAAAATATTCCATTATAGAAATAGAAAAAGAAAAGTATATATGTGTAAAATGCTTTTTTTCGGAGAGAGAAAACAAAAATTATTTCAGTATAAAAAAACATATTTTTTATCGCGTAATGCAATTTTTTTTCTCACCAAAAATAAATGAAAGGTTTGTTTCAATCGCGTGATTTTTTTTATCTTTTTTATTGACCTTCGCTACTATAATATGTGTTTAGTGAGCAAAGTAAAAGTGTAGCCTTTTTATGTTCATATCATTTATTGCTCTTAAAACATTTGAAGAAGAAACAAAATATTTTGCTGTTTGATAGAAACGTGCAAAATAATAATGATTTATAAAATATAAAAGTTTTTACTCGGGTAAAATGCGAGCTAATTTTTGGTATTTTTTTCTAAATGTTAAAATAAAGGATTCTCTTATGTTTTTTTCTTCTTGACTTAAATATAAAGATTTCTTCAATTAAAATGGCTTTATTAATTTATTAAATCCAATTTTTTTTAGACAAATTTACTAACCAATGGGAGGTGGACAAAGTAAAGCCATCCGCCGACTTGAAGACACAAATAATAAAAATGCAGCTTTGTTGGAACAAGTTCGTGTAAAACATAATTATGAAACTCAATTAGTAAATGAAAGATACCAAAGTACCCAAGCTACATTAAATACTCAACTTCAAGTAAGTTTCTAGTGTATTTATTTAAAAAATATTGAAATATTGTGAATTTTCAGAATGCAAGTCAACGGATAAACGAAACCCATCTTCGATATGAAAATGAAATAGAGCGGAGCCAAGCCGCCCAAAAAGCGGCTGATGAGTTGCAAAGACAAATGGAGCGTCAAGCTGAAGTAAATCGTGAACAGCTTTCTCAATTGCAACTTTCCAATCAGTATGTTAAAAGTGCTTCCTTTTTTATATAAAGTTAAGCTTTTTCCAGGAGTATGTTACGGCAACAAGAAGAAAGTAATCAACGCCAAATTCAATCCATTATGAACATACATAATCAACACCAACAAACTCATCAGGAAGAATTTGCACGTCGACAAGGCGATTTAAATAAGGTGCATAAAAAAATTTAAATATTTATAACCTTTCTGGAATATATTAAATCTAAATATACATATTTTTAGCAACACCGTGAACACATTACAGAAATGGCAAATCGATCTCAAAATCAAATAGACACTCAAGCAGTAATGTTTCGAAATACACTTGAAACACATATTGAGCATGTAAGAAAAGTTATTATAAATTGTTTTTATAATTAAGTGAGTGTCTTTAGAGTGAAAAAGTTTCTCGTCAACAAAATGAGCAACATCTGCGACATGCTCAAACTTTACAAGAAAGTTTGGAAGCAGAGCGGGAACGATCCGAAAGATTGTATGAAGCTCAGAATCAGCTTATTCAACAATTTTTATCTGCCCAAGAAAAGTTTCATGAATATGTCAGTAAACCTCCAGAAAAACCAATTTTTAAAGAAAAAGTTAGTATTTTTTCGCATCGCATTTATAAATTATTCTATTTTTTCCTTTTTTTAGAAAAGCAACTATTCAACAATTTTTCGAGTAAAAATTTTTTTGTTTTAATAAAAATTAAATTAATGATTATTAAGGAAAATTAATCTTAACAATCTTTCATGCCTTCTAAATGTTGTAAGCGGTGATTTAAGAGAAGAAGATATTTTTGCATGTCAATTGGCCCTTAAAATGGGAGTTCAGGTTGCCATTATTCGAAGCAAATCCGATGAATGGCTTGATGGAAGTTATCCAAATAATATAACTCCAAGAAATAAACAGAATTTTGCTGAAAAAGGTTTTTCAATTTAATTTATTTCTAGATTTTTCTTGAACTATTTTTAGATAAAAAATATATTCTCGATATCGCTCAAGGTGTTGACGAAGCTGTCGCAAATTGCCCAGTTTTTAATGTTAGCGCCTTCGCAATTAATAGTATTTCAAAGAAATCCAAACGAGCTGAAATCATGCAAAATTATTTAATTGATGAAATGGCTTTAATCGAATATTTAGAAAATTTTGGACTTTCGTTTGAATGTTTAAAAAATGTTTTGAATCAAACAAAAAATAATGAAAAGACAAATGAAAGTGTGCACTTTTCCAAAACCTCAAACTTTAATATTAAAAGTTTGCCATCTGCAGCAAACAATGAAAAAGTGTGGCAATTCAAAGATTTTCCAAAAACTAAAATCAACGTAATTTTAGACGGTTGTTAATATTCTTTTTGCTGGTAGAATTGGAGCTGGCAAATCTGCAATCATTGACGCATTACGTGGCATTAAAAAAACCGATGAAAATTCAGCAACAAAGAATAACCGTTGGTTTCAATTTTTTTTCTTAATTAAAAAGCTAAAATTAATTTTTTTAGGTTGCATAATTCAAAATGCGCGCGTTGTTGAATTCGGTTATCAACAACCTTCCTCAAATTTTCTTGATGGATTGAACCAATACGATTTGACTCAATTAAAACAAATTTACTTAGTCATAGGAGATACCGTTGGAGAAATGGATGTAAAAGTGGTGAAATATTTTATTAGCAATGGATTAAATTTAATCGTATTACTAAACAAAACGGATATGCATGTGGATAATGCAACCGAACGACAAGGGTTTGACTCCGATTTTCTTCTTCATTATTTTAACCAAAGTTAGTTTTATTTAGGCATACATTTTTCAGTAATAAAATGACAAAAAAAATTATTTTTGATTTGCAAAATATCAGAATAACAAGCTATTTTTGTCCAAATTTTTTTAAAAACAAAAATTCTAGGATTGGTAGCTGCAAAGCAAGAATTTGCAAGACTCATAGCTACACATATCAAAACTTATGTAATTTCTTCACTTGTTATCCGAAACAAGAATAAATTTTCAAAATATTCTTGCGATGAAGATAAATTTTTAAACGACTTTTCAACCAACATTTTTTAATATAATTTTTTATAATAAAAATTTAAACTGATTTAATAAATATATTTTTCTTAGTGTTTTATGTTAATTTAAAATGGAGTTAAATTTTTTTTTGATATCTCTTTCTATTCTTTTTTTAACATTTAAATTTAACATTTTAATTTCTTACAGAAAACACATCATTCATAATTAAAAATGGGTGATTTATTTGGTGAGAATTTATGACTTTAGAAAATTTCTTGTTTTACAGTTATTTTTAGATCAGCTTAGTAAAGCTCTTCAAGAATTTCATGAAATTGAAGAGTCTAGCCTTTCACTTGTTAGCAACCTCGAAGAAGCTTGCATTCATTGTAAGTGATTTTTATTTTTATTTTATAAATCCACAAAATTTGGATTTAATCATTCAAAATAGTAAAAAAAAATGTATTTATTTAAATTAATATTTATTAAATTTTAAGATGGTATTCAATGCGATAATTGTGACGAAATAATTGTGGGAATGCGTTATAAATGTTTATATTGTGAAAATTATGATTTATGTGAAGATTGTGAAAAGCAGCGTTTGCATTCCTTTCATCCTATGCTTCGATTAGCAAAACCTTCAACACCAGTAAATAATTAATTTTGATTAAAAATATTTACCACTGATTTTAGAAAGACATGATTAGCAGAGAGCAAAAAGCAACAAATCAAGCTTTAGCTGATCAAACAAGTCAAAACATTCAACGACAATGCGAACAACAAAAAATGCATCAAAAACAAGTTAAAAATTTGTTGGAATCGGTAGCTTTTTTTGTTTTGATGCTTTTTTTTACTTTTTAGAAATAATTTTTAAGCATGAAAGAAAAATTAAAGAAATCCGAGAACAACAAGTTTTAGAATTGAAACTTTTGGTTGATAGAATAAAAGCTTTAAAAAATGATATTAAAATGTTTGAACAACAGCAAGTTTTAATAATGGAAAATATTTTATTACCACAAAAAATATTTATGGAATATTTAAAAGAAAAACCTTCGCAGCCAATTTTGGCTCGAAAAGTATGTTTCTCAAAGTTTTGTTGTTAGCTAATTATGGTTTTTAGGATCTCGATTTAGCTATTTTTAATGCCCGCCGCGAACATGGTTTAGATGTTGTAAGATTTTTAGAATTTCTCGAAAACTTGAAAAATGTGAATTCGAAATTCCAGGAAAATTATTACAATTATGGTTTTGCTGGACATACAAAAACTGGAAAATCCTCTTTAATTAATTCAATTCGTGGAATACGTTCCATTGATAAAGGTGCAGCACAAATTGATTTCACCGAATGCACCCAAAATGTTACATGTTATGAAGCAACAAATCAAAAATTAAAACGTGCACGATTTTATGATATCCCTGGTTGTGGAACTATTTCGCATGAAACTAAATCTTATTATCGGTAAAATTAAAAATATTAAACCTTAAAAAAATAATTTCACCATTCTTTATTTCATATTTTGAAAGAAAAAGTTTCCTTTAAAATGCCAAAATTCTTATAAATTTGAAGTCTAAAAAATAAATAAATTTTAGTGACAAAGGTTTATGCGCTTTTGATTGTCTGGTAATTATGATCGATAAAACCATTGGCGAAGATGAAGTCTCCCTCGCTCGCGCAGCTCAACATTATGGTCAAGGAGTTGTATTTGTTAGATCCAAATGTGATATTGATTTGGATGCAAGTAAAGATGAACAAGACATAGATATAATTACTCCAAGCGAAATGTCTAGTTATTTAAATAAAGGTACTTAAATTTTTTTTCTAAATTGCATTTTTTTAAAAATTATTTTTTTAGTTCGAAATGCAATTTCAAATGAAATTGAAACCAAATGTCCAGATCTTAATCGAATTCCATGTTACTTTATTTCTGCTCCAACTTTGCGTGAATATGTTTTAGGAAAGAAACAAACATATATTTTTCAAGAAAATTTATTTATTGAATATTTAATTTTAAAATCTAAGCATAGTCGAAATATTGTACAATAAAGACATTTTTATAAGCCACCTGTGTTTTTTATTCAACAAAATTTAAATTATCTAATGTTAAATAGCCATAACCATGGGTTTCATTTTCAAGCATATTTCTTAAAGACTCATTTAAATCATTAAAACTTGGACGTTCTGATGCATCTTCAATCCAACATTTTAGCATTAATTCATAAATTTCATTCGAAGCACTTTCGGGTTTTTCCATTCGTTTTCCATTAAGTAAAAATGTAAGGACTTCCATATTAGCTAAAGAAGGATATGGATCAGAACCATATGAAAATACTTCGTAACATAAAACTGCAAAAGCCCAAACATCTGTTTTTTCACTGAATATTCGATCCACTAAACTTTCAATTGAAAGCCATTTGACTGGTAAACGTTTTTGAAGCGAAGCTCGATACACGAATGATTCATCGCCGCATTGGCAACACAAACCAAAATCAGCTAATTTAGCTGCACCGGATTCCGTTAAAAGAATATTCCGGCAGGCGACATCTCGATGAATCATTGAAAGTGAAACTAAATGTTCCAAGGCTTGAGTCACCTGCCACAAAATAGATAATATTTCTTTTAAGGGAAGTACATTACCCCGAAGTATTCGAACATATTGAAGTAAATCAGTTTGAGCCAATTCTGTAATTATTGCCGGAGTATGATTATGCAAAGTCCAACCATAAAATGAAATAATATTTGGATGTGATGCAATTTTAATTAAAGCATCTAATTCCCGAATAAATTCTTCAACATCGTCAGCAGATATAAATTTCGAAGGTACTTTAATGGCAACCCTACAAGCTTCATCGTCCGCTTGTGGCATCATTTTTAATTTATCTTGAATTGAAAGCTTAGTAGTCTTGTAGCTGGCTAAAATTGAAAAAAAAAAATAATTGGCTCTTTTCAAACTTAAAGTTCGTTCATACCTTCAAATACCATAGCAGCTGAACCTTTTCCTAAAATCTTAGATGGATCAAAATAAATCAATTTTTTATCAATGTAATGTTTTTGTCGTTCTTCAATTGAAAGTTGAACATCGAATAAAGCGTGTTTCATAATTCTCAAAATATTTTTTGGTCCAACCGCTCCAATTGTTTTATTTTGGTTTGATTTTCTTCTTCGATATCGAAAAAGCATCACAAGGATAAATATTAATACGATGACACCCAAACTGGAGCCAATGTACCACCATTTTGATGAAGATCCATGGGATACTGGAGGATTTATTATTGTGGTACTAGATGTCCAAGGTTCGCTCACACTCGTTTCGGGTAAAGGTGATGGAGTGAAAAGAATATCCCATGTTTCACGTGGCGTGTAATTAGAGCATATGCTAGAAGATGAAATATAATCCGAAAAATTATTTGTTTCATGATTATAAAAATAAATATGATTGCTTTTATTGCTATTGAAGTCAATATTTTTCATAAATTTAATATTGCTAGACGAATTTATTGAAGAAGATACAATAAGTTCAAAATGTATCTGAAAATTACACTTTTTTAATTTATTTTTTAGTCGTCTGCTTCTAAAAATTATTAATTTTGCCTTTTTTTCACTGAGTCGGAAGCCAGAAAGCAAAGCTATAAGTACCATCTGGCTTTGGTATATTCTATATAAAATTTACTAACCTGTGTTTTATTCCAAGGATATTGAAGTTGAAAGCATAAAGGATCTTGATCACTAATAGCAATCACTTGCTGATTAATTGCATCTCCTGCATTTAGAGATTGAAACAATAATCCCTTTATTTCATCACAAGTTTGATTATAGAGTATTGGAGATGAACGTTGAGAATAAATTAGATTAAAGTTATAATTGAAATACCACTCATCCACAATAGGATCATCACTGAAATAAAGGGGTAAAGCAATTGAATATTTAACTTGCATAGTATCATTATAATCATCAATAATTTGAAAATATCCCAATAAATTTCCTGAACGACACGTACTTGTTTGAATCATAAGTTTTTGCCGAATTAAATCGGAAACCATTTCAAAACTATTATTTTTGATAACCGCAAATAAACTAACAGTTGATGTTAAAGGTTCCACAAAATATTCTTTAATATACATATTTGAATAAATATTTTTTGCTTGAGTTATATTTTCTGGCGTAAAAATATTATTATCTAAGAAACAAGTCGAGTAATTATTTGGCATCAATAACGAAAAAACTCGATAGAATTTTGAGCAGCCATCTTCATGTGATGTCGGGTTTATGATTTCATAGCTTACAGCGAAGCATAAATCGGAAACAATAATATAAAATTCTTTTGTTGATGTTGAAGAACATTTTGCTTTACAATCTGAATGTTCTGCATATTTGTTTATACAAAGTTTTGACCATAAAAAATTGGTGACTGTGATAGTGGAATAATTTTTTGCTTCGGCAAAAAGCTCCTTAATTTTTTACAAGTTTAGAAGCATATTTGAAAGTTATATTATTACAAATTAAATAATTTTATTACCGTGTTATTCTTCAAAACTTTTCTTAAATTCGTTCCATTCTCGAATGTATAATTCGTCGACGCATCACCAAATTGAACTGTCGTCAACCAAGAATTAGGGCATCGAAGAGTTTTATTATTCAAGCAATAACTTTGTTCTTCCATTTCGATAAAAGTTTCCAAAAGATTATTGAACTCTTTTATATTTGTTGAGGCTTTGTTAAAAACGAATATCACATAGTTCAATCGATCTGGGAATAGTAAAGAGTTGGAAATAATTCCGGGTAAACATACTTCATTTTCGTTTTTACTATGAATCGAACTAAAAAACCCAATCAAACAACAACAAAAGTAAATTAATTCTTCTCGCATTTTTTTGAGGATGAAAATAAAAAACTGTGAAAAAAAATTAAAGCCTTCATCGTGGTATGATTTTTCGAGAAATTTTTCAAATAAAAATGATAGAAATAAAGTGATTTAATCTGTACGATAAGAAAGTTCTCTCGAATAAAACTTAAAATAAAAAAGGGAGGTTAGCTAACAACGAAACTATTTTTTTTCAACGAACAAAAAAAATTTGTTTATTGTTTCCCTTTAAAGCTGCTTAGAAAAAGATTAAAACAGGCAATAATAACGTGTTGGTGCACCCTCAGAAAATCAAGAAAATTTGAACAATGCTGCTCGTCTTAACACTTTTATTATCAAAAAAAAGTTGTTATAAATTTTTTTGTTTGTTGCGATTTAAGACTTTTCAATTTTTCACAATTGACAATATCTTTCGATATTTGAATTGGCAAAAATAATGGTCGTCTTCGCCGTCACATCTTTCTTTATTTTTTTCTTGACACTTAATAACTTTGTACATGGTAAAACTGTTGATGACGACCTAAGAAATCAAAATAATGAATTACGAGATTCTCAAAATTGTCCAGCTCCACCTTTTATCAGACGACGTTCGAGTAGCAACAGCTTTATCGATAGACCTTCAAAATTTCCAAACCATGATCCTCAAAAAAAATTTGTAGCGAATCCTGAATGGGATATTTCTTCGTCGACGAATATTACCACCACCACCATATTTTTGAATGAAACTATGCCTCGATATTCTATTATTTTGAGCGATATAAAAATTAACGAAACTCTTGAAGTGTGCCTTACAAAACATGGAATTCCTCAGGAAACTACATTAGAATTATATTTCCCTTATTCGGATGATTTGGATAATTATATCTTGTACGAAGGTGGTGGGGATGCGCCACATTTAATTGGATCGTAAGTTTAGACATTTTTTAAAGCTTTATATAATGCGAATAATTTTAAGATTAAGTAATATAACACATGAAAGGGGTCAAACATTTACCAAAATTGCAACAATATCTGCTTGTTTTAGTATTCTGAATTCTGGTGACACAGAACAACAAAACATAGTTTTATTTCGTTGGGTTGAAATTCAAAAGCAAAATTGTGATTTTCCAAATATTTTTGATATGTCCGCGCCATATTCCGGTAATGTTTATCCTACCTCTGAAGGTAACGGAACTTGTGAAGTTATCATTCTTGCAAAACCATCTTTGAAAATTTTATCACTTTTATTTCGCTTAATTACATTAACTTTGACTGATGAATCAAATAAAAAGCTGTTTACTTTGATAAACACTTTAAATGGCAAAGTTATTTTAGAATTTTAGTAAGTTAAAAAATATACCATAAAAAAATTTAAAATTGTTATTTAATTTTAGTGCCAACGAACTTCCAAATCTCAAAAATTTACTCATTTATTCCCCTGCTGTATCTTTAATTCTTCCAGGATTCATAGAGTTTTCAATTAATTATAGTTATGGATTATCACCTTTAATTATCGTATGCAGTGATGGACAAAAAGGTATTTTAGCTTCTCCAAGTTACAGTGGACTGAAATCGTCGTCGCCGTCGGTTGAGCTGAGTCAGCAACCCTTGTATGAGTTCAAAAGTGAATATGCTTTCGAGCTTACAACTATCTTTAATCCGATATACATAAGTGAAAATGAAGTAGTAATAATTTATGATGAAGCAACAAGAATGAATCATACGTAAAATTTAACAAATGAACAAAAAATAATAATAATCAAAATTAAAAATGATTTTTAGATTGACTTCTTTCGACATTAATGAAAGTCAAATAAACATAAGTGGAAATAATTTAAAAATATTCTATTCTCCCATTAATTCTTTGTCTGATAACTATTTTCTCATCGAATATACTATTTATTTTGGAGCTCCTATAACTGAATTACCTTTTACAACAGCTACACCTTCAAAATTGACAACAACAATGAACGAAGAAACAATGGAAGCCATAATTTCTGATGCAACAAAAACAACGATCACAGAAGTTGAAACAACAATGGCAATAACAGCAACTTCTGATATTGTTGATACCACCAACACAATGGTCAATGAAGAATCAACAACACAGTATATATCAGAAATAATACAAACAACACCAACAAATATAATTGAAACATCAACAAGAAGGAATTCGGCATCAAAGTTATCCATATATTCATTCTTTTGGGTATATTTTGTATATATTTTTTTCAAGAAAATTTATAATATGACATTTGTCTACTTTTTATTTTGTCAATCATTAAAAACGGCAGCGATATAAAGACATAATAAAAGAGTATTTTGGGTATACCATAATTATTTTGTTATTTTTTTCGAATTCCATATTAAATGTAATTTCGAATTTTCTGAGTTATTACATTTCTAATAATTCTTTTTCAAATGCAATTTTTTAATTAATTGTATTTAATACGCTTTGATATTTAATTCTGAGAAGAATCTTAGTTTTAAAACCTTTTTTATTTAAAAAACATTTTTATAAAAAGAAATTTTCGCGAGGAATTACATAAATGGCATAAAAAATGAAAAACAAAGATGTAAAAAAAAACTATTGTTTTTAAGTTTCTCTTTTAAAAATATCACTTTTTTTTCATCATCCAAGATTATATTTGGGAGTCTTTAATTTTGACCAACAGCATTTTCAAGCCTACAATAATTAATACTTTTATTTAAACTTATAAATAATTTAAAAAAACTTACGATGATTTATCGCCTTTCAAATTTTGACTTTGCTTTTTGCTGGATCCGGATTTGGCGTCTTTTTTTGTCTTCTTTGACATATTTAGCGCCATTGGTGGTGGTGACTTGGCGCCATCCACCATTGATTCTCAATATTCATCAAGGTCAAAATCGTCTTCATCTTCAGTAGTTTCAAATAATTGAAAGTCAACTTTGTATCGCAAAATTCCTGTTAAAATAACTTTAAAATAGCAATGATAATATATATTTTTATTTACCTCCAATGCCACCAAATCCTTTAACAAATTGAGCGCCTTCTCGAGTTCGATCTGTTACAATTTCAAGATTTGTTCCAAAACTTGTATAATTATTTGCAAGGAAATCAAGTAATGGAAATTTTTCATTTCCTTCATCTCCTGTTCCAGGATTTTTAAGCGGTGTTAAATTTCCATTAACATTTTGAATCTTTAAACCTCCGTCGTCAAGATTTTCCCAACAAATTAAAGTTTGAACTGCTCCCATTTCAAGAGCTTTTAGAGTGTCTTCTAGGCCATAAACAAATAAGCCAGAGTCCTGAAAGTGTGAAATTTTTTATTTTTTAAACAAAATTTGAAAAGCTATGTAACAAACCTGCGCAATTTCTTCAAAAAACTTTTCAATGAGAACTTTTTCTTGCAAGGATTTAACATTTCGAAGCGCATCTTCAGATAAGTCGATAGCTGCATTAAGACCTTGAACATCGCCATAGCCAATATCCACGATTTTCACTATTTTTGCTTTTAATCGTGGATCGAACATTTCAGATTGAGCCAAAACATTTTTAAAATCAGCTGAACCAGCAAGAATGAGACTCGTAACAGTAATTTTGTCTTTGAGAATAAACAATTCCGCAGCTGTTTCAGCAACTTTTCGAACATAATTATGTCGCTTTTCAAGGCGAATTCGAGCAAAACGTAAAGCTGATTGTCCGCCTCGACCATTTTTGTTTGGTAAATCCACAGTGAATTTATGAATAACTTCACGAACACTACCTTGAAGTGTGCCGAAAAGTGCGCCACTTCCATCCATAATTATAAAACCAACTTTGGTGTCATCAGTTAAAAGGGCTAAAAGAATTGTGATTATATATATTTTAAGTTAGAGTTAACAAGCACAAAAATTTTTCTATTAAAAATCACAAAAATTTGGTTATTTCATAACTCGAAAAAAAATTTTTATATTTTAAAATTATGCAAATTCTTCTAGTCCTTAATTTTGTGTTTTTTTTTCAAACAACAAAAAACAATATTTTTTTAAATATGCAATTTTTTTCCGTTCAAAATCATTAAAGTTCACTAACCTTTGCCGCAAGTTTTTGTTGCTGCATCAGAAAAGCAATTAATACTTTGTTTTGCTGTGCCGCAATCGGTTTCTTTAATATTTTTACATGAATTGGATACAGAATATTCGCATGTCCGACTATTAACCACTAAAAAATTAAAAAATAAATTAAATGTATTTGCTAAAAAAAATAATACTTTTTAAGCCATCACGACATTCAAAATTTGCATTAAGGTAACTTAAAATATAAAGTTGTGCACTTTTTGAATTATTTGTAAACGAAATTCTTTGAAAATCATTGACATTAAAACAGTTTTGCAAAATAGATGGTCCAATGCAAAGTTTTAAATCACTTATTGCAACGCAAGCTTTGGAGAAATCGTAATCAAAAATATAAAAAACACCTGCAACAAAATCTTCTGCATTTTTTGAAAGATTGAACTCATCAAATAATACAAAATTGTAACAACTTTCAATTTGCTAAAAACCATATTTTTTGGATTTTATATCAAAATTAAACATTTTTTACATTTAGGTCATCTTTAGAACAAAAAGCTACCATTGATTTGATACAACATAAAAATATCAAAAATATGTTAATGAAAATTTTAATATTCATTTTATTTACAAAATTTATCAAAATCGAGGAATTGTAATCTGACACCACAAATTTTTTAGAACAACAATGTAATAATGGGAATAAAATTCTAAGATATTTTTCAATAAAAAAAAATATGAGACATTCTTTTTTCTCTCTCTCTCAAAATTATTGAAAGAAAACTAATTGGACAAATTTTTTATGCTTTTTTTGTTAAATTGTTTTCCTATTCAAAATCGCATAAATGAAAAGTGATTAATTTTTTAATAACAAAATCAAAATATTTATTAATGTTTTCAACATAGAGGCATAATTCCTGAAATGCTAATTATTTTTAAATCATTGAGCATATCATAAAAAATTATAACTTCCACTATAAGTGAAATGAGGCAGAAAGAGTTGGGAATGCTCATCAAAAATAAAAAAACAGGTTTAACAGATTTATCTTCAATGTGAGACACAATAATTTTAAGTTGGATAAAGGTAAAAATAAGGATAATTAAAAAATATTTTAATATCATTTGAATAATATCTTCGTATATTTTTATGTATTTTTTCAACGGTTCAGCAAGACATGGTTCTCGTATGGTTTGCTGCTCCTTAATTTTAGCGTTTATTGAATTTTTTATGTTACTTAAAACTTCGATAACTTTTATAACTTTATTAGTTAACTCTATGATGTTATAAGACGCTATGAGGTCGGATTGCCAAGCGATTTGCTAAAAAAATGTAATAAAACTTTTTTTAGTTAATTTAATTAGTTTATAACCAAAAAACAAAAAAATTGTGATTCTAGGTCTAAAGAATATATTTTTTTCTTTCTGCAAAGAGAAAAATCCACCAACGTATACACATTTTTTTTTTGAAACTTACTTTATTTATTTTTGTGCAATTTTGATATAAAGTTTTGTACCCAGAAAAAGGAAGCAATGCACCTTCTTGATTTTCACATGGTTCAGAAAAAATTCGATCAAAAGTTTTATCAAACATGCCATAACTTTCCGTTGAAATAAGTACAACAAAAATACATATAAATTGAATAAATATTGTAGCAAAAATAACTGCAACACAGAAATTTTGAATTTTAAGTTTTAATACAAGTTTTCGGTCGTTGCATTCGCAAAGACGATAATATTTTGGTTTTTTACTACCCATTTTATAAAAATTGCTGCGCTTTAAAAATCAATAGACAAAAAGCAAAAGAAAAAAGACATTCGCATTTTTTTATGGATTAATATTTATGTGTCAAATGCCTTCTAAACTTTTTCTCTTTGCTTTTTTTTTGTGATCCACACAGCGTTTTTAAAATGGTAGTTATTTATGTTTTTCTTTTAAATAGTTTATTTTGGTTTAAAATGCAGAGCATTTTTCAATAGATAATATTTAAAAATTTTACAAAATATATTTTTCATTTGTGTCATTAAGGGTTTCCATAAATATTACAACTTCAGATGTAAAAACGTAATTTTCCATTTCCATAAATAAAGAAATATTGCCATTTTTAAAAGTCAGAGAATCTCCAGTTTTGTTGAAACTAAAAAGTTTGATAATTTACAGATACAAAATAAGTTAAAAATTCTTACTAGAAGTTTTTATTTTGATCAAAAAGAAAAAAAGTATTATTTTTTGCTATATTATATTTTACAGCCGTAAATTTAATTGGATATTTTGTTATTTCATAAGTAATCATAGGAAGTTCAAGATAACCATCAACAGGCGAGGTTCCATAAAAAATATTTGCTACCATTGAATTAAATGGATATTCAGAAATTGATATAGGTTTATTATTATGAAAAGTAGAAATTTTAATTAACATAACTGAATCCGGTGGAATTAAAATAGTGTAAACTCTGGTAAATAAAGGTATATCTTTCCATAAGTCAGAATTTTCAGCACTAAAAATAAAATTTAAAAAATGTTTCTCAATGTAACCCCAAAAAAATGGTGAAACATACTTAAACGTAAAATATAAATGATTTAAATCTACGCCAGAAAAAACTGAAATACTATCATTTATAGATGTTGTCCATACTTTTGACATCATATAATTTGGATATAAATATATTCCTTCAGGATTCCCACCATTAGCAATAACGTTATATTGTTCAAGTAAAATTGTTATGAAACACGTTTCATGAGAATTTGCCATAGCGGATGTTGTAAAATCTTTACCAATATTGACAATAAAAACATTTTCTTTAAAGACACATCCACCATAAATTTCTGTAATTAATTTTATACATATATAATTATTAAAAAAAATTCAAAATTATTTTAGGCTTTTTTACCTGGTATTTGAAAAACAAGTATTGGACTTGGAGAGCCTCCGTTTAAATGGAGTTTCATTTTACGGCTTGTTACTTCACAGGTGTATGCGAATTGTGTTCCAGGCGCGAAACTGAAAAATCAAAAAATTGCAATATAGGTTATTTAAGCTTTTAACAATCTAAACTTATTTACCAATTTTTTTCATTTGCGATTAAAATATTGTTGTCATCATTGTAAATGGCTAAACCCCAAAGCGTATTATTTTCATTTGTAAATATGTTAATTGTAGCCTTTTTTAAGGCCTATAAATTTAAAAAGTTATTTGCGTGTTTTTATATTTTGTAGACAAATTGGAATTTTTCTGAAGTAATCTCTTTTTTTGCTACATAACTTACGTCATCTTTTCCTAAATTTATGTTTAACCACTCTTCAAAAATATTGTCATCGGTAAAAGTTGTGTCCAAAATAAAATATGGAATTTTTGGCAATAATGTTATTTCATTAGTTGGTTGTGTTTCTGAAACATATATTTACAGATTTATGTTAAAGAATAATTATGCTAGTTGGCGGTAAACTAATGCCGAAAAACTTACGATTAATAACACTTAAAGTAAATCCGAGACTTTTTACATTTCTAGAGGAAACGGATATAGCTTCAAAAATATTTTCATTTGATGAATTTAAGTAAATATCAAACTGCCATTGCTGTCGATTATAATCAGTTATTTCTAAAACAACTATTCCATTGGAATATACTCTAAAGAGATCATTGACATTTCTAAAGTGATTTGTAACAAAGTTAGCATGGATTGTATCACCAACGGCATTGGTTTGAAACTAAAATTTTTTTTAAATATGACTGGTTTCTTAGTTAAAAAAACATACTGTAAAATTACATTTCAAATTTCCACAATAAAGCCCATCTTTTCTATCCATAAGAGCTCCAATGAAATCTTGATCATTTAGTATTATTAAAGAAGGGGCACATTTGCATACTAAAATTTAAAATATCACATCAAAAAATAACAAATAAAATAATTTTTTTGGGCTCAATATAAAATTTCTTTATAAACTTACTCATTTCTTCGAAGGCTACTTGAAATCCCAAAGATGGAACACTTCCATCACTTTTAAATTCCCACGGATATGTTTTACTTGAACCATTATTATCTGAAGCTAACATAAAATGCATCTCATTTTCATTGGCAATAATTTCATTATCATCCAAATACTGGAAATGATCCACGCCTTTTTCTAATAAAATTGGTTGAACCGTAACTTTGAATTCAGTATTATTTTTGATAATTAAGTCGTGAGTACATCGAATATTATTTTGATAACCTGGATAAGCAAAATTTGGATTGGTATTATACATGCTTGTCCAAAATGTTATTGTTCCATTTTTTATTATTTGACATCCTTCGTCCGTTTCATTCAATGATTTTTTTACAATACTTACATAAGCTTGGAATTCGATTTTTGGGCGGACGAATGACGAATCGCCGTTGGTTAAAGAAATTTGTATTTTTGTGTCTGGATTGTAATACGGGTGGTAGAGTTTGAGACTACGTTCACTAAAAAAATGAGTTTAAAATTTTTGAAAGGGATGTTGGTAAAATTTATTTTAAAGTAAAAACTTGAAAAGATTAAATGGACTTTGTAATTTATTTTGTTATCAAAGCTACCAATATTTTTGCTAAATTTGATGAAGCTTTGGAAAAAAATTCACCCTGTTTTATGTTTTTCATTTTTTTTTTCTTCATTATGCTGGACTTTAGCGACTAGCCAAATTTTTGCGAAATGGATTTTGAATGGATAAAAAGAAAAAAATTACTTTGCAATAAAATCAGTGGAGTTTACAATTGTTAATTCAGTAATTGCAGAAACATTAAACACTTCCACCACAATTTTAAAGCCATATCCATCGGGAGCTATAAATTTCCATAAACATGGTGAAGTTCGATTTCCATAATCTTCATAAGTTGATCGAAGATATAAAATTTGTGTTTCATCTGTAAATTCAAATGAATCTTGGAGGTTGCTTATAGATTCAAAAGGACATCCATAATTTAAATTTGTAAACATAAAATGAGTCATTTTTGCGTTATATTCTCTAGAAAAATCGTCAATGGGATAATAAAAATGATTGTTGGATATCTCGACAGTGTTTGATTGAACATAAATCATGTCATATTCATGAATCGGAGCATAGTCAGTGGCAGAAATAATTGAGTAAAATACAAAGAGTTTTATATTCTAAATTTAAAGAAAATAAAAGTCATATTTTTAGATTCCAAAAAACTTACATCAATATCATTATAAGTTTCATTTAAATAAAATTTAGTATTACATTTAACTAATGCGTTTTGTGTCCACATTTTTGGATAATCGGGTGTAGAAAAAAATGCAATTTCATCCAATTCCAGAGAAATATCAGTATCATTACAGCCATAGATATTTGAAGCTGTTGTTTTAGAAATCCAGTTTAGAATTATTATATTCAAAAATAATTTCAACATTTTTTGGTAAAAAAAAGGAACTAAAAATAAAAATATAACATTCATCCATGAATTTTTATGCTTTTAATCTGGGTAAATAACACTTTTTGTTATCAATTTCAAGGGAAGATTATATTTCACACTCTAAATTTCCATAGAAAGAAAGAAAGGTAATTTGTCCTTTTTTTCCTTGCTTTCAAATAATTTATCAAAATGTGTTTTAATTCCAGATTATTTGAAAGTGGAGACAGCGGTAAATAACCTAAAAAAAACATACAAATGATTGCTTTTCTTTAAATTAAACTCTGCACACAGAAAAGATAGTTTTTAAAAAAGAATCTTAAAAAATTATTTTAATGTTGAAAATATTGTCGATTGTGCTAGTTTTAAAAATCAGCTTTAATGCTTTGAATTAGTAATTTTGTGAAATTTATTTTTATTTTTTATATAATTTCAAATTTTTAAAATCATACATAAAGAAATTTTGCTGCACCTCAAATTGCGACATTTGAAATTATTTTATAAGAAAAACAAAAAGTAAAAAAGCGCTTATGGTAAAATAGTTATGGGATGATAAAATTGAAGATGATGCACAGGACGATGAACATAAATTATCAATTGGATTAATGGATACAGATGGAGATTTACAAACACTGCATTCGAGTTGTCTTTGAGCAAAACACATTTCGTAGGTTAATAATTTTTGTATCGGACATCCCCATTCTTTTCCACAGCGATTTGTTGTTACGTTAGCTTCCCATTGAATATTTTGTTGATTTATATCACATTCAGATAACATTTTATTTTCAAATATAGAATGATGAGAAAGACGTTTACAAAGGAAATTTGTGGTGTTTGTAGAATAAACTAAAAAAAACTTTTGCATGTTTATAAAAAATAGTATTCTTACTTATTGCACCTTCGCCACAAGCAAAATTAACATAAAGATAATTTAAAATATAAAGTCTCGCACTTTCTGGATCATTTGCAAATGAAAGCTTTTGAAATTCTTTTACGTTAAAACATTTATTAAGAGTATCAAGACTGATACAGATTTTTAATAAACTTATGGCTTCACAAATTCGAGAATAGTCCTTAACTAAAAGGTTGTCAACTGCTGTCCAAAAATCAAAGGAACTTTTTGGCAAATTGAATTTTATAAATAATTCAGAATCATAACATTTCTCAATGGTCTAAATAATAGATAAAAATGAATTTAAAAATTAAAGTTTTTTTTACTTTTATATCTTCGTTATCACAAATAGCTCCAGTAAATTCTATGCAAAGCAAATTTATTAAAAACACGACAATTAAAGTTTTATCCATCCGACTTTATTCCAGCAGCTATAACGTTGGAAAATTTTAACAACAACTAAAAGGTTTCGTTCTCCTTGGTAGAAATTCACTTTGCACAGTAAACTGCAGAAAGCTATTATTTGCAATATGTGTTCTATAACGCATGAATTTACAAAACCTTTGATAATTACTAATTGCTAATTATTTATTGTTATTTTTGAATTAATGTTTTTAATCAAAAAAAATATAATGATTTCATACAATTATAAAAAAACTTTTAACAAAGAGATCCCTTTAAATAATAAAGGCAGGTGTTCTTGCAACATCGAAAGTCGACAAATGGTTTTAATTTCCAAGCTGTTTATTTTAAACAATTTATTAGTAAAAAAAAAAGCGAATAACACACACGCCAAATAAATTTTGTATAGCCGTTCAGATAATTTAAAATTATGCATTTAAGTGAAGAGTTTAGAAATAGTTAAAATTATTGCAAAAAAGCTAAAATAATTGGGCGAAAATAAAGTCATTGCTGAAGACGTTGAGCACAAAGTATCGATTGGATTGTCAGCGGCAGATAGAGACTTACAAATATTACAATTTCCAAAAGTATCATCAAAGCACATTACGTATGTCATTTCTTTTCTTAAAATGCATCCCCATTCATTTCCACAATTTTTTGACATTGCATCAGTCAAGCAAAGATTTTTTTGTTGATATGCCGCACAATCAATTGGTTTTTCAGTTCCACCACATGATGGAGGAGGTGTTAAATCTTTACAATGGATGTCTGACGCGTTAGCAGTATAAACTTAAAATCGCGATATTTGCGTTTAATATCTATCAACTAAAGATTCCTTACTTTTTGCGGCATCCGTACATTCAAAATTAATTTGAAGATAACTTGAAATATACTTTCTTGCATCTTCGTCGCTTGAATTTCCAACAAATGAAACTCGTTTAAAATCATCCATGTTAAAACAATTATTAATAATTGCTGGACTAACACATATTTTTAACGAATTAATTGCTTGGCATATAACAGAATAATTATTAGTTTTAAGATTAAGAATTTGTCTCCAAAAACTATCTCCAGTTGACCCTGACAAATCATGGAATTTTTGAAATAATTCAGAATCATAGCATTTCTCAATCATCTAAAACACTCAAAAAATAAAAAGACAAATAATTTTTTTTATTACCGTAATATTTTCATCATAACAAATAGCCATAGTTGACTTTATGGATAGAAAACTAATCAAAAACACCAAGATAAAGATTTTATCCATCTTGACTTAAATTCAATACCTTTTAACTTTCAGTAATTTTAACAACGAAAGAAAACTTTTTTTTTTGCGGTTGCAATAATAATGACACAACAACAACAAATTTCAGAAGCCTTATATAATAAGCAAAAATTTATATGATTCATTCATTCGTTTTCAAAAGTTTTTTTAGAAATTACTAATTCCAACATACCCATTCCATTGTAAAATGTTATATTTTATTTTTATCAAAAAAAGAATGATTTCATTTTTTTATGTAAAAAATTCTAAAGGTTTTCGTTTTTACACAAAACAAGGTTGCAGCCAAAAATAAACATTAATGTGAAATCGGAAATTTGTCATGAGTTTTTTTTGTGTGGAAATTTTGGGTCTTTTTTGTATTTTTTTTTCTCAAAAAAATGAAAAAGAAATTATTGATATTTATAATTTTAGCATTTGTGATTAATTTTAGTCAAAGAATAAAACGATACACGGAGAGAATTAGCACAAAAACGCTCATGCCCAAATATTTTGAGGAAGTTGATGTCGTTGACGAAGATGTTGAGCATAATGAATCAATTGGATTATTAATGGCTGATGGGGATTGGCATATATTACAATTCCTCATATCTTGATCAAAGCACATTTTATATGTTAAAAACTTTTTTGTTTCGCATCCGGCTTCTGTTCCACATAGTTTTGTTATTGAATCAGCAGAGCATTGAATATTTTTTTGAGAGTTATCACAGGTTGTTGATAAATAATTTCCGCATGATCGGGGCAAAGAAGCTTTACAAACTTGATTATTAAAATCTAAAATACTTTTAATAATAAATTTTTTACATAAAAATATTTTTACAAGCTGCACCATCTCCACAAACATAATTTGCATAAAGATAACTTAAAATATAAAGTCTCGCACTTTCATGGTCATTTGCAAATGAAATTCTTTGAAAATTGTCAACGGTGAAGCAACTATAAACTGCCGCGGGACTAATACAATTAATCAAAGAATTTATGGCTTGGCATGTGCGTGAATAATCTCTATCTAATTTATTTGAAACTGATGTAACAAAATCTGTTGCGTCACCTGGCCATCCAAAAGGGCTATTAAATTTATCAATATAACAACTTTCAATCTTCTAAAAAACAAAATATTAGTTTCAAAAACCGGGATTTAAATATATTCGCCTTTATATCCTCATCAGTACAAATAGCATACGTCGATCCAAAACAAGAAAAGCTAATCGAAGAAAGAGTAAGTAATAAGTTTAAAACTTTCATATTAATTTAATTTTTAGCAATTAAAATTCTTTAAGAAGCAAAACAAAAAAACAATTTACGATTGAAAATAACGATATTATCCGGAGCAATAGAAACTATTTATAATAAAATTTTATGACCATTGATTATATTTATGTTGAAAATTAATTAAATGTTTCAAAATTAGCACATTGTTCAATATAAGTCGCAAATTTCCAATTAAAGATTCATTCTTCTATTTTTGCTTACAATTAAAAATAAAAACAACAATGACTAAGAAATTCTATTAAATCATAAAACTCATTTTTTTTCATTACAATTTTTGATATCAAAAAATTCCACGATTTAAAAAAATATATACTTTATTTAAACTTTTAAATTTTAAGAACCAAAATCAGAAAAAGTAGCAATAAAAAAGAATAAGAAAGTAGAGATAATTAAGTTTGGCTGAATTTTTTTTTGATAACGATGAAATTGACGTCGTTGAACATGTTATGTCTGATAAAGTAAAACTACTCAAAGATGCTTCTGTTGTGGATAAGGAATTTTCTGTAGTTGTCGTAAGAGCTGTATAATTTATTATTTGAAAAGTAAATTTTAGACTTTGCGCTTCCGCGGATGAAAAAGTTTTGGCTTCAAAAACATTTTGATTTGATGAATTTAAATATATTTCAGTTGTATTTTGATTATTATCCGGTATTTTTAAAACAAGTACTCCATTTGAATATACTCTAAATTTATTATTTGCATATCTATCGACATTGGTAACAAATTTAGCATAAATTGTGTTACCGACACTTTTTGGTTGTAACTAAAAAGAAACATTGTATAAAATGCATCATCACATCCAAAAAAGGGGGCTTACTGTAAAATTACATTTTAAATTTCCACAAAGTAACCCGTCTTGCCTATTCATTATCGATCCTTGGAATTCTTGTTCACTAATTATTATAAGTGATGGGCCACATTGGCATACTAAAATTTAACGGGTCTTGACAAAATTTTTATAAAAATAAAATAGCTTTTTGAATTAAAGGGAGTGTATCAGCCAAATTACAGCGGGTGTTCCTAGCCCGAAAGTTTTTCACTTTCTCCAATGCTTACAAAGTTCTACAAAAAATGTGTAGCACTTTGTAAGCTTTGGAGAAAGTGAAAAACTTTCGGGCTAGGAACACCCGCTGTAAGGAGTTTTCTTGTTTGCTGAGACACTCCCTTTAAATGCAAAATTTGGTTAAAAACTTACTAATTTCTTCAAAAGTTACTTGAAATCCCAATGATTGAAAGCTTCCATCACTTGTAAATTTCCAGGGATATATTTTATTTGAACCATTTTTATTTGAGTCTAACATAAAATTCATTTCATTTTCTGTCGTAACAATTTCTGTATTATCAAAATATTGTAAATGATCCACGCCCTTTTCCATTAAATTTGGTGAAACATTAACCAAAACTTCTGTGCCTGGTAAAACACTCAAGTCAAAAGTGCATTGAACATTATTTTGATAACCCTCATAAATCCAAACTGGCTCACGATTATTTATATTCGTCCAAATTGTTATTGCTTCATTATTAATAATTTTGCAACCACCGTCACTTTGAATTCCATTTTTCTTGACAATGCTTACATAAGCTTGAAATTCAACTTGTGTATGGAAGGATGGATCACCTTTAGATAAAGAAATTTGAATATAACTATCAGAATTGTAATATGCAAGATAAAGTCTGACACAGCATTCGCTAAAACAAACTTTTATAAAAAATGATATGTTTGAATGTAATGGATAGAACACGTTTATTTCATAGTGGCACTTTTTTCTGTCCATGACTATAATAAGCATACTGTATATTCCCATTTCATTTTTGAACCTTTTTTGAGGATACATTAAAATATTTTTATGAAACTTTTTGAAAAAGGGAAAAATTAAGAGAGATATCAAATGACACGTTTGTTTTAAGGCAAACCCATACTATAATACCAAAATGGCATTGACCAATAAAAAAATGCGTTTTTCATTGAAATGAAACAAATTCGAGAAATAACTTACGTTAAAATAATCCTAGTTGAATTTTGTATCGTTAATTCAGTCGTCTCGGAAACTTTAAACTCTTCCATAACAATTTTGAAGCCATATCCATTGGGAGCTGAAAATTGCCATTTACATGAAGTTGTTCGATTACCATAATCTTCATACACCGATCGAAGATATAAAATTTGTTTTTCATCTGTAAATTCAAATGGATCTATTCTACTTATAGATTCCATTGGACATTCTTCCTTTAAATTTGTGAAGAAAAAATGGGTTGCTATTGCATTATAATTATTATGAAGTTCATCGGGAGAATATGGGTCATAATATTTAACATCTAACATCTCGGATTTTTTCGAACTATAAATTCCATGCGAGGCTAAATTGTCGACAGAAAGAAGTGTGTAATATACCATGAGCTTAATATTCTAAAATTATGAAAATAAAGAATAAATGATTTTAATTTCCATAAAAGATAAGGATAAGTTGAAAGAAAATCAAATTATAAAACCTTCATAAAAAACAAAGTCAGATGAGAAAAAAAAGACTTTACAAATTTTTAATCATTTTTTAAGTTTAAACTTACATCGACAGTATCATAAGCTTCATTTAAATAAAATTTTGGTTGACAATAAGATATCGAATTTTTTGACCACATTTTAGGGTAATCCGGAGTATGAAAAAAAGTAAGTTCATCAGTAGCAAGAGAAATATTTAAATCATCACAGCCATAAGTTTTTGAAACAACAGCTTTGATAAATATAAATTTTAAAATTAATATATTCACTAATTTTAACATTATTGAAAAAATGCTAAACAAAAAAGATATAGAATAAATTATTGAATTTTTGTGCTTTTAATCCGTGTAAATAACAATTTTTTTTATCAATTTCAAGGGAAGATTATATTTCACACTCTAAATTTTGAAAGCAAGAAAGATAGGTAATTCCGTCTTTTTCTTCTACTCGCTTTCAAATAAATTATCAAAATGTGTTTTAATTCCAGATTATTTGCAAGTGTGAGACAGCAGTAAATTAAACGTTTAAAATATATATATCGCATTCTCGCATTAAGTTTTGAACAATTCAAAGTTGTTGGGAATAAAAATAGAAAAAAAGGTACGAATGAAGAAGATATTGGATAAGTTGAGACGGGTAAAGTTGAAAAAGAACTTAGCGATGGAGATATTATTGACGAAAGCGTTGATGATGATTTTGTAGTGAAACTCCAAAGAGAAGAACAACGTTGATTGACTTCATGACAGATTTAAACAAACAAAAAATTTGCATTCTTCAGATCGATATTTACGAATAAAAGTTTTTTATAACTTTCAACATTAATACAATTTTTCAATAGTATCATTTCCCATCAGGGATGAGCGGAAGTGACTTTTCCTTAGACGGAAGGAACCGGAAACGGAACTAAGGCAGTTCCGTAAAAGCGGAAACGGAAGCGGAAATTTAAATATTTTTTTACGGAAGCGGAAACGGAAACGGAAGCAAAAAAACCACGGAATTCCGCGGAAACGGAAACGGAAGCGGAATTCCGCTCATCCCTGTTTCCCATGCAAGCTTTAAATGTTTCCATCACGTCCAACAACTCCTGAAACAACTACTACAATTCATCCTTCAACATTTTCTCCTCCGATTTCGCAACCAAATAAATACTGATGGCCAAACAACAACTATTAGTGGTAATAATGGAATGCAAGAGCCTCTCAAATTAATTGCTGTTGTCTTTCTCGCCTTTATTGGATTTATTTTTTATTTATTATTAATGTTTTTTTTCTTTTTGTAATTAGTGTTTTATAATAATTTTATAACAATAATTTATGTATGTTTTAATACCAATAAATTGCAATAATTTAAACATCCATGCTGTTATATTATTTTGACTAGTTTGCTCAAATTTGATTGGTAATGATGAAATTAACGTTGTGTTACACATGCTTTAGATAAAGTAGAATTATTCAAAGAAGATGCTTAAGGGGATAAGATTTTTTTGACGCTGTCGTAGGAGCTGTATAATTTATTATTTGAAAAGTAAATCTAAGGCTTTGCACTTTCTTTGATGGAAAAGTTTTAGCCTCAAAAATATTTTTATTCGATGAATTTAAATATATTTCTGTTGTATTTTGGCGTTGTTTGCTATCATTTATATCTAAAACAAGTATTCCATTTGAATAAACTCTAAATATATTATTTGCATAAATATCGACGTTGGTAACAAATTTAGCATAAATTGTATCTCCAACACTTTGTGGTTGTAACTAAAAAAAGCGGTTCAAATTCAAAAAACTTTTCATGTAGAGGGCTTACAGTAAAATTACATAGCATATTTCCACAAAATAATCCATCTTGCCTATCCATAATAGATCCTTGGAACGTTCCATCAATCATAATAAAAGATTGGGCACATTCGCATACTAAAAATTTATAAATTACAAAGCTTTTTTTAAAGCGGCTGATTTTTAAAAAAAAGCTTACAAATTTCTTCAAAAGCTACTTGAAATCCCAATGATTGAAAGCTTCCATCACTTGTAAATTTCCAGGGATATATTTTATTTGAACCATTTTTATTTGAGTCTAACATAAAATTCATTTCATTTTCTGTCGTAACAATTTCTGTATTATCAAAATATTGTAAATGATCCACACCCTTTTCTAATAAAATTGGTGAAACGTTAACTAAAACTTCTACAATAAAATACACAACTTCAGAAAGCCTTTATATATGCAACAAATGACTCATATCTCTTTTCTATTGTTGAAGTAAAACAAATTTTTTGTTATCGACTTTTTTTGAATTTATATTTTATTTTACAATGAAAATAATAATTAGATTTTTCAAGATACAATTAAAACTGCGTTTTTCTGATAATGACTAACCGATAACAATGGTTTATAAATTTTTTTATTTATAACGGTTTTAAATATCAAAGCTATAAATAACGAAAATAACTTTTGAAAATGAATTATTGGCTAAACAATAAGGTTTAAGAATGAAAAAATAAATAAAGAAGTTAATGGATCAAAAAATGAAGGAGTTGAAGAAAATAATTCAGGTAAAGCAAAATTCAAAGGTTCTGGTGTGGATGAAAATTTTGATTCTGTTGTATCTGATATTGTAGAATTATTTTCAACATCTGAAAGAGATGAGGGCGATAGTGAAGAATGTGTAGGTGGCAGAGTTGATGGCAATGTTGATAAACTCGAAAGATCCGAGGACTCCGTGGATGATAAAGATATTAAAAAAGGTTCGGTTGACGATGGCCAATAATAAGTTGTTGGTAGTGAAGTTGATGACACTATAGGTAAAGTTGAAGACTCCGCGGACTCCATGGATGGTAGAGGTGTTGGAAAAGGTTCGGTTGACGACAACCAAGAATAAGTTGTTGTGGGTGAAGTTGAAGAAGTCGTCGTCGTTGAAGGCGTGGTGGATGAAGTAGAGGTCGAAGGCCGTGAAGTCGTAGTTGGAGTTAAGCACCGCTGATTAACTTCTTGATATGTTTGAATAAAAATTTCAGCATCTTTATTATTGCCATTGATAAATGAAAGCTTTGCATAATTTTCAACATTCATACAATTTTCGATAGTTTCATTTCCCATGCAAGTTTTTAATGTTTTCATAATTTCACATAAAGCTTGAAAATCTTTTGAATGAATATTATTAAATTTCTTTGAAAAATCTTTAGCAATTTTTGGAAGTTCATATTTTCTAAAAAGTTCTTCTTTGTAACATTTTTCAATAACCTATAAAATTAAAATAAAGATTTAAAAAAGTCTCTAATAAAACTTTAAAATCTTTTTACCCTTATTCTATAATTCCTGCAAATGCAGTTGGTTAAGCTAATAAAAAATACTTGGAAAATAGTTAAACAAAAAAATAAATATAATTTATTCATTTTTATCTTCTTTTTTTTTAAAATAATTCTTACGCAGCGATGGCAAAAAAATACCAAAACGCTTTTTTATGATAAAATAGAATTTTGCTCACAAAAAATAAGTTTTTAGAAGAAAACATCGTTGTTAAAAAATTTTTAAAACAAACGTTGATGGTTTATCATTTTTAATGATGATGCTTCTATTTCCATTTTAAGAATGTTAGGAGCAAAAAAAATAAAATTTCATTCCGATGATTTCATTTTATTTTCCTAGAAACGCTAACATTTTTTCATTCATGGAAATGGTAAAAAATATGGTTTGATTTCTTGATACATTCTTTTGTGTTTTGAAAATATTTTTAGTTTTAAAACTTTTGTTTTTCGATTTATTTATAAAAAATAACCCACTTTTTTGGTTTGTAAATATAAAATTCCAAAATCATAAAAAAATAAAGTTTTACTATTTTTATTTATAAGTAAAAATGAGGGCAAGAAGCTTTAAGAAAATTTAAAAAAGTTTACATTAAAAAATAAAAAAACGCAAATAAAAAGCTGAGGCAAATCGTGGTTGGTAGAACTTGGTATGAAAAAGATGATAGCTGTGTTGAAGAAACCATGGTTTCTGATGGTGATGTCGATTCTCTGGCTCGAGTTGCTGTTGTGGATTCAGGAATGTAATCGTCTGAACACCGATAATCCATATCTTTATAATTATTTACAAATATTTTAGCTCCGTCATTACCAAAGATGGGAATCTTTGCGTAACTTTCAAAATTAATACAATTTTCTTTAACATCCTTCTCCAAACAAGTTTTAAATGTATTCCAAGCATTACAAACTATTTCAGAATCGTTGGACCACATATTTATAAGCTTTTCATCGAATTCTTTTGCATCATTAGGAAGATTATATTTTTCATGGAGTTGGGTTTGGTAACAATCTTTAAGTTTCTAAAATAACAAAGATAAATTTTTTTAAAGAATATTAAAAAAATTTACTCCTCTCATTTCGTAATCGCAAATAGCATTCGAAGGCATAATAAAAAATGCATTGATAATAAGTAAAATGACAATAGAAAGAAAATAAATCATTTCTATTTTCTTCAAGGCTCTAAAAAAACTTCCGAAAAATGGTGAAAAAGCTTCACTCATGATAACTTTTATAAGCAATTCATTCATTGCTCTAAAAAAAATTTCCGGTGCTCTTATTCATTATTAAAGAGTTGCTTTATGTTTTTTACAATATTGACTGACGCCAGAACCAGCAGAAATGAATGATTCTTCCCTTCATTTTTCTCAATATTTAGTTTTAAAAAAGGGTTTTTTTTAGCATGAATGGTGAGTAATTTGTTTCGATGCTTATTTTTCTTCTTTTGATATTTCTTCATTTTACATTTTTTTTGCTGGTTTATTTATAGGTTTTTTTTATGAAGAAACAATTCAAAATATTTTGTTTGCCTTTTCCGAAGTTAAAATAAACCTTAAAAACTTTTATTTCCTTCGTAGTAATATTGATTCTGTGTTTTTTCTTACTTTATTTGAAATTTAAAAACATTTAAAAAATCGAAATTTACTTATTTTATCGTAATAAAAAAAGAAAACAAAGCAAAAAGGTATTAAAAAATTTATGAAAAATGTTTATAACAAAAAATAAAAGAATGACAGCAAGAAACTTAAAATAACCATGTTTAGCCGAGTTTTGCATGAAAAAGATGAAATCGGTGTTGTTAAATCTGTTTCATCTAATAAAATTGGATTACTCAAAGGCGCTTCTGTCATTGGAAGCGGTGCTGTTGAAGGAGGCAAAGTTGAGGTTGTTGTTACGTATTTGCGGGATGATTCTGAGGATGAAGATTGTTTTAATGTTGTTGACGTTGTTGATGGTGTTTTAGATAAATTTGAATGAGTCGTTTGTGAAGATGGAAGCTTCGAAGTAGAAGTTAGTGAAGTCGTTGATGTCGGTTCAGGGGTGTAATCGCCAGAACACCGATAATCCATATCTTTATAATTATTTACAAATATTTTAGCTCCGTCATTACCAAAGATGGGAATCTTTGCGTAACTTTCAAAATTAATACAATTTTCTTTAACATCCTTCTCCAAACAAGTTTTAAATGTATTCCAAGCATTACAAACTATTTCAGAATCGTTGGACCACATATTTATAAGCTTTTCATCGAATTCTTTTGCATCATTAGGAAGATTATATTTTTCATGGAGTTGGGTTTGGTAACAATCTTTAAGTTTCTAAAATAACAAAGATAAAAACTTTTAAAGAATATTAAAAAAATTTACTCTTCTCATTTCGTAATCACAAATAGCATCCGAAGGCATAATAAAAAATGCATTGATAATAAGTAAAAAAACAAAATAAAGAAAATAAATCATTTCTATTTTCTTCAAGGCTCTAAAAAAACTTCCGAAAAATGGTGAAAAAGCTTCGCTCTTAATAACTTTTATAAGAAATTCGTTGCTCTAAAATGTTTTCAGATGCGTTTCATTATGATAAAATTGTTTTTAATGAATTGTTTACGTTTTTTAGAATGTTGAGGCTCGAACCAATAAAATTGCGTGATTCTTTCCTTTATTTTTGTAATGCCTGAGCATCAACGACTGCGAAAGGACCATATTTTCACAATATTTTGTTATTTAAAAAAATATTCTATCATGATTAATAATTGGTTTCGATGCCTGTTTTTCCCCCTTGATAGTTGTTCATTTTTTATTTTTTGCTGGTTTTCTACGTAGAAATAAACCAAAATTTTTTGTTTGCTTTTTTCTGAATTTTTAAAATAAAGCTAAATAATATTTATTTTAAATGAAAAGCCATGAAAATTAATTAAGGAAATTTAAAAACTTTTATAACAAAAAATAAAACAATGGCATTAAGAAGCTCAAAATAATCACGCTTGGCTGAATTTGGAGTGAAAATGATGAAGACAATGCTTCAGGCAAAACTGTTGTTGGAGCTTGGGTGGGAGATGGCGTTTTTGAAGGAGGCAAAGTTGAAATTATTGTTGATGGTGATAGAGTAGTAACACTTTTTTGACAAGCTTTGTCCATATCTTGATAACTTTGAACAAATATTTCTGCGCCATCATGATCATCTTTTGCAATATTATTAGCTTTCGCAAAATCATCAGCGTTTATACAATTTTTTAATGCATCTTCGCCCATGCATGTTTTGAATACATCCGTTGTGGCACATAATTTTTTAGAATTTCCATTCAAAATTTCTTTAACTTTATTTGAAAACCCTTTTGCGCTTATTGGAAGTTTAGCATTATCAAAGTATTCTTGTTTGAAACATTCATTTACTTTCTAAAATGAATTTTTTTTAATTAAACGTGTTTAATAAAAAGAAATGGAAATATATATTTTTTACATCTAAACCAGTTTTATTGCAAGCAGCATTGGATGAAGTAACAAAAAATACACATAAAATAAGCAAATTTAAAACAAATTTGAAGTTTATCATGGTCGGGTTTTTTCAAAACGCAAAATTAACAAAAATCAGCACAATTTTACAATAATAAAACAATTTTTTTTCGAAAAGCTTTTATAAGCCTTTATTGAAGCAATAATTTTCAAGCAATGGTGATCGATCACCTTATTTTCTAATGGCGCCTTTGTGTTTCATATATACCCTTTAAAATCAGAAGAAATAAAGGTCATGACGATTTTTTTCTTTCCTTTGTATATTTTGTTTGAGAACCAAATCTCTTCATTTAAAAGGTGAATAATTTATTTTGACGGAATATTAAAAAAAGAAACAATTTCATGATTTTTCTTTCTTTTTTTTCTTTTTAAGTTCTGATAAACCTTTCTGAAGTATTCAGAAACAAATAAAAATTCTCATTTTCATAAACTTTTTTATTTCTAAAATTTTAAAGTTTATATAATTTCATAATAAATTAGTAAAAAAAAATTAAATTCAATGTGTCAACCACAAATAAAAAAATCTATATTTATTTTAACTTTTGGCAATCATTTTGTAAAAAAATAAAACTAATTAAAAGTTACATTAAAAAACAAAATAAAGTAAGCAAAAAAGTAAAGAGACTCATATTTGGCAGAATTCTGTTTGAAAAAGATAAAGGTTCTAAAATAGCCACAAAAGAGATTGGATTCACATCAGCTTCAATGGAGGAAATAAATGTTGTTGTTGTAGAAGAAGGATGTGTAGTTGCTGCGACTGTAGTTGTTGGAAGATAATAACCATTGCAACGATTAGTATTTAAATGATAAATTTCAACAAATTTTTCTGCTGCATCACTAAATCGATTGATAAAAGAAAGTTTTGAATAACTTTCGACATTGATACAATTTTCAATTATTTCCTTTCCCAAACAAATATTAAATGTTTTCATAATTTTACAAAGTTTTTGAGGATTTTCGGACCACACGAAATTTATTTGTTCAGCAAATTTTTCTGCATTTTCAGGAAGATTATATTTATCAAAAAGTTGAGTTTTATAACAATTTTTAAGTGCCTAAAATAGCAACAATTAAAAAAAGTGAACAAAAATAAATGTTCAGAATTTTTACCTCTGTTTTGTTTTCGTCACAAATAGCTTCGGAATAAATAATGGAAAATACAAAAATAATAAAAACACCAAGTAAAAAAGAAAGGTTCCTCATTTTTTTCAGCACAACTAAAACACTAACAGCGAACCTTGATAAAAACTGAAGTTCGAAAAATTTTACAAAAATGAAACTCTTTCATTTTCAGAAGAGTTTTATAAAACTTTTTGACTCACATTCTTAGAAGAAAAACCTTACTCTATAAAAACAAACCTTCTTTTTAAACTTTAACCAGTAAGTCTTTACAAACGAAAGGTGTGATTCAATATTTTTAAAGAAACTTTTAGTTCAGTGTAGCAGGAAAAGTTTTGACGCATCTTTTCATTTTATTTTTTTCCATCCCTTTTTTAAGCGATGAAGAATCATTTTTTGGAACATCATTTTCTCTTATTATTTTTTTTCAAGATGCTTCTTTATTTTATTTTTTCGCTGTGTTTCATTGACGCCTTCAGATAAAATAAAAATTCCTATTTTCCTTGTTTGTTCGATTTGTTTCTTATATTTTCAAAACAACGCTTTCATGATTTTTTTTGAAATCAACAATACAAAAAATTGTTTTTTTCAAAGATGAATAATTTTTTAGGAAATGACGAAGAAAAAAAAATACACTGTAGAAGAAAGATGCAATAACATAAGAATATTCTTGTTCCAGAAAAGACTTTTTAACTCTGAGAGGAAATCAAGAAAGCTTAGGCTTTGTTTGATCATTTTAGTTTTTAATGGAGGTTTATTCATTTAAGAAATGTAAAGGAAAAATTATTTAACTAACAAAGTTTTATTCTTTTCTAACGTTTTAAAAATCCAACAGCAAAAATTACAAAAAATTATAATAAAATCAATGAAAAAATAGCAACGAAAAAACTGAAAACAATTATATTTGGTTGAACTTTATATGTTTGAGTGGATGAAGCCTGTGCTGCTTCTTCAAGTTGAGTTTCATAAAGTTTTTGACAATTACTTTTAAATTCATAATAAGCTTGAACGTAAATTCTTGCACCTTTTGTTTCAGGTGCAAATGAAAGCTCAGTAAAATCAGCTTCATTAATACAATTTGTAATGATTTCATTTCCCAAACAAATATCAAATTCGTCCAAAGCATGACAAAAAGTTTGATTATTTGTGTCCCATAAATTTTTAAGTTTACCAACAAACTTTTGAGCATTTTTTGGAAGATTGTATTTTCTAAAGAGTTGAGTTCTGTAACAATTTTCAAGGGCCTAAAAAATAAAATTCGCAAAATGTCAGAAGTTTTAAGAAAAAAAGTTTTTACCTTTATGCTTTTATCCGAGCAAATATTTTCAAACGCATTAATTGAAAACACACCAATGATAACCAAAATCAAAGCTAACATAAATTTATTCATTTTAGTACTTTAAAGCAATCTTCAGGACTTCAAGAAAACAGCAAATACCAAGGCCAAAAAATTATTAAAATGAAAAAAAACAGTTATTTTAAAAAGCTTTTATAAGCAATTTTCTTTTCGATGATTGTTTTCACTTTTGTTATTTAATAGTCTTGTTCGACATTGTTTTTAGAACTAACGTGGGATTTTATTTTTTTATGTATCGATGACTAAAAATGTTTCAATGAAGTATGTATGATTTTTTTAACAAAATAAGCAATTCTTCCTCATTTTTTCTTGTTTTTAGTAAGCACCAAAATGAATGATCCAAAAAATAAAAAAATAATAAAATGGCCAAGTAAAAAAAAATTGTTTATTTTGGAAATGAAAGAAAGCAAAAAAAAATGGTAAGAAGCAGCAATAATACTGAAACTAGAAATAGTTCCAACTCTAACTTTTGATTGTTTAAAAAAGGGTGAAAGCTTCTTGGAAATATTAGTTGTCATTGAAGCGACACTTACATATTTAAGAAATCCAGTAGAAAAATTTAAATAAAATTTTTTTTATTCTTTTAACTTTTAAAAATCCAACAGGAAAAAATTCAAAAAACCAATAACAAAAATTATAATAAAATTAATGAAAAAATAGCAACGAAAAAACTGAAAACAATCATATTTGGCTGAATAATGAATTTTTGAGATGATGAAGTCTGTGCCGCTTCTTCAAGTTGACTTTCAAAAAGTTTTGGACAATTACTTTTAATTTCATGGTAAGTTTGAACATAAATTCCAGCATTTTTTATATTAACAGATACAAATGAAAGCCGGATAAAATCAGCTTCATTGAAACAGTATGTGATCGTGGAATTATCCAAGCAAGCATCAAATTCATTGAAACCATCGCAAACAGTTTGATTGTCTCCATTCCACATAATTTCAAGTTTAGCTCCGAAATCCTCAGCAACTTTTGGAAGATTATATTTTTGAAAAAGTTTGGAGTTGTAACAACTTTCAAGGGTCTGAAAAATTAATTTCAGAAAATGTCTGAAGTTTAAAAATAAGTTTTTACCTTTATATTTTCTTCGCTGCAAAGACTATCAAAAGCATTGGCTGCAAATAAGACTGTGATAATCAAAATCAAAGCAAACATAAATTTATACATTTTTAAGCCTCAAAGCAATTTTCAGAAGTTCGAGAAAACAGCCAAAAACCAATGATCACTTTTTTAAATGGAAAATAAATTAATTTCTGAAGACTTTTTATAAGCATTTTTAATACACTTTTTTTTCTTCTAAATAACCTTTGAAATATCATGGTTGTTATTTAACAATGTTCGACAGTTTCTTTAAAATAAGCGTGGAATAATTTTTTTTCGTTGTCGATGACTAAAAACTTTTTCAAAGAAGCAACATTTTTTGTTAAACAATGAAGCGGCGATCGTTACTAGTTTTTTTTCATGATTTAAAGGCGCATCTTCATTTTTTGCTTGAAATGTAAAAAAAAGTTTTCGCGTTGATGATTAATAAAGTTTCAAACATGTTTATGTGTTTGGAAAAAAATTCTCCTACTCACCAGTTTTAAAAACATTAAAGATGAGTATTTTTTTAAATTTTAGTTTTATCTATAAAAAAAATAAGCGTTTTTATAAATTTATTTTAACAAAAAATATTTGGTTGGTTTAAAATTGATGCAAGCAAGGAAAACATTAATAATGATCATTTGAATTATTTATGAATAAAAAAATTGTTTAAAGCAAAATATAAGCAACTGCGATAATTAAGCCAAGAAACCCAAATTTGGCCATATTTTCATGTCCACTGTTGTTGGTATCCTCCGTTGCATCAGTTAAGGCACCACCATTGGGAGTGTCATCAACACAAACACCTTCACCAGATTTAACATTTAGATAATTGCATAAACCACAATCTTTAACATCTTTATATCCACAATTTTCAAGCGACCATAATTTGTTTACAAAGCATCCCGCAGCTTTACCACAAATTTGAGTTACATTTTGAGTGACGCATTCAAATGAAAGTTTATTGAAACTGCAACTATCAATTTGGTAAAAAATGTTATTACAATGTTTAAGGGCGCCAAAAATGCAATCATGATTTTCATAAGCGACTAAAAAGATTTTTATTTATCTTTTTGAAAAGCCAAATTTTTTAGAGCTTACTGTCATAAACTGGACCACAAAGATATTCAAGTTTCAAATAAGTTATGAACATAGGATCTTCTTTGTTTTCAGGCAATTGGCTGCTGGATAAATAACATACTTGATCATCATCCAAACAAGAATCAAGCTTTTTCTTGGCTTCACAAGCTGTATGAAAGCTAATCTTGTTTTCAAGAAGCCTTTCGAAAACTCGCTTAAGACCATATAAATCATGAACTCCATATTCTTTAAAAAGCGTATTGTTATAGCAATCTTTGATATCCTAAAAGCAAACACCCTTTTTGAATAGTTTGTCAAATTTAAAAATAAAAATAAAAAATACTTTAAGTTTTTCAGAAGTGCATTCAGCTTGAACTTTAACTGAGGCAATCAAAACAAGGATAAAAACAATGATGGACGAGAAACAACCCATTTTTCGAAATTTTACAAAATAAGAAAATTGTAAAAAACGTTCAGAAGAAATACAATCTCAATGATTGATTGCGTCTTTTTTATATTTAAAAAATTTTTGAAACTTTATTTTCCTAACAATGAAAGAATGGATCATCACAATATTCTCTGAAAACTTTGATGGTTCATCATCATTTGTGGTTTCTTGTTTTTACTTTTGTTCAAACATTTTTTTGAATAACGTTTCTTAGCAAAAAAACGTTTAAAAAATGAGTATTGCATTCTCATAGAAAGACAATCTTGCCGATTTATATGAAAAAAGAAGCAGAAATAATAAAGGTTTTTTAGGAAATTAAAAAAATAAACGATCTTAGTTGGCCACTTTGCAAATAGCCTTTGTTATTTCCTCTTTTTTTTAATAAATAAGAAAAGATCAGACTTTTTTGTTACATTCATAGCGCAGTGGTTCCCGGGATGCATAGCAGTCAGTCATCTAACGGACATACTAGCTGCCTTTTTTTGTTTAAACAAAAAGTTTACTTTGTTCGTTTGTTTTTAAAAAATTAATCAAAATTTTAATTTATTGTTAATTTACAACAAAATGTGATAGTCTTTTTTAATTAATACAGATTTGAAACTATAATTATTTTTATTAAACCATTAAATAAAAAAGAAAATTTAAAACAAGCAAATTCAAGCAGACGAAAATGTGATTTCCTTCATGAAAGCCTACACCGCTGTAGTCTTGATCCTCTTTGCAAATGCCATCCAATGGGTTTGAAGGTAAAGTAGTAGCATACGTTTCACAGATATTATTGCATTCTGGGAAATCGTAACAATTTTCAAGAGTTAAATATTTTTGAATGAAGCAAGCCGCTGGTTTTCCACATGTTTGTTTTGTGCGCTGATTTTCACAGCTAATGTAATTGGTATAATCGTCACATTTATGAACTGTTGGGTCACATCCGATAACTTTTGTGAAAATGCAATCGACTGAGCTTAATGTAACTAAAAAGAATCTTTAAGAATTTGCATAAAAATATATGTATGACTTACGATCATAAACTGAGCTGCAAGCGTAATCCATTTGGATATAATTGGTTACCATATATCTTGAGCTACTTTCATTTTTATATGCAAACGCCACTTTTTGAAAATCTTTAGTATTAAAGCAGTTTTTAATGGTGTCACTGCCAATACATGAGTCCAAATCTTTCTTTCCAGAACAAATTTTTTTAACGCTAATCGATGATGCTATGGATTGTTCAAGTATTTTGCGGTATATAAATGGATCCGCATTAATTCCAAGTTGTTCAAATACTGGCGCATAACAATTATTGATTTTCTAAAAATAAATATGAGTTTTTTAGATTCATTGTTATTTTTTTCCCGATAATTAAATCCAAAAAAACACAAAATTTAGTTGCATAATTTCGAATGCTAGCGATCAAAGAAAAATAAAATAAAGCTACCTTTGCTTCCGCATCCGAGCAATCAGCTTCGACCTCTTTTATTAAAAAAAGGCTAACCAAAAAGAGAGAACCAGTAAACTTAAAAGACATCATCTTCTTTCAACCAAACTTTCGATTCATGTTGAAAAAAAGTAAATTCAAACGCTTTAAATAGAATTTCTTTTATATATTTATGTTTATGAAAAAACTCCACACATTTTTAGTTTAAGCATATATGTGTCAAATAAATCTTTTTTTATATTTGAGTTTAGTATTATATCAAAAGTGATTCAAGTTGAACAAAGTAAAGGAAAAAGGTGCGTTGTATTTTTTTTTATTCATTTGTTGTCTCTTAAACTTTGGTAATAAGAAATTCTCAAAAACAGGACCTTTAAAATAAACACAGTTTTTTTTTAACTTAAAAAAGCTTTTTATCAAGAATTAAAAAAATATGAGAGATTTCGAGCAAAAAAATAAAGCGACATTTTTACAAAAAGTTTTTTTCTTTATTCATTAGTGTCTTTGGCAAAGATGAAACTTTTTTTGCACTCATAGTGCAGTGATTCCCGATGCTTCTTGCTTTTACATTTGATCAAACATTATTTACTTGAAAAATATGTATTTCGAAGTAAAAAAGACAAAGTTTTAAAAAATACATATATTTGGTTATCACAAGTTTTTTGAAACACAATAATCATACTCTTTATAAATAGCTTTTTTCTTTTCGCATTTTTTTGTTTTCTTAGCAAAGCTTGATACTTTTTCGATACAGACATAGCGCAGTTGTTCCCGTGATGCTTGACAGTTATCTAACTGAGATGCCAAGGGCATTATTAAAAAAAGAAGGAAGTAAGTATTTTATAGTATATTTTTTCTTAAATTTTATTTTTTTTAAATTCATTCATAATATTTGATAAATTAAAGCTTCTTTTTAAAGTATGGATTTGAAATTAAATTAACTTAAAAAAGCATACGAAAAAAAGAGACAAATGACAATTAAATTCAAGCTAGTAAAAATTTTGTTTCCGCTATTACCATCATCGCTACAAATTCCGTCAACTGGATTGGAATTGGATTTGTCAGCGAATGTAGAACAGAAAGTGCAATTTCTGTTGTAATAACAATTTTCCAATGTTAAATATTTGTGAACAAAGCATCCACTTGCTTTTCCACATGCATCATTAACTTTTTTAACTCCACAGTTTAGATAATCAGTATAACCATTGCATGTACCTGCATTTCCACCATCACATGCCCCCATGACTTTTATATTTTTTATAACACATTTCCCTGTACTCATTGCAACTAAAACCCAATTCTTTAAAAATTTAAACAGATAATTTAAAAAAATAAGCTTACGATCAAAATTTGAGCCACATGCATAATTAAGTTGAAGATAATTAGTTACCATTTTATTTGCTCCATCGTCATCACCCGCTACGAATAAAACTTTTTTAAAATCTTTAACATCAAAACAATTTTGGATTATTTCGGCACCAAGACAATCATCTAAAGTTTTTTTAGCATCACAAACTTTTTGTGCTCCACCATCTGATGAAATTGCGAGGTTTTGAATTTGTATCCAAAATGTTTGTGGATTTGCAGGAATGTTAAATTTTTTAAAGACATTGGTTTGATAGCAATCATTGATTTTCTGAAAATAATTTTTGTTGTTGTTGCAAATTTTGAAAGACTTTGAAATATTTTTGATAGAAATTACACGATCCAAGCTTTTTATGTTAAAACTTTAAAATATGCATCTATGCCTTTGCAAAAAAAAAAAAAAAAAAATGACTTATTTAGTTTTTCAATCTTACCTGTACATCCGCAGAAGAGCAATCGGCATTTGCATTGGCAATTAATAGAACGCAAGCCAAAAAGAGAGTAATAAAAAACTTGTAAAGCATCACTTTTTACTGTCAAAATTTTGATTAATGTTAGAAAAAGACAAAAATCAAAGCGCTTAAATATAATATTTTTCAACTTGATTTACTGAGCTAAGAAGATTAATTTCTTCATTTTGGATTAAAACACATTTCTTTCTTTAAAAAAAGTCTTATTATTTCTTTGTTTTAATTTTTTGCTTGAATTCAACACTTTTTCCAAAAAAATTTCAACAACTCCAAACTAATGAAGAGCTTTAAATGGAAAAGTCAAAGTGATAAGAATATTTTTGAGAAAGATTTAATCCTTGAGAAAAATAATAATAATGAAAGTTAAACAAAAAAAGTATAAACAATTTTTTGCGCATTTATTTACAGACAACAAAGTTGTTCTGATGAAAGTATGTTGACAAAGAATTCAGTTAAGTCGAAGAAATTATGAGCACGAATTTAAAATGTGGTTGGATGATGACAAAAATGCGAAATATAATTAGTGGCTCTTCAAAATCAACTATTGTCTGTTTGGTTTATAAAAAAGTAAATAAAAAAATATATTTTGTTTCAAAATTGATGAAATAATTTAAAAATGAAATACAAAGCTCGTGCAAGTTTTTTTTGTGGTTGTTAAGATTTTGCAAACTTTGAATATGCGCAAAGAGAATTTGTATTAATATCATTTTTATTAATTTGTCCAATATGATGGATTTCTGTAGCTTGAGTTTAAATTTAATTTGTAAGCTGCAGGTTTGATGTGTTACAGAAAAAAAACGCACACCCGTTGTTTATGAAATAATAATTTTTCTTTGTTTGTATAGCAAAGAACGTTTATTTGGAATATTCTTGAAAAAGCGAAGATGTCCAAATCGCTCAACTATTTTGCTTTTAAAGAATTAAGAAAAAAGTAAATGAATTATTAAAAACTATTTTTCCTTGATCAGAGCAAAGTCTAAGAAAATTTTATAATTACCTTTTTACTTGCAAAAAATAATAAAAAATAATGCTAAAATATTCGAAAAAAAGAAAAAGAAAAATAATTCTTTTATGTGTAAAAGAAAAAATGAAGAAAAAAATAAAAAGGCTAAGAAAGAAAAAATCAATAAACGTAAACAAATCCGATTTTCCAAAAACTTTCACTTCTTTTTCTTTTTTTTATCTTTTTAGAGATCTGAAAACAAGATGGATGTTTACAAAACGCTGCGACTTAACGTAGTTTTTATTTATGTTTTTTATAATATTTTTTTTCTTTTGTGGATTAAGCAAAACATCAAAGTTTAGCGTTATTTTTAAGAAAAATAGATTGAGATTATTTATTATTTTCAGTAAAATTAAAAAATATCAAATTTTTTCTTACTCATTGATAGTTTTCAAGTAGATGAATCTGTTTCTCTTTTTACCGGTGAATTTTTTTCCAACATGTATTAACCAATTATTTTTATCTTGGTTACTAAACAAAATAATTTTATTTATATTTACTTTTTCAAAATTCCTTATTTTTTAATTTAAACAACCTCTTATTTTTAACATTACTATAATTTGGGCTAATTGCAGAAGAAGCATTTAAAGGAGGGCAATGTGTGCAGGGTTGGGAAGTATTTTAACCGAAGATTAAATTTATTTTGAAGTTGATGAAGTAGTGTATTCATTTTGGGGTACAGCATTTGGCGGTGGTATTTCAAAGTAAGCTCGGTTTTATCTCGAAGTTGCTACACTTGTGGTTGGATTTTGTGGTACAATGGGTGGTACTTCATTTGGAGCTTGGAGTGGCGTTAGTAATTGATATTTACCTTTACGGAATAGTTTTTCCATAACTGAAGCTATGCAAAGACCCAAAGTCATTGTAAAAAGCATAGTTGCGGGATAAGAAGATTGGAAAAGTACAGTTAAATTAACTTTCATAGGATCTTCAGCCTTTTGAGGCAAAAAATTAATCATATTCCATGAATAATAAGCCACAAAACTAAACAATGAAACACAAAAGAAAAATGGCAAAAATATTAATATAGTAAATCTGCTAAGATAATTTTGAGCATTATCCTCTGTAGCCTTTTCCGCAATTAAAAGAAGATGTTCAGCAAGGAAAATCAACAAATATTGAGCAATTACTTGGGAAAGATTGCCAAATTGCGCAAATATAATTGAGCGAAATTCCTCTTCAGTCATAGAATCGGTGAAAGCAAGCCATATGCGAAGCACAAGTTTTAATAAAAACTGTATTAAACAAATGATCCAAGCAAACCACATTATTGTAAGATCAGGCTCTGAAAACCGCCATTTTAAAGGATTCTTCTTCCATCCAACATTATATAGCCAGTAGCAAAAAATTACTAAGACCATATTTGACAGAAGGGTTATGAATCTTACTAACATATAAAATAGTTTCCAATAACTATGCTCATTCGCCAAAATAACTGGCACAATGTAAATAATATATAAATTACCGAATAAAAATATTGTAAAAGAAATTAATATAAAAGTCCCACGAATTATACCAGGTTTAACCTTATCTACAATTGGTGTTAAAGTTTTGGTTCCGTAATCATGATGTGCAAAATGAAAAATTAAACCAATACAAGCAACAAATAACTCCATCGTTACGGTATACGTAAAGGTTCAATATCTTTCTAAAATATCTTTGGATAAATGATAAACTTAAAAGTTATATATGTAAATAGGTTTACAATTGCATAATATTGTTCCTTTTCTGAAGGTGTTAAATTATCAATGGATGTTGTATAATTCATATATTTCATGCACAATTTGTTATGTTTATTTAACTCTTCACACATTTCCATATGGTTAACAATTGATTCAAATATCCATTTTTGCAAGGCATTGGTAAACAACGTGGCACAAAAAAACTAAAACTTTTAACGTTAGTTATTTAATTAAAATTTTACAATAGCTTTGATTTAATAAGAAAATAGTTGTTGGAGAGAACAATAAGATATATATTATTCTTTCTTACCCATTTTTCCATTGGCTGAATTTTATAACCTGGCGCTACTATTAATAAATAAAGTATTTGAACAAAAATGTAAACTAGTACACAAAAAAGATAAAAAAGATCCATTACTAATTCGGGAATTTTATCTTGATAATGTAAAATAAAATCATAGTCCCAAAAAAGTCTAAGCTTTGAACATTTCTCATAATATCCGTATAATGCAAGCAGAGTAGCAAAAACAACGAAAATCCCCATTGTCGTCGGCATTTGGCTTTCATCTGAAAGTTTAAAAATATGCGTATCAAAAAGATATTAAAATTATTACGGTTAAATATTTCACGTTTAAAATTTTGCTTGTGTAAATTTCGATATATCATTCCCATCCAAAACGAGGATGCTAGCATCATGAATCCTCCAACAGTCGCACCAATTCTACATATAAAAATCGCTAATTCTCCATTTTGATATATATGCAAATATATCGCACCTATAAAATTTAACCCAATCCATGCAACAGCGAAATCTTCAATGACTTTTTCTTTTTTGGATTGGGGATTTGGAGTATTTTCATGATCACCATCATCGGTGGGTTGTATCGGAGGGATTAAACTTCTTCGATCTTGAGCTTGAGCCATTTTGAAACAAAAAAAAATTAACAAATAATTTTTTGAACACTTATTGAAAACAAACAACAATTATTTTGATTGTCTTTTCCAACAAATAAAACTGTTTTTTGTTGAAAACACATTAATGCTCAACCGATAAGAAAAGTATGTACCATTTTTTCTTGCGTTCTTTGTTTTGTTTGTCTATGCTTTCAAAAACATAGAATTAATGCATATTTGTTTCAAGTAGCTCAAAGATAAGAAATTAAAAAAAAGAAATTAAACTTATTTTTAAATCCTTAATATTATAAATGACGAATTAAAGAGCCGAAGGAGTGTTTTGTTATAAAATCCCAAAAATATAATTTTTTTATCAACAAACACAGAAAAGTTTTATAATTTTTGTTTCTAAAAAAATTTTTGTTTCTAAAAAAATTTTTGATTTCAGCTTAAAACTTTTTTTTATCAAATTAATGATAGCATCGGCTAGGCATAATTTTCGGGAACATAAACTTTATATTTGTATGAAAACCTACCCGCGATTCTTAAAATTGATAAGAAAATTTATTGATTAGTGAAGGAAAGAATTTTTTTTTGTTTTAATTGTTGGAATATTTTTTTGGAACTATGGTGTTAAAATTCTTTTACTTATTAAGTTTGTTCGTTGTTTTAAATGAATCATGTCCTCCAGGAAGTATAGCTTCTTTCAAAGATAAAACTTTATGTTTTGTTTTTAACCAAACTAAAACTTATTTTAACAGCGCGGAAGAATCTTGTATTGATTTAGGCGGGCATTTGGCATCAATTCATTATTCATTAGATAATATGCTAATTGCTCGTAGGTTGAAACCGTTGCTTAGTAAATAAAACTAAAAAGCTAAAATTTGTAGAACAAGCAGCAAATAAATTTTCTGATAGTGATGTTGGTGATTTTTGGATTGGGGCAACTGATATGCTAATTCAAAACACATGGACATGGATGGATGGAAGTCCATTGAATTACAATGATTGGGATAAGGGTCAACCACAAAATACTACAAATTATGATTGTGGAGCCGTAAAAATTCCAAGTGGGATTTGGATTTCTGATAATTGCGGTAAAACTAAACCTTTTGTTTGTTCTGTTCGAACTTTGGCTGAGACAACCAAAGTTCAAACAACTACCACCAAAGCTACAACCCCAACTAAACCCTTGAGTTGCTCAGATGGTTGGACATACAATAATGCAACAAAATATTGTTATAAACTTATGGTAAATTTAAATTGGTTGGATGCAGAAGATATGTGTAAAGTTGATGGAGCTCATTTGGTTTCACTTCATAGTTTGGATGAAACTTTATGGGTTGCAAGTATGTTATCGATTTTAAAGATCATTAAAATTTATTTGCCATCTGTTTTTTAGATTTCGCTTATTATCCCGGAGCCAATGTTGATGACAACTATAAACAAGCATGGATTGGTTTGTATACGGACGATAACAATCTTCATTATCAATGGACCGATGGAACACCAGTTAATTACACAAAATGGTATCCTAATCGGCCTCAAAATCAAGGAATGCAAAGTACTGTATATTTTTTTCTTGCTCCAATATTTGGTGACACAACTGGAGCCTTTGATAATTGGACATACGACAAAGTACTAGCTCGAGCAATTTGTAAAAAACCTCCTTCTTAAAATTTTGGTTTAATTTCGAAATTCGAATGTCAAAAATAAATTTTCATTCACAAATGAGTGGGTTTCATAAAACATAGAACAATTTAAACAATTTTTGGAATTGGTCTTCCATTTTTTATAAAAGTAATAAATTTTGGAAAATGATTTCCTAGAAATCCAAGTTTTAAAAGCTAATTACAACACAATTTAAAGATATACGACTTATCATAAATTTAAATTAGAAATGGTAATGGAAAACGATTTCATTAGCAAACAATTATTTAAATATAAGTTTCGGACATTCTTCACTTTTCCACTTTTTTTTGTAGAGCTGTGACTCTTTGCATCTTTTTTATTTATAAACTTTCTAGAATGTCTAAATAGATTTTTTGCTGCACAAAATAAAAATTAATAATAATTACTTGTTCAAAAAGTAAAAGTATCTTTTGGTAATAAATACGTCAACTTTTTTGTTCAATGAAATTGCCACCTTTCTTTCAATTTTTTTTTTGCAAGTTTTTAACTTTTTTATTATTTAATTAGGTCTTTAAATCTTCCAAGAGTTGAACGAGTAAAGTGTCACCAAAAGCAATAAAGAAGTCTATAATTTTTGTCTTTAATTTTCACTTAAGTTGTGTTTTAAAGCCGCTGTAAAGATGAGGAAAATGAATGGTTGTTAGATAAACTTGGTAACGCCCATTTTAAAAAACTTAAATTTCTTAAAACTTTTTTTATTTCACAAAACAACCAGAAATTTTCTTTTGAATGGAGCCCCAAACTTTTTCTTTTATAAATTGGTTCCAAATTTGTATGAACATTTGCTTATTTTTTTTTGGAATCGGAATTTTCCGATTTTTGCTTTCAAAAGTTTTGGACCGAAAATCAACTTTTCATTCAGCATATTTTATGATTTTGGCTTTTGATTATTTTTTAAGCATTCTTTATGCCATCGTTAATATATATGGAAAGATTACTAAATATAATATGGATTATCCATTAATGGTTGTGGTAAATTTTTATATGTGGCAAATTCAATCGATGAATGGAATTCGAGATTTTATTCAAGGTTCCAATCGAAGCACAGCTTTGTCGTTTCCAATTTTTCATAAATGGGTATAATTTTTGGGGCTTTTAAAATTTAAATGCCTCCTTTATAATAAACTTTTTTTTGAAGCATAAAAATAAAAAAAGCGATTTAGATAAAAATTTGTAAAAAATTATCAAAATAAATCGAAATGTTTATTTTTTTTGCAATACTTTTTCTTTTATTGTTGTTATTTTTTCAGATTTGGAAAACAAAACATGTTCCAATATTTATTTTAATTCTGATTATATTTCCATTTGCTGTGCATCCGTACGTGTTTTTTTATTTTGATTGCAAATTCCTTGATTCCAATGATTGGGCAAGATGTGGGCCATTTCATCAATTTACAAATCGAACCATAGCTTTAGTGAATATTGGTTTGAGTGTTTCATCGTTAATTTTGATTGTATTCGGAATATTTAAATCTCGAATGCTTAAAAATTATGCTCCATTAAATCCGAAAGTGGAAAGACGAGCTTTGCTTCAAGCTATTTTACAAGCAGCAACGATAACTTTGCTTTATACTTTGTCACTTTTTTCGTATAAATTTGTAACCTATGATTTTCAAGTAACTTCTTACTGTGCGTATTTGCTTAAATGCTATCTCCCAATGTTTGTATTCTTTTTTGGTACTCCAACAATTCGTAGAGAATTTTTAAAATTTTATAAGTTGGATCGGTATTTTTCTCCAATTATAAATAGTACTAATGCTGTTCAAGTATTTACTATGTCTACCACAAATAAATAAATAAATTTATGTAAATTTGTTTAATTAAATTACGCTCAAAAAATTAACTAAAAAAATTAAACATTTTTAAAACACATATTGTAAATATGCTTCAGTAAAATGGAATTATTTCCAAATATAATATATGTCTAAATGCAAGCGGATTTATCTAGCAAAGGTAAATGATTAGAAAAAGGTCCGAGAATGCCATTGAGTGCAGGCCTCTTCCTTCGGCCCGTCCAGCCCGGTCCGAGCCGACTTTTGAACGGGCCAGGCCGGGCCAGGCCGGGCCGAGGCCGACCATTTTCTAAAAAAAGAAAAAAAATCAAAGGGAATACCAAGGCAAAAAAAAAATTGACGGGCCGGCCAGCGGCCCGGCCCGGGCCTGGCCTAAACCAAAAGGGCCGCAGGCCGGGCCGGGCCGAAATCAAGACGGGCCGGGCCAGGCCGTCAAAACCCGGCCCGTGGAAGAGGCCTGATTGAGTGTTCATTTTTTTGTTGTTGTAAATTATGATTTTTTTATAATAAAACAAAAAAAGGCGAAAAAAATATTGTTATTGGTTTGCAACTTATTCTAGGTCAAGTAAATCATGGTAAGAGAGAAAGAATTATTAATCTTCAGGTTATTTTGTTCTAATGTCTTTCTTTTTTATAATATAATGCCCATCATGCATGCAGAAAATAGTTAGTTTATATTTTTTGTTCGCTTGCTGCTAGATTGTTATAAATTTTTTTTGCTCTGCTTCTAAGTTGATTTTTATAAAATTATGGCTAAAGAATATATCTTTCAAAAGAAATTTGATGTTTCAAAATTAGGAAATCAATTTCTTAATATTGAAAATAACAGTGTAGTTAATTTCAAATGGATGGCATACGAAGGCACAACCTGTCTTGAACTCCATAATTATAGCGAAGATTGTTTATGTTTTAAAGAAATCTACGTTTATTATGTTTCTGAAAGTAAAGTTTTTCTCCACAAAGATTTTTAATAATATTTAAATATATCTTTTTTAGACGAAGAAAATTTGAAGCAAAAATTAACCCCTGAAGAAGAATGTGAATTATCCATGTGCTATGGATATGGCGGCAAAAGTGAGAAGAGATTGATCTTTGCTGAAATTCTCCTTGAAATTAAATATTTTTTTAAGGATCAAGCGGAAGATACTAAAAAACTACCAGAAATTAATAGCGATCTCTACCCAGACGAAGTTAAAATTTTTCGTACCTCATCTCGCATTGAAAATCCATTATCCACTATTACTCCATCTACCAGCATTGTTCCAACTGAAAATTCTGCTATTAGCGCTTCACATATGTCAAAAATTTTATCCGATGCTTTCTTTGCTAAAGAATTCGCTGATATCCTTTTCTTAACTAATGATTTAAAAGAGATTCCGGCTCATCGTTGCATTCTTTTTAAACAATCAGAAATTTTTGCTTCATTGTTTAAAGAAAATTCTGAACTTCCAATCAAAATTGAAGTTGATTTTCCTAAATCGGTTGTTTTTTTCGCGATTTCATTTTGTTATGAAAGTGCAATTTTTGGTGAAGAAGGTCCATTGATGCGATTTGCTGATGAATATGGAATCAAAGGATTAAAGGCGAGTTTAAACTACAAAAAAATTTACACAACTGAAAAATATTTTTTAGGGAGCTTGCATCAAATCCCTCTGCACTCGAGATTTAAATGTTCATAATATTTGTGAAATCACCACCGTCGCATTTGAAGAAGATTTGGAAGATGTTCAAAAACGATGCATCAAATTTTTAAAAGAAAACAAAAATAAAATTGATAAAAAACAGTTGAACTTATTGCCTTCTCCAATTTTGGTTGAAATTATTGCTATGCTTTAAGCAAGGATTAAAATAAGTAAAATACTTCAAAAAACAAATTTCAACTTTATTTTTTGTATAATTTTTTTAGAAACTTTTTACATTTCGCCTTTTTTATGAATGATTTTTTTGTTTTATTTATTTCACAAATAAAAACAAGAGTTAGAATTGCAAGAATTTTTTTATGCATAATAGTTTTCTCAATCAAATAATTTACAAAGATTGAGACAAATTGGAGATGTATGGTAAACAGAGCTGTCGATTTTTCGATTTTCGATTCGATTTCGATTCGATTTCGATTCGATTTTCGATTCGATTTTTCGATTTTCGGTGCACCGAAATGAATCGAAAATCGAAGCTTCGATTTTCGGTCCACCGAATCGAAAATCGAATCGACGAATTTTCGATTCGAAATTCATTTTTTACTAATATTTACGCTTTTTCTGGTTCAAAATATGTTTAAATGATTTTAAATAACCCCAAAAACAACTATAAAGGCGATTTGGCGCACACTTTTGCCTTTCAAATAACTATTTTAATTTTTAAAAAATCGAATCGAATCGAAAAAAATCGAGATTCGATTCGGTGCACCGAAAATCGAATCGAAGAAATTTCGGTGCACCGACAGCTCTGATGGTAAACAATGATTCCATAATCTTAAATTATGTGATAATGCAAATACAAAATGGTGGTTTCGCAATTTTTCGACTCAATGGTCTTTATTTTTTTGAAAGAGTTTTTATTTCAAAATTAAAAAAAAAATACATTTATTATTGCTACCTTGCGCCAGCCATGTTCAGGATCGATGAAATTATGAGGAGCGCTAGCTAGCGTTTTACAGAGATCCTTCGTTTTACAGTTTTTTTTAGGTTTGAATCAAATAAAGCTGTTTGTTTGTTTGTTGAAAACTCACCAATATCCAATTCATCAGAAAAATAAGAATTTTTTTCCGTTCTATGCTTCTCTTGTGTAGTATGAATTCAAAGGGTAGATTAATCAATATATTTCAGTGGTCCAAAGAAAACGCATTTTTTAAGAAAATCAAACAAATTTTTTAAATAATTTAATATTATAAATGACAAACTAAAGAACATGAAAGTATGTATTATTTTTTTAAATCAAAAAACTTTGATTTTAGACAAAAACAAAAGTATTATAATTTTTGAAGCAAGAAGAAACTTGTTATTTACGTTTAAAACTTCCATCATTTTTCAACGTCTTACCAGCACCGGTTAGCCATAATTTTAGATAAGATAAACAACATTATATTGGGGGAAAAGCACTTACACACCCGATTCTTTAAAATGAAAGAAAAAAAAGTTATTTATTAGAAAAAAAAACTTTTGATTTAATTGATCAAAAGGTATTTTTGATTTTTATAATGCTTGTAAAATTATTTTACTTATTTAATTTGTAAGTAATTCTAAATGCTGCATGTCCTCCAGGAAGTGTAGCTTCAATGAAAGATAAAAGTTTATGTTTTGTTTTTAACCAAACCAAAACTTATTTTACTAGCGCCGAAGAATCATGTATGGACTTAGGCGGACATTTGGCTTCCATTCATTATTCAATTGATAATTTATTAATTGCTCGTAAGTTTATGCCACCTTTTTAAAGACAAAATTAAAATTTTCAGAACAAGCAGCAAATAAATTCACAGATAGTAAAGTCAAAGATTTTTGGGTGGGTGCAAATGATTTCGATGCTAAAGGAACATGGGCATGGATGGATGGAACTCCATTTAATTATAGCGATTGGAATAAGGGACAACCTAAAAATAATACAAACTCTCATTGTGGAGCTATCAAAATTCCAAATGGAATTTGGATTTCTGATGATTGTTCAACTAAAACTAAGCCCTTTGTCTGCTCTGTTCGAACTTTGGCTGAGACTACAACAACTAAAGCCACAGCCCCTACTAAACCCATGAGTTGCTTAGATGGTTGGACATATAATAATGCAACAAAATACTGTTATAAAGTTATGATACAGCTAAATTGGTTGGATGCAGAAGATATGTGCAAAGTTGATGGAGCTCATTTAACTTCTATTCATAGTTTAGATGAAGCCTTATGGGTTGCAAGTATGAAATCAACTAAAAAAACTTAATAAAAAAACTCTGTTTTAGATTTAGCTATTTTTCCCGGAGCTGTCAATAATAGTATGCGTACAGCCCAAGCATGGATTGGTTTACACACAGATGATACTAATTTCCCATGGAAATGGACTGATGGAACTCCCGTTGATTATATTAAATGGTGGTCAGAGGCACCTCATTATAATTTAGGATCGCAACGTGTAGCATTTATTTATCTTTCCCCTCCCTATCATGGCAATACGGGAGATTTTGACACCTTCACTTATGACACAGTAATGGCTCGATCGATTTGTAAAATGCTTCCTTCATAAAATATTGTTTATCCAAATTTTTTATTTGTTTTTGAAAATCCATGTTTTTAAAAATAACTCCTACACATTTTTTATTTGCATTTTTAGTTTGTAAGACACTTTAACACTCATTCATAAATATTGTTTAAATATTTAAAATATAAGTTGATATTTTATTTACGACATATCATAAAATAATATTGTAAATAGTTTTATTATTTAAAAATTCTCCAAAATATGTTTCAAAAATCTTTTTCTCACACATTTATTATAGCAATGATATTGGATGGTGGTTATTTACCCTATATTTTTTGATAAACTTTTGTAGAATATCTAAATATGGCTTTTCTGCTTCACAAAATAAAGTACCTTTGGGAAAATAGAAAAGACAAAAAAAAAAAAAAATTATATTTATTTAAAATTGCAACCTTGCTTTATTTTTTAAATTATAAGTGCAGGTTTTTAGGGGTTTTTTTCTCCTAAATAGGCTTTTAAATCACGAGAGAGTTAAACGTGTAAATGTCACCAAAAGTTGTAAAGTCTATAATTTTCAATTATGTTTGGTTTAAAAGCCAATTGTAAAATAATTAATGGTTACACAAACTTGGTAACACCTCACTTTCACTAATAAAATTGTGTTAAGCTTTTCTTATAAACTTTCTTTTGGCTTTTCATATACGAAAAAAAAAATCACCATGGAGCCCCAAACTTACGCTTTTATAAATTGGTTTCAAATTAGTTTAAATATTTGTTTATTTTTTGTTGGAATTGCAATTTTCCGATTTTTATTGTCAAAAATCACTGAACGAAAAACCACGTTTCATTCAGCATATTTTATGATATTGTCTTTCGATTATTTTATTAGCATTATTTATACCATCGCTAATATTTATGGGAAGATTACTAGCTATAGTATGGATTATCCTCTTATGGCTGTTGTATATTTTTATATGTGGCAAGTCCAATCTATGAATGGCATTCGAGATTTTATTCAAGGAAGCAACCGAAGTACAGCTATGGCGTTTCCAACTTTTCATATTAGGGTAGAGTTTCATTTTCATAAATTTTTTACAATAAAAGAAAAAAAGATTCACTTTATTATTGGTTAATTGCCTATAAAAAAAATTACGCATTTAAAATGCTAATTATTTTTCCAATTTTATAAGTTTTCGTTCTTGGAGAATTGTTTTAACAATCGGATTTCTTCTTGATTTCCTTAGTCAATTTTTGGTTTTTGATCATCAAAGAGTCTTGTTTTCTCATTTTTTAAGATTTACTAACTCTAAATTAAACGATTCAAAAAATGAATTTACATTTTGATTTTAGGTGTAAAAAGTTTAATAAAAGAATATACTAAAAAGTGAAATTAAAATTAAAGAAAAATTTTTAAAATATTAAAAAATGAGATGCTTTTTTTCTAAAACTAGAAAATATAGAAAAAAAATGATTGCGAAAAGTAAAAAAGAAAAAAAGAAATCAATAAATGGAACGAATAAAAACAATTGCTTTAAAGCCATAGTTTTTTGCTTTAGCTGTTTTTTCATAAATTTATTTGCGGAGCATTTAAAAACAAAGACGCAGCATTTTTATTAAAGTATTGTTTCTGTTAGTTTGACCCATAAAAATCGATCATCAAAATGTCTTTCTTTTTTTACTTTTTCATTTTTTATTTTTGTCATTAATTAACCGAACTCAGAAATTCATTTCAAAAAGAAAACTATTTTTCCTATCTTTTTAATTCTTGTAACTTTAGCGTTTTAATGGATTAAGATGTTTGCGATTAACTAAAAAAATAGATAATTGGTTATTGATTTATAACACTTTTTTTTCAAGTTTAATACGTATTTTTTTAATTTTATTAAAATTTAAAGCTTTTTAAAAGCCAAAATTTTACTTAATGTGGCATTATAATTTTTTAAAGTTCCAAAAAAAAAGAAAAGATAAAATATTCAAAGAAAATCAAACTTCAAAAAAAATTGTGATGCAAAAAAATAAAGAAAAGCGCTTTAGATAAAAATCAATAAATTTCTATCGAGATTTTTTTAAACCGAGCAATCGTTTATTTTATTCTGCTTTTTTTCTTGGTATACACTTTTCTGCAAAATGTTTTCAAAAAAAACTAGGACATTTTTTGATTTATTTTTATTAATGTTTTATCTTTTTTTTCAGTTTTGGAAAACTAAACATGTTCCAATATTCATTTTAATTTTGATTATTTTCCCATTCGCGGTTCATCCATATGTATTTTTTTATTTTGATTGCAAATTTCTTGGTTCCAATGATTCTGCAAGATGTGGCCCATTTCATCAATTTACAAATCGAACTATAGCTTTAGTGAATATTGGTTTGAGTGTTTCATCGTTAATTTTGATTGTATTCGGAATATTTAAATCTCGAATGCTTAAAAATTATGCTCCTTTAAATCCGAAAGTGGAAAGACGAGCTTTGCTTCAAGCCATTTTACAAGCAGCAACGATTACTTTGCTTTATACTTTGTCAGTTTTTTCGTATAAATTTGTAACCTATGATTTTCAAGTCACTTCTTACTGTGCTTATTTGCTTAAATGCTATCTCCCAATGTTTGTATTCTTTTTTGGTACTCCAACCATCCGTAGAGAACTTTTGAAATTTTACAAATTAGATCGATATTTTTCACCAACTATAAATAGTACTAATGCGGTTCAACTTTTTACTATGTCTATCAACCAAAAATAATTTATTTTTCTGTTAGTTTTTTAAACAAAATAAAATATTTAAAATGAAATTTGACACAAAATTAACAAAAAAATGTTAAATAAATTTAAAACAAAAAATTATAATAAGTAAATTAAAGTTAAATACAAAAACTTGATTTCCACGATTTTCTGAACCATCATCGCTACAAAGCCCTCCAACAGGATTGGTGACAGGTTTATTAGCGAAAGAAGAGCAAATTCCACAATTTAGTTCATCATAACAGGTGTCGAGGGTTAAATATTTTTGTAAAAAGCAGCCAGCAGCTTTTCCACATTTATCACTTGCTCGTTGAACTTCACAACTGATATAACCGCTATATTCGCTACAGGTATCAGTATCCATGTCACATTGAGTCATTTTATCATAAATGCAATCCACAGCTTTTAATGCAACTAAAAAATAAAAAATTAGAGGGTTTTCTTTTTTTTATTTAATTCTAACTAACCATCATAAACTCCGTTGCTGCAGGCATAATCGACTTGATAATAGTTTGTTACCATTATTCTAGCATCTTCTGAACCATCAACAAATTCAACGTTTTTAAAATCTTCGACATCAAAACAATTTTTTATAATGCTGGAACCCAAACATCCGTCTAAATCCTTTTTTGCAGAACAAATTTGTTTAACTCCAGAAGACGATGTTGCAAGATCTCGAAAGTGTGTTAAATAAGTATCAGCATCGGCGCTAATTCCAAAATAATCAAAAATAAAAGTTTTATAACAAACGTTAATTGTCTTAAAACTAAAAGTTTTTTATGCGGTTTTAAGGAATAACAAACTTTATAATCATAGTCAGAGCAATAAGCTGTTACAGAAGATAGAGTGGTTGATTCAAAACCTTGATCATCATGACAAAGATTGTCAACGGGATTGATAGCTGTCTTATTAAAAAAAGAAGAACATATACCACAAGTACCGGTTGAATAACATGTTTCTAGAGTTAAATATTTTCGAATATAGCATCCAGCTGGTACTCCACAAGCTTCAACTGTGCGTTGAACTTCGCATTGTATATAATCATTGTAATTATCACATGAGTTTTCATTATTATTACATTTTGCTACCATTGAATAAAAGCAATCTGTGGTTGTTAATGCTACTAAAAATAAATTAAAACATTACTTATAGCAATTATTGTTATTAAAAAAGCATACAATTATAAACCGAGCCACACATATAATTCATTTGAAGATAATTAGCTACCATACTTCTTCCTGCCTTGCCATGAGCAAAAGGCACTTTGTCAAAGTCAACGCTATCAAAACATTTTAAAGCTGCAGAACCCAAACAAGTGTCTAAATCTTTTTTTGCATCACAAATTTGTTTTACTCCATTTGAGTATGTTGCAAGGGTTTGATATTTTTCCAAATATGCTTTTGAACTAACGTCAATGGAAAATTTGTTAAAAATATAAGTTATGTAGCAAGTTTGAATTATCTAAAAAGAATTTAATTTTTTTATTTTAAGGAATATTTAAAAAACTTACATTTATACTAGTGTTGATGCAAAGAGGATTACCTGATTCTGTTGTTGTTCCAATATGCATCGCTGTTGTATCAGCATATGACACTATTGGGAAAGGTGTCGTGGACGGATATGCTATAGACCAATAGGTTGTAGTTGGTATTATTGACTCAACTTTTGCTATTGAAGCATTAGCCAAAGTAATTAACAAAACATTTACCAATAAAATAATACATTTAACTTCTAAACCAAGCATTTTTTTGTCAAAATAAGAAATTTAGTACTAAAAACAAAGAGAAGAAATTTTTATCTTCAATTATTTTTTATGCTTCAATATATATTTCTTCACTAACAAGCTTGTCTATTTTTTTTTCCGTTGGCTTTCTTATCATTTCTCTGTTTGAAGTTTTTTTTATTGTGTTCAAAAATAAAAGTCAAAACAAAAGAAAAAAAACTAAAGTTAATTAGTTTTATAACGTGATGATAACAGTTTTAAGTAGAATTCATCCAATAACAAAAAAATAAAATTTGAATAAAACTTTTTAACAAATGCCAAAATAAAATTATTTCACAAAACGAAAAATTAAAGAAAATTCAAATCTTAAAGCAAAAGTTAAAAAAAAGTTGTTTTTTACTATTAAAATTTATATTTCTTAGTTCAATTTTATTGATTTATTTTTCTTTTCTAGACTGTTTATTAATTTTATTCATATCGTTGAAATTTTATTTGATAAGTTTTTTTTCTATTTTTTAATTTACTAATGTAACCGAGCCTATGCAGCATAGGTAATCGATTTGATAATAAAAAAAAGTGTAAGAAAAAACCATTCTGTGCACATTTTTTATTTCACTATAAAATCATAAGTTTTTTATATTAAGTAAGTCAGAAATCCTTAAAAAGTGGGAAAATATTGTTGTTTTTGGCATGCTGCTTATCCGAGGTCAGGAAAATTATGTTCAGAGAGAACGTATTCATGATCCTTAAGTTATTTTGTTGTAATGCCCTCTTTTTTTATTACAGAAAGGCTATGCATACACAACTGTGAGAAAAATAATTAGTTTATCATTTTCGTTCACTTGCTGTTAGGTTGGCTATTTTTTTTTTCTGTTTCTGAGTTTATTTTTTTAAATCATGGCTAAAGAATATATCTTTCAAAAGAAATTTGATGTTTCCAAATTTGGAAATCAATTTCTTACTTTGAAAAATAATAGTGTAGTTAATTTCAAATGGATGGCATACGAAGGCACAACCTGTCTTGAACTCCATAATTATAGCGAAGATTGTTTATGTTTTAAAGAAATCTACGTTTATTATGTTTCTGAAAGTAAAGTTTTTCTCCACAAAGATTTTTAATAATATTTAAATATATCTTTTTTAGACGAAGAACATTTGAAGCAAAAGTTAACTCCTGGAGAAGAATGTGACTTAATTATGTATTACGATTTGGGCGAAGATAAGGAAGAAATTATCTATCCAGAAATTCTTCTTGAAATCAAATATTCTTTTAAAGAAGTCATCGAAAATTTTCCCGAAACACCGGCAGAAAAGCCTTCTTCCCCTATTACCCCACCCAGCAGTGTTGTTCCAACTGAAAATTCTGCTATTAGCGATTCCCATATGTCAAAGATTTTATCGGATGCTTTTTTTGCTAAAGATTTCGCTGATGTCATTTTTTTGACCAATGATTTAAAAGAAATTCCGGCGCATCGAAATATTCTTTATAAGCAATCAGAAATTTTTGCTTCATTGTTTAAAGAAAATTCCGAACTTCCAATCAAAATTGAAGTTGATTTTCCTAAATCTGTTGTTTTTCTCGCAATTTCATTTTGTTATGGAAATGAAGATGCCATTTTTGATGAAGGTTCATTAATGCGATTTGCTGATGAATATGGAATCAATGGATTAAAGGTGAGTTTAAACTACAAAAAAAATTTACACAACTGAAAAATATTTTTTAGGAAGCTTGCATCAAATCCCTTTGCACTCGAGATTTAAATGTTCAAAATATTTGTGAAATCACCACCGTCGCATTTGAAGAAGGTTTGGAAGATGTTCAAAAACGATGCATTCAATTTTTGAAGGAACATAAAAGCGAAATTGACAAAGATCGATTCCGCTTCCTCCCCCTTCCAGTTTTGGTTGAAATCATTGCATTGCTTTGAGCATTGTTAAATTTTGTGGTACTCTTCAAAAAAAGATTTTTCATTCCTTATTTTTTATGTATTTTTTATTATGAATATTTTTTTTTGTTAATTTGAGAAATAAAAAAAGAGTTTGAATTGCTGGAAATTTTTTACAGAACATGTTTCATACTTTTTTTGAAGGGATATTTTATTACAAAATAAATAATAAATTAATATCAATCAAAAAAAAATTTTTGCCATGTAAAACTTCAAAATCTTTAATGATCTTATATTGGTTTTTATTGCAGTTATTTCATAAATGTCTTGGATTTGCTTGAATTTTTGAAGAAAAGTAACAAAAAACAGAAAAAAATAAGATCTGTTGAAAGGGAAAAAAATATTTGTTTCATAATAAAAACTTTTTAAATCCTTCAACATTCAAATGAGCAGCGTGCGTTATCTCTTTTTTTTATAAATTTTTGGCTGAAAAAGAAAAAGAGAAAAATGAGCAAAAAAAAAAGCCCCAACGCATCCTCCCTTATTTTATATTTTGATAGAAAAAGAAGGAAAAATAATTTATCTTCGGTTTAATTACCCAAAGTTTGAGGTAATAATTAAATTCCAGCTCTTTTTAAAGTGGCTTTGGAAAAAGTTAAAATAAATTTTGGAAAGTTTTGCTTTTTTACAAAGCGAAACAAAAATATTATAAAACCAAAAAGTATTATTGATTTCAATTACATAACTAAATAATTGAATTTTGGAAGAAGAAAAAAAATGAAAAAAGCTTGGAGCACTCGAGATTCCCAGGAGGTCTCCCATCCAAGTACTAATCGAGCCCAGCAGTGCTTAACTTGCCAGATCGGACGGGATGGCGTGCTTTCACTGCGGTATGACCCCAAGCGAATGAATATCTTTTTGTGTTGCTCATATACAAAAGAAGAGCAAAAAATGGAAAAATTGAATGCAAGCAAACAAACAAAAAAGAAACGACACAAAAAAGTGCATTTTTTTTCTTACAAAAATAAATATTTGAAAAAAGATAAATTATCGAAGGTAAAAAAAATGATGAAAAAATCTTTTTTAGAAAAAGCAGCAGCAACGAACTGTTTTAATCATTTCATGTCAGTAATTTTTTGAAAGTTGTAATCTCGAACGTGCCTTAATTTTTATGAAATATTCATTGTTTTTTTTATATGTCTTAAAAGTTTAATCCAAATCACGAAATAAGCAGATCTGATTTTTTACCATTTTTTAAATTTTTTTTTGAAGCTGATTTATAAAAACAATGCTTTTTTTCTTGGTTTCATTTTAATTGTTTGAAACAAAGCAAACATCAAAAATAAACTCTTTTTTCCCCGTGTTTTGTTTTTCAATTTTTTTTCCTACCTTATGGCATCATTATAAAATAACGCTTTTGTGCAAAGATTATGAAACTAGAAAACTATAATTACCTCTATGCGTCATTGACTTTTATAAAATGAAAGGAAGCTTCCCAAAAAATTTTTTGGTTTTGTAGAAAGCAAAAAATTTTTGATATGCTTTTTTTCATAAAAGAAAAGCGTCGCAAAACACGCTTTTTTTGTTGTCGCCTATACCCGGGCCTAAACAGTTCTTGATTTTTGTTCTCTTTAGTTCAGTTTTATTTTACAAAGGCATAAATTTTTTTTCCGGAGTCAATTTTTTGTAATTTATACATTTTTGTTTTTGTTTTCTTTTAGGCTGATGGAACCGCCGCCATATTATTATAATAATCCTGGATATATTCCAAATCAAAATCAAAATGATTCAATGCCAAGCCAAAATCACGCAATGGTACACGGCGCTCCTGCCCTAACTTATTATGATTATCGTCAACTCCAACGTGAACAACGTGGTATTGCTTCAATGCATGATTATTCATGGACAGGTGAACAACATCAATTACCAGACACTTTTTCTCATGAAACATATCCAGTGGTTATTGAATCAAGTCAAAATCAATTCCAGCAAAATCAAAATATTTTGCCCAATGTCAATGTTACGCCCGAGGAGTAAGTTTTTACTAAAACAACTTTTTCACAACAAAATTTTTTCAAAACCTCTGTTTCGCAACGAAACTATTTTTTGTGAAAATTATGAATATTTTTTTAGTGACAGTTTTCAATAAACGCTTTTTTATAAAAAAGATTAGACTTTTGTAAACTTAGATTTATCTTTGCGTTTCAAAAAGAAAATATTTCCAAAAAAAAATATAGACAATCTAAAGGGACTTATTTTTGCGCTGATATTAATCCTTCTTTTCCTTAGTTTTTGTTGTTGTTTGGTTGCCGAAATTCTTTTTTCTTTTATATAAAATATACATTTTTTAAAAATCAAACTAAAAAGAAGGCAATTTTGGATATATCGTAACTTTTAAATAGAAAATGTAATGATGGATAAAAATATTTCCAAGTTTTTATCTTCACTATTTTTTTTCTAAGCAAAAAATTCTTATGTTTTAGTGAATTTGAATAAAAAAAAACCTTCGAAATAAACAAAAAAATGAAATATATAAGTTCCAACTCATTTTCAGAAATTCATTGCTTGACCAACAAAATCTTTCTCAAGAAGAACGCCTTGAAGAAGAAAAAAAACAAAAGCGTGAAAAAAATTGTATTTCAGCAGCAAAAACTCGAGCAAAACAAAAGGCTAAAATTGATCATCTCGAAATCAACGTTTTGAAAGTACTCCCTTCGATGATCGAAACAATTGAAGAACTTCAAAATGATTTAGCATTTCTTGAAATTGAAAATTATTCTTGTGCAAATACGGTACATGACAAATTGATGAAACTCAAGGATAATGTTAAATCGTTTGAATATTAAGAAAAAATTCAATAGTTTTAATTTCTTTCTCTCGATTATTTCTCTTTTAGGACCATTTTTTTATTTTTTATATAACGAAAAACCGGTTGAGACATTCGCCCTAAAATTTTAAACCTTTTTAAAATCTTCAATGCCATAGCTTTAATTTACTTTTAATTTTTTGATTGAATGTTTATCAGCAAATTTAATTGATTCTTTTTTATAACAAAGGATTGTTAAGGAATTAATCTACCCGATTAATATCCACGAGACTTTATTATAAACGATAAAATAATGCGAGCTAACAAGCAAGCAACGAACAACAAAAGTAAAGACAACAGAGAAAATGAAGACAATTGAAAGCGATTTTAGGCTGCATTCTTTTGGAAGCCTCACCTGGACATTCGACCATAGAACGCCACTGGCTTTCCTCATCAGATTTCATAATTTTTCCAAAACTAAATTTAATTGCGTTTGATTATGTTTGTAGTTTACTTTTTTAATATTTAATAAAGAAGTGCAAGCTATACAGATTGTGTTATGGTACTATATATACATAGATATTACAAAATATGAATAACAACATGGTATATTTTATTATATCGAAAATGAAATTACAAGTTACGCCTCGCCTCATTTATTTATAGAAGAAAAAATAAAATATATATTCAATTTTGTTTTACCAATTTTTTTAATGTAAAAAGGCGTTGTGTTTTTAAAAACAAATCGTATAAAAAAATATTTCTGTCAATTCAGTAAATTAAAAGTTATGAGGTTTTTTTACATTTGATAGAAAAGCAATGTAACTTTTAATTTTAATTTTTCTCTACCCCCACCACTTTCGCAATCGGCGGCAAATTTTGAATTTTAATCCAAAATTTAGAAATAAAAACGCTAATTATTTATAAAAGCTATCTTCTGTATTTCTTAATAAAAGAGTTTTTTAACTTTAGATTGGACAATCAATTATATATTTTTTATTTTTTATACTAAATTTGCTTTTGTTGTTGACTTTTAACCTAAAATTTTTATTGACTTTCTAAAATTAATTTTTCGAATCATTTCTAAATTTTTGTCTTTCAACAAAAATAACGATGGATTATGTTTTATGGAAGCATCAAGAATTTAATCAACTTTACAATTGTTCCTTTTTTAACATCGAAAATATTCCACTTGAGAAAATTCAACATAATTTTATTGGAATGTTTTTAATTATTTTATTCATATTTTTTGAATGTTTATATATTCCATCAATTTTGGTTATGAGAGTTCCATCATTTTATCAGCAAGCCTGTTACAAAATCATGCATTTTATTGGTATTATTGATGTTCTCTCTCTTTGTGGCAATGCATTGGCCACAGGAATATTTTGTATGATTGGAGCGGTATATTGCACATTTCCTTCATTGATTTATGGAATTGGATGTGTTGGATTAGGTACGCAAAAAATTTTTTTCACACAAAAAATTAAAACTTAAATAAACTTTTTTTAATTTTGTGGAAGTTTTTGAATCAAATTTTTTTCCATGAAATTTATTATCAAAAGAATTGAAAGTTTTTTGTTTTTTTGAGTTTTTTGTGCCTTTTTGAAAAATTTTTTTATTTAAAAAATCCTAACACGAAAAGTTATATCTCGAAACTTTATTTATAAATATTAGTCTAGAAAATACCTAATTTTTTATTTATCGAATAGTTGAAATTATTTTAGGTTTCTGGATTGCCCAAAGTGACGCAGGCATCATTTTGGCTCTCAATCGCTGTCTTGAAATGTATGACCCTTTGTTATGTGCTCGGCTTTTTGAAGGCAAAAAAACATATTTTTGGCTTGCCATTCCTATTTTTCATGGTATTGCTGTTGGATGCTTTACAAAGCCCCCAGTTTTTAGTGGATTATATATGTCATGGTTTTTTAATCCCTATATTGGATTTTATGATGATGTTGATAAAAAAGTAAATATCGTTATACCATATTTTTTTAAAAATTATGTAAAAAAATTTATATGCCTTCTTTTTAGTATGTCAACATTTGGCACACGATCAATAATATCACTTTTATCCTTGCCCTCTCTGTTTTATATACAGTGTTTTTAAGTATTTTAACCAAACGTTCAAGCCTCATTCAAGGCTCATCGAGAACAGATTCACAAAGACAAGTAAGTTGCGTGAATGTTTTTTTTTTGTTTTGTACAACTTTTTTATTATTTCATCTCTTCGACAATCAAAAGCTTCCTTTTTTACCATTTTTTAAATTCGATGAAATTTTAATATTCTTATGAAAACATTTTTTTGGATACCGAAAACGGTCGAAAAAACAATTTATTTAAATTAAAAAATATTTTTACATCAAATTTTTTTTTTCATTGATGCTTTAAAACAAAACCACTTAAACTCACTCTCTTTTTTTTACTGTTTTCTGCAACAAACAAAAAAATAATGCAATTTAGAAAAAATAAATTTTCAGACATTTATTCAAGTTTTTATTATTTGTTTATTTAATGCAGCTGCTGCGGCAATATATCTTTTTGAACAATACATTTCTGTTTCGCCTGCTATCATTCTTGTTGGTTCCATTTCATGGGTCTTTGCTCATGGAAGTCCAGCAATCATTTATTTAGTTTTGAATCGATCAATACGAAATTATATTCGTCGAAAAATTGGTTTAAATGATAGAGTAGCAGGCGCAACAACAAATACATCGTATGCTGCCCGAACAATTAATTCAAACAATCTTTCCAAATTTTAAGAAACTTCCTCTTAAATATATGTGTTTGGGTGACGCATGAAAAAAAAATGTTTAATTAAATTTAATTTTTTTTTTCAATAAATACTTTTTAATATTTAATTTTTTTTACATTTTATTATTGCATTACTAGTTTTTATTTTTATTTTTATAACTTCAAGAAAAAGAAAACAGAAGGGTGGCGTCAGCTTAATGCCTCCTCATTTTCGCAACACTTTTTAATTCACCAACGAGTTGAACTTTCGATGAAAACAGCGAGAAAAAAAATTTGAATTGAATTATTCCTACCAATAAACAATTTTGGGGGTGTTTGATATTGTTCGTAGTCTACTACTTTAATGTTTTTTTACCTGTCATTTGCTTGGTTTTTTTTACTTCAAATGTGGAGGGAGTGCAAACTAGAGATACCGTCATACGGTATTGTACATAAATATTATGGGGTTATGAATCAAATTTCATAAGGAAAATAATTGTTTTATTTATCGAAAATAAAATTACAAATTACTCCTAGTTTTTATGAAGAACGAATTAATTTTTAACTATTTTTTATGTGAAAAGCGTTGGGGTTTTTTTAAAGAGTCGTAAAATTATAATTTCATTTGAACAAAATAAATACAATTAAAAAATTTATGAGGTCTTTTATCAAATAAAAAAAAAGCATCGTAATTTTTAATATTATTTTTTGTTGCAACAAACTCTAGAGAGTTGTTTTCTTTTCTCAATCGCATCGCCTCCACTTCGACCTGTGATCATTTCTTATATAATATTTTTTTTAAATGTAATAAATTTGGTATTTTCTTTTTGTATGGAAGAAAACATCCAAATTCTTTTTTTCTTATTCGCTTACAAATTATTTTTTTATTGAAAATCAACGAAAATAAATAGCATTTTAAAATTTCCACCAAAAATGATAGAAACTTTTATAATTTTACTATTTTTACTTTCCTTTTTTTAAATTTATTTTTTGTGAGAAACTGCAAGGCAGTGTTGTTTTTTTCGATGACGTGAATAAAAACTCAGGAAACGGTCCTATACATTTTTTTTTCAAGTTTTTCTAAATTCATTTTTTTCCAAAATTTAGACTACAAAAGCTGTGGATTTTTCAACGTATTTTTTTTGTATTTATTTTATAATAAACGAATCATTTAGTTTCAGATTCTATTTTCACCCAACAACAATTTTAAAATTTTGTACACATTGCACTTTGGTTTTATTTGTTAAAAAAATTCTTTACTTTTAAAGAAAATTATGGCAGTTAAAATCAAAAAGTTTGTATGTTCTATGCCAGGAAAATATGAGCAAGTATTTAACACAAGTTTATATTATCTTGATTTGGAGAGATGCAATTTAGTTAAATTTGCTATAACTCTTTATGATTATAAATTCGTTTATATTTGTCTTGGATTTATTGCTTTAATAATAATTATATCAATTTTTGGTAAAATAAAAGAAAATTATAAATGGTTTATTTTGAATCAAGCTTTATGGGATTTATTTATAACTTTAAATTATTTATGTGGAAATCCTATTTTCTCGGTCATCGATCCAACTTGCAATTACCCCTGTAATAAATGTCCATGGGCTAAAATAGGTCAATGGTTAGGATTACCTGAATACAACGTGCTTCTTCAAGATTTGCTTTTAACTCAGCCCTACACATCCTTGTTTCTTCTTTCATTAAATCGATTCATGTGTTTATATTTTATGAATTTTTATAAACGTTTTACACAACGAAAACGAAGCACTTTTTATTTTATTATTGCATTTAATATAATTTTTATGTTTTTGCATATTAATTCATATTTTGATTTTTGGTGGAATTCAAGGCGGGATTTTCTGACAGCTGAATGTTTAAAGAATCCAAAATTATATTTAAATCCAAAAAAAGATTCGTGTTATTTTACTGAATTTATGAAAAAAGATTTTTGGTATAATTTTATAGGAATATTATTTCGCATATTTAATATTCTCGTTTTTCTTAAACCCATTTTATGTTTGCTATTTGCTATTATCGCAACAATTATGATTGTTACCAAAATTGGAAACCAAGCTAAATTTCAAATAAAACATAATCGAAAAGATTTTTTAAATTCTGTTCGAATTTCGGCTGTTATGTTGCTACAAACTTTATTATTGTGTTTAGTTTTCAGTGTGGAATTATTTAAATTAAAAAGAAATTTAGCAATTTTAAATATTATAATTACATTTGGAGATAATTCAGAAGATTTATGTTCACCCGAAAGTTTACTTTGTATAAAACTTTATCTTCCTAAATGGTTCGCGGGGGATGGAACTTTTGAATTAACGGATTATCGAATTTCTCAATCGATTGTTCAATGCCGAATTTTTCTTGAATCCATTATTATTCTTATATTTTTGACTGGATATCGAGAAGCAATCAGAAAAGTTTTTTACGATCCTTGGAAAAATTATGTTACAAGCAAATCGGGTTTTTCTACATCCAAAGTATCAACTATTACTACAAATATTCCAAGTACCAATAGGAAATAGAAGAAAAAAATTTATTGAAGAAAAGATGAGTTCGGCTTTGCTAATCGCTAAATTATATTCTCGATGATCACAAAAATATTGGAGATAAAATTATTCAACATTCGAAAGAGATGTGGCAGAGAAAAGCTGCAGCAAGCATGGAACAAACTTTTCTTTATAATATTTTTTATTTTTCTTAAATGAAAGTGAAAAATACGCAACGACTGTTTCTTTGAAATGCATCAAATTTGCTTTCCAAAAAATAAAAATAAATGTTTTAAGTATTTTTATTCAAATTTTTTTAATTTTATTTTTTTGTCAATACGTTGTAAAGTATTTTTCGTCTGTCAGCAAATTTGCTATATATTTTTTTGAAAAAAATATACAAAAGCAATTTTTTAGAGAAAACGAAATTTTACTAAAATAAATTTATAAAACGAAAAATTTAAAAATAAACAAATCCACAAATAACAAAAACATTTTGAAGGAAGAAAGCCTTTACTTCAAAGTAATAATTTCAATGAGGACTTCTTTAGGTAAAGAATCAAATTGGTTTTTTGTTAAACTATTTTTGCATTCTTTTAAAAATTGAAGGCATGGTTTTTGAACTTCTTTCAAATCTTCTTCAAATGCATAGTTTGTAATTTCTCAAATATTATCAACAGTTAAACCATAATTGCAGAGAGATTTGATGCAAGCATCCTGAAAAAAGGACATTATTTAATTTTAAAATTGCCATAGCTTTTAACCTACCTTTAAATTCATTTCTTCCGTGCTTGTTTGCAAATTTGATTAATTGTTTTTCATATCCAATAATTTCATCAGATTTTCCATAACTAATTTTAAGAGCTCGAACTGCAAGGGCTTTAGGGGTGGCTCGTGTCATCAATGTCATCGAAAGGTTTGAGTTACGAATTTTTCTCTGGAGAAAATCGGTTAATGGAATATTGTCGGCCTCGTGGAGCTCTACAACATGGCGTTTACAAATTTTTCTCACAGAAAAATTCGTAACTCAAAAAGTTTTGATGACAAGGGCCCGCAGGGCCCGTTGTCATCGAATGTCATCAAAAACTTTTTGAATTAGGAAATTTTCTCTGGAGAAAATCTGTAAAAACCATGCTGTAGAGCTCCGCGAGGCCGACAATATTCCATTAATCGATTTTCTCCAGAGAAAAATTCCTAATTGGATGACATTTTTAAGAGATTTGATGACAATATGACACGAGCCACCCCTAAAGGGCTTCGTCAAAGCTAGGTTTTGAAGAATCGAATACTTTTGTGGGATCAAAAGAAGTATAATTAATATTTGGTTGATAAAAAGTTTCTTCTTTAGCATTTTTCTTTTTGTCATTTTGAGCAGGTGACGATTGTGTTGTTTCTTTATATGGAAGGTCATCAATATCCTTGTTTTCGCTTTTGAGGGAATAGACAATTTCTAAAAGAATATTTGGAACTTCTATTTCACCATCTTTTTTTCTATTATTAACTGGATAAAAAGAGGCAAATTTGTTTGTAAAAATATCAATAGCTTTAAATACATCTAAAACTTATTTGAAGTATTTTTTAAAATTCAAATTAAATAATAGTTACATACTGTTGGCATCATGGCAATAAACAGCGCTCTTTTTTAGCATTACTTCAGTTCCAATACAATTCAACTTAAGAGAACAGAATCGCGAGCAGGACATCGTCCATTCAAAATTCATTCGATTGCCATTTTTTAATGTAATAAATTTATTTCCAGATTTAGCCACGTTGAATTCTTCGCGAAAAGTATATTCTTTTTCAGTCATAACTCAGCAATATCATAGAAGATGAAACCAATTAATGAGAAACAAAATAACTAAAAAACAAAGTAATCATTTGTTTTGGCTGCCGTACCATGACCTAGATCAAAAAATATGAGAAAAATGTACTAAGCAAAATATAAGAATAGCCCAAAAGTTCAATGGCATCATCAGTAAATTTGGGGACGACCTTCGTCATCTTTCAAGTTCATTGTTACTTCATTATCACCCTTGATGGTGTAATGAGCAACGTTGTTATGTTGGCAGCTCTTGATTCCATTAGCTGATGTGGTGCATAAATTGTTTGTAGCTTGAAAGGCAATAGTTTCTCCAGCTTCAGTAAGTGGGAGTGCTAAGCAAGCTATCATAATAATTGAGATTGCCATAGCTTTTTTGTGGAAATAGCTATGAACGCTGGTGTATCTTCGGTTAAAAAACATTGTTTCTTTGTAGCATCCAAAAACAAGATTATTTTAATTTTTTTATTTGCATTAATAATTTCGCATATATAAGGACTTCGTAGCCATAAAAAGTATAATAGTTTTTTTTGTGAGATTTAATTCAAATTTATAAGTTTAAAAAGTTCTTTAAAATGTTTAAAGTTTTAATCTTTTGTTCTATCGTAATGGCAATTGCCAACGGTCTTGGCATCAATTGTCGAGGATCTTTTTATTGTCATGATGGCTCTGATATCCAGAAAATTAAAAGTTACATGGATGGCCTTATTGATAACAATCGTGACTACAATTCAGGAGAAAATATTGTTTGTTATACAGCTGGGGTAACCAACCTTCTTTTTTAACTTGGAACATCGATTTACAATATTTATGTTTCAGGAAGATGTGGCTTCAGGATATTGCCTCTTTTTGCAAAACACCAAAGGCCCAGTTAAAGGTGGCAAAGTTTTTGACCTTCTTAATCATTTGATTGATCATGGGTGTAAAGGATGTGGAAGCGTCCCCATCGATTTTCCTGATAGCAATGATCCAGGAAATGGTATCGTGACCGTTAACTACGTAGGTGGTACAAATGGATGTGAAGGACTTTGTTAAAACAAATACCTATGATTTTCTTTTTAAAATTTGTAAAGTAAATATCTGTAATTTTGTAAATAAATATTTTTATGCAAATATATTTTGTCTTTAAAGCAACAAAAAAAAGAACAAAAGAAGAGGAAACAAAAGCTCGAATAATGGCCAATGATTTGGATGTTATGAAATATGACACATTTTGTCAAATTTTGAGGTGGAAGTGTTTGTAAAAAAATTTAAGTGTTTCAAACATCAAACTATATTTTTTCATTTATGATTAAAAAAATCACATAAGTAACAAAACAAAAAATCATTTAATATACATACAAATTTTATGATTTAAATTAGCGGCTTTTTCTTCAAAAACCATGGACATTGGGTGCAAAACGCAGATAGATGTTTCTGTAAAAAATAAGAAAATAAATATAAATAAATAAATCTTTTAAATACTTACATTTTTAAAAATTGCGTATCCAATTGAGCATAAAAATGTTTGAATTTCATATTTCTCACCAATATGAAATTGTTCAAGGTTAGGAAAAATCGGTAATTTCGCTAATTTTTGTGAAGCTTTTGGAGTAAATATGTCATTGCCATAGTTTTTTGGAGCATAGCTTAAAAAATAATTAAGAGTCAAAAACTTTGCTATTTGATATAGCAAAATTATTTAAAAAAAACGAACTATGTAAATTTTTTAATTAAAGGAACTTTTTCAATAATTTCTCCAACTTCTACCCAATTTCCATTAACATATTTGATAGAAGATTTATCTAAATGAAGCCATGAAATTTTTCCAGAAGAAATAAGAAATAAAAATTCTTTATATAAAATATTATTTTGACACTTTAAAGTTATCCATTTTACGTTGATATAAAATAATTTTGGATAAATTGAAACAAAGTCATTGGAATTAGAAAAATTAATTCTTTCACCAAAAATAAATATTTTTGATTCTCGAGGAATATTTTCATTGTCGAAGGGTTCGGAAGAATACCAAGGAAATTTATTAGAACTAATTCCATTAAGAACAATAAATTTTTGATTTATTTTAAAATATTTGCAAGTTTTCAATAATTTTTGAAAAACTTTTGGCGAAGCATTTATTTTTAAATAATAAATATAATTTTCAGATAATGAAAAATTAGGTTGTTGAATTAAAGAATTCTTTTTTAAAATAATTGAAAAAGAATTATTATTTTTTAAAGTAGTTTTTTGTGCGTTTTTTTGAACAGTTGAAACTCTTCCAACTGGAATTCCCGGAGGAGCCAACCATGGTCGTTTTTGTTGTACTTTGGCTGCAATTTTTTTCTTACCAGGAATTGGGCAAGTATAAAATTGAGGTTTTTTCATAGTCGAAAAAAGAAGTTCTAAAACATAAATATATTAATACAAATTGAAGACAAACGAAAAGAATTACAAAACTATGGATTGAGTTAAATAAATAAATCCTTTAAAAGAGAATAAGTGAAACAAGGTTTTAGATAAAGATTTTTTGCAGAGACAAAAATCTTTGGAAATACGAAATAGAGAAAAGTTTTACTTTTTTATATCCAAAAAGTAGCATTTTTTCTTTAGTGAAAATAAGAAACCAAGCAAGCTTTGGAAGAAAACTAAAATGAATAAAAGACTAAAAAGAATTTATAATATTTTTAAAGGTAATAAATAAAGTTACTAAAGATAGTGTAAAAATAAAATTAAAGTTAAAAAATGGTTTCAAATTTGAAAGGGAAATATCAAAAACGTTGTCGAGTTTTTGAAGCAATGGAAAGCAAAAATAAAGTGAAAAGTGTAGGAATTTTGATTGAAGCATATTTCTTTCTTTGAACGTGATAGACCGACATTTAAACCTGACTTTATTATTAGTAAAGAAATAAATCAAAAGTAAAACATTAAACGAATTTTATGACTGACATGGATTAATTTTCTTTGCATATCCGCCAAATTAAGGCGAACGCAAGTTGACAACAAAATAACACAACGCTAAAAATGCGGGAAATATAAATGTTTCACTCAAAAACTATTCAAAGTTGCAATTTGTTCAAACAAAAAATGCTCAGTTTTTTTTTAGGAATTCGCTCGCTAAATATTCCTAAAAAATTATTACGAAAAACTGTTAAAAAAAAAAGGTTTGTAAACTTAATATTTGCTTCAAAAAAAATTTAAAAAGCTTGAAGTGGTAGGAAACGCACAGCTAGTGCAAAAGAATAAAATAGAAGCAAAAGAGATCATTCTTTTTTTTCACAGAATTTTTAGTTAAAAAAAGAATCTATTTCAAAATTATTTGTACTTTGTTTTTCTTTTTATTAGAAGGAAGGATGGTTTTTTTAAAATACAAATGCACGAGACCTTGAACCGAAATCATACCTCGAGAAGCAATTTATTATATTGTAAGTTTTATATTCAATTTTAGTTTATTGTTTTATTCGATTTCAAGAAAATAAAATAAATTTTATTCAGTTCAAAAGAGAAGTATAGTAAAAATATTTAAAAAGAAATAAATTTAAAATATATGAAATTAAGTAAATTCGATTATTTTTTTAAGCTTCAAATTGTTTATTTTTTTATTGATTAGAAAATTTAAACTGATCAAGATTTTAAATAGTTTGAGGGTATGAAAACATATAAAAAACTAAAAATTTTCACTCATGTTTGAGCCGTTTATTTTGCAATACACATCATTCTTCAAGAATTGGACATTGCTGAGCTCCCAAAGCAGCCAAACTTGAATATTCTTCAATGTATACAATTTTCTCATTAGGATAATGATAATCGATAACATCTTTGACCCAAGCATCTGTTATTACAACGGAATAAAGCGATTCAATTGTGGATATAAATGATAGCCCATTTTTATTTATGTTGTCTATGGCTTTAACAAACTCGTCTTTGCTATAAAATATAATATTATTTTTTTGATTGTAGCATTAAAGATAGAATAATTAATTACTTACGGCGCAAGATTGTTTTCAATATTATTTTGACCATTCAAAATAATTTCATCATAAAAATTTGCTTTAGTATAATCAAAGTCACCCATATCCAGAACTACAAAGAATGCATCTTTATCGTCAATCTTTTTCGAGTTAAATAATCCCGCAGTAAAGTTAAATGCAGAAAAATGTAAAATGGCAAATGTTTCTTCGCTTTCCACATTAAACTTTTCTTTATATCCAAAAGCCAAAGCAGTCATTTCATCAACAAAATTAGCTTTAGGCATTCCACCAAAAATTGTTGCTATTTTATATTCGCGTCTTTGTTTTTGGTTAAAATATCGAGGAACGGTTAAATAATATGTATCAACATTTGGTCCAACTTTCCGTACGACTTCTTTCAATAATTCAGCAAGTACTGATTTGGCATTAACCAAAGTTTGAGATTTGTAAAAATAAAAAAATAGTTCAGGGAATCCTCGACAATAAATTCTTTTCATTGGACAGCGTGTTAATTTAGGAGTTATTTCTTGACCCAAAATGTCCATTATATCTAAAAACATTGTTATTGTAAAAATATTTTTAAACAAAGAAACATAATAAAAATTATTGAGCCTTTCAGCCTTTAATTGCAAACATACTTGTAATTGAATCTCCAGTATCTTGAATTCCAACTTGAGGTAAAGTTTCATTAAAATTAACTGTTGCGGGAAAAACTACTGGGTCTAAAAAATTTCTTTTAATTACCTTTTAAATTTATAAAAGAATTAAACAACCATCAAGAAGAGTATTAAGATAAGCAATCGATTTGTTTGTAACACAAACAGTTGCATAATTCAAATTTATTGTGTAAATTTCGTTCGTGTCAATGCTTAATGAAATAGTTATGTCTTTATCCGAGCGTAGAGTTAATTCTTTCATCATTTCCCCACCTTCGAATATCTTTAATAACAAAAATTAATATCTTATCGAAAGTAAAGGTAACAACCTTTATTTTATTACATGTATTTTTTGGAATTATGCCGCTTTTCTTTAACGGTAAAGCCAGATATAGCGGAGCTTCAATTAATGAAATCCCATTTTGTTTAATATACACACTTCTTTGCAATATTTCTTCGACCTTAAAATCTCCACAATTTTTATCTCGAGATAAAAAGCGTGCATAATTCGCGGCATTAACACTCCATTCATGATTTAAATAAAAAACATCTTTAAAGGCAGGAAAAATAGTTTTAAATTCGTTTTCATTTACTAATTCCGTCCCCCTATATATAAAAGCAACATCATATGAATCAGGATTTTTTATTTTGTTCTTGAAGCTTTTTAAATCTTCAACAGAGGATTGGTTATTGTTGGCAGCAATATTGTGTTTGAAATAATTAACAAATTTCCAAACGATATTTTTATTGTTTTCCCATATTATGCAATATATAAATGTTTCATCAAAATAAAAAATGCATACTCCATTCATACTTAAGGAAGTATTATTCATTTGCATGATACCTCCAATTAGCAAGAGCTTTTCAACTCCTATTATGGTGACGTTTGTCAATCCATAATTTTTAGCTGCTTTGAAAAAATGTTTTCGAAAATTGTTTTTATAGAGACCATACAGTTTACCACAAAGTGAATCAACATTTTTGGATTTGATTTCTTTCACGACATTATCAATATCTTTAAAATCTTCCGGTAGCACTGTAAATATGAAAAAAACGTTATTAAAAAATAAAAAAGATTTTACATTTTGTTATTTCGATATTTGTCGTAATTTGGGTTTCGCTATCATACAAACATAATTTTCCATTTTGTGGATCATACCCAGCAATAACACTCATTTTTTAGACAGCAAAATTAATAATTTTTCACAGCAAATAAAAATATAAACAACAATATAAACAGCAATGAAAAAATCCTAACTGATTATTCTCATTAATTTTATCGATTATTTGTTATCAATTTCTTCCATATATTTTGATAAAGATGAAAGCGAACTTAGATGAGGTTGCTTGTTAGAAACAACGATGAAAAATTTGTGCAAAAACAAAACAAAAAATTGTTTATAAAAATATTTATTTTGACAAAAAGAATATAAAAAAAACTCAACTTTTTTTGAAATAAATGTTTTTAAAAATTTAAGACGAAATCAAACAAAAAAAAATCTTTTTTAAATAGCTATTGATCATAGTCAGCGCTGGTCAAAGTTAACAACAGCAATATTTTGTGAATTTATTCTTTTTTCATTTTAAATGTTTACAAATACTTTTTTATTATTATTTATTGAAAGGCATTTTTTGATTATGACTTATGTAAGTTTGAATGCATCAAGGCTTCGAAAAATTATATATGGGTAAGTGTTTTTTAAATTGTAATTAAATGCTTTAGCATAGAAATTAAAGGCATAATGAAGCATGGATTATTCGAATGTAATAAGGCTTTAAAAAAATATATCATACTCGGTGACTTTTTTTGTTGCGAAGAAATCGATGCTTTTTTTATAAACTCTTTTCAACAAATACTTTAAACGAACTATAAGTGAAGCAAGACCGTCTTTTTAGTGTAAAAAAAGCTTTAAAAAAACTATTTTTTGGTCTCAAACAATTATTTTTAATATTTTTTTAAAATTAGTTTTGCAAGATTTCCATTTCGAGATCTTTTTTCATAAATGTTTTCAAAAATAAAAATTAGTTATTTTTTATTTGAAAATATGATCAAAATTTTAAGTTTATTAAATTTATAATTTACTATCAAAATTTATTTTTTAGCATAATTTTTTCTACTGATGCCATAGTTATTGCTTCAGTCTTATTATTTATGTTTACTGGCATTGATGATGAATCCACAAATGCAATAATAAAAGATTTGGTTAAAAAAAATAATGAAAATGAAATATTATTCTTGACTTTTCAACCAACTTCATCGGCTTTATTCAAGATGAATTGGGGCTGGTTAAAATTGTAGCATAAAAATTAAGTATTGAGTATTTTTAATGCCTTGAATTTGTTAATTATTTTATTTTTACCTTTTTTATTTTTTGAACTATTTTATGGTTTTTTTTAAACATTTTCTTATCCATTGATGAATTGTGTTTCAGGATGTGGAACACTGACTTTTTCACGATTTTGAATCCCTTAAGTTTGTACCAGTTTTTTTGTACATATACGTAAATAAATATGTAATTTAAAAACCTTATTATTAAATAATTTATGCAACATTATGTTCAAATTTTTATAAACAAAAAAGAAAAACCGATTTAAATATTTTTAAAAAAGATTAAAAATCATAAACTATCTATTATTTTAGAAATAAATCGGGGAGTCGTGGAGCCGGGGAGCCGGGGAATCGGGGGAAAAAGGCCCGGGGAATGGGCCGAGGAATTCCCCGATGAGGAAAGTGGAGTCGGGGAATCCCCGGCCGGGGAACGAAATTGTTCGGGGACGGGGAATCGGGGAGTTTCCCCGGGCCGGGGAATCGGGGAAATTCCCCGAGTTCGGGGAGGGATCGGAACCCTACTCACGATCCAGTATAATGACGATTTTTAATTTTGATTGAAAAGTTTTCATATCCTTGAATGGTTGTACAAGGTTGAAGGAAAGTATATGGGCAAGTAAGCTGCGGGATCAAACTCATTCATTGTTCAAAGTATTTGTCGTTGGGCTCTATATATTCATCGAAAATAAAATGCTAAAATTCATTCTCTTGCTATTAATCCTGAAATTGCTGTTTAGTTTATTTTTTTGTAAAAATAAAAATGTTGATAACCAAATCTTTAGTTATTGAAAATTTCGTTGATCAATGACGATTAATACTATAAAAAAGAAAAAAAAGAAAAAATTTGTTTTAAATATTCAAAAAATAAAAATAAAAATATAGGCCATTTGTGAGCTAATATGCGACAAACTATGAGCCCAAAAATAAAAAAACCCCCAAATAAAAACCCAGGAGACGAATAAAAAAAACTCCATGAAACATTTTTTCGTGCCATACATAATTCAAGAAAAATAATGCCAAAAAATAAGAAGGTCACGATACCGCCGCATCCACTTCAGTTGTTTTTGCTAAAAAAAGGGATTTATTAATTTATTGCATTTGACCCAAAACAAAATAATTATTGATTTATTTTTCTCAGCTCGCTCAAAAAATTTGTTGCTTGTATGCAGTTGAAAACCATCAAGGTTGGTGAAATTTATATATTTATTTATTTTTTTGCATAGAAAAAAAAACTCAATAATTATTGTAGAAATTAATAATCATGAATCCATTATCGAAACGAAACCTTTGTCGTTAATTTTTTATATACCAAAATTTTGGTAAATTAAATCTTTTGTCTTTCTCTTTGTAATCATAAAAATTTTTCCATTTCAAATGCAGAATTTTCCGAGATTTTTTGTAATGCAAAAAGAAAGAAAATGAAATTAATAAATCTCTTTTACAAAAAATTATTTTTTTGCTAGCTCAAATTTTTTCTGTATTCAATTCATCACCGAAACCGAAAAAAAGCAAATTAAAAATTGAGAAAACCATAAACAATAAAAGATTTTTCCTGCTTTTTTTACTTTTCCAAAAAAGTGTGTCCTTTTTTCTCAAAAGCAGGAGAAAATCAATGTGCGCTGTCCAACAACAAAAAATAAAGAGACTAAAAAAGAATGTGTTGTGCGTAAGGGAAAAAGGAAAGTCGCAAGTAAAAAACTGGGGGTACAAACAATCTATGAACATTTGCGGCGTTTTTAATGCTTTTTTCTTGTTGTTGTTGTTTTTCTTTCTCCATTTTTTTGTTTACTTCAAGCTGCTGCTTTCATTGTATATATGTGTGTGTTGCTGCATTGGACACGCGGTTTTTATTTTTCTTCCTTTCATATTTTTTTTCTCTATTATCGATGTGTTTTTTTTGTTGCTGAAAAACAACAAACTAAAACTAACTTTGTTTATTGTTGTTGTTGTTCGGTGTTGCTGATTGATTTTTAACTTTTACTCTTCTTTTTTATTTTTTATTTGTTAGTTTTTCATTCTTTACAAGTGGTTTAAATTTTCTTAATTTTTGCGTAATGTTTTAAAAATAAAATTTTATTGTAAATTTTATTTTAAAAAGCTAAATTTTGTATCAAAAAAATGAAAATTTTTTTTGATTATGTATTTTTTTTCGAGGAAAATTTAAAGTTTCTTCCAAAAATTTTCTTTTTTTCTTTTGTAAATTTTTTTGCTTTTAAAAAACAAATTTCGCGTGAAATGATTCTAACTTTACAAAATTTGAGAAAGTTAATTCTTCTTCTTTTTAGTCAAAAGCTAACAAAAACTATGGATTTTTTGCATAAAAAAGCTCTCAATTTAGTTACCTTTAAAAAAGCTTATTGTCAACAACAACGTGAAACTAAAGTCAGTTCAGCATATCATGAAAATTATGAACATCCACCATTTATGCAAGATTCACGTCGAGCCCACACAGGAGTGAGTTTTCTTTTTATTAATTTTTTTTGGTGTCAAAAACTTTTGAACGAAAAAAATTTTATTGGCAAATTACATTTATTTTTAAAAAGTTAAGAAAAAATTTGTTTCATGACTTTTAAAATTAAAATTTAAATGTAAAACTTTTTTTAGCCCTCATCAGACAGAGTTGGTGTTCGATCTGCTAATCCCACAGTCACAGCTATTGGTGGAACGGATACAAATAGAGGCGTTATGAGCAATCCCATGTTTCTTATTGGTTTGGGCATAGCTGCCGTGGCAGCATATATAATAATGAGAAATTGTTGTTGTCATTAACATTATTATTGACAGAAAAAAAACCAAAAAATTAGGTTTTTATATGTAAATTTTAAATATTTCTTTTGTATAACCTTCGGCTTATTAACTATTTTTTGATTACTGTAAATATTAATAATTAAATTCAAAAAAATTCTATTCTTTGTTTTTGTTTGTTTAAATTTTTTTAAAGTGTATTTAGACACTAAAAAATACCTATTTTTTCTAATTTTTATATTTTTTTAACATTGTTTTTAGCGAATTTATTGAAGAAAGAAAGAAAGATAAAAAATGGATTTCCTTGGAACTAAATTACTTGGCATGGCCGGAATTCAACGGGCTTATATGAGAAGTGATCCCGAAAAGGTTACTACTCCCGATCATGAACATGTTGATCATCCACCTAAGATGAAGCCCACAGCTGATTATGATACTCAACGGAAGCCAGCTACAAGCGTAAGTCAAAAAAATTATAACAAAAAAAAGTTGAAAATTGCAGCGAAAATTGAATAAATAAACTTAGCTCCCTCAATTAAAAAATTAAAATTAAAATATTGTTTCTCAAAAAAACTTTAATAAAACTTGATTCTTGCAGGAAAAAACCTTCTAGAAACACAAAAAATTAAAAAATTAGGAAACTTCGCTTCAGAATTTTCAACTTTACTTTTTTCTTTTCGAACTTTTATTTTAAAAAAATTTATTTCAGCCACCTAATCAAGGACAAGGGGATAATAGAAAAGCAACCCAAGAACCAGGGGGCAATACAAAAGCTGAATCGCATAAACCCGAAATTTTGGGAAATACTGCTGCCATGGCCGGTGTAGCTGGTGCAGTTGTAGTTGGAATTGTATTGCTTCGAAAAATGATGAAATAAATAAAAGAAAAATGCTATCTTCTTTTATTCAAAAAAAAAATATTACATTTTTTTAAACCGCTCTTAAATTCTGATTATTTTTAGTTTTCTTTTTATCTTTTGTAAAAAATAGTAAAAATTTAAATAATAAAATTTAGTTTTATTTATTTTTTTCGTCCCACAAACAAAGAAATTTTTACAAACTTTTCACAAACATATATGTCAACAACCCAAAAATACAAAGCTTATGCAAAAAATTTTATTTATTTATTTGGTATATTAATAAACCCTACGTGCTTCTTTTATTTATTGGAAAGTTTTAAAAAAGTTGTTTTCTTTTTCAGCCAGAACCTAATCATCCATCAGCACAATCTCCATCAGTTAATTCTGTTTGTGGACCAACTGAACCAAAAATTTGGGGAAATCCCACTGCTATGGGTGGCATAGCTCTTGCTGTTTTGGCTGGTCTTGTATTGCTTCGAAAAATGGTCAAATAAAAAGAAGACGAAAAAGCCATATTTTATTATTCAAAAAAAGTTTTTGAATCTTCTTTTATTGAAATTAAAACTATGAATTTTATAATTTAAATGCGTTTGTTTTTTTCTCTTTGTTTTTTTGTAGAAAAACCGTAAAAATTTAAATAAAACTCATTTCTGTAGTTTTAATTTTTACCCTTCGTAAACCAGAAACTTCTTTCTTTATTTCAATTCACATTTATTAAATCAAAAAAAAGTTTCAAGGAAAGCAATGTAAAGTAAAAGATTGAAAAGTAGTATGAGAAAAACTGAAGAAAAAAAATTACATCAGAATCTCTATGCTCAGAGTTGGGTTGGCTCATTTATATCGAATAGTTTGGTAGTTGTTGTTGCATTAATCGAAAATTTATTTGTTGGATCTGTTAAGGGAGAATTTGTTGATTGCATTGAAGTTTCAATTATTTAAGTTGCTGAATTTAAATGTGAAACATATATGCCTGCTCCAATTGCCATTATTTCATCAGGATTTTCTTCGCATGAATGTTCTGCTTTTGTAAATATTCTTTGAAGTAATACTCTTATCATAGGCATTCGACATCCTCCACCAGCTAGTATAACTTTGTGAATATCACGACTTGTGAATTTTGCTTTGATTAATGTTTCAATAATAATTTCCCGTATTTTTGTTAAAATTTGTAGGGACATTCTTTCAAAATCAGACCGCGTAATATTAATATAATCTTTACACGTTGTATTAAAATCGTTAATATCCAAACTTAAATTTTATATATAAACAAAATCCAACTTTTAAAAATCAAGAATAAAAAATTTTACCCTGTTTCATTTTCCCTAGAAAGACTGTGTTTAATGCCTATACACTTTCCCATTAATCGAAATTTTAATTTGTCTTTTTCTTTAATATTTATTTGAAATGTCACTTTCAGAATTTCTTCAAAATGTTCGAATAGAACCATGTCAAAATCCCTGCCACCTAAATCTTCATCTCCATGGTTCGATATAATTTTAAGTTTGTTTTTAAACATATTAAAAATGCAAATACTAACTGAACTGCCACCGAGATCAAATAAAAGTATGTTTGATTTAGATGAAGCAGGTCGATCATTAAAATACGCCAACGCCGCTGCTTTTGGTTCAAGTAAAAAATGCACAGTTTTCCATCCAGAGAGGTTTGCAGCCATTTGAATTGCCACTTTTTGGTTTTTATTAAACGAAACTGGAATTGTCATTACAATTTCATCTAATTCTTTTTCTTGAAAGTCTTCCGCTTTTTGTTTTATATGTTTTAATAAAACTGATGCAACATCTTCTGGAGATTTTGTTTCGTTTCCAATTTGTATTATCGGCTTATTATCTATGTTTATTATTTTAAATGGCCAATTAATATCTATCTTCACTTCGCTAAAACATTTTCCGATGATTTTTTTACAATCATAAATGGTGGACTTTGAATAGCTTTGCATTCTATGGAAAACAAATTCTCCGCACCAAGGCTTTTCCTTTTCAAAAAATACATAAGATAAAAGGTCTCGTTCTCCTGTGTTATCAAGCGGTACTATTTCAATCTCACTTTTACGATTCACTGCAGCGAAACAATTGGTATTTCCAAAATCGATCCCGACCACATTTATATTTTGATTCGTTTGGGAATTTAATATCTAAATTTTAATTATTAAAAAGTTTAAATATATAAATCTAACTTCTAATTCTTTTAATCTAAAATGATAAGCATAATATGCAGCGCCAATGGCAACAATTTCATCAGGGTTTTCTTCACATGTATGTTCAGCCTTTTTAAATATATTTAAAAGCAAATGTTTAACCATTGGCATGTGTGAACTTCCCCCAGCTAATAATACTTTGTTAATATCTAACGCAGTATATTCAGAAGCAGTAATAGTTTCAACTATAACGTTGTTAATTTTTCCTAATAATTTGGCGGCCAATGTTTCAAATTTTTGAAGGGTGATTTCAATAAAAGTGTTTTCTTCAATGCTTGTATTAAAATCACTCACATCTAATCTAAAAAGGAATAATAAAAATAATTACTAATTTATCATTAACTTACGAAACAGTTTTTTCCTTCGATAATGTATGTTTTATGTCCATGCAATGTTGTAATAATTTAAACTTCAACTTATGTTTAGAGTTCACATCAATTTGATGATTTTTCTTTAAAATTTCGGAAAAATAATCAAATACAAGATTATCAAAATCTCTTCCTCCAAGATTTGAATCACCTCCTGTATTAATAATGTGTATGTAGCCATCATTAACATTCATTAGGCAAACATCAAGTGTGCCACCACCAAAATCAAATAGCAACATTTTAAAACTATTCGGAATAGGTCGACCAACAAAATAAGCCAACGAAGCAGCAATTGGTTCAGGGAGTAAATGAATGGTCTTCCACCCTGCCTGTATTCCTGCTAAACGGGTGGCCACCCTTTGTTCTTGTGTAAATGTAGCAGGCACAGTTATAACTGCTTCCGTTAATTGCTTCCCTTGAAATTCATCAAGTTTTTGTTTTACGTGCTTTAGCAAAACAGTTGCAATATCTTCTGGCCGCTTTTCGAGAATACCATTTTCTCTATGTATATGTAATATTGGATTGTTTTGGATATTAATCAATTCAAAAGGCCAGTTACTATCTTTTCTAACTTCACTAAATTTTCTTCCAATAATCCGTTTTGAATCAAAAACAATCGATTTCACATTTTGATGTAAATGTTGAATAGCAATTTGACCACATTTTTCTTCAGTTTCTTTAAACGACACATATGATGGAAGTCCTCTTTCACTTGTATTACCAAGTACTACAGTTTCAATCCCATTACGTCTGTTTACCGCAGCAAAGCATCTTGAGGTTCCTAGGTCAATTCCTACACCGTCAATATTTTCATCATTTGTATCTATTTTTTCTGGAATAACAAATGTTTTCTAAAAGTTGTATTAATTTATTAGCATCAAAATTATGAAATAAAAGCAAGCTTACCTCATTAGCAGCATCCATAATTAATAATTATCATTCACAATATATAAAAAGCAAAACTCAAAATGAAGTTTTTATAAAAATCAATAATTCATCTTGTTATTTCTTTTCAACTTTAATGGCCATCTTATCTTTTCTTATTATGCTCAAAAATAAAAAGGAATAAACAACCTTTTTTTGAGCAAACAAAAAAGGTAACGCTCTTATCAATAAATATATGTATATTTATTAGGGGTGGCTCGAGGCCCCGAAGCCCCGGCCCGGCCCGGCTCCGGCCCGGCCTGGGGCCGGGGCCGGGGCCTGAAATTTTGGAACGGGGCCGGGCCGGGGCCTGACCCAGGCCCCGACAAGGCCCGACAAAAAATTTTTTTAAAACAAAAAAAAATTGAGCAAATAATCATTTTTTGGTCCATTTTTACCCAGATTTATGAACTTTCAATGTCCTTATTTGCATCGAAACCAAAATAATAGCAAAAAAATTTGACCATACACGAATCTTAACGCGAAAGCGATGCTATGGTGGCTTTTTCTTCCTTTTATTTCCTCTTTTCAATATTTTACATTCATTTGAATTTTGCGTTCTTCTTAAACTTTGCTTCATAAACTCACTATGAATCAGCCTGAAGTGTTCGATTTAACCGAAGATGATGTACCCACCAATGAAAAACTATCTAAATCACAAATTGAACAAATGGTAAAAAATAAGAAAGGAGATTTGTCTTTTGTTAAAAGAATGATTGATGGTAAAGAAAGCTCCTTATCAAATATTTCGCTCAAAGATGGACTCAAAAATATTCCGACAACTTATTGCTATTGTGAAAACTGCGAAACTGTTATGTCTAAAGGTGGAAATCTAAAGTTAGTTTTTTTCTTTTTTTAAGTTGCATTAGTTTTTATTTTTTTTAGTCGTCATCATTGCAGCAACAAAAGCAAGAAATCAAAATTACGAGAGTCTATTGGTAAATTTATGGTCTCTGGATTATCCTCTACTGAAAATCACATTTATGCAAGATTATATCAAACTTTTCTTTGGACGACGCAGTTAGCTTCCGTCAATGTGAATCAATGCATTTTCAAAAAATGATTAGAGAATTGATAAACTTTGGGTACTTTTTTTATTTGATGATCTTATTGCCATCTTTTTGTTTTAGTGTTCGACGTGGAAAATCAATAGACAACGAAGTTGCTCTTCCATCAAGGAAATCCATCAAAGCTCTAGCTATGAAAGAAGCATCAAGAAGAATCGAAGCCTGTAAACCTGATCTGATTGCTGCTGCTGAAGCCAAATCCATTTGCTTTGCCGTTGACCATGGTAAACGATTTGAAGATTATATGGTTATTGTTGCTCATTTCGTTCAGTCAAAAGATGATACATGGAAACTATGTTCTAAACCAATTGGAATGATTTGTTGTACAAATCTAGAAAAAGATGCTCTTTCAATTTTTAAGCAAGTGCAAGAAGTAGCTGCTGATTTTGGAATCGACAAATATGTTCTTAAACAAAACTCTGCGATCTCTGATGAAGGTGCAAATATGCTGAAAATGTGTAGCAATAACTTTGCAATATGTAAGTTTCTTTACACATTTACTATTTACTTAAAAACCTATGTTTTAGCTCTGCATTGTGTGTGCCACATGTTGAATACCATTTGCAACCATATCTTCAATCCATATGCTGTTAACAATATAGATGATAAATTTCTACCCGTGATTGAAGAAGCTGCAAGTTTACTTTCTACATGTGCTAAAATTAGTGTCTTTTGTCGAAATACTAAAAGCGTAAGTTGTTTTTCGTGAATTTTATTAATAACAAATTCTTTTTAGATCAAAAAATATTTAGCTGTTAAACCTCGCGAAGCTGTCAAAACTCGATGGATGTCAAACTTGTGGATTTTAGAAGATATAGTAAAGAACTATGATAGCTTGAAAGTGATTGTCGAAGAATGTGCAAACGAATCAATGAAAGCAAACATCGAACTCGTTTTGGATCGACAAAGTTTACATCACCTCAAACAGCTTATTAAATTGTTAAAACCTATTGAAACTATGATTACAACTTTTGAAGTAAGTTTGTAATAATATAATTTATTAAAAGATGTTAGTCATTTTAGTCTGAAAAGAAGCCAACACTTCACTTGGTCGCTGCATTTTACAAAGAGTTAGAATTGGTTTCTGAAGAGTACATTAGCAAAAATGATGAGTTTAGCAAATCGATTGGATCTTCTTTTCAAGATGCATTAAAACGAAAAAAAGAACATTTTCTTTCGGTTCATCATTTGGCTGCAACTATCCTTTTTCCTCTAACAAAGCGAATGTCAACTTTCTCAGCTCTTGAAAAAATTTCTGTAAGTTATTAACTTTCTGACGAAATAATTTATGTATTATATTTTAGGCTGAATTAACGCTTGAATCTTTAGTGTCTTATGAAGTAATCGAAAGTCCTCAGAATGAATTACATGGGACAACTACATCACAAAGAAATCGTTTTTACGATGATATCAACTCAAATTATGTAAAAACATTTGAAAGGGAGCTTGATCAATACAGAAAATACGATACTCCATATGCAGAAGATGATGATTTGATACAATATTGGTTTTTGAAACGGAAACAATATCCTAAACTTGCTAGTGCTGCAAAACGTTTATTAGCATGTCCATCCTCAAGTGCAAGTGCTGAAAGATGCTTCTCCAAACTTCGTCTATTAATAACTGATCAAAGGACAAGTTTAAATGAAAAAACTGTCAATGGAGCTATGCTTGGAAGCTGTCTATGAATCTAAATATCTTTTTATTATTGTTATAATTGTCGTTTTTGTTGTTGCTGAATGTTTTATGTTATAATAAAGCTTTAAAAACTAAAATATTAGAAAATATGGAAATTTAGTTGTTTTTTTGACTCAGGCCCCGGCCCGGCCCGGCCCCGGCCCGGCCCCGGGGCCGGGCCGGGCCTAAGCAAATTTTGCGGGGCCGGGCCGGGCCGGGGCCTTAAAAAGTAGGCCCCAAGCCACCCCTAATATTTATACAAGAAAAGTTAAATTTCTGAAAGCTAACTACTGACATTCCAGAAATATTGAGAGAAAAAAATAGTTATAAAATAGATTTGAGTTAATCCATTTTATTCGAAACTAACATAATGTGTTTATTCAGTGATCGATAAAAAAAGAATTAAATCCAAAGTAAACCGTTGTTCTATTTGGCAACTATAGCTATGTCTCATGAAGTATTGTACATACACGAATATGGAAAATTCCTTTTTGCATTTTTTTACAAAATATTTCATCCTTATCAATGTTTTTTTGTGGGCTAGAGCTTCTGGCATTTGTCAAGGATGATTCTTTCTTTATCCTTTCCATTTGACATGCGTGATGATCAGATTGATTTCATTCAAAAAGATGTTGTCTTTCCAAATGACATGGTAGACTTCTTTCAATACTTTTTACCGTCTTTCGATGTATACTGCTATGTCTAACAAGTCTCTTCTTTTGTCACCGTTTATTTTTCTTCGTTCCGCTGCTTCACTAAGTTAGTCACGCTTCTTGCTTGCATAAAATAGCAAGAAATGATTATGCTTAGTTTTCCAATATTAAAATGTTTTAAAAGAAAAATAATAATAATCAAAAAATATTCAAAAAAAATAAAAAATAGACAAAAAATAAAGGAAAAATAATCAGTTGAAATGGCGATGGTTTATTTTCTAATTGTCTTCCCTTTAATTTTTTTTTGTTTTAAATGCAACAAACGAAGAAAATCGATAAATTAAAAAATATTGCGCGCAAAAAAAAACTTTTGCGTTTCTTTTCTTCCCCCTTTTAAAAAAGTTTAGAAATAACTGTAAGGAATCAATTGAGACCAACATTGGCGGTTGTAGGCCGGTTTTTCAGCGCAATCATTTTTGATTGTTCATTATTTTTTATTTACAATAAACACGCTTTCTTCGTTTATCGAACTTATTATATATATTTGCTAAAAAAAAATGCTCTATTTAAAAAAAATTATGGATAATCTTGTAGTAGCTGAGCTTGTAGCAGATCAAACAAAAGAAAAAAGTTTGATTTGAAAATAATAAACAGCAAACCTTTGAGTTTTTTCTTTCATTTTTTGATCATCTTTTTTTGTGTGAATATTTTGTTGCTATTTTTTTTTTATTAAAATTTGGTTATCGTTTTTTTTTAAACATAAAAAGAAAAATGTAGCCAAAATTGTTGTTGATCATTTTCAAAATAATCAAATTGTTAGTAATCAAGCTTGAAAAAGTTTTTACATAAAACTTTGTGTTTGAAAAAAAATCCAAAGCAGAGAAATTGTGCTGTGTGATTTGTTCATCAAATAAAACTTTTTAAGCACCAAGCTTCGTCATATTTTCTTATCATTAAAAAAATACGTCAACACTAATTCATCCTTGTAGCTAGAAACTTTTGTTTGCATCTTCGAAATTATGGATGCTTTTTGAATGATCAGAGTATTATTTATTTTTTTGAATCTTCCACAAAAATATTTAAATACATTAGACTTTGCTCGCTGACAATGAAAAAAAGAAAAAAAAGGAAAGAAAGAAAAACGATGACCATGAATACCTGATTAGGTTGTAGAAGCAGCGTATATAGTGAAAAACAAAATTTTGCAGAGTGAAAGAAGTATTTAAAGTTTTGCTTTTTATTTTTTTCATTCATGTTTTAGCAGCAAACATTTCTATTTCCTTTTTTCATTTTTAAAAACAAAAAATAAAAATGAAATTAATTTGGTTCTTTATTTTTGGGTTTGCACCTTTTGCAAATGCAAAAGTTTTAAAAATGCCTCTTCATTCCACTGGAATTAAACCATCTGCTGCAATTCGAAGTTACAATTTACCATCACAGCTTCTAAATCATCCTAAAAATATTATTAATCACCATGAAAAAGTTGCTGCTGCTTTTTCAGAGCCATTAATGTATTTTTTTGATACTTATTTACTTGTAAATATTTCTCTTGGAACTCCACCTCAAAATTTTACCATGTTTTTGGATACAGCAAGTTCAAATTTATGGGTGGTCGATATTCAATGTCAAACTAAACCTTGCAAAGGCAATCCAGCAATTGGGTTTACAAAGCATCAATTTGATGCTTCTAAATCTTCGACTTATGTCAAAAATGGTGAATCTTTTACTATTGATTATGGCTATGGTGCAGCTGCTGGGTTTTTAGGTAAATTAGAGACCATAAATATTCAAATCAATGAGAGTCATTATTTTCTAATTAATTTTTTCATTAATTGTAACCACGAAAGTTTTTAAACTTTTTAATATTTTTCATTTTTAAAACATAAAACTTTGGAATTTTAAAAATTATCTTTGCAAAATTATTTATTTCAAGCAAATATTAAATTTACTAATTTTTTCCACGCTAAAAAAATAAATTAGCAGACTTCTTGAAATTAATAAACTTATCTATCTTGATTATTGCATTTAGTTTCTAAATAACTTTTCAATTTCAGGAACTGACACTCTGAATCTTGGTGGAATTCAAATTTCCAATCAAACTTTCGGTTTAATTCAATCTTTAGCTGATGAATATGGAAATCAACCGATTGATGGGTTTTTGGGTTTAGGATGGCCTAATCTCGCTATAGATGGTGTAATTCCTCCACTTCAAAATGCTTTACCACAATTTAATCAACAAGTTTTTACGGTTTGGCTAGATAATAAGCGATTAGCCACTGCTGATCCAAATGCGGGTCAAATAACTTTCGGGGATTTCGATAAAATTCATTGTGATAATTCAAATGTTTATTATTTAAAATTAAGTTCATTAACATATTGGCAATTTCCTATTGGAGGATTTTCATTTGGTTCATATTCAAATAAGAAAAAAACCCAAGCCATTTCGGATACAGCGAGAATAGGATTTGGAGCGCCTCAAAATGATTTTAATGGAATCATTCAAGTTTTAAATGCTACTTTTGATTCAATAAATAATGTTTATACTGTTCCATGCAATCAAACCAATGGAAATATTCCTGATATGGTTTTCACTCTTGGACAAAAGAATTTTAACATTTCAGCTAATTATTTTATTTTTGATCAAGGCCTTGGAAATGGACAATGTGTGGTTACTGCATTTGTTTTAAATGGAGGTTAGTAATTTAATGTATAAAATAATGAGGAATAATTTTTTGTTGGGATAAAAGAATTTATATTTTTTTAGGCGGTTTTGGCCCTATATGGATTTTTGGTGATAGTTTTCTTCGACCATATTGCAATATTTATGATATCGGTAATCAACAAATTGGTTTTGCCACTGCTTTACATTAAATTTTTTCAAAAAACTTTTTTTCTATGTAACCAACTTTTTTTAATCGTTGCCCTCTTATTTAATTTAAAAATAAAATATAACAAAACACAAATATGGAATAATTTTTAAAGAATGTCGTTTGCAAAAAATATTCTATGCTTTTTTTCATTTTTTTTCAAAAAGGGATTAACTAGAAAATTTGTGCACTTTTCAAAACTAAAAAAGAATGAATCATCCATAAATAAATTTAAAAAACCTATTTTAAAAGCAATAACAACAAAAAAAAAGAAAGAAAAGAAATCGATTGATTAGGCGCAAGATACAAATTTTCTACTTTGATCATCGTTTTTTCTTATCTTTATTTAGTTTCACTTCTTTCTATTTTTTTTTATTCAATAAAAAAATAGAAGGAGTGTTTGAAAGCGATGTGCCTGTCTTCTTCACACAGAGGCTGACTTTTGACTTTTTTATTTCTCACTAAACATTCGATAAGTTTCTTTTATTTTAATCGTGTAATGTCTTTTTCTGTTATTCATAGGTCGAAAAGTGATTTAAAAAAATTTTTTTCTGCCAACTCTTGACTATTTTTTAATTCAATAAAAAATATTTCTTCTTTTTTAAGTCTAAAAGTATGCGAATTTATTGTTTATCAAGTATAACCAAAATTCCAATTCAAACACCATTAATTATTCCAATTCCATATGAAAAAGGCTCAGATGAATTATGTTTAAAAACAATTAATGCTTCTTTAACTCCATCAAATCTAACAAAGTTTTTCGCCAATGATCATTCTTCAGCTTACAAATTAACTGAAATTTGCATAGGTCATGAAGAAGTTGAATTTCATGAAAGTGAACAACCAAAAAAAATTTATGTTATGAAAGTTTATCAAACCGATACAAAGTTATTAACTTTTAAAATGATTGTAAGTGTTTTTTCTCATTTTCGAATAGCTTAAACTTTTTTTCTTGAAAACAAAATGTTTATTTTGTTTTTCCTTTACTTTTCTTGAAAAATAATTTTTTATATATTCTTTTAGAGAGGTTCCGTTACAAAAATTCCATTGGAAAATGAAGACTTTGCTTATGATTTTTTCGTGGCCGCTTCAAAATTATGGCCCAATGAAATGTCAAGTGATCAAGTTGATTATGATCTAAAAATAAGGGTTCGATGTGTAAGTTTATTAGTGTTATAATTTAAAATTAAGTCTTTTTAAACAATGGTTTAAAACAATAAATTTTATAGATTAAAAATACCACGGATAGCGGACTCATAACATCTGAAGCCGAATTAGCGTATAATAACTTTGCAAAACAAATTGAAAATTTTTGTAATGAAGAAAGTTAGTTTTTTTAATAATATCTATTTTCTTCAAACAAAAAAAAGAAAAAAAAGAATTTAATCTTATTTTTTTAGTATCTCAAAATCCTAATTTGACATTAGAAAGTGTTCAAGAAAATGCCTTCCAAAAACTTCCACCATTGGAAATTCCAAATACAACTATAAATAAAGTTTTATATGAAAAAATGAGAAATTTTCAAAGCGCCATTGATTTACTTTGTGATCCTTCAAATGGTCGATATAAAAATGTACCAGTTAATTTTAAGGACCCCATAACAAATAAAAACGTTATTTGTCGATTCAATCAAAAAGCCGAATGCTTACTTGAACAGAAAGAATCAAATTGTAAGTTTGTTTTTTTTTTAAATTTTTCCATCATTATTTGAAAGAGATGGATTCAAAATAAAATTTGACATCATTAATTTTATTGAAACAAAGCAAAGCAGAGGCCTAGGAATGCTAATTGAAGAAGAAGAAAGAAATTAATAAATAATAACAAATATACTTTTTAAGGGTATGTCAAAAATCCTCGAAGTTCATTAAATTCCCATACAAATGAATTTCGTGATTGTACCAAACTTATTTGGGAAAAAGGTACATAAGTTTCATTTTGCATCAATTTTTAAAATTGAATATTTATCATTCATTCTTTTTGTACCATTTTTAGTTTCATCAACAAAATTAAATAATGAAACGAAAAGTGGAAAAATAAAATTTGATGATGCGGAATTTCTATCGCGCTTCAATGACTTCGACTTTCAAAAACTTACGAATGTTCATTTAAAAAATGTGGATTTATTTTTATCCAAAACATTTGTTCATCCTATTTTAAAACGAATGAATTTTCAAACTATTTCTTTTATGGTTTTAAATGATTGCAAAATAACTGGATTAAATGATGAATTTTTTGATCTTTTATCTTCTTCTTTTGAAATATGGTTAGAATTTCCAAATAATGATATTTCATTTATTTCTGACTCAATTTCGAAAGTAACAAAATTAAAAGGTTTAAATTTAAATGGAAATAAAAATTTAAATAATTTTCCATGGAATCATTTACCTTCAAAAATTGAAAAATTAGAACTCGATGGAACTAATATCCTTCAAATTCCAAAAGAAATTGAAAGGCTTATTTCTCTAAAGGAATTTCAAGCCAGCAGTGACAACCTTGAAGTTAGTTTATTTGTTAAAAATAAAATTAACTTCTTTTCAATTAAATCTTTTTTAGCACATTTCTTGGAAAAATTTCCCACCTAAAATTCAAAGCATAAATGTCAAAGGTGGAGGTAAACAAATCAATGATATAGAATTAAAGAATAAAGAAAATTTATTTGTTTTGAGTGTAGTAAATTTGAAATTACAGGTATGTTATTTTTCGAAAAACATAAAGTTTAAAATAATAATAGAAAATCATTTCAAAAGTTATGAAAAACTTTGATATAAAAATATTTTTTTTCTTTTTTGCTTCGATCTTGGTTAAATTTTTCTTGGAAAGCTTAGAAAAAGTAAATATTTTCATAACTTTTGTTTATTTTTATTTTATTAGAAAGTTGATCCTTCCAATTTGTCTCCAACCTTAATCACCCTTAATTTATCTGAAAATGAATTGAAAGATTTTGACACCAGCAAACTCAAAGACCAACTTCCTGATCTTGATAAACTTTGTATAACAAAAAATAAATTAAATTTTATTTCATGGAAAGATTTACCAGAAGATTTGAGTGTCATTGATTTGAGCAATAATTTATTAACTTCCATTGAAGATCCTCATAATTCTGAAGATGATTCGATAGAAAAATTAATGGATGAATCATTAAATATTTCACCTCCTTCAATTGATAAAATTTTGGAATATGTTAAACAAATTTTATTGGATAATAATGAGTTAACATATTTACCAAAAAATTTTGAAAATTTAAAACGCCTTCGATATTTGGGATTAAGTAATAATTATTTTAATTTAAAAAATGGAAATATCCATGAAAAATTATGGAATCGATTACCTAAAAAATTTAATGTTCTTCGTTTAAGTGGAAACAAACTTGGTTTTATTCCTTGTGATTTACAAAATTTTCAAATAGAAAAGTTATTTATTGATAATTGCAAATTATTTCATATTTGCCCATATTTGCATACCAAATTTCAAAATGATGGAAAGCAGGTATGTACAAAATTAAACATCATTCCAGCCATTATAAAACCATTTTTATCAATGATTTTATTTCAAAATTTTTGTTATTTTCATTAAAATATTTTAGCTAGCTTCATAAAAATTAACTTTAAAATTAACTGAATTAATTTTAGCGAATTCCCGATGGTTTTCATATGACAATAAATATTTCTGGAAATTTTAAAAAACTTAAAAATCTTTCATTTATTCCATCAAAAATTTATCCAATGCCAAATTCAAAAGAAAAGCCAATTGTTGAAGTTTCTCATAATCAAATGATTGATGCTTCAAAATTACCTACAACAATTTTAATTTGTTCAAATATGAAAAAGGAAGAAATGTATCGAGATACAACTAAAACAAAATATACTAAAAATGTTTATGAATTTGGCAAAGATAAAGAACCAATTATTCTACCACAAATTATGTTTTCTGAACCAAATTCAATTTGCTATTGTTGCGCTTCTTGTGGAAAAAAATCTAAAGAATCTCCCATTTTTGAACAATATATGGTTATGGATTCTATATTACAAATTCAAGAAGAGGTGAATGAGTTTATTTTCTTAAATTATTTTCTATTTTTTTGTTTGTTTTATTTTTCAGCCTCCAATTTATTTTGAACCAGGTAAATGGAAAACCAAAGTAAAAAGTCGGCTTTGTAATTTGTGTTTGAAAGAATTTAAGAAAAAAATTGATGAAGCTTATGAAGAATTTAATACTGGAAAGTTGTCCTCAACAAAAAAGAAAAAGCATGAAATTGTTTCTCAAAATTCTTGTGACCATGAAATAGAAGAACCACAACAACCCCTTCCACGACGAGGGCGTCCTCCCAAATCAACGGCTCTAGGACGTCCATTAACAAATAAATCAAAAACAAATCCGCAAAATTTCATTTACCCAATCCACGGTGAAGAAGAAAGTGAAGAGGAAAATGGAAACAATAATAATGAAAGTTTAATGGATTATGATGAACCAGGAGGACCTTCAAATGCTTTTCCTCCCATACAAGAATTGTTGAGAGGTCCATCAAGAATAATAATAATTGATCAAAATGAAGCGGAAGTAACCACTTTTGAAAGAATTCAGCCTCCTTATATACCTTCAAACAACTCATTAAATATTAACCAAGATGGAGGAAATCAACACCAACTTTCTGCAATAAATGAAAACTCTATTTTTGCACCAAATTTAACAAATTCTTTTGGTACTTCAGAAACAGAATATTCTGAGCCATATCCAACAAATGAATTTTCATATTCCTCAAATTTAATTCAATATGAATCAAATAATGATAATCCAACAACATATTATGGAGAGGAAGAATTTTTTGAACAACAACAAAATAATGAAACCAATGAAATAAATGCCTTAAGTTTTAATAATACCCTTCCTCATGGTGTACAATATTATAATGAGTCATCACAGTTATTAAACAATGAAGAATTAACATCAAACGTCGTGGAACAAAAACAAAATTTTTTTCAATTATAAAGAAAGATTTTTTTGTTTAAAAAAATGTTGCCTTTTTATCCTGTAATTTTTTTAGACAGTAAATTTACTTTTGTTTTTTATCCATCTTGTATTTTTTTGTAATAAATAAAATTTTTTTCATGAAAATAAAACAAAAGAAAGTTTACTACCATTTAGCTTTATCCATTTTTTTACACATCAAAGCAAGCAAACAACAAACAAATAATTTTTTGACTTGAAAACTGTCACTTCGCCAACCGGCAATTTGAATTTACGTGTACAATCCGTTACCACGAAGATTGAACAACCATCGGAACGGAACGGAACGACTTTGCACTGAAACATCGGAACGGAACGGGTCGGAACGGAACAAGCTTCCGTGCAAAGTCGTTCCGTTCCATTCCGATGGTTGTTCAATCGTCGTGGTAAGGGATTGTAGCTACAGTAAACGACACGTAAATTCAAATTGCCGGTTGGCATTCGCATCTTTCAGACCCGTAAACTAAATTTTTAAAAAGGCAGCAAATAATCCTTTCCCTTTAATAGTTGTTTCCGATATTTATTTTTTGTTGTTGTTTTGAAAATAAATATTCAGTTAAAAATATAAAAAAATGATTCAGATAAGGAGAAAAATAATACAAAAAATTAAATATTTGAACCATTAAAGTTGTTGTAAAAAGAAATGTTTATTGATAAAAAAATCGTAAATATAAAATATATAATAAAGAAAGCATAAATTCTACAAAATAAAATTTAACTTAAGAGAGACTCTGCGAGTAAATTTAAAGATTTTGAGATCAAACGGACCATTTTTTTTCAATTTTTTTTTCTGTTTTACTTTTCCGGTAATTTACGATGTAAAAAAATTATTGATGTCAAGATTTTCCTCAAAAAGTGAGCAGGATATGCTAATTCTTGATATTGAAGTTGAAAGCATGGATTAACTTCAAAAATTCGGCTAAATTCACCCATGAAGTTTAAAAATTTGATTTTTATCCAGTATTATGTAATAGATTACGGGCTAATTTATGGTGTATACCATATATTTAGATGTTCTATAAAAATGAGGAGAAATTTGCATATTAAAACTTCAAAATGATGTAACTTTTGATCCAGGGCATCGGCGAGACCTAAGAAAAATACCATATATTCCCCAGAATCTCTACTTTATTATGCAAAAGAAAATTTATTTTTACAAGAAGTCGGTTTTAAGAACCATAATTAAACGTGCCAGCGATCACATTTTTAACGGAGAAAATGGTTTTTCATTTTTTTCGTTGACTCAAAACAATTCGAACATAATGCCAAAATAGCAAAGAGAGAAAGTAAAGAACACCATTTTCTCCGTTAAAAATGTGATCGCTGGCACGTTTAATTATGGTTCTTAAAACCGACTTCTTGTAAAAATAAATTTTCTTTTGCATAATAAAGTAGAGATTCTGGGGAATATATGGTATTTTTCTTAGGTCTCGCCGATGCCCTGGATCAAAAGTTACATCATTTTGAAGTTTTAATATGCAAATTTCTCCTCATTTTTATAGAACATCTAAATATATGGTATACACCATAAATTAGCCCGTAATCTATTACATAATACTGGATAAAAATCAAATTTTTAAACTTCATGGGTGAATTTAGCCGAATTTTTGAAGTTAATCCATGCTTTCAACTTCAATATCAAGAATTAGCATATCCTGCTCACTTTTTGAGGAAAATCTTGACATCAATAATTTTTTTACATCGTAAATTACCGGAAAAGTAAAACAGAAAAAAAATTTGAAAAAAAATGGTCCGCCTGATTTCAATCAGCTCACAGAACCTCTCTTAAGTGAGAGGATAAAAAAAGGGCGGATTCATGTCATAGTTATTTGCATCTTCTTCTGTAAAATTATTGAGATGCGAAACATAATTATCCCAGAATTCATTCAACACAATCCTATTGTTACCAGCATACCCAAATTTTAGTTGTTCATATGGGTTCTGGACGTTATTCTAAAAAAACAAAAAAAATGAATATTTTTGTTTGTTTTAAACGTTAAAAACTCCTTACATAAACAAATACAGCAAATTCATAGGCATCGATTAAGATGTTATGAAATTTAATTTTAAAAAGTATAAACTTTTTGTTAAATTTTAAATGGTTAATTTTCATCCCAGTTTTTGTGGGTGTAACTCCAAATTCTATATTCGATCTAAAAATTATCAAGTTTTAAAAAAAAGTAAAGAAATATTTTAAACTCACTCAAAATAATAAAGATTTGGTAATACTTTTAATAAATCTTCCAATAAAATTGGATCACCATCAATATTTTCATCATTTGAATCGGAAGTAATTGAACCTCCAATAATTCCCAGCTTTTTAATGTTTCCACTTTCAGTTAAATAATTATATTCGGAAATGGAAATGGCTTGATTGATGAGAGTCAAATATCGAAGAGTGCAAGCTCCAAATTTAGGTAAAATTTTTGAACACAAATCTGTAGCAAAATTATTATTTTCAATCACCATAGAATTTGAAATCCATAAATTATTTAATAATTCAATTGAATTATTTTTTTCTTCTTCTTCGTTGTTGTTGATGCGGCTTAAACTTAGCGATTGTTTAGAATATTTGTTGTTTCGCATTTTAAATCGTTCGCTTCCAACACCAATAAAAAGTGAATGAGAAATAGGTTTTTGAATTTGGAAATAAAAATATTTGCAACTTTTATAAAATTTTTGAATCATTTCTTCTGAAGCTTTTGAAATGATGTAATTTAAGAATGTTGCGTGGAAAGGAAACTTTTGGTTACGAGGAATTGAATTAATGGGAAACCGTTGTTGGAAATGTTGCAATTCTTCAGAAATAAAACTTTGGGGTTTTGGTTGTTGAAATTTCATTCGATGTAAATATTGACTCTGTGGAATTTGATATTTAAAATTTTTAAATTCTTCATCCATGCTTGTGTCTTCAAGAAACATACGACGATAACGATAATAAACTTCATATGCAGCCTAAAAAGAAAAAAGAAAAGAAAACTAATATGAAAACCCATTTATGAAAAAGATTTTTTAAAATATCCGTTAAAAGCTTACTTCAATATCTTTAGTTTTTAAATAATCAATATAAATTTTCCAAAGATCAAACATTTCAAGGTAATGAGTGCATAATTTATTTTCAATGTTTTGAACAATAAATCTTTCATCATTAGTTTCAAGTAAAGCTTCAAACCACAACTTAGGATCATCTTCTAATTTTTTAATATTTAAATATATTTCGTTTTGCTGTTTGTATAGTTTTTGAATTTCACAAGAAACTGGTTTTCGAATAAAATCGGGTGTGTTGGTTTGAAATAAAAAAATATTGATTGAAACTAGAGTTTTTTTGCCAAAACAAAACATTGTTAACCAAATACTTTTTTTTTTGAATATTTAATTAATTTTTTGTTTCTTACTGCAAAAAAATGGATTATTAGTAAAAGGGTGTCATTCAATAATTTTTTCTATATTTTTGACATAAGTTTCCAATGATAACAAAAATAATGGAAAAATAGATAATGAAATATTAGGAAACCCTATTTCTTGCATTCTTGCTCATTCCTTAACACATAATATTCAAAATAGATGCAAAAAGATGTGCTGTACATTGTATAAGAATTTTGGAAGAAGTTGCATTTACTGGATTATGCAGACGAATTTTAAAAAGAATTTTTTTTTGTTCTTTGGCTTTTTGGCTGCCTTTTTTTCAAAAATCAGTCACAGCGAGGACTGCTTAATTTTGTTTCCAATGTTTTTTCTTTCTTTTTTTTTTAAATATTTAAATCAAGCTTAAATTTAAGTTTATGTGTTTCATTTTAAGTCCGTGAGTATTGCAACCTATGTAGCAATACTGGCAATAATTCTTGAATTTTACTGTGAAGTTAATTTTTTTTAATATGCTAATTAACAGTTGTTTTTCAAATTAAAGCCAAAAATAATGGTTATTAAATGAAACAAAAAGCATGCAAAGAAACATGTGATTCTCAAAATCAGAGGCTTCTCATTTACTTACAATTACAAGACTAAACAGCATTAAAATTATTATAATAAAAATGATATATGTAACACATCTTTATTAAAATTATTGTCCAAATATTTTCTTCTTTAAAAAAGCCGCATTCTCAATCAATATTTTTTTTAGTCAAACATGTTTGTGCAATTTTATATGAGTAAACGCGGTTTTTTTCCTTTGATTTCGCATCTTTTTTTTTATTTTTCAAAACAAAAAAGAGAAAAAAGAAAATATTGGGAAAATAAACTGAATAAAATTTATTTTCATGGAAATATCATTGAAAACACTTTGAATCGCCCTGTTTTGTTTTAAAGAGAACAAAGAATATTTTTACAATAATTTCCACATATGTCGTCGGTTCTAGGTTCTAGCGTGACCGCAAAATGCGCTAAGTTCTGTTGATACTTTTGAGTATTCACTAACAAAAAAAATAATGTCAAAAATCTTTTTTGTTACATTCACAAAAATGTCCACTAATTTTTCTGAGGGTTTGTATGATATAGCGAAATTTTTTCAAAGCCCATTTTATTGAAAATCAACAAAAAAGTTAAACAAAAACTTGATTTAAATATTCAAAAAAAAAGAAAAAAGAAAAGCCCTTTTTAGAAGAAAAAAAAAACACATCTCTCGCAAGTCAACTCTTCAAATACGTCGTTAAAGCGCTGTAATTTTCCTTTCTTTTTTTTCATTTTAAAAAAATCGCAAGTTTCAATCAATCAATATATTTTTTTGTTTAAAAACTAATCCGCGCAATTTTTTGAAAAAGAAATTTTTTTGTTTTTCAGCTTTGTGTCTGCCAATTTTAAAAAAATCAGTCACAACTAACGATTGCTTACTTTTTTCTTATATTTATTCCTTTTTCTTTTTGAATATTTAAATCCAGTTTAATTTTAACTTTTTGTGAATCGATTTAAGTTCATGAATATTATCTTCAATAATTCAACCCCCTTTATCGCTAGTTAACTCCCATGGTTTAATATCATTTGACTGTGAAAGCTTGTGGAGTACACCTTTTCAGCTCGAGGTAAATGTTATCATGATGCTAAGAATACTAAACTATGGAGCTATCCAACCACTAAATCAGCAAGAGATGCTGCTCCTTATGTTCCTCCCGATGATATCTATTGTATTCTTGATATGGATGACGGGTATATGGCGTTCGCAACAGACGATGAATTTCTTGGTGTTGCTGCTCGTGAATTAAAAGGAAAAAAATTGTATCCTATGGTATCGGCTCTCTGGGGTCATTGTGAAGTTACAATAACTTATATTGGTGGTCTTGATCGTAAGTCTTCTCGTCTTCACTTGAAAAAAACTTTGGGATAATTTGCTCCATTCTTCCTACCTTTTTGATCTTTGTTTGTGGTGGATGTCTCTTAGGTTCCGCCGCACAACATTATTTTCCTTCCACCTCTTTTACTCTTTCGCAAATTGTTTCAAAGCCTTTTTTGGGCATACTCAAGAGGGGAATGGTAAAGGTTAGAGTCTTATTTGAGAAAGATTTTTGATGTTTGCTGATAAGCTTACAAATATATTTTTGACTTTCGTTAAATACACACAACTTTTCATCAATTCTAAGCTTTACCATACTCTCCTTTAACACGCTTTTACTCTTTTTTCACATTGTGTAAAATATGTTTATGTATTGTGATTGTTTATTTTCCAGCTGAACCTCGTCAACTAATGGATATTTATCGTCATTCAATTCTTTCACAAATGGGCAAAAAACAATTGAATCGTGTATATGAATTGCCGCTTCCTATGTCTGTAAGAAATTTTATCCTGTACGGAAACATCAACTGTAATTTTCGATACAGATTTCGAATCAGTATCAAATATGATTAATATTCCCCAACAAAGATATCAAAAAACCTTATGCAAATTTTTCGAGCAAAAAAACGGTTTTTCTCCCAAAACTTTTTTTCCAGCAAAGCGAGCCTCTATGAAAATAGGAGGTTGAGACTTACATATATTTTGGAATAGCATCTTCAATGGTTCCTCGGTCGTTAAGTTCTATCATAGGTGGTACATCGATTTCTGGAGCATTATCATCGAGATCTTCCATTTGAACATCATCATAGTCGTTATTTGTCCTAGCATCTTCATTTCCTTGGTTTCCATCGTCATCAGCGTTTCCATTATTTCCTTGGTTTCCATCGTCATCCTGCATTACTATAATTGATGTTGGAGGAGCTGCAGATGGCGCTGGTGGTGGTGTTTGTGGTCTTTCAGAAATAATAGATGAATTAGGATTATGATCATTCAATTGAATCATCTTGATTTCTGTTTCAAGGTCACTCATAGCTTCTTCAAGTTGTTGGATTCGTTCCATGTAAGGAATCTTTCTTTCATCTGCAGTATCAAAAGCACTTGCGGAGTAAATAGCTTCTTCTGTTGCTCTTTTTTCTTCATCCGAAATTTCCGAAAGAAATTCTAGCCAATCTTTATCCACTCTTCGAAATTCTTGTATATTTTTTGTTATTTTTGCAATCAAATTTAATGCGTATTCAAATCTCGCTTTAGTATAATCTCCGTTGCTTTTCAAAAATTCTTCGGTGTCTTTAACATACTTTTGCTGGCGAGCATTGGCGAGCGGAAGCTTTTTCTTTATTAAACTTGACATGTTAGCAATATTTTAGGGAAGAAAAGAAAGAAAAAGCTATTAGTAATAGACGTAACTGACACACACAAACGGCAACGAAGAAATATTACAAAAAATTTTTTGATGGAAAAAATAAAAAAAGAAACAAAGAAAAAAAATGGCTTTTAGCAACAACAAAAAAGGAAGCTGTGTAAAAAAATAGCCTTGAACAAAAAATCGTTTTAAAAAAGAACGATTTTGTTCGCAAAAAAAAATGCAAAAGACAATTATTAGCAAAAATCCTAACAGTAAAAAAAAGAATCTTAACAAATTTTTTAATCAACTGCAAAACAACCTGAATCCAATGAATGATCACCAAGTTTTTCCAATGAGCTGCAAAGGAATGGACCAAGGAACAAAAAATGGAGGAACACGAACAGGAATTGTAGATGACCAAATTTAACCAAATTTAACTCAGCAACAGCGACAATCAATTAGTTTTAATATAATGATGACTTAATGGTGAATAAACACAATCAACTGAATTGTGAGTAAACACGACCACAATTTTTTGATAAGTAGTAGACAAAAAAACTTTTTAATGAGTAATCAATCGGAGTAAAAAGTAATGAGTAAATGTAATGATAATTGGCTAAGCTTCAGCCCCCATAAACTTAATTTAAATAAAAATTGCTATTATTCCGAGAGAGAATATAATTTCCGTCTTTATTGTAAATAGAAAAAAAGTGATAAATAAAAAAGGGAGAAAGAAATGTTTACTAGAAAAATGCCCGAGAGAGATCGTGAAGCTTGATTAAATTTGTGCTTACGATCTCCCCTTTTTCTCTACACTCCCCGCCGAAAAAGTGAGTATAATGGGAGGTAGAGAGGGACTTGCGGTACAAATATTAATAAAACAAATATATAATCTTTCCCAATACAATAATTAAAGTTTTAATCAAATTGTTACAATAATAAAAAAAATCAAAAACTTTGATAAAATAATTAAAATTAACAATAACAACAATTGATAGATTTTGATTAAAATTTACTTTAAAAGAATTAAAAGAACAATAATAATTATAATAAAAAAATAATTGCTATTTGCAATAATTCCTTCGATGAAGTTTACGATGCCAGTATACCAAGTAACAGTGGTAATGTTTTTAGTTAATTTGGTTTTAATGTGCTTATGTTCATCAACAATGCTCAGAAGTCCTGAGGCATTGAAAAATTCAACATTCGCGGGACAGGTTAAATTACAATTTAAAAAAACATTGGTGTTATTTAAGTCAAGTGTTGTTACATGAGGAGTATTATCACATGAAACAGAAAATGAGAACTGATCACAATTCACAAAAGCTAAAGCATGACCTATATCACTGGAACAAGTTAAAAAGAAAAAGGCTCCCGCATAGCAATTACTACATCCTGCAATTGAAGCATGATTGACTGTGCATTTATTAAAGTCAATTTGAGTTACAACTTCAAGATGTTGAGTTTCAATTATCAAGGTTGTAATTGGATCTTCAAGATCATAAGTAGCATAAGCATCATGAAGCTTTAGCTGAATTTTTTCATTAGGCAAAAAAGAATGATCCAAGTATCGTTTTAAGACTTGATTTTGAGTGCAAAGGCAATTTACACCTTCGCCTGCAGTTAAGCAATTGCACGAGTTTTCTTTTAAGTCGCAATCAAATTTTTGAGCAGCAAGTTTAGAGTCACATTGGAAAATGTCCATTGCTGCCGAAGCAATTTCATCACCAAATGCAATTCTACTTCCATCATGAATAAATTTCTTTTGTTCAAAGACTTCGGATGTTGTAACAGATGGGAGTGAAATGACCATTTGATTGTATTTCAAGGAATTTCCGGATTCAAGATAAAAGTTTTTTTTGATAGTTTTATGGTTGGATATTTGAGTAAGTTCAATTTCAGCACCAAAAATCCATTTTCGACATGAAAATTCTTGATAAATAGTATCATCAAGTGGAGTAGCATAATATCTGAAGAAAGTGCATGCATCATAACATAAAAAACAATTGCATCCCCAGCATCCACAACTTGATGCACATCGAGTTACTCCAGGATTGTTGTTGACTAAAGTTAATTCATTAATTGTTGTATTTGAATTAACTTTTTCACAAATATCATCAACACAAGATCCTTTTGATGGGCATCTTTTGGAAGAGTATACTTGAATATCCACCATTCTTGTGTATTTTTCTTGAGATTTTTGACACCGAGCTTTAGGATTGACTTTAATCTTCAAGCTGGGTTTCAAAAACTTTAAAAATGCTTGTACAAAGGCACTCATAAATGTGGAGCTATGAGTTTAATCTCAAAGCATGTAGCATTTGTTAATGATACAAAGATACTATAAATCTTTGCCAATCCATGATATTTGGTTTCAAAAACGTTAAAAATGCTTGTACAAGCGCAATCATAAATGAGGAGCTATGTGTTTAATGTCAAACATGTAGCATTTGTTAATGATATCAAATATTATGAATTTTTGCCAATCCATGACATTTTGTTTCAAAAACGTTAAAAATGCTTGTTCAAGGGCATTCGTTTAATGACAAAGCATGAAGCTTTTGTAAATGATACCAAGATAATATCTATCTTTGCTAATTCATGATAGTTGGTTTCAAAAACGTTAAAAATGCTTGTACAAGCGCAATCATAAATGAGGAGCTATGTGTTTAATGTCAAACATGTAGCATTTGTTAATGATATCAAATATTATGAATTTTTGCCAATCCATGACATTTTGTTTCAAAAACGTTAAAAATGCTTGTACAAAGACTCTCATAAATGAGGAGCTATGTGTTTAATGTCAAAGCATGTAGCATTTTTAAATGATACCAAGATAATATCTATCTTTGCTAATTCATGATATTTGGTTTCAAAAACGTTAAAAATGCTTGTACAAGGGCATTCGTTTAATGACAAAGCATGAAGCTTTTGTAAATGATACCAAGATAATATCTATCTTTGCCAATCCATGACGTGTGGTTTCAAAAACTTTAAAAATGCTTGTACAAAAGCACTCATAAATGTGGAGCTATGTGTTTAATCTCAAAGCATGTAGCATTTGTTAATGATACCAAGATAATATCTATCTTTGCCAATCCATGATATTTGGTTTCAAAAACGTTAAAAATGCTTGTACAAGGGCATTCGTTTAATGACAAAGCATGAAGCTTTTGTAAATGATACCAAGATAATATCTATCTTTGTTAATTCATGACATTTTGTTTCAAAAACGTTAAAAATGCTTGTACAAAGACTCTCATAAATGAGGAGCTATGTGTTTAATGTCAAAGCATGTAGCATTTTTAAATGATACCAAGATAATATCTATCTTTGCTAATTCATGATATTTGGTTTCAAAAACGTTAAAAATGCTTGTTCAAGGGCATTCGTTTAATGACAAAGCATGAAGCTTTTGTAAATGATACCAAGATAATATCTATCTTTGCTAATTCATGATAGTTGGTTTCAAAAACGTTAAAAATGCTTGTACAAGGGCATTCGTTTAATGTCAAAGTATGAAGCATTTTTAAATGATACCAAGAAAATATCTATCTTTGCCAATTCATGACATTTGGTTTCAAAAACTTTAAAAATGCTTGTACAAAGGCACTCATAAATGTGGAGCTATGTGTTTAATCTCAAAGCATGTAGCATTTGTTAATGATACCAAGATAATATCTATCTTTGCCAATCCATGATATTTGGTTTCAAAAACGTTAAAAATGCTTGTACAAGCGCAATCATAAATGAGGAGCTATGTGTTTAATGTCAAACATGTAGCATTTGTTAATGATATCAAATACCAGTGGATCCACAGGCTAAAATATAATAATATGAAGGACTTCGGCCCGGCCCTTCGGGCCGGACCTCAGCCTTCAGTTCATTTTCTTTTGGCTTGTGGTATAAAAATCCACCCGGTATTCAAGATAGTTCACCCGGGATTATTACTTATCCAAGTTTCTTGATAGTCAACTTAAAGATCCATTTCGGGATGATCCACAGATCATTATGATACCAATTATTCCCGCCAACGCCACATTAAGGGCGCTCCGCGCCCCTTGAAATGGCGAAAATGATCCACATCACGATCTATTAGTTCATGGAAAATTTGAATAATTATGTTAATTTTTACAAAATTTTGAATATTTTAATTAATTACCCATGTTCATCTATAATTTTCCATATCCAAACATGTTTCTTTTAGTTTTGGCAAAATATGCCAATTTTCCTTAATTATGGATATTTACATCTTCAAAAATTCGCTTAAAAATTTGCATAATTATTTTTATATATATCCCCTTTCATTTCATAGCTCTAAATCCTTCAAAATCGATATTAACATCTCCGGGGATTCGAACCTTGCATGCGTGCCAGTCCTCTGCCTTCATTCATGGAAAATATAAATTATTATGCAAATTTTCTCAAAAATTTGCATATTTTCATTAATTATCCACCTATCTCTTTAATTTCCCATACCCACGCATCATTCCATTTATTTTATAGAAAATATGCAAATTTTCATTAATTATAGCTATTTACATTTTCAAAAATCCGTTTAAAAATTTGCATAATTTATTTTAAATTTATTCTTTTCAATTAAAATTTAATTTCCCTTCCAATTGGTGCATTATGTTGGAAATATGCAAATTTTCCATAATTATTGGTTTTTACACTTCAAAAATATGCTTAAAAATTTGCATAATTAATTTGAAATATATTCCCTTTCATTTCATAGTACAAAATCCTTTAAAATCGATATTTACCTCACGTGGGTATCGAACCCAAGCCATGCGTCACTCCTCGGTCTTCACCACTGAGCCAATCAGAAACTCAGAAAAGATTATTTAGTGGTAATCCTATGGAATTCAAATCATTTTTCAATGATTTTGATGCTACCATCAATCAAAAAGATAGTCCTGGAAGAAAATTAGCTCTTCTCAAACAACGGCTTACTTCTGATGCCCTTGATGCTGTTAAACAATTTGAAGGTGATGATGGATATGATCCAGCGATGTTAAAATTGAAATCGCGATTTGGTAATCCAGAAGATGCAATAAATGAATTACGAAAGAAAATTCATTTCCCTTTTCGAAGAAAAGAAGATTTGAGAGAAGTTCGAAAAGTTTTTGACATTATTTCCTTGGTTTCCATCGTCATCAGCGTTTCCATTATTTCCTTGGTTTTCTATTTCTTGCCGAAGATGAGCCATTACTACAGAGTGAATTCGATAAAGGTGATCACGGAAAGAGTTATATCCTTGGAAAGGCCGACCACAAGCCACACAAGGAAATATTTCGATCCTCTCTCCATAATAATGAGTTATACGTGTATGTTCAGCAAGAGTATGACGATCATAACATTCCTGGTTGCAAATACCGCAGACAAGCATCTAGAAAAAATATGCAAAATAAATTTTGCAAAAAGCGAAAAATATTACCTTAACAGCTTAAAAAAATCAAACAAAAAATGCAGAAAACTATTAAATAAAACTATAGCTTTTAGAAGTTAGAAACTAAAAAAAGGAAGAAAGTTTTTAAAACCCCAAACGTTTGTTAGAGTGGCAAACGACAGTAAGCTTTTGCATGCTGCACTGCTTTATTCACTCCTCATATTTAAATCTTTGAAACTTTTGTTATTTCAGTTGAAAGAAAGCAAAATTTTAAATTAATCTTTTAAATTTAGAAAAAAAATATTTAATAAGAAAACAAGTTTCATGTAGTATTAGTTCCAAGAAGTGTGTAAATCTTTCGTTTAACACCTTTATCTTGTTTTAAGTCTAATTTTTTCAAAATATGTAACAATTATATTGGCGGTCGCAGTGAAAAGCTTGTGTCTTACATATAACATAAGGGATGTTTTCGAAAAGTTAAGATATTTCTTTCTTTTTAAGTAAATTTTTTTTTTGCTATTTGCAAATATACAGGTTATTTTAATAATTGATTATTTAAATTGCATATTTTTGGGATTTGTACGTTGAATTTTTAAGAGACATTTTTGTATTCAAGTTGGACAATTTTATCCAAAAAAATTGGACTTCTAAAGTTGTCTAAAAATTTATTTAGTTTGTGCAATGTTTTGTACACTGACAGCCATATTTGGACATAGATTGGATTGTCCAACGTTTTCCGCAAAAAAAGTGGACATTATTTTTTTCAGTGTTCTTCTGGATCTTTGCTTGCCACCAGGAGGTCGTTGAAGTAAGGATGTACAAAAGGAAGACCTTTGCACATCTCTTCCATTATTTGCTGAAAATCAGATGGAGCAGTTTTGAGTCCTTGAGGAAGTCGACGAAATCGGAAGAAACCTTTTGGAGTTGAAATGGTAGCAAGTTTACGGCTATCGAAATCAAGCAGGAGTTGATGATAAGCGCTTGAGACATCGAGTACAGAATACACTTTTGAATCAGCTAGAGATGCAAAGATCACTTCTGGAGTCGGTTGTTGGAAGCCAGGTTCTTGTAGTTGATCATTGAGTCCAGTTGAGAAGTCAACCACGAGACGAAATAATTCTTTATCCGGCTTTTGAACCATCGAGCATGGAGCAGCGTATTCTGACCAAGAGACAGGATAAAGGACTCCATCTCTTACAAGTGCAGCAAGTTCTTTCTCCATAATTTCTTTTGCATGAATACTTAATCGTCTAGCAGGAATGAAGACAGGTTTCGAGCCAAAACTTTTTGATCCCATCGTCGAAGAACTACGCAAAGCTTTTCCATCGGATGATAATCTTGTAATTGAAATGTAATTATCTCTCGTTTTGTAATAATAGTATTTGTAATTTATTGTATGCTATTTGTTTGTCCAAATAAACTTGATTTTGATTGTTTGACCAAAATTAGAAAAAAGGAAAACATGTAAGTGCTTGGTTGAAGCACTCTGATTTAAGCTGTTTTTAGCTCTAAAAAGTCTTTGAACATATCTTTAGGTTTGTACCTATTACGGATGGATTTAAAATAAATGCTTTTTGATTAAGAAACTTTTTAGGATAGACAAAGGATTCGGTTCTTACTAAGATCGGTGAATATTGTGTCGGTAGTACCTTAGCCATTTATAATTAACAAAAAGTTAACTCATGAATGATAGATATGTTTATTGAGAAAACACACAGTATAAAACAAGATTGTATCTAAAAAACAACAACCATTTTTCACTGATCCATTTTCAGAGAATTGCATGCAAACGCAAACTTCATTCAACGTGCGTTTATTCACATTTATGCAAATTTTTCTTTTGCTCGATTTTTCAACGAAATATTTCAACACATGAAATAATGAAGACAACAATGAAGACTAGGAGGTAGGATAATAAATGAAAGAAAGAATGCGGTATATAACAAAGTTTATTTAATAAAACAAAAAACAAAGAAAGATTCAAAGCAAAAACAATTAATATTTAAGTTGAAGTTTGTCGAAGGTGCTTGCATGAGAAAGAAGCATATGTTTCATTTTATCATATTCTGCGATGATATTAGGTCCAATATAATGAAAGATAAGAGTAAAACGAGCATTTGGATATTTCTGAAAATTGAAAATAAATAAAATGAATAAAAAATGTAAATTTTACCTTCATGAAAGCAAGGAAACTTTGAGCATCAAAGTCCCGATAAGAAATTTTACCAATCTTGAATTCACGAAGCTTTGCAAAGACAGGAAGTTGGAGAAGATTATAAAATGTTTCTTTTTTAATGTTAGAGTTGTGGATACTAAACCATAGCAATTATTAGAGAATAAAATATATAATAAAAACTTACTAAGCGAACTTCTCAGTATTTGGAACATTTACAAGGATTATTTGAACAAGATCAAATTGATATTCTTTGAAATCAACGGCATGAAAATAAAGGTTCTTGATAGTTCCAGATGATACGAGCGTTTCAAATTCTTTCCAGCATATGGTTTGATTGTGTAAATACAAATCAGTAAGATTACAAAAAGCAACTCTTTGAAGCAAATGAGAAACATTGTGTCGACTATCACAATATCCTTGAAGGTGACGAGAGAACGGATCAGCTTCATATTGAGAAAGAATACCCTCAAGATTCATGTGTTTTTCAGAAATGACGCCGTCAACAAACAACTTGTTATGAATGAGGGAAAGATTGGCAGATTCTTTACTTTCATCAAGAGTTGAGTAACATTTCCATGCCTTTTCAGATTCATTAATTACGATTTTCTTAACAACAAGAAGTACAAAACGATCATGGCATTGTTTCATTTCAGCAACTTGAGTTTCAATAGTCTGCTTTTCTGTTCGGTAGTTTTCTCCATGTTGTTTTTCAAGACAAGAAATCTGAAAAAGACAAAAGCCTAAAAAGAGAAATGCAGAAAACATTTACCATTTCAACGTGCTTCTTATTGGTTGTTTCTAATTCATATTTGCCTTGGTTCAAACGAGTTATTTGGGCTTCAAATGCTTTCTTTTCTTTATCACGAGCTTGATGATCTGCTTCTTGTTGCTTTCCCAACACAGATACCTGAAAAATAAAAAAAGTGTAAAGAGAAAAACAGAAAATATTTACCTTTTCAATATGCTTCTTATTGCTTTCCTCCAAATCAGCAACTAGTTTATTCAAACGAATGATTTCATCTTGCATAACTTTCTTAGAACCATCATCTTCAAGACCGACGTTGTGATTTTCCAAAGCTTCTTTTAATTGAAGATTTTGATATTCCAATACAAAGTTTTGATTTTTAAGCTGATCTCTTTCATTGGTAATTTTTTCATAAGCAAATTTCATGAAAGCATTGACTTTGTCATCAGCTTGTTGTGTTTCATTTGGTTCGGGTAAAGCAGCTGAAAGAACACATTGAGCTGGAGGCATTGGAAGAGATTCGGTTGTAGCAATTTGGTTAACGTTATCCATGTTTAGCTAAAAGCTTCTGAAAAATCAAAAAATATTAAACATGCAACAAAAATAACGCGAAATATACAAATTGAAAATCGGAGGTTCCAAATACAGAAAATAGCCAGAAATAACAAGGAGTTAAGCGCAAAAAGATAAAAGTAAGTTATCATAGTAAAGGTTTCAATCAATAAATAAGCTTTTACAAATCTTTGATAAAAATTTTCAGCTTTGGTTAGTTTTTATGCAAAACAAAAAAAGGTGACGTTAAAAGTTTTCGAAACCAGAAAAATAACAGTATTCTTTTTTCGTGTCGAAAGCCACTGGGTTTTCAATTTCCGAAATATTACAAAAAATATGTTCCATCATTTTCATACCATACATTAATACACATTGTTGTTGGTGATGTTGAAGTTTTTCACGAATGAATAAAGACTATCGAACACTTGACAGCAGCAACAAAAGTTGAAAATAACAGCAACAACAAAAAAACGGTTTCATTTTTGAAGCGATTTTATGTTAGATTCAATATACGCAAATTATTGAAGCAAAGAACATGTTAATCAACAATCGCAATGTCCAGAAAAACAAAAAAGTTAGAAGAAAAACCACCAAAAGTGAATCCCAAAAAAATATGAGTGATACCGCAAATAAAATTAAACAAATCAAAGATCCGCAATAACACATAGAGCCAGTTTCCTCGAAACTTTTTTTGTATGATATTAGTCGTAAAACCTTTATGTGAAAATTTGGGAAAAATAACACTCGACGAGTTATCGAATAAAAAGTTTAACAAAACAAAAACAAGAGAAACTTTGCTTACTAAACATCTTCTCAAAAAACCGTAACAACTTGAAAATCAAAATTTGATTGATAAGAAAACTTTTCTTCCACTCATAACGATAATAATAATAATAACAACAACTTTATTCATAAAACATCAAAGATAAAGTTTAAAACGAAACAACAAAGTAAAAAATAAAATTAATTAATCTTGAGCATTTTAGGATGTGGACAAGAATTAAGCATATTATTTTTGAAAGCCCAAAGAAAAATTTTATCTTCCCATGATGATGAACGGAATGAGAGAGTAAAGTGAGTGCTTGGATGCTTCTAAAAAATAAATATACATAAGTAAGAACGAAGTGTATGGAAAGTATTACCTTCATAAAAACAAGAAAACCATTAGGATCAAATTCAGATGGAACAATGTTGTATAATTGAAATACTTTAAGGTTCTTAAAACATGGAAGCTTGACCAAATTTTTCAATGTCTTGATATTAACACTGTAGAATTTGTCACCAACAACATCACTGAAAAAACAAACTTATAAATATATTCATATCGGAAAAGAGAACTCACTATCTAAATTTTTCAATGTTAGGCAGCTTTTCCATGATATTTTCAAGCGGGATTAAAGCATTGTTTTTGTCGGTAACCAAAACATCACTGAAATAAAGGTTCTTAATTGATCCAGAAGCGACAACCTTTTTAAAAGTATTCCAACGAAGGTTTTTCCAATGTAAGAAAAGATCAGTGATATTCCAAATAAGAACATTATGAAGCAAACCAGGAAACACTAGAGCATCATTCTTAACAAAACCAGCATTACCACTCCATGGATCAGAATCAAAGTAGGAAATAACGCCATCAAGGATCAATTTCTTACTAGATTTGACACCATTAAGGAACAAATTGTTGTATTCATCACAGCGAATTTTGATCGGTATTTCATTTACATTCAATGTTGAATAACCATTCCATGAAGCTCCTTTTTGAAGTTTGAAAAGTTCTTTGATAACAAGAGGTTCGCCAGTTTCACTTTGTTCAGTACCATTGTTGTTTACAACAGGTTTGATTCCTTCAGAAAGAGGAGCATCGACAACTTTGTCAATCTAAAACGGATGGTTAGTAACAAGAATAGCAAAGAAGAAGAAAAGGTTACCAAAAGGGCTTAGGAAGGTGATTGCAAGCGAACAATGTGTTGTTTCAATTCAGCGATCATAGCTTCGAAGCTTTTCTTTTCTTCTTCTTTCTTCAATTCCAAAGCGGCGATATCAGATTCCAAAACTGTTGTAACGGTATCGAAAGATTGACGATCAACATCTTGTTTGCGTTCCATATCAGCAATCTATAAAATAACAAATAAACAAAATATTTATTTCAAAGCATGCTGTTAAGTAACCCACAGTTTTACGTTGCATATCAACAGTTGACATCAATTTAGCGATTGCTTGCTTCAAATCACTTTTTTCAGCATCATCACTTCCATCGCTAACTTCTTGAATTTGAGGAATGGTTGATTGTTCTTCCATTTGAACTTTATCTTGCTGATGCAAAGTTTCATTTTCAAATTGAGTAACTTCGTTTCGAAGTGTCTGAATATCATTTTGAAGCATTTGTTGAAGTTCATGGTTCTTAGATTCCAAAATTGCCATCTAAAACAAAGAAGCAATAACTAAAAAATATACAGAAAAAATAAACTCACAGCTTTGAGAACATCATTATAAGCATATTTCAAAACAGCTACTTCATGCTTCAAAAGTTGATTTTCACGCACTTCTGATGATGGAGTTGAAGGAGAAAGAACATCTTCAAAACCTAAAGATGGCGGTGGTCGACCAAGTTGTTGAAAGTTTTCCATAACTTTGTTTGAAACCTATAAAACTAGAGAAAATGAATGAAGCAATAAAAAATAGAATGGAAACGCATAAAAAATAAAGAAACGCTCGTTTTTCGTTTTTTCGATAAAAAAAATTGTGAAGCTGCTAAATATACACTGAGGATAAACGTTTCGAGACCAAAATATGTTTCAAAAAAAAGATAATTTTCGTAAAACAAAGCTATATAATTTTTTTTTGTTTATTGCTGAAAAACAGAAAGCTTTCAGGCTAAAGATTAATGTTATTTATGAAACTTCATATCAAACAATTCAATTAATGAATGTGCGCAGTGTTATTATAATAAAAAGGGGTTACGTTGTTGCAAATTCATTTACCATTACATTTAATCCACCTTTAGATAAGATACGTGTGTAGCATAAAAAGTAACAGAAATCTTGATGCAAGAAAAAGCGTCTTTATTTTCAATGAAGAAAATATAAGGGTAAATTTAAATAAAGGGTTACATGTTAGTTGAAATTTTCATCATTTTTTTAGTTTCTTCCCTCTTTTTTAAATGAGAAAAATAAAGAAAGCATGAAATTCAAAGCATCATTTAAAAGTTTTATTTTAATGAAATTTTTTTTATTTCGAATATATAATTATCTAAATCAAAAACAAATTCAACATTTTAAAGCAGCTATCATGGCGGCGGACTCGATCAAGGTGCTAGACATTATTGAACAAAGAGAGTCATTCTTATTTGCGCTCCTCCATTTGAACAACTAACTTTTTATTCTGCAGCAATTTCCATTGGCAGGCTTTGGTATTATTTTATTTTGCTCGGCGGCAGCTATTTTCAAACTATGTTTCTTTTAAGTGGTAAACAACCATCCTTGTTTTTTATGTTTTCTGATTTGGCTATTTATTCAATATTTACTGGAAGATTGGCCAAATATCAAATGACTATCCAAAATTTCGACATTAAAATTGAATATAGGACTGGCAAAAGTAATAATTTTTCTGATCTTCTTTCGAGATATCAAGCAGCCTATGCCATCAATGATATTAAACCATCTGTTGACATTTGTAAAGTGAGAAGTGTATCTTTTTTTTTTGTTGACATTCAAATTACAAAAATATGTAGAAAAAGACTTAAAGAAAAGAACTAAAATAAATCAAAATAAAATATTCAAAAAATGTTTATAATTTATATTTGAGAGAAATAAATAATGACTTTCTTGGAGTTTTATTAATCATTGACAAAAAGAAAAAAACGAATCAATTATCATCAAAATCAATTATCATCAAGGTCAATCTTTCAAAAAAAGAGTTTTCGTTTGCGGGCCATTTTTTATCATTCTCAGAGTTTTTGCATTTATTCATGGACAATCAGGCCAATATCGATCAAAATTGCGCACACAAAAAATGGACATGTCTATTTTAGAAATAACTTTTTTTTAATTTTTTGATGAATGTAACCGAATAATACTTTGCCAAATTAATAATCAAGATAATGCGCGTCTGCAGTGAAGTATTGTTTACTCTGCAATTTTTTTTCTTATTCAAAAAGTTTTAAATTCGATTAAACTACCTCAAGGCTTGATAGGATGTATTCAGATAATTTGGTTGGAGGTCTTAATTGGTATGCGATTCAAAATCCTCTTGGCATTAATTATTAAAAATTATAAGAAAAATATTTGGATAAAAAAATCCATATGCTTTATTGAACTCCGTAATTCAAAACGAGTTTCAATGATGTCTTGCATCAATGCTTGATACATGTGTTGTTCATATTTTGCAGCCATTTTAGAAATGCCTTTTGTTTGCTTGTATTTTTTGACAAAAAAATAAAGAAAAACATTAAAAAATAAGATATGCTGAAGGGGAAAAAATTATTTGTTTCATAATTAAATTTTTTTTGATTAAGGTATCATCTCAATGCTTGATGAAAGTGTTCAAAAATAAAAGTTCATTGATTGAGGTACTTCCCGTGCATGCGATTCAAAATCCCGTTGGGAATAATTTTAATATATTTAATAATGAATATTTAAAACAAAAAATCCATATCTCCAATTCAAGCCCTAATTCAAAACGAGATTCACTAATTTTTAAGCTTGATACATGTGTTCGTCAAAAAAATTTTCATCGATTGAGGTGCTTCCCGTGGAGGGCTATAAAAACTTTGAAAGAGAATAATTATTAAAAAATTAATTAAAAATATTTGGCTTAAAATATTCATATGCCCAATTCAAGCTCTAACTCAAAGTTGAATTCGATTAATCAACCTTGAAGTTGTTGATATATGTGTTCAAAAAAAAAAGTTCATCGATTGAGATACTTCCAATGGACGGAGCTCAAAATCCTCTTGGGAATAATTTTAATATATTTAATAATAAATATTGAAAACAAAAAAACCTCTGAAAAAAAAAATTCTAATTCAAAACATAAAAATTTGAATATTTAATATTGGTTTTTAAATTTCAAAGCCACATAACTCGATTTGAGCCTTATCTTTCACTAAAGAAATATGTTACCGATTTTGTAGGTATTTATGTGATTTATTACTTGAGATAAACAAAATTTTTTTTAAACTTTCTTACTTATGTGCTTGGAATTTATTTACCTTTATCAAAGCATTTTTTTGCTTTAATTGTAATTTTTTGGTGGCTTCCAAATCGTCACCATAGGATAGGATCCGTTTTGAAAAATATAATTGAAAATGGATGTAAAAATGCATAAAATATGATAATAATAATAATAAGGCACTTTTCATCTGCAATTTTTTTTCTTATTCAAAAAGTTTTAAATTCGATCAAACTACCTCAAGGCTTGATAGGATGTATTCAGATAATTTGGTTGGAGGTCTTAATTGGTATGCGATTCAAAATCCTCTTGGCATTAATTATTAAAAATTATAAGAAAAATATTTGGATAAAAAAATCCATATGCTTTATTGAACTCCGTAATTCAAAACGAGTTTCAATGATGTCTTGCATCAATGCTTGATACATGTGTTGTTCATATTTTGCAGCCATTTTAGAAATGCCTTTTGTTTGCTTGTATTTTTTGACAAAAAAATAAAGAAAAACATTAAAAAATAAGATCTGCTGAAGGGGAAAAAATTATTTGTTGCATAATTAAATTTTTTTTGATTAAGGTATCATCTCAATGCTTGATGAAAGTGTTCAAAAATAAAAGTTCATTGATTGAGGTACTTCCCGTGCATGCGATTCAAAATCCCGTTGGGAATAATTTTAATATATTTAATAATGAATATTTAAAACAAAAAATCCATATCTCCAATTCAAGCCCTAATTCAAAACGAGATTCACTAATTTTTAAGCTTGATACATGTGTTCAAGAAAAATGTTCATCGATTGAGATACTTCCAATGGACGGAGCTCAAAATCCTCTTGGGAATAATTTTAATATATTTAATAATAAATATTGAAAACAAAAAAACCTCTGAAAAAAAAAATTCTAATTCAAAACATAAAAATTTGAATATTTAATATTGGTTTTTAAATTTCAAAGCCACATAACTCGATTTGAGCCTTATCTTTCACTAAAGAAATATGTTACCGATTTTGTAGGTATTTATGTGATTTATTACTTGAGATAAACAAAATTTTTTTTAAACTTTCTTACTTATGTGCTTGGAATTTATTTACCTTTATCAAAGCATTTTTTTGCTTTAATTGTAATTTTTTGGTGGCTTCCAAATCGTCACCATAGGATAGGATCCGTTTTGAAAAATATAATTGAAAATGGATGTAAAAATGCATAAAATATGATAATAATAATAATAAGGCACTTTTCATCTGCAATTTTTTTTCTTATTCAAAAAGTTTTAAATTCGATCAAACTACCTCAAGGCTTGATAGGATGTATTCAGATAATTTGGTTGGAGGTCTTAATTGGTATGCGATTCAAAATCCTCTTGGCATTAATTATTAAAAATTATAAGAAAAATATTTGGATAAAAAAATCCATATGCTTTATTGAACTCCGTAATTCAAAACGAGTTTCAATGATGTCTTGCATCAATGCTTGATACATGTGTTGTTCATATTTTGCAGCCATTTTAGAAATGCCTTTTGTTTGCTTGTATTTTTTGACAAAAAAATAAAGAAAAACATTAAAAAATAAGATCTGCTGAAGGGGAAAAAATTATTTGTTGCATAATTAAATTTTTTTTGATTAAGGTATCATCTCAATGCTTGATGAAAGTGTTCAAAAATAAAAGTTCATTGATTGAGGTACTTCCCGTGCATGCGATTCAAAATCCCGTTGGGAATAATTTTAATATATTTAATAATGAATATTTAAAACAAAAAATCCATATCTCCAATTCAAGCCCTAATTCAAAACGAGATTCACTAATTTTTAAGCTTGATACATGTGTTCGTCAAAAAAATTTTCATCGATTGAGGTGCTTCCCGTGGAGGGCTATAAAAACTTTGAAAGAGAATAATTATTAAAAAATTAATTAAAAATATTTGGCTTAAAATATTCATATGCCCAATTCAAGCTCTAACTCAAAGTTGAATTCGATTAATCAACCTTGAAGTTGTTGATATATGTGTTCAAAAAAAAAAGTTCATCGATTGAGATACTTCCAATGGACGGAGCTCAAAATCCTCTTGGGAATAATTTTAATATATTTAATAATAAATATTGAAAACAAAAAAACCTCTGAAAAAAAAAATTCTAATTCAAAACATAAAAATTTGAATATTTAATATTGGTTTTTAAATTTCAAAGCCACATAACTCGATTTGAGCCTTATCTTTCACTAAAGAAATATGTTACCGATTTTGTAGGTATTTATGTGATTTATTACTTGAGATAAACAAAATTTTTTTTAAACTTTCTTACTTATGTGCTTGGAATTTATTTACCTTTATCAAAGCATTTTTTTGCTTTAATTGTAATTTTTTGGTGGCTTCCAAATCGTCACCATAGGATAGGATCCGTTTTGAAAAATATAATTGAAAATGGATGTAAAAATGCATAAAATATGATAATAATAATAATAAGGCACTTTTCATCTGCAATTTTTTTTCTTATTCAAAAAGTTTTAAATTCGATCAAACTACCTCAAGGCTTGATAGGATGTATTCAGATAATTTGGTTGGAGGTCTTAATTGGTATGCGATTCAAAATCCTCTTGGCATTAATTATTAAAAATTATAAGAAAAATATTTGGATAAAAAAATCCATATGCTTTATTGAACTCCGTAATTCAAAACGAGTTTCAATGATGTCTTGCATCAATGCTTGATACATGTGTTGTTCATATTTTGCAGCCATTTTAGAAATGCCTTTTGTTTGCTTGTATTTTTTGACAAAAAAATAAAGAAAAACATTAAAAAATAAGATCTGCTGAAGGGGAAAAAATTATTTGTTGCATAATTAAATTTTTTTTGATTAAGGTATCATCTCAATGCTTGATGAAAGTGTTCAAAAATAAAAGTTCATTGATTGAGGTACTTCCCGTGCATGCGATTCAAAATCCCGTTGGGAATAATTTTAATATATTTAATAATGAATATTTAAAACAAAAAATCCATATCTCCAATTCAAGCCCTAATTCAAAACGAGATTCACTAATTTTTAAGCTTGATACATGTGTTCGTCAAAAAAATTTTCATCGATTGAGGTGCTTCCCGTGGAGGGCTATAAAAACTTTGAAAGAGAATAATTATTAAAAAATTAATTAAAAATATTTGGCTTAAAATATTCATATGCCCAATTCAAGCTCTAACTCAAAGTTGAATTCGATTAATCAACCTTGAAGTTGTTGATATATGTGTTCAAAAAAAAAAGTTCATCGATTGAGATACTTCCAATGGACGGAGCTCAAAATCCTCTTGGGAATAATTTTAATATATTTAATAATAAATATTGAAAACAAAAAAACCTCTGAAAAAAAAAATTCTAATTCAAAACATAAAAATTTGAATATTTAATATTGGTTTTTAAATTTCAAAGCCACATAACTCGATTTGAGCCTTATCTTTCACTAAAGAAATATGTTACCGATTTTGTAGGTATTTATGTGATTTATTACTTGAGATAAACAAAATTTTTTTTAAACTTTCTTACTTATGTGCTTGGAATTTATTTACCTTTATCAAAGCATTTTTTTGCTTTAATTGTAATTTTTTGGTGGCTTCCAAATCGTCACCATAGGATAGGATCCGTTTTGAAAAATATAATTGAAAATGGATGTAAAAATGCATAAAATATGATAATAATAATAATAAGGCACTTTTCATCTGCAATTTTTTTTCTTATTCAAAAAGTTTTAAATTCGATCAAACTACCTCAAGGCTTGATAGGATGTATTCAGATAATTTGGTTGGAGGTCTTAATTGGTATGCGATTCAAAATCCTCTTGGCATTAATTATTAAAAATTATAAGAAAAATATTTGGATAAAAAAATCCATATGCTTTATTGAACTCCGTAATTCAAAACGAGTTTCAATGATGTCTTGCATCAATGCTTGATACATGTGTTGTTCATATTTTGCAGCCATTTTAGAAATGCCTTTTGTTTGCTTGTATTTTTTGACAAAAAAATAAAGAAAAACATTAAAAAATAAGATCTGCTGAAGGGGAAAAAATTATTTGTTGCATAATTAAATTTTTTTTGATTAAGGTATCATCTCAATGCTTGATGAAAGTGTTCAAAAATAAAAGTTCATTGATTGAGGTACTTCCCGTGCATGCGATTCAAAATCCCGTTGGGAATAATTTTAATATATTTAATAATGAATATTTAAAACAAAAAATCCATATCTCCAATTCAAGCCCTAATTCAAAACGAGATTCACTAATTTTTAAGCTTGATACATGTGTTCGTCAAAAAAATTTTCATCGATTGAGGTGCTTCCCGTGGAGGGCTATAAAAACTTTGAAAGAGAATAATTATTAAAAAATTAATTAAAAATATTTGGCTTAAAATATTCATATGCCCAATTCAAGCTCTAACTCAAAGTTGAATTCGATTAATCAACCTTGAAGTTGTTGATATATGTGTTCAAAAAAAAAAGTTCATCGATTGAGATACTTCCAATGGACGGAGCTCAAAATCCTCTTGGGAATAATTTTAATATATTTAATGATAAATATTGAAAACAAAAAAACCTCTGAAAAAAAAAATTCTAATTCAAAACATAAAAATTTGAATATTTAATATTGGTTTTTAAATTTCAAAGCCACATAACTCGATTTGAGCCTTATCTTTCACTAAAGAAATATGTTACCGATTTTGTAGGTATTTATGTGATTTATTACTTGAGATAAACAAAATTTTTTTTAAACTTTCTTACTTATGTGCTTGGAATTTATTTACCTTTATCAAAGCATTTTTTTGCTTTAATTGTAATTTTTTGGTGGCTTCCAAATCGTCACCATAGGATAGGATCCGTTTTGAAAAATATAATTGAAAATGGATGTAAAAATGCATAAAATATGATAATAATAATAATAAGGCACTTTTCATCTGCAATTTTTTTTCTTATTCAAAAAGTTTTAAATTCGATCAAACTACCTCAAGGCTTGATAGGATGTATTCAGATAATTTGGTTGGAGGTCTTAATTGGTATGCGATTCAAAATCCTCTTGGCATTAATTATTAAAAATTATAAGAAAAATATTTGGATAAAAAAATCCATATGCTTTATTGAACTCCGTAATTCAAAACGAGTTTCAATGATGTCTTGCATCAATGCTTGATACATGTGTTGTTCATATTTTGCAGCCATTTTAGAAATGCCTTTTGTTTGCTTGTATTTTTTGACAAAAAAATAAAGAAAAACATTAAAAAATAAGATCTGCTGAAGGGGAAAAAATTATTTGTTGCATAATTAAATTTTTTTTGATTAAGGTATCATCTCAATGCTTGATGAAAGTGTTCAAAAATAAAAGTTCATTGATTGAGGTACTTCCCGTGCATGCGATTCAAAATCCCGTTGGGAATAATTTTAATATATTTAATAATGAATATTTAAAACAAAAAATCCATATCTCCAATTCAAGCCCTAATTCAAAACGAGATTCACTAATTTTTAAGCTTGATACATGTGTTCGTCAAAAAAATTTTCATCGATTGAGGTGCTTCCCGTGGAGGGCTATAAAAACTTTGAAAGAGAATAATTATTAAAAAATTAATTAAAAATATTTGGCTTAAAATATTCATATGCCCAATTCAAGCTCTAACTCAAAGTTGAATTCGATTAATCAACCTTGAAGTTGTTGATATATGTGTTCAAAAAAAAAAGTTCATCGATTGAGATACTTCCAATGGACGGAGCTCAAAATCCTCTTGGGAATAATTTTAATATATTTAATAATAAATATTGAAAACAAAAAAACCTCTGAAAAAAAAAATTCTAATTCAAAACTTAAAAATTTGAATATTTAATATTGGTTTTTAAATTTCAAAGCCACATAACTCGATTTGAGCCTTATCTTTCACTAAAGAAATATGTTACCGATTTTGTAGGTATTTATGTGATTTATTACTTGAGATAAACAAAATTTTTTTTAAACTTTCTTACTTATGTGCTTGGAATTTATTTACCTTTATCAAAGCATTTTTTGCTTTAATTGTAATTTTTTGGTGGCTTCCAAATCGTCACCATAGGATAGGATCCGTTTTGAAAAATATAATTGAAAATGGATGTAAAAATGCATAAAATATGATAATAATAATAATAAGGCACTTTTCATCTGCAATTTTTTTTCTTATTCAAAAAGTTTTAAATTCGATTAAACTACCTCAAGGCTTGATAGGATGTATTCAGATAATTTGGTTGGAGGTCTTAATTGGTATGCGATTCAAAATCCTCTTGGCATTAATTATTAAAAATTATAAGAAAAATATTTGGATAAAAAAATCCATATGCTTTATTGAACTCCGTAATTCAAAACGAGTTTCAATGATGTCTTGCATCAATGCTTGATACATGTGTTGTTCATATTTTGCAGCCATTTTAGAAATGCCTTTTGTTTGCTTGTATTTTTTGACAAAAAAATAAAGAAAAACATTAAAAAATAAGATCTGCTGAAGGGGAAAAAATTATTTGTTGCATAATTAAATTTTTTTTGATTAAGGTATCATCTCAATGCTTGATGAAAGTGTTCAAAAATAAAAGTTCATTGATTGAGGTACTTCCCGTGCATGCGATTCAAAATCCCGTTGGGAATAATTTTAATATATTTAATAATGAATATTTAAAACAAAAAATCCATATCTCCAATTCAAGCCCTAATTCAAAACGAGATTCACTAATTTTTAAGCTTGATACATGTGTTCGTCAAAAAAATTTTCATCGATTGAGGTGCTTCCCGTGGAGGGCTATAAAAACTTTGAAAGAGAATAATTATTAAAAAATTAATTAAAAATATTTGGCTTAAAATATTCATATGCCCAATTCAAGCTCTAACTCAAAGTTGAATTCGATTAATCAACCTTGAAGTTGTTGATATATGTGTTCAAAAAAAAAAGTTCATCGATTGAGATACTTCCAATGGACGGAGCTCAAAATCCTCTTGGGAATAATTTTAATATATTTAATAATAAATATTGAAAACAAAAAAACCTCTGAAAAAAAAAATTCTAATTCAAAACTTAAAAATTTGAATATTTAATATTGGTTTTTAAATTTCAAAGCCACATAACTCGATTTGAGCCTTATCTTTCACTAAAGAAATATGTTACCGATTTTGTAGGTATTTATGTGATTTATTACTTGAGATAAACAAAATTTTTTTTAAACTTTCTTACTTATGTGCTTGGAATTTATTTACCTTTATCAAAGCATTTTTTGCTTTAATTGTAATTTTTTGGTGGCTTCCAAATCGTCACCATAGGATAGGATCCGTTTTGAAAAATATAATTGAAAATGGATGTAAAAATGCATAAAATATGATAATAATAATAATAAGGCACTTTTCATCTGCAATTTTTTTTCTTATTCAAAAAGTTTTAAATTCGATTAAACTACCTCAAGGCTTGATAGGATGTATTCAGATAATTTGGTTGGAGGTCTTAATTGGTATGCGATTCAAAATCCTCTTGGCATTAATTATTAAAAATTATAAGAAAAATATTTGGATAAAAAAATCCATATGCTTTATTGAACTCCGTAATTCAAAACGAGTTTCAATGATGTCTTGCATCAATGCTTGATACATGTGTTGTTCATATTTTGCAGCCATTTTAGAAATGCCTTTTGTTTGCTTGTATTTTTTGACAAAAAAATAAAGAAAAACATTAAAAAATAAGATATGCTGAAGGGGAAAAAATTATTTGTTTCATAATTAAATTTTTTTTGATTAAGGTATCATCTCAATGCTTGATGAAAGTGTTCAAAAATAAAAGTTCATTGATTGAGGTACTTCCCGTGCATGCGATTCAAAATCCCGTTGGGAATAATTTTAATATATTTAATAATGAATATTTAAAACAAAAAATCCATATCTCCAATTCAAGCCCTAATTCAAAACGAGATTCACTAATTTTTAAGCTTGATACATGTGTTCGTCAAAAAAATTTTCATCGATTGAGGTGCTTCCCGTGGAGGGCTATAAAAACTTTGAAAGAGAATAATTATTAAAAAATTAATTAAAAATATTTGGCTTAAAATATTCATATGCCCAATTCAAGCTCTAACTCAAAGTTGAATTCGATTAATCAACCTTGAAGTTGTTGATATATGTGTTCAAAAAAAAAAGTTCATCGATTGAGATACTTCCAATGGACGGAGCTCAAAATCCTCTTGGGAATAATTTTAATATATTTAATAATAAATATTGAAAACAAAAAAACCTCTGAAAAAAAAAATTCTAATTCAAAACATAAAAATTTGAATATTTAATATTGGTTTTTAAATTTCAAAGCCACATAACTCGATTTGAGCCTTATCTTTCACTAAAGAAATATGTTACCGATTTTGTAGGTATTTATGTGATTTATTACTTGAGATAAACAAAATTTTTTTTAAACTTTCTTACTTATGTGCTTGGAATTTATTTACCTTTATCAAAGCATTTTTTTGCTTTAATTGTAATTTTTTGGTGGCTTCCAAATCGTCACCATAGGATAGGATCCGTTTTGAAAAATATAATTGAAAATGGATGTAAAAATGCATAAAATATGATAATAATAATAATAAGGCACTTTTCATCTGCAATTTTTTTTCTTATTCAAAAAGTTTTAAATTCGATCAAACTACCTCAAGGCTTGATAGGATGTATTCAGATAATTTGGTTGGAGGTCTTAATTGGTATGCGATTCAAAATCCTCTTGGCATTAATTATTAAAAATTATAAGAAAAATATTTGGATAAAAAAATCCATATGCTTTATTGAACTCCGTAATTCAAAACGAGTTTCAATGATGTCTTGCATCAATGCTTGATACATGTGTTGTTCATATTTTGCAGCCATTTTAGAAATGCCTTTTGTTTGCTTGTATTTTTTGACAAAAAAATAAAGAAAAACATTAAAAAATAAGATCTGCTGAAGGGGAAAAAATTATTTGTTTCATAATTAAATTTTTTTTGATTAAGGTATCATCTCAATGCTTGATGAAAGTGTTCAAAAATAAAAGTTCATTGATTGAGGTACTTCCCGTGCATGCGATTCAAAATCCCGTTGGGAATAATTTTAATATATTTAATAATGAATATTTAAAACAAAAAATCCATATCTCCAATTCAAGCCCTAATTCAAAACGAGATTCACTAATTTTTAAGCTTGATACATGTGTTCGTCAAAAAAATTTTCATCGATTGAGGTGCTTCCCGTGGAGGGCTATAAAAACTTTGAAAGAGAATAATTATTAAAAAATTAATTAAAAATATTTGGCTTAAAATATTCATATGCCCAATTCAAGCTCTAACTCAAAGTTGAATTCGATTAATCAACCTTGAAGTTGTTGATATATGTGTTCAAAAAAAAAAGTTCATCGATTGAGATACTTCCAATGGACGGAGCTCAAAATCCTCTTGGGAATAATTTTAATATATTTAATAATAAATATTGAAAACAAAAAAACCTCTGAAAAAAAAAATTCTAATTCAAAACATAAAAATTTGAATATTTAATATTGGTTTTTAAATTTCAAAGCCACATAACTCGATTTGAGCCTTATCTTTCACTAAAGAAATATGTTACCGATTTTGTAGGTATTTATGTGATTTATTACTTGAGATAAACAAAATTTTTTTTAAACTTTCTTACTTATGTGCTTGGAATTTATTTACCTTTATCAAAGCATTTTTTTGCTTTAATTGTAATTTTTTGGTGGCTTCCAAATCGTCACCATAGGATAGGATCCGTTTTGAAAAATATAATTTAAAATGGATGTAAAAATGCATAAAATATGATAATAATAATAATAAGGCACTTTTCATCTGCAATTTTTTTTCTTATTCAAAAAGTTTTAAATTCGATCAAACTACCTCAAGGCTTGATAGGATGTATTCAGATAATTTGGTTGGAGGTCTTAATTGGTATGCGATTCAAAATCCTCTTGGCATTAATTATTAAAAATTATAAGAAAAATATTTGGATAAAAAAATCCATATGCTTTATTGAACTCCGTAATTCAAAACGAGTTTCAATGATGTCTTGCATCAATGCTTGATACATGTGTTGTTCATATTTTGCAGCCATTTTAGAAATGCCTTTTGTTTGCTTGTATTTTTTGACAAAAAAACAAAGAAAAAGATTAAAAAATAAGATATGCTGAAGGGGAAAAAATTATTTGTTTCATAATTAAATTTTTTTTGATTAAGGTATCATCTCAATGCTTGATGAAAGTGTTCAAAAATAAAAGTTCATTGATTGAGGTACTTCCCGTGCATGCGATTCAAAATCCCGTTGGGAATAATTTTAATATATTTAATAATGAATATTTAAAACAAAAAATCCATATCTCCAATTCAAGCCCTAATTCAAAACGAGATTCACTAATTTTTAAGCTTGATACATGTGTTCGTCAAAAAAATTTTCATCGATTGAGGTGCTTCCCGTGGAGGGCTATAAAAACTTTGAAAGAGAATAATTATTAAAAAATTAATTAAAAATATTTGGCTTAAAATATTCATATGCCCAATTCAAGCTCTAACTCAAAGTTGAATTCGATTAATCAACCTTGAAGTTGTTGATATATGTGTTCAAAAAAAAAAGTTCATCGATTGAGATACTTCCAATGGACGGAGCTCAAAATCCTCTTGGGAATAATTTTAATATATTTAATAATAAATATTGAAAACAAAAAAACCTCTGAAAAAAAAAATTCTAATTCAAAACATAAAAATTTGAATATTTAATATTGGTTTTTAAATTTCAAAGCCACATAACTCGATTTGAGCCTTATCTTTCACTAAAGAAATATGTTACCGATTTTGTAGGTATTTATGTGATTTATTACTTGAGATAAACAAAATTTTTTTTAAACTTTCTTACTTATGTGCTTGGAATTTATTTACCTTTATCAAAGCATTTTTTGCTTTAATTGTAATTTTTTGGTGGCTTCCAAATCGTCACCATAGGATAGGATCCGTTTTGAAAAATATAATTGAAAATGGATGTAAAAATGCATAAAATATGATAATAATAATAATAAGGCACTTTTCATCTGCAATTTTTTTTCTTATTCAAAAAGTTTTAAATTCGATTAAACTACCTCAAGGCTTGATAGGATGTATTCAGATAATTTGGTTGGAGGTCTTAATTGGTATGCGATTCAAAATCCTCTTGGCATTAATTATTAAAAATTATAAGAAAAATATTTGGATAAAAAAATCCATATGCTTTATTGAACTCCGTAATTCAAAACGAGTTTCAATGATGTCTTGCATCAATGCTTGATACATGTGTTGTTCATATTTTGCAGCCATTTTAGAAATGCCTTTTGTTTGCTTGTATTTTTTGACAAAAAAATAAAGAAAAACATTAAAAAATAAGATCTGCTGAAGGGGAAAAAATTATTTGTTGCATAATTAAATTTTTTTTGATTAAGGTATCATCTCAATGCTTGATGAAAGTGTTCAAAAATAAAAGTTCATTGATTGAGGTACTTCCCGTGCATGCGATTCAAAATCCCGTTGGGAATAATTTTAATATATTTAATAATGAATATTTAAAACAAAAAATCCATATCTCCAATTCAAGCCCTAATTCAAAACGAGATTCACTAATTTTTAAGCTTGATACATGTGTTCGTCAAAAAAATTTTCATCGATTGAGGTGCTTCCCGTGGAGGGCTATAAAAACTTTGAAAGAGAATAATTATTAAAAAATTAATTAAAAATATTTGGCTTAAAATATTCATATGCCCAATTCAAGCTCTAACTCAAAGTTGAATTCGATTAATCAACCTTGAAGTTGTTGATATATGTGTTCAAAAAAAAAAGTTCATCGATTGAGATACTTCCAATGGACGGAGCTCAAAATCCTCTTGGGAATAATTTTAATATATTTAATAATAAATATTGAAAACAAAAAAACCTCTGAAAAAAAAAATTCTAATTCAAAACATAAAAATTTGAATATTTAATATTGGTTTTTAAATTTCAAAGCCACATAACTCGATTTGAGCCTTATCTTTCACTAAAGAAATATGTTACCGATTTTGTAGGTATTTATGTGATTTATTACTTGAGATAAACAAAATTTTTTTTAAACTTTCTTACTTATGTGCTTGGAATTTATTTACCTTTATCAAAGCATTTTTTTGCTTTAATTGTAATTTTTTGGTGGCTTCCAAATCGTCACCATAGGATAGGATCCGTTTTGAAAAATATAATTGAAAATGGATGTAAAAATGCATAAAATATGATAATAATAATAATAAGGCACTTTTCATCTGCAATTTTTTTTCTTATTCAAAAAGTTTTAAATTCGATTAAACTACCTCAAGGCTTGATAGGATGTATTCAGATAATTTGGTTGGAGGTCTTAATTGGTATGCGATTCAAAATCCTCTTGGCATTAATTATTAAAAATTATAAGAAAAATATTTGGATAAAAAAATCCATATGCTTTATTGAACTCCGTAATTCAAAACGAGTTTCAATGATGTCTTGCATCAATGCTTGATACATGTGTTGTTCATATTTTGCAGCCATTTTAGAAATGCCTTTTGTTTGCTTGTATTTTTTGACAAAAAAATAAAGAAAAACATTAAAAAATAAGATCTGCTGAAGGGGAAAAAATTATTTGTTGCATAATTAAATTTTTTTTTGATTAAGGTATCATCTCAATGCTTGATGAAAGTGTTCAAAAATAAAAGTTCATTGATTGAGGTACTTCCCGTGCATGCGATTCAAAATCCCGTTGGGAATAATTTTAATATATTTAATAATGAATATTTAAAACAAAAAATCCATATCTCCAATTCAAGCCCTAATTCAAAACGAGATTCACTAATTTTTAAGCTTGATACATGTGTTCGTCAAAAAAATTTTCATCGATTGAGGTGCTTCCCGTGGAGGGCTATAAAAACTTTGAAAGAGAATAATTATTAAAAAATTAATTAAAAATATTTGGCTTAAAATATTCATATGCCCAATTCAAGCTCTAACTCAAAGTTGAATTCGATTAATCAACCTTGAAGTTGTTGATATATGTGTTCAAAAAAAAAAGTTCATCGATTGAGATACTTCCAATGGACGGAGCTCAAAATCCTCTTGGGAATAATTTTAATATATTTAATAATAAATATTGAAAACAAAAAAACCTCTGAAAAAAAAAATTCTAATTCAAAACATAAAAATTTGAATATTTAATATTGGTTTTTAAATTTCAAAGCCACATAACTCGATTTGAGCCTTATCTTTCACTAAAGAAATATGTTACCGATTTTGTAGGTATTTATGTGATTTATTACTTGAGATAAACAAAATTTTTTTTAAACTTTCTTACTTATGTGCTTGGAATTTATTTACCTTTATCAAAGCATTTTTTTGCTTTAATTGTAATTTTTTGGTGGCTTCCAAATCGTCACCATAGGATAGGATCCGTTTTGAAAAATATAATTGAAAATGGATGTAAAAATGCATAAAATATGATAATAATAATAATAAGGCACTTTTCATCTGCAATTTTTTTTCTTATTCAAAAAGTTTTAAATTCGATTAAACTACCTCAAGGCTTGATAGGATGTATTCAGATAATTTGGTTGGAGGTCTTAATTGGTATGCGATTCAAAATCCTCTTGGCATTAATTATTAAAAATTATAAGAAAAATATTTGGATAAAAAAATCCATATGCTTTATTGAACTCCGTAATTCAAAACGAGTTTCAATGATGTCTTGCATCAATGCTTGATACATGTGTTGTTCATATTTTGCAGCCATTTTAGAAATGCCTTTTGTTTGCTTGTATTTTTTGACAAAAAAATAAAGAAAAACATTAAAAAATAAGATCTGCTGAAGGGGAAAAAATTATTTGTTGCATAATTAAATTTTTTTTTGATTAAGGTATCATCTCAATGCTTGATGAAAGTGTTCAAAAATAAAAGTTCATTGATTGAGGTACTTCCCGTGCATGCGATTCAAAATCCCGTTGGGAATAATTTTAATATATTTAATAATGAATATTTAAAACAAAAAATCCATATCTCCAATTCAAGCCCTAATTCAAAACGAGATTCACTAATTTTTAAGCTTGATACATGTGTTCGTCAAAAAAATTTTCATCGATTGAGGTGCTTCCCGTGGAGGGCTATAAAAACTTTGAAAGAGAATAATTATTAAAAAATTAATTAAAAATATTTGGCTTAAAATATTCATATGCCCAATTCAAGCTCTAACTCAAAGTTGAATTCGATTAATCAACCTTGAAGTTGTTGATATATGTGTTCAAAAAAAAAAGTTCATCGATTGAGATACTTCCAATGGACGGAGCTCAAAATCCTCTTGGGAATAATTTTAATATATTTAATAATAAATATTGAAAACAAAAAAACCTCTGAAAAAAAAAATTCTAATTCAAAACATAAAAATTTGAATATTTAATATTGGTTTTTAAATTTCAAAGCCACATAACTCGATTTGAGCCTTATCTTTCACTAAAGAAATATGTTACCGATTTTGTAGGTATTTATGTGATTTATTACTTGAGATAAACAAAATTTTTTTTAAACTTTCTTACTTATGTGCTTGGAATTTATTTACCTTTATCAAAGCATTTTTTTGCTTTAATTGTAATTTTTTGGTGGCTTCCAAATCGTCACCATAGGATAGGATCCGTTTTGAAAAATATAATTGAAAATGGATGTAAAAATGCATAAAATATGATAATAATAATAATAAGGCACTTTTCATCTGCAATTTTTTTTCTTATTCAAAAAGTTTTAAATTCGATTAAACTACCTCAAGGCTTGATAGGATGTATTCAGATAATTTGGTTGGAGGTCTTAATTGGTATGCGATTCAAAATCCTCTTGGCATTAATTATTAAAAATTATAAGAAAAATATTTGGATAAAAAAATCCATATGCTTTATTGAACTCCGTAATTCAAAACGAGTTTCAATGATGTCTTGCATCAATGCTTGATACATGTGTTGTTCATATTTTGCAGCCATTTTAGAAATGCCTTTTGTTTGCTTGTATTTTTTGACAAAAAAATAAAGAAAAACATTAAAAAATAAGATCTGCTGAAGGGGAAAAAATTATTTGTTGCATAATTAAATTTTTTTTTGATTAAGGTATCATCTCAATGCTTGATGAAAGTGTTCAAAAATAAAAGTTCATTGATTGAGGTACTTCCCGTGCATGCGATTCAAAATCCCGTTGGGAATAATTTTAATATATTTAATAATGAATATTTAAAACAAAAAATCCATATCTCCAATTCAAGCCCTAATTCAAAACGAGATTCACTAATTTTTAAGCTTGATACATGTGTTCGTCAAAAAAATTTTCATCGATTGAGGTGCTTCCCGTGGAGGGCTATAAAAACTTTGAAAGAGAATAATTATTAAAAAATTAATTAAAAATATTTGGCTTAAAATATTCATATGCCCAATTCAAGCTCTAACTCAAAGTTGAATTCGATTAATCAACCTTGAAGTTGTTGATATATGTGTTCAAAAAAAAAAGTTCATCGATTGAGATACTTCCAATGGACGGAGCTCAAAATCCTCTTGGGAATAATTTTAATATATTTAATAATAAATATTGAAAACAAAAAAACCTCTGAAAAAAAAAATTCTAATTCAAAACATAAAAATTTGAATATTTAATATTGGTTTTTAAATTTCAAAGCCACATAACTCGATTTGAGCCTTATCTTTCACTAAAGAAATATGTTACCGATTTTGTAGGTATTTATGTGATTTATTACTTGAGATAAACAAAATTTTTTTTAAACTTTCTTACTTATGTGCTTGGAATTTATTTACCTTTATCAAAGCATTTTTTTGCTTTAATTGTAATTTTTTGGTGGCTTCCAAATCGTCACCATAGGATAGGATCCGTTTTGAAAAATATAATTGAAAATGGATGTAAAAATGCATAAAATATGATAATAATAATAATAAGGCACTTTTCATCTGCAATTTTTTTTCTTATTCAAAAAGTTTTAAATTCGATCAAACTACCTCAAGGCTTGATAGGATGTATTCAGATAATTTGGTTGGAGGTCTTAATTGGTATGCGATTCAAAATCCTCTTGGCATTAATTATTAAAAATTATAAGAAAAATATTTGGATAAAAAAATCCATATGCTTTATTGAACTCCGTAATTCAAAACGAGTTTCAATGATGTCTTGCATCAATGCTTGATACATGTGTTGTTCATATTTTGCAGCCATTTTAGAAATGCCTTTTGTTTGCTTGTATTTTTTGACAAAAAAATAAAGAAAAACATTAAAAAATAAGATCTGCTGAAGGGGAAAAAATTATTTGTTGCATAATTAAATTTTTTTTGATTAAGGTATCATCTCAATGCTTGATGAAAGTGTTCAAAAATAAAAGTTCATTGATTGAGGTACTTCCCGTGCATGCGATTCAAAATCCCGTTGGGAATAATTTTAATATATTTAATAATGAATATTTAAAACAAAAAATCCATATCTCCAATTCAAGCCCTAATTCAAAACGAGATTCACTAATTTTTAAGCTTGATACATGTGTTCGTCAAAAAAATTTTCATCGATTGAGGTGCTTCCCGTGGAGGGCTATAAAAACTTTGAAAGAGAATAATTATTAAAAAATTAATTAAAAATATTTGGCTTAAAATATTCATATGCCCAATTCAAGCTCTAACTCAAAGTTGAATTCGATTAATCAACCTTGAAGTTGTTGATATATGTGTTCAAAAAAAAAAGTTCATCGATTGAGATACTTCCAATGGACGGAGCTCAAAATCCTCTTGGGAATAATTTTAATATATTTAATAATAAATATTGAAAACAAAAAAACCTCTGAAAAAAAAAATTCTAATTCAAAACTTAAAAATTTGAATATTTAATATTGGTTTTTAAATTTCAAAGCCACATAACTCGATTTGAGCCTTATCTTTCACTAAAGAAATATGTTACCGATTTTGTAGGTATTTATGTGATTTATTACTTGAGATAAACAAAATTTTTTTTAAACTTTCTTACTTATGTGCTTGGAATTTATTTACCTTTATCAAAGCATTTTTTGCTTTAATTGTAATTTTTTGGTGGCTTCCAAATCGTCACCATAGGATAGGATCCGTTTTGAAAAATATAATTGAAAATGGATGTAAAAATGCATAAAATATGATAATAATAATAATAAGGCACTTTTCATCTGCAATTTTTTTTCTTATTCAAAAAGTTTTAAATTCGATTAAACTACCTCAAGGCTTGATAGGATGTATTCAGATAATTTGGTTGGAGGTCTTAATTGGTATGCGATTCAAAATCCTCTTGGCATTAATTATTAAAAATTATAAGAAAAATATTTGGATAAAAAAATCCATATGCTTTATTGAACTCCGTAATTCAAAACGAGTTTCAATGATGTCTTGCATCAATGCTTGATACATGTGTTGTTCATATTTTGCAGCCATTTTAGAAATGCCTTTTGTTTGCTTGTATTTTTTGACAAAAAAATAAAGAAAAACATTAAAAAATAAGATCTGCTGAAGGGGAAAAAATTATTTGTTGCATAATTAAATTTTTTTTGATTAAGGTATCATCTCAATGCTTGATGAAAGTGTTCAAAAATAAAAGTTCATTGATTGAGGTACTTCCCGTGCATGCGATTCAAAATCCCGTTGGGAATAATTTTAATATATTTAATAATGAATATTTAAAACAAAAAATCCATATCTCCAATTCAAGCCCTAATTCAAAACGAGATTCACTAATTTTTAAGCTTGATACATGTGTTCGTCAAAAAAATTTTCATCGATTGAGGTGCTTCCCGTGGAGGGCTATAAAAACTTTGAAAGAGAATAATTATTAAAAAATTAATTAAAAATATTTGGCTTAAAATATTCATATGCCCAATTCAAGCTCTAACTCAAAGTTGAATTCGATTAATCAACCTTGAAGTTGTTGATATATGTGTTCAAAAAAAAAAGTTCATCGATTGAGATACTTCCAATGGACGGAGCTCAAAATCCTCTTGGGAATAATTTTAATATATTTAATAATAAATATTGAAAACAAAAAAACCTCTGAAAAAAAAAATTCTAATTCAAAACATAAAAATTTGAATATTTAATATTGGTTTTTAAATTTCAAAGCCACATAACTCGATTTGAGCCTTATCTTTCACTAAAGAAATATGTTACCGATTTTGTAGGTATTTATGTGATTTATTACTTGAGATAAACAAAATTTTTTTTAAACTTTCTTACTTATGTGCTTGGAATTTATTTACCTTTATCAAAGCATTTTTTTGCTTTAATTGTAATTTTTTGGTGGCTTCCAAATCGTCACCATAGGATAGGATCCGTTTTGAAAAATATAATTTAAAATGGATGTAAAAATGCATAAAATATGATAATAATAATAATAAGGCACTTTTCATCTGCAATTTTTTTTCTTATTCAAAAAGTTTTAAATTCGATCAAACTACCTCAAGGCTTGATAGGATGTATTCAGATAATTTGGTTGGAGGTCTTAATTGGTATGCGATTCAAAATCCTCTTGGCATTAATTATTAAAAATTATAAGAAAAATATTTGGATAAAAAAATCCATATGCTTTATTGAACTCCGTAATTCAAAACGAGTTTCAATGATGTCTTGCATCAATGCTTGATACATGTGTTGTTCATATTTTGCAGCCATTTTAGAAATGCCTTTTGTTTGCTTGTATTTTTTGACAAAAAAACAAAGAAAAAGATTAAAAAATAAGATATGCTGAAGGGGAAAAAATTATTTGTTTCATAATTAAATTTTTTTTGATTAAGGTATCATCTCAATGCTTGATGAAAGTGTTCAAAAATAAAAGTTCATTGATTGAGGTACTTCCCGTGCATGCGATTCAAAATCCCGTTGGGAATAATTTTAATATATTTAATAATGAATATTTAAAACAAAAAATCCATATCTCCAATTCAAGCCCTAATTCAAAACGAGATTCACTAATTTTTAAGCTTGATACATGTGTTCGTCAAAAAAATTTTCATCGATTGAGGTGCTTCCCGTGGAGGGCTATAAAAACTTTGAAAGAGAATAATTATTAAAAAATTAATTAAAAATATTTGGCTTAAAATATTCATATGCCCAATTCAAGCTCTAACTCAAAGTTGAATTCGATTAATCAACCTTGAAGTTGTTGATATATGTGTTCAAAAAAAAAAGTTCATCGATTGAGATACTTCCAATGGACGGAGCTCAAAATCCTCTTGGGAATAATTTTAATATATTTAATAATAAATATTGAAAACAAAAAAACCTCTGAAAAAAAAAATTCTAATTCAAAACATAAAAATTTGAATATTTAATATTGGTTTTTAAATTTCAAAGCCACATAACTCGATTTGAGCCTTATCTTTCACTAAAGAAATATGTTACCGATTTTGTAGGTATTTATGTGATTTATTACTTGAGATAAACAAAATTTTTTTTAAACTTTCTTACTTATGTGCTTGGAATTTATTTACCTTTATCAAAGCATTTTTTTGCTTTAATTGTAATTTTTTGGTGGCTTCCAAATCGTCACCATAGGATAGGATCCGTTTTGAAAAATATAATTTAAAATGGATGTAAAAATGCATAAAATATGATAATAATAATAATAAGGCACTTTTCATCTGCAATTTTTTTTCTTATTCAAAAAGTTTTAAATTCGATCAAACTACCTCAAGGCTTGATAGGATGTATTCAGATAATTTGGTTGGAGGTCTTAATTGGTATGCGATTCAAAATCCTCTTGGCATTAATTATTAAAAATTATAAGAAAAATATTTGGATAAAAAAATCCATATGCTTTATTGAACTCCGTAATTCAAAACGAGTTTCAATGATGTCTTGCATCAATGCTTGATACATGTGTTGTTCATATTTTGCAGCCATTTTAGAAATGCCTTTTGTTTGCTTGTATTTTTTGACAAAAAAACAAAGAAAAAGATTAAAAAATAAGATATGCTGAAGGGGAAAAAATTATTTGTTTCATAATTAAATTTTTTTTGATTAAGGTATCATCTCAATGCTTGATGAAAGTGTTCAAAAATAAAAGTTCATTGATTGAGGTACTTCCCGTGCATGCGATTCAAAATCCCGTTGGGAATAATTTTAATATATTTAATAATGAATATTTAAAACAAAAAATCCATATCTCCAATTCAAGCCCTAATTCAAAACGAGATTCACTAATTTTTAAGCTTGATACATGTGTTCGTCAAAAAAATTTTCATCGATTGAGGTGCTTCCCGTGGAGGGCTATAAAAACTTTGAAAGAGAATAATTATTAAAAAATTAATTAAAAATATTTGGCTTAAAATATTCATATGCCCAATTCAAGCTCTAACTCAAAGTTGAATTCGATTAATCAACCTTGAAGTTGTTGATATATGTGTTCAAAAAAAAAAGTTCATCGATTGAGATACTTCCAATGGACGGAGCTCAAAATCCTCTTGGGAATAATTTTAATATATTTAATAATAAATATTGAAAACAAAAAAACCTCTGAAAAAAAAAATTCTAATTCAAAACATAAAAATTTGAATATTTAATATTGGTTTTTAAATTTCAAAGCCACATAACTCGATTTGAGCCTTATCTTTCACTAAAGAAATATGTTACCGATTTTGTAGGTATTTATGTGATTTATTACTTGAGATAAACAAAATTTTTTTTAAACTTTCTTACTTATGTGCTTGGAATTTATTTACCTTTATCAAAGCATTTTTTTGCTTTAATTGTAATTTTTTGGTGGCTTCCAAATCGTCACCATAGGATAGGATCCGTTTTGAAAAATATAATTGAAAATGGATGTAAAAATGCATAAAATATGATAATAATAATAATAAGGCACTTTTCATCTGCAATTTTTTTTCTTATTCAAAAAGTTTTAAATTCGATCAAACTACCTCAAGGCTTGATAGGATGTATTCAGATAATTTGGTTGGAGGTCTTAATTGGTATGCGATTCAAAATCCTCTTGGCATTAATTATTAAAAATTATAAGAAAAATATTTGGATAAAAAAATCCATATGCTTTATTGAACTCCGTAATTCAAAACGAGTTTCAATGATGTCTTGCATCAATGCTTGATACATGTGTTGTTCATATTTTGCAGCCATTTTAGAAATGCCTTTTGTTTGCTTGTATTTTTTGACAAAAAAATAAAGAAAAACATTAAAAAATAAGATATGCTGAAGGGGAAAAAATTATTTGTTTCATAATTAAATTTTTTTTGATTAAGGTATCATCTCAATGCTTGATGAAAGTGTTCAAAAATAAAAGTTCATTGATTGAGGTACTTCCCGTGCATGCGATTCAAAATCCCGTTGGGAATAATTTTAATATATTTAATAATGAATATTTAAAACAAAAAATCCATATCTCCAATTCAAGCCCTAATTCAAAACGAGATTCACTAATTTTTAAGCTTGATACATGTGTTCGTCAAAAAAATTTTCATCGATTGAGGTGCTTCCCGTGGAGGGCTATAAAAACTTTGAAAGAGAATAATTATTAAAAAATTAATTAAAAATATTTGGCTTAAAATATTCATATGCCCAATTCAAGCTCTAACTCAAAGTTGAATTCGATTAATCAACCTTGAAGTTGTTGATATATGTGTTCAAAAAAAAAAGTTCATCGATTGAGATACTTCCAATGGACGGAGCTCAAAATCCTCTTGGGAATAATTTTAATATATTTAATAATAAATATTGAAAACAAAAAAACCTCTGAAAAAAAAAATTCTAATTCAAAACATAAAAATTTGAATATTTAATATTGGTTTTTAAATTTCAAAGCCACATAACTCGATTTGAGCCTTATCTTTCACTAAAGAAATATGTTACCGATTTTGTAGGTATTTATGTGATTTATTACTTGAGATAAACAAAATTTTTTTTAAACTTTCTTACTTATGTGCTTGGAATTTATTTACCTTTATCAAAGCATTTTTTTGCTTTAATTGTAATTTTTTGGTGGCTTCCAAATCGTCACCATAGGATAGGATCCGTTTTGAAAAATATAATTGAAAATGGATGTAAAAATGCATAAAATATGATAATAATAATAATAAGGCACTTTTCATCTGCAATTTTTTTTCTTATTCAAAAAGTTTTAAATTCGATCAAACTACCTCAAGGCTTGATAGGATGTATTCAGATAATTTGGTTGGAGGTCTTAATTGGTATGCGATTCAAAATCCTCTTGGCATTAATTATTAAAAATTATAAGAAAAATATTTGGATAAAAAAATCCATATGCTTTATTGAACTCCGTAATTCAAAACGAGTTTCAATGATGTCTTGCATCAATGCTTGATACATGTGTTGTTCATATTTTGCAGCCATTTTAGAAATGCCTTTTGTTTGCTTGTATTTTTTGACAAAAAAATAAAGAAAAACATTAAAAAATAAGATATGCTGAAGGGGAAAAAATTATTTGTTTCATAATTAAATTTTTTTTGATTAAGGTATCATCTCAATGCTTGATGAAAGTGTTCAAAAATAAAAGTTCATTGATTGAGGTACTTCCCGTGCATGCGATTCAAAATCCCGTTGGGAATAATTTTAATATATTTAATAATGAATATTTAAAACAAAAAATCCATATCTCCAATTCAAGCCCTAATTCAAAACGAGATTCACTAATTTTTAAGCTTGATACATGTGTTCGTCAAAAAAATTTTCATCGATTGAGGTGCTTCCCGTGGAGGGCTATAAAAACTTTGAAAGAGAATAATTATTAAAAAATTAATTAAAAATATTTGGCTTAAAATATTCATATGCCCAATTCAAGCTCTAACTCAAAGTTGAATTCGATTAATCAACCTTGAAGTTGTTGATATATGTGTTCAAAAAAAAAAGTTCATCGATTGAGATACTTCCAATGGACGGAGCTCAAAATCCTCTTGGGAATAATTTTAATATATTTAATAATAAATATTGAAAACAAAAAAACCTCTGAAAAAAAAAATTCTAATTCAAAACATAAAAATTTGAATATTTAATATTGGTTTTTAAATTTCAAAGCCACATAACTCGATTTGAGCCTTATCTTTCACTAAAGAAATATGTTACCGATTTTGTAGGTATTTATGTGATTTATTACTTGAGATAAACAAAATTTTTTTTAAACTTTCTTACTTATGTGCTTGGAATTTATTTACCTTTATCAAAGCATTTTTTTGCTTTAATTGTAATTTTTTGGTGGCTTCCAAATCGTCACCATAGGATAGGATCCGTTTTGAAAAATATAATTGAAAATGGATGTAAAAATGCATAAAATATGATAATAATAATAATAAGGCACTTTTCATCTGCAATTTTTTTTCTTATTCAAAAAGTTTTAAATTCGATTAAACTACCTCAAGGCTTGATAGGATGTATTCAGATAATTTGGTTGGAGGTCTTAATTGGTATGCGATTCAAAATCCTCTTGGCATTAATTATTAAAAATTATAAGAAAAATATTTGGATAAAAAAATCCATATGCTTTATTGAACTCCGTAATTCAAAACGAGTTTCAATGATGTCTTGCATCAATGCTTGATACATGTGTTGTTCATATTTTGCAGCCATTTTAGAAATGCCTTTTGTTTGCTTGTATTTTTTGACAAAAAAATAAAGAAAAACATTAAAAAATAAGATCTGCTGAAGGGGAAAAAATTATTTGTTGCATAATTAAATTTTTTTTGATTAAGGTATCATCTCAATGCTTGATGAAAGTGTTCAAAAATAAAAGTTCATTGATTGAGGTACTTCCCGTGCATGCGATTCAAAATCCCGTTGGGAATAATTTTAATATATTTAATAATGAATATTTAAAACAAAAAATCCATATCTCCAATTCAAGCCCTAATTCAAAACGAGATTCACTAATTTTTAAGCTTGATACATGTGTTCGTCAAAAAAATTTTCATCGATTGAGGTGCTTCCCGTGGAGGGCTATAAAAACTTTGAAAGAGAATAATTATTAAAAAATTAATTAAAAATATTTGGCTTAAAATATTCATATGCCCAATTCAAGCTCTAACTCAAAGTTGAATTCGATTAATCAACCTTGAAGTTGTTGATATATGTGTTCAAAAAAAAAAGTTCATCGATTGAGATACTTCCAATGGACGGAGCTCAAAATCCTCTTGGGAATAATTTTAATATATTTAATAATAAATATTGAAAACAAAAAAACCTCTGAAAAAAAAAATTCTAATTCAAAACTTAAAAATTTGAATATTTAATATTGGTTTTTAAATTTCAAAGCCACATAACTCGATTTGAGCCTTATCTTTCACTAAAGAAATATGTTACCGATTTTGTAGGTATTTATGTGATTTATTACTTGAGATAAACAAAATTTTTTTTAAACTTTCTTACTTATGTGCTTGGAATTTATTTACCTTTATCAAAGCATTTTTTGCTTTAATTGTAATTTTTTGGTGGCTTCCAAATCGTCACCATAGGATAGGATCCGTTTTGAAAAATATAATTGAAAATGGATGTAAAAATGCATAAAATATGATAATAATAATAATAAGGCACTTTTCATCTGCAATTTTTTTTCTTATTCAAAAAGTTTTAAATTCGATTAAACTACCTCAAGGCTTGATAGGATGTATTCAGATAATTTGGTTGGAGGTCTTAATTGGTATGCGATTCAAAATCCTCTTGGCATTAATTATTAAAAATTATAAGAAAAATATTTGGATAAAAAAATCCATATGCTTTATTGAACTCCGTAATTCAAAACGAGTTTCAATGATGTCTTGCATCAATGCTTGATACATGTGTTGTTCATATTTTGCAGCCATTTTAGAAATGCCTTTTGTTTGCTTGTATTTTTTGACAAAAAAATAAAGAAAAACATTAAAAAATAAGATCTGCTGAAGGGGAAAAAATTATTTGTTGCATAATTAAATTTTTTTTGATTAAGGTATCATCTCAATGCTTGATGAAAGTGTTCAAAAATAAAAGTTCATTGATTGAGGTACTTCCCGTGCATGCGATTCAAAATCCCGTTGGGAATAATTTTAATATATTTAATAATGAATATTTAAAACAAAAAATCCATATCTCCAATTCAAGCCCTAATTCAAAACGAGATTCACTAATTTTTAAGCTTGATACATGTGTTCGTCAAAAAAATTTTCATCGATTGAGGTGCTTCCCGTGGAGGGCTATAAAAACTTTGAAAGAGAATAATTATTAAAAAATTAATTAAAAATATTTGGCTTAAAATATTCATATGCCCAATTCAAGCTCTAACTCAAAGTTGAATTCGATTAATCAACCTTGAAGTTGTTGATATATGTGTTCAAAAAAAAAAGTTCATCGATTGAGATACTTCCAATGGACGGAGCTCAAAATCCTCTTGGGAATAATTTTAATATATTTAATAATAAATATTGAAAACAAAAAAACCTCTGAAAAAAAAAATTCTAATTCAAAACTTAAAAATTTGAATATTTAATATTGGTTTTTAAATTTCAAAGCCACATAACTCGATTTGAGCCTTATCTTTCACTAAAGAAATATGTTACCGATTTTGTAGGTATTTATGTGATTTATTACTTGAGATAAACAAAATTTTTTTTAAACTTTCTTACTTATGTGCTTGGAATTTATTTACCTTTATCAAAGCATTTTTTGCTTTAATTGTAATTTTTTGGTGGCTTCCAAATCGTCACCATAGGATAGGATCCGTTTTGAAAAATATAATTGAAAATGGATGTAAAAATGCATAAAATATGATAATAATAATAATAAGGCACTTTTCATCTGCAATTTTTTTTCTTATTCAAAAAGTTTTAAATTCGATCAAACTACCTCAAGGCTTGATAGGATGTATTCAGATAATTTGGTTGGAGGTCTTAATTGGTATGCGATTCAAAATCCTCTTGGCATTAATTATTAAAAATTATAAGAAAAATATTTGGATAAAAAAATCCATATGCTTTATTGAACTCCGTAATTCAAAACGAGTTTCAATGATGTCTTGCATCAATGCTTGATACATGTGTTGTTCATATTTTGCAGCCATTTTAGAAATGCCTTTTGTTTGCTTGTATTTTTTGACAAAAAAATAAAGAAAAACATTAAAAAATAAGATCTGCTGAAGGGGAAAAAATTATTTGTTGCATAATTAAATTTTTTTTGATTAAGGTATCATCTCAATGCTTGATGAAAGTGTTCAAAAATAAAAGTTCATTGATTGAGGTACTTCCCGTGCATGCGATTCAAAATCCCGTTGGGAATAATTTTAATATATTTAATAATGAATATTTAAAACAAAAAATCCATATCTCCAATTCAAGCCCTAATTCAAAACGAGATTCACTAATTTTTAAGCTTGATACATGTGTTCGTCAAAAAAATTTTCATCGATTGAGGTGCTTCCCGTGGAGGGCTATAAAAACTTTGAAAGAGAATAATTATTAAAAAATTAATTAAAAATATTTGGCTTAAAATATTCATATGCCCAATTCAAGCTCTAACTCAAAGTTGAATTCGATTAATCAACCTTGAAGTTGTTGATATATGTGTTCAAAAAAAAAAGTTCATCGATTGAGATACTTCCAATGGACGGAGCTCAAAATCCTCTTGGGAATAATTTTAATATATTTAATAATAAATATTGAAAACAAAAAAACCTCTGAAAAAAAAAATTCTAATTCAAAACTTAAAAATTTGAATATTTAATATTGGTTTTTAAATTTCAAAGCCACATAACTCGATTTGAGCCTTATCTTTCACTAAAGAAATATGTTACCGATTTTGTAGGTATTTATGTGATTTATTACTTGAGATAAACAAAATTTTTTTTAAACTTTCTTACTTATGTGCTTGGAATTTATTTACCTTTATCAAAGCATTTTTTGCTTTAATTGTAATTTTTTGGTGGCTTCCAAATCGTCACCATAGGATAGGATCCGTTTTGAAAAATATAATTGAAAATGGATGTAAAAATGCATAAAATATGATAATAATAATAATAAGGCACTTTTCATCTGCAATTTTTTTTCTTATTCAAAAAGTTTTAAATTCGATCAAACTACCTCAAGGCTTGATAGGATGTATTCAGATAATTTGGTTGGAGGTCTTAATTGGTATGCGATTCAAAATCCTCTTGGCATTAATTATTAAAAATTATAAGAAAAATATTTGGATAAAAAAATCCATATGCTTTATTGAACTCCGTAATTCAAAACGAGTTTCAATGATGTCTTGCATCAATGCTTGATACATGTGTTGTTCATATTTTGCAGCCATTTTAGAAATGCCTTTTGTTTGCTTGTATTTTTTGACAAAAAAATAAAGAAAAACATTAAAAAATAAGATCTGCTGAAGGGGAAAAAATTATTTGTTGCATAATTAAATTTTTTTTGATTAAGGTATCATCTCAATGCTTGATGAAAGTGTTCAAAAATAAAAGTTCATTGATTGAGGTACTTCCCGTGCATGCGATTCAAAATCCCGTTGGGAATAATTTTAATATATTTAATAATGAATATTTAAAACAAAAAATCCATATCTCCAATTCAAGCCCTAATTCAAAACGAGATTCACTAATTTTTAAGCTTGATACATGTGTTCGTCAAAAAAATTTTCATCGATTGAGGTGCTTCCCGTGGAGGGCTATAAAAACTTTGAAAGAGAATAATTATTAAAAAATTAATTAAAAATATTTGGCTTAAAATATTCATATGCCCAATTCAAGCTCTAACTCAAAGTTGAATTCGATTAATCAACCTTGAAGTTGTTGATATATGTGTTCAAAAAAAAAAGTTCATCGATTGAGATACTTCCAATGGACGGAGCTCAAAATCCTCTTGGGAATAATTTTAATATATTTAATAATAAATATTGAAAACAAAAAAACCTCTGAAAAAAAAAATTCTAATTCAAAACTTAAAAATTTGAATATTTAATATTGGTTTTTAAATTTCAAAGCCACATAACTCGATTTGAGCCTTATCTTTCACTAAAGAAATATGTTACCGATTTTGTAGGTATTTATGTGATTTATTACTTGAGATAAACAAAATTTTTTTTAAACTTTCTTACTTATGTGCTTGGAATTTATTTACCTTTATCAAAGCATTTTTTGCTTTAATTGTAATTTTTTGGTGGCTTCCAAATCGTCACCATAGGATAGGATCCGTTTTGAAAAATATAATTGAAAATGGATGTAAAAATGCATAAAATATGATAATAATAATAATAAGGCACTTTTCATCTGCAATTTTTTTTCTTATTCAAAAAGTTTTAAATTCGATCAAACTACCTCAAGGCTTGATAGGATGTATTCAGATAATTTGGTTGGAGGTCTTAATTGGTATGCGATTCAAAATCCTCTTGGCATTAATTATTAAAAATTATAAGAAAAATATTTGGATAAAAAAATCCATATGCTTTATTGAACTCCGTAATTCAAAACGAGTTTCAATGATGTCTTGCATCAATGCTTGATACATGTGTTGTTCATATTTTGCAGCCATTTTAGAAATGCCTTTTGTTTGCTTGTATTTTTTGACAAAAAAATAAAGAAAAACATTAAAAAATAAGATCTGCTGAAGGGGAAAAAATTATTTGTTGCATAATTAAATTTTTTTTGATTAAGGTATCATCTCAATGCTTGATGAAAGTGTTCAAAAATAAAAGTTCATTGATTGAGGTACTTCCCGTGCATGCGATTCAAAATCCCGTTGGGAATAATTTTAATATATTTAATAATGAATATTTAAAACAAAAAATCCATATCTCCAATTCAAGCCCTAATTCAAAACGAGATTCACTAATTTTTAAGCTTGATACATGTGTTCGTCAAAAAAATTTTCATCGATTGAGGTGCTTCCCGTGGAGGGCTATAAAAACTTTGAAAGAGAATAATTATTAAAAAATTAATTAAAAATATTTGGCTTAAAATATTCATATGCCCAATTCAAGCTCTAACTCAAAGTTGAATTCGATTAATCAACCTTGAAGTTGTTGATATATGTGTTCAAAAAAAAAAGTTCATCGATTGAGATACTTCCAATGGACGGAGCTCAAAATCCTCTTGGGAATAATTTTAATATATTTAATAATAAATATTGAAAACAAAAAAACCTCTGAAAAAAAAAATTCTAATTCAAAACTTAAAAATTTGAATATTTAATATTGGTTTTTAAATTTCAAAGCCACATAACTCGATTTGAGCCTTATCTTTCACTAAAGAAATATGTTACCGATTTTGTAGGTATTTATGTGATTTATTACTTGAGATAAACAAAATTTTTTTTAAACTTTCTTACTTATGTGCTTGGAATTTATTTACCTTTATCAAAGCATTTTTTGCTTTAATTGTAATTTTTTGGTGGCTTCCAAATCGTCACCATAGGATAGGATCCGTTTTGAAAAATATAATTGAAAATGGATGTAAAAATGCATAAAATATGATAATAATAATAATAAGGCACTTTTCATCTGCAATTTTTTTTCTTATTCAAAAAGTTTTAAATTCGATTAAACTACCTCAAGGCTTGATAGGATGTATTCAGATAATTTGGTTGGAGGTCTTAATTGGTATGCGATTCAAAATCCTCTTGGCATTAATTATTAAAAATTATAAGAAAAATATTTGGATAAAAAAATCCATATGCTTTATTGAACTCCGTAATTCAAAACGAGTTTCAATGATGTCTTGCATCAATGCTTGATACATGTGTTGTTCATATTTTGCAGCCATTTTAGAAATGCCTTTTGTTTGCTTGTATTTTTTGACAAAAAAATAAAGAAAAACATTAAAAAATAAGATATGCTGAAGGGGAAAAAATTATTTGTTTCATAATTAAATTTTTTTTGATTAAGGTATCATCTCAATGCTTGATGAAAGTGTTCAAAAATAAAAGTTCATTGATTGAGGTACTTCCCGTGCATGCGATTCAAAATCCCGTTGGGAATAATTTTAATATATTTAATAATGAATATTTAAAACAAAAAATCCATATCTCCAATTCAAGCCCTAATTCAAAACGAGATTCACTAATTTTTAAGCTTGATACATGTGTTCGTCAAAAAAATTTTCATCGATTGAGGTGCTTCCCGTGGAGGGCTATAAAAACTTTGAAAGAGAATAATTATTAAAAAATTAATTAAAAATATTTGGCTTAAAATATTCATATGCCCAATTCAAGCTCTAACTCAAAGTTGAATTCGATTAATCAACCTTGAAGTTGTTGATATATGTGTTCAAAAAAAAAAGTTCATCGATTGAGATACTTCCAATGGACGGAGCTCAAAATCCTCTTGGGAATAATTTTAATATATTTAATAATAAATATTGAAAACAAAAAAACCTCTGAAAAAAAAAATTCTAATTCAAAACTTAAAAATTTGAATATTTAATATTGGTTTTTAAATTTCAAAGCCACATAACTCGATTTGAGCCTTATCTTTCACTAAAGAAATATGTTACCGATTTTGTAGGTATTTATGTGATTTATTACTTGAGATAAACAAAATTTTTTTTAAACTTTCTTACTTATGTGCTTGGAATTTATTTACCTTTATCAAAGCATTTTTTGCTTTAATTGTAATTTTTTGGTGGCTTCCAAATCGTCACCATAGGATAGGATCCGTTTTGAAAAATATAATTGAAAATGGATGTAAAAATGCATAAAATATGATAATAATAATAATAAGGCACTTTTCATCTGCAATTTTTTTTCTTATTCAAAAAGTTTTAAATTCGATTAAACTACCTCAAGGCTTGATAGGATGTATTCAGATAATTTGGTTGGAGGTCTTAATTGGTATGCGATTCAAAATCCTCTTGGCATTAATTATTAAAAATTATAAGAAAAATATTTGGATAAAAAAATCCATATGCTTTATTGAACTCCGTAATTCAAAACGAGTTTCAATGATGTCTTGCATCAATGCTTGATACATGTGTTGTTCATATTTTGCAGCCATTTTAGAAATGCCTTTTGTTTGCTTGTATTTTTTGACAAAAAAATAAAGAAAAACATTAAAAAATAAGATATGCTGAAGGGGAAAAAATTATTTGTTTCATAATTAAATTTTTTTTGATTAAGGTATCATCTCAATGCTTGATGAAAGTGTTCAAAAATAAAAGTTCATTGATTGAGGTACTTCCCGTGCATGCGATTCAAAATCCCGTTGGGAATAATTTTAATATATTTAATAATGAATATTTAAAACAAAAAATCCATATCTCCAATTCAAGCCCTAATTCAAAACGAGATTCACTAATTTTTAAGCTTGATACATGTGTTCGTCAAAAAAATTTTCATCGATTGAGGTGCTTCCCGTGGAGGGCTATAAAAACTTTGAAAGAGAATAATTATTAAAAAATTAATTAAAAATATTTGGCTTAAAATATTCATATGCCCAATTCAAGCTCTAACTCAAAGTTGAATTCGATTAATCAACCTTGAAGTTGTTGATATATGTGTTCAAAAAAAAAAGTTCATCGATTGAGATACTTCCAATGGACGGAGCTCAAAATCCTCTTGGGAATAATTTTAATATATTTAATAATAAATATTGAAAACAAAAAAACCTCTGAAAAAAAAAATTCTAATTCAAAACTTAAAAATTTGAATATTTAATATTGGTTTTTAAATTTCAAAGCCACATAACTCGATTTGAGCCTTATCTTTCACTAAAGAAATATGTTACCGATTTTGTAGGTATTTATGTGATTTATTACTTGAGATAAACAAAATTTTTTTTAAACTTTCTTACTTATGTGCTTGGAATTTATTTACCTTTATCAAAGCATTTTTTGCTTTAATTGTAATTTTTTGGTGGCTTCCAAATCGTCACCATAGGATAGGATCCGTTTTGAAAAATATAATTGAAAATGGATGTAAAAATGCATAAAATATGATAATAATAATAATAAGGCACTTTTCATCTGCAATTTTTTTTCTTATTCAAAAAGTTTTAAATTCGATTAAACTACCTCAAGGCTTGATAGGATGTATTCAGATAATTTGGTTGGAGGTCTTAATTGGTATGCGATTCAAAATCCTCTTGGCATTAATTATTAAAAATTATAAGAAAAATATTTGGATAAAAAAATCCATATGCTTTATTGAACTCCGTAATTCAAAACGAGTTTCAATGATGTCTTGCATCAATGCTTGATACATGTGTTGTTCATATTTTGCAGCCATTTTAGAAATGCCTTTTGTTTGCTTGTATTTTTTGACAAAAAAATAAAGAAAAACATTAAAAAATAAGATATGCTGAAGGGGAAAAAATTATTTGTTTCATAATTAAATTTTTTTTGATTAAGGTATCATCTCAATGCTTGATGAAAGTGTTCAAAAATAAAAGTTCATTGATTGAGGTACTTCCCGTGCATGCGATTCAAAATCCCGTTGGGAATAATTTTAATATATTTAATAATGAATATTTAAAACAAAAAATCCATATCTCCAATTCAAGCCCTAATTCAAAACGAGATTCACTAATTTTTAAGCTTGATACATGTGTTCGTCAAAAAAATTTTCATCGATTGAGGTGCTTCCCGTGGAGGGCTATAAAAACTTTGAAAGAGAATAATTATTAAAAAATTAATTAAAAATATTTGGCTTAAAATATTCATATGCCCAATTCAAGCTCTAACTCAAAGTTGAATTCGATTAATCAACCTTGAAGTTGTTGATATATGTGTTCAAAAAAAAAAGTTCATCGATTGAGATACTTCCAATGGACGGAGCTCAAAATCCTCTTGGGAATAATTTTAATATATTTAATAATAAATATTGAAAACAAAAAAACCTCTGAAAAAAAAAATTCTAATTCAAAACTTAAAAATTTGAATATTTAATATTGGTTTTTAAATTTCAAAGCCACATAACTCGATTTGAGCCTTATCTTTCACTAAAGAAATATGTTACCGATTTTGTAGGTATTTATGTGATTTATTACTTGAGATAAACAAAATTTTTTTTAAACTTTCTTACTTATGTGCTTGGAATTTATTTACCTTTATCAAAGCATTTTTTGCTTTAATTGTAATTTTTTGGTGGCTTCCAAATCGTCACCATAGGATAGGATCCGTTTTGAAAAATATAATTGAAAATGGATGTAAAAATGCATAAAATATGATAATAATAATAATAAGGCACTTTTCATCTGCAATTTTTTTTCTTATTCAAAAAGTTTTAAATTCGATTAAACTACCTCAAGGCTTGATAGGATGTATTCAGATAATTTGGTTGGAGGTCTTAATTGGTATGCGATTCAAAATCCTCTTGGCATTAATTATTAAAAATTATAAGAAAAATATTTGGATAAAAAAATCCATATGCTTTATTGAACTCCGTAATTCAAAACGAGTTTCAATGATGTCTTGCATCAATGCTTGATACATGTGTTGTTCATATTTTGCAGCCATTTTAGAAATGCCTTTTGTTTGCTTGTATTTTTTGACAAAAAAATAAAGAAAAACATTAAAAAATAAGATATGCTGAAGGGGAAAAAATTATTTGTTTCATAATTAAATTTTTTTTGATTAAGGTATCATCTCAATGCTTGATGAAAGTGTTCAAAAATAAAAGTTCATTGATTGAGGTACTTCCCGTGCATGCGATTCAAAATCCCGTTGGGAATAATTTTAATATATTTAATAATGAATATTTAAAACAAAAAATCCATATCTCCAATTCAAGCCCTAATTCAAAACGAGATTCACTAATTTTTAAGCTTGATACATGTGTTCGTCAAAAAAATTTTCATCGATTGAGGTGCTTCCCGTGGAGGGCTATAAAAACTTTGAAAGAGAATAATTATTAAAAAATTAATTAAAAATATTTGGCTTAAAATATTCATATGCCCAATTCAAGCTCTAACTCAAAGTTGAATTCGATTAATCAACCTTGAAGTTGTTGATATATGTGTTCAAAAAAAAAAGTTCATCGATTGAGATACTTCCAATGGACGGAGCTCAAAATCCTCTTGGGAATAATTTTAATATATTTAATAATAAATATTGAAAACAAAAAAACCTCTGAAAAAAAAAATTCTAATTCAAAACTTAAAAATTTGAATATTTAATATTGGTTTTTAAATTTCAAAGCCACATAACTCGATTTGAGCCTTATCTTTCACTAAAGAAATATGTTACCGATTTTGTAGGTATTTATGTGATTTATTACTTGAGATAAACAAAATTTTTTTTAAACTTTCTTACTTATGTGCTTGGAATTTATTTACCTTTATCAAAGCATTTTTTGCTTTAATTGTAATTTTTTGGTGGCTTCCAAATCGTCACCATAGGATAGGATCCGTTTTGAAAAATATAATTGAAAATGGATGTAAAAATGCATAAAATATGATAATAATAATAATAAGGCACTTTTCATCTGCAATTTTTTTTCTTATTCAAAAAGTTTTAAATTCGATTAAACTACCTCAAGGCTTGATAGGATGTATTCAGATAATTTGGTTGGAGGTCTTAATTGGTATGCGATTCAAAATCCTCTTGGCATTAATTATTAAAAATTATAAGAAAAATATTTGGATAAAAAAATCCATATGCTTTATTGAACTCCGTAATTCAAAACGAGTTTCAATGATGTCTTGCATCAATGCTTGATACATGTGTTGTTCATATTTTGCAGCCATTTTAGAAATGCCTTTTGTTTGCTTGTATTTTTTGACAAAAAAATAAAGAAAAACATTAAAAAATAAGATATGCTGAAGGGGAAAAAATTATTTGTTTCATAATTAAATTTTTTTTGATTAAGGTATCATCTCAATGCTTGATGAAAGTGTTCAAAAATAAAAGTTCATTGATTGAGGTACTTCCCGTGCATGCGATTCAAAATCCCGTTGGGAATAATTTTAATATATTTAATAATGAATATTTAAAACAAAAAATCCATATCTCCAATTCAAGCCCTAATTCAAAACGAGATTCACTAATTTTTAAGCTTGATACATGTGTTCGTCAAAAAAATTTTCATCGATTGAGGTGCTTCCCGTGGAGGGCTATAAAAACTTTGAAAGAGAATAATTATTAAAAAATTAATTAAAAATATTTGGCTTAAAATATTCATATGCCCAATTCAAGCTCTAACTCAAAGTTGAATTCGATTAATCAACCTTGAAGTTGTTGATATATGTGTTCAAAAAAAAAAGTTCATCGATTGAGATACTTCCAATGGACGGAGCTCAAAATCCTCTTGGGAATAATTTTAATATATTTAATAATAAATATTGAAAACAAAAAAACCTCTGAAAAAAAAAATTCTAATTCAAAACTTAAAAATTTGAATATTTAATATTGGTTTTTAAATTTCAAAGCCACATAACTCGATTTGAGCCTTATCTTTCACTAAAGAAATATGTTACCGATTTTGTAGGTATTTATGTGATTTATTACTTGAGATAAACAAAATTTTTTTTAAACTTTCTTACTTATGTGCTTGGAATTTATTTACCTTTATCAAAGCATTTTTTGCTTTAATTGTAATTTTTTGGTGGCTTCCAAATCGTCACCATAGGATAGGATCCGTTTTGAAAAATATAATTGAAAATGGATGTAAAAATGCATAAAATATGATAATAATAATAATAAGGCACTTTTCATCTGCAATTTTTTTTCTTATTCAAAAAGTTTTAAATTCGATTAAACTACCTCAAGGCTTGATAGGATGTATTCAGATAATTTGGTTGGAGGTCTTAATTGGTATGCGATTCAAAATCCTCTTGGCATTAATTATTAAAAATTATAAGAAAAATATTTGGATAAAAAAATCCATATGCTTTATTGAACTCCGTAATTCAAAACGAGTTTCAATGATGTCTTGCATCAATGCTTGATACATGTGTTGTTCATATTTTGCAGCCATTTTAGAAATGCCTTTTGTTTGCTTGTATTTTTTGACAAAAAAATAAAGAAAAACATTAAAAAATAAGATCTGCTGAAGGGGAAAAAATTATTTGTTGCATAATTAAATTTTTTTTGATTAAGGTATCATCTCAATGCTTGATGAAAGTGTTCAAAAATAAAAGTTCATTGATTGAGGTACTTCCCGTGCATGCGATTCAAAATCCCGTTGGGAATAATTTTAATATATTTAATAATGAATATTTAAAACAAAAAATCCATATCTCCAATTCAAGCCCTAATTCAAAACGAGATTCACTAATTTTTAAGCTTGATACATGTGTTCGTCAAAAAAATTTTCATCGATTGAGGTGCTTCCCGTGGAGGGCTATAAAAACTTTGAAAGAGAATAATTATTAAAAAATTAATTAAAAATATTTGGCTTAAAATATTCATATGCCCAATTCAAGCTCTAACTCAAAGTTGAATTCGATTAATCAACCTTGAAGTTGTTGATATATGTGTTCAAAAAAAAAAGTTCATCGATTGAGATACTTCCAATGGACGGAGCTCAAAATCCTCTTGGGAATAATTTTAATATATTTAATAATAAATATTGAAAACAAAAAAACCTCTGAAAAAAAAAATTCTAATTCAAAACTTAAAAATTTGAATATTTAATATTGGTTTTTAAATTTCAAAGCCACATAACTCGATTTGAGCCTTATCTTTCACTAAAGAAATATGTTACCGATTTTGTAGGTATTTATGTGATTTATTACTTGAGATAAACAAAATTTTTTTTAAACTTTCTTACTTATGTGCTTGGAATTTATTTACCTTTATCAAAGCATTTTTTGCTTTAATTGTAATTTTTTGGTGGCTTCCAAATCGTCACCATAGGATAGGATCCGTTTTGAAAAATATAATTGAAAATGGATGTAAAAATGCATAAAATATGATAATAATAATAATAAGGCACTTTTCATCTGCAATTTTTTTTCTTATTCAAAAAGTTTTAAATTCGATTAAACTACCTCAAGGCTTGATAGGATGTATTCAGATAATTTGGTTGGAGGTCTTAATTGGTATGCGATTCAAAATCCTCTTGGCATTAATTATTAAAAATTATAAGAAAAATATTTGGATAAAAAAATCCATATGCTTTATTGAACTCCGTAATTCAAAACGAGTTTCAATGATGTCTTGCATCAATGCTTGATACATGTGTTGTTCATATTTTGCAGCCATTTTAGAAATGCCTTTTGTTTGCTTGTATTTTTTGACAAAAAAATAAAGAAAAACATTAAAAAATAAGATCTGCTGAAGGGGAAAAAATTATTTGTTGCATAATTAAATTTTTTTTGATTAAGGTATCATCTCAATGCTTGATGAAAGTGTTCAAAAATAAAAGTTCATTGATTGAGGTACTTCCCGTGCATGCGATTCAAAATCCCGTTGGGAATAATTTTAATATATTTAATAATGAATATTTAAAACAAAAAATCCATATCTCCAATTCAAGCCCTAATTCAAAACGAGATTCACTAATTTTTAAGCTTGATACATGTGTTCGTCAAAAAAATTTTCATCGATTGAGGTGCTTCCCGTGGAGGGCTATAAAAACTTTGAAAGAGAATAATTATTAAAAAATTAATTAAAAATATTTGGCTTAAAATATTCATATGCCCAATTCAAGCTCTAACTCAAAGTTGAATTCGATTAATCAACCTTGAAGTTGTTGATATATGTGTTCAAAAAAAAAAGTTCATCGATTGAGATACTTCCAATGGACGGAGCTCAAAATCCTCTTGGGAATAATTTTAATATATTTAATAATAAATATTGAAAACAAAAAAACCTCTGAAAAAAAAAATTCTAATTCAAAACTTAAAAATTTGAATATTTAATATTGGTTTTTAAATTTCAAAGCCACATAACTCGATTTGAGCCTTATCTTTCACTAAAGAAATATGTTACCGATTTTGTAGGTATTTATGTGATTTATTACTTGAGATAAACAAAATTTTTTTTAAACTTTCTTACTTATGTGCTTGGAATTTATTTACCTTTATCAAAGCATTTTTTGCTTTAATTGTAATTTTTTGGTGGCTTCCAAATCGTCACCATAGGATAGGATCCGTTTTGAAAAATATAATTGAAAATGGATGTAAAAATGCATAAAATATGATAATAATAATAATAAGGCACTTTTCATCTGCAATTTTTTTTCTTATTCAAAAAGTTTTAAATTCGATTAAACTACCTCAAGGCTTGATAGGATGTATTCAGATAATTTGGTTGGAGGTCTTAATTGGTATGCGATTCAAAATCCTCTTGGCATTAATTATTAAAAATTATAAGAAAAATATTTGGATAAAAAAATCCATATGCTTTATTGAACTCCGTAATTCAAAACGAGTTTCAATGATGTCTTGCATCAATGCTTGATACATGTGTTGTTCATATTTTGCAGCCATTTTAGAAATGCCTTTTGTTTGCTTGTATTTTTTGACAAAAAAATAAAGAAAAACATTAAAAAATAAGATCTGCTGAAGGGGAAAAAATTATTTGTTGCATAATTAAATTTTTTTTGATTAAGGTATCATCTCAATGCTTGATGAAAGTGTTCAAAAATAAAAGTTCATTGATTGAGGTACTTCCCGTGCATGCGATTCAAAATCCCGTTGGGAATAATTTTAATATATTTAATAATGAATATTTAAAACAAAAAATCCATATCTCCAATTCAAGCCCTAATTCAAAACGAGATTCACTAATTTTTAAGCTTGATACATGTGTTCGTCAAAAAAATTTTCATCGATTGAGGTGCTTCCCGTGGAGGGCTATAAAAACTTTGAAAGAGAATAATTATTAAAAAATTAATTAAAAATATTTGGCTTAAAATATTCATATGCCCAATTCAAGCTCTAACTCAAAGTTGAATTCGATTAATCAACCTTGAAGTTGTTGATATATGTGTTCAAAAAAAAAAGTTCATCGATTGAGATACTTCCAATGGACGGAGCTCAAAATCCTCTTGGGAATAATTTTAATATATTTAATAATAAATATTGAAAACAAAAAAACCTCTGAAAAAAAAAATTCTAATTCAAAACTTAAAAATTTGAATATTTAATATTGGTTTTTAAATTTCAAAGCCACATAACTCGATTTGAGCCTTATCTTTCACTAAAGAAATATGTTACCGATTTTGTAGGTATTTATGTGATTTATTACTTGAGATAAACAAAATTTTTTTTAAACTTTCTTACTTATGTGCTTGGAATTTATTTACCTTTATCAAAGCATTTTTTGCTTTAATTGTAATTTTTTGGTGGCTTCCAAATCGTCACCATAGGATAGGATCCGTTTTGAAAAATATAATTGAAAATGGATGTAAAAATGCATAAAATATGATAATAATAATAATAAGGCACTTTTCATCTGCAATTTTTTTTCTTATTCAAAAAGTTTTAAATTCGATTAAACTACCTCAAGGCTTGATAGGATGTATTCAGATAATTTGGTTGGAGGTCTTAATTGGTATGCGATTCAAAATCCTCTTGGCATTAATTATTAAAAATTATAAGAAAAATATTTGGATAAAAAAATCCATATGCTTTATTGAACTCCGTAATTCAAAACGAGTTTCAATGATGTCTTGCATCAATGCTTGATACATGTGTTGTTCATATTTTGCAGCCATTTTAGAAATGCCTTTTGTTTGCTTGTATTTTTTGACAAAAAAATAAAGAAAAACATTAAAAAATAAGATCTGCTGAAGGGGAAAAAATTATTTGTTGCATAATTAAATTTTTTTTGATTAAGGTATCATCTCAATGCTTGATGAAAGTGTTCAAAAATAAAAGTTCATTGATTGAGGTACTTCCCGTGCATGCGATTCAAAATCCCGTTGGGAATAATTTTAATATATTTAATAATGAATATTTAAAACAAAAAATCCATATCTCCAATTCAAGCCCTAATTCAAAACGAGATTCACTAATTTTTAAGCTTGATACATGTGTTCGTCAAAAAAATTTTCATCGATTGAGGTGCTTCCCGTGGAGGGCTATAAAAACTTTGAAAGAGAATAATTATTAAAAAATTAATTAAAAATATTTGGCTTAAAATATTCATATGCCCAATTCAAGCTCTAACTCAAAGTTGAATTCGATTAATCAACCTTGAAGTTGTTGATATATGTGTTCAAAAAAAAAAGTTCATCGATTGAGATACTTCCAATGGACGGAGCTCAAAATCCTCTTGGGAATAATTTTAATATATTTAATAATAAATATTGAAAACAAAAAAACCTCTGAAAAAAAAAATTCTAATTCAAAACTTAAAAATTTGAATATTTAATATTGGTTTTTAAATTTCAAAGCCACATAACTCGATTTGAGCCTTATCTTTCACTAAAGAAATATGTTACCGATTTTGTAGGTATTTATGTGATTTATTACTTGAGATAAACAAAATTTTTTTTAAACTTTCTTACTTATGTGCTTGGAATTTATTTACCTTTATCAAAGCATTTTTTGCTTTAATTGTAATTTTTTGGTGGCTTCCAAATCGTCACCATAGGATAGGATCCGTTTTGAAAAATATAATTGAAAATGGATGTAAAAATGCATAAAATATGATAATAATAATAATAAGGCACTTTTCATCTGCAATTTTTTTTCTTATTCAAAAAGTTTTAAATTCGATTAAACTACCTCAAGGCTTGATAGGATGTATTCAGATAATTTGGTTGGAGGTCTTAATTGGTATGCGATTCAAAATCCTCTTGGCATTAATTATTAAAAATTATAAGAAAAATATTTGGATAAAAAAATCCATATGCTTTATTGAACTCCGTAATTCAAAACGAGTTTCAATGATGTCTTGCATCAATGCTTGATACATGTGTTGTTCATATTTTGCAGCCATTTTAGAAATGCCTTTTGTTTGCTTGTATTTTTTGACAAAAAAATAAAGAAAAACATTAAAAAATAAGATCTGCTGAAGGGGAAAAAATTATTTGTTGCATAATTAAATTTTTTTTGATTAAGGTATCATCTCAATGCTTGATGAAAGTGTTCAAAAATAAAAGTTCATTGATTGAGGTACTTCCCGTGCATGCGATTCAAAATCCCGTTGGGAATAATTTTAATATATTTAATAATGAATATTTAAAACAAAAAATCCATATCTCCAATTCAAGCCCTAATTCAAAACGAGATTCACTAATTTTTAAGCTTGATACATGTGTTCGTCAAAAAAATTTTCATCGATTGAGGTGCTTCCCGTGGAGGGCTATAAAAACTTTGAAAGAGAATAATTATTAAAAAATTAATTAAAAATATTTGGCTTAAAATATTCATATGCCCAATTCAAGCTCTAACTCAAAGTTGAATTCGATTAATCAACCTTGAAGTTGTTGATATATGTGTTCAAAAAAAAAAGTTCATCGATTGAGATACTTCCAATGGACGGAGCTCAAAATCCTCTTGGGAATAATTTTAATATATTTAATAATAAATATTGAAAACAAAAAAACCTCTGAAAAAAAAAATTCTAATTCAAAACTTAAAAATTTGAATATTTAATATTGGTTTTTAAATTTCAAAGCCACATAACTCGATTTGAGCCTTATCTTTCACTAAAGAAATATGTTACCGATTTTGTAGGTATTTATGTGATTTATTACTTGAGATAAACAAAATTTTTTTTAAACTTTCTTACTTATGTGCTTGGAATTTATTTACCTTTATCAAAGCATTTTTTGCTTTAATTGTAATTTTTTGGTGGCTTCCAAATCGTCACCATAGGATAGGATCCGTTTTGAAAAATATAATTGAAAATGGATGTAAAAATGCATAAAATATGATAATAATAATAATAAGGCACTTTTCATCTGCAATTTTTTTTCTTATTCAAAAAGTTTTAAATTCGATTAAACTACCTCAAGGCTTGATAGGATGTATTCAGATAATTTGGTTGGAGGTCTTAATTGGTATGCGATTCAAAATCCTCTTGGCATTAATTATTAAAAATTATAAGAAAAATATTTGGATAAAAAAATCCATATGCTTTATTGAACTCCGTAATTCAAAACGAGTTTCAATGATGTCTTGCATCAATGCTTGATACATGTGTTGTTCATATTTTGCAGCCATTTTAGAAATGCCTTTTGTTTGCTTGTATTTTTTGACAAAAAAATAAAGAAAAACATTAAAAAATAAGATCTGCTGAAGGGGAAAAAATTATTTGTTGCATAATTAAATTTTTTTTGATTAAGGTATCATCTCAATGCTTGATGAAAGTGTTCAAAAATAAAAGTTCATTGATTGAGGTACTTCCCGTGCATGCGATTCAAAATCCCGTTGGGAATAATTTTAATATATTTAATAATGAATATTTAAAACAAAAAATCCATATCTCCAATTCAAGCCCTAATTCAAAACGAGATTCACTAATTTTTAAGCTTGATACATGTGTTCGTCAAAAAAATTTTCATCGATTGAGGTGCTTCCCGTGGAGGGCTATAAAAACTTTGAAAGAGAATAATTATTAAAAAATTAATTAAAAATATTTGGCTTAAAATATTCATATGCCCAATTCAAGCTCTAACTCAAAGTTGAATTCGATTAATCAACCTTGAAGTTGTTGATATATGTGTTCAAAAAAAAAAGTTCATCGATTGAGATACTTCCAATGGACGGAGCTCAAAATCCTCTTGGGAATAATTTTAATATATTTAATAATAAATATTGAAAACAAAAAAACCTCTGAAAAAAAAAATTCTAATTCAAAACTTAAAAATTTGAATATTTAATATTGGTTTTTAAATTTCAAAGCCACATAACTCGATTTGAGCCTTATCTTTCACTAAAGAAATATGTTACCGATTTTGTAGGTATTTATGTGATTTATTACTTGAGATAAACAAAATTTTTTTTAAACTTTCTTACTTATGTGCTTGGAATTTATTTACCTTTATCAAAGCATTTTTTGCTTTAATTGTAATTTTTTGGTGGCTTCCAAATCGTCACCATAGGATAGGATCCGTTTTGAAAAATATAATTGAAAATGGATGTAAAAATGCATAAAATATGATAATAATAATAATAAGGCACTTTTCATCTGCAATTTTTTTTCTTATTCAAAAAGTTTTAAATTCGATTAAACTACCTCAAGGCTTGATAGGATGTATTCAGATAATTTGGTTGGAGGTCTTAATTGGTATGCGATTCAAAATCCTCTTGGCATTAATTATTAAAAATTATAAGAAAAATATTTGGATAAAAAAATCCATATGCTTTATTGAACTCCGTAATTCAAAACGAGTTTCAATGATGTCTTGCATCAATGCTTGATACATGTGTTGTTCATATTTTGCAGCCATTTTAGAAATGCCTTTTGTTTGCTTGTATTTTTTGACAAAAAAATAAAGAAAAACATTAAAAAATAAGATATGCTGAAGGGGAAAAAATTATTTGTTTCATAATTAAATTTTTTTTGATTAAGGTATCATCTCAATGCTTGATGAAAGTGTTCAAAAATAAAAGTTCATTGATTGAGGTACTTCCCGTGCATGCGATTCAAAATCCCGTTGGGAATAATTTTAATATATTTAATAATGAATATTTAAAACAAAAAATCCATATCTCCAATTCAAGCCCTAATTCAAAACGAGATTCACTAATTTTTAAGCTTGATACATGTGTTCGTCAAAAAAATTTTCATCGATTGAGGTGCTTCCCGTGGAGGGCTATAAAAACTTTGAAAGAGAATAATTATTAAAAAATTAATTAAAAATATTTGGCTTAAAATATTCATATGCCCAATTCAAGCTCTAACTCAAAGTTGAATTCGATTAATCAACCTTGAAGTTGTTGATATATGTGTTCAAAAAAAAAAGTTCATCGATTGAGATACTTCCAATGGACGGAGCTCAAAATCCTCTTGGGAATAATTTTAATATATTTAATAATAAATATTGAAAACAAAAAAACCTCTGAAAAAAAAAATTCTAATTCAAAACATAAAAATTTGAATATTTAATATTGGTTTTTAAATTTCAAAGCCACATAACTCGATTTGAGCCTTATCTTTCACTAAAGAAATATGTTACCGATTTTGTAGGTATTTATGTGATTTATTACTTGAGATAAACAAAATTTTTTTTAAACTTTCTTACTTATGTGCTTGGAATTTATTTACCTTTATCAAAGCATTTTTTTGCTTTAATTGTAATTTTTTGGTGGCTTCCAAATCGTCACCATAGGATAGGATCCGTTTTGAAAAATATAATTGAAAATGGATGTAAAAATGCATAAAATATGATAATAATAATAATAAGGCACTTTTCATCTGCAATTTTTTTTCTTATTCAAAAAGTTTTAAATTCGATCAAACTACCTCAAGGCTTGATAGGATGTATTCAGATAATTTGGTTGGAGGTCTTAATTGGTATGCGATTCAAAATCCTCTTGGCATTAATTATTAAAAATTATAAGAAAAATATTTGGATAAAAAAATCCATATGCTTTATTGAACTCCGTAATTCAAAACGAGTTTCAATGATGTCTTGCATCAATGCTTGATACATGTGTTGTTCATATTTTGCAGCCATTTTAGAAATGCCTTTTGTTTGCTTGTATTTTTTGACAAAAAAACAAAGAAAAAGATTAAAAAATAAGATATGCTGAAGGGGAAAAAATTATTTGTTTCATAATTAAATTTTTTTTGATTAAGGTATCATCTCAATGCTTGATGAAAGTGTTCAAAAATAAAAGTTCATTGATTGAGGTACTTCCCGTGCATGCGATTCAAAATCCCGTTGGGAATAATTTTAATATATTTAATAATGAATATTTAAAACAAAAAATCCATATCTCCAATTCAAGCCCTAATTCAAAACGAGATTCACTAATTTTTAAGCTTGATACATGTGTTCAAGAAAAATGTTCATCGATTGAGATACTTCCAATGGACGGAGCTCAAAATCCTCTTTGGAATAATTTTAATATATTTAATAATAAATATTGAAAACAAAAAAACCTCTGAAAAAAAAAATTCTAATTCAAAACTTAAAAATTTGAATATTTAATATTGGTTTTTAAATTTCAAAGCCACATAACTCGATTTGAGCCTTATCTTTCACTAAAGAAATATGTTACCGATTTTGTAGGTATTTATGTGATTTATTACTTGAGATAAACAAAATTTTTTTTAAACTTTCTTACTTATGTGCTTGGAATTTATTTACCTTTATCAAAGCATTTTTTTGCTTTAATTGTAATTTTTTGGTGGCTTCCAAATCGTCACCATAGGATAGGATCCGTTTTGAAAAATATAATTGAAAATGGATGTAAAAATGCATAAAATATGATAATAATAATAATAAGGCACTTTTCATCTGCAATTTTTTTTCTTATTCAAAAAGTTTTAAATTCGATCAAACTACCTCAAGGCTTGATAGGATGTATTCAGATAATTTGGTTGGAGGTCTTAATTGGTATGCGATTCAAAATCCTCTTGGCATTAATTATTAAAAATTATAAGAAAAATATTTGGATAAAAAAATCCATATGCTTTATTGAACTCCGTAATTCAAAACGAGTTTCAATGATGTCTTGCATCAATGCTTGATACATGTGTTGTTCATATTTTGCAGCCATTTTAGAAATGCCTTTTGTTTGCTTGTATTTTTTGACAAAAAAACAAAGAAAAAGATTAAAAAATAAGATATGCTGAAGGGGAAAAAATTATTTGTTTCATAATTAAATTTTTTTTGATTAAGGTATCATCTCAATGCTTGATGAAAGTGTTCAAAAATAAAAGTTCATTGATTGAGGTACTTCCCGTGCATGCGATTCAAAATCCCGTTGGGAATAATTTTAATATATTTAATAATGAATATTTAAAACAAAAAATCCATATCTCCAATTCAAGCCCTAATTCAAAACGAGATTCACTAATTTTTAAGCTTGATACATGTGTTCGTCAAAAAAATTTTCATCGATTGAGGTGCTTCCCGTGGAGGGCTATAAAAACTTTGAAAGAGAATAATTATTAAAAAATTAATTAAAAATATTTGGCTTAAAATATTCATATGCCCAATTCAAGCTCTAACTCAAAGTTGAATTCGATTAATCAACCTTGAAGTTGTTGATATATGTGTTCAAAAAAAAAAGTTCATCGATTGAGATACTTCCAATGGACGGAGCTCAAAATCCTCTTGGGAATAATTTTAATATATTTAATAATAAATATTGAAAACAAAAAAACCTCTGAAAAAAAAAATTCTAATTCAAAACTTAAAAATTTGAATATTTAATATTGGTTTTTAAATTTCAAAGCCACATAACTCGATTTGAGCCTTATCTTTCACTAAAGAAATATGTTACCGATTTTGTAGGTATTTATGTGATTTATTACTTGAGATAAACAAAATTTTTTTTAAACTTTCTTACTTATGTGCTTGGAATTTATTTACCTTTATCAAAGCATTTTTTGCTTTAATTGTAATTTTTTGGTGGCTTCCAAATCGTCACCATAGGATAGGATCCGTTTTGAAAAATATAATTGAAAATGGATGTAAAAATGCATAAAATATGATAATAATAATAATAAGGCACTTTTCATCTGCAATTTTTTTTCTTATTCAAAAAGTTTTAAATTCGATTAAACTACCTCAAGGCTTGATAGGATGTATTCAGATAATTTGGTTGGAGGTCTTAATTGGTATGCGATTCAAAATCCTCTTGGCATTAATTATTAAAAATTATAAGAAAAATATTTGGATAAAAAAATCCATATGCTTTATTGAACTCCGTAATTCAAAACGAGTTTCAATGATGTCTTGCATCAATGCTTGATACATGTGTTGTTCATATTTTGCAGCCATTTTAGAAATGCCTTTTGTTTGCTTGTATTTTTTGACAAAAAAATAAAGAAAAACATTAAAAAATAAGATCTGCTGAAGGGGAAAAAATTATTTGTTGCATAATTAAATTTTTTTTGATTAAGGTATCATCTCAATGCTTGATGAAAGTGTTCAAAAATAAAAGTTCATTGATTGAGGTACTTCCCGTGCATGCGATTCAAAATCCCGTTGGGAATAATTTTAATATATTTAATAATGAATATTTAAAACAAAAAATCCATATCTCCAATTCAAGCCCTAATTCAAAACGAGATTCACTAATTTTTAAGCTTGATACATGTGTTCGTCAAAAAAATTTTCATCGATTGAGGTGCTTCCCGTGGAGGGCTATAAAAACTTTGAAAGAGAATAATTATTAAAAAATTAATTAAAAATATTTGGCTTAAAATATTCATATGCCCAATTCAAGCTCTAACTCAAAGTTGAATTCGATTAATCAACCTTGAAGTTGTTGATATATGTGTTCAAAAAAAAAAGTTCATCGATTGAGATACTTCCAATGGACGGAGCTCAAAATCCTCTTGGGAATAATTTTAATATATTTAATAATAAATATTGAAAACAAAAAAACCTCTGAAAAAAAAAATTCTAATTCAAAACTTAAAAATTTGAATATTTAATATTGGTTTTTAAATTTCAAAGCCACATAACTCGATTTGAGCCTTATCTTTCACTAAAGAAATATGTTACCGATTTTGTAGGTATTTATGTGATTTATTACTTGAGATAAACAAAATTTTTTTTAAACTTTCTTACTTATGTGCTTGGAATTTATTTACCTTTATCAAAGCATTTTTTTGCTTTAATTGTAATTTTTTGGTGGCTTCCAAATCGTCACCATAGGATAGGATCCGTTTTGAAAAATATAATTGAAAATGGATGTAAAAATGCATAAAATATGATAATAATAATAATAAGGCACTTTTCATCTGCAATTTTTTTTCTTATTCAAAAAGTTTTAAATTCGATCAAACTACCTCAAGGCTTGATAGGATGTATTCAGATAATTTGGTTGGAGGTCTTAATTGGTATGCGATTCAAAATCCTCTTGGCATTAATTATTAAAAATTATAAGAAAAATATTTGGATAAAAAAATCCATATGCTTTATTGAACTCCGTAATTCAAAACGAGTTTCAATGATGTCTTGCATCAATGCTTGATACATGTGTTGTTCATATTTTGCAGCCATTTTAGAAATGCCTTTTGTTTGCTTGTATTTTTTGACAAAAAAACAAAGAAAAAGATTAAAAAATAAGATATGCTGAAGGGGAAAAAATTATTTGTTTCATAATTAAATTTTTTTTGATTAAGGTATCATCTCAATGCTTGATGAAAGTGTTCAAAAATAAAAGTTCATTGATTGAGGTACTTCCCGTGCATGCGATTCAAAATCCCGTTGGGAATAATTTTAATATATTTAATAATGAATATTTAAAACAAAAAATCCATATCTCCAATTCAAGCCCTAATTCAAAACGAGATTCACTAATTTTTAAGCTTGATACATGTGTTCGTCAAAAAAATTTTCATCGATTGAGGTGCTTCCCGTGGAGGGCTATAAAAACTTTGAAAGAGAATAATTATTAAAAAATTAATTAAAAATATTTGGCTTAAAATATTCATATGCCCAATTCAAGCTCTAACTCAAAGTTGAATTCGATTAATCAACCTTGAAGTTGTTGATATATGTGTTCAAAAAAAAAAGTTCATCGATTGAGATACTTCCAATGGACGGAGCTCAAAATCCTCTTGGGAATAATTTTAATATATTTAATAATAAATATTGAAAACAAAAAAACCTCTGAAAAAAAAAATTCTAATTCAAAACTTAAAAATTTGAATATTTAATATTGGTTTTTAAATTTCAAAGCCACATAACTCGATTTGAGCCTTATCTTTCACTAAAGAAATATGTTACCGATTTTGTAGGTATTTATGTGATTTATTACTTGAGATAAACAAAATTTTTTTTAAACTTTCTTACTTATGTGCTTGGAATTTATTTACCTTTATCAAAGCATTTTTTGCTTTAATTGTAATTTTTTGGTGGCTTCCAAATCGTCACCATAGGATAGGATCCGTTTTGAAAAATATAATTGAAAATGGATGTAAAAATGCATAAAATATGATAATAATAATAATAAGGCACTTTTCATCTGCAATTTTTTTTCTTATTCAAAAAGTTTTAAATTCGATTAAACTACCTCAAGGCTTGATAGGATGTATTCAGATAATTTGGTTGGAGGTCTTAATTGGTATGCGATTCAAAATCCTCTTGGCATTAATTATTAAAAATTATAAGAAAAATATTTGGATAAAAAAATCCATATGCTTTATTGAACTCCGTAATTCAAAACGAGTTTCAATGATGTCTTGCATCAATGCTTGATACATGTGTTGTTCATATTTTGCAGCCATTTTAGAAATGCCTTTTGTTTGCTTGTATTTTTTGACAAAAAAATAAAGAAAAACATTAAAAAATAAGATCTGCTGAAGGGGAAAAAATTATTTGTTGCATAATTAAATTTTTTTTGATTAAGGTATCATCTCAATGCTTGATGAAAGTGTTCAAAAATAAAAGTTCATTGATTGAGGTACTTCCCGTGCATGCGATTCAAAATCCCGTTGGGAATAATTTTAATATATTTAATAATGAATATTTAAAACAAAAAATCCATATCTCCAATTCAAGCCCTAATTCAAAACGAGATTCACTAATTTTTAAGCTTGATACATGTGTTCGTCAAAAAAATTTTCATCGATTGAGGTGCTTCCCGTGGAGGGCTATAAAAACTTTGAAAGAGAATAATTATTAAAAAATTAATTAAAAATATTTGGCTTAAAATATTCATATGCCCAATTCAAGCTCTAACTCAAAGTTGAATTCGATTAATCAACCTTGAAGTTGTTGATATATGTGTTCAAAAAAAAAAGTTCATCGATTGAGATACTTCCAATGGACGGAGCTCAAAATCCTCTTGGGAATAATTTTAATATATTTAATAATAAATATTGAAAACAAAAAAACCTCTGAAAAAAAAAATTCTAATTCAAAACTTAAAAATTTGAATATTTAATATTGGTTTTTAAATTTCAAAGCCACATAACTCGATTTGAGCCTTATCTTTCACTAAAGAAATATGTTACCGATTTTGTAGGTATTTATGTGATTTATTACTTGAGATAAACAAAATTTTTTTTAAACTTTCTTACTTATGTGCTTGGAATTTATTTACCTTTATCAAAGCATTTTTTTGCTTTAATTGTAATTTTTTGGTGGCTTCCAAATCGTCACCATAGGATAGGATCCGTTTTGAAAAATATAATTGAAAATGGATGTAAAAATGCATAAAATATGATAATAATAATAATAAGGCACTTTTCATCTGCAATTTTTTTTCTTATTCAAAAAGTTTTAAATTCGATTAAACTACCTCAAGGCTTGATAGGATGTATTCAGATAATTTGGTTGGAGGTCTTAATTGGTATGCGATTCAAAATCCTCTTGGCATTAATTATTAAAAATTATAAGAAAAATATTTGGATAAAAAAATCCATATGCTTTATTGAACTCCGTAATTCAAAACGAGTTTCAATGATGTCTTGCATCAATGCTTGATACATGTGTTGTTCATATTTTGCAGCCATTTTAGAAATGCCTTTTGTTTGCTTGTATTTTTTGACAAAAAAATAAAGAAAAACATTAAAAAATAAGATCTGCTGAAGGGGAAAAAATTATTTGTTGCATAATTAAATTTTTTTTGATTAAGGTATCATCTCAATGCTTGATGAAAGTGTTCAAAAATAAAAGTTCATTGATTGAGGTACTTCCCGTGCATGCGATTCAAAATCCCGTTGGGAATAATTTTAATATATTTAATAATGAATATTTAAAACAAAAAATCCATATCTCCAATTCAAGCCCTAATTCAAAACGAGATTCACTAATTTTTAAGCTTGATACATGTGTTCGTCAAAAAAATTTTCATCGATTGAGGTGCTTCCCGTGGAGGGCTATAAAAACTTTGAAAGAGAATAATTATTAAAAAATTAATTAAAAATATTTGGCTTAAAATATTCATATGCCCAATTCAAGCTCTAACTCAAAGTTGAATTCGATTAATCAACCTTGAAGTTGTTGATATATGTGTTCAAAAAAAAAAGTTCATCGATTGAGATACTTCCAATGGACGGAGCTCAAAATCCTCTTGGGAATAATTTTAATATATTTAATAATAAATATTGAAAACAAAAAAACCTCTGAAAAAAAAAATTCTAATTCAAAACTTAAAAATTTGAATATTTAATATTGGTTTTTAAATTTCAAAGCCACATAACTCGATTTGAGCCTTATCTTTCACTAAAGAAATATGTTACCGATTTTGTAGGTATTTATGTGATTTATTACTTGAGATAAACAAAATTTTTTTTAAACTTTCTTACTTATGTGCTTGGAATTTATTTACCTTTATCAAAGCATTTTTTTGCTTTAATTGTAATTTTTTGGTGGCTTCCAAATCGTCACCATAGGATAGGATCCGTTTTGAAAAATATAATTGAAAATGGATGTAAAAATGCATAAAATATGATAATAATAATAATAAGGCACTTTTCATCTGCAATTTTTTTTCTTATTCAAAAAGTTTTAAATTCGATTAAACTACCTCAAGGCTTGATAGGATGTATTCAGATAATTTGGTTGGAGGTCTTAATTGGTATGCGATTCAAAATCCTCTTGGCATTAATTATTAAAAATTATAAGAAAAATATTTGGATAAAAAAATCCATATGCTTTATTGAACTCCGTAATTCAAAACGAGTTTCAATGATGTCTTGCATCAATGCTTGATACATGTGTTGTTCATATTTTGCAGCCATTTTAGAAATGCCTTTTGTTTGCTTGTATTTTTTGACAAAAAAATAAAGAAAAACATTAAAAAATAAGATCTGCTGAAGGGGAAAAAATTATTTGTTGCATAATTAAATTTTTTTTGATTAAGGTATCATCTCAATGCTTGATGAAAGTGTTCAAAAATAAAAGTTCATTGATTGAGGTACTTCCCGTGCATGCGATTCAAAATCCCGTTGGGAATAATTTTAATATATTTAATAATGAATATTTAAAACAAAAAATCCATATCTCCAATTCAAGCCCTAATTCAAAACGAGATTCACTAATTTTTAAGCTTGATACATGTGTTCGTCAAAAAAATTTTCATCGATTGAGGTGCTTCCCGTGGAGGGCTATAAAAACTTTGAAAGAGAATAATTATTAAAAAATTAATTAAAAATATTTGGCTTAAAATATTCATATGCCCAATTCAAGCTCTAACTCAAAGTTGAATTCGATTAATCAACCTTGAAGTTGTTGATATATGTGTTCAAAAAAAAAAGTTCATCGATTGAGATACTTCCAATGGACGGAGCTCAAAATCCTCTTGGGAATAATTTTAATATATTTAATAATAAATATTGAAAACAAAAAAACCTCTGAAAAAAAAAATTCTAATTCAAAACTTAAAAATTTGAATATTTAATATTGGTTTTTAAATTTCAAAGCCACATAACTCGATTTGAGCCTTATCTTTCACTAAAGAAATATGTTACCGATTTTGTAGGTATTTATGTGATTTATTACTTGAGATAAACAAAATTTTTTTTAAACTTTCTTACTTATGTGCTTGGAATTTATTTACCTTTATCAAAGCATTTTTTTGCTTTAATTGTAATTTTTTGGTGGCTTCCAAATCGTCACCATAGGATAGGATCCGTTTTGAAAAATATAATTGAAAATGGATGTAAAAATGCATAAAATATGATAATAATAATAATAAGGCACTTTTCATCTGCAATTTTTTTTCTTATTCAAAAAGTTTTAAATTCGATTAAACTACCTCAAGGCTTGATAGGATGTATTCAGATAATTTGGTTGGAGGTCTTAATTGGTATGCGATTCAAAATCCTCTTGGCATTAATTATTAAAAATTATAAGAAAAATATTTGGATAAAAAAATCCATATGCTTTATTGAACTCCGTAATTCAAAACGAGTTTCAATGATGTCTTGCATCAATGCTTGATACATGTGTTGTTCATATTTTGCAGCCATTTTAGAAATGCCTTTTGTTTGCTTGTATTTTTTGACAAAAAAATAAAGAAAAACATTAAAAAATAAGATCTGCTGAAGGGGAAAAAATTATTTGTTGCATAATTAAATTTTTTTTGATTAAGGTATCATCTCAATGCTTGATGAAAGTGTTCAAAAATAAAAGTTCATTGATTGAGGTACTTCCCGTGCATGCGATTCAAAATCCCGTTGGGAATAATTTTAATATATTTAATAATGAATATTTAAAACAAAAAATCCATATCTCCAATTCAAGCCCTAATTCAAAACGAGATTCACTAATTTTTAAGCTTGATACATGTGTTCGTCAAAAAAATTTTCATCGATTGAGGTGCTTCCCGTGGAGGGCTATAAAAACTTTGAAAGAGAATAATTATTAAAAAATTAATTAAAAATATTTGGCTTAAAATATTCATATGCCCAATTCAAGCTCTAACTCAAAGTTGAATTCGATTAATCAACCTTGAAGTTGTTGATATATGTGTTCAAAAAAAAAAGTTCATCGATTGAGATACTTCCAATGGACGGAGCTCAAAATCCTCTTGGGAATAATTTTAATATATTTAATAATAAATATTGAAAACAAAAAAACCTCTGAAAAAAAAAATTCTAATTCAAAACTTAAAAATTTGAATATTTAATATTGGTTTTTAAATTTCAAAGCCACATAACTCGATTTGAGCCTTATCTTTCACTAAAGAAATATGTTACCGATTTTGTAGGTATTTATGTGATTTATTACTTGAGATAAACAAAATTTTTTTTAAACTTTCTTACTTATGTGCTTGGAATTTATTTACCTTTATCAAAGCATTTTTTTGCTTTAATTGTAATTTTTTGGTGGCTTCCAAATCGTCACCATAGGATAGGATCCGTTTTGAAAAATATAATTGAAAATGGATGTAAAAATGCATAAAATATGATAATAATAATAATAAGGCACTTTTCATCTGCAATTTTTTTTCTTATTCAAAAAGTTTTAAATTCGATTAAACTACCTCAAGGCTTGATAGGATGTATTCAGATAATTTGGTTGGAGGTCTTAATTGGTATGCGATTCAAAATCCTCTTGGCATTAATTATTAAAAATTATAAGAAAAATATTTGGATAAAAAAATCCATATGCTTTATTGAACTCCGTAATTCAAAACGAGTTTCAATGATGTCTTGCATCAATGCTTGATACATGTGTTGTTCATATTTTGCAGCCATTTTAGAAATGCCTTTTGTTTGCTTGTATTTTTTGACAAAAAAATAAAGAAAAACATTAAAAAATAAGATCTGCTGAAGGGGAAAAAATTATTTGTTGCATAATTAAATTTTTTTTGATTAAGGTATCATCTCAATGCTTGATGAAAGTGTTCAAAAATAAAAGTTCATTGATTGAGGTACTTCCCGTGCATGCGATTCAAAATCCCGTTGGGAATAATTTTAATATATTTAATAATGAATATTTAAAACAAAAAATCCATATCTCCAATTCAAGCCCTAATTCAAAACGAGATTCACTAATTTTTAAGCTTGATACATGTGTTCGTCAAAAAAATTTTCATCGATTGAGGTGCTTCCCGTGGAGGGCTATAAAAACTTTGAAAGAGAATAATTATTAAAAAATTAATTAAAAATATTTGGCTTAAAATATTCATATGCCCAATTCAAGCTCTAACTCAAAGTTGAATTCGATTAATCAACCTTGAAGTTGTTGATATATGTGTTCAAAAAAAAAAGTTCATCGATTGAGATACTTCCAATGGACGGAGCTCAAAATCCTCTTGGGAATAATTTTAATATATTTAATAATAAATATTGAAAACAAAAAAACCTCTGAAAAAAAAAATTCTAATTCAAAACATAAAAATTTGAATATTTAATATTGGTTTTTAAATTTCAAAGCCACATAACTCGATTTGAGCCTTATCTTTCACTAAAGAAATATGTTACCGATTTTGTAGGTATTTATGTGATTTATTACTTGAGATAAACAAAATTTTTTTTAAACTTTCTTACTTATGTGCTTGGAATTTATTTACCTTTATCAAAGCATTTTTTGCTTTAATTGTAATTTTTTGGTGGCTTCCAAATCGTCACCATAGGATAGGATCCATTTTGAAAAATATAATTGAAAATGGATGTAAAAATGCATAAAATATGATAATAATAATAATAAGGCACTTTTCATCTGCAATTTTTTTTCTTATTCAAAAAGTTTTAAATTCGATTAAACTACCTCAAGGCTTGATAGGATGTATTCAGATAATTTGGTTGGAGGTCTTAATTGGTATGCGATTCAAAATCCTCTTGGCATTAATTATTAAAAATTATAAGAAAAATATTTGGATAAAAAAATCCATATGCTTTATTGAACTCCGTAATTCAAAACGAGTTTCAATGATGTCTTGCATCAATGCTTGATACATGTGTTGTTCATATTTTGCAGCCATTTTAGAAATGCCTTTTGTTTGCTTGTATTTTTTGACAAAAAAATAAAGAAAAACATTAAAAAATAAGATCTGCTGAAGGGGAAAAAATTATTTGTTGCATAATTAAATTTTTTTTGATTAAGGTATCATCTCAATGCTTGATGAAAGTGTTCAAAAATAAAAGTTCATTGATTGAGGTACTTCCCGTGCATGCGATTCAAAATCCCGTTGGGAATAATTTTAATATATTTAATAATGAATATTTAAAACAAAAAATCCATATCTCCAATTCAAGCCCTAATTCAAAACGAGATTCACTAATTTTTAAGCTTGATACATGTGTTCGTCAAAAAAATTTTCATCGATTGAGGTGCTTCCCGTGGAGGGCTATAAAAACTTTGAAAGAGAATAATTATTAAAAAATTAATTAAAAATATTTGGCTTAAAATATTCATATGCCCAATTCAAGCTCTAACTCAAAGTTGAATTCGATTAATCAACCTTGAAGTTGTTGATATATGTGTTCAAAAAAAAAAGTTCATCGATTGAGATACTTCCAATGGACGGAGCTCAAAATCCTCTTGGGAATAATTTTAATATATTTAATAATAAATATTGAAAACAAAAAAACCTCTGAAAAAAAAAATTCTAATTCAAAACTTAAAAATTTGAATATTTAATATTGGTTTTTAAATTTCAAAGCCACATAACTCGATTTGAGCCTTATCTTTCACTAAAGAAATATGTTACCGATTTTGTAGGTATTTATGTGATTTATTACTTGAGATAAACAAAATTTTTTTTAAACTTTCTTACTTATGTGCTTGGAATTTATTTACCTTTATCAAAGCATTTTTTTGCTTTAATTGTAATTTTTTGGTGGCTTCCAAATCGTCACCATAGGATAGGATCCGTTTTGAAAAATATAATTGAAAATGGATGTAAAAATGCATAAAATATGATAATAATAATAATAAGGCACTTTTCATCTGCAATTTTTTTTCTTATTCAAAAAGTTTTAAATTCGATCAAACTACCTCAAGGCTTGATAGGATGTATTCAGATAATTTGGTTGGAGGTCTTAATTGGTATGCGATTTAAAATCCTCTTGGCATTAATTATTAAAAATTATAAGAAAAATATTTGGATAAAAAAATCCATATGCTTTATTGAACTCCGTAATTCAAAACGAGTTTCAATGATGTCTTGCATCAATGCTTGATACATGTGTTGTTCATATTTTGCAGCCATTTTAGAAATGCCTTTTGTTTGCTTGTATTTTTTGACAAAAAAATAAAGAAAAACATTAAAAAATAAGATCTGCTGAAGGGGAAAAAATTATTTGTTGCATAATTAAATTTTTTTTGATTAAGGTATCATCTCAATGCTTGATGAAAGTGTTCAAAAATAAAAGTTCATTGATTGAGGTACTTCCCGTGCATGCGATTCAAAATCCCGTTGGGAATAATTTTAATATATTTAATAATGAATATTTAAAACAAAAAATCCATATCTCCAATTCAAGCCCTAATTCAAAACGAGATTCACTAATTTTTAAGCTTGATACATGTGTTCGTCAAAAAAATTTTCATCGATTGAGGTGCTTCCCGTGGAGGGCTATAAAAACTTTGAAAGAGAATAATTATTAAAAAATTAATTAAAAATATTTGGCTTAAAATATTCATATGCCCAATTCAAGCTCTAACTCAAAGTTGAATTCGATTAATCAACCTTGAAGTTGTTGATATATGTGTTCAAAAAAAAAAGTTCATCGATTGAGATACTTCCAATGGACGGAGCTCAAAATCCTCTTGGGAATAATTTTAATATATTTAATAATAAATATTGAAAACAAAAAAACCTCTGAAAAAAAAAATTCTAATTCAAAACTTAAAAATTTGAATATTTAATATTGGTTTTTAAATTTCAAAGCCACATAACTCGATTTGAGCCTTATCTTTCACTAAAGAAATATGTTACCGATTTTGTAGGTATTTATGTGATTTATTACTTGAGATAAACAAAATTTTTTTTAAACTTTCTTACTTATGTGCTTGGAATTTATTTACCTTTATCAAAGCATTTTTTGCTTTAATTGTAATTTTTTGGTGGCTTCCAAATCGTCACCATAGGATAGGATCCGTTTTGAAAAATATAATTGAAAATGGATGTAAAAATGCATAAAATATGATAATAATAATAATAAGGCACTTTTCATCTGCAATTTTTTTTCTTATTCAAAAAGTTTTAAATTCGATTAAACTACCTCAAGGCTTGATAGTATGTATTCAGATAATTTGGTTGGAGGTCTTAATTGGTATGCTTTAATAAACCAAATTCAAAGAATTACCATGACTAAAGAATTATGAAACGATTTATAAAAAATGGTATCATTTTTATTTTTTTTTGAACGTATTAAAGTTCTCGTTTGAGTAAAATTTTATTAGCCAACGTTTTTAGCTTCATTTAAAGAAGGAAAATTTATTTTAATAAACCAAATTCAAAGAATTTCCATGACTAAAGAATTATGAAACGATTTATAAAAAATGGTATCATTTTTATTTTTTTTTGAACGTATTAAAGTTCTCGTTTGAGTAAAATTTTATTAGCCAACGTTTTTAGCTTCATTTAAAGAAGGAAAATTTATTTTAATAAACCAAATTCAAAGAATTTCCATGACTAAAGAATTATGAAACGATTTATAAAAAATGGTATCATTTTTATTTTTTTTTGAACGTATTAAAGTTCTCGTTTGAGTAAAATTTTATTAGCCAACGTTTTTAGCTTCATTTAAAGAAGGAAAATTTATTTTAATAAACCAAATTCAAAGAATTTCCATGACTAAAGAATTATGAAACGATTTATAAAAAATGGTATCATTTTTATTTTTTTTTGAACGTATTAAAGTTCTCGTTTGAGTAAAATTTTATTAGCCAACGTTTTTAGCTTCATTTAAAGAAGGAAAATTTATTTTAATAAACCAAATTCAAAGAATTTCCATGACTAAAGAATTATTAAACGATTTATAAAAAATGGTATAATTTTTATTTTTTTTTGAACGTATTAAAGTTCTCGTTTGAGTAAAATTTTATTAGCCAACGTTTTTAGCTTCATTTAAAGAAGGAAAATTTATTTTAATAAACCAAATTCAAAGAATTTCCATGACTAAAGAATTATGAAACGATTTATAAAAAATGGTATCATTTTTATTTTTTTTTGAACGTATTAAAGTTCTCGTTTGAGTAAAATTTTATTAGCCAACGTTTTTAGCTTCATTTAAAGAAGGAAAATTTATTTTAATAAACCAAATTCAAAGAATTTCCATGACTAAAGAATTATTAAACGATTTATAAAAAATGGTATAATTTTTATTTTTTTTTGAACGTATTAAAGTTCTCGTTTGAGTAAAATTTTATTAGCCAACGTTTTTAGCTTCATTTAAAGAAGGAAAATTTATTTTAATAAACCAAATTCAAAGAATTTCCATGACTAAAGAATTATGAAACGATTTATAAAAAATGGTATCATTTTTATTTTTTTTTGAACGTATTAAAGTTCTCGTTTGAGTAAAATTTTATTAGCCAACGTTTTTAGCTTCATTTAAAGAAGGAAAATTTATTTTAATAAACCAAATTCAAAGAATTTCCATGACTAAAGAATTATTAAACGATTTATAAAAAATGGTATCATTTTTATTTTTTTTTGAACGTATTAAAGTTCTCGTTTGAGTAAAATTTTATTAGCCAACGTTTTTAGCTTCATTTAAAGAAGGAAAATTTATTTTAATAAACCAAATTCAAAGAATTTCCATGACTAAAGAATTATGAAACGATTTATAAAAAATGGTATCATTTTTATTTTTTTTTGAACGTATTAAAGTTCTCGTTTGAGTAAAATTTTATTAGCCAACGTTTTTAGCTTCATTTAAAGAAGGAAAATTTATTTTAATAAACCAAATTCAAAGAATTTCCATGACTAAAGAATTATTAAACGATTTATAAAAAATGGTATAATTTTTATTTTTTTTTGAACGTATTAAAGTTCTCGTTTGAGTAAAATTTTATTAGCCAACGTTTTTAGCTTCATTTAAAGAAGGAAAATTTATTTTAATAAACCAAATTCAAAGAATTTCCATGACTAAAGAATTATGAAACGATTTATAAAAAATGGTATCATTTTTATTTTTTTTTGAACGTATTAAAGTTCTCGTTTGAGTAAAATTTTATTAGCCAACGTTTTTAGCTTCATTTAAAGAAGGAAAATTTATTTTAATAAACCAAATTCAAAGAATTTCCATGACTAAAGAATTATGAAACGATTTATAAAAAATGGTATCATTTTTATTTTTTTTTGAACGTATTAAAGTTCTCGTTTGAGTAAAATTTTATTAGCCAACGTTTTTAGCTTTCTTTTTGGCAGGAAAATTTATTTTAATAAACCAAATTCAAAGAATTTCCATGACTAAAGAATTATGAGACGATTTATAAAAAATGGTATCATTTTTATTTTTTTTTGAACGTATTAAAGTTCTCGTTTGAGTAAAATTTTATTAGCCAACGTTTTTAGCTTCATTTAAAGAAGGAAAATTTATTTTAATAAACCAAATTCAAAGAATTTCCATGACTAAAGAATTATGAAACGATTTATAAAAAATGGTATCATTTTTATTTTTTTTTGAACGTATTAAAGTTCTCGTTTGAGTAAAATTTTATTAGCCAACGTTTTTAGCTTTCTTTTTGGCAGGAAAATTTATTTTAATAAACCAAATTCAAAAAATTTCCATGACTAAAGAATTATGAGACGATTTATAAAAAATGGTATCATTTTTATTTTTTTTTGAACGTATTAAAGTTCTCGTTTGAGTTATATTTTATTAGCCAACGTTTTTAGCTTCATTTAAAGAAGGAAAATTTATTTTAATAAACCAAAATCAAAGAATTTCCATGACTAAAGAATTATGAAACGATTTATAAAAAATGGTATCAATTTTATTTTTTTTTGAACGTATTAAAGTTCTCGTTTGAGTTATATTTTATTAGCCAACGTTTTTAGCTTCATTTAAAGAAGGAAAATTTATTTTAATAAACCAAATTCAAAGAATTTCCATGACTAAAGAATTATGAAACGATTTATAAAAAATGGTATCATTTTTATTTTTTTTTGAACGTATTAAAGTTCTCGTTTGAGTTATATTTTATTAGCCAACGTTTTTAGCTTCATTTAAAGAAGGAAAATTTATTTTAATAAACCAAATTCAAAGAATTTCCATGACTAAAGAATTATGAAGCGATTTATAAAAAATGGTATCATTTTTATTTTTTTTTGAACGTATTAAAGTTCTCGTTTGAGTTATATTTTATTAGCCAACGTTTTTAGCTTCATTTAAAGAAGGAAAATTTATTTTAATAAACCAAATTCAAAGAATTTCCATGACTAAAGAATTATGAAACGATTTATAAAAAATGGTATCATTTTTATTTTTTTTTGAACGTATTAAAGTTCTCGTTTGAGTAAAATTTTATTAGCCAACGTTTTTAGCTTTCTTTTTGGCAGGAAAATTTATTTTAATAAACCAAAATCAAAGAATTTCCATGACTAAAGAATTATGAAACGATTTATAAAAAATGGTATCATTTTTATTTTTTTTTGAACGTATTAAAGTTCTCGTTTGAGTTATATTTTATTAGCCAACGTTTTTAGCTTCATTTAAAGAAGGAAAATTTATTTTAATAAACCAAATTCAAAGAATTTCCATGACTAAAGAATTATGAAACGATTTATAAAAAATGGTATCATTTTTATTTTTTTTTGAACGTATTAAAGTTCTCGTTTGAGTAAAATTTTATTAGCCAACGTTTTTAGCTTTCTTTTTGGCAGGAAAATTTATTTTAATAAACCAAAATCAAAGAATTTCCATGACTAAAGAATTATGAAACGATTTATAAAAAATGGTATCAATTTTATTTTTTTTTGAACGTATTAAAGTTCTCGTTTGAGTTATATTTTATTAGCCAACGTTTTTAGCTTCATTTAAAGAAGGAAAATTTATTTTAATAAACCAAATTCAAAGAATTTCCATGACTAAAGAATTATGAAACGATTTATAAAAAATGGTATCATTTTTATTTTTTTTTGAACGTATTAAAGTTCTCGTTTGAGTTATATTTTATTAGCCAACGTTTTTAGCTTCATTTAAAGAAGGAAAATTTATTTTAATAAACCAAATTCAAAGAATTTCCATGACTAAAGAATTATGAAACGATTTATAAAAAATGGTATCAATTTTATTTTTTTTTGAACGTATTAAAGTTCTCGTTTGAGTTATATTTTATTAGCCAACGTTTTTAGCTTCATTTAAAGAAGGAAAATTTATTTTAATAAACCAAATTCAAAGAATTTCCATGACTAAAGAATTATGAAACGATTTATAAAAAATGGTATCATTTTTATTTTTTTTTGAACGTATTAAAGTTCTCGTTTGAGTTATATTTTATTAGCCAACGTTTTTAGCTTCATTTAAAGAAGGAAAATTTATTTTAATAAACCAAATTCAAAGAATTTCCATGACTAAAGAATTATGAAACGATTTATAAAAAATGGTATCATTTTTATTTTTTTTTGAACGTATTAAAGTTCTCGTTTGAGTAAAATTTTATTAGCCAACGTTTTTAGCTTCATTTAAAGAAGGAAAATTTATTTTAATAAACCAAATTCAAAGAATTTCCATGACTAAAGAATTATGAAACGATTTATAAAAAATGGTATCATTTTTATTTTTTTTTGAACGTATTAAAGTTCTCGTTTGAGTTATATTTTATTAGCCAACGTTTTTAGCTTCATTTAAAGAAGGAAAATTTATTTTAATAAACCAAATTCAAAGAATTTCCATGACTAAAGAATTATGAAACGATTTATAAAAAATGGTATCAATTTTATTTTTTTTTGAACGTATTAAAGTTCTCGTTTGAGTTATATTTTATTAGCCAACGTTTTTAGCTTCATTTAAAGAAGGAAAATTTATTTTAATAAACCAAATTCAAAGAATTTCCATGACTAAAGAATTATGAAACGATTTATAAAAAATGGTATCATTTTTATTTTTTTTTGAACGTATTAAAGTTCTCGTTTGAGTTATATTTTATTAGCCAACGTTTTTAGCTTCATTTAAAGAAGGAAAATTTATTTTAATAAACCAAATTCAAAGAATTTCCATGACTAAAGAATTATGAAACGATTTATAAAAAATGGTATCATTTTTATTTTTTTTTGAACGTATTAAAGTTCTCGTTTGAGTTATATTTTATTAGCCAACGTTTTTAGCTTCATTTAAAGAAGGAAAATTTATTTTAATAAACCAAATTCAAAGAATTTCCATGACTAAAGAATTATGAAACGATTTATAAAAAATGGTATCATTTTTATTTTTTTTTGAACGTATTAAAGTTCTCGTTTGAGTAAAATTTTATTAGCCAACGTTTTTAGCTTTCTTTTTGGCAGGAAAATTTATTTTAATAAACCAAAATCAAAGAATTTCCATGACTAAAGAATTATGAAACGATTTATAAAAAATGGTATCAATTTTATTTTTTTTTGAACGTATTAAAGTTCTCGTTTGAGTTATATTTTATTAGCCAACGTTTTTAGCTTCATTTAAAGAAGGAAAATTTATTTTAATAAACCAAATTCAAAGAATTTCCATGACTAAAGAATTATGAAACGATTTATAAAAAATGGTATCATTTTTATTTTTTTTTGAACGTATTAAAGTTCTCGTTTGAGTTATATTTTATTAGCCAACGTTTTTAGCTTCATTTAAAGAAGGAAAATTTATTTTAATAAACCAAATTCAAAGAATTTCCATGACTAAAGAATTATGAAACGATTTATAAAAAATGGTATCAATTTTATTTTTTTTTGAACGTATTAAAGTTCTCGTTTGAGTTATATTTTATTAGCCAACGTTTTTAGCTTCATTTAAAGAAGGAAAATTTATTTTAATAAACCAAATTCAAAGAATTTCCATGACTAAAGAATTATGAAACGATTTATAAAAAATGGTATCATTTTTATTTTTTTTTGAACGTATTAAAGTTCTCGTTTGAGTTATATTTTATTAGCCAACGTTTTTAGCTTCATTTAAAGAAGGAAAATTTATTTTAATAAACCAAATTCAAAGAATTTCCATGACTAAAGAATTATGAAACGATTTATAAAAAATGGTATCATTTTTATTTTTTTTTGAACGTATTAAAGTTCTCGTTTGAGTAAAATTTTATTAGCCAACGTTTTTAGCTTCATTTAAAGAAGGAAAATTTATTTTAATAAACCAAATTCAAAGAATTTCCATGACTAAAGAATTATGAAACGATTTATAAAAAATGGTATCATTTTTATTTTTTTTTGAACGTATTAAAGTTCTCGTTTGAGTTATATTTTATTAGCCAACGTTTTTAGCTTCATTTAAAGAAGGAAAATTTATTTTAATAAACCAAATTCAAAGAATTTCCATGACTAAAGAATTATGAAACGATTTATAAAAAATGGTATCATTTTTATTTTTTTTTGAACGTATTAAAGTTCTCGTTTGAGTAAAATTTTATTAGCCAACGTTTTTAGCTTTCTTTTTGGCAGGAAAATTTATTTTAATAAACCAAAATCAAAGAATTTCCATGACTAAAGAATTATGAAACGATTTATAAAAAATGGTATCATTTTTATTTCTTTTTGAACGTATTAAAGTTCTCGTTTGAGTTAAATTTTATTAGCCAACGTTTTTAGCTTCATTTAAAGAAGGAAAATTTATTTTAATAAACCAAATTCAAAGAATTTCCATGACTAAAGAATTATGAAACGATTTATAAAAAATGGTATCATTTTTATTTTTTTTTGAACGTATTAAAGTTCTCGTTTGAGTAAAATTTTATTAGCCAACGTTTTTAGCTTTCTTTTTGGCAGGAAAATTTATTTTAATAAACCAAAATCAAAGAATTTCCATGACTAAAGAATTATGAAACGATTTATAAAAAATGGTATCAATTTTATTTTTTTTTGAACGTATTAAAGTTCTCGTTTGAGTTATATTTTATTAGCCAACGTTTTTAGCTTCATTTAAAGAAGGAAAATTTATTTTAATAAACCAAATTCAAAGAATTTCCATGACTAAAGAATTATGAAACGATTTATAAAAAATGGTATCATTTTTATTTTTTTTTGAACGTATTAAAGTTCTCGTTTGAGTTATATTTTATTAGCCAACGTTTTTAGCTTCATTTAAAGAAGGAAAATTTATTTTAATAAACCAAATTCAAAGAATTTCCATGACTAAAGAATTATGAAACGATTTATAAAAAATGGTATCAATTTTATTTTTTTTTGAACGTATTAAAGTTCTCGTTTGAGTTATATTTTATTAGCCAACGTTTTTAGCTTCATTTAAAGAAGGAAAATTTATTTTAATAAACCAAATTCAAAGAATTTCCATGACTAAAGAATTATGAAACGATTTATAAAAAATGGTATCATTTTTATTTTTTTTTGAACGTATTAAAGTTCTCGTTTGAGTTATATTTTATTAGCCAACGTTTTTAGCTTCATTTAAAGAAGGAAAATTTATTTTAATAAACCAAATTCAAAGAATTTCCATGACTAAAGAATTATGAAACGATTTATAAAAAATGGTATCATTTTTATTTTTTTTTGAACGTATTAAAGTTCTCGTTTGAGTAAAATTTTATTAGCCAACGTTTTTAGCTTTCTTTTTGGCAGGAAAATTTATTTTAATAAACCAAAATCAAAGAATTTCCATGACTAAAGAATTATGAAACGATTTATAAAAAATGGTATCATTTTTATTTTTTTTTGAACGTATTAAAGTTCTCGTTTGAGTTATATTTTATTAGCCAACGTTTTTAGCTTCATTTAAAGAAGGAAAATTTATTTTAATAAACCAAATTCAAAGAATTTCCATGACTAAAGAATTATGAAACGATTTATAAAAAATGGTATCATTTTTATTTTTTTTTGAACGTATTAAAGTTCTCGTTTGAGTAAAATTTTATTAGCCAACGTTTTTAGCTTTCTTTTTGGCAGGAAAATTTATTTTAATAAACCAAATTCAAAGAATTTCCATGACTAAAGAATTATGAAACGATTTATAAAAAATGGTATCATTTTTATTTTTTTTTGAACGTATTAAAGTTCTCGTTTGAGTAAAATTTTATTAGCCAACGTTTTTAGCTTTCTTTTTGGCAGGAAAATTTATTTTAATAAACCAAATTCAAAAAATTTCCATGACTAAAGAATTATGAGACGATTTATAAAAAATGGTATCATTTTTATTTTTTTTTGAACGTATTAAAGTTCTCGTTTGAGTTATATTTTATTAGCCAACGTTTTTAGCTTCATTTAAAGAAGGAAAATTTATTTTAATAAACCAAAATCAAAGAATTTCCATGACTAAAGAATTATGAGACGATTTATAAAAAATGGTATCATTTTTATTTTTTTGAACGTATTAAAGTTCTCGTTTGAGTAAAATTTTATTAGCCAACGTTTTTAGCTTTCTTTTTGGCAGGAAAATTTATTTTAATAAACCAAATTCAAAAAATTTCCATGACTAAAGAATTATGAGACGATTTATAAAAAATGGTATCATTTTTATTTTTTTGAACGTATTAAAGTTCTCGTTTGAGTAAAATTTTATTAGCCAACGTTTTTAGCTTTCTTTTTGGCAGGAAAATTTATTTTAATAAACCAAATTCAAAAAATTTCCATGACTAAAGAATTATGAGACGATTTATAAAAAATGGTATCATTTTTATTTTTTTTTGAACGTATTAAAGTTCTCGTTTGAGTTATATTTTATTAGCCAACGTTTTTAGCTTTCTTTTTGGCAGGAAAATTTATTTTAATAAACCAAATTCAAAAAATTTCCATGACTAAAGAATTATGAGACGATTTATAAAAAATGGTATCATTTTTATTTTTTTGAACGTATTAAAGTTCTCGTTTGAGTAAAATTTTATTAGCCAACGTTTTTAGCTTTCTTTTTGGCAGGAAAATTTATTTTAATAAACCAAATTCAAAAAATTTCCATGACTAAAGAATTATGAGACGATTTATAAAAAATGGTATCATTTTTATTTTTTTTTGAACGTATTAAAGTTCTCGTTTGAGTTATATTTTATTAGCCAACGTTTTTAGCTTCATTTAAAGAAGGAAAATTTATTTTAATAAACCAAAATCAAAGAATTTCCATGACTAAAGAATTATGAGACGATTTATAAAAAATGGTATCATTTTTATTTTTTTTTGAACGTATTAAAGTTCTCGTTTGAGTAAAATTTTATTAGCCAACGTTTTTAGCTTTCTTTTTGGCAGGAAAATTTATTTTAATAAACCAAATTCAAAAAATTTCCATGACTAAAGAATTATGAGACGATTTATAAAAAATGGTATCATTTTTATTTTTTTTTGAACGTATTAAAGTTCTCGTTTGAGTTATATTTTATTAGCCAACGTTTTTAGCTTCATTTAAAGAAGGAAAATTTATTTTAATAAACCAAAATCAAAGAATTTCCATGACTAAAGAATTATGAGACGATTTATAAAAAATGGTATCATTTTTATTTTTTTTTGAACGTATTAAAGTTCTCGTTTGAGTAAAATTTTATTAGCCAACGTTTTTAGCTTCATTTAAAGAAGGAAAATTTATTTTAATAAACCAAATTCAAAGAATTTCCATGACTAAAGAATTATGAAACGATTTATAAAAAATGGTATCATTTTTATTTTTTTTTGAACGTATTAAAGTTCTCGTTTGAGTAAAATTTTATTAGCCAACGTTTTTAGCTTTCTTTTTGGCAGGAAAATTTATTTTAATAAACCAAATTCAAAAAATTTCCATGACTAAAGAATTATGAGACGATTTATAAAAAATGGTATCATTTTTATTTTTTTTTGAACGTATTAAAGTTCTCGTTTGAGTTATATTTTATTAGCCAACGTTTTTAGCTTCATTTAAAGAAGGAAAATTTATTTTAATAAACCAAATTCAAAGAATTTCCATGACTAAAGAATTATGAAACGATTTATAAAAAATGGTATCATTTTTATTTTTTTTTGAACGTATTAAAGTTCTCGTTTGAGTAAAATTTTATTAGCCAACGTTTTTAGCTTTCTTTTTGGCAGGAAAATTTATTTTAATAAACCAAATTCAAAAAATTTCCATGACTAAAGAATTATGAGACGATTTATAAAAAATGGTATCATTTTTATTTTTTTTTGAACGTATTAAAGTTCTCGTTTGAGTTATATTTTATTAGCCAACGTTTTTAGCTTCATTTAAAGAAGGAAAATTTATTTTAATAAACCAAAATCAAAGAATTTCCATGACTAAAGAATTATGAGACGATTTATAAAAAATGGTATCATTTTTATTTTTTTTTGAACGTATTAAAGTTCTCGTTTGAGTAAAATTTTATTAGCCAACGTTTTTAGCTTTCTTTTTGGCAGGAAAATTTATTTTAATAAACCAAATTCAAAGAATTTCCATGACTAAAGAATTATGAAACGATTTATAAAAAATGGTATCATTTTTATTTTTTTTTGAACGTATTAAAGTTCTCGTTTGAGTTATATTTTATTAGCCAACGTTTTTAGCTTCATTTAAAGAAGGAAAATTTATTTTTATAAACCAAAATCAAAGAATTTCCATGACTAAAGAATTATGAAACGATTTATAAAAAATGGTATCATTTTTATTTTTTTTTGAACGTATTAAAGTTCTCGTTTGAGTAAAATTTTATTAGCCAACGTTTTTAGCTTCATTTAAAGAAGGAAAATTTATTTTAATAAACCAAATTCAAAGAATTACCATGACTAAAGAATTATGAAACGATTTATAAAAAATGGTATCATTTTTATTTTTTTGAACGTATTAAAGTTCTCGTTTGAGTTAAATTTTATTAGCCAACGTTTTTAGCTTTCTTTTTGGCAGGAAAATTTATTTTAATAAACCAAATTCAAAAAATTTCCATGACTAAAGAATTATGAGACGATTTATAAAAAATGGTATCATTTTTATTTTTTTTTGAACGTATTAAAGTTCTCGTTTGAGTTATATTTTATTAGCCAACGTTTTTAGCTTTCTTTTTGGCAGGAAAATTTATTTTAATAAACCAAATTCAAAAAATTTCCATGACTAAAGAATTATGAGACGATTTATAAAAAATGGTATCATTTTTATTTTTTTGAACGTATTAAAGTTCTCGTTTGAGTAAAATTTTATTAGCCAACGTTTTTAGCTTTCTTTTTGGCAGGAAAATTTATTTTAATAAACCAAATTCAAAAAATTTCCATGACTAAAGAATTATGAAACGATTTATAAAAAATGGTATCATTTTTATTTTTTTTTGAACGTATTAAAGTTCTCGTTTGAGTAAAATTTTATTAGCCAACGTTTTTAGCTTCATTTAAAGAAGGAAAATTTATTTTAATAAACCAAATTCAAAGAATTACCATGACTAAAGAATTATGAAACGATTTATAAAAAATGGTATCATTTTTATTTTTTTGAACGTATTAAAGTTCTCGTTTGAGTTAAATTTTATTAGCCAACGTTTTTAGCTTTCTTTTTGGCAGGAAAATTTATTTTAATAAACCAAATTCAAAAAATTTCCATGACTAAAGAATTATGAGACGATTTATAAAAAATGGTATCATTTTTATTTTTTTGAACGTATTAAAGTTCTCGTTTGAGTAAAATTTTATTAGCCAACGTTTTTAGCTTTCTTTTTGGCAGGAAAATTTATTTTAATAAACCAAATTCAAAAAATTTCCATGACTAAAGAATTATGAAACGATTTATAAAAAATGGTATCATTTTTATTTTTTTTTGAACGTATTAAAGTTCTCGTTTGAGTAAAATTTTATTAGCCAACGTTTTTAGCTTCATTTAAAGAAGGAAAATTTATTTTAATAAACCAAATTCAAAGAATTACCATGACTAAAGAATTATGAAACGATTTATAAAAAATGGTATCATTTTTATTTTTTTGAACGTATTAAAGTTCTCGTTTGAGTTAAATTTTATTAGCCAACGTTTTTAGCTTCATTTAAAGAAGGAAAATTTATTTTAATAAACCAAATTCAAAGAATTACCATGACTAAAGAATTATGAAACGATTTATAAAAAATGGTATCATTTTTATTTTTTTGAACGTATTAAAGTTCTCGTTTGAGTTAAATTTTATTAGCCAACGTTTTTAGCTTTCTTTTTGGCAGGAAAATTTATTTTAATAAACCAAATTCAAAAAATTTCCATGACTAAAGAATTATGAGACGATTTATAAAAAATGGTATCATTTTTATTTTTTTTTGAACGTATTAAAGTTCTCGTTTGAGTAAAATTTTATTAGCCAACGTTTTTAGCTTCATTTAAAGAAGGAAAATTTATTTTAATAAACCAAATTCAAAAAATTTCCATGACTAAAGAATTATGAGACGATTTATAAAAAATGGTATCATTTTTATTTTTTTTTGAACGTATTAAAGTTCTCGTTTGAGTTATATTTTATTAGCCAACGTTTTTAGCTTCATTTAAAGAAGAAAAATTTATTTTAATAAACCAAAATCAAAGAATTTCCATGACTAAAGAATTATGAGACGATTTATAAAAAATGGTATCATTTTTATTTTTTTTTGAACGTATTAAAGTTCTCGTTTGAGTTATATTTTATTAGCCAACGTTTTTAGCTTCATTTAAAGAAGGAAAATTTATTTTAATAAACCAAAATCAAAGAATTTCCATGACTAAAGAATTATGAAACGATTTATAAAAAATGGTATCATTTTTATTTTTTTGAACGTATTAAAGTTCTCGTTTGAGTTAAATTTTATTAGCCAACGTTTTTAGCTTCATTTAAAGAAGAAAAATTTATTTTAATAAACCAAAATCAAAGAATTTCCATGACTAAAGAATTATGAGACGATTTATAAAAAATGGTATCATTTTTATTTTTTTTTGAACGTATTAAAGTTCTCGTTTGAGTTATATTTTATTAGCCAACGTTTTTAGCTTCATTTAAAGAAGGAAAATTTATTTTAATAAACCAAAATCAAAGAATTACCATGACTAAAGAATTATGAAACGATTTATAAAAAATGGTATCATTTTTATTTTTTTGAACGTATTAAAGTTCTCGTTTGAGTTAAATTTTATTAGCCAACGTTTTTAGCTTTCTTTTTGGCAGGAAAATTTATTTTAATAAACCAAATTCAAAAAATTTCCATGACTAAAGAATTATGAGACGATTTATAAAAAATGGTATCATTTTTATTTTTTTTTGAACGTATTAAAGTTCTCGTTTGAGTTATATTTTATTAGCCAACGTTTTTAGCTTCATTTAAAGAAGGAAAATTTATTTTAATAAACCAAAATCAAAGAATTTCCATGACTAAAGAATTATGAAACGATTTATAAAAAATGGTATCATTTTTATTTTTTTGAACGTATTAAAGTTCTCGTTTGAGTTAAATTTTATTAGCCAACGTTTTTAGCTTCATTTAAAGAAGAAAAATTTATTTTAATAAACCAAAATCAAAGAATTTCCATGACTAAAGAATTATGAGACGATTTATAAAAAATGGTATCATTTTTATTTTTTTTTGAACGTATTAAAGTTCTCGTTTGAGTTATATTTTATTAGCCAACGTTTTTAGCTTCATTTAAAGAAGGAAAATTTATTTTAATAAACCAAAATCAAAGAATTTCCATGACTAAAGAATTATGAGACGATTTATAAAAAATGGTATCATTTTTATTTTTTTTTGAACGTATTAAAGTTCTCGTTTGAGTTATATTTTATTAGCCAACGTTTTTAGCTTCATTTAAAGAAGAAAAATTTATTTTAATAAACCAAAATCAAAGAATTTCCATGACTAAAGAATTATGAGACGATTTATAAAAAATGGTATCATTTTTATTTTTTTTTGAACGTATTAAAGTTCTCGTTTGAGTTATATTTTATTAGCCAACGTTTTTAGCTTCATTTAAAGAAGGAAAATTTATTTTAATAAACCAAAATCAAAGAATTTCCATGACTAAAGAATTATGAGACGATTTATAAAAAATGGTATCATTTTTATTTTTTTGAACGTATTAAAGTTCTCGTTTGAGTTAAATTTTATTAGCCAACGTTTTTAGCTTCATTTAAAGAAGGAAAATTTATTTTAATAAACCAAATTCAAAGAATTACCATGACTAAAGAATTATGAAACGATTTATAAAAAATGGTATCATTTTTATTTTTTTGAACGTATTAAAGTTCTCGTTTGAGTTAAATTTTATTAGCCAACGTTTTTAGCTTTCTTTTTGGCAGGAAAATTTATTTTAATAAACCAAATTCAAAAAATTTCCATGACTAAAGAATTATGAGACGATTTATAAAAAATGGTATCATTTTTATTTTTTTTTGAACGTATTAAAGTTCTCGTTTGAGTTATATTTTATTAGCCAACGTTTTTAGCTTTCTTTTTGGCAGGAAAATTTATTTTAATAAACCAAATTCAAAAAATTTCCATGACTAAAGAATTATGAGACGATTTATAAAAAATGGTATCATTTTTATTTTTTTGAACGTATTAAAGTTCTCGTTTGAGTAAAATTTTATTAGCCAACGTTTTTAGCTTTCTTTTTGGCAGGAAAATTTATTTTAATAAACCAAATTCAAAAAATTTCCATGACTAAAGAATTATGAAACGATTTATAAAAAATGGTATCATTTTTATTTTTTTTTGAACGTATTAAAGTTCTCGTTTGAGTAAAATTTTATTAGCCAACGTTTTTAGCTTCATTTAAAGAAGGAAAATTTATTTTAATAAACCAAATTCAAAGAATTACCATGACTAAAGAATTATGAAACGATTTATAAAAAATGGTATCATTTTTATTTTTTTGAACGTATTAAAGTTCTCGTTTGAGTTAAATTTTATTAGCCAACGTTTTTAGCTTTCTTTTTGGCAGGAAAATTTATTTTAATAAACCAAATTCAAAAAATTTCCATGACTAAAGAATTATGAGACGATTTATAAAAAATGGTATCATTTTTATTTTTTTTTGAACGTATTAAAGTTCTCGTTTGAGTTATATTTTATTAGCCAACGTTTTTAGCTTCATTTAAAGAAGGAAAATTTATTTTAATAAACCAAATTCAAAGAATTACCATGACTAAAGAATTATGAAACGATTTATAAAAAATGGTATCATTTTTATTTTTTTGAACGTATTAAAGTTCTCGTTTGAGTTAAATTTTATTAGCCAACGTTTTTAGCTTCATTTAAAGAAGAAAAATTTATTTTAATAAACCAAAATCAAAGAATTTCCATGACTAAAGAATTATGAGACGATTTATAAAAAATGGTATCATTTTTATTTTTTTTTGAACGTATTAAAGTTCTCGTTTGAGTTATATTTTATTAGCCAACGTTTTTAGCTTCATTTAAAGAAGGAAAATTTATTTTAATAAACCAAAATCAAAGAATTTCCATGACTAAAGAATTATGAAACGATTTATAAAAAATGGTATCATTTTTATTTTTTTGAACGTATTAAAGTTCTCGTTTGAGTTAAATTTTATTAGCCAACGTTTTTAGCTTCATTTAAAGAAGAAAAATTTATTTTAATAAACCAAAATCAAAGAATTTCCATGACTAAAGAATTATGAGACGATTTATAAAAAATGGTATCATTTTTATTTTTTTTTGAACGTATTAAAGTTCTCGTTTGAGTTATATTTTATTAGCCAACGTTTTTAGCTTCATTTAAAGAAGGAAAATTTATTTTAATAAACCAAAATCAAAGAATTACCATGACTAAAGAATTATGAAACGATTTATAAAAAATGGTATCATTTTTATTTTTTTGAACGTATTAAAGTTCTCGTTTGAGTTAAATTTTATTAGCCAACGTTTTTAGCTTTCTTTTTGGCAGGAAAATTTATTTTAATAAACCAAATTCAAAAAATTTCCATGACTAAAGAATTATGAGACGATTTATAAAAAATGGTATCATTTTTATTTTTTTTTGAACGTATTAAAGTTCTCGTTTGAGTTATATTTTATTAGCCAACGTTTTTAGCTTCATTTAAAGAAGGAAAATTTATTTTAATAAACCAAAATCAAAGAATTTCCATGACTAAAGAATTATGAAACGATTTATAAAAAATGGTATCATTTTTATTTTTTTTTGAACGTATTAAAGTTCTCGTTTGAGTTAAATTTTATTAGCCAACGTTTTTAGCTTTCTTTTTGGCAGGAAAATTTATTTTAATAAACCAAATTCAAAGAATTTCCATGACTAAAGAATTATGAAACGATTTATAAAAAATGGTATCATTTTTATTTTTTTTTGAACGTATTAAAGTTCTCGTTTGAGTAAAATTTTATTAGCCAACGTTTTTAGCTTTCTTTTTGGCAGGAAAATTTATTTTAATAAACCAAATTCAAAGAATTTCCATGACTAAAGAATTATGAAACGATTTATAAAAAATGGTATCATTTTTATTTTTTTGAACGTATTAAAGTTCTCGTTTGAGTTAAATTTTATTAGCCAACGTTTTTAGCTTTCTTTTTGGCAGGAAAATTTATTTTAATAAACCAAAATCAAAGAATTTCCATGACTAAAGAATTATGAGACGATTTATAAAAAATGGTATCATTTTTATTTTTTTTTGAACGTATTAAAGTTCTCGTTTGAGTAAAATTTTATTAGCCAACGTTTTTAGCTTTCTTTTTGGCAGGAAAATTTATTTTAATAAACCAAATTCAAAGAATTTCCATGACTAAAGAATTATGAAACGATTTATAAAAAATGGTATCATTTTTATTTTTTTGAACGTATTAAAGTTCTCGTTTGAGTTAAATTTTATTAGCCAACGTTTTTAGCTTTCTTTTTGGCAGGAAAATTTATTTTAATAAACCAAAATCAAAGAATTTCCATGACTAAAGAATTATGAAACGATTTATAAAAAATGGTATCATTTTTATTTTTTTTTGAACGTATTAAAGTTCTCGTTTGAGTTAAATTTTATTAGCCAACGTTTTTAGCTTCATTTAAAGAAGGAAAATTTATTTTAATAAACAAAAATCAAAGAATTTCCATGACTAAAGAATTATGAAACGATTTATAAAAAATGGTATCATTTTTATTTTTTTTTGAACGTATTAAAGTTCTCGTTTGAGTAAAATTTTATTAGCCAACGTTTTTAGCTTCATTTAAAGAAGGAAAATTTATTTTAATAAACCAAATTCAAAGAATTTCCATGACTAAAGAATTATGAAACGATTTATAAAAAATGGTATCATTTTTATTTTTTTTTGAACGTATTAAAGTTCTCGTTTGAGTAAAATTTTATTAGCCAACGTTTTTAGCTTTCTTTTTGGCAGGAAAATTTATTTTAATAAACCAAATTCAAAGAATTTCCATGACTAAAGAATTATGAAACGATTTATAAAAAATGGTATCATTTTTATTTTTTTTTGAACGTATTAAAGTTCTCGTTTGAGTAAAATTTTATTAGCCAACGTTTTTAGCTTTCTTTTTGGCAGGAAAATTTATTTTAATAAACCAAATTCAAAGAATTTCCATGACTAAAGAATTATGAAACGATTTATAAAAAATGGTATCATTTTTATTTTTTTTTGAACGTATTAAAGTTCTCGTTTGAGTAAAATTTTATTAGCCAACGTTTTTAGCTTCATTTAAAGAAGGAAAATTTATTTTAATAAACCAAATTCAAAGAATTTCCATGACTAAAGAATTATGAAACGATTTATAAAAAATGGTATCATTTTTATTTTTTTTTGAACGTATTAAAGTTCTCGTTTGAGTAAAATTTTATTAGCCAACGTTTTTAGCTTCATTTAAAGAAGGAAAATTTATTTTAATAAACCAAATTCAAAGAATTTCCATGACTAAAGAATTATGAAACGATTTATAAAAAATGGTATCATTTTTATTTTTTTTTGAACGTATTAAAGTTCTCGTTTGAGTTATATTTTATTAGCCAACGTTTTTAGCTTCATTTAAAGAAGGAAAATTTATTTTAATAAACCAAAATCAAAGAATTTCCATGACTAAAGAATTATGAAACGATTTATAAAAAATGGTATCATTTTTATTTTTTTTTGAACGTATTAAAGTTCTCGTTTGAGTAAAATTTTATTAGCCAACGTTTTTAGCTTTCTTTTTGGCAGGAAAATTTATTTTAATAAACCAAATTCAAAGAATTTCCATGACTAAAGAATTATGAAACGATTTATAAAAAATGGTATCATATTTATTTTTTTTTGAACGTATTAAAGTTCTCGTTTGAGTAAAATTTTATTAGCCAACGTTTTTAGCTTTCTTTTTGGCAGGAAAATTTATTTTAATAAACCAAATTCAAAGAATTTCCATGACTAAAGAATTATGAAACGATTTATAAAAAATGGTATCATTTTTATTTTTTTTTGAACGTATTAAAGTTCTCGTTTGAGTAAAATTTTATTAGCCAACGTTTTTAGCTTTCTTTTTGGCAGGAAAATTTATTTTAATAAACCAAATTCAAAGAATTTCCATGACTAAAGAATTATGAAACGATTTATAAAAAATGGTATCATTTTTATTTTTTTTTGAACGTATTAAAGTTCTCGTTTGAGTAAAATTTTATTAGCCAACGTTTTTAGCTTCATTTAAAGAAGGAAAATTTATTTTAATAAACCAAATTCAAAGAATTTCCATGACTAAAGAATTATGAAACGATTTATAAAAAATGGTATCATTTTTATTTTTTTTTGAACGTATTAAAGTTCTCGTTTGAGTTATATTTTATTAGCCAACGTTTTTAGCTTCATTTAAAGAAGGAAAATTTATTTTAATAAACCAAATTCAAAGAATTTCCATGACTAAAGAATTATGAAACGATTTATAAAAAATGGTATCATTTTTATTTTTTTTTGAACGTATTAAAGTTCTCGTTTGAGTAAAATTTTATTAGCCAACGTTTTTAGCTTTCTTTTTGGCAGGAAAATTTATTTTAATAAACCAAATTCAAAGAATTTCCATGACTAAAGAATTATGAAACGATTTATAAAAAATGGTATCATTTTTATTTTTTTTTGAACGTATTAAAGTTCTCGTTTGAGTAAAATTTTATTAGCCAACGTTTTTAGCTTCATTTAAAGAAGGAAAATTTATTTTAATAAACCAAATTCAAAGAATTTCCATGACTAAAGAATTATGAAACGATTTATAAAAAATGGTATCATTTTTATTTTTTTTTGAACGTATTAAAGTTCTCGTTTGAGTTATATTTTATTAGCCAACGTTTTTAGCTTCATTTAAAGAAGGAAAATTTATTTTAATAAACCAAATTCAAAGAATTTCCATGACTAAAGAATTATGAAACGATTTATAAAAAATGGTATCATTTTTATTTTTTTTTGAACGTATTAAAGTTCTCGTTTGAGTAAAATTTTATTAGCCAACGTTTTTAGCTTTCTTTTTGGCAGGAAAATTTATTTTAATAAACCAAATTCAAAGAATTTCCATGACTAAAGAATTATGAAACGATTTATAAAAAATGGTATCATTTTTATTTTTTTTTGAACGTATTAAAGTTCTCGTTTGAGTTATATTTTATTAGCCAACGTTTTTAGCTTCATTTAAAGAAGGAAAATTTATTTTAATAAACCAAATTCAAAGAATTTCCATGACTAAAGAATTATGAAACGATTTATAAAAAATGGTATCATTTTTATTTTTTTTTGAACGTATTAAAGTTCTCGTTTGAGTAAAATTTTATTAGCCAACGTTTTTAGCTTTCTTTTTGGCAGGAAAATTTATTTTAATAAACCAAATTCAAAGAATTTCCATGACTAAAGAATTATGAAACGATTTATAAAAAATGGTATCATTTTTATTTTTTTTTGAACGTATTAAAGTTCTCGTTTGAGTAAAATTTTATTAGCCAACGTTTTTAGCTTCATTTAAAGAAGGAAAATTTATTTTAATAAACCAAATTCAAAGAATTTCCATGACTAAAGAATTATGAAACGATTTATAAAAAATGGTATCATTTTTATTTTTTTTTGAACGTATTAAAGTTCTCGTTTGAGTTATATTTTATTAGCCAACGTTTTTAGCTTCATTTAAAGAAGGAAAATTTATTTTAATAAACCAAATTCAAAGAATTTCCATGACTAAAGAATTATGAAACGATTTATAAAAAATGGTATCATTTTTATTTTTTTTTGAACGTATTAAAGTTCTCGTTTGAGTAAAATTTTATTAGCCAACGTTTTTAGCTTCATTTAAAGAAGGAAAATTTATTTTAATAAACCAAATTCAAAGAATTTCCATGACTAAAGAATTATGAAACGATTTATAAAAAATGGTATCATTTTTATTTTTTTTTGAACGTATTAAAGTTCTCGTTTGAGTAAAATTTTATTAGCCAACGTTTTTAGCTTTCTTTTTGGCAGGAAAATTTATTTTAATAAACCAAATTCAAAGAATTTCCATGACTAAAGAATTATGAAACGATTTATAAAAAATGGTATCATTTTTATTTTTTTTTGAACGTATTAAAGTTCTCGTTTGAGTTATATTTTATTAGCCAACGTTTTTAGCTTCATTTAAAGAAGGAAAATTTATTTTAATAAACCAAATTCAAAGAATTTCCATGACTAAAGAATTATGAAACGATTTATAAAAAATGGTATCATTTTTATTTTTTTTTGAACGTATTAAAGTTCTCGTTTGAGTAAAATTTTATTAGCCAACGTTTATAGCTTTATTTAAAGAAGGAAAATTTATTTTAATAAACCAAATTCAAAGAATTTCCATGACTAAAGAATTATGAAACGATTTATAAAAAATGGTATCATTTTTATTTTTTTGAACGTATTAAAGTTCTCGTTTGAGTTAAATTTTATTAGCCAACGTTTTTAGCTTTCTTTTTGGCAGGAAAATTTATTTTAATAAACCAAATTCAAAGAATTTCCATGACTAAAGAATTATGAAACGATTTATAAAAAATGGTATCATTTTTATTTTTTTGAACGTATTAAAGTTCTCGTTTGAGTAAAATTTTATTAGCCAACGTTTTTAGCTTCATTTAAAGAAGGAAAATTTATTTTAATAAACCAAAATCAAAGAATTTCCATGACTAAAGAATTATGAAACGATTTATAAAAAATGGTATCATTTTTATTTTTTTGAACGTATTAAAGTTCTCGTTTGAGTTAAATTTTATTAGACAACGTTTTTAGCTTCATTTAAAGAAGGAAAATTTATTTTAATAAACCAAAATCAAAGAATTTCCATGACTAAAGAATTATGAAACGATTTATAAAAAATGGTATCATTTTTATTTTTTTGAACGTATTAAAGTTCTCGTTTGAGTTAAATTTTATTAGACAACGTTTTTAGCTTCATTTAAAGAAGGAAAATTTATTTTAATAAACCAAAATCAAAGAATTTCCATGACTAAAGAATTATGAAACGATTTATAAAAAATGGTATCATTTTTATTTTTTTGAACGTATTAAAGTTCTCGTTTGAGTTAAATTTTATTAGCCAACGTTTTTAGCTTTCTTTTTGGCAGGAAAATTTATTTTAATAAACCAAATTCAAAGAATTTCCATGACTAAAGAATTATGAAACGATTTATAAAAAATGGTATCATTTTTATTTTTTTTTGAACGTATTAAAGTTCTCGTTTGAGTAAAATTTTATTAGCCAACGTTTTTAGCTTCATTTAAAGAAGGAAAATTTATTTTAATAAACCAAAATCAAAGAATTTCCATGACTAAAGAATTATGAAACGATTTATAAAAAATGGTATCATTTTTATTTTTTTGAACGTATTAAAGTTCTCGTTTGAGTAAAATTTTATTAGCCAACGTTTTTAGCTTCATTTAAAGAAGGAAAATTTATTTTAATAAACCAAAATCAAAGAATTTCCATGACTAAAGAATTATGAAACGATTTATAAAAAATGGTATCATTTTTATTTTTTTGAACGTATTAAAGTTCTCGTTTGAGTTAAATTTTATTAGACAACGTTTTTAGCTTCATTTAAAGAAGGAAAATTTATTTTAATAAACCAAAATCAAAGAATTTCCATGACTAAAGAATTATGAAACGATTTATAAAAAATGGTATCATTTTTATTTTTTTGAACGTATTAAAGTTCTCGTTTGAGTTAAATTTTATTAGACAACGTTTTTAGCTTTCTTTTTGGCAGGAAAATTTATTTTAATAAACCAAATTCAAAGAATTTCCATGACTAAAGAATTATGAAACGATTTATAAAAAATGGTATCATTTTTATTTTTTTTTGAACGTATTAAAGTTCTCGTTTGAGTAAAATTTTATTAGCCAACGTTTTTAGCTTCATTTAAAGAAGGAAAATTTATTTTAATAAACCAAAATCAAAGAATTTCCATGACTAAAGAATTATGAAACGATTTATAAAAAATGGTATCATTTTTATTTTTTTGAACGTATTAAAGTTCTCGTTTGAGTAAAATTTTATTAGCCAACGTTTTTAGCTTCATTTAAAGAAGGAAAATTTATTTTAATAAACCAAAATCAAAGAATTTCCATGACTAAAGAATTATGAAACGATTTATAAAAAATGGTATCATTTTTATTTTTTTGAACGTATTAAAGTTCTCGTTTGAGTTAAATTTTATTAGACAACGTTTTTAGCTTCATTTAAAGAAGGAAAATTTATTTTAATAAACCAAAATCAAAGAATTTCCATGACTAAAGAATTATGAAACGATTTATAAAAAATGGTATCATTTTTATTTTTTTGAACGTATTAAAGTTCTCGTTTGAGTTAAATTTTATTAGCCAACGTTTTTAGCTTTCTTTTTGGCAGGAAAATTTATTTTAATAAACCAAATTCAAAGAATTTCCATGACTAAAGAATTATGAAACGATTTATAAAAAATGGTATCATTTTTATTTTTTTTTGAACGTATTAAAGTTCTCGTTTGAGTAAAATTTTATTAGCCAACGTTTTTAGCTTCATTTAAAGAAGGAAAATTTATTTTAATAAACCAAAATCAAAGAATTTCCATGACTAAAGAATTATGAAACGATTTATAAAAAATGGTATCATTTTTATTTTTTTGAACGTATTAAAGTTCTCGTTTGAGTAAAATTTTATTAGCCAACGTTTTTAGCTTCATTTAAAGAAGGAAAATTTATTTTAATAAACCAAAATCAAAGAATTTCCATGACTAAAGAATTATGAAACGATTTATAAAAAATGGTATCATTTTTATTTTTTTGAACGTATTAAAGTTCTCGTTTGAGTTAAATTTTATTAGACAACGTTTTTAGCTTCATTTAAAGAAGGAAAATTTATTTTAATAAACCAAAATCAAAGAATTTCCATGACTAAAGAATTATGAAACGATTTATAAAAAATGGTATCATTTTTATTTTTTTGAACGTATTAAAGTTCTCGTTTGAGTTAAATTTTATTAGACAACGTTTTTAGCTTCATTTAAAGAAGGAAAATTTATTTTAATAAACCAAAATCAAAGAATTTCCATGACTAAAGAATTATGAAACGATTTATAAAAAATGGTATCATTTTTATTTTTTTGAACGTATTTAAGTTCTCGTTTGAGTTAAATTTTATTAGCCAACGTTTTTAGCTTTCTTTTTGGCAGGAAAATTTATTTTAATTAACCAAATTCAAAGAATTTCCATGACTAAAGAATTATGAAACGATTTATAAAAAATGGTATCATTTTTATTTTTTTTTGAACGTATTAAAGTTCTCGTTTGAGTAAAATTTTATTAGCCAACGTTTTTAGCTTCATTTAAAGAAGGAAAATTTATTTTAATAAACCAAATTCAAAGAATTTCCATGACTAAAGAATTATGAGACGATTTATAAAAAATGGTATCATTTTTATTTTTTTTTGAACGTATTAAAGTTCTCGTTTGAGTTAAATTTTATTAGCCAACGTTTTTAGCTTCATTTAAAGAAGGAAAATTTATTTTAATAAACCAAATTCAAAGAATTTCCATGACTAAAGAATTATGAAACGATTTATAAAAAATGGTATCATTTTTATTTTTTTTTGAACGTATTAAAGTTCTCGTTTGAGTAAAATTTTATTAGCCAACGTTTTTAGCTTCATTTAAAGAAGGAAAATTTATTTTAATAAACCAAATTCAAAGAATTTCCATGACTAAAGAATTATGAAACGATTTATAAAAAATGGTATCATTTTTATTTTTTTTTGAACGTATTAAAGTTCTCGTTTGAGTAAAATTTTATTAGCCAACGTTTTTAGCTTCATTTAAAGAAGGAAAATTTATTTTAATAAACCAAAATCAAAGAATTTCCATGACTAAAGAATTATGAAACGATTTATAAAAAATGGTATCATTTTTATTTTTTTGAACGTATTAAAGTTCTCGTTTGAGTTAAATTTTATTAGACAACGTTTTTAGCTTCATTTAAAGAAGGAAAATTTATTTTAATAAACCAAAATCAAAGAATTTCCATGACTAAAGAATTATGAAACGATTTATAAAAAATGGTATCATTTTTATTTTTTTGAACGTATTAAAGTTCTCGTTTGAGTTAAATTTTATTAGCCAACGTTTTTAGCTTCATTTAAAGAAGGAAAATTTATTTTAATAAACCAAAATCAAAGAATTTCCATGACTAAAGAATTATGAAACGATTTATAAAAAATGGTATCATTTTTATTTTTTTGAACGTATTAAAGTTCTCGTTTGAGTTAAATTTTATTAGACAACGTTTTTAGCTTCATTTAAAGAAGGAAAATTTATTTTAATAAACCAAATTCAAAGAATTTCCATGACTAAAGAATTATGAAACGATTTATAAAAAATGGTATCATTTTTATTTTTTTTTGAACGTATTAAAGTTCTCGTTTGAGTAAAATTTTATTAGCCAACGTTTTTAGCTTCATTTAAAGAAGGAAAATTTATTTTAATAAACCAAATTCAAAGAATTTCCATGACTAAAGAATTATGAAACGATTTATAAAAAATGGTATCATTTTTATTTTTTTTTGAACGTATTAAAGTTCTCGTTTGAGTAAAATTTTATTAGCCAACGTTTTTAGCTTCATTTAAAGAAGGAAAATTTATTTTAATAAACCAAAATCAAAGAATTTCCATGACTAAAGAATTATGAAACGATTTATAAAAAATGGTATCATTTTTATTTTTTTGAACGTATTAAAGTTCTCGTTTGAGTTAAATTTTATTAGACAACGTTTTTAGCTTCATTTAAAGAAGGAAAATTTATTTTAATAAACCACAATCAAAGAATTTCCATGACTAAAGAATTATGAAACGATTTATAAAAAATGGTATCATTTTTATTTTTTTGAACGTATTAAAGTTCTCGTTTGAGTTAAATTTTATTAGACAACGTTTTTAGCTTCATTTAAAGAAGGAAAATTTATTTTAATAAACCAAAATCAAAGAATTTCCATGACTAAAGAATTATGAAACGATTTATAAAAAATGGTATCATTTTTATTTTTTTGAACGTATTAAAGTTCTCGTTTGAGTTAAATTTTATTAGACAACGTTTTTAGCTTCATTTAAAGAAGGAAAATTTATTTTAATAAACCAAATTCAAAGAATTTCCATGACTAAAGAATTATGAAACGATTTATAAAAAATGGTATCATTTTTATTTTTTTTTGAACGTATTAAAGTTCTCGTTTGAGTAAAATTTTATTAGCCAACGTTTTTAGCTTCATTTAAAGAAGGAAAATTTATTTTAATAAACCAAAATCAAAGAATTTCCATGACTAAAAAATTATGAAACGATTTATAAAAAATGGTATCATTTTTATTTTTTTGAACGTATTAAAGTTCTCGTTTGAGTTAAATTTTATTAGACAACGTTTTTAGCTTCATTTAAAGAAGGAAAATTTATTTTAATAAACCAAAATCAAAGAATTTCCATGACTAAAGAATTATGAAACGATTTATAAAAAATGGTATCATTTTTATTTTTTTGAACGTATTAAAGTTCTCGTTTGAGTTAAATTTTATTAGACAACGTTTTTAGCTTCATTTAAAGAAGGAAAATTTATTTTAATAAACCAAAATCAAAGAATTTCCATGACTAAAGAATTATGAAACGATTTATAAAAAATGGTATCATTTTTATTTTTTTGAACGTATTAAAGTTCTCGTTTGAGTTAAATTTTATTAGCCAACGTTTTTAGCTTTCTTTTTGGCAGGAAAATTTATTTTAATTAACCAAATTCAAAGAATTTCCATGACTAAAGAATTATGAAACGATTTATAAAAAATGGTATCATTTTTATTTTTTTTTGAACGTATTAAAGTTCTCGTTTGAGTAAAATTTTATTAGCCAACGTTTTTAGCTTCATTTAAAGAAGGAAAATTTATTTTAATAAACCAAATTCAAAGAATTTCCATGACTAAAGAATTATGAGACGATTTATAAAAAATGGTATCATTTTTATTTTTTTTTGAACGTATTAAAGTTCTCGTTTGAGTTAAATTTTATTAGCCAACGTTTTTAGCTTCATTTAAAGAAGGAAAATTTATTTTAATAAACCAAATTCAAAGAATTTCCATGACTAAAGAATTATGAAACGATTTATAAAAAATGGTATCATTTTTATTTTTTTTTGAACGTATTAAAGTTCTCGTTTGAGTAAAATTTTATTAGCCAACGTTTTTAGCTTCATTTAAAGAAGGAAAATTTATTTTAATAAACCAAATTCAAAGAATTTCCATGACTAAAGAATTATGAAACGATTTATAAAAAATGGTATCATTTTTATTTTTTTTTGAACGTATTAAAGTTCTCGTTTGAGTAAAATTTTATTAGCCAACGTTTTTAGCTTTCTTTTTGGCAGGAAAATTTAGTTTAATAAACCAAATTCAAAGAATTTCCATGACTAAAGAATTATGAAACGATTTATAAAAAATGGTATCATTTTTATTTTTTTTTGAACGTATTAAAGTTCTCGTTTGAGTAAAATTTTATTAGCCAACGTTTTTAGCTTTCTTTTTGGCAGGAAAATTTATTTTAATAAACCAAAATCAAAGAATTTCCATGACTAAAGAATTATGTAACGATTTATAAAAAATGGTATCATTTTTATTTTTTTTTGAACGTATTAAAGTTCTCGTTTGAGTAAAATTTTATTAGCCAACGTTTTTAGCTTCATTTAAAGAAGGAAAATTTATTTTAATAAACCAAATTCAAAGAATTTCCATGACTAAAGAATTATGAAACGATTTATAAAAAATGGTATCATTTTTATTTTTTTTTGAACGTATTAAAGTTCTCGTTTGAGTAAAATTTTATTAGCCAACGTTTTTAGCTTCATTTAAAGAAGGAAAATTTATTTTAATAAACCAAATTCAAAGAATTTCCATGACTAAAGAATTATGAGACGATTTATAAAAAATGGTATCATTTTTATTTTTTTTTGAACGTATTAAAGTTCTCGTTTGAGTTAAATTTTATTAGCCAACGTTTTTAGCTTCATTTAAAGAAGGAAAATTTATTTTAATAAACCAAATTCAAAGAATTTCCATGACTAAAGAATTATGAAACGATTTATAAAAAATGGTATCATTTTTATTTTTTTTTGAACGTATTAAAGTTCTCGTTTGAGTAAAATTTTATTAGCCAACGTTTTTAGCTTCATTTAAAGAAGGAAAATTTATTTTAATAAACCAAATTCAAAGAATTTCCATGACTAAAGAATTATGAAACGATTTATAAAAAATGGTATCATTTTTATTTTTTTTTGAACGTATTAAAGTTCTCGTTTGAGTAAAATTTTATTAGCCAACGTTTTTAGCTTTCTTTTTGGCAGGAAAATTTAGTTTAATAAACCAAATTCAAAGAATTTCCATGACTAAAGAATTATGAAACGATTTATAAAAAATGGTATCATTTTTATTTTTTTTTGAACGTATTAAAGTTCTCGTTTGAGTAAAATTTTATTAGCCAACGTTTTTAGCTTTCTTTTTGGCAGGAAAATTTATTTTAATAAACCAAAATCAAAGAATTTCCATGACTAAAGAATTATGTAACGATTTATAAAAAATGGTATCATTTTTATTTTTTTTTGAACGTATTAAAGTTCTCGTTTGAGTAAAATTTTATTAGCCAACGTTTTTAGCTTCATTTAAAGAAGGAAAATTTATTTTAATAAACCAAATTCAAAGAATTTCCATGACTAAAGAATTATGAAACGATTTATAAAAAATGGTATCATTTTTATTTTTTTTTGAACGTATTAAAGTTCTCGTTTGAGTAAAATTTTATTAGCCAACGTTTATAGCTTCATTTAAAGAAGGAAAATTTATTTTAATAAACCAAATTCAAAGAATTTCCATGACTAAAGAATTATGAAACGATTTATAAAAAATGGTATCATTTTTATTTTTTTGAACGTATTAAAGTTCTCGTTTGAGTTAAATTTTATTAGCCAACGTTTTTAGCTTCATTTAAAGAAGGAAAATTTATTTTAATAAACCAAATTCAAAGAATTTCCATGACTAAAGAATTATGAAACGATTTATAAAAAATGGTATCATTTTTATTTTTTTGAACGAATTAAAGTTCTCGTTTGAGTTAAATTTTATTAGCCAACGTTTTTAGCTTCATTTAAAGCAGGAAAATTTGTTTTAATAAACCAAATTCAAAGAATTTCCATGACTAAAGAATTATGAAACGATTTATAAAAAATGGTATCATTTTTATTTTTTTTTGAACGTATTAAAGTTCTCGTTTGAGTAAAATTTTATTAGCCAACGTTTTTAGCTTTCTTTTTGGCAAGAAAATTTATTTTAATAAACCAAATTCAAAGAAATTGGAAGACTATAGAATTATGAAACGATTTATAAAAAATGGTATCATTTTTATTTTTTTGAACGAATTAAAGTTCTCGTTTGAGTTAAATTTTATTAGCCAACGTTTTTAGCTTTCTTTTTGGCAGGAAAATTTATTTTAATAAACCAAATTCAAAGAATTTCCATGACTAAAGAATTATGAAACGATTTATAAAAAATGGTATCATTTTTATTTTTTTGAACGAATTAAAGTTCTCGTTTGAGTTAAATTTTATTAGCCAACGTTTTTAGCTTCATTTAAAGCAGGAAAATTTATTTTAATAAACCAAATTCAAAGAATTTCCATGACTAAAGAATTATGAAACGATTTATAAAAAATGGTATCATTTTTATTTTTTTGAACGTATTAAAGTTCTCGTTTGAGTTAAATTTTATTAGCCAACGTTTTTAGCTTCATTTAAAGAAGGAAAATTTATTTTAATAAACCAAAATCAAAGAATTTCCATGACTAAAGAATTATGAGACGATTTATAAAAAATGGTATCATTTTTATTTTTTTGAACGTATTAAAGTTCTCGTTTGAGTAAAATTTTATTAGCCAACGTTTTTAGCTTTCTTTTTGGCAAGAAAATTTGTTTTAATAAACCAAATTCAAAGAATTTCCATGACTAAAGAATTATGAAACGATTTATAAAAAATGGTATCATTTTTATTTTTTTGAACGTATTAAAGTTCTCGTTTGAGTTAAATTTTATTAGCCAACGTTTTTAGCTTCATTTAAAGAAGGAAAATTTATTTTAATAAACCAAATTCAAAGAATTTCCATGACTAAAGAATTATGAAACGATTTATAAAAAATGGTATCATTTTTATTTTTTTGAACGAATTAAAGTTCTCGTTTGAGTTAAATTTTATTAGCCAACGTTTTTAGCTTCATTTAAAGAAGGAAAATTTATTTTAATAAACCAAATTCAAAGAATTTCCATGACTAAAGAATTATGAGACGATTTATAAAAAATGGTATCATTTTTATTTTTTTGAACGTATTAAAGTTCTCGTTTGAGTAAAATTTTATTAGCCAACGTTTTTAGCTTTCTTTTTGGCAAGAAAATTTGTTTTAATAAACCAAATTCAAAGAATTTCCATGACTAAAGAATTATGAAACGATTTATAAAAAATGGTATCATTTTTATTTTTTTTGAACGTATTAAAGTTCTCGTTTGAGTAAAATTTTATTAGCCAACGTTTTTAGCTTCATTTAAAGAAGGAAAATTTATTTTAATAAACCAAATTCAAAGAATTTCCATGACTAAAGAATTATGAAACGATTTATAAAAAATGGTATCATTTTTATTTTTTTGAACGAATTAAAGTTCTCGTTTGAGTTAAATTTTATTAGCCAACGTTTTTAGCTTCATTTAAAGCAGGAAAATTTGTTTTAATAAACCAAATTCAAAGAATTTCCATGACTAAAGAATTATGAAACGATTTATAAAAAATGGTATCATTTTTATTTTTTTTTGAACGTATTAAAGTTCTCGTTTGAGTAAAATTTTATTAGCCAACGTTTTTAGCTTTCTTTTTGGCAGGAAAATTTATTTTAATAAACCAAAATCAAAGAATTTCCATGACTAAAGAATTATGTAACGATTTATAAAAAATGGTATCATTTTTATTTTTTTTTGAACGTATTAAAGTTCTCGTTTGAGTAAAATTTTATTAGCCAACGTTTTTAGCTTCATTTAAAGAAGGAAAATTTATTTTAATAAACCAAATTCAAAGAATTTCCATGACTAAAGAATTATGAAACGATTTATAAAAAATGGTATCATTTTTATTTTTTTGAACGTATTAAAGTTCTCGTTTGAGTTAAATTTTATTAGCCAACGTTTTTAGCTTCATTTAAAGAAGGAAAATTTATTTTAATAAACCAAATTCAAAGAATTTCCATGACTAAAGAATTATGAAACGATTTATAAAAAATGGTATCATTTTTATTTTTTTGAACGTATTAAAGTTCTCGTTTGAGTTAAATTTTATTAGCCAACGTTTTTAGCTTCATTTAAAGAAGGAAAATTTATTTTAATAAACCAAAATCAAAGAATTTCCATGACTAAAGAATTATGAGACGATTTATAAAAAATGGTATCATTTTTATTTTTTTGAACGTATTAAAGTTCTCGTTTGAGTAAAATTTTATTAGCCAACGTTTTTAGCTTTCTTTTTGGCAAGAAAATTTGTTTTAATAAACCAAATTCAAAGAATTTCCATGACTAAAGAATTATGAAACGATTTATAAAAAATGGTATCATTTTTATTTTTTTTTGAACGTATTAAAGTTCTCGTTTGAGTAAAATTTTATTAGCCAACGTTTTTAGCTTCATTTAAAGCAGGAAAATTTGTTTTAATAAACCAAATTCAAAGAATTTCCATGACTAAAGAATTATGAAACGATTTATAAAAAATGGTATCATTTTTATTTTTTTGAACGTATTAAAGTTCTCGTTTGAGTAAAATTTTATTAGCCAACGTTTTTAGCTTTCTTTTTGGCAAGAAAATTTGTTTTAATAAACCAAATTCAAAGAATTTCCATGACTAAAGAATTATGAAACGATTTATAAAAAATGGTATCATTTTTATTTTTTTTTGAACGTATTAAAGTTCTCGTTTGAGTAAAATTTTATTAGCCAACGTTTTTAGCTTCATTTAAAGCAGGAAAATTTGTTTTAATAAACCAAATTCAAAGAATTTCCATGACTAAAGAATTATGAAACGATTTATAAAAAATGGTATCATTTTTATTTTTTTGAACGTATTAAAGTTCTCGTTTGAGTTAAATTTTATTAGCCAACGTTTTTAGCTTCATTTAAAGAAGGAAAATTTATTTTAATAAACCAAAATCAAAGAATTTCCATGACTAAAGAATTATGAGACGATTTATAAAAAATGGTATCATTTTTATTTTTTTGAACGTATTAAAGTTCTCGTTTGAGTAAAATTTTATTAGCCAACGTTTTTAGCTTTCTTTTTGGCAAGAAAATTTGTTTTAATAAACCAAATTCAAAGAATTTCCATGACTAAAGAATTATGAAACGATTTATAAAAAATGGTATCATTTTTATTTTTTTTTGAACGTATTAAAGTTCTCGTTTGAGTAAAATTTTATTAGCCAACGTTTTTAGCTTCATTTAAAGCAGGAAAATTTGTTTTAATAAACCAAATTCAAAGAATTTCCATGACTAAAGAATTATGAAAAGATTTATAAAAAATGGTATCATTTTTATTTTTTTGAACGTATTAAAGTTCTCGTTTGAGTAAAATTTTATTAGCCAACGTTTTTAGCTTTCTTTTTGGCAAGAAAATTTGTTTTAATAAACCAAATTCAAAGAATTTCCATGACTAAAGAATTATGAAACGATTTATAAAAAATGGTATCATTTTTATTTTTTTTTGAACGTATTAAAGTTCTCGTTTGAGTAAAATTTTATTAGCCAACGTTTTTAGCTTCATTTAAAGCAGGAAAATTTGTTTTAATAAACCAAATTCAAAGAATTTCCATGACTAAAGAATTATGAAACGATTTATAAAAAATGGTATCATTTTTATTTTTTTGAACGTATTAAAGTTCTCGTTTGAGTAAAATTTTATTAGCCAACGTTTTTAGCTTTCTTTTTGGCAAGAAAATTTGTTTTAATAAACCAAATTCAAAGAATTTCCATGACTAAAGAATTATGAAACGATTTATAAAAAATGGTATCATTTTTATTTTTTTTGAACGTATTAAAGTTCTCGTTTGAGTAAAATTTTATTAGCCAACGTTTTTAGCTTTCTTTTTGGCAGGAAAATTTATTTTAATAAACCAAAATCAAAGAATTTCCATGACTAAAGAATTATGTAACGATTTATAAAAAATGGTATCATTTTTATTTTTTTTTGAACGTATTAAAGTTCTCGTTTGAGTAAAATTTTATTAGCCAACGTTTTTAGCTTCATTTAAAGAAGGAAAATTTATTTTAATAAACCAAATTCAAAGAATTTCCATGACTAAAGAATTATGAAACGATTTATAAAAAATGGTATCATTTTTATTTTTTTGAACGTATTAAAGTTCTCGTTTGAGTTAAATTTTATTAGCCAACGTTTTTAGCTTCATTTAAAGAAGGAAAATTTATTTTAATAAACCAAAATCAAAGAATTTCCATGACTAAAGAATTATGAGACGATTTATAAAAAATGGTATCATTTTTATTTTTTTGAACGTATTAAAGTTCTCGTTTGAGTAAAATTTTATTAGCCAACGTTTTTAGCTTTCTTTTTGGCAAGAAAATTTGTTTTAATAAACCAAATTCAAAGAATTTCCATGACTAAAGAATTATGAAACGATTTATAAAAAATGGTATCATTTTTATTTTTTTGAACGTATTAAAGTTCTCGTTTGAGTTAAATTTTATTAGCCAACGTTTTTAGCTTCATTTAAAGAAGGAAAATTTATTTTAATAAACCAAATTCAAAGAATTTCCATGACTAAAGAATTATGAAACGATTTATAAAAAATGGTATCATTTTTATTTTTTTGAACGAATTAAAGTTCTCGTTTGAGTTAAATTTTATTAGCCAACGTTTTTAGCTTCATTTAAAGAAGGAAAATTTATTTTAATAAACCAAATTCAAAGAATTTCCATGACTAAAGAATTATGAGACGATTTATAAAAAATGGTATCATTTTTATTTTTTTGAACGTATTAAAGTTCTCGTTTGAGTAAAATTTTATTAGCCAACGTTTTTAGCTTTCTTTTTGGCAAGAAAATTTGTTTTAATAAACCAAATTCAAAGAATTTCCATGACTAAAGAATTATGAAACGATTTATAAAAAATGGTATCATTTTTATTTTTTTTGAACGTATTAAAGTTCTCGTTTGAGTAAAATTTTATTAGCCAACGTTTTTAGCTTCATTTAAAGAAGGAAAATTTATTTTAATAAACCAAATTCAAAGAATTTCCATGACTAAAGAATTATGAAACGATTTATAAAAAATGGTATCATTTTTATTTTTTTGAACGAATTAAAGTTCTCGTTTGAGTTAAATTTTATTAGCCAACGTTTTTAGCTTCATTTAAAGCAGGAAAATTTGTTTTAATAAACCAAATTCAAAGAATTTCCATGACTAAAGAATTATGAAACGATTTATAAAAAATGGTATCATTTTTATTTTTTTTTGAACGTATTAAAGTTCTCGTTTGAGTAAAATTTTATTAGCCAACGTTTTTAGCTTTCTTTTTGGCAGGAAAATTTATTTTAATAAACCAAAATCAAAGAATTTCCATGACTAAAGAATTATGTAACGATTTATAAAAAATGGTATCATTTTTATTTTTTTTTGAACGTATTAAAGTTCTCGTTTGAGTAAAATTTTATTAGCCAACGTTTTTAGCTTCATTTAAAGAAGGAAAATTTATTTTAATAAACCAAATTCAAAGAATTTCCATGACTAAAGAATTATGAAACGATTTATAAAAAATGGTATCATTTTTATTTTTTTGAACGTATTAAAGTTCTCGTTTGAGTTAAATTTTATTAGCCAACGTTTTTAGCTTCATTTAAAGAAGGAAAATTTATTTTAATAAACCAAATTCAAAGAATTTCCATGACTAAAGAATTATGAAACGATTTATAAAAAATGGTATCATTTTTATTTTTTTGAACGTATTAAAGTTCTCGTTTGAGTTAAATTTTATTAGCCAACGTTTTTAGCTTCATTTAAAGAAGGAAAATTTATTTTAATAAACCAAATTCAAAGAATTTCCATGACTAAAGAATTATGAAACGATTTATAAAAAATGGTATCATTTTTATTTTTTTGAACGTATTAAAGTTCTCGTTTGAGTTAAATTTTATTAGCCAACGTTTTTAGCTTCATTTAAAGAAGGAAAATTTATTTTAATAAACCAAAATCAAAGAATTTCCATGACTAAAGAATTATGAAACGATTTATAAAAAATGGTATCATTTTTATTTTTTTGAACGTATTAAAGTTCTCGTTTGAGTTAAATTTTATTAGCCAACGTTTTTAGCTTCATTTAAAGAAGGAAAATTTATTTTAATAAACCAAATTCAAAGAATTTCCATGACTAAAGAATTATGAAACGATTTATAAAAAATGGTATCATTTTTATTTTTTTGAACGTATTAAAGTTCTCGTTTGAGTAAAATTTTATTAGCCAACGTTTTTAGCTTCATTTAAAGAAGGAAAATTTATTTTAATAAACCAAATTCAAAGAATTTCCATGACTAAAGAATTATGAAACGATTTATAAAAAATGGTATCATTTTTATTTTTTTGAACGTATTAAAGTTCTCGTTTGAGTTAAATTTTATTAGCCAACGTTTTTAGCTTCATTTAAAGAAGGAAAATTTATTTTAATAAACCAAATTCAAAGAATTTCCATGACTAAAGAATTATGAAACGATTTATAAAAAATGGTATCATTTTTATTTTTTTGAACGTATTAAAGTTCTCGTTTGAGTAAAATTTTATTAGCCAACGTTTTTAGCTTCATTTAAAGAAGGAAAATTTATTTTAATAAACCAAATTCAAAGAATTTCCATGACTAAAGAATTATGAAACGATTTATAAAAAATGGTATCATTTTTATTTTTTTGAACGTATTAAAGTTCTCGTTTGAGTTAAATTTTATTAGCCAACGTTTTTAGCTTCATTTAAAGAAGGAAAATTTATTTTAATAAACCAAATTCAAAGAATTTCCATGACTAAAGAATTATGAAACGATTTATAAAAAATGGTATCATTTTTATTTTTTTGAACGTATTAAAGTTCTCGTTTGAGTAAAATTTTATTAGCCAACGTTTTTAGCTTCATTTAAAGAAGGAAAATTTATTTTAATAAACCAAAATCAAAGAATTTCCATGACTAAAGAATTATGAGACGATTTATAAAAAATGGTATCATTTTTATTTTTTTGAACGTATTAAAGTTCTCGTTTGAGTAAAATTTTATTAGCCAACGTTTTTAGCTTTCTTTTTGGCAAGAAAATTTGTTTTAATAAACCAAATTCAAAGAATTTCCATGACTAAAGAATTATGAAACGATTTATAAAAAATGGTATCATTTTTATTTTTTTTGAACGTATTAAAGTTCTCGTTTGAGTAAAATTTTATTAGCCAACGTTTTTAGCTTCATTTAAAGAAGGAAAATTTATTTTAATAAACCAAAATCAAAGAATTTCCATGACTAAAGAATTATGAGACGATTTATAAAAAATGGTATCATTTTTATTTTTTTGAACGTATTAAAGTTCTCGTTTGAGTAAAATTTTATTAGCCAACGTTTTTAGCTTCATTTAAAGAAGGAAAATTTATTTTAATAAACCAAATTCAAAGAATTTCCATGACTAAAGAATTATGAAACGATTTATAAAAAATGGTATCATTTTTATTTTTTTGAACGAATTAAAGTTCTCGTTTGAGTTAAATTTTATTAGCCAACGTTTTTAGCTTCATTTAAAGAAGGAAAATTTATTTTAATAAACCAAATTCAAAGAATTTCCATGACTAAAGAATTATGAAACGATTTATAAAAAATGGTATCATTTTTATTTTTTTTTGAACGTATTAAAGTTCTCGTTTGAGTAAAATTTTATTAGCCAACGTTTTTAGCTTCATTTAAAGAAGGAAAATTTATTTTAATAAACCAAATTCAAAGAATTTCCATGACTAAAGAATTATGAAACGATTTATAAAAAATGGTATCATTTTTATTTTTTTTTGAACGTATTAAAGTTCTCGTTTGAGTAAAATTTTATTAGCCAACGTTTTTAGCTTTCTTTTTGGCAGGAAAATTTATTTTAATAAACCAAAATCAAAGAATTTCCATGACTAAAGAATTATGTAACGATTTATAAAAAATGGTATCATTTTTATTTTTTTTTGAACGTATTAAAGTTCTCGTTTGAGTAAAATTTTATTAGCCAACGTTTTTAGCTTCATTTAAAGAAGGAAAATTTATTTTAATAAACCAAATTCAAAGAATTTCCATGACTAAAGAATTATGAAACGATTTATAAAAAATGGTATCATTTTTATTTTTTTGAACGTATTAAAGTTCTCGTTTGAGTTAAATTTTATTAGCCAACGTTTTTAGCTTCATTTAAAGAAGGAAAATTTATTTTAATAAACCAAAATCAAAGAATTTCCATGACTAAAGAATTATGTAACGATTTATAAAAAATGGTATCATTTTTATTTTTTTTTGAACGTATTAAAGTTCTCGTTTGAGTAAAATTTTATTAGCCAACGTTTTTAGCTTCATTTAAAGAAGGAAAATTTATTTTAATAAACCAAATTCAAAGAATTTCCATGACTAAAGAATTATGAAACGATTTATAAAAAATGGTATCATTTTTATTTTTTTGAACGTATTAAAGTTCTCGTTTGAGTAAAATTTTATTAGCCAACGTTTTTAGCTTTCTTTTTGGCAAGAAAATTTGTTTTAATAAACCAAATTCAAAGAATTTCCATGACTAAAGAATTATGAAACGATTTATAAAAAATGGTATCATTTTTATTTTTTTGAACGTATTAAAGTTCTCGTTTGAGTTAAATTTTATTAGCCAACGTTTTTAGCTTCATTTAAAGAAGGAAAATTTATTTTAATAAACCAAATTCAAAGAATTTCCATGACTAAAGAATTATGAAACGATTTATAAAAAATGGTATCATTTTTATTTTTTTGAACGAATTAAAGTTCTCGTTTGAGTTAAATTTTATTAGCCAACGTTTTTAGCTTCATTTAAAGAAGGAAAATTTATTTTAATAAACCAAATTCAAAGAATTTCCATGACTAAAGAATTATGAGACGATTTATAAAAAATGGTATCATTTTTATTTTTTTGAACGTATTAAAGTTCTCGTTTGAGTAAAATTTTATTAGCCAACGTTTTTAGCTTTCTTTTTGGCAAGAAAATTTGTTTTAATAAACCAAATTCAAAGAATTTCCATGACTAAAGAATTATGAAACGATTTATAAAAAATGGTATCATTTTTATTTTTTTGAACGTATTAAAGTTCTCGTTTGAGTTAAATTTTATTAGCCAACGTTTTTAGCTTTCTTTTTGGCAAGAAAATTTGTTTTAATAAACCAAATTCAAAGAATTTCCATGACTAAAGAATTATGAAACGATTTATAAAAAATGGTATCATTTTTATTTTTTTGAACGTATTAAAGTTCTCGTTTGAAATAAATTTTATTAGCCAACGTTTTTAGCTTCATTTAAAGAAGGAAAATTTATTTTAATAAACCAAATTCAAAGAATTTCCATGACTAAAGAATTATGAAACGATTTATAAAAAATGGTATCATTTTTATTTTTTTGAACGAATTAAAGTTCTCGTTTGAGTTAAATTTTATTAGCCAACGTTTTTAGCTTCATTTAAAGAAGGAAAATTTATTTTAATAAACCAAATTCAAAGAATTTCCATGACTAAAGAATTATGAGACGATTTATAAAAAATGGTATCATTTTTATTTTTTTGAACGTATTAAAGTTCTCGTTTGAGTAAAATTTTATTAGCCAACGTTTTTAGCTTTCTTTTTGGCAAGAAAATTTGTTTTAATAAACCAAATTCAAAGAATTTCCATGACTAAAGAATTATGAAACGATTTATAAAAAATGGTATCATTTTTATTTTTTTTGAACGTATTAAAGTTCTCGTTTGAGTAAAATTTTATTAGCCAACGTTTTTAGCTTCATTTAAAGAAGGAAAATTTATTTTAATAAACCAAATTCAAAGAATTTCCATGACTAAAGAATTATGAAACGATTTATAAAAAATGGTATCATTTTTATTTTTTTGAACGAATTAAAGTTCTCGTTTGAGTTAAATTTTATTAGCCAACGTTTTTAGCTTCATTTAAAGCAGGAAAATTTGTTTTAATAAACCAAATTCAAAGAATTTCCATGACTAAAGAATTATGAAACGATTTATAAAAAATGGTATCATTTTTATTTTTTTTTGAACGTATTAAAGTTCTCGTTTGAGTAAAATTTTATTAGCCAACGTTTTTAGCTTTCTTTTTGGCAGGAAAATTTATTTTAATAAACCAAAATCAAAGAATTTCCATGACTAAAGAATTATGTAACGATTTATAAAAAATGGTATCATTTTTATTTTTTTTTGAACGTATTAAAGTTCTCGTTTGAGTAAAATTTTATTAGCCAACGTTTTTAGCTTCATTTAAAGAAAAAAAATTTATTTTAATAAACCAAATTCAAAGAATTTCCATGACTAAAGAATTATGAAACGATTTATAAAAAATGGTATCATTTTTATTTTTTTGAACGTATTAAAGTTCTCGTTTGAGTTAAATTTTATTAGCCAACGTTTTTAGCTTCATTTAAAGAAGGAAAATTTATTTTAATAAACCAAATTCAAAGAATTTCCATGACTAAAGAATTATGAAACGATTTATAAAAAATGGTATCATTTTTATTTTTTTGAACGTATTAAAGTTCTCGTTTGAGTTAAATTTTATTAGCCAACGTTTTTAGCTTCATTTAAAGAAGGAAAATTTATTTTAATAAACCAAAATCAAAGAATTTCCATGACTAAAGAATTATGAGACGATTTATAAAAAATGGTATCATTTTTATTTTTTTGAACGTATTAAAGTTCTCGTTTGAGTAAAATTTTATTAGCCAACGTTTTTAGCTTTCTTTTTGGCAAGAAAATTTGTTTTAATAAACCAAATTCAAAGAATTTCCATGACTAAAGAATTATGAAACGATTTATAAAAAATGGTATCATTTTTATTTTTTTGAACGTATTAAAGTTCTCGTTTGAGTTAAATTTTATTAGCCAACGTTTTTAGCTTCATTTAAAGAAGGAAAATTTATTTTAATAAACCAAATTCAAAGAATTTCCATGACTAAAGAATTATGAAACGATTTATAAAAAATGGTATCATTTTTATTTTTTTGAACGTATTAAAGTTCTCGTTTGAGTTAAATTTTATTAGCCAACGTTTTTAGCTTCATTTAAAGAAGGAAAATTTATTTTAATAAACCAAAATCAAAGAATTTCCATGACTAAAGAATTATGAAACGATTTATAAAAAATGGTATCATTTTTATTTTTTTGAACGTATTAAAGTTCTCGTTTGAGTTAAATTTTATTAGCCAACGTTTTTAGCTTCATTTAAAGAAGGAAAATTTATTTTAATAAACCAAATTCAAAGAATTTCCATGACTAAAGAATTATGAAACGATTTATAAAAAATGGTATCATTTTTATTTTTTTGAACGTATTAAAGTTCTCGTTTGAGTAAAATTTTATTAGCCAACGTTTTTAGCTTCATTTAAAGAAGGAAAATTTATTTTAATAAACCAAATTCAAAGAATTTCCATGACTAAAGAATTATGAAACGATTTATAAAAAATGGTATCATTTTTATTTTTTTGAACGTATTAAAGTTCTCGTTTGAGTTAAATTTTATTAGCCAACGTTTTTAGCTTCATTTAAAGAAGGAAAATTTATTTTAATAAACCAAATTCAAAGAATTTCCATGACTAAAGAATTATGAAACGATTTATAAAAAATGGTATCATTTTTATTTTTTTGAACGTATTAAAGTTCTCGTTTGAGTAAAATTTTATTAGCCAACGTTTTTAGCTTCATTTAAAGAAGGAAAATTTATTTTAATAAACCAAATTCAAAGAATTTCCATGACTAAAGAATTATGAAACGATTTATAAAAAATGGTATCATTTTTATTTTTTTGAACGTATTAAAGTTCTCGTTTGAGTTAAATTTTATTAGCCAACGTTTTTAGCTTCATTTAAAGAAGGAAAATTTATTTTAATAAACCAAATTCAAAGAATTTCCATGACTAAAGAATTATGAAACGATTTATAAAAAATGGTATCATTTTTATTTTTTTGAACGTATTAAAGTTCTCGTTTGAGTAAAATTTTATTAGCCAACGTTTTTAGCTTCATTTAAAGAAGGAAAATTTATTTTAATAAACCAAAATCAAAGAATTTCCATGACTAAAGAATTATGAGACGATTTATAAAAAATGGTATCATTTTTATTTTTTTGAACGTATTAAAGTTCTCGTTTGAGTAAAATTTTATTAGCCAACGTTTTTAGCTTTCTTTTTGGCAAGAAAATTTGTTTTAATAAACCAAATTCAAAGAATTTCCATGACTAAAGAATTATGAAACGATTTATAAAAAATGGTATCATTTTTATTTTTTTTGAACGTATTAAAGTTCTCGTTTGAGTAAAATTTTATTAGCCAACGTTTTTAGCTTCATTTAAAGAAGGAAAATTTATTTTAATAAACCAAAATCAAAGAATTTCCATGACTAAAGAATTATGAGACGATTTATAAAAAATGGTATCATTTTTATTTTTTTGAACGTATTAAAGTTCTCGTTTGAGTAAAATTTTATTAGCCAACGTTTTTAGCTTCATTTAAAGAAGGAAAATTTATTTTAATAAACCAAATTCAAAGAATTTCCATGACTAAAGAATTATGAAACGATTTATAAAAAATGGTATCATTTTTATTTTTTTGAACGAATTAAAGTTCTCGTTTGAGTTAAATTTTATTAGCCAACGTTTTTAGCTTCATTTAAAGAAGGAAAATTTATTTTAATAAACCAAATTCAAAGAATTTCCATGACTAAAGAATTATGAAACGATTTATAAAAAATGGTATCATTTTTATTTTTTTTTGAACGTATTAAAGTTCTCGTTTGAGTAAAATTTTATTAGCCAACGTTTTTAGCTTCATTTAAAGAAGGAAAATTTATTTTAATAAACCAAATTCAAAGAATTTCCATGACTAAAGAATTATGAAACGATTTATAAAAAATGGTATCATTTTTATTTTTTTTTGAACGTATTAAAGTTCTCGTTTGAGTAAAATTTTATTAGCCAACGTTTTTAGCTTTCTTTTTGGCAGGAAAATTTATTTTAATAAACCAAAATCAAAGAATTTCCATGACTAAAGAATTATGTAACGATTTATAAAAAATGGTATCATTTTTATTTTTTTTTGAACGTATTAAAGTTCTCGTTTGAGTAAAATTTTATTAGCCAACGTTTTTAGCTTCATTTAAAGAAGGAAAATTTATTTTAATAAACCAAATTCAAAGAATTTCCATGACTAAAGAATTATGAAACGATTTATAAAAAATGGTATCATTTTTATTTTTTTGAACGTATTAAAGTTCTCGTTTGAGTTAAATTTTATTAGCCAACGTTTTTAGCTTCATTTAAAGAAGGAAAATTTATTTTAATAAACCAAAATCAAAGAATTTCCATGACTAAAGAATTATGTAACGATTTATAAAAAATGGTATCATTTTTATTTTTTTTTGAACGTATTAAAGTTCTCGTTTGAGTAAAATTTTATTAGCCAACGTTTTTAGCTTCATTTAAAGAAGGAAAATTTATTTTAATAAACCAAATTCAAAGAATTTCCATGACTAAAGAATTATGAAACGATTTATAAAAAATGGTATCATTTTTATTTTTTTGAACGTATTAAAGTTCTCGTTTGAGTAAAATTTTATTAGCCAACGTTTTTAGCTTTCTTTTTGGCAAGAAAATTTGTTTTAATAAACCAAATTCAAAGAATTTCCATGACTAAAGAATTATGAAACGATTTATAAAAAATGGTATCATTTTTATTTTTTTGAACGTATTAAAGTTCTCGTTTGAGTTAAATTTTATTAGCCAACGTTTTTAGCTTCATTTAAAGAAGGAAAATTTATTTTAATAAACCAAATTCAAAGAATTTCCATGACTAAAGAATTATGAAACGATTTATAAAAAATGGTATCATTTTTATTTTTTTGAACGAATTAAAGTTCTCGTTTGAGTTAAATTTTATTAGCCAACGTTTTTAGCTTCATTTAAAGAAGGAAAATTTATTTTAATAAACCAAATTCAAAGAATTTCCATGACTAAAGAATTATGAGACGATTTATAAAAAATGGTATCATTTTTATTTTTTTGAACGTATTAAAGTTCTCGTTTGAGTAAAATTTTATTAGCCAACGTTTTTAGCTTTCTTTTTGGCAAGAAAATTTGTTTTAATAAACCAAATTCAAAGAATTTCCATGACTAAAGAATTATGAAACGATTTATAAAAAATGGTATCATTTTTATTTTTTTGAACGTATTAAAGTTCTCGTTTGAGTTAAATTTTATTAGCCAACGTTTTTAGCTTTCTTTTTGGCAAGAAAATTTGTTTTAATAAACCAAATTCAAAGAATTTCCATGACTAAAGAATTATGAAACGATTTATAAAAAATGGTATCATTTTTATTTTTTTGAACGTATTAAAGTTCTCGTTTGAAATAAATTTTATTAGCCAACGTTTTTAGCTTCATTTAAAGAAGGAAAATTTATTTTAATAAACCAAATTCAAAGAATTTCCATGACTAAAGAATTATGAAACGATTTATAAAAAATGGTATCATTTTTATTTTTTTGAACGAATTAAAGTTCTCGTTTGAGTTAAATTTTATTAGCCAACGTTTTTAGCTTCATTTAAAGAAGGAAAATTTATTTTAATAAACCAAATTCAAAGAATTTCCATGACTAAAGAATTATGAGACGATTTATAAAAAATGGTATCATTTTTATTTTTTTGAACGTATTAAAGTTCTCGTTTGAGTAAAATTTTATTAGCCAACGTTTTTAGCTTTCTTTTTGGCAAGAAAATTTGTTTTAATAAACCAAATTCAAAGAATTTCCATGACTAAAGAATTATGAAACGATTTATAAAAAATGGTATCATTTTTATTTTTTTTGAACGTATTAAAGTTCTCGTTTGAGTAAAATTTTATTAGCCAACGTTTTTAGCTTCATTTAAAGAAGGAAAATTTATTTTAATAAACCAAATTCAAAGAATTTCCATGACTAAAGAATTATGAAACGATTTATAAAAAATGGTATCATTTTTATTTTTTTGAACGAATTAAAGTTCTCGTTTGAGTTAAATTTTATTAGCCAACGTTTTTAGCTTCATTTAAAGCAGGAAAATTTGTTTTAATAAACCAAATTCAAAGAATTTCCATGACTAAAGAATTATGAAACGATTTATAAAAAATGGTATCATTTTTATTTTTTTTTGAACGTATTAAAGTTCTCGTTTGAGTAAAATTTTATTAGCCAACGTTTTTAGCTTTCTTTTTGGCAGGAAAATTTATTTTAATAAACCAAAATCAAAGAATTTCCATGACTAAAGAATTATGTAACGATTTATAAAAAATGGTATCATTTTTATTTTTTTTTGAACGTATTAAAGTTCTCGTTTGAGTAAAATTTTATTAGCCAACGTTTTTAGCTTCATTTAAAGAAAAAAAATTTATTTTAATAAACCAAATTCAAAGAATTTCCATGACTAAAGAATTATGAAACGATTTATAAAAAATGGTATCATTTTTATTTTTTTGAACGTATTAAAGTTCTCGTTTGAGTTAAATTTTATTAGCCAACGTTTTTAGCTTCATTTAAAGAAGGAAAATTTATTTTAATAAACCAAATTCAAAGAATTTCCATGACTAAAGAATTATGAAACGATTTATAAAAAATGGTATCATTTTTATTTTTTTGAACGTATTAAAGTTCTCGTTTGAGTTAAATTTTATTAGCCAACGTTTTTAGCTTCATTTAAAGAAGGAAAATTTATTTTAATAAACCAAAATCAAAGAATTTCCATGACTAAAGAATTATGAGACGATTTATAAAAAATGGTATCATTTTTATTTTTTTGAACGTATTAAAGTTCTCGTTTGAGTAAAATTTTATTAGCCAACGTTTTTAGCTTTCTTTTTGGCAAGAAAATTTGTTTTAATAAACCAAATTCAAAGAATTTCCATGACTAAAGAATTATGAAACGATTTATAAAAAATGGTATCATTTTTATTTTTTTGAACGTATTAAAGTTCTCGTTTGAGTAAAATTTTATTAGCCAACGTTTTTAGCTTTCTTTTTGGCAAGAAAATTTGTTTTAATAAACCAAATTCAAAGAATTTCCATGACTAAAGAATTATGAAACGATTTATAAAAAATGGTATCATTTTTATTTTTTTTTGAACGTATTAAAGTTCTCGTTTGAGTAAAATTTTATTAGCCAACGTTTTTAGCTTCATTTAAAGAAGGAAAATTTATTTTAATAAACCAAATTCAAAGAATTTCCATGACTAAAGAATTATGAAACGATTTATAAAAAATGGTATCATTTTTATTTTTTTGAACGAATTAAAGTTCTCGTTTGAGTTAAATTTTATTAGCCAACGTTTTTAGCTTCATTTAAAGAAGGAAAATTTATTTTAATAAACCAAAATCAAAGAATTTCCATGACTAAAGAATTATGAGACGATTTATAAAAAATGGTATCATTTTTATTTTTTTGAACGTATTAAAGTTCTCGTTTGAGTAAAATTTTATTAGCCAACGTTTTTAGCTTTCTTTTTGGCAAGAAAATTTGTTTTAATAAACCAAATTCAAAGAATTTCCATGACTAAAGAATTATGAAACGATTTATAAAAAATGGTATCATTTTTATTTTTTTGAACGTATTAAAGTTCTCGTTTGAGTTAAATTTTATTAGCCAACGTTTTTAGCTTCATTTAAAGAAGGAAAATTTATTTTAATAAACCAAATTCAAAGAATTTCCATGACTAAAGAATTATGAAACGATTTATAAAAAATGGTATCATTTTTATTTTTTTGAACGTATTAAAGTTCTCGTTTGAGTTAAATTTTATTAGCCAACGTTTTTAGCTTCATTTAAAGAAGGAAAATTTATTTTAATAAACCAAAATCAAAGAATTTCCATGACTAAAGAATTATGAGACGATTTATAAAAAATGGTATCATTTTTATTTTTTTGAACGTATTAAAGTTCTCGTTTGAGTAAAATTTTATTAGCCAACGTTTTTAGCTTTCTTTTTGGCAAGAAAATTTGTTTTAATAAACCAAATTCAAAGAATTTCCATGACTAAAGAATTATGAAACGATTTATAAAAAATGGTATCATTTTTATTTTTTTTGAACGTATTAAAGTTCTCGTTTGAGTAAAATTTTATTAGCCAACGTTTTTAGCTTCATTTAAAGAAGGAAAATTTATTTTAATAAACCAAAATCAAAGAATTTCCATGACTAAAGAATTATGAGACGATTTATAAAAAATGGTATCATTTTTATTTTTTTGAACGTATTAAAGTTCTCGTTTGAGTAAAATTTTATTAGCCAACGTTTTTAGCTTCATTTAAAGAAGGAAAATTTATTTTAATAAACCAAATTCAAAGAATTTCCATGACTAAAGAATTATGAAACGATTTATAAAAAATGGTATCATTTTTATTTTTTTGAACGAATTAAAGTTCTCGTTTGAGTTAAATTTTATTAGCCAACGTTTTTAGCTTCATTTAAAGAAGGAAAATTTATTTTAATAAACCAAATTCAAAGAATTTCCATGACTAAAGAATTATGAAACGATTTATAAAAAATGGTATCATTTTTATTTTTTTTTGAACGTATTAAAGTTCTCGTTTGAGTAAAATTTTATTAGCCAACGTTTTTAGCTTCATTTAAAGAAGGAAAATTTATTTTAATAAACCAAATTCAAAGAATTTCCATGACTAAAGAATTATGAAACGATTTATAAAAAATGGTATCATTTTTATTTTTTTTTGAACGTATTAAAGTTCTCGTTTGAGTAAAATTTTATTAGCCAACGTTTTTAGCTTTCTTTTTGGCAGGAAAATTTATTTTAATAAACCAAAATCAAAGAATTTCCATGACTAAAGAATTATGTAACGATTTATAAAAAATGGTATCATTTTTATTTTTTTTTGAACGTATTAAAGTTCTCGTTTGAGTAAAATTTTATTAGCCAACGTTTTTAGCTTCATTTAAAGAAGGAAAATTTATTTTAATAAACCAAATTCAAAGAATTTCCATGACTAAAGAATTATGAAACGATTTATAAAAAATGGTATCATTTTTATTTTTTTGAACGTATTAAAGTTCTCGTTTGAGTTAAATTTTATTAGCCAACGTTTTTAGCTTCATTTAAAGAAGGAAAATTTATTTTAATAAACCAAAATCAAAGAATTTCCATGACTAAAGAATTATGAGACGATTTATAAAAAATGGTATCATTTTTATTTTTTTGAACGTATTAAAGTTCTCGTTTGAGTAAAATTTTATTAGCCAACGTTTTTAGCTTTCTTTTTGGCAAGAAAATTTGTTTTAATAAACCAAATTCAAAGAATTTCCATGACTAAAGAATTATGAAACGATTTATAAAAAATGGTATCATTTTTATTTTTTTGAACGTATTAAAGTTCTCGTTTGAGTTAAATTTTATTAGCCAACGTTTTTAGCTTCATTTAAAGAAGGAAAATTTATTTTAATAAACCAAATTCAAAGAATTTCCATGACTAAAGAATTATGAAACGATTTATAAAAAATGGTATCATTTTTATTTTTTTGAACGAATTAAAGTTCTCGTTTGAGTTAAATTTTATTAGCCAACGTTTTTAGCTTCATTTAAAGAAGGAAAATTTATTTTAATAAACCAAATTCAAAGAATTTCCATGACTAAAGAATTATGAGACGATTTATAAAAAATGGTATCATTTTTATTTTTTTGAACGTATTAAAGTTCTCGTTTGAGTAAAATTTTATTAGCCAACGTTTTTAGCTTTCTTTTTGGCAAGAAAATTTGTTTTAATAAACCAAATTCAAAGAATTTCCATGACTAAAGAATTATGAAACGATTTATAAAAAATGGTATCATTTTTATTTTTTTGAACGTATTAAAGTTCTCGTTTGAGTTAAATTTTATTAGCCAACGTTTTTAGCTTTCTTTTTGGCAAGAAAATTTGTTTTAATAAACCAAATTCAAAGAATTTCCATGACTAAAGAATTATGAAACGATTTATAAAAAATGGTATCATTTTTATTTTTTTGAACGTATTAAAGTTCTCGTTTGAGTTAAATTTTATTAGCCAACGTTTTTAGCTTCATTTAAAGAAGGAAAATTTATTTTAATAAACCAAATTCAAAGAATTTCCATGACTAAAGAATTATGAAACGATTTATAAAAAATGGTATCATTTTTATTTTTTTGAACGAATTAAAGTTCTCGTTTGAGTTAAATTTTATTAGCCAACGTTTTTAGCTTCATTTAAAGAAGGAAAATTTATTTTAATAAACCAAATTCAAAGAATTTCCATGACTAAAGAATTATGAGACGATTTATAAAAAATGGTATCATTTTTATTTTTTTGAACGTATTAAAGTTCTCGTTTGAGTAAAATTTTATTAGCCAACGTTTTTAGCTTTCTTTTTGGCAAGAAAATTTGTTTTAATAAACCAAATTCAAAGAATTTCCATGACTAAAGAATTATGAAACGATTTATAAAAAATGGTATCATTTTTATTTTTTTTGAACGTATTAAAGTTCTCGTTTGAGTAAAATTTTATTAGCCAACGTTTTTAGCTTCATTTAAAGAAGGAAAATTTATTTTAATAAACCAAATTCAAAGAATTTCCATGACTAAAGAATTATGAAACGATTTATAAAAAATGGTATCATTTTTATTTTTTTGAACGAATTAAAGTTCTCGTTTGAGTTAAATTTTATTAGCCAACGTTTTTAGCTTCATTTAAAGCAGGAAAATTTGTTTTAATAAACCAAATTCAAAGAATTTCCATGACTAAAGAATTATGAAACGATTTATAAAAAATGGTATCATTTTTATTTTTTTTTGAACGTATTAAAGTTCTCGTTTGAGTAAAATTTTATTAGCCAACGTTTTTAGCTTTCTTTTTGGCAGGAAAATTTATTTTAATAAACCAAAATCAAAGAATTTCCATGACTAAAGAATTATGTAACGATTTATAAAAAATGGTATCATTTTTATTTTTTTTTGAACGTATTAAAGTTCTCGTTTGAGTAAAATTTTATTAGCCAACGTTTTTAGCTTCATTTAAAGAAAAAAAATTTATTTTAATAAACCAAATTCAAAGAATTTCCATGACTAAAGAATTATGAAACGATTTATAAAAAATGGTATCATTTTTATTTTTTTGAACGTATTAAAGTTCTCGTTTGAGTTAAATTTTATTAGCCAACGTTTTTAGCTTCATTTAAAGAAGGAAAATTTATTTTAATAAACCAAATTCAAAGAATTTCCATGACTAAAGAATTATGAAACGATTTATAAAAAATGGTATCATTTTTATTTTTTTGAACGTATTAAAGTTCTCGTTTGAGTTAAATTTTATTAGCCAACGTTTTTAGCTTCATTTAAAGAAGGAAAATTTATTTTAATAAACCAAAATCAAAGAATTTCCATGACTAAAGAATTATGAGACGATTTATAAAAAATGGTATCATTTTTATTTTTTTGAACGTATTAAAGTTCTCGTTTGAGTAAAATTTTATTAGCCAACGTTTTTAGCTTTCTTTTTGGCAAGAAAATTTGTTTTAATAAACCAAATTCAAAGAATTTCCATGACTAAAGAATTATGAAACGATTTATAAAAAATGGTATCATTTTTATTTTTTTTTGAACGTATTAAAGTTCTCGTTTGAGTAAAATTTTATTAGCCAACGTTTTTAGCTTCATTTAAAGAAGGAAAATTTATTTTAATAAACCAAATTCAAAGAATTTCCATGACTAAAGAATTATGAAACGATTTATAAAAAATGGTATCATTTTTATTTTTTTGAACGAATTAAAGTTCTCGTTTGAGTTAAATTTTATTAGCCAACGTTTTTAGCTTCATTTAAAGAAGGAAAATTTATTTTAATAAACCAAAATCAAAGAATTTCCATGACTAAAGAATTATGAGACGATTTATAAAAAATGGTATCATTTTTATTTTTTTGAACGTATTAAAGTTCTCGTTTGAGTAAAATTTTATTAGCCAACGTTTTTAGCTTTCTTTTTGGCAAGAAAATTTGTTTTAATAAACCAAATTCAAAGAATTTCCATGACTAAAGAATTATGAAACGATTTATAAAAAATGGTATCATTTTTATTTTTTTTGAACGTATTAAAGTTCTCGTTTGAGTAAAATTTTATTAGCCAACGTTTTTAGCTTCATTTAAAGAAGGAAAATTTATTTTAATAAACCAAATTCAAAGAATTTCCATGACTAAAGAATTATGAAACGATTTATAAAAAATGGTATCATTTTTATTTTTTTGAACGAATTAAAGTTCTCGTTTGAGTTAAATTTTATTAGCCAACGTTTTTAGCTTCATTTAAAGCAGGAAAATTTGTTTTAATAAACCAAATTCAAAGAATTTCCATGACTAAAGAATTATGAAACGATTTATAAAAAATGGTATCATTTTTATTTTTTTTTGAACGTATTAAAGTTCTCGTTTGAGTAAAATTTTATTAGCCAACGTTTTTAGCTTTCTTTTTGGCAGGAAAATTTATTTTAATAAACCAAAATCAAAGAATTTCCATGACTAAAGAATTATGTAACGATTTATAAAAAATGGTATCATTTTTATTTTTTTTTGAACGTATTAAAGTTCTCGTTTGAGTAAAATTTTATTAGCCAACGTTTTTAGCTTCATTTAAAGAAGGAAAATTTATTTTAATAAACCAAATTCAAAGAATTTCCATGACTAAAGAATTATGAAACGATTTATAAAAAATGGTATCATTTTTATTTTTTTTGAACGTATTAAAGTTCTCGTTTGAGTAAAATTTTATTAGCCAACGTTTTTAGCTTTCTTTTTGGCAGGAAAATTTATTTTAATAAACCAAAATCAAAGAATTTCCATGACTAAAGAATTATGAGACGATTTATAAAAAATGGTATCATTTTTATTTTTTTGAACGTATTAAAGTTCTCGTTTGAGTAAAATTTTATTAGCCAACGTTTTTAGCTTTCTTTTTGGCAAGAAAATTTGTTTTAATAAACCAAATTCAAAGAATTTCCATGACTAAAGAATTATGAAACGATTTATAAAAAATGGTATCATTTTTATTTTTTTTTGAACGTATTAAAGTTCTCGTTTGAGTAAAATTTTATTAGCCAACGTTTTTAGCTTCATTTAAAGAAGGAAAATTTATTTTAATAAACCAAATTCAAAGAATTTCCATGACTAAAGAATTATGAAACGATTTATAAAAAATGGTATCATTTTTATTTTTTTTTGAACGTATTAAAGTTCTCGTTTGAGTAAAATTTTATTAGCCAACGTTTTTAGCTTTCTTTTTGGCAGGAAAATTTATTTTAATAAACCAAATTCAAAGAATTTCCATGACTAAAGAATTATGAAACGATTTATAAAAAATGGTATCATTTTTATTTTTTTTTGAACGTATTAAAGTTCTCGTTTGAGTAAAATTTTATTAGCCAACGTTTTTAGCTTCATTTAAAGAAGGAAAATTTATTTTAATAAACCAAATTCAAAGAATTTCCATGACTAAAGAATTATGAAACGATTTATAAAAAATGGTATCATTTTTATTTTTTTGAACGAATTAAAGTTCTCGTTTGAGTTAAATTTTATTAGCCAACGTTTTTAGCTTCATTTAAAGCAGGAAAATTTGTTTTAATAAACCAAATTCAAAGAATTTCCATGACTAAAGAATTATGAAACGATTTATAAAAAATGGTATCATTTTTATTTTTTTTTGAACGTATTAAAGTTCTCGTTTGAGTAAAATTTTATTAGCCAACGTTTTTAGCTTTCTTTTTGGCAGGAAAATTTATTTTAATAAACCAAAATCAAAGAATTTCCATGACTAAAGAATTATGTAACGATTTATAAAAAATGGTATCATTTTTATTTTTTTTTGAACGTATTAAAGTTCTCGTTTGAGTAAAATTTTATTAGCCAACGTTTTTAGCTTCATTTAAAGAAGGAAAATTTATTTTAATAAACCAAATTCAAAGAATTTCCATGACTAAAGAATTATGAAACGATTTATAAAAAATGGTATCATTTTTATTTTTTTTTGAACGTATTAAAGTTCTCGTTTGAGTAAAATTTTATTAGCCAACGTTTTTAGCTTTCTTTTTGGCAGGAAAATTTATTTTAATAAACCAAAATCAAAGAATTTCCATGACTAAAGAATTATGAGACGATTTATAAAAAATGGTATCATTTTTATTTTTTTGAACGTATTAAAGTTCTCGTTTGAGTAAAATTTTATTAGCCAACGTTTTTAGCTTTCTTTTTGGCAAGAAAATTTGTTTTAATAAACCAAATTCAAAGAATTTCCATGACTAAAGAATTATGAAACGATTTATAAAAAATGGTATCATTTTTATTTTTTTTTGAACGTATTAAAGTTCTCGTTTGAGTAAAATTTTATTAGCCAACGTTTTTAGCTTCATTTAAAGAAGGAAAATTTATTTTAATAAACCAAATTCAAAGAATTTCCATGACTAAAGAATTATGAAACGATTTATAAAAAATGGTATCATTTTTATTTTTTTTTGAACGTATTAAAGTTCTCGTTTGAGTAAAATTTTATTAGCCAACGTTTTTAGCTTCATTTAAAGAAGGAAAATTTATTTTAATAAACCAAATTCAAAGAATTTCCATGACTAAAGAATTATGAAACGATTTATAAAAAATGGTATCATTTTTATTTTTTTTTGAACGTATTAAAGTTCTCGTTTGAGTAAAATTTTATTAGCCAACGTTTTTAGCTTCATTTAAAGAAGGAAAATTTATTTTAATAAACCAAATTCAAAGAATTTCCATGACTAAAGAATTATGAAACGATTTATAAAAAATGGTATCATTTTTATTTTTTTTTGAACGTATTAAAGTTCTCGTTTGAGTAAAATTTTATTAGCCAACGTTTTTAGCTTCATTTAAAGAAGGAAAATTTATTTTAATAAACCAAATTCAAAGAATTTCCATGACTAAAGAATTATGAAACGATTTATAAAAAATGGTATCATTTTTATTTTTTTGAACGAATTAAAGTTCTCGTTTGAGTTAAATTTTATTAGCCAACGTTTTTAGCTTCATTTAAAGCAGGAAAATTTGTTTTAATAAACCAAATTCAAAGAATTTCCATGACTAAAGAATTATGAAACGATTTATAAAAAATGGTATCATTTTTATTTTTTTTTGAACGTATTAAAGTTCTCGTTTGAGTAAAATTTTATTAGCCAACGTTTTTAGCTTTCTTTTTGGCAAGAAAATTTGTTTTAATAAACCAAATTCAAAGAATTTCCATGACTAAAGAATTATGAAACGATTTATAAAAAATGGTATCATTTTTATTTTTTTTTGAACGTATTAAAGTTCTCGTTTGAGTTAAATTTTATTAGCCAACGTTTTTAGCTTCATTTAAAGCAGGAAAATTTATTTTAATAAACCAAATTCAAAGAATTTCCATGACTAAAGAATTATGAAACGATTTATAAAAAATGGTATCATTTTTATTTTTTTTTGAACGTATTAAAGTTCTCGTTTGAGTAAAATTTTATTAGCCAACGTTTTTAGCTTTCTTTTTGGCAAGAAAATTTGTTTTAATAAACCAAATTCAAAGAATTTCCATGACTAAAGAATTATGAAACGATTTATAAAAAATGGTATCATTTTTATTTTTTTGAACGAATTAAAGTTCTCGTTTGAGTTAAATTTTATTAGCCAACGTTTTTAGCTTCATTTAAAGCAGGAAAATTTGTTTTAATAAACCAAATTCAAAGAATTTCCATGACTAAAGAATTATGAAACGATTTATAAAAAATGGTATCATTTTTATTTTTTTTGAACGTATTAAAGTTCTCGTTTGAGTTAAATTTTATTAGCCAACGTTTTTAGCTTCATTTAAAGCAGGAAAATTTGTTTTAATAAACCAAATTCAAAGAATTTCCATGACTAAAGAATTATGAAACGATTTATAAAAAATGGTATCATTTTTATTTTTTTTTGAACGTATTAAAGTTCTCGTTTGAGTTAAATTTTATTAGCCAACGTTTTTAGCTTCATTTAAAGCAGGAAAATTTATTTTAATAAACCAAATTCAAAGAATTTCCATGACTAAAGAATTATGAAACGATTTATAAAAAATGGTATCATTTTTATTTTTTTGAACGAATTAAAGTTCTCGTTTGAGTTAAATTTTATTAGCCAACGTTTTTAGCTTCATTTAAAGCAGGAAAATTTGTTTTAATAAACCAAATTCAAAGAATTTCCATGACTAAAGAATTATGAAACGATTTATAAAAAATGGTATCATTTTTATTTTTTTTTGAACGTATTAAAGTTCTCGTTTGAGTAAAATTTTATTAGCCAACGTTTTTAGCTTTCTTTTTGGCAAGAAAATTTGTTTTAATAAACCAAATTCAAAGAATTTCCATGACTAAAGAATTATGAAACGATTTATAAAAAATGGTATCATTTTTATTTTTTTTTGAACGTATTAAAGTTCTCGTTTGAGTAAAATTTTATTAGCCAACGTTTTTAGCTTCATTTAAAGCAGGAAAATTTGTTTTAATAAACCAAATTCAAAGAATTTCCATGACTAAAGAATTATGAAACGATTTATAAAAAATGGTATCATTTTTATTTTTTTTTGAACGTATTAAAGTTCTCGTTTGAGTTAAATTTTATTAGCCAACGTTTTTAGCTTCATTTAAAGCAGGAAAATTTATTTTAATAAACCAAATTCAAAGAATTTCCATGACTAAAGAATTATGAAACGATTTATAAAAAATGGTATCATTTTTATTTTTTTGAACGAATTAAAGTTCTCGTTTGAGTTAAATTTTATTAGCCAACGTTTTTAGCTTCATTTAAAGCAGGAAAATTTGTTTTAATAAACCAAATTCAAAGAATTTCCATGACTAAAGAATTATGAAACGATTTATAAAAAATGGTATCATTTTTATTTTTTTTTGAACGTATTAAAGTTCTCGTTTGAGTAAAATTTTATTAGCCAACGTTTTTAGCTTTCTTTTTGGCAGGAAAATTTATTTTAATATACCAAAATCAAAGAATTTCCATGACTAAAGAATTATGTAACGATTTATAAAAAATGGTATCATTTTTATTTTTTTTTGAACGTATTAAAGTTCTCGTTTGAGTAAAATTTTATTAGCCAACGTTTTTAGCTTCATTTAAAGAAAGAAAATTTATTTTAATAAACCAAATTCAAAGAATTTCCATGACTAAAGAATTATGAAACGATTTATAAAAAATGGTATCATTTTTATTTTTTTGAACGTATTAAAGTTCTCGTTTGAGTTAAATTTTATTAGCCAACGTTTTTAGCTTCATTTAAAGAAGGAAAATTTATTTTAATAAACCAAAATCAAAGAATTTCCATGACTAAAGAATTATGAGACGATTTATAAAAAATGGTATCATTTTTATTTTTTTGAACGTATTAAAGTTCTCGTTTGAGTAAAATTTTATTAGCCAACGTTTTTAGCTTTCTTTTTGGCAAGAAAATTTGTTTTAATAAACCAAATTCAAAGAATTTCCATGACTAAAGAATTATGAAACGATTTATAAAAAATGGTATCATTTTTATTTTTTTTTGAACGTATTAAAGTTCTCGTTTGAGTAAAATTTTATTAGCCAACGTTTTTAGCTTCATTTAAAGAAGGAAAATTTATTTTAACAAACCAAATTCAAAGAATTTCCATGACTAAAGAATTATGAAACGATTTATAAAAAATGGTATCATTTTTATTTTTTTGAACGAATTAAAGTTCTCGTTTGAGTTAAATTTTATTAGCCAACGTTTTTAGCTTCATTTAAAGCAGGAAAATTTGTTTTAATAAACCAAATTCAAAGAATTTCCATGACTAAAGAATTATGAAACGATTTATAAAAAATGGTATCATTTTTATTTTTTTTTGAACGTATTAAAGTTCTCGTTTGAGTAAAATTTTATTAGCCAACGTTTTTAGCTTTCTTTTTGGCAAGAAAATTTATTTTAATAAACCAAATTCAAAGAAATTGGAAGACTATAGAATTATGAAACGATTTATAAAAAATGGTATCATTTTTATTTTTTTGAACGAATTAAAGTTCTCGTTTGAGTTAAATTTTATTAGCCAACGTTTTTAGCTTTCTTTTTGGCAGGAAAATTTATTTTAATAAACCAAATTCAAAGAATTTCCATGACTAAAGAATTATGAAACGATTTATAAAAAATGGTATCATTTTTATTTTTTTGAACGAATTAAAGTTCTCGTTTGAGTTAAATTTTATTAGCCAACGTTTTTAGCTTCATTTAAAGCAGGAAAATTTATTTTAATAAACCAAATTCAAAGAATTTCCATGACTAAAGAATTATGAAACGATTTATAAAAAATGGTATCATTTTTATTTTTTTTTGAACGTATTAAAGTTCTCGTTTGAGTAAAATTTTATTAGCCAACGTTTTTAGCTTCATTTAAAGAAGGAAAATTTATTTTAATAAACCAAATTCAAAGAATTTCCATGACTAAAGAATTATGAAACGATTTATAAAAAATGGTATCATTTTTATTTTTTTTTGAACGTATTAAAGTTCTCGTTTGAGTTAAATTTTATTAGCCAACGTTTTTAGCTTTCTTTTTGGCAGGAAAATTTATTTTAATAAACCAAATTCAAAGAATTTCCATGACTAAAGAATTATGAAACGATTTATAAAAAATGGTATCATTTTTATTTTTTTTTGAACGTATTAAAGTTCTCGTTTGAGTTAAATTTTATTAGCCAACGTTTTTAGCTTCATTTAAAGAAGGAAAATTTATTTTAATAAACCAAATTCAAAGAATTTCCATGACTAAAGAATTATGAAACGATTTATAAAAAATGGTATCATTTTTATTTTTTGTTGAACGTATTAAAGTTCTCGTTTGAGTTAAATTTTATTAGCCAACGTTTTTAGCTTTCTTTTTGGCAGGAAAATTTATTTTAATAAACCAAATTCAAAGAATTTCCATGACTAAAGAATTATGAAACGATTTATAAAAAATGGTATCATTTTTATTTTTTTTTGAACGTATTAAAGTTCTCGTTTGAGTAAAATTTTATTAGCCAACGTTTTTAGCTTCATTTAAAGAAGGAAAATTTATTTTAATAAACCCAATTCAAAGAATTTCCATGACTAAAGAATTATGAAACGATTTATAAAAAATGGTATCATTTTTATTTTTTTTTGAACGTATTAAAGTTCTCGTTTGAGTTAAATTTTATTAGCCAACGTTTTTAGCTTCATTTAAAGAAGGAAAATTTATTTTAATAAACCAAATTCAAAGAATTTCCATGACTAAAGAATTATGAAACGATTTATAAAAAATGGTATCATTTTTATTTTTTTTTGAACGTATTAAAGTTCTCGTTTGAGTAAAATTTTATTAGCCAACGTTTTTAGCTTTCTTTTTGGCAGGAAAATTTATTTTAATAAACCAAATTCAAAGAATTTCCATGACTAAAGAATTATGAAACGATTTATAAAAAATGGTATCATTTTTATTTTTTTTTGAACGTATTAAAGTTCTCGTTTGAGTAAAATTTTATTAGCCAACGTTTTTAGCTTCATTTAAAGAAGGAAAATTTATTTTAATAAACCAAATTCAAAGAATTTCCATGACTAAAGAATTATGAAACGATTTATAAAAAATGGTATCATTTTTATTTTTTTTTGAACGTATTAAAGTTCTCGTTTGAGTTAAATTTTATTAGCCAACGTTTTTAGCTTCATTTAAAGAAGGAAAATTTATTTTAATAAACCAAATTCAAAGAAATAGGAAGACTATAGAATTATGAAACGATTTATAAAAAATGGTATCATTTTTATTTTTTTGAACGAATTAAAGTTCTCGTTTGAGTTAAATTTTATTAGCCAACGTTTTTAGCTTTCTTTTTGGCAAGAAAATTTATTTTAATAAATCAAATTCAAAGAATTACCATGACTAAAGAATTATGAAACGATTTATAAAAAATGGTATCATTTTTATTTTTTTTTGAACGTATTAAAGTTCTCGTTTGAGTAAAATTTTATTAGCCAACGTTTTTAGCTTTCTTTTTGGCAGGAAAATTTATTTTAATAAACCAAATTCAAAGAATTTCCATGACTAAAGAATTATGAAACGATTTATAAAAAATGGTATCATTTTTATTTTTTTTTGAACGTATTAAAGTTCTCGTTTGAGTAAAATTTTATTAGCCAACGTTTTTAGCTTCATTTAAAGAAGGAAAATTTATTTTAATAAACCAAATTCAAAGAATTTCCATGACTAAAGAATTATGAAACGATTTATAAAAAATGGTATCATTTTTATTTTTTTTTGAACGTATTAAAGTTCTCGTTTGAGTTAAATTTTATTAGCCAACGTTTTTAGCTTCATTTAAAGAAGGAAAATTTATTTTAATAAACCAAATTCAAAGAATTTCCATGACTAAAGAATTATGAAACGATTTATAAAAAATGGTATCATTTTTATTTTTTTTTGAACGTATTAAAGTTCTCGTTTGAGTAAAATTTTATTAGCCAACGTTTTTAGCTTCATTTAAAGAAGGAAAATTTATTTTAATAAACCAAATTCAAAGAATTTCCATGACTAAAGAATTATGAAACGATTTATAAAAAATGGTATCATTTTTATTTTTTTTTGAACGTATTAAAGTTCTCGTTTGAGTAAAATTTTATTAGCCAACGTTTTTAGCTTCATTTAAAGAAGGAAAATTTATTTTAATAAACCAAATTCAAAGAATTTCCATGACTAAAGAATTATGAAACGATTTATAAAAAATGGTATCATTTTTATTTTTTTTTGAACGTATTAAAGTTCTCGTTTGAGTTAAATTTTATTAGCCAACGTTTTTAGCTTCATTTAAAGAAGGAAAATTTATTTTAATAAACCAAATTCAAAGAATTTCCATGACTAAAGAATTATGAAACGATTTATAAAAAATGGTATCATTTTTATTTTTTTTTGAACGTATTAAAGTTCTCGTTTGAGTTAAATTTTATTAGCCAACGTTTTTAGCTTCATTTAAAGAAGGAAAATTTATTTTAATAAACCAAATTCAAAGAATTTCCATGACTAAAGAATTATGAAACGATTTATAAAAAATGGTATCATTTTTATTTTTTTTTGAACGTATTAAAGTTCTCGTTTGAGTAAAATTTTATTAGCCAACGTTTTTAGCTTTCTTTTTGGCAGGAAAATTTATTTTAATAAACCAAATTCAAAGAATTTCCATGACTAAAGAATTATGAAACGATTTATAAAAAATGGTATCATTTTTATTTTTTTTTGAACGTATTAAAGTTCTCGTTTGAGTAAAATTTTATTAGCCAACGTTTTTAGCTTCATTTAAAGAAGGAAAATTTATTTTAATAAACCAAATTCAAAGAATTTCCATGACTAAAGAATTATGAAACGATTTATAAAAAATGGTATCATTTTTATTTTTTTTTGAACGTATTAAAGTTCTCGTTTGAGTTAAATTTTATTAGCCAACGTTTTTAGCTTCATTTAAAGAAGGAAAATTTATTTTAATAAACCAAATTCAAAGAATTTCCATGACTAAAGAATTATGAAACGATTTATAAAAAATGGTATCATTTTTATTTTTTTTTGAACGTATTAAAGTTCTCGTTTGAGTAAAATTTTATTAGCCAACGTTTTTAGCTTCATTTAAAGAAGGAAAATTTATTTTAATAAACCAAATTCAAAGAATTTCCATGACTAAAGAATTATGAAACGATTTATAAAAAATGGTATCATTTTTATTTTTTTTTGAACGTATTAAAGTTCTCGTTTGAGTAAAATTTTATTAGCCAACGTTTTTAGCTTCATTTAAAGAAGGAAAATTTATTTTAATAAACCAAATTCAAAGAATTTCCATGACTAAAGAATTATGAAACGATTTATAAAAAATGGTATCATTTTTATTTTTTTTTGAACGTATTAAAGTTCTCGTTTGAGTTAAATTTTATTAGCCAACGTTTTTAGCTTCATTTAAAGAAGGAAAATTTATTTTAATAAACCAAATTCAAAGAATTTCCATGACTAAAGAATTATGAAACGATTTATAAAAAATGGTATCATTTTTATTTTTTTTTGAACGTATTAAAGTTCTCGTTTGAGTAAAATTTTATTAGCCAACGTTTTTAGCTTCATTTAAAGAAGGAAAATTTATTTTAATAAACCAAATTCAAAGAATTTCCATGACTAAAGAATTATGAAACGATTTATAAAAAATGGTATCATTTTTATTTTTTTTTGAACGTATTAAAGTTCTCGTTTGAGTAAAATTTTATTAGCCAACGTTTTTAGCTTTCTTTTTGGCAGGAAAATTTATTTTAATAAACCAAATTCAAAGAATTTCCATGACTAAAGAATTATGAAACGATTTATAAAAAATGGTATCATTTTTATTTTTTTTTGAACGTATTAAAGTTCTCGTTTGAGTAAAATTTTATTAGCCAACGTTTTTAGCTTCATTTAAAGAAGGAAAATTTATTTTAATAAACCAAATTCAAAGAATTTCCATGACTAAAGAATTATGAAACGATTTATAAAAAATGGTATCATTTTTATTTTTTTTTGAACGTATTAAAGTTCTCGTTTGAGTTAAATTTTATTAGCCAACGTTTTTAGCTTCATTTAAAGAAGGAAAATTTATTTTAATAAACCAAATTCAAAGAATTTCCATGACTAAAGAATTATGAAACGATTTATAAAAAATGGTATCATTTTTATTTTTTTTTGAACGTATTAAAGTTCTCGTTTGAGTAAAATTTTATTAGCCAACGTTTTTAGCTTCATTTAAAGAAGGAAAATTTATTTTAATAAACCAAATTCAAAGAATTTCCATGACTAAAGAATTATGAAACGATTTATAAAAAATGGTATCATTTTTATTTTTTTTTGAACGTATTAAAGTTCTCGTTTGAGTTAAATTTTATTAGCCAACGTTTTTAGCTTCATTTAAAGAAGGAAAATTTATTTTAATATACCAAATTCAAAGAATTTCCATGACTAAAGAATTATGAAACGATTTATAAAAAATGGTATCATTTTTATTTTTTTTTGAACGTATTAAAGTTCTCGTTTGAGTAAAATTTTATTAGCCAACGTTTTTAGCTTTCTTTTTGGCAGGAAAATTTATTTTAATAAACCAAATTCAAAGAATTTCCATGACTAAAGAATTATGAAACGATTTATAAAAAATGGTATCATTTTTATTTTTTTTTGAACGTATTAAAGTTCTCGTTTGAGTAAAATTTTATTAGCCAACGTTTTTAGCTTTCTTTTTGGCAGGAAAATTTATTTTAATAAACCAAATTCAAAGAATTTCCATGACTAAAGAATTATGAAACGATTTATAAAAAATGGTATCATTTTTATTTTTTTTTGAACGTATTAAAGTTCTCGTTTGAGTAAAATTTTATTAGCCAACGTTTTTAGCTTCATTTAAAGAAGGAAAATTTATTTTAATAAACCAAATTCAAAGAATTTCCATGACTAAAGAATTATGAAACGATTTATAAAAAATGGTATCATTTTTATTTTTTTTTGAACGTATTAAAGTTCTCGTTTGAGTAAAATTTTATTAGCCAACGTTTTTAGCTTCATTTAAAGAAGGAAAATTTATTTTAATAAACCAAATTCAAAGAAATAGGAAGACTATAGAATTATGAAACGATTTATAAAAAATGGTATCATTTTTATTTTTTTGAACGAATTAAAGTTCTCGTTTGAGTTAAATTTTATTAGCCAACGTTTTTAGCTTTCTTTTTGGCAAGAAAATTTATTTTAATAAACCAAATTCAAAGAATTACCATGACTAAAGAATTATGAAACGATTTATAAAAAATGGTATCATTTTTATTTTTTTTTGAACGTATTAAAGTTCTCGTTTGAGTAAAATTTTATTAGCCAACGTTTTTAGCTTTCTTTTTGGCAGGAAAATTTATTTTAATAAACCAAATTCAAAGAATTTCCATGACTAAAGAATTATGAAACGATTTATAAAAAATGGTATCATTTTTATTTCTTTTTGAACGTATTAAAGTTCTCGTTTGAGTTAAATTTTATTAGCGAACGTTTTTAGCTTTCTTTTTGGCAAGAAAATTTATTTTAATAAACCAAATTCAAAGAATTTCCATGACTAAATAATTATGAAACGATTTATAAAAAATGTTATCATTTTTATTTCTTTTTGAACGTATTAAAGTTCTCGTTTGAGTTAAATTTTATTAGCGAACGTTTTTAGCTTTCTTTTTGGCAAGAAAATTTATTTTAATAAACCAAATTCAAAGAATTTCCATGACTAAATAATTATGAAACGATTTATAAAAAATGTTATCATTTTTATTTTTTTTTGAACGTATTAAAGTTCTCGTTTGAGTAAAATTTTATTAGCCAACGTTTTTAGCTTCATTTAAAGAAGGAAAATTTATTTTAATAAACCAAAATCAAAGAATTTCCATGACTAAAGAATTATGAAACGATTTATAAAAAATGGTATCATTTTTATTTTTTTTTGAACGTATTAAAGTTCTCGTTTGAGTAAAATTTTATTAGCCAACGTTTTTAGCTTCATTTAAAGAAGGAAAATTTATTTTAATAAACCAAAATCAAAGAATTTCCATGACTAAAGAATTATGAAACGATTTATAAAAAATGGTATCATTTTTATTTTTTTTTGAACGTATTAAAGTTCTCGTTTGAGTAAAATTTTATTAGCCAACGTTTTTAGCTTTCTTTTTGGCAGGAAAATTTATTTTAATAAACCAAATTCAAAGAATTTCCATGACTAAAGAATTATGAAACGATTTATAAAAAATGGTATCATTTTTATTTCTTTTTGAACGTATTAAAGTTCTCGTTTGAGTTAAATTTTATTAGCGAACGTTTTTAGCTTTCTTTTTGGCAAGAAAATTTATTTTAATAAACCAAATTCAAAGAATTTCCATGACTAAATAATTATGAAACGATTTATAAAAAATGTTATCATTTTTATTTCTTTTTGAACGTATTAAAGTTCTCGTTTGAGTTAAATTTTATTAGCGAACGTTTTTAGCTTTCTTTTTGGCAAGAAAATTTATTTTAATAAACCAAATTCAAAGAATTTCCATGACTAAAGAATTATGAAACGATTTATAAAAAATGGTATCATTTTTATTTCTTTTTGAACGTATTAAAGTTCTCGTTTGAGTTAAATTTTATTAGCCAACGTTTTTAGCTTTCTTTTTGGCAAGAAAATTTATTTTAATAAACCAAATTCAAAGAATTACCATGACTAAAGAATTATGAAACGATTTATAAAAAATGGTATCATTTTTATTTTTTTTTGAACGTATTAAAGTTCTCGTTTGAGTAAAATTTTATTAGCCAACGTTTTTAGCTTTCTTTTTGGCAGGAAAATTTATTTTAATAAACCAAATTCAAAGAATTTCCATGACTAAAGAATTATGAAACGATTTATAAAAAATGGTATCATTTTTATTTCTTTTTGAACGTATTAAAGTTCTCGTTTGAGTTAAATTTTATTAGCGAACGTTTTTAGCTTTCTTTTTGGCAAGAAAATTTATTTTAATAAACCAAATTCAAAGAATTTCCATGACTAAATAATTATGAAACGATTTATAAAAAATGTTATCATTTTTATTTCTTTTTGAACGTATTAAAGTTCTCGTTTGAGTTAAATTTTATTAGCGAACGTTTTTAGCTTTCTTTTTGGCAAGAAAATTTATTTTAATAAACCAAATTCAAAGAATTTCCATGACTAAATAATTATGAAACGATTTATAAAAAATGGTATCATTTTTATTTCTTTTTGAACGTATTAAAGTTCTCGTTTGAGTTAAATTTTATTAGCGAACGTTTTTAGCTTTCTTTTTGGCAAGAAAATTTATTTTAATAAACCAAATTCAAAGAATTTCCATGACTAAATAATTATGAAACGATTTATAAAAAATGTTATCATTTTTATTTTTTTTTGAACGTATTAAAGTTCTCGTTTGAGTAAAATTTTATTAGCCAACGTTTTTAGCTTCATTTAAAGAAGGAAAATTTATTTTAATAAACCAAAATCAAAGAATTTCCATGACTAAAGAATTATGAAACGATTTATAAAAAATGGTATCATTTTTATTTTTTTGAACGAATTAAAGTTCTCGTTTGAGTTAAATTTTATTAGCGAACGTTTTTAGCTTTCTTTTTGGCAAGAAAATTTATTTTAATAAACCAAATTCAAAGAATTTCCATGACTAAATAATTATGAAACGATTTATAAAAAATGTTATCATTTTTATTTCTTTTTGAACGTATTAAAGTTCTCGTTTGAGTTAAATTTTATTAGCGAACGTTTTTAGCTTTCTTTTTGGCAAGAAAATTTATTTTAATAAACCAAATTCAAAGAATTTCCATGACTAAATAATTATGAAACGATTTATAAAAAATGTTATCATTTTTATTTTTTTGAAATCGTCACCATAGTGTCCGTTTTGAAAAATATAATTGAAAATGGATGTAAAAATGCATAAAATATGATAATAATAATAAGGCACTTTTCATCTGCAATTTTTTTCTTATTCAAAAAGTTTTAAATTCGATTAAACTCCCTCAAGGCTTGATAGGATGTATTCAGATAATTTCGTTGGAGGTCTTAATTGGTATGCGATTCAAAATCCTCTTGGCATTAATTATTAAAAATTATAAGAAAAATATTTGGATAAAAAAATACATATGCTTTATTGAACTCCGTAATTCAAAACGAGTTTCAATGATGTTTTGCATCAATTCTTGATACATGTGTTGTTCTTATTTTGCAGCCATTTTAGAAATGCCTTTTGTTTGCTTGTATTTTTTGACAAAAAAACAAAAAAAAATATTAAAAAATAAGATCTGCTGAAGAGGAAAAAATTATTTGTTTCATAATTAAATTTTTTTTGATTAAGGTATCATCTCAATGCTTGATGAAAGTGTTCAAAAATAAAAGTTCATTGATTGAGGTGCTTCCCGTGGAGGGCTATAAAAACTTTGAAAGCGAATAATTATTAAAAAAATAATTAAAAATATTTGTCTTAAAATATTCATATGCCCAATTCAAGCCCTAACTCAAAACGATATTCATTAATGTTATCCTCTATGCTTGTTGATGATACAAGTGTTTTTGGTATGTCAGGAAATCAAAATTTTTGAATTGCGGCAATTTTTATTTATTTTTCAATAAATTTTTATTTATTTTTTTAACCCTAATAATGTATGTCGTTTTTAACTGGATGCCTCGAATAACGAAATATGAATCCACGAAGATTCATACTCAATAACATGTGTTTTTTAATTTTCAAAGCCAAATATCTTGTTGATGAACCCAATGATTGAAAAAAAGTGGAGTTTGATTATTTAGAAAAGTTTTTAATTTAAAAGATTTTTAAAACAGAAAAATATTTTTTGATTTTATTGATTTTTGCTAAGGCTTTAACCTTAAAAAAGATTTATTAAGTGTAAAACATTAAACATTAGATATTGCTTTTATTAAATTTCAAAGTTCCAACATTTTAATATAAAAATTTATTTAGCACTGATAACTTTTATGCCTTCAACAATTTTAGGCCAATTTTCTTCAAGCCATTTGCCAAATCGATTTTTTGGGGTATGTTTGTGAATGATTGCGAAGGCTTTGGCTTGTGGAATGATATCAGCCGGGACTTGAACCTGCCAATTTGCAACCCGACTTTTCCATGCATCGACTCCGAAGCTTTGCCAATCGCAAGACCATAATTTGGCGCTATTTGCATCCAAAAGAACAACAGCAACACCGCCTAAAAAAGTTTTAGTTTTAGATTTATTGGACACTTTTTTTTTTAATTTGACCTGTAAAACCTTTGATCAAATGACGAGCTTCCAAAGTTGTGCTTCCTTGAAGCAAACCATTATCATAAAGGGTGACATCGCTTTCCATCGTTTGCTTTTTATCAACTTTATCAGGGCCTTGATGGGCGTTAAAAATGGCTACACCATAGACAGCTGAAAACTTTTCATAAACATTTATGCAAATAAATTAAAAAAAAAGAAACTCACTTGAATAACCACGGCGGTATAGCTTCAATGAAAAAGTGAAGTTCAAATGGAAATGAAAAATTTGGTCGTTGGTGGTCGAATTGCCAAAAACCAAAGGAAAAGCTATTTTTTTAGTAAAAAATGTCTGTTTTTTTGCATATTTAATTATAATTCTCTACGGATATTCAGTTGAAAAATATTGAAACTCTCACAGAATATGTAATCGAATATTGCGGATAAGATCGTGAAGATAGATTTTCATAAAAAAATCAATGAGCCGAAATCCTAGCGTAAGAGTTTTGAGCATTTTGGTCATTTTTACGTTAGAAAAAGTGATTTTTTTTGGAACTTTTTCAGAAACAATTATGGCTAAATTCATTAAGTTGCTTTAATTTTATTCTGTGACATTGAAAATCTATAATCTTATCTTGCCTACAAATTGGTATAATTAGTTTTTCCGAAGACAATCTTTTTACGAAAATCCTGACGTAAGAGTTTTTTTCATGCATGATAACATAGCTTTTTTGACAAAATTCCAAGGAAAACTATTTCATAAACACTTGTAAAAATTCAAAAATGGTCAAAAAACGATAAAATAAATCCCCTTTGAATTTCTAGTAACAATTGAATATTTTTTTGTTAAACTTGCTTTTGCACCACAACCACTTGAAGCTTTTATAATAGTATCATAGTAGCAAACGATGCTCAAAAAAATTATTATTTTCAATATCAACCATTTTGGCTTACTTTCATCATTTCTAGGCCTAATTTTGGTCGTAGAAACCGAATTTTATAATAATTACTGAGGGTGATAAGCAGGGCTTTGCGATATATCGAATATCGATATCGAATATCGAAATATCGGGGCTTTTTTTGGATATCCAATATCGAATATCGATATCGGAAAAATAAATTTTAATATCGAATATCGAATATCGATATCGGGACTTACAAATATCGATATCGCAAAGCCCTGGTGATAAGCTTAAAATGGAGTTATAGCAAAGCGAAAAATTTTCATATTTAAAAAATTCATAGCTCATAAACTAGATAATGAAATGGACCAATGGTTATCAAATTCGTTTTCTACGACCCATATTACGTCTAGGAATGATGAGTTTAAAATTAAATCACACATTTTGAGTATTTTGATTTTTTTGAGCATCGTCTGCTACTATGATGCTATTATAAAAGCTTCAAGTGGTTGTGGTGCAAAAGCAAGTTTAACAAAAAAATATTCAATTGTTACTAGAAATTCAAAGGGGATTTATTTTATCGTTTTTTGACCATTTTTGAATTTTTACAAGTGTTTATGAAATAGTTTTCCTTGGAATTTTGTCAAAAAAGCTATGTTATCATGCATGAAAAAAACTCTTACGTCAGGATTTTCGTAAAAAGATTGTCTTCGGAAAAACTAATTATACCAATTTGTAGGCAAGATAAGATTATAGATTTTCAATGTCACAGAATAAAATTAAAGCAACTTAATGAATTTAGCCATAATTGTTTCTGAAAAAGTTCCAAAAAAAATCACTTTTTCTAACGTAAAAATGACCAAAATGCTCAAAACTCTTACGCTAGGATTTCGGCTCATTGATTTTTTTATGAAAATCTATCTTCACGATCTTATCCGCAATATTCGATTACATATTCTGTGAGAGTTTCAATATTTTTCAACTGAATATCCGTAGAGAATTATAATTAAATATGCAAAAAAACAGCCATTTTTTACAAAAAAATAGCTTTTCCTTTGGTTTTTGGCAATTCGACCACCAACGACCAAATTTTTCATTTCCATTTGAACTTCACTTTTATACCGCCGTGAATGGTATCATTTTTATTTTTTTTTGAACGTATTAAAGTTCTCGTTTGAGTTATATTTTATTAGCCAACGTTTTTAGCTTCATTTAAAGAAGGAAAATTTATTTTAATAAACCAAATTCAAAGAATTTCCATGACTAAAGAATTATGAAACGATTTATAAAAAATGGTATCATTTTTATTTTTTTTTGAACGTATTAAAGTTCTCGTTTGAGTAAAATTTTATTAGCCAACGTTTTTAGCTTTCTTTTTGGCAGGAAAATTTATTTTAATAAACCAAATTCAAAGAATTTCCATGACTAAAGAATTATGAAACGATTTATAAAAAATGGTATCATTTTTATTTTTTTTTGAACGTATTAAAGTTCTCGTTTGAGTTATATTTTATTAGCCAACGTTTTTAGCTTCATTTAAAGAAGGAAAATTTATTTTAATAAACCAAATTCAAAGAATTTCCATGACTAAAGAATTATGAAACGATTTATAAAAAATGGTATCATTTTTATTTTTTTTTGAACGTATTAAAGTTCTCGTTTGAGTTATATTTTATTAGCCAACGTTTTTAGCTTCATTTAAAGAAGGAAAATTTATTTTAATAAACCAAATTCAAAGAATTTCCATGACTAAAGAATTATGAAACGATTTATAAAAAATGGTATCATTTTTATTTTTTTTTGAACGTATTAAAGTTCTCGTTTGAGTAAAATTTTATTAGCCAACGTTTTTAGCTTTCTTTTTGGCAGGAAAATTTATTTTAATAAACCAAATTCAAAGAATTTCCATGACTAAAGAATTATGAAACGATTTATAAAAAATGGTATCATTTTTATTTTTTTTTGAACGTATTAAAGTTCTCGTTTGAGTTATATTTTATTAGCCAACGTTTTTAGCTTCATTTAAAGAAGGAAAATTTATTTTAATAAACCAAATTCAAAGAATTTCCATGACTAAAGAATTATGAAACGATTTATAAAAAATGGTATCATTTTTATTTTTTTTTGAACGTATTAAAGTTCTCGTTTGAGTAAAATTTTATTAGCCAACGTTTATAGCTTCATTTAAAGAAGGAAAATTTATTTTAATAAACCAAATTCAAAGAATTTCCATGACTAAAGAATTATGAAACGATTTATAAAAAATGGTATCATTTTTATTTTTTTGAACGTATTAAAGTTCTCGTTTGAGTTAAATTTTATTAGCCAACGTTTTTAGCTTTCTTTTTGGCAGGAAAATTTATTTTAATAAACCAAATTCAAAGAATTTCCATGACTAAAGAATTATGAAACGATTTATAAAAAATGGTATCATTTTTATTTTTTTGAACGTATTAAAGTTCTCGTTTGAGTAAAATTTTATTAGCCAACGTTTTTAGCTTCATTTAAAGAAGGAAAATTTATTTTAATAAACCAAAATCAAAGAATTTCCATGACTAAAGAATTATGAAACGATTTATAAAAAATGGTATCATTTTTATTTTTTTGAACGTATTAAAGTTCTCGTTTGAGTTAAATTTTATTAGACAACGTTTTTAGCTTCATTTAAAGAAGGAAAATTTATTTTAATAAACCAAAATCAAAGAATTTCCATGACTAAAGAATTATGAAACGATTTATAAAAAATGGTATCATTTTTATTTTTTTGAACGTATTAAAGTTCTCGTTTGAGTTAAATTTTATTAGACAACGTTTTTAGCTTCATTTAAAGAAGGAAAATTTATTTTAATAAACCAAAATCAAAGAATTTCCATGACTAAAGAATTATGAAACGATTTATAAAAAATGGTATCATTTTTATTTTTTTGAACGTATTAAAGTTCTCGTTTGAGTTAAATTTTATTAGCCAACGTTTTTAGCTTTCTTTTTGGCAGGAAAATTTATTTTAATAAACCAAATTCAAAGAATTTCCATGACTAAAGAATTATGAAACGATTTATAAAAAATGGTATCATTTTTATTTTTTTTTGAACGTATTAAAGTTCTCGTTTGAGTAAAATTTTATTAGCCAACGTTTTTAGCTTCATTTAAAGAAGGAAAATTTATTTTAATAAACCAAAATCAAAGAATTTCCATGACTAAAGAATTATGAAACGATTTATAAAAAATGGTATCATTTTTATTTTTTTGAACGTATTAAAGTTCTCGTTTGAGTAAAATTTTATTAGCCAACGTTTTTAGCTTCATTTAAAGAAGGAAAATTTATTTTAATAAACCAAAATCAAAGAATTTCCATGACTAAAGAATTATGAAACGATTTATAAAAAATGGTATCATTTTTATTTTTTTGAACGTATTAAAGTTCTCGTTTGAGTTAAATTTTATTAGACAACGTTTTTAGCTTCATTTAAAGAAGGAAAATTTATTTTAATAAACCAAAATCAAAGAATTTCCATGACTAAAGAATTATGAAACGATTTATAAAAAATGGTATCATTTTTATTTTTTTGAACGTATTAAAGTTCTCGTTTGAGTTAAATTTTATTAGACAACGTTTTTAGCTTCATTTAAAGAAGGAAAATTTATTTTAATAAACCAAAATCAAAGAATTTCCATGACTAAAGAATTATGAAACGATTTATAAAAAATGGTATCATTTTTATTTTTTTGAACGTATTAAAGTTCTCGTTTGAGTTAAATTTTATTAGCCAACGTTTTTAGCTTTCTTTTTGGCAGGAAAATTTATTTTAATAAACCAAATTCAAAGAATTTCCATGACTAAAGAATTATGAAACGATTTATAAAAAATGGTATCATTTTTATTTTTTTTTGAACGTATTAAAGTTCTCGTTTGAGTAAAATTTTATTAGCCAACGTTTTTAGCTTCATTTAAAGAAGGAAAATTTATTTTAATAAACCAAAATCAAAGAATTTCCATGACTAAAGAATTATGAAACGATTTATAAAAAATGGTATCATTTTTATTTTTTTGAACGTATTAAAGTTCTCGTTTGAGTAAAATTTTATTAGCCAACGTTTTTAGCTTCATTTAAAGAAGGAAAATTTATTTTAATAAACCAAAATCAAAGAATTTCCATGACTAAAGAATTATGAAACGATTTATAAAAAATGGTATCATTTTTATTTTTTTGAACGTATTAAAGTTCTCGTTTGAGTTAAATTTTATTAGACAACGTTTTTAGCTTCATTTAAAGAAGGAAAATTTATTTTAATAAACCAAAATCAAAGAATTTCCATGACTAAAGAATTATGAAACGATTTATAAAAAATGGTATCATTTTTATTTTTTTGAACGTATTAAAGTTCTCGTTTGAGTTAAATTTTATTAGCCAACGTTTTTAGCTTTCTTTTTGGCAGGAAAATTTATTTTAATAAACCAAATTCAAAGAATTTCCATGACTAAAGAATTATGAAACGATTTATAAAAAATGGTATCATTTTTATTTTTTTTTGAACGTATTAAAGTTCTCGTTTGAGTAAAATTTTATTAGCCAACGTTTTTAGCTTCATTTAAAGAAGGAAAATTTATTTTAATAAACCAAAATCAAAGAATTTCCATGACTAAAGAATTATGAAACGATTTATAAAAAATGGTATCATTTTTATTTTTTTGAACGTATTAAAGTTCTCGTTTGAGTAAAATTTTATTAGCCAACGTTTTTAGCTTCATTTAAAGAAGGAAAATTTATTTTAATAAACCAAAATCAAAGAATTTCCATGACTAAAGAATTATGAAACGATTTATAAAAAATGGTATCATTTTTATTTTTTTGAACGTATTAAAGTTCTCGTTTGAGTTAAATTTTATTAGACAACGTTTTTAGCTTCATTTAAAGAAGGAAAATTTATTTTAATAAACCAAAATCAAAGAATTTCCATGACTAAAGAATTATGAAACGATTTATAAAAAATGGTATCATTTTTATTTTTTTGAACGTATTAAAGTTCTCGTTTGAGTTAAATTTTATTAGACAACGTTTTTAGCTTCATTTAAAGAAGGAAAATTTATTTTTTTTCATAAACCAAAATCAAAGAATTTCCATGACTAAAGAATTATGAAACGATTTATAAAAAATGGTATCATTTTTATTTTTTTGAACGTATTAAAGTTCTCGTTTGAGTTAAATTTTATTAGCCAACGTTTTTAGCTTTCTTTTTGGCAGGAAAATTTATTTTAATTAACCAAATTCAAAGAATTTCCATGACTAAAGAATTATGAAACGATTTATAAAAAATGGTATCATTTTTATTTTTTTTTGAACGTATTAAAGTTCTCGTTTGAGTAAAATTTTATTAGCCAACGTTTTTAGCTTCATTTAAAGAAGGAAAATTTATTTTAATAAACCAAATTCAAAGAATTTCCATGACTAAAGAATTATGAAACGATTTATAAAAAATGGTATCATTTTTATTTTTTTTTGAACGTATTAAAGTTCTCGTTTGAGTTAAATTTTATTAGCCAACGTTTTTAGCTTCATTTAAAGAAGGAAAATTTATTTTAATAAACCAAATTCAAAGAATTTCCATGACTAAAGAATTATGAAACGATTTATAAAAAATGGTATCATTTTTATTTTTTTTTGAACGTATTAAAGTTCTCGTTTGAGTAAAATTTTATTAGCCAACGTTTTTAGCTTCATTTAAAGAAGGAAAATTTATTTTAATAAACCAAATTCAAAGAATTTCCATGACTAAAGAATTATGAAACGATTTATAAAAAATGGTATCATTTTTATTTTTTTTTGAACGTATTAAAGTTCTCGTTTGAGTAAAATTTTATTAGCCAACGTTTTTAGCTTTCTTTTTGGCAGGAAAATTTAGTTTAATAAACCAAATTCAAAGAATTTCCATGACTAAAGAATTATGAAACGATTTATAAAAAATGGTATCATTTTTATTTTTTTTTGAACGTATTAAAGTTCTCGTTTGAGTAAAATTTTATTAGCCAACGTTTTTAGCTTTCTTTTTGGCAGGAAAATTTATTTTAATAAACCAAAATCAAAGAATTTCCATGACTAAAGAATTATGTAACGATTTATAAAAAATGGTATCATTTTTATTTTTTTTTGAACGTATTAAAGTTCTCGTTTGAGTAAAATTTTATTAGCCAACGTTTTTAGCTTCATTTAAAGAAGGAAAATTTATTTTAATAAACCAAATTCAAAGAATTTCCATGACTAAAGAATTATGAAACGATTTATAAAAAATGGTATCATTTTTATTTTTTTTTGAACGTATTAAAGTTCTCGTTTGAGTAAAATTTTATTAGCCAACGTTTTTAGCTTCATTTAAAGAAGGAAAATTTATTTTAATAAACCAAATTCAAAGAATTTCCATGACTAAAGAATTATGAGACGATTTATAAAAAATGGTATCATTTTTATTTTTTTTTGAACGTATTAAAGTTCTCGTTTGAGTTAAATTTTATTAGCCAACGTTTTTAGCTTCATTTAAAGAAGGAAAATTTATTTTAATAAACCAAATTCAAAGAATTTCCATGACTAAAGAATTATGAAACGATTTATAAAAAATGGTATCATTTTTATTTTTTTTTGAACGTATTAAAGTTCTCGTTTGAGTAAAATTTTATTAGCCAACGTTTTTAGCTTCATTTAAAGAAGGAAAATTTATTTTAATAAACCAAATTCAAAGAATTTCCATGACTAAAGAATTATGAAACGATTTATAAAAAATGGTATCATTTTTATTTTTTTTTGAACGTATTAAAGTTCTCGTTTGAGTAAAATTTTATTAGCCAACGTTTTTAGCTTTCTTTTTGGCAGGAAAATTTAGTTTAATAAACCAAATTCAAAGAATTTCCATGACTAAAGAATTATGAAACGATTTATAAAAAATGGTATCATTTTTATTTTTTTTTGAACGTATTAAAGTTCTCGTTTGAGTAAAATTTTATTAGCCAACGTTTTTAGCTTTCTTTTTGGCAGGAAAATTTATTTTAATAAACCAAAATCAAAGAATTTCCATGACTAAAGAATTATGTAACGATTTATAAAAAATGGTATCATTTTTATTTTTTTTTGAACGTATTAAAGTTCTCGTTTGAGTAAAATTTTATTAGCCAACGTTTTTAGCTTCATTTAAAGAAGGAAAATTTATTTTAATAAACCAAATTCAAAGAATTTCCATGACTAAAGAATTATGAAACGATTTATAAAAAATGGTATCATTTTTATTTTTTTTTGAACGTATTAAAGTTCTCGTTTGAGTAAAATTTTATTAGCCAACGTTTATAGCTTCATTTAAAGAAGGAAAATTTATTTTAATAAACCAAATTCAAAGAATTTCCATGACTAAAGAATTATGAAACGATTTATAAAAAATGGTATCATTTTTATTTTTTTGAACGTATTAAAGTTCTCGTTTGAGTTAAATTTTATTAGCCAACGTTTTTAGCTTCATTTAAAGAAGGAAAATTTATTTTAATAAACCAAATTCAAAGAATTTCCATGACTAAAGAATTATGAAACGATTTATAAAAAATGGTATCATTTTTATTTTTTTGAACGAATTAAAGTTCTCGTTTGAGTTAAATTTTATTAGCCAACGTTTTTAGCTTCATTTAAAGCAGGAAAATTTGTTTTAATAAACCAAATTCAAAGAATTTCCATGACTAAAGAATTATGAAACGATTTATAAAAAATGGTATCATTTTTATTTTTTTTTGAACGTATTAAAGTTCTCGTTTGAGTAAAATTTTATTAGCCAACGTTTTTAGCTTTCTTTTTGGCAAGAAAATTTATTTTAATAAACCAAATTCAAAGAAATTGGAAGACTATAGAATTATGAAACGATTTATAAAAAATGGTATCATTTTTATTTTTTTGAACGAATTAAAGTTCTCGTTTGAGTTAAATTTTATTAGCCAACGTTTTTAGCTTTCTTTTTGGCAGGAAAATTTATTTTAATAAACCAAATTCAAAGAATTTCCATGACTAAAGAATTATGAAACGATTTATAAAAAATGGTATCATTTTTATTTTTTTGAACGAATTAAAGTTCTCGTTTGAGTTAAATTTTATTAGCCAACGTTTTTAGCTTCATTTAAAGCAGGAAAATTTATTTTAATAAACCAAATTCAAAGAATTTCCATGACTAAAGAATTATGAAACGATTTATAAAAAATGGTATCATTTTTATTTTTTTGAACGAATTAAAGTTCTCGTTTGAGTTAAATTTTATTAGCCAACGTTTTTAGCTTTCTTTTTGGCAAGAAAATTTATTTTAATAAACCAAATTCAAAGAATTTCCATGACTAAAGAATTATGAAACGATTTATAAAAAATGGTATCATTTTTATTTTTTTGAACGTATTAAAGTTCTTGTTTGAGTTAAATTTTATTAGCCAACGTTTTTAGCTTCATTTAAAGAAGGAAAATTTATTTTAATAAACCAAAATCAAAGAATTTCCATGACTAAAGAATTATGAGACGATTTATAAAAAATGGTATCATTTTTATTTTTTTGAACGTATTAAAGTTCTCGTTTGAGTAAAATTTTATTAGCCAACGTTTTTAGCTTTCTTTTTGGCAAGAAAATTTGTTTTAATAAACCAAATTCAAAGAATTTCCATGACTAAAGAATTATGAAACGATTTATAAAAAATGGTATCATTTTTATTTTTTTTGAACGTATTAAAGTTCTCGTTTGAGTAAAATTTTATTAGCCAACGTTTTTAGCTTCATTTAAAGAAGGAAAATTTATTTTAATAAACCAAAATCAAAGAATTTCCATGACTAAAGAATTATGAGACGATTTATAAAAAATGGTATCATTTTTATTTTTTTGAACGTATTAAAGTTCTCGTTTGAGTAAAATTTTATTAGCCAACGTTTTTAGCTTCATTTAAAGAAGGAAAATTTATTTTAATAAACCAAATTCAAAGAATTTCCATGACTAAAGAATTATGAAACGATTTATAAAAAATGGTATCATTTTTATTTTTTTGAACGAATTAAAGTTCTCGTTTGAGTTAAATTTTATTAGCCAACGTTTTTAGCTTCATTTAAAGAAGGAAAATTTATTTTAATAAACCAAATTCAAAGAATTTCCATGACTAAAGAATTATGAAACGATTTATAAAAAATGGTATCATTTTTATTTTTTTGAACGAATTAAAGTTCTCGTTTGAGTTAAATTTTATTAGCCAACGTTTTTAGCTTCATTTAAAGCAGGAAAATTTGTTTTAATAAACCAAATTCAAAGAATTTCCATGACTAAAGAATTATGAAACGATTTATAAAAAATGGTATCATTTTTATTTTTTTGAACGTATTAAAGTTCTCGTTTGAGTAAAATTTTATTAGCCAACGTTTTTAGCTTTCTTTTTGGCAAGAAAATTTGTTTTAATAAACCAAATTCAAAGAATTTCCATGACTAAAGAATTATGAAACGATTTATAAAAAATTGTATCATTTTTATTTTTTTTGAACGTATTAAAGTTCTCGTTTGAGTAAAATTTTATTAGCCAACGTTTTTAGCTTTCTTTTTGGCAGGAAAATTTATTTTAATAAACCAAAATCAAAGAATTTCCATGACTAAAGAATTATGTAACGATTTATAAAAAATGGTATCATTTTTATTTTTTTTTGAACGTATTAAAGTTCTCGTTTGAGTAAAATTTTATTAGCCAACGTTTTTAGCTTCATTTAAAGAAGGAAAATTTATTTTAATAAACCAAATTCAAAGAATTTCCATGACTAAAGAATTATGAAACGATTTATAAAAAATGGTATCATTTTTATTTTTTTGAACGAATTAAAGTTCTCGTTTGAGTTAAATTTTATTAGCCAACGTTTTTAGCTTCATTTAAAGCAGGAAAATTTGTTTTAATAAACCAAATTCAAAGAATTTCCATGACTAAAGAATTATGAAACGATTTATAAAAAATGGTATCATTTTTATTTTTTTTGAACGTATTAAAGTTCTCGTTTGAGTAAAATTTTATTAGCCAACGTTTTTAGCTTTCTTTTTGGCAGGAAAATTTATTTTAATAAACCAAAATCAAAGAATTTCCATGACTAAAGAATTATGTAACGATTTATAAAAAATGGTATCATTTTTATTTTTTTTTGAACGTATTAAAGTTCTCGTTTGAGTAAAATTTTATTAGCCAACGTTTTTAGCTTCATTTAAAGAAGGAAAATTTATTTTAATAAACCAAATTCAAAGAATTTCCATGACTAAAGAATTATGAAACGATTTATAAAAAATGGTATCATTTTTATTTTTTTGAACGAATTAAAGTTCTCGTTTGAGTTAAATTTTATTAGCCAACGTTTTTAGCTTCATTTAAAGCAGGAAAATTTGTTTTAATAAACCAAATTCAAAGAATTTCCATGACTAAAGAATTATGAAACGATTTATAAAAAATGGTATCATTTTTATTTTTTTGAACGTATTAAAGTTCTCGTTTGAGTAAAATTTTATTAGCCAACGTTTTTAGCTTTCTTTTTGGCAAGAAAATTTGTTTTAATAAACCAAATTCAAAGAATTTCCATGACTAAAGAATTATGAAACGATTTATAAAAAATGGTATCATTTTTATTTTTTTGAACGAATTAAAGTTCTCGTTTGAGTTAAATTTTATTAGCCAACGTTTTTAGCTTCATTTAAAGCAGGAAAATTTGTTTTAATAAACCAAATTCAAAGAATTTCCATGACTAAAGAATTATGAAACGATTTATAAAAAATGGTATCATTTTTATTTTTTTGAACGTATTAAAGTTCTCGTTTGAGTAAAATTTTATTAGCCAACGTTTTTAGCTTTCTTTTTGGCAAGAAAATTTGTTTTAATAAACCAAATTCAAAGAATTTCCATGACTAAAGAATTATGAAACGATTTATAAAAAATGGTATCATTTTTATTTTTTTTGAACGTATTAAAGTTCTCATTTGAGTAAAATTTTATTAGCCAACGTTTTTAGCTTTCTTTTTGGCAGGAAAATTTATTTTAATAAACCAAAATCAAAGAATTTCCATGACTAAAGAATTATGTAACGATTTATAAAAAATGGTATCATTTTTATTTTTTTTTGAACGTATTAAAGTTCTCGTTTGAGTAAAATTTTATTAGCCAACGTTTTTAGCTTCATTTAAAGAAGGAAAATTTATTTTAATAAACCAAATTCAAAGAATTTCCATGACTAAAGAATTATGAAACGATTTATAAAAAATGGTATCATTTTTATTTTTTTGAACGAATTAAAGTTCTCGTTTGAGTTAAATTTTATTAGCCAACGTTTTTAGCTTCATTTAAAGCAGGAAAATTTGTTTTAATAAACCAAATTCAAAGAATTTCCATGACTAAAGAATTATGAAACGATTTATAAAAAATGGTATCATTTTTATTTTTTTTGAACGTATTAAAGTTCTCGTTTGAGTAAAATTTTATTAGCCAACGTTTTTAGCTTTCTTTTTGGCAGGAAAATTTATTTTAATAAACCAAAATCAAAGAATTTCCATGACTAAAGAATTATGTAACGATTTATAAAAAATGGTATCATTTTTATTTTTTTTTGAACGTATTAAAGTTCTCGTTTGAGTAAAATTTTATTAGCCAACGTTTTTAGCTTCATTTAAAGAAGGAAAATTTATTTTAATAAACCAAATTCAAAGAATTTCCATGACTAAAGAATTATGAAACGATTTATAAAAAATGGTATCATTTTTATTTTTTTGAACGTATTAAAGTTCTCGTTTGAGTTAAATTTTATTAGCCAACGTTTTTAGCTTCATTTAAAGAAGGAAAATTTATTTTAATAAACCAAAATCAAAGAATTTCCATGACTAAAGAATTATGAGACGATTTATAAAAAATGGTATCATTTTTATTTTTTTGAACGTATTAAAGTTCTCGTTTGAGTAAAATTTTATTAGCCAACGTTTTTAGCTTTCTTTTTGGCAAGAAAATTTGTTTTAATAAACCAAATTCAAAGAATTTCCATGACTAAAGAATTATGAAACGATTTATAAAAAATGGTATCATTTTTATTTTTTTGAACGTATTAAAGTTCTCGTTTGAGTTAAATTTTATTAGCCAACGTTTTTAGCTTCATTTAAAGAAGGAAAATTTATTTTAATAAACCAAATTCAAAGAATTTCCATGACTAAAGAATTATGAAACGATTTATAAAAAATGGTATCATTTTTATTTTTTTGAACGAATTAAAGTTCTCGTTTGAGTTAAATTTTATTAGCCAACGTTTTTAGCTTCATTTAAAGAAGGAAAATTTATTTTAATAAACCAAATTCAAAGAATTTCCATGACTAAAGAATTATGAGACGATTTATAAAAAATGGTATCATTTTTATTTTTTTGAACGTATTAAAGTTCTCGTTTGAGTAAAATTTTATTAGCCAACGTTTTTAGCTTTCTTTTTGGCAAGAAAATTTGTTTTAATAAACCAAATTCAAAGAATTTCCATGACTAAAGAATTATGAAACGATTTATAAAAAATGGTATCATTTTTATTTTTTTTGAACGTATTAAAGTTCTCGTTTGAGTAAAATTTTATTAGCCAACGTTTTTAGCTTCATTTAAAGAAGGAAAATTTATTTTAATAAACCAAATTCAAAGAATTTCCATGACTAAAGAATTATGAAACGATTTATAAAAAATGGTATCATTTTTATTTTTTTGAACGAATTAAAGTTCTCGTTTGAGTTAAATTTTATTAGCCAACGTTTTTAGCTTCATTTAAAGCAGGAAAATTTGTTTTAATAAACCAAATTCAAAGAATTTCCATGACTAAAGAATTATGAAACGATTTATAAAAAATGGTATCATTTTTATTTTTTTTTGAACGTATTAAAGTTCTCGTTTGAGTAAAATTTTATTAGCCAACGTTTTTAGCTTTCTTTTTGGCAGGAAAATTTATTTTAATAAACCAAAATCAAAGAATTTCCATGACTAAAGAATTATGTAACGATTTATAAAAAATGGTATCATTTTTATTTTTTTTTGAACGTATTAAAGTTCTCGTTTGAGTAAAATTTTATTAGCCAACGTTTTTAGCTTCATTTAAAGAAGGAAAATTTATTTTAATAAACCAAATTCAAAGAATTTCCATGACTAAAGAATTATGAAACGATTTATAAAAAATGGTATCATTTTTATTTTTTTGAACGTATTAAAGTTCTCGTTTGAGTTAAATTTTATTAGCCAACGTTTTTAGCTTCATTTAAAGAAGGAAAATTTATTTTAATAAACCAAATTCAAAGAATTTCCATGACTAAAGAATTATGAAACGATTTATAAAAAATGGTATCATTTTTATTTTTTTGAACGTATTAAAGTTCTCGTTTGAGTTAAATTTTATTAGCCAACGTTTTTAGCTTCATTTAAAGAAGGAAAATTTATTTTAATAAACCAAAATCAAAGAATTTCCATGACTAAAGAATTATGAGACGATTTATAAAAAATGGTATCATTTTTATTTTTTTGAACGTATTAAAGTTCTCGTTTGAGTAAAATTTTATTAGCCAACGTTTTTAGCTTTCTTTTTGGCAAGAAAATTTGTTTTAATAAACCAAATTCAAAGAATTTCCATGACTAAAGAATTATGAAACGATTTATAAAAAATGGTATCATTTTTATTTTTTTTTGAACGTATTAAAGTTCTCGTTTGAGTAAAATTTTATTAGCCAACGTTTTTAGCTTCATTTAAAGCAGGAAAATTTGTTTTAATAAACCAAATTCAAAGAATTTCCATGACTAAAGAATTATGAAACGATTTATAAAAAATGGTATCATTTTTATTTTTTTGAACGTATTAAAGTTCTCGTTTGAGTAAAATTTTATTAGCCAACGTTTTTAGCTTTCTTTTTGGCAAGAAAATTTGTTTTAATAAACCAAATTCAAAGAATTTCCATGACTAAAGAATTATGAAACGATTTATAAAAAATGGTATCATTTTTATTTTTTTTTGAACGTATTAAAGTTCTCGTTTGAGTAAAATTTTATTAGCCAACGTTTTTAGCTTCATTTAAAGCAGGAAAATTTGTTTTAATAAACCAAATTCAAAGAATTTCCATGACTAAAGAATTATGAAACGATTTATAAAAAATGGTATCATTTTTATTTTTTTGAACGTATTAAAGTTCTCGTTTGAGTTAAATTTTATTAGCCAACGTTTTTAGCTTCATTTAAAGAAGGAAAATTTATTTTAATAAACCAAAATCAAAGAATTTCCATGACTAAAGAATTATGAGACGATTTATAAAAAATGGTATCATTTTTATTTTTTTGAACGTATTAAAGTTCTCGTTTGAGTAAAATTTTATTAGCCAACGTTTTTAGCTTTCTTTTTGGCAAGAAAATTTGTTTTAATAAACCAAATTCAAAGAATTTCCATGACTAAAGAATTATGAAACGATTTATAAAAAATGGTATCATTTTTATTTTTTTTTGAACGTATTAAAGTTCTCGTTTGAGTAAAATTTTATTAGCCAACGTTTTTAGCTTCATTTAAAGCAGGAAAATTTGTTTTAATAAACCAAATTCAAAGAATTTCCATGACTAAAGAATTATGAAAAGATTTATAAAAAATGGTATCATTTTTATTTTTTTGAACGTATTAAAGTTCTCGTTTGAGTAAAATTTTATTAGCCAACGTTTTTAGCTTTCTTTTTGGCAAGAAAATTTGTTTTAATAAACCAAATTCAAAGAATTTCCATGACTAAAGAATTATGAAACGATTTATAAAAAATGGTATCATTTTTATTTTTTTTTGAACGTATTAAAGTTCTCGTTTGAGTAAAATTTTATTAGCCAACGTTTTTAGCTTCATTTAAAGCAGGAAAATTTGTTTTAATAAACCAAATTCAAAGAATTTCCATGACTAAAGAATTATGAAACGATTTATAAAAAATGGTATCATTTTTATTTTTTTGAACGTATTAAAGTTCTCGTTTGAGTAAAATTTTATTAGCCAACGTTTTTAGCTTTCTTTTTGGCAAGAAAATTTGTTTTAATAAACCAAATTCAAAGAATTTCCATGACTAAAGAATTATGAAACGATTTATAAAAAATGGTATCATTTTTATTTTTTTTGAACGTATTAAAGTTCTCGTTTGAGTAAAATTTTATTAGCCAACGTTTTTAGCTTTCTTTTTGGCAGGAAAATTTATTTTAATAAACCAAAATCAAAGAATTTCCATGACTAAAGAATTATGTAACGATTTATAAAAAATGGTATCATTTTTATTTTTTTTTGAACGTATTAAAGTTCTCGTTTGAGTAAAATTTTATTAGCCAACGTTTTTAGCTTCATTTAAAGAAGGAAAATTTATTTTAATAAACCAAATTCAAAGAATTTCCATGACTAAAGAATTATGAAACGATTTATAAAAAATGGTATCATTTTTATTTTTTTGAACGTATTAAAGTTCTCGTTTGAGTTAAATTTTATTAGCCAACGTTTTTAGCTTCATTTAAAGAAGGAAAATTTATTTTAATAAACCAAAATCAAAGAATTTCCATGACTAAAGAATTATGAGACGATTTATAAAAAATGGTATCATTTTTATTTTTTTGAACGTATTAAAGTTCTCGTTTGAGTAAAATTTTATTAGCCAACGTTTTTAGCTTTCTTTTTGGCAAGAAAATTTGTTTTAATAAACCAAATTCAAAGAATTTCCATGACTAAAGAATTATGAAACGATTTATAAAAAATGGTATCATTTTTATTTTTTTGAACGTATTAAAGTTCTCGTTTGAGTTAAATTTTATTAGCCAACGTTTTTAGCTTCATTTAAAGAAGGAAAATTTATTTTAATAAACCAAATTCAAAGAATTTCCATGACTAAAGAATTATGAAACGATTTATAAAAAATGGTATCATTTTTATTTTTTTGAACGAATTAAAGTTCTCGTTTGAGTTAAATTTTATTAGCCAACGTTTTTAGCTTCATTTAAAGAAGGAAAATTTATTTTAATAAACCAAATTCAAAGAATTTCCATGACTAAAGAATTATGAGACGATTTATAAAAAATGGTATCATTTTTATTTTTTTGAACGTATTAAAGTTCTCGTTTGAGTAAAATTTTATTAGCCAACGTTTTTAGCTTTCTTTTTGGCAAGAAAATTTGTTTTAATAAACCAAATTCAAAGAATTTCCATGACTAAAGAATTATGAAACGATTTATAAAAAATGGTATCATTTTTATTTTTTTTGAACGTATTAAAGTTCTCGTTTGAGTAAAATTTTATTAGCCAACGTTTTTAGCTTCATTTAAAGAAGGAAAATTTATTTTAATAAACCAAATTCAAAGAATTTCCATGACTAAAGAATTATGAAACGATTTATAAAAAATGGTATCATTTTTATTTTTTTGAACGAATTAAAGTTCTCGTTTGAGTTAAATTTTATTAGCCAACGTTTTTAGCTTCATTTAAAGCAGGAAAATTTGTTTTAATAAACCAAATTCAAAGAATTTCCATGACTAAAGAATTATGAAACGATTTATAAAAAATGGTATCATTTTTATTTTTTTTTGAACGTATTAAAGTTCTCGTTTGAGTAAAATTTTATTAGCCAACGTTTTTAGCTTTCTTTTTGGCAGGAAAATTTATTTTAATAAACCAAAATCAAAGAATTTCCATGACTAAAGAATTATGTAACGATTTATAAAAAATGGTATCATTTTTATTTTTTTTTGAACGTATTAAAGTTCTCGTTTGAGTAAAATTTTATTAGCCAACGTTTTTAGCTTCATTTAAAGAAGGAAAATTTATTTTAATAAACCAAATTCAAAGAATTTCCATGACTAAAGAATTATGAAACGATTTATAAAAAATGGTATCATTTTTATTTTTTTGAACGTATTAAAGTTCTCGTTTGAGTTAAATTTTATTAGCCAACGTTTTTAGCTTCATTTAAAGAAGGAAAATTTATTTTAATAAACCAAATTCAAAGAATTTCCATGACTAAAGAATTATGAAACGATTTATAAAAAATGGTATCATTTTTATTTTTTTGAACGTATTAAAGTTCTCGTTTGAGTTAAATTTTATTAGCCAACGTTTTTAGCTTCATTTAAAGAAGGAAAATTTATTTTAATAAACCAAATTCAAAGAATTTCCATGACTAAAGAATTATGAAACGATTTATAAAAAATGGTATCATTTTTATTTTTTTGAACGTATTAAAGTTCTCGTTTGAGTTAAATTTTATTAGCCAACGTTTTTAGCTTCATTTAAAGAAGGAAAATTTATTTTAATAAACCAAAATCAAAGAATTTCCATGACTAAAGAATTATGAAACGATTTATAAAAAATGGTATCATTTTTATTTTTTTGAACGTATTAAAGTTCTCGTTTGAGTTAAATTTTATTAGCCAACGTTTTTAGCTTCATTTAAAGAAGGAAAATTTATTTTAATAAACCAAATTCAAAGAATTTCCATGACTAAAGAATTATGAAACGATTTATAAAAAATGGTATCATTTTTATTTTTTTGAACGTATTAAAGTTCTCGTTTGAGTAAAATTTTATTAGCCAACGTTTTTAGCTTCATTTAAAGAAGGAAAATTTATTTTAATAAACCAAATTCAAAGAATTTCCATGACTAAAGAATTATGAAACGATTTATAAAAAATGGTATCATTTTTATTTTTTTGAACGAATTAAAGTTCTCGTTTGAGTTAAATTTTATTAGCCAACGTTTTTAGCTTCATTTAAAGAAGGAAAATTTATTTTAATAAACCAAAATCAAAGAATTTCCATGACTAAAGAATTATGAGACGATTTATAAAAAATGGTATCATTTTTATTTTTTTGAACGTATTAAAGTTCTCGTTTGAGTAAAATTTTATTAGCCAACGTTTTTAGCTTTCTTTTTGGCAAGAAAATTTGTTTTAATAAACCAAATTCAAAGAATTTCCATGACTAAAGAATTATGAAACGATTTATAAAAAATGGTATCATTTTTATTTTTTTTGAACGTATTAAAGTTCTCGTTTGAGTAAAATTTTATTAGCCAACGTTTTTAGCTTCATTTAAAGAAGGAAAATTTATTTTAATAAACCAAAATCAAAGAATTTCCATGACTAAAGAATTATGAGACGATTTATAAAAAATGGTATCATTTTTATTTTTTTGAACGTATTAAAGTTCTCGTTTGAGTAAAATTTTATTAGCCAACGTTTTTAGCTTCATTTAAAGAAGGAAAATTTATTTTAATAAACCAAATTCAAAGAATTTCCATGACTAAAGAATTATGAAACGATTTATAAAAAATGGTATCATTTTTATTTTTTTGAACGAATTAAAGTTCTCGTTTGAGTTAAATTTTATTAGCCAACGTTTTTAGCTTCATTTAAAGAAGGAAAATTTATTTTAATAAACCAAATTCAAAGAATTTCCATGACTAAAGAATTATGAAACGATTTATAAAAAATGGTATCATTTTTATTTTTTTTTGAACGTATTAAAGTTCTCGTTTGAGTAAAATTTTATTAGCCAACGTTTTTAGCTTCATTTAAAGAAGGAAAATTTATTTTAATAAACCAAATTCAAAGAATTTCCATGACTAAAGAATTATGAAACGATTTATAAAAAATGGTATCATTTTTATTTTTTTTTGAACGTATTAAAGTTCTCGTTTGAGTAAAATTTTATTAGCCAACGTTTTTAGCTTCATTTAAAGAAGGAAAATTTATTTTAATAAACCAAATTCAAAGAATTTCCATGACTAAAGAATTATGAAACGATTTATAAAAAATGGTATCATTTTTATTTTTTTTTGAACGTATTAAAGTTCTCGTTTGAGTAAAATTTTATTAGCCAACGTTTTTAGCTTTCTTTTTGGCAGGAAAATTTATTTTAATAAACCAAAATCAAAGAATTTCCATGACTAAAGAATTATGTAACGATTTATAAAAAATGGTATCATTTTTATTTTTTTTTGAACGTATTAAAGTTCTCGTTTGAGTAAAATTTTATTAGCCAACGTTTTTAGCTTCATTTAAAGAAGGAAAATTTATTTTAATAAACCAAATTCAAAGAATTTCCATGACTAAAGAATTATGAAACGATTTATAAAAAATGGTATCATTTTTATTTTTTTGAACGTATTAAAGTTCTCGTTTGAGTTAAATTTTATTAGCCAACGTTTTTAGCTTCATTTAAAGAAGGAAAATTTATTTTAATAAACCAAAATCAAAGAATTTCCATGACTAAAGAATTATGAGACGATTTATAAAAAATGGTATCATTTTTATTTTTTTGAACGTATTAAAGTTCTCGTTTGAGTAAAATTTTATTAGCCAACGTTTTTAGCTTTCTTTTTGGCAAGAAAATTTGTTTTAATAAACCAAATTCAAAGAATTTCCATGACTAAAGAATTATGAAACGATTTATAAAAAATGGTATCATTTTTATTTTTTTGAACGTATTAAAGTTCTCGTTTGAGTTAAATTTTATTAGCCAACGTTTTTAGCTTCATTTAAAGAAGGAAAATTTATTTTAATAAACCAAATTCAAAGAATTTCCATGACTAAAGAATTATGAAACGATTTATAAAAAATGGTATCATTTTTATTTTTTTGAACGAATTAAAGTTCTCGTTTGAGTTAAATTTTATTAGCCAACGTTTTTAGCTTCATTTAAAGAAGGAAAATTTATTTTAATAAACCAAATTCAAAGAATTTCCATGACTAAAGAATTATGAGACGATTTATAAAAAATGGTATCATTTTTATTTTTTTGAACGTATTAAAGTTCTCGTTTGAGTAAAATTTTATTAGCCAACGTTTTTAGCTTTCTTTTTGGCAAGAAAATTTGTTTTAATAAACCAAATTCAAAGAATTTCCATGACTAAAGAATTATGAAACGATTTATAAAAAATGGTATCATTTTTATTTTTTTGAACGTATTAAAGTTCTCGTTTGAGTTAAATTTTATTAGCCAACGTTTTTAGCTTTCTTTTTGGCAAGAAAATTTGTTTTAATAAACCAAATTCAAAGAATTTCCATGACTAAAGAATTATGAAACGATTTATAAAAAATGGTATCATTTTTATTTTTTTGAACGTATTAAAGTTCTCGTTTGAGTTAAATTTTATTAGCCAACGTTTTTAGCTTCATTTAAAGAAGGAAAATTTATTTTAATAAACCAAATTCAAAGAATTTCCATGACTAAAGAATTATGAAACGATTTATAAAAAATGGTATCATTTTTATTTTTTTGAACGAATTAAAGTTCTCGTTTGAGTTAAATTTTATTAGCCAACGTTTTTAGCTTCATTTAAAGAAGGAAAATTTATTTTAATAAACCAAATTCAAAGAATTTCCATGACTAAAGAATTATGAGACGATTTATAAAAAATGGTATCATTTTTATTTTTTTGAACGTATTAAAGTTCTCGTTTGAGTAAAATTTTATTAGCCAACGTTTTTAGCTTTCTTTTTGGCAAGAAAATTTGTTTTAATAAACCAAATTCAAAGAATTTCCATGACTAAAGAATTATGAAACGATTTATAAAAAATGGTATCATTTTTATTTTTTTTGAACGTATTAAAGTTCTCGTTTGAGTAAAATTTTATTAGCCAACGTTTTTAGCTTCATTTAAAGAAGGAAAATTTATTTTAATAAACCAAATTCAAAGAATTTCCATGACTAAAGAATTATGAAACGATTTATAAAAAATGGTATCATTTTTATTTTTTTGAACGAATTAAAGTTCTCGTTTGAGTTAAATTTTATTAGCCAACGTTTTTAGCTTCATTTAAAGCAGGAAAATTTGTTTTAATAAACCAAATTCAAAGAATTTCCATGACTAAAGAATTATGAAACGATTTATAAAAAATGGTATCATTTTTATTTTTTTTTGAACGTATTAAAGTTCTCGTTTGAGTAAAATTTTATTAGCCAACGTTTTTAGCTTTCTTTTTGGCAGGAAAATTTATTTTAATAAACCAAAATCAAAGAATTTCCATGACTAAAGAATTATGTAACGATTTATAAAAAATGGTATCATTTTTATTTTTTTTTGAACGTATTAAAGTTCTCGTTTGAGTAAAATTTTATTAGCCAACGTTTTTAGCTTCATTTAAAGAAAAAAAATTTATTTTAATAAACCAAATTCAAAGAATTTCCATGACTAAAGAATTATGAAACGATTTATAAAAAATGGTATCATTTTTATTTTTTTGAACGTATTAAAGTTCTCGTTTGAGTTAAATTTTATTAGCCAACGTTTTTAGCTTCATTTAAAGAAGGAAAATTTATTTTAATAAACCAAATTCAAAGAATTTCCATGACTAAAGAATTATGAAACGATTTATAAAAAATGGTATCATTTTTATTTTTTTGAACGTATTAAAGTTCTCGTTTGAGTTAAATTTTATTAGCCAACGTTTTTAGCTTCATTTAAAGAAGGAAAATTTATTTTAATAAACCAAAATCAAAGAATTTCCATGACTAAAGAATTATGAGACGATTTATAAAAAATGGTATCATTTTTATTTTTTTGAACGTATTAAAGTTCTCGTTTGAGTAAAATTTTATTAGCCAACGTTTTTAGCTTTCTTTTTGGCAAGAAAATTTGTTTTAATAAACCAAATTCAAAGAATTTCCATGACTAAAGAATTATGAAACGATTTATAAAAAATGGTATCATTTTTATTTTTTTGAACGTATTAAAGTTCTCGTTTGAGTAAAATTTTATTAGCCAACGTTTTTAGCTTTCTTTTTGGCAAGAAAATTTGTTTTAATAAACCAAATTCAAAGAATTTCCATGACTAAAGAATTATGAAACGATTTATAAAAAATGGTATCATTTTTATTTTTTTTTGAACGTATTAAAGTTCTCGTTTGAGTAAAATTTTATTAGCCAACGTTTTTAGCTTCATTTAAAGAAGGAAAATTTATTTTAATAAACCAAATTCAAAGAATTTCCATGACTAAAGAATTATGAAACGATTTATAAAAAATGGTATCATTTTTATTTTTTTGAACGAATTAAAGTTCTCGTTTGAGTTAAATTTTATTAGCCAACGTTTTTAGCTTCATTTAAAGAAGGAAAATTTATTTTAATAAACCAAAATCAAAGAATTTCCATGACTAAAGAATTATGAGACGATTTATAAAAAATGGTATCATTTTTATTTTTTTGAACGTATTAAAGTTCTCGTTTGAGTAAAATTTTATTAGCCAACGTTTTTAGCTTTCTTTTTGGCAAGAAAATTTGTTTTAATAAACCAAATTCAAAGAATTTCCATGACTAAAGAATTATGAAACGATTTATAAAAAATGGTATCATTTTTATTTTTTTGAACGTATTAAAGTTCTCGTTTGAGTTAAATTTTATTAGCCAACGTTTTTAGCTTCATTTAAAGAAGGAAAATTTATTTTAATAAACCAAATTCAAAGAATTTCCATGACTAAAGAATTATGAAACGATTTATAAAAAATGGTATCATTTTTATTTTTTTGAACGTATTAAAGTTCTCGTTTGAGTTAAATTTTATTAGCCAACGTTTTTAGCTTCATTTAAAGAAGGAAAATTTATTTTAATAAACCAAAATCAAAGAATTTCCATGACTAAAGAATTATGAGACGATTTATAAAAAATGGTATCATTTTTATTTTTTTGAACGTATTAAAGTTCTCGTTTGAGTAAAATTTTATTAGCCAACGTTTTTAGCTTTCTTTTTGGCAAGAAAATTTGTTTTAATAAACCAAATTCAAAGAATTTCCATGACTAAAGAATTATGAAACGATTTATAAAAAATGGTATCATTTTTATTTTTTTTTGAACGTATTAAAGTTCTCGTTTGAGTAAAATTTTATTAGCCAACGTTTTTAGCTTCATTTAAAGAAGGAAAATTTATTTTAATAAACCAAATTCAAAGAATTTCCATGACTAAAGAATTATGAAACGATTTATAAAAAATGGTATCATTTTTATTTTTTTGAACGAATTAAAGTTCTCGTTTGAGTTAAATTTTATTAGCCAACGTTTTTAGCTTCATTTAAAGAAGGAAAATTTATTTTAATAAACCAAAATCAAAGAATTTCCATGACTAAAGAATTATGAGACGATTTATAAAAAATGGTATCATTTTTATTTTTTTGAACGTATTAAAGTTCTCGTTTGAGTAAAATTTTATTAGCCAACGTTTTTAGCTTTCTTTTTGGCAAGAAAATTTGTTTTAATAAACCAAATTCAAAGAATTTCCATGACTAAAGAATTATGAAACGATTTATAAAAAATGGTATCATTTTTATTTTTTTTGAACGTATTAAAGTTCTCGTTTGAGTAAAATTTTATTAGCCAACGTTTTTAGCTTCATTTAAAGAAGGAAAATTTATTTTAATAAACCAAAATCAAAGAATTTCCATGACTAAAGAATTATGAGACGATTTATAAAAAATGGTATCATTTTTATTTTTTTGAACGTATTAAAGTTCTCGTTTGAGTAAAATTTTATTAGCCAACGTTTTTAGCTTCATTTAAAGAAGGAAAATTTATTTTAATAAACCAAATTCAAAGAATTTCCATGACTAAAGAATTATGAAACGATTTATAAAAAATGGTATCATTTTTATTTTTTTGAACGAATTAAAGTTCTCGTTTGAGTTAAATTTTATTAGCCAACGTTTTTAGCTTCATTTAAAGAAGGAAAATTTATTTTAATAAACCAAATTCAAAGAATTTCCATGACTAAAGAATTATGAAACGATTTATAAAAAATGGTATCATTTTTATTTTTTTTTGAACGTATTAAAGTTCTCGTTTGAGTAAAATTTTATTAGCCAACGTTTTTAGCTTCATTTAAAGAAGGAAAATTTATTTTAATAAACCAAATTCAAAGAATTTCCATGACTAAAGAATTATGAAACGATTTATAAAAAATGGTATCATTTTTATTTTTTTTTGAACGTATTAAAGTTCTCGTTTGAGTAAAATTTTATTAGCCAACGTTTTTAGCTTTCTTTTTGGCAGGAAAATTTATTTTAATAAACCAAAATCAAAGAATTTCCATGACTAAAGAATTATGTAACGATTTATAAAAAATGGTATCATTTTTATTTTTTTTTGAACGTATTAAAGTTCTCGTTTGAGTAAAATTTTATTAGCCAACGTTTTTAGCTTCATTTAAAGAAGGAAAATTTATTTTAATAAACCAAATTCAAAGAATTTCCATGACTAAAGAATTATGAAACGATTTATAAAAAATGGTATCATTTTTATTTTTTTGAACGTATTAAAGTTCTCGTTTGAGTTAAATTTTATTAGCCAACGTTTTTAGCTTCATTTAAAGAAGGAAAATTTATTTTAATAAACCAAAATCAAAGAATTTCCATGACTAAAGAATTATGAGACGATTTATAAAAAATGGTATCATTTTTATTTTTTTGAACGTATTAAAGTTCTCGTTTGAGTAAAATTTTATTAGCCAACGTTTTTAGCTTTCTTTTTGGCAAGAAAATTTGTTTTAATAAACCAAATTCAAAGAATTTCCATGACTAAAGAATTATGAAACGATTTATAAAAAATGGTATCATTTTTATTTTTTTGAACGTATTAAAGTTCTCGTTTGAGTTAAATTTTATTAGCCAACGTTTTTAGCTTTCTTTTTGGCAAGAAAATTTGTTTTAATAAACCAAATTCAAAGAATTTCCATGACTAAAGAATTATGAAACGATTTATAAAAAATGGTATCATTTTTATTTTTTTGAACGTATTAAAGTTCTCGTTTGAGTTAAATTTTATTAGCCAACGTTTTTAGCTTTCTTTTTGGCAAGAAAATTTGTTTTAATAAACCAAATTCAAAGAATTTCCATGACTAAAGAATTATGAAACGATTTATAAAAAATGGTATCATTTTTATTTTTTTGAACGTATTAAAGTTCTCGTTTGAGTTAAATTTTATTAGCCAACGTTTTTAGCTTTCTTTTTGGCAAGAAAATTTGTTTTAATAAACCAAAATCAAAGAATTTCCATGACTAAAGAATTATGTAACGATTTATAAAAAATGGTATCATTTTTATTTTTTTTTGAACGTATTAAAGTTCTCGTTTGAGTAAAATTTTATTAGCCAACGTTTTTAGCTTCATTTAAAGAAGGAAAATTTATTTTAATAAACCAAATTCAAAGAATTTCCATGACTAAAGAATTATGAAACGATTTATAAAAAATGGTATCATTTTTATTTTTTTGAACGTATTAAAGTTCTCGTTTGAGTTAAATTTTATTAGCCAACGTTTTTAGCTTTCTTTTTGGCAAGAAAATTTGTTTTAATAAACCAAATTCAAAGAATTTCCATGACTAAAGAATTATGAAACGATTTATAAAAAATGGTATCATTTTTATTTTTTTGAACGTATTAAAGTTCTCGTTTGAGTTAAATTTTATTAGCCAACGTTTTTAGCTTCATTTAAAGAAGGAAAATTTATTTTAATAAACCAAATTCAAAGAATTTCCATGACTAAAGAATTATGAAACGATTTATAAAAAATGGTATCATTTTTATTTTTTTGAACGAATTAAAGTTCTCGTTTGAGTTAAATTTTATTAGCCAACGTTTTTAGCTTCATTTAAAGAAGGAAAATTTATTTTAATAAACCAAATTCAAAGAATTTCCATGACTAAAGAATTATGAGACGATTTATAAAAAATGGTATCATTTTTATTTTTTTGAACGTATTAAAGTTCTCGTTTGAGTAAAATTTTATTAGCCAACGTTTTTAGCTTTCTTTTTGGCAAGAAAATTTGTTTTAATAAACCAAATTCAAAGAATTTCCATGACTAAAGAATTATGAAACGATTTATAAAAAATGGTATCATTTTTATTTTTTTTGAACGTATTAAAGTTCTCGTTTGAGTAAAATTTTATTAGCCAACGTTTTTAGCTTCATTTAAAGAAGGAAAATTTATTTTAATAAACCAAATTCAAAGAATTTCCATGACTAAAGAATTATGAAACGATTTATAAAAAATGGTATCATTTTTATTTTTTTGAACGAATTAAAGTTCTCGTTTGAGTTAAATTTTATTAGCCAACGTTTTTAGCTTCATTTAAAGCAGGAAAATTTGTTTTAATAAACCAAATTCAAAGAATTTCCATGACTAAAGAATTATGAAACGATTTATAAAAAATGGTATCATTTTTATTTTTTTTTGAACGTATTAAAGTTCTCGTTTGAGTAAAATTTTATTAGCCAACGTTTTTAGCTTTCTTTTTGGCAGGAAAATTTATTTTAATAAACCAAAATCAAAGAATTTCCATGACTAAAGAATTATGTAACGATTTATAAAAAATGGTATCATTTTTATTTTTTTTTGAACGTATTAAAGTTCTCGTTTGAGTAAAATTTTATTAGCCAACGTTTTTAGCTTCATTTAAAGAAAAAAAATTTATTTTAATAAACCAAATTCAAAGAATTTCCATGACTAAAGAATTATGAAACGATTTATAAAAAATGGTATCATTTTTATTTTTTTGAACGTATTAAAGTTCTCGTTTGAGTTAAATTTTATTAGCCAACGTTTTTAGCTTCATTTAAAGAAGGAAAATTTATTTTAATAAACCAAATTCAAAGAATTTCCATGACTAAAGAATTATGAAACGATTTATAAAAAATGGTATCATTTTTATTTTTTTGAACGTATTAAAGTTCTCGTTTGAGTTAAATTTTATTAGCCAACGTTTTTAGCTTCATTTAAAGAAGGAAAATTTATTTTAATAAACCAAAATCAAAGAATTTCCATGACTAAAGAATTATGAGACGATTTATAAAAAATGGTATCATTTTTATTTTTTTGAACGTATTAAAGTTCTCGTTTGAGTAAAATTTTATTAGCCAACGTTTTTAGCTTTCTTTTTGGCAAGAAAATTTGTTTTAATAAACCAAATTCAAAGAATTTCCATGACTAAAGAATTATGAAACGATTTATAAAAAATGGTATCATTTTTATTTTTTTTTGAACGTATTAAAGTTCTCGTTTGAGTAAAATTTTATTAGCCAACGTTTTTAGCTTCATTTAAAGAAGGAAAATTTATTTTAATAAACCAAATTCAAAGAATTTCCATGACTAAAGAATTATGAAACGATTTATAAAAAATGGTATCATTTTTATTTTTTTGAACGAATTAAAGTTCTCGTTTGAGTTAAATTTTATTAGCCAACGTTTTTAGCTTCATTTAAAGAAGGAAAATTTATTTTAATAAACCAAAATCAAAGAATTTCCATGACTAAAGAATTATGAGACGATTTATAAAAAATGGTATCATTTTTATTTTTTTGAACGTATTAAAGTTCTCGTTTGAGTAAAATTTTATTAGCCAACGTTTTTAGCTTCATTTAAAGAAGGAAAATTTATTTTAATAAACCAAATTCAAAGAATTTCCATGACTAAAGAATTATGAAACGATTTATAAAAAATGGTATCATTTTTATTTTTTTGAACGAATTAAAGTTCTCGTTTGAGTTAAATTTTATTAGCCAACGTTTTTAGCTTCATTTAAAGAAGGAAAATTTATTTTAATAAACCAAAATCAAAGAATTTCCATGACTAAAGAATTATGAGACGATTTATAAAAAATGGTATCATTTTTATTTTTTTGAACGTATTAAAGTTCTCGTTTGAGTAAAATTTTATTAGCCAACGTTTTTAGCTTTCTTTTTGGCAAGAAAATTTGTTTTAATAAACCAAATTCAAAGAATTTCCATGACTAAAGAATTATGAAACGATTTATAAAAAATGGTATCATTTTTATTTTTTTTTGAACGTATTAAAGTTCTCGTTTGAGTAAAATTTTATTAGCCAACGTTTTTAGCTTTCTTTTTGGCAAGAAAATTTGTTTTAATAAACCAAATTCAAAGAATTTCCATGACTAAAGAATTATGAAACGATTTATAAAAAATGGTATCATTTTTATTTTTTTTGAACGTATTAAAGTTCTCGTTTGAGTAAAATTTTATTAGCCAACGTTTTTAGCTTCATTTAAAGAAGGAAAATTTATTTTAATAAACCAAATTCAAAGAATTTCCATGACTAAAGAATTATGAAACGATTTATAAAAAATGGTATCATTTTTATTTTTTTGAACGAATTAAAGTTCTCGTTTGAGTTAAATTTTATTAGCCAACGTTTTTAGCTTCATTTAAAGCAGGAAAATTTGTTTTAATAAACCAAATTCAAAGAATTTCCATGACTAAAGAATTATGAAACGATTTATAAAAAATGGTATCATTTTTATTTTTTTTTGAACGTATTAAAGTTCTCGTTTGAGTAAAATTTTATTAGCCAACGTTTTTAGCTTTCTTTTTGGCAGGAAAATTTATTTTAATAAACCAAAATCAAAGAATTTCCATGACTAAAGAATTATGTAACGATTTATAAAAAATGGTATCATTTTTATTTTTTTTTGAACGTATTAAAGTTCTCGTTTGAGTAAAATTTTATTAGCCAACGTTTTTAGCTTCATTTAAAGAAGGAAAATTTATTTTAATAAACCAAATTCAAAGAATTTCCATGACTAAAGAATTATGAAACGATTTATAAAAAATGGTATCATTTTTATTTTTTTTTGAACGTATTAAAGTTCTCGTTTGAGTAAAATTTTATTAGCCAACGTTTTTAGCTTTCTTTTTGGCAGGAAAATTTATTTTAATAAACCAAAATCAAAGAATTTCCATGACTAAAGAATTATGAGACGATTTATAAAAAATGGTATCATTTTTATTTTTTTGAACGTATTAAAGTTCTCGTTTGAGTAAAATTTTATTAGCCAACGTTTTTAGCTTTCTTTTTGGCAAGAAAATTTGTTTTAATAAACCAAATTCAAAGAATTTCCATGACTAAAGAATTATGAAACGATTTATAAAAAATGGTATCATTTTTATTTTTTTTTGAACGTATTAAAGTTCTCGTTTGAGTAAAATTTTATTAGCCAACGTTTTTAGCTTCATTTAAAGAAGGAAAATTTATTTTAATAAACCAAATTCAAAGAATTTCCATGACTAAAGAATTATGAAACGATTTATAAAAAATGGTATCATTTTTATTTTTTTTTGAACGTATTAAAGTTCTCGTTTGAGTAAAATTTTATTAGCCAACGTTTTTAGCTTTCTTTTTGGCAGGAAAATTTATTTTAATAAACCAAATTCAAAGAATTTCCATGACTAAAGAATTATGAAACGATTTATAAAAAATGGTATCATTTTTATTTTTTTTTGAACGTATTAAAGTTCTCGTTTGAGTAAAATTTTATTAGCCAACGTTTTTAGCTTCATTTAAAGAAGGAAAATTTATTTTAATAAACCAAATTCAAAGAATTTCCATGACTAAAGAATTATGAAACGATTTATAAAAAATGGTATCATTTTTATTTTTTTGAACGAATTAAAGTTCTCGTTTGAGTTAAATTTTATTAGCCAACGTTTTTAGCTTCATTTAAAGCAGGAAAATTTGTTTTAATAAACCAAATTCAAAGAATTTCCATGACTAAAGAATTATGAAACGATTTATAAAAAATGGTATCATTTTTATTTTTTTTTGAACGTATTAAAGTTCTCGTTTGAGTAAAATTTTATTAGCCAACGTTTTTAGCTTTCTTTTTGGCAGGAAAATTTATTTTAATAAACCAAAATCAAAGAATTTCCATGACTAAAGAATTATGTAACGATTTATAAAAAATGGTATCATTTTTATTTTTTTTTGAACGTATTAAAGTTCTCGTTTGAGTAAAATTTTATTAGCCAACGTTTTTAGCTTCATTTAAAGAAGGAAAATTTATTTTAATAAACCAAATTCAAAGAATTTCCATGACTAAAGAATTATGAAACGATTTATAAAAAATGGTATCATTTTTATTTTTTTTTGAACGTATTAAAGTTCTCGTTTGAGTAAAATTTTATTAGCCAACGTTTTTAGCTTTCTTTTTGGCAGGAAAATTTATTTTAATAAACCAAAATCAAAGAATTTCCATGACTAAAGAATTATGAGACGATTTATAAAAAATGGTATCATTTTTATTTTTTTGAACGTATTAAAGTTCTCGTTTGAGTAAAATTTTATTAGCCAACGTTTTTAGCTTTCTTTTTGGCAAGAAAATTTGTTTTAATAAACCAAATTCAAAGAATTTCCATGACTAAAGAATTATGAAACGATTTATAAAAAATGGTATCATTTTTATTTTTTTTTGAACGTATTAAAGTTCTCGTTTGAGTAAAATTTTATTAGCCAACGTTTTTAGCTTCATTTAAAGAAGGAAAATTTATTTTAATAAACCAAATTCAAAGAATTTCCATGACTAAAGAATTATGAAACGATTTATAAAAAATGGTATCATTTTTATTTTTTTGAACGAATTAAAGTTCTCGTTTGAGTTAAATTTTATTAGCCAACGTTTTTAGCTTCATTTAAAGCAGGAAAATTTGTTTTAATAAACCAAATTCAAAGAATTTCCATGACTAAAGAATTATGAAACGATTTATAAAAAATGGTATCATTTTTATTTTTTTTGAACGTATTAAAGTTCTCGTTTGAGTAAAATTTTATTAGCCAACGTTTTTAGCTTCATTTAAAGAAGGAAAATTTATTTTAATAAACCAAATTCAAAGAATTTCCATGACTAAAGAATTATGAAACGATTTATAAAAAATGGTATCATTTTTATTTTTTTGAACGAATTAAAGTTCTCGTTTGAGTTAAATTTTATTAGCCAACGTTTTTAGCTTCATTTAAAGCAGGAAAATTTGTTTTAATAAACCAAATTCAAAGAATTTCCATGACTAAAGAATTATGAAACGATTTATAAAAAATGGTATCATTTTTATTTTTTTTTGAACGTATTAAAGTTCTCGTTTGAGTAAAATTTTATTAGCCAACGTTTTTAGCTTTCTTTTTGGCAAGAAAATTTGTTTTAATAAACCAAATTCAAAGAATTTCCATGACTAAAGAATTATGAAACGATTTATAAAAAATGGTATCATTTTTATTTTTTTTTGAACGTATTAAAGTTCTCGTTTGAGTTAAATTTTATTAGCCAACGTTTTTAGCTTCATTTAAAGCAGGAAAATTTATTTTAATAAACCAAATTCAAAGAATTTCCATGACTAAAGAATTATGAAACGATTTATAAAAAATGGTATCATTTTTATTTTTTTTTGAACGTATTAAAGTTCTCGTTTGAGTAAAATTTTATTAGCCAACGTTTTTAGCTTTCTTTTTGGCAAGAAAATTTGTTTTAATAAACCAAATTCAAAGAATTTCCATGACTAAAGAATTATGAAACGATTTATAAAAAATGGTATCATTTTTATTTTTTTGAACGAATTAAAGTTCTCGTTTGAGTTAAATTTTATTAGCCAACGTTTTTAGCTTCATTTAAAGCAGGAAAATTTGTTTTAATAAACCAAATTCAAAGAATTTCCATGACTAAAGAATTATGAAACGATTTATAAAAAATGGTATCATTTTTATTTTTTTTGAACGTATTAAAGTTCTCGTTTGAGTTAAATTTTATTAGCCAACGTTTTTAGCTTCATTTAAAGCAGGAAAATTTGTTTTAATAAACCAAATTCAAAGAATTTCCATGACTAAAGAATTATGAAACGATTTATAAAAAATGGTATCATTTTTATTTTTTTTTGAACGTATTAAAGTTCTCGTTTGAGTTAAATTTTATTAGCCAACGTTTTTAGCTTCATTTAAAGCAGGAAAATTTATTTTAATAAACCAAATTCAAAGAATTTCCATGACTAAAGAATTATGAAACGATTTATAAAAAATGGTATCATTTTTATTTTTTTGAACGAATTAAAGTTCTCGTTTGAGTTAAATTTTATTAGCCAACGTTTTTAGCTTCATTTAAAGCAGGAAAATTTGTTTTAATAAACCAAATTCAAAGAATTTCCATGACTAAAGAATTATGAAACGATTTATAAAAAATGGTATCATTTTTATTTTTTTTTGAACGTATTAAAGTTCTCGTTTGAGTAAAATTTTATTAGCCAACGTTTTTAGCTTTCTTTTTGGCAAGAAAATTTGTTTTAATAAACCAAATTCAAAGAATTTCCATGACTAAAGAATTATGAAACGATTTATAAAAAATGGTATCATTTTTATTTTTTTTTGAACGTATTAAAGTTCTCGTTTGAGTAAAATTTTATTAGCCAACGTTTTTAGCTTCATTTAAAGCAGGAAAATTTGTTTTAATAAACCAAATTCAAAGAATTTCCATGACTAAAGAATTATGAAACGATTTATAAAAAATGGTATCATTTTTATTTTTTTTTGAACGTATTAAAGTTCTCGTTTGAGTTAAATTTTATTAGCCAACGTTTTTAGCTTCATTTAAAGCAGGAAAATTTATTTTAATAAACCAAATTCAAAGAATTTCCATGACTAAAGAATTATGAAACGATTTATAAAAAATGGTATCATTTTTATTTTTTTGAACGAATTAAAGTTCTCGTTTGAGTTAAATTTTATTAGCCAACGTTTTTAGCTTCATTTAAAGCAGGAAAATTTGTTTTAATAAACCAAATTCAAAGAATTTCCATGACTAAAGAATTATGAAACGATTTATAAAAAATGGTATCATTTTTATTTTTTTTTGAACGTATTAAAGTTCTCGTTTGAGTAAAATTTTATTAGCCAACGTTTTTAGCTTTCTTTTTGGCAGGAAAATTTATTTTAATATACCAAAATCAAAGAATTTCCATGACTAAAGAATTATGTAACGATTTATAAAAAATGGTATCATTTTTATTTTTTTTTGAACGTATTAAAGTTCTCGTTTGAGTAAAATTTTATTAGCCAACGTTTTTAGCTTCATTTAAAGAAAGAAAATTTATTTTAATAAACCAAATTCAAAGAATTTCCATGACTAAAGAATTATGAAACGATTTATAAAAAATGGTATCATTTTTATTTTTTTGAACGTATTAAAGTTCTCGTTTGAGTTAAATTTTATTAGCCAACGTTTTTAGCTTCATTTAAAGAAGGAAAATTTATTTTAATAAACCAAAATCAAAGAATTTCCATGACTAAAGAATTATGAGACGATTTATAAAAAATGGTATCATTTTTATTTTTTTGAACGTATTAAAGTTCTCGTTTGAGTAAAATTTTATTAGCCAACGTTTTTAGCTTTCTTTTTGGCAAGAAAATTTGTTTTAATAAACCAAATTCAAAGAATTTCCATGACTAAAGAATTATGAAACGATTTATAAAAAATGGTATCATTTTTATTTTTTTTTGAACGTATTAAAGTTCTCGTTTGAGTAAAATTTTATTAGCCAACGTTTTTAGCTTCATTTAAAGAAGGAAAATTTATTTTAACAAACCAAATTCAAAGAATTTCCATGACTAAAGAATTATGAAACGATTTATAAAAAATGGTATCATTTTTATTTTTTTGAACGAATTAAAGTTCTCGTTTGAGTTAAATTTTATTAGCCAACGTTTTTAGCTTCATTTAAAGCAGGAAAATTTGTTTTAATAAACCAAATTCAAAGAATTTCCATGACTAAAGAATTATGAAACGATTTATAAAAAATGGTATCATTTTTATTTTTTTTTGAACGTATTAAAGTTCTCGTTTGAGTAAAATTTTATTAGCCAACGTTTTTAGCTTTCTTTTTGGCAAGAAAATTTATTTTAATAAACCAAATTCAAAGAAATTGGAAGACTATAGAATTATGAAACGATTTATAAAAAATGGTATCATTTTTATTTTTTTGAACGAATTAAAGTTCTCGTTTGAGTTAAATTTTATTAGCCAACGTTTTTAGCTTTCTTTTTGGCAGGAAAATTTATTTTAATAAACCAAATTCAAAGAATTTCCATGACTAAAGAATTATGAAACGATTTATAAAAAATGGTATCATTTTTATTTTTTTTTGAACGTATTAAAGTTCTCGTTTGAGTTAAATTTTATTAGCCAACGTTTTTAGCTTCATTTAAAGAAGGAAAATTTATTTTAATAAACCAAATTCAAAGAATTTCCATGACTAAAGAATTATGAAACGATTTATAAAAAATGGTATCATTTTTATTTTTTTTTGAACGTATTAAAGTTCTCGTTTGAGTTAAATTTTATTAGCCAACGTTTTTAGCTTCATTTAAAGAAGGAAAATTTATTTTAATAAACCAAATTCAAAGAATTTCCATGACTAAAGAATTATGAAACGATTTATAAAAAATGGTATCATTTTTATTTTTTTTTGAACGTATTAAAGTTCTCGTTTGAGTAAAATTTTATTAGCCAACGTTTTTAGCTTTCTTTTTGGCAGGAAAATTTATTTTAATAAACCAAATTCAAAGAATTTCCATGACTAAAGAATTATGAAACGATTTATAAAAAATGGTATCATTTTTATTTTTTTTTGAACGTATTAAAGTTCTCGTTTGAGTAAAATTTTATTAGCCAACGTTTTTAGCTTCATTTAAAGAAGGAAAATTTATTTTAATAAACCAAATTCAAAGAATTTCCATGACTAAAGAATTATGAAACGATTTATAAAAAATGGTATCATTTTTATTTTTTTTTGAACGTATTAAAGTTCTCGTTTGAGTTAAATTTTATTAGCCAACGTTTTTAGCTTCATTTAAAGAAGGAAAATTTATTTTAATAAACCAAATTCAAAGAATTTCCATGACTAAAGAATTATGAAACGATTTATAAAAAATGGTATCATTTTTATTTTTTTTTGAACGTATTAAAGTTCTCGTTTGAGTAAAATTTTATTAGCCAACGTTTTTAGCTTCATTTAAAGAAGGAAAATTTATTTTAATAAACCAAATTCAAAGAATTTCCATGACTAAAGAATTATGAAACGATTTATAAAAAATGGTATCATTTTTATTTTTTTTTGAACGTATTAAAGTTCTCGTTTGAGTAAAATTTTATTAGCCAACGTTTTTAGCTTCATTTAAAGAAGGAAAATTTATTTTAATAAACCAAATTCAAAGAATTTCCATGACTAAAGAATTATGAAACGATTTATAAAAAATGGTATCATTTTTATTTTTTTTTGAACGTATTAAAGTTCTCGTTTGAGTTAAATTTTATTAGCCAACGTTTTTAGCTTCATTTAAAGAAGGAAAATTTATTTTAATAAACCAAATTCAAAGAATTTCCATGACTAAAGAATTATGAAACGATTTATAAAAAATGGTATCATTTTTATTTTTTTTTGAACGTATTAAAGTTCTCGTTTGAGTAAAATTTTATTAGCCAACGTTTTTAGCTTCATTTAAAGAAGGAAAATTTATTTTAATAAACCAAATTCAAAGAATTTCCATGACTAAAGAATTATGAAACGATTTATAAAAAATGGTATCATTTTTATTTTTTTTTGAACGTATTAAAGTTCTCGTTTGAGTAAAATTTTATTAGCCAACGTTTTTAGCTTTCTTTTTGGCAGGAAAATTTATTTTAATAAACCAAATTCAAAGAATTTCCATGACTAAAGAATTATGAAACGATTTATAAAAAATGGTATCATTTTTATTTTTTTTTGAACGTATTAAAGTTCTCGTTTGAGTAAAATTTTATTAGCCAACGTTTTTAGCTTCATTTAAAGAAGGAAAATTTATTTTAATAAACCAAATTCAAAGAATTTCCATGACTAAAGAATTATGAAACGATTTATAAAAAATGGTATCATTTTTATTTTTTTTTGAACGTATTAAAGTTCTCGTTTGAGTTAAATTTTATTAGCCAACGTTTTTAGCTTCATTTAAAGAAGGAAAATTTATTTTAATAAACCAAATTCAAAGAATTTCCATGACTAAAGAATTATGAAACGATTTATAAAAAATGGTATCATTTTTATTTTTTTTTGAACGTATTAAAGTTCTCGTTTGAGTAAAATTTTATTAGCCAACGTTTTTAGCTTCATTTAAAGAAGGAAAATTTATTTTAATAAACCAAATTCAAAGAATTTCCATGACTAAAGAATTATGAAACGATTTATAAAAAATGGTATCATTTTTATTTTTTTTTGAACGTATTAAAGTTCTCGTTTGAGTTAAATTTTATTAGCCAACGTTTTTAGCTTCATTTAAAGAAGGAAAATTTATTTTAATAAACCAAATTCAAAGAATTTCCATGACTAAAGAATTATGAAACGATTTATAAAAAATGGTATCATTTTTATTTTTTTTTGAACGTATTAAAGTTCTCGTTTGAGTAAAATTTTATTAGCCAACGTTTTTAGCTTCATTTAAAGAAGGAAAATTTATTTTAATAAACCAAATTCAAAGAATTTCCATGACTAAAGAATTATGAAACGATTTATAAAAAATGGTATCATTTTTATTTTTTTTTGAACGTATTAAAGTTCTCGTTTGAGTAAAATTTTATTAGCCAACGTTTTTAGCTTCATTTAAAGAAGGAAAATTTATTTTAATAAACCAAATTCAAAGAATTTCCATGACTAAAGAATTATGAAACGATTTATAAAAAATGGTATCATTTTTATTTTTTTTTGAACGTATTAAAGTTCTCGTTTGAGTTAAATTTTATTAGCCAACGTTTTTAGCTTCATTTAAAGAAGGAAAATTTATTTTAATAAACCAAATTCAAAGAATTTCCATGACTAAAGAATTATGAAACGATTTATAAAAAATGGTATCATTTTTATTTTTTTTTGAACGTATTAAAGTTCTCGTTTGAGTTAAATTTTATTAGCCAACGTTTTTAGCTTCATTTAAAGAAGGAAAATTTATTTTAATAAACCAAATTCAAAGAATTTCCATGACTAAAGAATTATGAAACGATTTATAAAAAATGGTATCATTTTTATTTTTTTTTGAACGTATTAAAGTTCTCGTTTGAGTAAAATTTTATTAGCCAACGTTTTTAGCTTTCTTTTTGGCAGGAAAATTTATTTTAATAAACCAAATTCAAAGAATTTCCATGACTAAAGAATTATGAAACGATTTATAAAAAATGGTATCATTTTTATTTTTTTTTGAACGTATTAAAGTTCTCGTTTGAGTAAAATTTTATTAGCCAACGTTTTTAGCTTCATTTAAAGAAGGAAAATTTATTTTAATAAACCAAATTCAAAGAATTTCCATGACTAAAGAATTATGAAACGATTTATAAAAAATGGTATCATTTTTATTTTTTTTTGAACGTATTAAAGTTCTCGTTTGAGTTAAATTTTATTAGCCAACGTTTTTAGCTTCATTTAAAGAAGGAAAATTTATTTTAATAAACCAAATTCAAAGAATTTCCATGACTAAAGAATTATGAAACGATTTATAAAAAATGGTATCATTTTTATTTTTTTTTGAACGTATTAAAGTTCTCGTTTGAGTAAAATTTTATTAGCCAACGTTTTTAGCTTCATTTAAAGAAGGAAAATTTATTTTAATAAACCAAATTCAAAGAATTTCCATGACTAAAGAATTATGAAACGATTTATAAAAAATGGTATCATTTTTATTTTTTTTTGAACGTATTAAAGTTCTCGTTTGAGTAAAATTTTATTAGCCAACGTTTTTAGCTTCATTTAAAGAAGGAAAATTTATTTTAATAAACCAAATTCAAAGAATTTCCATGACTAAAGAATTATGAAACGATTTATAAAAAATGGTATCATTTTTATTTTTTTTTGAACGTATTAAAGTTCTCGTTTGAGTTAAATTTTATTAGCCAACGTTTTTAGCTTCATTTAAAGAAGGAAAATTTATTTTAATAAACCAAATTCAAAGAATTTCCATGACTAAAGAATTATGAAACGATTTATAAAAAATGGTATCATTTTTATTTTTTTTTGAACGTATTAAAGTTCTCGTTTGAGTAAAATTTTATTAGCCAACGTTTTTAGCTTCATTTAAAGAAGGAAAATTTATTTTAATAAACCAAATTCAAAGAATTTCCATGACTAAAGAATTATGAAACGATTTATAAAAAATGGTATCATTTTTATTTTTTTTTGAACGTATTAAAGTTCTCGTTTGAGTAAAATTTTATTAGCCAACGTTTTTAGCTTTCTTTTTGGCAGGAAAATTTATTTTAATAAACCAAATTCAAAGAATTTCCATGACTAAAGAATTATGAAACGATTTATAAAAAATGGTATCATTTTTATTTTTTTTTGAACGTATTAAAGTTCTCGTTTGAGTTAAATTTTATTAGCCAACGTTTTTAGCTTCATTTAAAGAAGGAAAATTTATTTTAATAAACCAAATTCAAAGAATTTCCATGACTAAAGAATTATGAAACGATTTATAAAAAATGGTATCATTTTTATTTTTTTTTGAACGTATTAAAGTTCTCGTTTGAGTAAAATTTTATTAGCCAACGTTTTTAGCTTCATTTAAAGAAGGAAAATTTATTTTAATAAACCAAATTCAAAGAATTTCCATGACTAAAGAATTATGAAACGATTTATAAAAAATGGTATCATTTTTATTTTTTTTTGAACGTATTAAAGTTCTCGTTTGAGTTAAATTTTATTAGCCAACGTTTTTAGCTTCATTTAAAGAAGGAAAATTTATTTTAATAAACCAAATTCAAAGAATTTCCATGACTAAAGAATTATGAAACGATTTATAAAAAATGGTATCATTTTTATTTTTTTTTGAACGTATTAAAGTTCTCGTTTGAGTAAAATTTTATTAGCCAACGTTTTTAGCTTCATTTAAAGAAGGAAAATTTATTTTAATAAACCAAATTCAAAGAATTTCCATGACTAAAGAATTATGAAACGATTTATAAAAAATGGTATCATTTTTATTTTTTTTTGAACGTATTAAAGTTCTCGTTTGAGTTAAATTTTATTAGCCAACGTTTTTAGCTTCATTTAAAGAAGGAAAATTTATTTTAATATACCAAATTCAAAGAATTTCCATGACTAAAGAATTATGAAACGATTTATAAAAAATGGTATCATTTTTATTTTTTTTTGAACGTATTAAAGTTCTCGTTTGAGTAAAATTTTATTAGCCAACGTTTTTAGCTTTCTTTTTGGCAGGAAAATTTATTTTAATAAACCAAATTCAAAGAATTTCCATGACTAAAGAATTATGAAACGATTTATAAAAAATGGTATCATTTTTATTTTTTTTTGAACGTATTAAAGTTCTCGTTTGAGTAAAATTTTATTAGCCAACGTTTTTAGCTTTCTTTTTGGCAGGAAAATTTATTTTAATAAACCAAATTCAAAGAATTTCCATGACTAAAGAATTATGAAACGATTTATAAAAAATGGTATCATTTTTATTTTTTTTTGAACGTATTAAAGTTCTCGTTTGAGTAAAATTTTATTAGCCAACGTTTTTAGCTTCATTTAAAGAAGGAAAATTTATTTTAATAAACCAAATTCAAAGAATTTCCATGACTAAAGAATTATGAAACGATTTATAAAAAATGGTATCATTTTTATTTTTTTTTGAACGTATTAAAGTTCTCGTTTGAGTAAAATTTTATTAGCCAACGTTTTTAGCTTCATTTAAAGAAGGAAAATTTATTTTAATAAACCAAATTCAAAGAAATAGGAAGACTATAGAATTATGAAACGATTTATAAAAAATGGTATCATTTTTATTTTTTTGAACGAATTAAAGTTCTCGTTTGAGTTAAATTTTATTAGCCAACGTTTTTAGCTTTCTTTTTGGCAAGAAAATTTATTTTAATAAACCAAATTCAAAGAATTACCATGACTAAAGAATTATGAAACGATTTATAAAAAATGGTATCATTTTTATTTTTTTTTGAACGTATTAAAGTTCTCGTTTGAGTAAAATTTTATTAGCCAACGTTTTTAGCTTTCTTTTTGGCAGGAAAATTTATTTTAATAAACCAAATTCAAAGAATTTCCATGACTAAAGAATTATGAAACGATTTATAAAAAATGGTATCATTTTTATTTCTTTTTGAACGTATTAAAGTTCTCGTTTGAGTTAAATTTTATTAGCCAACGTTTTTAGCTTCATTTAAAGAAGGAAAATTTATTTTAATAAACCAAAATCAAAGAATTTCCATGACTAAAGAATTATGAAACGATTTATAAAAAATGGTATCATTTTTATTTTTTTGAACGAATTAAAGTTCTCGTTTGAGTTAAATTTTATTAGCGAACGTTTTTAGCTTTCTTTTTGGCAAGAAAATTTATTTTAATAAACCAAATTCAAAGAATTTCCATGACTAAAGAATTATGAAACGATTTATAAAAAATGGTATCATTTTTATTTTTTTTTGAACGTATTAAAGTTCTCGTTTGAGTAAAATTTTATTAGCCAACGTTTTTAGCTTCATTTAAAGAAGGAAAATTTATTTTAATAAACCAAATTCAAAGAATTTCCATGACTAAAGAATTATGAAACGATTTATAAAAAATGGTATCATTTTTATTTTTTTTTGAACGTATTAAAGTTCTCGTTTGAGTAAAATTTTATTAGCCAACGTTTTTAGCTTCATTTAAAGAAGGAAAATTTATTTTAATAAACCAAATTCAAAGAAATAGGAAGACTATAGAATTATGAAACGATTTATAAAAAATGGTATCATTTTTATTTTTTTGAACGAATTAAAGTTCTCGTTTGAGTTAAATTTTATTAGCCAACGTTTTTAGCTTTCTTTTTGGCAAGAAAATTTATTTTAATAAACCAAATTCAAAGAATTACCATGACTAAAGAATTATGAAACGATTTATAAAAAATGGTATCATTTTTATTTTTTTTTGAACGTATTAAAGTTCTCGTTTGAGTAAAATTTTATTAGCCAACGTTTTTAGCTTTCTTTTTGGCAGGAAAATTTATTTTAATAAACCAAATTCAAAGAATTTCCATGACTAAAGAATTATGAAACGATTTATAAAAAATGGTATCATTTTTATTTCTTTTTGAACGTATTAAAGTTCTCGTTTGAGTTAAATTTTATTAGCCAACGTTTTTAGCTTCATTTAAAGAAGGAAAATTTATTTTAATAAACCAAAATCAAAGAATTTCCATGACTAAAGAATTATGAAACGATTTATAAAAAATGGTATCATTTTTATTTTTTTGAACGAATTAAAGTTCTCGTTTGAGTTAAATTTTATTAGCCAACGTTTTTAGCTTTCTTTTTGGCAGGAAAATTTATTTTAATAAACCAAATTCAAAGAATTTCCATGACTAAAGAATTATGAAACGATTTATAAAAAATGGTATCATTTTTATTTCTTTTTGAACGTATTAAAGTTCTCGTTTGAGTTAAATTTTATTAGCCAACGTTTTTAGCTTCATTTAAAGAAGGAAAATTTATTTTAATAAACCAAAATCAAAGAATTTCCATGACTAAATAATTATGAAACGATTTATAAAAAATGTTATCATTTTTATTTCTTTTTGAACGTATTAAAGTTCTCGTTTGAGTTAAATTTTATTAGCGAACGTTTTTAGCTTTCTTTTTGGCAAGAAAATTTATTTTAATAAACCAAATTCAAAGAATTTCCATGACTAAATAATTATGAAACGATTTATAAAAAATGTTATCATTTTTATTTTTTTGAAATCGTCACCATAGTGTCCGTTTTGAAAAATATAATTGAAAATGGATGTAAAAATGCATAAAATATGATAATAATAATAAGGCACTTTTCATCTGCAATTTTTTTCTTATTCAAAAAGTTTTAAATTCGATTAAACTCCCTCAAGGCTTGATAGGATGTATTCAGATAATTTCGTTGGAGGTCTTAATTGGTATGCGATTCAAAATCCTCTTGGCATTAATTATTAAAAATTATAAGAAAAATATTTGGATAAAAAAATACATATGCTTTATTGAACTCCGTAATTCAAAACGAGTTTCAATGATGTTTTGCATCAATTCTTGATACATGTGTTGTTCTTATTTTGCAGCCATTTTAGAAATGCCTTTTGTTTGCTTGTATTTTTTGACAAAAAAACAAAAAAAAATATTAAAAAATAAGATCTGCTGAAGAGGAAAAAATTATTTGTTTCATAATTAAATTTTTTTTGATTAAGGTATCATCTCAATGCTTGATGAAAGTGTTCAAAAATAAAAGTTCATTGATTGAGGTGCTTCCCGTGGAGGGCTATAAAAACTTTGAAAGCGAATAATTATTAAAAAAATAATTAAAAATATTTGTCTTAAAATATTCATATGCCCAATTCAAGCCCTAACTCAAAACGATATTCATTAATGTTATCCTCTATGCTTGTTGATGATACAAGTGTTTTTGGTATGTCAGGAAATCAAAATTTTTGAATTGCGGCAATTTTTATTTATTTTTCAATAAATTTTTATTTATTTTTTTAACCCTAATAATGTATGTCGTTTTTAACTGGATGCCTCGAATAACGAAATATGAATCCACGAAGATTCATACTCAATAACATGTGTTTTTTAATTTTCAAAGCCAAATATCTTGTTGATGAACCCAATGATTGAAAAAAAGTGGAGTTTGATTATTTAGAAAAGTTTTTAATTTAAAAGATTTTTAAAACAGAAAAATATTTTTTGATTTTATTGATTTTTGCTAAGGCTTTAACCTTAAAAAAGATTTATTAAGTGTAAAACATTAAACATTAGATATTGCTTTTATTAAATTTCAAAGTTCCAACATTTTAATATAAAAATTTATTTAGCACTGATAACTTTTATGCCTTCAACAATTTTAGGCCAATTTTCTTCAAGCCATTTGCCAAATCGATTTTTTGGGGTATGTTTGTGAATGATTGCGAAGGCTTTGGCTTGTGGAATGATATCAGCCGGGACTTGAACCTGCCAATTTGCAACCCGACTTTTCCATGCATCGACTCCGAAGCTTTGCCAATCGCAAGACCATAATTTGGCGCTATTTGCATCCAAAAGAACAACAGCAACACCGCCTAAAAAAGTTTTAGTTTTAGATTTATTGGACACTTTTTTTTTTAATTTGACCTGTAAAACCTTTGATCAAATGACGAGCTTCCAAAGTTGTGCTTCCTTGAAGCAAACCATTATCATAAAGGGTGACATCGCTTTCCATCGTTTGCTTTTTATCAACTTTATCAGGGCCTTGATGGGCGTTAAAAATGGCTACACCATAGACAGCTGAAAACTTTTCATAAACATTTATGCAAATAAATTAAAAAAAAAGAAACTCACTTGAATAACAAAATACTCCGAAGATAAATAATTTCATTGAAAACATTTTTAATTTTTGCTTTTAACGATTATGGGTAGAAAGAATTTGTTAAAATCAAATAATAAATAAATAGAGCAAGAAGATAAATTCTTTTATACTTGTTTGTACATACGTTTATTAGCTTGTCATTTTAAACACAAAAATGGTTGTCGTCGAAAGTTTGTCATAAAAACAATTTATTGTTCAACAAAAATAAATTAAAGAAGAATTTAAAAAAATTTTATATTGTTTTTGTCCTTTTTTTTCTTCCAGAATGTCACGTTACAAAACAGATACTTTCACACAATAAATGTTGTTTAAAAAAAAGAGAAAAAATTGTTTTTAACATGCCTTTCATTTTTATTTAATTTACAAAAGGAAAGTGCAACAACAATGTAATATAAAACAAACAAAATTAATTATTTTCCTTTGTATGTTTTTTAAGCATCACAAAGACCTGTGGAAACTTCACAGAATGAATTAGCAATTGCAGTGCAATCAGTATTTCGAGCACATGGATGTCCAATTTCATAAATATCACCGTTTAGAAAATTTCCAGGTGGAGTATAATTGCATACAACAAAATACATTATTGTTCCATCGGTATTAGGACATTCGCGAAAACCACAACCGACACTCGTAGTACTACTCCAAGCCATTTGAGACCAATGTCCAATACCCAAATTAAAAGCATCCATGGTTAGCGTAACATTGGTTCGAGTAATTCCACCATATTTTTTAAGTTCGTCCCACCATAAATCATTGGAATTTGTAACAGCAATTTTCATATATTCCTCTATGGCATTTGGATCTACAGCGCTTGCCTCCATAGTGAATTTATAAAGGTTTTCTCCATATCCATTATTAGAATGTTCCCAAATACATTTATCAGCCCATTTTTGTGCAGCTTTTTCTGCATCGCATGAATATCCCATTTTATACATATTTGATGATGGAGAAGCAAAAGTTCCATCGGGTAATAGGGAATTACCATTTGCAAGAATAGATCGGTAACTGTTATGCTTATCAACAAATATTTGTCTCAATGCTGGAGTTAATGGAGAATTTGATGTGCTTGTATCACATTGAAAATTTGGTGATGGAGTAGTTACAGCAGTGTCGCCACCGCCAATGGTTGATTCAAATTCCATTCTTGTGGTTCTTGAAGATCCTGGACATCCACCTCTTGGTGTAGTTGGATATTCTTCATCCGATGTTGGGGTTACTGTAGCATAAGTGGATGTTGGAACTGCTGTGGGTTCAGTGAAATATTGGGTAGTTGATTTTCGAGTTACAATAGTTGTGAATGGAGTGGATTCTGCGATTGTTGTATCCCATCCATCTGTAGTTACTATTGGACATTGTGATGCTGATGTTGGCTGAGTCGATGCTAAAGTATGATTGCTGGGTTGTAAAGTCGTTTGAGGAGATATAAGAGGTTCATAAATAAGTTCATTACGAACTATGCTATCATTTCGATAAATGCAAATAGCTCTAGTTAGGTTATTACATTGATTATATCCACAACCAAATTCCTTTGTTTTTGCCCAAGCCATTCGAGCAAAAGCATCATCACTCAATTTACAAATTGTTGAATTTGAAAGATAATTATACCCGAAAAATTGAACTTGATTCCACCATAATTTCGGTCCGAATTCAATATAAATCTTCATAGGTAAATTTGAGCTATCAAATGTACGAATATTAAAGCTTTCATTTAAATGTAAACTTGAATTTCCTGTTTCACACCATTGATTTATCGAAGCTTGAGCTAAAGCTTCTAATTCGCAATTATAAGTCTAGAAAGATTTTATTTATAATAACCATTTTGTTAGTAAAACGAGATTTACCAATGGTGGAATTTCTTTTGCTGGAATATTATATGATCCATCTTGTAATTTTTGCTTTCCTGCAGCAAGAAGGGCTCGGCGATCATTATGTTCCGTAATAAGTTGATCTCGCCATGTTTCATTCAAAATTGTATTGGTGGTATTACAAACGACCGCGTCAACAGCAACATTCCCAAAAATTGCTGCCGCCAAAAATAACAAAATATGATTCATTTTTTAAATTTTTGTTGCATTTTTTTTCTAAACAAAATGAAAGAAAGATTATTATTTGTGGATTTTAACCAAAAATTTTATTCACTTTTATTGTTTCTTTTTCAATCTTGCCTATTTCAACTTTTAATCCATGATAATCAAAATTTTTAAATTAAAAAAAACCGACGCAGCAAAGAATAAATAAATGACTTTTAAACGTTTTTTAATTCCCAATTGGAAAAAAAAGGTTTTACAGTTTAGTACTTTTTTTCATTCATGGATTGTGTGATAACTTTTTATTAATATGGAATTAAGATTATGATAATAATAATAAACAAAGAAAAGCTTTCAACTTATTGAATATTAAAAAACTCCCAATAAATGGGGTCCAATTGTGCAAAAAAGCTACAAAAATAAGTTTGAGCAGAAAACATACATTTTTTTAGGAAAGTGTTTGCCTACGCATTTTTATTTTGCATAATTATGAGTTTAAAAATATAATCTCCAAATTATTTTTTTTACTTGATGTATGTATCTGTTTTTAATATAATTGTTCTCTTTCGTTTTTGGTTTGGAAACAAAAAAATTGCCACATATCGAAGTAATCAAAAGTATTTCGAAGTTGTTTCAATTAAACTATTTACAAATAAAAAAGTTAAAGAAAAGGGGCAAATTAATATCGAATTTCCAAAACCTTTGTGTATTTCTCATAATTTTTCCATGGATATCTTATTAAAGTAAAGCCAACATAGATGAAACATTTAGTCGTCAGCTTTTATTTTTTGAAAGCACAATGTTATCGTTTCATTAATCGCTTCCAAATAATAATGCAAAGCATAATATTCAAAGACATTATTATATTTTTTTTAATAAAAATCACGATATATATATTTTTGCTGGTCCCTTAATGATGAAAAATGAAAGTAAAGAAAAAAAAGTATACTTAAATTTTTTTTCACATTCTCAAACATTGATAAAATTTGACCATTGTACGAAATAAAGAAAAAAGTGAAGATGATTATTTTCGTGATAAAAAATTTTTTTAAGACTCTTTTCCTTTCTTGCATTGCTATATTAGTCGAGAAATATAATACACTTTCAAGGGAAGAAGAAAAAAATTTTTGTTGGTATTTTATCAAATAAAGATAAGGTAACCCTAATTAATGTGAATAGCTTTTTTTCTCTCGAGTAAAGCATTAAAACACGTGATTCAAATTTTTATTGCCGTTTTTTTGTTGTTGCAAACCCGCTAGTTTACTATCAAATTTAATTTCACGCAAAAAAAAAGTTCCAAAAAATGGAACTAGCGTGCATTTTCTTTTGGAAAATTTTCTAAACGCAAAAACAAAGGTTCTTGTTCCAAATTTTTTTTGAGTGTTTTATTTGCCTTTAATAATTTTGTTTCAAGCTAATACACTTTAATTTATTAAACAATTTGATAGCTTTTTTATTATTGTTATATTGTATTTATTAAATTATTGTGATAAAAACTATACTTGTTTTTTTAGATTTATTATTAATTTGTACATTTTTTAAAACTTATAAAAGAATGGAGCGTAATACTTTTCAAAAGCCTGAAGAAATTACAAGTATAAGTATGCTTTTGAGGCTGCTATTTAGCATAAACATTTTAAATAAATTTCAGGAAACCCACCTTCCGCAGATGAACTTCACCTTCTGGTTTTCAATTTTATTCACGAAAATTCTACAATTTTTCAACTTATTGAGCACCTTGGTGACATAGGAAATGCCCGAATAAGTTATGTTAAAAATCAATTTGAAAAAGAGTTATTAAAAATTGTTAAAGCTGGCATAAAAAACACGATGATTGAATTAGTTAGTAATGGAATCAGCGAGTTTATAATTCATGCGCGAAATGGTATAAAAATTGATTCAAAATTTTTTTTTGACTGGTCGGAAAGACTATTAAGAAATGGAATCCTTCTGAATCATGGAAGCGTCGTGAAAGAATGGATAAATGATTTACAAAAATTTTACTATTTTTTGGAAAGTCGATTTGTATCAACTGGGCCTGAAGAAACTATGAGAAATCTTATAATTGAATGGTTTGAAACCGGCGAAATGTCAGTAGAAATTTGGAAGGAATGGATTCGTTGGTTTTCTAACGGAATTAATTTAAAAACTTTAAAGCAAATTAATTGGCCGAATTCATCTCAAAAAGATACAGTAAAACCGAGATTTATTAAAGTGCTTGGTTTAATTCCAACAGACGATTTCTTGGAAGTAGAAATTTTGCAAAGAATTTTAAAATTATATTTGGATGAACCAAAAATGGAAGTAGACGTGGATGAATTTGTCGATAAAAATGGAATAAAAACAAGCAAAAAAACTAAAACTTTAAACGTTATCGGAAAAACTATATTTTTAAGCACTATTTGCGAAGGACTTGAAAAGAAAATGCAGGAAGAAAATATCGAACAAGTTGATATTATTGCTCGCAACACTTTTCACATCGATCACGATTTGACGAGTGAAATATGGAAAAGTATTAACATTTCCATTGTAGCCGATAAAGTGAATATTTGGGATCAAAGAATTATTGATTTATCAGGAAAAGGATACGACGACCTTAATAAATGTATAAAAAAAGCCAAAAATGGAATTAATGGAAACAGTGGTGATAATGGAAAAAATGGTAGAGCAGGAGAATCAAGTGGAAATATCACAATTGTGACAGAAGAAATGACAAATCACGGAAACTTAACCATAAAATTGAATGGAGGTGATGGAGAGAATGGAGAAAGCGGGGGTGATGGTGGCAACGGTAAAGATGGAAAAGGCATTACCCTTAACGAATTTAATTCCATTGTCGTTAGCTATACAAGTTTGTATCGAGATTTTTGGACCACATTTAAAAACTTTTCACCCAAAGGTTGGAAAAAAATAACAGATTTCTACATAGATGATTGTGATTTGATTTTCTATGAATTTGAAGATGACGATGGTCGTAAACTTCATTATTCTTATGGAGCGGATAAAGGATGGTGTTATAGCTGGTATGAGCTTATGCTATGGGTTAAAGGAACAAATGGAACATCAGGCGGCATTGGTGGTTTAAATGGAAAGGGTGGAGAAGGTGGTAATTTGGGCGAGCATAAAATAATAAATCCCATAACTGAAATGGAATATGGTGGAGTAAATATAATCAAACGAAATGGAAATGATGGTAACGATGGAAGTGTTGGGGAATGTGGAAAACCCGGCATCAATGGCAATGATATGGCTTTCATAGATCGATCAGCTAGTGGAGATAACAAACACTATTTTGGATCAAAAGAAGATTCGAGGCTTATTCTAAAATATTTTTCTAAAAATGATGAATTTCGACGAATTAATAGATATCTTAAAGAAATAAAAGAGCAATCAGCTTATTATGGTGAATTTTGTTACAATGAAATTCCGCCAGGGAAATTAATGCAGAAACTAGAAAAAAATGAAACCCGATCATCCGAAGCTCAAACAATAATGAAGCAGTCGATTGTTTTAAACAAAATAAAACAAAAAGCTCAAATACCCAAAGCTAAAATGGAAGGTGAAATTAATTCTGCTGCAGCGGCTTTAGAAAAGTCCAAAATAATTCAAAGATTAAAAGCAGACGAAAACGCCGCTGAAGAAACTGAAACAATTGAGCAAGAGCAAGAAGTTGTTATCGTTAAAGAAATAAATGAAGAACAATTAGAAATAAGTAAAACAAATGCAAGAAAATGCAAAAATTCACCGCAGCAATTTATTGGACTTTTAAATCGAAAATTAAACTATGAAGGTTGCTGTTTATTAGCTAAAGAAGTAATCGATTATTTTTTGATTGAATTCGATAATGGCATTCATGAAAGAATCAAACATAGAATAATGTTGAAATGTTCCAGATTTCGTGAAATGATGAAAAATCCTTTTAAATCCATTATTGTTGCCGCAGTTCAGCTTAAAAAATCTGATGGTCTAACTTTATCCCATTTACAAAGTTTAGCTGAAACAGGGTCGATGAAAAGAAAAACTAAAAAGGTTGTAACAAGGTTGAGATCAAAAGTGGATAAATTTTCTTCTTATTGTCAAATGGAAAATTTAAGTATCGATGAAGAAATTACCAAAAACAATGATAATAATCTTGAGAAAGTAAAATTTCTTGATCCTGCTAAACATGAATTATGGCATCCTGATGCTCCTAAATATGAAATATATTCCATTGTTGAAACATTTTTCAAGGATTTTCATTTAAATGAAGTTCAAAGAGATATATTGCTAATTATTTTCGATACATTTGAAGCTTTATCAAACAAGTTCAAGACTCTTTTCACACCATTTAAACGGAATGATGTCAAATGGAGTCATAATGAAAGTTGGAAGGTGCACAAAGTAAATATAAAAAAATCGAATAAAGATGTAATTGAAATAATGAAAACCGTATCCTTTGATACTCAATGGCTCGAAAAAATATTTGAAGCATTTTCTAAACTTATTGACGACAACAAAAAAACTGATAAAATCCATGATACTGCAAAAAATCTTGTAATCGATAATGAATATCAAATACGATTTGGTAGGGTTCCAAAATTTCATACTGATCCGGATAAAAATCTAGAGGCTACTCAATATCTTATACGATTTTATTGGCAAATGAAAAAATTATTAAAATTTAATAAAAGATTAATGCTAGTAAATTTATATTATAATTCTGAAATTACAAACAATAAAAATGCAGATGTTTCAAATTATTATACCCTTCAACTTCCATCTCTAATAAAGCTAATTGAAACGAACAACAAAATTGTTTTAGATGCAAATGAATGTCAAGAATATATGAAGCTGAAAGGATTCCAAAGTAAAGCATTCAGATATTTATTTTCTGAAATAAACGATTCAAATATTGAAATTTATGGGAACGAAAAATATGGGACCGTTGAAGAATTTGAAACATGGAAAGGAAAATATTTAATTCGACTATATTTTGATGGAAATAAATTTTTCAATATTGCACCGGATTTAAATTTTCGAAAAATGGTTGCTGCGAGAAACAACACAATATGGAATTTAGAGTTCAAAGAAAATCAAAATCGATTAATTAAATATTCTTGGGATTATAAAACTGATACAGATAAAAATAATTTTGCTTCATATTTCATGCCTTCATTTTATGCCACCGTTATTGAATGGATCGATTGTTATATAGCTTCGACCAATAACGAATCGAATTTATTGAAAATGCTTCATGAAAGATTTGAAATTGATGGAAATCATCTTTCAATTGCTGATTTTCAATTTATAATTTCCACTGCAATTTTCTTACAAACTCAATGCGAAGTATCTTCAGAATTTATTGTAAATTTAGCATTTTCTGTTCCTCAAACAAAATTAGTCGATGTATTTTTTATTACTCGACTTGAAAGCCAATGGCGAACTCAATTAACTTCTGTGAGAAAGATTTCGCAAATTTTGCAATCAATTTCAAATAATCGTTTAAAAATATTGTTAGCAACAAAGCTTCAAAATGATGCTTACATTAAGAAAGAAATTGATGAAGAAATTATACAAAAACTTTTATTAATGCTTCGCCATACTTCCACAAACAACCATCAGCTTGAGAAAATGAATATAGAAGAATGGAAAGAAGCATCCTCAAGACAAATGTATTTTGATGTTAGCGATAAAATAAAAAATTTTGGTAGCATTGGATTCTATATTATTTCGTTAAAACAACAAGGCCGATTAGAAGCTAATGAATTGGAAAAATTATTAACGGATGAAAATAAAGAATATCACATTCCTGAAAAGCTTATAGCTCAAGTGTGTTCTTTGATTAGCCATAATGAAATTAATTTTAATACCGAATATGTTTCAAAATTGGATGCACTTTTAACGGAAATAACTGAGTACAGTGGATATGAAAAGAATGGAAAACATGTTTTAGTCACCAATGAATTAGATCAAGTTAGAATGATCCAAAAAGTCCAAAATTCTGAATCATACGAAAGAGTTATCTCGGAAAAGGAAAGAACTATTCAGGATATATCTGAATTAATCATAGGCGTCCACGATAATGCTCATCAAAAAGAAGAGAGGAAAACAGCTTCACAAAGTATTGCATTTTTGTTGTCAGTCACAGAAAACGAAACCACCAAGCTTTTAAACAAAATAGACGAATGTATACAAATGCTTACAAGCGGAAAAATTAACTTAAGACCCACTCAAAAAATGGCTATTATGTATGCAGTTGAAAGCGATGATACCCATCTACTTTCTCAAGTTAATACAGGCGAAGGAAAATCTTATATAGTTGCATCAATCGCAATTATTCGTGCACTTCAAAAAAATAAGGTAGGTAATGGGATTTGATAGGAAAGGATATTCATTAATTAGGAGAAATAAATTTTTCGTAAAATAATGCAGAATTAAAAACACTAAAAGCTAAAATTTACAGGATGGGTCCCATTTCAAAGCGGTCGATATTATTACGTCTTCATCGGTCTTAGCTCAACGCGATGCTTTAGAAATGCAAAAACTTTATGAAGCCATGAATCTTAATGTGGATCACAATTGTCATGAAGATTTAGAGAAACGAAAACAAGCATATAAAGCCAATGTAGTTTATGGTGAAATTGGTCGATTTCAAAGAGATTATCTTCTTCATAATTTTTATCGTAAAAATATTCTTGGTGATCGAGATCGTCAACATTGTTGCGTGATCGTTGATGAAGTTGATAATATGCTTCTCGATAACGGAAATAACATGTTATATTTAAGTCATAGCGTTCCCGGCATGGATTTATTAGATTCATTGTTTGTATATTTACAAAAAATTATTTGTATTCCAACAAAAATGGAAGATGACAAAGAAAAAGCATTTTTAACAAAAACTATTTACACTGAAATCATGTCGGATTTGTTGGGAAGAATTTCAAAAGAAGAAATAGAATTAATTGCAAATTCGCCACAAGCTAAAGGAAGCTGCTTCGCTGTTTGGAGTTGTTTGATCAACGAGCAAATAATTGATTCGGAAGGGTATTTTTTGATTCAAAGTAAAGATGATTTTGAAAGCATAAAATCCAAACTTTTATTATCTCTGGAATCAATGACTACCAAAGCCCATTCAGACAAAATTGTTACATGTCTAACAATAATTATAAATCGTCGACGTGAAATTAATATTCCAACTTATTTGATTCCTTTTGTTCGAAGACATTTAATCGAATATATTGAAAATGCCAAGCGAGCGCTATTTATGAATCCCAATGAAGCTTATGTAGTTGATGTAGATCATACCCGTCAAGACAGTGATATCACACCAAAGGTAACAATTATAGATCAAAATACTGGAGTTGATTTAGCCACTTCACAATGGAGCGAAGGGCTTCATCAATGTATGCAAATTAAACACAGCTGCCGATTGAATCCAATTTCAATGAAAGCTGTGTTTGTTTCAAACGTAAATTATTTGAAAGGTTATTCAAAAATTAATGGTTTAAGTGGAACTCTTGGATCAATTGAAGAAAGTAAAACTTTGGTGGAACTTTATGGGGCTGAATTAATTAAGCTTCCCACATTTAAAGTTAAGAGACTTTACGAACACGTTCCAATTATTTCTAAAGAAGAATCAGAATGGTTGGATTCCATTTTTGAAGAAGTTGAGGATCAAGTTAAAGCAGATAGATCAGTGCTAATTGTATGCCGATCTATTGCCGAAGTGCTTCAAGTTAATGATGGGTTAATAAAACGATATAAAGATTTAATAAATCCGAACAAAAACTTAATAAAATGTTATGAAAATTTAATAGTTTATCGAAGAGAATTCGATGAATTTGAATTCAATGGAACCAACAATCTTCGGACAGGTGAGTTTGGTGCTATTATTTAGGCTTAGGCTAGGAGTTATCAAAACTTATTTACTTTTTGTATTTCTTATTTTTTTATTAATCAAAATTTAAATAAGAATAAGTCTCTTAAATTATTTTCAGGCCAACTTATAATTGCAACAAATCTTGCTGGACGCGGCACTGATATCAAGTTAAGTCCAAAATTAAAAGAAGCTGGAGGGCTTCATGTAATTATTTCATTTTTACCTGATAATTCTCGAATAGAAGATCAAGCTTATGGACGAGCTGCACGAAGTGGGGATCCAGGTTCGGGACAAATTATAGCTATCACAAATCAAATCGATGGGACAGGAAATGCTCCATCAGTTTTTGATTTAAAAATTTTCCGTGATAATGCAGAAGCCCAAAGATTAAAATCCATGTCAGATTATTATAATTTTCACACGAAAATTGAAGAAGAATGCCTCAACGCATTTAAACAACATTGCCTCGAAGCGTTGGGAAATATGAATGATAGCAAAAAAAAGGAAAATGGTATTCCAACTGAAGAAGAAATAATTTATTTTGCGTTACTTGATGAATGGGCATTATGGTTGGATTCTCAATCAGCCGCAATAAAGCAATGTGCCCAAGATCGTAGTTCACACCAAAAAACTCAGATTATAGCGTCAGTGCGTGAATTTCTTAAAGAACATCCAATTTTTCCAGTTTCTGAAGCCTTAAAATGGATTAATTTTCCCCAACCAACTTTATCGTTGGGATTGATAAAAATAAATGAAAACAAAATTCAAGAAGCTGAAAATATTTTTGATCGAATTATCTTTTCTTTTCCTGAGTTTGCTGGAGTTGCATGCTATTACAAAGGAATAATTACACAAAGAAAAGTAAGAAAAGTGAATAATATTCCAAAAATTGGTGATGAGAATAGTTGGTGGATAAAAAGATGTGCAAATAAAGTTGGAATGACAATAGATGATTTTATTAATCCCACATTGAACAAATTTGGCAGAGGTGTACCTGATAAATATTGTGAAATAGATGAAAATGAAAAAATCAAAACAGAAGATTATTTTGCCCAAGCCATTGGGGCCTTTAATTATAATATAGAAAAAAAGGAAGACCTCAATACACTTGTATCATGTCTTCAACAAGCCGCTCGATTTGATTGTATAAAATCCGATGGATTTAAAAATCAAACAAATGATACTAAAATTGTTAATGATGCTTTAATAACGAGTGCATATGATATGATTGGTCATCCAGTAAATTATCTAACTTTTGCTGATACTGATGGAGCTAAAACGATTGAAAAAAAGTTTGAAGCATATGAAAAATTTTTATATTTATCTTCCGAAGGATATGTTTCCCCAAAAACATTAAATCATAGCATTTTGACAAGCCAATGCGAAATTCTAAAAAATAAATATATGATATCCAAAACTAAAGTTCTACGAGTTTTTAACAATTTTATAAATGATGGCAGCGGCCCAGAATTTTATGGTAGAACAGTGATTCAAGAAAAGGAAATTAAAAAAGCTTTTAAGTTGCCAAGTCGTGAAGAATTTTGGGGTTTTCTAGAATGTTATGGATGTTTTGAAAATCATGAGGAGTTTTATATTCTTGATGTGACCTCCTCCTCGGTTGATGGAGAAATAAAAGAAATAAAAAATTTGAAGCCATTTAAACCACCTAAAGCTAAGTCATTCAGTATTCAATTAAGCGATTTCGATTTGACTACAAAAAAATTATATAAAGCTTCTGAAATTGATAATGCATTTAAAGGCAATGAAACTAAACTGCGATGGCTCAAATCCATGAAATACTTAATTAGAGACGCTATAGCTATTGTAAACATAAAAAATTATGTTCAAACTGCTTTCATGCCAAATTATGATTATTTTGTTATTGAAGATTTAGCTGAATGGTTGGAAGTTGAAATATCTGAAGTTGAATGGATTGTAGAAAAGTTAATTCAAATGAAAACCATCAAAATTGAAACTGTGATATTATCTAAATTAAATAACAATAACATTATTGACTTAGATATTCCAGAAAAAGTAATTGAAAAATATAAAAGTTTTCTCAATATGTCGTCCCAACTTGAATCATTGGATGATATAAACTTAGATGTGATAAAAGTTGTTTTTAATCAAAGTGATGAAGAAGAAGCTTTAAAAATATATAAAGATTTAATTTATCATAAAATTATTATACCGTATCAAAAAGATTTTTACTTTCAAGATATTGACTCACTAAAATGCTTTTATCTTCCAGAATGCTTAAGGGATTCAATTGAAATGTTTTTATTCAACAAATTTGCATACACTTTTGCATATCACAGCTTATTTAAAAGTTTACAAGCTTCAGTAGAAAAAAATTCGGAAGCAACCAAAATACCAATAATGCTAGCGTGGAAACCACATGAAAATTTAATGGAAGATTTAATCAAATTTGGATTTATCCACGACCATAAACTTGAAATGCGAGAGAAAGAATTTATCGATGAAGAATATCAAGAAAAAATGAAAGAAATTGAAAAGAAAATTAAATCTCGATTATTTATAAAACCTGGAACTTTAATGGGAACAAGAAATTATTTTAATAATGAAAATGTTGAAGCAGGTGAAGATATTTTGATTCAAACAATAAATTCCATGAAACAAGTGGGAAAAATCGGTGAAAATTATTGGCATATTTTTTGGACATTTCTTTCCATAGCTGTTGGTATTTTTAAAGCTTGCACTTGGTTTGGTTTAATTTCGTTAGCCACCAAAATTTTCTCGGATTTTAATTCATATTATACCCAATCTTTAATTGTTATTGCTGCAATAGGAACGATGCTTTATTTTATTCAAATAGAAAAAGCCAAATACATTACTCAAACACCAAGAGAAAGCCCACGAGAACGATATGCGAAAATAATTAATTTTCATGAAAATAATATTAAAATAAATGAAAAAAGTATGAAAGAAACTAAACTTGGAAGTGTATGTTTTTAAAGAGTAAAATTTCTTGGTAATTTCTCTTGCAAATCGCTGAGGAAAGATACCGAAGATTTTGACTCCATTTAAAGGGAGAAAATTGTAATTCACTAAAACCATTAATATATATTTTTTAGATTTTTGCCATATCAATAACATCAAAATTCAGCGATGATATTTTGGAGCTTGATGAGTTAAATTTTGTTGATCATTGGAAATCAATAACCACTTCTCTTGTTGACATGAGGCCTAGAAAAGTGGAGCGATTAGCTATAAATTTTTTGAACCAACCTCATAATTGGAAAAAACTTCATGAAGCTATTAGGGATTTTTTAATAAGAATTAAACCTCAAATTGTTTCATCCTATTTTCTTTCACTTCAAAAGAACAACAAAGATAATGGAAAATTTGAGATTGAAAATTGTATAAACATATTTGAAACAGACGACGACGAAAACAAATTAAAAGTTAAAATGAATGAAGCAGAAAAGAAATTAATAAAATCGCTAGTATCCAAAGTTATAGAAGACTGCGTTGTTGGACTTCAAGAAATTAATAATGAAAATGGCGATGATTCAATGGATGAGGAGGAACCACCTTTAATTGACCCATATTCATTTAATTTTGTTGAAGAAGATTCCCATGATAATGAAGAGAAGAACAACGATCTTAAAGAAGCTCGAAAATCAAGCAAAAAGTTTAATGACAAATTAACAAAACATATAAAGCAAGTTTACAATGAAGAAGTGACCAATCAAATTACAAAACCCTTAATCAACTTGTTTTCAAAGTATGTTGTAGAAATGAATTCTAAAAAAGAAGAATCAGAAAAAGATTTTTCAAAGTTTTTGGAAGCTAATTCAAATGAAAAACTTTCCATGGAAGAAAAGCAAAAGCAAGTTGTAGCATTTCAATCTATGCCATTCATAGTTCAAGATCTTCATAAAATGATTTGTACAATTTATGAAAACAAACCAAGCAAGAAATTGCTACGTGTAGCAATTTTACACGGTCATGCATTATTTAAAGGATCAATGAAAGATATTGTGGATATATTATTTATTATTTTTGAACGATTTGATGACACCTTAGTCAATGTAAATGTGGCAATGAATGATAATGGTTTTATCCAAACTTTTTCCAGTTCAGCAAATAAAGAAAAATTGTGAGCTAACTTTTTCTATTATTAAAAATATATTATTTAAAAAAAATTTTTCTAATTTTTTAATTTAAGGCAAGGAAAAGTCATCAACATTAGCTTAACGTTACACCATGGCAACTTTTATATTTGTCAAAATGATTCGAAAAAGAACATTAAAAATAACACAAATGCTGCTTATATAGGAACGTGCCTATTTGAATCCATTACAAAATATTGTCCAGAAGAAAGTGAAGTCACTAAACAAGGGGACGAAGCTTTTAGAAATGCGATTTTAAGCTATTTATAAATTATATCATATTTAAGGAAAACGGTCATTAAATTTTAAAGTTAAATTTTTTGATATATATGCACTTTACCTAATTTTAATTTGTTTAATTTTCTTTTGATAAAATTTAAAAATTTGCTTTGAAATTTAAATATTAATAAAAAATTTTATGTTTGGAAAATAAATAAATGTCGTGAAGAAAAAAAAACAATTTTTGCGCTTTTCAAATAATTAAATTTCTTTATCGTTGCAATAAATATAAAAGAAAAAATATCAAGGATTCAATAAAGTAAAGTCCATTACAAATATTCTAAACACTTTTTTTAATCCATTTCTTGCCATCTTGGGTTAAAATAAATTCAGTGCTTTCTGTAGTAGAATTAATTATTTCCATAACTGAATTAATAATTTCTTCATGATTTTCAGCTGAATAATTATCTGGAGTAATAGCCTCAGTATAGGCTATAATAGCAATAACGATAATGTCTTCAGTCATAAAATAATTATCATATTTCGTTTTTTCTCTTTTTTTATATTTTTCAATTAAATATCTTTCAATTTCTTTTAAAATTTCCATTATTTCTGTAATGAATGCCTTTGCAGTAATACTTTCTTTATCACCAATGCTTTGAAGGAATTCATTTTTAGCATTATCATCTGTCTAAAAAAAAAGCTTTCTTAAATTCAATTTAGTTTAAAAATAAATATTCGATTCCAAAAAAAGCTTCTCTATTTTTAATTATTGGAAAAAAATTTTAAAACTTTAAAAAAGAATAATGGTTTTTGTCTGTTTGAAAAAACTTACATTAAAATTAGAAATTTTTTTGAAAATTATTTGATGACACGCACAAATAGCTTCAATAGATTTTAATTTTAATAATTTTACAAGATTAAATGTTGCAATAATAATTTTTCCTTCATAATTTGAAGGGCTTTCTTTACCAAATTGGTGAATTAATCTTGCATAATCGTTCACAGTCATTATTTGTGTTGTCATGCCAATAGAATCCATAAAAAATTCTAATCCACATGAAGTCAAGTTTTTAATCATTTTTTCAAATTCATTTATTTCAACTTCATTCGTTAATCGATGTCGTTGATCGATTTTTTTGATATCACTTAAAAAAGCTTTATTATCATCTTCAGATGATTTGTTGTTTTCTTTTTCATTTAAAGCTTTTGTTTCTTCAGCCATTATAAATTCTTGATTTGATGACATCGTATTTGAATTGTTGGTGGTTGGCTGCTCGTAAACTTTACCATTTTCTTCCTCATCATTTTTTAATTTTTCTTCTAAATAACGATTTTCAATATTTGAATTATTATATTCTCGTTTGAATGCAGCAAAAGCAGCTCCATCGATATTTAATTGGCCATTTATTAGGAGAACGCCACCGTTTTTTATTTCAATCGTATTTTCTGTTAAAGGCACCTCACTAAAAAAAGCATAGAATTTATTGATAAATATAAATTTATATATATATTTCAGTGAACTCACCAAATAAAATCACTAATTTTATCAATTGTTTTTAATGAACGAACTCGCTGTGGTCGTCCATTAATAATTTCTTTGTTATCTTGATTTTTTGTTCGAAGTATTTCTTTTTCTAAATAGTCATTGGCTGCTTTTTTATCAACATTTTTATCATCGTCAACATTATCCTAAAAAAAGGTAGAGAAGAAGATATTGTTTTTTGGAGAAGAAAATTGCTTACTAATCTAACACGTTGTTCATCTTTCAAGTTCACTCTGGACATTTTTTCTGACAATATTCCATCGATATCATGTGGTTGCTAAAATTAAAATTAAAATAATTCAAAAAAATAAATTATAATATACGTTAAACTTCCTTACTTCTTGAGAAACTTTAATTTTCTGCTCATTATTTATAACAGCGTTGAGTTCTTTCGCGGTTTTTGTTGCTTCAAAAGTGTTATTTTCAAAGATTTTTGTCGATTCCGAAATACCATTTGCATGCGATTTGGTATCCCATATTTTATTTCTACAGTATTCAACAGTTTCATCTGTAGCTGTTTTGGGTGGTAAATTGTACCTAAAATTTTCTTATAAAAAAAAATAATCTTTTTTTAATATTCTCTCACCGTTTAGGACATTTTTCAAAGCCAGTTTTACTTACACATACTAAACCTTTAATTACATCATAAAAAATTTCTTGATTAGGAGAAATTGTGATTTCTTTAAATTCCTCATTTTTTTCATTTTTTAATAGAGTCAGCTGAGTATCCTTAAAATCACCGACGTTGTATGAATTAAAATTTGCCGCTTTATCAGCGATGTATTTCCTTTTAATTTTTTCAAAAATATTCTTAGCAGCCATAGGTGATGTTATAATTCCGTAACATTGGAATAAAGACGTAGTAAATTTAAAATAATCTGTTACTGTGCATTGTTTTTTGTATAGCATGCTTACAAGAACACTAACGATGGAAGTTAAAGAAAGAATGCATCGGGCCCCAGTAAAAAGGGTTAAAAACCAATGTATTTCCCCTTTCAAATCATCGTATTTTGCTTTTGACAGCTCCATCTTCTTCTTCGTTAATGCTTCATCGATACGCCATTTACTCATTGGATCATGAAAGGTATTTAAAACTGTGGAAATGATTAAAGCCATGTCTGCTATTAAATTTTTATATTCCTCATCATGGGTCAATTTGTCATAAAATGAATGACCAGATCTTAAATAAGTCGATTTAAGCTTCAGAAATGTGACACATGGAATTTTTTTTATGAAATGTTACTTTTTTTATAATAAATACTTACACAGCTATCGTAATGCCCAATCGCACATAAGGATGCCAACCAGTTTTATATTGATCGAGAATTGCATTTATTTCCATTGCAACATTTTCTGAGAATGCTTTAGCAAATGCAAATTTTGCAAGTCCCAAAGTTATGGAATTAACATACGAGAATCCTTTCATTGTCTTTCCTTTCCCAAATTCAACATATGAGCATGATGGAGATTCATAAATTTTTAATTCCAAAAATGGAATGTTTTCATTAAAGGATGATGAAGTATCACCATAATTTCCATTCGTTGGATAACAACATAAGGATGGTACAATTTTATTAGATTTTAAAAATTCATTCCAATCTTTATAAACCCGACAATTTAAGTCTATATACTTATCTTCGGCGCCGGCTTTGAAATAAAAAACTAAAATAATATAGTTTATATAAACACAGCTTTTTATTATTTAGATTAGTTAACCCAATTATAAAATTAATTTCTAAAAAAAAATTGATGCAATATTTTACCTGGCACTGTCATTTCTTTATTCTTTTCGATAAATGCCATAACATATACAACGTTTAAATACATTTCTTTTTCTGATGGATCTTTATCAGAGCTGTTCAATCTCTTTTTAAAGCGATGAACTCTTTACGTTTTGCCAACGATTCAAAAAAAAGAGAATCTCTTTTCACTTCGCTTTCATAAAGAGACGCTTCTCTTTTCAAAAAGAGACGTTTCGCTTTCAATAAAGCGAAGTGAAAAGAGATTCTCTTTTTTTTGAATCGTTGGCAAAACGTAAAGAGTTCATCGCTTTAAAAAGAGATTGAACAGCTCTGATCTTTATACATTTGTATTTTTTGCCTGATTTTACGTGCAATTTTTCGCTGCATACACGAATAACAATTTTTTAGGTTTCTTTTTAATTTTTCAGAGGAGGGCTAAAAAAATTATTTTAAGAAAAAATGTCATCAGTTCTCAAAAAATTACTTCTCCAAAAGCTGAAATTAAAATTTTAATTTCAATTCGATGATTATCGTCAGATCTATCATTTTTTCTTCCTGCAGTTGCAACATGAAAATGGTTTTGCATTTTTGTAGCATTTTTTAGCCATTTTTCCCAATCTTTCCAAGTCCAGTTTAGTTCTTCCGAAGGAGGCATGAGAGGAATATTTGGAGGTTCATCAATTTGAACTTCCATGATGAAAAAACTTTGATCACAGTTTTTGTCTAAAAATAAAATTAAAATAGTTTTCAAATTATCTATAACAAAATATTTTTATAAAAAATAATGACATTTTTTTTGACATTTAGCTATCTGCAAAACTATATACTAAAAAGAAAATTTTGGATTCAATATTTAAAAACTTTGTTTGTTTTCTAGAAAAGAGGCTACACTTAACAATTATTTGCAGTCAAAAACTATTCATTCATTTAAAAAAGGGTGCAGCCGTATTAAAATAAACAACAGAAAAAATTCTTTCTTCTTTATTATCATGATAATCGTTAGGAAAGAAAAGGAAAACGTTAAAGGGAGTGTCCCATACGATGAGAAAACCCTTACAGCGGGTGTTCCTAGCCCGAAAGTTTTTTTTCATTGTCTCAAAAGCTTACAAAGAGCTTCAAATTTTTTGTAGCTTTTTGTAGCACTTTGTTTTTTTTTCTCAAAATGCTACAAAAAGCTACAAAAATTCGTAGCACTTTGTAAGCTTTTGAGACAAAGAAACTTTCGGGCTAGGAACACCCGTCGTCGTAAAATTATTCTCATCGTCTGGGACACTCCCTTTAAATACTTTTACTGATAAAAGAAATAGCTAAAAATAATGAGTAAGTATTTAAGTTTTTCATGTTTCTTTTTCAAGGGGAAATATATTTTAATAAAATAAAAAATTTCTTTTAATTTACAAGAAACCCATAAAAGTTTGCTTAAACAAACATTTCTTTTGCTAAAAATTTTAAACTTGCTTTAAAAAAAGAAAAAGAAGAAATAAGTGTTAAAATATTATTGCATTCATTCTTTTTTACTATAAATCTTTTTTATAGACAATTGAAAACGTCTCTTGTTTTCAAAGTAAATTATTTTCAAATAGCATAGATGATAACTTTAGTGATTTCAAGAACTTTAGTTCATTTCTTTTCAAGCCATTAACTAAATCGATTTTTCGGAATATATTTGGGAATTACTGCAATTGCTTTGAGTTAATAATTTGTTGAAAGCATTTTTAGGGTTTATCTTAGCAAGTATGGATAGATGTAGCCTCACAAAATACAATAAGAAAACTAATAAAAAAAAGTTTATTTTTATACTAATTTGAAAATTAATTATCACGTCATTTTTCCGTAAAAAGTTTTAGTCAAAAATTTGTAAAAGAATAAAAGAAGATAAAAATTTATTGTTTTAATTTTTTTTTTCCATAATGACTGAGTATTTTACAAAGCAGATATTTTCGTAGTTAAAAACAAAGATCATAAAAAATATCCAGTGTTCTTAGGCTCATCCTAAAACCATTTTTAGATGATGCAGAAATCTATCTTCAAACATTCAAGAAATTATCTCTCTTTGAAATCTTGGGTTAAAAAAAGAAAATATTTTTCGAAAAAATGATTTTAACATGCCTTTCATTTTTATTTAATTCATAAAGGAAAGTGCAACAACATTGTAAATATAAAACAAACAAAATTAATTATTTTTCTTTGTATGTTTTTTAAGCATCACAAAGACCTGTGGAAACTTCACAGAATGAATTAGCAATTGCTGTGCAATCAGTGTTTCGAGCACATGGATGTCCAATTTCATAAATATCACGATTAAGGTAATTTCCTGTTGGACGATAATTGCATACAACAAAATGCATTATGGATCCATCTGGTTTAGGACATTCGCGAAAACCACAACCAACGGTTTGAGTGCTACTCCATGCCATTTGTGACCAATGTCCAATACCTGAATTGAATACTTCCGGAGTTAATGTAACATTGGTACGAGTGATGCCACCATATTGCTTGAGTTCACTCCACCATAAATCATTGGAGCCTGTAACTGAAGATTCCATATATTTTCCTGCTCCACTGGCACCCGAAGTTAATTGATAAAGATTCTCTCCACCATTTCGATGTTCGGGTGGTGAATGTTCCCATACGCATCTATCTGCCCATTCTTGTGCAACCTTTTCCAAATCACAAGAATATTCCATTTTATACATATTTGATGATGGAGAAGCAAAGGTTCCATCGGGTAATTCTGCATTTCCATTAGCAAGAATAGATCGGTAACTGTTATGTTTATCAACAAATATTTTTCTCAATGCTGGAGTTAATGGAGAATTTGTTGTTGTTATATCACATTGAAGGGTTGGTGATGGAGTTGTTACAACTCCTCCAGGAGTTGTTTGAGATCCTCCACCGCCAATGGTTGTTTCAAATTCCATTCTTGTGGTTCTTGAACTTGATCCAGGACATCCACCTCTTGGTGTAGTTGGATATTCTTCTTCCGATGTTGGAGTTACTGTAGCATAAGTGGATGTTGGAACTGCTGTGGGTTCAGTGAAATATTGGGTAGTTGATTTTCGAGTTACAATAGTTGTGTATGGAGTGGATTCTGCGATGGTTGTATCCCATCCATCTGTAGTTACAATAGGACATTGAGATGCAGATGTTGGTTGAGTTGGTGCTAAAGTATGATTGTTGTTAGGTTGCAAAGTAGATTGGGCGGGTGGTGGTTTAAGAGTAGTTTGAGGAGGGAGAGGTTCATAAATAGGTTCATTAGGAACCACAGAATCATTTCGATAAATGCATATAGCTATTGTTTCATTAGCGCAATAACTATATCCACAACCAAATTCCTTTGTTTTAGCCCAAGCCATTCGAGCAAAAGATTCACAACTCGATTTTTTATAAATGGTTGAATTTGAAAGATATTTACAAGTAGGCCAAGCAATTTCACCCCACCAATATATATTTGCACAATCAACATAAAATCCCATAGTTTTATTTATGCTATCCCATACATGAATATTATAGCTTTCATTCAAGTGTAAAGTTGAATTTCCTGTTGCACAATATTGATTTGTGGATGCTTGAGCTAAAGCTTCCAATTCGCAATTATAAGTCTGAAATAATTAACGATTTCTTAGATTTAAATAATTTTTTATTTTATTAAGCTTGCCAATGGTGGAATTTCTTTTGCTGGAATATTGTAAGAACCATCTTCTAAAACTTGTTGCCCAGCAGCAAGGGTGGCTCTACGATCATTATGTTTCGAAATAAGCTGATTCCGCCACATTTCATTCAAAATTGTATTTGTGGTATTACAAACAACCGCGTCAACAACAACATTTCCAAAAATTGCTGCTGCCGAAAATAGGAACAATGATAAAAGAAGATTCATTTTTTTCTTTTTTGTTTGTTGTTGCACTTTCTTTCTCAACAAAATAAAAGAAAGATTTTTATTTGTGATTTATTACTCAAAATTTCATTTGCTTTTATAGTAAAAATTTTACCCTTTTCATTGTTGTTTAGTTCGACTTTTAATCCATGAATATGTAAATTATTTTTAAGAAGCAGCAGAGAACAGCAACCAACTCTTAAAAAAAATTTTTGAAATTTTTTTAAAATAAAGTTTTACTGTTCAGTTCTTCTTTTTTTCCATTCATGAATTTTTTGCGTAGTCTTCATTCATGTGGAATTATGATTATGATAATGAAACCAAAAAAGCACTTTCGACCTATTGAAAATGAAAAAAAAACACCATAAAATGAGTGTCAAATGTGCAAAAAAGCTACAAAAAAAACTTGAGCAGATATCATTTATTAGAATTACAGAGAACTGGGTTTGCGCCTCCGCGTTTTATTTATATATTTTTTTGCATAACAATGATTTTATAATCTCCAAATTATTTTTTTTATGATAAAATATTTCAGTTCATAAAACACTTTTTTTATACTACAAATGGCTTATTTTTTGAAATTATTTTTTTTGATACTTTTAAATAAAGAAAGATGTGGACTTTTTGTTTAATGAAAAATTTTAAATGGACATTAGCTATGCTTGATGTTAACTTTTAAACAAAATATATGTTCCATAAATAATTTTTTTGGTGTTTTAATTCATGGAGATTATCGTTATAAATTATATTAATATCATCCTGTTTAATTTTTTAAAATCTTTTTATAAAAATGTGCCATAAGCCATTGTTTCATTAAAACTCATAGCTTCTTTTATTCTCATAAATCACTCATTTATACCAATTGCAAAACAAATAAAAAAATAACACTAAAATATTAAAAAAAGTTAAATAAAAATAGTTAACAGAATTTTATTCTAAAATATTTCCAAAGACTTTCAAAAAATAGAAAATGAAAAGTGTTTGCAAAAACCAAATTGATTGTGACACTTTAATGAAAAAGAAACTCGACCTTGAAAACTTTTGATTTATGTAAGAAATTGTTTTCTTTGATCGAAAAAAAGCTTTAAAAAAAGTGTTTTTCTTTTGCAAACAAAGAGAAAATTTTTTTTTGATTAAGAAACGCGCTGCAAATTTTTTTTAATGTTAACACATTTTTCAATTTTCTTTCATTACGTACATACATGAACATTAGGTGAAGAAGTCATTGAAACAATGCTTAAAATTCAAGCTTGTTTGGTCGACATCACAACTTTAACACCAGCTTTGTATTTTATGATTGCAAATAAAATTTGCGAAAACAAATTGAAAGTAATTTATTTAAAATTAAACCAGAAAATGCATCAACTATTAGAATTTCAGGCCCTTCCCAACATTTAATGACACATAAAGCACTAATTAATAAATAATAAAAAATTATAATAAAAATTCATGAGGAAATAAAGTTTTCTTTTATCAAAAACGAACCGGCGGTGTAAAATGGGTAATTCCTAAACTCATTCTTCTATTATCTTTAAAATATCTAATAATAAATCTTCGATATGGCTTAACAAAATATAAAACACAAAAAGCATCAAAAATTATATGCAGCGATGCAATAGGAAGTGCAAAATTTGCATACCAACTTCCATTGGTTGTTTGAAATATAAATCCGATAACTAAACAAGCTAATGGAATTGCAACCAAAATTACGATAATCAAAAGTTGGACTAATAAAGTTCTAAAAATTATTTCAAATATTTAATGCTCAAATTTTTTCATTGAAGTCAAAAGCTTACTTGTAAAGCATTTTATGCATTTCTAAAGTCCCTTTTGAAACATGCCCGCTAACTTTTTTAAGTCGAATTATAAAAAGAATATTAAGAAAAACAAATAATAAAATAGCTCCAATAATCCAAAATACTACAATGTAAATGAAAACCATAATTAATTCGCCATTAAAAGTTGGATGTAATCCGAATGTGTTAGGTAAATATTGATATAATTCTGCCAAAGCCGGGACCTCATCAGCAAGCTTTTGTTTAAGCAAATCAGGGTCGCGTTCAATAAAAATTAAGATAACTAAAAATATTTTAATTTTATTTATCATGAAAAATTTTTTCTTTGAAACTATAAAATTGTAAAAAATCTTTATTGCTTTTAGAAGCAAAAAAAGAAAGAAAACGATTTAGTTCGAAAACAGAAATGCTTCCTTTCAATACAAAACCCAAACTTGCTCAATTATTTTTCCTTATGAAACCCAAACTTTAAAAAAATCTCCACTTTTGCTCTTGTTTTTTAAAGATATAAATTTTAAGCAAAAATATTTAGAGATAAAAACAAAAATTAAAATTATTATGATATCATTTCTACTTACCAGTGAATGAGGCCCAAACAATAACCAAAACCACTAAACAAACTAAAATAATCAAATATTTAAATCGATTTAATATATGTGTCATATTTATTTCAAATAACGACAATACTCTAACAATCAATGAAATAAAAAATGCCACTATAGTTCCAATTGCGCAAAATAAAATTAAGCTTGCTTGAATAAATGGATATTTTTCGGGAATTGGAAAATGACTATAAAAACTCATCACCGGAAGCGGCCAATGAAAAATTGGAGAATAAATAAAAAATAAAACTTCCACGAGAAAATTAAAAGTTGATTGAATGAAAATTGTTTGTTTGAATGTTCCCATTTGCTTCGTGGACGCCCTCCAAATTATATAACCCAAAATAATATAAACTCCGATGGAAATGAAAAATGTTAAATCCATAAATAATCGAGAATAATATTGAAATTTTGGATGATAAAATTCATCCAAAGTTATATTTTTCCAACAACTCAGGGAGAACATAAAAAATTAAATCCGTAAGTAATTTTATTATTTTAGCAGAAAAAAGTCAACCAAAAAAAAAGTTAATAAAAAAAAAAGCAAAATGGGGTTGATAGGTTTCTCAAAACATAGTACTATAAAAGAGGCCACACTTAAATTAAACATTAATGGAATTTTTTATTTAAAAAAATCATTTTCGAATTGGGCTGTAGTAAAACACAATTTTTTTGGCGGTGTAGAAAATAAAAAAGTTATTGGCTTTTTTGGCAATAATAAAATGCAGATGGTTTTTTTAAATATTTTTTTTGGTTTTTGTTCCTTGAGCAGTAAAACATTATTTGTTGTTGAAAGATGAAAAAATATATGTTTGCAAAATTAATAACAAATAATAAATAATTTATTATGTGCTCGTTAATGCCTGACGATTGAGATGGAAAGGTGTAAATAAAGATTAAATAATAAAAAAATTAAACAAATAAATCTATGTAATCGTTTATTTTTGACTCAACGAAGCACAAATTAAATTTGACGTAAAAATTTTAAATATTAAACTTTCAACTTTAAATGAGAAAAGTTAAGACAATCACGAGATTATAAAATTAATTTACCAAAAATAAATATGAACAGCGACACAATTGTTTAAAAAATAAATGTAGTTTCTCAATGTAATGAGTAATTTTAAACAATACCTGGGAATAATTTTTTTTCACATCAAAAAAAGGAAAAGGAAAAATTTCAAAACATTTCTTTTTTAACAGTTTTCACCTGGAACAATGATGTTCTTTGGTTTAACCCTTTTCTTTTGAAGGCTATATGGATTTTTTTTTGAAACAGCTGAACTTAAAATTTTTTTGACAAATTTTCCTCCCAAATAAAATTTTGAACGAATTTTTTTCGGTGCTTTCTACCAACGTCTTTGCACTTATATTTTTAGAATAAAATAATTATTAAAATTACTGATGTTGTTAACAGTTAACTACAAAAGGAAGTAAAAGCCCCATGAAACAAAAGTAGAAACACATTTTACATGAAAATCTGATTAAAATTTTAAAGTTTTACTGTGAGAAATTAAAAGTTAAAGTATATCTCTAAAATTTCTTTAATTGAATTTCATTTATTTTGTCCATTGACAAATCTGATAAAAACAAAGCTTTTTTTCTTAACTAAGTAAGTGATCAATTTATTGATTTTTTCTCTGAAATAGGATTAGAAAATTTTTAGTGCCTTTGGTCATTTCGTTAAACGGTTTTAATGCATTTTGCTTTGATTTTCAATATTCTTTTGATTATCTCCATTCTTTGATGAAAAACAATTTTTCAGCGTTTCATCCCCTAAGGTTGTTTCTTTGCTTGTTTTCGTAAACTTTTGTTTGGAAGTTGATAAAACTTTAGGATTCCACTTATTTTTTCAAGCCCAAAAATTTATGACATAATTTATGAATTATATAAGCCTTGGTTCAATTTAAGATCGACTGTTAACCGATATATAATTTTAAAAGAACAAATTCATGCTAAATGAAATTTAAGTATTTTAAGAAAATCAAAAAATGTTTTACAAATATTCAAAAAAATATTATAAAAAACTAAAAAGAAAAACAAAACGCGTCCAAAAAAATGAAAATGCATTTCTTTTTATTGATTTTCTTTCTTTTTTTTCGCTGCCATTTTTTCTTTATTTCTTTTTGATCCAAAAATATATTTTTTTTCGCGTTTTCATTTTCTTTCAATTGTTTGATGTTTGAAAGAGTATAAATAATTTTTTCAATCTGTCTTTTTTGAATATTTTGTTTAACATTTTGAGTTTTTTGTTTCTTTATTTGACAAAAAAATAATAATAGAGAAAAATGGGAAATCTTTATGTAGTTGAATTGAGCGGAGTTGATTATAGTGAATTTTATGAGATTTTTGAATTGTCAAATGAATCAAGGTGTTATGTCTGCAGCTGCTGTAATTTTTTTTTTGATTTTTAATTTTTTTTTTTCACATACTTTTTTAGATATATCTATTTATCATAAATATCCAAATTTTATAATTATTACAATCAACACAATTAAAATCAAAGTTTAGTTCAACATGCCAGTTTAAAAGTAAATCCAACTTTATTTGACTTTATATAATTGTTTGTTAAATAGTGCATGGTAGCTTTCAATAGCTTCTTTAGTAAAATAAGTCGAAGTTATAAACATTCGGGTAAATTCGGTGACTTGAAAAAGGAATAGATGTCTTTTTTGTTTCGGATCAAAATGTTTACAATAAAAATGTTCGAAAGTTTCCCAATTACTTTTACAAACATTAAGAGTTATGTTGGCCTTGCCCAAACAGAAAGGATTTTGTAAAAAAATAAATCAAAAAATGTTTTTTTAAATATTTAAAAAAAATAAAAACAAAGTTAAAAACAAAACGCGCCCAAATTGGTGATACATATTTTATTGATTTTGTTTCTTTTTTTTTTCCTTGCTTTTGCCATTTTTTCTTATTTGGATTTTTTTTATTGATCCAAAATTTTTTTTTTGTTCTTTCTTTCAGTTGCTCGATGTATTTTATCCATTCATTAATCTTTGTTGCCGTAGAACAGTACAAAAACATTTTTCTATCTCTCTTTTTTTGAATATTTTAATGGCATTTTTTTCTTATTTTCTCCTACATAAATATTGAATTTTTGATCTAGCGTTATGGAAAAATAATACAGCGCTGAAAATATGACGACAAATCATTCGGGAAAATGTTTCATTGCTTGCAGTCAACTCTTGGAAATTACCGGAGTATGGATTTAAAATGTTCCAAAATATCGCAAGAAAATATTTGACTTCCAGAAATGTTTTGTTAGCTATCAATGAATATTACTTTAGTGGGATGAGGTGATGAACTTTCCTCCATGTTCCATAACTTCAGTTTTTGTATCATTAAAAACATCGAAGTCAATTTTAAAATTAAAAACGAAAATGTGTATTGCTTTTCATTCTTCACAATTTTTACATGGAGGTTCTTGTTTTCAATGAACCACCTAGATCGTCAGCTCAATTAAAGCGTACAAACCATGATCCCGCCTAGTAAGATGATTTCCAAAATACTTTTAATTAATATATACAAATGAATCTTTAGTGTATTCCTAAATGAAAAAAGTAACATTTGATTCTGATATTTTTCAAGTTTAATTCATTCCTTTGGAAGCGTAACAGATAATTTGTTAGAAAGATTTATTTTGGATAAAAGATATCAAAAAATATTTTAAAAAAAGATATTAATTTGATTTAGCAAACTGGCGAGTTGCATAATAATCTTTTAGTTCAGGGACGCTTTTGACTCGATCAAGGTATTCTTTGAGTTCCGGGAATTTATCAAGAATGGATTGATGTTGCAATAAAGTAATAAGAAATTCGGTAACTGTGAAATCAGCCCAAGTCAAACCGCTTGGAGCCATAAACCCTGATTTGCTTTCTTTTAAGAATTTTGTTAAAATTGGAAGATAAATTTCAAGGTTATCATCAAGGTGCTGTTTTTTGAGTTCCGCCTAAAAACCAAAACTTTTTGTATAAAAACTTTAGTTTTTCCAAAGTATTTGAACTCACATGATTTCCAGCCATATATCCCAATTTTGCATAAAGCCAGGGTGAAACAGATTTATAAAAATCTTTCTGGACATCTGCAATTCCATCCACAAGAGCTTGTTCAAATTCATCTTTCCCGGCAAGACCAAACTTCCGAGCCAAGAATCGATGCATCGCATATGATTCAACAATCGTGTGACCATCGAATTCTAAGTAGGGAATTTTTCCGGTTTTCGTCTCTAAAAATATTTTTAACGAGTTAACAAATTATCAATAATATATAAGTCAATATCTGTAAGAATCGAGCAAAAATCGAAAATTGCGGACATGCAAAATTTAATTTAGGCATTTAAAGGCATGAGAATTCGATCCTAGGGGTTTCTAACTATGAGAAAACCGAAAATAGAGGCCAAAATACTCAAAAAATTATTCTAAGAAACTTTTGAATTACGACTTTTACACTTTTCCTATTGAAAATAGCACTATGCCGCTATAGAAATAATAAGCAAATTTTCAGTTGAGGAAATTATTTTTTTTCTCAATTACGAAAATTTATTTTTTTGGCTTCAAATACGTAAAAAAGTATGGGGAAAATAAATGCCGAATTAATTTTTTTGGTACGGACTTCTCTGATACTACTTTCCATTCGAGACCATAATTCATAACCTTTGATAGCGGCATAGTACTATTTTTATATGGACTTCAAAGGTTGGTATCAATTACAATGTTGTTCAGCACATTCTTACGCATCGAATGGTATATAAAACTTATAAAAATAAAAAAAGTCCATAATTATGCTAATTAGATTACTGTATCTCCAGAATGAGCATATCTTATAATAAAATGGCCTCTATTTTCGGTTTTCTCATAGTTAGAAACCCCTAGGATCGAATTATCATGCCTTTAAATGCTTAAAATAAATTGTGCATGTCCGCCGTATGCTCGATTCTTACAGAAAATGAGTTATATTTTGTTTTCTTACTTGGTTTAATTTTAGGCCATTCTTCATTGCTAAGTTTAACATCGTCAAAATCAACCTTGGCAAAATGAAGAATCAAACGTGATGGTTCAGCTAAGCCACGAGCATCAAAATAAACTAACTTTGGTTTGGTCATTTTTTGAATTGATTGAAACAAATAAAAATAAAAAGTTTTTTCTATTAACAAAAAACCAATAATGAATATTTATACTAATCAACCTCAAAACTAGACAATTAAATTTTATGCTCGCATAAACTATAAAAATGAAAGTTTTTTGTTTGGTGTGTATCTTCTCTCTTTTTTAAAACCCAAAAAAGAAAACTTTCAGACAAAAAAGTGCGATGGATGCACAAAAAAAAGAACCACCAAATAAAATTATTATCTATATTTAAAAGTTGTTGTTGTTGGTTGTGGTTAATTCTCATCATCGAATCGAAAAAAAAAAATATATATATATATAAGAATTTATTAGCAAAAAAAATGCAGAAATATAAAGAAAAGCATTTTCTATAAATTTACAATTATTAAAATAAAACTTTAAACGTTAAACATAAAATGAAAATTGATTAAACGCCAATTAATTATTTACAAATAAATGCAAATATTTTTAGGAGCTTAAACTAATTTATTTTATACTTTTTTCGTTTGGATTAATGACAAGCGGCTGCAGCAGCGGTATCAGCAGTTTGTTTAGCAATAGCTTTAGCATCATCGCAAGCTTTTTTGGCTACGGCTTTAGTGGAATCAGCGGAATGAATTGCGATTCCAGCGGCTTTATCACACGCATTTTTAGCATTGACTCGTGCCTTTTCTGATGCAGCTTTAGTAGCGGCACATGAAGCAGCGCTGACCTAAAATTAAAATTTTTTATAATAAAATAGTTTTTTTAAAAATTAGTTAAGAATCTTACATTTTCAGTGTAAATTGATAAAAGAATCATGGAAATAATGAGAATAGTCATGGAAGTTTTTGAAGCGAACATTTTGATTTAGAATATTGAGAATGAATGAATTTGGTTTAATATTCCTGGTTTTCATAAGACTATTTATACTAAAAAAATATCTACTTTCATAAATAGGTTTAAAGGTTTAATTTTGAAACCTTTTGAAATAAAAAATTGTTTTGATCAGAAATCAGAAATAAATGAGAGAATGCATAGAAAAATATGAAATCATCCTTTTGTCGTCTGTTTTTTATTTTTTTCAGAACATTGTTGGGAGAACAATGGAACGAAATTATCACGTCAATCGTCGAGAATTTTTATTGAATAACCAAATTTAAAAAACAGACATTCAAAAGGGATTTATTTTTTTCTTCAGCTTCTATTTCTCTGTTCACTCTCTCCTTTTTTTCCATTTCCTATTTTTTTTTTCAATGAATGTTTTGACGCAAATATTTTTATTTCGATTGTTGACATATAGATGTTCTTTGAGGTTTAAGGATTATATTGATACAGGTTTTATTTGTTAAGTTCAGAAATATTATTTCATAAATTGTCCCTTTCAAATGTAACACCATGATCACTGAAAATAATTTTCATTTAATTATACGCGCTTCGTTTCAAAAGTACAATAATTCGGTGAATATGGAGGTTAGTTGCTGGATGTCAAGTGTCAATCCTCTCCCGATTGCTTGATCACAGATTAAACAAACTCAAATTTCTAAATTTGTTTTCAAATAAGTTTAAAGTCCATAATTTTGTTTCTCACTCGTTACAGATTTCTAATTATTAAAATATTATAGCAAAGATTTATTTTTATTCGATAAAAAATTATTAACAGTTTCGTAACTGGATAAAAAAAAATTAAAAGTTAAATAAAATCAGTGCAGCAAAATTGTGTGGTTGAGTAATGCGCAACAAATCGACTAGCTTTCCTAACTTTTGAAGGCTTTTTTTCTTTTGCATCATTTTTTAAGCGCAAAACCACAATAATCTGATTTTCTGCAGGAAATAAATAATCACAAATTTTTAAATTTTAAACAGCAAGTTTTATAACAAACAGAACTTTATTTTATTTTTGCCAACAAAATACATAATAATTCGGTGATATATATTTTTTAGATTTTGTTTTTAGTGTAAAACCAAAAGGCTTCGACTCATTTTTATTTAAAGCTTCAAGTCTTCTCACTTTCAGTTATTATTTAAAATCACAATAGATGGATGTAACGTGGTAGAATTAAAAAATTTTGTTGCAAAAATTGATTGTTTAAAAAATTTCATAACAAATATTCGATATGGCGAAATAAAATATAATGTTGCCATAAATTCCAATAAACAATGTGACATTATGATGCAAACACATATACACATCGCAGTTGCGGAATTTGGAATATCAAAAGTAATAAAAATATAAAACATTAAAAATGGAATATTTAAGAATATATTTGTTAAAGAAATTTGCATAATTGAGCTAATTATTAAAGATCGCTGAAGTTTGGTGGATGTGTTGTTTTTGTATTTTAAAATTAAGGAAATAAAATAAATTGAAAATAGAGTGGATGAAATTATGATAAATGCATATAAAGCGATAATTATGTGAGTTACACGATCAAGATAAATATGAGGGGTCATAAAAAAAGATGGCTCCTAAAAAAAGATAAAAAAAATAGTAAATTGATTTTTTGCCAACTTTTGCAACAAATTTAATTTTTTTTTTAGAATTTCACTATTTTTTAGCTATTTAAAACAATATTTTTATAATTTAATATAAAAAAATTTAAATTTCTGAATTTTGAAATTTTATAAAAAAAGGTTTAAGTATGCATATAATTTTTTTGCTGCTGCTGAAGTCTGTGAAAAAAAGCGGATTTACCGTTGATTTTTCCTAATTTTCCAACTTACTTTAAAAAACTGCTCCAAATTTGGATCATATTCTTTAGCCCATAGGTGAATGGTTTCAGTATTTTGAACTAACATCGGCCAAAATGTTATTGGAAGTAATGAATGTAAAATAAATGAAATAGCAATAAGTCCAATAAAATTTGTTTTTGAATTTAACCAAAGTGTGAGTTTCGATGGAAAAACATAAACATATCGACTTCCAAGAGTGGCAGTTAAAAATATAATACAATTTGTAACAAATACAATACAAATTAAAGCAGCGATTGCGGTGCTTCGAAAATCTCCAAAATTTTTGAATAATCCTATTTGAATTCCTCCGGCACAAGGCATCATAAATAATGGTTTAACTAAACCTAATAAAGTTTCGACAGCCAAACACCAAATTGAATGGTTTAAAATTAACCATTTAATTGTTGTAAGATTTTTAGATTGGGTTATGATAACATAAAATAAAAATGGAGCAACCAACCAACATAAAATTAAAGATACATATGAAAAATAATAATAAAAATTAACTATTATTTCATTAGGCGCCACAACAAGAAATCTAGATGTTGAAGACATTTTTTAAAATTAATTTCAAAGCAATGTCTTAATTTCTTTTTTTGTTGCAAATATAGAGTAAATGAGTTTTTTTGTCTGACGCTATAATTTTAGACGAAATCTTATAAACCAAAAGTATCATGTTTTTACTTTTCTAATTTTTTTTCTAAGAACAGGTGATTTAAAAAATAATATTTTATTCATTTCTTAAGACAGAATAAAAAATTTTTAGTGTTTTATTTTAACTGAAAAAATTTGGTGGCTATGTTTTCCTGGACTTTGAACCCCTGCCTACTTTTATGATACAAAAGAACTAAAAATTTGCAGAAAATTCGCTGATGCGCTAGTACCAAATGTTTGAGATCAAAAGCTTATAGTATTTTATGAAAACTTTTTTATTTTTAGATTGTTTTTGATCTATTGCTTTTATTTTGTTTATGTTTTGTGCTTTTTTTAACCATGAAAAAATAATTGAAACATAATTTTTCCCGTGACTATATATTATGTGACAGGCCATTAACAAATTGACATAACAATTATTCTTTCGAATGTTTCAATCCAAAATTTTTAGTTTTTTTTGTTCAATCGTCAATAACGTATTTGTATTATTGAGTTTCGAACTGTTTTTATTGAATATAAATCATTTACAGTATAATAAATATAAAAAGGAATGAATAATAATTTATTATTGTAGCCATTTATCAAATTGCCCGTTTTCGAGAAGAATGAGAGCATCCTCAAGGACGTGGAGAGTTCTCAAAGCGCATTTATCAATTCTTGCTTCTTCAACGCGTTCTTCCCCAGATTTAACACATCGTGATTTAAAAATTGCACCTGGCATCTTAACACTATGTATGAAATGAGCAATAAACATATACTCGTATGCTTTTTTAATTTGCTCAGCTGTGTATGAAGCTTTCTTGCCATGCGAGGATAAATCTTTATTGAGTTGATCAATGTAAAAATCAAATATATATAGTTCAGCCTCACGGCGAGTATCTCCATCAAGGCTATTGAGCATTAAACGAACAAAATCAAGAAGCATATTTCCTTCGTGAAGGATTTGCCAATCAAGAATAGCTAAAACTTCATCCGTGATATTCCCATTTTTATCAGCAATAAACATGATATTACTCGACCATAAATCCGACTAAAAAAAATTGAGTTTTATTTTTTATCGCAACAAATAAAAAAAGGCAAACGTGAACAAGCAAATCTGGAATACCAATGTCAAGATGGGATTGAATTTGGGCATATTTGATGTATTCGATGTTACGAATAATTTTTTGGATTTTTTCGTTTCCAAAAAGTTCTTTGAGAGCAGCTGAAATCTTGCGTTTTGGATCTGCACCCAAAAATCGCGGATTTTTTTTAAAGCTTACTATTTTTCTTTGCCATTTCCAAAAACCCATCACAAACTTCTTTAGTCAATGGACTAATAATATTAACAAAATTAAATTTTTGATCTAAATATTTTCCTTTCCAGCTTTTTTCTTCCATGCACATTAAATTTTTATGAAAATACGCCAAACACTTAATAATATTTTTAAGTTGTCCATGAGATAAAGAATTATAAAAATCCAAATTTTTTCCATTTAAAGATAAATCTTCCATGTGTAAGCAACCTTGATGTTCGCCAATTTTCCATTCTTGAGTTTTAAAAACTTTAGGTAAGATTTTTGAAACATGTTTGCCAATGGTATCATAAAAATTGCATTCTGTTTGATGCATTTTAACAATAAAATCAATGATATTTATGTCGCCTTAAAGTGTACTGATTTAAAAAAGATACTAAATTTTTTTTGGAAATTTTAAAGATGGGAAATTTATTTTCATGAAAAAAAAACTTACAAATTGCATCTCTTCAACATTTTTTCCTTTATAAACTAATTCCCAAACTTGAGTTACAGGAATTTTAAGGATGGTTGTGTAAATATCATTTTCATTTTCAAAATCCTCGAAGGTGATTTCGCATTTGAGAACTATTGAAAACATCCCTTTTCCACCACTGATATCTCGAGCTGTAACCTAAAAAAAATCCATCGGCTGTTGCTTTTAAATAGTTGTTCAATAGTCTGGATTAAAACTTACATTTTTTACTTTTCGATTACTGTAATTTTTCTTGAAGTTTTTGTCATTTTTATTTAACGAATCCAACAACCATTCACCAGTAAAATCAGTTTCACAAAGTTTTTGGTTGGATGAAAAATTATTAGAGATCATCCTTTTCCGTATTTATTTTTGAAACGAAAATAAATTTGACAGGGTTTTTATTTATTTTATATGTTGGTCGTTTTAATTCAGCGATATTTTATTTATGATTTATCGTTTTGTCACAACACAGTGTGTAATGTATTTTCAGAAATAATTCAAAAAGTGCGAAGCGACGTTATAATATAAAAACAAGTTTTGAAGAAGAAGGTTGGTTTAGAATGAAAATTTCTTTGAGTGTATTTGTTTTTAACAAACGAAAAAAAAATACAAAAAATAGCAACAATAATTTTCTTGAAAACTTTGATACTTTGATTTAATTTGCAAGAATCTATGCATCACATCAACGATGGAAAAAACCTAAATGAAATTCTATCATACTTATTTTTTCTGCCACAAAACCTGCAAAGGTCATTTGTTGCTGGTATAAAAGTATTAAAACTTTGGTTTTTTATAACAAAGAAACAGAATTAACAATTTTTATTATGACAAAATTGTAAAAATATTATAGTATGTATGTACGTGGATGGAAAAGTGATAATTTAAATTATTTTTTATATACAAGAAGCCATCCATCAATAACGAATATCGAAGGCGCTTTTTATTATTTGTAAAACATGCCACTGGAATAAATGGCATAATTAACATTGAATTTCATTGTTGCTTTTTTCTTTTAACCATGCACAATTTTCAGAATTGATAAGTGTAAAAGTTGCTAAAAAATTAGTTTTTAATAAATTACAAAAATACTTGGAAAATTAATTACTTGAACATGTGGTTATATTATTATTCGTACTGCAAAAACCTGAAGAAGTAATACCAAATTGAAGAAAACCATCACAGTGTGTATAAACAAAAGCTGGTCCTCCACTATCACCCTAAATATTTGATAATTGTTTAAAAAAAAGTTTTTGAATTCTTATCCTTACAACTCCCATTCCAACTTGAGAATATGAAGAAGTAACAGAATACGAGTTTACTGCCATTACACTTAAATTTCCCACTCGTAGATCCTGTGATTTAACTAAAAAATTTGTTGTAAAAATTACAAAATCACCTAAAATAAAAAAAATATTACTTCCAGTTTCGGTAACTCCAAATCCTATTGCACTAAAGCTTTCATTAATTCTAGGTGCAAATGTATGATCTAATTTAACCGGTTGCACACGAGAATTAAACGCGATTGGCTGAGTGAGCTAAAAAACTTTTTATTTTTTTTAATAATGTCTAAAAAGCCATACCTTAATTAATGCGAGGTCATCTCTAGTACTAAAGGAGACACTTTTAACAAAAATGCTTTCAGCATAATGTGTAACTGCTCCGGTCATATTCGATCGATGATCACGACCAACATGGAAAAAAACAGTGCTAACATTTCGATTATAAAAACAATGAGCAGCCGAAAGGATATATCTTTCATTAAGAATTGATCCACCACATCCTCCAGCATGAGCAAAAAATGGATATTTGTCAGTAACCGTTGTATTACCATTAACAACGTTTGTAACAAATTGTTGGTCGCTTATTTGAATAAAAAGAAAAATAACCAAAATAAAAAAGCCATACTTCATAGTTACAAGTTTTGTGAGTAATTGTTATATTTGCTTTAAATTTGTTTTCTCACTTTTATAGGAATCTCAAACACAATATAAGCCGGATTACCATAAATCTGTTTACAGTTTTTTTAGCAAAATAAAATTAATATTTTTATAAATGTGAAGGCGTTATCGGTTTTCATGTTCAAATTATTTTATTCTTTTGAAAAAATAAATATTTATTTAAAAGTCAACGTGATAAATTAAAAAATGAGAAATAAATACGATGCATGACACTCTATACAGGATTAATGTAGCCGTTTGGTACTCCGCGTTTAATCTCCAAATCAAAAAGGGAAAATTATTTTGTAACCGTTTTATACCGATTAAAAACAAAAAAACGGTTATGTATATTGAACAGAAAAAATTGTCACGTATTCATATTTTTAATTTATACTTATCGCCGCCTTGTCAAAGTTATTAATATTCTGAAAAAAAATATATACCGCCTTTTCCATTGCAAATATGTGTTTTTTTTAATTAAAACAGCAAACAACATTTATCAACACAAAGTTCCAACCAATTTATTTAACGAATGATTATCTCAAATTTCTACTTCCAATCCTACTTGAAAATTCGGCAAAAGTATTGTATAAATAAGGAAAAATTATTATCTTGTGCTTCAATTATTTCTTCATAAATTTAAAATGTAATTTTGCAAAAAAAAAATGAAAAAGAAACCATCACTTTTTTCTGAAATTCGTGAAAAATAAAAACATTAAAAACAACTTTTTTTTTGTAAACAAAAAAGGCACAAATTTTTTAAAGATTTTTTCTTTCAACAAGCAGATTATGAAATCGCCGATCTTATTTTTTTTTCTTTTCTTCTTGGTTTTCAGCGAGATCGAACATTTATTTATTGATTTTTTTGCATTTTGTAATTTTTACAAAAATCAGACATTGGTTAGCCAAAAAAAAAGTTTCAAATCAAATAAATGCTTTTTTTATTAAAACTTTAAGACTTTTGTTTTTCTCACAAAAAATATCAAAGCTTTTATTGTTTTTTATTTGTTTCGAAATATTGCTTATCGATATTTTTATTTTTATAAGAAAAAAAGCTGACCAAAATAGACAAAAAATGAAGTGAGTATGAATGAATCTGACTAACTTTTTTATTTTATTTATTTTTTAAATTTTTGTTTATCTTTTTCTTTTTTTTACCTACGTTTCGTTTTAATTTGTTCTTGCGGCATGGCATCTCTGCAAATTTATTTCGCAACGTTTAGAACTGATTTCATTTTTTTGTGTGTCTTTGCTTTTTAAACGGAGCTTATTTGTTTAAAATCAACCTGACTGTATTTTATTTTTTTGGATATTGTCTGTAATCTCTGAACATCAAAAAAAAAATTGAGAGCTGGGAAAAGTTTTTTTAACCAAAATACTTACAGCCATTTCTCATCTGTGCCTGGCTCAAATTTCTTCCATTCTCAAAACTTTGCCTAATCCGATAGTTTACGCCATTCGAGTGCATATTCGATCTCAAGTGTATCGACCTTTAGGTGGACTTTATTTTTTATTTTTTGTTCTTTCGTTATTTTTTGGTTTGAATAGAAAAAGTTGATGCACCATTTAGCTTTCGCTAAAGTTATTACACAAAAAAGCCAAAAAATAGTTTAAAATATTATTTGTTAAAAAAAATTCTAAAAAAATGTTTCTATGATTAAAATCAAAAAGTTTAAAAAAAAATTAATTATTCTATAACAGGTTAACTTGCTTTTTTACTTATTTCGTGGGTTTTCTGTTTGTGCCTTTTTAAAATTTATTTACACGAAATTTATAATATTTTTTAGTCTATTTTTTTGATTGATAGCAGCCATGTCAGAAATTTTCATGGAAGTTTATTCTTTGAAAGCTAATAATCGCCATAATGTTTCATTGTTTCAATCAAAAATTAGTGGAATGCGTGTGGCATTTATTGATTTGCCAAGTCCACTTGTGCATGGATTCTTTTTATTTGGTATACTTTAAAAAAAATATTTCTTATTTTTTGCTTTTCATAGCAAAATTTTTTTTGCAGATACAAAAGCCACAACGGATGATGGCCTTCCACATACTTTAGAACATTTAATTTTTCAAGGAAGTCAAAAATATCCTTTTAAAGGTTTTTTGCATTCTATTTCAAATCGATGTTTTGCATCTTATATCAATGCTTATACCGATGAAGATCATACAGGATTTAAATTTACCACAATTGGAAGTGAAGGATTTCTTAAAATTTTGCCTATTTACCTTGACCATTTAATGCATCCTTTACTAACTCCAGAAAACTATTCAACCGAAATTCATCACATTAATGGAGAAGGTCGAGATGGAGGAGTGGTATATGCAGAAATGCAAGGACGTGAAAATAAAATGAATGAATTAATGCATTTTGCTCGTCGTCGTCTGGCTTTTCCCGAAGGCCATCCATTTCGGGGTAACACGGGTGGAAGTTTGGAAGCCCTTAGAAATTTATGCTCTTTGGAAAGAGTAAAAGAATATCACAAAAAATTTTATTCTTACAGTAATATGTTTCTTATCGTTGATGGACCAATTGATAAAAATAAAGTTTTCGAAATTCTTGGAAGCTTTGAAACTCAAGATGCAGAAAATTTTGTTTTTCCTAAAAACCCATTGAATGAATTCATTGTTTTACCTGAACGCTATGATTTCAAACTTCTCCACCTTCAATGTCCTATGGAAGGTGAAACCACTGGAATGGTCTCTATTTCATGGCAAGGTCCTTTATTTACTGTAAGTTTGTCTATAAAAGTCATATTTCCTAAAAAAAATAAAAAACTTTCTGACTTTTTTTTACGATTTCGAAATATTTAAAAATTCATTTGTCAGGAAAGAGTATTCCCAAACCATAGTTTTTGAAAAGTTCCGAAATCAATGCTCATGTTTTCAAAAAAAAATGACTTAAAATTAACCAAGTTTTTTAGGATCCTGATTATTTAGCCCTTCTTCCATTGCTAAAGTATTTTTGCAATTATCCGGATTCACCATTTAATCAAAATTTTATTCAAATTGATGATCCTATTTGTAGCCATGTAAGTGCTAGCATTATGGAACGTTCGAGAGTAGAAGTAACTCTAAATTTTGGAGGGGTAAAAACGAAATTTCTTGATAATGAAAAAATGTAAGCTCTTTTAATTTCTCTATTACATAATTCACAAAAAAAATTATGAATTTTTTTTATAGGTTTACTTCCAATGTTCTTACCATTTTCCGAGAAGCTAAAATCGATTTGGATCGTTTAAAAGCCATGCTTCAACAACAAATTCATTCCATTGATATTATGGTAAGTATTCCCAAAAAAACTGGAGGAGAAATGCGAGTTTTAAAGTCAATTTTTTGCTTCGCAGATCTCTCAAAGTTTTCACCAAAAAATATATATAATTGGCACTAATAACTTCCATTTTTTTTAGTTTGAAGGAAATCCTTCCAATTATTATCAAAGTATTCTTCTTTCATATTTTTTGAATTTCTTCTCTGATGTTAATTTGGATTCTGATAATGCTTCCTTTCTTCAAACACGATTAAACAAAGTTGAATATTTTAAAACTCTTTTACAAAAGGATGAATTCTTTTGGAAAAATATTATCGAAAAATATTTTACCGAAAATCAAATAGTCGTCATTGGACATCCAAATGCAAAATTGTCGAATGAAATGGCTGAAAAGGAAGAAAAACGAATTAAATTTCAAATTGAAAAACTCGGGCAGGAAGGTTTAGCAAAATGCGGAGAAACTTTACAAAAAGCTGTAGCTAAAAATCAAGCTTCTGCCCCCACCGAAGAAATTCTAAAAAACTTTATTGTTAATAATTTTGATGCTAAATTGATTGAAGTTGAAAGAAAACTAAACAAAAGCTGCCCTCAAAATCCATATCCCACAATTCATCATAAAACTGATTCCAAATTTCTTCGTGTAAGCTTTTTTTTTATAGTTAATTAGATCAAACTAGAATTTGCATAATTTTAAATTAATTTTGTTTTTTAGGTTATCATTTTATTTGATATCCATGAAATTCCTTCTCATCTTCGCTCATTTATTCAAATTTATATGGAACTTTTGGAAGAATCAAATATAGAAATAAATGGCGAAATAATTAATTATGCAAATATTTTAACGATGCTTAAAACCGATTTTATTTCATATGGAATGGGTTTAAATCTTTATCAAGAATTTTTTACTGTTTATTTTGATCTTTTACCTGAAAATTATCATTTGGTAATTAAATGGGTGGAAAGATTTTTAAATAATGTTATATTTGAAAATACACACATTTCTTCCGTTGCTAAACGCTTGCTTGGACATACAATCGAAATGAAAAAAGATGCTAAATCTATTGTTGATGAATTAATGGCAAGTATGATTGCAACTAAAAGTGCTTAATTTTTTTTATTTAATCAAAAAAAATTTAAATAAATTATAGAATATTTTTTTATAGATCGAGTCAAATTATTGCGGAACGAAAAATTGCATACACAAATCGCTGAATATGCTTCCGCTGAAAAAGCGGGAAACAAATTTATTAATATTTTAAATGAATTAGCTGAAGCGATCGCCAAATGTCCAAGAAATATTCATCTTATTGGAAATGAAGATGCTTTAAAAAATGCTGATGCTTTTGGATGGAATTCGATCGATTCGAAAATTGAAAAAAATACTTTTGAATTTTTGACAGTAAATTTTTTATTTATTTTACTTTTTTCTTTTGATTTTTAATACTAAAAAAGTTATTATTTTTAGGGCAATTCAGAATATTCGAATGATCTTTCCAAAAATATGGGAAAAACTTTTTGCATTCCACATGGAACAAGTGAATCCTCTTATCTCATTCAAACTTTGGGACATAAATTTAATTATATGGATTCCAAAATTGTTTATGCAAAACTTTTATCCGAATATTTATCTCAAGGTGAAGGGCCTCTTTTTACTCAAATTCGTGGAAAAGGTTTAGCTTATGGAGTTTATCTTTATGTTATGGGAAATAGAGCCTTGCGTTTTTCCATTTATAATGCAGCAAATCTTATTAAAGCTTATGAAGAAAGTAAACGAGTGATTGTGAGTTTTTTATTATTATTAAAATTTAGGAATTTAAAAAAAAGGTTGGAGAAATTTATCGGCAAAAAAAAGTTAAAAAAAACTTGCATTTTTGTAAATCTAATCCGTGGGCAATCACTAACTTATTTTTTAAGCTTGAAACTATCAATTCTGGCAATGCAAATTCTGACTTGTTTGAATCAGCAAAACGAAGATTAATTTCTGAATTAATTAATTCAGTTAGCGATGTAAGAAAAGCTGGAAATTATTCTTTTGGCGAACATATCCATGGAAATCAACCAAATGAGCGAATGATTAAGTAAGATGATTTTTTATTTGAATTATTAGTTATAAAAAATAAATGATTTTTGCATATTTAGATTTCAAATTGATCAAATTTGGAAAGCTACACCTAAACAAATGTTTGAAGCTGTTTCTGAATGTTTTTTGGATCTTTTCGATGATGAAAAATGCATTCGTTCAATCGTTCCTTACAAAAATGATTTAGAAAAAATTCAACATTTTTTCAAGGATATTGAAATCAAAAATATTGATGATCTTTATTGTGAAAATGCCACCTTTGTTTTATAATTTCGTTTATTTCATATTTAGGAAAATTTTGGATTTTAAATTTTAATATCCTTGATTTCCCATTTTTTTTATGAATAAAATATTAAAAATTATTTGTTTTTTTTATATCAAATTTATTGTCAATTTTTGTTTTTCAACCTTTATGATGATTTTTAAAAAAAAATATTTTTCATTGTACCAAAAAAAGGAAAGGCCCAAAAAAGAAACTGCAAAAAAAAATAATCGAGCAAACTGCATTCGTTTATTTTCAATTTTTTATATTTCAAATGAAAAAAAAAGTAGCATACAACTCCATGAAAAAATGAATGTATGCAAGTATTAAAGTAATGAATATTTTTTATTTGGTAAAAAACAAGAAAAATTATAAAAATTTTAAAGAACGCATTTAAAAATGATATTTTTAATTATTCTTTTAAACTTAAATCATTCACATTTCTGAAGCAGATTTAGAGAAGCTTTTAAGGCTTTAGCAAACACAATTATTTGGGGTTATAAATTCATTAGCATTCAATTTCATTATTGCTCTTTTCTTTTAACCATGCACAAGTTTCAGAAGTGATAAGCACGAATTTGCCTATAAAAAATAATTGGTATTAAATCTATTTCTTCCTAGTTTATTCTCTCTCGATATCTTGATTTTTTATTTTTCTTTTATTCCAGTATTTACTTTGATAAGTGAATTATATATAATTAAATTAATACCTCCATTTGTAGTTGCATTAATCGGTTGAAAAAGACCTTCATTGATACCAATTTGAATAAAACCAACGGAATTTTTAAAGACAAATGCAGGTCCACCACTGTCGCCCTATAAACATTTATTAGCTTTATTTTTAACTTAAAATAAGATTTTATATTTTAACTTACGCCACCTAATCCTACTTGAGAAAATGTAGATGAAAATCCGCGGTTGCCGTCAATGTATCCACCAACAGTAAAATTACCAATTCGAAGTAAATCAGATACATCTAAAATATATTTTTTTTATGGTTCAAAAGTCCATGGTTTTTATTTTTATTACTTACATCCAGTTTCGGCAAAGTCAAAACCTAATGCATTAAAAGTATCATTAATCTTTGGTACATATGTATGATCTAATTTAACTTTTTGCACACGAGAATTAAAAGTAATTGGTTGAGATACCTAAAAACAAACAAAGTATGTATTTTCTAAAAAATTATATGTATAATTCTTTAAACACGATACTTTAATTAAAGCAACATCGTCTTGAACTGAAATTAATTGCCCACGTGAAGCGTTTGTTTTAATAAAAAGTTTTTCAGCAAAATATCCTTTGGCTTCATTGGTATTCATTCGATGGTCAAGTCCAACAAAAAATCCTATATTGCTAGGATTATACCCATTATAACAATGGGCCGCTGAAAGAATATATCTTTCATGAATAATTGATCCACCGCATTCTCCAAAAGCAAAAAATGGATAAGTTTCAGAAACCGTTGAATTTCCATTAACAATTAATTTGTTGTTTGGAATTAAGTGAGCGGCGGCATAAGACAAAATAGTAATAATACAAACTAGGGTTCCATCCCCCGGGGGAATGGTCCACGGGGAGGGAGAGGGAGGGGAGGACGCGCCGCGGGGAGGTTTTTACGGGGGATTTTAGCACGTACTCCTCTCTGTGGGTGTTTGAAAAAAAAATTTTTTTTGTTGTAAATATGACGGGGGATTTTTCTTCACATACTCCTCCTTGTGTTACATTTTTTTGACGGGGGCAGAGGCTCACGGGGAGGGAAGCACGGGGAGCAAAAATCGGCGGGGGGAAGGGGGATCCCCCTAGGGGGCGGGAGGGGGATGGAACCCTATTACAAACAATAAAAACTGAAGAAATATACATCTTGATAGATCTATATATGATAAAGTTTGTTATTTTTTTTGTTAAATATGGGCGACTTTTATACCAATTATTAAAATCATAAAAAAAACCAACGTCATTATTAATAATGTTTATATCTTTTAGATGTTAAAAAAACATGTTTATGGTGCAATAAAAACGTGCTTCATTTTTACTAAATAGTTTATACCCCTCCTATGTAAATATTTTTTCAAATTTAATGTGATAATAATGATAATATTTATTTAAAATTTCAAACAACGCCCTTAAAATAAAAAATTTTAATTCCCCACTTTTTTGAATAATAACATTCTTTTTATTTTGCAGAAAATAGCAACTTTTACGATGTTTTTAAAATTATTAAATTTGTTTTCGATGGAGGTTTTATGAAAAAATAAATTTCTGCTGCTTACTGTAAGATATATTTTCCTTTATTTTTCTTTAGAAAAAATGTTTTTTGTTTTGTCGCAAAAATAATTATAAATTTCTCCCTTTAATAAAGTAGTTTTCTCCATCTTACTTTCGAATTTTTTTTTTCTTATAACAAAAATAAAAAAATTTTAATATCAAAGAATTAAAATAAATTTCAAAGCATTGAATATTTTTATTTTTTCAAAAACAACAACTGTAAAATATTTTAGAATGTATATTAACATGATAATTTTAAACATTATTTTTTATTCAAATTTCTCGTCAGCAACAAATTTCGAAGTGCTTTTTTAATATTGGAAAAACATGCCACTGGAGTCAATAAAATAATTAACATTGAATTTGATTATTACTTTTTTGTTTTAACCATGCACAAGTTTCTGAAGTGATAGCTGCACAGTAGGCTGAAAAATAATTATTATTGCATCTTCTCGATTATTTAAAAATTTATTGAAAAGTGTTATTTTTTTTAGAATTATAATAAAAACTATTTCTGCTAACAAATAAAAAAATGTATTACCAGAATTCAAGGTTGTACCATTAACTGTTTGTGTTGCAATTGCGATATTTATTCCAATTTGAATAAAACCTGTACATGGTGAAAAAATAAAATCTGGTCCTCCACTATCACCCTAAATATTTATCAAGTGTAAAAAATTTGTAAATTTATTACTACTTACTCCACCCAATCCGACTGGAGTATAGGTTGATTTAAAAACAGTACCATAGTAATCTCCTATTGCAAAATTACCAAGTCGAAGATCTTCTGATGCCCCTAAATGATTACAAAATGGTTTGAGAATCAATAAAATAAAGTTTATTTTACCTCCAGTTTCGGTTACACCAAATCCTAATGAGCTGAAAGGCTGGTTCGTTTTTAGTTCAATTTTATGATTTAATTTAATCGGTTGAGCACGAGAATTAAATACAATTGGCTGGGAGACCTAAAAAATTTTTTTTTTTAATTTTAATATAAAAAGCACACCTTTATTAATGCGAAATCATCTGGAGCAGGAATACCAGTACCAAGTGTGTTGTTGGTTTTTATAAAGAGACTTTCAGCTTGATATGCAACGGATCCGGTTGTATTCGATCGATGTTCAAGTCCAACATGAAAAACAATATTGCTAGGACTTTGACCGTGATAACAATGGGCAGCCGAAAGGATATATCTCTCATGGATGATTGATCCTCCACATCCTCCAAAAGCAAAAAATGGATATTTTTCAGAAACCGTTGGATTTCCATTAACAACTTTTGTAATTAATTTTTGTTCAGTCAACTTAAAAATGGCGCAAATGAGAAGAATAATTTTAAAACCATTCATCGTTAAATATGGCAACTAGCCTTGTTATTAATTGCTTAATTTTTTTTTGGCTTTTATATGGATTGAAAAAAATTATAAAATCCATTATCATAAATCTGTTTACAGTTTTTTAACAAAAAAATTAACATATTTATTATCGAAAAAGAGCGTTTATCGTTTTCTTTTTGAATAACTTTTATCACGATGCTTGACACTCTACAGAGATTAATGTAGCATTTGTGAAATTAAAGAGAAATTATGTATTTGGTAAATGCATAAACAGCAGTATAAACCGATTAAAAACCACAACACATGATTATGTGCATTGAACTCTATTGAGTGTCATGCATCGTATTTAATAATTTATTCTAATCATCTTAAAATCGAATAAATTTTTGTTTTTGGTAAGTTAAAATTAATTCAAAATAAGAATATTATTATAACGCCTTTTCCCTCGCAAACATGTTTTTTTAAAAATTTTATTAAAAGAGCAAACAACATTTAATTTTAAAATTTTCCAGCCTTTTTAACGAACAAATTTTTCGAAATTTTGTTTTCTAACTTTTTACTAGCAAAAAAAATTTAATAAATGAGTAACACAATAATAAGAAGAAGAGAATATTAAAGAAGCTTTTTATGGACGAATTATATTTTTTCTCGTTGCATTGATTTTCCGATAAACAATAATCAAGTTTAAGAAATTTAATGAACCTTTTTAATGGACTTTTAGTTGATTTTATTGAGCTACCCTGTTTGGAATTTGTTGTAGTTGTTGATATACTATCTTTAAAGATATCACCACTTTTCCCATTTGTTTTTGATGGGTTGTAAGGTATTTCGCTTTCTTCTGGCATCCATATTTTCGAACTTGGTACTTGGTGGTTAACTCTGCCGCATTTCAATGATTTGGATTCCTTCTTCAGTCGGTTACTTAAAGCTAATTTGGCCAAAACTGTATCTGGATTTTCCACAAAGTTAAATGGAAACATTCCTTTAACACCGTTAAATTCACCAAAATAATAACCATCGTGATCCATGTCATCATAAATAGTAATAATATCACCGACATTAAAAGTTAATTCACTCTGAAATTAAATGTTTTATAATGCTTTATTTTCTTCATTGATAATAATTAATTACCCCATAAGCATGTGGATTCTGGCTGCAATTCCTGGGATCGTAATCATATTTAGCCATAAGGGTTCGAACCTGAGCTTGAATTCCTCTATGGCTTATTTGTTTACCGCTTTCATTGGTCATCAACTCTTTTTCAAAAAGATCATTTTCTAAGCTCTTTTCCATCGCTATTGATTCATGTGTTGTTAATTCTCGGAGAAAATTTGATGGTACCATTCCTTTTACTCCATTTAGTTTTCCAAGGTAAAATCCATCATCATCCATTTCACCAAAAATTGTGATAATATCATTTTGTCGGAAAGTTAATTCAACCTTAAATTTGACTTAATGAAAATAGGTTTATGATTAACAAAAATCAGATAGTTAATTACTTGGGGAGCATCAGGGTTAGGGCTGCAAATTCTTGGATCATAATCATATTTAGCTATAAGTTTACGAATTGGGCCTGTTTCACGGTTAAATCTTGATGGCCTGAAATTTTTATTTTAAATTGCTTTCATATATTTATTTTTGGCACAAAATTTACAGGTGAGGAATATTTTGTGTAATCTTTATTGGGTTGGATACTTGATTACTCTCCAATTCATTAATTTTTGGGACATTGAGAAAGTAATGAAATTCTAACAAGAATTCATGAAAGCCAGCGTAGTTCAATATATCAATTTTATCATCAATCTTTGCTTCAACATTCATAAGCGCCATTGCTAAAGAAAATATTTTATCCAAAAAAAGTTAAAATTTTAATTATAAAGGCTTACAACCATTGTAATAATATACAACAATTTTTTTGAAAGATATTTCATTTCCCGCACTATTAAACCATATAAACCTTTCATAATTATTAAAGTGCCATCCGACGCTTACAAAATAATTATTTCCCAATGAAATAAATTTATTTCCATAACCAGTAATTGAGATGGCTTCACGATGGATAAATGTTTTGGACATGATTAATAAAAGTAATAAAACGAATTTTAACGAGAAAAATAAACGCGGAAAACAAAATGAGAGAGCACACAGCTAGAAGAAATTTTTTGAAAATGTGACAAAGCAATGCAAAGAATAAAGGGAAAATATGGCATGCATTATTTGGCAATGTTCCAAAAAAGTGAGAATGGCAGCAAAAAAAATAAATAAAGAAAGCAACAAGAAAAGAGGAAGCTGCGTCCATTTTTCTCTCTCTTACTTATTCACATGCTTGATGAGAGTGAAAAATAAAATATCTTTAAAAACTTTATGTTAATATCAAACAAAGCATAGAAGAATTATTAAATTTGAAGAAAAAAAATTAAAATTATGCTTAAAAATAAAAACATTCTTCACAAAAAAAATTTGAAGGTTTTTCGACATAAGAATCATTTCTTCTATATAAAATTGAATTATATAATCTTAGTATCAGCAAATGATGATCATTTGCTTTTTTTAAACGATTACTCTTGTATAAAAACAGCAGTTGCAAATCATACATATTTTTCTCAAATCGATCGATTTTCTATATTGCATTAAAAAAAGTAGTGTTTTGCTTTTAATTTTGTTCATTTTCAAACTTCAGCTCTATATGGAATATTTAGTTTCCGTATTTTGTTTTCACGAAATATTATTTATTTATTTTGGAATTTGATCATTCACGAAACGAAATTTTTTTTATTTTCTGACATCCCTGATCCCTTTTTTAATAAGCTTTTTTTCATTTATTATTTAATTAATCAAACAAATTTTAATGGTCTGCAAAACTAAAAGCCACAAGAATGTGAAAAACCATTGATTTATTTTTTTAAAGAATGATTTGTTAAAGTTGTTTTGCTTACAGCAGTTTTTGTAGTGGATAAAATGGTGACGCTGTTTTCGTTTTCCTTTTTTCGGCAAAATATATAATTTATACCATAAAAGGAAAAAAGGCTTTGGCGAACAGATTTTCTGAAAATTTATTTAAGTACATAAATTCTGGAATAATAAACCCATGATTTAAGAAAAATACTTACGAAAGTATGCAAAGAAAAATAACAGATGCAATGTTAAATAAAAATGATAAAATTTCTGCTGTAAAATCAATAGTACTGCCTATAAGTTGACGATTGAAATTAAAACCAGTGTTGTAGTTATCGACGAAAAGGTTATCCGATAGCAAAAGAAGCCCTTGATAAGCTATTAAAAGTGTCGAAGAAATAATGGTTTCAACAAGCAAATATGTTTCATATTTTTGCTTTTTTTGCCAAGAATTTCCTTTGATTTTTCTTGCTAACGCTGTTGTCACACCCAAAATAAATGCCAACGCAGCCAAGGAAATATTAGAAATTGTATTAACTCTAATTTCAAAATTTACTGTAGTAGCAATATCTATTATTTCCACTGTTTGTGTACATGGGATTATAAACTCAATTATATAACAAACGGGGCCTCCATCTAATGCAACTATGGTAGTTATAAACGAAATAATAATAATTGGATATATTATGGTTATTAAAAATATGGCTTTAAAATACCATCCACTCCAAATTTTTCGATGATATTTCCAAAGAAATACTCCCGTGAAACGATTAAATGCCAAAACCATGGTACAAAAAGCATAAAATCGTTTGTGATATGTCCATATTACCGTATCGATATAAAGTATAATTTCATCAAATGTGTTTTCTACTACAGATATTGACATTTCAAAAATAGTAAACAGAATATTTACAGCATAATAGAACGCTAAAATATAAAAAAATGGAGAAGAAAATTGTTCAGATTTTTTAAAAAATCGATAAATTAACATAATAAAAAATAAAGTTTGTACAAATGTGGTAATTCTAGGAAAATAATACTCAATATTATTATATGTTGTGACTATCTTCAATAATAACGGATATTCTGGAGGCATCTCCTCTTCCTCTGCCATTTTTTCTTGAGTTATATTAAAAGTTTAGACAAATTTCAAAGAGACAAATAAAACACTTTAATATAAAACTTTTTAAATTGTAAAAAATATTATTTTTAAGGAGGCGGAGAATGAATAAAAAAATTATAGTTACAGCTTTACAGATGTTTAATTTTTTCCTTTTTCCATTAAAGTGTCGTTCCGCTAAACAATTTAAATAATGCGTGGAATTTTAATGCATCACTTTGGCTTTAAAAAAAATTTTTTTCACCTGTTTTTATTGTACTTTTTTCTATTCATTAAAATTTTTATTGTGGAACAGTAAAAGATTTTGACGAAGAAACAATGTAAGAAAATTGGGCGAAAAAAATTTAATTACCATAAAAAATAGTAAATTAAAGTCTAAAGGAAGTAAATAAAGCAACAAAAACATATCAATTTTTTAAAGTTGGATTATTATTTTCGTTTAAATAAAACAAAACCAAAACGAATAAAGAAATTTTTTATTTTAAAACTTTTTTCTGTGAACTTTTTCGAAATCGCTTCATTTTCGATTCCAAGTAATTCCAAAGTATTTGAAAAATATAATAAACATGTTTACAACCTTTTGCTTATTTTACCCATTAAAAATGTAGCCCACAACATTTTTTACATTAATGCGCAAAATTTTAAAGTGCCATTTTGGCTTTTAAAAAATGTTTTTTTAAAACAGGTGTTTGCACTTATTCCAATTCTTTATACATGTCTTTACTTTTTAACCTAATCCATTAAAAAAATATTTTTATTGAAAAATAACTGACAACAGAAAATTTATCGATGATTGTGTGATTCACATATATCACACATCATCGATCTCTCTCTTTCTTCTTTCTCCTTTTTTTATAAAAAATCATTTATTACGCTTTTGCCCTTTTGCTTATGCGCTAAAAGCAGACATGGGCAATAACCCGGTCCATGTCTGCTTCTCCGCAATATTACATAAAAGCAAAAGGGTAATCTTTCGTTTCTTCGTTGTTTTCCTTTTATTCATCAAAGTCTCAAAAAATCTATTGAGCATTTTATTATTGTGTGCTTGTATTATTTTATTTGTATTATTGTATTATCCATATTATTATTTTATTCAACTGTATTTCCTACTGTGTATTTTATTCTGTAATTCTTAAAATAAATATCAAATAAGAATTTATAAAATTGTAAATCATGCGAAAATTTTAATTAGAACCAAAAATAGTAAATTAAAGTTTAAAAAGGAAGTAAAATAGCAAACAAACGAGGTTCTTTTGAAATAGAATTTATATAATTAAAACATAAAAAAATAGAAATAAATTTTTTTTCTCTGAAACTGTCCCGATTTTTTATATGTAAAAATTTGAAAAATAATTTTTTATTTAAAAATACTAATTTATATCTTTTGAATTAATTTCTTTGTTTTATAAATCGCAGATTCTCAAGGTATGTTTTAGGGTCAAGTTAGATTTAGAAGCTAAATTCAGTTCCATAAATGCCAAAATGATAATTATTGATGATATGGTAGAAATTAAACTCCAAAGCTAAAATATTAACAATTATTTTTCTGAATGAACCTCTATCATCGGCAGGAAATTTATTAAAATTATTGACCGAGCCTGGTGTTGGGTCTAGTCCAAAGTTTATAGTAACAGACAAATCCACAAAATTAAAAAAAATAATAGTTAAAAATGTCTTTCTTGTTTATACTTTTTTCTCCATCATTATTCAAATGAAAATGAATTTTTAATTTGCACTGGACTAAAAGATTTTTTATGGAAATTTTTCGGTGAGCTGAATTCAATTAAATATCGGTCATTTTATAAAAATTTGGAAAAATGAAAGCTCGAATGAAACACATAAATTTTTTAAATTTTGTAACAACGACATAATAAATTTATTTTATTTTATTTTCACTACATTTCTATAATTGTTAACATTATTTCGGTATCACACGTGGGCACGAGGTGCGATTGGGTGCGATTATCGCACCCTGCTTCGTGCTCCGTGCCTCAATTTTTGGAGCTTCGTGCCTCAAAATTTTGAAAATCTAATAGAAAAAAAAATTCGATGTGGTAAGAATGAAATTTTCCCAAATTATTTTTTCTAAAAATCAACACGGTGGACCCTTTGGTATTTCGTGCTTCGTGCCTGAAAATTTTTTTTGTCGCACCCAGCTGCCCACGTGTGTTCGGTATGCTTTCATAACCTACACAAACATAAGTGAAGAAGTAATTGAAATAATGACTGAAATTCAATCATATCTAATCGATATTACAATTCACGCGCCAGCATGGTATTTATTGATTTCAAATAAACTTTTGCGGAGACAAATTGCAATTTATTTATTTAAAGCAAAACCAGAAATAGAAATTGCTTCAATAATTAAAATTCGTGTGCCTCAACGCATCTTATAGCGGCGCCTGTGACACCAACGATAAATAAATAACAGAAGTTTTATGGAAAAACTTTGATGCTAAAATTTATGAAAATAAAAATTTCTGTTAAATCCACTGCGAGAGATTAAAAGTTGTAACAGGTAAACTCATTCTTCTAGTATCTTTAAAGAATCTAATAATAAATCTTCGATATGGCTTCACAAAATAAAGCACACAAAAAGCATCTCGAAATTTTGAAGCCTAAATTGATTATTTTTTGAAACAGCTGAATTAAATTTTTCTGACAGATACTATTCTCCCAATGAAATATTTAGTGACTTTTTGTGTGTTTTTTTTAACGATATTGCACGAATAAAAATTATCAAAATTACAGGTGTTGTTAAGTACAAAAGGAAGTAAAAAAAGTGGGAAAAAACAATTTAAAAAAAAAATCTATTTAAGAAAATTTTATTGAAATTTATACAACGAAAGAGAAAAGTTTTAATTTATGATCATAGATCCCATAAGCGTAGCCAGGGAAATGTGATTCATAGAATGTAAAAAGTTCTTTCAAATATTGTTGATACCTCTGACATGTAACCTAACCTTCACGTGGCGAGAACGATGGTCACATCATATTGTCTTGTAGGCTTTGAGAAGCATTCAAAATATCAAAGTTTATACTTTAGTTAAATATTAATTTATCATATAAAAAAACAAAACAACAAAAAAAAGGTTAAAAAATATTCAAAATAAATATTCATTAGCTTATATATAAAAAAATAATTTTTTTAAATGCGTTATTTGTTTTTCTTCAACAATCGTCGAATAAATTTTTTGATACATTTAGTTATGAAAATAAAATAAACAAAAGATTTTACCTACAAAAAATTACAAAATCCGTCCTTTTTTTGCAATTTAGTGATTGTTTTTTTCGAAGGAAACATAATTTTTTTTGCCGCTTTATTAAGGATATTACTAAAACGCGATTTTTAAAGGCTTTTTCCTCACTCAATAATCAAATAAATGTTTTTTTTTCGACCACTAAAATAAAAAGCCATAAAAATTCCAAAAAATCATTGGTTTACTTCTTTTAAGAATGATTTGTTGAAATAACTTTATTTACCGCAGATTTTGTAGTTGATAAAATGGTGACGCTGTTTTCGTTTTCCTTTTTTCGGCAACAAAATAAATAATTTAAACCATAAAAGGAAAAAAGGCTTTGGCGGATGGAAGTTCTGTAAAAAAATATTTAAATGTTATTCACGAAAAAATGATTTTATCAACTAGAAAAAATACTTACGAAAGAATGAAAAGAAAAATAACAGATGAAATATTAAATAAAAAATTTAGAAATTCATATATGAATATCCTAATTAAGTGGCCAAGTTCATTATTAAAATTAAAATCGTCATTTTTGCTAGCGGAAACCATGTTATTATCAATCAAAAGAAGCCCTTCATAACTTATTAAAAATGTGGAAGAAATAATGGTCTCTACGAGTAAATAAGTTTCATATTTTTGCTTTTTCTGCCATGAATTTCCTTTGATTTTTCTTGCTAACGCTGTCGTCACACCCAAAATAAATGCCAACGCAGCAGCCGAAACATTGGAAATTGTAATAAATTTTTTATTAAAATCATATGTTGGAGTTGGATCTGTTTCATAATCTTCATCTGTACATTCGATAACTTCAATTACAAAGCAAATGGGTTTACCATCTAAAGCAACGATAATAGTTGTATAAGATAAAATAATAATTGGGTACACTAAGGTTAAAACAAAAATAGCTTTAAAGCACCATCCACTCCAAATTTTTCGATGATATTTCCAAAAAAATACGCCCGTGAAACGATTGAATGCCAAAACCATGGTACAAAAAGCATAAAATCGTCTTTGATATGAATTTAATACCATAGATATATTTAATCGAATTGTATCAAACGTATTTATTGTACGAGTTGTTGAAATTTCAAAAATACTGGTGAGAATAGTCACAGCATAATACAACGCTAAAATATAAAAAAATGGCGAAGAAAATTGTTCAGATTTTTTATAAATTTTATAAATTAACATTATAAAAAATAATGATTGAATCGGTGTGGAAACCAAAACAAATCTACCATAAATTTCATTAAATGAAATAAATATATCAGTCAATAACTGTATTTCAGGTGGCAAGTCGTAGTCTTCCATTTTTTTCCTTCTCAAAAGTTATAGTAAAAGGTTAGATAAAGTTTAAAATTAGAAAATGAAAAAAATACACCAAAATTTTAATTTAAATTTTTTTTAAAAATATGTCTATTTGCTTATTTTTTAAAAGAGGCGGAGAATAAATACCAAAATTATGTATATAACTTTACACATGTTTCATTCCAATAAAACTTCGCCCGCAAAGCAATTTAAATAATGCTTATGAATTTAAATTGCTACTTCGGCATTTTTAAAAAAATCTTTCTTTGTAGATGTTTTAATTTTATTTTGCACCTGTTTACTTAACTACATGGATTCAACTTAAACAATAAATACGGGCATTTAAAAAGGATAATAACAACTTCCAGGTAAATTGAGAAAGTGCTTTTGAGATTCAGTTATTTTTTGTTTGCCACAAATTTTACCAAATTTGGGCAGTGCATGCAGCAAGCTTTTGTATTACTTTTGACAAAGTATTAGGATTACCTTCGCCAATAACATCCAAATTAAGAACTTGAAGGTTAGCAGAGTTAAAAAAGTAGCTGTTTCATTTATTTAAGAAAAGTCAGAACTTGAAGGAAAAAAAAGTTTCACTGATATTAATTTTATAAAGCTGTTATCTTCTTTTTTTTAATCTTAGCAAATTGAAATCGTTTCTCTAAAATTGCCTCTGGCTGAAAAAAAAGCACTTGTCAAACATATATTTTTCTCAATGGATCGATTTTTTTGTGTGCACTTTTTAAAGATCTCTTTTTTTTAAACTTTTGATCATTTTCAACTCAACCAACGCAATGAGCTTGCAAGCTGTTGTTGATTTTTCTTTTAAAATGATTTCTTTATTAAATGGAAATGAAAAATGTATCACTTTTTCACCATCTTCCATTCTCAATGGATTATCCATGGTAGTTTCGGGTGCCAAAGATGCAACAGCTGAAGAAATCTTAAATATTCTCGGAAAAGGTAAATTTTTTTAAACTTAAAAATTATCAAAAATTAAATGCAAATTTATAATAGGAATGTCCAAAGACGAAATAATTAAATATTATTCGGATTTAATGAAAGAACACGCCGCTGAAAATGTTAAAGATATTGGAGATGTTCAAGTTATTTATGGAAATAAATTGTTTGTTTCTGAAAAAGTTTCATTGGTGCCTGAATTTGTAAATGTTATAAATGAATCATTTGATGGTCAAATTAAAAAACTTGATTTTACGAATAAAATGGAAGCAGTTAAAGTAAGCTTTAATTTGCATAAAAAATTTATATGTTTAAAAATTTTTAAAATAAACAAAAACTGTGAATATTTTATTCTACTTTTTTTAGGAAATTAATTCCTTTGTAAAAAAGGTTACAAAAGGTAAAATCCCTGAAATGACGGCACCCGGTCAAATAAACCCCCAAACTCAATTAGCGATTATCAATGCTTTATATTTTTCTGGAAAATGGGAAAATATTTTTGAAAACCGTAAAAAGCTTCCATTTCATCATTCCGTTTCGTCGATAGAAGAAATTGATTTTATGTATCAAAGAATTTTCGATGAAGAACAATGGAATTTCAATGAAAACGAAGATTGGGAATGCCTTGGAATTCCATATAAAAATTATGAAGCTTGGATGTTTATTGTTTTACCAAAAGAAAAGAATGGTTTATCAAAAATCATCGAAAATTTGGATTACAATATTTTTATGAAATTTACAAAACTGTGAGCTTCTTAAATTCAAAATTTATTAAAAAGATGTTTACTTTTTTTAGTGCAAAAAAGAGCCGAATGTGTATCATAATTCCAACTTTTGAAATAAGTTCAAGTTTTTCTTTAAATGATAAATTAAAAGAATTGGGTATGATTCAAGCTTTTGAAAGTTCGTGTGATCTTAGTGGAATGATGAAAAATAGAAGTAAAATAGATGAAGTTCTTCATAAAGCTACAATAAAAGTAATTTTTGAATAGTTCCACTCTTGCCCTTTATTTAAATAAACTTTCTTAGGTTGATGAATATGGAACCGAAGCCACTGCGGCTACGATGTTCACGCAAACGGCAGTTTCTGGAAGAAGACAATTTTTTGCAAATCATCCATTTCTTTATTTTATTACAACCACCGAAAATAAAAATAATATAGTAAAAGAAATATTATTTATTGGAACTTTTTGTTAAATAATTTTCTTAATTTTTCCTTGAATTTAATGAAGGTTTTTTTGTCAATAAAAGTTTTGTTCATTATTACTCCTTATCATTTAAACAATTAAAGAAAGAGTCTGATATGGGCCACTTCTATGCGAATAAAAAAACTTTTTTTTGACAGGAAGAGAGGGAGTCCATTTTCAAAGCGAGTTAAAAGCAAAAAATAAAGTTTTTTTTTCTTCTTCAGCGAGTTTTTTTATTTCTCAAAATAGAAATGAAAAAAAAAGGAGTAAAATCTTGAATCGCATAAATACAAAAGTAAACGCAAATAATAATGTTCTTTTTCAACTTTGCGACTAGCATAGAAAAAAATTTGTTCAGTTTTTGTCTTGACTATCTTTACATCGATATGCTGCTAATCATCCATTCATCTACTTTGTCATGATAGAAAATTAAGGTATTTGGTTAAAAGAATCATTATTTTCTAATTAAGTTGTAATTTAATTAATCCTTTATTAATAAAAGCGTCGTTTAATTTTGAATTTCGCCGAGTAAGCAATTTTTATTTGTAGTAAATATTTTTTTATTTTATGCGTTCTTGATTATTCATTTTTTTTAGAAATACAACATTTACGTGCAACAAAATTATTTTTAATAAACTTTTTTCGGGAAAATAAAATTAAATATCACAGCCAAGGAGTTTAAAAAGATTATTGATTTACTTTTATTCAAGTGGCAGTTTCTGGAAGAGGACAATTTTTCGCTGATCATCCATTTCTTTATTTTATTACAACCGCCTCAGATAAAAATAATTTTGTAAAAAAAAAATTATTTATTGGAACTATTTGTTATTTATAAATATAACATTTTTCTTGAATTTTTAGATTATAAAATTTAAAAAAATTGTTAAACTTTTTTTAAATAATATATTTAGTTATTAATTAATCGGAGTTAGATTCGTCTGAAGATGTTTGGAAGCCACAGAAATTCTAAATGTTGTCGCTGCTATTTCTGGTTTAGTTTTGAATAAATAAATTCCAATTTGTTTTCTCAAATTTTTATTTGCGATCAATAAATACCACGCTGGAGCCAAAGTTGTTATATCAATTAGATATGCTTGGATTTCAAACATTGCATCTATGACTTCTTCACTCATATCATAAATAGTTATGAAAGCGTACTGAAAATACATTTAAAAAAAATTAAATTAATTTTAAACAGTTTTTCTTATTTAACTTTTCGCTAATTTTAAACGGAAAAAAAACATTAACAGTGAATTCTTTTTTACCTTTTTTACAGTAACTTACATGTTGGATTCCATTAATAACTTCAGTCGCGAAAATAAGCATAGTAAAAATAGAAATTTTAATGTCCTGTGGCGAAACTTTAGACATAATTTGTTTCCTTCTTCCATAACAAAATTTTTGTTCCAACATTCGAGCAATTACATAAATATTCATAATCAATGAAAATGAAGCGGTTATGGAAATTAAAATTGCAGTGTTTCTTGGATTATTCATCCATTCCATAATTTCTGGATGACATTCCGCAACATAACTTCTTCCATTTGGATCGGATTCATTTGCAAGTTGCATATAAATATCTGTGAATGGAATATGCCATACTAAACCCAAAGGAAAAATACAACAAAATCCAATAATAAATTTTAAGTATTTATCCCAAAAATTTTGATATTTGACTCTCAACCCGAAAATTGTAAATCTATTGAATGAGAGGCTCGCAGAAAAAAGATGGGTGCAATTTAATAAGTAAAATGACGAAGTTTGTAAAAAAGTAGGAATAAAACCTCGAACATCCCAAATTTTTACGAATGAACTAAAAATTGGAGCAGCCGGAACTCGAATATATAAATAATAAATTATAGAATAGCTTAAATAGTAACTTGCTGCGGCACCAAAAAGTTTATAAAATGAACCAGAAAATTTATGCTTTACTTTACTAAAAAATAAAATATAAAGAATTATGAAATAAAGAAAATAGGATGGAATTATGTAAATTAGTGGCAACAAATTTCTTATATTTTCAGATAAACCAAAAATGGAGGACATGGTAATTCTTCAAAAAGCCAATAAATAAAAATGGGACTTTTAGCTTTTTTCTGTGTATCAATTTGAATGAAAATAGCAGCAAAAAAAAGAAAAAACTAGAAAACTTTTTAAGATTAAAATTGCTGACGAAAAAATTACATGCGTGGGGACTTTTTAAAGTTTAATAATATCCTTGAAAAAACCTTTTAAAAGCATGAACAAAGGTTTTTTTTAATTGCATACATATGTATTTATTATTTTATGTATAATTATTTAAATCACGAGGTGTTTTTGTTTGTTTGTATTTGTTGTTTAATTTCAAGCTATATACAATTCTCGAAAACTCAAGTAAATTATTATTTAAGTTTACTCTCAAAATTATACGTTACTTTTTTTTCTTCTTAGAATTTTTATATCTTTTTTGCTTTGTTTTATAATTGTTTTCGATTTTACAAAGGATTTTTGAATTAAATCTTTTATCTTTAAACTTGTTTTAACAAAACTTTCCGACTTTTTTTGCGTTTTGTTACGTCTATTTTAATTTGAATTTTTGTTAAGTTGATGAATTTGGAACTAAGGTCACAGCAGCCATCATGATCAAACAAATGGCAGTTTCTGGAAGGAGAGAATTTATCGCTGATCATCCCGTTCTTTTTTTATTACAACCACTGTGGATAAAAAAAAATTTGTAAAAGAAATATTATTTATTGGAACTTTTTGTTAAATAATTGCCTTTATTTTTCCTTGAATTTAATGAAGGATTTTTTGTCTATAAAAGTTTTGTTTATTTTTACTTCTTATCATTTAAACAATTAAAGAAAGAGTCTGATATGGGCCACTTCTATGCGAATAAAAAAACTTTTTTTTGACAGGAAGAGAGGGAGTCCATTTTCAAAGCGAGTTGTTAAAAGTAAAAAAAGAAAGAGTATTTTTGCTTCATCAGCGAGTTTTTTTATTTCTCAAAATACATTTTCTTTTTGAATATTTAAAATACTTTTTTCTTTTATTTTATTACGCCTTTTTTTGAAAATAAAATTAAAAAAATTAGGAGTAAAATCTTGAAGAACAAATATTCTACAAAGTAAAAGCAAATAATATGGTTCTGCTTCAACTTTGTAACGAATATAGAAAAGATTTGTTCAGAATTTGTCTAGATACACTTTATACAGATATTTTGCAGACCATCCATTTATATTTTTTGTCATGATAGAAAAAATTAATGTTTTTGATTTTTATTATATTTTGATTCAATATAAACACATATATTTTTATATTCATGATAAATTTGAAAGTTATAAACATGGTCACGATATTGGGATTATTGTGTAAGTTACTGAGATAAATAATATAATTTAAAAATTGACAAATTCTACATTAAAACTCACTTTTCTTTAACTTCAGTCAAAAACAGAAGAGCAGTGCAATATGAAATTTGACTTTTCATTAATTTCATAATGTTTCCCGAATTTCCTTCACTTGCTGCTTACAATAAAAAAGCTAAGCAAGTTTTGTGTTATCAACAACAAATTGTTTCTTCATTATTCATTTTCTACAAAAGCTAAAAATTTTATTTTATTTTACAATTTGAAGTCATAAGAAAAAAATTTAGAAATAACATCACAAAAATAATGAAAAAAACTATATCATTGATTTATTTATTTCATAAGTGTTTTGACGAAGTGATCTTGCTGCTAACAGCAATTTTTGTAGTTGATAAAACGACGACGCTGTTATTATTTTCTTTTTTTCGACAAAAACTAAATAAATAATTTAAACCATAAAATGAAAAAAGACTTTGGCGGATGGAAGTTCTGAAAATTTAAGTTAATTACTAAATAACAATGTCGCAAAAAATACTTACGAAAGAATGCAAAGAAAAATAACGGATCCAATGTTAAATAAGAACAATATAATAGTTCCTAAGGCAAAAATAATAAAAATTTTTAATTCATAATTAAAATCAAAACTTGGAGGGTTTTGTAAGCGTAAGTCATCAAAATACAATCTGAGCCCTTCATAACTTATTAAAAGTGTCGAAGAAATAATGGTTTCAACAAGCAAATATGTTTCATATTTTTGCTTTTTCTGCCAAGTATTTCCTTTGATTTTTCTTGCTAACGCCGTCGTCAAACCCAAAATAAATGCCAACGCAGCCAAGGAAATATTAGAAATTGTATCAACTGTTTTTTCAAAATTTAATGCATTATCTATGTCTATAAAAGCGTCCTCTCCTGAACAATGGATTATAAACTCAATTATATAACAAAAGGGTCCTCCATCTAATGCAATCATAATAGTTATAAACGTAGTAATAATAATTGGATATATCATAGTTATACCAACTATAGCTATAAGACACCATCCACTCCAAATTTTTCGATTGTATTTCCACAAAAAAACTCCCGTGAAACGATTGAATGCCAAAACCATGGTACAAAAAGCATAAAATCGCTTTTGGTAAGCCATTGATCCCAACGATAAATAATATCGGATTAAATCAAAATCATTAAATACTACAGTTTTTGTATTATCAAAAATACCTGTCACAATTTGAACAGTATAATACAATGCCAAAATATAAAAGAATGGAGAAGAAAATTGTTCAGATTTTTTTAAAATTCGGTAAATTAACATTAAAAAAAATAAACTTTGTACAAATGTGGATACAATAGGAAATAAATATTGATTTTCATAATAAGGTGTTATTATTGCTATTATTTTCTCCATATCTGGTGTGAGTACATCGGCATTCCAGCCCATGATTTTAAAAGGTAAAATTTAAAATAAATTTGAATAAAAAAATTTAATTCAAAATATTTTTAAAAGAAAATATGTATGTTTTTTTAATTTGTTTTTTAAAATAGTCGGAGAATAAGAAAATTTTAAATATTGTTTTTAAATAAAAATGTTTTGAATTCAAACTTTTAAATTAAAACCACTTTCATAAATCTAAAAAATGTTTATTTATTTACTTTTTTTAAAAGGAGGCGGAGAATAAATAAATAATGAATTATGACTGTAATTTTACACGTGTTTTATTCCACTAAAACCACGCCCGCAAAGCAATTTAAATAATGCTTATGAATTTAAATTGCCACTTTGGCATTTTTTAAAAATTGTTCTTTGTAAATAAAATATTTGCACTTTATTTTGCACCTGTTTACTTAATTACATGGATTCAACTTAAATAATATATATGGGCATTTAAAAAGGGTAATAACAACTTTCATGTAAATTAAGAAATTGCTTTGAGAGTCAGCTATGTCTTGCCATGAATTCTACAAACTCGAGCAGTGAATTCAATAAGCTTTTCCATAACTTTCGGCAAAAACATTCAATATAAAAGAAACAATAAAATTGTTTAATCCTAGAAAATTGGTATCCTTTTTATTCAAAAATAACAACAATTCTTCGTAACGAGATGGGCCTCACCAATTTAAAACAAGTCGATGTCATCTCAAAGTTTGGTTTGTAACATAATAAATATTTGCACGTATAATAAAATTTTTCTAAAGTTTCTAAATCAGCATTTTTGCAAATATAATAAATAAAAGAGCGGGAAATGCGAAGGTTTGAGACTTCTTGTAATATTGCATTTTGTCGTTTGAGCAAGCGACGGTGGGTCAGAAATCATCGATCTTGGTATATCATTAATTAACCACTGAGAAAAGTCCAAGATAATAACGCTATTATTAAATATAGCAAAACTTACACACTTTTTCCTTTCCTCAAAGTACATATTAATTTTTTCTTATGTTGATGAAAACAAAACCAAGGCTATGGACCCAAAAATGATTAAACTTATCATTTTGATAGCCAGACAAGTATCAATTTTATGGAAGAAAAGTTTTTTTTTGATAGGCTGAAAAAAAATTTTATATGCTTTTTTTCATTAACGCTTTAAAAGAAGAAGAAAGAGATTTTTTGGCGCTTCTTCAGTTAATTTTTTTTTTAATATTTAAGAATTTTTTCATTATATTTTTTAACTACATCTTTTTAAAATTCATAAATACGATGAAAAATATTTGTTTCATAAAATATGGAACATGTAAATAAAAAGCTTACAATAAATATGCTATCTTCGCTATTTTCAAGTCCATTTGTGTAAAGTATTATTTGATGGACTACGAAACAAGAATTTGTTGCTAACCATCCTTTCATATATTTCATCATAATTAGAAGAGAAAAAAACAAGTTACATTTTGTTGAAAATACATTATTATTTTAAATTTTTTTGCTTATTTTTATCATTATTGACTTACATTTTTTGAATTATGAAAAACTGAATGGCGATGCAACAAACTAAGATTTAATAGAAAATAAAAGAAACTAAAAAAGTTGTTTTTTTGCGAGCAAGGTGTTTTTTTTATATGTATGAGCGAGCAGTGGTATTTAGTTATTGGCGGTTAAGCGCGAAATATTTTTTTTACACTTTTGCTGCATTTGTGCTTTTTTTTAATATTCCATTGAATCGATATTCTTTTTTGAATATTTTAAACGACTACTTTTTTCTATTTTTTCTCACTTTGCTTGAAACGGATAACTGGGTTTAAAAAATGTGGTAAAATATGTTACCTAAAATATTTTTAATGTTTCGACAATACAACAACAAAATTTTTTAAAGTTAAGCAAAAACAAATTTTTTTGTTAATTTCGTTTTTATTTTTAATTTTTTACTTTCAAAACAAAAGGCCTGTAAAATTTTTGTTTGAAACAAAAAACATATAAAAAAAAAATTAATTTTGATAAGCGTTGATAAAAAAATTTTCTCATTGGTTGTTGCCAACCATTTTTTCTTTTCCTTCCTTCCATCTATTGATGATCAAGATCAAAAAAACTGTCATATTTTTGTGAAGAAGAAAAGAAGAACAATCAATATGAAATAAAAGAGACAACAGTGGGAGAGAGTTGAATGATGCGAACGCGGATGCATCATAGTTCACTATGAACCTTTATTTCCATTCTCTTTTTTTATTATTCTTTCTTTTCATTAAGCAAAAATATACATAGATTTTTCCGTTTTTGTTGTGACTGAAAAGAAAAAAAGAGAGAGTTATTTGAGACCTCAAAAAAAAATTTAAATTAAAAATCTTTCTCTCTATTTTTTTATTTATTTAATTTTTAAATAATCCATCGTAGATATTTTTTGTTTTGCTTTGCTTTGAAACGCATATTTTTATTTACTTTTTTAGGACATGAACCCGAAAATATTTTTCTCTTTCATTTTTTTTTTTGCCAAAAAAAGAACACGTTTTTTTCTGCCATCGCTGCTTTTTTTGATTTTAAAAATAAACTTTGTTCCTTTTCTTACTTTTTTCTTTTTTTTTGCAATATTGAGTGGTTGAGATTAATGAGTCAATGAGTCATCGATGCACACATTTTTTTTAATGTTTACCCAGACCGTGAAATATACCTTTAGCTTCGTTTATTTATTTTTTTTTGAATGAACAAACATAAAAAAACTTGAACTCTCAAATTTGTAGCCAAGAATTTTTTTGGGTTCTCGAACACTGAAATATTTTTTTTCTATTTTTTCAAAGTAAAAGCTTTTTTTTTTGAGGGCCCTTGTCGTCGTCATCTTTTGAACACAACAAACTTTTTTTGTGTTCATCCACCAACTTCCTCAAGGTGCAAGGTGTTCGCATATTTTCTTCTTTTTTTGTTGTTGCAAAGGTTTTTTTCAATTCGAACAATGAAAGAAAAAATGCAACTTTATTTTTGGAAGAAAATAAAAGCTTTTTATTCAAGAAAAAACACAGGGTCACGTTTCTTTTTTTGTGCTCCGTTTTTTAAGGTGTTTTTTTTTTATTTAAAGCTTTTTTGAATAGTTTTTTTTTATTTATTTTTTGCAAAAAAAAAATTTTGTCCAACACTTTTTCAATTTTTTTGTTAGTTTTTTTGACCGAACTCAACTTTTTTTGTATAATAAAATGCGCCCAACCCAATCCATTTCCATTTCAATTGAAAGTAGTAGAGCACGTCAGCGCCGTTACTGCTTTGCCTTTTTTTTCTTTCGTTGTCTGGTTTGCCAGACTTTTAACTTTTTTAACGTAAATTTCTACAGATTTTTAAACGGTTAGCTTGAGCTTCTAAGATTCATTTTTTTTATTCTGTCTTCACGAATATATTCATTAAGATCTGAATATTAAGAATTAGTAAGATCAGAAAAAAATACCGACTGCATGTCGAGATACATAGTTGTAAAGTTTTTTTTAATACAAAATTGAGATTTTTTCAAAATGAAAAACCATGCTTTTTCGCTGCGCGTTTCAAAAAAACAAAAGAAACTCTTTCCAGCGAGACAACGAAAGAAAAAAAAGGCAAAGCAGTATTTTCTATTGCTTGATGCAGACGTGAGAGTGATCTGTGATGCTTGTATATTTACTTTTCTATGGTTTGCTCATTTTTATTTCCTTGGACAGAAAAAAAATCTTTGAGGATGTTGACCGGCGTTCACATATTTTTTTCTTTTGCTATAAAATAGATTTCATCTTTTTTATTTTATTTGCAAAAAAAGTTGCATTTCTTTAATTGTCAAAAAATTGTTGCTTTCGCAAAAAAAGGTTGATTTTATACTGTTATTTTTTTATTTATTAAAGCCAAAGACTCAATATTTTGTTTAAAAAATGTGTGAATTTTTTTCAGCTAAAGGTTCGTAGATTTTATCTTTTTTTCTAGAAGAAATGCCAGAATTCAACATTTTACAAGCTTGAAAACATAATATTTAACTTCTAAAATACGTTTTTTCTTTTTATGTCACTACTTATTTTTTCTCGTGATGTGTGTATTTGACCATTTTTTATACCTCTAAAATTAGCATTTTTTGTTTATAAACACAACTTTTTGCTCCATCTGCGTGAAATGAGCATAATAATAAATTATTTATGTATTATTATATATGTCCAACCTTAAGTTATAAATAACAAATTCCCGCTTTTCTTAATTTTATAGTATTTTTCATTTTATAACTTTCAACTTTAAATGTATTTGTATTTAATTTTTATATTTAATTTTATTTAAGATAAATCCATTTATTTATGAAATCGATGAAGCCTGCAAAAGCTCCAAGCCCAGAAGCAAAACCATGCGCGATATGTGGAGCACCAAGTGAAAGTCGACATTTTGGTGCTATTGCTTGTCATGCATGCGCAGCGTTTTTTAGAAGGTAAGCTAGCTTATCTTTTGCCATACCTACTCTTAAATTTTCAGATCAGTGGCATTTAAGCGAACATATTTTTGTCGAAATCAACGAAAATGCAAATTGATTGGAGTTCCAGCAAGACAAATGTGCCGGTTTTGTCGAATGCATACTTGTTTAGCGGCAGGGATGTTAATATCTGAAGTTAAATCTGTTGCCATGATTCCTGCTACAATCTCCGATCAAGCAACAGGAAGTAGTAGTCCATCATCGAGCTCTCCATCATCATCCATACTTGAATTATCCCCGGCCATTTATGTTCCAGATAATGTTTTAGGAGATTTGCTAAAAGCAAGGAGAGCAATATTTTATGATCGAGTTCGTTATGGTATGTTTAAAGGAAAAGTAAGCAAACAAAACAAAAAATAGAGATAAATTTTTTTTCGCCGAGAGATAAAATATATTTTATAGGATACATCGGATGCTAGAAACAACGCCGCCACGCTCCTTTCAATGTTGCACACGATGTCCACCGAGGCCCAAGTTTGTGTTAATTATTTACATTCAAGTAAAATAATTGATTATTTTGGTGGAAATGAAAATGTTGTAAGCCATAAAAATTTATATACATAATTTAAAACCAGCAAAATTTGATAATTTTAATTTTAGGCTTTATTAATGAGAAATTTCCTTCCAACTTGGGCTAAAATGGAAACATTTCAAAATACAGCTAAAAATGATGGAGTTAGTATTAATCGAATTTATTGTTTAAATGAAGAATATATCGATCTCGAAATGGGTTTTTTGGAAAATTTTTATCGATCTGAACCTTCACTTTCTAATCCTCTGCAGTTGGCATGGTAAGCTTTTCATCCTGCTATAAATAAATAAAAAGGAATAAAAATTTTACGATTGACAAAAATTCTCTTAAAATTTTGTTATTTTTACTAATTTTTCCATTTCAATTTTAAAATAATTAATTTAGTGTTGAAAAAAATTATTATTACAAAATGCTTTGTGGCGCCAAAACTATCATTGAAAATGAATTGGATGATTATGAATTTGCTGCATTGGTGCAGCTAACTTTGATCTCAATAGGTAAATATTTTTTTTAATTTTTTGCCTCTAAATTTTTTCACTTTTTTTCCAGCGATTGAAGTCTTGCCTGATGTTGCATTAATTCGAACTCGAATAAAACCATACCAAAAAGCTTTATTGAATGCTTTACAAAGACATTACAATGAAAATTATGGTGAGACAGCTGTGAGATTAGGAAATTTAATTTTACTGATTGGAGAAATGCAACAACATCGACATATTTATAATGAAAGGGTCATACTTTTGGATATGTCTAGTGTATGGCCAACAGGCCCAGGAGCTTATGATCATTCACCTTATAACATACAAAAACAAATTGCATCAAGCATTGATAAATCAGAAATTTTATGGTTGCCTATTTGCGTTCCATTGGAATTATCGATAAATGAGGAAGAAAAAAAGCAACTCGAAAGCAAATGAAAAAAAAGGAAAAGAAATTTTTTGTTAAAAGTATTTTCTTTGTTTGTAATTTTATTAAAATAAATATATTAATAAAGTTAAAAAAAATAAAAATTAACAAAATCTAAATAATGCAAAAAGGATTTATTAAATCAGGAAAATCAGGTTAATGCAATGTTATTTTTTGAAAGCAAAATGTATGCCATCATCAATTTCATTCTTCCCGATCTAAAGATTTTACATATAAATATAACATAACTCCCGAATAATCTGTCGATGGAGGTGTACAGTTGTCAAAAGTTTTCACACAATTTACTGGAGTAAAAGAAATGTTAATTTGAATGTTTGTTAAGATTACGGTATCGCCAACATGGTTTAGGCTAAATTATCGATAATGATTGAGTATCTCGACAAAGAAAAAATTAGAACAGAAGAAGCAACAACAATTCCTTTTTTGACGGAAAAAACAATTGAGTAATTTGTGGTTTTGCTTTTGAATTATTGAATGTAGCTGCGAATTTTAGTTTTAGAAAAAAAATAACTTCATTCTCTACATGGCTTAACTGAGATTTGGATACAGGAAAAAAATATAATTTACTCACGGTTTTAAAATATTATTTACATAGAAGGAAAATTCCCAATACTTTGATACATCGAATTGATAAACGGTAAATTCCACAATTGTTTGATTATCGATCCAAAAATCAAGGAAATTATATTTTTCACTGTTTTCCATATGTCGTCGATTTTCACCATTACCTGGAGTTGAAATTACCGCGGTATAGAAAGGAGATAATAAAGTGTTATCGAGAAATGGAGGGTAGTTATCATGAGGGTAACCTCTATAATCAAGTTTGTGAACATCTATTCGAATGCTTGATCCTTGAGGTAATTCAATCAAATAATAATTTGAAAATAAATAAATGTTTTGCCATTGATGAGCTGTTGTTGAGCTATAATGAATTCATGTCAAAAAAAATTTTAATTTAAGGCTTACTTGAATTCCAAAACCAAACGAGTTTTTGTTGTTCCAAGGTACATTTTTACATTTTCTTTTGCAGTTGTCCATATTCTCGTAATGTAAGCATAAGCATACACTTGATATCTTGTAAAAAGTTGTTGAAGTAAAAAAATATTGCAAATACCAATACTATTTGATATGGCTGTAAAAATTTGAGTTGTGTTAATTGGGTCAACTTCTTCCAAGAGATAAAAAAAGTTTTGCTCAAAAATACATTGTTTTCTGTATTCTAAAAGTGTGTTTCCATTAATACAATAAAACAATAATTAATGAAGTAAATGCGAAGTTTAGTTCGATACATTGCACACTTCCAAATCGGGCATACCATTTCCATTATTTTTGAATATATGGAAGATGGAGATTTACATCATTACATCGTTGAGCAAGGAGATAAATTACGAAACAATGATCGATTTTCTTATATTTCGCAAATTTTAAAGGCTATGGTTTATTTAAGTCATCTTCAAATCCTTCACAGAGATTTAGTAACCAGGAATTGCTTGTAAGTTTCACCAAAGAAATAATTGTTAAAATATTTAGTAAAAAAAATTTCAGATTAAAATCAAATTATAAAATATTAAAAATCAGCGATTTTGGTCTTTCACACAAAACTGATTTTAATAATGAATATTATCTCAATTACAACGTCCCAGTGCCAGCTCGTTGGTTGCCGATGGAAGTTTACAATAGCGAGCGACCGGTGGGTGTAAAAAAACAAATATGCAAATTTTCGATAATTTTTTTTAGCTTTTTACCACAAAAACTGATGTTTGGGCTTTTGGAGTAACTGTATGGGAAATATTCTCGAAAGGGGCTATGCCATATTCGGACATCTTTTCGCCATCCATTCCATTAACTGAAAATAAAATGAAAGAATTCATGGAACATTTGGAGGCTGGACATCGACTTGATCGACCAAATGTATGCCCCAATGAAGTGTAAGTTTTATGTGTTAATGAAAGAAAAAAATCGTTTAAATTTTTTTAGATATGAAATAATGCGAACTTGTTGGGATGAAGATCCAAATAATCGACCCTCGTTCGAAACATTACAAATGCAATTTAATCGCATTGAAGTCGAATTTAATACAGAATACTTAGAGCCAAAAAAAACCGGACAATTTGTAAATGTGTAAATTAAGAGAACATGTCAAGGAAAGAAAAAAGACTAAATAGCAATGGCGATGAGTATCTGGCAGCTGAGAATATTAATGAGGTGTGTAAAAAAGAAATTTTTATTTTTTTAAGAACTTAAAAACGTTTGACTTTTTTTTGAATAAACTTATATTTTTATTATTACAATTTAAATAATACACAAACAAAATAAGAATTCAGAAATTCAAGGGAATGCAAAGTTATTTTTTGAAAGCAATGTGAAGTCCATCGCCAACAGTGAGAAGGATGCTGTTAGTTTCTTCATCCGCAAAAATCTTTTTGTTGCATTCATCAATTTTTTGAGTATTTTCATCAAAAGTTGATGGATCCTTGGTAACGGCATTATCCCAGAGAGCCTAAAAAAATTTTTGCATAATTATTACTTTTATTAACTGTATAATTTAGCTCCGAAAAGAAAAGTCAAAAAGTGGTTCCAATTCAAAAGTTTTTAAACATTAATTTTTAGGTTTTAAATTTTTTTAGAACTTCACCGATAGAAAAAAAAACTTACATTATCAACCAAAATGACTCCTCCACTTCGTAAAAGCTTTTTACACTTTTCATAATACTCAGGATAATTAAGTTTGTCGGCATCGATGAAAGCAAAATCAAACTTTCCATTTTCATCTTTAGCAATAAATTCATCGAGTTTATCAATGGCAGGTCCCAAATGGAATGTAATTTTCTTTTCAAATTCCGGGTGTTTTTTGATTATTGGAAGTCCAATGGAAATGAGAGCATCGTGACTAATGTCAAATGAATGAACTTCTCCATCGTTTGGAATCGCTGTGGCCCATGCAAGTGCTGAAGCCCCAGTAAAAGTTCCAATATCAAGAACGCGTTTAGCTCCAATAAGTTTTAAAAAGTTTTTACCAAATTGTAAAACTTCAGGAGCTCCAAGCATGCAAACATTTTATGATTTTTTAGTGTGGATTCTTCAAGTTCTTTTTCAGCAGAAGTTTGGTTTACTGTTAGCTAAAATAATTGTAAATTAAAAAACCGATAATTAAAATTAATAAAATCTTTTAGAAATCATTATTAAATTTTCAGTAATAAAAAATCCAAACTTTTTTGTTTTATCATAAACTTACTTTAGTACAGTAAGAAATGATTGGATCACCACAGCTTTCATAGCTTTTATTCATTTTTTATCCGACTTTTTTTTCAAGATCACTGAAAATTTAATTTAATTCAAAAATAAGAAAAGATAAACTCTTTCTATAATTTTTATTTGGAATTTACCTGGCCGCTTTTATACTTTCATTTTTTTAAATAAAATAACAAAGAACTTTGACCATTTAAAAAATTTAAAAGTTTCTCACGTTCATTTTTTCTGTTCTTTGTATATAATATTTTTCTAGTTTGTTACTTTGTGTCGGCGAATTAACACAAGCAAAGAAAGTGTTGCAAAAATTTTTCAGAGCACAAAATAAATTGTGTTTTTATGTTCATTTTTGCGTGAGACTATAATATTTGCGTGAAATTTAGCTTTCTTTTTTTTGAAAAAAAAGTGAAGTAAATAATTATTTCATAAGTTTGATTTTTTTGTGAAAAAAAAGAGGAATGGCTCTTTATTTTTTATTTTTTGCTTTAAGAAATTTTCTCTTTTGAGAAATCAGAAAATGCATTGTTATCTATCCTTGAGCGCATCAGAGAAATGCTCGGCCTCAGAGAAACTGACCCGGTATTTTTGCTTTTTACCTGCACAAAGAAAACTTTTTTCATCTGCGAGAAAAAAATCAAGTATGCCTGACCATCACATGTTTGGACAGAGTTCCACATAGCCATTTTTTTAGTGTCGTCGAAAAAACGGCAAAAGCAAAAAAATGTCAACTTTCCATATTTTTTTCCTTTGACTTTTTTTTTACTATTCTTCCCGCCATTATTGTTTCTTCTCCTTGGTTTTAATTTTCAATGATGGATAATTTAATTTGTGCCATTTTTAAAGGTGTGTTTATTTTGTTTTTTAAATTCCAAAAAAGGTTTTTAAATTTTTTTTTTTTAGAATTTTGGCAAAAAATAAACCCACTATTTTCTTGCAGTCAACCACCACCTTTAGATTCACCCATTTTTGTTAATGGAATAAATTGGAATGAATCAAATTTGTGGAATTTTCCAAATAATGTTATTTTAAATTCTGACGACACAAATATCCCACAAATTATTATTTCTCATTCAATTTATATTGAAAATTGTAAACAGCAAAATATTTTATCAAAATTACTTTTTCATGTTTATCGATGCAACCTCCAAGAATTATGGTTGGAAAATCAAATCATTACTTTTCCAGAATATATGAAATTAATTTCTGGTGGAATGTTGAAATGCCTCCATTTTATTAATGTCCTCGTAATCGAAGAAGTTGGTGAAATAGCTGGTGAAGAAGCTGTTGAGGCTCATGAAAATTATGATGGAAAAGCAGTAACTCTTGAAAATTTGGTTAAATATGTACCAATTATTCAAATTTTTAAATAGTAAGTAAAAAAATTTGCGGGAACTAATAATTTTATTTTTCGATATATTTTTTTATTCCCTGGTTTTTATCGAGATTACTAATTATATCCATTTTTTTCTAACAGTAAAGTAAAAAATTTATTTTAGTGTCATTCGTGAAAGCTCAAATCCGATTGTAACCAATAAAACAGCAAAAAAGCTTGAAAATTCTTTCCTTTTTGCAAAACATGTTTATCTTCATAATCTTCCTACTTCTTTTGATCTCCAACTGTTTGGTGAAATTATGAAAGTGAGGGTTTAAAAAATAATAAATGTAACAAGTTAAATAGTGATTTTTAGGATCGCCCAAAAACATACTTTGATTTAACATTTTCGCCAAAACTTTCTGAATCTGACAAAGATCAAAAAAAGAAAATTACTGAAATTTTGAGACGACAAAATAATAAACTTTGGATTAGTTTCGCTAATTAAATTCTTTAAAATTCTGTAAGATGTCAAAAAATCTATTGATTTAAGAGTTAAAAAAAAGCTTTATTTAAACAAATATAACATTTTGTTTAAATCACAAGGTATATGAGGTTATTTTAAAAAATAATAAATATAGTTAAGCACAATGAAAATATCAAAAAAATTTCTATACATTTTAAAAGAATGTTTTTTAAATAAGTGATTTACTACATATATTGGCTAAATAAAATAAACGTTATTAAACATTTACGACGAGAGCTTGTCGAAGGGCAAGTTGAAAGTCATTATTGAAAATATTGCCATCTTCGATTACATCTTGAACTCGTATAGGCTGTTCAAAGATTTTTGCAAGTGATACAAGAGCTCCAGATATATAATGTTCGATGTTTTTTGGTTGATTCATAAAAAGGGGAAACCTTCCTCTCATAACATTTCTTAAGCTATCCATCAACATATTACATAAAGGCGTTGATTGCATTTTTACTGAAAGAACAATCAAAGGGTTTTCATTTCCAAGAATGTTTGCTCGATGATTTTCGTTAACTTGTTGATTATCAAATAAAATATTTCTTTCAGAAATTATTTCAAACGTATTCAGTAAAAGGTTTATGTCCAAAACCCTCATGTTATCTTCATTTACACCAATGACCAAAATCGTTTGTCCTTCCTCTCCATCGAAAGGTGATGCATTCATAACAGAAGCGGCTAAAAGTAAATCATTGTTTAGAGGCAAACATGCTACTTCCCATCCAAATGTTCTCGTAAACGTTAAAACAAGATTTTCATCAACGGAAACATTATCAGGTCCATTTCTTTCATCATTGAAAAATAAAATTTTCACTGATTCTTTATCCTCTGTGGATAAGTTGTGCAAGAAGGATTCCACGCTAGTTGCTTGTTCCTTATGGGTTAATGTTGCAGTACCATCATCATCTTCACCTTCAGCCACATAACGAACGTTAACATTTGTCGATGTAATGCTCATATATAAAATTTGATCGCGATTGCTTAGATAATTTCTCTCTTCAAGTGCATGTGAAAAAAGCTTGTTATTAAGTTTCCCAGCAAAATGTTGAGCTGTAATGGAAGCTCCAAATGAAGTTCCCATAGCTCCAATAAGCCCTCCAATAAATCCACCAATTGCGGCACCAGGAACAGCACCAGCACCTCCAAAAATGCTTCCAATTAGAGCTGAAACTTGAAATTCTTATTTAAAGCTGCACTTTTACAGAGTCATACTTCCAAAAATTATTCCTGTTTTACCACCAGCCCATCCGCCAGCAATAGCGCCGCCCCAACTTGCACAAATAGAAGCTGTAGCTTTTATTGTTTCTCTTGGACGTTGATCTGCGCTTTTATAATCTTTTCGCATAGCAAAGCTAAGTTGAGCCAAATTTAGCATAATAGCAATCGGAAGAAAAATTGATTTCATTGTCTATAATAAAGATTTTTGTTTATTTAAAGCTAAAATAAGAATCAGAACAACTTACATCTAATCCATCTGAAAAGTTGTTAAGCACTTGAATTAATGAAACATCGTTCACAGGTATTGGGATATTAGCTGCAAAAGAATGTCCAAATTTACTTTTTAGAATAACGCTATAAAAATTCATGTTATAATTGATTTTATTGTATTATTAAGTACATACTGTCCAGCTGCATTTGGGACCCTTGCTAATGAAGCCGCCACATTTTTCACTAAATCAATAGTGTTTAATGGCTTTGTTTCTTGAGGCGTAGAATCACAAATCGCAAGAATTTCTTCCCTTTCAATTGCGTTTAAAGCGGTTATTTTTTTCTTTACAGATTGTTCTTTAAACCCAAAACCAATTAGGGACACGAGGCTTTGAGAATTTATTTTAAGTAAATCATACTGATCTGTTCGATATATTTTACGGGCACATTGGTTAGCAGTTATTGAAAGTTGCAGAGGTGAAGAATATCGAAGGCGGAAAATCTATAAAGAAACATGGTAAGGTTTAAACATAAGCGATATTGCATACTTTTACGCTTATAACATCCGAAGTTTTAGAGACAAAACCTGGGTAAAGCGATGTCTTTTTTACATGTTCAACATCTTTCATAACTTTACACATATGAACTACCTCAAAAGTAATTGTAATAATATTGATTAAGCGAAGAAAAAAAAACTCTAACCTCGCCATTTCCAACATAAATTCCTTCATGCTTATCGGATCTAAAAATTTTAAATTTTTAGAAATTTAATTAAAAAAACAAAAAGTCGTTTTTTAGAGCAACAGAAAGTTATTATAATCAATCTTGAGAATTATAAAGGAACTAAAAAAAACTCACGTTTGAATAATGTCTCCATATATTAAATATCTTGAAGGATTTTTGGCACAGTCTTTGGGAAGTTCAATAATTTTGAATCTATTTTTGTATCGCCACGAACTTTTTGAAAATTCATTGTATTTTCCTTCTTCAAGAAGAAGTTTAAATTCCTTTGCAAGTGAAATTGCTTTATTGAGCACAACCTGATATCTAACACGAAGAGGCCAATCAGAGTTGTCGCCAAAGCTAAATGAAAAATTCACAGTTAGCTTTTTTTTAAAGTACTTACTTGGCATCCCATTTTTCAGGAATAGATTTTTTCCATAAATCCTCGTGAATTTCATGCAGCTTAACGCAGACAGTCACTCTCCAATGCTAAAAAAATGTTTTCAAATACCATCAGCTTTTGCAAAGTTTGACTTACTTCGATCACCGTAATTTCAAAAGTTTGTCCGCATTTTGATTCACCACGTAAAGCCAGATGAACGTTTTGCTCCTGCATGAAAGCAAAATCTGAAAATGTTGGGCACTATTATTGAATTGAAAACAAACAAAAAATAAATATTTAATAATTTTAAATTTTTTTCGTTTCTTTCGTCCTTCTTTTAAAGAGAAAAGAAAAAAGACCCCACTATCTTAAAGCAAAAAAAGTTAAAAGAAAATTTTCTTCCACTTTTCTATGATTTTTATTTATTTTTATATCTTAAAAGTGATCGTATTTTCGTTTTATCACATTCCTGTTAAAAATAATACCTTTTTCCTATAATAAAAAGGAAATTTTTTGTTTTAGTGTTAGTTATTATCCAAACATGTGGTGCTTAAATAATAGAAAATTGTTTTGCACTTCACCTTATCAATTTTTTTCATTTTGCTATAGCAAAAAATAGTGTTGTTTGATGTTTTATCACAACACAAACACAGGTGGCTCCACTTTTTCTCCTTTTTTGCCCCTTTTATTTGTGCTAAAAATATTGTTGTATTTTTTAAATAATGCAGGAATTTGAAGAATATATAAGTTCAATAAAAATAGAAATAAATGGTACCCAAGAATTAAACTGTAATTATGGGGAATCAAAATGTGGCCAACGTTTTGCTATTCTCATAACAAAAAAGGTAAATTGTAATTATATAATATTTAGACCTTTTTTAGTCTTAAATAATTTTTAAAATTTCGATTAGAAATTTATTATTTATTTTTAAATTAAATTATTAACTTGCAGTTTAAACGATTTGCAGTTCATGTTATCATGGATGAAGATCATCGTGAGCTATGTTCACAAAGGTAAAATCTATATTAAACATCAGTAGAACTTTTTTATTTAGAGCTGGCCATGAATGGATAATTCGCAAAAATTATCCTACAGAAACGGATGCTATTACAGCGGCAAATAATTGGAAAACATTTCTTGAAAATGGCGAATACGACAAACTCACTAAAGATGCACATGAATTTAAATGGAAACCACGAATTATTACGCTTCCAAAAGATTGCGCAGAAAATCCCGATAAATATTTAAAACCAGGTGATGTAATTCAATCAAATTTTGGAGTGTAAGCACATTTTATTAAACAATATTTTCCACAGATTTTATTTATAGCTTAGCCAATCACGAAGGCATTTATATTGGTAATGGTGAAGTAAGACAGCTTTTTCGATTTTTTATTGTATCTCATATTTTTGAAGGTCATTCATGTATCCTCTCACGGAGATTTAAACAAACGCCTAGCTAAAGCGCAAGTTGGCAAAGTTTTGGGTCATTTTGTTTATAAAGCTACTGACACCATAAGATTAAAGGTAAATTATTAATAAAAAATCAAAAGTATATTTATCATTTACAGATTCACCGTCTCCGATATCGCTCTCCACTGCAAATTATATTCACTGCTAAAAAATATGCAAAATGTGGATTTCGCTTTAGCGAATATGACATTTTATCAAGAAATTGCCAACATTTTGCATATTTATGTACCCATGGAATTGAAAGAAGCGATGATGTAAATTTTGTAACAAAAGCAATTTATGGATTTTCTATCATAGCGAACGTAGCCTTTATTTAACAAACAAAATTGCTTTATCTTTAAAAAAATTTTGCTACTTCAAGCTTTATTTTTAATTTTGCAAGGTTTTTAAAAAATTTATGACTAGGTTATTGTGCTCTTTTGTGATTTAAATATCATATTGGAACACGAAACATTAAATTATTACTTCTTTTTTAAGTTTGCTTCAAAAGCTTATCTTAAATTTGCAAAAATTAATTTATGAAATAAACATATTTATTTAAAAATAGCATAAGTTATGATCTGATTTTTTCTTCTTCAGAAAACGGCGTTCATTTTTTTAAATCTTTAACATAAACCTTTGTCACATCGTTTGTCCATTTTTTGCCACAAGTTTTTATTCCAATTGTTATCGTTAAAATCAAAGAAATGCAAAAAAAATGATGAAAGGTCAATGACAACTGTGCATTTTTTGTTTTTGTTGTCCACCTACAACTTTAACTTTGATCTGCCATTTGCTCATTTAAAAAAAGGAAATAGAAATTGGTCGCGATAATTGCAGCCAAAGGATTTTTAATACTCATTTGAAGCCCAAAAACAGATTTTCTGGATAACCTAAAGTTATAGTTTGTGTGTTCCGTTTTTTTTCCACTTTAAACAGATATCTTTAATTATGTATTCTAAAAGAGTTTCACCAAAATATGGTAAAGCGATTGAAGATTTAACGAAAATATTAAATGGATGGGGAGAAGCCTTTAGCGTCAAACAAAAATATTTTGAAGAATTTACCCAAAAATTTACTATTCCTTTTTCTGATTGGCTTGAATGGAAAAAGTATGAATTAAAAAAAATTTTCTTTATTTTTTTAATTTTATTTTCTTATTTTAGGTTGGAAAGAAATGAAATGGAGTAAGAATCTTTTTTTTTTTTTCACTGATACTTTTTTTCATTTTTTTTGCAATCATTCCAAGCCACATTTTTTAGAAGCGATGAAAAATTTTGTATTAAAAATTACAAAAATCTTATTAAAAAGCGCAGAGAAGAAGTCACAAATTTTTTTCCTTTAATTGATTGTTGTTTATGGAATGAACTCAATGATGTAAGTTTTTTTACGTTTCGCTTTTAAATTTTTAATAAATAATATGGCTATTTTAGCAAGGATTTGCATTGGTAAAAGAAGAAAATATTGATGCTTAGTATTGCAAACCCTTATCAAAAATGATATTTTCTATGAAAAAGGTATGCAAGAAACCGTTAGAAAGGTTACAAACGATAGAAAATTTCATGATCATTTTTTATGGTTTGAAATAAATGCCAGTAAGTTGTACAAATTTTTTCGAATTTAAAAATGTAAAATTTATTAATAATGCTTTTAAAAAAATAACTTCTCTCAATGAAAACTTTTTTGGGTTTCAAATTTATAAAATAGTGTAAAAGAAAAATTATTTCTTTCAGCAAGCTTGGCTTCATTCAACAACTATGAAAAAATAAAAAATTCTTCAAAAGGTTATCTTGATGATACAGAGTAAGGATATTGTTGCGTTTTAAAACTTTTTTTTTCTACGAGTAAATATTATAGACGAAGGATCATAAATAAAAGAGAAGTTAAACCTGAAACTCTAGTCGAAAGCATATTGAATGCTTATGCAGCAGCTAAAAAAAATAAATGGAAAGGAAATGTTTCTCTATATTCTCAAAGATTAGAAGAAAAGTTATTTACTATAGATAAAGGAATGTGGAATTATTATATTCAAAATGCACGAAAATACAATTTAGAAGTAAGTTTAGATAATATTATTTAAAAAAATGAAATTTGTTAACAGAGAAATTAAAAATTTTATTTTTAGAAAGTCTTGGATATTTATTCTCTATATTGCCGATTCTTTGTTGATGATAAGAAAATCAGAAAAAACTATTTTGAAGAAATCAAAAAATCTGAAACACATTTGGACAACACAAAATGGATTTTGGATTCCATAAAATTGGAAAACGATTTTGGATCGAAGAAAATTGCAAAGAAACTTCTCAAAAAGCTCATTAAACAGAAAATTAATAGTTCTAATATTACTTTAACTAAAAATTTTGAAAATGATTTTAAAATGGTTAAAGAAATTTTAACAAAATCCAAGAAAAATATGGAAATTGTTGAGCAAAAGGTTATGTTTCAAGCATCTGGAATGATTTCACAAATTTTTGCTCTTCCAAAACCCTTGATTCACTATTTAAAGAAAAATGCTAAATATGGAATAATTCAAAAATTACAATATTCTTCGAAGCAAATGTTTCTTTTTACCAACAAAACTTTATGCTTCAAATTTTCCATTTCGCCTTTTGATGAAACTGAAACTCATGAAGAATCCATATTTGTTTCGTCAAAAAAACCAAATATTGAAAATATTAAAAATATTTTCTTATTCAATACTTTGTTTGTTCAATCAGAAAAACCTGAAACTATATCAAAATTTATTCCGAAAATATGTAAATGCGCTGTGAAATTTTTGGTTCTTTACTCCCAAAATTTGACACTTGAAGAATATAATTTTTTAACAAATTCAAAAAATATTCAACTTCTTTGCTTTAATGAAACAATCGTTAAAAATTTTGATGGATCTTTAGCGACTTTAGAAGCTTTAATGATAAATCTTACTAATTCAACGCATTTAAGGTAAATTATTTTTGATTTCTGAAGTTTTTAAAAAAACTTCATTAATTAAGATGAATTCTAATCGAGTTTATTATAGTTTTATTCCATCCCCTTCAATTAATTTGGAAACGTTTAATGTCCTTGAAAAACTTGAAAGAAATGTTAAAATCAAAAATTTATTTATTTCTCCAATAATCGAAAAATTTGAACCTTTATCGTTTTGTAGATTTTTAAAAGTAAGTTTAATTTCAGAGAAAACTTTAGATTCAAATTTAATTTTGCTTATAAATAATATTCTTTTTTGTTTATTCATATAAGAAAATTTGTTTAAGCTCTTCATTTTTTTTAGAAACACACTGGACCAAAGCCAAAAATTTACTTAAACCACGTTAATGAAGATGATTGGAATTATCTTGAACCATCGATCGTGGAAATGCTTAGTGAATGGGAACCTAAAGACTTGAGACCAAGAATAAAATTTTATGAATATCATTATGCTTTTTCCTAATAAAACTTGGCAGACTTTTTTTTATTGTATTTTGACTCAAGATAAATATGTTTTTTTATGTTTTTTAATTTATCACAAAATAATTAAACAAAACCAAAATATAAAAACTTAAAGTTATTTTTTTCCATAATTAGCGTGGGCACTGCAACCACCCAAAATTGGATTGATACTTGTTGACAAATAATTACAAATACCTCAAGCCTTTTGATTATTGAAAATATAGAGGATATCAAGTTTACAGCTTTTTGAAATAGCTCTTTATAAGTTTAATAATTTCATTTATTTAAAAATTCCCGTACACGTATTTTCTATATAACAATAAAAGCCAATAATCAGCAAGTTTCCAGCTTCTTTTAGCAAATAAAAAACAAAAACAATACAACAAAAATGAGCAACAACAATAAATTAAAGCAAAATCCTTAGGAGGATTTATTTTTGGAAAAATGATATTAATTAAATTTATTGTCGAGTTTATTATTAAAAAAATACCGGTATAAAATTGTGCACTTAATTTCCATAATCATTTTTTTTTGTAGCAAATTTTTTCACCGATAAATTTCTTCAAATTACTACGACATTATTTTTTTCTTTCTTGTGATACTAGTCTTTCACCTTTTTTTAAAGCATAGAAAAAAATGTTAACCAACACAGGTAACAGAATCTACGGGTCCTGTACCACCTCCAGGTTCAGCTAATATTAATTCACCATCATCACTACAAGTTAATGTCCGCAAAACCGGTGAAGTATCGAAAGATGATCCAGCATCACCTCCAGCATTAGTCCACTGAAAAAGTAATAAATGAGGTTTTTTATTTAAACAAAAAATAATAGCTTACGATGAGAGCGGAATCACCACCAGGTGTTCCAGAGATGCATGTTACAGTATCAGTGACACATCCATTTGCATCTATTCCCAAAACTTGTGAAATCGTGCCACTTCCCGCTACCTCAGCTACCGCTCCACATGTCGCACACGCTGTGACTAAAATTTTTTTAGATTTTGCATTTTGGTTCAAAAAATAAAGAAAATTAAATTTTTTCGTTTATATTTTTTTTAATACTTTAAAATTATATCTCTCTTTTTCACTGTCGTTACTTTCTTGAATGTTTCGATGAAGAAAAATACTCAAGCTATTATAGACATAAGAACTCACCTGGCTGTGTAGCAGATAAGCAATCAACGGAAGTAATAATCGTTGAAACACCTCCTTGAGAAAATACCCAATTACCATTAACACATGTAAGGGGCGCTACTACTCTTGATGTATCACCAGCTGTTGGTCCACCAATAAATCCGTTAAACTAAAAATATTTTTTTAAAAGTTTAATTCTTAGCTTCACCTAACTTACCTGCATAGAAACAAGAGTATTTGGATCTAAACTATCACAAACAACGGCCATTAAATTACATCCATCAACAACTTGAATACCCGCTGGAACCATTGGCTGTTCACCTGGTCCAGTGCCATTAATAAGAAGAATATCATCGAAAGTGCAAGTTAGACAAGCGATAAGTGGAGCTGTGGTTGTTGTTGTAGTCGTTGTGGTAGTAGTCGTGGTTGTTGTTGTTGTAGCGTTTGGTAAATCTGTGGTAAAAGTAGGGTAAATAGGTTCTAGGGTTGTTGAATATCTGTTTGTGTGACTACAAAAACATAATTGAGATGTCACAGGTGTGCAACCAGGTTGCATGCTTTGTTTCATGCAGACAGATAAGTATCCGTTTAGAGCTGAAATTTTATGTTTTAAAGAGTTTTTTTTTTACTAAAATAGAAAACTTACGATTGGCCAATGAAGGAGAGACCGTTGTTGTTGTAACACTTAGCAACCTCCTTGGGCAACACATATATCGACTTCCTCCTTCAAAGGAAGTATGAGTGCAAGTATATCCTCTAGCACACGACCTAGCAATACAATCAATAGGAATATTGGTTCCAAAACTAAGTTGAGGTCTTTCACCATTTGCACAAACTAAAGCATTTGAAATTGTTTGTGTACAACAAACATAAGCATTTTGTGATCTCAAATAATTACAAACTGGATAATTTGTTGGGCATGTATCACTTTCGCATGATCTCAAAATGCATCCAAAATCTGCATATCCAACACAAACGTTCTCAACTAGAAGTTGATTAGTGGCGCATCCAGAATAGCAAACTCCATTGATACATGTTGAACCAGATAAACATTGAGCTGTGGTGGTTGTGCATGATTGATTGGATGCAGAATATTTAACACAAGCATTATTAAATCGAAAATATCCAGCAACACACGCAATATTTTGCTGGCAAACATTGTTTATGCATTGATATGGAACACTGATGCTCGTGGATGTTGTTGCAGAAGGACATTGAGCAGTAAAAGTACAACCTTGGCCAGCTGCTACTCGAGGATAGCATAGATTTCCAATTTGGATTTCCGCAGATGCTATGCAAGCTAAAATTGAAAAGTGTAAGTAAATCCTAAAAAATATTTTTGCGCTTACTTATCAATGAAAGAGTTCTTGGAGTTGGAATACTTAGAGTCGCCAAAAATGGAGCCAACGTTACTGGGGATCTTGTGAAGCCACTATAAATCGACCTGGATGCTCCAGGTTTGTAAATAACAATATTGGGAGATGGTTGTAACACTCTTTTACGATTTTTTGCAATATTATATTTTGTTATTTGCAAAACCCTAGGTTTCCTTCTTTTTTCTGGACGCCTTTGAACTTCCATTGCTTCCTCAAAAATTTCATCTGACGTTTCTTGAATATCTTTATTCTCCACTTTTTTGTTTATATGTCTATTCGCCCTTCTCGCAGATTTGGGTTTACAACATTGATAATTATTTCCGTCTTCATGCAAAGTGCAAATGGGATAATTTCTTGGACATCCATTTTCTTCACAATTAGTATCAACGCAATCTGGTTCACCATGACTCACACATTTTCCATCTATTAATATTTCACCTTCGCTACATGCACCCAAACATTGTCCATCCACGCATAAAAGTCCCTGAATGCATTGTTGAGATCCAGCAGGACATTTCTGGTTTGCCGCTGCATAAGGCAAACATCCATTTTCCCAACTAAAAAATCCCATTGGGCATTCCAATATCAGCCTGCATCGTTTATTTATACATTTTGATATAATATAATCAGTAGAAAAAATTTCACAATCTGATGAACTTTGGCAAGGTTGAGGTGATATTATATGACCCGGTAAACATGTGGCATCTATGTGAGCGTTACATTCTGAAAACAAAAAAATGTAGAAAAAGTTTTTTTGATTTTATAATAGATTTTTTCTTATATTTTTGGAAGCAAAAATTATCGCATTTTTTATGGAGATTTTTTTGGTAAACAAATAATTTAAAAATGGGTTATACGGTATTTTGACTTAAAAAAGGTTAGTTAAAAATTGTAACTTTTTTAGGTAAAATTGCGATTAATTTTGCAGCGGAGTTTTTATGTTTTTTTAATTTAAAAAAAGCCGCTTTGAAGGTTGCATAGAAAATATAAAGTAAAATTACCGTTTTGCTTTGGTCAAAGTTTTAAAACTTTAGAAAACTAACCTTGTCCTTTAACATATAAAAATAATACTAAATAATTAATAATACAAATATCAATAAACCCGTTTATAAAAGTATTATATTTCATTATTTCAAAATTAGCAGCAACAGCAGCCGCCAATATTACTGTAGCTTTTGCAGTAACAACAAACTGCAAAAAAAAAATAATAATAAATAATAAAATTTGCGAAATAAAAAATAAAATCAAGTTGACGCAATAAAACAAATAAAGAAATAATAATAAAAATTATATTACTCAACAACTTCTTTTTTAATATAATGTAAATTGAAACCTTTGTAGTCTCCAAATAAAAATGCGAATAAAAAAAAACAACGACAAAACAATAAATGGGATATCTAAGATCACATAAGTGTGAAAAGTAAAAAGTAGCCCTCTCTTCTTTTCTTTTCTCAAGTAAGTGAGTGTAAGCACAAAGAATAATAATAAAAAGCTGCAAATATATGCAAGCAAACAATCACCAAAAGAATAAGAAGCGAGTAAGTTAGTTAGCTGAGGTTGCGTGATACTTGATTGAGTAAGTATTGAGTCAGCGTCGTCAGGTAATAAGAAAAAGGTGTAAACCTTAAAAAAAGAAAATAGGTGAAATAAAACTTTTTCTTTTTTAAAGCTTCTCGTAGGTAGGTATCGTTCTTGATTGTAGTAGTGTTCGCGCATTTTTAACTTTTTTTATTTATTTACGAACAGAAAAAAAGTGACAAAAAAAGAAAACATTTTTTTTTCGGAAAAAAAAATTCTTTTAAAGGTGTTGCAAAAGTTATCGATGCTATCTGCCGAGAAAGGGTCAGTGATATATAAAAAAAAAGAAGAAACCTTCTCTCCCGTTTCTTCTTTCTTCGCTTTTTTAATACCGTGAACAAAGATTATCCTGAATGAATAATAAAAAAAAGAATCACGGAGGTTTTTTTATTGGGAGCAGAGCAAAACTGCGAAACTTTTAAAGCTTAAAATTCTGACTTTTGAAATCAAAAAAGATGGAAAGAAAATGTAACAATAGAAGGTTTAAATTCACGTTAAATAAATAAATAAAAACTTTGCAGTAAAATAAAATAAAATAAAATAAGAAGTTAAGTTATAAAAGATTTTCTATGCATAAGTTGAGATTATGCTTTTTGCTTTATAAAAAAAGGTTTAAGCTTATTATATATATACGTATGCGTGACAAGACATTTAATAAGTATATAGGAAGAAAAAAAATATGAAGGATGACGGGTCACTGATTAAATGAACAAAGTTTCTTTGCTCACTAAATAAAAAAGTTGGTTTCTAGCAATCTCAGGCTATTTTTATGGGAAAAGCTAAAAATTTTTAAAAAAACAGAAGGAAAAAAATCGAATGTAAAAACAACGAAAAATCAATGTTTGTTTGGCTCGCTTTCTTTAAAAGTTAAAGAGGGGATCTCAGCGATCATTGATTTATAATAAAAAAAATGATGATACACTCAAAAACTCAAAAGAGAGAGATGAATGTCCAAAATCATAAATAGAAAAAAGGTGTCTTTGAAGTGATATTCTCGAAGTTTCTATTCCCTGAATAAATAAAAAATGAAAAATAGAGAAGCTTTAGCAACTTTCGCGCGTTTCTTAATTTCCATAATGAGACGAGATAGCTTGAAAACATGAAAATATGATGTCAAAAATTTTAAATATGAAAAGCAAAATTTCACCAACAAATTTAAAAATATATATATTGGCATTAATAGAATTTGCTTCCATTTACGTTCTGAGAAATCGTAAAATTATTAAAAGCAAAACTTCAAAAAGCAACTATAAATACAAATCTGATTTACCGTTGGCGCCAAAAACAGTAAATTGGAACCTATTTTAATATGCGCCTTAAATAGTAAATAAGTCTCAAAAACAAAAACATTAAACAAACAAAAAATATATTTAAAAAAAGACAACTCATTTTCTCATACTCAAATAAAAAGGTGATGGGTCGACGACGTCCTCTCTCTTTACCTGCGGCTGCCTCTCTTTATTATTTTTTTACGTAAGCTTGCGCTTCATCTTTTTTTGGATAACAAAGAAAATCATATATGCTTGCGAAATAATTTTATCCTTTCTATTTCTATTTTTTTTTTGATGATTAAAACAGTGATGATCCAAGTCAAAGGCCTGAGAAATATTTATACTCAAGTATCGGGGTAAGTAAGTGATCGTTACCCATCCTTGAAAATCACCCTTAATAAACAAGCTATTTTTTGATTAAATAAATAAAGAAGGGAGAGTTGCTTTTTTAGAAATTAAAAAATTCTCAAAATTCTCATGAGAAGAAGCTAAATTTGGGATTGAATGAATGATGAAGTGGGTTTATAAACAAGCAGAAAACATATAAAAATTTTTGGCAGTTCAAAATTAAAAATTGTTTCAAATAGCTTTCGATAAATTTTTTTATAAAAAAATTCATTTTCATTAAATTAGAATAAGATTAAATAGAGGCATAAATAGACCAAAGAAAAAAGTATCGTTTCGCTTAGAAGACATTAATATCTAATAATTTTTCCTATTTTTTAAAGCAACATCTCACTCTCTTGATTCATTTGGTGAACCAATAAAAATTAACTTTGCAAAATGGATAAATGAAATTTTAAAAAATATTTGATCCACTTAGATCGGTGATAAATATCCGTTTAGCTGTTACAAAATGGCACGGTACTATTAAGGATACTTATTTTTTTAAAAGTTAAAAATGGTAACTAAATTTAAAGCACTCAAAACTTAATTAATTAGCAAAATAAAAGGTGGTGGATAAGTGTGACAGTCAAGTACAAAATCAACACTTGAAAGAGGTATGAATTAAGAGTAAAAAAAGGTTTGACTCAATGAAACTCAAATATATTTATTTTTACCCGATCTTTAAAGTAGCTATTTTAAGTTGAGTACCAGGCGATTGATTTCATGGACGTCACCATTCCTTTTATCTAAAAAAGGATACTATAATAACCTTTCAAGATTTTCTTAATCCTTGGATCTTCTCAAAAAAAAAAAACGCATTCGTTTTGTATGGTTAAAAGTCATGTTTTAATGTATCATAATAATAAAAAAAGTTTGGAGTCATCGTTTATTTCTTTTGTACTTTTTTGTCACCTTTTTCGATGTATTATTTACAAACATGGATAAATAACAATGCTCGAAAAAAAAGCGCTCTTCTCACTTTTTATTATGAAGAATGATCATTTTCGACACCCTTTTGCAACTACCAACAACAAAAAAACCGATCCCCCGATTCATTTCACTTTCACGCTAAATAATATAAAACTTTATTATGTTTGCATTAGTTTTGACCTTTATTCTTTTCTTTCTTTTTCATATTTTTGTTGGGTACAAAAATAAAATGTGATGATGATACATCATTAAAAGCAACAACGACCGATGCAAAATGGTTGCAAAAAAAAAAACCAGATTTAGTCTTAGATAATTTTGTAGTCCCAAATAAAAGGTTTTTATAAGTTTGGAAATTGCAAAAAGTTTGATTGAAAAATCTAATAAAAAAATAAATAAAAAGTAAAGCTAACTTTACAAAATCCATTGGTTGTAAGTATCTTTGGTTTTGCATTTTCTAAGACACTAATCGCAGCACGGGAAAAGCCAAAAAAAGTTTCAACACATAAGTAAATACAAAAATTCATTTATTTGCTATCATTCAAAGTTAGAAATATATATATAAAAAAGTTTCTGATTGAAGATTTTTTCATTAGTCATCATCCATTTATCATCATTACTTGTTTAATTGAGGCTTGCTTTTTAAACATCTTTTGCTGGAGGTTCAGCTAATTGTGAGATAGGATTACCATCTTTATCAACGAAGATTCCATTTCCTTTGCTTACAAATTTATCATTTCCTGTTGGCAATAAAGTTGACATTGGCTTGATTTCAGTTTCAGTTTTTCCAACATTGTTGTAGTTTGTACGAGATTTTAAGTCTGGATCTTCTGCAATCTAAAAAGAAAGGCGATTAATAACAAATACATATAAATAGGCTAACGAAAAAGTGCAAAAAGGAAATGCCTCAAACTAGATATAGTGTTTTAGCATCTTTCAAAACCCAAGATTCGATGCTGAAATGACTAAGCATATTGACATTGATATGATTGTAGAGTAACTATGCATATATAGGTAAAGTTAATACATCCTAATATGTCCTATAAAATGTTTTTTACTAACCCAACAATGAGTAATAGCATGTTAATCATCTATAGCTAAGGTTATAACATCTAATACTTAATGTATTCAAGCCCAGAAAGAATCCCAAAAGGGAGTAAATGAAACATACATTTGTTGTTGTCTTAACTATAGTTGCTCCAGCTTTTCCTTCTTTTGATTTACCACCATTAGCTCCAGCTCCAGCTCCACCAGCAGCAGCACTAGCAGCATTTGGATCCAAAGTTACATCTTGAGTTTTGTCTAATGGCAATGGAGCACCACCATCGCCAGCAGCTGCAGGTGCGGGTGATCCAGGTGTTCCAGGCGCTCCAGGTGCTGCTAAAAATAATGCACGTTGAAATATTAATACAAAAAACAACAAAAAATAAAGTAAAATAACAAACATACCAGGTTTTTTCTTTTTACAACAAAAAGCAAAAGTTGAAAGAGTTGCAATGATTTGAGTTAATATAAATGGAAGCCATAAAATTGAAAATATCAGTGTTGTTGCCATAATTCAGCCAGCTAATGAAGATGTTGTTGTTGCTTTGCTTTGATTTTCTTTCAATCGTCGGCTTTCGTCGTCGTTGTCGTCGTCAGCAATGATGATCAAAATGAAGAATGAATAAAAAAATTAGAAGAAGAAAAGCGATGGCAAAAAAAGTAAAAACTTTGATGATGCAAATTTTTGTCAAAATGATTTCTTTGTTTGATGAGGCTTTCACATGGCCTTGGGAAAAAGAAAAGAGAAAGTGATTTTGAAAAGTTTGAAATGGGAAAAATTATGCTAAATCAAAATGTTTTGCTGTTTTCTTTTTTTCATGGATACATCTTTTTTTTTATATAAATGTGTAGAATTTTTTCCTGCTAACTATCATAATCTCTGCCTTTTTTGGATTGCAATAAAATCATTTTTCTATTTTTAAGTTTAACAAAGAGTATGAGAGTATGGACACATTATGTTTTTTTTTCACTTACATACAAGTTTGCATCAAATCATTGATTTACTGCAAAAATTTATTAGGACACAAAAAATTGTCGCTTGCTTTAACTCCAAATATGTACTACACCCGATTATTACGGAACAAAAAAGAAAAAGTGTTATCAAAATAACTCATGATTTTTTCTATGCAATGTGTTAACCAACCAAAAAAGTAATAAAAAAAACAGGCAAACGCATATACATTTTTTTTTCTTCTTTTGTTTGCTTTAAAGATAAAAACGTTGAATTAAAACTATTTTGAAGTTTATAAGAAAGTTAAAATACCTTCAAAGGATTCATTTTTCAGTCGAAAGTGGAAATTAAGATTTTTCTTTGTTTGAGATAATAGGTTACAGTAAAAATTGTAGCAAATATTAAAAATGAGTATTGTGTATTTGAATTTTTTTTCCATTATTCGCTAAACCATAGCTTTTCCGAAACGTGAATGTTTAAGCTATTAAGTTTATTTCTACGATATCTCGATTGATATCAATTATTGATCGTTCGTGACAATTTATTTGGTCTTGCGTCGCATCAACTTCATTTTGACATAACATAATTTTTCTCTCGATGGTAGTTTTTTCTTCAATTAAATTTTGAATAACCAGATCAAATTCATTTTGGCAAGCCTCAATTTCATTATATAAATTTTTAGAGGCATGAATAAGATTTCCCAGACTTGTTTCACGACAAGTTATCTGTGGATTTTGGCGATATTGTTCAATAGTCTGAAAAACATAAGAAGTTACATTCGGATTTATTAAAAAGTTTTACAAAAAAAATTATTTTTGCTAAAAAAAGTATATTTTTAATCACTTTTCCAAGGCTTTTCATTTTCCCCGCAATTTCTTCAAATCGATTCACATCGTGCTTTTAAAAATCTGAAAGAAAAAAAGAGTAATAAAAACTTTCTTGTGTATTTTTCTAATCAATTTCACTAAAGCATAAAAAATTAAAAAACGAAATTCCTTGAAACAAAAAAAATCCTTCTCCCGAGAAATTTGACGAAATAGTAGATTTTTTCTAATTTTCTCATTTAGAGATGTTTTTGAATATCTTTTGATCCTCCATATGTAAACAAAAAGAATGACAAAAAAGTAAAAAGACAAGCGCAAAGAAAGAGCATTTTTTGCAATGCCTAGTTTAAGTTTTTTTAAATTTAGATCATAGGTGAAAATAGAAAAATTAAAGCAGCTGGCAAGCGCATCTCGGAATTATGGGAATAATATTTGAATAAAATAAAGGCTATTTATGTTTTCAACTTTTTTATCTTTTTTTTTAATAGTCAACGCAAAAAAATTGTTTCCTTTGTTTAAAAAAATGTGATTTCGCAAAAAAAAAGTCAAAGGCCAAAATGCAAAACAGCAGGATTTCTTCTTTTTACTTTTTCCATTGTGATTAATTGTCTTTCTTTTTTCTTTTTATCATGTAATCGGGCAAAAGAAAAAAAATCAGATAAAAAAGCAACCTTGCCAGAAAATGTTATTTTCTTTCTTTTTTTTTTTTCAATTTTTGATTATGTGTTTTTATTTGGATTGCTTGCAGCATAAAGCATTTGTTTAGTTTTCCAAAATTAGTAAAGAGAAAATGACGCAATAAAAAATAATGAAAAATGGTGTTACAACATTAGAGTTTTTTTCCTCTTCATCTTTATTTTTCTCCCCTTGCCAGCACTTGATTGAGATCAAAAGTCGCGTCGATTTGCACGTAGCATTTGAAACTTGATGCATCATTAAATTAAATAAAATTTTTGTCCAAATTCTCCAAACAAAATTTCTAATAGAAATGTAAATGTGATCCATTTGCTTTTTTACTTTCAAAGTTTATTTTGAACTTTAACCAAAAAATCTTTCTTTGTTATTTTGAAAATGAAATCTAACAACATCTGCCAAATTTCTTTAAATAAAAACACACTTTAAAATATTAATATTTTTTAGGGTAAAAAAATGCCGCCTCAAGAAATTATTGAAAATGAACCAAATTTACTTTCATTCGAAATTCAAGATCCTTCACCTAAGGATCAATTAACCTTTTCTCATGCGGATGTAAACATAGATGAATTTGTTCGACTTGAATGGTCTTTGAATGAAGTTTTAACCCACTTTTTTGGAAGTTCGGAAGAAGCAGGAAATTTGAATGATCGGGATACCACTTTTGTAACTATGTCATTCGCAGATAAATTAATGGCTTCATTCCCATTAAAAGTTGCAGAATTTGTGGATGATTTAATTGCAACAAAAGATGAGAAAAAAATTGGTAATTTTTATGAATATTTGGAAAAGGTTGCAATTTCTAATTCTGAAATTTCTTTGGATGAATATCTCTCAAATTTGTTTGGGGAAGAAAAGTTTGTGAATAATATTCTTGAATTAAACAATGTCGCTGGTTGTTGTAAAAAGGATGTGATTCTCCGAGTCGTACCAACAACATTCAAAGAAAAGTTTTTTAATTGCACAACTTTGCCGGGTGAATTAGGAATTTATCGAAGCATTGTTAATTCCTTAAAAAATTCTAAACTTTCTTCAACTTTTATTGAAAGCTTACAAATTTTATGGAAGCGATGTTTAGCGAAAGAAGGTGAAGAATCAGTGGATTGTGAAGCTGAAACAGATGAAGCTCATTTTGAACATATTCTTTTTTCAAATTGCGTTAATTCAGTTATTAAAAAACTCGATGGTGGCTCACGAAGAGTTGGAATTAGCTATGAATTTATTCGAAAAGATATTCGATCAATGTTTGTTCCATTGGGATTTAAAATTTTTGAAGAAGATGGACATCATGTTTTAGAAGTTTCTGGAAGAAAAGTTGTAATTTCAGCAGTAATGGCAAAACTTCAAAGCAAACTCAATCCTAAAATAACTCAAATTCGATTCTCTGCGGTTAATGAAATTATTGTTGATGAAGACATTACTCAGCCAGGTATATCTATTTCTATTATTTCCCCAACGGTTACTATCAAAGGTCATGTAACATTTGATATTTCGGGTGGAAATGCACCGGATAATAGTTCAATTGAAAAAGCAGTCGATGGAAAAGAAAAAGGTGAAGATGGCTCGGATGGAAATGACGGAATTGCAGGTTCAAGTGCCGGGCATTTTTGTATTCACACCAGGCCTCTTCCTTCGGCCCGGCCCGGCCTGGCCCGCGGGCCGGGCCGGGCCGACTTTTGAACGGGCCAGGCCGGGCCGAGGCCGACCATTTTCTAAAAAAAGAAAAAAAATCAAAGGGAATACCAAGGCAAAAAAAAAAATTGACGGGCCGGCCCGCGGCCCGGCCCGGGCCGGGCCTAAACCAAAAGGGCCGCAGGCCGGGCCGGGCCGAAGTCAAGACGGGCCGGGCCGGGCCAGGCCGGCAAAACCCGGCCCGTGGAAGAGGCCTGATTCACACTGAAACGGTTAAAAATGCTGAAAAGTTACACATCGTTTTAAATGGCGGAAATGGCAATCATGGCCAAGATGGAGGTGATGGAGCAGATGGAGATGATGGATATGGAGAAAAATTTAATGAAGTTTTTTCTGAAGATGAAATATCCTCAATGAAATGGAAATCCGCTGGAAATGCTCTCACCGGAGGAATTGGATATAATCTGGTTGGGGCTTTTGAAAGAGCTATGATGAGTAGCGGAACTGTGAGAGTTACCAATCAATCGACTTATTACTTAAGTTCTCATATAATTTGTTATTATGAAGGTACTCAAGGGCGATTTGGTGGGCTTTTCACGTGTTGCTATCGCTTGAAAATATGAAAAGCCACGTTTTTTCAAAGTTCAACGAATGGATTTTTACAAAATCAGCTTTACTTATTTTTGATTTTTAAAGGTATTTCAATTAAACTTTTTCAAGTTTATAAAAACCTTTTATCTGGGACTACAAAATTATGAAAGACTATATCGGGTGCTTTTTTTTTTTTGCAACCATTTTGCATCGGTCGTTGTTGCTTTTAATGATGTATCATCATCACATTTTATTTTTGTACCCAACAAAAATATGAAAAAGAAAGAAAAGAATAAAGGTCAAAACTAATGCAAACATAATAAAGTTTTATATTATTTAGCGTGAAAATGAAATGAATCGGAGATAGAGCTTGATGTTGTAAAATTAAAAAAAAAGAACAAAAAATTAAATCCAAATTTCAGCAACAAAAACACAATATTTTCCACTCCATATTAAAAAGGTGATAACATGATAACACATTTCAAGATTTCCGTGAAAAATGGCCAGAAAAAAATGATAATACGATAATACGATATTATCCTTACACCCCACCTTTCAAAAAATAAAGCCTAAATTTCCTTCGTCAAAGATTATTTAACGAGAGAGAGAATAACAACAATAATTCTAAAAAGCATACTACTAAAAAAAGCGTGAAAACTTTCTCAAAAAAGATAAATAATAAAAGTTATAACACATGATAGAACCATCTAATCCTTATTTATACCTTACAAGAAATAAATCTTTCACATTCAACGAAATAAAACATTTCATCGCTGAAAAAAAAATTTCAATGTTCAATGTTTAAGTTTATATTCAAAAAATCCTATAAAAAAAAGAAAGACATGAAGTTGCTGCTGATATTTTTGGTTAATTTGTTATTAGCTATAGTATATACTGAGAAATACCATTGCTCTCAAAATCATACTATTATCTATTTACAGACAGATGAGATAGCATTTTATTATAGTGATTTGTTTGATTTTGCAAACGAATTTAAATGCAATATTACTTTTGTGTTGAATAGTACTCATGATGTTGAAGTAAAATTCTAGCTTAAAAAATACAAAAAAATTCATACAGAAATAATTTATTTTCATTCATATTTTTTAGAATGTTAGATGCTATGGGACAATTAGACATTTAGAATCATCAATTAATTTATCTCCCGTTTACTATTATTTTTCTCATAATCTATCCTTTTTGCCCATCTATGCTGTCAAGGAACCTTGGTATACCCAATATCTTGAAGGCAGTGTAATATTCGAAGATTGGGGAAATAGCTATTGTCCTTTGGAATCCATAAGCAGGATAAATCCATATGAATTTATTGATGAAAATCAAGTTTTATATCTTACTAACATACTCGATGGAACTAACACTAGTATACATCCATGTAAATGGCAATTTACCTCTCCTAATGAATATGGATTTAAAATTGTTATAGAAGTTTTTGAGTTCGATGGAAATACTAAATTTATTATTGAAAATCGAACTGATATTCTTGTAAAGTAAGTCACCAAATATCCAAAACGAGTAACAACGACGACCACCGCCGCAAGACTATATATTTTGGTTTTAGTGAAAAATCAGTTAAGCTTAACCATCCTTTATACAATCCTGATACTTATATTCAAATTAATTTAATGAATCATAGCCCAAATTTACGCTTTCAAGCTTATATTTCTATTGTTAAAAGCACTTTTGTTAAAGAAGATGGAAATTGTAGCTTTTATCAAAATGTTGATCCACCTGCTTGGATTAAATACAGATATGGTAATAACCAAGAATGTACCATGAATATTTCTGTTTCGCCTAACACGGAAGTTATGATTTCTGGTCAATCGTTTTTTGTTCTTGGAGATGTTGGTGATTATGTTGGATACTTCGATGAAGAAAATATTTTTGTAAAATTCGAACCTTTGACGTGCGTTGTTTGATTATAGTAATAGTAGAAGATAGAATCATTAAGGGATACTTATTTCGAAAGATGCTTACTTAACATTTATTTAATTTTTTTTAAACATTTTTCTTTAGTGACGATTATATTAAATACAACTTTATGTTGTTACCCTACAAAAATGAAAGTACTCCAAGAATCGTTACATGGAAATTTATCAGTGATGGAAGCATTCCAGGTTTAGGTTTTACTATTGAGTTTACTCATATACGTAAGCGATTTCTGATATTTATTCTAATGACATATTTTTCTTTTTAACAGACACATAATGGCTTGGCTTTTTTTAGAATGTCAATGTGAAAGTGTAATTAAGTGTGGCGTTACTACTCATGTTATGAATACTGCATCTATAACTTATTGCAGTAATCTGGAATGTACACTTAACGTAAATTTTAGAGATTTAAAACTTTTTCTTTATTGTTATTATAATCTTAATTGGAGTTAACTTCTTACTAATTTTTTTAGATTCAACCTTGTTTAGCTAAATTTACTCGTTTAAATATAGGTGTTGATGCGCCAGAGGGTACTTCATATCCTGACCTTTTTCAAATTTACTCTAACGATTCGCATATACGTGATTTTTACTATTCTAATGTTCAAACATCGTAAAGCTTTTTTGCTTTTCCTTAATGTAATGTTTTTTTTCATTTAGAAAGTATTTTTTTCTTTTAAACTCTGATAACGAAAACATCTTGAAAGCTTTCACATTTCACTCTACGAAGATGCGACATTTGTCTTTTAAAACTTTACCATTCGATGGTAAGTTGTTGTTTGATAGTTTGATACCATTATTTGGAGTTATAAAGCATTTCAGTTCCACCTATCTCCGCTCATGTAATCCTGTCGCCCGATAATCCAAGCTATATTATTGATTCACAATTTCATCATTTAATATTAATAGAAATATCAAAAGAAATGGTATTATTTTTTCATGTGATGCTGATATATTATTAATTATATTTTAATCTTTTTAGGAACCATATGACTATGCGTTTGAAATTCATCGAATGTATGATGGAAGTATTCTTTTATATGATAACGAAAATTTAACAAACCAATTAAACGAAAATTGGTAAAAAAATAATAATTATATTTGCCTGATTTATTCATTATCAAACTTTTTAGCCCATTTGAGTCAAATACCAATTATAAAGTGATATACACTTGCAAAATTTTGAATTACAAAACTTTTGTCGTTTTGGACTCCAGTACCCATCTGCCTTACCAGAATTCATTTTATCCGTATGCCGCCATCCAGCTATTAAGTTAATTTTTTCCTTCTTTTCCACCAAGTAAAAGAATATAACTGTTTTAGATGTCAAGAAAAAATGTATATTTGATAAATCAATATTTCAACAATTGGTAAGCGTTAGACAAGTTTGTTTCTAAAGGAACAAAAAAACCTTAAATCAACAAATATCAATAAAAAATTTGATAGTGGTTTTTTAGGCTGGCCCCAATAATAACATCCCTGAAGATCGAATAATTGCGGCTATATCAAATCCTTTTGAATCATGCATGATAACATTTTTAATTCCACTTAGTGCCGTTTCAAGCGTTATGGAATTTCAAACAATATTTCCATATATTCCTAAAGTATGGACAACTTCAAAAAATGAAACAGTAAAAGTTTTTGCTGGAAATTATCGAAATCAATCACTATTTGAATACAAGTTTGTATTTATTTTTTTCTTTCATAATTTCCATTTTGAGAAAATAATTACATAAATACAATTCTTTCTTTTCTTTCAGTTCAGCTACACAAAATTATTGGAAAAATATTTTATTGGAATCCCCTGTGTATGCCTTTGAAATTCCAAAAAATTCTTCAATATTTATAGCTGTATCTAGCATTCAATTTAATAGCTTTAATAGCTTAGGTCACAACATTCGCGCTATCAATGTAACCATATCCGAGTTCCCTTATTACTCGGTAGCTTCAACGCCATGTTTTGGTCTTTCCAAAGGAGTGTGTCAAGAAAACTTGCATCAAAGATTTGATATAGGCAAATATGCTGTAAAATTTACTGCCAAATATTTAAGTTTGCCCGAATATACGAGTGTTTCACTTTTAGTTAATTCAACGGAATACAGGTAAGCCAGCAAGCAAGCATGTTATTATTATTCTCAAATCGGTTAATAAAAATACATACATAGATTTTTTAAGGTTCCTGCATACCGGAGAATATCATATTTTTCGCAATCAAGTGGTCCTTTTCGGCTATTCAAATTTTACGATAGGGGATGTTAATTCTGGAGCTATAATTACAATTGAATCTTTAAATGTTACAATCGGTTGATTGAGAATGTGTGATAAGTCCCTATACTTTATTAAAAGAAAATCATATTGATTAATTAGCCTCCATCGAATAAAGTCATTCTTCTATTTATAATTTGTAAAAATATTGTTGTTGGATTTCAATTAGAATACCCAAATTTAAAATAAAGGAACTTAAATTCAAACAAGCACACTTCCGGAATCGAAAATAAATAACAACAAAAAAAATAGATAAATGTTTGAGAACTTTTTTAAAAAAAATTCTTAATAGTTCCTTTTTTTCACCGAACAAAAGATTTTTTTAGTTGACTTGACTGACTCATTCTATTTCGACAATTATTTTTTTTTTGAGTCAACTCAAAATGAAAAGAAAAAAGAAAGAAAAACATATGACTTTTTTTTTTGTTGTTCTTCAATGTTTTAAGGCAAGCAACAAACAACAAACGAGAAGAAAAAAATGCACACAGGAAAAAGTCTTTTACGCTTCGAGGCGAGCAATTTAAAAAAGTGTTTTTACTTATTTATTTCAAAAATAAAAGAAAAAGAAAAAAGCTTTTTTAGTTTTAGTTTTTTGTTGTTGTTTTTTTTTCCTTCAAAACAAACTCCCTTTTTTGCGTCTCCTTAATATTTTTTCTTCAACTTCCTTAAAACTTTTTTTTTGTTTAGTTGAATTCGTGTTTTTTCCAACAAAATAAAAAAAAAGAGCAGCAACATTGTCCTTGAAAAAACATATATATTTTATATTTTTATTATAATAGTTTTTTATCGACTCGAGTGGTTGTTTGTTTGATTGATTGTTTTTATAGTGAAACAAATATTTTTTTTGTTTAAAAAAAAATGGATTCTTTCAATTATTGTTTATTTTTGTTTATTTTTTGCAGCAATATAAATTTAGCTAATGCTTCCTGTGATTCTGATGACATTCAAGTAAGTCATATTTGTTTTCTAGGGTATTAAAAGAAAGTTTGCTTTATTTTTAAATGCAAAAAATTAAAGGTCTAAAATCGTATTAGATGCTGATCGAAATATTTCCACTAAATCCCAAAACGATTTTAAGGCAAAGATATCGTACTATAAAAAAACGACATAAAACAATTTTTTAAATGATTTAATTCTTTTTTAAAAAACTATGTTTTAAGCTATTTTTTACACTTTTTTTTGAAAACCAAAAAATGACAGCTGCAGCTGTTTCGACTCAAAACTTTAAAAAGTTTATAAGAAAAGAAAACTAAAACTTTTTTTTTCAGTTTTTTTATATAATTATTTAAAGCAATCAATTTCTTTTTTAAACCAGAACTTAAAATATTAATAAAAAGTTAAATACATAATATTTATTTTTAATCCCTCGACTCAAACTTTTTTTTTTATTTTAAAAATAGACTTATTTTTTTAGACGATAAGTGAATGTTATAATGAACATATATTTCGTAAACTTCGAATATCTCCACGTACTTTTGCAACCGAGCAAAATGCGAAATTAGCCCTTTCAACTCCAGATAATTTGGAGCGTTCATGTGCAGCTAAAAAGGAATTGGATCGATGCATGGATGCTTCAATAGTTCAAAGATGTTTTAATACCAAAAATTTTATGAAGGTTCCATTTGCAAATACAGAAGAATTAGCAAGAAAATATATGACTAATTATTTACAATTTGATTATGCTTGCGGTGATGGATATCGAAGTAAGTTTGGAGAAGATAAAAGGAAATCAAAAAGTCGTGTTAGAAAATAAATTTTTTAAATTAAAAACTTTCAAAAATTAAAGTTCAATCTTGAGAACTTTTTGGTCTGAATTTTTTTTTTACAAAATTTCTAATTTGAAGCTATCACTTTTTTTTAGAAATTGTTGAGAGAGTTTTCAATTTTTATTAAATTTTGTAAAAGAACAAAAAAAATTAAACATCCAAAATTAAAATTAATCGGTTTTTAGTTGCTCAAAAACATTGTAGCTTCGCTCCAAAACCATGTCAGCGAAATGCAGTGGGATCATGCAGTAAATCACAAAATCAAGCCACTTGTTTAGCTGAATCGGCTGTAGAAAGTTGTGGAAGAACTTATGGTTGTTATATTCAAAAGATTGAAATGCTCAATATTTGTTACAATCAAAAAGATTGTGGTGTTTGTAATTCTTTGTCAACAAGTATCAATCCAATTTGGGGCGTTTGCAGTGCTGATGTCAACGATGGAAATAAAATAAATTTGAGCTTTATTTTTTATATTTTTGTTTTATGCATTTATTTTGTATTTAATCAAATCGAATAAATATATTTTTATTTAACATTTCAAAAGTGGCTTTAAAAGTTTCTTAATAAAATAAATTTTTTATTCTTTGCTATAGAATTGCTTTAAAGCCATTGGGAAACTTCAAAGCTAGAAACCATTCAACAAAATTTGTAGTTTGAACGTTTACTCAAAAAATGACAAACATATTTTGTTTTGTTATTTTTATTATCTTTTTTTTAAACATAAAATAGTTATAAATTATTTTTTAACCAAATTTTTCTTGCTATTTTGAATATTTTAATACTATAGATTTTTTTCTTTTGAAATGTTTAAAATGAGTTAATTGTGTAATATATAATAAATTGATTTGATGATAACTTTATCTATGAAAATATATTAATACGAATGAAAAAACACAACTTTATGTTATCCAAATATGTATGGATTCCGAAATTCATTATTTATATGGGCTTTTTATTGTTGACGAGTATAATAATTTTGTTCGTTTATTTTATTTAGGGGTTAAAAACAACCCGGAAAGACGCTTAAATGAACATTTATAAACAACAAGTAATTCACTACTACGATAAAAAAATGAAAATCATGGCTACATATAATATTGCCCAACAAAAAAAGTTAAAAAAAAATAAAAAATCCTAAACGTTTATAATTAATGGAAAATAAACTTAACATTTTTTTCCATGATCCAACGTTATAAATTCTATATCAAAGTTTTTGACTTTGAGTTGTTTTTTTAATCATTTCGACGCCCTTCATTTGGTTTCCATGAATATAAAGAACAAAAGATTCATTGGAAAATTTTTTAGTCATTTTGAGAGTGTTGCATAAAACATCATAGATCGATTGTAAGAAAAATCCTTATAAGATAAAACTGTAGCAATAATGTGAGATTTTTTAATTGAGTTTTTATTCACTCAAAAAAAGTGCCAAAATAATTATATATTCAAAATATTTTAAAAGTGTTTAAATAAAATAAAAATACATTTGTTTTTAGTTTGATCGAAGCTGCTTGGAACCTTAAAGCTAGAAATCAAACAACAAAATTTGTAGGTTGAACTTTTTACTTTTTAAAAACGTGAGTAAAAGAAAAATTTTTATTTTAGAGATCTATTTACTTTTTTTTCTTTTGAATATTCAAATATAATAAATTTATTCTGTTTTGTTTTTTTTAATTTAGAAATTGTGTAAACGCCTAACAGCGTCCTAGAGGTACAGCGTTGACTTTCGCAGTCATAGAATCAGTAGTCACAGGTCAACTATCTAAACGAATCAATAACTCATATATACATACAAAGACTGTGATGCAGGCCTCTTCCACGGGCCGATTTTTGCAGGCCCGGCCGGCCCGCGGGCCGTCCAAATTTGGGCCCAGCCTGGGCCGCCCCGCGGGCCGGCCCGTCAGTTTTTTTGCCTTGGTATTCCCTTTGATTTTTTTTCTCTTTTTGGAAAATGGTCGGCCTCGGCCTGGCCCGTTCAAAAGTCGGCTGGACGGGCCGAAGGAAGAGGCCTGCTGTGATGTTGAATAAAAGTTCAAACATGAGATGAAACCAAAATACAAAATGTTTACACGATTTGCTAATATATGGAAAGAAATTTAAAAACAAATTTTATTTGAAAATTTGAAAATATTAGGAAAGTTTGCAAAGAAGAAAAAGATTTTTTTAAAGGCTTTTAATTGAATCAGCTTTACGCATACAAAAAAAAAAGCAAAAATGAAAGTTTTATTGTGGAACAATAATTTTTAAAAAAGATGCAAAACAATGTTCCAAAATAAATGATTTTATGAACCTCTATATTCTTGCATGCAACTCGATGTCTAAAGTATTTATTTAATTTTCTGCTTTCATAAAGTTTTCTAATTTACTTAATGAAAATAATAATCCCCTGTCACAAAGAATATTTTAAGAAGAATGAAACAATTCCCAGTTATAGGCTATAAACTATAAAAGTTCTTGCCTTGATTCATGTATGACCTTCTCCTAATCAATAAATGATTTTTTGATAAGTAATTAAAAGAAAAAAGAGCTCAAGTCTTTTTTTGTTTAAACTTTAAAGGGTCAAATTACAAACAAAGAAACAGGGGAGTGCATCATTTTGATTTTTTTGTTTGGATTAAAAAATTCAACATTAAGTTAGTTGACTAAACTATGAATATAATTATTTGGATACTTTCTATTCTTGCTTTTAATTTTATTTCATTTTCATGTAATGCATGCAGCCTTTCGGGTAAGATTTAATGAAGATGATTGCTTTATTTACATGCAAAATTTTTGAAAGTTAATTATAATTTTTAGATTCATTTTGTAAAAACGATAATGGTACTCTTAATTGTTATGGAAATATATCTAATACAAATGAAGAACTTCAACCTTTCCAAGAAATTTTGCAAAGCAATACAAAAATAATGGAACTTTCTTTAGAATCAGCATGTGTTGCTGCTGGAGAATTGGATAGATTTGATTCATTAAAAACTTTGGGAATTATCGAGTTGTCGGATGAACCAATTGAATTACAATTATTTGATGAAAATATTTTTACACCAAAACTCGGTTCAACGTTAATAAATATAAATTTTCATGGAAATTATTCATTTTCGATTTCTGCTTTCAGACATTTAAAAAATCTAGCTTCTTTGACAATTATGTTTGATTTCAAAATTAAACCAATGCTTACAAAAGAATTTTTTTCTGATTCATTATCAAATCTTGAAATTTTGGAAATAATTTTTTCTGGTATTTCAAGATTCGATGGAGATATGTTTATTAATTTAAAGTAAGTTTTTTACGTTAAAAGAAAGCTTTCAATTATAAATTTAAATGTCTTTTTTAGAAGTCTTGAAACATTAGAAATATATGGAAATAATTTAACAGAATTTCCAAAGGCCATCGAATTTATTCCAAGTTTAAAAAAATTAATTGCTGGCCATGACGATGGTTTTGAGATTTTCAAAAAGCCTTTTAAGACCATTCTTCCCAATTTAGAATATTTGGAATTCTTTTCTCTTTCATCGTTAAAATCTATTGAAAATTGCGCATTTTGTAATTTTCCCAATCTAAAAACGGTTGCTTTTGCATATTGTGGAAATCTAACATGGATTCATGAAAATGCTTTTGGAGGTTTATTCGCAGAAAAGGATGATATATATTGGGGTCAAAAAGTGGAAAACCTAGAATCTTTTGACATTCAACATTGTAATATCTCTGTTTTACCTGAACATTTATTGGATTGGTCAAATTTAAAACACATTTATTTGGGCGATAATAAATTTATTTGTAATTGTTCAAATGCTTGGTTGATTGAAGACATTCAAAGCTCAAATCCGGCATTTTCTGATAGTCTTAAACGTCAATATGGCCGCGGACATAAATCCCAGCTAAGTTGTTATGGCCCCAAGCATGTTAAGGGACGCCTTTTAAAGGATATTTCAACTGAAGGCTGTAAAGAAATGATTTGTGAAAAGGCAACAAAAACAGAAACTTTTGGATTTTTTTCTGGATTCTTTATAGCAATACTTTTGATGATTGTTATTAACGCTATTATTTATCGACATAGGATTAAAGAATTTTATAAAAGAACAAAATCAAATATCGAACATATCAAACTTCAAGATTATAGTGATACATGAAATCACCATTTTTATAATAGCCTTTATCTCTTTCTCTTTCTTTTTGTTTGCTTTCTTCAAAATAAAAAAATGCGTTTATTTTCTATTATTTAATCAGTAAAAAAGAGTGAAAAAAAATTTATAAATGATTCACTTCCAGTTTTTTTGTCATTTGAGCCATCAAATAAAAAAACACTTGAACTTATTTTGCTTTGAAAGATGGATTACAAAACTTTGTATAAAGAGATTTGATTATGAATCATAACATGTAAGTCGTTAAATTTCTGCATTTTCTATAGCGGAGATATTGTTGTATTAAAGAAGGATGTGGGATTAAGCACAGTTTCACACACGATAGAGGAATCCTTACAACGCCGCGTTTACTTGTAATCTTTTTTTTGAATTAAGATGCTTTATAGCTATGAATCGGAAGATGCAATGTATTCTTTGGATTTTTTAAATTATCAATTGTATATTTTATACATATGTATAGTTTATTACAATAATAAAGGTTTAAAAAAATATGTAACAATAGCAATATTATGGGTTAGTGTATTCTTGCAAATTAATACTCTCACTATTTGTATGCTGTAATCTTTGATAAATTCCTTTAACCCGATTTCTAAAAACAATAAGCGCTATAAAAAACATTACAAGCACTGTCGATAAAACTCCAGAAAAAAATCCATAAGTTTCGGGGGGTTTAGTTTTTTCGCAAATCATTTCTTTGCATCCTACAGTTGAAATTTCTTTTAAAAGTTTTCCTTTAACAGATTCAGGGCCATGACATTCTAGTTCTGATTTATATCCTTTTTCAAAATATCGTTTAATGTTATCAGAAAATACGGGGTTTGAACTTTGAATATCTTCGATCAACCAAGCATTTGAACAATTACAAATAAATTTGTTTCCGCCCAAATAAATATTTTCTAATTTGGACCAATTCAATAAATGTTCAGGTAATACGGAGACATTACAATTTACAATATTGAATGTTTCTAAATTTTCTACTCTATGACCCCAATGTTGATCATTATAAAGTAATAAGTCTCCAAAAGCATTTCCATGAATCCAAGTAAGATTTGTACTATATCCCAAATAAAGAGTTTTGAGATTTGGAAAATTACAAAACGCACAATCTTCAATGGCGATGAGAGATTGTATACGGCTAAGTTCTATGAATTCTAAATTAGGAAGAATTGTTTTAAATGGCTTTTCTAAATATTCTATTCCATGTTCATCTTGAACTAATAAGCTTTTTAAGCTTGGAATAAATTCAATAGCTTTTGGGAATTCTTTTATGTAATTATAATATAGTTTCAAATATTCCAGACTTCTATAAAGTGAAAAATTCTCCTCATTTTAAGGCTTGAATGTAGAAACTAACTTTAAATTAATAAACATATCTCCATTGAAATGAGAAATAGGGGTATAATTTATGTTCAAAATCGTAAGATTTGATAACGATTCAGAAAAAAATTCTTTGGAAAGCATTGATTTAAGGTAAACATTAGACATAAATGTTAGTTTATTAAGTTTGATTAAATATTTAAAGGAAGAATTTGAAAATGAAAAATGTCCAATTAGAATTAATTCTAATAAAGTAGAACCAAGTTTTTCAGAAAAAATATTTTCATCCAGTTCCGATAATTGAAGTGAATCAAAATGAAATTCAAAAATTTCTAAGGAATCAAATACATCCAAATTTCCAGCAACGAGACAACTATTAATTAAATTAAGCTTAGTTATCTTTGATTTACTTTGGAAAATTTCCGAAAATGTTTGAAGTTCAGTAGATTTACTCTTTCCATCACATTCTAAAGTTTCGTAATTTAATTTACATACATCGTCTAAAAAACATTTAGTAGTGATAAAAAGAGAAATTTTTTAGCTATGTTTCTCCACTTTAATGGATCTTTAAATATAATTACCGAAAAGGCCACATGCAGCATAACAAAAAATGAAATTAAACACAAAAATAAAAAATATTTCGTAAAATAAATTCATTTAAAATAAATCAATTTTTAATAAATCGACTATTTTGCTTTTTTATCTAACAAAAAAATAAAATGATTCATTTTTCGTGTCATTTGACCCATCAAATAAAAATAAAAAACGCTTGAGAGTGTTTGATTTCAATTAATTCTCACACAAAACTTTAAATAACTATTAATAAACTAAATCATTATTAAACATTGCAAAAAATATATATAACAAAAAATAAAAAACAAGACAATGATTTTAAATAAAATTTTGAATCAAGCTTTAAATGGATCAAAAATAATTAATCGGAATTTTATATGACAGGTAACAATATTTTTTGTATTATTTATGGTTACAAAATAAATTTTTATAATGCTTTTTTATTTATAAAATAATAACATGAAAATAAAATATTTAAAAGAAAAATTATTGATCGCACAAGCCACCTCTTTGACAATATTTTAAAAATGCTTCATCTGAGCAACATTTCATACAACATTCGTCAACTATTTCACCTAAAAATATTTATGAGACTCTTAAACTATAAAAAATTCTATTACCAAAATCAACAGTGTTGAGAGAAGTATTTGGGGAGCATAAACGATTACGGCGAAGTATAATTGGCATATAATCGCAATGAAATGTTTCCTAGAATATTGTAGCTTGTTTTTTTTTGAACATGTAACTAATAAATTATTAAAATCAATTAAAAAAGCAAACTTACGCATTCAGGAACCAATATGGCTTGTGAATAAAAAGCAAAAAAAACAAAAGTCAATTCAAAAAGAAAAAACCGGAGCATGGTTAAAATTTTGCTTCAAAACCTTTTTTCGATAAAATAATTTAATACTTCTAAAAAGTGGTCGTGTTAGCTTTTTGCTTTTGCTTTTAATTCATTTCTGACTTAAATTAAAAAAATAATCGCTTTGATCTTTTTAAAAGTGTTTTTATTATAAAAATTTTTAATATCCAAATTTTTTCTTTGATAATAACGCTTCTTTTTTTTAAATTAAAAAACACTTTTAAAATGTTTATTTACAAACAATATTTCAAAAACATTCATTTTTAAAAAAGATGTTTTGATTCTCAAGCGCATGATCCATTTAAAATTAGACCCGAATGAACAAAATCTATTGAAAAAGAATCAAACACTCCGTTTTTTTTACAAATGTGATTTCGAAGCATTGCTTAAATACATTAGAAAATGAAGCTAAAGATGTCACTTTTTTTCATCGCTCTTTAAAATTTTCAATTTTATTATGCTTTTATCCACTTTTGTATCGAATAAGTACAAATAGTGTTTGCTAACAGCCATTTCAAAATACTGTCATTTTTTAATATTTTTGAAAAAGAATAATAATAAAAAAATTTTAAAATCTTGAACAAAAAAACTTTTATCTGAGATTAATTGTGTTTAAAAGCAAAAACAAGCTTTTACAAAATATATAATAATATCCACAATATTCAGGTTATCAAGAAGTTTCAAGTGAATCATGTTCCGACTAGTGTTAAATTACCGACCGACCGACAAAAAAGTCGGTAAATTCAAAAAATTGTCGGTATGGAAATTGCTCCCGGTCGGTAAAGTCGGTAAAAAGTCGGTATAAAAATATGGTCGGTCGGTAAATCGGTCGGTAATAAGTCGATATAAAATTTTTTTTCGAGTCAGAAAATCAACAAAACTTTCAGTTCTTAGTCAAAAATACATTTTTTTAATATTAAGTGATGAATAACATCAAAAAAATTTGTATTTCTATTTACTTTTTAAGAAAAACAAATCCTGATAAGAACTTGAAGAAAAAAAGTCGGTATAAAATTTTGTCGGTCGGTAAAGTCGGTAAAATGTCGGTATAAAAAAACGGTCGGTCGGTAAATCGGTCGGTAAAAAGTCGGTCGGTCGGTAAGTCGGTAATTACCGACTTTTCGGTCGGTAATTTAACACTAGTTCCGACCAATCGTTCTCGTTTTGGTTTTGGCATTTGGCGTTCTTTTATCCATGGCATGTGTAAGTTAATCATTTTAGAAAATAAAAATATAAAAAATGACAAAGTTTGACGCCAAAATAAAAAAATATTTACACTATTTTTAGCCGGATGGGGAATCAAAAACATGTAAAGAGTGTGGTGAAAATATTGGCATCTGTATTCAAAGACGTTGTTGGCGTATAATGAAATGCCCCACTAAGTCACCGATTTTTGAAGCAAGCGACAATAATGATTGTAAGCACAAAACTTTTACCTAAAATAAACACTACTAAGTGCTTTTTTTAGATTCAAATTACCCTCTTGCTGAATATGTATGTTGTGACCGATGTTGTTCAGATGAATTTTTTGAAAACGCAGGGTACTGTAGTAAATTTATATGCCCTCCATAAAAATTCATATTGTTACGATTGTTTATCATATAAAAACGTAATATATAAATTTAAAGCAAAGTAAAGCTTTATTTGTTGGAATAAAATAAATGCAAATTTTATTTTTTTTGTCTTGCAAACTATAGTAAATACAGTTGACCATATAAATTTAGCTTAAACATATTCTTTTATTCTCATTATATATCTAAAAAATGAGTGAGTAAGTGATAAATAAATTTTTGTTGGAACACAAAAGAAAGAAAAAGTCCAAAAGAAGATGAACAATAAAAGAGCAGTAGTGTAGTCAAAAATCACGGCCCATGGACTTTTTTTTTGCGAGCTAGTTGTTCCTTTTATTTTCTCAAAGACTGCTTTTATTTTTTAAAAATGAAGTCATTGTTAATAAGAAAAACAGAAAAAAAGAATAAAAAATTTCTTTGTGTACATCAAAAATATAAATATATAGATACGTTTACCTGTAACAAATGGTTTGAACTCATGCAATTGTTTCTTCGAAAAACGATTGCATAATATATCAATAAAAATGTCATTTACTTAGAAAAAGATTTTTTTTGACATGATTCATGCATGACCTAATCAATAAATATTTAGTTATGTGATCAAAAATTATAAGCAAAATAAGCTCAAGTGTTTTTTGTTTAAACTTTAAAAAGGATCAAATGACATAAAAAATGCTGGAAGTGAATCATTTAAAATTTTTGATTGGACTAAAAAATGCAACATTTTGTAAGTTGGTTAATTAAAAAATGAATTTGTTATATGGAGTATTTTTTATTATTATTTTTTATTTTATAACAGTTTCTTGTAAGGCATGCAACCTTTCAGGTAAGTATATTTAAAGATAGAGGATATAGCTAAGGTGCCATAATTAATTGGCATTGAATTAAATAAGATTTTTAGACTCATTATGTAAATACAATGATGGAACTCTTACTTGTTATGGAAATCACTCAAAAACAAACGAACTTCAACCTTTTGAAGAAATTTTTCAAAGCAGTCAAAAAATGTCGATACTTCGTTTAGAATCACCATGTGTTTCTGCTGGAGATTTGGATAGATTTGATTCATTAAAAACTTTGGAAATTATTGAGTTCTCCGAAGAACCAATTGAATTACAATTATTCGATGAAAATATTTTTACTCCGAAACTTGGCTTAACATTATTGGAATTAAGTTTCTATGGAAATTATTCATTTTCAAATTCACCTTTTAAACATTTAAAAAATCTTACTTCTCTTACATTTATGTTTAATTTTAAACTTGAACCTTTGCTTTCCAAAGAATTTTTTTCTGATTCATTATCGAACCTCAAAAATTTGTCCATTACTCATTCTGGTATTTCAAGATTTGAAGGAGATATGTTTATTAATTTAAAGTTAGTTTTTTCTTTTAAACAAATTAAATTTAATTTTAAGAATAAGTGTTTTTCGAACCTTATCAATAATTTATGGTTTTTAGAAGTTTGGAAGACTTGGACATATATGTAAATGATTTAAAAGAGTTTCCAAAAGCAATAAAATATATTCCATCATTAAAAAGTTTAGGAGCAGCAATTCAAGATAATCTTCAAAATTTAAAATACCCATTTCCTGAAATTTTGTATAATTTAGAAAGAATAGATTTTGGTTTTATGTCTTCACTAAAATCCATTGGAAGCTGTGCATTTTGTAGTTTTCCAAATCCCAAAGATATATTTTTTGGAAACAGTACAAATCTTACTTGGATTCATGAAAATGCTTTTGGAGGTTTAAAAAATGACGACTCGGTGTATAAAGTAAAAAACTTACAATCATTTCACATCGAACATTGTAATGTATCAGTGTTGCCAGAACATTTATTGGATTGGTCAAAATTAAAGCACATTTATTTGGGCGATAATAACTTTATTTGTAATTGTTCAAATGCTTGGTTGATTGATGATATTCAAAGCTCAAATCCGGCATTTTCTGATAGTCTTAAAGGCATGTTAACTTATGGACATAAATCAAATTTGCAATGTTATGGTCCAGAGCGTGTTAAAGGAAAACTTTTAAAAGAAATTTCAACTGAAGGATGTAAAGAAATGATTTGTGAAAAAGAATCAACATCAAAAGCTTTATGGTTTTTTAATGGATTCTTTATGGCAATACTTTTGGTGATTGTTACTACCATTATTCTATTCCGAAAAAAGGTTAAGAAGCTTTATGAAAGCACAAAATCAAATCTTGAACACATCAAACTTGAAGAGTATAGTGAATCATAATTTTCAAAACATTCTAACCCATCATTGTTTATTTGAATTTTATTTATGTTTTAATTTTACAATAAACAAAACTTTTTTTTATATGCCATCTTCTTAATCAAGGATATGGGTCTTTACAAATGAAAATTCTAAACACATAATGGTTTTATAAAGAAATATCAATGCTTTCATTTTCCAGCGTGAATCTGTAAGTTAATCTTCTGTTTATCAAGATGATTCATAAATCAGAAACGATAGTTTTTTTTGCTGGTATTAGTGAATTTACAACTTAATAAAAGAATGTTGGTATCGTTTTTATTACAAAATAAATTTTAAAAAAAGTTGAGAAAATTATGAACCTGTGTATTCTTGCAACGTGATATGCTCAATGTTTGATTGAAGACTTTCATAAAATTCTCGAACATGTTGTCGAAAAACAATTAGTGTTCTAATGATCATAACAAGTACGGTTAACAAAATTCCAACAAAAATCCATAAAGCTTTTGAAGTTTTTTCGCAAATCATTTCTTTGCAGCTTTCAATCGAAATCTCATTTAATAGTTTTCCTTTAGCATTTTCAGGACCATCACATTTTATCTGGGGTGTATGTATATTGCTAGCGATATGTTGGAAGTTATCAGAAAATGCCGGATTCAAGCTTTGAATGTCTTCAATCAACCAAGCATTTGAACAATTACAAATAAATTTGTTTTCAATCAAATAAATGTGTTTTAATTTTGGCCAATTCAACAAACGTTCTGGCAAAACTGATACATTGCAACCTTGAATATCAAACGCTTCCATATTATCCAATTTATAACCCCAATGGTCATCACTAAATGGTAATAATCCCCCAAAAGCATTTTCATGAATCCATGTAAGATTATAACTATAATTAAAATAAATGCTTTTGAGATTTGGAAAATTACAAAATGCACAATTTTCAATCGACGTTAGAATTTGCATTCCCGTAAACCATATGGATTCTAAATTGTGTAAAATATGGGGAAACGGAGTTTTTAAAGTTTTAAGATTTTCTTGATGGCCAGCTCCTAATATTTTTAAACTGGGAATATATTGGATGGCTTTTGGAAATTCTTTTAATTTATTTACATATATATCCAAGAATTCGAGACTTCTGAAATAAGAAAAGGGATATTTAATAAGCCTCAAATTTTTCAAAAAATATTAAATTAAAAAACTAACTTTAAATTAATAAACATATCTCCATCAAAACTTGAAACGCCAGAATGAGTAATAGCCAAAGTTTTGAGATTCGATAATGAATCAGAAAAAAATTCTTTGTTAAGCAAAGGCTCAATTTTGAAATTATGAATAAATCTGAGATTATTAAGCTTTTTTAAGTTCTTGAACGCCGAAATCGAAAAAGAAAAATTTCCCTCAAATTTTAAATCAAATAAAGTTGAACCAAGTTTTGACGTTAAAATATTTTCATCCAATAATTGCGTTGACCCTTTTAAAAATTTTAACGTTTTTAACGAATCAAATTCATCCAAATCTCCAGCTTCGAGACAAACAGATCTTAGAGATAATTCAGTAATTTTATGATAGTTTGGAGAAAACTCGTGAAAAGATGGAAGTTCATCTATGCTGTTGTCATGGCTTCCATTACAATTAAGAGTATAATTATCCAATTTGCAAACTGAGTCTAAAAATTATTAATAATTTAATAATGTTTGCAAGCGCAACACTCCTGTTTAATACCAATCTCTAAATAGACATACTCACCCGAAAGACTGCATGCATTACAAAAAACATTAAATAAATTAACAGCGAAAATAAAAAATATTCCACGAACTAAACTCATTTATTAATTAACTAACCAAATGTTGCATTTTTTAATACAAACAAATAAATAAAATTATTCACTTCCAGTCTTTTTTTGTTATTTGAGCCATCAAACAAAAAACACTTGAGCTTATTTTGCTTACATTTTTTGATGATTTTCAAAAATGATTACGTTAAATCATGTCACCGCAAACAATTGTTGCCTACAATGAATTTTTGAAACTATTCTAAAAGAAAATTGGTGATTAGTTGTTTCTGGAAGTTGCATTTGATAGTTATTTTTTGATTAAAGGAAAAAAAGCAAAGAAAGTACTCAAAGAAATCATTTCAAATTTTGCATACTTTCATAGAAATTTTCTTTATCACTTTATTCTATTCAAGAAGAAGTTGCTGTGTGTCGCATTTCTTTTGACCTTTTGTATGCATTATTTAACATTTCACAATTGAAAATCCGAATCAGAATATAATACTTTTTTAAAGGAATTTTTTAAATATTTATTGAAAAGTCTATCCTCGGCGCAAAAAAAAAAAATGATCCACGAGACTCTATATAATATGAGAGTTGTTTATTCAAACTTTTTGTGAAGATATCCATTTAGAAAGAGAACGCTTAAAATCCTTTATTACAAAAAAATCATGAATATACATAAAAAAATTAGATTAAGTTATGAGTCGCTGATTTCGTGTAAAATAATATGTTCTATGTTTGATTGAAATCCTTCATAAAGTGTTCTAACACGGCTCCGAAAAATAATAAGTGTTGTAAAAATAAGTGCCAGCAAGGTCATAAAGACTCCAACAAAAAACCAAAAAGCTTTTGATGTGGGTTCTTTTTCGCAAATCATTTCTTTACAACCTTCAGTTGAAATTTCTTTTAAAAGCTTTCCTTTAACATGTTCTGGGCCATAACATTCTAGTTGGGATTTATGACCTTTTTCATAGCGAACTTTGAGGTTATCGGAGAAGAGTGGATTCGAGCTTTGAATATCTTCAATCAACCAAGCATTTGAACAATTACAAATAAACTTGTTTCCGCCCAAATTAATGTACTTTATTTTTGACCAATTTAGCAAATGTTCGGGTAAAACCGAAACATTACAATGTTCAATGTGGAACATTTCTAAATTTTCGACTTTATAACCATAATTGTCAGTATTTTCTGGCAATAATCCGCCAAAAGCATTTTCATGAATCCATGTTAGATTTCTATTATCTCCCAAATATATGCTTTTGAGATTGGGAAAATTGCAAAATGCACAATTCCCTATGGACGTAAGAGATGGAATAAACATAAACCATATTAATTCTAAATTGTGCAAAATTTTCCCAAATGGTTTTTTTAAAACTTGAAGGTTATCAAAATGACCAACTCCTAAGTGTTTTAAACTTGGAATATGCTCAATCGCTTTCGGAAATTCTTTAATTGGGTTTACATATATGTCCAAAATTTCGAGACTTCTGGAAAAATTTTTTAATGGTTACAGCTTTTTCAATAAATTATAAACTAAAAAACTTACTTTAAATTAATAAATATATCTCCATTGAAGCTCGAAATACCAGAATGAGTAATAGCCAAATTTTTGAGGTTCGATAAAGATTCCGAAAAAAATTCTTTGGAAAGTAAAGGTTCAATTTTGTAATTCCTTATAAATGTAAGATTATTAAGTTTGACTAAATGCTTGAAAGGGGAATTAGAAAACGAATAATTTCCGTCAAAATTTAATTCCTTTAAAGTTGAACCAAGTTTTGGAGTTAATACATTTTCATCCAATAGTTGCGTTGACCCTTTTGAAACTTTTAAAATTTTCAAAAGGTCAAATTTATCCAAATCTCCAGCTATGAGACAAACAGATGTTAAATAAAGTGTTGTTATTTTTTGACTGCTTGGTAATACTTCTTCAAAAGGTTGAAGTTCATATGTTTTTGAATGATTCCCATAACAAGTAAGGACTTCATTATTGTATTTACATACTGAGTCTAAATATTTATTAATGATCAACAAAAGTTTTGCATGAGAATAAAGGCAAGCTTTATTAAATTACTTACCGAAAAGACTGCATGCTTTACAAGAAACAATAATAAAATAAAAAATAAAAATAAGAAATATTCCAATAACTAAATTCATTTTTTAATTAGGCAACTAACCAAATGTTGCATTTTTTTAAAACAAACAAAAAACTAAAAATGATTCATTTCTATTTTTTGACATTTGAACCTTTTAAAGTTTAAACAAAAAACACTTGAGCTCTTTTTCATTTGTTGATACAAAATTTTTTAAATACGTTACTATGTTTACAATTTACAAGCAACGAAATTATTCATTTATTAAGTTTTGCTTTTGGCACATGACTCGGTAGATTTTTCGAATATTATTTATTTTAAAATTAATAGAAAACAAAAAATATAATAAATTTATATTTATGAATCATTGTGATACAATAAATAATAAACTTTCCAAGACTCGCTTGAAAATGAAAGATTTAAATTTTCTTTTTTCGAATGAAACAAATTCTAAAATTTGTATTGTCATATGTTTTTTAAATAATATTCGACGATAAAAACCTGGTAAGCAAAAATGTTTTATTTTGGTGAAAGATACATAAAAATTAATTCAAATAAATATTGAAGGATTCGAATTTCGAATGTTTGGAAAATTAGGAATCATTATATTCATTAAGTTTAATAAGATCGATATTTGATTTAGAGCTTTCATAAAATTCTATAATCCGTTGCCGAAAAATAATAACCGTAATAATAATCATCAAAGCAACAACCAATAAAAATCCAGTAAAAACCCAAAAAGCTCCCGATAAATTTGCAAAAACCATTTTTTTACAGTCTCTTGTAGAAATATCTATTAAAAATTTCCCCTTCACATCTTCAGGACCATCACATTCTAATTCTGATTTATCTCGAAAATATAAGTGCCTTTTAAGATTATCCGAGAAGATTGAGTTATTGCTTTGAATATCTTCAATCAACCAAGCATTTGAACAATTACAAATAAACTTGTTTCCGCCCAAATTAAGGTACTTCATTTTTGACCAATTTAGCAAATGTTCAGGCAACACCGATACATTACAATTTACAATATTGAATGTTTCTAAATTTTCCACTTTATGACCCCAATATTCATTGTTAAAAGGTAATAAATCTCCAAAAGCATTTTCATGAATCCATGTAAGATCTTCACTATTTGCCAAATAAATGCTTTTGAGATTTGGAAAATTACAAAATGCGCAATCTTCAATGGCGATGAGAGATTGTGAATGACTAAGTTCTATGAATTCTAAATTAGGGAGAATAGTTGTAAATGGCTTTTTTAAAACTTCTAATTCATTGTTTCCAACGATAATGTTTTTTAAACTTGGGATATATTGAATTGCTTTTGGGAATTCTTTTATGGAATTAAAATATAATTTTAAAGTTTCCAGATTTCTAAAATAAAATCACGATTAATTTCGATATGCACATTTCTAAAAACATATCTTAGCGAAAAAAGCTTACTTTAAATTAATAAACATATCTCCATCAATGCTTGAAATACCACAAAAACTTATTTCCAAAAATTTAAGATTAGATAAAGAATCAGAAAAAAATTCTTTTGATAGCATTGGTTCAAGTTTAAAATTAACAATAAATATGAGAGAAGTAAGATTTTTTAGATGCTTGAAAGCGGTTGAAGAAAATAAATAAGACCCGTGTAACTGTAGCTCCAATAAAGTGGAACCAAGTTTTGGAGTAAAAATGTTTTCATCCAAATATTCATTTGACTCTTCAGATAATTCCAACGTTTTTAAAGAATCAAATTTATCCAAATCTACAGCTTCGAGGCTAACATATTTTAAATTAAGTTTTGATATTTTATGATTAAAAAGTTGTTGAAAAGGTTGAAGATCAACTGGTATAGGAAAATATTCAACAGGTAGGGAATGATTTCCATAACATTCTAGAGTTACGTTATCATATCTACATTTGGTATCTAAAAATTATTTTGAATAAAGAATATGCGTACATATAATAAATTGGCGACTTCAATGATAATATATGCTTACCAGAAAGATTACTACTACACAAAGCTAAAATTAAGTAAAAAGCAAAAATAAAAAATATCTGATAAAACAAATTCATTTTAAACAATTAATGTCTTCACAAATTGACGATTGCTTTTATTTCAATTAAAAAAACAAAAATGATTCACTTCCAGTCCTTTTTTTTGCCATTTGATCCTTTAACATTTAAACAAAAAAAACACTTGAGCTGTTTTTTTGCTTATAAATAATTTTGATTACAAAACTGAAATGAAATGCTTCCTAGAATCCTATGCTTTGTTTTTTTCTTGAACATTATAAAGCAGCAGTTACAGGAAATATTAAAATCAATAAAAATGACAAAAACCACATGTAGGAAAGCTTGTATTGACCAATTTTGTTTGAGATTTAATAACAGAGGCAAAAACAAAAGTCAAAACAACAAACATTAAAAAAAAATCATGGATAATTAAACTTTTGCCAAAAAAAATATTTTTGTATGGTTAATTTAAATATATCTAAAAATGGATTGTGTTAACTTTTTACACTAACTTTTAATTCATTTCTGACATAAACCTAGAATGTTACAGTATTCAAACAAACGCATGTAAGAATTTATCTAATTTTTTTTGTTAAAAACTCTTTTTAATTTTTTTGCATTCTATTCTCCAATTTTTTTTGGAAAATTTTTCTTTTACTTTTTTGTTGTTGTAAACTAGCTAACAAAAAAAATTTCTTCTTCTTCTTTTCTTTTTTTTTCTTTTTGCTTTTGCTTCCCTTCTTTTTATCTTTTTGGTAAAATAAATGGTTGTCGAAGTCGTCTTTGAGAAAAATAAAAGAAAAACGGAAAAACGGAACAACCACCAACTCACAACAAAAAAAAGCGACGCATGACACTATTCTTTTCTTTTTTCTTCTCTCCCTATTTATTTTTTCTATTCTATCTCTCTTTTTCTTTTCTCTGTCTTCCTTTCTTTCCTTTTTTTCCAGCATCAAAAAATTCTTTCTTTATTTATCGATCGCCGCTCGCTCAAATATTTTTTTTCTTTCCAGCAGCAGCAGCGTCTCGTTTCTTTTCTTTTTCTTTTCTTCTCCTTCTCCTCTTTATTTTTTTTTCTTCTCTTCTTTTAACCCAAACACACACACACACAAACAAAAGATCCTTTTTTTTTCTTTCATTTTTTTCGCCAACAACTCTCTCCTCTTTTTTCTTCTTTTTTTCTTTAAAGTAAAAAAAATATGCAACGTATAGGAAAAAATATTTTTTTATGTTTTGTTTTGTTTTGGTTCGCTTCAGTCAAGTCACAGAAAAAAAAAATAGTCTCTTTCTTTTTTCTTGTTTCTTCCTTCCTTTTTTCTATTTTTTTCCTTGCGTTTTCTCGTATTTTTTATTTTAGTTGGAAAAAATAAAGTTTTTTTAGTTAAAAAATAAAGAAAGAAAAAGCTTCGATAAAAAGAACGATGTTAGAATGCGTTGGATGCCCAGCAAGCGATTTCGAATCCAAGCATGATCTGGAAGCTCATGTAGCTGCAATACATTTTAATTATTTACCATATGAATGTGAAAAATGTCGATTTGCTAAATTTCCTACTGAATATGCAATAAGGTATCATTGGGAATTTGAACATCAAATCAGTGAATATTGTGTAAGTTTTTCCTTTTTCTTTATTTGCTTTTGAATTTTTGATTGTCCTCGTTTATGATTAAAAATGTCATAAACTTATCAATATTGTCTGAGGCATTTTCTTTGAAAACTAAAGGTTAAAATTAAAAAGAGTAGCAAGTTCTAAGAAATCATTCAGTGCACAATTTTTTTTTAATATTTCACCTCGAAACTTTCGGGCGGTTAAAGTTTTTTAGTTTAAATAAACAAAATTTTTCGATGTTCATGATCACCCAAAATGAACGAAAATCGAAAAGTTAATTTCCATTTTTTTGTCTATTTTCTTCTTTTTCTTTGGTGCTTTCAGTTAACCATCCTTCCATTCTTTTGATATACTTTTTTCCTTCCTATTTTTTTTTGTTTTCACAAGACACCACCATTCTTTTTTTTTTCTTTTTTCCTTTCTTTCACGATTTTTTAATCAATATTTTTTTGTCCTTTTTCTTGCTTCTTTCAAAAGAAAAATAGAAAACGAAGAAGAAAAAAAAAAGACAAAAAAGTGTTTATCAAACTCCTCTATTAGCCTTAATTTTAATTATTCGCTTCCTGCAGCGAAAATTCAGTTTTGAACTAAAAATAATAATTTACAGTATTTTTAAACATGCTAAAGTATAATAGTTTTTTGTAGATCCGTTACCGTATTTCCCCTGAACTTATTGCAAAACGACAAGAAATTGTTGATTATGTTCAACAATGCGTTGATCGACAACCAACAACAACAAACACAACCACAACGACTTCATCATCCAATATAGGTTTTTAAATCTCCCAGCTATCGATAATTTCTTAATAGCTTTTTTTCAGATTCAGCATTTGACACTGAACAAATTGAAGAAAAACCTGTAATAAATCCTGAATCATCGATTACTGAATCTTCGGGAAATTTTCCGGCTTCAAGTCTTTCGCCAACTTTAAAAGATTTGTTGAAAACTTCTGAATTAGCTTCAGAGACCCGACTTGGAGGTAAAAAAAATTCTTAAAAACTAAACTAAGAAAATAAAATTTTAGATGCAATTAAAAAAATGAAAAAGAGAAAACGCCACAATATCACTTCATTTCAAGTTCCAATTTCTATGGTTTCTGCCCCTACTTCGATAATATCCGAATCAACTTCAAATTACGTTGGAGGCAATCCAGCTACAGTGGAATGCACTGAGTGTAAACGAATTATTGCTAATCAAGCCACGAGTGTTATGTATCATACAAATTCAAGGTAAGCATGTTTAAGACATTATTGAAAAAAATATGTAAATTTTCGTTAAATAACTAAAAAATTTACAGAAAATTAAATTTTTTTTATTTTGAAGAAAAAATATTTTTGCAATTTAAAAAATATTTAGTTTCTATAAAATAAAAAAAATCTTCATTTTTAGGCACCTCCAACTCCCTGTGTTTACTTGCACTCCATGTAAAAGAATTTGGACCACCATATCTCGAAGCGATTTATTAAAACACGTCAAAAATTTCCATAATAATGACATGAGTGTAATCATTGATAAAAAGGATGAATATGTTAAATTAATAAAACAAAAATGTCGAGAACTTTTCCCTAATCGTGGTGCAATGATTTCTAAACGTCGATGTTATGGAAGCAGCCCAAATGGATTTGCTGAAGATGGAATTGATGGGGAACAAGATGATTGAATCCTTTTATTTCCTTTTTTTTAATAATTTTTTTGATTACTTAAAAATTTTTGTAAAAATAGATAACAAAATTTGTGATTCTATTTAAAATTTTTGAACTGTTGAAATTCTTATCCTAGTATTGTAAGATAATTCTTTGTAAGACTTTTGAATCGTGATCGAATAAAAAGCTGAACATAAACAAATATTTATGGCTGTTAGAGTTGATGCATAAGTGCCGAGATATTTAATAGTTAGCATTGTGAACTGAAATTAATTTCTCGCATTAGAAACCTCAAAATAATTTTTTTACTAATTCTTTTAAGAATTTTTATCTAAAAATTTTGTATGTAGGTATTTTTCGGGGCAATACCTTAAATTTGTGAGATAAACATTCACAATTTTCTGCTGCTGCATTCGCTGAAGCCATCATTCGTGCAGATTGGGTGGCTTTTTGAAGGACACAAAATGAACTAAATGCATTTTTAAGCATTGACATTTTTTCAATTAAAATTTCGCTACTATTCGTTGTAAGAGAATTATTATTATTAATTTGAGCCAAATCAAATATGGAATTCACCCAATCTATTGCAATCACAACATATCGCCTCATCGCATGATGAAATTGTTCCACCGTTGCAATTCGACCTGATTCACCTGGCATGGAAACTCGATAAGCATTCAAAGCTCCAGGGGATTGAAATAAAGTCATCACGGAAGAATCTGGATCCGATTTAATTCTCATCAAAAAATTATTATTATTAGAAGTTGATATTCCTATTGGAGAAGTATAATCTTGTTGTAAAGGATTTTTAGTTTCAACATTTATTATATAATTTAATAACATATCATTTGTATCTAGCGAAGTTGAATATCCTCCATAACTAAAGATTTCAAAAATTAATTATGCAAATTTGAATTTTTTATATTTTGATTTGAATAAAAAAAAATTTTTACCTATTAATTCCATGATTGCTATTATTTTCATCTGTGGGTGATGGAAGGCAATTATTTTCTTCGCGTTTCAACTTTCTTTTACGTGGATTTTTTTGTTTTCCAATTACATCTCTATCTGGTCGAATAGCTAAAAAAACAACAAATTTTTTATAAGGATTCAAAAAATAAATAAATAAATACAAACACATTTTTTTGTTTTGTTTTGTTTTAATGTTTTATTTTTTTTGCAAGGTCAAAGCTTAAGAAACTAAAGGGATTAAAAAAGTTATTTGTTTGTAACTTCCCAAAACATTTGTTAAGAGATTATAATTTTCGTTTTTAGACTTCATACTGTATTTAAGTTCAAGGTTTAATACTTAAAAGTTTTTCTGTGAAGAAACGCCTATTAAACTTAATTTTTTTGCAGACAGAGTGCATTCATTTTTTTTGAGTTGCAAAAAAATTTCAGATGTCTATACTTTTGAAATATATATGAATATCTGATTTATCAAAAGTTTTTTATGTAAAATTTATTTAAAAACCTTAAAACTGAAAAGGTGAATTAACAGCAAAAAATATTATTTTTTTAATTTTTTGTTGTGACCTTAAAAGGAATAGATAGAAAAACACCTTGAGGCACCACACCGGATATGTATATTAAAAATTAATAAGCAAAGGCAAAAAAAATAAATATCAGATGTTTTTGTTGCAATTTTTTAATTTATTTTTTCTCAATAAAATTTTAAAAAAAAAGCAGCTGAGATTTTTTTAAAAGAAATACTGTAACCCTTTTTGTATGAAAAACACAAATTACTTTTACGAGAAGTAACGTTGCAGTAAAAAATTTTTAAGGCTGGTTTTGAAATGAAAACTTTGGGATATTTTTTTCGCTAAAATTTGGAAAATTACAAACCTTCTGGTTCCATGCCAACTTCCAAACATCTTTGAAATCGGCAAGCTCGACACGCATTTCTCTGATCTTTATCAATCAAACATCGCTGTTCAAATCGACATGAATATGATTGTTTAGCACGAATGGTGCGACGAAAAAATCCTTTACAACCATAACATGCGGCAACACCATAATGTTTCCCGGCTGATTTATCTCCACAAACACTACATATTCCTTCCGTAATATTTAATACTAAATCCATTCGGTTATTATCCATTTTTTATTATTCTTTTTTTTGTCGTTTTGTTGTTGTTTTTTTCTTTTTGTTTTGTCCCCTAAAAAATTTAAAACAAATAAAATAAAGAAAACTTATTAAAAAAGTAAATACATATATTTTTTTGTGGAAAAAAAAGCCGCGGTTCTCGTTCGGTCCTGGAGAAGCATTAAAAAAACACGCAAGGCCACTTCTTCTTTCTCGAATGAGAGAAAAAAAAGAAGAGAGAAGAGAGGAAATAAATTAAACAAAAAAATGAAAAAATAAAGAAAACTTTTTTGAAGGAAAAAAGAAAGAAAAAAAAATGGATTAAGGATAATCTTATATTTGCTAGGATAAAAAAATTTGCTGGTTTGTTGCAAAATACAAAATACATACAAAAAATATTTGAGTGGAATAAAAAAATATTTGGGTGGAAAGAAAGGAAGAAAAAAAAATAAATGTTATAAACGTGCAAATTTCCGTTATTTAAATGGTTGCTGCTACTCCAAAAAAATTATAGGACAGCGACCTCCCATTTTTTCATAAAAGGGCAAAGGATAATGATTTGGTGTTGTTCGTGAACTTAAAGAGAGGCAAGGCAGCTGTAAAAAAAATGCAAATTTACAATATTTTTTAAATTATTTTCCCAAAGGTGCAAAACCACAAACTTACTTTAAAATAGAGAGAGAGAGCAAAGAAGCAACCTACAAGAAAAGCAACTTTTTTAGTTGTTTTTATTTTTGTTTTTGCATAAAACTTTTAAAAACTTTAAATCTCAAAAATCATACAACTTTTTGGAGCGTAAAAAACTTTTTATGTTAGAGAATGTTTCTTTTTAAACGAACGATAGTATTTTTTTGCAATAATAAAACTGGATTGAATTCCAGGAAATCGGAGGAGTTTTAGGAATAGAAGCAAGAAACCCTTTAGAAAATGGTTTGTAAAAAATAAATTAATGAATAGAAAAAGGTGGATTTTGGACTTTGAATTATTTTTTATAAAAAACAATTTTTTATGGCGGTGGAAAGCTTTAAAAAACAAAGTTTATTAAGGAATTGTAAAATTGTCAAGCAAACCGTAAAAAAACTATTAGAAAAGAAGGTGGATGATTTATGATTACTGTAGCCAAAATTCTACTTTATGGATAAAAACGATACTTTCAACTCCACCCTCTATTTTTTTATGGCCCTTGCAAAGCCTCTTACACTTAGAAAGCTACTGTAATTGTTAATTTTTTTATTACAAATAATTTAATCCTAGATTGAAACAAAAAATGCTTTAAAAAAATTTATTACAACCGTTGTAAAACTTTAACCCATTCTTTTTTGAGTCCCTTTAAAATCAGCCAAGAAAAAGAGAGAGTATCAAGAGTTCAACAACTGAAGAAAAAAAATTGTGAAATATCAATTTCAAAGACAGAAAAAAAAGAATAATGGGAAAAACGTTTTTTCCCCATTTTTTTAACAAATTATATAAGCTTGATAAAATCCATTCTTTAAAATTTTGAAGGAAGTTCCTTTATTTGAAACTTTAAAACTTAAAACTCTTTTTTTGAAAAACTAAATCTCAAAAACCAAGGTGAAATTGAAATTCATGCAAGTTGGATAATTTTAGAAAAGCGTGCGTGTTTTTTGTAAAAACATTAAAACGATTAGCAAAAAATAGCAAATCTAATAAAATAAATATATAAAATTTATTTTATATGTCTACTTCGCTGCCGTTTTTAATGTTGTTAAAAAACAAAATAGTATTAAAACAAAGCTGAAAAAATAATATCGGTAAAGTTGTTATAAAAAAAGGAGTTTTATGCTTTTTAAATTATGTCTTTTACCAATTTAATTGGATCCGTATAATTTTTATTGGTTGTTGAAAAAAAGTAAGCGTTTTAAATCTAAAAATGTGAAAATAGTGGACTTTTTGGTTTCTTCGAAGCTTGGACAAAAAAGTTCTCTTAAGTTGAAAAAAAAGTTAAATGCCGACAAAAACTTTACAGAAGGCTAAAACTTTTGATGCAGAACTCTACCAAAAATCTTTTGAAGTTTATCCATATTTTAGAGAGTTTCAAAATTTCAGAAAAAGAAATCCAAAATTATCTTTAAAACTGGACTAAAAATATCTATAGAATATGAATCATTTTTTTGATCATAAAAAAATATTCTATGCTACAAAAGAAATCTCACACCAGCTAATTTTTTCACACGAGTGCTTGTTGAACTCCATTTAATGTTCATTTTTCTCATTCTCACCAATGTTTTTTTTTCTGTTCGTTCCACAATTTGAAATTTAAGACATAAGCCAAGAACAGACAAAACAAAAAAATTAAAAGAATAAAAGAAATAGATAAAAGCTTTAGAAGATTAAAATTTTATCATTTCCAACCAAACATACAAATTTAATTTGTAATAGGAAAAAAGGGATTAAGATAACGAAGATTTTTAAAAAGAAAAATAGAGGGTCAAAGAGATAAAGGAATTTTTTTTACATATTTTTCTTTCTTTAAGGTAGCACACGAGTAAGTAGAGAAGAAGACGAAATAAACAAAAAAATCTCAAACATGTGAGTTTTCTTTTACTTTTTTCAATTATTTTTTCGATAAGGAAATTTTTACAGAAACAAGAACCAACTAAAAAATGGAATAAAGGAAAAAGAAATAAAAGGCAATATAAATATAATTTTTTTCTTTTTCTCGATCATCATTTGTTGTTGATCATCGTCGTCGTTAACACAAAAAATAAAAAAATATATGTGGGGAAATGAAACGAGAAAAGGCAAAAAAAGGGGCAAGAAGAGGAGCAACAAATAAACTAAAAAAAAAAACATATATAACAAAAATATATTTTTTTCTAAATAAATCGATTTTTTTCTTTTTCCATTTCGCCCAATCGACCCGACGACGACCCCTTTGGGCAAAAATAAAAATAAAAAACGACAGAGAGGTTGGTTGTGCCCATCTGATAGAGCCAACAACAGTGAGCGAGCGAATCGAACGAGAGCCTCTTCTTTGCTTTGGCCCTAAGTTATTTTTTATTTTATTTTGTTGTGTGTATGTTGTGTTTTTTCTTTTTCTTCTTTCTTCTATTTTTTCTGCGCCTATTTTATTTGATAGTTGAAACACGTTTTGAACACATACATATACACTTCCACTCGCTTGCTGCTGGTGCTGCTGCAGTACACTCTCGCAGCATAAAACAACCGAAAAAGAAAAAACGATGATGATGGACCAAAGCTGCGGCTTGCTTTTTTTAAAAAAGAATTTTTGTTTAAAAAAATAGAAAAGGGACTTATTTTTTATTTTTGTTGGTGCGTGTTAGTTTTTTGAAGAAAAAAAATATGAAAACCGTGAAAGCGATGAACGATAATCGACTCTCGATTGCGCTTTGGCAGGCATGATTGGAAGCAACTAAAAATAAGCTAAAGCATGGTTGAAAAAAAGCTTTACAACATACATGCATGAATATAAATTTGTGTTTTTGGCGCCTACAAAATAGCAAAATAGAAAACAAAATAAAAATGGCTATCAATTCGAATAAATCAATGTTTGCTGTGTAATAATAAATAATAAAAAAAAGCTTGCAAAAAAATGGTTGAAACGATAAAAACGAAAATGTTTAATAAAATAAAAAAAGCCAAAAAAAATTTGGATGATAGAAAAGTCATAAATTTGTGGTAGGAGCTATGCAAATCCTCGTGGTACGACGCAAAGTGATAACTTTTCACATCTTGGATTTTTCACGTTTTTACGATTTAAAAACATAAAATACAAATATATTTTGCCTTGGACATATGATAATTTTTTGACATGCGACTTTCCTTTAATAAAAATCTCCTTTTTTACTTTTTTAAGCTTCTTCCCATAATCATTAGCATCGGCTACAAATCTTTTCTCCTATTTTTTTATGTAGCTCGTGTCCGCTAATGATTGTGGTTAGAAATCTATTTGTCTTCGTAACAATTTTTTTAGAAAGAAAAAAAATACATATATCACAGCCATTATCTCCCGCTCACTCGCTTCAACTTTCAACAAAAAATAAAACGCAGAGGTTGTTAAACAATTTTTTTAAACAATCAGAGGAAACATAGAAAAAAGAAAGAGAAAAAAATGGGATTTGAAAATGTTTTAGACACACATACTCAAAATAAAAAAATAAAAAAAAGAAAAAAGGGGCACAAAATGGACTGAAAAAAAATTATATATTCAAGCTTCGACACACACAATTTTTTTTTTCTTTCTTTTTTTTGAAACAAACTCCTTTTTTGGTTTTGAATGTTCCTTGCTCGAAAGAAGAAAAAAAAGTGAAAAGAAAGTGCCATTGAAAAAGAAGAAAAAAATGGAATATGGCAGCTTTTTAAAAAAAAAATAAGCGAAAAAAGATACATGCAAACACACAAACAAACACATTCAAAAAAAAGTGAAAAACGAGAAAGAAAAAAAGTGCATTTATCAAACGAGAAAAGAAACTCTAAAAATGAAAAAAAGAAGGAATCGAGCAACCAAGCAAGCAGGAGAGGACGACGACAAACAGACCTCAAAACAAACTACAACGTGAAATAAAAAAAAGTTTCTTTTGCTTCAAAAAAAAGTTGCAAGTTTTGAAAATAAAAAAAAGCAAATGAGAAATGAGAGTTGAGAGCAAAAGAACAGCCGCACTTTTGGGATTTAAACAAAGATTTTTAAAAATATGTGTAATTAAGATGCTGAATTGTGTCCGAGGAAAAAAACAGCTATCAAAATGACAGATTTAAAGGATAAAATAAATTTAGTTTCTCGGAGTCTTATACCGAAATTTCCAGAAAAGCTGGTGTTTTTTAAATTTTAGAGTTTTGAAATACAAAATTTAAAAGCTTAAATTGAAAACGAGAATTTTTCTGTAAAAAATGTAATTTCTTTTCATGCCCCACCACTACCGAAAAAAATGATGAGAGCAACCTACTGTCACCAGAGAAAATTTAGCAACTAAAAAAATTTAAGAAAGAAAATTAAAGAAAAAGCAACATATCAACCAACGACGAAGACAACAAGCCATTTAAAAAACAGCTATAAGCTAATAAAAATGTATCTACAAAAAAAAGAAAATAAATGTCTTAAAAGGCTTTTCGTGAGATTAAAGAAAGAAAAGGAAAGAATGGGAAAAAATGGAAGAAAAAAAACTACTACAAAATGGGCATAAAAAATGGCTGCAATGTGAATATTAAAAAAGAAAAGCTTTTTTCAGAATTCAAAACAAAATCTTGGAAAACGTCGTTTGAACGAACGCAAAAAGTGAATTAAAAAAATATTAAAAAACACCTATGAGTGCGAATATATCCTAATTTCAATTAATTAAGTGATTTTTATAATCTTTTAGGAATATGGATTTTTTATTTTGGGAAATGTCATTTTTTTATGATGGAAAAATGGTTTTAAATGAACATTTCAAAAATCTAATCTGCATTTTTTTTAGAATAAAAGGCTTTTGCTATTTTAGAAATGTAAAATCATTGAAAGCGTTAAAATACGAAATTTGTTCATTTTTGAAGTTTCAAATGTCCAAAGATTTATAAAAAAAAACAGCTGTTAGTTTAGCCGAGCAAAAGCAAATCGGTTTAATGAGAGCTTTTTTACATTTTGTTCACGAATGTGTTTTAGACACAGACAAAATGATCGAATGCTATTTTATATTTTTGTTCTAAACTCATAGCGTCGTTAGAATGTAACAAAAATTTAGTTAAATGATAGACGTAAAAAATATTTTCAAAATATTTGATGAGAAAGATCGTCAAAATAAACATGCTGTGATTTGGTTACGGTAGAAATTAGTCTAAAGAATTCAATAATAAAAAAACGTTGCTAGAATCTTAACTACAAATTTAGAAGAGTTGCAAGGCCAAGAACTCTTAATTAAAAGTATTCATTATCTTTCGAAGTATGTAATTTTTTTAAAAGAAAAAAATATTGATTTTGGTATATCATAACTGTTTCACCGCAATATAATTTTCTCTTTGATAAACAAAAATTGCTTCTTCCTATATTTTTGTTTTAATGCAAGTTGTTCCTTCCTAAAACTGATAAAAAAGAGGCAAGAAGAAATTTTACGTAGCAAATATCTAAAATTTTCAAATAAGTAAGCAGCAACTATGTCACGTTAACAGCTAACGTGCAAGTAGCAAAAAAGAAAATTGAATAGAAAAAAACTTCTGTTGCTGCTTCTGAGCTCATTCTTTCTTTCTTGAAAGTTTAATTCAGCGTGAAATGCAAAAAATGCCAATTTAGTTAGTTTTCTCTTTTTTTGCCGAAAGACTCAATTTTTTTGAAACAAATTTTTCTTGACAGCCATGCCTTTTTTCCATCTTCGAGGACATTCGAAAATAGAAAGCCCTAAACTACAGGATGATTAAAAATAGGAAGAAATTTTGAGAAAAGTAGGGAAAAGGTTATAGGCAGCTATTTTTTAAAGATATAAGAGCCTTTAAATTTTTGAAGTTTGTTTCTGCTTAAAGTGACATAGCTATTTCATGCCTTTTCTGAAATTTCGATACTGGGGACTGAAAGTTACACTTGGTAAGGCGCGTGTTTGAATTACCGTGTAAGACAGAAAGTGACACGGTAATTCAAACACGCGCCGCCCCAACTGTTCCTATCAGCCCCAGTATCGAAATTTTCGAAAAGGCATGAAATAGCTATGTCCCTTTAAATTTAAGCTAATGACAAAAAAAGCACACGATGTTGAATGAAAAAAATAACTGTGAGAAGTAAAAAAGTCCCAACAAATTTCTTTTCCTAAGAAAAACTATTCTGTAAGCGTAATTAAGATAGAAGAGAAACAAAACTCCATTTTTTCCTAATAATATTTTTTTCTCCATATTTTTTACCTCAGAAGCAAAGAAATAAAAAAAAGATAAGAAAGATAGCCATTTATTTTTGTGTCTCTACCTTTATTCTTTGCTTCCATGAAATTTTGATGGAACACCTAAAAACAAGAAAGAAAAAATATGAGACAGTGACAAATGAAAAACAAGATTTTGATAGATAACAAAAAACAATCAGTCGTCAAAGCACCATTGAATGGGGCTATTATTTCATTTGTCCATGGCCCAATGTAAAGCGAAGATGACGTAGAATGAATGGGTATAAAGTTTGGGGTGCAAATGTCCGATTTCCAAATGTCCCCATTATTTCTCTCTGTGATGCAGTTAAATATGAGTGGGGTGGTAAAATAAAAAGTTTTGATAGATAAGAAAAGAAGAAGAAGAAAAAAAGAAGTGGTAAACAAAAAAATAATATTCAAAAAAAACTATGACCATAAAAAATAAGGAAAATAAGTATGTATTTAGGGACCTTCATAAATTATTTTGGCTTTTCTTAATTTATTTTAATTGATGTCAGATAAACTAAAAATAGGGTCAAGTTTCGTGTTGCTAAAACAAGGAAGGCTAAAATTATATATGTATGTACCTTGTTTTTGGAACTTGTTTTTACATATATGTGAATGGAAAATAAAAAACGTAACAAGGAAGCAAATTTTTTTTTTGCAAAATAAGTGTAAAAATGTAAAGAAAATGGAACGAATTTTTTTGCTGTTATTTTTTGATTACTTGTCTCAAACAAAAAAAATAATGATGGTTTTAAATATGGCAAAAATTTTCTTTTCTTTTTTGATTTTGTAATTAAAAAAATAGAAGATTTTTAAATTTCTATAATTCAAGTTTTTAAATTTTTTAAATTTACCTTTCTTGATTCCCTAGTTTTCTTTTTTTACATTAGATGTATCTTTATATATTATTGTAGCCAACTACAAACTACCCGGGTACAAAGTTTTTAAAAGTTGTTTTTATTTTATTTTTTTTTTATTCTTAACAATACATATGTTTCCCATGCACTAATTTTAAATCCTCAAACATCTCAAAAACTTAATCTTTTATTCAAAAAATAAAAAAATACCAAAATATTTACAATATCCTGGTTACTCAGTTATTATTGTAAAAAAGAAGTAAAAATAAATTAGCTTCATTCATTCAAAAAATTTCTTCTTTTTAAAAAAGAATCCTTTTTTATCTCATAAAACATTCATTAAAGCTTTTTTATTTTTTAAAAGGCCTCCTGCAAAAGCATCAAAGTTTCAAAACACAAATAACACATAAATGTCAATTTTAATATTTTTTAAAACTTTCAAAAATGCAAGCAAGAAAAAAGAATGAAGTGTTATAAAAAAAGCCATAATTAATTTATGCTTGAATTTTTATTTAAAAGAAACTTTTACTTTTGATGCTTTTAAAAAAAGAAAGCTATGAAAAATTTTATATTTAAAAATGCAGAATTTATTAAGAAATTTTTGTTGCATTTTTTGAACCAAAATAATTCAAAAAAAAAATTTCAGAAAAGAAAATAACCATTTTCTTAATCCTTTTAAAATTCTTCGAAAACCTTTAAGAGAAAAAAAAAAGATTTTTAACACGTATTTGATCTCAAAAGTTTTTTTTAAATTTATTTATTTAACATTTAATGTTCCAAATTTTTTTGGATAAATAAAATAGCGTAATTTAAAGCAAATTTGCGTATTCAAATGGATTATCAAGGAAAGGATTAAGGATATCAATTTTTTTAAATTACAAATGATAAAATGTCGCATTTTTTTGGATGCTTTTCTGGAACAGGAAAAAACAAAAATAAGCCATTTGCTTGAAATAATTTTTTTATATAAAAATGCAAAGTTTTCTTGCGTTTTTTGGGTTTCCAAACCGAAATTAGATTGACTAAAATTAGCATGTTTCATAAAAATAATTTTCTCCTTATTTTTTTTTTGTGCTGAGTAAAAAAAAGATTAGAAAAATTATTGCATTTACAAAAAAAAACGTTTTCTTTATAAGATTTCAATGAATCTCAATTATAATCCTTCTTACTTTATTTAATCTTCTTCTAACTTATGATAAAAAAAAAGAAATAAAGAAACCAACCAATCACCAATTATCCTTCTTTCTATAGCCAAAGTCGTCACATAAATCCATTTTCATATAACATCATCTCGATTTATTTTGATTTCTAAAAGCAAGCGAATACTTGAGAAAAAAAAGTTGACCACAGTGGATAAAAAAATTTTAAAAGTAAAGAAAATCACAAAAAGATTTTTCTTATCCTCAAATAAAATGCTTGATGACAATAAAGAAAGTTATTTGAGTTCTTTATTTTTATTTTATTTTATTTTTTTTTCTAAAAAAGACTCCGCCCGAGGTGGTGAGATGGTTGATGGTGGTGGCCCGGCACTAGCCGGCACACGTACACCCAGAGGGCAGCAAGCAAGCAAGCAAGAAGTTTTTTTTCTTTTTCTTCAGCTTGCTTGTGTTCCCTAAGGGAAAAAGTGAAAAAAGAAACCGGCATCAAAAAAAAAATGCAAGCAAGAAGAAGAGAAAGAAATTGCAACAACGATGAAACACATAAACTACAAACACACACAAAAAAAACACGCAAAGAAACGTTTGAAAAAAAATTTTAAAAAATGAAGTGAAGTGAGGATAAACGCTTTCCTCTATTTTTTTGCCTTACATTTCTTTCTTCTTTCTTTTTTTTTGCAATATTATCCAACAGAAAAAGAAAGGAATAAAAAAAAATGCAAGCAATAAAGTTGATAGAACCAGCAACAAGCAGCAACCAGGCTCCGATGAGAAAGAGTTGCTTAATTTTGAAAAATGATTGAATGATTTATGTCATTCATCTATTTTTATGTTGGATGAAGAAGAAAAAGAAATTTGTTAACAAGAAAAAAAGAAGAAATAAATGCAACAAATCTTTTTAAACTTTTAAAAATCAAAAAAAGAAAATCAGGCGTTGGTGAAAGCAAAGATAACTTATATTAAAGAGGCGAGTTAAAAAAATTTGTCATTAATTTTAGCTAAATAATTACTTTTAAAATCAATTAAGAAAAGATTTAAATTTAATGTAATTTCAAAAACTCTTTTAGAAGCTCTCATAAAACACTTTTTTTTAAAGACACATAATTCTAAAAATTGTTAAAATTCAATTTCTTTTTTCTAAATTATAAAAAGAAAAAGAAAGAAAAATTTCTCGTTGTAAATCTATAGTGTAATAAAATAATAAAATAAGTTTTTAAATCTTATAAATTTTTTAATATTAATATTACTTCTTTTTTCTTTTCAACTGCACTTTATCGGTATTATTATAATAATATTTAGCAGCAAGCTACAAAAAATGGTCTTTCAGAAAAAAAACCCTTCCGCATTTTGTTATAATAATTAGTTTTATTATTTAAAAAATTTGAAACATTAATAAAAGCTTAACAAAGTTAATTATTTTCCGCATTGCTGGAGCACAAAGTTTTTAATTTGGATTTAGACTACAAACATACATTAATGTTTCAATGCAAAAAAGTTATTAATCAAAATTTAAAATTTCATAATTCAAAAAATTCGAGGAAAAGTTTTTTAATACTGGGCTATCCTATTCTAATTATTTAAAAATTATAGCTTTTTCTTAATAAACTTTTGGTCCTTAAGAAGTACTCATTAAATTTGTTTTAAAATTTTAAGTAAATTTAAAAAAATATAAAGTATACGAAAAAAAAAGCATCTAAGTTCAAATTCAAAAAAATTATTTGTTACTACAAAATGCATTCTATCATTTTCCAATCTCTTTTAACAATTGCAACGACGATTATTTATGCTAATGACCAGGAGAATAAAACACTACACCCTTAATAAATATATCGCTTGACATACATAAATAATTATAACTTTGAAATAAATTCTTAAAATTGCTTCTTCTTTTTTTAAATATAAAATTTAAATTTTAGAGCCTCATTAAAGATGGAAATCAAAAAACTTAAAAGAGAAATTATAAATTTTAATAAAGGAATGAAAAGAAAAATATTGAGGAAAAAATTATGTAATTTTGTAAAAACTCAGAAAAAGTCGCCAAAATATTTTAGAAATATTTTTGAAAGCACTGTTTCATTGTTAAACAAACTTCTGTCAAAGAATTGCCATTAATGGTGAAACCAGATTCTCGAGAGTGCCAAAACTTGAACTTTGACATTCATGTTTTTTTTTTTGATTCGGCATTTTTTCATGTAATACAATTATGATTCAACCTATATACAAATATACATAAAAGCTTTCTTTATTCCCTAACTGACTAACTTAACTTGTTCATAAATAAACCAAAAATAAAGTAAAGAATAATTTTAAAAAAACAAAATGGATAATTTTAAGATTAACATGACTAACATAACATGTCTTGACTAATCACAGAAAATTTCCATTTTCGATCATCGATGAACCTAAAAGCCAAATAGCTTATTTAATTCTATGAAACATCTTTTCAACGTTTTATTTTTATTTTGTGTTTTTTATGCTTTTCTTCTCTTTTTTTCTTTGTGTTTGATCTTGAAAGAATGAAAAAAAACCTAATAAAATGAAAACCAAATGTGCGAAATTTAAAAGTAAAAAAAATAAAAGAAGAACAAAGCAATTCTTCACATAATTAGTTTTTTCTTTTCATTCTTTATTTCCCATCTTTCTATTTTATTTTTGTTTTCAAGTAAAAAAAGTCTAAGAAAATCCTGCATTTCAAACCAAAGAAAAAAAAACGAAAAATCCAACTGCCAAAAAAAATTAGATGCATGTGTTAACACATTTATTTTTTTTGCTCTCGGCTTTTAAAAAAGATGCTAATTTAAACGCAAGCATTAATCTCTCTTTCACTTACATACATGCTTTCAATTCCATACAACTATTCTTTTTGCCTATAAAACTTTTCGTTGCTTTGCATTATTTTTTTGCTTGAAAATTGTTTCCATCCAAAAAAATAATAAATGCAAAAGCCAACAAATTGTCAAAAATCGTATCATCATTTTTCATTAACTCTTTCTATCTCTTTTTTCTCATTGTTGCCAGCTTTTTATAGCCATTAAAAATAAACTTAATTTTTTCTTCATCTTTTATTTTTTTTTTCAACTTTTTCTCTCAGATGTTACTTATTTAATTTAATTTATTTTTATTTTTATATTTTTGAGCTTTTTATCTGTCTTTTTCGCACATCGCATTGTCGCATTGGAATCATAGGGGATAAAAATTTAAGAAGGGTATTTTTTTTGAGTTTGAGTAATAAGCTTCTTCGCATCAGCTGAGTAAGAAAAGAAAAAATAAATCGTGGAATGGCACTTGAAGGTACGGAGCCATGAAAAACATGACAAAATACGAAGAAAGAAAGAAAAAAATAACACGCGAATTTAATGAATTAAAAATACATATAAAACAAAACAAAAAAAGTAAGTAAAATAATGTAGCATCAAATCTTTAACTCTCTCTGCCTTTTTTTTATAAGAAAGGTATGGGAAAGAAGAAAGAAAAAATATTAAAAAAAGTCTCATGAGAAAAAAAAGTAAGGAGAATGAATACATTTGTATTTTTAGTTTGTTTTTGCATTATGTCTGAGTAAAAAGCAACATATGACAACAGAAATATAAATTCCTTTCCTTTGGCGGTGGTGCTAGTTACATGGTGGCCCGAGAAAAATACATCTCGTCATGCATACATAGAACCCAAATAAAGCCGTATTGCGCATGTGTTCAATAATTATTTTTAATTAAAGTTTGAGTGACAATTTTTTTCAAAGTTATTTTTTCCATCTAAATTTTGTGTTCCTAATCTAGAATGAAATCTTGACAAAATTATAAATTATCGTGTTAGGACCAAAATTTGCCAAAAATTAAAATTATTAAAACAGATGATTCTCGCCGAGGTTTTTGAAACTCTTTTTCTCGGAAATTAAAGGTTTTTTAGAAAAAATCTACGGTAACTTCCGGGTTTCTGTTCAAAATAACCAAAGTATCGAAACAATGTTCTTTGAAAAAAAAATATAAAACATAAATAAAATTTACTTTCTTTTTCTATTTTTAAACTTCAAATAATCACAAGTTCAAATGTAGCAAGCAAGCAAAAAATTTCCTTGTTTGTTGCTTGTTGCACGTACGTTTAATGCCAATTAAAATTACTTTGCAAACAGCTGAAAGTTTTTTCTTCTAAAGTTTAAAAGTGCACTACACAAATAAAAAAATTGTAAGTTACTATCATAATAGCCAATTTACAACAACTTTCATTAAATAATAAAAATCTTAATTTAGATTAATCCAAAGTATAAAAAAAATGTCAAAAAAACAACGGTCAGGAATTATTATTCACCTGGGTCTTTTTTAGCTTTTCGAAATCACCTGTTTTTGTGAGAAAAAAGAGGGGTTAAAAAAGAAACATTTTTTACATTAACTTTTTTTCCATCGAGTTATTTTAAAATTTAAATTGAGAAAAATAAAAAAACATTCATTCATAATAACTTTTTTTTTCAATCAAAAATTATAACATCTTGTTTCCAAAAAAACTTGAGAGGTGGTTAATTGAAAAAAAGGGGGCAAAATTAGGTAATAATAATAAAAAAATATTGCAACTATGTATGAAAAATATTTATTTTTTTATGTCCATGAATCTTATCAAAAAACGCTACCTATTTTCCATCCCCAAATAAAAAAGAAGGGACAGGTGGAAGAAAACCCACGTTGCAAAACAATAAAAAAAACGTGGGTTTTTTATTTTCAATGACATAAAAAAAATTAACTTTACTGAACCTTTTTTTAGTTGGTTGTTTTTTTCTAACGGTTAGTTTTAAATTTTTTGTGGCCTGTTATATTTTCTTGCGTATGTTGATATTTATCAACCAATGATCAATAAATGCTTTTTGTGTTATATCATGAAAAAAATAAGAAAATATAAAACGCAAGATTGTAATATAAATAGAATTATCAGAGAATCAACCAAAACTTTTAAAAATCACGAGAATTTTTTGTGGTCTAATTAATTGCATAAAAAATGGAGAGAAAAGGGGTTATTAATTAGAAATCAAAAACATGGCCACACGCGTAAGTGAAACTTTAAAAGAAAGTCTCCAAACAAAAAATTATTTGTTTTAAACTTATATCATTTTTTTGGTTTTATAAAACACAAAAATTAACAAAATTAAGGATCTTCCTCAAGTTATTTTAACATAAATAACTAAAATTGCTCTACTTTTTTGATGGCTAACTTTTTAAAATTATTAAAGAAAATAAAATTAAAGAAATAATAATTGTTACAATAGGAAACAATTAGCATTTTTACTTCCATTTCCTTCCATGTAATTTATGTTGTGCGTGCGTTCGTGCGTCCGCGCTTCTATGCAAATTTACTATTTCACGAAACAAGAAAGAAAAAAGAATGAAAACACAGAAAGGGGTTTTGCATTCTCATTTCAAGGAAATCAAATGGAGATGAGTGGCGGTTTTCTTTTGAGGAAGCTGCTAATATCTTGGAAAGGATCCATGGACCAAAATAAAGTGAAGGAACCGTTAGCTGAAGAAAAAAAAGGATAGGATCCGGAGATAGCATGGGATCGAGATAGGGCACGAGATCCAAATTATAGATAGTATACAAAAAAAGGGATATGATACAGTAAGTAAGAGCTATGCTAATTCATTTTTATTTTCTTGGCCGGCAGAAGGCCGGCTTAGCTTCTAGTTAAAATTAAATAATGAGAAAACTTTACTAACAATAAGGTGAGAAAAGGTCAAGCTCCCATTCACATGAGACGATTCATTTTTAATCCAAATTTTAATTGTTTTACAAAAACTTACTAATCTAATTATTTACTAAGCTTCTTTAATTGCTAAAATTCATTTCCACAACAAATTGTGATTATTTTCTTTAACGTCAAAAATTAATAATTCAAAAAGCCAACAATTTAAATACCTTAAAACTAAGTAAATAAACAGATAATGACTAATTTAAAAGATTTTTATCAGATTTCATAAATATTTCTCATAGACTATTATTGTCAGTAGTGAAATGATAATTCTTTCTTATAGCATTAAAGACCAAAATTTCGGAGAAAAAAAAAAGTCTTTTTAAGCTTCAGACAAGCTTATACTTTTATGAAATTGCAACCATTTGAAGTTTTAATATGCAAATTTCTCCTCATTTTCATAGAATATCTAAATATATGGTATATGCCATTCGAAAGCCCACAATCGAGTTGATAATATTGGAAAGAAATCAAATTTTTATACTTCATGGGTGAATTTAGCCGAATTTTTAATGTTAATACATGCCTCAAACTTCGATAGCTCATAATTCCATATCTAGTATAGTTTCTTAACAAAAGATTGAAAATTAGCATATTTTTTCATCGTAAATAACCGTTTGGTGTATCTACAATAGAGGGTTTGAAAAAACGTGTGCCGCCAATTTAAAAAAATCTGGTAGACCTTCTCTTAATGAAAGTGTCCAAAAATTTATCATTTTAGACTTATATAATTTTTTTGGTTTTATATAACACAAAAATAAACATAATTAAGGATCTTCCTCAACCTACTTTAGCTTAAATAACTAAAATAGTTCTAATTTTTTTGATGGCCAACATTTTTAAAATTTTTACAGCAAACAAAAAAGAAGTAAAAAAATAATTTGTTAAAATAGGAAATAATTAGCATTTTTTAATTCCATTTTAGAATTATAAAATGTTAGAAAACTTTACTGATAATCATGCGAGCAATTCTTATTCACAGGCGACGATTCTTTTTTAATCCAATTTAAGTTGTTTTACAAAAATTAACTAATCTTATTATTCACTAAGCTTCTATAATTGCAAACCTTCCTTTCAAAAACAAATTGTAATTATTTTCTGTAACGCAAAAACTTAAAAATTCAAAAAACCAACAATTTACATACCAAAAAACTTAGTAAATAGGCAGACAGATAATGACTAATTTAAAAGACTTTTATTATATTCCATAAATATTTCTCATAGACTTTTATTGACAATAGCTTTCTTATAGCATTAAACACCAAAATTTTGGACAAAAAAATTTGCCAGGAAAAAATCTTTTTAATCTTCAAACAAGCTTATACTTTTATGAAATTGCTATTGGTCACAATAATAATTGTCTTTCCGCTTTACTATATAAGATTATCATGAGATAATCATTTAAAAATGTCCCATAAATCCTCTGTAATACATGTTAGAATTCTTGTAAAAGAAAATAATATTATTATTAGTTTAAAGTGCCCTATTAGAGCCACGACTTTAAAGCTTATATAAGAAAAAATAAATTATGGAATTTGTTCTTTCATACTTTTGCTTTTTTGCACTTATAAAATGGATTTATGACTGACACGATTAAAAATGAAGTGAAGCATTCAAAGTATATCGGAATTTTCTCAGCAGATTGTCTACAGAATTCTGGGAGTCAATAAGAAATTTGTAATAAAAATGACGAAAATCAAAAAAATGTCTTGAAAAAAAATTAAAATATTCAAATTTTTTACAAACTTCTTTTGTCATTAACTTTAAATATTGTCAAAAAAGTAGAATAGTATGTCGAACTCAAAATTCTTAAACTTTTTCTAATTTAAAAAATAAATAAATAAATGTTTTGTATAGTTAACGATTTTTAAAACGCTGAGCTCGTCTCGCCATCATACTGTATTATTGTGTACTCATCAAAGAATAAATGGATTAAAGGATATTTTTAAATTTAAATAATTATCCTTTCCTTCCTTTTTTTCTTTTAATATTTTTTGATGACTCCAATCGACAAAGTATTTCAAAACATTGGTAGTTGCTTTGCTATAGGCCAGCCACTTCCAAAGCGCCAAAGGGAAGGCACAGAAGCTCTCCAAAGAAAAAATCAGGTGAAAAAAGAAAATTGAAACATTTCAAAGTTTTTTTATTCTTTAAAAAATGTAAATATTAAAATAGCATGCAAGCAAGCAACTGCATACATTCAAGCTATAATACAACGTGGAAAATAAAAAATATATGCGCATAAATTTTGTTATAAATAATAATATCTTATGTATTCTTAATAAAAAATATATTTTTATTTTCCTAAAAAGTTTCCATTTTTCCCTTTTTTTTAATGGATTAAAACTTTTTTTATGAAAAAGCGAAGGAAAAAAATGATGCAAAAAAAGAAGAATTTGCATTAAAAAAATTAATACCTCGATTTTTTTATTTTTAATCTTAATTAAACTACAAAAAAATGAGTGAATCTTGTTTTAAAAAATCACGTCATTAGAAATGATGTTTTTGGTGGTTACAGAATTGCAAAATAAAAAGGAAAGGTAAACAGTAAATTTATCAAAAAGAAGAAAACGGAGTCAAAACAGGTTTATGGAAACAAAAAAATTATCGAAAAATTAAAGAAAATTCGATAAACATCGTTATAGGTAATGGAGTCTAAAAAATCCCAAGAAAACAGACATATTATATTGTAAAGTCCAAATTTTAGAAGCTAACAATCACGAAAAAAAATTATAAACTGATATCATTATACCATATTTTTTTTCATAATTGTAAAAATAGACAGGTTTCATGACAGTTTTGTTTCTGACATCATTTTTTTTCTCGCTATGTAAAATCAGTTAATAAAAGAAAGGAAAAAACCTAAATATAAAAACTCAAGATCATGTTACAATCTAGTAGTAAATACAAAAAAAGTTTATGAAAAGCTTGAGAAAAAAAGATGAAATTTAATCCATTTTTTTTTCTTTAAAAATTCGGCTAATAAACAAAGAAAGATTACAAATTACAAACCCTGCGTTTGTTAGGCTATGTTTCGCTACATGGAAACATAAATAATACTATGGAGATAAATAATTTTAAACTCACAGCGATTTTTTTTTGATATTTGAAACACCTATGAATTTTCATGGGTAAGCGTTTATTTAATGAAAGTTCCAAAATAAATAACTATTGCGGGTAAAAAAATTTAAAACAAAAAATAAAAAAAATAAATAAGGGCGTTGTACAATATTTTAACAAGCGTAAGTAAATCTCTCTAACTAATTATTTTTTTAATTTAGAAATCAAAAAGAAAAAGAATGGTAAAAATCAAGTTTTGATTTTTTTATTTTCTCCTTTTTCTATCATCATTTAGTCCCACCATTCTATTGTTGTGTGTTAAAATGAAAAGTCTTTTTTTCTTCAAAAAATCGATTGATTTGAGTTTTTTTTTCGTTTTCACAGAAGAAGAAAAATAACCACAAAAAAAATTGAAAAGTAACAAGAGGCAATGAAAAAAAATAAATAAAAGTTAAAAAACGTGAAACACACACAAGTAAAGCGACTCGAGCTCGCTCGAGTTAGCTCAAGCCAAGGAACACACACAGAAAAGCAATTGCAATTGAACCCCAATTTTTCCTTCTTCAAAGTTTTCAAACAAAGCCAAGAAAGTGAAATGAAAGAAACGAAGGATCAAATGCGCAATTTTTTTGTGTCCACGAAATTGTAAAAAAAAGAATCAACCAACGGAAGAGAAAAAAATAGAAAGAAACTGATTTTTTTTCTTCTCTGTTTTGATCGTGTTAGGTCTCTTTTTTCTTTTTTTCTGCCCCATAACCTTTTCATTTTTCCACTTTTTTGTGATATTGATTTTGAATTTTGAGAGAGCAATGGATGGGTAAAGATAAAATTGATGATAGATAAAAATGGTTTTGACGTTATTTTTTGTTTTTGTATGTATTTATTTTTATTTTTTAGAATTTTTGTTTTGGTAATCATCGTCATTTTCAAGTTCTGTATATATCAAGATTGAAGGGCTTTGAAAGTGGAGAAGGAAAAAAAATAAAAATAGAAAGCATTTGATGATGCTAAACTGTAATACACAGAGACGATAAACCGACAAATATAATTCTTTAAAAATATAAAAACCGACATTAAAACCTACATACAAAAAGGTGTATTAAAGATAAATTAAAAGTTAATCCAAAACGTAAAAAAATATAAGATAAAAAATGCTACCACAAAAGAAGCTAAGAAAAAAATTCGAATAACAAATTTTAAAATACTGACAAGGGAACGGTCAGACATGTAAGTGAGATTTCGATATTTTGTTTAGCCCAAAATATTATTTAGCATATTTTAAAACATATCCCAAAATCTTAGCGGCGAATGGAAAGATGGTCAAAAGTTACAAGTCCTCAAAGTTTCAAATGATCAACTGTGAAACCCTATGAGTCAAAAAGGTCCTACGGGGAAACCCTGTGAGTCAAAAAGGTCCAATAGGGTTTCCCTGTTGATCATTTGAAACTTTGAGGACTTGTAACTTTTGACCATCTTTCCATTCGCCGCTAAGATTTTGGGATATGTTTTAAAATATGCTAAATAATATTTTGGGCTAAACAAAATATCGAAATCTCACTTACATGTCTGACCGTTCCCTTGTGAGCTAAAAAGTATATGTTTTGATTTTTATTTTGTTTTGTGATTCAAGAAAATTAGAAACCAAAAATCAGATTTAAAAAATAACAAAAAGATTTTTTTGCAGACTTCAGAAAGACTAATCAACTATCACATAAAATCAACATTGGAGCTTAGTGGTCATCATTTGTCTGCGAACCTTCAATCGACGGTGCACAAGTTTAACGCGCTTAACCGCTGCGCCAAACATGCTAAGGCTTTAATTCATAGAAAATAAGAATAGGAACAAATCACATTTTTTTCTTTTGCTTTATTGAATAAATATGACAAAAAAGAATTTAAAAAATATAGACATTTTTGAATTTTTATCTTTTCCTTTGAACGATCGATGCTTGTCATTTTTATTTTCTTTCTAATAAACACCAAATAAATTTTTATTAACACCGGTTATGCATAAATATGAGAAGAAAAAAATGCGTGTGTAAATAATTAAATGCGTTATAAAAAAACTAACATAAAATATTTTTAAATTATATAATTGTACAGCAAGATTTTGTTTGCATGTTTGGTGAAGCAGCAATTTGAACTGCAGCTGCTAAAACCATAAGTTTAAGAGAAAAGCCAAGTTGACCAGAAAATTTAACGATATAAACATTGGGTTTACGATGGTCAAGCATGCAAATTTCTTGGCCTGTTCCATCGATAATGCATTGCCAATTTCGAAGTCGAGGTTCGCTGGTGTTGAATGAATTGTATCGAGCTACGACGGCTTGTTCAGAATTTTGAATAATGAATGGGTCGCCTAAAAATAATGGAAAAACTTTAAGAAACGAGGTCAAAAAATTAATTTAGAATATGCAAAATTAATATTCTTGCAAAATATGCAAAGTTTGTTAAATTCATTTTTTTTCTTTTTGAGTCTCAAAAATTACAAAATTAAGAAACAAATTTTTTATTTATAAAATGAAATCAGAAATCCAAAAGTTTACCTGTCGCAAAATATCCCATAGTTTCATTTTCAGAATTAATAACTGTAAACCTTTGAGGTTCATTACGTTTTGACGCGAAAGTTTTAGATACATCAGAAATAACTAAAATTTGACGACCATATGATTCCAAAATCCACGTTGACCGGAAGCAATGAGATTTTTGAAAAATATCAAATAACGGAAATCCTGCTGTGTCAGTTACCTAAAAAAAATTATTAATAGTCCCATGACGAAATTTATTTAAAGATAAAAATCTTACTTGAAGCTCGCATCCTGTTCGTTTAATAACCAAAGCTTTAGTATGCGCAACAAAATATAATACTTGCCATTTAGTTGGAACCAAAATGGCTTTATTTCGTGGATGATGTTCGCGATCTCCACTTTCAGATGATTTTAAAGTTTCACTAACTTCATTATCTGCAACTCGATCGGAGCAACTACTCCCTCGTCCATCATCATCGGAATTCATGACGACGACGGTGGTGCTGCGTTTTCCTCGAGCTTCTAATCGCTTATGTAATTCAGGGATTATTCCATTTGAAGTAACTCCAGTGGAACAACCATTAACAGCTACGGGGCGTTGGATGATTTGAGATTTAGCTGAAGTGCTTGGAGATGGTTCTGAAAATAAAAGAAAAATTAACTTTAAAATATTTAAATTTTTAAATTTAAAAATTAACCGAAAAGAGAAATTCTAGTTTAAAGAAAATTCAGAAAATTAAATTTATAAAAAGCAAGAGAAAAGGGTATTGTCACGAGATATATTTAATTTTCTTCGTGAGACCTTCAGTTTGAGAAAACAAATATTAAATATTTTTGCAATTTTTTGAACCATTTTTTTGTTTGTTTGACTTTCCCAAGAATTGCAAACCCAAAAATTCAAACAAAAAAGGTAACGCTGCTTGAAAACTTAGCTCACGTGCAACAAAGACAAAAGCAACAAATACCAAAACTGAATTATTTTTCCGCTATGTTAACCTCCTTCTGATTGTCGTTAGCAAAAACAAGAAAAAAATAATTTCTTTGGGAGGAAAAAAGTTCAAGAAACAAAATTATCATTTTTTCCTCTTCATGGATATGGGATAGGTCCTATAGAAAAATGTAATGCAATTGAAACTATTATACTAACAAATGCCCAACATAACAAAAAAAATTTGTTTACTTTCCCGCAACATAAAAATTTGCTACTTCGGAGCTAAAATACAAAGAAAAAATGGAGGAAAAAGGAATTTTGGCAATTTTGCTTGCTTCAATGAAAAAACTGACCACTTTCTAATTTTTTTTGAAAGGACATAAGAAAAAAAGTTTTTAACCACAAAGAAAAGAAAAAAATGTTTTTACAGGCACCTTTTCAAGCTTGAAAAAAAGCTTGAAAGTTTTTTTTGGAAAATGGGAAGAAAAAACTTTTGATGTATGTCATTTTTTTGGCTTCAAAAGAATGAATGCTAAAATGCAGCGGCTGTCACCTGATGATGGACACTTTGCTTCCTCTTAGCAAAAAAGGTGCAAAAAAAAGTTTAACGACAAATTTCTTTGTTTTGCCTTTTTTTTATTTAGTTGCAAAACAGGCAAGATTTCTAGGAACGCTTCTGCCAGCAAGCAATTGGCTGACCAGCGGCAAATAGGCATCTCTTTTGTTTTCAAAGATCCCAATTTTTTTTCAAGCATAAAAACAAGAAGAATTTTTTTCCGTTGTTAAAAAAAATAACCAAAAAAATTCCATCAGCCTAAAAGAATGCTAAAAATGCAATGTCTTGTTTTTGCCAATTTTTTCTTCTTCAAATATCCTCCTCATTTTTTTTACTATTTTTTTACTACTCTACTAATTTTAACGAAGCGGAAGTGGAGAGTAGATAGATAGAAGCGTCTAAGTCCACGAAATCCCAAAGGGAGTATTAAAAGCATGATTGGTTGGGAAAGTCAAGGTAAAAATAATAGTAATCCACCATCCTAGCACCAACTATAAATGACTTTGTAAAGTATTAAAGAAAGAAATAAAGTAACAAAGCATCGAAGAACCAAGATTTTTGGCTTTTCACCTTTTTGGTTGGTGTTTTTCGATAAAAAAAGAAATTGTTTATTGAGCCGTGAATTATTTTAGTTGGCGCAAAATGTAGAAAAATGGCTTTATGGCTCAGGAAAAAATGATATTTTTTTATAGCCTTTAAAAACGGAAGTTTGAATGGGTTATTTTTGAATTAAAATATTCTTGATCACTTTTTTTTTTAACAAAAAGACTTTTGCATGATTCATTCAAGAAAAAAAGAATGGCAAAACAGGACGAGAGAAACTTAAAACAATTCACTTAAATTTTTTAGAATTTAATTTAATGTTAGCGTCTAAATTTTTTGTGAAAAAAAATCATATTTTTTAAGCGTTTTTTAAATTCAAAATAATCAAAAAATATTTAAGGTAAAAATTTGTTAAATTTGTTCGCTCTCAATTCTCAAAAAAACACCTGCTTAGCGAAGTCAAAAAATTAATATACAGTTTTCATAACCAAATATTTAAAAAAAATTAGATTTAAAAATGACTTACCACCCAATGAAAATCCAAAAGCTTGTCCAACGGGGGAATGCAAAAGTGAATTAGTCATGGATCGTCGATGTTCGCTATTAGGTAGCAAACCTTTAATTTCTAATTCATCACACATCTTTTTATCATTATATCGAAGCCTATTAGTATGCATAGGTTCGTCATGGGAACTTGCAGTTAAAAAAGTTTGCATTGTTATGGTACCTGCCGATGCCATGATTGTTGTCGTCGTTGTCGCTTGCTTTTATAGTATCTCAAAAAAATTTTTAAATTTTTTTTAAAGGTTCCTGGAAAAGAATATTATTTTATTAAAATTGGTCGGTGATGTAACACCCATTCTTTTGTATTCGAAGGTTGAAAACACAATAAAACACGTAAAAAATTGTGGCATTTATGTATCCGAAATAGAAAATTGCTATTTCCTCCAAAAAAACAAAATGAAAAAAAGCGATACTTGAAAGAGAAGAAAAAAATAAAATATATGGAGGATAGAAAGAAAAATGTGTCAAATGACATGGATTGGAAAAAAAAAGGGAAAACACGAATAAAAGTAAGAAGAGTAAAATAAGTTGAAAAGCTGGCGAATCTGTCAAACCTTATTTATTTGAAACTCTTTTTTTTTTGAAAAGGAAATGAAAAAAAGGAAGAAAGAGGCGCGGAAAAAAAACTGATAAATAAAGCTAATATACAATTTCAATTTAAACTTTACTGTCGTCGTCGAACGAGAGTTCAAGGCTATGTATTCCTAAGAAAAAAAAGTGGAAGTGAAAAAAAGAAGTAAATAGGTTTTAAGAATTTGGATGGAACAAACATGTCAAAAACAAAAGTGCTTCTTTTTAAAGAGAAATGGTCGTTCTGAAAATATATACACAAAATTATATTTTTAAGAGGTTGTTCCATTAAAAAGTCGAGCACGAGAGATTATTAAAAAAAATAGCTGCAGGTGAAGATATAAATAGAAAATCAGGGGGAAGAAACAAGAATGTTAAATTTTGATTATTTTTGTAATACAGTATTTTTTTAGTTTGTGTCCAGATGGAAAATAATTAAATTTTTTCAATTTTCACCTTGAGTGTCGAAAAAATTTGGAAAAAATAAACAAAAATACACCTTTTTGGGAATCTATCTGTTGCATCTTTATAGCTTTTGGATGTGTCTTAAAAATTTCACTTTCATTAATGAGCAAATAAACACAAACAAGCAAATCATGGCCTTGAGCTTAAGTTAATATTTTATTTTATACCTCCGCCTGCCTGAAATATAAATAATTCATAATTCCCAAAAGTATTTGTTGTATTATTATTTCAAAATAAGAAGGAGGAAATAAAGACAGAGAGATAGAAAAAGTAACAAAATACACCAAAACATCAAAAATAAAAATAAATTATAATTAGCTTTCAACTATAACACCTGCAAAAGAAAGAACCAAGGTCAAAGATAGGGAATATTTAAGGAAGCAAATAATAACTCTACATTGTTAAATTTTATGAATATTCAAAAGAATTATTTTAGCATCTAAGGAAGAAAAGAAGAATACCAAGAAAAATAATGCGGATATGACGTGATTTGTAATGTAGGAATACCAAATTAGAGCCTTTTATAGAAATTTTTTAATGTGACAGTTAAAATAAGAAAGGCCAAAAAAATTTAATAAGAATAAAGTCTCTCACTAAAATTCTTTTTTTCGCGGTATCATCAAAGCCAAAGGATTAATTTCAGACTGAAACAAATTTTTTTAATGAGTTTTGAACTTTTTTAAACTTTTTTATGAAGTCTACGTCAAAGAATGTCTCCAACTTAATCCAAGTTTAATCCCATAAAGGATTAACACATGCTGCTTATTCTAGACTTTATCCTCAATTTCTGAGTAAGCCTGAATTAAAAATAAGTCTATGAAAGGGTTCTCGAGTTTCTAGCTATACTAGAAACATGTTCCAAAAAAACATAGAAAAAATCCTTAAAATTTTTTATTTTAATTTTGACAACCCTCGAGAAAAAAAAGTATAATAAAATTTAGAAAATAGCGGAAAGCTAAAAAAAGGAATTCTAATAAAGCTATTTTTTTTAGACAGATGTTTGCTTTTATTTGGAACAACTCACAGCTTCTTTTTTTGTCTCTGAGTGCCAGATTGCAGTGTTCTACTTAAAAAATGAAATAAGATAGCTTTTTTTTAAAGATTTTTGGAAAACATTTGGTTCAAAGAAAAAAGACAAATCCAAAGCAATTTTCTTTTTTTGTTGGAAAAAAGGTTTTTGTTTGCCATCAAATGGTCAGTTTTTTAGAGGAGAGAAGAAATGGCTTTTCAAAGAAAAAAATAAATGACACTCGATGACAGCCTCTCGAGGGCCATTTAAAAGCTGTCAATCAAACAGGTGTGTGCTAAATATTTTTTTTATTTGGCTGCAAAATTGGATTTGCGATGAGAATAAAAAAGATTAAAGAGCAACTGTTTTTGTTTTTGTTGTTGACCACTCTAGTTTCTGTTTTTAGACAAATGGTGGGAAAAATTAGGTTAAAACGTAAAAAATAACTAAAATATTTAAAGTAATTTTGAAAAATAAATTTTTTTACAACTCTTATTTTCAATACAGTATATTATAAAAAAAATTATTTAATAAAATTGGGATTTCTCAAAATAAAAAAGCCTTCGAAAAATTGACCATTTTCTGAGCTAAAAAAACTAAACTAAAAAAACTTTACAGCATTTCTGGATCGTATACGGTGCCAACCAAATAAAAGCGCGGTTAAGAAAAATAAATGTTTATATTTTAAGGAAACCACGGGGCTATATTTTTTTTAGAAAAAATAGTAATCTCTCAATATTGCTTCATTCTGTAAATAACCAGGTGCCAGCTTTTTCTTCGACATCTAACCTCCGTCTCAATAGCTCGATTATCTATTGCCCAGCCATAAATCACTTTTATATTTCTTTTTTTTTGGCACCTTTCTCAGTACACACCTTTATTCATTTCAAAGGCCAAAGCTTAAATCTAAGGAAATTACAGGTGCCATAAAAAACAAACAACCAAAAATATTAAAACCTCTTTTTTGGTGGTTGTTAAAATTTAAATTTTCCAACGATCTCAAAAAAAACGAAATTGTTTTCCTGTTTTTTATTCGGGCAGCCATAATTATGGTTTTTGCACTTGCATGTGATACTTTGATGGATAAGCGCCATCCATAAAAAAATTCTAATAATAGAAAGAATAAAGAAAAATTCTATGTATCGTGCAAAATAAAAGTGGAAAACATTATAGTAAACACTTTCTGAAGAAAAAGAAAAATGAAAAATAACAGATTTTACATTTATCAAAAAATGAAATATACATAATTTTTTTTAAATCTGTCTATCAAATTTTGAAGAAAAAGTTTTGAGATGAAACATCTGGCGATGTTTATAAGCTGTCACAAAAAAAAAATTAAAAAATGAAGGATATTAATGTTTTCAATGAAAAAAAGTTTAATTAACTATCGAGGGTTAAAAAAAAGTAATTTCATTATTCCAAGAAAAGCTTTGACAAACAACCAATCGGATTCTCTCTCAAATTTCCATTTAATGACACATTCGACCATTTTTTATTATTTAAAAGATAGCGTTTTTATTTTGGGGCAAAAAAATAAAATCACAAAGATTTTACATTCATTCCGCCTTTTTTTATAAAAAAATTTCATCATTAACATGCAAGAAAAAATATTATCCTAAATGGCTAAATGCATTTTAAACACGCCATTATTTTTTGCCATTAAATGAAAAAATTGAAATAAAGTTTTAATATTATAACAAAAAATGCGACGACGTAAGGTGGAAGCAAAAAAAAAAAGAAGCCATTTATGCAATATAAAATAAAACTTGATTATGTTTGCAAATGAATTTTAGAAAATCAGTAATACATATACGGTAGTTATTTTCATTCATTTAAAAAATATCCAAAAATAAAAGATTTCTTAGAATTTAAAGTTTTCTCAGAAAAAGAAAGTATAAAAATGCTTAATTTATATATTAGCAACTAAAAAAAGGGCTTTAGCAAATTTCGTGTCAAAAAGTAAATTAATTATAAACGCGTTAACTGGCAATTATTCTATTATAGTTGGCAACAATATACATTTTTTTTTAATTTTCGTCAGGCAGTAACTAAATTTAGAAAGGAACTGCAGGCGTAGAATTTACCAAAATGTTTTTGCAAATAAATTAAACACGGGGTTAGTAAATTAAATGTGGACGTTTAAAAAATAGCTAAATTTTTTTTGCAAAAAATAAATAAATAAAAATTATGTCATTTTGGTAAGCAACCATGATCAAATACAACTATAATAAAATTTAAAAAAAGCTAAAGTAATAAAAATCCAAAAATAAAAAAAGCAAGGAAAGGAGCGAAAATGAATTAAATTAAATGACCATTGATCACCATTAATTTCAAAAATAAAGAGAGATCAAAGAAGAAAAAATATGCAAAAAAATTTTTAGTGGACAGCTCAATCAAATTAAAAGCGTTCATTGGTTGTTGCGAAAGAAAAACAAAAACAACCGGAAAAAAGCAACAATAAATTAATAAATTTTTCCAAAGACCGAAAAAATCAACAAAAGTTGAAGGAGGAAAAAGAATGATGCCATATTTAAAACTTTAGAAACACTTTTTTTTTTTGAAACAATACCTCCGCCAACTCTATACCCTTCTCCATGGCTTTTGTTGTTAATGAATTCTATTGTCGAAATTCAAAACCCTGGAATTCTTAATTAATCAAATAACAAAAGGTTTCATACATTTTCAATTCAAAACTTTTTTGTGTAAAAATAAGTTTCAAAAAAAAAGTTTTTTTCTTCAAAAGATTTTGTTAGTTATTTTTTTGGAAGTGAATGCCATTGTCATAATGGACATGATGATGTAATACGTCAGAGAATAATAAAGTTTTAGAAGCTCCAAAACTTATATGAAAATAAAATGGAAAAATCTTTAAAAAATCAGAAAAGCAGAATAAAAGCTTTGAAATTTACGGATGGAAAAAAGAATCCTCGATAATTTCAAAGCATCATTTTGTAATATCTGATAATAGCCAATACCGCCATATTGCCTTTCAAAACAAAAAAAAATGACACAGCCTCCCAGAAAAAAATACATTTTTACTTTAGTACCAATAAAAAAATTGCTAGCATACTAGATAGACGACTAGCGTCACATTTTACGACAAAAGCAGAAACATTGAAATCCAATTAAAATAAGTGGGCTTAAAAATACAGAAACTCCATTACTCGAAAAAATAAAAAGATTGGATTAATAGAAAAAATGAAAGTATTTTTTTCTAAACCATTTTTTTGCAAAAACAATGTTTTTAAAATTTAGAATCTGATGATATGGTTTGAGAATGCTGAGAATCATGTGAGTTGAAAATTATATTTTTTTTCACAAAACATCATAGAAAATGAAAAATGTTTTTGATAAATTTAAACTAAAAAATGTAGTCAACGATGTTTGGAACATATAATTTTTCTCATGGCAGGTTTTACAGCAAAAAAAGTTCATATAGAGCAGAAAAAAAAATAGTGATGATGAGAAATATTTAACCCACTTTTTTTTGTTGCAAATGCAAAAAACGCTGCAAATTTTTAAGTGAAAAATGGTTTAAAAAATCTTTAAAATGTAAAGCGTCTAGGAATAAGAGGCTTTAAAAAAAGTAGATCTTTTTTTGCAAAAAAAAAATGAAAAATAAAGAAAAAATAGGAACGGAAAAGCATTTGCAAGTTTATGTTTAAAAAAACTTTTCAAGCCTTTCCATGAAATATTTGAGCCTTTTTTTGCAAAAGCAAAAGCAAGGTTTGAATTTAAAGAACATAGGAACATAAATGGTAATTTGAGTTATGAATTCTTTATGGTAAGAAAATTTTATTAAAATGGAATCTTTCTAAGATTCTAAGATAAAAGTTCAAAAAAAATTGAAACACGTCTATCTCAGATAACCAATTTTTCTAAGAAAAGATTCAAACAAAAAATTTTTCTTCAAAATAGAAAGGGGCAAAAGCATAGATGTGACATGTGCCAATATATCTCATTATCTTGGAGCTCTAATCTTTAAACTTTTCTATTATTTTTATTACAAAAAAAATACCAAAACAAAAGCAAAAAAACAAATTTAAAATTAAAACTTTTCCAAACACCAAACTTTTGGACAGATAAAAGAGAGAAAAAGAAAGAAGGACATCAGATAATAAAAAACAAAACCAACTAAATCGATTTAAAGAGAGACCCCATAAACGTAAAAAAAAGGATGGAAGAGGAGGACACGAAAGTAAAAATAAAAAATGCTAACATTTTTTTTGTTTACGGGAATGGCAAATGCGAAAAAAAAAATGTTGCTCTTGTTAGGCTGTAAAAGCGCGGTAACGGCGGCGGTAGCGCAATGCCGCTTTTTTTGCTTGTTTGTTGCAGCCGTGTCCTTTTTCATCCATCTTCCTGGCGCCAGTCTGCTTGCTTTGCATTCCTTTTCTTTTATTTTTCAATTTTTTTTCTTCGTTACGCGTCACCGAAGTCCACTCTTTTTTCTTTCTTTCTTTCCTATCCCTTTTCTTTTAGGCGGTTTGTTGTCTCTTTTTACAAATAATTTTTTTGTTTTTCAACCCTAAAAAATGCATTTTTATGTGAGAAAAAAGGAAAGAAAACAATGGAAGCTCTCTTTCTTCTTTTTTTTTTGCCTTGTTTTTGGCACTTCTTCCAAGACGGCGACGACAACCGAAGACTATTAATGGTGGTTGGTAGTTGTTTTGGTGTCTCGTCGCCCTCATTTTTTGTTTCGTTGGCTTATTTGGCGGAAAACAAAAAAGAAGATGAAAGAAGATGGCACTCGTTGACAACAACAAGAAAATTTGAAACGAATGCTTTCTTTAAAGCCTTTTTTTAATTCTGTCGGAAGCAGAAGCAATAAAAAAAAGTAGGCGAGAGAAAAGGAAATTCTTTTATGCAAGTTTCGTGCAAAAACTTTATTGAAAACTTGCATAATTAGAAATTGTTACTCGATTTATGGATTTTAAACAGAATAAAAGAAAGCAAAAGAAAGAAAGAAAATACAAAGATCAAAAAGATTACCTATAAATAACTAAAAAAATTGAAGTATGTATTTAATGAAAATAAATCTATTTGTTTGGTTTTATTTTATTGGGAAATAAGACTCTAGAAAATAAATAAAACTTAAAATTCTAATAATTTCCATCTTTTATTATTTAAAAAAAGAAAAGAATGATATCAATCTGAAAAAATAAGAGTTATTAAATAACAAAAAGTTTTTATAACTTTTTATATATAATAAGATGATACTGCATGATCGCCCTTGATAAGTGGTTTTTGTGTTTTTATATATGTGAATGCGAAGTGTTTGTTTTATACGCTTTAAAAAAAATCTTATTTTTTCCGCAATTTTACTTATTTTTTCCTTCTCATAAATCAATATTAATAGCATTCTGCTTTCTTTCAGAAATTTTGTCGTTTTTTGTTTTTGCCATGGCAATGCATAATATTTGAGACATTCCACTGCTTGCCAATTTTATATCTGCAAAAGGGCTGATTTTGAAACTATTGAAAAGCTTTGTTATACATGCAAATATTTTTATTCTACAAAACCGAATTCACAGATGCCATCGAATTGTTTTAAATTGGAGAGGTCCATCTCGTTACAAATTATTTTTGAATGAAAAGGATACCAATTTTCCAGGATTAAATAATTTCGTTGTTTCTTCTTTATTTGATGTTATTTGCGAAAGTAATCCAAATACTTCGTCAAAAATTATACCTAAGCTTTCTGCATGCACTGTTCGAGTTGGTAAAATTCGTGGCCAACAAAAAGAACTGTAATTCAAAAACAATTTCTTTATTTATCTGAAAGTTGTTATTATCCTTTTTAAATATTGAGTCCGATTGTTTAAGTTGAATTCCATGTAGCTAAGTAAACAGATGCAAAATAAAATGCAAACATCTAATATTTTTAGAAATGCCGAAGTGGCACTTTAAATTCACACTAATTATTTAAATTGCTTTGAGGGGGAAGATTTATTGGAATAAAACATTTGCAAAATTACAGTCATGATTATGTAGTTATTTATTCTCCGCCTCTTTTAAAAAAAAGTAAATAAATAAACATTTTTTACTTTTAAGAAAGTGCTTTTAATTAAAGAGTTTCTTTTTCTATATTTGAGATTTGTTTAAACTTTTACTACCTATAACTCACGGGGAAAAATGGAAGATTACGAAGACTTGTCTCCAGAACAAATATTAATGGGTGAAATATCTCGTACTTTTTTGGAAATTTATTCTAAATTTCCAATGGTCGCCACATTTATACAATCATTATTTTTTATTATGTTAATTTATCGAATTTATAAAAAAGCTGAACAATTTTCTTCTCCATTTTTATATATTTTAACATTGTATTATGCTGTGACTATTCTCACCGGAATTTTTGATATTTCAAAGACAAATGGGCCAACTAAGTTTGATTTATATCGATATTATATATATTTGGGATTATTTACTTACCAAAAACGATTTTATGCTTTTTGTAATATGATTTTGGCATTTAATCGTTTCACAGGAGTGTTTCTTTGGAAATATCATCGAAAAATTTGGAGCGGATGGTATTTTAAAGCTATAGTTGCTTTAACTCTTCTTTATCCAATTATTATTATTGCGTTTATGACTATTATGGTTAAATTAGATAAACAACCACTTTGTTATTTAATTGAATTTATAATTCAATGCTCAAAAGCTGATGTTGAAATAGATCCAAATCCAACATCGGATTTTGAAAAAAAAGTTAATACAATCTCTAATGTTACGACTGCTGCATTAGGATCAGGGATGGACGGAATTCCACTTCCGCTTCCGTCTTCCGCGGAATTCCGCCTTTTTTTTACTTCCGTGTTCCTTCCGCGTTAGACGGAAGTGGCTATCTGGTTATAAAAATTCCGCTTCCTTCCGTTTACTTCCGGAATTCCGCCTTTTTTCGGGTTTTAATTCCTTCCGTACTTCCTTCCGTTTAAAAATTTTTAATTCCGTCCATCCCTGATTAGGATTTATATTAGGAATAGTAACAGCGTTTGCAAGAAAAATAAAAGGAAATTCATGGCAAAAAAAGCAAAAGTATGAAACTTATTTGCTTGTTGAAACCATTATTTCCTCGACGCTATTAATAACTTATGAATTGCTTGTTTTGTTAAATAATAACATGTATCTTGCTAATTATTTAAATGGATTTGATTTTAATCAAAATCTTAATCTTTTTATTTTTGAATTCATAGCATCAATTTTATCATTTTTTTATAATATTTCATCGATATTTTTTCTTTGTCTTCTTTCGTAAGTATTTTTTGCATATTTAAATGGCTTACCGCGAAATTAACTGTGGTTATATTTAAACACATCTTTTTCTAGAGCATCCGTTCGCCAAAGCCTTTTTTCTTTTTATGGTTTAAATTATTTACTTTGTCGAAAAAAAGAAAACGAAAACAGCGCCGTCGTTTTAACATCTGCAAAACCTGCTGTTAGCAACAAAGTCACTTCGTCAAATCATTCTTGAAAAAAACAAATTTAAAAAACCTAATTAACTTCTTTTATGTCAGCTCTAAAAAATTTTAATTATAGCAAATAAAATCTTTATAGTTTGCATATTATATTTTTTTTTATGTAAAAAGGATAATTTTTGAAAAATATTTATATTTGAGAAGAGTAACTAAACCAATTGCAATTGTATCGTTTGGGAAGTGCGATTTCATTTTTTGTTTGCCATAAAACGGTTTAGAATTTTTTTATGGTTCCATTAACTCTTATTTTTTTTTCTTCGTCAAAACTATTTTTTGTATTTAAATCAAAACTAAAAAATAATAATTTTTTAAATTTCAAAATTATGAGCTTTTGTTATTTTTAGCAAGCATAATCGTAGTGGAAAATTGTATAAAATACGTTTAAGTTACTCTTGCATTTCCATAACTTTTTTTATTACTGTTTATCAATAAAAAAAATATAATTACTAAAAGGAATTGAAAAAAAGTTAAAATATGTTTGAAATAAACAGCTGTTTTTTTAAAAACAATTTCATAAAGGCGGAGTGGCACTTAAAAATTCTCATAAACATTATTTTTAAAATTGTTGGAGGCGAAACTTTAATGAAAAAAATAGAAAATTGTGAATATTTTATTCTCGGCCTCCTTTTTAAAATAAAAATAAAAAGTTTTTTACATTTTAAAATTTTTATAATTAAAGCGATATTTTTCTTTTCTCTTTGAAAATTAACTAAACTTTTTAAAAAAATTGTAAAAAATGGAAGATAACGAGGAGATGTCTCCCGATGAAGTGTTATTAAATAAAATTAGCGATACTTTATATGAAATTTATGTTAGATTTCCCATTGTGGCCACAATCGTACAAACATTATTTTTTATAATGTTAATTTATCGAATTTATAAAAAATCTGAACAATTTTCTTCTCCATTTTTTTATATTTTATCATTGTATTATACTGTGAATATTCTATATGGAATTTCTGAAATTATTGAAAATATCAGTGAATTTGATGAAATCAGATATAAAATATATTCCGGGTTTTGGTCTTACCGAAAACGATTTTATGCTTTTTGTAACATGATTTTGGCATTTAATCGTTTCACGGGAGTTTTTCTTTGGAAATACCATCGAAAAATATGGAGTGGATGGAATTTTAAAGCCATATTTGTTTTAACTTTTCTTTATCCAATTATTATTTTATCTTTTACAGTTATTATAGTTGCATTTGATGGAAGCCCCATTTGCTATGTAATTGATTCTATCGATTGTACAGATGCAGAATTTGAAATAGACGCAACTCCAACATATAGTTTTGATAAAAAAGTTATTACAATTTCTAATATTTCCATGGCTGCAATGGCATTTGTTTTAGGAATAACAACAGCATTAGCAAGAAAAATAAAAGGAAATTCATGGCAGAAAAAACAAAAATATGAAACATATTTGCTTGTTGAAACCATTATTTCTTCCACGCTTTTAATAGCTTACGAAGGGTTAAATTTGTTAGTGGGTAACGTATTTGTTCTCGACGATGTTTTTAATTTCGATAATTCACTAAAATACTACATTGTTATATTTATTGATAGTTTATTATTGTTTTTATTTAATATTTCATCGGTTATTTTTCTTTGCATTCTTTCGTAAGTATTTTTTCTAAAAAATATTATCATTTCGCAATAAACATTGCTATATTTTCTTTTCAGATCAGCAGTTCGCCAAAGCCTTTTTTCCTTTTATGGTTTAAATTATTTATTTAGTTGTTGTCGAAAAATAGAAAACAAAAACAGCGTCACCATTTTATCATCTACAAAAACTACAGTAATCAAGGTCATTTCCTCATAACGATTTTGCTAATAGAAATTTTAAAAGAGGCTTGCTTTCTTTTATCTATTCTAACATTTATCATTAAAAACCAATAAAAACAAAGTATTAATTTTTAAATTAAATTTCTGTGTTAATACCTTTTTCTATTTTATTTTCGAATAAAAAAATATTAAAATAACGTTGAAGGTGATAAAAATAGTAATTTCCACATACATCAAAATATAAAAGTAATTAATATAAATTCAGAGTGGTACTTAAATTTTACACAATAATGTAAAAATAATAGTGGGCGACATTTAAATGTAGCGAAACAGATGTAACGGATATAATTAAGATTTTTGTTATTCACCGCCTCCTTTAAATTTTTTTAATCTACGATAATATGACCATTAAAATACAAATAACTTTTTTTATATATAAAAATTTTTTAATCAAAGTATATTTTTTTTCATTTCTCTATCTTTAGTATTTTTGTCTAAACTTTCACAATAACTTCTTTAAAATGGCAGATTACTACGACTACGACGATATGCCCCCAGAACAAGTGTTATTGGGTAAAATAACCGATACATTTTTTCAAATTGAGGCTATATTTCCCATGGTTGCCATTTTCATACAAACATTATTCTTTATAATGTTAATTTATCGAATTTATAAAAAATCTGAACAATTTTGTTCCCCATTTTTTTATATTTTATCTTTGTATTATACTGTGAATATTTTGTATGGTATTTTTAATATTTCAAAAACTGATATGATTAATAAGTTTGATATAATTCGATATTATATAAATGTGGGATTATTGACTTACCAAAAACGATTTTATGCTTTTTGTACCATGATTTTGGCATTTAATCGTTTCACAGGTATATTTCTTTGGAAATATCATAAAAAAATTTGGAGTGGATGGTGTCTTAAAGCCATATTTTTAATAACCCTTCTTTATACAATAATTATTATTTCGTATATAACTTTGATGGCTGTATTAGATGGAAGCCCCGTTTGTCTTGTGATTGAGTTTATAATCCAATGTTCAGATGCAGATTTGCAAATAGATCCAACTTTAACATGGAATTTTGAACAAAAAGTTAATACAATTTCAAATGTTACGACTGCGGCGTTGGGATTTATTTTAGGTTTGTTAACAGCGTTAGCAAGAAAAATAAAAGGAAATTCATGGCAAAAAAAGCAAAAATATGAAACTTATTTACTCGTCGAAACCATTATTTCTTCGACGCTTTTAATAACTTATGAAGTGATTAAATTGATAGAGGATAACATATATGTCGCCGATTACTTAGATGAATTTAATTTTGATCATTATCTTAAAATTTTTATTCTTGATTTTATAGCAGAAATTATATTGTTTTTATATAACATTGCATCGGTTATTTTTCTTTGCATACTTTCGTAAGTATTTTCCTTAAATCATGGGTGTATTATTCGAGGGTTTATTTATTTAAATATATTTTCAGAGCATCCATTCGCAAAAACCTTTTGTCCTTTTATGGTTTAAATTATTTATTTTGTCAAAAAGCAGACAACAGAGTCACCGTTTTATCGACTACAAAAACTGCTGGCATCAGCATGGTTACTTCAACAAAACGATTTTAAGAAAAGCACTTATTAAAACAGTTCTTTGCTTTTATGTGAGCTATAAAATTAAAATAAAATGAATAAGAAAGAAATATACTGCTTTACAAATTATAGTTTAAGCAAAAAGAATAATTTTAAAATAATAATTATATTTGAGAAGAGGAACCAAGCCACTAGTGGAATTTGTTTCAAATACTTTAGAATCGCCGGGAATTGAAAATGATGCGAGCGCGCTTTCAACTTTCTTTGGAATTGTTAGAAAATTTTGATGATAAATAAAAACATAATTCTCAAATGGTCCAAGAATTACGCATTTTTCTAATTTTTTGGACATCGATAGTTTGGAAGAATAATAATTCATTGATTTATCGTGAGAAGCTTTTGTTCTTTAAAAATGTATATGAAAGTTAAAAAAAATTTATAAATAAATAAACTAACTTGAAAAGGTTCATTAAAGGTGCTTCACATTCGTTAAACCAATAAACATTTCTTCTAAGCTTTTCTAAATCTATCTTTGATTTGATATAGCGTTTAACAATAATTTTAATTCCATTCGCGTCAAAAATATGACAATTGTTTGAATTTTTCGTCGGCTGACAATTGGTTTGAAAATATGGATATTTTATATCTCCTTCAAATACAGCTACTTGGTAATCATAGCTAAAAAAATAAATCCACATATTTAATTTAAAACATGGCGATCTTAGATAAAAATCAAAAAAATACGAGTTTTTTTTTTGTATAGAATTAACAGATCAAAATGCAAAAAGATCGAATCAAAAATTTTTGTGGCATTAAAATACCAAATTTTACAGAAAGAAAGAAATTTATTTTGTCGCTCAACCTAATTTTTTATATATGAGACCACAGCGCAATCATTTTCAATCAAAGGCGGAGTACAAATGGCCAAACGCAACGTGCAATTTTTGGATTTTTTAATTATTTTTTTATAGTTATCGACTTATTAAAAAATTTGGAATGGGTTTAAAAAAATTCTGTTCCAGGCGTTTTTCAAATTAGAATATTAGCTATCGTTTCGTACAACCACATTTCAATTTGATTGAAAAATAAAAATTTTTTCTTAACGTAACTTTTTGGGTCCACCTCTACTCCGCCATGATTACGCTGTGAGACCTGAATTTATCCTAAATTTATACCCTAATAATCCAATATATGGAAAAGTATTCTTTTTCAGAACATTTGCAACGGTTGAATAATAAAATGGGGTAATGGTTTCGTTGTTGCCAAATTCAAAAAATTTCAATTCTTTTTCTATGGTTCTTTCAACGCCATTCGGCCAATAAGCTTCCTAAAAAAATAATTTAATTTAACTAAACAAAAAAAATAAAACAATTTTACCAAAGTTGAATTAATTCCATTAATTAAAGCATTCTTAATTTTTTCAATTTTTTCGTTATTTTCAATATAAGTTTTATTTTCATTTAATACTTGGTTGCAGGCACTGTTAAACGTTTTCTGTAATTAAAAAAAATAAGTATTAAGGAACAACAATTTAAATAATGAATGAAAACAACAAACCAAAAACAAAATATCTTTTAAAAAACGTTTCACAACCATTTCCATTGCTCTTCGATCGAAATCATTATCTTCAATAATATTTTTTAGGAAACATCTAAAAAATTTGATAGAAAATAAATTATAAATGAAGCTTAAATTTTGTATATTTTTGTTATTGATTTTACCTTTTTTCAAGATTTATGGGAGGATTTTGAAGGGCATGAATGACATCATCCAAGTCATAATTTTGTTGATGATTAAAATCTAGAAATTTAAAATTATTTTTAAAAATGTTTACTATGATATTATTTTTTTAAGCTGACTGCGACTTACGATAAGCTAAATTATTTATTATTAAAGCTGCTTGCTGTGGTTCAGAGGCATTTTCAAGATTTTCAATGAAACCTAAAAATTAATACAATATAATAAAAAATGTAAAAAGTGTAAAACTGCGTTTTTACTCGTTAAATTTGATTCATAATTATTGTAACCTTCCCAATCACTTTTAAGTTGGGCTGTTATTACACGAGAAGTGTCTTTAGCAAGATTAGCTAACCCATCTTCAATATCAATTAGCGAAAAGTCACATAATGAAGTTAGTAAAGTCTAAAAAATCAAAAGGTTTCAATCGGTTTAAAAAGGGTAACAAACAGTCGAAATATAATTAATTTCATTTTTGTTAAATTTTGTACATTCTCTTTTGAAAGGTCCTGTCTGATTTGGTTGATCAAGAAACCTCATCATAGCTTCAAACATTAGCACATTTGTAATATGCATAAATCTTAAATATTCCAATTGACCATCTATAATTTTCTTACTGGAATAGGAAGTCGTCGGATGTCTATGAAAATCATTAAAAATTGTTTTTTTAAAGTTTTCATATTCAGGATTTTTCCACTGAAATTTAATTAATTTTATAATTAAATAAATAATAACTTTCAAAAAAAAAATAGGTACCTCTTCTGAAATGTTTTTCTTGATGAGAATAGCTACGAGATTTCCAAAGGATTCATCCACATTTTTATCAAGATTTGACATAATTTCCATAGAATTTAAAGTAAGCAACGAATCATCAGTTTGTAAATTATTATCATACTTCAATAAGGCTGTATTGGTCTTAGATATTAATGCATTTAAATTATTGTCATCAAAGTTGTCGTCTTCTTTTATTGGTTCTAAAAAAGAAAGAAAGAATTTTTTTAAAGTTTTTTTTCGCACCTTTTTTTTATTGTTCGACCGATCCTTTGTCTTTTAAACTTAAAATCTGAATTTTTTTGTTCGTAAAAAGATTTAGGAAATGATAACGACAAGAAAAAATTTTGTTATTGGATAATTTTTTTTCTGTTGAACAGAAATAAATTTATAATAATTGCCAACCTGTTTTACCACTGACGCATAGAAATAGGACCAGAAATGCAGCTACAGTTTTGCATCGCAACCGCTTCATCGCTTGTTGCTTACAACAACAACCCTTTTCGTAATTAAAAGCTCTAAGACCAAAAACAAAAGACTTGTTTTAGAATATTCAAATATGAATGTACGAATATTGAATTGGAAAAAAAAGATTGACTTTGTGTCTCTTTTTTTTGGCGTTCAATTTTTGCGCTATTTTTTTTTATATCTCATTTTAATAAGTTATCCAAGGTCATCTTTTTAATTATTATTATTATTTTGTTTTGTAGCGGGGAAAATGAAAAAGAAAAATCTTTCATACAATAAATTTATTAGAGACTATCATCACAATTCAAAAATATAAAGAAAACGTTGAAACAAGCTACAATGGCATTAAATAATAAAAGCGCCTTGGCTTCTTTAATTATAGAATTTTATTTTGTTTTTTACTTTTTATATTTGCTTCATAAATTTTTTGGTATAAAAAAACATAAACGATATTAATTCATACTTTGGAGTTAGTATTTTTTAATAAGAAAAATGTTAACAATTTTTTTACTATTACATAAAAGAAGATTCAGGTGATTGCAATTGTCGTGGCTTTGTTTGTGGAGTTTTTGGAGGTTTTGGATACATGGGTTTTGGAGGTTCACATTCTTCATAAGCAAATGGGGGCCAAATAAATGATAAACAGCAACAATGAACTCGATGGTACTTTTTTTCTTTGGTCATAACTTTTCTATGGCTTTGATTAAGAGTTCCATTTTTGTGATTTCCATTTTTTGGTTTTGAAGAGTTTTTTGTTGCACCATTTTTTACTTTGCCATTTTCAGCAATTTTTGGAGAAATTGGTGACATCAATTTTTGGTCATTTTGTGAATTCGGGAAACCATAATATTGAGAATATGGATCCAAATATCCTTGATTTGTGTATTGTTGAGAAAAATAATTTGGTCGCATTTGGGCTTCGTATCCATAATCTTCATAATATGGAGGACGGGGATTTACAGGGTAATCTTGTCTTTCACTATGATAATGGATTTGAACGTCATGTTTTTCGAATTTTTGTTCATCACTATTTTTATCGTCGAATTTTTGTGGTTTTTGATCATCGCTGTTTCCGCCATTTTTTGGTTTCTCGTTAGAAAGTTTTGGACCCAAATTCGATTTTTCTTGAATTATTGGAATCACAATCGGCTTATTTGAAACATCTTTTTCCTTGTTTTCCTCGCCAGTTTGAATCTCCAATTCCGGTGATTGGAAATACATGGAACTTGAATTAGTTCCTATGGTTCGATATGAATCAAATTTATCAAGGTCTTTGTCATTTTGAGAAACACTTTTGTAATTCAAAGGAAAATCAAAGGTGTGTTCAGGAGAAAATTCGCTTGGATGTTCATTGATTGGGGAAAATCGAGAAGGGGATCGAGATGAATGACGGAAGTTCATTGTCTTTTGAACATTGGCATACTCTAAAAAAATTTGAATTTTTAGTTGGAAAAAAATCCTAAGCAAAAAACTAAAAAATGGTCAAAGCACGAAACTAAAACATTTTTTATTTAAATTAAATTAAAAAACTTTTTTTTGAGAATATAAAATTTTAATATTTATTCGTTTTCCGCATTTTTTTCAAAACTAAAGTCTCGCATTTTAAATTTAAACCGTTATGCAAAATTCTTCGAAGTCAGAACACATTTATGTCACAAATCAGCCTTTCGATAACCAATAGTTTGCGCAAAAAAAGAGACGATCTCTTTCTTCTTTTCATTTAAATTTTATTCAAAAAAAAAGTTTGACCTTGTTTTCGGCAGATATTCAATTATGATCATTAAAAGGAGCCAAATAATAAAAAAAGTGCGAAACAAAATGAAAATAATAATTGTAGTCGGTCAGTTTAATAATACTTATTCAAATAATTAAAGTTGATCAAGCAGTCAAAAATCGGCATGAAATTTACAAAGAAAATAATTTGTTTTGTTTGCAAAATTTTAAGTAATTAAAGCTGATGTACTGGATGAAAGCAAGTAGACTAAAGCATTTTTTATTTCAGTATTTTACAAATTAAAGTCCTATCTTTCAAACCATAGCCTGAATATTTGATATAATAGATGATGGGATTTTGACACAAATTTAAAACTTTTTTTTGGATATTTTAGTGATATTTTTCTTAGTAAGCTAATCCCAAATTCGTCATCAGGAAATAAGAACCTTTTCAAAAATATTGTTTACTTCGCTCATAATCATAATCTGTGTTTATATTTGCCTGACACTAAGCTTCTTAAAAGAAGTTTTAATTTTCAATATTTGACGTGATAATATCGTTATCAACAACATGAAAATTATTTGAGAATGATTCGTGAGCAAAATGTTTCTTTGGTTTTTTTGATTTGTGCCAGCCATGTTCTTGTTTACTTGCTTTATTTTCGTATTGTATTTTTCACCAATTGAAGGTCGAAAAATAATATGTGGTTCTCCTCAAATGGTTTATCTGACTATCAATGAATTCGCTTTTTTTGAAACTTTAAATTTTCCGGCTAAAATGCAAACTGATTGTGAAATAACTTTTATTGCACAAAATTACACTAATGAAGAAGTAGTATAAAATGATTTATATTAATATATAATAAAATTATGTTTTAGAATGTTAGTGCAGTATTCATAAGCACAAATGTATGGAATACTTATAATTGGTATATAGACCTGATTGAAAATAATACAGGGTAGTAATGAAACTATAGCTTTACGCAATCTTTTTAATACATATTTTGCAATGATAAAAATATTTTTAGTACAGTATGGAGTTTAGGCGGAAGTAGCGATCGTACGACACGCGAAATGCCCAAAAATGCCCATATTACACTTCGTACCACTTTTAAAAGGGAAAGTTTTGCAGCTTTTCAAGGCACAATTTTTTTTGAAAATTTTGATACTGAGTGTCCTTTAAATTTCATTAATATAACCAACCCATTTAATTTCGTTGACGAAAATCAAATTATTTATCTCAGAAGTCACAAAATCGGGTCCAGTTATAAGGAAAGGTCAGAAAAACTTTATATAAGTGACTGTAGTTGGCGGTTTATCGCTCCTTATGGGTATAATTTTAAATTTCAATTATCAACTTTTGAAAGCGGAACTTTGAACATTTTGGATGGCTACGATAAAAAAAGTTTGGGAAAGTAAGTATCATTGCTTAGAATTAGAATAACTTTATCTTTAAAGTATTTCCTCATCATCATCATTTTATATCTTTGAAGAAGAGAGCATAATTATTTCTTATTTCGGAGAAGGCTTTTTTGAAGGATATATAAATGTCTTAAAAAGAATATATAATGTTGATGAAACAAAAATTAATTGTCCAAAGACAGAAAATGCTTCATATATTAGATGGACAAATATGGATGAAAATTCAATTGCATTTCCAAGAAACGCTAGATGTTCTTTAAACTTAACTATACCATGGGAAAACGAAATTGTTGCTCATATTAAGAAATCTCCTTTGAACTGGAGACAAAACGCAACAAATTTTAATTTTTTGTTTGATAATTCTCAAAAAAATGCTTTTGATTATTACCTGCAGCAGAAAATAGAAATAGGCAAAAAAAGATGCAGCGACGCATTTTTTTCTATTGCGTCCGATTTTAAAAATACAGCACAAAAATAACGTTGAGTTTTGTTTTGTCAAAAGCTTGTTTCCTTGTTTGTCTTTTTCAAACCTTACATTCCATTATTTTTTTAAGGCAAACAAAAATGCGTCTCGTTTTTTTATTTTTGGATTCATAAAAAAATGCATCCGAAAGCCGCATTGTATTTTTTTTCGTTTTCTTTTGCGTCGTTGCGTCTGCCACAAACGACGAATCTTTATTCTCCCAGATCAGCCGAAAATAATATTTCAAGCCCATAAAAATGGATACAGCAACTATCTTCAATGGAATTATGAAAACGGCGGTGATTTTCAAGATATAGGATTCGAAATTATTTTCAAAAAAAGAAGTAAGTTAGAGATTTTTATTCGCAATATATTCTTTGTGTTTCCGATTGTAAATGTGGTCCTCCACAAATAATTATTCCCTGTTTTACCGGCCTTGAATATAGTATTATGAAGAATGTTACAGAACATTATGATAACGGTATTGTCTTTTTAAAAATTAACATAATTAAATAGCATTTTCCTAAGATGGCAAAAATCGATTTTTACAAAAAAAATCAGTTAAAAATTTTCCTTATGCTAACATAATTTAAAAAGTGTTGAAATGAAAAACGGTCAAAGTTGCAAAAATATATATAAAATATTAGTCAATGAAAAAGCACAATATTTTGGAAAATTTGCATAACTTTTTTGAAAGACCTTTTATTCAAGTTTTATCAGCACTTTAGCGTTTTTACTATTCAAAAGCATACACGTTTTCAAGAATAAAAAGAATGAATTAAAGTATTAACATCATTACAGGTTTTATTTCAAAAAAATTTAAAGGTACATCACATATTTTAATACAATGTTTCAGCTATATTCTTTATTTATGACTTATATTGTGGAAACCTTGACTGCAATTTTTCTGTAAGTTTTAGCATCACAAAAAAACTCTAATATTTATTTGCAGATTTTACCAAATCCAGGGTGCCCAAAAAATTTTTTTCTTTTTACATTACTCGTTGCAAAGATGGATCCTTCAGTAGATTTATTTATTATTACATCAGATAATAATACTCAAATAGCTATTAGTGAATATAGTGAAATCATAAATCCAATATCAAGCGGTTTAAATTTAAAACGCATTTATGATGAGTATTTATAACCAATTTTTAGTGTTACTCCCAAATTATATGAACCACGTTTTTAAATTCATTTCGTTTCCAACAACATCTTTAGAAGAGAGATCTTTTCGCTACCAATTAGTTTCATTGAACCGTAGGTTTTCAATCAATCAATTTTGGCGCAGTAGATATACTTTTTTAGCCCCTGAAATTTATAAAACGATAATTTTAAATCAAACATTTTCAACATTTGGATTAGAAATAACAAAAATGCCAATAAACTCCATAGCAATAATAAAATTAGATGAAATGCTAGTGAGTTATTTTTAAAAATAAAAAAATTAAAGTAACTAATAAGTAGCGAGGGTATAATCAGGATAAAGTTCATAGTTGTTCGATTAATTATTCTTAATAATTACTACCTTCCTTAAATTTATAGATTGCGGAAAACAATAATTTAGAAATGTTCTTAAGGTTTGCAGATGATATCGCCTTAACATTTTACAGCGAAGAAGATTATACAACAAAAATTAAAATTCAAAAGCTTTCATATGCAAATGATTACTATCATTCAAAATCAAAAAGCAACAAATTTATTGTTTACAAAAATCGTCAAAGTTTTTCTTCTAATACTATCATCTTCTTTCGATCTTCAAAACGTAAGATAACTTTAATTTTACACACACAAATAATATTGAAATTTAGAACATATTAAAAATTGCCTTTTCAAACGAAATGTGTTTATTATCTCGAACAAAACAAGCTTTATTTCTATGGTAGCAAAAAGTGAAGGTGATTGTAAAATAGTTTTTTTTAACAGCGTAAAACATTTTATTATCTCCCATTTTTGGACAACATCGAAAAAGGAAACTGTAAAATTATATGCAGGTGGTTCTTACAGAAAATCTCTAATAGAATTAAAGTAAGTATTGTTAAGTTTCTTTATAAATAAAACTCTTGTGAGACCGATATTCCTTATTTATGTTTGACTAAGCTATTTTAGTTATTTAACAGACGATCAATGGAAAAATATCCCTTTATTTTCTGAATATTATACTGTGACTATACCTGCAAATTCCAGTGTTATGATTGGATTAAGTTCTTTTGTCTTCAATATGTTTAATTGCTCAGAAACCATTATTACTTTCCCATACAAAAGTTTATGGACAACATCATATTCTGGAATTCACATATCTCCACGAGATTATAATTATGAAAAATTAAATAGCTACCAATATTGTATAGGAATTGTTAACGTCACTTTTACAGTCTTGGATCTTGATTTATCACCAAATAGTACTTTAAAACTTTTTCTCGACATATCTAAAAATAATAACAAAATTTACGAGTAAGGCAAAAATTGTTATTAAAAAAAACGTTGCAAAAACATTTATATTTTTAGTGTTTCATCCATTGGACAGACATTTAACTTTACGAATGAAAACGTGACAATCGAATTTCAAGATAGAGGAGAAAATATACTTGATATATCAATAGCGTGTATTGAAATAGAAGTAAAAGAAAAAATAGAATACTACCAGCAAACACATTTGCTAGAACAGACTACAACAGAGCAATATAGCAAAAATACAGAAAAAATTGTAACCGCAGCATCAAATGTTACTAATTTGCATTTCTATTTTTACATAATTTTTATATTTTTTATTCGATTAGCATTTTGGATGTTTTAACTATGAAAGTATTGTTAATAAGTATTTATAGTTTGTTTATTTAAATTTTTAAGCTGAACGTTTATTTGTGTTTTTTAGCGAAGCAAGCGTTAAAACATTAAATAAAAAAACCTTTTCTATTCATCACCATTTTTTGACAACAATCATGCCAGCTTATTCAAGTTTTGCTATGCTTTTCGGAGAGATTGGTAAACCAAACGAAGTTTTAGCTTTCCCTTTCATTATTACATGGGTTTCACTTTTTTATGGGTCAAATACAATGAATTCATTTGTTTTATACATGCAATATGATTTCTTTATTGGGGACAAAGTTAATGTAAAATTTATTCTTTTTGATTTGGATTCATCTTATCCTGCTACCCTATTTGATAAATAAACTTGTGCGCGTAATTACGGTATCAGTCATTTGAGTAATCATCAAAATTTCATCATTTTGCATGTTCTCAATTTCAATTTTCAAAATTGTATAAAACTTTGAAAAAAAACCTTTAAATTTTATAATTATCAAAATGCAATAAAACCTAATACAAATTCAATCAGCAAAAATATTTATTATAAAAAATACCGGAAATTTTTTTTGTTAGTTTTATTCGTTCCATTTCTTCTTCTCATAATTTTTTATTTTCTATTGCAACTTTAATTTTTATACATTGTAATTTTGCGTTTTTTTCCTTCAAAATCAGCCATTCGCGTTTTCCGTTGCTTTTTTTATTTACTTATATCTAATTTTTTAGAGCTCTTACAATGGATCCTGATCGTGAAGACGTTGCTACCGGACAAAATGGTGCTGGTGATATGGAAGCTAATGCCGGACAAAATGTAGCTCATGGTCGTCTCCTTCCTCGTGCCAACAAATTCCAAACGAAGATTCATCCATTCATGCCAAACGTTTCTGGTGAATGCACATTATTAGATAGTTGTTATCAATTTTCATTGATTCACAAAAGTAACTTGAAGACAAGCTTGAATTTTTTGAAATGGTTTTTATAATGGGTATTTTCATCTTGGAAGACCCAATCTTTTGCAGTCAACGCCTCATCATGTTGCATACTCAGTTCGTGGACTTCATTCTGGTCAGTTTAATCACGTTCAACAAGTATGTTATGCATCCGGAATCAATGGAAGTTTATGAATGGCTTGGTATTGATTATGAAGAACATCACTGAGAAAAAAAACCTTACGCGCCCCTGATGCTACAAAGTCTGATTAACAAGCCCGTAGAAAAAAAACATTCGAGCCCCAAATGTTACGATTATTTCAAATCAATATGCATTATACCTTTTATGTTAGTTTTATCTTTTCCATAATTTTTGTTAATTTGTAAAGAGTATTTTTTTATTTTAATTTTATTTCTCTTTTTTAAATTTTGAAATAATATGTAAAATTGTATTAAAACATAAATTTCAAAACTCTTGTTTTTGACAGTCATAAAAGAATGCAGCTGCCATTTTTGTTCCCACAAAAACAAAGTCTTAAAAAACTGATATTTATTAATGCTGAATCATAAACGTTGCTATAATTACTAATTTATGAAATTTAAAACGAATCTCTTGAATGAACATTTGCTCGCTGAATAAATTGTTGTTTGGCTTTTTCATATTTCCTTAAAATGAAATTTCGATAAGGTTTAACAAAATATACAACTGATATGGAATCAAAGAAAATATGCATAGATACCAAAGGAATGGCCAAATTTGCATACCATCCTCCATTTTTAATTTGAATTAACAAAACAATTATTATCAAAAGTACTGGAATTAGAAGCAATAAAATAATTATTAATAATTGAATCATTAATGTTCTAAAGCTTATTTCATAAAAATATATTGACTAAAAAACTAACTTATAAAGCATTTTTTGAATTCCATAAACTTGTTTTGAAGCCGAATCTTTTATTTTCTTTAATCGATAAATGATAGTAATGTTAAAAATTGTAATAATAATAACTGCATACGAAACCCAAAATATAACAACATAAAACATAAGTAGAATGTAATCGTCTTCAGAAATCGAACTAATTGCAAAGGATGTAGGTAATTGTTTAAAAAGTTCATTCACTGCCGGAATTGCTTGTATTAGTTCGTCTTTGAAAATGGGAGACTTTTGGTCCAAAATAATTATTAAAGCTTTAAAAAATAATAAATGGAACTTATTAAGATATTATTTAGCTAAATTTACCCGCGAAAGAACCAATAGCCAAAAATAAGCTAGAGAAAAACCATCCCCAAAATAAATATCCATACCGCGAAAATAAAACATTTAATCGAATTTCAAATGTTCCAGCAACTCGAAGAAAAGCTGAAACTATAAAAGCAGCAATCGCAACAATCAGAGTTGTGAAAACTGGAACTGATTGCAAAATATAATGTTTTTCTGGTATCGGGAAATGACTATAAAAACTAATCAGTGGAAAAGGCCAATGAACGATTGGATAATAAACAAAAAAGAATGCTTCAACAAATAAATTGCAAGTAGTTTGAATAAATATTGCATGTTTAAATAATCCCATTTTTGGAGTGGATTGTGTCAAAATTATATACGTAAATAAAAAGTATACGATTATGGAAATAAAAAACATAACATCTTCAAAATTTCGTAATTTAGAATAATATTCTAGATGATAAAATTCATTTAATGTTATATTTTCCCATTGATTTAGTGAAAACATGTCTAACATGTCTCCTTTATAAACACCAAAAATTATTATTTTAATAAAAAAAAATAAATAAAAAAGGTAATACTACCTTTTTTATTGGCAGGTGAAAAGTTAACAAGAGGCATTAAATTTTAAAATTAAAGAACATTTTTATTAATTAAAAAACATCGTTTTTGATAATCATTTGAAATTAAATGACACAAAAAAAAGATTTATAACAATGTTTTGACTTAAATTTAAAACCAATTTATTTTTTGAATAATAAATTTAAAAAAAAAAAAACTGGCTAAATGACAAATAAAAATGTAAATAAAAAGCAGTAAAAATTTTAATTAAGTTCAAAGAACATGTTACTTTGTAATTTCGGTAAATAATAAAAATTTTTAATTTTTTTTGCTTATTATTGAACTTATGCAACCCAGCTCTAAAGTTAACGAAACCTATATAGAAACGAACATAGTTTTTAGTTTCTTCAGGCTTCTTTAGTTTTTTTTTGTTTGTTCAACACGATTCGTAAAAACAAAAACTATGGTGGAGGTGAAAGTTTCAACTTTTTTGTATTTATGCTCGCAAACAATGACTATATTTCTGAACCTATTCCATGAAGATACATCCTTTTGGAAAGATATATTCAAAACAAAAATTTATTAATAAAATCACTCCAACCCGATGGTTGATAATCGCTTGGTTGGACGTCAGGAATGTTCAGACACATGTGATAAACGTCATATGCTGCTATTGGTAAGAAATAAAATGGAACAAGCAGCAGTCTTTTGGAAAACGTAAAACATGCATGAATAAAGAAAAATACTAATTGGAAAAAAATAAAATTTTAAACATCTAATCTTTTTTTCGAGTAAAAAAAGATAACCTTTTTGTAAATAAAAAACATTCGCAAACTACACTTTTTGTTACTTTGTTTTTTGAGACAAAACCATATCACATTTAAATGTCGGCTTTATTTTATGAACAACATACATTATTTTCAATGACAAAAGAATTTGTAAGAACAACAAGATAGTCAAATTTTAAATTATTTATCTAATTTCACAGAAGATCCGTGATGCGAAGGCATTTGTACATCTGATTCTGCAGTGAATGAAGTTGACTCACAGGTTTCAACGATTTTTTTCACCAGAGAAAACTCGGAACTAAAAAATAGCTTTGATTAACCTTATTCTTTGTGTTTAGAACATTAAAAAAATTCTTTTTTGCAAATCCAAATGAACTAAATTGTCCACGATTTAAATTAATTCTCTTATCAGGTGCGCGGGAATGTAACGACATTCGGGATATTTTATATATACCATACATAGTATTCGTCATTATCTAAAATTAGCATATAATTTTTTGCTTGAAATTTGCAATTTATTATGTAATAAAATCATTGTAACAATTACGGCTGTTTGCAAACAATGTCAATCAAAATTTCATCTTTTTTTGGAGCTTTCTTATTTCGTCTTCTTCAACAAGGTTTATCTTATGAACAATGTCAAATTTTAAGTTATTGCGCAACAAACTCCTCCGCCAATTCAATTATTTTTTTAAAAATTTTTATTAATACAAGCTATCTTTTTTTAGCAAAGGTTCAAAATGTTTTTTGTGAAAAAGGCTGTGAAGAAAGAAGCTGCTTAATTGATGGAGTATGGTATAAAGAAAATGGATGCAAAGATGAAAAAAATTCTTGGATTTGTAATTATGGAGCAAAAGAATTTATTGATGTGAGTTACTTGTGTAAATTTTTGCTGTTGTTATAAATGGAAAAGTTATAAAACACCATGTAGATAGAACAAACTTAATATATTTTATTATAACCTCATTTATAATTTAGGCCACCAAATTAGAACCCAAGGAATGTTTTTTCAATATAACCGAAAACTATGGCATTCTAAATTATTCTTTGAATTATACAAATACACAAAAAACTTCAACTTCATCTCCTGAAACAACATCTGAAAAATCCAAAAAAGATGATGATAAAAACAACAAAAATAATGATTGCGATACCAAAGGAAGAAGAACCTGAAAAAAAGAAAGAAAAACTCCTGATATCCACTCCAGGAACATGTCCTCCTTCAACCGCTGCTGCTCCTGGTAAGCTTTATGTAACTAGTTTTTTATGCTTAACCGTTAATAAAAATGTAATTTTGCATGTGTCTACAACTTTTAAAATGAAATACCGAAAATCGATTAAATATAAAAAATGGAAAAGCGTTATAAAAAAAGTTTAATCAACATTGTTTATCATTATTGACCGTGATATTTATGCTTCTTATATGCTGGATAATCTTCTTCAGGCTTGGTTAAAACATTTTTTTTGAGATCACGTTGTTCAACCGAAAATGAAGAAGATGAAGTTGGTGGAGTTGAAAGGATGGGATCGCTAAAAATAATTATGTCGTCATTCATTTTTTAAATATGAAAGTATTATTTATACCTCGAAAAATTTGTAGTATCATTTTGAAATTTTCTTTTTCGATTCATGTCACTTTGATCGCCCAAAGACCCTGCAACTTGATCATTGTTGTTGTTAGGCTGATCAAATGAAAGAGAACATGAGAAGGTTAACCCAGGATAAATTTCAAATGTTTTTTCAATGCATTTGGTTTCACGATTTACAATAATATCAGGTTGACCTTCAACATCTTCAATGGCCTTAAAAATCACAAATCATTTATTTTTAATTCTAATCAACTTTACTTACAGTTTCAAAATTTCCCTGTAAACTTTTCTTTGCTTTAATACTTCCTCGGATATTTTGGCTACAGCCATTGAATACAGATGCTCTAAAGATAATAAAGTGGCCTTTCATGTTAGCCCAATCTGATGGATTCGATAATTCATAGCTGGCATCCAAAGTTTCAAGTCCAGGAAATTTGTTTTTAATAAAAGATGAAAACTTTTGATGGCATGAAACTGTTAAATTATGCATTTGGCCATTAACAATTAGAAGGTCCTTAACATTAGGGTATTTCATTGTGAATCTAAATAAAGGTTGTTGTTAGAAGATATTAATTATATCACCAAAAAATATATATAAGTATTTTAAAACAACAAACTTGTTTTTTTTATTCATGAGATCTCGAATATTTAGATCTTGAATAGTAAGAGAACGACATTCTTTCGGGATTGTAGTGAATGGCTGTAAACTTTTAGGGTTATCGACATTTACAAATAAATATTATGATAATAACTTGCTTTTAAAGAATCACTAAGGGAAATAGAAAATCGTTGTTCGTCTTCTTTTTTATCAAGAAGATAGTTTTCTAAAGTTGATAACGCATCGACGATTGCTTCAGTTGCTGCTTCCATGAATACTTATAATTGTAATTAAAATTCTGTTATCCAGAATTTTGACTACAAACTTAAAAAAATATATATTTATTTGACTCTTGGAGAAAATGTCAATTGCATATATGCAAAATAAATAAATGGCAAATTTTTTAAGCAAAACTTTTTTTTCTTTTTAAATGTCACAATCCTTTTGACACGAAAGAATGGTTTTTTTGGATGAATGCCAACAAAAAACTATTTTTAGAAAAGCAAGAAATTTTTTTAATCGAGTTTTCCACATTTTTTTGATTTTTCAATGTTTATTTTTAAAAAAAACTAAATTCATTCTTCTTTTTTTTATTAATTAAAAATGTGTTTATAATTAATATAAACATTTGACTTGTTTCAATTTATAAATATTTGTTTTTTTTATTCGATGTTAACGAGTGGCAAAAAAGACGACGAAATTTTTTTTAGAGATTTTTAATCCAAACTTTTTTTTGCAGCATGCTTTAGAAAAATGAATATTCAAACTTCCTACAATTTTCTTAGAATCATCTCACATGAAATTCGGTTACCCAGACGAAGAAAAAATAATCGTTACTCAAAGGTCAGCAGCAGACATCGTTTCAGTTTGTGACAATCACGTGATTTTTTTTTTATTAAACTTTAGAAATTTAATTTTATTGAGTTGAATTTAAAATGGATTCTTCCGATTCTTTAATTGGGGAAGAAGAAGTAAAGCCGGCTCATACTTGGAAAACCCGATTTAAAGCTTGGCCCAAATCAACAATATGCGTTTTTGGATATGAATTTTGTGGTAAATTATCTTATATGGGAATAAGATGTAAGTCTAATAAAAAATTAGTACAAAAAAAGCATCGATTTTCGAGCTTTTTGGTTCACAGATTTAAATTTGAGATCCAAATTCGAGATTCATTAACTTCGATAACTTTCAGCCATATATGCTTTGTATTTTCTAAATGTTTTAAATTTTAACGATAAATATTCGATTATATTCTTTACGGGTTTTTCATTTCTCAATTCACTTACTTATTTGTTGGGTGCATATTTGGCTGATAAAATATTTGGAAAATACAAGTAAGTTTATAAAAACAAAAATAATCTTTAAATCTTATATCCTAATTTTTAGAACTATCATTATTGGAGCAACTTTTGCAATTATAGCTCAAATTGTTCTTACTTTTTCATCTTTCAACAATTCTGAATCTTCACTTCATCCATTTCTTGATTTAGCCAGTTTTTTAATTATTGCTTTAAGTACGGGTATCGTAGGGCCATGTGTGTCTCCATTTGGAGGGGATCAGTTTGAGCCAAATGATAAAAAAATGAGTTCACTCTTTATGGAATTGAATTATTATATTTCAAATATTAGTGCCATTATTGCAACATTTGTAGCCCCATTACTTCGATCCACGCCTTGTTTGGGCCAAGATAGCTGCTATCCATTAGTTTTTGGAACCTCTGTTATGTGGCTGATAATTGCTACCACCATTTTTCTTTTGGGTAATTGTTTTATATATAAAAAACGAGATGTACTACTACGACGAAATCCCGATAATGAAACTGTTGATAGAAGCAACGCAGGTACCGAAGTCGTAGTTCCCAATAGCCATAACTCAGATTCTGAAGCCCTTATCAAAATGTTAGTCATGTATTTATCTTTACCAATTTTTTGGGCTTTATATAATCAACAATTCTCAATTTGGCTCATTCAAGGACTTGAAATGAATACCCAAATTTGGGATGGAACTCTTTTACTTCCAGATCAAATGCGCCTTATGAATCCTTTACTGGTTTTATGTTTATATCCCATTTTAAAAATTATTATTTATCCCAGTTTATCCAAAATTATTCAAATTACGTAAGTTTTAGAAAATTTGAAAATTGTTGCTAAAATATAATTTGCATAATTTCAGACTTTTAAGAAAAATGATTGTTGGAATGTTTTTTATTTTCTTTGCTTTTATTTCGGCTGGTATTGTGCAAATTCAAATTAATGTAAGTTTTTGAAAAAAGAAAACTTCACAAAAAAACCTTTTTTTTAGAAAACTCTGGTTGAATTACCGCAGGATAAATTTGGTTTTATTTCTGTCATGAACAATTTAAAACCAAATTGCAGCATTTCTGGAATCGGTGATTATCCTTTTAATTGGCTTGAGTATAACAACGTAAGCATTAATCAAAAAATATAGTTGAAAAAAAAATACTGAAACTAAATTCAGAATTAATTTTTAGTCTTTGTCCAACAACAAACAAACCAACAATTTCGAAATGCTCAAAGTTCCTTCAGGTCATAATATTACTTTCCACTTTCATCATAGTTGCGAGAATGAAAATTATGTAAATAGTTTCATCGCTCCAGAAATAAACTCTAAAAATATTTACAATTTGATTATAACCGAATTGGGAGCTGTCATGTTAAATGTCGATCCTGTAAAACCTCGCAAAGGAACAGGCGAGTTTAGCCTTTCCCTAACTATGGCACTCAACGATACAAATTATGAGGGTGATTTGGCTCTTTGCAAAGTTGATTCGAATGTAAAAAATCCTTATTGTAATCCATTGAAACTGGGAGATTTTCATTTATTTAAAGTTCTTAATTCTATTTCATACGAGACCCCTCATGACGATAAGAATTTTGAGCATTTAGCAACCGAATATAATTCTTTGGATATCAAACCTGGAAAGTAAGTCATTATTATTATTTGTGAGAGTCAATAAAATTTTTATTTTCATTTTTGTAGTTGGAATCTTTGGTATTCCGATCAATTTAATTTCACAAGCACCGGAAAATATATTACAATCTCTGAGCAAGGAGGAATTTATGCTGCAGTTTTTACTGGCACTTTTAATTCTGTAAGTTATTATTTTTAAAAATGTCACTTTTGTGCTTAGATTTTCTGACACTTGTCTCCGAAAAGCTTATGTTACGCGAAATCGAAAAAAAATAAGATAATTTTTTATAGCCAATTTATCATGTAAATCAATTTGCTTCATCTAACACGATATCAATTTTATGGCAATTTCCACAATTTTTTTTATTAAGCATGGCAGAAGTATTATTTTCCATGACTGGTGAAAGCTTTGCATACACTCATGCTCCACAATCGTATAAAACTGTAATCAAAGCTGCTTGGACTCTCACCGGTGCTGCTGGAGATTTGATTATTCTTTCGGTTGCTGCATTAAATATTTTTGATAATCTGGTGTATCAATTTTTTTCTTATGCAGGTTTGTTTGTTTGGATTTAGGACTTTCAAACTATTTTATTATTGATCGATTTTTTAGGCGCAATGCTGGTAGCAATCTTAATTTTTTCACTTCTCACAATTTTTTATTATAATCGTGAGATTTCTGAAAATGAAGAAGGTGAAAATAATGATTACACACAAAATGTTGAAGATATGGATCGCAATTCAGATACTGAACCGCTTTTAATTGGATAAAAAAAGCTAAAATAATGCAATTAGAGGAAAAGGTGCTTACAATCGAATTAATTTTTTTACATTGGTTACCCGATAAATAATTAATGGAAATAGGTTACAGTGAAAAATAATTTATAACTTTACGTGTATGGAATTTAAAAAAAATTCAAATTTATTAAAAACTTTGTAAGAAACGGTGAAATAATTAATAAAACTTTAAACAGATTTTAAAAAAATAATGGAATATTCTTATACAGCAAAAAAATAAAGAGAAATAATACACACTTATTTTTTATTGCTTTTTGAAAGAAAAGAAACAACATTGTTAGTTCTCAAACAGAAATAATAAAAGAAGCGTGTACACTTTAGTCTTTTTTTTATCATAATTTTAATATTAACAGTGAAGTTCAATAAAAGTTTATTTTTTTATAAGAATATTATATTATCATGTTGGTTTTTTGTGGAAAAAGAACGCATCCAATAGCTTCATCAAAAAGTTTATCTAAGCCTCTTTGAGTTAATGCGGAACATTCAATATATTTTAATGCTTTTATTTCCATTGCCATTTTTTGCCCCTGAAATGTGGAAATTGAACTTAATCTTTGACTTTGATCAGTTAATTTATCGATGGTTGTTGTTGTTGCTTCGTCGATACGCAAATCCAACTTAGTTCCAACCAAAATAACGGGGATATTTGGTTTATGATGCAATAATTCTGGTATCCATTTTTTACGAATATTTTCAAATGATGCTGGATTAACCAATGAAAAACATAAAATAAATATATCTGTTTGTGGATAACTTATAGATCGAAGCCTATCATAATCTTCTTGCCCCTCAGTATCCCATAATTCTAAAGTAATAGTTTCGCAACCAACCGTAACATTTGTTGAATAATTAGCGAATACCGTTGGAACATTTTCAATTGGAAATTCATTAGATGTATATGAAATTGATAAACATGTTTTACCAACTCCACCATCACCAATTACAACACAATTAACAGAGTTCATTTTTTTTGTCAAAGAAAATTAGAAAAATTTTTCTCTTATGAAAAAAATGGTATATTAAGTTTAAAAAAATGGCAAATTTATACCAAATTTTTTTTAGGATACAATAAAGTAACAGAAAATACCTGTAAATTGGGAAGAAGAAAAAAATGATAAAAATGGGAGTGGCTGATTTTAATTTAATATTTTGTCAGTCCAAAAAAAGCATCAATAATCATCTAATCATGGATGAGAAAAAAAGAAGTAATTACACATAAAAATATAAATTACACGATAATATTTATAAATTTTAGACAAGTAAAAAAAAGGAAATGAATGAAAGAGAATTTTATTTTTTGTTGGTAATAAAATGAGTCAGAAATGTATGTCCCGCAAAAAAACATGTTTTTTTCTTTCTAACCAAAGTTTGTGGTTTTATGATTTCAATGAAACGATGGTGTTGAGAAAAATTATTAAATTTTTAATTTTTTGTGTAAATGGAAATTTTTAAAAGCTTGGTAAAATATCGTCGATAATTGTAAGTGGTTATCATTAGGGTTCCGACGATTCCCCGAAATGCGAAAATGTCGGGGAACGGGGAATCCCCGAAAATGGATTTTGAGTCGGGGAATTCCCCGGCCGGGGAGAGCATTTGTCGGGGACGGGGAATCGGGGAATCCCCGAAATTCTAAAAGTAACCGGGGAATTCCCCGAAAATTTTTTAATGTTAATTTATGAAGGAAAAATATTTTTTTGTGTATTAATCATAGCATATTTAGCCTTAATTAGTATTGGTGAGAGGTTATTTAAAGCAAATCTCATGTTTAAAAATAAAATATTTTTCCCCGGAATAAAAAATGGGTCGGGGACGGGGAGTCGGGGATTCCCCGACTGAGGAAGTGGAGTCGGGGAATCCCCGTCCGGGGAACGATATTCGTCGGGGACGGGGAATCGGGGAGTTTCCCCGGGCCGGGGAATCGGGGAAAATCCCCGGTTTCGGGGAATCGTCGGAACCCTAGTTATCATAAAGTGATTAATGGAAACTTACTCTTTTTTGTACAAAGAAAATAAGTTTCACGGATATTAACTTTCGTCCATCTTGGAATAAAGAATAACGAAAGTGTCATTATAATTATAATAACAGAAATAACTTTAACAAAAAATTACCTCCAAAAAATGGAACTCAATCATTATTTCAAACTTTTCTCTATTAACCATGATTAGTCCTCCCCTTGTATATGATTGGGCAAAGTTGGAGAGGATTGGCTGCTCTTGTTTGATGTTGACATTCAATGTAGCAACAGGACCTTTTGTTGTCCATGGGGCATTGGAAGTTTTGCTTTTTAACTAAAAATATTATAATTACTGTTTTTAATAGCTCCATTTTTTTTCTTTCATTACTAATTAAACTTACAAAAGTGAAGAAAAAAAATCACTAAAATATTCAAAAAAAATATTGCATTCTTAAAAAAAGCATAAGCGACAAACCAGCAAGCAAAAAAAAATCGCGAAGCAAAGTCGTTTTTCGATCAATAAAAAAGAAATAGCGGCGGGGGCTGCAGAAAAAAATAATACAAATTCGCAGTATCTATACACTTTTTTGTTTTGACTTTTTTTTTTGCAAAGGCATTGGTTGTGTTTTTTTAATAGTTTTTTTTCTATTTTTTCGAATATTTTAAAAATATTTTTTCGACATTAGTTTTTCATATTTATGAATTAATTTTTAAATATTATGTATGAATATAAAATTCACTAAAAAGTTTTGATCTCCACGATAGAAAAGAGGACTAAACTTAATAACATCATTAAACAATTTTACTCATTTCAACTATTGTTGATATTCTGGCTCAACATACTATCGAACCTTATAAAAAAGGAACTCTTCCAGTTAAAATAATGCTATCATTCATCAGTAAATTTACAAAATTAAAACAGGGTTTTTGCTCCATTCAAGCTTTCCAATAGTTTTATTGAGTTGCATAAGAGCAGCATTATCTGTCTTTTTCTTTCATCCTAAATAATCTTTTACCATTTCACTTTTTTCTTATTTTTTTAATTTATAATATTTGTTTTTGTATTATTTAAAAAAATTTTTTATTAATAAACAAAGCCAAAACAACAAAAATAAACAAATAAACGGCCCATTCTCAATAAGTTGGCAATATCTAAAGTTTCATCTTTTGAAATTTTCATTGTTTTTATGCCAAATGGTAAACCAACAACAACGATGGCGTTAAAAATATTGCTTTGATTTTTTTATTTGAGGCATTCAAAATAACTTACTTATTGATAAAGTTACCGAAGGCTTCCAATTTTTCTGTATCCCATCGTTCATACTTTTTATCAAAAATTCTCACAAAGAAAATTTTAAAAACAACTAAAAATAAAACTAAATATTCAAAATTCTAATTTAAAAAAATAAGTCTTCGACAAAAACTCCTCCGGATAGGTACCGTTGGAGCTAATATGGGATTTTCACGAATAAAGAAAACATAATCTTCCATCTAATCTCAGTGTTAGAAAGCAACGAGTATTTCTTTATTGACAAGCTTATTTTAACAGTTAATGTTGCATACTTTGATTCCCTTTCAATTATTTTACTTTGTCAAGCCTCGATGAAATTATAAAATTTCAATAGTGTTCGAACTTGATATGACATCATAAATCCAATTGACACGATAAAAGTTTTCCAAAGTTCTTTGCCTTCTAATTCATCATCTGAGAGTCTTTCAACAACTGATTTTAACAAATTAAATAAAGTTAATGCTGATTTATCAAGAGCTGCAGTTACAGCTAATACAACATAAGTTGGAGGGAATCAAAATATAAAGCTCTTCGAAAACTTTTATCGACTATTAAAAGTGTCCAAAGGATGTTGCTAATATTTATTCACCACCATAAAATGAGATCAGGTGACGTTGGAAAGACACGAAGGAAGCATCAAACCTGATGCTTTGATTTGTTTCTCGGAGTCATAAAAATGGAAAGTTTGTTGCGCTAGTAAAAATTATTTAAAATGAAGAAAAAAAATAAAAGAAATAAAAAATTAAAAATTCAAAAAAAGAAGATTTAATAAATTTTTTCATTAAATTTTAATACACAAAAGAAAAAAATAAAAGACTAAAAAGGGAAAACATATGAATGAAAAAAATAAAACATCCGCGTATTATGGAAAAAAATCAATAAAAAAACGAAAAAAAATGTAAACAAAGCTTTCTTATTATTTTTTTGGCAATCGAAGAAAATAGTATACTCTAAAAAAAGCAGGGAAAACCAAAAGACAGGGAAACAAACAAGAACAAAAAGTCAATGTTAGAATTCTTGCTCGATTTTTTGCTTCATTTTGAGTATTATAAATTTAAATATTTTTTAATAAGGATTATTAAATTTTTGCTTGAAAAGAATAAATTTTTTTCCTCAACTCAAAAAAGATTCTATAGTTGAATAAAATAAAAATTTAAGAATAGTGCCTTTATTCAAATCCACGTTAATGATAAAAAAAATATTTCAAATATTATCTTTTATGCGGATTTGTATTTAGAATCAATAAAATGTCAAAAATCCTTTAAAAAATAATTAATATCCATGTTAGAAAGTATGCCATTTTTCGACTTTTTTGTTTTTGGCGAACAGTTAAAAAATCAATGGTCAAATCACAGTGTAGAAGCTCCTCTTTTTCTTGGTATACTTCCTCCTAGTTTAGCTTTAGCAAATTTAGAATCTTTCTTTGGAACTTTCTTTTTTACGACTTTGGCTGCTGGAACATTAGCTTCTTCAGCAGCTTGAGGATTTTCTTCTCCATTGTTGTCCGCATCATTTACAACTACGATAACAGGATCTGGTTTTCTATTAGGAAATTCTTGGGGCAATTCATTATTATAACCACCACTTCCATCATTATATATCCATTCCGTCATTCTTTTTTGTTTCTATTACTAATTAAACAATTCAAAAAATTTAAAATTATACTTAGTATGATTTTTTGTGAATCATTTTTGATAAGGCAAAATTCCAACAAAATTAAAACAAAATATTTTAATTAAAATATTCAAACAGTAAAACTAGAAAAACTATAAACATTTTTTAGCTTTTGATAATTAAAAATAAATGTGTAAAATTTTGTAACTTTTTAATCTTGTGTATTGTTTTTTTCTCGGAATAAAGTTTAAAAAAAATCAAACTTTAGAGCTTAACTTAAGACAAAAGCTTCTTACAAAGTCATTTCTTTTATTCCGGCACTGTGTAATGAGAGCAGCGTAACTCCATCCTTAAATTCTTATGCACCTTGCTACAGTAAAACAAATCCATGTAAGATTCATTTTATAAATATTATCAATTTTTTGATATTTTTTTTAGATAATTATGGAAATTTCAAACAAACAGCAACCACTCAATTTTGCGGCACTTATTTTGTTTAAATTTTGATAATTTTAAAAAATTTTTTTCAATAAAAATTTTTAAAGAATTCTTTATAAAAAAAATTTTCTTACTAGCGTGGGTTTTTGGCTGTTAAAATTACATAATTTTTAAATAAAATTGTATTTGTTTAATTTATGATACAAGGCAATTGACGATTTGCAGACAGCAGCTAATCCAACATCTGTAGAGTCATTGTATTTTTGAAACCAAAATAGTTTAATTTTGATAGCATTTTTACGGCGATGATAATGGTGTCACAGACACCAAAACGTTAATGAAATAAATACGGAAACCAAAAAAAGGCTGTATCAACACAAAAATAATCTCTATCCTTAAACCTCAAAAAACACTTCTGTGTCAATAATCCGTTCAAATATTTTTTTGTGTCAACCGTCATTAAAATAAATAAAAGAAAAATAATATATATAAAAAATGAGAGGGTGCATAGAGAAATAGAAGAAAGAAAAAACCGATTTTGTTTGGTTATTTAATAAAACAGACGAAATGCGTGATAATTTTCTATTGTTCACCAATAACAAAGTCCACAAACGGGATTTTTTTATAATCCTTTTTCTCTGCAGCCTCTCTTTTTTTTCCAATCATAACTTTGTTTTGACAATTCATAGAATATTTGTTTCAAAATTTATCAATCTCTAAGCTTTTAACCCATTTATGAAAGTATATTTTTTAGTATAAATAGTCTCGCGAAAACGACAAATATTAAACCAAATTCATTCTTTCCAATACTCAAAAATCAAAAATGTTCGCTTCAAAATCAACTTCAACTATTCTTATTATTTCCATGATTCTTTTATCCATTTATACTTCAAACGTAAGTTTGTCATTATTTACAAATTGTCTTTATTTAAAGTTAATTTATTTAGATTAATGCAGATGAATGCGCCGATGTTAAAGCCCATTCAGAAACTCTTCGAGTTAATGCTAAAGCAGCTTGTGATAAGGCAGCCCAAGCTGCCATGGGTACCGCTGATTCCACTAAAGCTGTCGCCAAAAAAGCTTGCGATGATGCTGCAATCATTGCTAAAAACACCGCTGATATCGCTGCTGCTGCCGCTTGTCATTAATCTAAAACATAACGAAAAAGAAGTATAAAATAAATTTGTTTTAACCTTTCTATATGCATTTATTTGTATCAAATGGTTTTGTCAATTTCATTTTATGTTTTTTAAAGTATTTTTTAATTTAATTTATTCAAAAGGTTCTCTTTGTTTTTTTCCATTAATAAATCCAATTTCATTATTTATGTAATTTTTTTTTACTAAATTTACATTTTTTAAAAATTAAAATTTTTCATCCTTTGAAAAAAACGAGCAAAGCAAAGAGTCAAAGAAACCTAAGAGCGCGAAAAAAATTGGATGAATAAAAAATGTTGAGGAAAAAAAGAATTTTTCGTAGTTATTTTTTATTTCGATTTTTTTTCTCGCAAACTTTAGTTTATACTAGCTTGATACTTTCTTAACCGCCTTTTTTGAATATTTCAAAGATATTTTCTTTGTTTAATTTAATAATTCACAAAAAGCATAGAATTAATGTGACGAGAAGAAAATAATAAAGAGTTTTTTTTATCGTAAAAGAGTGTAAATGCATGAAAAAATGAACTTTTAGCTTGTGCAGCTGCTATTGCGCCTATTTCAGATAATGTAAAAAAGAAAAAGTGTAGAAATTTATGTATTAAATAATTTGAAGATTGGAAACACTTTTTGATTGTTCAAAAATCTAATTCTTTTTAAATACTCGCTGCCATCGCTTTGTAATCAAAAAAGCTTAGCTCGCAATAGATTAGCCAAATTTAAAAAAGTTCGTTCCGGTTCTGACCTTGAAGCCATTAATGCTAAAAAAAAATCGAATAGCTGAAACGTTACTTTCAATTATTCATGCATCATTCATATTTGATCCATTATCACGGCTGCAAAAACAATTTTGGGGTTTTTTTCCCTTTGAATTTATTGTATCTTCCATAATTTTCGTAATATTAAAAGCGCATTTCAAAAAAACCAAAGACACACTTAAATTTTGAATTTATTTCTACAACTGGATATAAATTCTTGTGTCTTTAGTAATTCAAGTTATCACACTCAATTATTTATAAAGAAATATTTTTTAAATATTCAAAAAAAATGCAAAAAAAAATATAAGAAAACATGACGAAACTTTGCATAAAAAAAAAGGGAAATCTTTTTTGTTTTTGCCTTTTCCATTGCTGCCATATGTTTTTTTACGCGCGAGTTTATTGATTGAAAAAAATAGGGCGCTTTTCCATTTTCTTTTTCACTTTTTACATTGCTTTTATGAAGAGTGCATTTTTTTCTTGGATTTTTTTTTGAATATTCAATTTATTTATTTTTTTTATTTGTTGTTTTGGTTTTATTTTTTAATAAAAAAAACATTTTACTAAAAATATGAAAAAAATAATTTAAATTTAATAACCACCCAAGAACAGAGGTAATAATTTCTTTAGGTATTAAGTCTAAAACCTCATATGAAAAAAGACTTCCTGAAGTTTCTTCCTCATTAAATTTTATTCAAGGTCCTGCGAAGCGAAAGGAGAAACCTGAAAATGATTAAGTGTTCAAAATTCTATTAATAAAAATGTTGCTACTCGATGTTTTGCACCTGATATGCCAGTTTCCATCATCGAGCGCAATTTATGAAACATGAAAACTTTTCATTTATGAAATTATGCAAAATTTTTGGAATAAAATCCTTCCAAACGTCCATCGTTTGAAAAAATATTAGAATCAATAACTAAATTTCTTGAAAATTCAACTGAAGGTTATGGATATTTAACTTTATTAAAATCACACAACTTCCAAATATAATTTTATAAGTATTTAATATTTTAAAAATTTAACCATATCAAGCTTTACCAATTAAAAATATTTTAACTTTATCAACAATTCATACAATATATTTACGGAAGCTTTCTCTTCTAATGAACCCAAAAACTGACTCGCATTTACGATTTGATTTTCGAAAAAATAATTAAATAAAATTATGCAAAACTTGCTGTTTTTAAAATGTGTTTCATATATTTGATATTTTCTAAATTTTTATATTTATTTTTTTAACAATGCTAATTCGTTAAATTTTTAAAGATAATTAAAACACAAAATTTAAAAAAATGCAAAAATAAATATTCAAAAAAGTCGGAGCAAAAAATGCGAATTGGAAAAAAGAAAGCAAAATTGCCAAATGCGCTAAAAAAAAGGTATACGAATGCGCGCTCGAAGAATTTTTTCGATCAATAAAATTGCACTGGCGACAATAAAAAAACCCAAACTAAAGAAAGACTGAAGACTTTTTCACTTTTATGTTTACAAAAAACATAAATCTTTGCCTGAATTACACTTTTTTGAATAAAGTTCAAGAAATGTGAAAAATGAATTGAGGTATATTTTTCAGGATTTTCTTCTATTCATGTTTACAAATTTAAAATTTGAGTTCAAGAAAAACAAAAACTTTTGGCTTTTTGAGCCACTATGCTGAAAAGCTTACTGAAATTTATGGCCAACCATATTTAAAATACGTTCGTGAAGAACTTTAAAATTAATCCATTGATAACTTACTTTTATATGTTTGTGTGTTTTTCAAAACACTAATTTTGAGATACAGCTACAAATATTTTTTAATCGTTAATAATTTGACTTCAATCTTTTTTTTTGTTGTAGTTTTAAAATATTTTTATAATATTAAAACGGAGTTTGTTTAATTTATAATAAAGCAAAGCTTATTATTCATGCTTCACAGCCAGCAGCTAATTCCCCATCCATAGCTCCATTGTATTTTTGAAACCAAGCGAGCATAAACGAAAAACATTTTCGGGTTTGATGCGGTTATCATTCACATAAATTTATGAGATAAATTTAGAAATTAAAAATAACCTGTATCAACACAAAAATAATCTCTATCCTTAAACCTCAAAGAAAACGTCTGTGTCAATAATCCATTCAAAAATTTTTTTTGTGTCAACCGTCATTAAAATAAATAAAAGAAAAATAATATATATAAAAAATGAGAGGGTGCATAGAGAAATAGAAGAAAGAAAAAACCGATTTTGTTTGGTTATTTAATAAAACAGACGAAATGCGTGATAATTTTCTATTGTTCACCAATAACAAAGTCCACAAACGGGATTTTTTTATAATCCTTTTTCTCTGCAGCCTCTCTTTTTTTTCCAATCATAACTTTGTTTTGACAATTCATAGAATATTTGTTTCAAAATTTATCAATCTCTAAGCTTTTAACCCATTTATGAAAGTATATTTTTTAGTATAAATAGTCTCGCGAAAACGACAAATATTAAACCAAATTCATTCTTTCCAATACTCAAAAATCAAAAATGTTCGCTTCAAAATCAACTTCAACTATTCTTATTATTTCCATGATTCTTTTATCCATTTATACTTCAAACGTAAGTTTGTCATTATTTACAAATTGTCTTTATTTAAAGTTAATTTATTTAGATTAATGCAGATGAATGCGCCGATGTTAAAGCCCATTCAGAAACTCTTCGAGTGAATGCTCAAGAAGCTTGTGATAAGGCAGCCCAAGCTGCCATGGGTACCGCTGATTCCACTAAAGCCGTCGCCAAAAAAGCTTGCGATGATGCTGCAATCATTGCTAAAAATACCGCTGACATTGCAGCTGCAGCTGCTTGTCATTAATCTAAAAAATAACGAAAAAGGAGTATAAAATAATTTTGTTTTTTTACCCTAAAATATGCATTTATTTGTATATACATATATTGGAGTTTAATTAATTTTATGTTTGTTTAACTTTGATGATTTTAATTTATACAAATAATTCTTTTAGTATTTTTGACGCTAATAAAATCAATTTCATAATTTTTATCACATTTTTTAAAATTTAATAAACATATTTATACCAAAAAATAAAACATTTTTAAAAAACTATTAAAGTTTTAAAGAGTAAAATAAAAAATAATTTTTATATTTATTTATGTTAATTTTTTAATAACTTAAAAATTTCCGTTTTCAATATTGAGTTTTGCAATCCAAGCTTCAGATGCTTTGATAAATTCAAACAATTTGTTTTTATCTTGCTGAATCAAGCCACCATTATTCAACATATCTTTTGCTTTACAAAGTGTTGAATCATATTCTCGAAGAAGAGCTCGATTTTTTGCTTCTTCATATTGAAGAGTAGCTTTTAGTTCAACACGCTGGGATTCTTTCTTAGCATATGATTTTTTTAAAGTGTCTTTTCTTCTGGCTTTTCTTTGCTCTTCCGTCAAGGTTGGACGTCCTACAGGTCGAGAAGATTGTTTTTTTACAATATTTTGTAAAACTTCTTCAGGGATACCCGTTTCAGAGAAAGAATCGTCGGGTGAGTTATCTGGAAGCGATGGCTGTTGTGACATCACATTTTGATAGCTTTGATTCGATGCAGACAAGGAGAGAAAATTTTGGGAACGTGGAAAATTTTTTTCTGAATAAGAGTTTCCAAAATCGCTGCTGCCATCAATAAACCCATTTTGGTTAAATTGTTGTGATTCTTGAGTTTGATCGGCATTTTGCCACATTTGATACTCATAGTGTTCATAGGGGTATCCACTAGTGTTAAATTACCGACCGACCGACAAAAAAGTCGGTAAATTCAGAAAATTGTCGGTATGGAAATTGCTCCCGGTCGGTAAAGTCGGTAATTTGTCGGTATAAAAATATGGTCGGTCGGTAAGTCGGTAATTACCGACTTTTCGGTCGGTAATTTAACACTAGTATCCACTATGGCTTCCAAAATTATTTTGCTGATAATAGTCAAACTCAATGGTATTGTTGTATGACCAATAATTATCACAATTTTGATTGTTATCATTATCAAAGAAAATATTTTGATGGTTATCAAAACCATTGTAAAAAGTGGCTGCAAATTTAAATTAATGTTGGTTTAAGGAAGTCTAAAACATACAATAATAAGCGGTGTTTGGAGATGACATAACATTTTCAGCTTGAAAATAATTGGGTTGGTTGTGATAATTAGCTGGAGTGTCATTGTAAAACTATTGTGGTCGAAATGGTTGTTGAGGCATCATCGATTGAAACATTGGATCTTGGAAGCGATAATCAAAATAGTCAACATTTTGATTCAAAGTAAAATCAATTGGGTCATTTGAGTTATTGTTATGATTTTCGGGGTTTTCAACTAAATTTTGTTGGTTATTTTCAAAGGTGCCATTGTTCGGAACTGAAAAGTTCTTGGTACTTGAAAGAATTTTTATTAAATTTATGTGTAAAACATACCATTTTGGAAATTATCTTCAGCAAGTTGAACATTTGCTAAGTCATTAGAGATTTCACCTTCATATTCTTCAAACCCATAATTTTGTTGAAAATTCATTTCAGCCATTTTTCAGCTTCCAAAATCACAAATTTTTAAACAACTTTAAATTATAAGCAATCGACCTATCAAATGAATCCATTTTACTTGTTGTTGCTATTTATATGCTTATTTTTCAAGTTAGTTTTATGGTTTTCAATTTGAGATTTGGGCTAAAATCAATTTATTCAATTTATCCTGATCTCCTTATACATTTTGGAGGAAGGCTGCTTATCAGAAGAAATGCATCCTCGTTCTTTCTTATCAATATTTTTGAGCAAAGCGAAGGACAACTGTTTTTGCTTCCAAGAAAACATGTTTTTGTGCAAAAAAAAAATTTAAGCAAAAGTTTTTTAACCACGACACCTTTTTTCAATTAAAGCTTGTTGAATAAATTTACAAAATGCACATAGGATGTTGGGCATGTTTGACCTTCCAAAAAAAATAATATGCATTTTACCGAAGCACTTCTCCATTTTAATGGAATTCAAAATTGTTATTTGTAAAATAAAAAGTTTTGTAATTTTTGATTTTATTTTTGCTAAAATAAGCGTTTTCCTTATTAAAATTTAACCATTAAAAAAACTTAAATATATTTGGATTATGTATTAGCTTTATTTTGCTCATAATCGTCGTTTTCCTTTGACTGTGTATTATGAAGATTATGTAACTAAAATCTCCAATGTATTAATTCATATTGAAGCTCAAAAGAAAGATCAAGGTAATTCAACCACAAAATTATTAGAGTATCATGAAACAGAAAGAAAATAATATTGTTATCTTTATTTAAAAATAAGGGAAATAGAGATCCATTTTTCATGGAGATTTTGTATATAATAATTTAACTTAAAAATGCTTCCCTTTTTTCTCCAGTTTTTAATAAGCGAAATTTGTAATGTCACCACATCTTTATTATTTTTATTTTAAGTAAAATTTATTATATGCGAATTTATCAAATAAGTAAATAAATACAAAATTTAAAAAAAAAATAAAATATTTTATATTATAATAAATTCCGCAGTTTACCATTTAAGCATGCCTTTAGCTAGCATAGCTTTCATACTCCAAGCATCATCAGAATTATCATAAAATCTCCAAGCCCAATAAGTCCATCCACCCACAGCTTTTTTAAACATATTTAGTGATGCATCGGCATACCGTTTAAAGGTAGCATCATCCATATTAAAATTCGATGCAATACTCCATTCTCCAGCAAATATCCAATTTCCCTTCCATTCATCAAAATTTTTTGTTTCAACACTATTTATATATGTAATAATTTTATCTGGAGTCCATTTATCTGCTTCATATCCCCAAACATGATATAAATGCCATTCATGACGCATATTGTGAAAGTTTGAAGCAGGCATAAATTGAGCCCAATTTCCATCATATGGTCCTTGTTGCCATAGCATTGGCATAACAGTTAGTAAACAATCCGAGCCTACATCATTTCTAATTCGGCCATATGCATCTTCATAATATTGTTGAAGAACTGGAACCCATTTTGCATCGGATGAGGGTTCATTCAGTAACCCAATACCTAAAAATAGTGAAGATCTTAAAAGCAAAAAGCACACGATTTTAATTTTTGTTGGTTTTGCTGTTTTATTATGATAAAACGTTTTTTTGAAAGTTTTCATAAAAACTACCAATAAAAAGACCGGGTTTAATGTTACTGAATCCAAAAAATTAAATTTGTGCAAAAAAATCCAAAAAGGTGATCAAAAATGAATATATCAGAATTAAAGCCTACCCAAAAATGCTGTATCATCTTTATATCGTTTTGCTAAAAATTCCACAACATCCAAAGTATTATTTACATTTTCTTGATAAGGAAACCAATTAGCTGTGCCTGATTCTTCTGGGGAACTATTATCATTTCCATTTTGACTTCCTTTTGCGGCGTGCATGGAAATTAAAACTAAAATATTATGAGCTGGGCCCCATTGTCGAATAGCTTTATCCAAATATGCTAAAGCTCCAGGGGCATAAATTTTCCATCCAGCTGAATCTCCTCCACCAGAATTATCATATCCAATAATCCAATATCCAACTGGAAGTCGAACGGTATTCATATTATTTGCCGCAATATCAATGAAATCTTGTTCAGTGATAAAAGTTCGTCGATGATCATCAAATTGTTTGTCGCCCTTTTCATGGTCCAAATAATTCATAGTTGCATATTCACCTTTATCCGCCACATCATCTGGAACTCCATTCCATGCGGGTGAACCTTTAGTCATCCAATGTTCTGCAACCAACCAACCACCAAGATTTACACCTCGACTTGGAACTTCTCCAGATATAATTTTCTTTTTTAAATCTCCAAGTGAATCTCCAAAAACGGCTGTGAATAAAATGGAAATAAATAAGAGGATGATTAAATTCCGCATCATTTTTGGTTTGTTTTTACCTAAAAAAAATAGAAAATTATCCACAAAATTATTTAATATTTATAGTTCAAAATTTTGGAAAAATGGACTAAATAATCTTTAGAATTAACATTTTTAGAAAAACAAAAAATAAAATAAAATACGAAAACATTTATATATTTAACTAATTCGGATTATAAAAATGCAGATTTTAATCTATGTATTGTTTTATTTTTTGGAGTTTAGCATGAAATATGTAGTTTCAAATTTTCGAAGTGAAAATAAATCGGGCTTTATTAAAATTTCCATTTCGGTTGTCGAAAAATAATTAAAACTTAATGGAAAAAAAGACGGGTAAAAATCGAAAAATATCTTTTTACATAAATTAATGAAGCTGAAGAAGAAGAAAATGTTATCTTTGGGTTCCATTCTTTTCTTTTTTGTCCATACAACTATTGACAATAAAAGGACACGTGCTTGCTTTTATACAATTATTTTTTTTTATCAAAAAATGAGAACCAAACATCGCACTTTCTCATATTTTCTTTGATTGAGTAAAATATTGTAACAAATAAGGTTAAAATACTCTTCACTGATAAAAATCTTAACAGAAGTTTTTTCTTGTTTTTGGGACCAAAAAGTTTAAAGTATCTGGAACACAACATGGATTTTTGTCCAAGGAATGTTACTAACTACATACATTCACTATGCGTTCATTTTTTTTTTACAAGTAAAAGTCCAAAACAAGACAATGAAACATTAGTGTTTTTGGAGCTTAAAAATCAATAAATTTTTACAAGCTATTTTTTGTATGTTTTTAAAAAATGTGTTATCGATGCAAAAATTTTCATATATTGTTTGTTTTTGTGTGTGTCTTAAAAATGGACATTTTTCTTGCTCAAACAACATTATTGAATTACATCTTCCATTTTATTAGGCTGAATTTTTATTTCGAAAATTTTCCTCAAAAGTGAGAAAATATATTTGTTTTTGTTTTTTTATCGTATCGATATGATTTTTAATTTTCCTATAATGTATGTGTCCAAAAACGAAACTCCATTTTTATTTGTTTTTTGAATTTGATATAAATCGTAATAGCATTAATTTTAAACCAAAACATAATCGAGAAATATTTGTTAAAAACAGTGAACTTTCACGCCCTTTTCGAACCTTTTTTTTTATCAAAAACAATTTAATTGCGAATACTCCTTTGTAAATGCAATTTTTTTTTAAAAACAACAAATTTTTTACAAAATTTTCAAAATAATTAAATTGCTAATTATTCTTTATCGCGGCTATAGCTCCAATTATAGTTGCACCAACAATAACCGTTCCACCAATCAACCATAGCTGCAACGAACTTTCTTCTTTATGTGATCGATATAAATGAATATAAACATCTGCTAATTTGACAATCATATGATCATCATCAACATGATAAACATTCGAATAAAACTCTTGGCTAGACGCACATGAGTTCCAAATTCCACCAAATTTTAATTTCATGTCACGATTGATTCGGTCACAAATTTTTTCCCAATATCTTATATCTTGATTAGTGAAGACTTGAATAGCTTCGAAAATAATATCGGCTACAATATTCACGTCCACGTTTTTAATATCTGAAGTAATACCAGCTCGAATTTCTTCGTTCGTGTACTCGCTTGGCATATTAAATTTTATAAAGTATGATATGTTTATTTATTAAATCAAAAAAAAATCAGGAGCAATTTTTTAGAAGGAAAGGTCTATTATATATATTTAATCAATAATGAAAGGTAAATGAACATAAAAACGAAAAAAATTGATAACAATCTGCACTTAAAACGCAAAAACTCTTCTGTTTTATTGGTTAAAAAATAAAATAAACGTTTTATAAAATTAAGTTATCGAAACTATGCTCGGCGGAACGCCACTATTTATAGTTGATTCGGGTTTTATCATATTTGGATATATTTTTGTCGATTCCCAACAATTTAAATTTAAAAGTTTAAACAATTTTAGAAATTTTTCAAACAGTGATATTACATATTTTCGATATGGAGCAACATTATACATCTGTAAAATATAGGAAATTTAAGTCCTTTGGTTTCAATATTTATTAAGCACAGATCGGCCGATCGGCTGTTTACATTTCGATGGATAGTTCACAAGTGAAGAAAATGCTTGCTTCGACGCTCTTTTTAACGGAGAGCGATGAAGCAGCAATAAAAAGGATGTTTTGGGAATGCATCGCTGCCGCGATCGCACACTCCCGACAAAAAGAAGAGAAAAGTTTAACAATATGTTTGGGTTAGTAACAATTTCAAACGATATGAAATGTTTCAAAAGTTTTTCAAATAAAGTTACAATTTAAGTTTAGCTTATTTTTGGATTAAGGTTTTTTAACAAACAATCAAAAATTAGAGGAAGCAAAGTTAGTGACACCGGAATTTCACTATCTGTTCTCATGACAGCGGCGTTGCCGAAATATCAATGGATCAACGGATGGCTCTAAGGAAGCAAAAATATCCACGAATGACCAAGTATTTTTTGATGAAACTTTGCGGTTCACTATGTCCCATGATTGTTGTTCAGTAATATTAAAAGTATGTTGATGAGCAATAAATGGCATGATGAAAATGATGTCAAAAGAAATCCAAGTTTCGGTGGCTAGGCATCTCAATCTCTCACGGAATTTAACGTATCCTTTCTAGCAATAGCCCATACATAAATGCCATTTCAAAGGCGAGGTAGTCAACTATCTTGATTCGTAACAGCGACCATTCAAAATAAACATTGAGATTTCTTTGACCATGAATAATTAACAACAATGTGAGACACATTTTTGGCGTAGACTCACAGATGTTTGATGTGGTCATTATTGCATAAATTAAGATAAAAATTAAGGAAATCGCAAATACCATGCAGCGATCCCTCCCGGCAAAAAAATAAGCGACGATGAAGTTAATGGTGAAAATTTTAGGTTTTTGACTTGTGAGGTAAAAAACACCATTAAATAGATGACAGTTTCGATACATACACTGCTTTTTCAGCAATGCAGATGGCTAGAGCCCCCATGTAAAATATAGGAAATTTAAGTCCTTTGGTTTCAATATTTATTAAGCACAGATCGGCCGATCGGCTGTTTACATTTCGATGGATAGTTCACAAGTGAAGAAAATGCTTGCTTCGACGCTCTTTTTAACGGAGAGCGATGAAGCAGCAATAAAAAGGATGTTTTGGGAATGCATCGCTGCCGCGATCGCACAACATCAATGAAATGGAATCCATACTTGAATGTAATGAAACGATGGCTAAACAAATATTTGCAAAATAACTTCCATTTTTTATTTGAAATGCTATAGAACCAAGTATTACAACACATGGAATTGCAACAATACCCATTGCAATTAAAAGTTGAATAATAAAAGCTCTATAAAAAAATTTATTATTAGGTAACAAACGGATTTTCAGCCTGCAAGGAAATGAAAATGAATTAGCATAGCTCTTAATTATTGTATATATATCTTTTATGAATACTATTTACAATTTGGATCTTGTGATCTATCTCGACCCATGCTTTCCGTGGATTCTATCCTAGTTTTTTTTCCAACTAACACTCAATCATCCTTCTTTGCTAGCTTTCATTTCAATAAAATAACAAATATTGCTGACGCAATTGAAAGCTCAAACATTTCATAAGAATTTTCCCTTTTCTTTTTCATTTTTTTATGAATGCGTATGAAAAATAGTTCATCCAAACTTTACACCTCTTTTTTGGATTCTTAGATCCTTCTCTCGAAATTGCTTCGATTTTCATTCTTATTTTCATGAAATAGTAAATTTGCATAAAAGTGGCACATTAACTAACTAGCAATGAAAGTTGTAAGAAAGGATAATTTTAGATTATTGACAAAAAGATAAATAAAAAGAATTAAATAAATCACTTACTTATATAACATTTTATGCAAATTATATGTATTATTTGAAACCATACTTTTAATTCGTTTAATTTGAATTAAAAACGAAAGATTTAATGCCCAAAATATTCCGCCATATATAATTATACAAGACGTTTCAAAAATTACTACAAAAGTAACATTGCTATCATTGTAACCTGTGACAATTCCAAATGTATATGGTTGTAATTCGTATAAATCTATAAAAGCTGGAAAGCTGTTTTCCAATTTTTCTTGAATTTCATATGGTTCTCGTTCCATTGAATATAAACATACTAAAATTTTTATTTTAAATATTTTTAAATCTTTTATTGTGAAAATTAAAAATATTTGCTTGTTTTGTGAATTTAATGGATGTGCGCTATTATGTTTTAGTTTTTTTGAGGAATTCTGCTTATTTATTTGCTTCCGTTTCCGTTCGTTCGCCTTTCGAGAAAGGAAATTTTCGAAATACCACACCCAGATGAAACGCAATTTTTTACCCTTTCGCGAAACCCAGTGTGCTAAACTTTGCGAGCTTGTTCCTTCGCGATAAAAAACAAGTTTAGCAATGTGTCTTTAGAAAAAATCTTTTTTTACAACTAATAAAAATTTTATGTAAACATTTTTAAAGAAAGGATCAAAATTTTCTAAATCCATATTTTTAAAAAATATATTCCTTACTTATTATTGTTGACATCATTGAAACGATTGCGCAAACGCATCCCCCACGAGCAACTAAATTAATTCTTGAATATTTATTAATTTTAGTTAATAAATAAATAATTAATCTTAAAAATAATTTATTATTTTTATCCAAATCAGATGTAATTGGAATTTGATATAAAGAATATACTCGACAGTGTAAAGTTAATACCATAGCTAGCAAAGTTCCAAAAACTGAAAACCAAATTGAACATGCTTGAAGCCATGGATATTTAATTGGTAAAGGAAAATATGTATTATAGCTTACAGCCACTAAAGGCCAATGAAATATTGGACAATAAATAAAAATCAAAATACTAAATAAAAAATTAAATGACATTTGAATAAATACACAATATTTATATGTTGTCATTTCTTTAGGAGATTTATTTAAAACCGTAAATGCAGAGAATGCAAAAATAAAAGTGGAAATTATAAAAGTTGTATCAGTAAAATTTCGAAGATAATATTGTAATTTTGGATGATAAAACTCATTTAATTTCAAATTCGACCAATTTTCTGAGTCAAACATGGGTACATATGTTTGTGTAAGAATATGAAAACATAAAATTTTCTTTGTGTAAGAAGAAACAAAAAATTTAAAAAATTAAAGGTGTCACTTTTTCGAAAATTATTTAAACTTAAATATTACACCTGCTTTCAAGAAAAGCATAACACCATTGATAGGTTTTGTCCGTAATTTTTTTTTTTTAGAAATTTTTTTGTTATTTTGTTATTAATTTAGTTTGTAGTATTAAAGTTAAAAACTAAAAAAATTATATGATGAAAAAGTTAAACAAAATATTTAAAATTCATCAAAAGGATGTTTGATACTGGATCGATTATGCCAGTTAATTGGGTGGCTTTCCTTGCGAATGGAATTGGACTATGAATGTCTTCGTTTTAAGCTACGTTAAATTGTCTGATTGAATATTTCCATCATGAATGAATATTGTGATTTTATGAAGTCACTTTGATGAGAGAGAAATAAGCTGATGTGGCTGACGTCAATAATTATAATGTGTGTATGTATTTCAATAAATTAAAAAAAGTAATAAATGACATCTGATAAACGCATTTTATCTTACTCTTTAGGCATAAAAGCACATGATTCTGTATAACAACCTAAGAAAATTTAATTTTGAAGTTCTTCCATAATGAAATCTTTCCATCCATTGGTCATTTTAGGAATGACAATTACTTTTTTTACCAGTTTCTACAACTTTTAAAGCAAGCAATAATTGTCTCCACAAAAGTAGCTTGAGTATGTGAAATAAATTTGCGTTTCGCCAGAAAACGTTTTTTTTATTGATCATTGCTTTAGAAGAAAAAACATTAAACTTCGTCGAAAAAAAATCTTCATTTTTTTTTACACTGTCCGTCAAACACCAACTTTGTCTTTTTTTTAGTATGTCTGAGATTGCATTATTTATTTTGAAAGCTGTTTTTTTTGTTATTGTGTGTTGTGTCTGACATGATTCCTCTTTTTTTCACCTTGGGAGAAAGAAAAAATGAGCACCAAAAAATGGAAAAAATTAAAAGTTATAATACATAGAAAAAAAGCATAGAGCTTCAAATAATTAATTTTTTTTTCAATGCAAAATTCTTTTTAAGTTTGTAACTTTCTAATTATGTGCTTTTTCTATAAACCTTTTTTTTATAATATTTTTATGAACTTTTTCGATAAAATCAATGCTTTGCTTACAAGAAGTGTCAAAGAGCCATGTTTAAAAAAATATCGTTTCGAAAATCTATTTATTTACAACCATCGCTCGCATATGCGTTTATAATATTTTTAATTACATTAATAAAAAGTTATGTTATCGAAATTATGCTTGCTGGAATGCCACTATTTATAGTTGATTCGGGTTTTATCATATTTGGATATATTTTAGTCGATTCCCAACAATTTAAATTTAAAAGTTTAAACAATTTAAGCAACTTTTGAAACAATGATTTCACATATTTTCGATATGGAGTAACATTATACATTAATGAAAAGGAATCCAAACATGAATGTAATGAAACGATGGCTAAACCAATATTTCCAAAATAACTTCCATTTTTTATTTGAAACCCCATTGAACCAAATATTATGACACAAGGAATTCCAACAAAACTTAACGCAATAAAAAGTTGAATAATAAAAGCTCTACAAAAAAATAGTAATTTAAAAATAGTTTTTATCCATGAAATAATAAATAAATAAATCACTTACTTATATAGCATTTTATGCAAGTTATATGTATTATTTGAAACCATACTTTTAATTCGTTTAATTTGAATTAAAAATGAAAGATTTAATGCACAAAAAGTTCCACCATATATAAATACACAAAACAATCCAAAATTTGCAACTAAAGTTACATTGCTATCATTGTACATTGTTATATAACCAAATGTATATGGTTGTAATTTGTATAAATCAATAAAAGCTGGAATGGTTTCTTGAAATTTTTCTTGAAGTTCATATGGTTCACGTTCCATGGAATATAAAAATACTAAAAAAAATTTTATTTTTTTATTTATTAATTTCCATATTTGAGTCTCTCATAGCGAAAATTTAAATTATTTTCTTATTTTGTGAATTTTTTTACATAATTTTTAATAGTCATTTAAATATTTTGAATTAGAAACTGAAATTTAAGTTTTTTTTTAATATTATAATCCTTACTAATTATTGTAGATGTCATTGTAACCGTTGCACAAATGCATCCACCACGAGCAATTAAATTAATTCTTGAATATGTATTAACTTTAGTTAATAGAAAAATAAAAAATCTTAAAAATAACTTATTTTTTCCATCGAAATCAGATGGTATAGGAATTTGATATAAAGAATATACTCGACAGTGCAAAGTTAATAACATAGCAAGCATAGTTCCAATAACTGAAAACCAAACTAAACAACTTTGAAGCAGTGGATATTTAATTTGTAAAGGAAAATGTGAATAATAACTAAAAGCCGTAAAAGGCCAATGAAATATTGGACCATAAATAAATATAGTTAAACCAAATAAAAAATTAAATGACATTTGAATAAATACGCAATATTTATATGTTGTCATTTCTTTTGGAGATTTATTTAAAACCGTAAATGCAGAGAATGCAAAAATAAAAGTGGAAATTATAAAAGTTGTATCAGTAAAATTTCGAAGATAATATTGTAATTTTGGATGATAAAATTCATTTAGTTTTAAATGGGACCAATTTTCTGTGTCAAACATGCGTAAATATGTAAAAATATTATGAAAACATATAAAATTTATTAATAAAAAATAAAAGGTTTAATCATTTTGAAATTAATTAAAATTAAATATTACACCTGCTGTTAACAAGAAAAGCATAACTGTATAGATGGGTTTTGTCGTTTTTTTTGTTTGACATTTTTTTTTTATTAATTTATGCTGTAGTATTAAAGTTAAAAAAACGAACATAAAGCTGTGCATGAAAAAGTTAAAACAAAATACATATTTAAAATTCATTACATAAAAAAGGGATGTTTGATGGGGGCTCACAACTCAAATAAAATTCTGGTTTAATAAATTTGGAAAGCGATTAAAAATCAATCATAAAAATTTTGCAGTAAATAATTAAACATTTTGAATACATTTTTTTGGTGGAAATTAATTAACTCTACAAAAAAGTTGGTAGATAAAATAATTTACTTTTATTTATTTTATGTACTTGTGTGGTTGACTGAAAAATTTTTCATTTTGAACAATATCCAATATTATGGTAAACGATTTTTCAATTGGTTTTTGAAAAAATCTTTCATATGCTCGAGTTAGACTCATTTTATATTCAAAACGCACGCATATTCAAATGAAAAGGATTTTTTTTGTCAAAAAATATTAAACATGAATGATACATTGTCCACGAGTTTTTTGGTCACTTGAACAATTCCAAAAAAATAATTAGAATCGTATGAATGCTTTGATGAAATTCTAGAAAAGCATCATCTTGAGCACATGATTCTGTATCGCATCCAAGAAATTTTTCATTTTTAATTTCTTCCATAATAAAATCTTTCCTTCCATTGATCATTTGAGGAATGACAATTACTTTTTTACCAGTTTCTACAACTTTTAAAGCCTTATTTTTTGATTTATATGTTTGCTACCAGATAGCTAGCTTCCATAATTATAAAATATGTTTGGGTTATAATAATTTCAATATTCTATAACCCAAGTTTTATTAGTGCTATTTTTTTATAAGAAAAAATCTAAATAAAATTTTAAAAAAATAAAGTCAAATCTTCAAAAAAGCTGATATAAAAAAATGTGCATCAGACAACAACAAAAAAGCAAGCAAAGGCAACCAAAAAAAAAATTATAAGAGAAAAAAGATTTTTTTGAATCAATAAATAAGTCAACATAAAAAAAAGGGAGAAAGAAAAAAATAAACATAGAAAGAAACATTTGACGTATTTTTTTCCAGTTTGACTTTTTATTTGCACAAAGTTTAGTCAACCTTTCTTTCGATACTAGATGAGATCACCAACTGAGAATGGTGTAGGAGTTGCTTTATTCTTCAAGAGTTGGTTAACTTGTGCAGGAGCTTTCGTTGCATACAGGTGAATTGATGTTTTGTAAACGACCAATTAAAAGAAGAGCTCTTGATTCTCCATTGTTTATAATTGGAGTATTTCGGCAGTCGATGGGAAAGAGTGGAATTACTGTCGTATTGGACAATTTAAGTTGATGTTTCAATTTCTCTCATAAAAAGTTCAAAATTATTTTGTTCTTGATAAATTTTCCCATTGCATCTTTATTTTTGATATTTGAAGGATTTTTATATTTATATTTTTTTCACTGTTTCCATAGATTCGTATATCTTGATTATTGGTGTCGCTGAAGTGGTTAAAATTATGAGGAAAAAATAATGATTAGCAAAATTATTTTCCAAAGAGTACGATAACTATCTTTGATACTTCTTTTTTTTCATTTGGATCAAGCATAACTGCGTAATAATGGTATTTATGTAAAACTTCAACCTTTGATGTTAAGGCAAATCTTCCAACTTCTCTTAAAAACTTTTTCACATCATTACTGCTATGTCATTAAAAATCTCAAAAATAAAAAAAAAAGCAATTTAGGTAAAATTTGATATGCAGCATGTGTTCCAAAATTTAATGAAATTCAACAACAAAAAAAATTAAAAATAAATATTCAAAAAAGCCGAAACATAGAAAAAGAAAAAAATAAGCAAAAATGCGTACGAAGAAGAAAAGGATGCAACAGAAAAAAATTTTCGATCAATAATATTATTTTGCCCGAAAAAAAGCGATGGAAAAAATAGAAAAAGACTGTTTCATTTTTATTTTAGAAAACGCAGCACAAATTTGTTCGTTAGTTGAATGTTTAAGTTTTCTTAATTTTTTGAATTTTTCAAATGGTTTTTTTTGATTTTGTTTTTAATAAATGCATATTGGCATAGGAAACTTCAAAAAACAAAACAAACAAAATGATGCATACATATTTATTTGAGAAGGACTTCATTTTATCAATAAAATGTCAGCACAGTCACTAAGAAAAAAGAAAGGCTCTTTTAAAATAAAAAAAATATCCGGTCTTTTTTGCTTTGACATTTTTTGTGGAAAAAAAATCGCGAACAAAAACAAAAATATTTAAAAAAGTTTGCGAAAAAAAAAGCTAATGCGCTCGAAAAAAAGTGTTTGTGAGAAATAAAATATTTTCGATCAATAAAATAGCGGCGATCGCAGTGATAAAAAAAATAAAGCCAAAGAAAAAATGGAAACTTTTTATTTTTACTTTAAAAAAAGCATAAATGATTGTTTGAATTATTTATTTTTTCGCTATAAAATTATTTTGAATATTTTATGGAAATTTTTTATTTTATTTCTTGGCATTTGAATGTTAAAAAAATTTAACAACAGATCAATGCTTTTTTTCCTTTTAGTTGAACTCAAGGTTTACAAACGCGGAGTCATAAAACCATTAAAGCAAAGGGCTTTCAATCTGTTCTTTAAATCATCCAAAAAAAGAACTAATCAGCAAGAATTCTTAAAATTTAATTGAACACAACAAACATTCAAATTCCATCCAAAGATGTTGGAGCTTTTAAAAGTAACTGCTATAAAGATAAACTGCTCGAAACATGAAAATTTGATAAATATCAATTGAAGATTATAATGCCAATTTATATATAATAAAATATGATTATCGTCAAGCGGTCCTTAGTTTAAAATTGGGGATCTCAAAAATAGTTATTAACCCTACATTAAATATTATCTGGTCAATTAGATGGCCATAAAACTTTACGGTTTTTGAGGAATTTGATTATCCATATCTTCTGATTTTTCTCGATATCATCAGAATTTATTGAGAAAGTATCATTATCTTCCACCGAATTCGCGAGAAATTTAAGCGGTCAACTTTTATTAAAATTGATGATCCATTAGGTAAATTGTATAGTTTTTTTAATATTGATAAATTTAAAATTTAAGTTGAAAGCTGAGGTGAACTGATAAAGCTGTAGATTTTTTGAAATCATTCTTTTGCACTTTAGAGCATTAAAAGTTTATTTGTAAAAATTTATTTTTGTTTGTTTGTTTGAAAAATAAGTTTAAAAACGTTATTCTTAGAAAATCCCCGAGGCTTTCATCTTCCATTCTATTCATTTCAAAAATGTACTTAATATTCGAAAGCATCAAAGGCCATTTTTCATGAATCACCGAGACACGAGACTCAAATGTAAATAATGTTTTTGAGACTATCATTGTTCCGGGAGCAAACGAATATTTGTTCATTTCAAATACTTCGAGATATTTTATCTAAAATATAATTTAGACAATTTGATAAAGTTGTTGTATTTATTTTTATTACAGCAATACCCAATTTTATTGAATCCTTCAAACTGTATTAACTTTTATGAAATAATGGTCATCATAATGTAATTTATAAAGCAATAATAAATATAAATAAAAAAAATGTTAATATTCAAAAAAAATTGCGTACGTTTTTTGCATTAAAATTAAAAACACAAAAAACTAACAATAAGCCTATCACTGAGAAAAATAAAAAAATTCGCGGTTTAAGTAAAAAATCAATAAAAAAAGGGAAAAAATGTAAATAAGCTTTCTTATTTATTTTCTTTGATGTGCCGAAAATAGTGTATTCTAAAAAAGCGGGGAAAGCAAAAAAATAGGCGAAAGAAAACCAACCGCGCAAAAAAATTTTTTATCGATCAAAAGATTTTCAGTGCCCTTAAAAAATAAAGCAAAGAAAAAAATTGAAAAGACTTTTTTGTTTTTAGTTTAAAAAACGCAGCATAATTTTGTTCGCTTGTTTTATTTTTTGCTTCTACTTTTTGAATTTTTCAAATGGTTTCTTTGTTTTGCTTTTGTTATTTAATAAATATGTCCATGTTATTTTAACACTAAAATGATATGAAAGTTAAAGAAAATTAAAATTTAAATATGCTTAAAAATAGAAACTTATGTTGCTGCAAAGGGCTTGAAAAAAAAGTTCATGTAACAGTGAAGTTGGGAAAGAAAATTATCAAAAATATTTTGCTTGGCATTTCAACGTCAGTTGACTCCGAACGATTTTTCACTGATGCTACGGCCATGTATCAAAATAAGCAAAATAATCAGATGAAAGTTGAAATAGTTAGAAAATCACATTTTATTCAGAAAAAAAACGAAAAGGAAAAGCAAATTCTCTGGCTCAAATCTTTCACAAATCAGATAGATGGCACTGAATCAGATTTAGGAAAAGCCAACTTTTTTGTTTTATTTTTAATATATGAATAAGGAGTTGGAAAATTAAAAAAATATAAATTAATTATATTAACGTTAAAATAATCCTATTTTTTCTTACAATAAGAAACTTTTAGGTTGATTTGACATTAATTCATGAATTAAGCATTTCCGATTGCCATCTAATACATACGTTCCCCAAATGTGGAGATGTTTAACATATGGTGTTAGGAAATTAAATTCTTTTAATGTAACAGTACAAAAAAAGTAACATGATGAAAGTTAACGAGAAAATAAAGGTTCAATTGCAGCGTTTTGTCTGTTTTCCATTTGATTCCACGCATTTAATATTATAGTTGGAGCATTGAATAGTTAAAGCTTTACCAACAAAAACTGAATGATTAGTTTTCTTGAAAAGATAAGATAAATAAAAAAAAATTAAAATAAAATATTCAAAAAAAAGAGAGTTAAAAATGCACTCTTTAAATGGCACCAAAATATACGAAAAGAGAGTGGCCAATATAAAAAAAATAGACAACACTGCAACAAAAAAAAAGACGAATCAATAACTCGGTTGTGAAAAACCAAAAACAAATACTAATGTTGATTGTCGCTTTTTTATGGCATGCTAGGTAAAAAAAACTTTACTCAAGGAGCTACTTTTGGATTTGTGTGCACATAAATATTCGAAAGAAAAAGAAGAGAACAACCCAAAGGAATGAAAGAGAATGTCACAAAAAAATCAATAAAGAGGAAGGAGGAAAAAAATATAACATATGCTTCTTTTATTCTCTTTGGGTTGGTTGATTCAAGGGTTTAAAAAAATCGAAAGAAAAATAAAGAAAACTTCAAAATATTTTTTTATTTGACATTTTTTTTCAAAGTAAGCGGTTTGGCAGCCGTTTAATTTATAAAATATTTTTTTCATTTGCTTATTATTTTTTGAATATTTAAACATTGTTTTTTTTTTTTGTTGATTTTATTAGTTTTTGAAATTATGGTATAGAACAATTAAAAGTTTTTATTAAGGCAGTTTAGTTATTCAAAAAACTACGAACTAGTAATTTTTTTTTCTCAATTCTTTAATTGGGCCAATATGGGGTGTTGTAACTGAAGAAGAATGGTATAAGCTATTGTTCGAGTCGACCAATGAATACATGATTAATTTTATTTCTCGAAAACTAACACTTTTTGTAAAGTTTAAGAATTTTTCAATATTTTGTTGTTTGCTTTATTTTAACTATTATAAAACCGATTGACCAATATTTAATTAAATTTTTATTTCGTATACCTGTTTCATGTGGGATTTTTCCACTTGAATGATTTAGTTTATGTTGATATCCATTAATGACACTAAATTATAAACATTTTAAAAAGCTTTTAAGAAAATCTGCTTACTTTCTTTAATCATTTAATAAATATAAGTTTTGGGACATTTAATAGTTTTAAAAAACTTTTCCCAACAAAACTTCAATGATTACTTTTCTTGAAAAAATACGACAAAGAAAAGAAATAAAAATTAAATATTCCAAAAAAAGAGAGTTTAAAAAATGCACTCTTTAAATGGCGCCAAAATTGACGAAAATGATGGGAGGTCAACAGGAAGAAAAAAAAAATTGACTAGACTGCAGCAAAAAAAAACGGAGGAATCAATAACTCAATAAACTCGACAGTGAAAAAGGTCAAAATGAATATTCATGTGATTTGCTTTTTTTGTGGCAACTAGGTAAAAATCTTCTTTATGAGCAGTGCTGTCATATTTTTATTTCATCGCCGCCGCCGCAGATTTTGGCGGCGGCCGCTTGACAACACTGTTTACGAGTTACTTTTGAATTTGTACATTGCAAAAAAAGATTTATTTTATAAAAATTTCTCATTTTATTTATAATAATTTTATTCCACATTCATGGTTTTTTATTTATTTTTTTGTTTCATTTTTATTGTAATATAAATAAAGTTTTATTAATAAATTTAAAAAAAAATGTATTCAAAAAAGAATATTTTCACAAAATAGTTATTTATTTTAAAGACAAATTATTTATAACTAGAGAACATTGAACCATTTGTTTGTAGCAATTTATTTGATTTCCATTATTTAACATTTTTAGCAAAACATGTTGCTTCATCGCAGCTTTGAGTGGGAAAAGGTTTATTGGTTCACCATTACCATAGATTTGTTTAAGATCAGGAAAGTCGCCAGTATAATGATAAGAAAGGAGAGTAATTTGATCTTTTTCTTGACTCAAATCAGAAGCAATATTTTCATTTGATCCAGCCATAAAAAATCGACCATAAAATATTTTGAAGAAAAATAGAAAAACAATTTAGTTTTGTTTATACTCAAAATACTACCTTTATATATTATTACTTTGGTTTAAACTTTTCCTTTTTTGTTTATTATTATTTTAAAAAAATATTAAACTATTTTTTTGTGCACACGGTTTTGGGCGAATAAGTTTTTTGGAGAAAAATAAACGTTCACGTTTGTTTTTCTTTCCTTTTTTTGCAAAAGTTTTTCATATTCGCAAACTTGTGATTTTTTTGTTGTTAATGGAGTAACACGTTGAAAAGAATATATTAATGCCTCACGTTCAAAAAAAAATAAAGAATGGTTGTAAACAACACATTTCCGGGTAATAGAAATACAAATTACACTACAATCATTTTTAGCTTTCAACCGCAAATTTATTTTTATTTAATTATTTTTTAAACCAACTTTTTTAACAAATAAAAAAAGTGGGTTCATTAATATACATTTTCAGTAGATTTTTGTTTTAAAAATATTGAAGGATTTCATAAGGGCAGTGGAAGTCCATCAACGTTTCATTTGCTTCATTGATGATTTTTATGGCAATGCCTCTAAATTCTTGTTGGATTTTACCATTATTTAACGACATCTGGAATGAAGTGTTAGCTTCGAGAAAAAACACTCAACTCCATTTCTTGAATCAGGAATGTTTAAATATTTGACAAAAAGCTTAAAAACATTTATGAATTTATATTTATTTGTCTTACAATAATACTTTGTATTGCTTGAAAAGCTTTTTCCACTTCATTACTGCTATGTCATGAAAAATCCAAAGCAAATCGTTGAAAATGATATACAAAAAGAGGGAAAAAATTTAAAATAGATTATTCAAAAAAAGACAAAACAAAGAAAAAGAAAAAAGAAAATATCAAAAATGTGTTTGAAAAAAAAAAGTGTATGCGCAACCAAAGAAAAAAGAGATTTTTTCGATCAATAAATTTCGTAATGCCCCATAAAAATATGGCAAAAGAAAAAGGGAAAAACATTTTCATTTTCACTTTAGAAAACGCAGCATAAATTTTTGATAATATTTTACTTTTTTGGAATTTTTAAATTTTTTATTTGAATTTTTTTTGTTGATTTTGTTATTGGTAATAAGAGAAATATTAAAAGTAATGAAAGACCTTGGAATCTTGGAAACAATGGATGCGCTATCAAAGACAGATTACGTAGTCCCACGGGATGGATATCAGATATTTGCATGAGATATCTTATATATGGAAAATGCGAATTCCAAAAAACTCTTGATGCTTTTATAGAAGATGAAAATGAATCAATCCAAAAAATATTTTAAATTTGCGAGAAATTTACGCGGTATCGATTACATTAAAATTATGGATTCAATTATGCATTGAAAGCTCAAGTCAATAATACAACAGAAGATTTTCGAAATCCTTCTTTTGCACTAATGAGTATTTTATCTAAAATATTATTTATATAAGTTAATAAGTAGTATTTTTTATTACAGCAATACCCAATTTTATTGGAATCCCACAGACAGTATTAAATTGTATGAAATAATGGTCATCATAATGTGATTTATAAAGCAAATAATAAATTAAAAGAAATAAAAAAATTAAATATTCAAAAAAAATTGCGTACGTTTTTTACATTAAAATTAAATGCACAAAAAAACTAACAAAAAGCCTGTCACTGAGAAAAATAAAAAATTTGGGCGTTAAGTAAAATATCAATAAAAAAAAGGGCAAAAATGTAAATAAAACCTTCGTATTTTTTTAATGTGCAGAAAATAGTGTATTCTAAAAAAGCCAAAAAGGCAGGCAAAAAAAGCAAACGCGCAAAAAAATTTTTAAACGATCAAAATAATTTAAATACCCATAAAAATAAAGCAAAGGAAAAAATTGAAAAGACTTTCATTTTTAATGCCAGAAAAAATAAAGCAAAAGAAAAACGGAAAACATTTCTACTTTAGAAAAAGCAGCATAAGTTTATTTGCTTGCTGAATATTTAATTTTTATTTGAATTTTTAATTTTTTTAAATTTTGGACTCAACAGATACTCATTATATTAAAACAATTAAAGTGAAATTACAAATTTATTTTAATCGCAAAGTTAAAGAGTAATAAAATTCTTGTTATATTTTGCATACAAAAATATAACAGACATCGATAATGGCTTTTTTGCCAGAACAAACTTTTGTTTGTTATTAAAGGACAAACATATTTCTTTTTTATCAAAGCTTTCTTGAATTTTTAAAAAAAAGTTTTCAACTGTCCATTCTGCTGGCTGGTCAAATTTAAAAATCATATAATCAATCTTGACTCTAATTGGAAAGGCACCATGAGAAAAAAAAACAAATAAAAATTAAATATTCAAAAAAGGAGAGTTAAAAAATGCACCCTTTAAATGGCGCCAAAATATACGAAAAGTGAGTGAGGTCAACAAGAAAAAAATAGACAACACGGCAGCAAAAAAAAAACGGGAGAATCAATAACTCAATAAACTCGACAGTGAAAGGCCAAAAACAAACATCCATGTGACTTGCTTTTTTTTTAAATTGTAGCATGCTAGGTAAAAATCTTTTTATATTGATTGAACAAAAAAATTATACTAAACTTTTGCATTTTCTTTTGCTAGCTTCTCGCATCTTTTTTTAGTTTAAAAAAATTGATACAGCTTTAAAGAAAGAGCAAAACCTTACAAAGCTTCAAGAAAAGTACCAAGATTGCCCAAATCAAACAAAAAGAGATTAACAAATCTGGATATATTTTATATGGATATGAATCAAGTAACTAAAAATAGAAAGATACAGGCGTTTATTATTGATATGGCGATGAAAGTCCCCCGCGATTTTTGCAGAACCATTTACCAAAGGGATTTAACGATAAATATTTAACTACTGATGCCAATGGAAAAGAATAATTTAAATATCTTTGTATGTTTTTTACATGTTTTTTTTATGAAAACAATAAGCATCCTAGAAAAAAGAAGTTTTACTTCATAATGAAAAATTTATTTTTGATGAAATAAAAAAGCTTTTTAATGATAAAAAAAATTTATCAGAATTCAAGGTTAATAAAAAAAGTGGATTCGTTAAATAAAATTTTTTAAATATTTATTTGTTTTAGAAATATATTTGATTTATAAACGCAGCAAGCTTTTTTGTATTATCAAAAATTCAAATGTTATAATGAAAGTGAAAAGTGCTTCTTTTTTTCATCAGTTTAAAAAAATCACAAACAAAAAACACAAAAAGATTTAAATAAAATATTCAAAAAGAAAAAAAGAAAAAAAAAGTTTTTGTACTTTTCAAACAACAACAATAAAAATTAATGGAGCACTAGAACCGCCGCCGGCCTCCGGCCGGCCTTGTAACTTGTTTTATGCAAATAAAAATTCTTTAATTTTATTGAGTTTCAAATATAAAGCTCATTCCCATTTATGCAAATTTTTTCATTTTTTTCTTTTCTTTTGTTTCGTGAATGAAAAATAAAATGACACGGACGAAATGACGAAAACACAATGAAAATTACTAGGAAGGAAAACACTAAGAAACTGAAAGAAAACAAAAGCGTAAAAAAGATTTTTTGTATCAATAAAAAAGTGAAAATAAGAAAAAATGGCAGAAAGAAAAAAGAAGAAACGAAATCAATAAAAAAAGTGCTTTACCTCTTTGGGCGCGTTTCATTTTGGTTTTCTTTTTAATTTTTTGAATATTTTAAATGACATTTCTTAATTTTTTCTTACAAAATACTTTCTGTTGGATGAGCCCAACATAACTCTCAACGTTTGGAAAAGTAATTTAATTTTTCATTTGATGCATCCGCTTTTATTTTGCTTAAAAAATGTCTTATTTTTAAACTATTTTTTAATTCTTTTCTTTTTTTCTCTCTCGTTCATTTCAATTCAAAAAACACTTCAGTTGGCACTTATTATCATATTCTCATATTTTTCAATGATTTTTGTTTCATAATTTGTTTGAAAGATTCTGAGCATAAAAATGATAACACTCAACGCAGAAAAGCAACAACAAAATTAAGTCCTGATAATTCGATAAAAAATTTTAATATTAAAAAATGTAAAAGCTATAAACTTAAAAAAAATCAAAAAAGTAAAATGATTAAGAAAAGAAGCAAAAGTGGAGTATTATTTTTAGTTCAATCAATATAAAATTGAAGGCGGGCAAATAATGCAAAACAAAAATATGCAAGATGAATAACAAATTTTACAAGCAGCGTTGTTTGTTTTTAAAGAAGTCTTTTTTATAATTTAGTGCAGGAGTCACTAAAGAGTTTAGCAGAGAAAGCTTTTCAACTTTAAATATTTTGAAAACCAGCAAGCTTTTTTGAATTATCAAAAATGAGTTCACAAGCTATAATGAAAGTGGAAAAGTGTTTCTTTTTCATTAATTAAAAAAATTCAGAAACAAAAGACACAAAAATTTAAAATAAAATATTCAAAAAAAGACAGATAAAAGAAAGATGTTCTCTTCAAAACAACAATAAAAATTAATGGAACAAAAACCATTTTCAACTGAAAGAAAAAGAAAGTGCAAAAAACAAGTTTTTTGGATCAATAAAAAGGTCACAAAATAAGAAAAAATGGCAGCGAGACAAATAAGAAGATACAAAATCAATAAAATCACGGCATTACTATTTGAGCGTGTTTTGTTTTGATTTTGTTTAATTATTTTTTGAATATTTTAAAATACATTTTTTTTTGATTTTCTTAGAATACTTATATTTCGTTAACATGAGTTTTATTTTATAACGGTTAACTTGAAATTTTCAAGTGTCGTTTATTTAAAAAGTTAATTTAATGCCTTGTTATGGATGGCAACCTTTAGACTGACCTATATTAAATAATGCTATAAAAAAATATTGTATTGTCTCCGATGTCATGTTATGAATGCGAAAATAATGGCTATTTATGTCCAAAAATTGTTGAAAATTGCCTTTCATGCACTGGTTTCATGACCAAACATGTAAATAATGGAGCCATTAGTATAGTATTGACATGTAGCAAAATCGACTTTACGATTATGTCTCAAAATATAAATGGGCAATACTTTCAAAATTCCCGTAATAATTTCCATTATTCAGAAATATATTTTCATCGTTTTTGTACAACAAATTTATGCAACAAAAAAATGGTAACCCCAAATTAATGTTTTTAATGATTAGTTTTTTTTTTAAATTTTAAAATACTTTTATAGTATTTTATTTTTTAAAATATATGGAAAATAATGCTTACGATTTATGCCCGTCCTACTGCACTGGAATATGTGTTTATAATAAATGCCATAATTCTAATATTTGCATAGGTTTGTTCGATTGCTTGGCATTTTTATTTTGTTTATGTTTGTTTTTGGTTGTTATAATTATATCAACTATAATTTTTATAAAACGGTATCAGAAAAAGAAAAGAAAAAAATTTAAATTTTTTAAAATAAAGTTACAAAGTCAACAAGAAAAAAGAAAGGTCTTTTCAAAACAAAACAAAATATTCGGCCTTTTTTGCTTTGACACTTTTTGTGGAAATAAAATCGCTTACGAAAACAATAAAAAGTAAGAACAAAAAAAGAAGAAAACAAAATAGCTAAATTCGCTCAAAAAAGTGTTTAAGAAAATAAAAATGTTTTCGATCAATAAAATAGCGAAGGCTGCGATAAAAAAAATAATAAAAACTTTTTCATTTTCACATTAAACAAGCATGAATGTTCGCTTCTTGAATTTTTACTTTTTTCTCCCTTAATTTTTCTTTTTTTGAATATTTTATGGAAATTTTAATTATATTTTTTAATAAACTTTCGGCGTTGATAAGTTTTAAAAAAAATTTGACAACAGATCATTGGATTTTTTTATTGAAGTTGCGCTTTTGATGCGACAAACATATAATAATAATAATTATTTGCAAGACGATGGTGCTCATTTTTGAACCTGAGAATAAATGTAATGATATCAGAAAATTATTTCCACCTTACAATCCAGCAAATCATTTATTACTGCCGGAGAAAAAATATATTGTTTATCCTGAACGAACACGTGTCAAAATATAATTAATCTTTAAATTCAGATTCTAAATCAATTTTATAAATATTTGTATAATTCTTTAACCTCTAAAACTTAAATTCTACGAAAAGAACGTCCCATTGCCCATAAACTTTCAAACCAATTTGTGCCCCTTGCAGAAGTTCATGTCGAGTATCCTTCTTATTCGATTCGTCAAGTGATATCATCATCACCTTTACATATCATTGGTATTTAAACAAAATTTCTGTAAACAAATGCAATCTCGAATATATGTAGTTCGATAATTTAAACTATATTCAGCAAAACAAAATCATTAAAATAATTAATTAAAAATATTCAAAAAATGGTAAAAATTCAACGAACAATCAAATTCATGCTGCTTTTTCTAATGAAACATGAAACAGTCTTTTTCGAATTTTATTTTATTTTTATTTTCGTGCATTGCGAAATTTATTGATCGAAAAAATTTTTTGCGCGCCCTTGATTTTCTTTTTTTTGCATAAATAAAATCGTAAACAAAAAAGTGACTGTTATAAACAAAAGCGATTTCAAAAAAAATATTTTGGCGCTTTTCATATTGGCTTTTTTTATTCAAATTTTAATCAATCATTGATATTTTTGTTTTTTATTTCACTTTTTTTGAACCTCTTAGTTTTGCATTTATGATCTCCGGAATGAAGTGTTAACTTCAAGAAATAACATTCAACTCAATTGCTTGCAGCTGGAATGCTTAAATATTTTAAAAAACTCTAAAAACATTTATGAATGTATATTTATTTGCTTTTCAGTAATCTTTATCATTGTTTGAAAAGATAACTTGCCATATTTTTTGTATAGTTTCCAAATTTTACTAATAATTTTTTTTTTAAAATGCTTTTTTTAAAGCTCTTTCCTCTTCATTACTGCTACATATCTCATGAAAAACCAAAGCAAAAGGTCCAAAATGATATACAAAAACATGAGAAAAAATTTAAAATAAAATATTCAAGAAAAAACCCAAAACATAGAAAAAGAAAAAAGAAAATATCAAAAATGTGTTCGAAGAAAAAAAAGTGTATGCGCAACCAAAAAAAAGAGATTTTTTCGATCAATAAATTTCGCAATGCCCAGAAAAATAAAGCAAAAGAAAAAAAAGAAAAAACATTTTCATTTTCTCTTTAGAAAACGCAACATAATTTTGATCGCTTGCTTTACTTTTTCTTAAACTTTTTGAATATTTTATTGGATTATTTTTTTGTTGATTTTGTTATTGGTAATAAGAAAAGCATTAAAGGTGATGAAAGACCTTGGAATCTTTGAAACAATAAATGCGCTATTAAAGCCAGATTACGTAGCATATAACTGGATGGAAATCAGCTATTTGCATGAGATATCGGCACTTCTATAGATATCGTCCTTAATTTATTTTTCATTTTTTTTTCATTCTTTTTTCAGTCATTCATTCCATTTTTTTGATTTTATAATCCAAAATTTTTTAACAAAGAAGAAGACAATTCGTTTGCTTTTTGGATCTAGATTTATAAGCTCCTTTATGGGACCTGGATCTTTAAGAATCTTTTTAGGATCTTTAATAATATTTATAGGTTCTGGATCTTTAAGATTCTTTATAGGTTATGGTTCTTTAATAACTTATATGGGTTCTGGATCCTTAATATTCTTTATGGGTTCTGGATCTTTAAGATTCTTTAAAGGATCTGGATCTTTAAGAATCTTTTTAGGATCTTTAATAATATTTACAGGTTCTGGATATTTAAGATTCTTTATAGGATCTTAATTTACTTTTATGGGTTCTTTAAGATTCTTTTTGGGATCTGGATCTTTAATTACCTTTATGGAATCTGGATTCATTATTGGATCTAGATCCTTTAACGTTTTAAAGAACTTCAAAATTCACACTTTTATATGATTAAATTTTGTTGCTTTGAAAAACAAGTATCGGTAGTCGAGTGGTCCGGAGCTGCTCGTCCGATCTGGCAGTTTACCAAAAAAGTTCGAACCCTCCATTGGTCGAAAAAAGAATGAAAAAAAATAAAAATAAATTAAGGACGATATCTATACAAGTACCGAGCAGAGCTGTCGGTGCACCGAAAATCCTTCGAGTCGAGTTTCGGTGCACCGACTCGAAACTCGAACCTTTCGAGTCGTCGAGTTTTCGAGTTGACTCGAAACTCGAAATTTACGAGTCGAGTTTTCGGTGCACCGACTCGACTCGACTCGAAAACTCGAAGAAAAACTCGAGTCGAGTCTTTTTTTAAATTTAAAAATACTTCCAAATAGCAAATTTTTTGGCTTAAAATGCAATTAACACTTAATTTAGTTCATTTTTATACCATTCCAATGCATTCTGATGCTTAAATCTATGAATTTTAAGAAAATTAATAAATTTGACTCGAATTTCTTCGAGTCGAGTTTTCGGTGCACCGACTCGACTCGATTTTTTCGAGTTTCGAGTTTTTCGAGTTGACTCGAAACTCGAAGGTCTCGATTTTCGAGTCGATTCGGTGCACCGAAACTCGAAACTCGACTCGAACTCGACTCGAAACTCGACTCGAAAACTCGAAACTCGACAGCTCTGGTACCGAGATATCTTATATATGGAAAATGCGAGTTCCAAAAGACTCTTGATACTTTTCGCGAATTTGAAAATGAATCCTAATGCTGATCCAGAAAATACACTATTTTAAATTTGCGAGAAATGTTCGTGGTATCGATTACATTAAAATTATGGATTCATTATACATTGAAAGCTCAAGCCAATTATACAACGGAAGATTTTCAAAATTCTTTTTTTGCACTTTAGAGCCTTACACATGAGTATTTGTTTCACGTTTTTCACTGTCGAATTATTGATTTGCCATTTTTTGTTGCAGTGTTGTCCATTTTTTTTTATATTGGTCACTCACTTTTCGTTTATTTTGGCGCCGTTTAAACTGTGCATTTCTTTTTCTCTTTTATTTTTTGAATATTTTATTTTTATTTTTTTCGTTTTATTTGAAGTATCTTTTCAAGAAAAGCAATCATTCAGTTCATAAATTGCTACATAAAACAAGAATTTTTTAACAATTTTGTCCCCGTGTGGATGGATCAAAAAAATGCTTTTTTCATTTAAGCCACTCAATTTTGCGCCATTTCCAAAAAGAAAAATTATCAGACCTCTCCCATAATAATGAATTATTTCGATTATCAATCAAAAGAATCACGACTCTTTCAATGATAGTGTTTTTATTGAAAACAGCTTTAAAAATAGTAAATCCACCGAAGAATTTTTATTTGGATGGTCTATGATTTTTCCATTAGATTATGTCCAGATTTTGTTAAAGCTTTTTTACTGAAGTATCCTTATGTCATGAAAATAAAGCTGTTCTTTTCCAAAGTACATAATTAACAGCATTTTTTTTCTTTCTTTCTTTGAAGCTTCTGATTAATCATTAATTTGGGGAAAAAGTGGTTCATTATCATCAAAGGCTCTAATATCACCATATTATTCTCCACATACAAAACGTATAAAATTTTCTAAAACGCAACAAGCTTGAACAATATGTGCAGCTTTTTTCCGAAGATGTCTATTTATCCCTTTACGAAGGCATTGGAATCTATTTTTCAATGATCCCAATGTCCTTTCGACAATACAACGCCCTTGTGTATGACTTCCACTTAAAGTAAGATAATAGCCAAAAATGAGTTGGTCTATTTTTAATTAGAAAACAAAATTAAAGGAAATAAAAACTAAAATATTCAAAAAAAGATTTAGATGATTTATAATTTTCTTTTTTAAATGTTCGAAAGAAAAATAAGAAAACAACCAAAAAGAATAAAAGTTAATGGCGCAAAATAAAAATCACAAGAAATGAAAAAAAATCAATAAAAAGGCTAGAAAAAAGTATAACCTTTGTCTTTTTTATTCTCTTTGGGTTGATTCCAGGGTTTAAAAAAAGCGGCGCAGCAAAATAAAGATGAGTTCAAAATATTTTTTTGCTTTGACATTTTTTCCCAAGTAAACATTTTGGCTGTCGTTGATTATAAGATATATTTTTCATCTGCTTTTTATTTTTTGAATATTTAAACAATGTTTTTTTTGGTTTTATTTACTTTTGAAATTATGGTATAGAAGAATTAAAGAATTTTATATATTCATCTTTAAAAGAATGGATTTAGTAAAATTATTGGAGCTCCATAAACCTTTGCGAAATTTTTTCGTTCTATTAAATTTATCGGAATTATATCAACAACACGAATTTCGACAAATCGCAACAAAAGCAAAAGTTATGTAAGAAATAATGCAGAGAATGTCAACCACAGATACCAATGGACAAGATAATTTTATTCCTCAAATGGATAACTTCTCGGTTGATATTGTTCGATCTAGATTATTTGCATTCTTAAATGGAACTGGAATGTTTTGGGCAAGGCAGCTTTGGATATTTATGTGCTGCGCTCTATTTACCAATATTAGAAAAGGTGGATTTAATGCATAGCAAAATTGAAACCATTTTCAAGCATAGTATTCCTGATCTTTTAATGACGCTTATACTCATCATTAACATTAAAAAATTTCGTAAAAAATCAATGATCTTTTTTATATTTTTTTTTCTTGTTCTTCAAAACATCGAGCAGATTAAAATAAATCAGGAATTAATACACATAGGAATTAGAGATAATAATTCTTTTAATTTAAAAAAATGGAGTGGCTTGCTTTATTAAGCTTTAAGAACGTATATAATATAGCATGACTAAAAAAATTTAGCACAAGAGAAATGCCATTTATTCTTTTTCATCATAAAAATTTTCTTCATCCAAGTGATTAAAGCAACAAAGAACCAAGGTGTTATAAGCACCAGTTAACATATAAAATATCTTCACGTCACATTAATTTATATCAAGTAATTTGAGTGGACTTAAAGAATCGTTTTTGTTTTCCAATTTATTTTCTTTGAAAGTTTTGTTTTACACTACACAAAATAAAGCCTATTTTACTTCATTTGATTTATTGTTATTCTTTCGGAACAACTTTTCTTCTTCTTTTTTTGCAACAAACAAATAAAAAACGATTACTTGAGAGAAATAAAATGTGATAAATTACTGAACAAAATAAAAGCTGCCAAAGGATATATTTTACTTCTTCTTTTTTTTGCAACGATCTTTTTCACTTATTTTACACTAAAAACCAATTTCACGATAATAAAAAGGGGTTGGTATATAATTAAAAATGCTTTTTTCTTAGACTATCGCACCCATGTTATTGGTTTACAAAGAGAAAAAGATGTCCACGAAATTTATTCTGTTGCCCGTCTTTTTATGCGTCCATCTGTTGTTTATTCATCATTAATTTTTTTGTCTTGATTTTGACTCAAATTAACGAAAAATTTTAGAAGATAAAATTACTTGACTTTAAAAGTTTGAACAACATATTTTCTAATCGCATATAGATATTAGTAATTAAGCTTGTTAAAAATAGGCGCTGATGTTAATTCCATTTTTAACCTTTATTTGGAAGGCTACTTTCTTATTGTTTTTCCCTTCTTGAATTTGTTTGTTCTTTTCATTCAAATAACATACTGTAAACCGTTGTTTTATCGCATTGCAGACTATTTTTTTACTTAGCTTTAACCTTTTTACTTGAAAACATATGATTTTGCCAGAGAAGATGATATTGTATTTGTTTGGGTATAAAAGGATGATATTTTTACGGTGAATGATATTTATGAACTTTTTTCTCTTATTTTTTTTTTACTTTGATGCATCTTTTCCTTTGTCAAAATAGACTTTTTTTTTTGTTTTTGTTGGCTCAAAATTATTTCAATTCTAAATTTCTTTTTTGCGATAAACAACAACACTTTATGTGCGAAGCGATGAAATTTTTATTTCCAAAAAAATCTAAAAATCATTAAACAGCGTTAAGTTTTTTGAGAGAACTAGAAATATTTTATCTGGTTTCGCATAACGCGAGTAATTGTTCTTTCATGTTAAATTTCAACAAAATTAATAATTTTTATTTATGCTTTTATTTCAACATATGGGCGGGCGCTTATCATTTTCATTAAAAAAAATTCGTCGTTTTCTTTTTTTCTGTGCAAATATATAACGTTAAAAGCGCAAAGTATAACTTCATTACCAGTCAAAAAACGGCCTATATATTTTATCAATAAAAAGCATGAATTATTTCATCATTTTTAGCGTTATTTTTTAATTTACACTACTTTCTTAATTTTGATTGCGAGCTTTGATTTATGTTAAATTGACTAATTTAAAAATAAAAATTCTTTAAACAATATTTTTCAGTAATGGCAAATAGCGATTCTACTAAGCGTGCGAGTCTTGGACGTACTGCCCAAATTGGTGATGTATATGATATTAGAAGTGAACGACTTTTAGCTGGCGTTAATATTTTTACTGAGTAGGTTTGCCTTTTTATAATGAAATTTGAAATTAAATATAAAAAAACAAGGATGTTAAAGCATCAAGCAAAAAATTTTTTGAGATAAATTTGGTTTTGGCTCTATTTCCATATTTAAAACAATTAATAATGTAAAATATAATGTGAAAATTCATGATTCAAATTCATAACGATCTTGTAACTTTATAGAAATCTCTCGAATGATATAATTAATACTGAGCCAAATCGTGATTTATCATCAGAGTTTACATTCTCAAATAAAATCTCTGATAAACTTGCTGCTTTAAATATTCACGGAGAATTATCAGTTAGTATTTTGGCAGGATTGATAAAAGCTTCAGGCTCACTTAGTTACATTAATGAAAAAGTTGATACAAAAGAAGAAGTTCAATGTTCTTTTATTCAAAAAATTCGAACAGTTGATAAAAAAATCAACATAAATGATAGAAAATTGAAAAATTTACTTGCTCGCAATATTGATTTTGATGGCACCCATGTTGTTGTTGGAATCTCATATGGTGCAAATGCAACCGTTACAATGAATTATGAAAATCTAAAAAAGGAATCCAAGGAAAAAATTGAAGGCGAACTCAAAATTCTTCTTGAAAAGTTAAAATGCGTAAGTGTTCAAGGAAGTGGAGGAGGAACGTATGATGAAAAAGAAAATGAGCTTGTTAATAATATTTCTTTAAAAGTTCATGCAGATATGCCTCCAATCGGATTAGAAGCTCCAACAAATCTTGAAACTGCAATGCAATTTATTAATTCTATGGCCCAACGTTTTGCTGAAGCCAATAGCGAAGGGAAACAATTGGAATTTCATCTTCTCTCCTTGGATACTGTTAAAAAGGTATTTGAATTGGAAAATCTTTGTGATCGTGTTTTAAAAAGTATTGAATTTGATGCAATTCAACGATTGGAAAAGCTTTTTGATGATATCAATGAATCCTCAGCAATGCTTCAAAGCTTGATGAATTTTGTTGATGCCCACCATAAAATCATTTGTGAAGAAGATAAAAAACTTATTGGAAATCAAAACAGCAAATTTGAAGCAGCTGTAGCTGAAATGCGCCATTCATTAGGGGATTTACTTCAAAAAGTACGATCTGGGGAAGTTCCAGCATATAAAATTGAAGTTCTTCGCGAAATGTTTGAAGAAAATTCTATTGCCTCACCTGCTAAAATCCGTCCTTTTGTTGATTCGTATAAATATCTTAAAGAAAAATTTGCATTCGTTAAAGAATGTCAAAAAGAACAGATTACGTTTGTAACTGAAATTTCTGAATTAACAAACATCAAAAGAAGCAGCAAAGATAAAGAAGTTTTTTTGCTATTTCTTTCTTTCAATAAAGATCGAATTAAATCAAAATGGACAGAAAATATCAACTTTTTCTTTATTTTAAAAAATAACCCTGGCGATAGCGTGTTTGGTGTTGTTGATACAGATATCTTAACGGATATGGCAAAAAATGAAGGATTGTCTGAAGGCATTCGCGTGGCTCAATATTTTAATGGTCGGTATATTTGTGCAGATTATTTCGAATACCAAGAAAAATTGGATCAGCAATGTTTAGCAAAGTGTGATACAATTTATCCAAGTGACAAAGTGAATCTCAAAGCAGTTCCAATCGATTTCAATTGCCCAAAATCATTGGGTTATGGAAAATGTTCAAGTGAAAAAAGAGAATGGGCCTGCCCAAATTGTCGACAAACAATTGAGTATAATTTTGATGGAAACTTTTATTGTGATTGCGGTTATAACAAAGCTGAGAATTTTGTTTTCAAATGCAGCGATCCATTGCATGGAAATGATTATGCAAAATTTTCAAAAAAATATTTACAAAGTTTAATAAGTTCATTAAAACCTATTCCCGAAGTCAATATTTTGGTAATCGGGGAAACAGGAGTTGGTAAATCAACTTGGGTTAACGCTCTTGCAAATTATATCACTTATAAATCTCTTGATGATGCATTAAAAAATGGTGCAATCCATTTGATCCCAACAGAATTTGAATTAACTAAAAGACGCGGTAATCAAGTAAAACAAAAATGTATCAAAGTCGGTAATTCTATTAATGAAAATTTTACTAAAGGTCAATCAGCCACACAAAAAACAAAAGCTTATGTTTTTCGTCATAATAAAATTTTGTATCGAATTTTTGATACTCCAGGTATTGGTGATAGTCGTGGACTCCAACAAGATAAAACAAATATGGAAAATATTATGACATTTTTATCTCGTTATAAAGAAATTCATGGAATTTGCATTTTGATGAAACCCAATGAAGATCGATTAACCCCAAATTTTGAATTCTGCTTCAAAGAACTTTTGGTTCAATTTCATCGTTCAGCCATTGGTAACATTGTTTTCTGTTTTACCAATACAAGTGGATACAATTTTGATGTAAGGTTTTTAAATAAAAATAAAAATTTGATTTCTTAAATCTACGGTTTTGTAGGTAGGACAAACTTTAACACCTCTTAAAGTGCTTCTTGGTCAAATTGAAAAACAACGAAAGATCACTATTCCCTTAACTGGTGATCGATTGTATCCTTTTGATAACATGGCATATCGTTATTTATGCGCTGTAGAAAAAGTAATTTTTTCTTAAATTTAAAATTCATCCGTGCAGTAAAATTGCCTATTTAGCCATTTAAATATTTTTTAAATAAGATTATTTCTTAATAGTTTTGTTTATTCAGCATTTTGATAACGTTTAAATTTTTAAACTCAACGATTTATCGAAGAAAAAAAACTAGGATTTTACAATCATAATATTTCAGCATAATGTAAAATTTTCATTGGATGAAGAAGAGTTGTACAAACGATCTTACAAAATATCCAAGGATGTAACACAAACAATGTTGCATTATTTTTCAACTCGTGATGCCCATAATGTTGAAGAATCAATTTCCATTTATCGTGCAAGAAATGTCATCCTTCGTTTAACTCATCCAATGGCTTTAATTAATACTGCTGTTGAAGAAACAATTGCTAAACTTACGGACAAACAAAATCTTATTAAAAGATTTATAAATGATGAAAAAGAATTAAGAAAGATTTTGATTAAAAAAATTCCATTAAAACGATGGCGCTTTGATACTCATGAAGAAACCTATTGTCAATTTTGTGCTACAAAAGAATATTATTATGGTGATCAACGTTTACAGTTTATTGAAGCTGACCCATTAGTTATGAATCATAATCCTTTTGTATTAGAAGTGGTTAAAAACATGTTACAAAGTAAAACAGATAAATGTCCAGAGTGTGGAGATAATACCAGAAGTTACACAGGCAAAAGATGGTTTTATCATGAAGAAGGAGAGCGGGAGGAAGAAGATATTACAGTTGCAGCACAAATGAAAGAAAAATTGAGTAAGTTTAAACAAATTTTTGATAATTTTTCTTTAAAAACGAATAAAAATTTTTAATTTTCAGAGGATCGAAAAGGAATTCAAGACGAAATTAATAAAGTTCAAAAACTTAAAACCGAGTTAATGGAAGAAAATGATCGCATTGTCAAAGCAAGTGCGAAATTTGCACACTTTTTGAGCACTTATTCAATTACCACATACAACGATGCAACTGAAAAGTATTTAAAATTACTTATTGAAAGAGAAGAAAAAACTGTGAGCTTTTTTAAGTTATACGCCATAATTTCGTGCTCCTTACACATGTAAAGAAAATTACAAAAAAAGTGAATAGATGATAAAGAAATTATTTCTTGCTCTCGAAATTATCATATTCTTCATAAACTCAATACATTTTCTAAAAAAATATTAGTAAAAATTAAAATTAGAGTTAATTTTGAAGCCTTTTGTTAGCTTAATTTAAGTCACGAAAGATTCAAATAAAATGTAAAATATTATTGATTAAATATTATAGGGTACTCAATCCAAGAAGGCGCTTTACGAAAATCTCTTAAGTCAATATGACTCAGAAAAATTAATCCTTGAACAACAACTTAATCAATTATCAAGTTTTGGGAACCATACTCTTAACACGTCTGATATAATGGAAACGATTGAAAACCTTAAAAAATTGAAGCATTATGGAAAGGATATTGCCGATGCCATTGAGGGTGGTAATAAAATGGCTATTTATGAAGCTTCTGCAGAAGAATCAGAAATTTATCTTCCTGCTAAATCATACTTCAATATTGCTATTAATTGGGTAAAAAAGCATATTTTACCTTAGCAAAGCAATCCAAAAAAGAAGGATTTAAAATTTGACGGGCAAAGAATTTTTTATATGTATGTCTCAACCTGATGAATCATTTTAAAAAAAAATTTCTAAAATTTATTCAAAGATGTCAAATATTTTTTATTCTCTGAATAGGAACATTAGGCTTTTTATTTTAAAATTTAAAGGGTCAGGTTATTAATTCAAAAAAATTTGTTTGTCCCGGTTTTTTAAAGTATCGTCAGAAAATAAAGAAACTTCTTGTTACTTTTTCTTGTTTTCGAAATTTTTTCACCTTTATTTTTGATATTAATTTTGTTTATATTTAAAATAAATATTTTTTTTGTAACAAAAAAGAAATGAAAAAAGAATTATTTTTGCTACCAATAATTCAACCTGCTAAGAAATATGTTATAATACTCATTTTTAAAATTACGATAAAATTTGTTGTATTGTAATATATCCAAAGAAAGAAAAACAATATTTTCACTCGATCCAGCCATCGTTTTTATATCTAGAGAGAGAAAAAAGGAAATATTAAAAAACTTCTTCGCTCTGTTTACAGCCAAAAAAATTTCTTTTTATATTGAATTTTAATTTAAACTGTTACTTGTTTATTATTATTTTCAAAAAATATTATTTTATTTTTTTGCTAGTTTTATTATCGTATTTTGGAACTTCTGATGGGTTCTTTATTGTTAGAAGGATAAAACTTTTGAAACATTTATTTAATGGCCTTCGTTCAAAAAAAACTTAAAGTATGCTTTTAAAAGAACATTTCCGGGGTAATAAAAATACAAATTACACTACAATCATTTTAATTGACAATATTTTATTTTTTGTCAGATTTTTCACGGAATTTTGTAGCTGCTTTTTGGAAAGCTTATGTTTTCTAAAAGCATCGCTTTTTTAAGCTATGTTAATCAATAAACTTTTTCTAATCAAAAATAAAGCATTTAAAGATTTGACTGATAAGTCAATTTTAGTCATGAAGTTAAAATAGCTTTTTGTTGTTTACATTTTTTGCCAATGTTTTGATAAACTTGATGATGAAAATATTAATCCTGAATACATAAGCTTCTTAATGTTTTTATCGGGAATATTGTGTTATGGATTTTTTCCGTCAAAAATGATCATAAAGCAAAATTTATTTTTTATTACTGCGCTTGCAATGATTTTGCTTTATTACTTAATTTATTTATATTGTTGTTTTTTCCAATCAGAAGCCGAAAAAATAATATGCGAATCAAATCAAACTGTCACTATCAATATAAATAAATTTGTTTATATTGAATCTCCAAGTTTTCCAAAAACAATGGAAGAAGACTGTGAAATTACTTTTATTGCAGAAAACGTCGAAAATACAAAAGTAAATTATGAAATACAAACCATGTGATTTATAATAAACAAAAATATAGAATTTTAAGATCATATTTGTGATAACAAATGGATGGCTAAATAAAATCACGCTTTCTTCGAACAATATTGAGTAGGTTGTGGAGTGTATCTCTTAATTAATATAATAACCTTCAATGCTTTATAAAATAGGCTAATTTGGCCTTTAGGTTTTTTTCAAATTCTGTTTATACAGAAGATATAAGTATACACAGTTTAACAAATTATACTAACATAACAATGCGAACTTTCATTCATGCTCCCTACTATAATTATCAGATTGTAAAGTATGAAGAAAATGGAACGCCAATGCATGGCACAATTGTAAATAGTAAACATGAAAAAAAACTTACATACGAGGTATATCTTTTAATTTTTAGAATCAATTCCACCAAAATCCTACAATGCTTTTCAAGGAATGGTTATAGTCAAGAATGGAGAGCAAAATTGTCCATTGGAATCTATCAACTTGGGTGATGTTTATAAATTTGTTAATGAGACTCAAATAATGTATCTCACAAGTGAAGAAGGATATTCAGAAAATCGGGTAAGAAGCTGTACTTGGCGCTTTGGTGCTCCTTATGGATTTACTTTTAAACTTATAACTATTAATTTCTGGCAAGATGCAACTTTATACATTTTAAACGATTATGGTGAAACTTGGACAATAAGGTAAAATAAACTTTGAATTACTATTTTTGTTTAAAATATTTATCTTAGCAATAATATAACGTCAGACACGAAATACTATTTTGAAGGGAATAATATTACTATCACCTACAAAGGAACTGGCTACTTTGAAGCCTTTATTACAGTTGCTAAGAAAGAATTAAATAAAATTGACCCAAATTGCCAGCTTAATAAAAACGGTACAACTACCATTTGGACAAGTATTAATACCAATTTTTCTGGATATCCGAATAATGCGAGATGTTCATTAAATTTCACACTGCCTTGGAAAAACCAAATCGTTGCTTCCATTCACAGACAATTAGAACATCCGGCTGATTATTTAAACTTTTTCTTTGATAATGTGCTTAGCAATACATTTTTTCAAGAAAAATCGATTGTTTTTCAAGCACAAAAGAATGGTCATAATAATTATGTTTTGTGGGAGTTTGAAAGCGATGGAAGCATACAATCGCTAGGGTTTGAAATAATTTTCAACGAAATTGGTAAAAACTTTATAAAAAAAGCTAAAAGTTTTATTATTTACTTTAGAATGTGAGTGTGGTCCCACAGATTTAATTATTCCATGTTCAGGCACTAAAGATTATGGTATCCCGGAATATGATAGCTACTATTGTGGCAATCTTTTTTGCAATATTAGGGTGAAAATAACTTTGTATTAATTTTCTAATAATTATATATATTTCACAGATAATTGAAAACAAAGATTGCCCATATAACTTTATTGATTTACAAATTGTTTATTCAAGTGTTGATGAATCGGTAGATACGTTTTCTGTAATTTCAAACAATGAAACACTCATAAATATTAACACAGAACAATCTACAGTCGCTTTACTTCCAATCATTCATAATTATAGTTTTCAATTTGTTTCATACCCAACAAAGTCTCTCAGACAAAGAAAACTAATTTACAGGCTAACTTTATTAGATAGTTAAGTTTAAAAAATTTACTGATTTAACTTTATACACATTACAGTGCCAGTAACACAAAAAATGGTTTTGTTAACTAAGAAATTAACATCATTTTCATTAGAAATATCATCAATGCCGGAAAAATCAATAGCAATTGTAACTTTGGATGCGGAATTGGTAATTACTTAAAATAAAAAAGATGATAGAATACTTTTGTAGCCAATAAAAGAGATAATATTTTTTTTATTTTCAAAAACAAAAGTTTTAAAATTTCTTATTTATTATTTATTATTTACGCAGCTGCTTTTACAGATAGCTGAAAAAAGCAAGATTGAAATGTTTCTAACAACAGACACCATTGAATACTTGACACTCTATAACGACGAAAATTTTACTTCATTAATAAGATATAATAAAATGCTGTTTGGAAAAAGTATTTATAATTTCATCTCTGATTATAAAAATATTGTTTTATACAAAAATAGTATTACTTTAGAGAGCGACGTAATTTTTTTCCGCGCTACTAACGGTAATAAAATTAGACACTATTCTTTCATTATTTGATAATAAACTTTAGACCACCCTCAGCATTGCGTATATAAACGAAATGTCTTCACGATTTGCGATTTTCCTGATTCTACTGTTAATGTCATATATTTTTCAATGTTAGCAAAAAGTAGCGGTGATTGTAACATAACTCTATTATTCTGTTCTCATAAATTTTTGACATTTTTATATAATAAACTAATGTTTCGGTTATGGACTACCTCAAATAAAAAAGCAGCAAAAATGTATGCTGGATCCAGTAAAGAACCATTAATGGAGTTTGAGTAAGTTATAAAAATATAGATTATTATATAATTTTCTTTAGCAAAAAAACGTCAAGTCTTTGGCAAGACATTTTTTTGTTTTCCACTTATTACACTGTTACAATACCCTCAAATTCAAGCCTATTCATAAGTCTTCAATATTATGAAAACCCTATAACGTCGATTTTGAGGTCTCCATATAAATCATTATGGGTTTCACCTTTTTATGGAACAAATACCACAAGATTAAACCCCTTTTTTATGTCATGGGATTATTTAATTGGTAATAAAGTTAACGTAAAGTTTACTATATTAAAAATTGATTTACTTTCTGATGCGGTATTAACAATTAATGCTACCAACACTAACAATGAAAGTAGAATTTACAAGTAATTTTCCTTTAATTAAAACCGAGAAATTTATATATGTAATTTATTTAGCATAACTTCCAAAGAGCAATTTGTATTTACAAACAAAAAAATATCAATTAATTTTCTGGATAGTTCGAAAGGTATATCTAGTGTTTTAATTGAAATACAGGCAGAAGAAAAAACAAAATATTATCCAACAACAACAGGAATGTTTGAAGACGCCACTGAAAAGTACCTTAATCAAGAAGCCACTCCTATTGCAACATCCAATAGAGTTAATTTACTTAGTTTTTATCTTATGATTTTACCAATTATTTCAAAAAAATATTCAACATTATTTTAAATGCAGCGTAACATATTGTATGGAGGAATGGAGAGATTAATGATAAAATGTTAGAATTAATTAATTCTTTTATTATAAATAAATTTAAAAATACAAATTTACAACGATAAATTATTTATAATTATTGAAGATTGAATCCCTTTCCTACATTTATCCATAGCAGCTTCATTTTTAAAACTTTTTAATATTACTTTTTGTTGAATTAAATTATCTAATAATGAAATATTTTCTGAATCAGTTCGAGTCTTATTAGAATCCATATATTGAATAGAGCAAAATTCAGTAGTCTTAATTTTAAGAGAATTTGCAGCAGCTGCAATATTACAATTTTCAGCCAAAGTTGTCATTTTTAAAAAAATACGAAACTTAATATAAAAAAAGTGTTTTTGACTTCCAAAAAAAGAACCTTTTTATATTTGATTTATTGACAGAAAGAAAAAATTTTTTACTTCCATGATGATTGACTGACGCACAACGTTGGTGACGAAAAAGAAAAAACTTTATTTAGAAAGGAAAAAAAGTGATTCATTTTCAGTAAGAAACTTTTTTTGGTACAAAGTTCGCACACGCGATTTCATGTATTAACGTCATTTTTCTATTTCAATAAAATTTCAAGACCGAAAAAAAGCGATAAATAACTGGTTTTTTAACTGAAGTAACCCATAAAAATAAATAACCAAATTATTTTTAATTTTTAAGAAGGAAATGTATTTTTGGAAGAAATTTTAAATTAAAAATATGTAAAAGTTTGGTAAAAAAATATTTAGTTAAATTAAATGTCCTCATCATGGATATGATGGTCGGAACATTTTTAAAATTTTATGTTGTCGTTTTGAATCTTCTAAATCTTATTAAACTTATTTTTAATATTAATTTTACTTTTGTCAAAATTAAATAGTTTTTTTGTGAATAAAAAAGATGAGGGAAGATTAATTTCCGCTATCAAGCTTGCTTGAAAATAAAGAGTAGAATTCATTTTTAAAATTAAAAAAAATTGTTTTAAATATTCAAAAAAAGAAACGAGCAAAGGAAAAGCAAAAGTCACCACAAAAGCAGCTTAAAATACGTGAAATAAATATGCTTTTTGCCCAAAAGCATTTTTTTATCGATAAATGTTTTAGAAAAAACTTTTTTATTACGCTTCTGCGACAAAAAAACAAAAACTTTGTCTTCTTCGTTTTTTTTTACACTGAGTTTCAAACAAAAACTTTGTCTTTTTTTGTATGTCCGAGAATGATGCACTATTTATTTTCAAGATTTGTTTTTTGCGTTTTGGTTGAAAAGAAGTTATTTTAATTTTTTGAGTTTATTAACATTCGAAAATACAAATTAAAAAAATTAATAGAAAACAAATAAATAAAACTGTTATAAATCTTTGGTAGAGGCAAAAAAATGAAAAAAGACAAAAACAAATTGTACTATAAAAAATTTTATTCTTAGAAATTTACATTATTCCAGTAAACGATCCTTCTTTTTCCACAATAGGTCCGATAAAAGCTTTTAACCAGCAAGTGCCTCCACGAAAATCATTCCATACATAACCTTTGCATCCAATCGTGGATCGACAAATATCACAACAATCAGATAATTGGCCTTTGGCTTGTGTTAAATCACTATCTCGAATGGCTTGATTTTTTTGGGGTTTGCAACCTAAAATTATTTATTTTTTGTTTTGAATGAAATTTTTTTTAAGATTAAATAGTTTTACTTTTGTTGACAAAACCAATGGTGCTTCCTTCCTTTTCAATTATAGGCCCAATAGCAGATTTCAACCAACACATTCCTCCCCGAAAATCGTCCCATACAAAAGCTTTACATCCATGGGTGGCTTTACAAAAGCTACAACATTCTCCAAGTTGTCCGGGATGTGGAATCAAATTGCTATCTCGAATAGTTTTTCCATTTTCAGTTTCACATGTTTCTCGTTCACCATAAAGTTCTTCGATATCTTGAATATCCGCCTTTGTAAGTCTGGGTTCAATATATCGTCCACCAGAATTAACAGGATCATAATAATTTGCTTGCATTATCGAACCTTTTTGTCGGCTATGATCCAATCCGAGAACGTGACCAATTTCATGCAAAGCCACGGTAAATAAATCAACTTTAGTGGAATCATATTTCTCAAAAGTTAAATAATTTTTCCATGTTTCATCTTCATCGAAATGTAAATCGCCTCGAATTGTGGCATGCGCGAGAATTCCATGTGGACCATCAAAAGGTTGAAGAAAACATTGATTTTGAGATTCAAATTTTATTTTAATATCCGACGAATCTTCCAAAGTTTCAGTGAAATCAATTGGAACAAAAGTTGACCAATGATCAAATGCTCGTCGAATTGATTTTCTTAAAAATAAAAATAAAGTTTGTAGTTTAATTTTAAAAAAGAAAGGAAAAAAGAAAGACAAGCTTACTTAGTTTCTTCACGTGGCAAATCAGGTGAATAATTATAAAATTTATATGTCAGGTGCTTTTTATCCCATCCTTAAAAAATAAAGAAATAAAAAGTGTAAAGAAATGGAAAAGACTAATGACACAGACACAATTTGGCAGACACCAAAAAGCAAAAAATGAGTCATTGAAATTTTGCCAAAACTTTTTTCTGTAAACTCAAAAAAAAGTTTACTCAAAAAATAATCAACAGAAAAATTGATAGATTATGTCTAAATTTTTTTAAAAATATGAAATACGTATTTTTCGTTAGTTTTTGCAAAGATTTTTCAAACAACAAATACGACAGGATTTTGGTGGCCGATAAAATTTAAAAAAATAAAAACAATTTTCTTTAATAAACACATTTTTTTTATTGAAAAAAGCGATAACAAAAACAAACCTTTTCTCAAATTAGCTGGATGAATATCTGGAACACCACATCGTGGCTGAGCCATTTTTTCTTTTGTTTCATCATCCAATTCTCCAGTTTCTTCTAAACCCATAAATTGTTGAAATAAAGTTATCCCAATTATTAGCGGGTTTCTGGTGTTAGGAAATTTTGGAGTTATTGCTGGAGCGACGACGTTTTTAACTAAATTTTCTGGCTGTATGTAATCAAATTTAGATAAATATTCCTAAAAAAATTGTATTCTAGCTTTAAAAAAACAAAACAAAAAATTAAAAAACGAACTTCAGCATTTTTGTCTGAAATTAAATTTTTATCTGCATCATGTCTCTTAAATCGATGGCCTTCTATTCCAGAAAAATATAATAAATATCCTAAAATAAAAATAAAAACAACAAAAACAAGCTTCATTAGCTTTAATTTTTAGCTATGATAAAAAAAATATTTTTACACGTGTATGTTTTTTTTCCACCTTTTTATATCTTCTTTCTTTGTCTTTGGATAGAAATAGGTGACTAATGAACTAACTTTTTTAACGAAATCAATGTCAAATGAAAGGAGCTCTCTTTCATTTTATTTTTTTTGACATTGATTGTTTTATTTTATTTTATTGCTTCCTTCCGTGTATATTGAAATCAATCAGAAAAGAAAGTTAGTTGTTTGAACAATTGTTTTTTTTTCAAAATCCCTCAAAATGAAAATTTATTTTGTTTTTGAGACAAGATTTTTTAGAAGATCGCATGTGTCAGACAAAAGCTAAAAAAGCAAACAAACAAATTTTAAAGTTCAAAAATATAAAAGCAGTAAGCTCAAGATTTAACATTTTTTATAATTTTGGATTATTTAAAATGTTATCCAAAAATTGCAAAAAAAAAAATTTTTTTTATTAAATTTCTATATTAGTTTGCCTTTCTAAAGTAAAGAAGACCCACTGTTCCACCTTCTCATGCTTTAAGTAACACATCTTTGACTTGTTACGCTTATTCACGGTTATTAACCCACATCACAGCAACTTGTTCAGTTACGGGATGATCAGTTCGATGTACATGAACAAAGGGATCAACCAAATTTCCAATTGGGTGAAAGCACAGCTTCAATAAAACAAATGCATTGATCTGTTTTTTTAATTTTTTTAAACTTATCAAGACCGAAAGTTTATTAAAAAAATAAAAGAAATTCGTTAAAATATTCAAAAAAATAGAGAAAAGAAAGAAAAAAATATAAATTCAAGCGACCATTTATACTTATTTTTATAAAATTAGAAATTTAAAGTCTCCATTTTTCTTTGCCTTTATTTTTTTTATTATCTCACCGTCGCTATTTTATTGATCGAAAATATTTTTATTTTCATAAACACTTTTTTTGAACGCGTTTAGCTATTTTGTTTTTTGACTTTGTTCATTTTTGTTTTCATTAGCGAATTTTTTTACAAAAAAAATTAAAACAAAAAAGCCCGAAAATTGTGTTTTGTTTTGAAAGAGCCTTTTTTTTTTCTTAGCGACTGCGCCTGAGATTTTATTTATAAAAAAAAAATCCTGAACCTATTCATTTTTTTTGTTTATTCAAACTTTTTTCCATTTTTGAATGTTTTATCTATTTTTTTTGTTCATTTTTTAAAATTTTTTCATTAAACTAAAAAACAAAAGGATTTTATTACTTTATGCACTAAAAAAGCCTAAAATAAATGTTAGGTTAACGATGATTGCAGTTTATATTTTAGTGAAAAGAACAAATAAATTGTGAAGAAATTGCAAAATTTTATAATTACCCTATCACAACTCAAAATAATTTATTATATTTGGATAATTGCCATATGTGTGGTTACGAAGGAGATAAAATGCTTGACCATTTTAAAACTGTTCATGGAGCCATAAATTGTTTTTATTATTCAAGATCTTTACCAAATTATGCAACTTATTATCGTCATATGGCAACTCAATATGCAGTTTATTGTAAAAAAAAGATAAAAACATTATCAAACTAAAAAAATATTTTACCATTCAAAATTTTTTTAATTGAATAATTACAAAATCTCTAGGTATATTTCGTCTTTTTTATCGATGCTCGATGATGATCAGGAATTTCATAATTAATTGGGTAAATAATTCTTTGTGTAGGGTGAAACGATGTGTTTTGCTGAGAAATTTAATTAGTGACAGCAACAATCATCGTAAGTCCATTAAAAAAATTTTCTTTTTAAATTCAATATTCCAATTTTCAAGGGTTTCATTTCGATCTATTTTTTTTACATTAAAAAAACAAAATTAAAACAATATTTTTTACAAATATTCAAAAAGAAGAAAAACTGTGATTTAAAAATATAAAACACAGCTTTTTTGGAATAAATTCAAAACAAAACAAAAAAGCACAAAGATTTCCCTGTTTTTATGTTTGCTTTTTTTCATCTAAAAAGCCACTATTGCAATTTTATTGAACGGAAAAAGCTCTGTGTCATTGCACCTTTTTTTGTGCGTGGCTGGTTTGCTTTTATTATTTCTTTTTTTTGTTGCTTTTTACTTTTTTCTTTGAATATTTTATTGATTTTTTTTTGAAATTCCGCTTAGCATCTTAATTGTGACCAAAGCAACGAAAAAGTTGAACCTGGAATGGTAGTTTAATTCATATGAGTTTTTAAAAAAATTTTATAACATTATTTATGCAACGACGCCTCTTGCTGAAAATACACATACCAGAAGATATAATAGTCTTATGTGCATGGCATCTACAGTCACCAAAATGAAAAGGGATTTAAAACCCTTTAAAATAAATGGAGAGTTACAACACAATGTTGACGACATTATTCATAAAGGATGGAAGGGCAACAACCTACTTTCTACCAAAAAAAAACAGCTTCGTATTGCTTACAATAATCAAAATTTTTAGTTATTCTAAAGTTTTAATTTATCCAAAAAAGAAATATTCCAAAATATAGTATTTATCGCGAAGAAATTAACAATAAAGCAAAACCAAAATAAGGACATTTAAAACATACATAAATAAAAAAAATAAAATAATCTTATAGCTTCATTGCTTTATGCGAGAAAATAAAAAGCACTAAACATGGTTATCTTAAATTTTATAAGTTAAAAATGGAAAATGCATTTTTTATTTGAATCGACAAAACCATTGTTTCGCCAGAAAAGAAAATTTAACTGGAACAACAACAATCGTCGATATGAGAAAAAAATTGTTTAAATCAGATATTAAGTTTGACTCTATTATGCTCACAATTTTTGCTTAATTAGTTTTCTTGAATACCGTGTTCATTCATAATAGTCAAAAAATTAATTTAAAGTTGAGATATTGCAATTTGAATCATTGATTTATTTTCGCATCTCAAAGTTCAAATTAGAAAGTTCCCTAAAAAAATTTCCTCTTAGAATTTAATATTTCAAATTTTGCAGATGTCTTCTCACTTTATTATTTAACATTAAAAACAAAAAACAAAATTAATGAAATATTTTTTTACAAATATTCAAATCCGAAAAAAAAACTAAAGAATAAAAAACGAAGCCAATACTTTTTGCAAAAGTCAAAACAAAAAATCGCGAAGATTTTCCCATTTCGTTTTGCCTTTTTTCATAAATGTCACTATCGGAATTTTATTGATTGGAAAAAGCACTAGCGCGCTTTTTGGCTATTTTGCCATTATGCCTTTTTTAAAGCATTAAATTTTTCATTCTTTTTTTTTTGTGAATATTTTGTTGAGTTTTTTATTTTTTCTTCTTGAAGTTATTGGTGAGGATGAGCAATAGAATAAATTGTTTAACCTTGACGAAAAACGCTTTATTGCTAATGGTTTTAATGTTCCTGTAGTTTTCAATGACTCAGCAGCAACAGTGGAAAATGAAAAACGTTTTAAAAAATGAACATGGAGAAGATAACCCCGAACCAAAGCCTCCATGAATTCTGATTTTTGGGACAAACGAAGGCATTAATTTTTTAAGGAACTCCACCCATTGGTTTGAAGATGGAACCTTTGATGTTTGCCCCCCACAACTTTAAACCGACTTTTTCACCCTTCATGCTCGTTATCTCCAGACAAAGTATGTTGTCTATATAATCAATTTCGCTAGGTAGTGAAAAAAAAATTCCGATTTTTCTGGGAAATTTCTCGCTACAAAGTCATACAAAAGTTTGGATAACTTTGTTAGGCTTTGTGAGTATTTGTTGTAGCAGAAAATTCCTTGAAAAATCGACAACCCCTAATTTCGCAAAAAATAAATAAAATAATAAGAATATGATTCGGAAATAAGAAACTTTTTTTGTTGTAAATCATTACTGGAATTCTCATCACAAGGAAATAATAATATGTTAAAAAACAAATAATGTGTACTTAAAGCTAATAAATATATTACCAGGCAATAAATAAATGTAAAATGTTTTTTTAAATAAGCTCTTAGAATTTTTCATTTTCGAATGAAAAAATAGGCCAGGAAGTTTGTAAAATTTAAACAAAAAAGAAAAAAATAATGTATTTTTTAGCTTTTGTAACTTTGATTCATCATTTCATTGGATTTATTTTGACTTTACTGTCATTAAAATTTTCAAAGGATTTTTTATTGCATAAAATTTTGCTGTTTAAAAGTTTAAAATTTTCTCCTGTAATTATTATATATTTTTCATATGTATGTATTTTTAGCATTTTTTCACTCATCAGTTTTATATATTTAATTATTTTTTGGAGGCCTGAAAAAAATATTTACGATTCGACAATTTTATTTTGGTTGGGATTTTTTCCTTTTGTTCTTGGAATTCTTGGAAATGTGGTTGAAACTTTTTTATGTTTTGATCGATGTTTAACTATTATTTTTCCGATGAAATTTTTGCATCGAAAATATTGCGGATATGCAACTATTTTGGGTTTAATACTTTTTTGTGGAATTTTTTTATGGATAAATCCTTTGTATTTAATTTCTTTAAAAACAAATTGTTCTATTTTTGGATGTTTGATTGCCGGTTATTATCATCCAACATTGGTAAAATTTCCCATAATTTTATTTAATTTTATTGGTGGAATTTTGTTATATTTTTTAATGAAATGCATGTTAAAAAATTACAGTGTCAAAAATAATAATATTTCTAAATCGGTGCTAATTATTATTGGTTCAACAACTTTTTTTGAATTAGTTCCTTATTTATTTTCAATTGGCTTTTATTATGTAAGTTTTTTTTCTATGAATTTCCTCCATAAAAAAATATTTAAAAAACTTTGAAATTTTAATTTTCCTTCCTTCTTTTTATGTAAAAAAATTTTCAGATTTTTGATATATCTTTAAATGCAATTATTGGTCCTTTTGGCGTTACTGTCACTGTTTTAAACGTAACTTTGTGTTCTCGAATTTATTCCAGTGCATGTAGAAAAACATTTAATCATGCTCTTCCTCCACAAATTATTCTTCCATTAAATGTTGTAAATCCTTTTATGGAAGAAGCGAATTAGAAAGAATTAATAAATTACTAAGTAGTTGGCGCCGACGCATTAACTTTATTCATATTTTTTTGATCTGCTAGGAAATTTTTTATGCATTGAAGTAGTAATAATAGCCGATCCATCATTTTGAAGAAGTTGTTATTCTCAAAACACGAAAGCATAATTTAACCCAAATTTAGCGTTATTAATTAATTGCAAAGTACTCATATATGGTCCAAGAAATATTGTTAGCTGCTGATTAACAAATTTTAACTGAAAATATATTTAATTTTTATGGGTTTTTAAGGAGAATAAAACACACAGTCAATAACATTTGACTTATTTAATTTGGATTAGAATTAAATTAAAGATAATTTATTTTAAAGATAATAATAAAACCAAAAACAAGTTACACAAATTTACGAAAGATGAAAATACACAATAATAAATAAATCAAATTTAATTTTAGGTTTTTGGTTTTAAAGCTTATATTAAAGCGTTAAACAAAATTAAATTATTGATGTCAGTAATATTAAATAAATTTTAAGAAAAGTATTTAATTGTAAAACCCAATAAAGCAGAAATAAAAAAAATAGAAAAATAAAAAAATTAAATAGAAAAGTTTGGTGTTTTTTTTGACAATTTGAAAGAAATGGTTTTTCGACAAGGTCCTATAAACTGCTCAGCTCCAAATATGGAAGCATATATGGCAGATTATTTTAGTTGTTTTCTCTTTCAAATTCCATATAAATTAAAAATTATTCATTTTAAATATATCAATTTGTCGCTCGTTATTTTAATAATTATTATCTCAATTTTTGGTCGAATTAAATCACATTATCGATGGTTTATTCTTAATTTAGCTATCATAGATTTATTTACTTGTTATGATTTAATTTGTTCCTCAGAAGAATCGAGTATTAAAGATAAATGCTATTTTAATAATTATATATCTGAATATATTCACGCGAGTCAATGCTATTTTAAATTACCTAGCATAGGATTATTTATTTTAACGGGATCAAGATTTTTAAATGTATTTTATCCAAATATTTATAAAAAAATTGCAAAAACTTTGAAAATTATTTTAAAGGGACAAGACTATTTGATGCCTTTTTTCAAATTTCATTTTCCCGCAATTACCCGCAAGTGGAAAGATGAAGCGAGCTTTTTTCCGTGTAATACAGTAAACTTGCACGGAAAAAAGCTCGCTTCATCTTTCCACTTGCGGGTAATTGCGGGAAAATGAAATTTGAAAAAAGGCATCAAATAGTCTTGTCCCTTTAAGTAAGTTTTTATACATTGTTTTAAAAGTTAAAAAGAATAATTTGTTTTCTTTAAAGTTATAATGTCCATAAATTTTATATTTATATTTTGTTATTTTATGCTTTTATTTTTAATTATTGAAGGGGTTAATGATATGTATGAAATTATAAAAAAACATTGTAAGTTTTTTTACTAATTTCTTCTTTCAAAGAGTGTAAAAATAAAAATAAAAACCAAAATTTGTTTTATCGTTTATTTTTTGCTTGCTATTTATTTGGAATACATAAATTGTTTTTTGCTTGTTTTTTTCTCTCCCAAAAATTTTTATTTTTACTCCATTTAATTTTTTTCTATATTTTTTTGATTTTTTAGTGGAATGTGTTGAAACAGGCGGGAAATGTAATGAATTTCTTGAACAATTGGAAAAATATTCGTTAGGTAAGTTTGGTGCAACATCGACATTTACAATTTCTTTTTTTACGCCCTTTCACACATAATTAAAAAGCTCTTTTTTTACAGAGAAAGATAGAAAAGAAATACCATTTAAAATTATTTTATGTGTTCCTATTTGGCTTTGATATTATCTGCGATTTTTGTTATTTCATTAATAATAAAAATTGGAAAACAAATTAAATTTCACGTAAGCATAATTTCGATGGTTTTAGCTTAAAATAACTAATATGCAAATTTATATTTTTTTAGGTTTCCTCAAACAAACAAAATTTAAAATCCAATATTCGTGTGCTAATTGTATTTACAACTCAAACAATAATTTTAATAATTTTATTGATTTTAAATTTTATTGGTGGACTTTATAATAATGAAATCATTTATTCAATGAATTATCCTTATTGGTTTCAATGGCTTACGGATGGAATTTCAACAGTACCAAGCTTATTTGAAATTCGAATTTTTATTGATTCGTTTGTGGTTTTAGCATTTATGAGTGGATATCGAGAAGATCTCTGTGATACGGTTTTATGGATTTATCAAAGACCAAAATTATTGGGTAAAAAAATTAAAGAAAAATATAAAAAGAAAAAGAATTCAATTGCTGCATCATTACCCTATTTTCTTGCATAAAAGACACTTACTTAACCTTTGTGTATTTTTTTAATAAAACTATAAAAATTTTGCTATTGTTTTTCCATTAAAAAATGGCGTTCAGGTAAAAAGCATTTGAATTGCAAAATTTATCATAGTTTTCATTTACTTGTACATACATAAATTTCTATATTCCAAATATTATCATCTTTTATGCCTATTGGTATGGCAAAGCTAAACAAAACGAGGGATTTATATGTATTTAAAAAATCGAAAAATTAATGCTATTTTACTACAAATAATCAAATTTATCGAATCTAATATTTACAGCTTGTTGATCATGAAAATGATTCTTTCTGCGACGTTGTATATGATTGGGCATAGCTGGAGAGAATTGGCTGCTCTTGTTTGATGTTGACTTTCAGTGTGACAACAGGACCTTTTGTTGTCCATTGGGCAATGTTGGTAGTGATATTTGATTTTCTCTTTTGAGTGTTGTTGGATGATTCCACCACTGTAATGCCCATGGTCGCAAGTTTTGCTTTTTAACTAAAAATATTATAAAATCTGTTTTTAATAGCTCCATTTTTTTTCTTTCATTACTAATTAAACTTAAAAAAGTGAAGGAAAAAAATCACTAAAACATTCAAAAAAAGGTAAGTAAGCAACAAAAAATATTGCATTCTTCAAAAAAGCATAAGCGACAAACGAGCAAAAAAATTCGCGAAGCAAAGACGTTTTTCGATCAATAAAAATGCAATAGCGGCGGCTGCAGAAAAAAAGTTAAATTCGGAGTATCTATATATGCACTTTTTGTTTTTGACTTTTTTGTTGTTGATACTTTATGAAGCGTATAGGTTGGTTGAGTGGAGGCTTGAAGTTAAATAACTGGTACTTCAAATAAAGATAAAATTTCAATAAGATGATGATGAATGTTTCTTTGGTTTTCATAAATAAATATATTTTAACGCGTTGTGCTTTTTATTTATACACGGTTTAGATTGGTCAAAAGTTCTTGAAAGGTTTTTACTGTTTCTGCCACAGAAGGATCAAGTTCAATAAGGACTCGATTTCTTCCTGTCTTTTTGTAATTATCAGATTTGTAAAAAAATAATAAAAAAAATGTATTCTTACACGATAAAAATTTAAAAAAAAGTAAATAAAATATTTAAAAAAGATAAACAACGAAAAAATTCAACCTAACATAGAAAGTTGAAATGGCCCAAAAAAATGGATATGTGCGTTTAGGGCTTTTTTGTCGATCAATAAAATTTCAATGTAAAGAAAGAACGAAAAAAGCGCAACAAAAAAAGAAGACTTCAAAGCCTTTTAAATTTTGACATTTATTTTGCTAAAATAGCATTTTTGCTGCTTAAGTTGATTTTAAAATATTTTTTGTTGCCGTTTTCGAATAATCAAAAGATATTTTCGTTGAGCTTTTTCTTTGTCTAAGAAAGCAGTGAAAGTAAAAAGGCAAACAAAAAAAAAAGCAAATGAGCAAAAAAGTTTTTTGATCTATTAAAATTTCGAAAAATAAAATTTATGCATACGAAAAAAAAGTTTTATTTCTTACTTTGATTTTTATTTTCGAAGCAGTCATCAATAAATGTTAAATGGTTGGTCGAATGTTTGAATATTTTAAAATTAATTATATTTTGTTTTCCTTTAGAAGGAGTATTTAATAAATTTTGCGTAATTAAACTTGATAAAAATTCAGCGTGAAGATAGTTTTTGCAACACAAACAGCTTTTAGGAGTTGGAATTTACAATAAAAGCGAAATACAACCACAAAACAAGCGCTCGGAAATTAAAAAAGAAGTAAAAAACTTTCTTCGATTTTCTCCTTCGTTCACCAATTTGCGACTTATTTGAATATTGGAAACTTTTAAGTTTTCTATATTTAAAGAGCTTTGCTAAAGTCATAGCAGAAATCATTGGCTCTGTTTTTCTTATTAAATCAAAATGTTTTCCTTTTATTTTTGAATTACATGTGAGAATATGGAATTAAGCAAATTTAATTAAGGAGTAATTATTTAGCTTCCATTTGGCAATCATGATTTCGTCTGAGTTGAAAGCTTCAAGCCGTTTACACCAGAACTGCTCCACTGCTTTGCCAATAATTTTTGCAAATGTGAAGTGACGAATACGTTCTTCTCCATGACCTTGATTTCTCTAAAAATATTAATTTTAAATATGCATTCTCTTATACTATGTAAAAGATTATTATTGAAATAAATTTTAACTAATTTTTTCTAAATTGTAACATAAAAATCTTAAATAATACAAGTTTTAAGGGAAAAAATTTTAATAAAATATTCAGTATAAGCATTACTAAATTAAAAAATAAAAGTACTTACAAATTTGACTGCTGTCGAGAAAAAATTTGTTACCACTCCTGCACTTTTTAATGGGGTATTTGAAGCAAAGCAAAAAGATTTAGGTAATAAAATCTGTAAAAACAATAAAAGTTATAATTTAGAGCAAAAAAAGATAAGCAATAATTTTACCAATGATCCAACAATTAAAAGCCATAATTTGATTAAATTTCGTCTATTCATTTCAAATCAGTTTTGCAATAATAATGATTTTCAGGATTTACTAAATGCCGACGAATAACTCTTTGAAGTAATTAAATCAGCGGTAAAAAAAATTTTTTTTTTGGAACGGAACCAAAGGTGCAAAAGTTTGCCAAATGCGGTCATCATCCTTAAGGTGCTCCTTTAGATGCCATAACTTTTGCCTCGTTGACCTTTTCGTTGAAAAATATGAATTTTGTAATAAATATTTTTTCCTCTTGAATGTTATTGGATAAATGGCACTTACAAGTACCATTTCACAACTTATTACAAATTTGTTTGAATCATTGAAATTTGATTGAGTATCAAAGAAATAAATTATTTCTAATAAATTAGAAGATTACATTTAAAAAGTATAAATTACAACCTTTGGATACTTAAAAATTTTGACTGTTGTTAGCAAAATGAAATGAAGCATTTTTTTTTGAATGTATGTATGCAATAAGAGCCTTATGACTTTCGAGTAATCTTCCTCTTCTTACAAATGAACGAGTTAAATGGCAACGATATTGCTCTACATATTCCAAATGAAATTCCTTTTCACCAAAACGAGTTAACACATCTTCCTTTAGTAACGCCACTAAAAAGCAAACATATTGATTAAGCCATAATCCGGCATGGAAAATCATGCATGTTGCAATTAAAGGAACTGTCATAACCTTGAACATTAATCATGGATCAACGCCCCAATTTAATGAAAATAAAACTCCAATTGGGTTTTCTATTTCCATGGAGGTTTGCTAGCGTTATTAACAAACAAGATTGCAAACTTTTCTGCTCATGGAAGATTGTTAATTTTTTTAAACTTTTCAATGCCGAAAGTTTATTAAAAATATAAATTTAAAAAATTTCAATAAAATATTCGAAAAAATATTAAAGGCGAAAAAAAGTAAAAATTTAAGAAGCGATCCTTTTTGCTTTATTAAAGTAAAAATGAAAAAGTCTCCATTTTTTTCTTGGCCTTTATTTTTTTTATTATTATCTCTCTTCGCTATTTTATTGATCGAAAATATTTTTGTTTTCACAAACACTTTTTTTTGCGCGCATTTTGCTATTTTGTTTTCTTCTTTTTTGTTCATTTTTATTTTTGCGTGCGCTTCTTTTTTTTTTTATTACAAAAAATGTCAAAGCACTAAAGTCCGAATATTTTATTTTTAAAGGCTTTTTTTTGCTGACTTTGAAACTTTATTAAAGAAGTTTCTGCACCTGTGCATTTTTTTATTTACACTTTTTATTGTTTTTGAATAATTTATCCATTTTTTTTCTTCATTTTTTAATAAAGGTTTATGCGCCAAACTCAACCTGCCGGAAGATCAAAATATGACCATGTAATGATCGAATCCGATCTCTATTACACCGCCGTTACGAAGATCTAGGAACTTTAGAAAAAATAGGAAAACCAGGAATATATGTCATTCGTTTATAGATGACAGTGGTGCTGTTGAGAATGTTAAAAGAAAATATTCAACAACTGAACTCAGCCTAATTCCAATGAATACCATGGATACTGAAATTAATTTCGAAGAATTTAACCCGAAGGTGAAATTGATGCAAGTTATGTTGAAGAAGACATTCTTGACCAAAATAACATTAAAGATGAAAAGTATTTGGATGTAGCAACATTTTTTTAATAAATAAAGTCGATATGGTTTTTTATTTAAAAATTAACAATCCTTTTCTGATTTTAACAATGTTAAATATCCATAACCTTCAGTGTAATTTTCAAGAAATTTTGTTATAAATTCCAATATTTCTTCCGCTGTTGGACGTTTTGAAGGATTTTCTTCCCAACAATTTTCCATAATTGTGTTTCTAAACGTTTTTCATTTTTAATAGCTTTTGATGAGCTAGACTCACATATCAGGTGGACATATTTCAGGTCTCTCTAATCGGTTTCCACATTTTAAATGCTCCAACAAAAATTCGGGTTCAATTTCTTTAAATGGTGTCGTGCCAAAACTGTATCTAAAATTTCAAGGCTTTTTTGACAAAGTTAACTGTTTTCATAAAACTTACATTTCATATAAAAGAATTCCAAAAGACCAACTAAAATATTTAAAAAAACTATAAATTTTCTTTTTAATTTATACACTTACACATCACTTTTGAAACTAAATTCATAACGTTCTAAACATTCAATGGCCAACCATTTAATTGGAAATTTCCCTGATTCATTTTTTAAGAAATTATTTTTCGTTACATTGAGAAATGTTTCCTTCCCTTTGTTGTTTTGAATGCATAATCCAAAGTCGCTTATCTAAAAAATAATATGTTGTATGTTAAATTTGAGTTTTTTTGTTACCTTTGCATTTTTGTCAGCATCGATTAAAACATTTCTCGCTGCTAAATCTCTGTGAATTATACCTTTTGATGTTAAGAAATTCTAGGAGATAGAAAAATTAAAAACTATTTTTTCATTTTAGCTTTAAAATTTACCATTCCTCGAGCAATTTGCCAAACAAAAATAGTAAAATCTTTATCATTGAGACTTTGCTCTGAATTAGTCTAAATTGATTCTTTTAAGCTTTTAGCTTTTAAATCTTGAAAGTACACTTACAAGCATACTTATTTTACGAATTTTGACATATTGCAATAAATCCCGATGAACACAATATTCAAGAACCAAGCACATAGGTTGTTTAGTTGTAATGCAACCAAACATAGCAACGATATTATTGCATCCATTTAAAAGCTTCATCTTAAAAATTTTTTATCTACGATAAAAGCAACAGAAAACATACAATTTTTATTTCATTTGCGAATTCATCCTAAAAATTAAATAATGACAAATGTTGTTTTTAAGATTTTTATACTTTAGTTTTATCATTTGAATATTTGTGAAGCATTTTCACTGCAACATTAAAAGATGCATTTGTTCCTTTGCTTGCAGATTTAAGCTTTTCATTTTGTGGTAATTTGCCAATTAATTTTCCTTTAATTACTTCTCCAAAAGCTCCAGAACCTAGCTTTTCATCTTTCAAATGAATATTTTCCCATTTTAATTCCCAAAAATCTTTATTTGTCTCAGAAATTTCTTCCTCTTCCAAATGCTTGTGAAGATTGGCTTGAAATTCTTCAAACTTTTTCTTCTTTGAAATTATTCTGCGACGTTTTATAATGCAAAAAGATATTACTACAAAAATGACAAAAACTATCACCGACGAGCTTGCTATTATTATCGTTTTATTTATTTTTCTTTTGTCTGAAACAATATTATATGTTTTATTATTTGAGAGGCCACACTTATCACCTGAATTTTCTGGTCCTTTGTCATCATTACATATACTATCAGTTATCTCATGTTTTGGGAATTCAGTATCATATTTTGAACAAATATTATTGCATTTTGCAAAATCATAACATGTTTCAAGAGTTAAATATTTTTGAATGTAGCAACCAAAAGGTTTTCCACAATCGTTTGTCTTCTGTTGAGTTTCACAATTAATATAGTTAGTAAAATCTTCACATGCGCTAACTTTTTGGTCACAAGATGATCCACTGGGAATACAATAATCCATGTTTAATGTAACTAAAAGCTGAGATTTAAAATTTGCAAAAAAAAAAAAGAAGGTTTACTTACTATCGTACGCGGTGTTACAAATATAATTCATTTGGAAATAACTTGTAAGAGTATATCGTGCCTTATCTATAGTTGTTGCAAAAGGAATCTTTTGAAAATCTTTAATATCAAAGCATTCATGAATGATTGGACCCAAACAGTCGTCCAAATAATTCTGTGCAACACAAAGTTTTTTAACATACAAGTGATCTAATAACAAATTTTTTTCAGTTTTCAGTCGATATTGATATGGTGTTTATAAGTTGACCCGCCCTTATGGCGAGTCAATGACTTGTCTATTTAAGCCGAATCAGTTTTATACAAAAGGATTAGTCTTTATTTTATTTTGCTTAATTTTGAAGTATCCAAGTTGCGAGCATTAAGGAAAAATAAATTTTTTTATTTTTATAAGTTGTAATTATTTCAGCCAACTTTTTCTTTCTTTTGAATATTTAAATTTGCATTTTTTAATTTTGGTTAATTTTTTTGTCTATTGATGATACGACTCCCGCGGTTATGGGAGCACTTCCCTAGGCCTATTATATACTAGGTCGACATCAGTCGGCCACGCCTCTTAGCGTTACAGTCTATAAAAAAAACAAAGGAAAGACCAAAATAAAATTTTTTAAATATATACTTTTATGAATTTTGGAAGAACAAGAAGTAACTGCTGATAAACCAACTGTGATCACTTTGATGTGGAGCGACAATTATGATATGGATGAAGACCGAGTGGTTATCATTCCATCAGCCACAATCGGTCATGAAGAAGAACGTATTTGTCGCTTTATTTGGAGATGAAAGTTCATGGAAAATATTAGAACGGATTTTTAAGTATTGTTTATTATATAAAGAAAAATATGATTTTTTTATAAATTAATTAAACTATTTAAACCAAATAGTTTTCAGTCATTGCACAACGACGACGATTTATTCTCGTTTGATGGTTTCTCTACTTTTTTGATTAAAGCATTTTTAGTGGCTTTTTCATAAAAAAAACTGACGAAAAAAGAAGCATCGCTTCAGACAGACGACGCATGCAGTTTTTTGTTGTTATTGTACACAAAACATAAAGTTGACGTAAAGAGGTGGATGGGAAAGTGTAAAATCACATGATGCTGCTTTATTGATTATTAGTTTTCTGTTGACTCTTTTTCCCTTTTTTGATACTTGACGACGCATATTTATTTTACATATTTTTTCCTCAACAAAGCTATTCATTCTTTTATATCTTTTTTTCTGAATTTTTTATTTAAAATATTTTTTTTAAATATTCGTAAAATTATTTCCTTTTTCAAGGTATTTTCCTGTGTTTTTTTTAATTTTAATTATCATACACAATAAATATTTAAAGTTAAAAAAGTTTTTAATGAAACGAAACCGGCTTAAATAAATCATATTTAAAAAATGTTCATTGCAGCTCAAAAATTCAAATGTCCATTATGTCCAGTAATTAATAAAAAATTTATAAATTCAAAGCTTAAAGAAATTATTTTTTTCTTTTTTTGGAAAGAATAATTATAATACAGAAATTAAAGCTTTTTATATACAAAGATGCTGTAATTAAAGTTTCTTTTCATTTGTTTTTTTAGTACAGTTCTTCATATAAAATGGTAGGAGATTTTTGTTTTATCCGATATTGCGCACGTAAATAATTGATTGGTAAAGAAAAATCAAAAAAAAATCCACCCATATCCAAAATTCTTAAAAAAATCTGGTAGTCTTTCTTTGAAACTTTATTTAAGTGTTACCTGTTCATCTTAATTTACTTCCTTTGCCTCTTCTTTCAACAAATCATTATCTTGTTTTATTTTTACATCGATAATAATCCTCAATGTTGCATCTTTATGTTTTGGTTCTCCTTTGCAACCTTCGCTTTAAGAATTAGTGGAGAAAAAACCATTTCCACTTTTGAAATTTCCAATATTTTCGTCATTTCCAGTTCCAACTTTATTATTAGTTCCATGTCTGGTTTCCACAAAAATTATTTCCATTTTCATTCTTTCAATATCTTTCTTCATTTCATTAAGCTGCGCTTCCATTATTCCTGCAGCTTGTTCCAAAATACTGATTTTGTTGCTTACATCAGAATTATTTTGCATTTTCAATACTTCATGATCATTATCACGGTTGGCTGGATCATCGCCGGAAAAAGCTTCGGCTTGACCAACAAGATTTTTCTCGCCAAAATTAAACTCAGTTGCATCATCCGCTTTCTTACCTTTTTCTTGAATTCCCTTCATCTTTAACAACAATTTGGCTGCTCACATAAACAATCCTTGTGGGTCCGGTTGTTACATTATTCACCCGTCGCGCACACGATATATTATTTGTTCACAAAACTCGTAATAATACAAAGACAACTTCAAAAAAAATCTTTTAAATATTCAAAACAAAAAACTGCAAAAAATGTACAAAAAGGCAAAAACTAAACTTTGTACAATGAAAAAAGAAAAGTCAAATCATTCTTTTTTGTTTTTGCTGCCATATTTTTATTTGCGCATAATTTTATTGATTAACTAAAAAAATATTGACCCTTTTCGTTTTTGTTTTGCCAGGTTTGCTTTGCTATAGGCAGCTAGCTATCTTTTTGATCCTTTTTTTTCTTGGGCTTTTTTTATTTTTGATATTTCTTGCCCTCTTCCTTTGTACTTTGGAGAATGAATGATATTTGTTTACGATTATTAATTTTCGCATAAATTTATTGATTTTTACTCTAATAACTCGCATATTTTTTATTCTTTCCATTTTTTATCGTTTCGCTTCGTTAATGCGAACCTTCTTTTTTTGAACCTTTTTTTGAATATTTGAATTAAAATATTTTTTCCTTTTTTTATTGAGATTTCATCTTGTAGTTAATGAGAATGAAAAAAACTTAAAGTTATGAGAAAGAATAGAAGCTCCGCCGTCCTTCGGCCGGCCAGAAAGGTTGCTTTATGCAAATTATAATGTTACAGATTCTATTTATGATAACATCAAAAACTTTTTTTTGATGCTAATCATTTCAATAATTTTAACTATTTTTGGTTGCATGGTAATATCATGTATTATTATCAATATAATAAATCATTGTACTACACGTCCCGTTCAACTGGATTTGATGTTCATCCACCAATTAATTCAGAACCTACGCCAGCGGAATTAAACACTCTTTTTGAAAAAATAATTGCAGATACAAATGTTCCAAATCGTCTTATTGTTGAATCGATCTCTATTGTTTAAGAATAAAATCATCAAAACATTTTACTATTATTTTGTAAGATTTTTATGCCATCTTCGTTTTTTGATTTTAGAGTGTATATTAGGGTTCCGACGATTCCCCGAAATGGAAAAAAGTCGGGGAACGGGGAATCCCCGAAAATGGATTTTGAGTCGGGGAATTCCCCGGCCGGGGAGTGCATTCGTCGGGGACGGGGAATCGGGGAATCCCCGAAATTCAAAAATTCACCGGGGAATTCCCCGAAAAATTTTTAATGTTAATTTTTGAAGGAAAAAAATTTTTTTTGTGTGTTAATTATAGCATATTTATCCTTAATTAGTATTGGTGAGAGGTTATTTAAAGCAAATCTCATGTTTAAAAATTAAATATTTATCCCCGAAATAAAAAATGGGCCGGGGACGGGGAGTCGGGGATTCCCCGACTTGGGAAGTGGAGTCGGGGAATCCCCGTCCGGGGAACCGAATCGGCCGGGGACGGGGAATCGGGGAGTTTCCCCGGGCCGGGGAATCGGGGAAAATCCCCGATTTCGGGGAATCGTCGGAACCCTAGTGTATATATTTTGGGTATTTTTGATTTTTTTAGAGAGTTCTCAATTAGCAATGGTTGAAGCGCTTGTGATTTTTTGTCCTTAGAAAATAAAATTTATCTCACCCAACTGTATGAAGAAAAAAATTTTTTTTTCTCAAATATTTAAAAAATAAATGAAATAAATAATAAGAAAACAATGATTAAACTTTGCTCTATGTTTAAAAACCTAAAAACAACTCAAACAAAATATTTCTTAATTATTTAAAAAAGGCATAAAAAAATACTTTAAGCGTGTAAACGTTGTGTATGTATGGTAATTGAGAGACACGTTTATCCTTTAGCTATCCTTTATTAACTACATTATCAAGCAACCAGGGACTGAAGAATAAGGCTTCTTCCGAAGCCTTTTATACTCCCACCGAAGGCGGGGACAATCGGGCCTAAGAGGGGTTACATCCATGATTTGATTAAGCGTGCTATTCTTTCAACAACGAACTCAAAAGTTGATGAATACAATGAAAAGGTGATGGATTTACTTGATCCAAATACGGAAAAAGTTTATCATGCAGTTGATCGAGTTGAAGAGAATGCGATTGAATATTCTTCTGAACATTTTGAATCGTTGAAACCGGCTGGTTTTCCAGCATATCGTTTACGTCTTCGAGAAAATACTGTAATTATGCTTATGCGCAATTTAAGTATTCGAGAAGGATTATGCAATGGTACGCGTTTGTTGGTTAAGAAACTTGAACGCAATTTAATTATTGCTGAAAGGTTGACTAATCGTTCAGATGATAGCGATAATTTGGTGATGATTCCAAGAATTACACTTTTGGATGATTCGAGTGTTTTTAAAGTTTATTGAACACAGTTTCCTGTGAGACCAGCGTTTGCAGTGACCATCAACAAATCACAAGGTCAAACATTCGATCAAATTGGAATTGATATTAGTGATGGTATCTTTACCCATGGACATTTGTATGTTGCTGTATCTCGCACTCGTGCTTGGGACAGACTTCGTATTAAGTTGCATCCAGATGATGTAAATTGCTCGCGTAACATCGTTTATGGTGAACTTTTGGAAGCCGATCCGGTTTCAGCAATGCAACCTGATGCACCAACATATGCCGATTTGAATCCAAATTGGAATGCGAATGATGAGCAAATGGATGTTGGTGAAGAACCATCAGATCAAGAAGACGAAAATGAGAACATTGGTGGTTTACCAAATGTTAATGAAGATTTATCAGGAAATCATGAAGGAGAAATTTTTGATGAATGGAATGACCATCAAGATTTCAATGATGTTGATCCCGATTTGTATCCAAGTTGGAATCAAAATGTGCAAATGGATGTCGATCAACGACCAACAAATGAAGGTGATGACGAAAGTTAATCACATGAGTGGCATTAATGTCAACCTTGGGGTTTTTCATTGGTTTCCCGTAAAAAAACCTTTACTCTCTTAAATGCTAAGAACCGTGACGTGGTAAGAGAGCTTAATGTTGACATTTGATGTTCAACTAACAAATACTTGGCAATGATTTCGTATTATGTTTAAAGGTCTTAATGTGTTTTGTTTATCTTTGATAATGTATTAAAAAAATTTGCATAAACATTGAAATTTTTTAAGAGAGATAAAGAAGGGAATTATTATTTAAAGGTGCAAGCAAGCAATTGAATTGCCAAATATGCAAATCTGATGGGAATTTAGAAAAAATAAAATTTTTTGCGTATTTGAAAAGGAAATTGATAATGTTAATTGTTATGGAATGTATGGCATATAAGCAATGACTTATTTTAATATGTGTATTTGTGATTGAAAATGTAAAATTGAATAAATGTTAGTTGTGGGGACTGCCGTAGGCAGGCCCCTTCATATTTCTTGTAGCAAATTAAAGAGGAAAACAATTAGTTAGAATAAATAAATTCTGGAAAATTATATTTTTTGATAAACCATCTTCCTTTTTTGCTTCAAATTTTTATCATTTTTTTACTAAACCTCAAGCATTTTTCCAAAATAATTCTATTTTTCTCTTTTTTCTCTCTCGAAATCATGAATTCTTCAAAATTTTGAAATTTCTTAGCGTTACGTCCTTCAAAACCTCTGCGCTATGTAGCTACGTCAGGGTGTGTCAAAACACACCCAAACACACCCTATGCCCATGTATGATCCAGAATTTGTCGAAAAAATAAAATAAATAACGGGTTTTGAAATACTCAAAAAAAAAACACATACAAAAGCACTGGCGAAACTTTGAGCTCAAAACGAAAAAAAAACTTTCATTTTTTGTTTTTGTCTTTTTTATTTCTTACTTCCTCCGTCACAATTTAATTGATTGTAAAAAGAGCTGACTTTCATTTTTTTTTCTTCGTCGCTGCTGCTTTTTTAGAATATTTCAATATCTTTTGTTGCTAATTTTTTTTTGAATATTTTTTTGAGTTTTTTTCTTTTTTTTATAAATAATAAAGATAAATGGAGCCACTATTTTGGTTTCGTTTCTTTGGCATAGATCGAGTATGAAATACCAAACAAGGCTGAAAGCCACCATAGTGTTGAAGAAAAAAAACCTTTTCTTGAAAACCAAGATACAAACTCTTCACATTTGAGCAACGATTATTTTATTCACAATGTGAAACAAGAATCACACAACTCGCTAAAATACGACAATTCAAGGAAGTTGTACAACAGCCAAAAATCGTTCGAAATGATTCTGCTTTTTTATTACACAAAAAAATATGAATATTATTGTAGAATTTATTAAACAATTTTAAAAATGAAAACACTTTTTGATTGAGCAAAGATTTTATTATTTTAAAAATGGCTGCTAAAGAAATGTTAGGATGGAAAAACTTTTAAACTTTATTCTACTTTGATTTTTGATTGCGGTAGAAGAATTAATTAAATGCAAAAGATTATTCAAGTTGTAATTATCTCAATGTGAGATGGTGACAGTGCGATTTTCTTTGTTGACAAGTAAGACATGTTGTCGCTGCTTCCACTAATATCTTGAAATTTTATTCACTCAATAAAATACTGCTTTCTTTCATTTTGTTTATTTCCCATGATTTAATTATATTTTTTTTTTGCAAAGTTAAAGTATAAAAATGATAACATTTTTTTTTTAATTTTAGAAGAAAAAATTCATGTTAAACGAAATGAAAGTATTTTATAAGAAAATTAAAAAAATGTCTTTCAAAATATTCAAAACAAAAAAGCGCCAAAAAAATGGTGATGCACTAATTTTATTGATTTTGTTTCTTTCTTTTTCTTTTTTGCTGCTGCCATTTTTCCTTAAGTTCTGACTTTTTTATTGATTCAAAAAAATCTTTCTTTTTTTTTTTGCGCTATCATTTACTTTCAGTTCAAAATAGTTTTTGTTCCATTAATTTTTATTATTTTTTTTTGAAAAGTAAAAACGAAAACTTTTTTCTATCTCTCTTTTTTTGAACAAAAATATCTTTTATTACACTTTTTAAATGTAAATCTAAAAATTCTTTTCAAGTTTATATATATTCGAAATTAATTTATTTATTACCTTTGTAAATTTTGGGACCCATAATAATAGAAGACCAAAAGCTCCAATAAGGTTGTAGCATTTATTTAAGCCACAATTATCTAATTGTATTGAAATGATTGTTTTCGAAGTCGAGGAGGGGCAGGCCTTAGATGTTTATCAATAGAATTTGTAACATTTATTTCAAAATGAATTGGCATTATAAATTATTTGTTGAATTCATTCTCCATAATATTTACACAAATAAAACAAATATTTATTTATATAAAAAATAAAGAAAATTGTTTAAAAAATTCAAAAAAAAGTTGTAAGAAAAAAAGAATATCCAGCAAGCATAGACTAGACTTTGCGCAAAGAAAAAAGTCAAATTGAAAAAAAGGCGGCGCCAATATGTTTTTTCCTTCTGCCATTTTTTTTATTTTATCGACTTTTTTTTATTGATCCAAAATTTTTCGCTTTTTGCAATTTGCCTTTTTTTTTGTTTTACTGGTTTTTGTCGAAGACTTATTTGTTTAAATTTGAATTTTGAATATTTAATTTTATTTTTAGTTGTTTTTTAAAATTTTGTTTGTGAGAGTTTTTAATAATAAGTGTGGGTTGAAAAGGCGCTTATAAATTTTTATTATTTATTTATCATATAAAAGTTTTGGCAAAATTTTTGTTTAATCTCAAATGTTTTTTAGCCAAATATACTATAATTGAAGTTTCCACTCATTTGTTTTTTATGACAATTCCATATCCATATGAACATAATTAATCTCAATTTGTGAATAAAACGTTTAAACTTTTATTATTAACACGTTTATATTAAAATTAAGCTTCTAATCAACTCAAAAAAAAAGAAGAAAAGAAATGAATAATGATATATTTTTAATAGCAAAAAGTTTTAATAGTGAACTTTTTTTTGATAAATTTTGTTGAAAAACAAATTTAAAATTATGCAGCTCATTTTCCTTTTACTTTTTTGAATATTTTTTTTCGGTTTTTTTTAATTCTGTTTATTAGTCATTGAAATTTTTTTAAGAAGTTTCATTTTTAAAAATAACATATAAAAAACGTCAAAAAAATCAAATTTATAAAATACTTATGAAAATAAAGTTTATAAAAATTTAGTTGATTATTTCAAAGTTCAACAATTCGTTGAGTTTATTCCTGGTGAAATGAAAAGTGAAAAAGCAAAGAATAAAATTACAGATTCGAAGAAACACAATATAGCAATTCTACAAAAATTTGAAATAAATTAAAAAATAAATTATTCGCTAGTTTCACTTTCACATTAAAAACTTTAATTATTTTAACGCATTTTTTCCCTTCATTTTATTGGACGCAATTTTATTGATTGGAAAAGCACATCGCATTTTAGTTATTCGTTTTTGCTTTTTTTGTTGTTTTGCTCATTTAGCAAATGGTCAATTTTTTTGGCGCTAACAAAAGTTTGCGATATATTTTTAAACCTTTTTCATATTATGGCTTATTTTGACATATATGTAACTTTCAAAACATTTTTCTTTTGAATATTTCAATTTAATTTTTTTGTTTTGTTTAACTTTTTTTAAATTAAAAGGATTCTAAAAAGTTTTAACACGGGAGTTGTTAAAATTTAATTAAATACCTCCATCAGAGGAGAACAGTAAGTATAGATGGTGAAGAATGGAAGAGTAAAAGCCTTAATAATTTTCGTGATACTCGTCGTATTAGCGAAAGTACACCAAATTTGAGAGACGATTAGGTCTTCGCAAATAACAAGACCGAGGATTCCTCGAGAAGAATTAATAATAAGTGAGAATGAGTGGAAGAATAATTAATAAATAAAAAAAGCATATTTTAAAACCACTATAAAGTTGTGAGTATAATCCTAAGATCGCTTTGATGAAAATGATTAGGGTCTCAATATTTTCCGATCCGATCCAAATTCCGATCCGATCCAGTAAAAACCGATCCGATCCCTTTTCAGTGCAAAAAAACTTTTCTTTCGTTCTCTGGCGGCCAATTTGAATTCACTTTTTTTGATTTTTTTAAAAATTATATATAAAAAAGCGATCGGATCGGTTTTTACTGGATCGGATCGGTTTTTAATGGATCGGATCGGAATTTGGATCGCAGCGGTTTTTACTGGATACCAAATGATTAAACCATTTTATTTTAATTATCTATCATCATTCTTTTTTTCGATATTCAGCTTTAACATTTTTGCATTTTATTAAAAAAAATTTCAACTTGTATATTTTATTTTTGTGTTTATTTTCTCTTTTTTTAAAGTCATAATACATAAAAAGCGTCAAAGTATTTTTTAAATTTTCTTTTTTGTTATTGGCCCCTTTTTGTTTGTGATTTTATTGATAAATTCAAAATAAGAAATAATACTCGCATATGCGTTGTTTCCTTTCGCATTTTTATTTATTGCTTTGCTTAGTTTTTAAAAAGCAGGCACTATTTCATCTCTCAACGTTTTTTGAATATTTAATTTGGGTTTTTTCATTCATTTTTTCTATTAAAAAAGCAAAAAATAAATGAAACCGAAGTAAACTTTAGTTTTTGAATATAAACGATGGGATACAGAATAATTGGAAGCCTGCGGTAACTTTATCAATAGATAAGTTATTTTGAATGCCTCAAATAAAAAAATCAAAGCAATATTTTTAACGCCATCGTTGTTGTTGGTTTACCATTTGGCATAAAAACAATGAAAATTTCAAAAGATGAAACTTTAGATATTGCCAACTTATTGAGAATGGGCCGTTTATTTGTTTATTTTTGTTGTTTTGGCTTTGTTTATTAATAAAATAAATTTTTTTAAATAATACAAAAACAGATATTATAAATTTAAAAAATAAGAAAAAAGCGAAATGTTAAAAGATTATTTCGGATGAAAGAAAAAAACAGATAATGCCGCCTTTTAGGCAACTCAATAAAACTATTGGAAAGCTTGAAGGGAGCAAAAGCCCTGTTTTGATTTTGTAAACTTGGTGATGAATGAAGGCATTATATTAAGTGAAAGAGTTCCTTTTTTATAAGGTTCGATAGTATGTTGAGCCAGAATATCAACAATAGGTGAAATGAGTAAAATTGTTTAATGATGTTATTAAGTTTAGTCCTCTTTTCTATCGTGGAGATCAAAACTTTTTCTTGAATTTTATATTCATACATAATATTTAAAAATTAATTCATAAATAAAAAAAACTAATGTCGAAAAAATATTTTTTAAATATTGAAAAAAATAGAAAAAAAAATATTAAAAAACACAGCCAAATGCCCTTTGCAAAAAAAAGTCAAAACAAAAAAGTGCATAGATACCGCGAATTTGTATTTTTTTTTTTCTGCAGCCGCCGCTATTGCATTTTTATTGATCGAAAAACGTCTTTGCTTCGCGAATTTTTTTTGCTGGTTTGTCTTTATGCTTTTTGAAGAATGCAATATTTTTTGTTGCTTACTTACTATTTTTTGAATCTTTTAGTGATTTTTTTTCTTCACTTTTTATGTTTAATTAGTAATAAAAGAAAAAAAATGGAGCTATTAAAAACAGAATTAACAATATTTTAGTTAAAAAGCAAAACTTGCGACCATGGGCATTACAGTGGTGGAATCATCCAACAACACTCAAAAGAGAAAATCAACTTTCACTATCAACCAACGAAGAAATTGATGAATGCAAAAAGAATGTCTTCTTGAATTTTTTTGTGAAAAGCAAAAAACAGTTGCTGTTATCAATGAAATATCTGTTAAAACTAGTTTGCGCATTAGGGGAGCTGAACCATACTCACAAAAAATTAAATTGTTTCCAAAATACAAAAATGGAATAATCGCCCGTGAATGACAAACTTATCATAAATAAAAATAAAAAATGGCTTCTGAAATTTAAAATATTTCATTAAATCAAAGAAAAATAATAAAAAATAAATAAATTTATATAGTTTCTAAATATTACAGAAACTGAGTTAATAAACATTTTCATATTTCATCGTTAGTTTTTGTATTTGTGAACTTTTATGGTTTCTCCTTCTACAGTCCATTTATGTAAACGAGATCCTTGCAAAATTTATGGTACCCATTTTTTATCGTCAGATCTTCCCCTCCATATTTTACCAGGGGATAAATCAAATCGCATGTAATTTTTTTAAATTTATATATATAAATAGTCATCGTTTACTTCTTAATATCATTTTTATTTCTAATCAAATCTCAATGTTATTTTTCATTTTATTATTACCAAAGAACCAAAAAAACTCGATAAAATATTCAAAAAAAAGTAGGAAAAGTTTAACGCTTTTAAAAAAGCATAATAGCAGCAATAAGCCAAAGAGCGCAATGACAACGCTTTTACCGGATCAATAAAAATGTGATAGTGGCATTTTCGAAAAAGGGCAAAAACATAATGGAAAAATTTTTGCACTTTTTTTTGACTATTTTTTTATTGATCCAAAAATCTACTTTTTTGTACATTCATTTTCTTTCAGTTTGTTGGTATTTTTCTCTCCATTAATTTATTTTTGTTGTTTTGAAGAGTACAACTTTTGCCTATCTATCTTTTTTGAATATTTTATTTAAATTTTGTGATTTTTGTTTTTGATTTTTTAAAATTAATGTGAGACACAGTTTAAACTTTCATAACAGTCTTAGCAGAAGATCGATATCAACCATGGTTTGGTTGTTGTAAACTTACAACTTTTAAACAAATCTCAACTTGGATATCTCTTGTTATCTGTATCCTTTTCATCTTAGGATATATATTTGTAAATATTGTGTATTACCCATTTTACCATTTTGAAATTGTGATAATTGAAGTTTCAATCTTGGCAATTAAACATTGTTGTGTTTTATACAGAATTTCAAAAAATAATGGAAAATTTTTATTGCTTTCATTAATAGTTAGAGATGATTCTCGAGATTTTATCCAGTCAAAGTTTTTTCCAACAATCAGTCAGATTTATTCTCGATTATAAACATTGCTAAAGTTTTCATCTTCGTTTTCTATACCAATTTTCGCTGCTATGAATATATCCGCGAGAAGAACATTTTGAATAAGAGTAAAATGACTTTCAACAATAAAAACTTCAATATTGTTGAATTTGGCTGTGAAGTTGAAGATTCGATGCCTAAAAAATTCTTTCTTTATAAGCCATTTTTTCTAAAAATCGCACTTTTTCAAAGATTTGGTTCATTTGGAAAAAATTTTATTTCCTTAAATGGCTTAAATATTCATTCCCCAGGGGTTTTCGGGGTCGCTGGTGACGATTCTGTAGATAGTTTAATTGGTTTTAATGAGAAGTTTGCTAAAGTCCTGTGTTGGATTGATATTGTTTTGCATATTCCTATTATTGCTCATTATATCTATCTTCAAGGATTATATTCGAAAACGACCATAAAATATGAGGAGATTAAATGAATAAAAAACTATAATTTCCGATAATTTTAGAGAAAAAAATAAATTAAAAAAATACACCCTTTAATGATTAAAAACGTGTAAAATATTTGAGACTTAAGCAACCTTGTTTTTTTTTTGTTATCAGCTCATCATGCTTAATTTTTAAAGCTTAGAATAGACAGAGAAATATTTTAAGATCTAAACATTAATCTGATTTTGCAATCTTACATTTTTTTCTTTTCTATCTTTTTTTGTTTCAACTTTAAAATAAGCTGACAACTTATAGTCGACAAAGAATCATCATTAAAGACAAATAAATTCTTATGTTTTCTTTTATCAAAATTTTAAGCCATTTTTTGGAAATCATTTGTTTAACTTATGTGTTTTGTCTTTTTAAGTCAATCTATAAATTTATTTGCACAAAAATATGAAAGTTTATTACTGCTTTATAATTTTATTTACAATTACAATTAGTTTCTCAATTACTTCATCTCAAAAAGTAATATGTAATTCCAGTCAAACAGTATATTTGAATACGAATGAATTAACATTTTTTGAATCCTTAAATTTTCCTGCAACCATGGAAGAAGAAAATTGTGAAATAACTTTCAAAGTTAAAAATGTTCAAAACTTAAAAGTATTTTTTTACCTTATTTAAAATTTCTGTAAATATTTATTTTAGGCTTTGCGTGTGTTTCTCGCCGTTATGAATAGCTATATAGGTGATATACAGATACAATCAAATAACATTACGTTAGTTTTCTACTATTACGTAAAATAAATAGATTGTTGTGACGATCACGACAAGACACCATAATATTGCATAGGTTAATGAGAAAGAGAGAGATAGAGAGAAAGAGGACACGATTTTTCACAACACAATTTATTGTTACTGTATGAGCTTAGCATTATTACAAAACAAAATAACAATTAAGGTTTTTATGTTAATTTATATTTTAGAGAAAAAAATGATTATCACGAGTGTCGGAACATTGATTGTTGCATAAATTCTTTACTTCATTTTTTTAAATAAAGATTTTTTAGATGGTTTTGTGCTGATTACTGTATTATAAAAAACTATACAGAAATTACAATCCAAGTTTCAAAAATTAGCGAATTTAACGATCATTATAGTGAATATGGGATGTTCCAAGGAATGATAATATTTGATGATTGGGGAAGTGGCTGTTTATTGGAATCTATCAGTGCCATTGACCCATATAAATTTGTTGATGAAACTCAAATTATTGTTCTTACAAGTGATCAAGCAGTAAAAGGTCCTGCTTATACAAATGAAAATCCATATACTGATGAAGGTCCATACAGCAATTGTATTTGGCACTTTGCTGCTCCTTATGGTTATAACTTTAAACTTGTTATTTTTAACGACTTCCGGAATTCAAGTCTGGACATTGTTAATGAGAAGCGGAAACATATTTTAATTCAGTAAGCTCTACGATTTTATCATAAAAAAATCGACCCGAAAATGTCCGGAAAATGTACACTTCTGAACAAATCGTTGTACAAAAATTTCCAAAAAATAGCAGGACAAGCGTGTTAGCCCCAAAAAAAATCATCCAAAAATTGTACGCTCATTTCGTTTTGGGGTGAATTTTTTTATGATTTGCTTATGCAGAACAAATATTTATTTACTCTAGCGTTATAGGAACCCAATGTTTGATATTAAGTTACCATATTACATAGAAGGAAGCAGAATAACAATTAATTATGATGGATATGATATATTTAAAGCATATTTAACCATTGTAAAGAAAGTTTTCAAAAAAACAGAAATAAATTGTACATCCAAAGTTATAAATAATCGTCTTTATTGGCCAAATATCGAGTTCAAAGGCTATCCTAATAATGCAAGATGCTCCCTATCTTTAATAGTTCCATGGAAAAATCAATATACTGCTTATATTAAAAATCATTTAGAGAGTTATGCTGATAATTTGGTTTATTTTTTTGATAACCAAGTCAAAAATTCGCTAGGTCAAAAATATTCATATATTCGCGAAACACACCTCGTCATATTTCAAGCACATAAAAATGGATACAATAATTATGTGATATTTGAGTTTGAAAGTGATGGAAGTGTAGAGTCTCCAGGATTTCAAATTGTCATAAATGAAAATGGTAGAAATAAAATTTTGTTTTACTTTTATAATTAAAATTTTAGTATGTGTTTGTGGTCCTTCCGAGGTTATGGTTCCATGCTCTGGCACTCATAGTTACAATATTATGAACAACAATGATGACACTTATTGTGGTAATCTTGATTGTATTTTTACGGTAAAGCTTAAATAAAGATGTTCTAATCTATTTTAAAGTTTTATAGATTATTACTAATCCGTATTGTCTTGAAAATTTTGTTAATTTTAGTTTGCCATATAGTGTCTATATGGATCCATTAGTGGATAAATTTAGCATTATTTCAAACAACCAAACTTTAGAAATCATTACTGAAACGGAATATACTACTGTCATATTACCAGCTTCACATAAAAATTATTTTCATTTTCTGTCCTTTCCATCAACCTCTCTTCAGCAGCGTTCTTTCGTATTTCAAATGAATTCAATTCCTTGTTTGTTTAGAAAGTTACTTTTTTAACGAACAATTCTTTTTATTTTTACAGCTCCAAAGGTATATTTGCAAATTACTTTAACGAATGATTTGTTTTATTTTGGTTTGGAAGTTTTAATGATGCCACATAATTCGGTAGCAATAATAAAAATCGATGAGGAATTGGTAAGGCTAATAAAATATGCCCCCAAAAAATGTAGTTGTCTTTTTTCAACAAGTTTTCTTTTTTTGGGGGGGAAAATAGCTAAATATCTAATTAATAATTTTCTTTTTACTAAAAATCTTTCTCTGTTTATGAAATGCATATTATTTCAACTAAATCTCCGTGACAAAACAAAATAAACATTCACACAGATGTAACTTGGTGTGATTTCCGCTTTTTCTGAGTACATAACTTAAAAAAATTCTCATCCAACAAATCCTTAATTTTTAAGATAGCCGCAAACGATACATTAGAAATGTTTCCAAACTCATATTCTATTCGTTATTTAACTTTTTACACCGATGAAAATTTTTCCTCCGTTATTAAAGTAAATAATGCGTGAGTATTAAAAGAATTGAGCGAAGATAAAGTGTATACGTCTATTTTTTATTTTCAGACCATGGTGCGAGGGTGATAGTAAGTTTGTTGTGAAATACATATGTATTTTGCAATTTGTAACGCCGAAATTAAACATATAAAAATCTGAAATTCGCGTTTAAAAATAAAAATTTTAGACTGCCGAACCATTTCTAAAAGCAATAAATTTGTCGTGTATAAAAATGATTTTAGTCATAGTCATGATTTTGATACAATTTTATTTCGTGCTACGAAAAGTATTATGCTTAAATTTTTTTAAAACATATTTCAATGTGTAAAATTTAGGACACACAAAGAACTGTGTTTTTAAAGAAAATGTCTTTTATGAATGCGATTATAAGGTAAATTATCAAATGAATCAGCGATCCATGTTTGCTAAAGGCGAAGGTGACTGTAATATAGTTTTTCTAAAATGTCCTTTTTTAAATGGATATTTTTCTTCGCAAACATATATAAATCAAGTTTGGACTACATCAAAAACAAATGCAGTTAAATTATATTATGGAAGTAATAACCAATCTTTGGTTCAAATAAGGCATATTTAAAAAAAATTTCCAGTAGGTTAAAATTATAAATTATTTACTTTTTTAGAGAAGAGGATAATTATATTTGGAAAGATTTTTTATTATCGTCACCCTTTTTGTATTTTACCTTGCCTTCTGATTCCAGTTTTGTAATGCGTTTTGATAATTCAAAAGATTTATGGTCTATTTTTCCATACAAAACATTATGGACATCACCTTTTTATGGAGCACATTTTCCACTTTTATCATCTTCTTTAAACTTGACTTATGGTTATTGGTTTGAAAGCAATGCAAACGTGACTGTTATGGAATTAAAACCAAATGCAAAAATAAAAATATTTTATGGTTACAATAAAGTTTATGAGTAAGCATTAAACGCATGCTGTAAAAACTAATTCTTTGAAACTTTAGTGTAAATTTTGCCGGAGAAACATTTACATTTTTTAACACAAACATTTCCATAAATTACATAAACATGGGAACAGAAAATGCTGATGCCGCCATTAAAATTGAAGCAGAAAAAAAGAAAAAAGTAGAAGAATACTCTACAACTATCGAATTATTGGAAGATACGACTAAAGAACAACAGCGGCCATATAAATCAACTGCCTCAATTAATTTTAAAATAACCTATTATTTTATAACTTTACCAATGTTCACAAATTTTATGTTATTATCTTTATTTAATCCACAATTATCTAATTGTATAGAAATGAGTATTTTCAAAGTCGAGGAGAGGCAAGGCTTAGAAGTTTGTCAATAGAATTTGTAACATTTATTCCAAAATGAATTGGCATCGTAAATTATTTGTTGTATTCACTGTTCATGATATTTACACAAATAAATTAAATAAAGAAAAATGTTTAAAAAAATTCAAAAAAAAGTTGTAAGAAAAAAAGAATATCCAGCAAGCATAGACTAGACTTTGCGCAACAAAAAAAAGTCAAAATGAAAAATGGCGACGCCAAAATGTTTTTTCCTTCTGTCCTTTTTTATTTTATCGACTTTTTTTTATTGATCCAAAATTTTTCGCTTTTTGCAATTTGCCTTTTTTTTTTTACTGGTTTTTGTCGAAGGCTTATTTTTTTGTTATTTGAATTTTGAATATTTAATTTTATTTTTAGTTGTTTTTTAAATTTTGTGCACAATAATTATTTTAAGTCAAAAAAGTTTTTGATGAAACGAAACCGGCTTAAATAAATCATATTTAAAAAATGTTCATTGCAGCTCAAAAATTCCAATGTCCATTATGTCCAGTAATTAATAAAAAATTTATAAATTCAAAGCTTAAAGAAATTATTTTTTTCTTTTTTTGGAAAGAATAATTATAATACAGAAATTAAAGCTTTTTATATGCAAATATGCTGTAATTAAAGTTTCTTTTCATTTGTTTTTTTAGTACAATTTTTCATAATGAAATGGTAGGAGATTTTTGTTTTATCCGATATTGCGCACGTAAATAATTGATTGGTAAAGAAAAATCAAAAAAAAATCCACCCATATCCAAAATTCTTTAAAAAATCTGGTAGTCTTTCTTTGAAACTTTATTTTAGTGTTATCTGTTCATCTTACTTTATTTTTAAAGCTTGGTTCCGCTTTCAATTCGCTTTATAGCATGCTTGAGGTCCTCTTCAAGGGTATCAATTACTTTTTCCACAGGAAATTGGAGTTTGGTAAACCGCCAGCGGTGGTTGTAGGTGATGCAAAGCAATATTTTTTGGTATGCGAGTATATAATAATAAAATTTCTTAATGTCCTTTATGAACACCATGGATGTTGCAATTGAAGCAATAATCATTCCTTTGAACATTAATCATGGATAATAAATGTTGTCGAATATTAGCTATGACTTGCAGATATTTGATTGAAAAAACAGTTTCATCCACAGCAAATCTTGATGGACGTTCCAATTTAATGAAAAAATAAAACTCTAATTGGGTTTGCTCTTTCCATAGAAATTCTCCTCTTTTATTAACCCATAAAATTGCCACCTATTCTGTTCTGCGCTTGGAAGATTGTAATTTTTTTAAAATTTTTCAATGCCAAAAGTTTATTAAAAAAAATTCTATTAAATATTCAAAAAAAAAAGGCGAAAAAAAGTTAAAATGAAAAAGTTTCCATTTTTTTCTTTGTCTTTATTTTTTTATTATTGCGGCCATGGCTAATTTATTGATCGAAAATTTTTTTTGTTTTCATAAACACTTTTTTTTTGGGCGCATTTAGTTATTTTGTTTTGTGACATTGTTCATTTTCATTTTCGTTCGTGATTTTTTTGCACTAAAAATGTCAAAGCAAAAAAGGCCGTATATATTTTTTTTTATTCTGAAAGGACCTTTCTTTTTTTTTGTGGGCATTGAAACTTTATTTAAAAAATCCTGCATATACGCATTTTTTATACATTTTTTCCATTAAAAATCTTAGACACAAGAAAAATTTATTATTACAAAATATATTTTTTTATTTAGGCTTTGTTAATTTCTTCATTTTTTTACGCAGAAAGGTCCAATTCAAATAATGTAAAAGCTATTTCTACGCGCCGCAATGTTTTTTCCAGCAAAAACAAGTCTAAACAGAAAAACTCCAAAACCTTTTTTCTTTTTGATGATAGGTTTTTATTGATCGAAAGAAAGCTTGCATTTGTGTATATTTTTGTTTTGTTTATTTCCAGTGTTTAGCATTTTTTGGATATTTTATATTTTTTCTTTCATTTTTTTAAATTTATCTGTTTTTTCTAAGAGGTCTCAAACTAATTTTACAATGAGTGATATAATTTTAATTGAAGAAAATGCAAATAAACTTTGGTCTGTTAAAAAAAAATCTTGAGGTGGCCTGTTACGGACGGAAAGATTTTGAATTAGAAAAAACTTCACATTTGCAGCAATTTGATGACCTTGTTAATAACTATGGTGATTTATTAAAGGATGCATTTGATAAAGAAATGGATAATGATGAAATTATTAAAGCTCTAAAGATTTGACAGTTGATAAAAAAATTATCATTTAAAATAAACACATTGGCTGTTTTTTTCCACAAAGAAATGGAAAACAAAAAAAGACATGAAAGCCTTTCTTTTTCTTTTTTCCTCTTATGACATTGTGTTTATAAAAAAATGCGTATTTTTCATTTTTTTGCAAGTCGGCTTTTTTGAATATTTTAATGCCATTTTTGTGTTTTTCTTTTTTTATAAGTTTAAAAGAGAAAGAAAATTTGTAACCCATGAATGAGTAAGACAGTGATATTGCAATACAAAGCTAAAAGCATGCTTATATACAAAATATAAAAGTAATAAATCATTTTTTATTAATTTTTGAAATATTCGATGAACCAAACTTATTGAAGATGAAAGCAAGTTAAAGTTTGAAATAATGAAAGAGCATTTTTTAAACTTTGTACCAGCTTTAAAATATCTTTTTTATTTTCAAACATATATACATATGAATTTTTTAGTTAGTTGAATGAAATTCAAAATATTGATTGAAATCGTTTTTTCTCCTGCAAGGTAGTCGTTCTTCTTTCTTTTCTTTTCTCACTGCATGTGCGTGTGTATTATTTTTAGTCATACTTTTTTTGGCGCCAACAAAATGATGCGATTTTTTTAAAACAATTTTTTTCTTCATTTTTTTTCTTCATTTTTTGAATATTTAAATTTAATATTTTTTTGTTTAATTTGGTTAATTATTTTTTAAAGGAAAATAGTTTCTCAACGGCTATTTTCCTAATTAAAAGAAATTCTTTAAAATATTGCAAATGGATTTTTTTAAACATAAAATTTCAAGTTGCTATTGTATTGGCAGAATAAAATTCAATTCATTTAATTTAAAATAAGGTTTCGAACAATGGATTAACGACTACATAAATAAATATTAAAAACTATTCATTCCAAAAACCCAACAAAAACCGGACGAAAAAAGGTATTAATTAGCTCTTTATCAACAGCGATAGCTTTAAAAGATATAAAAATAAGCATTAGTTGTTTTTTTAGCTGAAATAATTTAATTGCTATAATAATCAAGCCGCTAATGATATCACAAGATTCTGAAGGATGTTCATAAACGGTAACAGTAAATTCTTCATCGATATTAGGACAACAATGAGCTGTAGCTTCTTTTTTGCAATTTTCATTGGAGGCTTATTTTCAAGGATTTAAGTTCTTGTTTATTTTTTCGATAACTTAAGAATGTTTGTTTATTATTTTTACAATTATTTATCATCTAATTCCACTGACGGTGGAGAAAACTAAAAAAAGTGAGAAAGTGCTAGGGAATTATCGACCTTGATAATTACCAATAAACTTTATTACAGATCGCAACCGCAATCAATAACAATAAATATGAGCGAGCGAACAAGCAAGCAAAGAACGAACAAAAGTCAAATGACAGACAAAAGTAAAGTCAATGAAAACGATTTTTAGGCTGCATGCTTCCATGTGGACGTTCTACCATAGAACGCCACTGGACATCCTCATCACGTCCTCCTAGTTGTAATCTCCTTACAACTACAGCATCTTCAAAATCAAGCCTTCCATCAGCTTTCAAGCATTCTCCATGTACTCGACTTGCACCAAGTCTTCTTCTATGAGTTTCAAAACCATCACGACTTTCCTTAGCTTTACACGATCTGCTGATTTTAGACATACCTGAACCAGGTAATACAAGCTTATTACGACGACGATTCTTCGGGAGTTTCTCCTTCCCTGGCATGATACCCTCATGCACTTCAACCTTCAAGATATTAGGAAATTGTTGTGTAGCTTCAGTTCGATCAACATCATAACCGCGATATGTAACTTTATCTTCATGACACAAGTTCAAACAACTGATCCAGTTTCTTCCCATTAAGTTCGCACCACGCTTGACCACAACCAGTCTAAGCTTTTTCAAGTCTTTCCTGACCTTTACTTCAACCATGCATTCACCAAGGATCGGAATCCGACAACCACCATAACCTTGAAGATGTACAGATGTTTCTCGTAACTTTGGTTTCCCCAAATTACACCACATCGTTTGGTTCACAACAGTAAACGAAGCACCGGTATCATGTTGTAACTTTGCTCCACGGCCATTAATTCGACATTGAATCAATGTAGGAGGTACATAATCTTTATAACCATCAGTTCCTGATGTTACAGTTAACAATTTAAACAATGGTTCTTTTTGCTTTTTACCTTCGGATATATATCCAATCTTCTGTTGATAAGCACCTTCATCTCCTTCCCTAGAAGATGATTCATCTTCTTCACGACGCCATGTACGTGATACAGCTTGAACATTGCCACGACTACCTGTACGTGGACTTCCACGAGCAACTACACGATCACCTGAACGTGAACGCTGCTTACACATATGAGCAAAATGACCAATTTCATTGCACCGATGGCATCTTCTATCCTTTGCTGGGCATTCATCTTTGTATCTGTGCTGGGAATTCCCGCAATTACGACATTTATAACCATTGCCGACGACCATGACTGTTTGTGGCTTCCAAGGTAATTCACCTGAGCTTTCAATTTCACCTTTAATCTCACGGGAGGCTTTACGACTTTCTTCAAAGGAAATAGCAAGTTGTTCCAACTGCTCAATTGTACGAATATCATGTGTAGGATTCATCAAGAAATCACGCATTTCATCATTAGCTAAACCTCTTAGCAACACCAAAACGCCGTATTCTTCTGGTTTCATGTTCTTCAAATCGCATTGGCCAAATAGCTGTGTCATCTTCGCGAAGTAATCACGAGCCGACTCTCCGTCGCTCTGCTTCTCATTCATGATGTTCAACCGCATAGCAAAAACGTTCCTTTTAACAGCGAACTTGCCACGCAACAGCTTCAATAAGTTCTCAAACCCATAGTCAGAGGGATCCTCCGGGTGACACCAATCTATAACCTTTTCAAGAGTTTCCATACCGAGATTCTTTAATAAGACGTTGGTTTTCTTCTTCTCGGATCTCAATTGCTTATCTTCAATTACCAACTTCAATTGATACTCCCAGGTGTCCCACCGGGTATCACTATTATACTTGGGCATCGATCCACCGCCGGTATCTTCGTACTTGTCATTAACCATGATCAAGCTTTAATCCAAATGATTCAACGCTGAAGGGGAAAAACGGAAACCGTTTACCAACCACGACCAGAAAATTCTTTCGCAAGTCTCGAATCTCGAGCACTCTCGTCACCAATGCTAGGGAATTATCGACCTTGATAATTACCAATAAACTTTATTACAGATCGCAACCGCAATCAATAACAATAAATATGAGCGAGCGAACAAGCAAGCAAAGAACGAACAAAAGTCAAATGACAGACAAAAGTAAAGTCAATGAAAACGATTTTTAGGCTGCATGCTTCCATGTGGACGTTCTACCATAGAACGCCACTGGACATCCTCATCAGAAAGCAAAGAAGCCGAGAATAAAATTACAGCCGCCGTTCACTTCGAATAAACAAGATATGGCAATTACACTAAAATTATAATTAAATTATAAAAAAATTATTCACGTGTTTCTACAATACATGTTTCTCGTTTGTTCAGAAGATAAATTGGGACGTGAGCCAACATCTACTCGATTAAGCTTTGAGAACGTCCTGTAAGCTGTTGCAGAAGAGGCGGGAATTTCATGAATAGCTTTAGAAAAGATTGAAAGAGGCTGTTTTTCATTGTTGCTACTACTACTGGACCCATTATAAAAATATAAAACAGATAACTTTAAAATATTTAAAAAAAAGAAGAAGAGAGAAACGCTTGGGTTTTAACACAAAAAAAAAACAGAGCCAATGTTTTTTGCAACAACAAAAGTCAAAACAAAAAAGTGCGTAGATTCTTCATATTTTTTTGGTTTTTCTTTTTTTTCTTGCTGCCACTATTGCAATTTTATTGATTTAAAAAGCTCTGCGATTATATTTTTGGCTGTTTTTCTTTTTATTCGGCCTTTTTATAACTTTGCATTTTTTGGCGCTTTTATTAATTTTTTTTTTGAATATTTTATCTTTTTTTTCTTTTGAGATGGATCAAAGCAATCTGTAAGTTAAGCTGAAAGAAATTGAATATAAAGGAAGTGTAGTATCCAAAAATTTAGTTAAATCTGCTTTAGCTTGTTTGGAAGAACATAGGTATTCTAAAAAATTTTTTATTAATGATATTCACAAATTCGCTACAGTGCTTAATCCATCGACAAGGCATCTAAATGGTATCGTTTTGTTTGAAAAAAAAACTGTTAAAAGGAAAAAAGTTTTTGAAAAACCATAAAATTTGGAATAATAAACTTATTCAAATAAAATTTATGGGATGTTTGTGGAGATACAAAAACCTCATTTATTATATTTTTTAAATGTAAATTTAAAAAATTTTCAAGTTTATATTTATTCGGATTTTATTTATTTATTATCTTTGTAAATTTTGGGACCCATAATAATAGAAGATCGAAAGCTCGAATAAGGTTGTAGCATTTATTTAATCCACAATTATCTAATTTTATTGAGATGAGTTTCCTTCGAAGTCGAGGAGCGGCAAAGCTTAGAAGTTTATCAATAGAACTTGTAACATTTATTCCAAAATGAATCATTAATTATTTGTTGTATTCATTCTCCATGATATTTACACAAATAAATTAAATATTTACGTATGTAAAAAAGAAAAATGTTTAAAAAATTCAAAAAAACTTATAAGAAGAAATAAAAAGAATATCCAGCTAGAAATGACTAAACTTTGAGCAAAGAAAAAAGTCAAATTGAAAAAAAGGCGGCGCCAATATGTTTTTTCCTTCTGCCATTTTTTTTATTTTATCGACTTTTTTTTATTGATCCAAATCTTTTTTAGCTTTTTGGAGTTTGCCTTTTTGTTTTACTGGCTTTTGTCGAAGACTTATTTTTTTATATTTGAAGTTTGAATATTTAGTTTTATTTTTAGTTCTTTTTAAAATTTTGTTTCTAAGAATTTTTAATAATAATAAGTCGGGGTTGAAAAGGTGCTTATAAGTTTTTATTATTTATTCGTCACATAAAAGTTTTCGCAAAATTTCAGTTTAATGTGCAAAGTTTTTTATCCAAATATGCTATAATTGAAGTTTTTTCTCATTTGTTTTTTTATTACAATTCCACATCCTTATGAGCATAATTAATTTCAATTCGTGAATAAAAATTTTAAACTTTTATTATTAAGAAAACGAGAAAAGCTGCTTTAAAAGTAAAGAAAGTAAAGAAAGGAATCTTTGCATAGCTTTTTTAAAATTATTTTTTTCCAAGTATTCCACCAAGAGGATTTGATGGGGTAGGAATTGGAACAGATGGAGTTGGAACTGGAAGATTATCAATTGGATTTCCACTTGGTAAATTTGGAAGGCCAGTTGGCAAAGTTGGAAGTCCAGTTGGCAAAGTTGGAAGCCCAGTTGGCAAAGTTGGAAGAGGATTTGATGGATTATTATCTTCTGGTTTTGAAGCAAGTGGAATTCCAATATCAACTTGAATTCGAAGAAGTTTTAAGGTTTTATCACAATGAATTAAATCTTTAGTTGGTAAAGCGCTTAAAATATTTTCAAGTCCAAGCCCACCAAATAAGCCTCCACTGCCACCAAGGAGTTGACCAGCTGGAAGACTTCCTAATGGGTCAGTGGCACCACCGGCTACTCCACCAGTTGCACCTCCAAGGCCATCAAGGATTGGAGCAGCGTAAAGAGTTGTAGCAAAAACAGCAGCGAAGATAAAAGTTGATTTAAGCATTTCAAAAAAATGATGAATTCAAGGACGATAGAGTGCCCTTTTTATATCAGCTTTTTAAAGGATAAAAAACATGGATCTTTGAAAAATTTTATGTTTGCATAATGTACCCTTTTTGAATTTCATTGTTCTATAAAAATTAATTTTTGTTTAAAAAGCTGTAAACCTTTTTTTTTGCAAAAGTAAAATTATTTTCAATTTAAGAATTTAACAAAGATCATAAAAGATGAGCTTCACAGGTGGGCAAATGGTACCCTTTTGGGTGCCCTATACGTTTCACAGTGCACCAATTTTTTGGAGTTTAAAAAAAAAGCAAAGGGGGGAGTACGTTCTTTTTAATAAAAAAAAATTTAGACAGCGCATCGATTTTTTAAGGTCTTCAAAAATTTCCAAAGGCGGGGAGTAGGCGCTTTTTTTAGACAGTGCAAAATTTAAAAAACTGGAGGTAACTCCGTGCCCATCTGTGATGAGCTTTATATTTTGCTCATAAAACATAATATTTATTCAGCAGTCAGTCATTAATGAGAAAGACATTGTTTTAAAAATTGAAAAATATAAAAAAGAGATGTACAAGTATTTTTCGCTAAAAACATATAATAATTATTATTCTCAAGATTATGACGCTCATTTTGAACCAATAAATAAATGTAATGATATTACAAAAAATTATTTCCACATTAAATATTCAAAAAAAGAGAGTTAAAAATGCCCTCTTTAAATGGCGCCAAAATAGACGAAAAGTGATAGAGGTCAATAAGAAGAAGAAAAAATAGACAACACTGCAGCAAATAAAAACGGAGGAATCAATAACTCAATAAACTCGACAGTGAAAGGTCAAACACAAACATCCATGAGTGTTGTCGTTTTTTGCGAGATAATGAGTGGTAAAAATTTTTGCTCAAAGAGTTGTTTTTGAATTTGTACATTGCAAAAAAAATTATATTATAAACATTTTTCATTTTATTACCATATAATAAATTTATTCCGCATGTTAAGTTATTTTTTTTCACTACAATCATTTGTAGCTTTCAATCAAAATTTTATTTTTTGTTTATTGACTTTTTAAACGATTAGGATAAAAAAAATATTTTTAAATTTTTTAGAAAAGCGGAACAGATTTTGTTAAAGTTTTTTTGTTTGATGCAATTTTTATATTCCATGATTTATACTGTGCTGCAAAATCCTATTCGAAGAAAAAAATGAAAACATAAACTTGTGTTTAAAAAAAGTAAAAGCTAAAAATTTAAATTATTTATAAAAAAAGAAGTACTTGGGAGAATGAAAGATACCATATTTGTTTACGATTATTCAAACGCAAGCAAATACAATACTCATAATTAGTGGACCTTGCTTTAATACAGAAAAAAGAAAAAATTTATTAAGAAAAATAAAGCAGTTTAAAATAAAAAAAAATGGACCAAATTTATTTGTTTTTGGAATTGCATATGATTGTTCAGAATTAAATGTCTCATTATGAGAAATTTGACTACCAAGAAGTTTAAAATCTTTACTTACATTCTCAAAATAAAATTTTTTTGTGGTAATGAAAAACTTTTTTTTATCCTATCAAAAATACGTTAAAAATTTCGTTTTCATCGCAACTGCTGGATTGAGTAAACGGTGGGGAAATATTTGTTTTTTCCTAAAAAAACATTTTAAAAAATTTTAAAATTTTATTTTTGCACATAGATTCGCAAACTGAATTTTTATAGCCGTCAGTGCACTGAAAAAAAGTCATGGAGGAAACCTCTACATACAAAACGGTGAAGGATATTATCACACAAATGTCAAGCTTTCAGTCATTTGGAATGGCCATGGTGAAGGTTTATCCTCCACAACAGGAAGAAGAAAAAGTCGTCAATGACGCAGACGCCACGACGCCAATGACAAACGAAAAAAAAGTCCGACGCCGACGCCCGACGCCTTTTTTTAGGCGTCGTAAAATAAAATCGCGACGCCGTCGACTTCTTTTGTCAAAAGACAGATTTTTCTTTGAAGAATGGCGGTTTCGAAAGATTTCGAAAAAGTTTGTAGAAAATTTCAAAGCAATGAAGTTTTTGGCAAAACAAACCTCAACGCATTCATCGGCGTCGCATTTTAAATTTCGGATGCAAGCAAAATAAAAAAGGCGTCGCGGCGTCGTCTTTTCGACTCTTTCTGCTTCCTGCTCCACAACATTTGAGGAGAAAAGCTTACAATTTTGGAGGAAAGAAGCTCACAAAACTTGTGGATGTTTTAAAATGAGAATTTAAAAAAAAAACAGTAATTTGTTCAACTCACAAAAAAATTAAATTAGAATTTTAAATACTTACTGTGAAAAAAAAAATTGACAAGTGTTGAGTTATTTTTAAATAAAAAATCTAAAGATTCAAAAATTTAACAAAATTCTCAACTATGAGTATTGTGTCAATACTAAAAGTGTTTCTATCTTATTAAATAATTATTTGTCTTTCACTTCATTTGAACCATTTAATTTTTATCAAAACTTATTAAGCAAATTCGGGAAGAAAATGAAAGTACCTACTTATGTACTTACAACTTTTATTTTTAGATATTTATTTTTTCGTGTCGTCTTTTTTGGAATCATCTTTTTTTAAATTATCTTTTATGATCAAATTTATGCAATGAGCCCCACATTCAAGTGATTTGATTTCCAACAATCTTGTTGCAGCAACCATATCGAAAACACTGTCACTTTTTATAAATTCAATTTTAAAACTTCACAATTTAAACAAAAATTTCAAACTCCCCTATTTTAAAAAGTATTTATGTTTAACAAAACCAAAAAAAGTTAACGAAATATGTATTTTTAAAATATTCAAAAAAAAATAATAAACATAAAAATGCAGCCAAAATGCTTTTTTGTAAATAAATTTCAAAAAATTTTAGAAGCCTTCATTTCTTTCTTTTTTTGTTGCGCTTTTTTCTTCTTCTTTTTGTTTTCGTAAAAATTTTATGAGTCGACAAAAAAAGATAGAATATATATTTTTGCTGCCATTACAACCCCCTTTTTTAAAGGGTAAAATTTTTTTCGTGGTTTTATTTTTGAATGAATTATTGATTTTTTCGATTTTTTTCTATTTCAAAGGCCAACAGAATTAAGCAAAAAGCATGCGTTTTTGTTTTCGCCATATTTTATTGCCGCTTTCTTTTCGATTTTATTGATCGGGAAAAAATCTTTGCTTGCGATTTTTTTTGGCGGGTTCACCACTAACTATGCTTTTTTTAAGATTGCCTTTTTATGGTGCTTATTTTTTTTGAATATTTAATTAATTTTTTCATTATATTTATTAGTCAAAAATAAAAAAGAAAAAAGACTTAAAGTTAAGAGAAGCATAAATTAAGGTATTTATGTTTAAAAAATTAATTAAAACAACTCAAACCACAAAATGGATATTAAAAATGTGATGAGAAGGATGAAAGCTATTGAAACTCCAAGTTAATTTTTCAAAAGAATTGGTGTACTCGATCCATTTAAATTAATGTTGTTTATAAAAATGAGCCAAACAATATTATGCAAAATTAAATGCGTTTTTTATTTAAAGAGTGCCACCTTCAAAATAAAAAATGGGTTTCGAAATCCTCAAAAAACGGAAGAAAAAAAAACACTAGCCAAACTTTGAGCGCAAAACGAAAAAAAAACTTTCATTTTTTGCTTTTGTTCTTTATTTTATTTTTTTGCTTCCTACATTGCAATTTTATTGATTTTAAAAAGAGCTGACTTGCAATACTTTTTTTTCCGTCGCTGTTGTTTTTTTAGAAGATTTCAATATCTTTTGTTGCTAACTTTTTTTTGAATATTTTTTTGTAATTTTTTTTTTTTTTAAATAATAACAAAAATAAATGGAGTCACAGTTGGTGGTGTTGTTTCTTTGGCATAGATCGAATATGAAACACCAAACAAGGCAAAGAGCCACCACAGTGTAGGAAAAAAAGATTTTCTCGAAAACCATGATGCAAGCTCTTCGTATGCGAGCAACGATTATTTTATTCCCAATGTGAAACAAGAATCTAAGAACATGCTGGCCATAATAATATGCGACATTCAAGGAAGCCTGTTTTTTTTATGGTTTTGTCTGTTTATCTGAAATCAGTGAATAATTTTATTTGAAAAGATTTGTGTTAAATTTACAATTCATCCATTTTAGTTTCATATGAAATAATAGGAGGTTTTTATTTCATGCGATATTGCACTTGATAATTAAAGTTTGTTGTTTATTGCTGCTGCTTTGGCAACTGCGATGACTCGAATATGTTTTTATAAATAATTCAAATTTTCTCGCTCACTTATCTAGAATTAATAATACAATTTTTGTATTTTGGAAGCAGCTGATTTTTTGTGAGTATGGTTCAACTCTCATAATGCCCCTTCTTCCTATACACTTGGGAAAATGAATGATATTTGTTTACAATTATTAATTTTCCCAAATATTTATTGATTTTCTTTTCTCAAGTCTAATAATTTACTCGGATATTTTTTATTCCTTCAATTTTTTGTCTTTGGATTGTGATTATAATTGGTGCGAACTTTTTTTCTGCTATTTTTGAATATTTTAATTAATTTTTTTTTCTGAAATTTTTTATGAAAAAGAAAAATCAATTACATGCAATCCCAAGTCGAATTTGCTATCGACTTATCTACACATTTTTATTTATTTTTTTTGTAAAAATAATTATTTTTTAATGACAGAAATTGTGGTTGATGTTTGTTTTTAAAAGAGACATCAATCAGACGTGAAAGTAGCTGGTATCCCTACGAATAAATTACTTTTGTTGATACCAGATAAAATACTCCAGTCGATTTGGAGGAGTGCAAGCAAATTATCAACACCAAGCAATTTAACAATCATATTCATTCAACAACAAAGGATATATTGTAATTTTCTTTAAAAGCGCATCATCAGGCATAACTGAATATTCGTCGTTAAAGTTGACGTCATTGATATTTATGAGTAAAATTGTTTAATGATGCTATTAAGCAATTTCTATCGCTGGAGATCAAAACTTTTTCTTGAATTCCATATTAACGCATATTATTTAAAAACTTTATTAATAAATATGAAAAACTAAAGACGAAAAAATATTTTTAAAATTTTCAAAAAAAATATTAAAAAACACAGCCAAATGCCCTTTGCAAAAAAAAGTCAAAACAAAAAAGTGCATAGATACTGAGAATTTGAATTATTTTTTTCTGCAGCCGCTGTTTTTGCATTTTTATTGATCGAAAAGTGCCTTTGCTTCGCGATTTTTTTTTGCTTGCTGGTTTGTCGCTTATGCTTTTTTGAAGAATGCAATATTTTTTTTTGTTTACTTACTTTTTTTGAATGTTTTAGAAACTTTTTTTTCTTCACTTTTTTAAGTTTAATTAGTAATGAAAGGAAAAAAATGGAGATATTAAAAACAGAATTTACAATATTTTTAGTTAAAAAGCTAAATTTGCGACCATGGGCATAACAGTGGTGGAATCATCCAACAACACTCAAAAGTATTAAAAAATCAAACAAGAGCAGCCAATCCTCTCCAGCTATGCCAAATCATATACAAGGGGAGGACTAATCATGGTTAATAGAGAAAAGTTTGAAATAATGAATGAGTTAAATTTTTGGTTTTTTATTAGTTGGCTTCTAAAAAATTCAAGCTAACTGAAACCATTTAAGAAATGGCTGCAAAAAAATGATAAAACAGTCATTTGAAGGTTGATAGATTTTAGAAGTTTTAACTATGAAACAAATATTTTTTTCCCTTTCATCAGATCTTATCTTTTATTATTTTTCTTCATTTTTCTTCTTAAAATTTCAAGCGATATTTTACCAAGGCTTTAAAAATTTCATTTACACAAAAAAAAATTAAACATTTAATAATTTTTCTCAACACCGCGTTTCATTGAAATCATAAAACCACAAACTTTGGTTAGAAAGTAAAAATCATGTTTTTTTACGGGACATACATTTCTGACTCTTTTTGTTACAAACAAAAAATAAAATTCTCTTTCATTCATTTCCTTTTTTTTACTTGTCTAAAATTTATAAATATTATCGTGTAATTTATATTTTTATGTGTAATTACTTCTTTTTTTCTCATCCATGATTAGATGATTATTGATGCTTTTTTTGGACTGACAAAATATTAAATTAAAATCAGTCACTCCCATTTTTTTCTTCTTCGCAATTTACAAGTATTTTCTGTCACTTTATTGAACCCTAAAAAAATCTGGTATAAATATGCAACTTTTTTAAACTTAATATAACATTTTTTTCATAAGAGAAAATATTTTCTAATTTCCTTTGACAAAAAAATGAACTCAATTAAATGTGTTGTAATTGGTGATGGTGGAGTTGGTAAAACATGTTTATTAATTTCATATACATCTAATGAATTTCCAATTGAATATGTTCCAATGGTATTCGATAAATTTTCAACAAATGTTATGGTTGATGGCCAAACTGTTACTTTGGAATTATGGGATACTGAAGGGCAAGAAGATTATGATCGCCTTCGACCTTTATGTTATCCACAAACAGATTGTTTCCTTCTTTGTTTTTCATTGAATAATCCAACATCATTTGAAAATATTCGAGCAAAATGGATTCCAGAGTTATTACATCATAAACCACATACCCCCGTTATTTTGGTTGGAACTAAATTGGATTTGCGCACCGATGAAGCAACAACAACAACCATCGATAAATTAACTGATCAAAGTCAAAAATTATGTTCGATTTCAACATTTCAGGGGCATCAAATGGCAAAAGAAATAAAAGCATTAAAATATATTGAATGTTCTGCATTAACTCAAAGAGGCTTACAAAAAGTTTTTGATGAAGCTATTCGATGCATTCTTTTTCCTCAAATTGAAAAACCAACAACAAGAACATATAATGATCTTTAAAAAATATACTATTGTTGAACTTCACTGTTAATATTAAAATTGTGATAAAAAAAGACCAAAGTGAACAAGCTTCTTTTATTATTTGTGTTTGGGAACTATAAATGTTGTTTCTTTTCTTTCTTTTGCCCATTTTATTTTTCTCCTATTTTTGGCAAAAAAAAATTATTGTTACGGTATTGGTATTAATTATCTTTCTTGCCTTAATCATTTTCATTGTTTATTTGTTAAAAAAAATAAATTAATATTGCTTTTTTTTAATATTTCTTATAATCTCACTTTCATTTTTAATTTTTATAAACATTACATCTGTTACAATTGTATAGTTTGCGGAATCAAAGGATGCATCGTTTACCCAAACCAAGTTTCCAACGATGGGTTGTAGAATACTTTCATAATCTTTATCCACAAGTTCAATAGGCCATGAAGTTTCCTTCTGTAAACCATCGTAAGTACATTATTTACCCGTCGCGATCATGATTAATTAGTTGTTCACAAAACTCGTAATAATACAAAAATAATTTCAAAAAATATCTTTTAAATTTTCAAAACAAAAGAAAAAAACTGCAAAGAAAAATGTATAAAAAGCGTTGACTGAATGAACTTTGTTCAACGAAAACGAGTGGCCAAATTTTTTTAATCAATCAATAAATTCGCGTCCAAAAAAATATCAGCAATAAAAAAGGCAAAAACAAAAATTTTCTGTTTATCATTTTTTCAATCATCAATCAGTTAATCCCAATAATTGCTCACGAAATTGTAAATAATGCAAGCTTAATTCGCACCAAAATTATTTTTCCTTTGCCCTGTACAGGATCCCCACGTTACATGGAACAAGTTTATCAAGATGCAATAGACATTGTTCATCGACTTCTAAAACCAAAATTATGTGTCATAATGAGTTGTGTCTTTATTAGCCCGCAACTTTTGAAAAACCTTTTCCCGACTAAACACCCGATGGTCGACCAAATTTGATTGCAAGACTTTTCAAGCAAAAATTTTCCTTTTTTTCTGCAGACACCTTTTTGATTTTTTATTGATCGGAGAAAAACCATTTCTTGCGATTTTTTCGGATGGTTTTCAACTATCCTTTTTATACTAATATTCATTTTGAAATCACACATCAGCTTGTTAGACATTTCTTTTTAGTTTTAGTTTCACTTCATGTACATTTTTTCCGGTCATCATTTTTTTGGCGCAAACGGAATTGCGCGATTTTTTAAGACTTTTTAATAGGCTTTTTTGATTGTGATATTTGTAGCTTTCACTAAATATTTTTTTGAATATTTAGATTTATCTTTTTTTGTTTAGTTAATTAATAAAGTAATTTTTTATATAAGTTAATTTTTCAAATGACTTTTTTCATAAATGAAAATATTCTCTAATTTTTACACATGGGTTTTTAAATATAAATAATTAATCCGTTTGTGTAAATGGAAAAAATTTCTTAATTAAGTTTAAAATAGGATCATGGCCAAAGAGTTGACGATTACATGTATTAAGTAAAAATATTTTGAATATTCTATTTGCATACATACATGTCTGTATAATTTAATTATAAAGTCCTATTCATTTACTTGTCTCATATTTGGCGAATCCAAAACCCATTGATTGACATTATTTTTTAAATAATTAATAAAAAAAAACATTTGGATAAAAAAAATATAAGCCCAATTTACACTCTACGTGAAATATCTCAACTATGATCCATTTTGCAACATTTTAAAATTAGAAGATTTAAACTTTAAAGAAACAGAAAAATTTGAAGCAATTTTCCTAGCGCTAATAATTATTTAATATTTCTTGATATAATTTTTTGGCATATTTCGTAGTTATCCACAGAGTTTTTTTATTTGCATTTGCACCAAAAGTGATTCTTGATTTCGCGTACAAAACTTTTAATTTACTCCATCGAACTTTTCTGCCTTTATGCAGTGACTTTTTATTTGATGGCTTTGTTATATCTATCCAAAATAATTGTTCATTCAATAATTTTATAATCAAGAAAAATAAATTCAAAAATGTCTTCCAAATATTCAAAAAGCAACCAAACATACACATTGTAAAAATTTAAATATTTTCTAAAATTTTTGTAAAAAAAGACAAAAGCTTTTTTTTCAATTTCCTATTTTTGTTGCTGGCACTTTTTGTTTGCGATTTTATTGATTGGTTCAAAAAGAAAGAAAGAACACTCGCAGATGCATTTTCTTTCGCATTTTTTTTATTTATGTCTTTTCTTTGTTTTTAGAAAGCAGACACTATTTCACCTCTCAGCCTTTTTTGAATATTTTATTTAGGATTTTTTAAAAATTTTCTTAAAAGCAAATAATAAAAGAAACGGGACTAAACTTCGGTAATATAAAATTTATATAATCATATTCTATGTTACTGATAGACCAAGATTGAACACGATAAAGAGCATGTGGTTGAATATCAACTGAGTAGGCTTGAAGAGTTCAATGAGCTATATATTAAAAAAGTATGAAACTGTTTTTGAAGATATTTGGAGAGGAAACATCCCGATCAATGTGGAAAATTGCTTGCTGAAAATGCTCCCCTTCCCATAAGTGATAAACCATTTAATTTTCCTGTTGTTCCAACATCAAGGCGAATGGATAGTCTGATGACGTTTGCTGCAACCATAACATTCTCAGTAAATTTTCTAAAAAAATGAAGATAAAAATAAAGAAAACATAATTTTTATAATGCATACTTTTATGATTCGAGGAGGATTAATGGAACTTATCCAAAAATTGACATTTAAAATTTTCGTTAAAGCGACAAAAAAATTTCTTTTGAATTTCCTTTTTTTGTTGCTGGCACTTTTTGTTTGCGATTTTATTGATTGATCCAAAAAAAGGAAGAAAGAATATTCACATATGCATTTTCTTTCGCATCCTTTTTTATAGTTTTGCTTTGTTTTTAGAAAACCACTATTCTCAGTCTTTTTTGAATATTTATTTTAAGCTTTTTTTTCTTTTTTTTCTGAACATCAAAAAATTAAAGAAATGATTGTAAAATTTTGTTATTTAAATTATTAAAAATAAATACATTTTATGATATTGATAGACATGATTGAAAACGATAAGCATCATTTGGTTGAATGTCAAAGGAGTATGCTTAAAGAATTCAATGAACTACATATTAAAAAAATATGGAAGACGATTAACATTGTCCATAGTTCAATAGAGGATTTAATATTTATAGTTTATAAGCAATTATACTTAAGAATTTGTAAAAAATGATTATATATAAAAATGTTTTCAAGTACCAATAAATTTTTATAAACGTTTTATTTCCATTGAAGTCGTAAATCTTTGAAATAAGCATCCGTTGAAACAACAGCAGGCAAATTTTTTCCAAATGGATTTTTTATTACCGCTGTTGTTGTCGTTGCTTTCATAACGTCGACATTATTTTTTGTAACATTTTTTTCCTCTTCTGAAACATTATAGTCATCATAAACTTATTCGGGTTTAGCGGTGATATCGTCGTTAAATTATTGGATTTTTGATCGTCGTTTAAGTGATAAATTGTACTTGACAAAAAATCGCTTTTATCGTCTGAGGTAGTTAATAATCTAAAAACAAAAGTTTTTTTTGGTGATAAACAAACTATTTATCTATTACGCGCTTTTTTGTATGGACGCTTCCTCTCATCGACCAACTTCTTTCCGTGGTTATTAAATATGGTTCAAAAAATTTTCACTGCACATTTTTTTGGCTGAAAAATTTCCCGGTAAAAATGGGAAAATTCTCAGAAATTTCCCGTTCGACAACCCTATTTCATTGCATTTTACTAAATAATTAAATATTTATGTAATAAAAAAATGTCTGAAATATTCAAAAAAAACCGTAAAAATTTTAACACGGTATTTAGATAGAATTAACCAAGTTTGCACAAAGAACAAAGTCAAACTAATACGCCAAAAAATAATTTTTCTTTTTTCTTTTATTCAATTTTTGTTCTTTTTTTTTCATCGACATTTTTACATTATTGATCCAAATTTTTTATGCGCTTTTTGATTTTCATTTTATTTGCCTTTTTGCCTTTGCCTTTTTTGATTTATAAAATAAACAACTGCTCAAGTCTTTTTTTCTTCTTCAAAAAGTCAAAAAAATGTACATATGTATTTTTTTTTCGGCGCTACTCTTTCCATAACATGCGGTTTTTTATATTGAACCATATATACTCACTCAGGCTTTCTTATTAGTTGGTTTTTTTTTCATTCATAAATTTTTTTAGCGAAAAAAATATGATTTTTTTTTGAATATTTAATTTTTTTATTTCTTTTATTTTTATTTTATTTTAAATAACTTTTACTCAGGCTACAAACTTTTTTTCTTTTAATTGCAGAAACCTAACGATATGAAAATACGAAAGCGATTATTAATATAATTAAGTCTCGCTTAAACTTACATAACAGTCTTAATATCAAGTTGAGCAAACGATTGCGAAACACGTTGGTTAACTAAACCAAAAATGGCAATCCTAAAATTTAGTTTCCATTAATCAATAATTTTATTAATGTTAAAAGCTTATTGAATCACACTGAAGATGATTTCGCTAATATTTAAGAAACAAATTTTGTTCAAGCAGAAAAATGATCGTTTAAAACTTTAAAAACGTTTGTCGAAGTATTTAAACCATTCGAAAAAATTCTCCAACCTTTTGAAAATGAAAACATTCCTACTTTTATTTTTTGCTTTGTTACCTCTGTTGCTGCGGAATCATTGAAAGGTTTCGGAACGTTATAGCCATTGGCAATAAACCGTTCTTCGTCAGGGTTAAACATTTATTTCCATTTGTCACCGCCACAAATAACTAAGGAAAAAATTAATAAAAACTCGATAATGTTTTCAAAAAAAAAGAATGAAAAAATTAATGCTTTAAAAAAGCATAATTACAAACATTTTGTTATAAAAATAAAACAAAAAAAGTTCTATTAAAAAATTCAAACAATCATTTTAGTTTTTCCCAACACAAAAGTTAATAAATAAGTCTCCTTTCTTTCTTTGCTTTTTGCGGGCATTGCGATTTTATTGATTGAAAAGGATTTGTTGTTCACCTACGCTCATACACTTTTTTAAAGCGCATTTTGCAATTTTTTTTGTTTTCCTTTGCAATCTACCTTTTTTTGCTCCGATTTTTTTGAATATTTATTTTTGCATTTTTTTTTTTTATATAAAGTTTGAAAATAATGATACACAAGTTGTCAAACAGAAATTACTGGTGTTCAATTAAAAATTTTGATGAAAACATAGAGAAAAAAAACTTACAGCACTTCGTGAAACTTTAAAAGAAATTAGAAAAGCAAAGAATAATTTAACTCGTAAAGATATAACCTTTAAATGGACAAGATTGAAAATGATAAGCAGAAATTGATGAAATGTCAAATGAGTATGCTTAAAGAATTCAAAGAAACATTATAAAAGTATGAAAGTTTGTTGGAAGCTGTAAATCAAAGAGAATTAAAAAATAGCGAGCTTATTAGGTCCTCCTATATTTTTGGAACGATGTTAAGGAAGTTGTTGATTAACGAAATATGAGTCAACAAAAGTTATTTTTTTATTCTTATTTATTTTAGTGAAAGAAAAGGCTCAAATCGAGTTATGTGGCTTTGAAATTTAAAAACCAACATTAAATATTCAAATTATCAAGTTTTGAATTAGAATTTTTTTTTTCAGAGATTTTTTTGTTTTAAATATTCATTATTAAATATATTAAAATTATTCCCAACGGGATTTTGAATCGCATGCACGGGAAGTACCTCAATCAATGAACTTTTATTTTTGAACCCTTTCATCAAGCATTGAGGATGGACATTAGTGAATCTCGTTTTGAATTACGGCTTGAATTGGAGATATTGATTTTTTGTTTTCAATATTTATTATTAAATATATTAAAATTATTCCCAACGGGATTTTGAATCGCATGCACGGGAAGTACCTCTATCAATGAACTTTTATTTTTGAACCCTTTCATCAAGCATTGAGGATGGACATTAGTGAATCTCGTTTTGAATTACGGCTTGAATTGGAGATATTGATTTTTTGTTTTAAATATTCATTATTAAATATATTAAAATTATTCCCAACAGGATTTTGTATTCGCTGCAGGTGAACTCTCAAATCGATGAAACTTTTTTTTAATTAACTCAAGCATCAAGCAAGCATAGAGGATGGACATTAGTGAATCTCGTTTTGAATTACGGCTTGAATTGGAGATATTGATTTTTTGTTTTAAATATTCATTATTAAATATATTAAAATTATTCCCAACGGGATTTTGAATCGCATGCACGGGAAGTACCTCTATCAATGAACTTTTATTTTTGAACCCTTTCATCAAGCATTGAGGATGGACATTAGTGAATCTCGTTTTGAATTACGGCTTGAATTGGAGATATTGATTTTTTGTTTTAAATATTTATTATTAAATATATTAAAATTATTCCCAACGGGATTTTGAATCGCATGCACGGGAAGTACCTCTATCAATGAACTTTTATTTTTGAACCCTTTCATCAAGCATTGAGGATGGACATTAGTGAATCTCGTTTTGAATTACGGCTTGAATTGGAGATATTGATTTTTTGTTTTAAATATTCATTATTAAATATATTAAAATTATTCCCAACAGGATTTTGTATTCGCTGCAGGTGAACTCTCAAATCGATGAAACTTTTTTTTAATTAACTCAAGCATCAAGCAAGCATAGAGGATGGACATTAGTGAATCTCGTTTTGAATTACGGCTTGAATTGGAGATATTGATTTTTTGTTTTAAATATTTATTATTAAATATATTAAAATTATTCCCAACAGGATTTTGTATTCGCTGCAGGTGAACTCTCAAATCGATGAAACTTTTTTTTAATTAACTCAAGCATCAAGCAAGCATAGAGGATGGACATTAGTGAATCTAGTTTTGAATTACGGCTTGAAATGGAGATATTGATTTTTTGTTTTAACTATTCATTATTAAATATATTAAAATTATTCCCAACAGGATTTTGTATTCGCTGCAGGTGAACTCTCAAATCGATGAAACTTTTTTTTAATTAACTCAAGCATCAAGCAAGCATAGAGGATGGACATTAGTGAATCTCGTTTTGAATTACGGCTTGAATTGGAGATATTGATTTTTTGTTTTAAATATTTATTATTAAATATATTAAAATTATTCCCAACGGGATTTTGAATCGCATGCACGGGAAGTACCTCTATCAATGAACTTTTATTTTTGAACCCTTTCATCAAGCATTGAGGATGGACATTAGTGAATCTCGTTTTGAATTACGGCTTGAATTGGAGATATTGATTTTTTGTTTTAAATATTCATTATTAAATATATTAAAATTATTCCCAACAGGATTTTGTATTCGCTGCAGGTGAACTCTCAAATCGATGAAACTTTTTTTTAATTAACTCAAGCATCAAGCAAGCATAGAGGATGGACATTAGTGAATCTCGTTTTGAATTACGGCTTGAATTGGAGATATTGATTTTTTGTTTTAAATATTTATTATTAAATATATTAAAATTATTCCCAACGGGATTTTGAATCGCATGCACGGGAAGTACCTCTATCAATGAACTTTTATTTTTGAACCCTTTCATCAAGCATTGAGGATGGACATTAGTGAATCTCGTTTTGAATTACGGCTTGAATTGGAGATATTGATTTTTTGTTTTAAATATTCATTATTAAATATATTAAAATTATTCCCAACGGGATTTTGAATCGCATGCACGGGAAGTACCTCTATCAATGAACTTTTATTTTTGAACCCTTTCATCAAGCATTGAGGATTGACATTAGTGAATCTCGTTTTGAATTACGGCTTTAATTGGAGATATTGATTTTTTGTTTTAAATATTCATTATTAAATATATTAAAATTATTCCCAACGGGATTTTGAATCGCATGCACGGGAAGTACCTCTATCAATGAACTTTTATTTTTGAACCCTTTCATCAAGCATTGAGGATTGACATTAGTGAATCTCGTTTTGAATTACGGCTTTAATTGGAGATATTGATTTTTTGTTTTAAATATTCATTATTAAATATATTAAAATTATTCCCAACGGGATTTTGAATCGCATGCACGGGAAGTACCTCTATCAATGAACTTTTATTTTTGAACCCTTTCATTAAGCATTGAGGATGGACATTAGTGAATCTCGTTTTGAATTACGGCTTGAATTGGAGATATTGATTTTTTGTTTTAAATATTCATTATTAAATATATTAAAATTATTCCCAACGGGATTTTGAATCGCATGCACGGGAAGTACCTCTATCAATGAACTTTTATTTTTGAACCCTTTCATCAAGCATTGAGGATTGACATTAGTGAATCTCGTTTTGAATTACGGCTTTAATTGGAGATATTGATTTTTTGTTTTAAATATTCATTATTAAATATATTAAAATTATTCCCAACGGGATTTTGAATCGCATGCACGGGAAGTACCTCTATCAATGAACTTTTATTTTTGAACCCTTTCATCAAGCATTGAGGATTGACATTAGTGAATCTCGTTTTGAATTACGGCTTTAATTGGAGATATTGATTTTTTGTTTTAAATATTCATTATTAAATATATTAAAATTATTCCCAACGGGATTTTGAATCGCATGCACGGGAAGTACCTCTATCAATGAACTTTTATTTTTGAACCCTTTCATTAAGCATTGAGGATGGACATTAGTGAATCTCGTTTTGAATTACGGCTTGAATTGGAGATATTGATTTTTTGTTTTAAATATTCATTATTAAATATATTAAAATTATTCCCAACAGGATTTTGTATTCGCTGCAGGTGAACTCTCAAATCGATGAAACTTTTTTTTAATTAACTCAAGCATCAAGCAAGCATAGAGGATGGACATTAGTGAATCTCGTTTTGAATTACGGCTTGAATTGGAGATATTGATTTTTTGTTTTAAATATTCATTATTAAATATATTAAAATTATTCCCAACAGGATTTTGTATTCGCTGCAGGTGAACTCTCAAATCGATTAAACTTTTTTTTAATTAACTCAAGCATCAAGCAAGCATAGAGGATGGACATTAGTGAATCTCGTTTTGAATTACGGCTTGAATTGGAGATATTGATTTTTTGTTTTAAATATTCATTATTAAATATATTAAAATTATTCCCAACAGGATTTTGTATTCGCTGCAGGTGAACTCTCAAATCGATGAAACTTTTTTTTAATTAACTCAAGCATCAAGCAAGCATTGAGGATGGACATTAGTGAATCTCGTTTTGAATTACGGCTTGAATTGGAGATATTGATTTTTTGTTTTAAATATTCATTATTAAATATATTAAAATTATTCCCAACAGGATTTTGTATTCGCTGCAGGTGAACTCTCAAATCGATGAAACTTTTTTTTAATTAACTCAAGCATCAAGCAAGCATAGAGGATGGACATTAGTGAATCTCGTTTTGAATTACGGCTTGAATTGGAGATATTGATTTTTTGTTTTAAATATTCATTATTAAATATATTAAAATTATTCCCAACGGGATTTTGAATCGCATGCACGGGAAGTACCTCTATCAATGAACTTTTATTTTTGAACCCTTTCATCAAGCATTGAGGATGGACATTAGTGAATCTCGTTTTGAATTACGGCTTGAATTGGAGATATTGATTTTTTGTTTTAAATATTTATTATTAAATATATTAAAATTATTCCCAACGGGATTTTGAATCGCATGCACGGGAAGTACCTCTATCAATGAACTTTTATTTTTGAACCCTTTCATCAAGCATTGAGGATGGACATTAGTGAATCTCGTTTTGAATTACGGCTTGAATTGGAGATATTGATTTTTTGTTTTAAATATTCATTATTAAATATATTAAAATTATTCCCAACAGGATTTTGTATTCGCTGCAGGTGAACTCTCAAATCGATGAAACTTTTTTTTAATTAACTCAAGCATCAAGCAAGCATAGAGGATGGACATTAGTGAATCTCGTTTTGAATTACGGCTTGAATTGGAGATATTGATTTTTTGTTTTAAATATTTATTATTAAATATATTAAAATTATTCCCAACAGGATTTTGTATTCGCTGCAGGTGAACTCTCAAATCGATGAAACTTTTTTTTAATTAACTCAAGCATCAAGCAAGCATAGAGGATGGACATTAGTGAATCTAGTTTTGAATTACGGCTTGAAATGGAGATATTGATTTTTTGTTTTAACTATTCATTATTAAATATATTAAAATTATTCCCAACAGGATTTTGTATTCGCTGCAGGTGAACTCTCAAATCGATGAAACTTTTTTTTAATTAACTCAAGCATCAAGCAAGCATAGAGGATGGACATTAGTGAATCTCGTTTTGAATTACGGCTTGAATTGGAGATATTGATTTTTTGTTTTAAATATTTATTATTAAATATATTAAAATTATTCCCAACGGGATTTTGAATCGCATGCACGGGAAGTACCTCTATCAATGAACTTTTATTTTTGAACCCTTTCATCAAGCATTGAGGATGGACATTAGTGAATCTCGTTTTGAATTACGGCTTGAATTGGAGATATTGATTTTTTGTTTTAAATATTCATTATTAAATATATTAAAATTATTCCCAACAGGATTTTGTATTCGCTGCAGGTGAACTCTCAAATCGATGAAACTTTTTTTTAATTAACTCAAGCATCAAGCAAGCATAGAGGATGGACATTAGTGAATCTCGTTTTGAATTACGGCTTGAATTGGAGATATTGATTTTTTGTTTTAAATATTTATTATTAAATATATTAAAATTATTCCCAACGGGATTTTGAATCGCATGCACGGGAAGTACCTCTATCAATGAACTTTTATTTTTGAACCCTTTCATCAAGCATTGAGGATGGACATTAGTGAATCTCGTTTTGAATTACGGCTTGAATTGGAGATATTGATTTTTTGTTTTAAATATTCATTATTAAATATTTTCATTAAGCATTGAGGATGGACATTAGTGAATCTCGTTTTGAATTACGGCTTGAATTGGAGATATTGATTTTTTGTTTTAAATATTCATTATTAAATATATTAAAATTATTCCCAACAGGATTTTGTATTCGCTGCAGGTGAACTCTCAAATCGATGAAACTTTTTTTTAATTAACTCAAGCATCAAGCAAGCATAGAGGATGGACATTAGTGAATCTCGTTTTGAATTACGGCTTGAATTGGAGATATTGATTTTTTGTTTTAAATATTCATTATTAAATATATTAAAATTATTCCCAACAGGATTTTGTATTCGCTGCAGGTGAACTCTCAAATCGATTAAACTTTTTTTTAATTAACTCAAGCATCAAGCAAGCATAGAGGATGGACATTAGTGAATCTCGTTTTGAATTACGGCTTGAATTGGAGATATTGATTTTTTGTTTTAAATATTCATTATTAAATATATTAAAATTATTCCCAACAGGATTTTGTATTCGCTGCAGGTGAACTCTCAAATCGATGAAACTTTTTTTTAATTAACTCAAGCATCAAGCAAGCATAGAGGATGGACATTAGTGAATCTCGTTTTGAATTACGGCTTGAATTGGAGATATTGATTTTTTGTTTTAAATATTCATTATTAAATATATTAAAATTATTCCCAACAGGATTTTGTATTCGCTGCAGGTGAACTCTCAAATCGATGAAACTTTTTTTTAATTAACTCAAGCATCAAGCAAGCATAGAGGATGGACATTAGTGAATCTCGTTTTGAATTACGGCTTGAATTGGAGATATTGATTTTTTGTTTTAAATATTCATTATTAAATATATTAAAATTATTCCCAACGGGATTTTGAATCGCATGCACGGGAAGTACCTCTATCAATGAACTTTTATTTTTGAACCCTTTCATCAAGCATTGAGGATGGACATTAGTGAATCTCGTTTTGAATTACGGCTTGAATTGGAGATATTGATTTTTTGTTTTAAATATTTATTATTAAATATATTAAAATTATTCCCAACGGGATTTTGAATCGCATGCACGGGAAGTACCTCTATCAATGAACTTTTATTTTTGAACCCTTTCATCAAGCATTGAGGATGGACATTAGTGAATCTCGTTTTGAATTACGGCTTGAATTGGAGATATTGATTTTTTGTTTTAAATATTCATTATTAAATATATTAAAATTATTCCCAACAGGATTTTGTATTCGCTGCAGGTGAACTCTCAAATCGATGAAACTTTTTTTTAATTAACTCAAGCATCAAGCAAGCATAGAGGATGGACATTAGTGAATCTCGTTTTGAATTACGGCTTGAATTGGAGATATTGATTTTTTGTTTTAAATATTCATTATTAAATATATTAAAATTATTCCCAACAGGATTTTGTATTCGCTGCAGGTGAACTCTCAAATCGATGAAACTTTTTTTTAATTAACTCAAGCATCAAGCAAGCATAGAGGATGGACATTAGTGAATCTCGTTTTGAATTACGGCTTGAATTGGAGATATTGATTTTTTGTTTTAAATATTCATTATTAAATATATTAAAATTATTCCCAACAGGATTTTGTATTCGCTGCAGGTGAACTCTCAAATCGATGAAACTTTTTTTTAATTAACTCAAGCATCAAGCAAGCATAGAGGATGGACATTAGTGAATCTCGTTTTGAATTACGGCTTGAATTGGAGATATTGATTTTTTGTTTTAAATATTCATTATTAAATATATTAAAATTATTCCCAACAGGATTTTGTATTCGCTGCAGGTGAACTCTCAAATCGATGAAACTTTTTTTTAATTAACTCAAGCATCAAGCAAGCATAGAGGATGGACATTAGTGAATCTCGTTTTGAATTACGGCTTGAATTGGAGATATTGATTTTTTGTTTTAAATATTTATTATTAAATATATTAAAATTATTCCCAACAGGATTTTGTATTCGCTGCAGGTGAACTCTCAAATCGATGAAACTTTTTTTTAATTAACTCAAGCATCAAGCAAGCATAGAGGATGGACATTAGTGAATCTAGTTTTGAATTACGGCTTGAAATGGAGATATTGATTTTTTGTTTTAACTATTCATTATTAAATATATTAAAATTATTCCCAACAGGATTTTGTATTCGCTGCAGGTGAACTCTCGAATCGATGAAACTTTTTTTTAATTAACTCAAGCATCAAGCAAGCATAGAGGATGGACATTAGTGAATCTCGTTTTGAATTACGGCTTGAATTGGAGATATTGATTTTTTGTTTTAAATATTCATTATTAAATATATTAAAATTATTCCCAACAGGATTTTGTATTCGCTGCAGGTGAACTCTCAAATCGATGAAACTTTTTTTTAATTAACTCAAGCATCAAGCAAGCATAGAGGATGGACATTAGTGAATCTCGTTTTGAATTACGGCTTGAATTGGAGATATTGATTTTTTGTTTTAAATATTTATTATTAAATATATTAAAATTATTCCCAACGGGATTTTGAATCGCATGCACGGGAAGTACCTCTATCAATGAACTTTTATTTTTGAACCCTTTCATCAAGCATTGAGGATGGACATTAGTGAATCTCGTTTTGAATTACGGCTTGAATTGGAGATATTGATTTTTTGTTTTAAATATTCATTATTAAATATATTAAAATTATTCCCAACGGGATTTTGAATCGCATGCACGGGAAGTACCTCTATCAATGAACTTTTATTTTTGAACCCTTTCATCAAGCATTGAGGATTGACATTAGTGAATCTCGTTTTGAATTACGGCTTGAATTGGAGATATTGATTTTTTGTTTTAAATATTTATTATTAAATATATTAAAATTATTCCCAACGGGATTTTGAATCGCATGCACGGGAAGTACCTCAATCAATGAACTTTTATTTTTGAACCCTTTCATTAAGCATTGAGGATGGACATTAGTGAATCTCGTTTTGAATTACGGCTTGAATTGGAGATATTGATTTTTTGTTTTAAATATTCATTATTAAATATATTAAAATTATTCCCAACGGGATTTTGAATCGCATGCACGGGAAGTACCTATATCAATGAACTTTTATTTTTGAACCCTTTCATTAAGCATTGAGGATGGACATTAGTGAATCTCGTTTTGAATTACGGCTTGAATTGGAGATATTGATTTTTTGTTTTAAATATTTATTATTAAATATATTAAAATTATTCCCAACGGGATTTTGAATCGCATGCACGGGAAGTACCTCAATCAATGAACTTTTATTTTTGAACCCTTTCATTAAGCATTGAGGATGGACATTAGTGAATCTCGTTTTGAATTACGGCTTTAATTGGAGATATTGATTTTTTGTTTTAAATATTCATTATTAAATATATTAAAATTATTCCCAACGGGATTTTGAATCGCATGCACGGGAAGTACCTCTATCAATGAACTTTTATTTTTGAACCCTTTCATTAAGCATTGAGGATGGACATTAGTGAATCTCGTTTTGAATTACGGCTTGAATTGGAGATATTGATTTTTTGTTTTAAATATTCATTATTAAATATATTAAAATTATTCCCAACAGGATTTTGTATTCGCTGCAGGTGAACTCTCAAATCGATTAAACTTTTTTTTAATTAACTCAAGCATCAAGCAAGCATAGAGGATGGACATTAGTGAATCTCGTTTTGAATTACGGCTTGAATTGGAGATATTGATTTTTTGTTTTAAATATTCATTATTAAATATATTAAAATTATTCCCAACAGGATTTTGTATTCGCTGCAGGTGAACTCTCAAATCGATGAAACTTTTTTTTAATTAACTCAAGCATCAAGCAAGCATAGAGGATGGACATTAGTGAATCTCGTTTTGAATTACGGCTTGAATTGGAGATATTGATTTTTTGTTTTAACTATTCATTATTAAATATATTAAAATTATTCCCAACAGGATTTTGTATTCGCTGCAGGTGAACTCTCAAATCGATGAAACTTTTTTTTAATTAACTCAAGCATCAAGCAAGCATAGAGGATGGACATTAGTGAATCTCGTTTTGAATTACGGCTTGAATTGGAGATATTGATTTTTTGTTTTAACTATTCATTATTAAATATATTAAAATTATTCCCAACAGGATTTTGTATTCGCTGCAGGTGAACTCTCAAATCGATGAAACTTTTTTTTAATTAACTCAAGCATCAAGCAAGCATAGAGGATGGACATTAGTGAATCTCGTTTTGAATTACGGCTTGAATTGGAGATATTGATTTTTTGTTTTAAATATTTATTATTAAATATATTAAAATTATTCCCAACGGGATTTTGAATCGCATGCACGGGAAGTACCTCTATCAATGAACTTTTATTTTTGAACCCTTTCATCAAGCATTGAGGATTGACATTAGTGAATCTCGTTTTGAATTACGGCTTTATTTGGAGATATTGATTTTTTGTTTTAAATATTCATTATTAAATATATTAAAATTATTCCCAACGGGATTTTGAATCGCATGCACGGGAAGTACCTCTATCAATGAACTTTTATTTTTGAACCCTTTCATCAAGCATTGAGGATTGACATTAGTGAATCTCGTTTTGAATTACGGCTTTATTTGGAGATATTGATTTTTTGTTTTAAATATTCATTATTAAATATATTAAAATTATTCCCAACAGGATTTTGAATCGCATGCACGGGAAGTACCTCTATCAATGAACTTTTATTTTTGAACCCTTTCATCAAGCATTGAGGATTGACATTAGTGAATCTCGTTTTGAATTACGGCTTTATTTGGAGATATTGATTTTTTGTTTTAAATATTCATTATTAAATATATTAAAATTATTCCCAACGGGATTTTGAATCGCATGCACGGGAAGTACCTCTATCAATGAACTTTTATTTTTGAACCCTTTCATCAAGCATTGAGGATTGACATTAGTGAATCTCGTTTTGAATTACGGCTTGAATTGGAGATATTGATTTTTTGTTTTAAATATTCATTATTAAATATATTAAAATTATTCCCAACGGGATTTTGAATCGCATGCACGGGAAGTACCTCTATCAATGAACTTTTATTTTTGAACCCTTTCATCAAGCATTGAGGATTGACATTAGTGAATCTCGTTTTGAATTACGGCTTTATTTGGAGATATTGATTTTTTGTTTTAAATATTCATTATTAAATATATTAAAATTATTCCCAACGGGATTTTGAATCGCATGCACGGGAAGTACCTCTATCAATGAACTTTTATTTTTGAACCCTTTCATCAAGCATTGAGGATGGACATTAGTGAATCTCGTTTTGAATTACGGCTTGAATTGGAGATATTGATTTTTTGTTTTAAATATTCATTATTAAATATATTAAAATTATTCCCAACGGGATTTTGAATCGCATGCACGGGAAGTACCTCTATCAATGAACTTTTATTTTTGAACCCTTTCATCAAGCATTGAGGATTGACATTAGTGAATCTCGTTTTGAATTACGGCTTGAATTGGAGATATTGATTTTTTGTTTTAAATATTCATTATTAAATATATTAAAATTATTCCCAACAGGATTTTGTATTCGCTGCAGGTGAACTCTCAAATCGATTAAACTTTTTTTTAATTAACTCAAGCATCAAGCAAGCATAGAGGATGGACATTAGTGAATCTCGTTTTGAATTACGGCTTGAATTGGAGATATTGATTTTTTGTTTTAAATATTCATTATTAAATATATTAAAATTATTCCCAACAGGATTTTGTATTCGCTGCAGGTGAACTCTCAAATCGATGAAACTTTTTTTTAATTAACTTAAGCATCAAGCAAGCATAGAGGATGGACATTAGTGAATCTCGTTTTGAATTACGGCTTGAATTGGAGATATTGATTTTTTGTTTTAACTATTCATTATTAAATATATTAAAATTATTCCCAACAGGATTTTGTATTCGCTGCAGGTGAACTCTCAAATCGATGAAACTTTTTTTTAATTAACTCAAGCATCAAGCAAGCATAGAGGATGGACATTAGTGAATCTCGTTTTGAATTACGGCTTGAATTGGAGATATTGATTTTTTGTTTTAACTATTCATTATTAAATATATTAAAATTATTCCCAACAGGATTTTGTATTCGCTGCAGGTGAACTCTCAAATCGATGAAACTTTTTTTTAATTAACTCAAGCATCAAGCAAGCATAGAGGATGGACATTAGTGAATCTCGTTTTGAATTACGGCTTGAATTGGAGATATTGATTTTTTGTTTTAAATATTCATTATTAAATATATTAAAATTATTCCCAACAGGATTTTGTATTCGCTGCAGGTGAACTCTCAAATCGATGAAACTTTTTTTTAATTAACTCAAGCATCAAGCAAGCATAGAGGATGGACATTAGTGAATCTCGTTTTGAATTACGGCTTGAATTGGAGATATTGATTTTTTGTTTTAAATATTTATTATTAAATATATTAAAATTATTCCCAACGGGATTTTGAATCGCATGCACGGGAAGTACCTCAATCAATGAACTTTTATTTTTGAACCCTTTCATTAAGCATTGAGGATGGACATTAGTGAATCTCGTTTTGAATTACGGCTTGAATTGGAGATATTGATTTTTTGTTTTAAATATTTATTATTAAATATATTAAAATTATTCCCAACGGGATTTTGAATCGCATGCACGGGAAGTACCTCAATCAATGAACTTTTATTTTTGAACCCTTTCATTAAGCATTGAGGATGGACATTAGTGAATCTCGTTTTGAATTACGGCTTGAATTGGAGATATTGATTTTTTGTTTTAAATATTCATTATTAAATATATTAAAATTATTCCCAACGGGATTTTGAATCGCATGCACGGGAAGTACCTCTATCAATGAACTTTTATTTTTGAACCCTTTCATTAAGCATTGAGGATGGACATTAGTGAATCTCGTTTTGAATTACGGCTTGAATTGGAGATATTGATTTTTTGTTTTAAATATTTATTATTAAATATATTAAAATTATTCCCAACGGGATTTTGAATCGCATGCACGGGAAGTACCTCAATCAATGAACTTTTATTTTTGAACCCTTTCATTAAGCATTGAGGATGGACATTAGTGAATCTCGTTTTGAATTACGGCTTGAATTGGAGATATTGATTTTTTGTTTTAAATATTTATTATTAAATATATTAAAATTATTCCCAACGGGATTTTGAATCGCATGCACGGGAAGTACCTCAATCAATGAACTTTTATTTTTGAACCCTTTCATTAAGCATTGAGGATGGACATTAGTGAATCTCGTTTTGAATTACGGCTTTAATTGGAGATATTGATTTTTTGTTTTAAATATTCATTATTAAATATATTAAAATTATTCCCAACGGGATTTTGAATCGCATGCACGGGAAGTACCTCTATCAATGAACTTTTATTTTTGAACCCTTTCATTAAGCATTGAGGATGGACATTAGTGAATCTCGTTTTGAATTACGGCTTGAATTGGAGATATTGATTTTTTGTTTTAAATATTCATTATTAAATATATTAAAATTATTCCCAACGGGATTTTGAATCGCATGCACGGGAAGTACCTCTATCAATGAACTTTTATTTTTGAACCCTTTCATCAAGCATTGAGGATGGACATTAGTGAATCTCGTTTTGAATTACGGCTTGAATTGGAGATATTGATTTTTTGTTTTAAATATTCATTATTAAATATATTAAAATTATTCCCAACGGGATTTTGAATCGCATGCACGGGAAGTACCTCAATCAATGAACTTTTATTTTTGAACCCTTTCATTAAGCATTGAGGATGGACATTAGTGAATCTCGTTTTGAATTACGGCTTTAATTGGAGATATTGATTTTTTGTTTTAAATATTCATTATTAAATATATTAAAATTATTCCCAACGGGATTTTGAATCGCATGCACGGGAAGTACCTCTATCAATGAACTTTTATTTTTGAACCCTTTCATTAAGCATTGAGGATGGACATTAGTGAATCTCGTTTTGAATTACGGCTTGAATTGGAGATATTGATTTTTTGTTTTAAATATTCATTATTAAATATATTAAAATTATTCCCAACGGGATTTTGAATCGCATGCACGGGAAGTACCTCTATCAATGAACTTTTATTTTTGAACCCTTTCATCAAGCATTGAGGATGGACATTAGTGAATCTCGTTTTGAATTACGGCTTTAATTGGAGATATTGATTTTTTGTTTTAAATATTCATTATTAAATATATTAAAATTATTCCCAACGGGATTTTGAATCGCATGCACGGGAAGTACCTCTATCAATGAACTTTTATTTTTGAACCCTTTCATTAAGCATTGAGGATGGACATTAGTGAATCTCGTTTTGAATTACGGCTTGAATTGGAGATATTGATTTTTTGTTTTAAATATTCATTATTAAATATATTAAAATTATTCCCAACGGGATTTTGAATCGCATGCACGGGAAGTACCTCTATCAATGAACTTTTATTTTTGAACCCTTTCATCAAGCATTGAGGATTGACATTAGTGAATCTCGTTTTGAATTACGGCTTTAATTGGAGATATTGATTTTTTGTTTTAAATATTCATTATTAAATATATTAAAATTATTCCCAACAGGATTTTGTATTCGCTGCAGGTGAACTCTCAAATCGATGAAACTTTTTTTTAATTAACTCAAGCATCAAGCAAGCATAGAGGATGGACATTAGTGAATCTCGTTTTGAATTACGGCTTGAATTGGAGATATTTATTTTTTGTTTTAAATATTCATTATTAAATATATTAAAATTATTCCCAACAGGATTTTGTATTCGCTGCAGGTGAACTCTCAAATCGATGAAACTTTTTTTTAATTAACTCAAGCATCAAGCAAGCATAGAGGATGGACATTAGTGAATCTCGTTTTGAATTACGGCTTGAATTGGAGATATTGATTTTTTGTTTTAAATATTCATTATTAAATATATTAAAATTATTCCCAACGGGATTTTGAATCGCATGCACGGGAAGTACCTCTATCAATGAACTTTTATTTTTGAACCCTTTCATCAAGCATTGAGGATGGACATTAGTGAATCTCGTTTTGAATTACGGCTTGAATTGGAGATATTGATTTTTTGTTTTAAATATTCATTATTAAATATATTAAAATTATTCCCAACGGGATTTTGAATCGCATGCACGGGAAGTACCTCTATCAATGAACTTTTATTTTTGAACCCTTTCATTAAGCATTGAGGATGGACATTAGTGAATCTCGTTTTGAATTACGGCTTTAATTGGAGATATTGATTTTTTGTTTTAAATATTCATTATTAAATATATTAAAATTATTCCCAACGGGATTTTGAATCGCATGCACGGGAAGTACCTCTATCAATGAACTTTTATTTTTGAACCCTTTCATTAAGCATTGAGGATGGACATTAGTGAATCTCGTTTTGAATTACGGCTTGAATTGGAGATATTGATTTTTTGTTTTAAATATTCATTATTAAATATATTAAAATTATTCCCAACGGGATTTTGAATCGCATGCACGGGAAGTACCTCTATCAATGAACTTTTATTTTTGAACCCTTTCATCAAGCATTGAGGATGGACATTAGTGAATCTCGTTTTGAATTACGGCTTGAATTGGAGATATTGATTTTTTGTTTTAAATATTCATTATTAAATATATTAAAATTATTCCCAACGGGATTTTGAATCGCATGCACGGGAAGTACCTCTATCAATGAACTTTTATTTTTGAACCCTTTCATCAAGCATTGAGGATTGACATTAGTGAATCTCGTTTTGAATTACGGCTTGAATTGGAGATATTGATTTTTTGTTTTAAATATTCATTATTAAATATATTAAAATTATTCCCAACGGGATTTTGAATCGCATGCACGGGAAGTACCTCAATCAATGAACTTTTATTTTTGAACCCTTTCATTAAGCATTGAGGATGGACATTAGTGAATCTCGTTTTGAATTACGGCTTGAATTGGAGATATTGATTTTTTGTTTTAAATATTTATTATTAAATATATTAAAATTATTCCCAACGGGATTTTGAATCGCATGCACGGGAAGTACCTCAATCAATGAACTTTTATTTTTGAACCCTTTCATTAAGCATTGAGGATGGACATTAGTGAATCTCGTTTTGAATTACGGCTTTAATTGGAGATATTGATTTTTTGTTTTAAATATTCATTATTAAATATATTAAAATTATTCCCAACGGGATTTTGAATCGCATGCACGGGAAGTACCTCTATCAATGAACTTTTATTTTTGAACCCTTTCATTAAGCATTGAGGATGGACATTAGTGAATCTCGTTTTGAATTACGGCTTGAATTGGAGATATTGATTTTTTGTTTTAAATATTTATTATTAAATATATTAAAATTATTCCCAACGGGATTTTGAATCGCATGCACGGGAAGTACCTCAATCAATGAACTTTTATTTTTGAACCCTTTCATTAAGCATTGAGGATGGACATTAGTGAATCTCGTTTTGAATTACGGCTTGAATTGGAGATATTGATTTTTTGTTTTAAATATTTATTATTAAATATATTAAAATTATTCCCAACGGGATTTTGAATCGCATGCACGGGAAGTACCTCAATCAATGAACTTTTATTTTTGAACCCTTTCATTAAGCATTGAGGATGGACATTAGTGAATCTCGTTTTGAATTACGGCTTTAATTGGAGATATTGATTTTTTGTTTTAAATATTCATTATTAAATATATTAAAATTATTCCCAACGGGATTTTGAATCGCATGCACGGGAAGTACCTCTATCAATGAACTTTTATTTTTGAACCCTTTCATTAAGCATTGAGGATGGACATTAGTGAATCTCGTTTTGAATTACGGCTTGAATTGGAGATATTGATTTTTTGTTTTAAATATTCATTATTAAATATATTAAAATTATTCCCAACAGGATTTTGTATTCGCTGCAGGTGAACTCTCAAATCGATTAAACTTTTTTTTAATTAACTCAAGCATCAAGCAAGCATAGAGGATGGACATTAGTGAATCTCGTTTTGAATTACGGCTTGAATTGGAGATATTTATTTTTTGTTTTAAATATTCATTATTAAATATATTAAAATTATTCCCAACAGGATTTTGTATTCGCTGCAGGTGAACTCTCAAATCGATGAAACTTTTTTTTAATTAACTCAAGCATCAAGCAAGCATAGAGGATGGACATTAGTGAATCTCGTTTTGAATTACGGCTTGAATTGGAGATATTGATTTTTTGTTTTAAATATTTATTATTAAATATATTAAAATTATTCCCAACGGGATTTTGAATCGCATGCACGGGAAGTACCTCTATCAATGAACTTTTATTTTTGAACCCTTTCATTAAGCATTGAGGATGGACATTAGTGAATCTCGTTTTGAATTACGGCTTGAATTGGAGATATTGATTTTTTGTTTTAAATATTCATTATTAAATATATTAAAATTATTCCCAACAGGATTTTGTATTCGCTGCAGGTGAACTCTCAAATCGATTAAACTTTTTTTTAATTAACTCAAGCATCAAGCAAGCATAGAGGATGGACATTAGTGAATCTCGTTTTGAATTACGGCTTGAATTGGAGATATTTATTTTTTGTTTTAAATATTCATTATTAAATATATTAAAATTATTCCCAACAGGATTTTGTATTCGCTGCAGGTGAACTCTCAAATCGATGAAACTTTTTTTTAATTAACTCAAGCATCAAGCAAGCATAGAGGATGGACATTAGTGAATCTCGTTTTGAATTACGGCTTGAATTGGAGATATTGATTTTTTGTTTTAAATATTTATTATTAAATATATTAAAATTATTCCCAACGGGATTTTGAATCGCATGCACGGGAAGTACCTCTATCAATGAACTTTTATTTTTGAACCCTTTCATCAAGCATTGAGGATGGACATTAGTGAATCTCGTTTTGAATTACGGCTTGAATTGGAGATATTGATTTTTTGTTTTAAATATTCATTATTAAATATATTAAAATTATTCCCAACGGGATTTTGAATCGCATGCACGGGAAGTACCTCTATCAATGAACTTTTATTTTTGAACCCTTTCATCAAGCATTGAGGATTGACATTAGTGAATCTCGTTTTGAATTACGGCTTTAATTGGAGATATTGATTTTTTGTTTTAAATATTCATTATTAAATATATTAAAATTATTCCCAACGGGATTTTGAATCGCATGCACGGGAAGTACCTCTATCAATGAACTTTTATTTTTGAACCCTTTCATCAAGCATTGAGGATGGACATTAGTGAATCTCGTTTTGAATTACGGCTTGAATTGGAGATATTGATTTTTTGTTTTAAATATTCATTATTAAATATATTAAAATTATTCCCAACGGGATTTTGAATCGCATGCACGGGAAGTACCTCTATCAATGAACTTTTATTTTTGAACCCTTTCATCAAGCATTGAGGATGGACATTAGTGAATCTCGTTTTGAATTACGGCTTGAATTGGAGATATTGATTTTTTGTTTTAAATATTTATTATTAAATATATTAAAATTATTCCCAACAGGATTTTGTATTCGCTGCAGGTGAACTCTCAAATCGATGAAACTTTTTTTTAATTAACTCAAGCATCAAGCAAGCATAGAGGATGGACATTAGTGAATCTCGTTTTGAATTACGGCTTGAATTGGAGATATTGATTTTTTGTTTTAAATATTCATTATTAAATATATTAAAATTATTCCCAACGGGATTTTGAATCGCATGCACGGGAAGTACCTCTATCAATGAACTTTTATTTTTGAACCCTTTCATCAAGCATTGAGGATGGACATTAGTGAATCTCGTTTTGAATTACGGCTTGAATTGGAGATATTGATTTTTTGTTTTAAATATTCATTATTAAATATATTAAAATTATTCCCAACGGGATTTTGAATCGCATGCACGGGAAGTACCTCTATCAATGAACTTTTATTTTTGAACCCTTTCATCAAGCATTGAGGATTGACATTAGTGAATCTCGTTTTGAATTACGGCTTTAATTGGAGATATTGATTTTTTGTTTTAAATATTCATTATTAAATATATTAAAATTATTCCCAACGGGATTTTGAATCGCATGCACGGGAAGTACCTCTATCAATGAACTTTTATTTTTGAACCCTTTCATCAAGCATTGAGGATTGACATTAGTGAATCTCGTTTTGAATTACGGCTTGAATTGGAGATATTGATTTTTTGTTTTAAATATTCATTATTAAATATATTAAAATTATTCCCAACGGGATTTTGAATCGCATGCACGGGAAGTACCTCTATCAATGAACTTTTATTTTTGAACCCTTTCATCAAGCATTGAGGATTGACATTAGTGAATCTCGTTTTGAATTACGGCTTTAATTGGAGATATTGATTTTTTGTTTTAAATATTCATTATTAAATATATTAAAATTATTCCCAACGGGATTTTGAATCGCATGCACGGGAAGTACCTCTATCAATGAACTTTTATTTTTGAACCCTTTCATCAAGCATTGAGGATGGACATTAGTGAATCTCGTTTTGAATTACGGCTTGAATTGGAGATATTGATTTTTTGTTTTAAATATTCATTATTAAATATATTAAAATTATTCCCAACGGGATTTTGAATCGCATGCACGGGAAGTACCTCTATCAATGAACTTTTATTTTTGAACCCTTTCATCAAGCATTGAGGATGGACATTAGTGAATCTCGTTTTGAATTACGGCTTGAATTGGAGATATTGATTTTTTGTTTTAAATATTTATTATTAAATATATTAAATTTATTCCCAACAGGATTTTGTATTCGCTGCAGGTGAACTCTCAAATCGATGAAACTTTTTTTTAATTAACTCAAGCATCAAGCAAGCATAGAGGATGGACATTAGTGAATCTCGTTTTGAATTACGGCTTGAATTGGAGATATTGATTTTTTGTTTTAAATTTTCATTATTAAATATATTAAAATTATTCCCAACGGGATTTTGAATCGCATGCACGGGAAGTACCTCAATCAATGAACTTTTATTTTTGAACCCTTTCATCAAGCATTGAGGATGGACATTAGTGAATCTCGTTTTGAATTACGGCTTGAATTGGAGATATTGATTTTTTGTTTTAAATATTCATTATTAAATATATTAAAATTATTCCCAACGGGATTTTGAATCGCATGCACGGGAAGTACCTCTATCAATGAACTTTTATTTTTGAACCCTTTCATCAAGCATTGAGGATTGACATTAGTGAATCTCGTTTTGAATTACGGCTTTAATTGGAGATATTGATTTTTTGTTTTAAATATTCATTATTAAATATATTAAAATTATTCCCAACGGGATTTTGAATCGCATGCACGGGAAGTACCTCTATCAATGAACTTTTATTTTTGAACCCTTTCATCAAGCATTGAGGATTGACATTAGTGAATCTCGTTTTGAATTACGGCTTGAATTGGAGATATTGATTTTTTGTTTTAAATATTCATTATTAAATATATTAAAATTATTCCCAACGGGATTTTGAATCGCATGCACGGGAAGTACCTCTATCAATGAACTTTTATTTTTGAACCCTTTCATCAAGCATTGAGGATTGACATTAGTGAATCTCGTTTTGAATTACGGCTTTAATTGGAGATATTGATTTTTTGTTTTAAATATTCATTATTAAATATATTAAAATTATTCCCAACGGGATTTTGAATCGCATGCACGGGAAGTACCTCTATCAATGAACTTTTATTTTTGAACCCTTTCATCAAGCATTGAGGATGGACATTAGTGAATCTCGTTTTGAATTACGGCTTGAATTGGAGATATTGATTTTTTGTTTTAAATATTCATTATTAAATATATTAAAATTATTCCCAACGGGATTTTGAATCGCATGCACGGGAAGTACCTCTATCAATGAACTTTTATTTTTGAACCCTTTCATCAAGCATTGAGGATGGACATTAGTGAATCTCGTTTTGAATTACGGCTTGAATTGGAGATATTGATTTTTTGTTTTAAATATTTATTATTAAATATATTAAATTTATTCCCAACAGGATTTTGTATTCGCTGCAGGTGAACTCTCAAATCGATGAAACTTTTTTTTAATTAACTCAAGCATCAAGCAAGCATAGAGGATGGACATTAGTGAATCTCGTTTTGAATTACGGCTTGAATTGGAGATATTGATTTTTTGTTTTAAATTTTCATTATTAAATATATTAAAATTATTCCCAACGGGATTTTGAATCGCATGCACGGGAAGTACCTCAATCAATGAACTTTTATTTTTGAACCCTTTCATCAAGCATTGAGGATGGACATTAGTGAATCTCGTTTTGAATTACGGCTTGAATTGGAGATATTGATTTTTTGTTTTCCATATTTATTATTAAATATATTAAAATTATTCCCAACAGGATTTTGTATTCGCTGCAGGTGAACTCTCAAATCGATTAAACTTTTTTTTAATTAACTCAAGCATCAAGCAAGCATAGAGGATGGACATTAGTGAATCTCGTTTTGAATTACGGCTTGAATTGGAGATATTGATTTTTTGTTTTAAATTTTCATTATTAAATATATTAAAATTATTCCCAACGGGATTTTGAATCGCATGCACGGGAAGTACCTCAATCAATGAACTTTTATTTTTGAACCCTTTCATCAAGCATTGAGGATGGACATTAGTGAATCTCGTTTTGAATTACGGCTTGAATTGGAGATATTGATTTTTTGTTTTAAATATTCATTATTAAATATATTAAAATTATTCCCAACAGGATTTTGTATTCGCTGCAGGTGAACTCTCAAATCGATGAAACTTTTTTTTAATTAACTCAAGCATCAAGCAAGCATAGAGGATGGACATTAGTGAATCTCGTTTTGAATTACGGCTTGAATTGGAGATATTGATTTTTTGTTTTAAATTTTCATTATTAAATATATTAAAATTATTCCCAACGGGATTTTGAATCGCATGCACGGGAAGTACCTCAATCAATGAACTTTTATTTTTGAACCCTTTCATCAAGCATTGAGGATGGACATTAGTGAATCTCGTTTTGAATTACGGCTTGAATTGGAGATATTGATTTTTTGTTTTCAATATTTATTATTAAATATATTAAAATTATTCCCAACGGGATTTTGAATCGCATTCACGGGAAGTACCTCAATCAATGAACTTTTATTTTTGAACCCTTTCATCAAGCATTGAGGATGGACATTAGTGAATCTCGTTTTGAATTACGGCTTGAATTGGAGATATTGATTTTTTGTTTTAAATTTTCATTATTAAATATATTAAAATTATTCCCAACGGGATTTTGAATCGCATTCACGGGAAGTACCTCAATCAATGAACTTTTATTTTTGAACCCTTTCATCAAGCATTGAGGATGGACATTAGTGAATCTCGTTTTGAATTACGGCTTGAATTGGAGATATTGATTTTTTGTTTTAAATATTCATTATTAAATATATTAAAATTATTCCCAACAGGATTTTGTATTCGCTGCAGGTGAACTCTCAAATCGATGAAACTTTTTTTTAATTAACTCAAGCATCAAGCAAGCATAGAGGATGGACATTAGTGAATCTCGTTTTGAATTACGGCTTGAATTGGAGATATTGATTTTTTGTTTTAAATTTTCATTATTAAATATATTAAAATTATTCCCAACGGGATTTTGAATCGCATGCACGGGAAGTACCTCAATCAATGAACTTTTATTTTTGAACCCTTTCATCAAGCATAGAGGATGGACATTAGTGAATCTCGTTTTGAATTACGGCTTGAATTGGAGATATTGATTTTTTGTTTTCAATATTTATTATTAAATATATTAAAATTATTCCCAACGGGATTTTGAATCGCATTCACGGGAAGTACCTCAATCAATGAACTTTTATTTTTGAACCCTTTCATCAAGCATTGAGGATGGACATTAGTGAATCTCGTTTTGAATTACGGCTTGTATTGGAGATATTGATTTTTTGTTTTAAATTTTCATTATTAAATATATTAAAATTATTCCCAACGGGATTTTGAATCGCATTCACGGGAAGTACCTCAATCAATGAACTTTTATTTTTGAACCCTTTCATCAAGCATTGAGGATGGACATTAGTGAATCTCGTTTTGAATTACGGCTTGAATTGGAGATATTGATTTTTTGTTTTCAATATTTATTATTAAATATATTAAAATTATTCCCAACGGGATTTTGAATCGCATTCACGGGAAGTACCTCAATCAATGAACTTTTATTTTTGAACCCTTTCATCAAGCATTGAGGATGGACATTAGTGAATCTCGTTTTGAATTACGGCTTGAATTGGAGATATTGATTTTTTGTTTTCAATATTTATTATTAAATATATTAAAATTATTCCCAACGGGATTTTGAATCGCATTCACGGGAAGTACCTCAATCAATGAACTTTTATTTTTGAACCCTTTCATCAAGCATTGAGGATGGACATTAGTGAATCTCGTTTTGAATTACGGCTTGAATTGGAGATATTGATTTTTTGTTTTAAATTTTCATTATTAAATATATTAAAATTATTCCCAACGGGATTTTGAATCGCATTCACGGGAAGTACCTCAATCAATGAAGTTTTATTTTTGAACCCTTTCATCAAGCATTGAGGATGGACATTAGTGAATCTCGTTTTGAATTACGGCTTGAATTGGAGATATTGATTTTTTGTTTTCAATATTTATTATTAAATATATTAAAATTATTCCCAACGGGATTTTGAATCGCATTCACGGGAAGTACCTCAATCAATGAACTTTTATTTTTGAACCCTTTCATCAAGCATTGAGGATGGACATTAGTGAATCTCGTTTTGAATTACGGCTTGAATTGGAGATATTGATTTTTTGTTTTAAATTTTCATTATTAAATATATTAAAATTATTCCCAACGGGATTTTGAATCGCATGCACGGGAAGTACCTCAATCAATGAACTTTTATTTTTGAACCCTTTCATCAAGCATAGAGGATGGACATTAGTGAATCTCGTTTTGAATTACGGCTTGAATTGGAGATATTGATTTTTTGTTTTCAATATTTATTATTAAATATATTAAAATTATTCCCAACGGGATTTTGAATCGCATTCACGGGAAGTACCTCAATCAATGAACTTTTATTTTTGAACCCTTTCATCAAGCATTGAGGATGGACATTAGTGAATCTCGTTTTGAATTACGGCTTGAATTGGAGATATTGATTTTTTGTTTTAAATTTTCATTATTAAATATATTAAAATTATTCCCAACGGGATTTTGAATCGCATTCACGGGAAGTACCTCAATCAATGAACTTTTATTTTTGAACCCTTTCATCAAGCATTGAGGATGGACATTAGTGAATCTCGTTTTGAATTACGGCTTGAATTGGAGATATTGATTTTTTGTTTTCAATATTTATTATTAAATATATTAAAATTATTCCCAACGGGATTTTGAATCGCATTCACGGGAAGTACCTCAATCAATGAACTTTTATTTTTGAACCCTTTCATCAAGCATTGAGGATGGACATTAGTGAATCTCGTTTTGAATTACGGCTTGAATTGGAGATATTGATTTTTTGTTTTCAATATTTATTATTAAATATATTAAAATTATTCCCAACGGGATTTTGAATCGCATTCACGGGAAGTACCTCAATCAATGAACTTTTTTTTTTGAACCCTTTCATCAAGCATTGAGGATGGACATTAGTGAATCTCGTTTTGAATTACGGCTTGAATTGGAGATATTGATTTTTTGTTTTAAATATTCATTATTAAATATATTAAAATTATTCCCAACAGGATTTTGTATTCGCTGCATGTCACGACGCTCGTGATCATCTTCATTTCTCTAGTATAAAATTAGCATAAAAATCTTTATTGTCATTTGTTTTGTAATATTGAGAGAGAAGTTCATTCGTATAATAAATCTGTGCTGCAATAACGTCGTCTCATCCCTCTCTCTCGGAACCACAATCAACCTACAGCTCTCAACCGTCGCTACACTGCAGGTGAACTCTCAAATCGATGAAACTTTTTTTTAATTAACTCAAGCATCAAGCAAGCATAGAGGATGGACATTAGTGAATCTCGTTTTGAATTACGGCTTGAATTGGAGATATTGATTTTTTGTTTTAAATATTCATTATTAAATATATTAAAATTATTCCCAACAGGATTTTGTATTCGCTGCATGTCACGACGCTCGTGATCATCTTCATTTCTCTAGTATAAAATTAGCATAATAATCTTTATTGTCATTTGTTTTGTAATATTGAGAGAGAAGTTCATTCGTATAATAAATCTGTGCTGCAATAACGTCGTCTCATCCCTCTCTCTCGGAACCGCAATCAACCTACAGCTCTCAACCGTCGCTACAAAATTGCGACGCTCGTGATCATCTTCTTTTCTCTAATATAAAATTAGCATAATATCTTTATTGTCATTTTGTTTTGTAATATTAATGAGAAGTTCATTGGTATAATAAATCTGTGCTGCAACAACGTCGTCTCATCCCTCTCTCTCGGAACCACAATCAACCTACAGCTCTCAACCGTCGCTACACTGCAGGTGAACTCTCAAATCGATGAAACTTTTTTTTAATTAACTCAAGCATCAAGCAAGCATAGAGGATGGACATTAGTGAATCTCGTTTTGAATTACGGCTTGAATTGGAGATATTGATTTTTTGTTTTAAATATTCATTATTAAATATATTAAAATTATTCCCAACGGGATTTTGAATCGCATGCACGGGAAGTACCTCTATCAATGAACTTTTATTTTTGAACCCTTTCATCAAGCATTGAGGATTGACATTAGTGAATCTCGTTTTGAATTACGGCTTGAATTGGAGATATTGATTTTTTGTTTTAAATATTCATTATTAAATATATTAAAATTATTCCCAACGGGATTTTGAATCGCATGCACGGGAAGTACCTCTATCAATGAACTTTTATTTTTGAACCCTTTCATCAAGCATTGAGGATTGACATTAGTGAATCTCGTTTTGAATTACGGCTTGAATTGGAGATATTGATTTTTTGTTTTAAATATTCATTATTAAATATATTAAAATTATTCCCAACAGGATTTTGTATTCGCTGCAGGTGAACTCTCAAATCGATTAAACTTTTTTTTAATTAACTCAAGCATCAAGCAAGCATTGAGGATGGACATTAGTGAATCTCGTTTTGAATTACGGCTTGAATTGGAGATATTGATTTTTTGTTTTAAATTTTCATTATTAAATATATTAAAATTATTCCCAACGGGATTTTGAATCGCATGCACGGGAAGTACCTCAATCAATGAACTTTTATTTTTGAACCCTTTCATCAAGCATTGAGGATGGACATTAGTGAATCTCGTTTTGAATTACGGCTTGAATTGGAGATATTGATTTTTTGTTTTAAATTTTCATTATTAAATATATTAAAATTATTCCCAACGGGATTTTGAATCGCATTCACGGGAAGTACCTCAATCAATGAACTTTTATTTTTGAACCCTTTCATCAAGCATTGAGGATGGACATTAGTGAATCTCGTTTTGAATTACGGCTTGAATTGGAGATATTGATTTTTTGTTTTCAATATTTATTATTAAATATATTAAAATTATTCCCAACGGGATTTTGAATCGCATTCACGGGAAGTACCTCAATCAATGAACTTTTATTTTTGAACCCTTTCATCAAGCATTGAGGATGGACATTAGTGAATCTCGTTTTGAATTACGGCTTGAATTGGAGATATTGATTTTTTGTTTTCAATATTTATTATTAAATATATTAAAATTATTCCCAACGGGATTTTGAATCGCATTCACGGGAAGTACCTCAATCAATGAACTTTTTTTTTTGAACCCTTTCATCAAGCATTGAGGATGGACATTAGTGAATCTCGTTTTGAATTACGGCTTGAATTGGAGATATTGATTTTTTGTTTTAAATATTCATTATTAAATATATTAAAATTATTCCCAACAGGATTTTGTATTCGCTGCATGTCACGACGCTCGTGATCATCTTCATTTCTCTAGTATAAAATTAGCATAAAAATCTTTATTGTCATTTGTTTTGTAATATTGAGAGAGAAGTTCATTCGTATAATAAATCTGTGCTGCAATAACGTCGTCTCATCCCTCTCTCTCGGAACCACAATCAACCTACAGCTCTCAACCGTCGCTACACTGCAGGTGAACTCTCAAATCGATGAAACTTTTTTTTAATTAACTCAAGCATCAAGCAAGCATAGAGGATGGACATTAGTGAATCTCGTTTTGAATTACGGCTTGAATTGGAGATATTGATTTTTTGTTTTAAATATTCATTATTAAATATATTAAAATTATTCCCAACGGGATTTTGAATCGCATGCACGGGAAGTACCTCTATCAATGAACTTTTATTTTTGAACCCTTTCATCAAGCATTGAGGATTGACATTAGTGAATCTCGTTTTGAATTACGGCTTGAATTGGAGATATTGATTTTTTGTTTTAAATATTCATTATTAAATATATTAAAATTATTCCCAACAGGATTTTGTATTCGCTGCATGTCACGACGCTCGTGATCATCTTCATTTCTCTAGTATAAAATTAGCATAATAATCTTTATTGTCATTTGTTTTGTAATATTGAGAGAGAAGTTCATTCGTATAATAAATCTGTGCTGCAATAACGTCGTCTCATCCCTCTCTCTCGGAACCGCAATCAACCTACAGCTCTCAACCGTCGCTACAAAATTGCGACGCTCGTGATCATCTTCTTTTCTCTAATATAAAATTAGCATAATATCTTTATTGTCATTTTGTTTTGTAATATTAATGAGAAGTTCATTGGTATAATAAATCTGTGCTGCAACAACGTCGTCTCATCCCTCTCTCTCGGAACCACAATCAACCTACAGCTCTCAACCGTCGCTACACTGCAGGTGAACTCTCAAATCGATGAAACTTTTTTTTAATTAACTCAAGCATCAAGCAAGCATAGAGGATGGACATTAGTGAATCTCGTTTTGAATTACGGCTTGAATTGGAGATATTGATTTTTTGTTTTAAATATTCATTATTAAATATATTAAAATTATTCCCAACGGGATTTTGAATCGCATGCACGGGAAGTACCTCTATCAATGAACTTTTATTTTTGAACCCTTTCATCAAGCATTGAGGATTGACATTAGTGAATCTCGTTTTGAATTACGGCTTGAATTGGAGATATTGATTTTTTGTTTTAAATATTCATTATTAAATATATTAAAATTATTCCCAACGGGATTTTGAATCGCATGCACGGGAAGTACCTCTATCAATGAACTTTTATTTTTGAACCCTTTCATCAAGCATTGAGGATTGACATTAGTGAATCTCGTTTTGAATTACGGCTTGAATTGGAGATATTGATTTTTTGTTTTAAATATTCATTATTAAATATATTAAAATTATTCCCAACAGGATTTTGTATTCGCTGCAGGTGAACTCTCAAATCGATTAAACTTTTTTTTAATTAACTCAAGCATCAAGCAAGCATTGAGGATGGACATTAGTGAATCTCGTTTTGAATTACGGCTTGAATTGGAGATATTGATTTTTTGTTTTAAATTTTCATTATTAAATATATTAAAATTATTCCCAACGGGATTTTGAATCGCATGCACGGGAAGTACCTCAATCAATGAACTTTTATTTTTGAACCCTTTCATCAAGCATAGAGGATGGACATTAGTGAATCTCGTTTTGAATTACGGCTTGAATTGGAGATATTGATTTTTTGTTTTCAATATTTATTATTAAATATATTAAAATTATTCCCAACGGGATTTTGAATCGCATTCACGGGAAGTACCTCAATCAATGAACTTTTATTTTTGAACCCTTTCATCAAGCATTGAGGATGGACATTAGTGAATCTCGTTTTGAATTACGGCTTGAATTGGAGATATTGATTTTTTGTTTTAAATATTCATTATTAAATATATTAAAATTATTCCCAACAGGATTTTGTATTCGCTGCAGGTGAACTCTCAAATCGATGAAACTTTTTTTTAATTAACTCAAGCATCAAGCAAGCATAGAGGATGGACATTAGTGAATCTCGTTTTGAATTACGGCTTGAATTGGAGATATTGATTTTTTGTTTTCAATATTTATTATTAAATATATTAAAATTATTCCCAACGGGATTTTGAATCGCATTCACGGGAAGTACCTCAATCAATGAACTTTTATTTTTGAACCCTTTCATCAAGCATTGAGGATGGACATTAGTGAATCTCGTTTTGAATTACGGCTTGAATTGGAGATATTGATTTTTTGTTTTAAATATTCATTATTAAATATATTAAAATTATTCCCAACAGGATTTTGTATTCGCTGCAGGTGAACTCTCAAATCGATTAAACTTTTTTTTAATTAACTCAAGCATCAAGCAAGCATAGAGGATGGACATTAGTGAATCTCGTTTTGAATTACGGCTTGAATTGGAGATATTGATTTTTTGTTTTAAATATTCATTATTAAATATATTAAAATTATTCCCAACAGGATTTTGTATTCGCTGCAGGTGAACTCTCAAATCGATTAAACTTTTTTTTAATTAACTCAAGCATCAAGCAAGCATAGAGGATGGACATTAGTGAATCTCGTTTTGAATTACGGCTTGAATTGGAGATATTGATTTTTTGTTTTCAATATTTATTATTAAATATATTAAAATTATTCCCAACGGGATTTTGAATCGCATGCACGGGAAGTACCTCAATCAATGAACTTTTATTTTTGAACCCTTTCATCAAGCATTGATGATGGACATTAGTGAATCTCGTTTTGAATTACGGCTTGAATTGGAGATATTGATTTTTTGTTTTAAATATTCATTATTAAATATATTAAAATTATTCCCAACGGGATTTTGAATCGCATGCACGGGAAGTACCTCAATCAATGAACTTTTATTTTTGAACCCTTTCATCAAGCATAGAGGATGGACATTAGTGAATCTCGTTTTGAATTACGGCTTGAATTGGAGATATTGATTTTTTGTTTTCAATATTTATTATTAAATATATTAAAATTATTCCCAACGGGATTTTGAATCGCATTCACGGGAAGTACCTCAATCAATGAACTTTTATTTTTGAACCCTTTCATCAAGCATTGAGGATGGACATTAGTGAATCTCGTTTTGAATTACGGCTTGAATTGGAGATATTGATTTTTTGTTTTCAATATTTATTATTAAATATATTAAAATTATTCCCAACGGGATTTTGAATCGCATGCACGGGAAGTACCTCAATCAATGAACTTTTATTTTTGAACCCTTTCATCAAGCATAGAGGATGGACATTAGTGAATCTCGTTTTGAATTACGGCTTGAATTGGAGATATTGATTTTTTGTTTTCAATATTTATTATTAAATATATTAAAATTATTCCCAACGGGATTTTGAATCGCATTCACGGGAAGTACCTCAATCAATGAACTTTTATTTTTGAACCCTTTCATCAAGCATTGAGGATGGACATTAGTGAATCTCGTTTTGAATTACGGCTTGAATTGGAGATATTGATTTTTTGTTTTAAATATTCATTATTAAATATATTAAAATTATTCCCAACGGGATTTTGAATCGCATGCACGGGAAGTACCTCAATCAATGAACTTTTATTTTTGAACCCTTTCATCAAGCATTGATGATGGACATTAGTGAATCTCGTTTTGAATTACGGCTTGAATTGGAGATATTGATTTTTTGTTTTAAATATTCATTATTAAATATATTAAAATTATTCCCAACAGGATTTTGTATTCGCTGCAGGTGAACTCTCAAATCGATTAAACTTTTTTTTAATTAACTCAAGCATCAAGCAAGCATAGAGGATGGACATTAGTGAATCTCGTTTTGAATTACGGCTTGAATTGGAGATATTGATTTTTTGTTTTAAATATTCATTATTAAATATATTAAAATTATTCCCAACAGGATTTTGTATTCGCTGCAGGTGAACTCTCAAATCGATTAAACTTTTTTTTAATTAACTCAAGCATCAAGCAAGCATAGAGGATGGACATTAGTGAATCTCGTTTTGAATTACGGCTTGAATTGGAGATATTGATTTTTTGTTTTAAATATTCATTATTAAATATATTAAAATTATTCCCAACAGGATTTTGTATTCGCTGCAGGTGAACTCTCAAATCGATGAAACTTTTTTTTAATTAACTCAAGCATCAAGCAAGCATAGAGGATGGACATTAGTGAATCTCGTTTTGAATTACGGCTTGAATTGGAGATATTGATTTTTTGTTTTAAATTTTCATTATTAAATATATTAAAATTATTCCCAACGGGATTTTGAATCGCATGCACGGGAAGTACCTCAATCAATGAACTTTTATTTTTGAACCCTTTCATCAAGCATTGATGATGGACATTAGTGAATCTCGTTTTGAATTACGGCTTGAATTGGAGATATTGATTTTTTGTTTTAAATATTCATTATTAAATATATTAAAATTATTCCCAACAGGATTTTGTATTCGCTGCAGGTGAACTCTCAAATCGATTAAACTTTTTTTTAATTAACTCAAGCATCAAGCAAGCATAGAGGATGGACATTAGTGAATCTCGTTTTGAATTACGGCTTGAATTGGAGATATTGATTTTTTGTTTTAAATATTCATTATTAAATATATTAAAATTATTCCCAACGGGATTTTGAATCGCATGCACGGGAAGTACCTCAATCAATGAACTTTTATTTTTGAACCCTTTCATCAAGCATTGATGATGGACATTAGTGAATCTCGTTTTGAATTACGGCTTGAATTGGAGATATTGATTTTTTGTTTTAAATATTCATTATTAAATATATTAAAATTATTCCCAACAGGATTTTGTATTCGCTGCAGGTGAACTCTCAAATCGATTAAACTTTTTTTTAATTAACTCAAGCATCAAGCAAGCATAGAGGATGGACATTAGTGAATCTCGTTTTGAATTACGGCTTGAATTGGAGATATTGATTTTTTGTTTTAAATATTCATTATTAAATATATTAAAATTATTCCCAACAGGATTTTGTATTCGCTGCAGGTGAACTCTCAAATCGATTAAACTTTTTTTTAATTAACTCAAGCATCAAGCAAGCATAGAGGATGGACATTAGTGAATCTCGTTTTGAATTACGGCTTGAATTGGAGATATTGATTTTTTGTTTTAAATATTCATTATTAAATATATTAAAATTATTCCCAACAGGATTTTGTATTCGCTGCAGGTGAACTCTCAAATCGATTAAACTTTTTTTTAATTAACTCAAGCATCAAGCAAGCATAGAGGATGGACATTAGTGAATCTCGTTTTGAATTACGGCTTGAATTGGAGATATTGATTTTTTGTTTTAAATATTCATTATTAAATATATTAAAATTATTCCCAACAGGATTTTGTATTCGCTGCAGGTGAACTCTCAAATCGATGAAACTTTTTTTTAATTAACTCAAGCATCAAGCAAGCATAGAGGATGGACATTAGTGAATCTCGTTTTGAATTACCGCTTGAATTGGAGATATTGATTTTTTGTTTTAAATTTTCATTATTAAATATATTAAAATTATTCCCAACGGGATTTTGAATCGCATGCACGGGAAGTACCTCAATCAATGAACTTTTATTTTTGAACCCTTTCATCAAGCATTGATGATGGACATTAGTGAATCTCGTTTTGAATTACGGCTTGAATTGGAGATATTGATTTTTTGTTTTAAATATTCATTATTAAATATATTAAAATTATTCCCAACAGGATTTTGTATTCGCTGCAGGTGAACTCTCAAATCGATTAAACTTTTTTTTAATTAACTCAAGCATCAAGCAAGCATAGAGGATGGACATTAGTGAATCTCGTTTTGAATTACGGCTTGAATTGGAGATATTGATTTTTTGTTTTAAATATTCATTATTAAATATATTAAAATTATTCCCAACGGGATTTTGAATCGCATTCACGGGAAGTACCTCAATCAATGAACTTTTATTTTTGAACCCTTTCATCAAGCATTGAGGATGGACATTAGTGAATCTCGTTTTGAATTACGGCTTGAATTGGAGATATTGATTTTTTGTTTTAAATATTCATTATTAAATATATTAAAATTATTCCCAACAGGATTTTGTATTCGCTGCAGGTGAACTCTCAAATCGATTAAACTTTTTTTTAATTAACTCAAGCATCAAGCAAGCATAGAGGATGGACATTAGTGAATCTCGTTTTGAATTACGGCTTGAATTGGAGATATTGATTTTTTGTTTTAAATATTCATTATTAAATATATTAAAATTATTCCCAACAGGATTTTGTATTCGCTGCAGGTGAACTCTCAAATCGATTAAACTTTTTTTTAATTAACTCAAGCATCAAGCAAGCATAGAGGATGGACATTAGTGAATCTCGTTTTGAATTACGGCTTGAATTGGAGATATTGATTTTTTGTTTTCAATATTTATTATTAAATATATTAAAATTATTCCCAACGGGATTTTGAATCGCATGCACGGGAAGTACCTCAATCAATGAACTTTTATTTTTGAACCCTTTCATCAAGCATTGATGATGGACATTAGTGAATCTCGTTTTGAATTACGGCTTGAATTGGAGATATTGATTTTTTGTTTTAAGTATTCATTATTAAATATATTAAAATTATTCCCAACGGGATTTTGAATCGCATGCACGGGAAGTACCTCAATCAATGAACTTTTATTTTTGAACCCTTTCATCAAGCATAGAGGATGGACATTAGTGAATCTCGTTTTGAATTACGGCTTGAATTGGAGATATTGATTTTTTGTTTTCAATATTTATTATTAAATATATTAAAATTATTCCCAACGGGATTTTGAATCGCATTCACGGGAAGTACCTCAATCAATGAACTTTTATTTTTGAACCCTTTCATCAAGCATTGAGGATGGACATTAGTGAATCTCGTTTTGAATTACGGCTTGAATTGGAGATATTGATTTTTTGTTTTCAATATTTATTATTAAATATATTAAAATTATTCCCAACGGGATTTTGAATCGCATGCACGGGAAGTACCTCAATCAATGAACTTTTATTTTTGAACCCTTTCATCAAGCATAGAGGATGGACATTAGTGAATCTCGTTTTGAATTACGGCTTGAATTGGAGATATTGATTTTTTGTTTTCAATATTTATTATTAAATATATTAAAATTATTCCCAACGGGATTTTGAATCGCATTCACGGGAAGTACCTCAATCAATGAACTTTTATTTTTGAACCCTTTCATCAAGCATTGAGGATGGACATTAGTGAATCTCGTTTTGAATTACGGCTTGAATTGGAGATATTGATTTTTTGTTTTAAATATTCATTATTAAATATATTAAAATTATTCCCAACGGGATTTTGAATCGCATGCACGGGAAGTACCTCAATCAATGAACTTTTATTTTTGAACCCTTTCATCAAGCATTGATGATGGACATTAGTGAATCTCGTTTTGAATTACGGCTTGAATTGGAGATATTGATTTTTTGTTTTAAATATTCATTATTAAATATATTAAAATTATTCCCAACAGGATTTTGTATTCGCTGCAGGTGAACTCTCAAATCGATTAAACTTTTTTTTAATTAACTCAAGCATCAAGCAAGCATAGAGGATGGACATTAGTGAATCTCGTTTTGAATTACGGCTTGAATTGGAGATATTGATTTTTTGTTTTAAATATTCATTATTAAATATATTAAAATTATTCCCAACAGGATTTTGTATTCGCTGCAGGTGAACTCTCAAATCGATTAAACTTTTTTTTAATTAACTCAAGCATCAAGCAAGCATAGAGGATGGACATTAGTGAATCTCGTTTTGAATTACGGCTTGAATTGGAGATATTGATTTTTTGTTTTAAATATTCATTATTAAATATATTAAAATTATTCCCAACAGGATTTTGTATTCGCTGCAGGTGAACTCTCAAATCGATGAAACTTTTTTTTAATTAACTCAAGCATCAAGCAAGCATAGAGGATGGACATTAGTGAATCTCGTTTTGAATTACGGCTTGAATTGGAGATATTGATTTTTTGTTTTAAATTTTCATTATTAAATATATTAAAATTATTCCCAACGGGATTTTGAATCGCATGCACGGGAAGTACCTCAATCAATGAACTTTTATTTTTGAACCCTTTCATCAAGCATTGATGATGGACATTAGTGAATCTCGTTTTGAATTACGGCTTGAATTGGAGATATTGATTTTTTGTTTTAAATATTCATTATTAAATATATTAAAATTATTCCCAACAGGATTTTGTATTCGCTGCAGGTGAACTCTCAAATCGATTAAACTTTTTTTTAATTAACTCAAGCATCAAGCAAGCATAGAGGATGGACATTAGTGAATCTCGTTTTGAATTACGGCTTGAATTGGAGATATTGATTTTTTGTTTTAAATATTCATTATTAAATATATTAAAATTATTCCCAACGGGATTTTGAATCGCATGCACGGGAAGTACCTCAATCAATGAACTTTTATTTTTGAACCCTTTCATCAAGCATTGATGATGGACATTAGTGAATCTCGTTTTGAATTACGGCTTGAATTGGAGATATTGATTTTTTGTTTTAAATATTCATTATTAAATATATTAAAATTATTCCCAACAGGATTTTGTATTCGCTGCAGGTGAACTCTCAAATCGATTAAACTTTTTTTTAATTAACTCAAGCATCAAGCAAGCATAGAGGATGGACATTAGTGAATCTCGTTTTGAATTACGGCTTGAATTGGAGATATTGATTTTTTGTTTTAAATATTCATTATTAAATATATTAAAATTATTCCCAACAGGATTTTGTATTCGCTGCAGGTGAACTCTCAAATCGATTAAACTTTTTTTTAATTAACTCAAGCATCAAGCAAGCATAGAGGATGGACATTAGTGAATCTCGTTTTGAATTACGGCTTGAATTGGAGATATTGATTTTTTGTTTTAAATATTCATTATTAAATATATTAAAATTATTCCCAACAGGATTTTGTATTCGCTGCAGGTGAACTCTCAAATCGATTAAACTTTTTTTTAATTAACTCAAGCATCAAGCAAGCATAGAGGATGGACATTAGTGAATCTCGTTTTGAATTACGGCTTGAATTGGAGATATTGATTTTTTGTTTTAAATATTCATTATTAAATATATTAAAATTATTCCCAACAGGATTTTGTATTCGCTGCAGGTGAACTCTCAAATCGATGAAACTTTTTTTTAATTAACTCAAGCATCAAGCAAGCATAGAGGATGGACATTAGTGAATCTCGTTTTGAATTACCGCTTGAATTGGAGATATTGATTTTTTGTTTTAAATTTTCATTATTAAATATATTAAAATTATTCCCAACGGGATTTTGAATCGCATGCACGGGAAGTACCTCAATCAATGAACTTTTATTTTTGAACCCTTTCATCAAGCATTGATGATGGACATTAGTGAATCTCGTTTTGAATTACGGCTTGAATTGGAGATATTGATTTTTTGTTTTAAATATTCATTATTAAATATATTAAAATTATTCCCAACAGGATTTTGTATTCGCTGCAGGTGAACTCTCAAATCGATTAAACTTTTTTTTAATTAACTCAAGCATCAAGCAAGCATAGAGGATGGACATTAGTGAATCTCGTTTTGAATTACGGCTTGAATTGGAGATATTGATTTTTTGTTTTAAATATTCATTATTAAATATATTAAAATTATTCCCAACAGGATTTTGTATTCGCTGCAGGTGAACTCTCAAATCGATTAAACTTTTTTTTAATTAACTCAAGCATCAAGCAAGCATAGAGGATGGACATTAGTGAATCTCGTTTTGAATTACGGCTTGAATTGGAGATATTGATTTTTTGTTTTAAATATTCATTATTAAATATATTAAAATTATTCCCAACAGGATTTTGTATTCGCTGCAGGTGAACTCTCAAATCGATGAAACTTTTTTTTAATTAACTCAAGCATCAAGCAAGCATAGAGGATGGACATTAGTGAATCTCGTTTTGAATTACGGCTTGAATTGGAGATATTGATTTTTTGTTTTAAATTTTCATTATTAAATATATTAAAATTATTCCCAACGGGATTTTGAATCGCATGCACGGGAAGTACCTCAATCAATGAACTTTTATTTTTGAACCCTTTCATCAAGCATTGATGATGGACATTAGTGAATCTCGTTTTGAATTACGGCTTGAATTGGAGATATTGATTTTTTGTTTTAAATATTCATTATTAAATATATTAAAATTATTCCCAACAGGATTTTGTATTCGCTGCAGGTGAACTCTCAAATCGATTAAACTTTTTTTTAATTAACTCAAGCATCAAGCAAGCATAGAGGATGGACATTAGTGAATCTCGTTTTGAATTACGGCTTGAATTGGAGATATTGATTTTTTGTTTTAAATATTCATTATTAAATATATTAAAATTATTCCCAACAGGATTTTGTATTCGCTGCAGGTGAACTCTCAAATCGATTAAACTTTTTTTTAATTAACTCAAGCATCAAGCAAGCATAGAGGATGGACATTAGTGAATCTCGTTTTGAATTACGGCTTGAATTGGAGATATTGATTTTTTGTTTTAAATATTCATTATTAAATATATTAAAATTATTCCCAACAGGATTTTGTATTCGCTGCAGGTGAACTCTCAATTCGATTAAACTTTTTTTTAATTAACTCAAGCATCAAGCAAGCATAGAGGATGGACATTAGTGAATCTCGTTTTGAATTACGGCTTGAATTGGAGATATTGATTTTTTGTTTTAAATATTCATTATTAAATATATTAAAATTATTCCCAACAGGATTTTGTATTCGCTGCAGGTGAACTCTCAAATCGATGAAACTTTTTTTTAATTAACTCAAGCATCAAGCAAGCATAGAGGATGGACATTAGTGAATCTCGTTTTGAATTACGGCTTGAATTGGAGATATTGATTTTTTGTTTTAAATTTTCATTATTAAATATATTAAAATTATTCCCAACGGGATTTTGAATCGCATGCACGGGAAGTACCTCAATCAATGAACTTTTATTTTTGAACCCTTTCATCAAGCATTGAGGATGGACATTAGTGAATCTCGTTTTGAATTACGGCTTGAATTGGAGATATTGATTTTTTGTTTTAAATATTCATTATTAAATATATTAAAATTATTCCCAACAGGATTTTGTATTCGCTGCAGGTGAACTCTCAAATCGATTAAACTTTTTTTTAATTAACTCAAGCATCAAGCAAGCATAGAGGATGGACATTAGTGAATCTCGTTTTGAATTACGGCTTGAATTGGAGATATTGATTTTTTGTTTTAAATATTCATTATTAAATATATTAAAATTATTCCCAACAGGATTTTGTATTCGCTGCAGGTGAACTCTCAATTCGATTAAACTTTTTTTTAATTAACTCAAGCATCAAGCAAGCATAGAGGATGGACATTAGTGAATCTCGTTTTGAATTACGGCTTGAATTGGAGATATTGATTTTTTGTTTTAAATATTCATTATTAAATATATTAAAATTATTCCCAACAGGATTTTGTATTCGCTGCAGGTGAACTCTCAAATCGATGAAACTTTTTTTTAATTAACTCAAGCATCAAGCAAGCATAGAGGATGGACATTAGTGAATCTCGTTTTGAATTACGGCTTGAATTGGAGATATTGATTTTTTGTTTTAAATATTCATTATTAAATATATTAAAATTATTCCCAACGGGATTTTGAATCGCATGCACGGGAAGTACCTCAATCAATGAACTTTTATTTTTGAACCCTTTCATCAAGCATTGAGGATGGACATTAGTGAATCTCGTTTTGAATTACGGCTTGAATTGGAGATATTGATTTTTTGTTTTAAATATTCATTATTAAATATATTAAAATTATTCCCAACAGGATTTTGTATTCGCTGCAGGTGAACTCTCAAATCGATGAAACTTTTTTTTAATTAACTCAAGCATCAAGCAAGCATAGAGGATGGACATTAGTGAATCTCGTTTTGAATTACGGCTTGAATTGGAGATATTGATTTTTTGTTTTAAATTTTCATTATTAAATATATTAAAATTATTCCCAACGGGATTTTGAATCGCATGAACGGGAAGTACCTCAATCAATGAACTTTTATTTTTGAACCCTTTCATCAAGCATTGAGGATGGACATTAGTGAATCTCGTTTTGAATTACGGCTTGAATTGGAGATATTGATTTTTTGTTTTAAATATTCATTATTAAATATATTAAAATTATTCCCAACAGGATTTTGTATTCGCTGCAGGTGAACTCTCAATTCGATTAAACTTTTTTTTAATTAACTCAAGCATCAAGCAAGCATAGAGGATGGACATTAGTGAATCTCGTTTTGAATTACGGCTTGAATTGGAGATATTGATTTTTTGTTTTAAATATTCATTATTAAATATATTAAAATTATTCCCAACAGGATTTTGTATTCGCTGCAGGTGAACTCTCAAATCGATGAAACTTTTTTTTAATTAACTCAAGCATCAAGCAAGCATAGAGGATGGACATTAGTGAATCTCGTTTTGAATTACGGCTTGAATTGGAGATATTGATTTTTTGTTTTAAATATTCATTATTAAATATATTAAAATTATTCCCAACAGGATTTTGTATTCGCTGCAGGTGAACTCTCAAATCGATGAAACTTTTTTTTAATTAACTCAAGCATCAAGCAAGCATAGAGGATGGACATTAGTGAATCTCGTTTTGAATTACGGCTTGAATTGGAGATATTGATTTTTTGTTTTAAATTTTCATTATTAAATATATTAAAATTATTCCCAACGGGATTTTGAATCGCATGCACGGGAAGTACCTCAATCAATGAACTTTTATTTTTGAACCCTTTCATCAAGCATTGAGGATGGACATTAGTGAATCTCGTTTTGAATTACGGCTTGAATTGGAGATATTGATTTTTTGTTTTAAATATTCATTATTAAATATATTAAAATTATTCCCAACAGGATTTTGTATTCGCTGCAGGTGAACTCTCAATTCGATTAAACTTTTTTTTAATTAACTCAAGCATCAAGCAAGCATAGAGGATGGACATTAGTGAATCTCGTTTTGAATTACGGCTTGAATTGGAGATATTGATTTTTTGTTTTAAATATTCATTATTAAATATATTAAAATTATTCCCAACAGGATTTTGTATTCGCTGCAGGTGAACTCTCAAATCGATTAAACTTTTTTTTAATTAACTCAAGCATCAAGCAAGCATAGAGGATGGACATTAGTGAATCTCGTTTTGAATTACGGCTTGAATTGGAGATATTGATTTTTTGTTTTAAATATTCATTATTAAATATATTAAAATTATTCCCAACAGGATTTTGTATTCGCTGCAGGTGAACTCTCAATTCGATTAAACTTTTTTTTAATTAACTCAAGCATCAAGCAAGCATAGAGGATGGACATTAGTGAATCTCGTTTTGAATTACGGCTTGAATTGGAGATATTGATTTTTTGTTTTAAATATTCATTATTAAATATATTAAAATTATTCCCAACGGGATTTTGAATCGCATGCACGGGAAGTACCTCAATCAATGAACTTTTATTTTTGAACCCTTTCATCAAGCATTGAGGATGGACATTAGTGAATCTCGTTTTGAATTACGGCTTGAATTGGAGATATTGATTTTTTGTTTTAAATATTCATTATTAAATATATTAAAATTATTCCCAACGGGATTTTGAATCGCATGCACGGGAAGTACCTCAATCAATGAACTTTTATTTTTGAACCCTTTCATCAAGCATTGAGGATGGACATTAGTGAATCTCGTTTTGAATTACGGCTTGAATTGGAGATATTGATTTTTTGTTTTAAATATTCATTATTAAATATATTAAAATTATTCCCAACAGGATTTTGTATTCGCTGCAGGTGAACTCTCAAATCGATGAAACTTTTTTTTAATTAACTCAAGCATCAAGCAAGCATAGAGGATGGACATTAGTGAATCTCGTTTTGAATTACGGCTTGAATTGGAGATATTGATTTTTTGTTTTAAATATTCATTATTAAATATATTAAAATTATTCCCAACAGGATTTTGTATTCGCTGCAGGTGAACTCTCAAATCGATGAAACTTTTTTTTAATTAACTCAAGCATCAAGCAAGCATAGAGGATGGACATTAGTGAATCTCGTTTTGAATTACGGCTTGAATTGGAGATATTGATTTTTTGTTTTAAATTTTCATTATTAAATATATTAAAATTATTCCCAACGGGATTTTGAATCGCATGAACGGGAAGTACCTCAATCAATGAACTTTTATTTTTGAACCCTTTCATCAAGCATTGAGGATGGACATTAGTGAATCTCGTTTTGAATTACGGCTTGAATTGGAGATATTGATTTTTTGTTTTAAATATTCATTATTAAATATATTAAAATTATTCCCAACAGGATTTTGTATTCGCTGCAGGTGAACTCTCAATTCGATTAAACTTTTTTTTAATTAACTCAAGCATCAAGCAAGCATAGAGGATGGACATTAGTGAATCTCGTTTTGAATTACGGCTTGAATTGGAGATATTGATTTTTTGTTTTAAATATTCATTATTAAATATATTAAAATTATTCCCAACAGGATTTTGTATTCGCTGCAGGTGAACTCTCAAATCGATGAAACTTTTTTTTAATTAACTCAAGCATCAAGCAAGCATAGAGGATGGACATTAGTGAATCTCGTTTTGAATTACGGCTTGAATTGGAGATATTGATTTTTTGTTTTAAATATTCATTATTAAATATATTAAAATTATTCCCAACAGGATTTTGTATTCGCTGCAGGTGAACTCTCAAATCGATGAAACTTTTTTTTAATTAACTCAAGCATCAAGCAAGCATAGAGGATGGACATTAGTGAATCTCGTTTTGAATTACGGCTTGAATTGGAGATATTGATTTTTTGTTTTAAATTTTCATTATTAAATATATTAAAATTATTCCCAACGGGATTTTGAATCGCATGCACGGGAAGTACCTCAATCAATGAACTTTTATTTTTGAACCCTTTCATCAAGCATTGAGGATGGACATTAGTGAATCTCGTTTTGAATTACGGCTTGAATTGGAGATATTGATTTTTTGTTTTAAATATTCATTATTAAATATATTAAAATTATTCCCAACAGGATTTTGTATTCGCTGCAGGTGAACTCTCAATTCGATTAAACTTTTTTTTAATTAACTCAAGCATCAAGCAAGCATAGAGGATGGACATTAGTGAATCTCGTTTTGAATTACGGCTTGAATTGGAGATATTGATTTTTTGTTTTAAATATTCATTATTAAATATATTAAAATTATTCCCAACAGGATTTTGTATTCGCTGCAGGTGAACTCTCAAATCGATTAAACTTTTTTTTAATTAACTCAAGCATCAAGCAAGCATAGAGGATGGACATTAGTGAATCTCGTTTTGAATTACGGCTTGAATTGGAGATATTGATTTTTTGTTTTAAATATTCATTATTAAATATATTAAAATTATTCCCAACAGGATTTTGTATTCGCTGCAGGTGAACTCTCAATTCGATTAAACTTTTTTTTAATTAACTCAAGCATCAAGCAAGCATAGAGGATGGACATTAGTGAATCTCGTTTTGAATTACGGCTTGAATTGGAGATATTGATTTTTTGTTTTAAATATTCATTATTAAATATATTAAAATTATTCCCAACAGGATTTTGTATTCGCTGCAGGTGAACTCTCAAATCGATGAAACTTTTTTTTAATTAACTCAAGCATCAAGCAAGCATAGAGGATGGACATTAGTGAATCTCGTTTTGAATTACGGCTTGAATTGGAGATATTGATTTTTTGTTTTAAATATTCATTATTAAATATATTAAAATTATTCCCAACGGGATTTTGAATCGCATGCACGGGAAGTACCTCAATCAATGAACTTTTATTTTTGAACCCTTTCATCAAGCATTGAGGATGGACATTAGTGAATCTCGTTTTGAATTACGGCTTGAATTGGAGATATTGATTTTTTGTTTTAAATATTCATTATTAAATATATTAAAATTATTCCCAACGGGATTTTGAATCGCATGCACGGGAAGTACCTCAATCAATGAACTTTTATTTTTGAACCCTTTCATCAAGCATTGAGGATGGACATTAGTGAATCTCGTTTTGAATTACGGCTTGAATTGGAGATATTGATTTTTTGTTTTAAATATTCATTATTAAATATATTAAAATTATTCCCAACAGGATTTTGTATTCGCTGCAGGTGAACTCTCAAATCGATGAAACTTTTTTTTAATTAACTCAAGCATCAAGCAAGCATAGAGGATGGACATTAGTGAATCTCGTTTTGAATTACGGCTTGAATTGGAGATATTGATTTTTTGTTTTAAATATTCATTATTAAATATATTAAAATTATTCCCAACAGGATTTTGTATTCGCTGCAGGTGAACTCTCAAATCGATGAAACTTTTTTTTAATTAACTCAAGCATCAAGCAAGCATAGAGGATGGACATTAGTGAATCTCGTTTTGAATTACGGCTTGAATTGGAGATATTGATTTTTTGTTTTAAATTTTCATTATTAAATATATTAAAATTATTCCCAACGGGATTTTGAATCGCATGCACGGGAAGTACCTCAATCAATGAACTTTTATTTTTGAACCCTTTCATCAAGCATTGAGGATGGACATTAGTGAATCTCGTTTTGAATTACGGCTTGAATTGGAGATATTGATTTTTTGTTTTAAATATTCATTATTAAATATATTAAAATTATTCCCAACAGGATTTTGTATTCGCTGCAGGTGAACTCTCAATTCGATTAAACTTTTTTTTAATTAACTCAAGCATCAAGCAAGCATAGAGGATGGACATTAGTGAATCTCGTTTTGAATTACGGCTTGAATTGGAGATATTGATTTTTTGTTTTAAATATTCATTATTAAATATATTAAAATTATTCCCAACAGGATTTTGTATTCGCTGCAGGTGAACTCTCAAATCGATTAAACTTTTTTTTAATTAACTCAAGCATCAAGCAAGCATAGAGGATGGACATTAGTGAATCTCGTTTTGAATTACGGCTTGAATTGGAGATATTGATTTTTTGTTTTAAATATTCATTATTAAATATATTAAAATTATTCCCAACAGGATTTTGTATTCGCTGCAGGTGAACTCTCAATTCGATTAAACTTTTTTTTAATTAACTCAAGCATCAAGCAAGCATAGAGGATGGACATTAGTGAATCTCGTTTTGAATTACGGCTTGAATTGGAGATATTGATTTTTTGTTTTAAATATTCATTATTAAATATATTAAAATTATTCCCAACAGGATTTTGTATTCGCTGCAGGTGAACTCTCAAATCGATGAAACTTTTTTTTAATTAACTCAAGCATCAAGCAAGCATAGAGGATGGACATTAGTGAATCTCGTTTTGAATTACGGCTTGAATTGGAGATATTGATTTTTTGTTTTAAATATTCATTATTAAATATATTAAAATTATTCCCAACGGGATTTTGAATCGCATGCACGGGAAGTACCTCAATCAATGAACTTTTATTTTTGAACCCTTTCATCAAGCATTGAGGATGGACATTAGTGAATCTCGTTTTGAATTACGGCTTGAATTGGAGATATTGATTTTTTGTTTTAAATATTCATTATTAAATATATTAAAATTATTCCCAACAGGATTTTGTATTCGCTGCAGGTGAACTTTCAAATCGATGAACCATTTTTTATGAACACATGTGTTAAGCTTAAATATTGCTGAAACTCGATTTGAGTTACGGAGCTCAATAAAGCATATGGATTTTTTGAACCAGATATTTTTCTTATATTTTTTAAAAAATATTTGAGTAATCTTAGAGATTTCCCTACCAAATAAGACCTTCAACCAAAAATTATTTATTTATTTGATGCATCAAGCAACCCATAGAGACATAAAATTTAATTTAAAACTTTTTGAATAAGAAAAAAAATTGCAGAAAAATTGTGCTTTATTTTTATCATATTTTATGCTATTTTACATCGATTTTCAATGATATTTTTCAAAACGGTTCCTATGGTGCCGATTTGGAAGCATCCAAAAATTATTACTTAAAGCAAAAAATGCTTTGATAAAATAAAAATAATTCCAAGCACATAAGTATGAAAGCTTAAAAAAAATTTTGTTTATCAAAAGTGATAAATAACATAAATACCTATAAAATCGGTAACATATTTCTTTAGTGAAAGATAAGGCTCAAATCGAGTTATGTGGCTTTGAAATTTAAAAACCAATATTAAATATTCAAATTTTTAAGTTTTGAATTAGAATTTTTTTTTTCAGAGGTTTTTTTGTTTTCAATATTTATTATTAAATATATTAAAATTATTCCCAACGGGATTTTGAATCGCATGCACGGAAAGTACCTCAATCAATGAACTTTTATTTTTGAACCCTTTCATCAAGCATTGAGGATGGACATTAGTGAATCTCGTTTTGAATTACGGCTTGAATTGGAGATATTGATTTTTTGTTTTAAATATTCATTATTAAATATATTAAAATTATTCCCAACAGGATTTTGTATTCGCTGCAGGTGAACTTTCAAATCGATGAACCATTTTTTATGAACACATGTGTTAAGCTTAAATATTGCTGAAACTCGATTTGAGTTACGGAGCTCAATAAAGCATATGGATTTTTTGAACCAGATATTTTTCTTATATTTTTTAAAAAATATTTGAGTAATCTTAGAGATTTCCCTACCAAATAAGACCTTCAACCAAAAATTATTTATTTATTTGATGCATCAAGCAACCCATAGAGACATAAAATTTAATTTAAAACTTTTTGAATAAGAAAAAAAATTGCAGAAAAATTGTGCTTTATTTTTATCATATTTTATGCTATTTTACATCGATTTTCAATGATATTTTTCAAAACGGTTCCTATGGTGCCGATTTGGAAGCATCCAAAAATTATTACTTAAAGCAAAAAATGCTTTGATAAAATAAAAATAATTCCAAGCACATAAGTATGAAAGCTTAAAAAAAATTTTGTTTATCAAAAGTGATAAATAACATAAATACCTATAAAATCGGTAACATATTTCTTTAGTGAAAGATAAGGCTCAAATCGAGTTATGTGGCTTTGAAATTTAAAAACCAATATTAAATATTCAAATTTTTAAGTTTTGAATTAGAATTTTTTTTTTCAGAGGTTTTTTTGTTTTCAATATTTATTATTAAATATATTAAAATTATTCCCAACGGGATTTTGAATCGCATGCACGGAAAGTACCTCAATCAATGAACTTTTATTTTTGAACCCTTTCATCAAGCATTGAGGATGGACATTAGTGAATCTCGTTTTGAATTACGGCTTGAATTGGAGATATTGATTTTTTGTTTTAAATATTCATTATTAAATATATTAAAATTATTCCCAACAGGATTTTGTATTCGCTGCAGGTGAACTTTCAAATCGATGAACCATTTTTTATGAACACATGTGTTAAGCTTAAATATTGCTGAAACTCGATTTGAGTTACGGAGCTCAATAAAGCATATGGATTTTTTGAACCAGATATTTTTCTTATATTTTTTAAAAAATATTTGAGTAATCTTAGAGATTTCCCTACCAAATAAGACCTTCAACCAAAAATTATTTATTTATTTGATGCATCAAGCAACCCATAGAGACATAAAATTTAATTTAAAACTTTTTGAATAAGAAAAAAAATTGCAGAAAAATTGTGCTTTATTTTTATCATATTTTATGCTATTTTACATCGATTTTCAATGATATTTTTCAAAACGGTTCCTATGGTGCCGATTTGGAAGCATCCAAAAATTATTACTTAAAGCAAAAAATGCTTTGATAAAATAAAAATAATTCCAAGCACATAAGTATGAAAGCTTAAAAAAAATTTTGTTTATCAAAAGTGATAAATAACATAAATACCTATAAAATCGGTAACTTATTTCTTTAGTGAAAGATAAGGCTCAAATCGAGTTATGTGGCTTTGAAATTTAAAAACCAATATTAAATATTCAAATTTTTAAGTTTTGAATTAGAATTTTTTTTTTCAGAGGTTTTTTTGTTTTCAATATTTATTATTAAATATATTAAAATTATTCCCAACGGGATTTTGAATCGCATGCACGGGAAGTACCTCAATCAATGAACTTTTATTTTTGAACCCTTTCATCAAGCATTGAGGATGGACATTAGTGAATCTCGTTTTGAATTACGGCTTGAATTGGAGATATTGATTTTTTGTTTTCAATATTTATTATTAAATATATTAAAATTATTCCCAACGGGATTTTGAATCGCATGCACGGAAAGTACCTCAATCAATGAACTTTTATTTTTGAACCCTTTCATCAAGCATTGAGGATGGACATTAGTGAATCTCGTTTTGAATTACGGCTTGAATTGGAGATATTGATTTTTTGTTTTAAATATTCATTATTAAATATATTAAAATTATTCCCAACAGGATTTTGTATTCGCTGCAGGTGAACTTTCAAATCGATGAACCATTTTTTATGAACACATGTGTTAAGCTTAAATATTGCTGAAACTCGATTTGAGTTACGGAGCTCAATAAAGCATATGGATTTTTTGAACCAGATATTTTTCTTATATTTTTTAAAAAATATTTGAGTAATCTTAGAGATTTCCCTACCAAATAAGACCTTCAACCAAAAATTATTTATTTATTTGATGCATCAAGCAACCCATAGAGACATAAAATTTAATTTAAAACTTTTTGAATAAGAAAAAAAATTGCAGAAAAATTGTGCTTTATTTTTATCATATTTTATGCTATTTTACATCGATTTTCAATGATATTTTTCAAAACGGTTCCTATGGTGCCGATTTGGAAGCATCCAAAAATTATTACTTAAAGCAAAAAATGCTTTGATAAAATAAAAATAATTCCAAGCACATAAGTATGAAAGCTTAAAAAAAATTTTGTTTATCAAAAGTGATAAATAACATAAATACCTATAAAATCGGTAACTTATTTCTTTAGTGAAAGATAAGGCTCAAATCGAGTTATGTGGCTTTGAAATTTAAAAACCAATATTAAATATTCAAATTTTTAAGTTTTGAATTAGAATTTTTTTTTTCAGAGGTTTTTTTGTTTTCAATATTTATTATTAAATATATTAAAATTATTCCCAACGGGATTTTGAATCGCATGCACGGGAAGTACCTCAATCAATGAACTTTTATTTTTGAACCCTTTCATCAAGCATTGAGGATGGACATTAGTGAATCTCGTTTTGAATTACGGCTTGAATTGGAGATATTGATTTTTTGTTTTCAATATTTATTATTAAATATATTAAAATTATTCCCAACGGGATTTTGAATCGCATGCACGGAAAGTACCTCAATCAATGAACTTTTATTTTTGAACCCTTTCATCAAGCATTGAGGATGGACATTAGTGAATCTCGTTTTGAATTACGGCTTGAATTGGAGATATTGATTTTTTGTTTTAAATATTCATTATTAAATATATTAAAATTATTCCCAACAGGATTTTGTATTCGCTGCAGGTGAACTTTCAAATCGATGAACCATTTTTTATGAACACATGTGTTAAGCTTAAATATTGCTGAAACTCGATTTGAGTTACGGAGCTCAATAAAGCATATGGATTTTTTGAACCAGATATTTTTCTTATATTTTTTAAAAAATATTTGAGTAATCTTAGAGATTTCCCTACCAAATAAGACCTTCAACCAAAAATTATTTATTTATTTGATGCATCAAGCAACCCATAGAGACATAAAATTTAATTTAAAACTTTTTGAATAAGAAAAAAAATTGCAGAAAAATTGTGCTTTATTTTTATCATATTTTATGCTATTTTACATCGATTTTCAATGATATTTTTCAAAACGGTTCCTATGGTGCCGATTTGGAAGCATCCAAAAATTATTACTTAAAGCAAAAAATGCTTTGATAAAATAAAAATAATTCCAAGCACATAAGTATGAAAGCTTAAAAAAAATTTTGTTTATCAAAAGTGATAAATAACATAAATACCTATAAAATCGGTAACATATTTCTTTAGTGAAAGATAAGGCTCAAATCGAGTTATGTGGCTTTGAAATTTAAAAACCAATATTAAATATTCAAATTTTTAAGTTTTGAATTAGAATTTTTTTTTTCAGAGGTTTTTTTGTTTTCAATATTTATTATTAAATATATTAAAATTATTCCCAACGGGATTTTGAATCGCATGCACGGGAAGTACCTCAATCAATGAACTTTTATTTTTGAACCCTTTCATCAAGCATTGAGGATGGACATTAGTGAATCTCGTTTTGAATTACGGCTTGAATTGGAGATATTGATTTTTTGTTTTAAATATTCATTATTAAATATATTAAAATTATTCCCAACAGGATTTTGTATTCGCTGCAGGTGAACTCTCAAATCGATTAAACTTTTTTTTAATTAACTCAAGCATCAAGCAAGCATAGAGGATGGACATTAGTGAATCTCGTTTTGAATTACGGCTTGAATTGGAGATATTGATTTTTTGTTTTCAATATTTATTATTAAATATATTAAAATTATTCCCAACAGGATTTTGTATTCGCTGCAGGTGAACTCTCAAATCGATGAAACTTTTTTTTAATTAACTCAAGCATCAAGCAAGCATAGAGGATGGACATTAGTGAATCTCGTTTTGAATTACGGCTTGAATTGGAGATATTGATTTTTTGTTTTAAATTTTCATTATTAAATATATTAAAATTATTCCCAACGGGATTTTGAATCGCATGCACGGGAAGTACCTCAATCAATGAACTTTTATTTTTGAACCCTTTCATCAAGCATTGATGATGGACATTAGTGAATCTCGTTTTGAATTACGGCTTGAATTGGAGATATTGATTTTTTGTTTTAAATATTCATTATTAAATATATTAAAATTATTCCCAACAGGATTTTGTATTCGCTGCAGGTGAACTCTCAATTCGATTAAACTTTTTTTTAATTAACTCAAGCATCAAGCAAGCATAGAGGATGGACATTAGTGAATCTCGTTTTGAATTACGGCTTGAATTGGAGATATTGATTTTTTGTTTTAAATTTTCATTATTAAATATATTAAAATTATTCCCAACGGGATTTTGAATCGCATGCACGGGAAGTACCTCAATCAATGAACTTTTATTTTTGAACCCTTTCATCAAGCATTGATGATGGACATTAGTGAATCTCGTTTTGAATTACGGCTTGAATTGGAGATATTGATTTTTTGTTTTAAATATTCATTATTAAATATATTAAAATTATTCCCAACAGGATTTTGTATTCGCTGCAGGTGAACTCTCAATTCGATTAAACTTTTTTTTAATTAACTCAAGCATCAAGCAAGCATAGAGGATGGACATTAGTGAATCTCGTTTTGAATTACGGCTTGAATTGGAGATATTGATTTTTTGTTTTAAATATTCATTATTAAATATATTAAAATTATTCCCAACAGGATTTTGTATTCGCTGCAGGTGAACTCTCAAATCGATGAAACTTTTTTTTAATTAACTCAAGCATCAAGCAAGCATAGAGGATGGACATTAGTGAATCTCGTTTTGAATTACGGCTTGAATTGGAGATATTGATTTTTTGTTTTAAATTTTCATTATTAAATATATTAAAATTATTCCCAACGGGATTTTGAATCGCATGCACGGGAAGTACCTCAATCAATGAACTTTTATTTTTGAACCCTTTCATCAAGCAATGATGATGGACATTAGTGAATCTCGTTTTGAATTACGGCTTGAATTGGAGATATTGATTTTTTGTTTTAAATATTCATTATTAAATATATTAAAATTATTCCCAACAGGATTTTGTATTCGCTGCAGGTGAACTCTCAAATCGATGAAACTTTTTTTTAATTAACTCAAGCATCAAGCAAGCATAGAGGATGGACATTAGTGAATCTCGTTTTGAATTACGGCTTGAATTGGAGATATTGATTTTTTGTTTTAAATATTCATTATTAAATATATTAAAATTATTCCCAACAGGATTTTGTATTCGCTGCAGGTGAACTCTCAAATCGATGAAACTTTTTTTTAATTAACTCAAGCATCAAGCAAGCATAGAGGATGGACATTAGTGAATCTCGTTTTGAATTACGGCTTGAATTGGAGATATTGATTTTTTGTTTTAAATTTTCATTATTAAATATATTAAAATTATTCCCAACGGGATTTTGAATCGCATGCACGGGAAGTACCTCAATCAATGAACTTTTATTTTTGAACCCTTTCATCAAGCATTGATGATGGACATTAGTGAATCTCGTTTTGAATTACGGCTTGAATTGGAGATATTGATTTTTTGTTTTAAATATTCATTATTAAATATATTAAAATTATTCCCAACAGGATTTTGTATTCGCTGCAGGTGAACTCTCAAATCGATGAAACTTTTTTTTAATTAACTCAAGCATCAAGCAAGCATAGAGGATGGACATTAGTGAATCTCGTTTTGAATTACGGCTTGAATTGGAGATATTGATTTTTTGTTTTAAATATTCATTAATAAATATATTAAAATTATTCCCAACGGGATTTTGAATCGCATGCACGGGAAGAACCTCAATCAATGAACTTTTATTTTTGAACCCTTTCATCAAGCATTGATGATGGACATTAGTGAATCTCGTTTTGAATTACGGCTTGAATTGGAGATATTGATTTTTTGTTTTAAATATTCATTATTAAATATATTAAAATTATTCCCAACAGGATTTTGTATTCGCTGCAGGTGAACTCTCAATTCGATTAAACTTTTTTTTAATTAACTCAAGCATCAAGCAAGCATAGAGGATGGACATTAGTGAATCTCGTTTTGAATTACGGCTTGAATTGGAGATATTGATTTTTTGTTTTAAATATTCATTATTAAATATATTAAAATTATTCCCAACAGGATTTTGTATTCGCTGCAGGTGAACTCTCAAATCGATGAAACTTTTTTTTAATTAACTCAAGCATCAAGCAAGCATAGAGGATGGACATTAGTGAATCTCGTTTTGAATTACGGCTTGAATTGGAGATATTGATTTTTTGTTTTAAATTTTCATTATTAAATATATTAAAATTATTCCCAACGGGATTTTGAATCGCATGCACGGGAAGTACCTCAATCAATGAACTTTTATTTTTGAACCCTTTCATCAAGCATTGATGATGGACATTAGTGAATCTCGTTTTGAATTACGGCTTGAATTGGAGATATTGATTTTTTGTTTTAAATATTCATTATTAAATATATTAAAATTATTCCCAACAGGATTTTGTATTCGCTGCAGGTGAACTCTCAAATCGATGAAACTTTTTTTTAATTAACTCAAGCATCAAGCAAGCATAGAGGATGGACATTAGTGAATCTCGTTTTGAATTACGGCTTGAATTGGAGATATTGATTTTTTGTTTTAAATTTTCATTATTAAATATATTAAAATTATTCCCAACGGGATTTTGAATCGCATGCACGGGAAGTACCTCAATCAATGAACTTTTATTTTTGAACCCTTTCATCAAGCATTGATGATGGACATTAGTGAATCTCGTTTTGAATTACGGCTTGAATTGGAGATATTGATTTTTTGTTTTAAATATTCATTATTAAATATATTAAAATTATTCCCAACAGGATTTTGTATTCGCTGCAGGTGAACTCTCAATTCGATTAAACTTTTTTTTAATTAACTCAAGCATCAAGCAAGCATAGAGGATGGACATTAGTGAATCTCGTTTTGAATTACGGCTTGAATTGGAGATATTGATTTTTTGTTTTAAATATTCATTATTAAATATATTAAAATTATTCCCAACAGGATTTTGTATTCGCTGCAGGTGAACTCTCAAATCGATGAAACTTTTTTTTAATTAACTCAAGCATCAAGCAAGCATAGAGGATGGACATTAGTGAATCTCGTTTTGAATTACGGCTTGAATTGGAGATATTGATTTTTTGTTTTAAATTTTCATTATTAAATATATTAAAATTATTCCCAACGGGATTTTGAATCGCATGCACGGGAAGTACCTCAATCAATGAACTTTTATTTTTGAACCCTTTCATCAAGCATTGATGATGGACATTAGTGAATCTCGTTTTGAATTACGGCTTGAATTGGAGATATTGATTTTTTGTTTTAAATATTCATTATTAAATATATTAAAATTATTCCCAACAGGATTTTGTATTCGCTGCAGGTGAACTCTCAAATCGATGAAACTTTTTTTTAATTAACTCAAGCATCAAGCAAGCATAGAGGATGGACATTAGTGAATCTCGTTTTGAATTACGGCTTGAATTGGAGATATTGATTTTTTGTTTTAAATATTCATTATTAAATATATTAAAATTATTCCCAACAGGATTTTGTATTCGCTGCAGGTGAACTCTCAAATCGATGAAACTTTTTTTTAATTAACTCAAGCATCAAGCAAGCATAGAGGATGGACATTAGTGAATCTCGTTTTGAATTACGGCTTGAATTGGAGATATTGATTTTTTGTTTTAAATTTTCATTATTAAATATATTAAAATTATTCCCAACGGGATTTTGAATCGCATGCACGGGAAGTACCTCAATCAATGAACTTTTATTTTTGAACCCTTTCATCAAGCATTGAGGATGGACATTAGTGAATCTCGTTTTGAATTACGGCTTGAATTGGAGATATTGATTTTTTGTTTTAAATATTCATTATTAAATATATTAAAATTATTCCCAACAGGATTTTGTATTCGCTGCAGGTGAACTCTCAAATCGATTAAACTTTTTTTTAATTAACTCAAGCATCAAGCAAGCATAGAGGATGGACATTAGTGAATCTCGTTTTGAATTACGGCTTGAATTGGAGATATTGATTTTTTGTTTTAAATTTTCATTATTAAATATATTAAAATTATTCCCAACGGGATTTTGAATCGCATGCACGGGAAGTACCTCAATCAATGAACTTTTATTTTTGAACCCTTTCATCAAGCATTGAGGATGGACATTAGTGAATCTCGTTTTGAATTACGGCTTGAATTGGAGATATTGATTTTTTGTTTTAAATATTCATTATTAAATATATTAAAATTATTCCCAACAGGATTTTGTATTCGCTGCAGGTGAACTCTCAAATCGATTAAACTTTTTTTTAATTAACTCAAGCATCAAGCAAGCATAGAGGATGGACATTAGTGAATCTCGTTTTGAATTACGGCTTGAATTGGAGATATTGATTTTTTGTTTTAAATATTCATTATTAAATATATTAAAATTATTCCCAACAGGATTTTGTATTCGCTGCAGGTGAACTCTCAAATCGATTAAACTTTTTTTTAATTAACTCAAGCATCAAGCAAGCATAGAGGATGGACATTAGTGAATCTCGTTTTGAATTACGGCTTGAATTGGAGATATTGATTTTTTGTTTTAAATTTTCATTATTAAATATATTAAAATTATTCCCAACGGGATTTTGAATCGCATGCACGGGAAGTACCTCAATCAATGAACTTTTATTTTTGAACCCTTTCATCAAGCATTGAGGATGGACATTAGTGAATCTCGTTTTGAATTACGGCTTGAATTGGAGATATTGATTTTTTGTTTTAAATATTCATTATTAAATATATTAAAATTATTCCCAACAGGATTTTGTATTCGCTGCAGGTGAACTCTCAAATCGATGAAACTTTTTTTTAATTAACTCAAGCATCAAGCAAGCATAGAGGATGGACATTAGTGAATCTCGTTTTGAATTACGGCTTGAATTGGAGATATTGATTTTTTGTTTTAAATTTTCATTATTAAATATATTAAAATTATTCCCAACGGGATTTTGAATCGCATGCACGGGAAGTACCTCAATCAATGAACTTTTATTTTTGAACCCTTTCATCAAGCATTGAGGATGGACATTAGTGAATCTCGTTTTGAATTACGGCTTGAATTGGAGATATTGATTTTTTGTTTTAAATATTCATTATTAAATATATTAAAATTATTCCCAACAGGATTTTGTATTCGCTGCAGGTGAACTCTCAAATCGATTAAACTTTTTTTTAATTAACTCAAGCATCAAGCAAGCATAGAGGATGGACATTAGTGAATCTCGTTTTGAATTACGGCTTGAATTGGAGATATTGATTTTTTGTTTTAAATATTCATTATTAAATATATTAAAATTATTCCCAACAGGATTTTGTATTCGCTGCAGGTGAACTCTCAATTCGATTAAACTTTTTTTTAATTAACTCAAGCATCAAGCAAGCATAGAGGATGGACATTAGTGAATCTCGTTTTGAATTACGGCTTGAATTGGAGATATTGATTTTTTGTTTTAAATTTTCATTATTAAATATATTAAAATTATTCCCAACGGGATTTTGAATCGCATGCACGGGAAGTACCTCAATCAATGAACTTTTATTTTTGAACCCTTTCATCAAGCATTGAGGATGGACATTAGTGAATCTCGTTTTGAATTACGGCTTGAATTGGAGATATTGATTTTTTGTTTTAAATATTCATTATTAAATATATTAAAATTATTCCCAACAGGATTTTGTATTCGCTGCAGGTGAACTCTCAAATCGATTAAACTTTTTTTTAATTAACTCAAGCATCAAGCAAGCATAGAGGATGGACATTAGTGAATCTCGTTTTGAATTACGGCTTGAATTGGAGATATTGATTTTTTGTTTTAAATATTCATTATTAAATATATTAAAATTATTCCCAACAGGATTTTGTATTCGCTGCAGGTGAACTCTCAATTCGATTAAACTTTTTTTTAATTAACTCAAGCATCAAGCAAGCATAGAGGATGGACATTAGTGAATCTCGTTTTGAATTACGGCTTGAATTGGAGATATTGATTTTTTGTTTTAAATTTTCATTATTAAATATATTAAAATTATTCCCAACGGGATTTTGAATCGCATGCACGGGAAGTACCTCAATCAATGAACTTTTATTTTTGAACCCTTTCATCAAGCAATGAGGATGGACATTAGTGAATCTCGTTTTGAATTACGGCTTGAATTGGAGATATTGATTTTTTGTTTTAAATTTTCATTATTAAATATATTAAAATTATTCCCAACAGGATTTTGTATTCGCTGCAGGTGAACTCTCAAATCGATTAAACTTTTTTTTAATTAACTCAAGCATCAAGCAAGCATAGAGGATGGACATTAGTGAATCTCGTTTTGAATTACGGCTTGAATTGGAGATATTGATTTTTTGTTTTAAATATTCATTATTAAATATATTAAAATTATTCCCAACAGGATTTTGTATTCGCTGCAGGTGAACTCTCAATTCGATTAAACTTTTTTTTAATTAACTCAAGCATCAAGCAAGCATAGAGGATGGACATTAGTGAATCTCGTTTTGAATTACGGCTTGAATTGGAGATATTGATTTTTTGTTTTAAATTTTCATTATTAAATATATTAAAATTATTCCCAACGGGATTTTGAATCGCATGCACGGGAAGTACCTCAATCAATGAACTTTTATTTTTGAACCCTTTCATCAAGCATTGAGGATGGACATTAGTGAATCTCGTTTTGAATTACGGCTTGAATTGGAGATATTGATTTTTTGTTTTAAATATTCATTATTAAATATATTAAAATTATTCCCAACAGGATTTTGTATTCGCTGCAGGTGAACTCTCAAATCGATTAAACTTTTTTTTAATTAACTCAAGCATCAAGCAAGCATAGAGGATGGACATTAGTGAATCTCGTTTTGAATTACGGCTTGAATTGGAGATATTGATTTTTTGTTTTAAATTTTCATTATTAAATATATTAAAATTATTCCCAACGGGATTTTGAATCGCATGCACGGGAAGTACCTCAATCAATGAACTTTTATTTTTGAACCCTTTCATCAAGCATTGAGGATGGACATTAGTGAATCTCGTTTTGAATTACGGCTTGAATTGGAGATATTGATTTTTTGTTTTAAATATTCATTATTAAATATATTAAAATTATTCCCAACAGGATTTTGTATTCGCTGCAGGTGAACTCTCAAATCGATGAAACTTTTTTTTAATTAACTCAAGCATCAAGCAAGCATAGAGGATGGACATTAGTGAATCTCGTTTTGAATTACGGCTTGAATTGGAGATATTGATTTTTTGTTTTAAATTTTCATTATTAAATATATTAAAATTATTCCCAACGGGATTTTGAATCGCATGCACGGGAAGTACCTCAATCAATGAACTTTTATTTTTGAACCCTTTCATCAAGCATTGAGGATGGACATTAGTGAATCTCGTTTTGAATTACGGCTTGAATTGGAGATATTGATTTTTTGTTTTAAATATTCATTATTAAATATATTAAAATTATTCCCAACAGGATTTTGTATTCGCTGCAGGTGAACTCTCAAATCGATTAAACTTTTTTTTAATTAACTCAAGCATCAAGCAAGCATAGAGGATGGACATTAGTGAATCTCGTTTTGAATTACGGCTTGAATTGGAGATATTGATTTTTTGTTTTAAATATTCATTATTAAATATATTAAAATTATTCCCAACAGGATTTTGTATTCGCTGCAGGTGAACTCTCAATTCGATTAAACTTTTTTTTAATTAACTCAAGCATCAAGCAAGCATAGAGGATGGACATTAGTGAATCTCGTTTTGAATTACGGCTTGAATTGGAGATATTGATTTTTTGTTTTAAATTTTCATTATTAAATATATTAAAATTATTCCCAACGGGATTTTGAATCGCATGCACGGGAAGTACCTCAATCAATGAACTTTTATTTTTGAACCCTTTCATCAAGCATTGAGGATGGACATTAGTGAATCTCGTTTTGAATTACGGCTTGAATTGGAGATATTGATTTTTTGTTTTAAATATTCATTATTAAATATATTAAAATTATTCCCAACAGGATTTTGTATTCGCTGCAGGTGAACTCTCAAATCGATTAAACTTTTTTTTAATTAACTCAAGCATCAAGCAAGCATAGAGGATGGACATTAGTGAATCTCGTTTTGAATTACGGCTTGAATTGGAGATATTGATTTTTTGTTTTAAATATTCATTATTAAATATATTAAAATTATTCCCAACAGGATTTTGTATTCGCTGCAGGTGAACTCTCAATTCGATTAAACTTTTTTTTAATTAACTCAAGCATCAAGCAAGCATAGAGGATGGACATTAGTGAATCTCGTTTTGAATTACGGCTTGAATTGGAGATATTGATTTTTTGTTTTAAATTTTCATTATTAAATATATTAAAATTATTCCCAACGGGATTTTGAATCGCATGCACGGGAAGTACCTCAATCAATGAACTTTTATTTTTGAACCCTTTCATCAAGCAATGAGGATGGACATTAGTGAATCTCGTTTTGAATTACGGCTTGAATTGGAGATATTGATTTTTTGTTTTAAATTTTCATTATTAAATATATTAAAATTATTCCCAACAGGATTTTGTATTCGCTGCAGGTGAACTCTCAAATCGATTAAACTTTTTTTTAATTAACTCAAGCATCAAGCAAGCATAGAGGATGGACATTAGTGAATCTCGTTTTGAATTACGGCTTGAATTGGAGATATTGATTTTTTGTTTTAAATATTCATTATTAAATATATTAAAATTATTCCCAACAGGATTTTGTATTCGCTGCAGGTGAACTCTCAATTCGATTAAACTTTTTTTTAATTAACTCAAGCATCAAGCAAGCATAGAGGATGGACATTAGTGAATCTCGTTTTGAATTACGGCTTGAATTGGAGATATTGATTTTTTGTTTTAAATTTTCATTATTAAATATATTAAAATTATTCCCAACGGGATTTTGAATCGCATGCACGGGAAGTACCTCAATCAATGAACTTTTATTTTTGAACCCTTTCATCAAGCATTGAGGATGGACATTAGTGAATCTCGTTTTGAATTACGGCTTGAATTGGAGATATTGATTTTTTGTTTTAAATATTCATTATTAAATATATTAAAATTATTCCCAACAGGATTTTGTATTCGCTGCAGGTGAACTCTCAAATCGATTAAACTTTTTTTTAATTAACTCAAGCATCAAGCAAGCATAGAGGATGGACATTAGTGAATCTCGTTTTGAATTACGGCTTGAATTGGAGATATTGATTTTTTGTTTTAAATTTTCATTATTAAATATATTAAAATTATTCCCAACGGGATTTTGAATCGCATGCACGGGAAGTACCTCAATCAATGAACTTTTATTTTTGAACCCTTTCATCAAGCATTGATGATGGACATTAGTGAATCTCGTTTTGAATTACGGCTTGAATTGGAGATATTGATTTTTTGTTTTAAATATTCATTATTAAATATATTAAAATTATTCCCAACAGGATTTTGTATTCGCTGCAGGTGAACTCTCAAATCGATGAAACTTTTTTTTAATTAACTCAAGCATCAAGCAAGCATAGAGGATGGACATTAGTGAATCTCGTTTTGAATTACGGCTTGAATTGGAGATATTGATTTTTTGTTTTAAATATTCATTATTAAATATATTAAAATTATTCCCAACAGGATTTTGTATTCGCTGCAGGTGAACTCTCAAATCGATTAAACTTTTTTTTAATTAACTCAAGCATCAAGCAAGCATAGAGGATGGACATTAGTGAATCTCGTTTTGAATTACGGCTTGAATTGGAGATATTGATTTTTTGTTTTAAATATTCATTATTAAATATATTAAAATTATTCCCAACAGGATTTTGTATTCGCTGCAGGTGAACTCTCAAATCGATGAAACTTTTTTTTAATTAACTCAAGCATCAAGCAAGCATAGAGGATGGACATTAGTGAATCTCGTTTTGAATTACGGCTTGAATTGGAGATATTGATTTTTTGTTTTAAATATTCATTATTAAATATATTAAAATTATTCCCAACGGGATTTTGAATCGCATGCACGGGAAGTACCTCAATCAATGAACTTTTATTTTTGAACCCTTTCATCAAGCATTGATGATGGACATTAGTGAATCTCGTTTTGAATTACGGCTTGAATTGGAGATATTGATTTTTTGTTTTAAATATTCATTATTAAATATATTAAAATTATTCCCAACAGGATTTTGTATTCGCTGCAGGTGAACTCTCAAATCGATTAAACTTTTTTTTAATTAACTCAAGCATCAAGCAAGCATAGAGGATGGACATTAGTGAATCTCGTTTTGAATTACGGCTTGAATTGGAGATATTGATTTTTTGTTTTAAATATTCATTATTAAATATATTAAAATTATTCCCAACAGGATTTTGTATTCGCTGCAGGTGAACTCTCAAATCGATGAAACTTTTTTTTAATTAACTCAAGCATCAAGCAAGCATAGAGGATGGACATTAGTGAATCTCGTTTTGAATTACGGCTTGAATTGGAGATATTGATTTTTTGTTTTAAATATTCATTATTAAATATATTAAAATTATTCCCAACGGGATTTTGAATCGCATGCACGGGAAGTACCTCTATCAATGAACTTTTATTTTTGAACCCTTTCATCAAGCATTGAGGATGGACATTAGTGAATCTCGTTTTGAATTACGGCTTGAATTGGAGATATTGATTTTTTGTTTTAAATATTCATTATTAAATATATTAAAATTATTCCCAACGGGATTTTGAATCGCATGCACGGGAAGTACCTCTATCAATGAACTTTTATTTTTGCACCCTTTCATCAAGCATTGAGGATGGACATTAGTGAATCTCGTTTTGAATTACGGCTTGAATTGGAGATATTGATTTTTTGTTTTAAATATTCATTATTAAATATATTAAAATTATTCCCAACGGGATTTTGAATCGCATGCACGGGAAGTACCTCTATCAATGAACTTTTATTTTTGAACCCTTTCATCAAGCATTGAGGATTGACATTAGTGAATCTCGTTTTGAATTACGGCTTTAATTGGAGATATTGATTTTTTGTTTTAAATATTCATTATTAAATATATTAAAATTATTCCCAACGGGATTTTGAATCGCATGCACGGGAAGTACCTCTATCAATGAACTTTTATTTTTGAACCCTTTCATCAAGCATTGAGGATGGACATTAGTGAATCTCGTTTTGAATTACGGCTTGAATTGGAGATATTGATTTTTTGTTTTAAATATTCATTATTAAATATATTAAAATTATTCCCAACGGGATTTTGAATCGCATGCACGGGAAGTACCTCTATCAATGAACTTTTATTTTTGAACCCTTTCATCAAGCATTGAGGATTGACATTAGTGAATCTCGTTTTGAATTACGGCTTTAATTGGAGATATTGATTTTTTGTTTTAAATATTCATTATTAAATATATTAAAATTATTCCCAACGGGATTTTGAATCGCATGCACGGGAAGTACCTCTATCAATGAACTTTTATTTTTGAACCCTTTCATCAAGCATTGAGGATTGACATTAGTGAATCTCGTTTTGAATTACGGCTTGAATTGGAGATATTGATTTTTTGTTTTAAATATTCATTATTAAATATATTAAAATTATTCCCAACGGGATTTTGAATCGCATGCACGGGAAGTACCTCTATCAATGAACTTTTATTTTTGAACCCTTTCATCAAGCATTGAGGATTGACATTAGTGAATCTCGTTTTGAATTACGGCTTTAATTGGAGATATTGATTTTTTGTTTTAAATATTCATTATTAAATATATTAAAATTATTCCCAACGGGATTTTGAATCGCATGCACGGGAAGTACCTCTATCAATGAACTTTTATTTTTGAACCCTTTCATCAAGCATTGAGGATGGACATTAGTGAATCTCGTTTTGAATTACGGCTTGAATTGGAGATATTGAATTTTTTGTTTTAAATATTCATTATTAAATATATTAAAATTATTCCCAACGGGATTTTGAATCGCATGCACGGGAAGTACCTCTATCAATGAACTTTTATTTTTGAACCCTTTCATCAAGCATTGAGGATTGACATTAGTGAATCTCGTTTTGAATTACGGCTTTAATTGGAGATATTGATTTTTTGTTTTAAATATTCATTATTAAATATATTAAAATTATTCCCAACGGGATTTTGAATCGCATGCACGGGAAGTACCTCTATCAATGAACTTTTATTTTTGAACCCTTTCATCAAGCATTGAGGATTGACATTAGTGAATCTCGTTTTGAATTACGGCTTTAATTGGAGATATTGATTTTTTGTTTTAAATATTCATTATTAAATATTTTAAAATTATTCCCAACGGGATTTTGAATCGCATGCACGGGAAGTACCTCTATCAATGAACTTTTATTTTTGAACCCTTTCATCAAGCATTGAGGATTGACATTAGTGAATCTCGTTTTGAATTACGGCTTTAATTGGAGATATTGATTTTTTGTTTTAAATATTCATTATTAAATATATTAAAATTATTCCCAACGGGATTTTGAATCGCATGCACGGGAAGTACCTCTATCAATGAACTTTTATTTTTGAACCCTTTCATCAAGCATTGAGGATGGACATTAGTGAATCTCGTTTTGAATTACGGCTTGAATTGGAGATATTGAATTTTTTGTTTTAAATATTCATTATTAAATATATTAAAATTATTCCCAACAGGATTTTGTATTCGCTGCAGGTGAACTCTCAAATCGATGAAACTTTTTTTTAATTAACTCAAGCATCAAGCAAGCATAGAGGATGGACATTAGTGAATCTCGTTTTGAATTACGGCTTGAATTGGAGATATTGATTTTTTGTTTTAAATATTTATTATTAAATATATTAAAATTATTCCCAACGGGATTTTGAATCGCATGCACGGGAAGTACCTCAATCAATGAACTTTTATTTTTGAACCCTTTCATCAAGCATTGAGGATGGACATTAGTGAATCTCGTTTTGAATTACGGCTTGAATTGGAGATATTGAATTTTTTGTTTTAAATATTCATTATTAAATATATTAAAATTATTCCCAACAGGATTTTGTATTCGCTGCAGGTGAACTCTCAAATCGATGAAACTTTTTTTTAATTAACTCAAGCATCAAGCAAGCATAGAGGATGGACATTAGTGAATCTCGTTTTGAATTACGGCTTGAAATGGAGATATTGATTTTTTGTTTTAAATATTTATTATTAAATATATTAAAATTATTCCCAACAGGATTTTGTATTCGCTGCAGGTGAACTCTCAAATCGATGAAACTTTTTTTTAATTAACTCAAGCATCAAGCAAGCATAGAGGATGGACATTAGTGAATCTCGTTTTGAATTACGGCTTGAATTGGAGATATTGATTTTTTGTTTTAAATTTTCATTATTAAATATATTAAAATTATTCCCAACGGGATTTTGAATCGCATGCACGGGAAGTACCTCAATCAATGAACTTTTATTTTTGAACCCTTTCATCAAGCATTGAGGATGGACATTAGTGAATCTCGTTTTGAATTACGGCTTGAATTGGAGATATTGATTTTTTGTTTTCCATATTTATTATTAAATATATTAAAATTATTCCCAACAGGATTTTGTATTCGCTGCAGGTGAACTCTCAAATCGATTAAACTTTTTTTTAATTAACTCAAGCATCAAGCAAGCATAGAGGATGGACATTAGTGAATCTCGTTTTGAATTACGGCTTGAATTGGAGATATTGATTTTTTGTTTTAAATATTCATTATTAAATATATTAAAATTATTCCCAACAGGATTTTGTATTCGCTGCAGGTGAACTCTCAAATCGATTAAACTTTTTTTTAATTAACTCAAGCATCAAGCAAGCATAGAGGATGGACATTAGTGAATCTCGTTTTGAATTACGGCTTGAATTGGAGATATTGATTTTTTGTTTTAAATATTCATTATTAAATATATTAAAATTATTCCCAACAGGATTTTGTATTCGCTGCAGGTGAACTCTCAAATCGATGAAACTTTTTTTTAATTAACTCAAGCATCAAGCAAGCATAGAGGATGGACATTAGTGAATCTCGTTTTGAATTACGGCTTGAATTGGAGATATTGAATTTTTTGTTTTAAATATTCATTATTAAATATATTAAAATTATTCCCAACAGGATTTTGTATTCGCTGCAGGTGAACTCTCAAATCGATGAAACTTTTTTTTAATTAACTCAAGCATCAAGCAAGCATAGAGGATGGACATTAGTGAATCTCGTTTTGAATTACGGCTTGAATTGGAGATATTGATTTTTTGTTTTAAATATTTATTATTAAATATATTAAAATTATTCCCAACGGGATTTTGAATCGCATGCACGGGAAGTACCTCAATCAATGAACTTTTATTTTTGAACCCTTTCATCAAGCATTGAGGATGGACATTAGTGAATCTCGTTTTGAATTACGGCTTGAATTGGAGATATTGAATTTTTTGTTTTAAATATTCATTATTAAATATATTAAAATTATTCCCAACAGGATTTTGTATTCGCTGCAGGTGAACTCTCAAATCGATGAAACTTTTTTTTAATTAACTCAAGCATCAAGCAAGCATAGAGGATGGACATTAGTGAATCTCGTTTTGAATTACGGCTTGAAATGGAGATATTGATTTTTTGTTTTAAATATTTATTATTAAATATATTAAAATTATTCCCAACAGGATTTTGTATTCGCTGCAGGTGAACTCTCAAATCGATGAAACTTTTTTTTAATTAACTCAAGCATCAAGCAAGCATAGAGGATGGACATTAGTGAATCTCGTTTTGAATTACGGCTTGAATTGGAGATATTGATTTTTTGTTTTAAATTTTCATTATTAAATATATTAAAATTATTCCCAACGGGATTTTGAATCGCATGCACGGGAAGTACCTCAATCAATGAACTTTTATTTTTGAACCCTTTCATCAAGCATTGAGGATGGACATTAGTGAATCTCGTTTTGAATTACGGCTTGAATTGGAGATATTGATTTTTTGTTTTCCATATTTATTATTAAATATATTAAAATTATTCCCAACAGGATTTTGTATTCGCTGCAGGTGAACTCTCAAATCGATTAAACTTTTTTTTAATTAACTCAAGCATCAAGCAAGCATAGAGGATGGACATTAGTGAATCTCGTTTTGAATTACGGCTTGAATTGGAGATATTGATTTTTTGTTTTAAATATTCATTATTAAATATATTAAAATTATTCCCAACAGGATTTTGTATTCGCTGCAGGTGAACTCTCAAATCGATGAAACTTTTTTTTAATTAACTCAAGCATCAAGCAAGCATAGAGGATGGACATTAGTGAATCTCGTTTTGAATTACGGCTTGAATTGGAGATATTGATTTTTTGTTTTAAATATTTATTATTAAATATATTAAAATTATTCCCAACGGGATTTTGAATCGCATGCACGGGAAGTACCTCAATCAATGAACTTTTATTTTTGAACCCTTTCATCAAGCATTGAGGATGGACATTAGTGAATCTCGTTTTGAATTACGGCTTGAATTGGAGATATTGATTTTTTGTTTTAAATTTTCATTATTAAATATATTAAAATTATTCCCAACGGGATTTTGAATCGCATGCACGGGAAGTACCTCAATCAATGAACTTTTATTTTTGAACCCTTTCATCAAGCATTGAGGATGGACATTAGTGAATCTCGTTTTGAATTACGGCTTGAATTGGAGATATTGATTTTTTGTTTTCCATATTTATTATTAAATATATTAAAATTATTCCCAACAGGATTTTGTATTCGCTGCAGGTGAACTCTCAAATCGATTAAACTTTTTTTTAATTAACTCAAGCATCAAGCAAGCATAGAGGATGGACATTAGTGAATCTCGTTTTGAATTACGGCTTGAATTGGAGATATTGATTTTTTGTTTTAAATATTCATTATTAAATATATTAAAATTATTCCCAACAGGATTTTGTATTCGCTGCAGGTGAACTCTCAAATCGATGAAACTTTTTTTTAATTAACTCAAGCATCAAGCAAGCATAGAGGATGGACATTAGTGAATCTCGTTTTGAATTACGGCTTGAATTGGAGATATTGATTTTTTGTTTTAAATATTTATTATTAAATATATTAAAATTATTCCCAACGGGATTTTGAATCGCATGCACGGGAAGTACCTCAATCAATGAACTTTTATTTTTGAACCCTTTCATCAAGCATTGAGGATGGACATTAGTGAATCTCGTTTTGAATTACGGCTTGAATTGGAGATATTGATTTTTTGTTTTAAATATTCATTATTAAATATATTAAAATTATTCCCAACAGGATTTTGTATTCGCTGCAGGTGAACTCTCAAATCGATGAAACTTTTTTTTAATTAACTCAAGCATCAAGCAAGCATAGAGGATGGACATTAGTGAATCTCGTTTTGAATTACGGCTTGAATTGGAGATATTGATTTTTTGTTTTAAATTTTCATTATTAAATATATTAAAATTATTCCCAACGGGATTTTGAATCGCATGCACGGGAAGTACCTCAATCAATGAACTTTTATTTTTGAACCCTTTCATCAAGCATTGAGGATGGACATTAGTGAATCTCGTTTTGAATTACGGCTTGAATTGGAGATATTGATTTTTTGTTTTCCATATTTATTATTAAATATATTAAAATTATTCCCAACAGGATTTTGTATTCGCTGCAGGTGAACTCTCAAATCGATTAAACTTTTTTTTAATTAACTCAAGCATCAAGCAAGCATAGAGGATGGACATTAGTGAATCTCGTTTTGAATTACGGCTTGAATTGGAGATATTGATTTTTTGTTTTAAATATTCATTATTAAATATATTAAAATTATTCCCAACAGGATTTTGTATTCGCTGCAGGTGAACTCTCAAATCGATTAAACTTTTTTTTAATTAACTCAAGCATCAAGCAAGCATAGAGGATGGACATTAGTGAATCTCGTTTTGAATTACGGCTTGAATTGGAGATATTGATTTTTTGTTTTAAATTTTCATTATTAAATATATTAAAATTATTCCCAACGGGATTTTGAATCGCATGCACGGGAAGTACCTCAATCAATGAACTTTTATTTTTGAACCCTTTCATCAAGCATTGAGGATGGACATTAGTGAATCTCGTTTTGAATTACGGCTTGAATTGGAGATATTGATTTTTTGTTTTAAATATTCATTATTAAATATATTAAAATTATTCCCAACGGGATTTTGAATCGCATGCACGGGAAGTACCTCAATCAATGAACTTTTATTTTTGAACCCTTTCATCAAGCATTGAGGATGGACATTAGTGAATCTCGTTTTGAATTACGGCTTGAATTGGAGATATTGATTTTTTGTTTTCCATATTTATTATTAAATATATTAAAATTATTCCCAACAGGATTTTGTATTCGCTGCAGGTGAACTCTCAAATCGATTAAACTTTTTTTTAATTAACTCAAGCATCAAGCAAGCATAGAGGATGGACATTAGTGAATCTCGTTTTGAATTACGGCTTGAATTGGAGATATTGATTTTTTGTTTTAAATATTCATTATTAAATATATTAAAATTATTCCCAACAGGATTTTGTATTCGCTGCAGGTGAACTCTCAAATCGATTAAACTTTTTTTTAATTAACTCAAGCATCAAGCAAGCATAGAGGATGGACATTAGTGAATCTCGTTTTGAATTACGGCTTGAATTGGAGATATTGATTTTTTGTTTTAAATTTTCATTATTAAATATATTAAAATTATTCCCAACGGGATTTTGAATCGCATGCACGGGAAGTACCTCAATCAATGAACTTTTATTTTTGAACCCTTTCATCAAGCATTGAGGATGGACATTAGTGAATCTCGTTTTGAATTACGGCTTGAATTGGAGATATTGATTTTTTGTTTTAAATATTCATTATTAAATATATTAAAATTATTCCCAACGGGATTTTGAATCGCATGCACGGGAAGTACCTCAATCAATGAACTTTTATTTTTGAACCCTTTCATCAAGCATTGAGGATGGACATTAGTGAATCTCGTTTTGAATTACGGCTTGAATTGGAGATATTGATTTTTTGTTTTCCATATTTATTATTAAATATATTAAAATTATTCCCAACAGGATTTTGTATTCGCTGCAGGTGAACTCTCAATTCGATTAAACTTTTTTTTAATTAACTCAAGCATCAAGCAAGCATAGAGGATGGACATTAGTGAATCTCGTTTTGAATTACGGCTTGAATTGGAGATATTGATTTTTTGTTTTAAATATTCATTATTAAATATATTAAAATTATTCCCAACAGGATTTTGTATTCGCTGCAGGTGAACTCTCAAATCGATTAAACTTTTTTTTAATTAACTCAAGCATCAAGCAAGCATAGAGGATGGACATTAGTGAATCTCGTTTTGAATTACGGCTTGAATTGGAGATATTGATTTTTTGTTTTAAATTTTCATTATTAAATATATTAAAATTATTCCCAACGGGATTTTGAATCGCATGCACGGGAAGTACCTCAATCAATGAACTTTTATTTTTGAACCCTTTCATCAAGCATTGAGGATGGACATTAGTGAATCTCGTTTTGAATTACGGCTTGAATTGGAGATATTGATTTTTTGTTTTAAATATTCATTATTAAATATATTAAAATTATTCCCAACAGGATTTTGTATTCGCTGCAGGTGAACTCTCAAATCGATGAAACTTTTTTTTAATTAACTCAAGCATCAAGCAAGCATAGAGGATGGACATTAGTGAATCTCGTTTTGAATTACGGCTTGAATTGGAGATATTGATTTTTTGTTTTAAATTTTCATTATTAAATATATTAAAATTATTCCCAACGGGATTTTGAATCGCATGCACGGGAAGTACCTCAATCAATGAACTTTTATTTTTGAACCCTTTCATCAAGCATTGAGGATGGACATTAGTGAATCTCGTTTTGAATTACGGCTTGAATTGGAGATATTGATTTTTTGTTTTAAATATTCATTATTAAATATATTAAAATTATTCCCAACGGGATTTTGAATCGCATGCACGGGAAGTACCTCAATCAATGAACTTTTATTTTTGAACCCTTTCATCAAGCATTGAGGATGGACATTAGTGAATCTCGTTTTGAATTACGGCTTGAATTGGAGATATTGATTTTTTGTTTTCCATATTTATTATTAAATATATTGAAATTATTCCCAACAGGATTTTGTATTCGCTGCAGGTGAACTCTCAAATCGATTAAACTTTTTTTTAATTAACTCAAGCATCAAGCAAGCATAGAGGATGGACATTAGTGAATCTCGTTTTGAATTACGGCTTGAATTGGAGATATTGATTTTTTGTTTTAAATATTCATTATTAAATATATTAAAATTATTCCCAACAGGATTTTGTATTCGCTGCAGGTGAACTCTCAAATCGATTAAACTTTTTTTTAATTAACTCAAGCATCAAGCAAGCATAGAGGATGGACATTAGTGAATCTCGTTTTGAATTACGGCTTGAATTGGAGATATTGATTTTTTGTTTTAAATATTCATTATTAAATATATTAAAATTATTCCCAACAGGATTTTGTATTCGCTGCAGGTGAACTCTCAAATCGATTAAACTTTTTTTTAATTAACTCAAGCATCAAGCAAGCATAGAGGATGGACATTAGTGAATCTCGTTTTGAATTACGGCTTGAATTGGAGATATTGATTTTTTGTTTTAAATATTCATTATTAAATATATTAAAATTATTCCCAACAGGATTTTGTATTCGCTGCAGGTGAACTCTCAAATCGATGAAACTTTTTTTTAATTAACTCAAGCATCAAGCAAGCATAGAGGATGGACATTAGTGAATCTCGTTTTGAATTACGGCTTGAATTGGAGATATTGATTTTTTGTTTTAAATATTTAATATTAAATATATTAAAATTATTCCCAACGGGATTTTGAATCGCATGCACGGGAAGTACCTCAATCAATGAACTTTTATTTTTGAACCCTTTCATCAAGCATTGAGGATGGACATTAGTGAATCTCGTTTTGAATTACGGCTTGAATTGGAGATATTGATTTTTTGTTTTAAATATTCATTATTAAATATATTAAAATTATTCCCAACAGGATTTTGTATTCGCTGCAGGTGAACTCTCAAATCGATTAAACTTTTTTTTAATTAACTCAAGCATCAAGCAAGCATAGAGGATGGACATTAGTGAATCTCGTTTTGAATTACGGCTTGAATTGGAGATATTGATTTTTTGTTTTAAATTTTCATTATTAAATATATTAAAATTATTCCCAACGGGATTTTGAATCGCATGCACGGGAAGTACCTCAATCAATGAACTTTTATTTTTGAACCCTTTCATCAAGCATTGAGGATGGACATTAGTGAATCTCGTTTTGAATTACGGCTTGAATTGGAGATATTGATTTTTTGTTTTAAATATTCATTATTAAATATATTAAAATTATTCCCAACGGGATTTTGAATCGCATGCACGGGAAGTACCTCAATCAATGAACTTTTATTTTTGAACCCTTTCATCAAGCATTGAGGATGGACATTAGTGAATCTCGTTTTGAATTACGGCTTGAATTGGAGATATTGATTTTTTGTTTTAAATATTCATTATTAAATATATTAAAATTATTCCCAACAGGATTTTGTATTCGCTGCAGGTGAACTCTCAAATCGATTAAACTTTTTTTTAATTAACTCAAGCATCAAGCAAGCATAGAGGATGGACATTAGTGAATCTCGTTTTGAATTACGGCTTGAATTGGAGATATTGATTTTTTGTTTTAAATTTTCATTATTAAATATATTAAAATTATTCCCAACGGGATTTTGAATCGCATGCACGGGAAGTACCTCAATCAATGAACTTTTATTTTTGAACCCTTTCATCAAGCATTGAGGATGGACATTAGTGAATCTCGTTTTGAATTACGGCTTGAATTGGAGATATTGATTTTTTGTTTTAAATATTCATTATTAAATATATTAAAATTATTCCCAACGGGATTTTGAATCGCATGCACGGGAAGTACCTCAATCAATGAACTTTTATTTTTGAACCCTTTCATCAAGCATTGAGGATGGACATTAGTGAATCTCGTTTTGAATTACGGCTTGAATTGGAGATATTGATTTTTTGTTTTCCATATTTATTATTAAATATATTAAAATTATTCCCAACAGGATTTTGTATTCGCTGCAGGTGAACTCTCAAATCGATTAAACTTTTTTTTAATTAACTCAAGCATCAAGCAAGCATAGAGGATGGACATTAGTGAATCTCGTTTTGAATTACGGCTTGAATTGGAGATATTGATTTTTTGTTTTAAATATTCATTATTAAATATATTAAAATTATTCCCAACAGGATTTTGTATTCGCTGCAGGTGAACTCTCAAATCGATGAAACTTTTTTTTAATTAACTCAAGCATCAAGCAAGCATAGAGGATGGACATTAGTGAATCTCGTTTTGAATTACGGCTTGAATTGGAGATATTGATTTTTTGTTTTAAATATTCATTATTAAATATATTAAAATTATTCCCAACAGGATTTTGTATTCGCTGCAGGTGAACTCTCAAATCGATGAAACTTTTTTTTAATTAACTCAAGCATCAAGCAAGCATAGAGGATGGACATTAGTGAATCTCGTTTTGAATTACGGCTTGAATTGGAGATATTGATTTTTTGTTTTAAATATTTATTATTAAATATATTAAAATTATTCCCAACGGGATTTTGAATCGCATGCACGGGAAGTACCTCAATCAATGAACTTTTATTTTTGAACCCTTTCATCAAGCATTGAGGATGGACATTAGTGAATCTCGTTTTGAATTACGGCTTGAATTGGAGATATTGATTTTTTGTTTTAAATATTCATTATTAAATATATTAAAATTATTCCCAACAGGATTTTGTATTCGCTGCAGGTGAACTCTCAAATCGATGAAACTTTTTTTTAATTAACTCAAGCATCAAGCAAGCATAGAGGATGGACATTAGTGAATCTCGTTTTGAATTACGGCTTGAATTGGAGATATTGATTTTTTGTTTTAAATTTTCATTATTAAATATATTAAAATTATTCCCAACGGGATTTTGAATCGCATGCACGGGAAGTACCTCAATCAATGAACTTTTATTTTTGAACCCTTTCATCAAGCATTGAGGATGGACATTAGTGAATCTCGTTTTGAATTACGGCTTGAATTGGAGATATTGATTTTTTGTTTTAAATATTCATTATTAAATATATTAAAATTATTCCCAACAGGATTTTGTATTCGCTGCAGGTGAACTCTCAAATCGATGAACCATTTTTTATTAACACATGTGTTAAGCTTAAATATTGCTGAAACTCGATTTGAGTTACGGAGCTCAATAAAGCATATGGATTTTTTGAACCAGATATTTTTCTTATATTTTTTAAAAAATATTTGAGTAATCTTAGAGATTTCCCTACCAAATAAGACCTTCAACCAGAAATTAAATTATTTATTTGATGCATCAAGCAACCATAAAAAAAAAATTTAGTTTAAAACTTTTTGAATAAGAAAAAAAATTCCAGAGTAAAAGTGCTTTATTTTTATGATTATTTATGCATTTTTATATCCATTTTCAATGATATTTTTCAAAACGGTTCCTATGGTGCCGATTTGGAAGCATCCAAAAATTATTACTTAAAGCAAAAAATGCTTTGATAAAGTAAAAATAATTCCAAGCACATAAGTATGAAAGCTTAAAAAAAATTTTGTTCATCAAAAGTGATAAATAACATAAATACCTATAAAATCGGTAACATATTTCTTTAGTGAAAGATAAGGCTCAAATCGAGTTATGTGGCTTTGAAATTTAAAAACCAATATTAAATATTCAAATTTTTAAGTTTTGAATTAGAATTTTTTTTTTCAGAGGTTTTTTTGTTTTCAATATTTATTATTAAATATATTAAAATTATTCCCAACGGGATTTTGAATCGCATGCACGGGAAGTACCTCAATCAATGAACTTTTATTTTTGAACCCTTTCATCAAGCATTGAGGATGGACATTAGTGAATCTCGTTTTGAATTACGGCTTGAATTGGAGATATTGATTTTTTGTTTTAAATATTCATTATTAAATATATTAAAATTATTCCCAACAGGATTTTGTATTCGCTGCAGGTGAACTCTCAAATCGATTAAACTTTTTTTTAATTAACTCAAGCATCAAGCAAGCATAGAGGATGGACATTAGTGAATCTCGTTTTGAATTACGGCTTGAATTGGAGATATTGATTTTTTGTTTTAAATATTCATTATTAAATATATTAAAATTATTCCCAACAGGATTTTGTATTCGCTGCAGGTGAACTCTCAAATCGATTAAACTTTTTTTTAATTAACTCAAGCATCAAGCAAGCATAGAGGATGGACATTAGTGAATCTCGTTTTGAATTACGGCTTGAATTGGAGATATTGATTTTTTGTTTTAAATATTCATTATTAAATATATTAAAATTATTCCCAACAGGATTTTGTATTCGCTGCAGGTGAACTCTCAAATCGATTAAACTTTTTTTTAATTAACTCAAGCATCAAGCAAGCATAGAGGATGGACATTAGTGAATCTCGTTTTGAATTACGGCTTGAATTGGAGATATTGATTTTTTGTTTTAAATATTCATTATTAAATATATTAAAATTATTCCCAACAGGATTTTGTATTCGCTGCAGGTGAACTCTCAAATCGATTAAACTTTTTTTTAATTAACTCAAGCATCAAGCAAGCATAGAGGATGGACATTAGTGAATCTCGTTTTGAATTACGGCTTGAATTGGAGATATTGATTTTTTGTTTTAAATATTCATTATTAAATATATTAAAATTATTCCCAACAGGATTTTGTATTCGCTGCAGGTGAACTCTCAAATCGATGAACCATTTTTTATTAACACATGTGTTAAGCTTAAATATTGCTGAAACTCGATTTGAGTTACGGAGCTCAATAAAGCATATGGATTTTTTGAACCAGATATTTTTCTTATATTTTTTAAAAAATATTTGAGTAATCTTAGAGATTTCCCTACCAAATAAGACCTTCAACCAGAAATTAAATTATTTATTTGATGCATCAAGCAACCATAAAAAAAAAATTTAGTTTAAAACTTTTTGAATAAGAAAAAAAATTCCAGAGTAAAAGTGCTTTATTTTTATGATTATTTATGCATTTTTATATCCATTTTCAATGATATTTTTCAAAACGGTTCCTATGGTGCCGATTTGGAAGCATCCAAAAATTATTACTTAAAGCAAAAAATGCTTTGATAAAGTAAAAATAATTCCAAGCACATAAGTATGAAAGCTTAAAAAAAATTTTGTTCATCAAAAGTGATAAATAACATAAATACCTATAAAATCGGTAACATATTTCTTTAGTGAAAGATAAGGCTCAAATCGAGTTATGTGGCTTTGAAATTTAAAAACCAATATTAAATATTCAAATTTTTAAGTTTTGAATTAGAATTTTTTTTTTCAGAGGTTTTTTTGTTTTCAATATTTATTATTAAATATATTAAAATTATTCCCAACGGGATTTTGAATCGCATGCACGGGAAGTACCTCAATCAATGAACTTTTATTTTTGAACCCTTTCATCAAGCATTGAGGATGGACATTAGTGAATCTCGTTTTGAATTACGGCTTGAATTGGAGATATTGATTTTTTGTTTTAAATTTTCATTATTAAATATATTAAAATTATTCCCAACGGGATTTTGAATCGCATGCACGGGAAGTACCTCAATCAATGAACTTTTATTTTTGAACCCTTTCATCAAGCATTGAGGATGGACATTAGTGAATCTCGTTTTGAATTACGGCTTGAATTGGAGATATTGATTTTTTGTTTTCCATATTTATTATTAAATATATTAAAATTATTCCCAACAGGATTTTGTATTCGCTGCAGGTGAACTCTCAAATCGATTAAACTTTTTTTTAATTAACTCAAGCATCAAGCAAGCATAGAGGATGGACATTAGTGAATCTCGTTTTGAATTACGGCTTGAATTGGAGATATTGATTTTTTGTTTTAAATATTCATTATTAAATATATTAAAATTATTCCCAACAGGATTTTGTATTCGCTGCAGGTGAACTCTCAAATCGATGAAACTTTTTTTTAATTAACTCAAGCATCAAGCAAGCATAGAGGATGGACATTAGTGAATCTCGTTTTGAATTACGGCTTGAATTGGAGATATTGATTTTTTGTTTTAAATATTCATTATTAAATATATTAAAATTATTCCCAACAGGATTTTGTATTCGCTGCAGGTGAACTCTCAAATCGATGAAACTTTTTTTTAATTAACTCAAGCATCAAGCAAGCATAGAGGATGGACATTAGTGAATCTCGTTTTGAATTACGGCTTGAATTGGAGATATTGATTTTTTGTTTTAAATATTTATTATTAAATATATTAAAATTATTCCCAACGGGATTTTGAATCGCATGCACGGGAAGTACCTCAATCAATGAACTTTTATTTTTGAACCCTTTCATCAAGCATTGAGGATGGACATTAGTGAATCTCGTTTTGAATTACGGCTTGAATTGGAGATATTGATTTTTTGTTTTAAATATTCATTATTAAATATATTAAAATTATTCCCAACAGGATTTTGTATTCGCTGCAGGTGAACTCTCAAATCGATGAAACTTTTTTTTAATTAACTCAAGCATCAAGCAAGCATAGAGGATGGACATTAGTGAATCTCGTTTTGAATTACGGCTTGAATTGGAGATATTGATTTTTTGTTTTAAATTTTCATTATTAAATATATTAAAATTATTCCCAACGGGATTTTGAATCGCATGCACGGGAAGTACCTCAATCAATGAACTTTTATTTTTGAACCCTTTCATCAAGCATTGAGGATGGACATTAGTGAATCTCGTTTTGAATTACGGCTTGAATTGGAGATATTGATTTTTTGTTTTAAATTTTCATTATTAAATATATTAAAATTATTCCCAACGGGATTTTGAATCGCATGCACGGGAAGTACCTCAATCAATGAACTTTTATTTTTGAACCCTTTCATCAAGCATTGAGGATGGACATTAGTGAATCTCGTTTTGAATTACGGCTTGAATTGGAGATATTGATTTTTTGTTTTAAATTTTCATTATTAAATATATTAAAATTATTCCCAACGGGATTTTGAATCGCATGCACGGGAAGTACCTCAATCAATGAACTTTTATTTTTGAACCCTTTCATCAAGCATTGAGGATGGACATTAGTGAATCTCGTTTTGAATTACGGCTTGAATTGGAGATATTGATTTTTTGTTTTAAATTTTCATTATTAAATATATTAAAATTATTCCCAACGGGATTTTGAATCGCATGCACGGGAAGTACCTCAATCAATGAACTTTTATTTTTGAACCCTTTCATCAAGCATTGAGGATGGACATTAGTGAATCTCGTTTTGAATTACGGCTTGAATTGGAGATATTGATTTTTTGTTTTAAATATTCATTATTAAATATATTAAAATTATTCCCAACGGGATTTTGAATCGCATGCACGGGAAGTACCTCAATCAATGAACTTTTATTTTTGAACCCTTTCATCAAGCATTGAGGATGGACATTAGTGAATCTCGTTTTGAATTACGGCTTGAATTGGAGATATTGATTTTTTGTTTTCCATATTTATTATTAAATATATTAAAATTATTCCCAACAGGATTTTGTATTCGCTGCAGGTGAACTCTCAAATCGATTAAACTTTTTTTTAATTAACTCAAGCATCAAGCAAGCATAGAGGATGGACATTAGTGAATCTCGTTTTGAATTACGGCTTGAATTGGAGATATTGATTTTTTGTTTTAAATATTCATTATTAAATATATTAAAATTATTCCCAACAGGATTTTGTATTCGCTGCAGGTGAACTCTCAAATCGATGAAACTTTTTTTTAATTAACTCAAGCATCAAGCAAGCATAGAGGATGGACATTAGTGAATCTCGTTTTGAATTACGGCTTGAATTGGAGATATTGATTTTTTGTTTTAAATATTCATTATTAAATATATTAAAATTATTCCCAACAGGATTTTGTATTCGCTGCAGGTGAACTCTCAAATCGATGAAACTTTTTTTTAATTAACTCAAGCATCAAGCAAGCATAGAGGATGGACATTAGTGAATCTCGTTTTGAATTACGGCTTGAATTGGAGATATTGATTTTTTGTTTTAAATATTTATTATTAAATATATTAAAATTATTCCCAACGGGATTTTGAATCGCATGCACGGGAAGTACCTCAATCAATGAACTTTTATTTTTGAACCCTTTCATCAAGCATTGAGGATGGACATTAGTGAATCTCGTTTTGAATTACGGCTTGAATTGGAGATATTGATTTTTTGTTTTAAATTTTCATTATTAAATATATTAAAATTATTCCCAACGGGATTTTGAATCGCATGCACGGGAAGTACCTCAATCAATGAACTTTTATTTTTGAACCCTTTCATCAAGCATTGAGGATGGACATTAGTGAATCTCGTTTTGAATTACGGCTTGAATTGGAGATATTGATTTTTTGTTTTAAATATTCATTATTAAATATATTAAAATTATTCCCAACGGGATTTTGAATCGCATGCACGGGAAGTACCTCAATCAATGAACTTTTATTTTTGAACCCTTTCATCAAGCATTGAGGATGGACATTAGTGAATCTCGTTTTGAATTACGGCTTGAATTGGAGATATTGATTTTTTGTTTTCCATATTTATTATTAAATATATTAAAATTATTCCCAACAGGATTTTGTATTCGCTGCAGGTGAACTCTCAAATCGATTAAACTTTTTTTTAATTAACTCAAGCATCAAGCAAGCATAGAGGATGGACATTAGTGAATCTCGTTTTGAATTACGGCTTGAATTGGAGATATTGATTTTTTGTTTTAAATATTCATTATTAAATATATTAAAATTATTCCCAACAGGATTTTGTATTCGCTGCAGGTGAACTCTCAAATCGATGAAACTTTTTTTTAATTAACTCAAGCATCAAGCAAGCATAGAGGATGGACATTAGTGAATCTCGTTTTGAATTACGGCTTGAATTGGAGATATTGATTTTTTGTTTTAAATATTCATTATTAAATATATTAAAATTATTCCCAACAGGATTTTGTATTCGCTGCAGGTGAACTCTCAAATCGATGAAACTTTTTTTTAATTAACTCAAGCATCAAGCAAGCATAGAGGATGGACATTAGTGAATCTCGTTTTGAATTACGGCTTGAATTGGAGATATTGATTTTTTGTTTTAAATTTTCATTATTAAATATATTAAAATTATTCCCAACGGGATTTTGAATCGCATGCACGGGAAGTACCTCAATCAATGAACTTTTATTTTTGAACCCTTTCATCAAGCATTGAGGATGGACATTAGTGAATCTCGTTTTGAATTACGGCTTGAATTGGAGATATTGATTTTTTGTTTTAAATATTCATTATTAAATATATTAAAATTATTCCCAACGGGATTTTGAATCGCATGCACGGGAAGTACCTCAATCAATGAACTTTTATTTTTGAACCCTTTCATCAAGCATTGAGGATGGACATTAGTGAATCTCGTTTTGAATTACGGCTTGAATTGGAGATATTGATTTTTTGTTTTCCATATTTATTATTAAATATATTAAAATTATTCCCAACAGGATTTTGTATTCGCTGCAGGTGAACTCTCAAATCGATTAAACTTTTTTTTAATTAACTCAAGCATCAAGCAAGCATAGAGGATGGACATTAGTGAATCTCGTTTTGAATTACGGCTTGAATTGGAGATATTGATTTTTTGTTTTAAATATTCATTATTAAATATATTAAAATTATTCCCAACAGGATTTTGTATTCGCTGCAGGTGAACTCTCAAATCGATGAAACTTTTTTTTAATTAACTCAAGCATCAAGCAAGCATAGAGGATGGACATTAGTGAATCTCGTTTTGAATTACGGCTTGAATTGGAGATATTGATTTTTTGTTTTAAATATTCATTATTAAATATATTAAAATTATTCCCAACAGGATTTTGTATTCGCTGCAGGTGAACTCTCAAATCGATGAAACTTTTTTTTAATTAACTCAAGCATCAAGCAAGCATAGAGGATGGACATTAGTGAATCTCGTTTTGAATTACGGCTTGAATTGGAGATATTGATTTTTTGTTTTAAATATTTATTATTAAATATATTAAAATTATTCCCAACGGGATTTTGAATCGCATGCACGGGAAGTACCTCAATCAATGAACTTTTATTTTTGAACCCTTTCATCAAGCATTGAGGATGGACATTAGTGAATCTCGTTTTGAATTACGGCTTGAATTGGAGATATTGATTTTTTGTTTTAAATTTTCATTATTAAATATATTAAAATTATTCCCAACGGGATTTTGAATCGCATGCACGGGAAGTACCTCAATCAATGAACTTTTATTTTTGAACCCTTTCATCAAGCATTGAGGATGGACATTAGTGAATCTCGTTTTGAATTACGGCTTGAATTGGAGATATTGATTTTTTGTTTTAAATATTCATTATTAAATATATTAAAATTATTCCCAACGGGATTTTGAATCGCATGCACGGGAAGTACCTCAATCAATGAACTTTTATTTTTGAACCCTTTCATCAAGCATTGAGGATGGACATTAGTGAATCTCGTTTTGAATTACGGCTTGAATTGGAGATATTGATTTTTTGTTTTCCATATTTATTATTAAATATATTAAAATTATTCCCAACAGGATTTTGTATTCGCTGCAGGTGAACTCTCAAATCGATTAAACTTTTTTTTAATTAACTCAAGCATCAAGCAAGCATAGAGGATGGACATTAGTGAATCTCGTTTTGAATTACGGCTTGAATTGGAGATATTGATTTTTTGTTTTAAATATTCATTATTAAATATATTAAAATTATTCCCAACAGGATTTTGTATTCGCTGCAGGTGAACTCTCAAATCGATGAAACTTTTTTTTAATTAACTCAAGCATCAAGCAAGCATAGAGGATGGACATTAGTGAATCTCGTTTTGAATTACGGCTTGAATTGGAGATATTGATTTTTTGTTTTAAATATTCATTATTAAATATATTAAAATTATTCCCAACAGGATTTTGTATTCGCTGCAGGTGAACTCTCAAATCGATGAAACTTTTTTTTAATTAACTCAAGCATCAAGCAAGCATAGAGGATGGACATTAGTGAATCTCGTTTTGAATTACGGCTTGAATTGGAGATATTGATTTTTTGTTTTAAATATTTATTATTAAATATATTAAAATTATTCCCAACGGGATTTTGAATCGCATGCACGGGAAGTACCTCAATCAATGAACTTTTATTTTTGAACCCTTTCATCAAGCATTGAGGATGGACATTAGTGAATCTCGTTTTGAATTACGGCTTGAATTGGAGATATTGATTTTTTGTTTTAAATATTCATTATTAAATATATTAAAATTATTCCCAACAGGATTTTGTATTCGCTGCAGGTGAACTCTCAAATCGATGAAACTTTTTTTTAATTAACTCAAGCATCAAGCAAGCATAGAGGATGGACATTAGTGAATCTCGTTTTGAATTACGGCTTGAATTGGAGATATTGATTTTTTGTTTTAAATTTTCATTATTAAATATATTAAAATTATTCCCAACGGGATTTTGAATCGCATGCACGGGAAGTACCTCAATCAATGAACTTTTATTTTTGAACCCTTTCATCAAGCATTGAGGATGGACATTAGTGAATCTCGTTTTGAATTACGGCTTGAATTGGAGATATTGATTTTTTGTTTTCCATATTTATTATTAAATATATTAAAATTATTCCCAACAGGATTTTGTATTCGCTGCAGGTGAACTCTCAAATCGATTAAACTTTTTTTTAATTAACTCAAGCATCAAGCAAGCATAGAGGATGGACATTAGTGAATCTCGTTTTGAATTACGGCTTGAATTGGAGATATTGATTTTTTGTTTTAAATATTCATTATTAAATATATTAAAATTATTCCCAACAGGATTTTGTATTCGCTGCAGGTGAACTCTCAAATCGATTAAACTTTTTTTTAATTAACTCAAGCATCAAGCAAGCATAGAGGATGGACATTAGTGAATCTCGTTTTGAATTACGGCTTGAATTGGAGATATTGATTTTTTGTTTTAAATATTCATTATTAAATATATTAAAATTATTCCCAACAGGATTTTGTATTCGCTGCAGGTGAACTCTCAAATCGATGAACCATTTTTTATTAACACATGTGTTAAGCTTAAATATTGCTGAAACTCGATTTGAGTTACGGAGCTCAATAAAGCATATGGATTTTTTGAACCAGATATTTTTCTTATATTTTTTAAAAAATATTTGAGTAATCTTAGAGATTTCCCTACCAAATAAGACCTTCAACCAGAAATTAAATTATTTATTTGATGCATCAAGCAACCATAAAAAAAAAATTTAGTTTAAAACTTTTTGAATAAGAAAAAAAATTCCAGAGTAAAAGTGCTTTATTTTTATGATTATTTATGCATTTTTATATCCATTTTCAATGATATTTTTCAAAACGGTTCCTATGGTGCCGATTTGGAAGCATCCAAAAATTATTACTTAAAGCAAAAAATGCTTTGATAAAGTAAAAATAATTCCAAGCACATAAGTATGAAAGCTTAAAAAAAATTTTGTTCATCAAAAGTGATAAATAACATAAATACCTATAAAATCGGTAACATATTTCTTTAGTGAAAGATAAGGCTCAAATCGAGTTATGTGGCTTTGAAATTTAAAAACCAATATTAAATATTCAAATTTTTAAGTTTTGAATTAGAATTTTTTTTTTCAGAGGTTTTTTTGTTTTCAATATTTATTATTAAATATATTAAAATTATTCCCAACGGGATTTTGAATCGCATGCACGGGAAGTACCTCAATCAATGAACTTTTATTTTTGAACCCTTTCATCAAGCATTGAGGATGGACATTAGTGAATCTCGTTTTGAATTACGGCTTGAATTGGAGATATTGATTTTTTGTTTTAAATATTCATTATTAAATATATTAAAATTATTCCCAATAGGATTTTGTATTCGCTGCAGGTGAACTCTCAAATCGATGAACCATTTTTTATTAACACATGTGTTAAGCTTAAATATTGCTGAAACTCGATTTGAGTTACGGAGCTCAATAAAGCATATGGATTTTTTGAACCAGATATTTTTCTTATATTTTTTAAAAAATATTTGAGTAATTTTAGAGATTTCCCTACCAAATAAGACCTTCAACCAGAAATTAAATTATTTATTTGATGCATCAAGCAACCATAAAAAAAAAATTTAGTTTAAAACTTTTTGAATAAGAAAAAAAATTCCAGAGTAAAAGTGCTTTATTTTTATGATTATTTATGCATTTTTATATCCATTTTCAATGATATTTTTCAAAACGGTTCCTATGGTGCCGATTTGGAAGCATCCAAAAATTATTACTTAAAGCAAAAAATGCTTTGATAAAGTAAAAATAATTCCAAGCACATAAGTATGAAAGCTTAAAAAAAATTTTGTTCATCAAAAGTGATAAATAACATAAATACCTATAAAATCGGTAACATATTTCTTTAGTGAAAGATAAGGCTCAAATCGAGTTATGTGGCTTTGAAATTTAAAAACCAATATTAAATATTCAAATTTTTAAGTTTTGAATTAGAATTTTTTTTTTCAGAGGTTTTTTTGTTTTCAATATTTATTATTAAATATATTAAAATTATTCCCAACGGGATTTTGAATCGCATGCACGGGAAGTACCTCAATCAATGAACTTTTATTTTTGAACCCTTTCATCAAGCATTGAGGATGGACATTAGTGAATCTCGTTTTGAATTACGGCTTGAATTGGAGATATTGATTTTTTGTTTTAAATATTCATTATTAAATATATTAAAATTATTCCCAACAGGATTTTGTATTCGCTGCAGGTGAACTCTCAAATCGATTAAACTTTTTTTTAATTAACTCAAGCATCAAGCAAGCATAGAGGATGGACATTAGTGAATCTCGTTTTGAATTACGGCTTGAATTGGAGATATTGATTTTTTGTTTTAAATATTCATTATTAAATATATTAAAATTATTCCCAACAGGATTTTGTATTCGCTGCAGGTGAACTCTCAAATCGATGAACCATTTTTTATTAACACATGTGTTAAGCTTAAATATTGCTGAAACTCGATTTGAGTTACGGAGCTCAATAAAGCATATGGATTTTTTGAACCAGATATTTTTCTTATATTTTTTAAAAAATATTTGAGTAATCTTAGAGATTTCCCTACCAAATAAGACCTTCAACCAGAAATTAAATTATTTATTTGATGCATCAAGCAACCATAAAAAAAAAATTTAGTTTAAAACTTTTTGAATAAGAAAAAAAATTCCAGAGTAAAAGTGCTTTATTTTTATGATTATTTATGCATTTTTATATCCATTTTCAATGATATTTTTCAAAACGGTTCCTATGGTGCCGATTTGGAAGCATCCAAAAATTATTACTTAAAGCAAAAAATGCTTTGATAAAGTAAAAATAATTCCAAGCACATAAGTATGAAAGCTTAAAAAAAATTTTGTTCATCAAAAGTGATAAATAACATAAATACCTATAAAATCGGTAACATATTTCTTTAGTGAAAGATAAGGCTCAAATCGAGTTATGTGGCTTTGAAATTTAAAAACCAATATTAAATATTCAAATTTTTAAGTTTTGAATTAGAATTTTTTTTTTCAGAGGTTTTTTTGTTTTCAATATTTATTATTAAATATATTAAAATTATTCCCAACGGGATTTTGAATCGCATGCACGGGAAGTACCTCAATCAATGAACTTTTATTTTTGAACCCTTTCATCAAGCATTGAGGATGGACATTAGTGAATCTCGTTTTGAATTACGGCTTGAATTGGAGATATTGATTTTTTGTTTTAAATATTCATTATTAAATATATTAAAATTATTCCCAACAGGATTTTGTATTCGCTGCAGGTGAACTCTCAAATCGATGAACCATTTTTTATTAACACATGTGTTAAGCTTAAATATTGCTGAAACTCGATTTGAGTTACGGAGCTCAATAAAGCATATGGATTTTTTGAACCAGATATTTTTCTTATATTTTTTAAAAAATATTTGAGTAATTTTAGAGATTTCCCTACCAAATAAGACCTTCAACCAGAAATTAAATTATTTATTTGATGCATCAAGCAACCATAAAAAAAAAATTTAGTTTAAAACTTTTTGAATAAGAAAAAAAATTCCAGAGTAAAAGTGCTTTATTTTTATGATTATTTATGCATTTTTATATCCATTTTCAATGATATTTTTCAAAACGGTTCCTATGGTGCCGATTTGGAAGCATCCAAAAATTATTACTTAAAGCAAAAAATGCTTTGATAAAGTAAAAATAATTCCAAGCACATAAGTATGAAAGCTTAAAAAAAATTTTGTTCATCAAAAGTGATAAATAACATAAATACCTATAAAATCGGTAACATATTTCTTTAGTGAAAGATAAGGCTCAAATCGAGTTATGTGGCTTTGAAATTTAAAAACCAATATTAAATATTCAAATTTTTAAGTTTTGAATTAGAATTTTTTTTTTCAGAGGTTTTTTTGTTTTCAATATTTATTATTAAATATATTAAAATTATTCCCAACGGGATTTTGAATCGCATGCACGGGAAGTACCTCAATCAATGAACTTTTATTTTTGAACCCTTTCATCAAGCATTGAGGATGGACATTAGTGAATCTCGTTTTGAATTACGGCTTGAATTGGAGATATTGATTTTTTGTTTTAAATATTCATTATTAAATATATTAAAATTATTCCCAACAGGATTTTGTATTCGCTGCAGGTGAACTCTCAAATCGATGAACCATTTTTTATTAACACATGTGTTAAGCTTAAATATTGCTGAAACTCGATTTGAGTTACGGAGCTCAATAAAGCATATGGATTTTTTGAACCAGATATTTTTCTTATATTTTTTAAAAAATATTTGAGTAATTTTAGAGATTTCCCTACCAAATAAGACCTTCAACCAGAAATTAAATTATTTATTTGATGCATCAAGCAACCATAAAAAAAAAATTTAGTTTAAAACTTTTTGAATAAGAAAAAAAATTCCAGAGTAAAAGTGCTTTATTTTTATGATTATTTATGCATTTTTATATCCATTTTCAATGATATTTTTCAAAACGGTTCCTATGGTGCCGATTTGGAAGCATCCAAAAATTATTACTTAAAGCAAAAAATGCTTTGATAAAGTAAAAATAATTCCAAGCACATAAGTATGAAAGCTTAAAAAAAATTTTGTTCATCAAAAGTGATAAATAACATAAATACCTATAAAATCGGTAACATATTTCTTTAGTGAAAGATAAGGCTCAAATCGAGTTATGTGGCTTTGAAATTTAAAAACCAATATTAAATATTCAAATTTTTAAGTTTTGAATTAGAATTTTTTTTTTCAGAGGTTTTTTTGTTTTCAATATTTATTATTAAATATATTAAAATTATTCCCAACGGGATTTTGAATCGCATGCACGGGAAGTACCTCAATCAATGAACTTTTATTTTTGAACCCTTTCATCAAGCATTGAGGATGGACATTAGTGAATCTCGTTTTGAATTACGGCTTGAATTGGAGATATTGATTTTTTGTTTTAAATTTTCATTATTAAATATATTAAAATTATTCCCAACGGGATTTTGAATCGCATGCACGGGAAGTACCTCAATCAATGAACTTTTATTTTTGAACCCTTTCATCAAGCATTGAGGATGGACATTAGTGAATCTCGTTTTGAATTACGGCTTGAATTGGAGATATTGATTTTTTGTTTTAAATATTCATTATTAAATATATTAAAATTATTCCCAACAGGATTTTGTATTCGCTGCAGGTGAACTCTCAAATCGATGAACCATTTTTTATTAACACATGTGTTAAGCTTAAATATTGCTGAAACTCGATTTGAGTTACGGAGCTCAATAAAGCATATGGATTTTTTGAACCAGATATTTTTCTTATATTTTTTAAAAAATATTTGAGTAATTTTAGAGATTTCCCTACCAAATAAGACCTTCAACCAGAAATTAAATTATTTATTTGATGCATCAAGCAACCATAAAAAAAAAATTTAGTTTAAAACTTTTTGAATAAGAAAAAAAATTCCAGAGTAAAAGTGCTTTATTTTTATGATTATTTATGCATTTTTATATCCATTTTCAATGATATTTTTCAAAACGGTTCCTATGGTGCCGATTTGGAAGCATCCAAAAATTATTACTTAAAGCAAAAAATGCTTTGATAAAGTAAAAATAATTCCAAGCACATAAGTATGAAAGCTTAAAAAAAATTTTGTTCATCAAAAGTGATAAATAACATAAATACCTATAAAATCGGTAACATATTTCTTTAGTGAAAGATAAGGCTCAAATCGAGTTATGTGGCTTTGAAATTTAAAAACCAATATTAAATATTCAAATTTTTAAGTTTTGAATTAGAATTTTTTTTTTCAGAGGTTTTTTTGTTTTCAATATTTATTATTAAATATATTAAAATTATTCCCAACGGGATTTTGAATCGCATGCACGGGAAGTACCTCAATCAATGAACTTTTATTTTTGAACCCTTTCATCAAGCATTGAGGATGGACATTAGTGAATCTCGTTTTGAATTACGGCTTGAATTGGAGATATTGATTTTTTGTTTTAAATATTCATTATTAAATATATTAAAATTATTCCCAACAGGATTTTGTATTCGCTGCAGGTGAACTCTCAAATCGATGAACCATTTTTTATTAACACATGTGTTAAGCTTAAATATTGCTGAAACTCGATTTGAGTTACGGAGCTCAATAAAGCATATGGATTTTTTGAACCAGATATTTTTCTTATATTTTTTAAAAAATATTTGAGTAATTTTAGAGATTTCCCTACCAAATAAGACCTTCAACCAGAAATTAAATTATTTATTTGATGCATCAAGCAACCATAAAAAAAAAATTTAGTTTAAAACTTTTTGAATAAGAAAAAAAATTCCAGAGTAAAAGTGCTTTATTTTTATGATTATTTATGCATTTTTATATCCATTTTCAATGATATTTTTCAAAACGGTTCCTATGGTGCCGATTTGGAAGCATCCAAAAATTATTACTTAAAGCAAAAAATGCTTTGATAAAGTAAAAATAATTCCAAGCACATAAGTATGAAAGCTTAAAAAAAATTTTGTTCATCAAAAGTGATAAATAACATAAATACCTATAAAATCGGTAACATATTTCTTTAGTGAAAGATAAGGCTCAAATCGAGTTATGTGGCTTTGAAATTTAAAAACCAATATTAAATATTCAAATTTTTAAGTTTTGAATTAGAATTTTTTTTTTCAGAGGTTTTTTTGTTTTCAATATTTATTATTAAATATATTAAAATTATTCCCAACGGGATTTTGAATCGCATGCACGGGAAGTACCTCAATCAATGAACTTTTATTTTTGAACCCTTTCATCAAGCATTGAGGATGGACATTAGTGAATCTCGTTTTGAATTACGGCTTGAATTGGAGATATTGATTTTTTGTTTTAAATATTCATTATTAAATATATTAAAATTATTCCCAACAGGATTTTGTATTCGCTGCAGGTGAACTCTCAAATCGATGAACCATTTTTTATTAACACATGTGTTAAGCTTAAATATTGCTGAAACTCGATTTGAGTTACGGAGCTCAATAAAGCATATGGATTTTTTGAACCAGATATTTTTCTTATATTTTTTAAAAAATATTTGAGTAATTTTAGAGATTTCCCTACCAAATAAGACCTTCAACCAGAAATTAAATTATTTATTTGATGCATCAAGCAACCATAAAAAAAAAATTTAGTTTAAAACTTTTTGAATAAGAAAAAAAATTCCAGAGTAAAAGTGCTTTATTTTTATGATTATTTATGCATTTTTATATCCATTTTCAATGATATTTTTCAAAACGGTTCCTATGGTGCCGATTTGGAAGCATCCAAAAATTATTACTTAAAGCAAAAAATGCTTTGATAAAGTAAAAATAATTCCAAGCACATAAGTATGAAAGCTTAAAAAAAATTTTGTTCATCAAAAGTGATAAATAACATAAATACCTATAAAATCGGTAACATATTTCTTTAGTGAAAGATAAGGCTCAAATCGAGTTATGTGGCTTTGAAATTTAAAAACCAATATTAAATATTCAAATTTTTAAGTTTTGAATTAGAATTTTTTTTTTCAGAGGTTTTTTTGTTTTCAATATTTATTATTAAATATATTAAAATTATTCCCAACGGGATTTTGAATCGCATGCACGGGAAGTACCTCAATCAATGAACTTTTATTTTTGAACCCTTTCATCAAGCATTGAGGATGGACATTAGTGAATCTCGTTTTGAATTACGGCTTGAATTGGAGATATTGATTTTTTGTTTTAAATATTCATTATTAAATATATTAAAATTATTCCCAACAGGATTTTGTATTCGCTGCAGGTGAACTCTCAAATCGATTAAACTTTTTTTTAATTAACTCAAGCATCAAGCAAGCATAGAGGATGGACATTAGTGAATCTCGTTTTGAATTACGGCTTGAATTGGAGATATTGATTTTTTGTTTTAAATATTCATTATTAAATATATTAAAATTATTCCCAACAGGATTTTGTATTCGCTGCAGGTGAACTCTCAAATCGATGAACCATTTTTTATTAACACATGTGTTAAGCTTAAATATTGCTGAAACTCGATTTGAGTTACGGAGCTCAATAAAGCATATGGATTTTTTGAACCAGATATTTTTCTTATATTTTTTAAAAAATATTTGAGTAATTTTAGAGATTTCCCTACCAAATAAGACCTTCAACCAGAAATTAAATTATTTATTTGATGCATCAAGCAACCATAAAAAAAAAATTTAGTTTAAAACTTTTTGAATAAGAAAAAAAATTCCAGAGTAAAAGTGCTTTATTTTTATGATTATTTATGCATTTTTATATCCATTTTCAATGATATTTTTCAAAACGGTTCCTATGGTGCCGATTTGGAAGCATCCAAAAATTATTACTTAAAGCAAAAAATGCTTTGATAAAGTAAAAATAATTCCAAGCACATAAGTATGAAAGCTTAAAAAAAATTTTGTTCATCAAAAGTGATAAATAACATAAATACCTATAAAATCGGTAACATATTTCTTTAGTGAAAGATAAGGCTCAAATCGAGTTATGTGGCTTTGAAATTTAAAAACCAATATTAAATATTCAAATTTTTAAGTTTTGAATTAGAATTTTTTTTTTCAGAGGTTTTTTTGTTTTCAATATTTATTATTAAATATATTAAAATTATTCCCAACGGGATTTTGAATCGCATGCACGGGAAGTACCTCAATCAATGAACTTTTATTTTTGAACCCTTTCATCAAGCATTGAGGATGGACATTAGTGAATCTCGTTTTGAATTACGGCTTGAATTGGAGATATTGATTTTTTGTTTTAAATATTCATTATTAAATATATTAAAATTATTCCCAACAGGATTTTGTATTCGCTGCAGGTGAACTCTCAAATCGATTAAACTTTTTTTTAATTAACTCAAGCATCAAGCAAGCATAGAGGATGGACATTAGTGAATCTCGTTTTGAATTACGGCTTGAATTGGAGATATTGATTTTTTGTTTTAAATATTCATTATTAAATATATTAAAATTATTCCCAACAGGATTTTGTATTCGCTGCAGGTGAACTCTCAAATCGATGAACCATTTTTTATTAACACATGTGTTAAGCTTAAATATTGCTGAAACTCGATTTGAGTTACGGAGCTCAATAAAGCATATGGATTTTTTGAACCAGATATTTTTCTTATATTTTTTAAAAAATATTTGAGTAATTTTAGAGATTTCCCTACCAAATAAGACCTTCAACCAGAAATTAAATTATTTATTTGATGCATCAAGCAACCATAAAAAAAAAATTTAGTTTAAAACTTTTTGAATAAGAAAAAAAATTCCAGAGTAAAAGTGCTTTATTTTTATGATTATTTATGCATTTTTATATCCATTTTCAATGATATTTTTCAAAACGGTTCCTATGGTGCCGATTTGGAAGCATCCAAAAATTATTACTTAAAGCAAAAAATGCTTTGATAAAGTAAAAATAATTCCAAGCACATAAGTATGAAAGCTTAAAAAAAATTTTGTTCATCAAAAGTGATAAATAACATAAATACCTATAAAATCGGTAACATATTTCTTTAGTGAAAGATAAGGCTCAAATCGAGTTATGTGGCTTTGAAATTTAAAAACCAATATTAAATATTCAAATTTTTAAGTTTTGAATTAGAATTTTTTTTTTCAGAGGTTTTTTTGTTTTCAATATTTATTATTAAATATATTAAAATTATTCCCAACGGGATTTTGAATCGCATGCACGGGAAGTACCTCAATCAATGAACTTTTATTTTTGAACCCTTTCATCAAGCATTGAGGATGGACATTAGTGAATCTCGTTTTGAATTACGGCTTGAATTGGAGATATTGATTTTTTGTTTTAAATATTCATTATTAAATATATTAAAATTATTCCCAACAGGATTTTGTATTCGCTGCAGGTGAACTCTCAAATCGATTAAACTTTTTTTTAATTAACTCAAGCATCAAGCAAGCATAGAGGATGGACATTAGTGAATCTCGTTTTGAATTACGGCTTGAATTGGAGATATTGATTTTTTGTTTTAAATATTCATTATTAAATATATTAAAATTATTCCCAACAGGATTTTGTATTCGCTGCAGGTGAACTCTCAAATCGATGAACCATTTTTTATTAACACATGTGTTAAGCTTAAATATTGCTGAAACTCGATTTGAGTTACGGAGCTCAATAAAGCATATGGATTTTTTGAACCAGATATTTTTCTTATATTTTTTAAAAAATATTTGAGTAATCTTAGAGATTTCCCTACCAAATAAGACCTTCAACCAGAAATTAAATTATTTATTTGATGCATCAAGCAACCATAAAAAAAAAATTTAGTTTAAAACTTTTTGAATAAGAAAAAAAATTCCAGAGTAAAAGTGCTTTATTTTTATGATTATTTATGCATTTTTATATCCATTTTCAATGATATTTTTCAAAACGGTTCCTATGGTGCCGATTTGGAAGCATCCAAAAATTATTACTTAAAGCAAAAAATGCTTTGATAAAGTAAAAATAATTCCAAGCACATAAGTATGAAAGCTTAAAAAAAATTTTGTTCATCAAAAGTGATAAATAACATAAATACCTATAAAATCGGTAACATATTTCTTTAGTGAAAGATAAGGCTCAAATCGAGTTATGTGGCTTTGAAATTTAAAAACCAATATTAAATATTCAAATTTTTAAGTTTTGAATTAGAATTTTTTTTTTCAGAGGTTTTTTTGTTTTCAATATTTATTATTAAATATATTAAAATTATTCCCAACGGGATTTTGAATCGCATGCACGGGAAGTACCTCAATCAATGAACTTTTATTTTTGAACCCTTTCATCAAGCATTGAGGATGGACATTAGTGAATCTCGTTTTGAATTACGGCTTGAATTGGAGATATTGATTTTTTGTTTTAAATATTCATTATTAAATATATTAAAATTATTCCCAACAGGATTTTGTATTCGCTGCAGGTGAACTCTCAAATCGATTAAACTTTTTTTTAATTAACTCAAGCATCAAGCAAGCATAGAGGATGGACATTAGTGAATCTCGTTTTGAATTACGGCTTGAATTGGAGATATTGATTTTTTGTTTTAAATATTCATTATTAAATATATTAAAATTATTCCCAACAGGATTTTGTATTCGCTGCAGGTGAACTCTCAAATCGATGAACCATTTTTTATTAACACATGTGTTAAGCTTAAATATTGCTGAAACTCGATTTGAGTTACGGAGCTCAATAAAGCATATGGATTTTTTGAACCAGATATTTTTCTTATATTTTTTAAAAAATATTTGAGTAATCTTAGAGATTTCCCTACCAAATAAGACCTTCAACCAGAAATTAAATTATTTATTTGATGCATCAAGCAACCATAAAAAAAAAATTTAGTTTAAAACTTTTTGAATAAGAAAAAAAATTCCAGAGTAAAAGTGCTTTATTTTTATGATTATTTATGCATTTTTATATCCATTTTCAATGATATTTTTCAAAACGGTTCCTATGGTGCCGATTTGGAAGCATCCAAAAATTATTACTTAAAGCAAAAAATGCTTTGATAAAGTAAAAATAATTCCAAGCACATAAGTATGAAAGCTTAAAAAAAATTTTGTTCATCAAAAGTGATAAATAACATAAATACCTATAAAATCGGTAACATATTTCTTTAGTGAAAGATAAGGCTCAAATCGAGTTATGTGGCTTTGAAATTTAAAAACCAATATTAAATATTCAAATTTTTAAGTTTTGAATTAGAATTTTTTTTTTCAGAGGTTTTTTTGTTTTCAATATTTATTATTAAATATATTAAAATTATTCCCAACGGGATTTTGAATCGCATGCACGGGAAGTACCTCAATCAATGAACTTTTATTTTTGAACCCTTTCATCAAGCATTGAGGATGGACATTAGTGAATCTCGTTTTGAATTACGGCTTGAATTGGAGATATTGATTTTTTGTTTTAAATATTCATTATTAAATATATTAAAATTATTCCCAACAGGATTTTGTATTCGCTGCAGGTGAACTCTCAAATCGATTAAACTTTTTTTTAATTAACTCAAGCATCAAGCAAGCATAGAGGATGGACATTAGTGAATCTCGTTTTGAATTACGGCTTGAATTGGAGATATTGATTTTTTGTTTTAAATATTCATTATTAAATATATTAAAATTATTCCCAACAGGATTTTGTATTCGCTGCAGGTGAACTCTCAAATCGATGAACCATTTTTTATTAACACATGTGTTAAGCTTAAATATTGCTGAAACTCGATTTGAGTTACGGAGCTCAATAAAGCATATGGATTTTTTGAACCAGATATTTTTCTTATATTTTTTAAAAAATATTTGAGTAATCTTAGAGATTTCCCTACCAAATAAGACCTTCAACCAGAAATTAAATTATTTATTTGATGCATCAAGCAACCATAAAAAAAAAATTTAGTTTAAAACTTTTTGAATAAGAAAAAAAATTCCAGAGTAAAAGTGCTTTATTTTTATGATTATTTATGCATTTTTATATCCATTTTCAATGATATTTTTCAAAACGGTTCCTATGGTGCCGATTTGGAAGCATCCAAAAATTATTACTTAAAGCAAAAAATGCTTTGATAAAGTAAAAATAATTCCAAGCACATAAGTATGAAAGCTTAAAAAAAATTTTGTTCATCAAAAGTGATAAATAACATAAATACCTATAAAATCGGTAACATATTTCTTTAGTGAAAGATAAGGCTCAAATCGAGTTATGTGGCTTTGAAATTTAAAAACCAATATTAAATATTCAAATTTTTAAGTTTTGAATTAGAATTTTTTTTTTCAGAGGTTTTTTTGTTTTCAATATTTATTATTAAATATATTAAAATTATTCCCAACGGGATTTTGAATCGCATGCACGGGAAGTACCTCAATCAATGAACTTTTATTTTTGAACCCTTTCATCAAGCATTGAGGATGGACATTAGTGAATCTCGTTTTGAATTACGGCTTGAATTGGAGATATTGATTTTTTGTTTTAAATATTCATTATTAAATATATTAAAATTATTCCCAACAGGATTTTGTATTCGCTGCAGGTGAACTCTCAAATCGATGAACCATTTTTTATTAACACATGTGTTAAGCTTAAATATTGCTGAAACTCGATTTGAGTTACGGAGCTCAATAAAGCATATGGATTTTTTGAACCAGATATTTTTCTTATATTTTTTAAAAAATATTTGAGTAATTTTAGAGATTTCCCTACCAAATAAGACCTTCAACCAGAAATTAAATTATTTATTTGATGCATCAAGCAACCATAAAAAAAAAATTTAGTTTAAAACTTTTTGAATAAGAAAAAAAATTCCAGAGTAAAAGTGCTTTATTTTTATGATTATTTATGCATTTTTATATCCATTTTCAATGATATTTTTCAAAACGGTTCCTATGGTGCCGATTTGGAAGCATCCAAAAATTATTACTTAAAGCAAAAAATGCTTTGATAAAGTAAAAATAATTCCAAGCACATAAGTATGAAAGCTTAAAAAAAATTTTGTTCATCAAAAGTGATAAATAACATAAATACCTATAAAATCGGTAACATATTTCTTTAGTGAAAGATAAGGCTCAAATCGAGTTATGTGGCTTTGAAATTTAAAAACCAATATTAAATATTCAAATTTTTAAGTTTTGAATTAGAATTTTTTTTTTCAGAGGTTTTTTTGTTTTCAATATTTATTATTAAATATATTAAAATTATTCCCAACGGGATTTTGAATCGCATGCACGGGAAGTACCTCAATCAATGAACTTTTATTTTTGAACCCTTTCATCAAGCATTGAGGATGGACATTAGTGAATCTCGTTTTGAATTACGGCTTGAATTGGAGATATTGATTTTTTGTTTTAAATATTCATTATTAAATATATTAAAATTATTCCCAACAGGATTTTGTATTCGCTGCAGGTGAACTCTCAAATCGATTAAACTTTTTTTTAATTAACTCAAGCATCAAGCAAGCATAGAGGATGGACATTAGTGAATCTCGTTTTGAATTACGGCTTGAATTGGAGATATTGATTTTTTGTTTTAAATATTCATTATTAAATATATTAAAATTATTCCCAACAGGATTTTGTATTCGCTGCAGGTGAACTCTCAAATCGATTAAACTTTTTTTTAATTAACTCAAGCATCAAGCAAGCATAGAGGATGGACATTAGTGAATCTCGTTTTGAATTACGGCTTGAATTGGAGATATTGATTTTTTGTTTTAAATATTCATTATTAAATATATTAAAATTATTCCCAACAGGATTTTGTATTCGCTGCAGGTGAACTCTCAAATCGATGAACCATTTTTTATTAACACATGTGTTAAGCTTAAATATTGCTGAAACTCGATTTGAGTTACGGAGCTCAATAAAGCATATGGATTTTTTGAACCAGATATTTTTCTTATATTTTTTAAAAAATATTTGAGTAATCTTAGAGATTTCCCTACCAAATAAGACCTTCAACCAGAAATTAAATTATTTATTTGATGCATCAAGCAACCATAAAAAAAAAATTTAGTTTAAAACTTTTTGAATAAGAAAAAAAATTCCAGAGTAAAAGTGCTTTATTTTTATGATTATTTATGCATTTTTATATCCATTTTCAATGATATTTTTCAAAACGGTTCCTATGGTGCCGATTTGGAAGCATCCAAAAATTATTACTTAAAGCAAAAAATGCTTTGATAAAGTAAAAATAATTCCAAGCACATAAGTATGAAAGCTTAAAAAAAATTTTGTTCATCAAAAGTGATAAATAACATAAATACCTATAAAATCGGTAACATATTTCTTTAGTGAAAGATAAGGCTCAAATCGAGTTATGTGGCTTTGAAATTTAAAAACCAATATTAAATATTCAAATTTTTAAGTTTTGAATTAGAATTTTTTTTTTCAGAGGTTTTTTTGTTTTCAATATTTATTATTAAATATATTAAAATTATTCCCAACGGGATTTTGAATCGCATGCACGGGAAGTACCTCAATCAATGAACTTTTATTTTTGAACCCTTTCATCAAGCATTGAGGATGGACATTAGTGAATCTCGTTTTGAATTACGGCTTGAATTGGAGATATTGATTTTTTGTTTTAAATATTCATTATTAAATATATTAAAATTATTCCCAACAGGATTTTGTATTCGCTGCAGGTGAACTCTCAAATCGATTAAACTTTTTTTTAATTAACTCAAGCATCAAGCAAGCATAGAGGATGGACATTAGTGAATCTCGTTTTGAATTACGGCTTGAATTGGAGATATTGATTTTTTGTTTTAAATATTCATTATTAAATATATTAAAATTATTCCCAACAGGATTTTGTATTCGCTGCAGGTGAACTCTCAAATCGATGAACCATTTTTTATTAACACATGTGTTAAGCTTAAATATTGCTGAAACTCGATTTGAGTTACGGAGCTCAATAAAGCATATGGATTTTTTGAACCAGATATTTTTCTTATATTTTTTAAAAAATATTTGAGTAATTTTAGAGATTTCCCTACCAAATAAGACCTTCAACCAGAAATTAAATTATTTATTTGATGCATCAAGCAACCATAAAAAAAAAATTTAGTTTAAAACTTTTTGAATAAGAAAAAAAATTCCAGAGTAAAAGTGCTTTATTTTTATGATTATTTATGCATTTTTATATCCATTTTCAATGATATTTTTCAAAACGGTTCCTATGGTGCCGATTTGGAAGCATCCAAAAATTATTACTTAAAGCAAAAAATGCTTTGATAAAGTAAAAATAATTCCAAGCACATAAGTATGAAAGCTTAAAAAAAATTTTGTTCATCAAAAGTGATAAATAACATAAATACCTATAAAATCGGTAACATATTTCTTTAGTGAAAGATAAGGCTCAAATCGAGTTATGTGGCTTTGAAATTTAAAAACCAATATTAAATATTCAAATTTTTAAGTTTTGAATTAGAATTTTTTTTTTCAGAGGTTTTTTTGTTTTCAATATTTATTATTAAATATATTTAAATTATTCCCAACGGGATTTTGAATCGCATGCACGGGAAGTACCTCAATCAATGAACTTTTATTTTTGAACCCTTTCATCAAGCATTGAGGATGGACATTAGTGAATCTCGTTTTGAATTACGGCTTGAATTGGAGATATTGATTTTTTGTTTTAAATATTCATTATTAAATATATTAAAATTATTCCCAACAGGATTTTGTATTCGCTGCAGGTGAACTCTCAAATCGATTAAACTTTTTTTTAATTAACTCAAGCATCAAGCAAGCATAGAGGATGGACATTAGTGAATCTCGTTTTGAATTACGGCTTGAATTGGAGATATTGATTTTTTGTTTTAAATATTCATTATTAAATATATTAAAATTATTCCCAACAGGATTTTGTATTCGCTGCAGGTGAACTCTCAAATCGATGAACCATTTTTTATTAACACATGTGTTAAGCTTAAATATTGCTGAAACTCGATTTGAGTTACGGAGCTCAATAAAGCATATGGATTTTTTGAACCAGATATTTTTCTTATATTTTTTAAAAAATATTTGAGTAATCTTAGAGATTTCCCTACCAAATAAGACCTTCAACCAGAAATTAAATTATTTATTTGATGCATCAAGCAACCATAAAAAAAAAATTTAGTTTAAAACTTTTTGAATAAGAAAAAAAATTCCAGAGTAAAAGTGCTTTATTTTTATGATTATTTATGCATTTTTATATCCATTTTCAATGATATTTTTCAAAACGGTTCCTATGGTGCCGATTTGGAAGCATCCAAAAATTATTACTTAAAGCAAAAAATGCTTTGATAAAGTAAAAATAATTCCAAGCACATAAGTATGAAAGCTTAAAAAAAATTTTGTTCATCAAAAGTGATAAATAACATAAATACCTATAAAATCGGTAACATATTTCTTTAGTGAAAGATAAGGCTCAAATCGAGTTATGTGGCTTTGAAATTTAAAAACCAATATTAAATATTCAAATTTTTAAGTTTTGAATTAGAATTTTTTTTTTCAGAGGTTTTTTTGTTTTCAATATTTATTATTAAATATATTTAAATTATTCCCAACGGGATTTTGAATCGCATGCACGGGAAGTACCTCAATCAATGAACTTTTATTTTTGAACCCTTTCATCAAGCATTGAGGATGGACATTAGTGAATCTCGTTTTGAATTACGGCTTGAATTGGAGATATTGATTTTTTGTTTTAAATATTCATTATTAAATATATTAAAATTATTCCCAACAGGATTTTGTATTCGCTGCAGGTGAACTCTCAAATCGATTAAACTTTTTTTTAATTAACTCAAGCATCAAGCAAGCATAGAGGATGGACATTAGTGAATCTCGTTTTGAATTACGGCTTGAATTGGAGATATTGATTTTTTGTTTTAAATATTCATTATTAAATATATTAAAATTATTCCCAACAGGATTTTGTATTCGCTGCAGGTGAACTCTCAAATCGATGAACCATTTTTTATTAACACATGTGTTAAGCTTAAATATTGCTGAAACTCGATTTGAGTTACGGAGCTCAATAAAGCATATGGATTTTTTGAACCAGATATTTTTCTTATATTTTTTAAAAAATATTTGAGTAATCTTAGAGATTTCCCTACCAAATAAGACCTTCAACCAGAAATTAAATTATTTATTTGATGCATCAAGCAACCATAAAAAAAAAATTTAGTTTAAAACTTTTTGAATAAGAAAAAAAATTCCAGAGTAAAAGTGCTTTATTTTTATGATTATTTATGCATTTTTATATCCATTTTCAATGATATTTTTCAAAACGGTTCCTATGGTGCCGATTTGGAAGCATCCAAAAATTATTACTTAAAGCAAAAAATGCTTTGATAAAGTAAAAATAATTCCAAGCACATAAGTATGAAAGCTTAAAAAAAATTTTGTTCATCAAAAGTGATAAATAACATAAATACCTATAAAATCGGTAACATATTTCTTTAGTGAAAGATAAGGCTCAAATCGAGTTATGTGGCTTTGAAATTTAAAAACCAATATTAAATATTCAAATTTTTAAGTTTTGAATTAGAATTTTTTTTTTCAGAGGTTTTTTTGTTTTCAATATTTATTATTAAATATATTTAAATTATTCCCAACGGGATTTTGAATCGCATGCACGGGAAGTACCTCAATCAATGAACTTTTATTTTTGAACCCTTTCATCAAGCATTGAGGATGGACATTAGTGAATCTCGTTTTGAATTACGGCTTGAATTGGAGATATTGATTTTTTGTTTTAAATATTCATTATTAAATATATTAAAATTATTCCCAACAGGATTTTGTATTCGCTGCAGGTGAACTCTCAAATCGATTAAACTTTTTTTTAATTAACTCAAGCATCAAGCAAGCATAGAGGATGGACATTAGTGAATCTCGTTTTGAATTACGGCTTGAATTGGAGATATTGATTTTTTGTTTTAAATATTCATTATTAAATATATTAAAATTATTCCCAACAGGATTTTGTATTCGCTGCAGGTGAACTCTCAAATCGATGAACCATTTTTTATTAACACATGTGTTAAGCTTAAATATTGCTGAAACTCGATTTGAGTTACGGAGCTCAATAAAGCATATGGATTTTTTGAACCAGATATTTTTCTTATATTTTTTAAAAAATATTTGAGTAATCTTAGAGATTTCCCTACCAAATAAGACCTTCAACCAGAAATTAAATTATTTATTTGATGCATCAAGCAACCATAAAAAAAAAATTTAGTTTAAAACTTTTTGAATAAGAAAAAAAATTCCAGAGTAAAAGTGCTTTATTTTTATGATTATTTATGCATTTTTATATCCATTTTCAATGATATTTTTCAAAACGGTTCCTATGGTGCCGATTTGGAAGCATCCAAAAATTATTACTTAAAGCAAAAAATGCTTTGATAAAGTAAAAATAATTCCAAGCACATAAGTATGAAAGCTTAAAAAAAATTTTGTTCATCAAAAGTGATAAATAACATAAATACCTATAAAATCGGTAACATATTTCTTTAGTGAAAGATAAGGCTCAAATCGAGTTATGTGGCTTTGAAATTTAAAAACCAATATTAAATATTCAAATTTTTAAGTTTTGAATTAGAATTTTTTTTTTCAGAGGTTTTTTTGTTTTCAATATTTATTATTAAATATATTAAAATTATTCCCAACGGGATTTTGTATTCGCTGCAGGTGAACTCTCAAATCGATTAAACTTTTTTTTAATTAACTCAAGCATCAAGCAAGCATAGAGGATGGACATTAGTGAATCTCGTTTTGAATTACGGCTTGAATTGGAGATATTGATTTTTTGTTTTAAATATTCATTATTAAATATATTAAAATTATTCCCAACAGGATTTTGTATTCGCTGCAGGTGAACTCTCAAATCGATTAAACTTTTTTTTAATTAACTCAAGCATCAAGCAAGCATAGAGGATGGACATTAGTGAATCTCGTTTTGAATTACGGCTTGAATTGGAGATATTGATTTTTTGTTTTAAATATTCATTATTAAATATATTAAAATTATTCCCAACAGGATTTTGTATTCGCTGCAGGTGAACTCTCAAATCGATTAAACTTTTTTTTAATTAACTCAAGCATCAAGCAAGCATAGAGGATGGACATTAGTGAATCTCGTTTTGAATTACGGCTTGAATTGGAGATATTGATTTTTTGTTTTAAATTTTCATTATTAAATATATTAAAATTATTCCCAACGGGATTTTGAATCGCATGCACGGGAAGTACCTCAATCAATGAACTTTTATTTTTGAACCCTTTCATCAAGCATTGAGGATGGACATTAGTGAATCTCGTTTTGAATTACGGCTTGAATTGGAGATATTGATTTTTTGTTTTAAATATTCATTATTAAATATATTAAAATTATTCCCAACGGGATTTTGAATCGCATGCACGGGAAGTACCTCAATCAATGAACTTTTATTTTTGAACCCTTTCATCAAGCATTGAGGATGGACATTAGTGAATCTCGTTTTGAATTACGGCTTGAATTGGAGATATTGATTTTTTGTTTTCCATATTTATTATTAAATATATTAAAATTATTCCCAACAGGATTTTGTATTCGCTGCAGGTGAACTCTCAAATCGATGAAACTTTTTTTTAATTAACTCAAGCATCAAGCAAGCATAGAGGATGGACATTAGTGAATCTCGTTTTGAATTACGGCTTGAATTGGAGATATTGATTTTTTGTTTTAAATATTTATTATTAAATATATTAAAATTATTCCCAACGGGATTTTGAATCGCATGCACGGGAAGTACCTCAATCAATGAACTTTTATTTTTGAACCCTTTCATCAAGCATTGAGGATGGACATTAGTGAATCTCGTTTTGAATTACGGCTTGAATTGGAGATATTGATTTTTTGTTTTAAATATTCATTATTAAATATATTAAAATTATTCCCAACAGGATTTTGTATTCGCTGCAGGTGAACTCTCAAATCGATGAAACTTTTTTTTAATTAACTCAAGCATCAAGCAAGCATAGAGGATGGACATTAGTGAATCTCGTTTTGAATTACGGCTTGAATTGGAGATATTGATTTTTTGTTTTAAATTTTCATTATTAAATATATTAAAATTATTCCCAACGGGATTTTGAATCGCATGCACGGGAAGTACCTCAATCAATGAACTTTTATTTTTGAACCCTTTCATCAAGCATTGAGGATGGACATTAGTGAATCTCGTTTTGAATTACGGCTTGAATTGGAGATATTGATTTTTTGTTTTCCATATTTATTATTAAATATATTAAAATTATTCCCAACAGGATTTTGTATTCGCTGCAGGTGAACTCTCAAATCGATTAAACTTTTTTTTAATTAACTCAAGCATCAAGCAAGCATAGAGGATGGACATTAGTGAATCTCGTTTTGAATTACGGCTTGAATTGGAGATATTGATTTTTTGTTTTAAATATTCATTATTAAATATATTAAAATTATTCCCAACAGGATTTTGTATTCGCTGCAGGTGAACTCTCAAATCGATTAAACTTTTTTTTAATTAACTCAAGCATCAAGCAAGCATAGAGGATGGACATTAGTGAATCTCGTTTTGAATTACGGCTTGAATTGGAGATATTGATTTTTTGTTTTAAATATTCATTATTAAATATATTAAAATTATTCCCAACAGGATTTTGTATTCGCTGCAGGTGAACTCTCAAATCGATGAACCATTTTTTATTAACACATGTGTTAAGCTTAAATATTGCTGAAACTCGATTTGAGTTACGGAGCTCAATAAAGCATATGGATTTTTTGAACCAGATATTTTTCTTATATTTTTTAAAAAATATTTGAGTAATCTTAGAGATTTCCCTACCAAATAAGACCTTCAACCAGAAATTAAATTATTTATTTGATGCATCAAGCAACCATAAAAAAAAAATTTAGTTTAAAACTTTTTGAATAAGAAAAAAAATTCCAGAGTAAAAGTGCTTTATTTTTATGATTATTTATGCATTTTTATATCCATTTTCAATGATATTTTTCAAAACGGTTCCTATGGTGCCGATTTGGAAGCATCCAAAAATTATTACTTAAAGCAAAAAATGCTTTGATAAAGTAAAAATAATTCCAAGCACATAAGTATGAAAGCTTAAAAAAAATTTTGTTCATCAAAAGTGATAAATAACATAAATACCTATAAAATCGGTAACATATTTCTTTAGTGAAAGATAAGGCTCAAATCGAGTTATGTGGCTTTGAAATTTAAAAACCAATATTAAATATTCAAATTTTTAAGTTTTGAATTAGAATTTTTTTTTTCAGAGGTTTTTTTGTTTTCAATATTTATTATTAAATATATTAAAATTATTCCCAACGGGATTTTGAATCGCATGCACGGGAAGTACCTCAATCAATGAACTTTTATTTTTGAACCCTTTCATCAAGCATTGAGGATGGACATTAGTGAATCTCGTTTTGAATTACGGCTTGAATTGGAGATATTGATTTTTTGTTTTCCATATTTATTATTAAATATATTAAAATTATTCCCAACAGGATTTTGTATTCGCTGCAGGTGAACTCTCAAATCGATTAAACTTTTTTTTAATTAACTCAAGCATCAAGCAAGCATAGAGGATGGACATTAGTGAATCTCGTTTTGAATTACGGCTTGAATTGGAGATATTGATTTTTTGTTTTAAATATTCATTATTAAATATATTAAAATTATTCCCAACAGGATTTTGTATTCGCTGCAGGTGAACTCTCAAATCGATTAAACTTTTTTTTAATTAACTCAAGCATCAAGCAAGCATAGAGGATGGACATTAGTGAATCTCGTTTTGAATTACGGCTTGAATTGGAGATATTGATTTTTTGTTTTAAATATTCATTATTAAATATATTAAAATTATTCCCAACAGGATTTTGTATTCGCTGCAGGTGAACTCTCAAATCGATTAAACTTTTTTTTAATTAACTCAAGCATCAAGCAAGCATAGAGGATGGACATTAGTGAATCTCGTTTTGAATTACGGCTTGAATTGGAGATATTGATTTTTTGTTTTAAATATTCATTATTAAATATATTAAAATTATTCCCAACAGGATTTTGTATTCGCTGCAGGTGAACTCTCAAATCGATTAAACTTTTTTTTAATTAACTCAAGCATCAAGCAAGCATAGAGGATGGACATTAGTGAATCTCGTTTTGAATTACGGCTTGAATTGGAGATATTGATTTTTTGTTTTAAATTTTCATTATTAAATATATTAAAATTATTCCCAACGGGATTTTGAATCGCATGCACGGGAAGTACCTCAATCAATGAACTTTTATTTTTGAACCCTTTCATCAAGCATTGAGGATGGACATTAGTGAATCTCGTTTTGAATTACGGCTTGAATTGGAGATATTGATTTTTTGTTTTAAATATTCATTATTAAATATATTAAAATTATTCCCAACGGGATTTTGAATCGCATGCACGGGAAGTACCTCAATCAATGAACTTTTATTTTTGAACCCTTTCATCAAGCATTGAGGATGGACATTAGTGAATCTCGTTTTGAATTACGGCTTGAATTGGAGATATTGATTTTTTGTTTTCCATATTTATTATTAAATATATTAAAATTATTCCCAACAGGATTTTGTATTCGCTGCAGGTGAACTCTCAAATCGATGAAACTTTTTTTTAATTAACTCAAGCATCAAGCAAGCATAGAGGATGGACATTAGTGAATCTCGTTTTGAATTACGGCTTGAATTGGAGATATTGATTTTTTGTTTTAAATATTTATTATTAAATATATTAAAATTATTCCCAACGGGATTTTGAATCGCATGCACGGGAAGTACCTCAATCAATGAACTTTTATTTTTGAACCCTTTCATCAAGCATTGAGGATGGACATTAGTGAATCTCGTTTTGAATTACGGCTTGAATTGGAGATATTGATTTTTTGTTTTAAATATTCATTATTAAATATATTAAAATTATTCCCAACAGGATTTTGTATTCGCTGCAGGTGAACTCTCAAATCGATGAAACTTTTTTTTAATTAACTCAAGCATCAAGCAAGCATAGAGGATGGACATTAGTGAATCTCGTTTTGAATTACGGCTTGAATTGGAGATATTGATTTTTTGTTTTAAATTTTCATTATTAAATATATTAAAATTATTCCCAACGGGATTTTGAATCGCATGCACGGGAAGTACCTCAATCAATGAACTTTTATTTTTGAACCCTTTCATCAAGCATTGAGGATGGACATTAGTGAATCTCGTTTTGAATTACGGCTTGAATTGGAGATATTGATTTTTTGTTTTCCATATTTATTATTAAATATATTAAAATTATTCCCAACAGGATTTTGTATTCGCTGCAGGTGAACTCTCAAATCGATTAAACTTTTTTTTAATTAACTCAAGCATCAAGCAAGCATAGAGGATGGACATTAGTGAATCTCGTTTTGAATTACGGCTTGAATTGGAGATATTGATTTTTTGTTTTAAATATTCATTATTAAATATATTAAAATTATTCCCAACAGGATTTTGTATTCGCTGCAGGTGAACTCTCAAATCGATTAAACTTTTTTTTAATTAACTCAAGCATCAAGCAAGCATAGAGGATGGACATTAGTGAATCTCGTTTTGAATTACGGCTTGAATTGGAGATATTGATTTTTTGTTTTAAATATTCATTATTAAATATATTAAAATTATTCCCAACAGGATTTTGTATTCGCTGCAGGTGAACTCTCAAATCGATGAACCATTTTTTATTAACACATGTGTTAAGCTTAAATATTGCTGAAACTCGATTTGAGTTACGGAGCTCAATAAAGCATATGGATTTTTTGAACCAGATATTTTTCTTATATTTTTTAAAAAATATTTGAGTAATCTTAGAGATTTCCCTACCAAATAAGACCTTCAACCAGAAATTAAATTATTTATTTGATGCATCAAGCAACCATAAAAAAAAAATTTAGTTTAAAACTTTTTGAATAAGAAAAAAAATTCCAGAGTAAAAGTGCTTTATTTTTATGATTATTTATGCATTTTTATATCCATTTTCAATGATATTTTTCAAAACGGTTCCTATGGTGCCGATTTGGAAGCATCCAAAAATTATTACTTAAAGCAAAAAATGCTTTGATAAAGTAAAAATAATTCCAAGCACATAAGTATGAAAGCTTAAAAAAAATTTTGTTCATCAAAAGTGATAAATAACATAAATACCTATAAAATCGGTAACATATTTCTTTAGTGAAAGATAAGGCTCAAATCGAGTTATGTGGCTTTGAAATTTAAAAACCAATATTAAATATTCAAATTTTTAAGTTTTGAATTAGAATTTTTATTTTCAGAGGTTTTTTTGTTTTCAATATTTATTATTAAATATATTAAAATTATTCCCAACGGGATTTTGAATCGCATGCACGGGAAGTACCTCAATCAATGAACTTTTATTTTTGAACCCTTTCATCAAGCATTGAGGATGGACATTAGTGAATCTCGTTTTGAATTACGGCTTGAATTGGAGATATTGATTTTTTGTTTTAAATATTCATTATTAAATATATTAAAATTATTCCCAACAGGATTTTGTATTCGCTGCAGGTGAACTCTCAAATCGATGAACCATTTTTTATTAACACATGTGTTAAGCTTAAATATTGCTGAAACTCGATTTGAGTTACGGAGCTCAATAAAGCATATGGATTTTTTGAACCAGATATTTTTCTTATATTTTTTAAAAAATATTTGAGTAATTTTAGAGATTTCCCTACCAAATAAGACCTTCAACCAGAAATTAAATTATTTATTTGATGCATCAAGCAACCATAAAAAAAAAATTTAGTTTAAAACTTTTTGAATAAGAAAAAAAATTCCAGAGTAAAAGTGCTTTATTTTTATGATTATTTATGCATTTTTATATCCATTTTCAATGATATTTTTCAAAACGGTTCCTATGGTGCCGATTTGGAAGCATCCAAAAATTATTACTTAAAGCAAAAAATGCTTTGATAAAGTAAAAATAATTCCAAGCACATAAGTATGAAAGCTTAAAAAAAATTTTGTTTATCAAAAGTGATAAATAACATAAATACCTATAAAATCGGTAACAGATTTCTTTAGTAAAAGATAAGGCTCAAATCGAGTTATGTGACTTTGAAATTTAAAAACCAATATTAAATATTCAAATTTTTAAGTTTTGAATTAGAATTTTTTTTTTCAGAGGTTTTTTTGTTTTCAATATTTATTATTAAATATATTAAAATTATTCCCAACGGGATTTTGAATCGCATGCACGGGAAGTACCTCAATCAATGAACTTTTATTTTTGAACCCTTTCATCAAGCATTGAGGATGGACATTAGTGAATCTCGTTTTGAATTACGGCTTGAATTGGAGATATTGATTTTTTGTTTTAAATATTCATTATTAAATATATTAAAATTATTCCCAACAGGATTTTGTATTCGCTGCAGGTGAACTCTCAAATCGATTAAACTTTTTTTTAATTAACTCAAGCATCAAGCAAGCATAGAGGATGGACATTAGTGAATCTCGTTTTGAATTACGGCTTGAATTGGAGATATTGATTTTTTGTTTTAAATATTCATTATTAAATATATTAAAATTATTCCCAACAGGATTTTGTATTCGCTGCAGGTGAACTCTCAAATCGATTAAACTTTTTTTTAATTAACTCAAGCATCAAGCAAGCATAGAGGATGGACATTAGTGAATCTCGTTTTGAATTACGGCTTGAATTGGAGATATTGATTTTTTGTTTTAAATTTTCATTATTAAATATATTAAAATTATTCCCAACGGGATTTTGAATCGCATGCACGGGAAGTACCTCAATCAATGAACTTTTATTTTTGAACCCTTTCATCAAGCATTGAGGATGGACATTAGTGAATCTCGTTTTGAATTACGGCTTGAATTGGAGATATTGATTTTTTGTTTTCCATATTTATTATTAAATATATTAAAATTATTCCCAACAGGATTTTGTATTCGCTGCAGGTGAACTCTCAAATCGATTAAACTTTTTTTTAATTAACTCAAGCATCAAGCAAGCATAGAGGATGGACATTAGTGAATCTCGTTTTGAATTACGGCTTGAATTGGAGATATTGATTTTTTGTTTTAAATATTCATTATTAAATATATTAAAATTATTCCCAACAGGATTTTGTATTCGCTGCAGGTGAACTCTCAAATCGATTAAACTTTTTTTTAATTAACTCAAGCATCAAGCAAGCATAGAGGATGGACATTAGTGAATCTCGTTTTGAATTACGGCTTGAATTGGAGATATTGATTTTTTGTTTTAAATTTTCATTATTAAATATATTAAAATTATTCCCAACGGGATTTTGAATCGCATGCACGGGAAGTACCTCAATCAATGAACTTTTATTTTTGAACCCTTTCATCAAGCATTGAGGATGGACATTAGTGAATCTCGTTTTGAATTACGGCTTGAATTGGAGATATTGATTTTTTGTTTTCCATATTTATTATTAAATATATTAAAATTATTCCCAACAGGATTTTGTATTCGCTGCAGGTGAACTCTCAAATCGATGAAACTTTTTTTTAATTAACTCAAGCATCAAGCAAGCATAGAGGATGGACATTAGTGAATCTCGTTTTGAATTACGGCTTGAATTGGAGATATTGATTTTTTGTTTTAAATATTTATTATTAAATATATTAAAATTATTCCCAACGGGATTTTGAATCGCATGCACGGGAAGTACCTCAATCAATGAACTTTTATTTTTGAACCCTTTCATCAAGCATTGAGGATGGACATTAGTGAATCTCGTTTTGAATTACGGCTTGAATTGGAGATATTGATTTTTTGTTTTAAATATTCATTATTAAATATATTAAAATTATTCCCAACAGGATTTTGTATTCGCTGCAGGTGAACTCTCAAATCGATGAAACTTTTTTTTAATTAACTCAAGCATCAAGCAAGCATAGAGGATGGACATTAGTGAATCTCGTTTTGAATTACGGCTTGAATTGGAGATATTGATTTTTTGTTTTAAATTTTCATTATTAAATATATTAAAATTATTCCCAACGGGATTTTGAATCGCATGCACGGGAAGTACCTCAATCAATGAACTTTTATTTTTGAACCCTTTCATCAAGCATTGAGGATGGACATTAGTGAATCTCGTTTTGAATTACGGCTTGAATTGGAGATATTGATTTTTTGTTTTCCATATTTATTATTAAATATATTAAAATTATTCCCAACAGGATTTTGTATTCGCTGCAGGTGAACTCTCAAATCGATTAAACTTTTTTTTAATTAACTCAAGCATCAAGCAAGCATAGAGGATGGACATTAGTGAATCTCGTTTTGAATTACGGCTTGAATTGGAGATATTGATTTTTTGTTTTAAATATTCATTATTAAATATATTAAAATTATTCCCAACAGGATTTTGTATTCGCTGCAGGTGAACTCTCAAATCGATTAAACTTTTTTTTAATTAACTCAAGCATCAAGCAAGCATAGAGGATGGACATTAGTGAATCTCGTTTTGAATTACGGCTTGAATTGGAGATATTGATTTTTTGTTTTAAATATTCATTATTAAATATATTAAAATTATTCCCAACAGGATTTTGTATTCGCTGCAGGTGAACTCTCAAATCGATGAACCATTTTTTATTAACACATGTGTTAAGCTTAAATATTGCTGAAACTCGATTTGAGTTACGGAGCTCAATAAAGCATATGGATTTTTTGAACCAGATATTTTTCTTATATTTTTTAAAAAATATTTGAGTAATCTTAGAGATTTCCCTACCAAATAAGACCTTCAACCAGAAATTAAATTATTTATTTGATGCATCAAGCAACCATAAAAAAAAAATTTAGTTTAAAACTTTTTGAATAAGAAAAAAAATTCCAGAGTAAAAGTGCTTTATTTTTATGATTATTTATGCATTTTTATATCCATTTTCAATGATATTTTTCAAAACGGTTCCTATGGTGCCGATTTGGAAGCATCCAAAAATTATTACTTAAAGCAAAAAATGCTTTGATAAAGTAAAAATAATTCCAAGCACATAAGTATGAAAGCTTAAAAAAAATTTTGTTCATCAAAAGTGATAAATAACATAAATACCTATAAAATCGGTAACATATTTCTTTAGTGAAAGATAAGGCTCAAATCGAGTTATGTGGCTTTGAAATTTAAAAACCAATATTAAATATTCAAATTTTTAAGTTTTGAATTAGAATTTTTTTTTTCAGAGGTTTTTTTGTTTTCAATATTTATTATTAAATATATTAAAATTATTCCCAACGGGATTTTGAATCGCATGCACGGGAAGTACCTCAATCAATGAACTTTTATTTTTGAACCCTTTCATCAAGCATTGAGGATGGACATTAGTGAATCTCGTTTTGAATTACGGCTTGAATTGGAGATATTGATTTTTTGTTTTAAATATTCATTATTAAATATATTAAAATTATTCCCAACAGGATTTTGTATTCGCTGCAGGTGAACTCTCAAATCGATTAAACTTTTTTTTAATTAACTCAAGCATCAAGCAAGCATAGAGGATGGACATTAGTGAATCTCGTTTTGAATTACGGCTTGAATTGGAGATATTGATTTTTTGTTTTAAATATTCATTATTAAATATATTAAAATTATTCCCAACAGGATTTTGTATTCGCTGCAGGTGAACTCTCAAATCGATGAACCATTTTTTATTAACACATGTGTTAAGCTTAAATATTGCTGAAACTCGATTTGAGTTACGGAGCTCAATAAAGCATATGGATTTTTTGAACCAGATATTTTTCTTATATTTTTTAAAAAATATTTGAGTAATCTTAGAGATTTCCCTACCAAATAAGACCTTCAACCAGAAATTAAATTATTTATTTGATGCATCAAGCAACCATAAAAAAAAAATTTAGTTTAAAACTTTTTGAATAAGAAAAAAAATTCCAGAGTAAAAGTGCTTTATTTTTATGATTATTTATGCATTTTTATATCCATTTTCAATGATATTTTTCAAAACGGTTCCTATGGTGCCGATTTGGAAGCATCCAAAAATTATTACTTAAAGCAAAAAATGCTTTGATAAAGTAAAAATAATTCCAAGCACATAAGTATGAAAGCTTAAAAAAAATTTTGTTCATCAAAAGTGATAAATAACATAAATACCTATAAAATCGGTAACATATTTCTTTAGTGAAAGATAAGGCTCAAATCGAGTTATGTGGCTTTGAAATTTAAAAACCAATATTAAATATTCAAATTTTTAAGTTTTGAATTAGAATTTTTTTTTTCAGAGGTTTTTTTGTTTTCAATATTTATTATTAAATATATTAAAATTATTCCCAACGGGATTTTGAATCGCATGCACGGGAAGTACCTCAATCAATGAACTTTTATTTTTGAACCCTTTCATCAAGCATTGAGGATGGACATTAGTGAATCTCGTTTTGAATTACGGCTTGAATTGGAGATATTGATTTTTTGTTTTAAATATTCATTATTAAATATATTAAAATTATTCCCAACAGGATTTTGTATTCGCTGCAGGTGAACTCTCAAATCGATTAAACTTTTTTTTAATTAACTCAAGCATCAAGCAAGCATAGAGGATGGACATTAGTGAATCTCGTTTTGAATTACGGCTTGAATTGGAGATATTGATTTTTTGTTTTAAATATTCATTATTAAATATATTAAAATTATTCCCAACAGGATTTTGTATTCGCTGCAGGTGAACTCTCAAATCGATGAACCATTTTTTATTAACACATGTGTTAAGCTTAAATATTGCTGAAACTCGATTTGAGTTACGGAGCTCAATAAAGCATATGGATTTTTTGAACCAGATATTTTTCTTATATTTTTTAAAAAATATTTGAGTAATCTTAGAGATTTCCCTACCAAATAAGACCTTCAACCAGAAATTAAATTATTTATTTGATGCATCAAGCAACCATAAAAAAAAAATTTAGTTTAAAACTTTTTGAATAAGAAAAAAAATTCCAGAGTAAAAGTGCTTTATTTTTATGATTATTTATGCATTTTTATATCCATTTTCAATGATATTTTTCAAAACGGTTCCTATGGTGCCGATTTGGAAGCATCCAAAAATTATTACTTAAAGCAAAAAATGCTTTGATAAAGTAAAAATAATTCCAAGCACATAAGTATGAAAGCTTAAAAAAAATTTTGTTCATCAAAAGTGATAAATAACATAAATACCTATAAAATCGGTAACATATTTCTTTAGTGAAAGATAAGGCTCAAATCGAGTTATGTGGCTTTGAAATTTAAAAACCAATATTAAATATTCAAATTTTTAAGTTTTGAATTAGAATTTTTTTTTTCAGAGGTTTTTTTGTTTTCAATATTTATTATTAAATATATTAAAATTATTCCCAACGGGATTTTGAATCGCATGCACGGGAAGTACCTCAATCAATGAACTTTTATTTTTGAACCCTTTCATCAAGCATTGAGGATGGACATTAGTGAATCTCGTTTTGAATTACGGCTTGAATTGGAGATATTGATTTTTTGTTTTAAATATTCATTATTAAATATATTAAAATTATTCCCAACAGGATTTTGTATTCGCTGCAGGTGAACTCTCAAATCGATTAAACTTTTTTTTAATTAACTCAAGCATCAAGCAAGCATAGAGGATGGACATTAGTGAATCTCGTTTTGAATTACGGCTTGAATTGGAGATATTGATTTTTTGTTTTAAATATTCATTATTAAATATATTAAAATTATTCCCAACAGGATTTTGTATTCGCTGCAGGTGAACTCTCAAATCGATGAACCATTTTTTATTAACACATGTGTTAAGCTTAAATATTGCTGAAACTCGATTTGAGTTACGGAGCTCAATAAAGCATATGGATTTTTTGAACCAGATATTTTTCTTATATTTTTTAAAAAATATTTGAGTAATCTTAGAGATTTCCCTACCAAATAAGACCTTCAACCAGAAATTAAATTATTTATTTGATGCATCAAGCAACCATAAAAAAAAAATTTAGTTTAAAACTTTTTGAATAAGAAAAAAAATTCCAGAGTAAAAGTGCTTTATTTTTATGATTATTTATGCATTTTTATATCCATTTTCAATGATATTTTTCAAAACGGTTCCTATGGTGCCGATTTGGAAGCATCCAAAAATTATTACTTAAAGCAAAAAATGCTTTGATAAAGTAAAAATAATTCCAAGCACATAAGTATGAAAGCTTAAAAAAAATTTTGTTCATCAAAAGTGATAAATAACATAAATACCTATAAAATCGGTAACATATTTCTTTAGTGAAAGATAAGGCTCAAATCGAGTTATGTGGCTTTGAAATTTAAAAACCAATATTAAATATTCAAATTTTTAAGTTTTGAATTAGAATTTTTTTTTTCAGAGGTTTTTTTGTTTTCAATATTTATTATTAAATATATTAAAATTATTCCCAACGGGATTTTGAATCGCATGCACGGGAAGTACCTCAATCAATGAACTTTTATTTTTGAACCCTTTCATCAAGCATTGAGGATGGACATTAGTGAATCTCGTTTTGAATTACGGCTTGAATTGGAGATATTGATTTTTTGTTTTAAATATTCATTATTAAATATATTAAAATTATTCCCAACAGGATTTTGTATTCGCTGCAGGTGAACTCTCAAATCGATGAACCATTTTTTATTAACACATGTGTTAAGCTTAAATATTGCTGAAACTCGATTTGAGTTACGGAGCTCAATAAAGCATATGGATTTTTTGAACCAGATATTTTTCTTATATTTTTTAAAAAATATTTGAGTAATCTTAGAGATTTCCCTACCAAATAAGACCTTCAACCAGAAATTAAATTATTTATTTGATGCATCAAGCAACCATAAAAAAAAAATTTAGTTTAAAACTTTTTGAATAAGAAAAAAAATTCCAGAGTAAAAGTGCTTTATTTTTATGATTATTTATGCATTTTTATATCCATTTTCAATGATATTTTTCAAAACGGTTCCTATGGTGCCGATTTGGAAGCATCCAAAAATTATTACTTAAAGCAAAAAATGCTTTGATAAAGTAAAAATAATTCCAAGCACATAAGTATGAAAGCTTAAAAAAAATTTTGTTCATCAAAAGTGATAAATAACATAAATACCTATAAAATCGGTAACATATTTCTTTAGTGAAAGATAAGGCTCAAATCGAGTTATGTGGCTTTGAAATTTAAAAACCAATATTAAATATTCAAATTTTTAAGTTTTGAATTAGAATTTTTTTTTTCAGAGGTTTTTTTGTTTTCAATATTTATTATTAAATATATTAAAATTATTCCCAACGGGATTTTGAATCGCATGCACGGGAAGTACCTCAATCAATGAACTTTTATTTTTGAACCCTTTCATCAAGCATTGAGGATGGACATTAGTGAATCTCGTTTTGAATTACGGCTTGAATTGGAGATATTGATTTTTTGTTTTAAATATTCATTATTAAATATATTAAAATTATTCCCAACAGGATTTTGTATTCGCTGCAGGTGAACTCTCAAATCGATGAACCATTTTTTATTAACACATGTGTTAAGCTTAAATATTGCTGAAACTCGATTTGAGTTACGGAGCTCAATAAAGCATATGGATTTTTTGAACCAGATATTTTTCTTATATTTTTTAAAAAATATTTGAGTAATTTTAGAGATTTCCCTACCAAATAAGACCTTCAACCAGAAATTAAATTATTTATTTGATGCATCAAGCAACCATAAAAAAAAAATTTAGTTTAAAACTTTTTGAATAAGAAAAAAAATTCCAGAGTAAAAGTGCTTTATTTTTATGATTATTTATGCATTTTTATATCCATTTTCAATGATATTTTTCAAAACGGTTCCTATGGTGCCGATTTGGAAGCATCCAAAAATTATTACTTAAAGCAAAAAATGCTTTGATAAAGTAAAAATAATTCCAAGCACATAAGTATGAAAGCTTAAAAAAAATTTTGTTCATCAAAAGTGATAAATAACATAAATACCTATAAAATCGGTAACATATTTCTTTAGTGAAAGATAAGGCTCAAATCGAGTTATGTGGCTTTGAAATTTAAAAACCAATATTAAATATTCAAATTTTTAAGTTTTGAATTAGAATTTTTTTTTTCAGAGGTTTTTTTGTTTTCAATATTTATTATTAAATATATTAAAATTATTCCCAACGGGATTTTGAATCGCATGCACGGGAAGTACCTCAATCAATGAACTTTTATTTTTGAACCCTTTCATCAAGCATTGAGGATGGACATTAGTGAATCTCGTTTTGAATTACGGCTTGAATTGGAGATATTGATTTTTTGTTTTAAATATTCATTATTAAATATATTAAAATTATTCCCAACAGGATTTTGTATTCGCTGCAGGTGAACTCTCAAATCGATTAAACTTTTTTTTAATTAACTCAAGCATCAAGCAAGCATAGAGGATGGACATTAGTGAATCTCGTTTTGAATTACGGCTTGAATTGGAGATATTGATTTTTTGTTTTAAATATTCATTATTAAATATATTAAAATTATTCCCAACAGGATTTTGTATTCGCTGCAGGTGAACTCTCAAATCGATGAACCATTTTTTATTAACACATGTGTTAAGCTTAAATATTGCTGAAACTCGATTTGAGTTACGGAGCTCAATAAAGCATATGGATTTTTTGAACCAGATATTTTTCTTATATTTTTTAAAAAATATTTGAGTAATCTTAGAGATTTCCCTACCAAATAAGACCTTCAACCAGAAATTAAATTATTTATTTGATGCATCAAGCAACCATAAAAAAAAAATTTAGTTTAAAACTTTTTGAATAAGAAAAAAAATTCCAGAGTAAAAGTGCTTTATTTTTATGATTATTTATGCATTTTTATATCCATTTTCAATGATATTTTTCAAAACGGTTCCTATGGTGCCGATTTGGAAGCATCCAAAAATTATTACTTAAAGCAAAAAATGCTTTGATAAAGTAAAAATAATTCCAAGCACATAAGTATGAAAGCTTAAAAAAAATTTTGTTCATCAAAAGTGATAAATAACATAAATACCTATAAAATCGGTAACATATTTCTTTAGTGAAAGATAAGGCTCAAATCGAGTTATGTGGCTTTGAAATTTAAAAACCAATATTAAATATTCAAATTTTTAAGTTTTGAATTAGAATTTTTTTTTTCAGAGGTTTTTTTGTTTTCAATATTTATTATTAAATATATTAAAATTATTCCCAACGGGATTTTGAATCGCATGCACGGGAAGTACCTCAATCAATGAACTTTTATTTTTGAACCCTTTCATCAAGCATTGAGGATGGACATTAGTGAATCTCGTTTTGAATTACGGCTTGAATTGGAGATATTGATTTTTTGTTTTAAATATTCATTATTAAATATATTAAAATTATTCCCAACAGGATTTTGTATTCGCTGCAGGTGAACTCTCAAATCGATTAAACTTTTTTTTAATTAACTCAAGCATCAAGCAAGCATAGAGGATGGACATTAGTGAATCTCGTTTTGAATTACGGCTTGAATTGGAGATATTGATTTTTTGTTTTAAATATTCATTATTAAATATATTAAAATTATTCCCAACAGGATTTTGTATTCGCTGCAGGTGAACTCTCAAATCGATGAACCATTTTTTATTAACACATGTGTTAAGCTTAAATATTGCTGAAACTCGATTTGAGTTACGGAGCTCAATAAAGCATATGGATTTTTTGAACCAGATATTTTTCTTATATTTTTTAAAAAATATTTGAGTAATCTTAGAGATTTCCCTACCAAATAAGACCTTCAACCAGAAATTAAATTATTTATTTGATGCATCAAGCAACCATAAAAAAAAAATTTAGTTTAAAACTTTTTGAATAAGAAAAAAAATTCCAGAGTAAAAGTGCTTTATTTTTATGATTATTTATGCATTTTTATATCCATTTTCAATGATATTTTTCAAAACGGTTCCTATGGTGCCGATTTGGAAGCATCCAAAAATTATTACTTAAAGCAAAAAATGCTTTGATAAAGTAAAAATAATTCCAAGCACATAAGTATGAAAGCTTAAAAAAAATTTTGTTCATCAAAAGTGATAAATAACATAAATACCTATAAAATCGGTAACATATTTCTTTAGTGAAAGATAAGGCTCAAATCGAGTTATGTGGCTTTGAAATTTAAAAACCAATATTAAATATTCAAATTTTTAAGTTTTGAATTAGAATTTTTTTTTTCAGAGGTTTTTTTGTTTTCAATATTTATTATTAAATATATTAAAATTATTCCCAACGGGATTTTGAATCGCATGCACGGGAAGTACCTCAATCAATGAACTTTTATTTTTGAACCCTTTCATCAAGCATTGAGGATGGACATTAGTGAATCTCGTTTTGAATTACGGCTTGAATTGGAGATATTGATTTTTTGTTTTAAATATTCATTATTAAATATATTAAAATTATTCCCAACAGGATTTTGTATTCGCTGCAGGTGAACTCTCAAATCGATGAACCATTTTTTATTAACACATGTGTTAAGCTTAAATATTGCTGAAACTCGATTTGAGTTACGGAGCTCAATAAAGCATATGGATTTTTTGAACCAGATATTTTTCTTATATTTTTTAAAAAATATTTGAGTAATTTTAGAGATTTCCCTACCAAATAAGACCTTCAACCAGAAATTAAATTATTTATTTGATGCATCAAGCAACCATAAAAAAAAAATTTAGTTTAAAACTTTTTGAATAAGAAAAAAAATTCCAGAGTAAAAGTGCTTTATTTTTATGATTATTTATGCATTTTTATATCCATTTTCAATGATATTTTTCAAAACGGTTCCTATGGTGCCGATTTGGAAGCATCCAAAAATTATTACTTAAAGCAAAAAATGCTTTGATAAAGTAAAAATAATTCCAAGCACATAAGTATGAAAGCTTAAAAAAAATTTTGTTCATCAAAAGTGATAAATAACATAAATACCTATAAAATCGGTAACATATTTCTTTAGTGAAAGATAAGGCTCAAATCGAGTTATGTGGCTTTGAAATTTAAAAACCAATATTAAATATTCAAATTTTTAAGTTTTGAATTAGAATTTTTTTTTTCAGAGGTTTTTTTGTTTTCAATATTTATTATTAAATATATTAAAATTATTCCCAACGGGATTTTGAATCGCATGCACGGGAAGTACAACCCATAGAGACATAAAATTTAATTTAAAACTTTTTGAATAAGAAAAAAAATTCCAGAGTAAAAGTGCTTTATTTTTATGATTATTTATGCATTTTTATATCCATTTTCAATGATATTTTTCAAAACGGTTCCTATGGTGCCGATTTGGAAGCATCCAAAAATTATTACTTAAAGCAAAAAATGCTTTGATAAAGTAAAAATAATTCCAAGCACATAAGTATGAAAGCTTAAAAAAAATTTTGTTCATCAAAAGTGATAAATAACATAAATACCTATAAAATCGGTAACATATTTCTTTAGTGAAAGATAAGGCTCAAATCGAGTTATGTGGCTTTGAAATTTAAAAACCAATATTAAATATTCAAATTTTTAAGTTTTGAATTAGAATTTTTTTTTTCAGAGGTTTTTTTGTTTTCAATATTTATTATTAAATATATTAAAATTATTCCCAACGGGATTTTGAATCGCATGCACGGGAAGTACAACCCATAGAGACATAAAATTTAATTTAAAACTTTTTGAATAAGAAAAAAAATTCCAGAGTAAAAGTGCTTTATTTTTATGATTATTTATGCATTTTTATATCCATTTTCAATGATATTTTTCAAAACGGTTCCTATGGTGCCGATTTGGAAGCATCCAAAAATTATTACTTAAAGCAAAAAATGCTTTGATAAAGTAAAAATAATTCCAAGCACATAAGTATGAAAGCTTAAAAAAAATTTTGTTCATCAAAAGTGATAAATAACATAAATACCTATAAAATCGGTAACATATTTCTTTAGTGAAAGATAAGGCTCAAATCGAGTTATGTGGCTTTGAAATTTAAAAACCAATATTAAATATTCAAATTTTTAAGTTTTGAATTAGAATTTTTTTTTTCAGAGGTTTTTTTGTTTTCAATATTTATTATTAAATATATTAAAATTATTCCCAACGGGATTTTGAATCGCATGCACGGGAAGTACCTCAATCAATGAACTTTTATTTTTGAACCCTTTCATCAAGCATTGAGGATGGACATTAGTGAATCTCGTTTTGAATTACGGCTTGAATTGGAGATATTGATTTTTTGTTTTAAATATTCATTATTAAATATATTAAAATTATTCCCAACAGGATTTTGTATTCGCTGCAGGTGAACTCTCAAATCGATGAACCATTTTTTATTAACACATGTGTTAAGCTTAAATATTGCTGAAACTCGATTTGAGTTACGGAGCTCAATAAAGCATATGGATTTTTTGAACCAGATATTTTTCTTATATTTTTTAAAAAATATTTGAGTAATTTTAGAGATTTCCCTACCAAATAAGACCTTCAACCAGAAATTAAATTATTTATTTGATGCATCAAGCAACCATAAAAAAAAAATTTAGTTTAAAACTTTTTGAATAAGAAAAAAAATTCCAGAGTAAAAGTGCTTTATTTTTATGATTATTTATGCATTTTTATATCCATTTTCAATGATATTTTTCAAAACGGTTCCTATGGTGCCGATTTGGAAGCATCCAAAAATTATTACTTAAAGCAAAAAATGCTTTGATAAAGTAAAAATAATTCCAAGCACATAAGTATGAAAGCTTAAAAAAAATTTTGTTCATCAAAAGTGATAAATAACATAAATACCTATAAAATCGGTAACATATTTCTTTAGTGAAAGATAAGGCTCAAATCGAGTTATGTGGCTTTGAAATTTAAAAACCAATATTAAATATTCAAATTTTTAAGTTTTGAATTAGAATTTTTTTTTTCAGAGGTTTTTTTGTTTTCAATATTTATTATTAAATATATTAAAATTATTCCCAACGGGATTTTGAATCGCATGCACGGGAAGTACAACCCATAGAGACATAAAATTTAATTTAAAACTTTTTGAATAAGAAAAAAAATTCCAGAGTAAAAGTGCTTTATTTTTATGATTATTTATGCATTTTTATATCCATTTTCAATGATATTTTTCAAAACGGTTCCTATGGTGCCGATTTGGAAGCATCCAAAAATTATTACTTAAAGCAAAAAATGCTTTGATAAAGTAAAAATAATTCCAAGCACATAAGTATGAAAGCTTAAAAAAAATTTTGTTCATCAAAAGTGATAAATAACATAAATACCTATAAAATCGGTAACATATTTCTTTAGTGAAAGATAAGGCTCAAATCGAGTTATGTGGCTTTGAAATTTAAAAACCAATATTAAATATTCAAATTTTTAAGTTTTGAATTAGAATTTTTTTTTTCAGAGGTTTTTTTGTTTTCAATATTTATTATTAAATATATTAAAATTATTCCCAACGGGATTTTGAATCGCATGCACGGGAAGTACAACCCATAGAGACATAAAATTTAATTTAAAACTTTTTGAATAAGAAAAAAAATTCCAGAGTAAAAGTGCTTTATTTTTATGATTATTTATGCATTTTTATATCCATTTTCAATGATATTTTTCAAAACGGTTCCTATGGTGCCGATTTGGAAGCATCCAAAAATTATTACTTAAAGCAAAAAATGCTTTGATAAAGTAAAAATAATTCCAAGCACATAAGTATGAAAGCTTAAAAAAAATTTTGTTCATCAAAAGTGATAAATAACATAAATACCTATAAAATCGGTAACATATTTCTTTAGTGAAAGATAAGGCTCAAATCGAGTTATGTGGCTTTGAAATTTAAAAACCAATATTAAATATTCAAATTTTTAAGTTTTGAATTAGAATTTTTTTTTTCAGAGGTTTTTTTGTTTTCAATATTTATTATTAAATATATTAAAATTATTCCCAACGGGATTTTGAATCGCATGCACGGGAAGTACCTCAATCAATGAACTTTTATTTTTGAACCCTTTCATCAAGCATTGAGGATGGACATTAGTGAATCTCGTTTTGAATTACGGCTTGAATTGGAGATATTGATTTTTTGTTTTAAATATTCATTATTAAATATATTAAAATTATTCCCAACAGGATTTTGTATTCGCTGCAGGTGAACTCTCAAATCGATGAACCATTTTTTATTAACACATGTGTTAAGCTTAAATATTGCTGAAACTCGATTTGAGTTACGGAGCTCAATAAAGCATATGGATTTTTTGAACCAGATATTTTTCTTATATTTTTTAAAAAATATTTGAGTAATTTTAGAGATTTCCCTACCAAATAAGACCTTCAACCAGAAATTAAATTATTTATTTGATGCATCAAGCAACCATAAAAAAAAAATTTAGTTTAAAACTTTTTGAATAAGAAAAAAAATTCCAGAGTAAAAGTGCTTTATTTTTATGATTATTTATGCATTTTTATATCCATTTTCAATGATATTTTTCAAAACGGTTCCTATGGTGCCGATTTGGAAGCATCCAAAAATTATTACTTAAAGCAAAAAATGCTTTGATAAAGTAAAAATAATTCCAAGCACATAAGTATGAAAGCTTAAAAAAAATTTTGTTCATCAAAAGTGATAAATAACATAAATACCTATAAAATCGGTAACATATTTCTTTAGTGAAAGATAAGGCTCAAATCGAGTTATGTGGCTTTGAAATTTAAAAACCAATATTAAATATTCAAATTTTTAAGTTTTGAATTAGAATTTTTTTTTTCAGAGGTTTTTTTGTTTTCAATATTTATTATTAAATATATTAAAATTATTCCCAACGGGATTTTGAATCGCATGCACGGGAAGTACAACCCATAGAGACATAAAATTTAATTTAAAACTTTTTGAATAAGAAAAAAAATTGCAGAAAAATTGTGCTTTATTTTTATCATATTTTATGCTATTTTACATCCATTTTCAATGATATTTTTCAAAACGGTTCCTATGGTGCCGATTTGGAAGCATCCAAAAATTATTACTTAAAGCAAAAAATGCTTTGATAAAGTAAAAATAATTCCAAGCACATAAGTATGAAAGCTTAAAAAAAATTTTGTTTATCAAAAGTGATAAATAACATAAATACCTATAAAATCGGTAACATATTTCTTTAGTGAAAGATAAGGCTCAAATCGAGTTATGTGACTTTGAAATTTAAAAACCAATATTAAATATTCAAATTTTTAAGTTTTGAATTAGAATTTTTTTTTTCAGAGGTTTTTTTGTTTTCAATATTTATTATTAAATATATTAAAATTATTCCCAACGGGATTTTGAATCGCATGCACGGGAAGTACCTCAATCAATGAACTTTTATTTTTGAACCCTTTCATCAAGCATTGAGGATGGACATTAGTGAATCTCGTTTTGAATTACGGCTTGAATTGGAGATATTGATTTTTTGTTTTAAATATTCATTATTAAATATATTAAAATTATTCCCAACAGGATTTTGTATTCGCTGCAGGTGAACTCTCAAATCGATGAACCATTTTTTATTAACACATGTGTTAAGCTTAAATATTGCTGAAACTCGATTTGAGTTACGGAGCTCAATAAAGCATATGGATTTTTTGAACCAGATATTTTTCTTATATTTTTTAAAAAATATTTGAGTAATCTTAGAGATTTCCCTACCAAATAAGACCTTCAACCAGAAATTATTTATTTATTTGATGCATCAAGCAACCCATAGAGACATAAAATTTAATTTAAAACTTTTTGAATAAGAAAAAAAATTGCAGAAAAATTGTGCTTTATTTTTATCATATTTTATGCTATTTTACATCCATTTTCAATGATATTTTTCAAAACGGTTCCTATGGTGCCGATTTGGAAGCATCCAAAAATTATTACTTAAAGCAAAAAATGCTTTGATAAAGTAAAAATAATTCCAAGCACATAAGTATGAAAGCTTAAAAAAAATTTTGTTTATCAAAAGTGATAAATAACATAAATACCTATAAAATCGGTAACATATTTCTTTAGTGAAAGATAAGACTCAAATCGAGTTATGTGACTTTGAAATTTAAAAACCAATATTAAATATTCAAATTTTTAAGTTTTGAATTAGAATTTTTTTTTTCAGAGGTTTTTTTGTTTTCAATATTTATTATTAAATATATTAAAATTATTCCCAACGGGATTTTGAATCGCATGCACGGGAAGTACCTCAATCAATGAACTTTTATTTTTGAACCCTTTCATCAAGCATTGAGGATGGACATTAGTGAATCTCGTTTTGAATTACGGCTTGAATTGGAGATATTGATTTTTTGTTTTAAATATTCATTATTAAATATATTAAAATTATTCCCAACAGGATTTTGTATTCGCTGCAGGTGAACTCTCAAATCGATGAACCATTTTTTATTAACACATGTGTTAAGCTTAAATATTGCTGAAACTCGATTTGAGTTACGGAGCTCAATAAAGCATATGGATTTTTTGAACCAGATATTTTTCTTATATTTTTTAAAAAATATTTGAGTAATCTTAGAGATTTCCCTACCAAATAAGACCTTCAACCAGAAATTATTTATTTATTTGATGCATCAAGCAACCCATAGAGACATAAAATTTAATTTAAAACTTTTTGAATAAGAAAAAAAATTGCAGAAAAATTGTGCTTTATTTTTATCATATTTTATGCTATTTTACATCCATTTTCAATGATATTTTTCAAAACGGTTCCTATGGTGCCGATTTGGAAGCATCCAAAATTTATTACTTAAAGCAAAAAATGCTTTGATAAAGTAAAAATAATTCCAAGCACATAAGTATGAAAGCTTAAAAAAAATTTTGTTTATCAAAAGTGATAAATAACATAAATACCTATAAAATCGGTAACATATTTCTTTAGTAAAAGATAAGGCTCAAATCGAGTTATGTGACTTTGAAATTTAAAAACCAATATTAAATATTCAAATTTTTAAGTTTTGAATTAGAATTTTTTTTTTCAGAGGTTTTTTTGTTTTCAATATTTATTATTAAATATATTAAAATTATTCCCAACGGGATTTTGAATCGCATGCACGGGAAGTACCTCAATCAATGAACTTTTATTTTTGAACCCTTTCATCAAGCATTGAGGATGGACATTAGTGAATCTCGTTTTGAATTACGGCTTGAATTGGAGATATTGATTTTTTGTTTTAAATATTCATTATTAAATATATTAAAATTATTCCCAACAGGATTTTGTATTCGCTGCAGGTGAACTCTCAAATCGATGAACCATTTTTTATTAACACATGTGTTAAGCTTAAATATTGCTGAAACTCGATTTGAGTTACGGAGCTCAATAAAGCATATGGATTTTTTGAACCAGATATTTTTCTTATATTTTTTAAAAAATATTTGAGTAATCTTAGAGATTTCCCTACCAAATAAGACCTTCAACCAGAAATTATTTATTTATTTGATGCATCAAGCAACCCATAGAGACATAAAATTTAATTTAAAACTTTTTGAATAAGAAAAAAAATTGCAGAAAAATTGTGCTTTATTTTTATCATATTTTATGCTATTTTACATCCATTTTCAATGATATTTTTCAAAACGGTTCCTATGGTGCCGATTTGGAAGCATCCAAAAATTATTACTTAAAGCAAAAAATGCTTTGATAAAGTAAAAATAATTCCAAGCACATAAGTATGAAAGCTTAAAAAAAATTTTGTTTATCAAAAGTGATAAATAACATAAATACCTATAAAATCGGTAACATATTTCTTTAGTAAAAGATAAGGCTCAAATCGAGTTATGTGACTTTGAAATTTAAAAACCAATATTAAATATTCAAATTTTTAAGTTTTGAATTAGAATTTTTTTTTTCAGAGGTTTTTTTGTTTTCAATATTTATTATTAAATATATTAAAATTATTCCCAACGGGATTTTGAATCGCATGCACGGGAAGTACCTCAATCAATGAACTTTTATTTTTGAACCCTTTCATCAAGCATTGAGGATGGACATTAGTGAATCTCGTTTTGAATTACGGCTTGAATTGGAGATATTGATTTTTTGTTTTAAATATTCATTATTAAATATATTAAAATTATTCCCAACAGGATTTTGTATTCGCTGCAGGTGAACTCTCAAATCGATGAACCATTTTTTATTAACACATGTGTTAAGCTTAAATATTGCTGAAACTCGATTTGAGTTACGGAGCTCAATAAAGCATATGGATTTTTTGAACCAGATATTTTTCTTATATTTTTTAAAAAATATTTGAGTAATCTTAGAGATTTCCCTACCAAATAAGACCTTCAACCAGAAATTATTTATTTATTTGATGCATCAAGCAACCCATAGAGACATAAAATTTAATTTAAAACTTTTTGAATAAGAAAAAAAATTGCAGAAAAATTGTGCTTTATTTTTATCATATTTTATGCTATTTTACATCCATTTTCAATGATATTTTTCAAAACGGTTCCTATGGTGCCGATTTGGAAGCATCCAAAAATTATTACTTAAAGCAAAAAATGCTTTGATAAAGTAAAAATAATTCCAAGCACATAAGTATGAAAGCTTAAAAAAAATTTTGTTTATCAAAAGTGATAAATAACATAAATACCTATAAAATCGGTAACATATTTCTTTAGTAAAAGATAAGGCTCAAATCGAGTTATGTGACTTTGAAATTTAAAAACCAATATTAAATATTCAAATTTTTAAGTTTTGAATTAGAATTTTTTTTTTCAGAGGTTTTTTTGTTTTCAATATTTATTATTAAATATATTAAAATTATTCCCAACGGGATTTTGAATCGCATGCACGGGAAGTACCTCAATCAATGAACTTTTATTTTTGAACCCTTTCATCAAGCATTGAGGATGGACATTAGTGAATCTCGTTTTGAATTACGGCTTGAATTGGAGATATTGATTTTTTGTTTTAAATATTCATTATTAAATATATTAAAATTATTCCCAACAGGATTTTGTATTCGCTGCAGGTGAACTCTCAAATCGATGAACCATTTTTTATTAACACATGTGTTAAGCTTAAATATTGCTGAAACTCGATTTGAGTTACGGAGCTCAATAAAGCATATGGATTTTTTGAACCAGATATTTTTCTTATATTTTTTAAAAAATATTTGAGTAATCTTAGAGATTTCCCTACCAAATAAGACCTTCAACCAGAAATTATTTATTTATTTGATGCATCAAGCAACCCATAGAGACATAAAATTTAATTTAAAACTTTTTGAATAAGAAAAAAAATTGCAGAAAAATTGTGCTTTATTTTTATCATATTTTATGCTATTTTACATCCATTTTCAATGATATTTTTCAAAACGGTTCCTATGGTGCCGATTTGGAAGCATCCAAAATTTATTACTTAAAGCAAAAAATGCTTTGATAAAGTAAAAATAATTCCAAGCACATAAGTATGAAAGCTTAAAAAAAATTTTGTTTATCAAAAGTGATAAATAACATAAATACCTATAAAATCGGTAACATATTTCTTTAGTAAAAGATAAGGCTCAAATCGAGTTATGTGACTTTGAAATTTAAAAACCAATATTAAATATTCAAATTTTTAAGTTTTGAATTAGAATTTTTTTTTTCAGAGGTTTTTTTGTTTTCAATATTTATTATTAAATATATTAAAATTATTCCCAACGGGATTTTGAATCGCATGCACGGGAAGTACCTCAATCAATGAACTTTTATTTTTGAACCCTTTCATCAAGCATTGAGGATGGACATTAGTGAATCTCGTTTTGAATTACGGCTTGAATTGGAGATATTGATTTTTTGTTTTAAATATTCATTATTAAATATATTAAAATTATTCCCAACAGGATTTTGTATTCGCTGCAGGTGAACTCTCAAATCGATGAACCATTTTTTATTAACACATGTGTTAAGCTTAAATATTGCTGAAACTCGATTTGAGTTACGGAGCTCAATAAAGCATATGGATTTTTTGAACCAGATATTTTTCTTATATTTTTTAAAAAATATTTGAGTAATCTTAGAGATTTCCCTACCAAATAAGACCTTCAACCAGAAATTATTTATTTATTTGATGCATCAAGCAACCCATAGAGACATAAAATTTAATTTAAAACTTTTTGAATAAGAAAAAAAATTGCAGAAAAATTGTGCTTTATTTTTATCATATTTTATGCTATTTTACATCCATTTTCAATGATATTTTTCAAAACGGTTCCTATGGTGCCGATTTGGAAGCATCCAAAATTTATTACTTAAAGCAAAAAATGCTTTGATAAAGTAAAAATAATTCCAAGCACATAAGTATGAAAGCTTAAAAAAAATTTTGTTTATCAAAAGTGATAAATAACATAAATACCTATAAAATCGGTAACATATTTCTTTAGTAAAAGATAAGGCTCAAATCGAGTTATGTGACTTTGAAATTTAAAAACCAATATTAAATATTCAAATTTTTAAGTTTTGAATTAGAATTTTTTTTTTCAGAGGTTTTTTTGTTTTCAATATTTATTATTAAATATATTAAAATTATTCCCAACGGGATTTTGAATCGCATGCACGGGAAGTACCTCAATCAATGAACTTTTATTTTTGAACCCTTTCATCAAGCATTGAGGATGGACATTAGTGAATCTCGTTTTGAATTACGGCTTGAATTGGAGATATTGATTTTTTGTTTTAAATATTCATTATTAAATATATTAAAATTATTCCCAACAGGATTTTGTATTCGCTGCAGGTGAACTCTCAAATCGATGAACCATTTTTTATTAACACATGTGTTAAGCTTAAATATTGCTGAAACTCGATTTGAGTTACGGAGCTCAATAAAGCATATGGATTTTTTGAACCAGATATTTTTCTTATATTTTTTAAAAAATATTTGAGTAATCTTAGAGATTTCCCTACCAAATAAGACCTTCAACCAGAAATTATTTATTTATTTGATGCATCAAGCAACCCATAGAGACATAAAATTTAATTTAAAACTTTTTGAATAAGAAAAAAAATTGCAGAAAAATTGTGCTTTATTTTTATCATATTTTATGCTATTTTACATCCATTTTCAATGATATTTTTCAAAACGGTTCCTATGGTGCCGATTTGGAAGCATCCAAAAATTATTACTTAAAGCAAAAAATGCTTTGATAAAGTAAAAATAATTCCAAGCACATAAGTATGAAAGCTTAAAAAAAATTTTGTTTATCAAAAGTGATAAATAACATAAATACCTATAAAATCGGTAACATATTTCTTTAGTAAAAGATAAGGCTCAAATCGAGTTATGTGACTTTGAAATTTAAAAACCAATATTAAATATTCAAATTTTTAAGTTTTGAATTAGAATTTTTTTTTTCAGAGGTTTTTTTGTTTTCAATATTTATTATTAAATATATTAAAATTATTCCCAACGGGATTTTGAATCGCATGCACGGGAAGTACCTCAATCAATGAACTTTTATTTTTGAACCCTTTCATCAAGCATTGAGGATGGACATTAGTGAATCTCGTTTTGAATTACGGCTTGAATTGGAGATATTGATTTTTTGTTTTAAATATTCATTATTAAATATATTAAAATTATTCCCAACAGGATTTTGTATTCGCTGCAGGTGAACTCTCAAATCGATGAACCATTTTTTATTAACACATGTGTTAAGCTTAAATATTGCTGAAACTCGATTTGAGTTACGGAGCTCAATAAAGCATATGGATTTTTTGAACCAGATATTTTTCTTATATTTTTTAAAAAATATTTGAGTAATCTTAGAGATTTCCCTACCAAATAAGACCTTCAACCAGAAATTATTTATTTATTTGATGCATCAAGCAACCCATAGAGACATAAAATTTAATTTAAAACTTTTTGAATAAGAAAAAAAATTGCAGAAAAATTGTGCTTTATTTTTATCATATTTTATGCTATTTTACATCCATTTTCAATGATATTTTTCAAAACGGTTCCTATGGTGCCGATTTGGAAGCATCCAAAAATTATTACTTAAAGCAAAAAATGCTTTGATAAAGTAAAAATAATTCCAAGCACATAAGTATGAAAGCTTAAAAAAAATTTTGTTTATCAAAAGTGATAAATAACATAAATACCTATAAAATCGGTAACATATTTCTTTAGTAAAAGATAAGGCTCAAATCGAGTTATGTGACTTTGAAATTTAAAAACCAATATTAAATATTCAAATTTTTAAGTTTTGAATTAGAATTTTTTTTTTCAGAGGTTTTTTTGTTTTCAATATTTATTATTAAATATATTAAAATTATTCCCAACGGGATTTTGAATCGCATGCACGGGAAGTACCTCAATCAATGAACTTTTATTTTTGAACCCTTTCATCAAGCATTGAGGATGGACATTAGTGAATCTCGTTTTGAATTACGGCTTGAATTGGAGATATTGATTTTTTGTTTTAAATATTCATTATTAAATATATTAAAATTATTCCCAACAGGATTTTGTATTCGCTGCAGGTGAACTCTCAAATCGATGAACCATTTTTTATTAACACATGTGTTAAGCTTAAATATTGCTGAAACTCGATTTGAGTTACGGAGCTCAATAAAGCATATGGATTTTTTGAACCAGATATTTTTCTTATATTTTTTAAAAAATATTTGAGTAATCTTAGAGATTTCCCTACCAAATAAGACCTTCAACCAGAAATTATTTATTTATTTGATGCATCAAGCAACCCATAGAGACATAAAATTTAATTTAAAACTTTTTGAATAAGAAAAAAAATTGCAGAAAAATTGTGCTTTATTTTTATCATATTTTATGCTATTTTACATCCATTTTCAATGATATTTTTCAAAACGGTTCCTATGGTGCCGATTTGGAAGCATCCAAAATTTATTACTTAAAGCAAAAAATGCTTTGATAAAGTAAAAATAATTCCAAGCACATAAGTATGAAAGCTTAAAAAAAATTTTGTTTATCAAAAGTGATAAATAACATAAATACCTATAAAATCGGTAACATATTTCTTTAGTAAAAGATAAGGCTCAAATCGAGTTATGTGACTTTGAAATTTAAAAACCAATATTAAATATTCAAATTTTTAAGTTTTGAATTAGAATTTTTTTTTTCAGAGGTTTTTTTGTTTTCAATATTTATTATTAAATATATTAAAATTATTCCCAACGGGATTTTGAATCGCATGCACGGGAAGTACCTCAATCAATGAACTTTTATTTTTGAACCCTTTCATCAAGCATTGAGGATGGACATTAGTGAATCTCGTTTTGAATTACGGCTTGAATTGGAGATATTGATTTTTTGTTTTAAATATTCATTATTAAATATATTAAAATTATTCCCAACAGGATTTTGTATTCGCTGCAGGTGAACTCTCAAATCGATGAACCATTTTTTATTAACACATGTGTTAAGCTTAAATATTGCTGAAACTCGATTTGAGTTACGGAGCTCAATAAAGCATATGGATTTTTTGAACCAGATATTTTTCTTATATTTTTTAAAAAATATTTGAGTAATCTTAGAGATTTCCCTACCAAATAAGACCTTCAACCAGAAATTATTTATTTATTTGATGCATCAAGCAACCCATAGAGACATAAAATTTAATTTAAAACTTTTTGAATAAGAAAAAAAATTGCAGAAAAATTGTGCTTTATTTTTATCATATTTTATGCTATTTTACATCCATTTTCAATGATATTTTTCAAAACGGTTCCTATGGTGCCGATTTGGAAGCATCCAAAATTTATTACTTAAAGCAAAAAATGCTTTGATAAAGTAAAAATAATTCCAAGCACATAAGTATGAAAGCTTAAAAAAAATTTTGTTTATCAAAAGTGATAAATAACATAAATACCTATAAAATCGGTAACATATTTCTTTAGTAAAAGATAAGGCTCAAATCGAGTTATGTGACTTTGAAATTTAAAAACCAATATTAAATATTCAAATTTTTAAGTTTTGAATTAGAATTTTTTTTTTCAGAGGTTTTTTTGTTTTCAATATTTATTATTAAATATATTAAAATTATTCCCAACGGGATTTTGAATCGCATGCACGGGAAGTACCTCAATCAATGAACTTTTATTTTTGAACCCTTTCATCAAGCATTGAGGATGGACATTAGTGAATCTCGTTTTGAATTACGGCTTGAATTGGAGATATTGATTTTTTGTTTTAAATATTCATTATTAAATATATTAAAATTATTCCCAACAGGATTTTGTATTCGCTGCAGGTGAACTCTCAAATCGATGAACCATTTTTTATTAACACATGTGTTAAGCTTAAATATTGCTGAAACTCGATTTGAGTTACGGAGCTCAATAAAGCATATGGATTTTTTGAACCAGATATTTTTCTTATATTTTTTAAAAAATATTTGAGTAATCTTAGAGATTTCCCTACCAAATAAGACCTTCAACCAGAAATTATTTATTTATTTGATGCATCAAGCAACCCATAGAGACATAAAATTTAATTTAAAACTTTTTGAATAAGAAAAAAAATTGCAGAAAAATTGTGCTTTATTTTTATCATATTTTATGCTATTTTACATCCATTTTCAATGATATTTTTCAAAACGGTTCCTATGGTGCCGATTTGGAAGCATCCAAAAATTATTACTTAAAGCAAAAAATGCTTTGATAAAGTAAAAATAATTCCAAGCACATAAGTATGAAAGCTTAAAAAAAATTTTGTTTATCAAAAGTGATAAATAACATAAATACCTATAAAATCGGTAACATATTTCTTTAGTAAAAGATAAGGCTCAAATCGAGTTATGTGACTTTGAAATTTAAAAACCAATATTAAATATTCAAATTTTTAAGTTTTGAATTAGAATTTTTTTTTTCAGAGGTTTTTTTGTTTTCAATATTTATTATTAAATATATTAAAATTATTCCCAACGGGATTTTGAATCGCATGCACGGGAAGTACCTCAATCAATGAACTTTTATTTTTGAACCCTTTCATCAAGCATTGAGGATGGACATTAGTGAATCTCGTTTTGAATTACGGCTTGAATTGGAGATATTGATTTTTTGTTTTAAATATTCATTATTAAATATATTAAAATTATTCCCAACAGGATTTTGTATTCGCTGCAGGTGAACTCTCAAATCGATGAACCATTTTTTATTAACACATGTGTTAAGCTTAAATATTGCTGAAACTCGATTTGAGTTACGGAGCTCAATAAAGCATATGGATTTTTTGAACCAGATATTTTTCTTATATTTTTTAAAAAATATTTGAGTAATCTTAGAGATTTCCCTACCAAATAAGACCTTCAACCAGAAATTATTTATTTATTTGATGCATCAAGCAACCCATAGAGACATAAAATTTAATTTAAAACTTTTTGAATAAGAAAAAAAATTGCAGAAAAATTGTGCTTTATTTTTATCATATTTTATGCTATTTTACATCCATTTTCAATGATATTTTTCAAAACGGTTCCTATGGTGCCGATTTGGAAGCATCCAAAAATTATTACTTAAAGCAAAAAATGCTTTGATAAAGTAAAAATAATTCCAAGCACATAAGTATGAAAGCTTAAAAAAAATTTTGTTTATCAAAAGTGATAAATAACATAAATACCTATAAAATCGGTAACATATTTCTTTAGTGAAAGATAAGGCTCAAATCGAGTTATGTGACTTTGAAATTTAAAAACCAATATTAAATATTCAAATTTTTAAGTTTTGAATTAGAATTTTTTTTTTCAGAGGTTTTTTTGTTTTCAATATTTATTATTAAATATATTAAAATTATTCCCAACGGGATTTTGAATCGCATGCACGGGAAGTACCTCAATCAATGAACTTTTATTTTTGAACCCTTTCATCAAGCATTGAGGATGGACATTAGTGAATCTCGTTTTGAATTACGGCTTGAATTGGAGATATTGATTTTTTGTTTTAAATATTCATTATTAAATATATTAAAATTATTCCCAACAGGATTTTGTATTCGCTGCAGGTGAACTCTCAAATCGATGAACCATTTTTTATTAACACATGTGTTAAGCTTAAATATTGCTGAAACTCGATTTGAGTTACGGAGCTCAATAAAGCATATGGATTTTTTGAACCAGATATTTTTCTTATATTTTTTAAAAAATATTTGAGTAATCTTAGAGATTTCCCTACCAAATAAGACCTTCAACCAGAAATTATTTATTTATTTGATGCATCAAGCAACCCATAGAGACATAAAATTTAATTTAAAACTTTTTGAATAAGAAAAAAAATTGCAGAAAAATTGTGCTTTATTTTTATCATATTTTATGCTATTTTACATCCATTTTCAATGATATTTTTCAAAACGGTTCCTATGGTGCCGATTTGGAAGCATCCAAAATTTATTACTTAAAGCAAAAAATGCTTTGATAAAGTAAAAATAATTCCAAGCACATAAGTATGAAAGCTTAAAAAAAATTTTGTTTATCAAAAGTGATAAATAACATAAATACCTATAAAATCGGTAACATATTTCTTTAGTAAAAGATAAGGCTCAAATCGAGTTATGTGACTTTGAAATTTAAAAACCAATATTAAATATTCAAATTTTTAAGTTTTGAATTAGAATTTTTTTTTTCAGAGGTTTTTTTGTTTTCAATATTTATTATTAAATATATTAAAATTATTCCCAACGGGATTTTGAATCGCATGCACGGGAAGTACCTCAATCAATGAACTTTTATTTTTGAACCCTTTCATCAAGCATTGAGGATGGACATTAGTGAATCTCGTTTTGAATTACGGCTTGAATTGGAGATATTGATTTTTTGTTTTAAATATTCATTATTAAATATATTAAAATTATTCCCAACAGGATTTTGTATTCGCTGCAGGTGAACTCTCAAATCGATGAACCATTTTTTATTAACACATGTGTTAAGCTTAAATATTGCTGAAACTCGATTTGAGTTACGGAGCTCAATAAAGCATATGGATTTTTTGAACCAGATATTTTTCTTATATTTTTTAAAAAATATTTGAGTAATCTTAGAGATTTCCCTACCAAATAAGACCTTCAACCAGAAATTATTTATTTATTTGATGCATCAAGCAACCCATAGAGACATAAAATTTAATTTAAAACTTTTTGAATAAGAAAAAAAATTGCAGAAAAATTGTGCTTTATTTTTATCATATTTTATGCTATTTTACATCCATTTTCAATGATATTTTTCAAAACGGTTCCTATGGTGCCGATTTGGAAGCATCCAAAAATTATTACTTAAAGCAAAAAATGCTTTGATAAAGTAAAAATAATTCCAAGCACATAAGTATGAAAGCTTAAAAAAAATTTTGTTTATCAAAAGTGATAAATAACATAAATACCTATAAAATCGGTAACATATTTCTTTAGTAAAAGATAAGGCTCAAATCGAGTTATGTGACTTTGAAATTTAAAAACCAATATTAAATATTCAAATTTTTAAGTTTTGAATTAGAATTTTTTTTTTCAGAGGTTTTTTTGTTTTCAATATTTATTATTAAATATATTAAAATTATTCCCAACGGGATTTTGAATCGCATGCACGGGAAGTACCTCAATCAATGAACTTTTATTTTTGAACCCTTTCATCAAGCATTGAGGATGGACATTAGTGAATCTCGTTTTGAATTACGGCTTGAATTGGAGATATTGATTTTTTGTTTTAAATATTCATTATTAAATATATTAAAATTATTCCCAACAGGATTTTGTATTCGCTGCAGGTGAACTCTCAAATCGATGAACCATTTTTTATTAACACATGTGTTAAGCTTAAATATTGCTGAAACTCGATTTGAGTTACGGAGCTCAATAAAGCATATGGATTTTTTGAACCAGATATTTTTCTTATATTTTTTAAAAAATATTTGAGTAATCTTAGAGATTTCCCTACCAAATAAGACCTTCAACCAGAAATTATTTATTTATTTGATGCATCAAGCAACCCATAGAGACATAAAATTTAATTTAAAACTTTTTGAATAAGAAAAAAAATTGCAGAAAAATTGTGCTTTATTTTTATCATATTTTATGCTATTTTACATCCATTTTCAATGATATTTTTCAAAACGGTTCCTATGGTGCCGATTTGGAAGCATCCAAAAATTATTACTTAAAGCAAAATATGCTTTGATAAAGTAAAAATAATTCCAAGCACATAAGTATGAAAGCTTAAAAAAAATTTTGTTTATCAAAAGTGATAAATAACATAAATACCTATAAAATCGGTAACATATTTCTTTAGTGAAAGATAAGGCACAAATCGAGTTATGTGACTTTGAAATTTAAAAACCAATATTAAATATTCAAATTTTTAAGTTTTGAATTAGAATTTTTTTTTTCAGAGGTTTTTTTGTTTTCAATATTTATTATTAAATATATTAAAATTATTCCCAACGGGATTTTGAATCGCATGCACGGGAAGTACCTCAATCAATGAACTTTTATTTTTGAACCCTTTCATCAAGCATTGAGGATGGACATTAGTGAATCTCGTTTTGAATTACGGCTTGAATTGGAGATATTGATTTTTTGTTTTAAATATTCATTATTAAATATATTAAAATTATTCCCAACAGGATTTTGTATTCGCTGCAGGTGAACTCTCAAATCGATGAACCATTTTTTATTAACACATGTGTTAAGCTTAAATATTGCTGAAACTCGATTTGAGTTACGGAGCTCAATAAAGCATATGGATTTTTTGAACCAGATATTTTTCTTATATTTTTTAAAAAATATTTGAGTAATCTTAGAGATTTCCCTACCAAATAAGACCTTCAACCAGAAATTATTTATTTATTTGATGCATCAAGCAACCCATAGAGACATAAAATTTAATTTAAAACTTTTTGAATAAGAAAAAAAATTGCAGAAAAATTGTGCTTTATTTTTATCATATTTTATGCTATTTTACATCCATTTTCAATGATATTTTTCAAAACGGTTCCTATGGTGCCGATTTGGAAGCATCCAAAAATTATTACTTAAAGCAAAAAATGCTTTGATAAAGTAAAAATAATTCCAAGCACATAAGTATGAAAGCTTAAAAAAAATTTTGTTTATCAAAAGTGATAAATAACATAAATACCTATAAAATCGGTAACATATTTCTTTAGTGAAAGATAAGGCTCAAATCGAGTTATGTGACTTTGAAATTTAAAAACCAATATTAAATATTCAAATTTTTAAGTTTTGAATTAGAATTTTTTTTTTCAGAGGTTTTTTTGTTTTCAATATTTATTATTAAATATATTAAAATTATTCCCAACGGGATTTTGAATCGCATGCACGGGAAGTACCTCAATCAATGAACTTTTATTTTTGAACCCTTTCATCAAGCATTGAGGATGGACATTAGTGAATCTCGTTTTGAATTACGGCTTGAATTGGAGATATTGATTTTTTGTTTTAAATATTCATTATTAAATATATTAAAATTATTCCCAACAGGATTTTGTATTCGCTGCAGGTGAACTCTCAAATCGATGAACCATTTTTTATTAACACATGTGTTAAGCTTAAATATTGCTGAAACTCGATTTGAGTTACGGAGCTCAATAAAGCATATGGATTTTTTGAACCAGATATTTTTCTTATATTTTTTAAAAAATATTTGAGTAATCTTAGAGATTTCCCTACCAAATAAGACCTTCAACCAGAAATTATTTATTTATTTGATGCATCAAGCAACCCATAGAGACATAAAATTTAATTTAAAACTTTTTGAATAAGAAAAAAAATTGCAGAAAAATTGTGCTTTATTTTTATCATATTTTATGCTATTTTACATCCATTTTCAATGATATTTTTCAAAACGGTTCCTATGGTGCCGATTTGGAAGCATCCAAAAATTATTACTTAAAGCAAAAAATGCTTTGATAAAGTAAAAATAATTCCAAGCACATAAGTATGAAAGCTTAAAAAAAATTTTGTTTATCAAAAGTGATAAATAACATAAATACCTATAAAATCGGTAACATATTTCTTTAGTGAAAGATAAGGCACAAATCGAGTTATGTGGCTTTGAAATTTAAAAACCAATATTAAATATTCAAATTTTTAAGTTTTGAATTAGAATTTTTTTTTTCAGAGGTTTTTTTGTTTTCAATATTTATTATTAAATATATTAAAATTATTCCCAACGGGATTTTGAATCGCATGCACGGGAAGTACCTCAATCAATGAACTTTTATTTTTGAACCCTTTCATCAAGCATTGAGGATGGACATTAGTGAATCTCGTTTTGAATTACGGCTTGAATTGGAGATATTGATTTTTTGTTTTAAATATTCATTATTAAATATATTAAAATTATTCCCAACAGGATTTTGTATTCGCTGCAGGTGAACTCTCAAATCGATGAACCATTTTTTATTAACACATGTGTTAAGCTTAAATATTGCTGAAACTCGATTTGAGTTACGGAGCTCAATAAAGCATATGGATTTTTTGAACCAGATATTTTTCTTATATTTTTTAAAAAATATTTGAGTAATCTTAGAGATTTCCCTACCAAATAAGACCTTCAACCAGAAATTATTTATTTATTTGATGCATCAAGCAACCCATAGAGACATAAAATTTAATTTAAAACTTTTTGAATAAGAAAAAAAATTGCAGAAAAATTGTGCTTTATTTTTATCATATTTTATGCTATTTTACATCCATTTTCAATGATATTTTTCAAAACGGTTCCTATGGTGCCGATTTGGAAGCATCCAAAAATTATTACTTAAAGCAAAAAATGCTTTGATAAAGTAAAAATAATTCCAAGCACATAAGTATGAAAGCTTAAAAAAAATTTTGTTTATCAAAAGTGATAAATAACATAAATACCTATAAAATCGGTAACATATTTCTTTAGTAAAAGATAAGGCTCAAATCGAGTTATGTGACTTTGAAATTTAAAAACCAATATTAAATATTCAAATTTTTAAGTTTTGAATTAGAATTTTTTTTTTCAGAGGTTTTTTTGTTTTCAATATTTATTATTAAATATATTAAAATTATTCCCAACGGGATTTTGAATCGCATGCACGGGAAGTACCTCAATCAATGAACTTTTATTTTTGAACCCTTTCATCAAGCATTGAGGATGGACATTAGTGAATCTCGTTTTGAATTACGGCTTGAATTGGAGATATTGATTTTTTGTTTTAAATATTCATTATTAAATATATTAAAATTATTCCCAACAGGATTTTGTATTCGCTGCAGGTGAACTCTCAAATCGATGAACCATTTTTTATTAACACATGTGTTAAGCTTAAATATTGCTGAAACTCGATTTGAGTTACGGAGCTCAATAAAGCATATGGATTTTTTGAACCAGATATTTTTCTTATATTTTTTAAAAAATATTTGAGTAATCTTAGAGATTTCCCTACCAAATAAGACCTTCAACCAGAAATTATTTATTTATTTGATGCATCAAGCAACCCATAGAGACATAAAATTTAATTTAAAACTTTTTGAATAAGAAAAAAAATTGCAGAAAAATTGTGCTTTATTTTTATCATATTTTATGCTATTTTACATCCATTTTCAATGATATTTTTCAAAACGGTTCCTATGGTGCCGATTTGGAAGCATCCAAAAATTATTACTTAAAGCAAAATATGCTTTGATAAAGTAAAAATAATTCCAAGCACATAAGTATGAAAGCTTAAAAAAAATTTTGTTTATCAAAAGTGATAAATAACATAAATACCTATAAAATCGGTAACATATTTCTTTAGTGAAAGATAAGGCACAAATCGAGTTATGTGACTTTGAAATTTAAAAACCAATATTAAATATTCAAATTTTTAAGTTTTGAATTAGAATTTTTTTTTTCAGAGGTTTTTTTGTTTTCAATATTTATTATTAAATATATTAAAATTATTCCCAACGGGATTTTGAATCGCATGCACGGGAAGTACCTCAATCAATGAACTTTTATTTTTGAACCCTTTCATCAAGCATTGAGGATGGACATTAGTGAATCTCGTTTTGAATTACGGCTTGAATTGGAGATATTGATTTTTTGTTTTAAATATTCATTATTAAATATATTAAAATTATTCCCAACAGGATTTTGTATTCGCTGCAGGTGAACTCTCAAATCGATGAACCATTTTTTATTAACACATGTGTTAAGCTTAAATATTGCTGAAACTCGATTTGAGTTACGGAGCTCAATAAAGCATATGGATTTTTTGAACCAGATATTTTTCTTATATTTTTTAAAAAATATTTGAGTAATCTTAGAGATTTCCCTACCAAATAAGACCTTCAACCAGAAATTATTTATTTATTTGATGCATCAAGCAACCCATAGAGACATAAAATTTAATTTAAAACTTTTTGAATAAGAAAAAAAATTGCAGAAAAATTGTGCTTTATTTTTATCATATTTTATGCTATTTTACATCCATTTTCAATGATATTTTTCAAAACGGTTCCTATGGTGCCGATTTGGAAGCATCCAAAAATTATTACTTAAAGCAAAAAATGCTTTGATAAAGTAAAAATAATTCCAAGCACATAAGTATGAAAGCTTAAAAAAAATTTTGTTTATCAAAAGTGATAAATAACATAAATACCTATAAAATCGGTAACATATTTCTTTAGTGAAAGATAAGGCACAAATCGAGTTATGTGGCTTTGAAATTTAAAAACCAATATTAAATATTCAAATTTTTAAGTTTTGAATTAGAATTTTTTTTTTCAGAGGTTTTTTTGTTTTCAATATTTATTATTAAATATATTAAAATTATTCCCAACGGGATTTTGAATCGCATGCACGGGAAGTACCTCAATCAATGAACTTTTATTTTTGAACCCTTTCATCAAGCATTGAGGATGGACATTAGTGAATCTCGTTTTGAATTACGGCTTGAATTGGAGATATTGATTTTTTGTTTTAAATATTCATTATTAAATATATTAAAATTATTCCCAACAGGATTTTGTATTCGCTGCAGGTGAACTCTCAAATCGATGAACCATTTTTTATTAACACATGTGTTAAGCTTAAATATTGCTGAAACTCGATTTGAGTTACGGAGCTCAATAAAGCATATGGATTTTTTGAACCAGATATTTTTCTTATATTTTTTAAAAAATATTTGAGTAATCTTAGAGATTTCCCTACCAAATAAGACCTTCAACCAGAAATTATTTATTTATTTGATGCATCAAGCAACCCATAGAGACATAAAATTTAATTTAAAACTTTTTGAATAAGAAAAAAAATTGCAGAAAAATTGTGCTTTATTTTTATCATATTTTATGCTATTTTACATCCATTTTCAATGATATTTTTCAAAACGGTTCCTATGGTGCCGATTTGGAAGCATCCAAAAATTATTACTTAAAGCAAAATATGCTTTGATAAAGTAAAAATAATTCCAAGCACATAAGTATGAAAGCTTAAAAAAAATTTTGTTTATCAAAAGTGATAAATAACATAAATACCTATAAAATCGGTAACATATTTCTTTAGTGAAAGATAAGGCACAAATCGAGTTATGTGACTTTGAAATTTAAAAACCAATATTAAATATTCAAATTTTTAAGTTTTGAATTAGAATTTTTTTTTTCAGAGGTTTTTTTGTTTTCAATATTTATTATTAAATATATTAAAATTATTCCCAACGGGATTTTGAATCGCATGCACGGGAAGTACCTCAATCAATGAACTTTTATTTTTGAACCCTTTCATCAAGCATTGAGGATGGACATTAGTGAATCTCGTTTTGAATTACGGCTTGAATTGGAGATATTGATTTTTTGTTTTAAATATTCATTATTAAATATATTAAAATTATTCCCAACAGGATTTTGTATTCGCTGCAGGTGAACTCTCAAATCGATGAACCATTTTTTATTAACACATGTGTTAAGCTTAAATATTGCTGAAACTCGATTTGAGTTACGGAGCTCAATAAAGCATATGGATTTTTTGAACCAGATATTTTTCTTATATTTTTTAAAAAATATTTGAGTAATCTTAGAGATTTCCCTACCAAATAAGACCTTCAACCAGAAATTATTTATTTATTTGATGCATCAAGCAACCCATAGAGACATAAAATTTAATTTAAAACTTTTTGAATAAGAAAAAAAATTGCAGAAAAATTGTGCTTTATTTTTATCATATTTTATGCTATTTTACATCCATTTTCAATGATATTTTTCAAAACGGTTCCTATGGTGCCGATTTGGAAGCATCCAAAAATTATTACTTAAAGCAAAAAATGCTTTGATAAAGTAAAAATAATTCCAAGCACATAAGTATGAAAGCTTAAAAAAAATTTTGTTTATCAAAAGTGATAAATAACATAAATACCTATAAAATCGGTAACATATTTCTTTAGTGAAAGATAAGGCACAAATCGAGTTATGTGGCTTTGAAATTTAAAAACCAATATTAAATATTCAAATTTTTAAGTTTTGAATTAGAATTTTTTTTTTCAGAGGTTTTTTTGTTTTCAATATTTATTATTAAATATATTAAAATTATTCCCAACGGGATTTTGAATCGCATGCACGGGAAGTACCTCAATCAATGAACTTTTATTTTTGAACCCTTTCATCAAGCATTGAGGATGGACATTAGTGAATCTCGTTTTGAATTACGGCTTGAATTGGAGATATTGATTTTTTGTTTTAAATATTCATTATTAAATATATTAAAATTATTCCCAACAGGATTTTGTATTCGCTGCAGGTGAACTCTCAAATCGATGAACCATTTTTTATTAACACATGTGTTAAGCTTAAATATTGCTGAAACTCGATTTGAGTTACGGAGCTCAATAAAGCATATGGATTTTTTGAACCAGATATTTTTCTTATATTTTTTAAAAAATATTTGAGTAATCTTAGAGATTTCCCTACCAAATAAGACCTTCAACCAGAAATTATTTATTTATTTGATGCATCAAGCAACCCATAGAGACATAAAATTTAATTTAAAACTTTTTGAATAAGAAAAAAAATTGCAGAAAAATTGTGCTTTATTTTTATCATATTTTATGCTATTTTACATCCATTTTCAATGATATTTTTCAAAACGGTTCCTATGGTGCCGATTTGGAAGCATCCAAAAATTATTACTTAAAGCAAAAAATGCTTTGATAAAGTAAAAATAATTCCAAGCACATAAGTATGAAAGCTTAAAAAAAATTTTGTTTATCAAAAGTGATAAATAACATAAATACCTATAAAATCGGTAACATATTTCTTTAGTGAAAGATAAGGCTCAAATCGAGTTATGTGACTTTGAAATTTAAAAACCAATATTAAATATTCAAATTTTTAAGTTTTGAATTAGAATTTTTTTTTTCAGAGGTTTTTTTGTTTTCAATATTTATTATTAAATATATTAAAATTATTCCCAACGGGATTTTGAATCGCATGCACGGGAAGTACCTCAATCAATGAACTTTTATTTTTGAACCCTTTCATCAAGCATTGAGGATGGACATTAGTGAATCTCGTTTTGAATTACGGCTTGAATTGGAGATATTGATTTTTTGTTTTAAATATTCATTATTAAATATATTAAAATTATTCCCAACAGGATTTTGTATTCGCTGCAGGTGAACTCTCAAATCGATGAACCATTTTTTATTAACACATGTGTTAAGCTTAAATATTGCTGAAACTCGATTTGAGTTACGGAGCTCAATAAAGCATATGGATTTTTTGAACCAGATATTTTTCTTATATTTTTTAAAAAATATTTGAGTAATCTTAGAGATTTCCCTACCAAATAAGACCTTCAACCAGAAATTATTTATTTATTTGATGCATCAAGCAACCCATAGAGACATAAAATTTAATTTAAAACTTTTTGAATAAGAAAAAAAATTGCAGAAAAATTGTGCTTTATTTTTATCATATTTTATGCTATTTTACATCCATTTTCAATGATATTTTTCAAAACGGTTCCTATGGTGCCGATTTGGAAGCATCCAAAAATTATTACTTAAAGCAAAAAATGCTTTGATAAAGTAAAAATAATTCCAAGCACATAAGTATGAAAGCTTAAAAAAAATTTTGTTTATCAAAAGTGATAAATAACATAAATACCTATAAAATCGGTAACATATTTCTTTAGTGAAAGATAAGGCACAAATCGAGTTATGTGGCTTTGAAATTTAAAAACCAATATTAAATATTCAAATTTTTAAGTTTTGAATTAGAATTTTTTTTTTCAGAGGTTTTTTTGTTTTCAATATTTATTATTAAATATATTAAAATTATTCCCAACGGGATTTTGAATCGCATGCACGGGAAGTACCTCAATCAATGAACTTTTATTTTTGAACCCTTTCATCAAGCATTGAGGATGGACATTAGTGAATCTCGTTTTGAATTACGGCTTGAATTGGAGATATTGATTTTTTGTTTTAAATATTCATTATTAAATATATTAAAATTATTCCCAACAGGATTTTGTATTCGCTGCAGGTGAACTCTCAAATCGATGAACCATTTTTTATTAACACATGTGTTAAGCTTAAATATTGCTGAAACTCGATTTGAGTTACGGAGCTCAATAAAGCATATGGATTTTTTGAACCAGATATTTTTCTTATATTTTTTAAAAAATATTTGAGTAATCTTAGAGATTTCCCTACCAAATAAGACCTTCAACCAGAAATTATTTATTTATTTGATGCATCAAGCAACCCATAGAGACATAAAATTTAATTTAAAACTTTTTGAATAAGAAAAAAAATTGCAGAAAAATTGTGCTTTATTTTTATCATATTTTATGCTATTTTACATCCATTTTCAATGATATTTTTCAAAACGGTTCCTATGGTGCCGATTTGGAAGCATCCAAAAATTATTACTTAAAGCAAAAAATGCTTTGATAAAGTAAAAATAATTCCAAGCACATAAGTATGAAAGCTTAAAAAAAATTTTGTTTATCAAAAGTGATAAATAACATAAATACCTATAAAATCGGTAACATATTTCTTTAGTGAAAGATAAGGCTCAAATCGAGTTATGTGACTTTGAAATTTAAAAACCAATATTAAATATTCAAATTTTTAAGTTTTGAATTAGAATTTTTTTTTTCAGAGGTTTTTTTGTTTTCAATATTTATTATTAAATATATTAAAATTATTCCCAACGGGATTTTGAATCGCATGCACGGGAAGTACCTCAATCAATGAACTTTTATTTTTGAACCCTTTCATCAAGCATTGAGGATGGACATTAGTGAATCTCGTTTTGAATTACGGCTTGAATTGGAGATATTGATTTTTTGTTTTAAATATTCATTATTAAATATATTAAAATTATTCCCAACAGGATTTTGTATTCGCTGCAGGTGAACTCTCAAATCGATGAACCATTTTTTATTAACACATGTGTTAAGCTTAAATATTGCTGAAACTCGATTTGAGTTACGGAGCTCAATAAAGCATATGGATTTTTTGAACCAGATATTTTTCTTATATTTTTTAAAAAATATTTGAGTAATCTTAGAGATTTCCCTACCAAATAAGACCTTCAACCAGAAATTATTTATTTATTTGATGCATCAAGCAACCCATAGAGACATAAAATTTAATTTAAAACTTTTTGAATAAGAAAAAAAATTGCAGAAAAATTGTGCTTTATTTTTATCATATTTTATGCTATTTTACATCCATTTTCAATGATATTTTTCAAAACGGTTCCTATGGTGCCGATTTGGAAGCATCCAAAAATTATTACTTAAAGCAAAAAATGCTTTGATAAAGTAAAAATAATTCCAAGCACATAAGTATGAAAGCTTAAAAAAAATTTTGTTTATCAAAAGTGATAAATAACATAAATACCTATAAAATCGGTAACATATTTCTTTAGTGAAAGATAAGGCACAAATCGAGTTATGTGGCTTTGAAATTTAAAAACCAATATTAAATATTCAAATTTTTAAGTTTTGAATTAGAATTTTTTTTTTCAGAGGTTTTTTTGTTTTCAATATTTATTATTAAATATATTAAAATTATTCCCAACGGGATTTTGAATCGCATGCACGGGAAGTACCTCAATCAATGAACTTTTATTTTTGAACCCTTTCATCAAGCATTGAGGATGGACATTAGTGAATCTCGTTTTGAATTACGGCTTGAATTGGAGATATTGATTTTTTGTTTTAAATATTCATTATTAAATATATTAAAATTATTCCCAACAGGATTTTGTATTCGCTGCAGGTGAACTCTCAAATCGATGAACCATTTTTTATTAACACATGTGTTAAGCTTAAATATTGCTGAAACTCGATTTGAGTTACGGAGCTCAATAAAGCATATGGATTTTTTGAACCAGATATTTTTCTTATATTTTTTAAAAAATATTTGAGTAATCTTAGAGATTTCCCTACCAAATAAGACCTTCAACCAGAAATTATTTATTTATTTGATGCATCAAGCAACCCATAGAGACATAAAATTTAATTTAAAACTTTTTGAATAAGAAAAAAAATTGCAGAAAAATTGTGCTTTATTTTTATCATATTTTATGCTATTTTACATCCATTTTCAATGATATTTTTCAAAACGGTTCCTATGGTGCCGATTTGGAAGCATCCAAAAATTATTACTTAAAGCAAAAAATGCTTTGATAAAGTAAAAATAATTCCAAGCACATAAGTATGAAAGCTTAAAAAAAATTTTGTTTATCAAAAGTGATAAATAACATAAATACCTATAAAATCGGTAACATATTTCTTTAGTAAAAGATAAGGCTCAAATCGAGTTATGTGACTTTGAAATTTAAAAACCAATATTAAATATTCAAATTTTTAAGTTTTGAATTAGAATTTTTTTTTTCAGAGGTTTTTTTGTTTTCAATATTTATTATTAAATATATTAAAATTATTCCCAACGGGATTTTGAATCGCATGCACGGGAAGTACCTCAATCAATGAACTTTTATTTTTGAACCCTTTCATCAAGCATTGAGGATGGACATTAGTGAATCTCGTTTTGAATTACGGCTTGAATTGGAGATATTGATTTTTTGTTTTAAATATTCATTATTAAATATATTAAAATTATTCCCAACAGGATTTTGTATTCGCTGCAGGTGAACTCTCAAATCGATGAACCATTTTTTATTAACACATGTGTTAAGCTTAAATATTGCTGAAACTCGATTTGAGTTACGGAGCTCAATAAAGCATATGGATTTTTTGAACCAGATATTTTTCTTATATTTTTTAAAAAATATTTGAGTAATCTTAGAGATTTCCCTACCAAATAAGACCTTCAACCAGAAATTATTTATTTATTTGATGCATCAAGCAACCCATAGAGACATAAAATTTAATTTAAAACTTTTTGAATAAGAAAAAAAATTGCAGAAAAATTGTGCTTTATTTTTATCATATTTTATGCTATTTTACATCCATTTTCAATGATATTTTTCAAAACGGTTCCTATGGTGCCGATTTGGAAGCATCCAAAAATTATTACTTAAAGCAAAAAATGCTTTGATAAAGTAAAAATAATTCCAAGCACATAAGTATGAAAGCTTAAAAAAAATTTTGTTTATCAAAAGTGATAAATAACATAAATACCTATAAAATCGGTAACATATTTCTTTAGTGAAAGATAAGGCTCAAATCGAGTTATGTGACTTTGAAATTTAAAAACCAATATTAAATATTCAAATTTTTAAGTTTTGAATTAGAATTTTTTTTTTCAGAGGTTTTTTTGTTTTCAATATTTATTATTAAATATATTAAAATTATTCCCAACGGGATTTTGAATCGCATGCACGGGAAGTACCTCAATCAATGAACTTTTATTTTTGAACCCTTTCATCAAGCATTGAGGATGGACATTAGTGAATCTCGTTTTGAATTACGGCTTGAATTGGAGATATTGATTTTTTGTTTTCAATATTTATTATTAAATATATTAAAATTATTCCCAACGGGATTTTGAATCGCATGCACGGAAAGTACCTCAATCAATGAACTTTTATTTTTGAACCCTTTCATCAAGCATTGAGGATGGACATTAGTGAATCTCGTTTTGAATTACGGCTTGAATTGGAGATATTGATTTTTTGTTTTAAATATTCATTATTAAATATATTAAAATTATTCCCAACAGGATTTTGTATTCGCTGCAGGTGAACTCTCAAATCGATGAACCATTTTTTATTAACACATGTGTTAAGCTTAAATATTGCTGAAACTCGATTTGAGTTACGGAGCTCAATAAAGCATATGGATTTTTTGAACCAGATATTTTTCTTATATTTTTTAAAAAATATTTGAGTAATCTTAGAGATTTCCCTACCAAATAAGACCTTCAACCAGAAATTATTTATTTATTTGATGCATCAAGCAACCCATAGAGACATAAAATTTAATTTAAAACTTTTTGAATAAGAAAAAAAATTGCAGAAAAATTGTGCTTTATTTTTATCATATTTTATGCTATTTTACATCCATTTTCAATGATATTTTTCAAAACGGTTCCTATGGTGCCGATTTGGAAGCATCCAAAAATTATTACTTAAAGCAAAAAATGCTTTGATAAAGTAAAAATAATTCCAAGCACATAAGTATGAAAGCTTAAAAAAAATTTTGTTTATCAAAAGTGATAAATAACATAAATACCTATAAAATCGGTAACATATTTCTTTAGTGAAAGATAAGGCTCAAATCGAGTTATGTGACTTTGAAATTTAAAAACCAATATTAAATATTCAAATTTTTAAGTTTTGAATTAGAATTTTTTTTTTCAGAGGTTTTTTTGTTTTCAATATTTATTATTAAATATATTAAAATTATTACCAACGGGATTTTGAATCGCATGCACGGGAAGTACCTCAATCAATGAACTTTTATTTTTGAACCCTTTCATCAAGCATTGAGGATGGACATTAGTGAATCTCGTTTTGAATTACGGCTTGAATTGGAGATATTGATTTTTTGTTTTAAATATTCATTATTAAATATATTAAAATTATTCCCAACAGGATTTTGTATTCGCTGCAGGTGAACTCTCAAATCGATGAACCATTTTTTATTAACACATGTGTTAAGCTTAAATATTGCTGAAACTCGATTTGAGTTACGGAGCTCAATAAAGCATATGGATTTTTTGAACCAGATATTTTTCTTATATTTTTTAAAAAATATTTGAGTAATCTTAGAGATTTCCCTACCAAATAAGACCTTCAACCAGAAATTATTTATTTATTTGATGCATCAAGCAACCCATAGAGACATAAAATTTAATTTAAAACTTTTTGAATAAGAAAAAAAATTGCAGAAAAATTGTGCTTTATTTTTATCATATTTTATGCTATTTTACATCCATTTTCAATGATATTTTTCAAAACGGTTCCTATGGTGCCGATTTGGAAGCATCCAAAAATTATTACTTAAAGCAAAAAATGCTTTGATAAAGTAAAAATAATTCCAAGCACATAAGTATGAAAGCTTAAAAAAAATTTTGTTTATCAAAAGTGATAAATAACATAAATACCTATAAAATCGGTAACATATTTCTTTAGTAAAAGATAAGGCTCAAATCGAGTTATGTGACTTTGAAATTTAAAAACCAATATTAAATATTCAAATTTTTAAGTTTTGAATTAGAATTTTTTTTTTCAGAGGTTTTTTTGTTTTCAATATTTATTATTAAATATATTAAAATTATTCCCAACGGGATTTTGTATTCGCTGCAGGTGAACTCTCAAATCGATGAACCATTTTTTATTAACACATGTGTTAAGCTTAAATATTGCTGAAACTCGATTTGAGTTACGGAGCTCAATAAAGCATATGGATTTTTTGAACCAGATATTTTTCTTATATTTTTTAAAAAATATTTGAGTAATCTTAGAGATTTCCCTACCAAATAAGACCTTCAACCAGAAATTATTTATTTATTTGATGCATCAAGCAACCCATAGAGACATAAAATTTAATTTAAAACTTTTTGAATAAGAAAAAAAATTGCAGAAAAATTGTGCTTTATTTTTATCATATTTTATGCTATTTTACATCCATTTTCAATGATATTTTTCAAAACGGTTCCTATGGTGCCGATTTGGAAGCATCCAAAAATTATTACTTAAAGCAAAAAATGCTTTGATAAAGTAAAAATAATTCCAAGCACATAAGTATGAAAGCTTAAAAAAAATTTTGTTTATCAAAAGTGATAAATAACATAAATACCTATAAAATCGGTAACATATTTCTTTAGTGAAAGATAAGGCTCAAATCGAGTTATGTGACTTTGAAATTTAAAAACCAATATTAAATATTCAAATTTTTAAGTTTTGAATTAGAATTTTTTTTTTCAGAGGTTTTTTTGTTTTCAATATTTATTATTAAATATATTAAAATTATTCCCAACGGGATTTTGAATCGCATGCACGGGAAGTACCTCAATCAATGAACTTTTATTTTTGAACCCTTTCATCAAGCATTGAGGATGGACATTAGTGAATCTCGTTTTGAATTACGGCTTGAATTGGAGATATTGATTTTTTGTTTTAAATATTCATTATTAAATATATTAAAATTATTCCCAACAGGATTTTGTATTCGCTGCAGGTGAACTCTCAAATCGATGAACCATTTTTTATTAACACATGTGTTAAGCTTAAATATTGCTGAAACTCGATTTGAGTTACGGAGCTCAATAAAGCATATGGATTTTTTGAACCAGATATTTTTCTTATATTTTTTAAAAAATATTTGAGTAATCTTAGAGATTTCCCTACCAAATAAGACCTTCAACCAGAAATTATTTATTTATTTGATGCATCAAGCAACCCATAGAGACATAAAATTTAATTTAAAACTTTTTGAATAAGAAAAAAAATTGCAGAAAAATTGTGCTTTATTTTTATCATATTTTATGCTATTTTACATCCATTTTCAATGATATTTTTCAAAACGGTTCCTATGGTGCCGATTTGGAAGCATCCAAAAATTATTACTTAAAGCAAAAAATGCTTTGATAAAGTAAAAATAATTCCAAGCACATAAGTATGAAAGCTTAAAAAAAATTTTGTTTATCAAAAGTGATAAATAACATAAATACCTATAAAATCGGTAACATATTTCTTTAGTAAAAGATAAGGCTCAAATCGAGTTATGTGACTTTGAAATTTAAAAACCAATATTAAATATTCAAATTTTTAAGTTTTGAATTAGAATTTTTTTTTTCAGAGGTTTTTTTGTTTTCAATATTTATTATTAAATATATTAAAATTATTCCCAACGGGATTTTGTATTCGCTGCAGGTGAACTCTCAAATCGATGAACCATTTTTTATTAACACATGTGTTAAGCTTAAATATTGCTGAAACTCGATTTGAGTTACGGAGCTCAATAAAGCATATGGATTTTTTGAACCAGATATTTTTCTTATATTTTTTAAAAAATATTTGAGTAATCTTAGAGATTTCCCTACCAAATAAGACCTTCAACCAGAAATTATTTATTTATTTGATGCATCAAGCAACCCATAGAGACATAAAATTTAATTTAAAACTTTTTGAATAAGAAAAAAAATTGCAGAAAAATTGTGCTTTATTTTTATCATATTTTATGCTATTTTACATCCATTTTCAATGATATTTTTCAAAACGGTTCCTATGGTGCCGATTTGGAAGCATCCAAAAATTATTACTTAAAGCAAAAAATGCTTTGATAAAGTAAAAATAATTCCAAGCACATAAGTATGAAAGCTTAAAAAAAATTTTGTTTATCAAAAGTGATAAATAACATAAATACCTATAAAATCGGTAACATATTTCTTTAGTGAAAGATAAGGCTCAAATCGAGTTATGTGACTTTGAAATTTAAAAACCAATATTAAATATTCAAATTTTTAAGTTTTGAATTAGAATTTTTTTTTTCAGAGGTTTTTTTGTTTTCAATATTTATTATTAAATATATTAAAATTATTCCCAACGGGATTTTGAATCGCATGCACGGGAAGTACCTCAATCAATGAACTTTTATTTTTGAACCCTTTCATCAAGCATTGAGGATGGACATTAGTGAATCTCGTTTTGAATTACGGCTTGAATTGGAGATATTGATTTTTTGTTTTAAATATTCATTATTAAATATATTAAAATTATTCCCAACAGGATTTTGTATTCGCTGCAGGTGAACTCTCAAATCGATGAACCATTTTTTATTAACACATGTGTTAAGCTTAAATATTGCTGAAACTCGATTTGAGTTACGGAGCTCAATAAAGCATATGGATTTTTTGAACCAGATATTTTTCTTATATTTTTTAAAAAATATTTGAGTAATCTTAGAGATTTCCCTACCAAATAAGACCTTCAACCAGAAATTATTTATTTATTTGATGCATCAAGCAACCCATAGAGACATAAAATTTAATTTAAAACTTTTTGAATAAGAAAAAAAATTGCAGAAAAATTGTGCTTTATTTTTATCATATTTTATGCTATTTTACATCCATTTTCAATGATATTTTTCAAAACGGTTCCTATGGTGCCGATTTGGAAGCATCCAAAAATTATTACTTAAAGCAAAAAATGCTTTGATAAAGTAAAAATAATTCCAAGCACATAAGTATGAAAGCTTAAAAAAAATTTTGTTTATCAAAAGTGATAAATAACATAAATACCTATAAAATCGGTAACATATTTCTTTAGTGAAAGATAAGGCTCAAATCGAGTTATGTGACTTTGAAATTTAAAAACCAATATTAAATATTCAAATTTTTAAGTTTTGAATTAGAATTTTTTTTTTCAGAGGTTTTTTTGTTTTCAATATTTATTATTAAATATATTAAAATTATTCCCAACGGGATTTTGAATCGCATGCACGGGAAGTACCTCAATCAATGAACTTTTATTTTTGAACCCTTTCATCAAGCATTGAGGATGGACATTAGTGAATCTCGTTTTGAATTACGGCTTGAATTGGAGATATTGATTTTTTGTTTTCAATATTTATTATTAAATATATTAAAATTATTCCCAACGGGATTTTGAATCGCATGCACGGAAAGTACCTCAATCAATGAACTTTTATTTTTGAACCCTTTCATCAAGCATTGAGGATGGACATTAGTGAATCTCGTTTTGAATTACGGCTTGAATTGGAGATATTGATTTTTTGTTTTAAATATTCATTATTAAATATATTAAAATTATTCCCAACAGGATTTTGTATTCGCTGCAGGTGAACTCTCAAATCGATGAACCATTTTTTATTAACACATGTGTTAAGCTTAAATATTGCTGAAACTCGATTTGAGTTACGGAGCTCAATAAAGCATATGGATTTTTTGAACCAGATATTTTTCTTATATTTTTTAAAAAATATTTGAGTAATCTTAGAGATTTCCCTACCAAATAAGACCTTCAACCAGAAATTATTTATTTATTTGATGCATCAAGCAACCCATAGAGACATAAAATTTAATTTAAAACTTTTTGAATAAGAAAAAAAATTGCAGAAAAATTGTGCTTTATTTTTATCATATTTTATGCTATTTTACATCCATTTTCAATGATATTTTTCAAAACGGTTCCTATGGTGCCGATTTGGAAGCATCCAAAAATTATTACTTAAAGCAAAAAATGCTTTGATAAAGTAAAAATAATTCCAAGCACATAAGTATGAAAGCTTAAAAAAAATTTTGTTTATCAAAAGTGATAAATAACATAAATACCTATAAAATCGGTAACATATTTCTTTAGTGAAAGATAAGGCTCAAATCGAGTTATGTGACTTTGAAATTTAAAAACCAATATTAAATATTCAAATTTTTAAGTTTTGAATTAGAATTTTTTTTTTCAGAGGTTTTTTTGTTTTCAATATTTATTATTAAATATATTAAAATTATTCCCAACGGGATTTTGAATCGCATGCACGGGAAGTACCTCAATCAATGAACTTTTATTTTTGAACCCTTTCATCAAGCATTGAGGATGGACATTAGTGAATCTCGTTTTGAATTACGGCTTGAATTGGAGATATTGATTTTTTGTTTTCAATATTTATTATTAAATATATTAAAATTATTCCCAACGGGATTTTGAATCGCATGCACGGAAAGTACCTCAATCAATGAACTTTTATTTTTGAACCCTTTCATCAAGCATTGAGGATGGACATTAGTGAATCTCGTTTTGAATTACGGCTTGAATTGGAGATATTGATTTTTTGTTTTAAATATTCATTATTAAATATATTAAAATTATTCCCAACAGGATTTTGTATTCGCTGCAGGTGAACTCTCAAATCGATGAACCATTTTTTATTAACACATGTGTTAAGCTTAAATATTGCTGAAACTCGATTTGAGTTACGGAGCTCAATAAAGCATATGGATTTTTTGAACCAGATATTTTTCTTATATTTTTTAAAAAATATTTGAGTAATCTTAGAGATTTCCCTACCAAATAAGACCTTCAACCAGAAATTATTTATTTATTTGATGCATCAAGCAACCCATAGAGACATAAAATTTAATTTAAAACTTTTTGAATAAGAAAAAAAATTGCAGAAAAATTGTGCTTTATTTTTATCATATTTTATGCTATTTTACATCCATTTTCAATGATATTTTTCAAAACGGTTCCTATGGTGCCGATTTGGAAGCATCCAAAAATTATTACTTAAAGCAAAAAATGCTTTGATAAAGTAAAAATAATTCCAAGCACATAAGTATGAAAGCTTAAAAAAAATTTTGTTTATCAAAAGTGATAAATAACATAAATACCTATAAAATCGGTAACATATTTCTTTAGTAAAAGATAAGGCTCAAATCGAGTTATGTGACTTTGAAATTTAAAAACCAATATTAAATATTCAAATTTTTAAGTTTTGAATTAGAATTTTTTTTTTCAGAGGTTTTTTTGTTTTCAATATTTATTATTAAATATATTAAAATTATTCCCAACGGGATTTTGAATCGCATGCACGGGAAGTACCTCAATCAATGAACTTTTATTTTTGAACCCTTTCATCAAGCATTGAGGATGGACATTAGTGAATCTCGTTTTGAATTACGGCTTGAATTGGAGATATTGATTTTTTGTTTTCAATATTTATTATTAAATATATTAAAATTATTCCCAACGGGATTTTGAATCGCATGCACGGAAAGTACCTCAATCAATGAACTTTTATTTTTGAACCCTTTCATCAAGCATTGAGGATGGACATTAGTGAATCTCGTTTTGAATTACGGCTTGAATTGGAGATATTGATTTTTTGTTTTAAATATTCATTATTAAATATATTAAAATTATTCCCAACAGGATTTTGTATTCGCTGCAGGTGAACTTTCAAATCGATGAACCATTTTTTATGAACACATGTGTTAAGCTTAAATATTGCTGAAACTCGATTTGAGTTACGGAGCTCAATAAAGCATATGGATTTTTTGAACCAGATATTTTTCTTATATTTTTTAAAAAATATTTGAGTAATCTTAGAGATTTCCCTACCAAATAAGACCTTCAACCAGAAATTATTTATTTATTTGATGCATCAAGCAACCCATAGAGACATAAAATTTAATTTAAAACTTTTTGAATAAGAAAAAAAATTGCAGAAAAATTGTGCTTTATTTTTATCATATTTTATGCTATTTTACATCCATTTTCAATGATATTTTTCAAAACGGTTCCTATGGTGCCGATTTGGAAGCATCCAAAAATTATTACTTAAAGCAAAAAATGCTTTGATAAAGTAAAAATAATTCCAAGCACATAAGTATGAAAGCTTAAAAAAAATTTTGTTTATCAAAAGTGATAAATAACATAAATACCTATAAAATCGGTAACATATTTCTTTAGTGAAAGATAAGGCTCAAATCGAGTTATGTGACTTTGAAATTTAAAAACCAATATTAAATATTCAAATTTTTAAGTTTTGAATTAGAATTTTTTTTTTCAGAGGTTTTTTTGTTTTCAATATTTATTATTAAATATATTAAAATTATTCCCAACGGGATTTTGTATTCGCTGCAGGTGAACTCTCAAATCGATGAACCATTTTTTATTAACACATGTGTTAAGCTTAAATATTGCTGAAACTCGATTTGAGTTACGGAGCTCAATAAAGCATATGGATTTTTTGAACCAGATATTTTTCTTATATTTTTTAAAAAATATTTGAGTAATCTTAGAGATTTCCCTACCAAATAAGACCTTCAACCAGAAATTATTTATTTATTTGATGCATCAAGCAACCCATAGAGACATAAAATTTAATTTAAAACTTTTTGAATAAGAAAAAAAATTGCAGAAAAATTGTGCTTTATTTTTATCATATTTTATGCTATTTTACATCCATTTTCAATGATATTTTTCAAAACGGTTCCTATGGTGCCGATTTGGAAGCATCCAAAAATTATTACTTAAAGCAAAAAATGCTTTGATAAAGTAAAAATAATTCCAAGCACATAAGTATGAAAGCTTAAAAAAAATTTTGTTTATCAAAAGTGATAAATAACATAAATACCTATAAAATCGGTAACATATTTCTTTAGTGAAAGATAAGGCTCAAATCGAGTTATGTGACTTTGAAATTTAAAAACCAATATTAAATATTCAAATTTTTAAGTTTTGAATTAGAATTTTTTTTTTCAGAGGTTTTTTTGTTTTCAATATTTATTATTAAATATATTAAAATTATTCCCAACGGGATTTTGAATCGCATGCACGGGAAGTACCTCAATCAATGAACTTTTATTTTTGAACCCTTTCATCAAGCATTGAGGATGGACATTAGTGAATCTCGTTTTGAATTACGGCTTGAATTGGAGATATTGATTTTTTGTTTTCAATATTTATTATTAAATATATTAAAATTATTCCCAACGGGATTTTGAATCGCATGCACGGAAAGTACCTCAATCAATGAACTTTTATTTTTGAACCCTTTCATCAAGCATTGAGGATGGACATTAGTGAATCTCGTTTTGAATTACGGCTTGAATTGGAGATATTGATTTTTTGTTTTAAATATTCATTATTAAATATATTAAAATTATTCCCAACAGGATTTTGTATTCGCTGCAGGTGAACTCTCAAATCGATGAACCATTTTTTATTAACACATGTGTTAAGCTTAAATATTGCTGAAACTCGATTTGAGTTACGGAGCTCAATAAAGCATATGGATTTTTTGAACCAGATATTTTTCTTATATTTTTTAAAAAATATTTGAGTAATCTTAGAGATTTCCCTACCAAATAAGACCTTCAACCAGAAATTATTTATTTATTTGATGCATCAAGCAACCCATAGAGACATAAAATTTAATTTAAAACTTTTTGAATAAGAAAAAAAATTGCAGAAAAATTGTGCTTTATTTTTATCATATTTTATGCTATTTTACATCCATTTTCAATGATATTTTTCAAAACGGTTCCTATGGTGCCGATTTGGAAGCATCCAAAAATTATTACTTAAAGCAAAAAATGCTTTGATAAAGTAAAAATAATTCCAAGCACATAAGTATGAAAGCTTAAAAAAAATTTTGTTTATCAAAAGTGATAAATAACATAAATACCTATAAAATCGGTAACATATTTCTTTAGTGAAAGATAAGGCTCAAATCGAGTTATGTGACTTTGAAATTTAAAAACCAATATTAAATATTCAAATTTTTAAGTTTTGAATTAGAATTTTTTTTTTCAGAGGTTTTTTTGTTTTCAATATTTATTATTAAATATATTAAAATTATTCCCAACGGGATTTTGAATCGCATGCACGGGAAGTACCTCAATCAATGAACTTTTATTTTTGAACCCTTTCATCAAGCATTGAGGATGGACATTAGTGAATCTCGTTTTGAATTACGGCTTGAATTGGAGATATTGATTTTTTGTTTTCAATATTTATTATTAAATATATTAAAATTATTCCCAACGGGATTTTGAATCGCATGCACGGAAAGTACCTCAATCAATGAACTTTTATTTTTGAACCCTTTCATCAAGCATTGAGGATGGACATTAGTGAATCTCGTTTTGAATTACGGCTTGAATTGGAGATATTGATTTTTTGTTTTAAATATTCATTATTAAATATATTAAAATTATTCCCAACAGGATTTTGTATTCGCTGCAGGTGAACTTTCAAATCGATGAACCATTTTTTATGAACACATGTGTTAAGCTTAAATATTGCTGAAACTCGATTTGAGTTACGGAGCTCAATAAAGCATATGGATTTTTTGAACCAGATATTTTTCTTATATTTTTTAAAAAATATTTGAGTAATCTTAGAGATTTCCCTACCAAATAAGACCTTCAACCAGAAATTATTTATTTATTTGATGCATCAAGCAACCCATAGAGACATAAAATTTAATTTAAAACTTTTTGAATAAGAAAAAAAATTGCAGAAAAATTGTGCTTTATTTTTATCATATTTTATGCTATTTTACATCCATTTTCAATGATATTTTTCAAAACGGTTCCTATGGTGCCGATTTGGAAGCATCCAAAAATTATTACTTAAAGCAAAAAATGCTTTGATAAAGTAAAAATAATTCCAAGCACATAAGTATGAAAGCTTAAAAAAAATTTTGTTTATCAAAAGTGATAAATAACATAAATACCTATAAAATCGGTAACATATTTCTTTAGTGAAAGATAAGGCTCAAATCGAGTTATGTGACTTTGAAATTTAAAAACCAATATTAAATATTCAAATTTTTAAGTTTTGAATTAGAATTTTTTTTTTCAGAGGTTTTTTTGTTTTCAATATTTATTATTAAATATATTAAAATTATTCCCAACGGGATTTTGAATCGCATGCACGGGAAGTACCTCAATCAATGAACTTTTATTTTTGAACCCTTTCATCAAGCATTGAGGATGGACATTAGTGAATCTCGTTTTGAATTACGGCTTGAATTGGAGATATTGATTTTTTGTTTTAAATATTCATTATTAAATATATTAAAATTATTCCCAACAGGATTTTGTATTCGCTGCAGGTGAACTCTCAAATCGATGAACCATTTTTTATTAACACATGTGTTAAGCTTAAATATTGCTGAAACTCGATTTGAGTTACGGAGCTCAATAAAGCATATGGATTTTTTGAACCAGATATTTTTCTTATATTTTTTAAAAAATATTTGAGTAATCTTAGAGATTTCCCTACCAAATAAGACCTTCAACCAGAAATTATTTATTTATTTGATGCATCAAGCAACCCATAGAGACATAAAATTTAATTTAAAACTTTTTGAATAAGAAAAAAAATTGCAGAAAAATTGTGCTTTATTTTTATCATATTTTATGCTATTTTACATCCATTTTCAATGATATTTTTCAAAACGGTTCCTATGGTGCCGATTTGGAAGCATCCAAAAATTATTACTTAAAGCAAAAAATGCTTTGATAAAGTAAAAATAATTCCAAGCACATAAGTATGAAAGCTTAAAAAAAATTTTGTTTATCAAAAGTGATAAATAACATAAATACCTATAAAATCGGTAACATATTTCTTTAGTAAAAGATAAGGCTCAAATCGAGTTATGTGACTTTGAAATTTAAAAACCAATATTAAATATTCAAATTTTTAAGTTTTGAATTAGAATTTTTTTTTTCAGAGGTTTTTTTGTTTTCAATATTTATTATTAAATATATTAAAATTATTCCCAACGGGATTTTGAATCGCATGCACGGGAAGTACCTCAATCAATGAACTTTTATTTTTGAACCCTTTCATCAAGCATTGAGGATGGACATTAGTGAATCTCGTTTTGAATTACGGCTTGAATTGGAGATATTGATTTTTTGTTTTAAATATTCATTATTAAATATATTAAAATTATTCCCAACAGGATTTTGTATTCGCTGCAGGTGAACTCTCAAATCGATGAACCATTTTTTATTAACACATGTGTTAAGCTTAAATATTGCTGAAACTCGATTTGAGTTACGGAGCTCAATAAAGCATATGGATTTTTTGAACCAGATATTTTTCTTATATTTTTTAAAAAATATTTGAGTAATCTTAGAGATTTCCCTACCAAATAAGACCTTCAACCAGAAATTATTTATTTATTTGATGCATCAAGCAACCCATAGAGACATAAAATTTAATTTAAAACTTTTTGAATAAGAAAAAAAATTGCAGAAAAATTGTGCTTTATTTTTATCATATTTTATGCTATTTTACATCCATTTTCAATGATATTTTTCAAAACGGTTCCTATGGTGCCGATTTGGAAGCATCCAAAAATTATTACTTAAAGCAAAAAATGCTTTGATAAAGTAAAAATAATTCCAAGCACATAAGTATGAAAGCTTAAAAAAAATTTTGTTTATCAAAAGTGATAAATAACATAAATACCTATAAAATCGGTAACATATTTCTTTAGTGAAAGATAAGGCTCAAATCGAGTTATGTGACTTTGAAATTTAAAAACCAATATTAAATATTCAAATTTTTAAGTTTTGAATTAGAATTTTTTTTTTCAGAGGTTTTTTTGTTTTCAATATTTATTATTAAATATATTAAAATTATTCCCAACGGGATTTTGAATCGCATGCACGGGAAGTACCTCAATCAATGAACTTTTATTTTTGAACCCTTTCATCAAGCATTGAGGATGGACATTAGTGAATCTCGTTTTGAATTACGGCTTGAATTGGAGATATTGATTTTTTGTTTTAAATATTCATTATTAAATATATTAAAATTATTCCCAACAGGATTTTGTATTCGCTGCAGGTGAACTCTCAAATCGATGAACCATTTTTTATTAACACATGTGTTAAGCTTAAATATTGCTGAAACTCGATTTGAGTTACGGAGCTCAATAAAGCATATGGATTTTTTGAACCAGATATTTTTCTTATATTTTTTAAAAAATATTTGAGTAATCTTAGAGATTTCCCTACCAAATAAGACCTTCAACCAGAAATTATTTATTTATTTGATGCATCAAGCAACCCATAGAGACATAAAATTTAATTTAAAACTTTTTGAATAAGAAAAAAAATTGCAGAAAAATTGTGCTTTATTTTTATCATATTTTATGCTATTTTACATCCATTTTCAATGATATTTTTCAAAACGGTTCCTATGGTGCCGATTTGGAAGCATCCAAAAATTATTACTTAAAGCAAAAAATGCTTTGATAAAGTAAAAATAATTCCAAGCACATAAGTATGAAAGCTTAAAAAAAATTTTGTTTATCAAAAGTGATAAATAACATAAATACCTATAAAATCGGTAACATATTTCTTTAGTGAAAGATAAGGCTCAAATCGAGTTATGTGACTTTGAAATTTAAAAACCAATATTAAATATTCAAATTTTTAAGTTTTGAATTAGAATTTTTTTTTTCAGAGGTTTTTTTGTTTTCAATATTTATTATTAAATATATTAAAATTATTCCCAACGGGATTTTGAATCGCATGCACGGGAAGTACCTCAATCAATGAACTTTTATTTTTGAACCCTTTCATCAAGCATTGAGGATGGACATTAGTGAATCTCGTTTTGAATTACGGCTTGAATTGGAGATATTGATTTTTTGTTTTAAATATTCATTATTAAATATATTAAAATTATTCCCAACAGGATTTTGTATTCGCTGCAGGTGAACTCTCAAATCGATGAACCATTTTTTATTAACACATGTGTTAAGCTTAAATATTGCTGAAACTCGATTTGAGTTACGGAGCTCAATAAAGCATATGGATTTTTTGAACCAGATATTTTTCTTATATTTTTTAAAAAATATTTGAGTAATCTTAGAGATTTCCCTACCAAATAAGACCTTCAACCAGAAATTATTTATTTATTTGATGCATCAAGCAACCCATAGAGACATAAAATTTAATTTAAAACTTTTTGAATAAGAAAAAAAATTGCAGAAAAATTGTGCTTTATTTTTATCATATTTTATGCTATTTTACATCCATTTTCAATGATATTTTTCAAAACGGTTCCTATGGTGCCGATTTGGAAGCATCCAAAAATTATTACTTAAAGCAAAAAATGCTTTGATAAAGTAAAAATAATTCCAAGCACATAAGTATGAAAGCTTAAAAAAAATTTTGTTTATCAAAAGTGATAAATAACATAAATACCTATAAAATCGGTAACATATTTCTTTAGTAAAAGATAAGGCTCAAATCGAGTTATGTGACTTTGAAATTTAAAAACCAATATTAAATATTCAAATTTTTAAGTTTTGAATTAGAATTTTTTTTTTCAGAGGTTTTTTTGTTTTCAATATTTATTATTAAATATATTAAAATTATTCCCAACGGGATTTTGAATCGCATGCACGGGAAGTACCTCAATCAATGAACTTTTATTTTTGAACCCTTTCATCAAGCATTGAGGATGGACATTAGTGAATCTCGTTTTGAATTACGGCTTGAATTGGAGATATTGATTTTTTGTTTTAAATATTCATTATTAAATATATTAAAATTATTCCCAACAGGATTTTGTATTCGCTGCAGGTGAACTCTCAAATCGATGAACCATTTTTTATTAACACATGTGTTAAGCTTAAATATTGCTGAAACTCGATTTGAGTTACGGAGCTCAATAAAGCATATGGATTTTTTGAACCAGATATTTTTCTTATATTTTTTAAAAAATATTTGAGTAATCTTAGAGATTTCCCTACCAAATAAGACCTTCAACCAGAAATTATTTATTTATTTGATGCATCAAGCAACCCATAGAGACATAAAATTTAATTTAAAACTTTTTGAATAAGAAAAAAAATTGCAGAAAAATTGTGCTTTATTTTTATCATATTTTATGCTATTTTACATCCATTTTCAATGATATTTTTCAAAACGGTTCCTATGGTGCCGATTTGGAAGCATCCAAAAATTATTACTTAAAGCAAAAAATGCTTTGATAAAGTAAAAATAATTCCAAGCACATAAGTATGAAAGCTTAAAAAAAATTTTGTTTATCAAAAGTGATAAATAACATAAATACCTATAAAATCGGTAACATATTTCTTTAGTAAAAGATAAGGCTCAAATCGAGTTATGTGACTTTGAAATTTAAAAACCAATATTAAATATTCAAATTTTTAAGTTTTGAATTAGAATTTTTTTTTTCAGAGGTTTTTTTGTTTTCAATATTTATTATTAAATATATTAAAATTATTCCCAACGGGATTTTGAATCGCATGCACGGGAAGTACCTCAATCAATGAACTTTTATTTTTGAACCCTTTCATCAAGCATTGAGGATGGACATTAGTGAATCTCGTTTTGAATTACGGCTTGAATTGGAGATATTGATTTTTTGTTTTAAATATTCATTATTAAATATATTAAAATTATTCCCAACAGGATTTTGTATTCGCTGCAGGTGAACTCTCAAATCGATGAACCATTTTTTATTAACACATGTGTTAAGCTTAAATATTGCTGAAACTCGATTTGAGTTACGGAGCTCAATAAAGCATATGGATTTTTTGAACCAGATATTTTTCTTATATTTTTTAAAAAATATTTGAGTAATCTTAGAGATTTCCCTACCAAATAAGACCTTCAACCAGAAATTATTTATTTATTTGATGCATCAAGCAACCCATAGAGACATAAAATTTAATTTAAAACTTTTTGAATAAGAAAAAAAATTGCAGAAAAATTGTGCTTTATTTTTATCATATTTTATGCTATTTTACATCCATTTTCAATGATATTTTTCAAAACGGTTCCTATGGTGCCGATTTGGAAGCATCCAAAAATTATTACTTAAAGCAAAAAATGCTTTGATAAAGTAAAAATAATTCCAAGCACATAAGTATGAAAGCTTAAAAAAAATTTTGTTTATCAAAAGTGATAAATAACATAAATACCTATAAAATCGGTAACATATTTCTTTAGTGAAAGATAAGGCTCAAATCGAGTTATGTGACTTTGAAATTTAAAAACCAATATTAAATATTCAAATTTTTAAGTTTTGAATTAGAATTTTTTTTTTCAGAGGTTTTTTTGTTTTCAATATTTATTATTAAATATATTAAAATTATTCCCAACGGGATTTTGAATCGCATGCACGGGAAGTACCTCAATCAATGAACTTTTATTTTTGAACCCTTTCATCAAGCATTGAGGATGGACATTAGTGAATCTCGTTTTGAATTACGGCTTGAATTGGAGATATTGATTTTTTGTTTTAAATATTCATTATTAAATATATTAAAATTATTCCCAACAGGATTTTGTATTCGCTGCAGGTGAACTCTCAAATCGATGAACCATTTTTTATTAACACATGTGTTAAGCTTAAATATTGCTGAAACTCGATTTGAGTTACGGAGCTCAATAAAGCATATGGATTTTTTGAACCAGATATTTTTCTTATATTTTTTAAAAAATATTTGAGTAATCTTAGAGATTTCCCTACCAAATAAGACCTTCAACCAGAAATTATTTATTTATTTGATGCATCAAGCAACCCATAGAGACATAAAATTTAATTTAAAACTTTTTGAATAAGAAAAAAAATTGCAGAAAAATTGTGCTTTATTTTTATCATATTTTATGCTATTTTACATCCATTTTCAATGATATTTTTCAAAACGGTTCCTATGGTGCCGATTTGGAAGCATCCAAAAATTATTACTTAAAGCAAAAAATGCTTTGATAAAGTAAAAATAATTCCAAGCACATAAGTATGAAAGCTTAAAAAAAATTTTGTTTATCAAAAGTGATAAATAACATAAATACCTATAAAATCGGTAACATATTTCTTTAGTAAAAGATAAGGCTCAAATCGAGTTATGTGACTTTGAAATTTAAAAACCAATATTAAATATTCAAATTTTTAAGTTTTGAATTAGAATTTTTTTTTTCAGAGGTTTTTTTGTTTTCAATATTTATTATTAAATATATTAAAATTATTCCCAACGGGATTTTGAATCGCATGCACGGGAAGTACCTCAATCAATGAACTTTTATTTTTGAACCCTTTCATCAAGCATTGAGGATGGACATTAGTGAATCTCGTTTTGAATTACGGCTTGAATTGGAGATATTGATTTTTTGTTTTAAATATTCATTATTAAATATATTAAAATTATTCCCAACAGGATTTTGTATTCGCTGCAGGTGAACTCTCAAATCGATGAACCATTTTTTATTAACACATGTGTTAAGCTTAAATATTGCTGAAACTCGATTTGAGTTACGGAGCTCAATAAAGCATATGGATTTTTTGAACCAGATATTTTTCTTATATTTTTTAAAAAATATTTGAGTAATCTTAGAGATTTCCCTACCAAATAAGACCTTCAACCAGAAATTATTTATTTATTTGATGCATCAAGCAACCCATAGAGACATAAAATTTAATTTAAAACTTTTTGAATAAGAAAAAAAATTGCAGAAAAATTGTGCTTTATTTTTATCATATTTTATGCTATTTTACATCCATTTTCAATGATATTTTTCAAAACGGTTCCTATGGTGCCGATTTGGAAGCATCCAAAAATTATTACTTAAAGCAAAAAATGCTTTGATAAAGTAAAAATAATTCCAAGCACATAAGTATGAAAGCTTAAAAAAAATTTTGTTTATCAAAAGTGATAAATAACATAAATACCTATAAAATCGGTAACATATTTCTTTAGTAAAAGATAAGGCTCAAATCGAGTTATGTGACTTTGAAATTTAAAAACCAATATTAAATATTCAAATTTTTAAGTTTTGAATTAGAATTTTTTTTTTCAGAGGTTTTTTTGTTTTCAATATTTATTATTAAATATATTAAAATTATTCCCAACGGGATTTTGAATCGCATGCACGGGAAGTACCTCAATCAATGAACTTTTATTTTTGAACCCTTTCATCAAGCATTGAGGATGGACATTAGTGAATCTCGTTTTGAATTACGGCTTGAATTGGAGATATTGATTTTTTGTTTTAAATATTCATTATTAAATATATTAAAATTATTCCCAACAGGATTTTGTATTCGCTGCAGGTGAACTCTCAAATCGATGAACCATTTTTTATTAACACATGTGTTAAGCTTAAATATTGCTGAAACTCGATTTGAGTTACGGAGCTCAATAAAGCATATGGATTTTTTGAACCAGATATTTTTCTTATATTTTTTAAAAAATATTTGAGTAATCTTAGAGATTTCCCTACCAAATAAGACCTTCAACCAGAAATTATTTATTTATTTGATGCATCAAGCAACCCATAGAGACATAAAATTTAATTTAAAACTTTTTGAATAAGAAAAAAAATTGCAGAAAAATTGTGCTTTATTTTTATCATATTTTATGCTATTTTACATCCATTTTCAATGATATTTTTCAAAACGGTTCCTATGGTGCCGATTTGGAAGCATCCAAAAATTATTACTTAAAGCAAAAAATGCTTTGATAAAGTAAAAATAATTCCAAGCACATAAGTATGAAAGCTTAAAAAAAATTTTGTTTATCAAAAGTGATAAATAACATAAATACCTATAAAATCGGTAACATATTTCTTTAGTAAAAGATAAGGCTCAAATCGAGTTATGTGACTTTGAAATTTAAAAACCAATATTAAATATTCAAATTTTTAAGTTTTGAATTAGAATTTTTTTTTTCAGAGGTTTTTTTGTTTTCAATATTTATTATTAAATATATTAAAATTATTCCCAACGGGATTTTGAATCGCATGCACGGGAAGTACCTCAATCAATGAACTTTTATTTTTGAACCCTTTCATCAAGCATTGAGGATGGACATTAGTGAATCTCGTTTTGAATTACGGCTTGAATTGGAGATATTGATTTTTTGTTTTAAATATTCATTATTAAATATATTAAAATTATTCCCAACAGGATTTTGTATTCGCTGCAGGTGAACTCTCAAATCGATGAACCATTTTTTATTAACACATGTGTTAAGCTTAAATATTGCTGAAACTCGATTTGAGTTACGGAGCTCAATAAAGCATATGGATTTTTTGAACCAGATATTTTTCTTATATTTTTTAAAAAATATTTGAGTAATCTTAGAGATTTCCCTACCAAATAAGACCTTCAACCAGAAATTATTTATTTATTTGATGCATCAAGCAACCCATAGAGACATAAAATTTAATTTAAAACTTTTTGAATAAGAAAAAAAATTGCAGAAAAATTGTGCTTTATTTTTATCATATTTTATGCTATTTTACATCCATTTTCAATGATATTTTTCAAAACGGTTCCTATGGTGCCGATTTGGAAGCATCCAAAAATTATTACTTAAAGCAAAAAATGCTTTGATAAAGTAAAAATAATTCCAAGCACATAAGTATGAAAGCTTAAAAAAATTTTGTTTATCAAAAGTGATAAATAACATAAATACCTATAAAATCGGTAACATATTTCTTTAGTAAAAGATAAGGCTCAAATCGAGTTATGTGACTTTGAAATTTAAAAACCAATATTAAATATTCAAATTTTTAAGTTTTGAATTAGAATTTTTTTTTTCAGAGGTTTTTTTGTTTTCAATATTTATTATTAAATATATTAAAATTATTCCCAACGGGATTTTGAATCGCATGCACGGGAAGTACCTCAATCAATGAACTTTTATTTTTGAACCCTTTCATCAAGCATTGAGGATGGACATTAGTGAATCTCGTTTTGAATTACGGCTTGAATTGGAGATATTGATTTTTTGTTTTAAATATTCATTATTAAATATATTAAAATTATTCCCAACAGGATTTTGTATTCGCTGCAGGTGAACTCTCAAATCGATGAACCATTTTTTATTAACACATGTGTTAAGCTTAAATATTGCTGAAACTCGATTTGAGTTACGGAGCTCAATAAAGCATATGGATTTTTTGAACCAGATATTTTTCTTATATTTTTTAAAAAATATTTGAGTAATCTTAGAGATTTCCCTACCAAATAAGACCTTCAACCAGAAATTATTTATTTATTTGATGCATCAAGCAACCCATAGAGACATAAAATTTAATTTAAAACTTTTTGAATAAGAAAAAAAATTGCAGAAAAATTGTGCTTTATTTTTATCATATTTTATGCTATTTTACATCCATTTTCAATGATATTTTTCAAAACGGTTCCTATGGTGCCGATTTGGAAGCATCCAAAAATTATTACTTAAAGCAAAAAATGCTTTGATAAAGTAAAAATAATTCCAAGCACATAAGTATGAAAGCTTAAAAAAAATTTTGTTTATCAAAAGTGATAAATAACATAAATACCTATAAAATCGGTAACATATTTCTTTAGTAAAAGATAAGGCTCAAATCGAGTTATGTGACTTTGAAATTTAAAAACCAATATTAAATATTCAAATTTTTAAGTTTTGAATTAGAATTTTTTTTTTCAGAGGTTTTTTTGTTTTCAATATTTATTATTAAATATATTAAAATTATTCCCAACGGGATTTTGAATCGCATGCACGGGAAGTACCTCAATCAATGAACTTTTATTTTTGAACCCTTTCATCAAGCATTGAGGATGGACATTAGTGAATCTCGTTTTGAATTACGGCTTGAATTGGAGATATTGATTTTTTGTTTTAAATATTCATTATTAAATATATTAAAATTATTCCCAACAGGATTTTGTATTCGCTGCAGGTGAACTCTCAAATCGATGAACCATTTTTTATTAACACATGTGTTAAGCTTAAATATTGCTGAAACTCGATTTGAGTTACGGAGCTCAATAAAGCATATGGATTTTTTGAACCAGATATTTTTCTTATATTTTTTAAAAAATATTTGAGTAATCTTAGAGATTTCCCTACCAAATAAGACCTTCAACCAGAAATTATTTATTTATTTGATGCATCAAGCAACCCATAGAGACATAAAATTTAATTTAAAACTTTTTGAATAAGAAAAAAAATTGCAGAAAAATTGTGCTTTATTTTTATCATATTTTATGCTATTTTACATCCATTTTCAATGATATTTTTCAAAACGGTTCCTATGGTGCCGATTTGGAAGCATCCAAAAATTATTACTTAAAGCAAAAAATGCTTTGATAAAGTAAAAATAATTCCAAGCACATAAGTATGAAAGCTTAAAAAAAATTTTGTTTATCAAAAGTGATAAATAACATAAATACCTATAAAATCGGTAACATATTTCTTTAGTAAAAGATAAGGCTCAAATCGAGTTATGTGACTTTGAAATTTAAAAACCAATATTAAATATTCAAATTTTTAAGTTTTGAATTAGAATTTTTTTTTTCAGAGGTTTTTTTGTTTTCAATATTTATTATTAAATATATTAAAATTATTCCCAACGGGATTTGGAATCGCATGCACGGGAAGTACCTCAATCAATGAACTTTTATTTTTGAACCCTTTCATCAAGCATTGAGGATGGACATTAGTGAATCTCGTTTTGAATTACGGCTTGAATTGGAGATATTGATTTTTTGTTTTAAATATTCATATTAAATATATTAAAATTATTCCCAACAGGATTTTGTATTCGCTGCAGGTGAACTCTCAAATCGATGAACCATTTATTATTAACCCATGTGTTAAGCTTAAATATTGCTGAAACTCGATTTGAGTTACGGAGCTCAATAAAAGCATATGGATTTTTTGAACCAGATATTTTTCTTATATTTTTTAAAAAATATTTGAGTAATCTTAGAGATTTCCCTACCAAATAAGACCTTCAACCAGAAATTATTTATTTATTTGATGCATCAAGCAACCCATAGAGACATAAAATTTAATTTAAAACTTTTTGAATAAGAAAAAAAATTGCAGAAAATTGTGCTTTATTTTTATCATATTTTATGCTATTTTACATCCATTTTCAATGATATTTTTCAAAACGGTTCCTATGGTGCCGATTTGGAAGCATCCAAAAATTATTACTTAAAGCAAAAAATGCTTTGATAAAGTAAAAATAATTCCAAGCACATAAGTATGAAAGCTTAAAAAAAATTTTGTTTATCAAAAGTGATAAATAACATAAATACCTATAAAATCGGTAACATATTTCTTTAGTAAAAGATAAGGCTCAAATCGAGTTATGTGACTTTGAAATTTAAAAACCAATATTAAATATTCAAATTTTTAAGTTTTGAATTAGAATTTTTTTTTTCAGAGGTTTTTTTGTTTTCAATATTTATTATTAAATATATTAAAATTATTCCCAACGGGATTTTGAATCGCATGCACGGGAAGTACCTCAATCAATGAACTTTTATTTTTGAACCCTTTCATCAAGCATTGAGGATGGACATTAGTGAATCTCGTTTTGAATTACGGCTTGAATTGGAGATATTGATTTTTTGTTTTAAATATTCATTATTAAATATATTAAAATTATTCCCAACAGGATTTTGTATTCGCTGCAGGTGAACTCTCAAATCGATGAACCATTTTTTATTAACACATGTGTTAAGCTTAAATATTGCTGAAACTCGATTTGAGTTACGGAGCTCAATAAAGCATATGGATTTTTTGAACCAGATATTTTTCTTATATTTTTTAAAAAATATTTGAGTAATCTTAGAGATTTCCCTACCAAATAAGACCTTCAACCAGAAATTATTTATTTATTTGATGCATCAAGCAACCCATAGAGACATAAAATTTAATTTAAAACTTTTTGAATAAGAAAAAAAATTGCAGAAAAATTGTGCTTTATTTTTATCATATTTTATGCTATTTTACATCCATTTTCAATGATATTTTTCAAAACGGTTCCTATGGTGCCGATTTGGAAGCATCCAAAAATTATTACTTAAAGCAAAAAATGCTTTGATAAAGTAAAAATAATTCCAAGCACATAAGTATGAAAGCTTAAAAAAAATTTTGTTTATCAAAAGTGATAAATAACATAAATACCTATAAAATCGGTAACATATTTCTTTAGTAAAAGATAAGGCTCAAATCGAGTTATGTGACTTTGAAATTTAAAAACCAATATTAAATATTCAAATTTTTAAGTTTTGAATTAGAATTTTTTTTTTCAGAGGTTTTTTTGTTTTCAATATTTATTATTAAATATATTAAAATTATTCCCAACAGGATTTTGTATTCGCTGCAGGTGAACTCTCAAATCGATGAACCATTTTTTATTAACACATGTGTTAAGCTTAAATATTGCTGAAACTCGATTTGAGTTACGGAGCTCAATAAAGCATATGGATTTTTTGAACCAGATATTTTTCTTATATTTTTTAAAAAATATTTGAGTAATCTTAGAGATTTCCCTACCAAATAAGACCTTCAACCAGAAATTATTTATTTATTTGATGCATCAAGCAACCCATAGAGACATAAAATTTAATTTAAAACTTTTTGAATAAGAAAAAAAATTGCAGAAAAATTGTGCTTTATTTTTATCATATTTTATGCTATTTTACATCCATTTTCAATGATATTTTTCAAAACGGTTCCTATGGTGCCGATTTGGAAGCATCCAAAAATTATTACTTAAAGCAAAAAATGCTTTGATAAAGTAAAAATAATTCCAAGCACATAAGTATGAAAGCTTAAAAAAAATTTTGTTTATCAAAAGTGATAAATAACATAAATACCTATAAAATCGGTAACATATTTCTTTAGTGAAAGATAAGGCTCAAATCGAGTTATGTGACTTTGAAATTTAAAAACCAATATTAAATATTCAAATTTTTAAGTTTTGAATTAGAATTTTTTTTTTCAGAGGTTTTTTTGTTTTCAATATTTATTATTAAATATATTAAAATTATTCCCAACGGGATTTTGAATCGCATGCACGGGAAGTACCTCAATCAATGAACTTTTATTTTTGAACCCTTTCATCAAGCATTGAGGATGGACATTAGTGAATCTCGTTTTGAATTACGGCTTGAATTGGAGATATTGATTTTTTGTTTTAAATATTCATTATTAAATATATTAAAATTATTCCCAACAGGATTTTGTATTCGCTGCAGGTGAACTCTCAAATCGATGAACCATTTTTTATTAACACATGTGTTAAGCTTAAATATTGCTGAAACTCGATTTGAGTTACGGAGCTCAATAAAGCATATGGATTTTTTGAACCAGATATTTTTCTTATATTTTTTAAAAAATATTTGAGTAATCTTAGAGATTTCCCTACCAAATAAGACCTTCAACCAGAAATTATTTATTTATTTGATGCATCAAGCAACCCATAGAGACATAAAATTTAATTTAAAACTTTTTGAATAAGAAAAAAAATTGCAGAAAAATTGTGCTTTATTTTTATCATATTTTATGCTATTTTACATCCATTTTCAATGATATTTTTCAAAACGGTTCCTATGGTGCCGATTTGGAAGCATCCAAAAATTATTACTTAAAGCAAAAAATGCTTTGATAAAGTAAAAATAATTCCAAGCACATAAGTATGAAAGCTTAAAAAAAATTTTGTTTATCAAAAGTGATAAATAACATAAATACCTATAAAATCGGTAACATATTTCTTTAGTAAAAGATAAGGCTCAAATCGAGTTATGTGACTTTGAAATTTAAAAACCAATATTAAATATTCAAATTTTTAAGTTTTGAATTAGAATTTTTTTTTTCAGAGGTTTTTTTGTTTTCAATATTTATTATTAAATATATTAAAATTATTCCCAACAGGATTTTGTATTCGCTGCAGGTGAACTCTCAAATCGATGAACCATTTTTTATTAACACATGTGTTAAGCTTAAATATTGCTGAAACTCGATTTGAGTTACGGAGCTCAATAAAGCATATGGATTTTTTGAACCAGATATTTTTCTTATATTTTTTAAAAAATATTTGAGTAATCTTAGAGATTTCCCTACCAAATAAGACCTTCAACCAGAAATTATTTATTTATTTGATGCATCAAGCAACCCATAGAGACATAAAATTTAATTTAAAACTTTTTGAATAAGAAAAAAAATTGCAGAAAAATTGTGCTTTATTTTTATCATATTTTATGCTATTTTACATCCATTTTCAATGATATTTTTCAAAACGGTTCCTATGGTGCCGATTTGGAAGCATCCAAAAATTATTACTTAAAGCAAAAAATGCTTTGATAAAGTAAAAATAATTCCAAGCACATAAGTATGAAAGCTTAAAAAAAATTTTGTTTATCAAAAGTGATAAATAACATAAATACCTATAAAATCGGTAACATATTTCTTTAGTAAAAGATAAGGCTCAAATCGAGTTATGTGACTTTGAAATTTAAAAACCAATATTAAATATTCAAATTTTTAAGTTTTGAATTAGAATTTTTTTTTTCAGAGGTTTTTTTGTTTTCAATATTTATTATTAAATATATTAAAATTATTCCCAACGGGATTTTGAATCGCATGCACGGGAAGTACCTCAATCAATGAACTTTTATTTTTGAACCCTTTCATCAAGCATTGAGGATGGACATTAGTGAATCTCGTTTTGAATTACGGCTTGAATTGGAGATATTGATTTTTTGTTTTAAATATTCATTATTAAATATATTAAAATTATTCCCAACAGGATTTTGTATTCGCTGCAGGTGAACTCTCAAATCGATGAACCATTTTTTATTAACACATGTGTTAAGCTTAAATATTGCTGAAACTCGATTTGAGTTACGGAGCTCAATAAAGCATATGGATTTTTTGAACCAGATATTTTTCTTATATTTTTTAAAAAATATTTGAGTAATCTTAGAGATTTCCCTACCAAATAAGACCTTCAACCAGAAATTATTTATTTATTTGATGCATCAAGCAACCCATAGAGACATAAAATTTAATTTAAAACTTTTTGAATAAGAAAAAAAATTGCAGAAAAATTGTGCTTTATTTTTATCATATTTTATGCTATTTTACATCCATTTTCAATGATATTTTTCAAAACGGTTCCTATGGTGCCGATTTGGAAGCATCCAAAAATTATTACTTAAAGCAAAAAATGCTTTGATAAAGTAAAAATAATTCCAAGCACATAAGTATGAAAGCTTAAAAAAAATTTTGTTTATCAAAAGTGATAAATAACATAAATACCTATAAAATCGGTAACATATTTCTTTAGTAAAAGATAAGGCTCAAATCGAGTTATGTGACTTTGAAATTTAAAAACCAATATTAAATATTCAAATTTTTAAGTTTTGAATTAGAATTTTTTTTTTCAGAGGTTTTTTTGTTTTCAATATTTATTATTAAATATATTAAAATTATTCCCAACGGGATTTTGAATCGCATGCACGGGAAGTACCTCAATCAATGAACTTTTATTTTTGAACCCTTTCATCAAGCATTGAGGATGGACATTAGTGAATCTCGTTTTGAATTACGGCTTGAATTGGAGATATTGATTTTTTGTTTTAAATATTCATTATTAAATATATTAAAATTATTCCCAACAGGATTTTGTATTCGCTGCAGGTGAACTCTCAAATCGATGAACCATTTTTTATTAACACATGTGTTAAGCTTAAATATTGCTGAAACTCGATTTGAGTTACGGAGCTCAATAAAGCATATGGATTTTTTGAACCAGATATTTTTCTTATATTTTTTAAAAAATATTTGAGTAATCTTAGAGATTTCCCTACCAAATAAGACCTTCAACCAGAAATTATTTATTTATTTGATGCATCAAGCAACCCATAGAGACATAAAATTTAATTTAAAACTTTTTGAATAAGAAAAAAAATTGCAGAAAAATTGTGCTTTATTTTTATCATATTTTATGCTATTTTACATCCATTTTCAATGATATTTTTCAAAACGGTTCCTATGGTGCCGATTTGGAAGCATCCAAAAATTATTACTTAAAGCAAAAAATGCTTTGATAAAGTAAAAATAATTCCAAGCACATAAGTATGAAAGCTTAAAAAAAATTTTGTTTATCAAAAGTGATAAATAACATAAATACCTATAAAATCGGTAACATATTTCTTTAGTGAAAGATAAGGCTCAAATCGAGTTATGTGACTTTGAAATTTAAAAACCAATATTAAATATTCAAATTTTTAAGTTTTGAATTAGAATTTTTTTTTTCAGAGGTTTTTTTGTTTTCAATATTTATTATTAAATATATTAAAATTATTCCCAACGGGATTTTGAATCGCATGCACGGGAAGTACCTCAATCAATGAACTTTTATTTTTGAACCCTTTCATCAAGCATTGAGGATGGACATTAGTGAATCTCGTTTTGAATTACGGCTTGAATTGGAGATATTGATTTTTTGTTTTAAATATTCATTATTAAATATATTAAAATTATTCCCAACAGGATTTTGTATTCGCTGCAGGTGAACTCTCAAATCGATGAACCATTTTTTATTAACACATGTGTTAAGCTTAAATATTGCTGAAACTCGATTTGAGTTACGGAGCTCAATAAAGCATATGGATTTTTTGAACCAGATATTTTTCTTATATTTTTTAAAAAATATTTGAGTAATCTTAGAGATTTCCCTACCAAATAAGACCTTCAACCAGAAATTATTTATTTATTTGATGCATCAAGCAACCCATAGAGACATAAAATTTAATTTAAAACTTTTTGAATAAGAAAAAAAATTGCAGAAAAATTGTGCTTTATTTTTATCATATTTTATGCTATTTTACATCCATTTTCAATGATATTTTTCAAAACGGTTCCTATGGTGCCGATTTGGAAGCATCCAAAAATTATTACTTAAAGCAAAAAATGCTTTGATAAAGTAAAAATAATTCCAAGCACATAAGTATGAAAGCTTAAAAAAAATTTTGTTTATCAAAAGTGATAAATAACATAAATACCTATAAAATCGGTAACATATTTCTTTAGTGAAAGATAAGGCTCAAATCGAGTTATGTGACTTTGAAATTTAAAAACCAATATTAAATATTCAAATTTTTAAGTTTTGAATTAGAATTTTTTTTTTCAGAGGTTTTTTTGTTTTCAATATTTATTATTAAATATATTAAAATTATTCCCAACGGGATTTTGAATCGCATGCACGGGAAGTACCTCAATCAATGAACTTTTATTTTTGAACCCTTTCATCAAGCATTGAGGATGGACATTAGTGAATCTCGTTTTGAATTACGGCTTGAATTGGAGATATTGATTTTTTGTTTTAAATATTCATTATTAAATATATTAAAATTATTCCCAACAGGATTTTGTATTCGCTGCAGGTGAACTCTCAAATCGATGAACCATTTTTTATTAACACATGTGTTAAGCTTAAATATTGCTGAAACTCGATTTGAGTTACGGAGCTCAATAAAGCATATGGATTTTTTGAACCAGATATTTTTCTTATATTTTTTAAAAAATATTTGAGTAATCTTAGAGATTTCCCTACCAAATAAGACCTTCAACCAGAAATTATTTATTTATTTGATGCATCAAGCAACCCATAGAGACATAAAATTTAATTTAAAACTTTTTGAATAAGAAAAAAAATTGCAGAAAAATTGTGCTTTATTTTTATCATATTTTATGCTATTTTACATCCATTTTCAATGATATTTTTCAAAACGGTTCCTATGGTGCCGATTTGGAAGCATCCAAAAATTATTACTTAAAGCAAAAAATGCTTTGATAAAGTAAAAATAATTCCAAGCACATAAGTATGAAAGCTTAAAAAAAATTTTGTTTATCAAAAGTGATAAATAACATAAATACCTATAAAATCGGTAACATATTTCTTTAGTGAAAGATAAGGCTCAAATCGAGTTATGTGACTTTGAAATTTAAAAACCAATATTAAATATTCAAATTTTTAAGTTTTGAATTAGAATTTTTTTTTTCAGAGGTTTTTTTGTTTTCAATATTTATTATTAAATATATTAAAATTATTCCCAACGGGATTTTGAATCGCATGCACGGGAAGTACCTCAATCAATGAACTTTTATTTTTGAACCCTTTCATCAAGCATTGAGGATGGACATTAGTGAATCTCGTTTTGAATTACGGCTTGAATTGGAGATATTGATTTTTTGTTTTAAATATTCATTATTAAATATATTAAAATTATTCCCAACAGGATTTTGTATTCGCTGCAGGTGAACTCTCAAATCGATGAACCATTTTTTATTAACACATGTGTTAAGCTTAAATATTGCTGAAACTCGATTTGAGTTACGGAGCTCAATAAAGCATATGGATTTTTTGAACCAGATATTTTTCTTATATTTTTTAAAAAATATTTGAGTAATCTTAGAGATTTCCCTACCAAATAAGACCTTCAACCAGAAATTATTTATTTATTTGATGCATCAAGCAACCCATAGAGACATAAAATTTAATTTAAAACTTTTTGAATAAGAAAAAAAATTGCAGAAAAATTGTGCTTTATTTTTATCATATTTTATGCTATTTTACATCCATTTTCAATGATATTTTTCAAAACGGTTCCTATGGTGCCGATTTGGAAGCATCCAAAAATTATTACTTAAAGCAAAAAATGCTTTGATAAAGTAAAAATAATTCCAAGCACATAAGTATGAAAGCTTAAAAAAAATTTTGTTTATCAAAAGTGATAAATAACATAAATACCTATAAAATCGGTAACATATTTCTTTAGTAAAAGATAAGGCTCAAATCGAGTTATGTGACTTTGAAATTTAAAAACCAATATTAAATATTCAAATTTTTAAGTTTTGAATTAGAATTTTTTTTTTCAGAGGTTTTTTTGTTTTCAATATTTATTATTAAATATATTAAAATTATTCCCAACGGGATTTTGAATCGCATGCACGGGAAGTACCTCAATCAATGAACTTTTATTTTTGAACCCTTTCATCAAGCATTGAGGATGGACATTAGTGAATCTCGTTTTGAATTACGGCTTGAATTGGAGATATTGATTTTTTGTTTTAAATATTCATTATTAAATATATTAAAATTATTCCCAACAGGATTTTGTATTCGCTGCAGGTGAACTCTCAAATCGATGAACCATTTTTTATTAACACATGTGTTAAGCTTAAATATTGCTGAAACTCGATTTGAGTTACGGAGCTCAATAAAGCATATGGATTTTTTGAACCAGATATTTTTCTTATATTTTTTAAAAAATATTTGAGTAATCTTAGAGATTTCCCTACCAAATAAGACCTTCAACCAGAAATTATTTATTTATTTGATGCATCAAGCAACCCATAGAGACATAAAATTTAATTTAAAACTTTTTGAATAAGAAAAAAAATTGCAGAAAAATTGTGCTTTATTTTTATCATATTTTATGCTATTTTACATCCATTTTCAATGATATTTTTCAAAACGGTTCCTATGGTGCCGATTTGGAAGCATCCAAAAATTATTACTTAAAGCAAAAAATGCTTTGATAAAGTAAAAATAATTCCAAGCACATAAGTATGAAAGCTTAAAAAAAATTTTGTTTATCAAAAGTGATAAATAACATAAATACCTATAAAATCGGTAACATATTTCTTTAGTAAAAGATAAGGCTCAAATCGAGTTATGTGACTTTGAAATTTAAAAACCAATATTAAATATTCAAATTTTTAAGTTTTGAATTAGAATTTTTTTTTTCAGAGGTTTTTTTGTTTTCAATATTTATTATTAAATATATTAAAATTATTCCCAACGGGATTTTGAATCGCATGCACGGGAAGTACCTCAATCAATGAACTTTTATTTTTGAACCCTTTCATCAAGCATTGAGGATGGACATTAGTGAATCTCGTTTTGAATTACGGCTTGAATTGGAGATATTGATTTTTTGTTTTAAATATTCATTATTAAATATATTAAAATTATTCCCAACAGGATTTTGTATTCGCTGCAGGTGAACTCTCAAATCGATGAACCATTTTTTATTAACACATGTGTTAAGCTTAAATATTGCTGAAACTCGATTTGAGTTACGGAGCTCAATAAAGCATATGGATTTTTTGAACCAGATATTTTTCTTATATTTTTTAAAAAATATTTGAGTAATCTTAGAGATTTCCCTACCAAATAAGACCTTCAACCAGAAATTATTTATTTATTTGATGCATCAAGCAACCCATAGAGACATAAAATTTAATTTAAAACTTTTTGAATAAGAAAAAAAATTGCAGAAAAATTGTGCTTTATTTTTATCATATTTTATGCTATTTTACATCCATTTTCAATGATATTTTTCAAAACGGTTCCTATGGTGCCGATTTGGAAGCATCCAAAAATTATTACTTAAAGCAAAAAATGCTTTGATAAAGTAAAAATAATTCCAAGCACATAAGTATGAAAGCTTAAAAAAAATTTTGTTTATCAAAAGTGATAAATAACATAAATACCTATAAAATCGGTAACATATTTCTTTAGTAAAAGATAAGGCTCAAATCGAGTTATGTGACTTTGAAATTTAAAAACCAATATTAAATATTCAAATTTTTAAGTTTTGAATTAGAATTTTTTTTTTCAGAGGTTTTTTTGTTTTCAATATTTATTATTAAATATATTAAAATTATTCCCAACAGGATTTTGTATTCGCTGCAGGTGAACTCTCAAATCGATGAACCATTTTTTATTAACACATGTGTTAAGCTTAAATATTGCTGAAACTCGATTTGAGTTACGGAGCTCAATAAAGCATATGGATTTTTTGAACCAGATATTTTTCTTATATTTTTTAAAAAATATTTGAGTAATCTTAGAGATTTCCCTACCAAATAAGACCTTCAACCAGAAATTATTTATTTATTTGATGCATCAAGCAACCCATAGAGACATAAAATTTAATTTAAAACTTTTTGAATAAGAAAAAAAATTGCAGAAAAATTGTGCTTTATTTTTATCATATTTTATGCTATTTTACATCCATTTTCAATGATATTTTTCAAAACGGTTCCTATGGTGCCGATTTGGAAGCATCCAAAAATTATTACTTAAAGCAAAAAATGCTTTGATAAAGTAAAAATAATTCCAAGCACATAAGTATGAAAGCTTAAAAAAAATTTTGTTTATCAAAAGTGATAAATAACATAAATACCTATAAAATCGGTAACATATTTCTTTAGTAAAAGATAAGGCTCAAATCGAGTTATGTGACTTTGAAATTTAAAAACCAATATTAAATATTCAAATTTTTAAGTTTTGAATTAGAATTTTTTTTTTCAGAGGTTTTTTTGTTTTCAATATTTATTATTAAATATATTAAAATTATTCCCAACAGGATTTTGTATTCGCTGCAGGTGAACTCTCAAATCGATGAACCATTTTTTATTAACACATGTGTTAAGCTTAAATATTGCTGAAACTCGATTTGAGTTACGGAGCTCAATAAAGCATATGGATTTTTTGAACCAGATATTTTTCTTATATTTTTTAAAAAATATTTGAGTAATCTTAGAGATTTCCCTACCAAATAAGACCTTCAACCAGAAATTATTTATTTATTTGATGCATCAAGCAACCCATAGAGACATAAAATTTAATTTAAAACTTTTTGAATAAGAAAAAAAATTGCAGAAAAATTGTGCTTTATTTTTATCATATTTTATGCTATTTTACATCCATTTTCAATGATATTTTTCAAAACGGTTCCTATGGTGCCGATTTGGAAGCATCCAAAAATTATTACTTAAAGCAAAAAATGCTTTGATAAAGTAAAAATAATTCCAAGCACATAAGTATGAAAGCTTAAAAAAAATTTTGTTTATCAAAAGTGATAAATAACATAAATACCTATAAAATCGGTAACATATTTCTTTAGTGAAAGATAAGGCTCAAATCGAGTTATGTGACTTTGAAATTTAAAAACCAATATTAAATATTCAAATTTTTAAGTTTTGAATTAGAATTTTTTTTTTCAGAGGTTTTTTTGTTTTCAATATTTATTATTAAATATATTAAAATTATTCCCAACGGGATTTTGAATCGCATGCACGGGAAGTACCTCAATCAATGAACTTTTATTTTTGAACCCTTTCATCAAGCATTGAGGATGGACATTAGTGAATCTCGTTTTGAATTACGGCTTGAATTGGAGATATTGATTTTTTGTTTTAAATATTCATTATTAAATATATTAAAATTATTCCCAACAGGATTTTGTATTCGCTGCAGGTGAACTCTCAAATCGATGAACCATTTTTTATTAACACATGTGTTAAGCTTAAATATTGCTGAAACTCGATTTGAGTTACGGAGCTCAATAAAGCATATGGATTTTTTGAACCAGATATTTTTCTTATATTTTTTAAAAAATATTTGAGTAATCTTAGAGATTTCCCTACCAAATAAGACCTTCAACCAGAAATTATTTATTTATTTGATGCATCAAGCAACCCATAGAGACATAAAATTTAATTTAAAACTTTTTGAATAAGAAAAAAAATTGCAGAAAAATTGTGCTTTATTTTTATCATATTTTATGCTATTTTACATCCATTTTCAATGATATTTTTCAAAACGGTTCCTATGGTGCCGATTTGGAAGCATCCAAAAATTATTACTTAAAGCAAAAAATGCTTTGATAAAGTAAAAATAATTCCAAGCACATAAGTATGAAAGCTTAAAAAAAATTTTGTTTATCAAAAGTGATAAATAACATAAATACCTATAAAATCGGTAACATATTTCTTTAGTAAAAGATAAGGCTCAAATCGAGTTATGTGACTTTGAAATTTAAAAACCAATATTAAATATTCAAATTTTTAAGTTTTGAATTAGAATTTTTTTTTTCAGAGGTTTTTTTGTTTTCAATATTTATTATTAAATATATTAAAATTATTCCCAACAGGATTTTGTATTCGCTGCAGGTGAACTCTCAAATCGATGAACCATTTTTTATTAACACATGTGTTAAGCTTAAATATTGCTGAAACTCGATTTGAGTTACGGAGCTCAATAAAGCATATGGATTTTTTGAACCAGATATTTTTCTTATATTTTTTAAAAAATATTTGAGTAATCTTAGAGATTTCCCTACCAAATAAGACCTTCAACCAGAAATTATTTATTTATTTGATGCATCAAGCAACCCATAGAGACATAAAATTTAATTTAAAACTTTTTGAATAAGAAAAAAAATTGCAGAAAAATTGTGCTTTATTTTTATCATATTTTATGCTATTTTACATCCATTTTCAATGATATTTTTCAAAACGGTTCCTATGGTGCCGATTTGGAAGCATCCAAAAATTATTACTTAAAGCAAAAAATGCTTTGATAAAGTAAAAATAATTCCAAGCACATAAGTATGAAAGCTTAAAAAAAATTTTGTTTATCAAAAGTGATAAATAACATAAATACCTATAAAATCGGTAACATATTTCTTTAGTAAAAGATAAGGCTCAAATCGAGTTATGTGACTTTGAAATTTAAAAACCAATATTAAATATTCAAATTTTTAAGTTTTGAATTAGAATTTTTTTTTTCAGAGGTTTTTTTGTTTTCAATATTTATTATTAAATATATTAAAATTATTCCCAACGGGATTTTGTATTCGCTGCAGGTGAACTCTCAAATCGATGAACCATTTTTTATTAACACATGTGTTAAGCTTAAATATTGCTGAAACTCGATTTGAGTTACGGAGCTCAATAAAGCATATGGATTTTTTGAACCAGATATTTTTCTTATATTTTTTAAAAAATATTTGAGTAATCTTAGAGATTTCCCTACCAAATAAGACCTTCAACCAGAAATTATTTATTTATTTGATGCATCAAGCAACCCATAGAGACATAAAATTTAATTTAAAACTTTTTGAATAAGAAAAAAAATTGCAGAAAAATTGTGCTTTATTTTTATCATATTTTATGCTATTTTACATCCATTTTCAATGATATTTTTCAAAACGGTTCCTATGGTGCCGATTTGGAAGCATCCAAAAATTATTACTTAAAGCAAAAAATGCTTTGATAAAGTAAAAATAATTCCAAGCACATAAGTATGAAAGCTTAAAAAAAATTTTGTTTATCAAAAGTGATAAATAACATAAATACCTATAAAATCGGTAACGTATTTCTTTAGTAAAAGATAAGGCTCAAATCGAGTTATGTGACTTTGAAATTTAAAAACCAATATTAAATATTCAAATTTTTAAGTTTTGAATTAGAATTTTTTTTTTCAGAGGTTTTTTTGTTTTCAATATTTATTATTAAATATATTAAAATTATTCCCAACGGGATTTTGAATCGCATGCACGGGAAGTACCTCAATCAATGAACTTTTATTTTTGAACCCTTTCATCAAGCATTGAGGATGGACATTAGTGAATCTCGTTTTGAATTACGGCTTGAATTGGAGATATTGATTTTTTGTTTTAAATATTCATTATTAAATATATTAAAATTATTCCCAACAGGATTTTGTATTCGCTGCAGGTGAACTCTCAAATCGATGAACCATTTTTTATTAACACATGTGTTAAGCTTAAATATTGCTGAAACTCGATTTGAGTTACGGAGCTCAATAAAGCATATGGATTTTTTGAACCAGATATTTTTCTTATATTTTTTAAAAAATATTTGAGTAATCTTAGAGATTTCCCTACCAAATAAGACCTTCAACCAGAAATTATTTATTTATTTGATGCATCAAGCAACCCATAGAGACATAAAATTTAATTTAAAACTTTTTGAATAAGAAAAAAAATTGCAGAAAAATTGTGCTTTATTTTTATCATATTTTATGCTATTTTACATCCATTTTCAATGATATTTTTCAAAACGGTTCCTATGGTGCCGATTTGGAAGCATCCAAAAATTATTACTTAAAGCAAAAAATGCTTTGATAAAGTAAAAATAATTCCAAGCACATAAGTATGAAAGCTTAAAAAAAATTTTGTTTATCAAAAGTGATAAATAACATAAATACCTATAAAATCGGTAACGTATTTCTTTAGTAAAAGATAAGGCTCAAATCGAGTTATGTGACTTTGAAATTTAAAAACCAATATTAAATATTCAAATTTTTAAGTTTTGAATTAGAATTTTTTTTTTCAGAGGTTTTTTTGTTTTCAATATTTATTATTAAATATATTAAAATTATTCCCAACGGGATTTTGAATCGCATGCACGGGAAGTACCTCAATCAATGAACTTTTATTTTTGAACCCTTTCATCAAGCATTGAGGATGGACATTAGTGAATCTCGTTTTGAATTACGGCTTGAATTGGAGATATTGATTTTTTGTTTTAAATATTCATTATTAAATATATTAAAATTATTCCCAACAGGATTTTGTATTCGCTGCAGGTGAACTCTCAAATCGATGAACCATTTTTTATTAACACATGTGTTAAGCTTAAATATTGCTGAAACTCGATTTGAGTTACGGAGCTCAATAAAGCATATGGATTTTTTGAACCAGATATTTTTCTTATATTTTTTAAAAAATATTTGAGTAATCTTAGAGATTTCCCTACCAAATAAGACCTTCAACCAGAAATTATTTATTTATTTGATGCATCAAGCAACCCATAGAGACATAAAATTTAATTTAAAACTTTTTGAATAAGAAAAAAAATTGCAGAAAAATTGTGCTTTATTTTTATCATATTTTATGCTATTTTACATCCATTTTCAATGATATTTTTCAAAACGGTTCCTATGGTGCCGATTTGGAAGCATCCAAAAATTATTACTTAAAGCAAAAAATGCTTTGATAAAGTAAAAATAATTCCAAGCACATAAGTATGAAAGCTTAAAAAAAATTTTGTTTATCAAAAGTGATAAATAACATAAATACCTATAAAATCGGTAACATATTTCTTTAGTAAAAGATAAGGCTCAAATCGAGTTATGTGACTTTGAAATTTAAAAACCAATATTAAATATTCAAATTTTTAAGTTTTGAATTAGAATTTTTTTTTTCAGAGGTTTTTTTGTTTTCAATATTTATTATTAAATATATTAAAATTATTCCCAACAGGATTTTGTATTCGCTGCAGGTGAACTCTCAAATCGATGAACCATTTTTTATTAACACATGTGTTAAGCTTAAATATTGCTGAAACTCGATTTGAGTTACGGAGCTCAATAAAGCATATGGATTTTTTGAACCAGATATTTTTCTTATATTTTTTAAAAAATATTTGAGTAATCTTAGAGATTTCCCTACCAAATAAGACCTTCAACCAGAAATTATTTATTTATTTGATGCATCAAGCAACCCATAGAGACATAAAATTTAATTTAAAACTTTTTGAATAAGAAAAAAAATTGCAGAAAAATTGTGCTTTATTTTTATCATATTTTATGCTATTTTACATCCATTTTCAATGATATTTTTCAAAACGGTTCCTATGGTGCCGATTTGGAAGCATCCAAAAATTATTACTTAAAGCAAAAAATGCTTTGATAAAGTAAAAATAATTCCAAGCACATAAGTATGAAAGCTTAAAAAAAATTTTGTTTATCAAAAGTGATAAATAACATAAATACCTATAAAATCGGTAACATATTTCTTTAGTAAAAGATAAGGCTCAAATCGAGTTATGTGACTTTGAAATTTAAAAACCAATATTAAATATTCAAATTTTTAAGTTTTGAATTAGAATTTTTTTTTTCAGAGGTTTTTTTGTTTTCAATATTTATTATTAAATATATTAAAATTATTCCCAACGGGATTTTGTATTCGCTGCAGGTGAACTCTCAAATCGATGAACCATTTTTTATTAACACATGTGTTAAGCTTAAATATTGCTGAAACTCGATTTGAGTTACGGAGCTCAATAAAGCATATGGATTTTTTGAACCAGATATTTTTCTTATATTTTTTAAAAAATATTTGAGTAATCTTAGAGATTTCCCTACCAAATAAGACCTTCAACCAGAAATTATTTATTTATTTGATGCATCAAGCAACCCATAGAGACATAAAATTTAATTTAAAACTTTTTGAATAAGAAAAAAAATTGCAGAAAAATTGTGCTTTATTTTTATCATATTTTATGCTATTTTACATCCATTTTCAATGATATTTTTCAAAACGGTTCCTATGGTGCCGATTTGGAAGCATCCAAAAATTATTACTTAAAGCAAAAAATGCTTTGATAAAGTAAAAATAATTCCAAGCACATAAGTATGAAAGCTTAAAAAAAATTTTGTTTATCAAAAGTGATAAATAACATAAATACCTATAAAATCGGTAACGTATTTCTTTAGTAAAAGATAAGGCTCAAATCGAGTTATGTGACTTTGAAATTTAAAAACCAATATTAAATATTCAAATTTTTAAGTTTTGAATTAGAATTTTTTTTTTCAGAGGTTTTTTTGTTTTCAATATTTATTATTAAATATATTAAAATTATTCCCAACGGGATTTTGAATCGCATGCACGGGAAGTACCTCAATCAATGAACTTTTATTTTTGAACCCTTTCATCAAGCATTGAGGATGGACATTAGTGAATCTCGTTTTGAATTACGGCTTGAATTGGAGATATTGATTTTTTGTTTTAAATATTCATTATTAAATATATTAAAATTATTCCCAACAGGATTTTGTATTCGCTGCAGGTGAACTCTCAAATCGATGAACCATTTTTTATTAACACATGTGTTAAGCTTAAATATTGCTGAAACTCGATTTGAGTTACGGAGCTCAATAAAGCATATGGATTTTTTGAACCAGATATTTTTCTTATATTTTTTAAAAAATATTTGAGTAATCTTAGAGATTTCCCTACCAAATAAGACCTTCAACCAGAAATTATTTATTTATTTGATGCATCAAGCAACCCATAGAGACATAAAATTTAATTTAAAACTTTTTGAATAAGAAAAAAAATTGCAGAAAAATTGTGCTTTATTTTTATCATATTTTATGCTATTTTACATCCATTTTCAATGATATTTTTCAAAACGGTTCCTATGGTGCCGATTTGGAAGCATCCAAAAATTATTACTTAAAGCAAAAAATGCTTTGATAAAGTAAAAATAATTCCAAGCACATAAGTATGAAAGCTTAAAAAAAATTTTGTTTATCAAAAGTGATAAATAACATAAATACCTATAAAATCGGTAACGTATTTCTTTAGTAAAAGATAAGGCTCAAATCGAGTTATGTGACTTTGAAATTTAAAAACCAATATTAAATATTCAAATTTTTAAGTTTTGAATTAGAATTTTTTTTTTCAGAGGTTTTTTTGTTTTCAATATTTATTATTAAATATATTAAAATTATTCCCAACGGGATTTTGAATCGCATGCACGGGAAGTACCTCAATCAATGAACTTTTATTTTTGAACCCTTTCATCAAGCATTGAGGATGGACATTAGTGAATCTCGTTTTGAATTACGGCTTGAATTGGAGATATTGATTTTTTGTTTTAAATATTCATTATTAAATATATTAAAATTATTCCCAACAGGATTTTGTATTCGCTGCAGGTGAACTCTCAAATCGATGAACCATTTTTTATTAACACATGTGTTAAGCTTAAATATTGCTGAAACTCGATTTGAGTTACGGAGCTCAATAAAGCATATGGATTTTTTGAACCAGATATTTTTCTTATATTTTTTAAAAAATATTTGAGTAATCTTAGAGATTTCCCTACCAAATAAGACCTTCAACCAGAAATTATTTATTTATTTGATGCATCAAGCAACCCATAGAGACATAAAATTTAATTTAAAACTTTTTGAATAAGAAAAAAAATTGCAGAAAAATTGTGCTTTATTTTTATCATATTTTATGCTATTTTACATCCATTTTCAATGATATTTTTCAAAACGGTTCCTATGGTGCCGATTTGGAAGCATCCAAAAATTATTACTTAAAGCAAAAAATGCTTTGATAAAGTAAAAATAATTCCAAGCACATAAGTATGAAAGCTTAAAAAAAATTTTGTTTATCAAAAGTGATAAATAACATAAATACCTATAAAATCGGTAACATATTTCTTTAGTAAAAGATAAGGCTCAAATCGAGTTATGTGACTTTGAAATTTAAAAACCAATATTAAATATTCAAATTTTTAAGTTTTGAATTAGAATTTTTTTTTTCAGAGGTTTTTTTGTTTTCAATATTTATTATTAAATATATTAAAATTATTCCCAACGGGATTTTGTATTCGCTGCAGGTGAACTCTCAAATCGATGAACCATTTTTTATTAACACATGTGTTAAGCTTAAATATTGCTGAAACTCGATTTGATTTACGGAGCTCAATAAAGCATATGGATTTTTTGAACCAGATATTTTTCTTATATTTTTTAAAAAATATTTGAGTAATCTTAGAGATTTCCCTACCAAATAAGACCTTCAACCAGAAATTATTTATTTATTTGATGCATCAAGCAACCCATAGAGACATAAAATTTAATTTAAAACTTTTTGAATAAGAAAAAAAATTGCAGAAAAATTGTGCTTTATTTTTATCATATTTTATGCTATTTTACATCCATTTTCAATGATATTTTTCAAAACGGTTCCTATGGTGCCGATTTGGAAGCATCCAAAAATTATTACTTAAAGCAAAAAATGCTTTGATAAAGTAAAAATAATTCCAAGCACATAAGTATGAAAGCTTAAAAAAAATTTTGTTTATCAAAAGTGATAAATAACATAAATACCTATAAAATCGGTAACGTATTTCTTTAGTAAAAGATAAGGCTCAAATCGAGTTATGTGACTTTGAAATTTAAAAACCAATATTAAATATTCAAATTTTTAAGTTTTGAATTAGAATTTTTTTTTTCAGAGGTTTTTTTGTTTTCAATATTTATTATTAAATATATTAAAATTATTCCCAACGGGATTTTGAATCGCATGCACGGGAAGTACCTCAATCAATGAACTTTTATTTTTGAACCCTTTCATCAAGCATTGAGGATGGACATTAGTGAATCTCGTTTTGAATTACGGCTTGAATTGGAGATATTGATTTTTTGTTTTAAATATTCATTATTAAATATATTAAAATTATTCCCAACAGGATTTTGTATTCGCTGCAGGTGAACTCTCAAATCGATGAACCATTTTTTATTAACACATGTGTTAAGCTTAAATATTGCTGAAACTCGATTTGAGTTACGGAGCTCAATAAAGCATATGGATTTTTTGAACCAGATATTTTTCTTATATTTTTTAAAAAATATTTGAGTAATCTTAGAGATTTCCCTACCAAATAAGACCTTCAACCAGAAATTATTTATTTATTTGATGCATCAAGCAACCCATAGAGACATAAAATTTAATTTAAAACTTTTTGAATAAGAAAAAAAATTGCAGAAAAATTGTGCTTTATTTTTATCATATTTTATGCTATTTTACATCCATTTTCAATGATATTTTTCAAAACGGTTCCTATGGTGCCGATTTGGAAGCATCCAAAAATTATTACTTAAAGCAAAAAATGCTTTGATAAAGTAAAAATAATTCCAAGCACATAAGTATGAAAGCTTAAAAAAAATTTTGTTTATCAAAAGTGATAAATAACATAAATACCTATAAAATCGGTAACATATTTCTTTAGTAAAAGATAAGGCTCAAATCGAGTTATGTGACTTTGAAATTTAAAAACCAATATTAAATATTCAAATTTTTAAGTTTTGAATTAGAATTTTTTTTTTCAGAGGTTTTTTTGTTTTCAATATTTATTATTAAATATATTAAAATTATTCCCAACGGGATTTTGAATCGCATGCACGGGAAGTACCTCAATCAATGAACTTTTATTTTTGAACCCTTTCATCAAGCATTGAGGATGGACATTAGTGAATCTCGTTTTGAATTACGGCTTGAATTGGAGATATTGATTTTTTGTTTTAAATATTCATTATTAAATATATTAAAATTATTCCCAACAGGATTTTGTATTCGCTGCAGGTGAACTCTCAAATCGATGAACCATTTTTTATTAACACATGTGTTAAGCTTAAATATTGCTGAAACTCGATTTGAGTTACGGAGCTCAATAAAGCATATGGATTTTTTGAACCAGATATTTTTCTTATATTTTTTAAAAAATATTTGAGTAATCTTAGAGATTTCCCTACCAAATAAGACCTTCAACCAGAAATTATTTATTTATTTGATGCATCAAGCAACCCATAGAGACATAAAATTTAATTTAAAACTTTTTGAATAAGAAAAAAAATTGCAGAAAAATTGTGCTTTATTTTTATCATATTTTATGCTATTTTACATCCATTTTCAATGATATTTTTCAAAACGGTTCCTATGGTGCCGATTTGGAAGCATCCAAAAATTATTACTTAAAGCAAAAAATGCTTTGATAAAGTAAAAATAATTCCAAGCACATAAGTATGAAAGCTTAAAAAAAATTTTGTTTATCAAAAGTGATAAATAACATAAATACCTATAAAATCGGTAACATATTTCTTTAGTAAAAGATAAGGCTCAAATCGAGTTATGTGACTTTGAAATTTAAAAACCAATATTAAATATTCAAATTTTTAAGTTTTGAATTAGAATTTTTTTTTTCAGAGGTTTTTTTGTTTTCAATATTTATTATTAAATATATTAAAATTATTCCCAACGGGATTTTGAATCGCATGCACGGGAAGTACCTCAATCAATGAACTTTTATTTTTGAACCCTTTCATCAAGCATTGAGGATGGACATTAGTGAATCTCGTTTTGAATTACGGCTTGAATTGGAGATATTGATTTTTTGTTTTAAATATTCATTATTAAATATATTAAAATTATTCCCAACAGGATTTTGTATTCGCTGCAGGTGAACTCTCAAATCGATGAACCATTTTTTATTAACACATGTGTTAAGCTTAAATATTGCTGAAACTCGATTTGAGTTACGGAGCTCAATAAAGCATATGGATTTTTTGAACCAGATATTTTTCTTATATTTTTTAAAAAATATTTGAGTAATCTTAGAGATTTCCCTACCAAATAAGACCTTCAACCAGAAATTATTTATTTATTTGATGCATCAAGCAACCCATAGAGACATAAAATTTAATTTAAAACTTTTTGAATAAGAAAAAAAATTGCAGAAAAATTGTGCTTTATTTTTATCATATTTTATGCTATTTTACATCCATTTTCAATGATATTTTTCAAAACGGTTCCTATGGTGCCGATTTGGAAGCATCCAAAAATTATTACTTAAAGCAAAAAATGCTTTGATAAAGTAAAAATAATTCCAAGCACATAAGTATGAAAGCTTAAAAAAAATTTTGTTTATCAAAAGTGATAAATAACATAAATACCTATAAAATCGGTAACATATTTCTTTAGTAAAAGATAAGGCTCAAATCGAGTTATGTGACTTTGAAATTTAAAAACCAATATTAAATATTCAAATTTTTAAGTTTTGAATTAGAATTTTTTTTTTCAGAGGTTTTTTTGTTTTCAATATTTATTATTAAATATATTAAAATTATTCCCAACGGGATTTTGAATCGCATGCACGGGAAGTACCTCAATCAATGAACTTTTATTTTTGAACCCTTTCATCAAGCATTGAGGATGGACATTAGTGAATCTCGTTTTGAATTACGGCTTGAATTGGAGATATTGATTTTTTGTTTTAAATATTCATTATTAAATATATTAAAATTATTCCCAACAGGATTTTGTATTCGCTGCAGGTGAACTCTCAAATCGATGAACCATTTTTTATTAACACATGTGTTAAGCTTAAATATTGCTGAAACTCGATTTGAGTTACGGAGCTCAATAAAGCATATGGATTTTTTGAACCAGATATTTTTCTTATATTTTTTAAAAAATATTTGAGTAATCTTAGAGATTTCCCTACCAAATAAGACCTTCAACCAGAAATTATTTATTTATTTGATGCATCAAGCAACCCATAGAGACATAAAATTTAATTTAAAACTTTTTGAATAAGAAAAAAAATTGCAGAAAAATTGTGCTTTATTTTTATCATATTTTATGCTATTTTACATCCATTTTCAATGATATTTTTCAAAACGGTTCCTATGGTGCCGATTTGGAAGCATCCAAAAATTATTACTTAAAGCAAAAAATGCTTTGATAAAGTAAAAATAATTCCAAGCACATAAGTATGAAAGCTTAAAAAAAATTTTGTTTATCAAAAGTGATAAATAACATAAATACCTATAAAATCGGTAACATATTTCTTTAGTGAAAGATAAGGCTCAAATCGAGTTATGTGACTTTGAAATTTAAAAACCAATATTAAATATTCAAATTTTTAAGTTTTGAATTAGAATTTTTTTTTTCAGAGGTTTTTTTGTTTTCAATATTTATTATTAAATATATTAAAATTATTCCCAACGGGATTTTGAATCGCATGCACGGGAAGTACCTCAATCAATGAACTTTTATTTTTGAACCCTTTCATCAAGCATTGAGGATGGACATTAGTGAATCTCGTTTTGAATTACGGCTTGAATTGGAGATATTGATTTTTTGTTTTAAATATTCATTATTAAATATATTAAAATTATTCCCAACAGGATTTTGTATTCGCTGCAGGTGAACTCTCAAATCGATGAGCCATTTTTTATTAACACATGTGTTAAGCTTAAATATTGCTGAAACTCGATTTGAGTTACGGAGCTCAATAAAGCATATGGATTTTTTGAACCAGATATTTTTCTTATATTTTTTAAAAAATATTTGAGTAATCTTAGAGATTTCCCTACCAAATAAGACCTTCAACCAGAAATTATTTATTTATTTGATGCATCAAGCAACCCATAGAGACATAAAATTTAATTTAAAACTTTTTGAATAAGAAAAAAAATTGCAGAAAAATTGTGCTTTATTTTTATCATATTTTATGCTATTTTACATCCATTTTCAATGATATTTTTCAAAACGGTTCCTATGGTGCCGATTTGGAAGCATCCAAAAATTATTACTTAAAGCAAAAAATGCTTTGATAAAGTAAAAATAATTCCAAGCACATAAGTATGAAAGCTTAAAAAAAATTTTGTTTATCAAAAGTGATAAATAACATAAATACCTATAAAATCGGTAACATATTTCTTTAGTAAAAGATAAGGCTCAAATCGAGTTATGTGACTTTGAAATTTAAAAACCAATATTAAATATTCAAATTTTTAAGTTTTGAATTAGAATTTTTTTTTTCAGAGGTTTTTTTGTTTTCAATATTTATTATTAAATATATTAAAATTATTCCCAACGGGATTTTGAATCGCATGCACGGGAAGTACCTCAATCAATGAACTTTTATTTTTGAACCCTTTCATCAAGCATTGAGGATGGACATTAGTGAATCTCGTTTTGAATTACGGCTTGAATTGGAGATATTGATTTTTTGTTTTAAATATTCATTATTAAATATATTAAAATTATTCCCAACAGGATTTTGTATTCGCTGCAGGTGAACTCTCAAATCGATGAACCATTTTTTATTAACACATGTGTTAAGCTTAAATATTGCTGAAACTCGATTTGAGTTACGGAGCTCAATAAAGCATATGGATTTTTTGAACCAGATATTTTTCTTATATTTTTTAAAAAATATTTGAGTAATCTTAGAGATTTCCCTACCAAATAAGACCTTCAACCAGAAATTATTTATTTATTTGATGCATCAAGCAACCCATAGAGACATAAAATTTAATTTAAAACTTTTTGAATAAGAAAAAAAATTGCAGAAAAATTGTGCTTTATTTTTATCATATTTTATGCTATTTTACATCCATTTTCAATGATATTTTTCAAAACGGTTCCTATGGTGCCGATTTGGAAGCATCCAAAAATTATTACTTAAAGCAAAAAATGCTTTGATAAAGTAAAAATAATTCCAAGCACATAAGTATGAAAGCTTAAAAAAAATTTTGTTTATCAAAAGTGATAAATAACATAAATACCTATAAAATCGGTAACATATTTCTTTAGTAAAAGATAAGGCTCAAATCGAGTTATGTGACTTTGAAATTTAAAAACCAATATTAAATATTCAAATTTTTAAGTTTTGAATTAGAATTTTTTTTTTCAGAGGTTTTTTTGTTTTCAATATTTATTATTAAATATATTAAAATTATTCCCAACAGGATTTTGTATTCGCTGCAGGTGAACTCTCAAATCGATGAACCATTTTTTATTAACACATGTGTTAAGCTTAAATATTGCTGAAACTCGATTTGAGTTACGGAGCTCAATAAAGCATATGGATTTTTTGAACCAGATATTTTTCTTATATTTTTTAAAAAATATTTGAGTAATCTTAGAGATTTCCCTACCAAATAAGACCTTCAACCAGAAATTATTTATTTATTTGATGCATCAAGCAACCCATAGAGACATAAAATTTAATTTAAAACTTTTTGAATAAGAAAAAAAATTGCAGAAAAATTGTGCTTTATTTTTATCATATTTTATGCTATTTTACATCCATTTTCAATGATATTTTTCAAAACGGTTCCTATGGTGCCGATTTGGAAGCATCCAAAAATTATTACTTAAAGCAAAAAATGCTTTGATAAAGTAAAAATAATTCCAAGCACATAAGTATGAAAGCTTAAAAAAAATTTTGTTTATCAAAAGTGATAAATAACATAAATACCTATAAAATCGGTAACATATTTCTTTAGTAAAAGATAAGGCTCAAATCGAGTTATGTGACTTTGAAATTTAAAAACCAATATTAAATATTCAAATTTTTAAGTTTTGAATTAGAATTTTTTTTTTCAGAGGTTTTTTTGTTTTCAATATTTATTATTAAATATATTAAAATTATTCCCAACGGGATTTTGAATCGCATGCACGGGAAGTACCTCAATCAATGAACTTTTATTTTTGAACCCTTTCATCAAGCATTGAGGATGGACATTAGTGAATCTCGTTTTGAATTACGGCTTGAATTGGAGATATTGATTTTTTGTTTTAAATATTCATTATTAAATATATTAAAATTATTCCCAACAGGATTTTGTATTCGCTGCAGGTGAACTCTCAAATCGATGAACCATTTTTTATTAACACATGTGTTAAGCTTAAATATTGCTGAAACTCGATTTGAGTTACGGAGCTCAATAAAGCATATGGATTTTTTGAACCAGATATTTTTCTTATATTTTTTAAAAAATATTTGAGTAATCTTAGAGATTTCCCTACCAAATAAGACCTTCAACCAGAAATTATTTATTTATTTGATGCATCAAGCAACCCATAGAGACATAAAATTTAATTTAAAACTTTTTGAATAAGAAAAAAAATTGCAGAAAAATTGTGCTTTATTTTTATCATATTTTATGCTATTTTACATCCATTTTCAATGATATTTTTCAAAACGGTTCCTATGGTGCCGATTTGGAAGCATCCAAAAATTATTACTTAAAGCAAAAAATGCTTTGATAAAGTAAAAATAATTCCAAGCACATAAGTATGAAAGCTTAAAAAAAATTTTGTTTATCAAAAGTGATAAATAACATAAATACCTATAAAATCGGTAACATATTTCTTTAGTAAAAGATAAGGCTCAAATCGAGTTATGTGACTTTGAAATTTAAAAACCAATATTAAATATTCAAATTTTTAAGTTTTGAATTAGAATTTTTTTTTTCAGAGGTTTTTTTGTTTTCAATATTTATTATTAAATATATTAAAATTATTCCCAACGGGATTTTGAATCGCATGCACGGGAAGTACCTCAATCAATGAACTTTTATTTTTGAACCCTTTCATCAAGCATTGAGGATGGACATTAGTGAATCTCGTTTTGAATTACGGCTTGAATTGGAGATATTGATTTTTTGTTTTAAATATTCATTATTAAATATATTAAAATTATTCCCAACAGGATTTTGTATTCGCTGCAGGTGAACTCTCAAATCGATGAACCATTTTTTATTAACACATGTGTTAAGCTTAAATATTGCTGAAACTCGATTTGAGTTACGGAGCTCAATAAAGCATATGGATTTTTTGAACCAGATATTTTTCTTATATTTTTTAAAAAATATTTGAGTAATCTTAGAGATTTCCCTACCAAATAAGACCTTCAACCAGAAATTATTTATTTATTTGATGCATCAAGCAACCCATAGAGACATAAAATTTAATTTAAAACTTTTTGAATAAGAAAAAAAATTGCAGAAAAATTGTGCTTTATTTTTATCATATTTTATGCTATTTTACATCCATTTTCAATGATATTTTTCAAAACGGTTCCTATGGTGCCGATTTGGAAGCATCCAAAAATTATTACTTAAAGCAAAAAATGCTTTGATAAAGTAAAAATAATTCCAAGCACATAAGTATGAAAGCTTAAAAAAAATTTTGTTTATCAAAAGTGATAAATAACATAAATACCTATAAAATCGGTAACATATTTCTTTAGTAAAAGATAAGGCTCAAATCGAGTTATGTGACTTTGAAATTTAAAAACCAATATTAAATATTCAAATTTTTAAGTTTTGAATTAGAATTTTTTTTTTCAGAGGTTTTTTTGTTTTCAATATTTATTATTAAATATATTAAAATTATTCCCAACGGGATTTTGAATCGCATGCACGGGAAGTACCTCAATCAATGAACTTTTATTTTTGAACCCTTTCATCAAGCATTGAGGATGGACATTAGTGAATCTCGTTTTGAATTACGGCTTGAATTGGAGATATTGATTTTTTGTTTTAAATATTCATTATTAAATATATTAAAATTATTCCCAACAGGATTTTGTATTCGCTGCAGGTGAACTCTCAAATCGATGAACCATTTTTTATTAACACATGTGTTAAGCTTAAATATTGCTGAAACTCGATTTGAGTTACGGAGCTCAATAAAGCATATGGATTTTTTGAACCAGATATTTTTCTTATATTTTTTAAAAAATATTTGAGTAATCTTAGAGATTTCCCTACCAAATAAGACCTTCAACCAGAAATTATTTATTTATTTGATGCATCAAGCAAACCATAGAGACATAAAATTTAATTTAAAACTTTTTGAATAAGAAAAAAAATTGCAGAAAAATTGTGCTTTATTTTTATCATATTTTATGCTATTTTACATCCATTTTCAATGATATTTTTCAAAACGGTTCCTATGGTGCCGATTTGGAAGCATCCAAAAATTATTACTTAAAGCAAAAAATGCTTTGATAAAGTAAAAATAATTCCAAGCACATAAGTATGAAAGCTTAAAAAAAATTTTGTTTATCAAAAGTGATAAATAACATAAATACCTATAAAATCGGTAACATATTTCTTTAGTAAAAGATAAGGCTCAAATCGAGTTATGTGACTTTGAAATTTAAAAACCAATATTAAATATTCAAATTTTTAAGTTTTGAATTAGAATTTTTTTTTTCAGAGGTTTTTTTGTTTTCAATATTTATTATTAAATATATTAAAATTATTCCCAACGGGATTTTGAATCGCATGCACGGGAAGTACCTCAATCAATGAACTTTTATTTTTGAACCCTTTCATCAAGCATTGAGGATGGACATTAGTGAATCCCGTTTTGAATTACGGCTTGAATTGGAGATATTGATTTTTTGTTTTAAATATTCATTATTAAATATATTAAAATTATTCCCAACAGGATTTTGTATTCGCTGCAGGTGAACTCTCAAATCGATGAACCATTTTTTATTAACACATGTGTTAAGCTTAAATATTGCTGAAACTCGATTTGAGTTACGGAGCTCAATAAAGCATATGGATTTTTTGAACCAGATATTTTTCTTATATTTTTTAAAAAATATTTGAGTAATCTTAGAGATTTCCCTACCAAATAAGACCTTCAACCAGAAATTATTTATTTATTTGATGCATCAAGCAACCCATAGAGACATAAAATTTAATTTAAAACTTTTTGAATAAGAAAAAAAATTGCAGAAAAATTGTGCTTTATTTTTATCATATTTTATGCTATTTTACATCCATTTTCAATGATATTTTTCAAAACGGTTCCTATGGTGCCGATTTGGAAGCATCCAAAAATTATTACTTAAAGCAAAAAATGCTTTGATAAAGTAAAAATAATTCCAAGCACATAAGTATGAAAGCTTAAAAAAAATTTTGTTTATCAAAAGTGATAAATAACATAAATACCTATAAAATCGGTAACATATTTCTTTAGTGAAAGATAAGGCACAAATCGAGTTATGTGGCTTTGAAATTTAAAAACCAATATTAAATATTCAAATTTTTAAGTTTTGAATTAGAATTTTTTTTTTCAGAGGTTTTTTTGTTTTCAATATTTATTATTAAATATATTAAAATTATTCCCAACGGGATTTTGAATCGCATGCACGGGAAGTACCTCAATCAATGAACTTTTATTTTTGAACCCTTTCATCAAGCATTGAGGATGGACATTAGTGAATCTCGTTTTGAATTACGGCTTGAATTGGAGATATTGATTTTTTGTTTTAAATATTCATTATTAAATATATTAAAATTATTCCCAACAGGATTTTGTATTCGCTGCAGGTGAACTCTCAAATCGATGAACCATTTTTTATTAACACATGTGTTAAGCTTAAATATTGCTGAAACTCGATTTGAGTTACGGAGCTCAATAAAGCATATGGATTTTTTGAACCAGATATTTTTCTTATATTTTTTAAAAAATATTTGAGTAATCTTAGAGATTTCCCTACCAAATAAGACCTTCAACCAGAAATTATTTATTTATTTGATGCATCAAGCAACCCATAGAGACATAAAATTTAATTTAAAACTTTTTGAATAAGAAAAAAAATTGCAGAAAAATTGTGCTTTATTTTTATCATATTTTATGCTATTTTACATCCATTTTCAATGATATTTTTCAAAACGGTTCCTATGGTGCCGATTTGGAAGCATCCAAAAATTATTACTTAAAGCAAAAAATGCTTTGATAAAGTAAAAATAATTCCAAGCACATAAGTATGAAAGCTTAAAAAAAATTTTGTTTATCAAAAGTGATAAATAACATAAATACCTATAAAATCGGTAACATATTTCTTTAGTGAAAGATAAGGCTCAAATCGAGTTATGTGACTTTGAAATTTAAAAACCAATATTAAATATTCAAATTTTTAAGTTTTGAATTAGAATTTTTTTTTTCAGAGGTTTTTTTGTTTTCAATATTTATTATTAAATATATTAAAATTATTCCCAACGGGATTTTGAATCGCATGCACGGGAAGTACCTCAATCAATGAACTTTTATTTTTGAACCCTTTCATCAAGCATTGAGGATGGACATTAGTGAATCTCGTTTTGAATTACGGCTTGAATTGGAGATATTGATTTTTTGTTTTAAATATTCATTATTAAATATATTAAAATTATTCCCAACAGGATTTTGTATTCGCTGCAGGTGAACTCTCAAATCGATGAACCATTTTTTATTAACACATGTGTTAAGCTTAAATATTGCTGAAACTCGATTTGAGTTACGGAGCTCAATAAAGCATATGGATTTTTTGAACCAGATATTTTTCTTATATTTTTTAAAAAATATTTGAGTAATCTTAGAGATTTCCCTACCAAATAAGACCTTCAACCAGAAATTATTTATTTATTTGATGCATCAAGCAACCCATAGAGACATAAAATTTAATTTAAAACTTTTTGAATAAGAAAAAAAATTGCAGAAAAATTGTGCTTTATTTTTATCATATTTTATGCTATTTTACATCCATTTTCAATGATATTTTTCAAAACGGTTCCTATGGTGCCGATTTGGAAGCATCCAAAAATTATTACTTAAAGCAAAAAATGCTTTGATAAAGTAAAAATAATTCCAAGCACATAAGTATGAAAGCTTAAAAAAAATTTTGTTTATCAAAAGTGATAAATAACATAAATACCTATAAAATCGGTAACATATTTCTTTAGTGAAAGATAAGGCTCAAATCGAGTTATGTGACTTTGAAATTTAAAAACCAATATTAAATATTCAAATTTTTAAGTTTTGAATTAGAATTTTTTTTTTCAGAGGTTTTTTTGTTTTCAATATTTATTATTAAATATATTAAAATTATTCCCAACGGGATTTTGAATCGCATGCACGGGAAGTACCTCAATCAATGAACTTTTATTTTTGAACCCTTTCATCAAGCATTGAGGATGGACATTAGTGAATCTCGTTTTGAATTACGGCTTGAATTGGAGATATTGATTTTTTGTTTTAAATATTAATTATTAAATATATTAAAATTATTCCCAACAGGATTTTGTATTCGCTGCAGGTGAACTCTCAAATCGATGAACCATTTTTTATTAACACATGTGTTAAGCTTAAATATTGCTGAAACTCGATTTGAGTTACGGAGCTCAATAAAGCATATGGATTTTTTGAACCAGATATTTTTCTTATATTTTTTAAAAAATATTTGAGTAATCTTAGAGATTTCCCTACCAAATAAGACCTTCAACCAGAAATTATTTATTTATTTGATGCATCAAGCAACCCATAGAGACATAAAATTTAATTTAAAACTTTTTGAATAAGAAAAAAAATTGCAGAAAAATTGTGCTTTATTTTTATCATATTTTATGCTATTTTACATCCATTTTCAATGATATTTTTCAAAACGGTTCCTATGGTGCCGATTTGGAAGCATCCAAAAATTATTACTTAAAGCAAAAAATGCTTTGATAAAGTAAAAATAATTCCAAGCACATAAGTATGAAAGCTTAAAAAAAATTTTGTTTATCAAAAGTGATAAATAACATAAATACCTATAAAATCGGTAACATATTTCTTTAGTAAAAGATAAGGCTCAAATCGAGTTATGTGACTTTGAAATTTAAAAACCAATATTAAATATTCAAATTTTTAAGTTTTGAATTAGAATTTTTTTTTTCAGAGGTTTTTTTGTTTTCAATATTTATTATTAAATATATTAAAATTATTCCCAACGGGATTTTGAATCGCATGCACGGGAAGTACCTCAATCAATGAACTTTTATTTTTGAACCCTTTCATCAAGCATTGAGGATGGACATTAGTGAATCTCGTTTTGAATTACGGCTTGAATTGGAGATATTGATTTTTTGTTTTAAATATTCATTATTAAATATATTAAAATTATTCCCAACAGGATTTTGTATTCGCTGCAGGTGAACTCTCAAATCGATGAACCATTTTTTATTAACACATGTGTTAAGCTTAAATATTGCTGAAACTCGATTTGAGTTACGGAGCTCAATAAAGCATATGGATTTTTTGAACCAGATATTTTTCTTATATTTTTTAAAAAATATTTGAGTAATCTTAGAGATTTCCCTACCAAATAAGACCTTCAACCAGAAATTATTTATTTATTTGATGCATCAAGCAACCCATAGAGACATAAAATTTAATTTAAAACTTTTTGAATAAGAAAAAAAATTGCAGAAAAATTGTGCTTTATTTTTATCATATTTTATGCTATTTTACATCCATTTTCAATGATATTTTTCAAAACGGTTCCTATGGTGCCGATTTGGAAGCATCCAAAAATTATTACTTAAAGCAAAAAATGCTTTGATAAAGTAAAAATAATTCCAAGCACATAAGTATGAAAGCTTAAAAAAAATTTTGTTTATCAAAAGTGATAAATAACATAAATACCTATAAAATCGGTAACATATTTCTTTAGTAAAAGATAAGGCTCAAATCGAGTTATGTGACTTTGAAATTTAAAAACCAATATTAAATATTCAAATTTTTAAGTTTTGAATTAGAATTTTTTTTTTCAGAGGTTTTTTTGTTTTCAATATTTATTATTAAATATATTAAAATTATTCCCAACGGGATTTTGAATCGCATGCACGGGAAGTACCTCAATCAATGAACTTTTATTTTTGAACCCTTTCATCAAGCATTGAGGATGGACATTAGTGAATCTCGTTTTGAATTACGGCTTGAATTGGAGATATTGATTTTTTGTTTTAAATATTCATTATTAAATATATTAAAATTATTCCCAACAGGATTTTGTATTCGCTGCAGGTGAACTCTCAAATCGATGAACCATTTTTTATTAACACATGTGTTAAGCTTAAATATTGCTGAAACTCGATTTGAGTTACGGAGCTCAATAAAGCATATGGATTTTTTGAACCAGATATTTTTCTTATATTTTTTAAAAAATATTTGAGTAATCTTAGAGATTTCCCTACCAAATAAGACCTTCAACCAGAAATTATTTATTTATTTGATGCATCAAGCAACCCATAGAGACATAAAATTTAATTTAAAACTTTTTGAATAAGAAAAAAAATTGCAGAAAAATTGTGCTTTATTTTTATCATATTTTATGCTATTTTACATCCATTTTCAATGATATTTTTCAAAACGGTTCCTATGGTGCCGATTTGGAAGCATCCAAAAATTATTACTTAAAGCAAAAAATGCTTTGATAAAGTAAAAATAATTCCAAGCACATAAGTATGAAAGCTTAAAAAAAATTTTGTTTATCAAAAGTGATAAATAACATAAATACCTATAAAATCGGTAACATATTTCTTTAGTAAAAGATAAGGCTCAAATCGAGTTATGTGACTTTGAAATTTAAAAACCAATATTAAATATTCAAATTTTTAAGTTTTGAATTAGAATTTTTTTTTTCAGAGGTTTTTTTGTTTTCAATATTTATTATTAAATATATTAAAATTATTCCCAACGGGATTTTGAATCGCATGCACGGGAAGTACCTCAATCAATGAACTTTTATTTTTGAACCCTTTCATCAAGCATTGAGGATGGACATTAGTGAATCTCGTTTTGAATTACGGCTTGAATTGGAGATATTGATTTTTTGTTTTAAATATTCATTATTAAATATATTAAAATTATTCCCAACAGGATTTTGTATTCGCTGCAGGTGAACTCTCAAATCGATGAACCATTTTTTATTAACACATGTGTTAAGCTTAAATATTGCTGAAACTCGATTTGAGTTACGGAGCTCAATAAAGCATATGGATTTTTTGAACCAGATATTTTTCTTATATTTTTTAAAAAATATTTGAGTAATCTTAGAGATTTCCCTACCAAATAAGACCTTCAACCAGAAATTATTTATTTATTTGATGCATCAAGCAACCCATAGAGACATAAAATTTAATTTAAAACTTTTTGAATAAGAAAAAAAATTGCAGAAAAATTGTGCTTTATTTTTATCATATTTTATGCTATTTTACATCCATTTTCAATGATATTTTTCAAAACGGTTCCTATGGTGCCGATTTGGAAGCATCCAAAAATTATTACTTAAAGCAAAATATGCTTTGATAAAGTAAAAATAATTCCAAGCACATAAGTATGAAAGCTTAAAAAAAATTTTGTTTATCAAAAGTGATAAATAACATAAATACCTATAAAATCGGTAACATATTTCTTTAGTGAAAGATAAGGCACAAATCGAGTTATGTGACTTTGAAATTTAAAAACCAATATTAAATATTCAAATTTTTAAGTTTTGAATTAGAATTTTTTTTTTCAGAGGTTTTTTTGTTTTCAATATTTATTATTAAATATATTAAAATTATTCCCAACGGGATTTTGAATCGCATGCACGGGAAGTACCTCAATCAATGAACTTTTATTTTTGAACCCTTTCATCAAGCATTGAGGATGGACATTAGTGAATCTCGTTTTGAATTACGGCTTGAATTGGAGATATTGATTTTTTGTTTTAAATATTCATTATTAAATATATTAAAATTATTCCCAACAGGATTTTGTATTCGCTGCAGGTGAACTTTCAAATCGATGAACCATTTTTTATTAACACATGTGTTAAGCTTAAATATTGCTGAAACTCGATTTGAGTTACGGAGCTCAATAAAGCATATGGATTTTTTGAACCAGATATTTTTCTTATATTTTTTAAAAAATATTTGAGTAATCTTAGAGATTTCCCTACCAAATAAGACCTTCAACCAGAAATTATTTATTTATTTGATGCATCAAGCAACCCATAGAGACATAAAATTTAATTTAAAACTTTTTGAATAAGAAAAAAAATTGCAGAAAAATTGTGCTTTATTTTTATCATATTTTATGCTATTTTACATCCATTTTCAATGATATTTTTCAAAACGGTTCCTATGGTGCCGATTTGGAAGCATCCAAAAATTATTACTTAAAGCAAAAAATGCTTTGATAAAGTAAAAATAATTCCAAGCACATAAGTATGAAAGCTTAAAAAAAATTTTGTTTATCAAAAGTGATAAATAACATAAATACCTATAAAATCGGTAACATATTTCTTTAGTAAAAGATAAGGCTCAAATCGAGTTATGTGACTTTGAAATTTAAAAACCAATATTAAATATTCAAATTTTTAAGTTTTGAATTAGAATTTTTTTTTTCAGAGGTTTTTTTGTTTTCAATATTTATTATTAAATATATTAAAATTATTCCCAACGGGATTTTGAATCGCATGCACGGGAAGTACCTCAATCAATGAACTTTTATTTTTGAACCCTTTCATCAAGCATTGAGGATGGACATTAGTGAATCTCGTTTTGAATTACGGCTTGAATTGGAGATATTGATTTTTTGTTTTAAATATTCATTATTAAATATATTAAAATTATTCCCAACAGGATTTTGTATTCGCTGCAGGTGAACTTTCAAATCGATGAACCATTTTTTATGAACACATGTGTTAAGCTTAAATATTGCTGAAACTCGATTTGAGTTACGGAGCTCAATAAAGCATATGGATTTTTTGAACCAGATATTTTTCTTATATTTTTTAAAAAATATTTGAGTAATCTTAGAGATTTCCCTACCAAATAAGACCTTCAACCAGAAATTATTTATTTATTTGATGCATCAAGCAACCCATAGAGACATAAAATTTAATTTAAAACTTTTTGAATAAGAAAAAAAATTGCAGAAAAATTGTGCTTTATTTTTATCATATTTTATGCTATTTTACATCCATTTTCAATGATATTTTTCAAAACGGTTCCTATGGTGCCGATTTGGAAGCATCCAAAAATTATTACTTAAAGCAAAAAATGCTTTGATAAAGTAAAAATAATTCCAAGCACATAAGTATGAAAGCTTAAAAAAAATTTTGTTTATCAAAAGTGATAAATAACATAAATACCTATAAAATCGGTAACATATTTCTTTAGTAAAAGATAAGGCTCAAATCGAGTTATGTGACTTTGAAATTTAAAAACCAATATTAAATATTCAAATTTTTAAGTTTTGAATTAGAATTTTTTTTTTCAGAGGTTTTTTTGTTTTCAATATTTATTATTAAATATATTAAAATTATTCCCAACGGGATTTTGAATCGCATGCACGGGAAGTACCTCAATCAATGAACTTTTATTTTTGAACCCTTTCATCAAGCATTGAGGATGGACATTAGTGAATCTCGTTTTGAATTACGGCTTGAATTGGAGATATTGATTTTTTGTTTTAAATATTCATTATTAAATATATTAAAATTATTCCCAACAGGATTTTGTATTCGCTGCAGGTGAACTTTCAAATCGATGAACCATTTTTTATTAACACATGTGTTAAGCTTAAATATTGCTGAAACTCGATTTGAGTTACGGAGCTCAATAAAGCATATGGATTTTTTGAACCAGATATTTTTCTTATATTTTTTAAAAAATATTTGAGTAATCTTAGAGATTTCCCTACCAAATAAGACCTTCAACCAGAAATTATTTATTTATTTGATGCATCAAGCAACCCATAGAGACATAAAATTTAATTTAAAACTTTTTGAATAAGAAAAAAAATTGCAGAAAAATTGTGCTTTATTTTTATCATATTTTATGCTATTTTACATCCATTTTCAATGATATTTTTCAAAACGGTTCCTATGGTGCCGATTTGGAAGCATCCAAAAATTATTACTTAAAGCAAAAAATGCTTTGATAAAGTAAAAATAATTCCAAGCACATAAGTATGAAAGCTTAAAAAAAATTTTGTTTATCAAAAGTGATAAATAACATAAATACCTATAAAATCGGTAACATATTTCTTTAGTAAAAGATAAGGCTCAAATCGAGTTATGTGACTTTGAAATTTAAAAACCAATATTAAATATTCAAATTTTTAAGTTTTGAATTAGAATTTTTTTTTTCAGAGGTTTTTTTGTTTTCAATATTTATTATTAAATATATTAAAATTATTCCCAACGGGATTTTGAATCGCATGCACGGGAAGTACCTCAATCAATGAACTTTTATTTTTGAACCCTTTCATCAAGCATTGAGGATGGACATTAGTGAATCTCGTTTTGAATTACGGCTTGAATTGGAGATATTGATTTTTTGTTTTAAATATTCATTATTAAATATATTAAAATTATTCCCAACAGGATTTTGTATTCGCTGCAGGTGAACTTTCAAATCGATGAACCATTTTTTATGAACACATGTGTTAAGCTTAAATATTGCTGAAACTCGATTTGAGTTACGGAGCTCAATAAAGCATATGGATTTTTTGAACCAGATATTTTTCTTATATTTTTTAAAAAATATTTGAGTAATCTTAGAGATTTCCCTACCAAATAAGACCTTCAACCAGAAATTATTTATTTATTTGATGCATCAAGCAACCCATAGAGACATAAAATTTAATTTAAAACTTTTTGAATAAGAAAAAAAATTGCAGAAAAATTGTGCTTTATTTTTATCATATTTTATGCTATTTTACATCCATTTTCAATGATATTTTTCAAAACGGTTCCTATGGTGCCGATTTGGAAGCATCCAAAAATTATTACTTAAAGCAAAAAATGCTTTGATAAAGTAAAAATAATTCCAAGCACATAAGTATGAAAGCTTAAAAAAAATTTTGTTTATCAAAAGTGATAAATAACATAAATACCTATAAAATCGGTAACATATTTCTTTAGTGAAAGATAAGGCTCAAATCGAGTTATGTGACTTTGAAATTTAAAAACCAATATTAAATATTCAAATTTTTAAGTTTTGAATTAGAATTTTTTTTTTCAGAGGTTTTTTTGTTTTCAATATTTATTATTAAATATATTAAAATTATTCCCAACGGGATTTTGAATCGCATGCACGGGAAGTACCTCAATCAATGAACTTTTATTTTTGAACCCTTTCATCAAGCATTGAGGATGGACATTAGTGAATCTCGTTTTGAATTACGGCTTGAATTGGAGATATTGATTTTTTGTTTTAAATATTCATTATTAAATATATTAAAATTATTCCCAACAGGATTTTGTATTCGCTGCAGGTGAACTCTCAAATCGATGAACCATTTTTTATTAACACATGTGTTAAGCTTAAATATTGCTGAAACTCGATTTGAGTTACGGAGCTCAATAAAGCATATGGATTTTTTGAACCAGATATTTTTCTTATATTTTTTAAAAAATATTTGAGTAATCTTAGAGATTTCCCTACCAAATAAGACCTTCAACCAGAAATTATTTATTTATTTGATGCATCAAGCAACCCATAGAGACATAAAATTTAATTTAAAACTTTTTGAATAAGAAAAAAAATTGCAGAAAAATTGTGCTTTATTTTTATCATATTTTATGCTATTTTACATCCATTTTCAATGATATTTTTCAAAACGGTTCCTATGGTGCCGATTTGGAAGCATCCAAAAATTATTACTTAAAGCAAAAAATGCTTTGATAAAGTAAAAATAATTCCAAGCACATAAGTATGAAAGCTTAAAAAAAATTTTGTTTATCAAAAGTGATAAATAACATAAATACCTATAAAATCGGTAACATATTTCTTTAGTGAAAGATAAGGCACAAATCGAGTTATGTGACTTTGAAATTTAAAAACCAATATTAAATATTCAAATTTTTAAGTTTTGAATTAGAATTTTTTTTTTCAGAGGTTTTTTTGTTTTCAATATTTATTATTAAATATATTAAAATTATTCCCAACGGGATTTTGAATCGCATGCACGGGAAGTACCTCAATCAATGAACTTTTATTTTTGAACCCTTTCATCAAGCATTGAGGATGGACATTAGTGAATCTCGTTTTGAATTACGGCTTGAATTGGAGATATTGATTTTTTGTTTTAAATATTCATTATTAAATATATTAAAATTATTCCCAACAGGATTTTGTATTCGCTGCAGGTGAACTTTCAAATCGATGAACCATTTTTTATGAACACATGTGTTAAGCTTAAATATTGCTGAAACTCGATTTGAGTTACGGAGCTCAATAAAGCATATGGATTTTTTGAACCAGATATTTTTCTTATATTTTTTAAAAAATATTTGAGTAATCTTAGAGATTTCCCTACCAAATAAGACCTTCAACCAGAAATTATTTATTTATTTGATGCATCAAGCAACCCATAGAGACATAAAATTTAATTTAAAACTTTTTGAATAAGAAAAAAAATTGCAGAAAAATTGTGCTTTATTTTTATCATATTTTATGCTATTTTACATCCATTTTCAATGATATTTTTCAAAACGGTTCCTATGGTGCCGATTTGGAAGCATCCAAAAATTATTACTTAAAGCAAAAAATGCTTTGATAAAGTAAAAATAATTCCAAGCACATAAGTATGAAAGCTTAAAAAAAATTTTGTTTATCAAAAGTGATAAATAACATAAATACCTATAAAATCGGTAACATATTTCTTTAGTGAAAGATAAGGCACAAATCGAGTTATGTGACTTTGAAATTTAAAAACCAATATTAAATATTCAAATTTTTAAGTTTTGAATTAGAATTTTTTTTTTCAGAGGTTTTTTTGTTTTCTATATTTATTATTAAATATATTAAAATTATTCCCAACGGGATTTTGAATCGCATGCACGGGAAGTACCTCAATCAATGAACTTTTATTTTTGAACCCTTTCATCAAGCATTGAGGATGGACATTAGTGAATCTCGTTTTGAATTACGGCTTGAATTGGAGATATTGATTTTTTGTTTTAAATATTCATTATTAAATATATTAAAATTATTCCCAACAGGATTTTGTATTCGCTGCAGGTGAACTTTCAAATCGATGAACCATTTTTTATGAACACATGTGTTAAGCTTAAATATTGCTGAAACTCGATTTGAGTTACGGAGCTCAATAAAGCATATGGATTTTTTGAACCAGATATTTTTCTTATATTTTTTAAAAAATATTTGAGTAATCTTAGAGATTTCCCTACCAAATAAGACCTTCAACCAGAAATTATTTATTTATTTGATGCATCAAGCAACCCATAGAGACATAAAATTTAATTTAAAACTTTTTGAATAAGAAAAAAAATTGCAGAAAAATTGTGCTTTATTTTTATCATATTTTATGCTATTTTACATCCATTTTCAATGATATTTTTCAAAACGGTTCCTATGGTGCCGATTTGGAAGCATCCAAAAATTATTACTTAAAGCAAAAAATGCTTTGATAAAGTAAAAATAATTCCAAGCACATAAGTATGAAAGCTTAAAAAAAATTTTGTTTATCAAAAGTGATAAATAACATAAATACCTATAAAATCGGTAACATATTTCTTTAGTGAAAGATAAGGCACAAATCGAGTTATGTGACTTTGAAATTTAAAAACCAATATTAAATATTCAAATTTTTAAGTTTTGAATTAGAATTTTTTTTTTCAGAGGTTTTTTTGTTTTCAATATTTATTATTAAATATATTAAAATTATTCCCAACGGGATTTTGAATCGCATGCACGGGAAGTACCTCAATCAATGAACTTTTATTTTTGAACCCTTTCATCAAGCATTGAGGATGGACATTAGTGAATCTCGTTTTGAATTACGGCTTGAATTGGAGATATTGATTTTTTGTTTTAAATATTCATTATTAAATATATTAAAATTATTCCCAACAGGATTTTGTATTCGCTGCAGGTGAACTTTCAAATCGATGAACCATTTTTTATGAACACATGTGTTAAGCTTAAATATTGCTGAAACTCGATTTGAGTTACGGAGCTCAATAAAGCATATGGATTTTTTGAACCAGATATTTTTCTTATATTTTTTAAAAAATATTTGAGTAATCTTAGAGATTTCCCTACCAAATAAGACCTTCAACCAGAAATTATTTATTTATTTGATGCATCAAGCAACCCATAGAGACATAAAATTTAATTTAAAACTTTTTGAATAAGAAAAAAAATTGCAGAAAAATTGTGCTTTATTTTTATCATATTTTATGCTATTTTACATCCATTTTCAATGATATTTTTCAAAACGGTTCCTATGGTGCCGATTTGGAAGCATCCAAAAATTATTACTTAAAGCAAAATATGCTTTGATAAAGTAAAAATAATTCCAAGCACATAAGTATGAAAGCTTAAAAAAAATTTTGTTTATCAAAAGTGATAAATAACATAAATACCTATAAAATCGGTAACATATTTCTTTAGTGAAAGATAAGGCACAAATCGAGTTATGTGACTTTGAAATTTAAAAACCAATATTAAATATTCAAATTTTTAAGTTTTGAATTAGAATTTTTTTTTTCAGAGGTTTTTTTGTTTTCTATATTTATTATTAAATATATTAAAATTATTCCCAACGGGATTTTGAATCGCATGCACGGGAAGTACCTCAATCAATGAACTTTTATTTTTGAACCCTTTCATCAAGCATTGAGGATGGACATTAGTGAATCTCGTTTTGAATTACGGCTTGAATTGGAGATATTGATTTTTTGTTTTAAATATTCATTATTAAATATATTAAAATTATTCCCAACAGGATTTTGTATTCGCTGCAGGTGAACTTTCAAATCGATGAACCATTTTTTATGAACACATGTGTTAAGCTTAAATATTGCTGAAACTCGATTTGAGTTACGGAGCTCAATAAAGCATATGGATTTTTTGAACCAGATATTTTTCTTATATTTTTTAAAAAATATTTGAGTAATCTTAGAGATTTCCCTACCAAATAAGACCTTCAACCAGAAATTATTTATTTATTTGATGCATCAAGCAACCCATAGAGACATAAAATTTAATTTAAAACTTTTTGAATAAGAAAAAAAATTGCAGAAAAATTGTGCTTTATTTTTATCATATTTTATGCTATTTTACATCCATTTTCAATGATATTTTTCAAAACGGTTCCTATGGTGCCGATTTGGAAGCATCCAAAAATTATTACTTAAAGCAAAATATGCTTTGATAAAGTAAAAATAATTCCAAGCACATAAGTATGAAAGCTTAAAAAAAATTTTGTTTATCAAAAGTGATAAATAACATAAATACCTATAAAATCGGTAACATATTTCTTTAGTGAAAGATAAGGCTCAAATCGAGTTATGTGGCTTTGAAATTTAAAAACCAATATTAAATATTCAAATTTTTAAGTTTTGAATTAGAATTTTTTTTTTCAGAGGTTTTTTTGTTTTCAATATTTATTATTAAATATATTAAAATTATTCCCAACGGGATTTTGAATCGCATGCACGGGAAGTACCTCAACTATGATCGGTTTATTTTTTAAATTCTTTCTTTTTCTGACACTGCTAGTTGCTTGGAATTTATTGATAGGAAAAAGACCTTTTATTGCAACTTTTTCTGGCCAATTAGCCAATGCGCAACATTTTTTTAAAATTGAAAAACGCAAAAACATTTTTTCTTTCTTCTTTTTTTGAATATTTTATCTCTCGTTTTCTTTATTTGAAAATATGGTATTATTTAATTCGGTTGTGGAATAATAGTTAAGTTTTGTTTGATTAAATCAAGACCAAATTTTCGTTTAACTATTTCCGCGATCAATTCATCTGCATCACTTGAAAATGATTCTGCTCGTCGTGCAATAATGTTTTAAATGATAGTTTTATCAACTGATAAATGTTTATCCATATTTTTTTGTGCTATTCATGACCAAAAAAATATATTCATATTAACTCCAAAAAATGAATTGATTTTGTATTGTAATTTTTTTTTACCATAAATAAGTCAGGTTTACAAAAATGGATTTTAATTCTTTTTAGCACAAAAAATTAGACAAAGATAGGATAAAATATTCAAAAAAAAATTGCACAACGAACAAAATGCAGACTTTAAAAAAGCATAATGGCAAATAATTCAAAAAAAAGTGCAAATACAGGACTTTTTACGACGATAAATAAAATCGCAAATATGATTGCAGTAAAAAAAGAAAGGAAGAATGATTTTAGACATTTTTAGTTATGACTGCTTTTTTCGAAAAAGTCATTGGCGATGTTAGATTTTAAAGGGGCAATTTTTTCTGTTTTTTTTTCGTTGTCGTTTTGAATATTTGAAAGTATATTTTTTTGTGTTCCTTTTTGGTTTTTTTGAAAAGATTTTATTTAGAATCAAAGAATAATGCTAAATAAAAACTTGACGATGCACGGTAAGTTTTTGTTTCTCGATATATAATTTCTTTATTTTTTCTTCACAAAAACCAGCGGTATTGCTACGCAATACCGCTTTTATGGATTAGGTTGATTACAATGTTTGGGCAGACCAAGGGGCAATTAAGCTATGTGGATTTCTGTCATATTTTAAAAGATAAAGCAAATTTTGAATTGATTGAGCTTTTAAAAATGTGCAGCTCTTCGTTTCCTATCAAAGAGATCTCATTGCATTTTTTAACTTTGCATTTGGAACGGAATGAATTTGATTTTTTATCTCTCCATGCTTTATGGGTTTTGACGACTCTTTGGTGAATCACAATCCTCGTTAATATTCTTTTTTTTTAATTAAAAAAGCTATAGTTTTATGCGAAACTCTAATAGCCTATCTTCTTAAACCTATTGCAATGGAATGGAGATTGAAGCTCGAAAAATATTTACTCGCATCATGAATTGTTTAGCTTTTTAAATATACATCTTTTGCACTTGGAATTTGTGCTATTTAATCAATTTTTCGTTGAACTAAACATTCCAATCTTATAATTTAGAATATCTCCTCAAGATTTAGGAGTTTATCAATTCCTAAAAATTCAATAAAAATATGATAAAGGTAACATAATAAGAAGCTTTAAGTCACAATTTTTTTTAATTTTTATCACACATTTTTGATGCGATGAATGCATTTCTAATTCATTTATTCTCTTTTATATATGTAAATTTTCGTTAGAAAGGTTAGATAAAGTGCGGCTCAAAATTTGAAAATTTCATTTGCGATTGCTTATTTTAAAACTTATCACTTGCTTTGGAAATGCGCTTCTCTTTTTTCAGTATTAAAGAATTAGTATTAATTGATCACTACAGTTATTCACATAAAGTATCAGTTAGATTCTTATTCCAAAAAAAAAAAAATAGTATGAGGTTTCCGAAACAAAAAAATATTAAAAAAGTTAGAACCTATTTTTTCTAAACGTCTGAATTTTTGCTTTATGGTTTGATTAAGGTCTGTTATTAAATTTGTTTTGCTCAAAAAGAAAAGTCAACCAACCCTTTTAGTCTCTTATTTTTATTTTCCTGCACTCTAAGCTTAAAAAATTATTTGTTTTAGAGGTTAGGTTGATTACATTGTTCGGGTTGACAAAAAGATAATAAGCTATGAATCAGTTAAAATATAATTAAGTTTTGAAGGAGAGCGCTCGAAAAAAAGCGAAAAGCGTTCTTCGCCCCTTCGGGGCGAAGAACCCATTTCAACTTTTTTTCTCACTAAATTTATCAACCCAAATATTTTTAAAAAAAGTTTATTATCCATATTCACAAATCACAAAAACGCAAAATTTGCTTTAAAATGTTTGTGAAATTCCATTGCTTTCCTTTTTTTAAGCGATGTTGAAACACCCAAAGTTATTTAAAAATTATTGGATTTTTACATTTTCTAAGCTTTTTATAAATTAACCGCAAGTGGTCAAAAATAAATTCTCTAGTATTTCTAAAAAGCTTTATTTTTTAATGCTCAAGCAAGTTTGATAATTGATTGTAGACAATTCTTTTTAGAAAATTTCATTAATCTTTACATATTTTATATAAGACGTTAAAATAGATAAAGTTTTTCAACTTTGTCTGATTCGGATTTATATTAAAATCCTCCTCACTCGAGTTTCAGAACACTGAAAACACAAAATTTCTGCTATTTTCCTCGTGACTTTGGGTCAGGTGATGAAACACATACTTTTCTGTTTGTTTTTTTCTCAAAGTTTTGGTTCGATGATGAAATAGGTAAAATTAGGAAAAATAAAGTTCAACAAATCATCCACGGCCAACTCAACTAATAATAATTTAATAAATGCCCTACTATTTAAAAATAAAGCTAAAAATGCTACATGCTTTCACTCATTAAAAAAAGCTGCCTAAATTTAACCAAAAATTGGCGCAAAAACAAAAACAACCCAATTTGGATATATGAGCATCACCACTATTTTCGATTATCTAAATATAAAAAATTTTACATCATAAACTTTCTAAAAGCAATCTTCAAATATTTGCACAAAAAAGTTTGCAACAAAATTTTCGATTAATTTCAAAAATTTGCAATCGCGCTAACTCTCACCACGAAAATTTTGTTTCATTGCTGAATTTTCATTGACTGAACTGAAATTAGGTCAAACATTGATAACGTTTGTTTATTCTTTAGAAAGTAATGAAAAAAATAAAAATTTTGCACACATAAACAATAATAATAATAAACGACAATGCAACTTAGTAAAATTTGGGGCAGCAATGGATTTATCAAAATTCTTCTGTGCCGTGGAAGTTTTTACCAAATTTGTGGTAGACTTAAAATATTTTTCTATTTCTTCCGCTTCAATTTCAATGACTGCATTTAGATTATTTGTTCCATTGTTAATATAATCAATGGAAACGGTAATATTAGTAAATTTAAAAGTTTCACCCACAAAAGTTAAACTGAAAAATCATTATTATTATGGCTTTTGTCTATAAAATTTAAAAATATATTTGTACTTGTAAACTTTGCTTAAATTATCATCACTACTACTTGTAACAAGTCTAATAGTAGAATTAGAAACGAGATTTAATTCCAAAACCGTAAATTTGACATTAATTTCATTTCCTATTCGATATTCATAATGCAAAACATAATTTGACATGTATGGTGACATGGCTTCATAAAATGGAGATATCCATAAAGATTTATATGGAAAAGTTAAAACTTCTTCAATATTTACAAAATTTCCAAATTTCATCACAAAACTTGAATTTGCAGGAATAGTAAATATCAAATATGATGACATAAACAAAATATTTTTCCAAATATTATTCGTCTTCTCACTAAAATTAAAGGTATAAAAAAATTTAATGAAAGAAAAAAACTTTCCTAAATTCTATTAATGATTTTTTATTTGATGCATAAAATAATTTAACTGTATCATTATTTTTTGCAGTGGTCCAAACTTGAGTTATTCGCGAAACAATATGCGATGGATTAATTCCATTATTTTCAGGACAGTTGAGGAAAGCTACTTCGCAATCACCGCCACCATTATTTTTAGCTAACATTGAACGCTCATATCTGTGATAAATAAAGCCATAATCACATTCATAAAAAACATTTTCTTTGAAAACGCAATTTTTCGTGTGCTCTAAAACCTTCAAAATTAAAAAACTCTCAAAAAAAGTGAATGAAAAATAGTTTACATACTTTTAGTTGCTCGAAACAAAATAGTATCATAGTGAATGTTTTCATAATTTTTATATACAATAAATTTATTAGTTTTTGAAATAGTTATGCAATGATTTACTGTAATATTTTTTTGTTGTTAAAAGAATGAAAAATTGCATATTTATACTCTTAAATATTTTTACCCCCACCACTTACGATTTGAATCATATTTACAGTTTACTCTGAAAAGGTGATGGATGATAAATTAAAATAAGTTTATTTAGTTAATACTCACCCATCATTAATTTTAATAACTGTTGTAAGATTTTCATCACCATAAAATGTTAAATAGCTTATATCTCCTGCATTTGGAAACATTTCCAATGTATCATTTTCAAAAATCTTAAACGTAGGGGGTAAATAAATAAAATTAAAAAAAAACATTAATCTAATATATTATTAATTAGGTTTAATGATCCCTTCAAATATGTAATACATGCTTGAAAATTTAGTTTTGAAAAATAAATAACGACCGAAAGTTTGAAGAAATCTTTCTAACGAAAGCTGAATTACAAAAACAAACCAATTTTTCATCAAATTTTACTATTATTATCGAATTTGTTTGCATATATGCTAATTCCAAAACATACACATACAAATCATCAGTCAATGTAATTTCTTTATATATTGTAGGAGCTATAAAAAAATTTAAATTTGACGACGAAATAAATACATATAAATTTTATTTTATGAACCTTACGTGGAATTAAAAATAATTGAAAACTTAAATATCTTTGAACAAGTGAGGATGAAGGATAAGAAACAAAATGGAATATATTTTCGTGTGAAGCAGGCAACATAGCAATAATAAATTCAAATTTATTTATGACAATTAAAGTTTGATTATTTGATAAAATTGTAAATTCATCAACCAATGAATCCATATTTGCAAAAGTTAAAGTAAAGTTTACAAAATTTTGGGAGCAAGATGGATTGGAAATTATCTGGAAAAAAAGGCTTGAGTTAAGCAAAAAAAATTTCTAATTGCTCACTGTATAGTTGCAATCGAGGTTTCCGCAATAACTATCGTCATTATTATTCATAATATTATAATTATGGGTGCCGGAACATGGAACCATTATTTGTGAAGGGCCACAACCACATTCTAGAAAAAAATAATATTTTTAACTAATATGTACTTGTTTTTTTTATTTACCTATTTCTTCAAATTCTACTTGAAATCCCATGGATTGAACACTTCCATCGGTTTCAAATTCCCATATAACCAAATTATTATATCCATTTTTATGAGCTTGAAAAACCACTCCTTTATAACCCAAATTTTCATGAACAAAATTGGTGGTTTTACCATCAAAATGAAAAAGCAAATTATCTGAATATTTTTCCAATGGATAACCACCATAACCTATCAATTGATTTTTCCATGGCACAGTTAAATTTAATGAACATCTCGCATTATTTGGTGATCCATTAAGCTTATTATCAATATTATTCGACCAATATGTAATGTTATCTATTCTTGATGTGGTGCAATTAATTTCAGTCTTTTTATAATCGTTTTTAACTACAGTTAAATAAGCTTTAAAAGTATTATAGCCATTATAATTTATGGTTATTTCATTTCCTTCAATGTAATACGGTAGCATAGGCTCTGCTAATGGGCCTCTATAAAGCTTACATTTATAGATTTCCAACTTCGAAAGCAAAATCGTTAGAAAACTGAATTAGACATGCCCAATTTTAACTTTTTATGATTCCTTGCTTCTTACCTTATTAAAATAGGTTTTCCTTTTTCATTAACAATATTTAAGATTGCATCGCCAAATTCGTTAGCATTTAAAATGACAAGTTTAAAATTATAATCATATGGAGCTTCAAATCTCCAACGACATTGGCTTGTTTGATTTTCATATGGTTCTTTATTTGTATGATATGTTCCATCCGCTTCTTGATTACTAGTAAGATAAATAATTTGGGTTTCATCAATAAATTTATATGGATTTATGGCACTGATGGATTCCAATAAACAGCCACTTCCCCAATCATCAAATATTATCATTCCTTGAAATGCATTATATTTATTGTTAGTGGATGCTTGAATTGTTATTTCTATATTATTTGTTACGCTTGAGAGAACTAATGTTCCTTGGGTGCAAAGATCCGTTGAAATTAGTCTGAAGAATGGTGTTTTTTTAGTTAGAAAAGACAGACTTAAAAAAATAAAGAAAATCTCTATTTCATGAAAAAGATTAAAACTAACGTAATATTTTCTGAAGAAATGGTAATTTCATTCATGTTAGCATTAGTTATAACTAACATAAGACGTAAATTCTAAAATAAAAATTTGCGTGAATTCGAAGTTGAGAAAAAAATAATTACGTCATAATTTTGAACATTTTCAACAACAAAAGTTAATTCACACTCTTTTTCCATTGTTTTAGGAAAACCTGGTGATTCAAAAAATGTTAAATTATTTGTATTCAAATAAATAATTTGGTTTGAATTATTACATATTATTTTTTGAGCTGAAATAATTGAAAACCAAAGTAATAAATAAAATGCTGGACAATAATAGGAGACCATGGTTTATTGAAATTATTATGCATGACAAAAGTATGAAAATAAGCTAACAAAATAAAAATAATTTCCTAAGCATCTTAAAAAATTTTATTTTTTTAACGTAAAAACTTTAAGAAGCTTAAAAGAAGCTTCATTGTTCCCCTTTTTTGACGATGCCCACTCTTTTTACTTCCGTTTTTTGAGTGGGAGAAAAGAAACGGAAGAGCAAAAAAAGGTTGAGCAATGATATGAAAGTTAAAGAATCAATTACTTTCCCAAAAGAGAGCATAAATAAAAATTTTCCAGCCTGAAAGAAAAGGATGAATCAATTTAAACATTTTTTTACGAAGTTTCATTTTTTGTTCATTTTTGAAATGAACGATTCATCTTTCGCAGTTCATAGAAAAAATAAATATTAAAAGTGATTAATTTTCGTTGAATTCAAGAAGAAAAAATAAGGAATGGAAAGAAGCAACGCAACACGCTTTATTTATTTATTTTGCTGCACTTCAGTTGCTTTTTTCTCATCATAAGCATTTTTTAAAGTTCAGAATATTTCAGTTTTATTTCTTTTTGTTTTTTTTTTAAAATTATTATACTTTTCCACTATAATTTAGTTTCTTTAATTGCAAAAAATTAATAACATTTTTAAAAAGATAAATATTATGCAACAAAAAACAAACAATAAATAATTTGATTTATGATTATGGTTATTATCGAATGCTCCAACGTATATTGGGACATTATTTTTTTGGAAATCGCCGACGAAAAAACAATTAAACAACAAAGTTAAGTATTTATTTCTATTTTCTAAATGTTAAGAAAATAAGAAAAATTAAAAGCTTTTTTTAGTTGAAACAAAACAAATATTTTTATTTAGTTTATTTAAAAAAAGACGATTGAAAATAAGTCAATTTGTGGAAAAAATTTATTTTGATCAATTCCAGTGAAGTTCGATTTATACAAAAAATGGCTAATAATAAATAAGAAATTTTATTATTTACTTTTTATTTAACAAAAAAAGTCGAGATTCATTGATTAAAAACATGTAAGAATTAAAAGCGATTTAAGCATCTTTATTTTTTGAATAACTACTCATCATATTTTATTTTTAAAATGATAGAATAGACAGAAAATTATTTTAAGATCTAAACATTAATCTTATTTTGCAATCTTCCATTTTTTCTCTTCTATCTTCATGTATTTTTCAGCTTTAAAATAAGCTGCCGATTTATTTTCGACGAAAAATCTTTAATGACAAATATATTTCTTAAGTTTTTTTTTATCAAATTTTAAGCCTTTTTTGGAAATTATTTTTTTGATCTTATGTGCTTCGTCGTCTTTTCTTTCTTGAAACTTTTTCTCGTAAAAATATGAGTGTTTATTATTGCTTTATAATTTCATTGGCGATTCGTTTCTCAATTACTTCATCTCAAAAAATAATATGTAATTCAAGTCAAATAGTTTATTTGAATACAAACAATTTGACGTTTTATGAATCTCCAAATTTTCCGGCAACCATGGAAGAAGAAAATTGTGAAATAACTTTCAAAATTAAAAATGTTCAAAATTATGACGTAATTAGTTTTAATATCAAAAATAAAATATCTTAAATCTTTATTTTAGAATTTACGAGTATTTCTTGCCATTCCAAATAGTTATATTGGGGACATACAGATAAAGACGAATAAAAATGAGTTAGTTTTATATTACTCTGTAAAATTGATAACTTCAGAAAATCGTTACTTTTTTATGTATTTTTCATAAAAATTAAATTTCTTTAGTTTGCTTTGTACAACCACCATTTCGGAAAATTATTGCGTCACAAACTATAGTGAAATAAATATACAATTTTTAAAAATCACCGACAATAGCGACCATAATAGTGGATACGGAGCCTTCCAAGGCATGATAATATTTGATGATTGGGGAAGTGGATGTTTATTGGAATCTATTAGTGCAATCGACCCATATAAATTTGTTGATGAAACCCAAATTATTTATCTTACAAGTGATCAAGCAATAAATGGCTTTGATGATACAAATGAAAATCAAGATAATGAAGAAAATTCATTTAACCATTGTATTTGGCATTTTTCTGCTCCATATGGATATAATTTTAAACTTGTTATTAAAAGCCATTTCTCCAATGCAAGCTTGGACATTGTTAATGATAAAGGAAAGCACATTTTAATTACGTAAGATTTTCAAGATATTAGTTTAAAGTTTTGTAACGTGAAAATTAGTTCTTGAGAAGCAAACATGTCTTTATTTACTCTAGCGTTATAGGAGCCCAATGTTTGATATTAAGTTACCATATTACATAGAAGGAAGCAGAATAACTATTAATTATGATGGATATGATATTTTTAAAGCATATTTAACCATTGTAAAGAAAGTTTTTAAAAAAACAAAAATAAATTGTACCTCCAAAGTTATAAACAATCGCCTTTATTGGCCAAATATCGAGTTCAAAGGATATCCAAATAATGCAAGATGTTCATTAAATTTATCTTTGCCATGGAAAAATCAATATACTGTTCATATTTCAAATCAATTGGAAAGTTATGCAGATAAATTGGTTTATTTTTTTGATAATCAAGTCATAAATTTGTTGGATCAAAAATATCCAGATGGCGGTAATGAAATTGTATTTCAAGCACATAAAAATGGATACAATAATTATGTGATATTCGAGTTTGAAAGTGATGGAAGTGTAGAGTCTCCAGGATTTCAAATTGTCATAAATGAAAATGGTAAGCATAAAATTTTGTTTTAGGTATTACTAAAATAAATAATTTTAGAATGTGTTTGCGGTCCATCAGAGATAATGGTTCCATGTTCGGGAATAAATTACTACAATATTATGAACGACAATTTTAACACTTATTGTGGAAATCTTGATTGTATTTTCACGGTAAAACGTAAAATATGGGTTTCTTTTCTATACTTGAATATTTTTAGGTTATTTCCAATCCATCTTGTCCAGAAAAATTTGTTAATTTTAGTTTGTCAGACGAGGTTAATATGGATCCATTAGTGGATAAATTTAGCATTATCTCGAACAACCAAACCTTAGAAACCCTTACAGTAAATGATTTTTATTATGTTACTACTGTCTTACCCGTTTACAATGAAAATTATTTTCATTTTGTTTCTTATCCATCAACTTCACTTCAATCAAGAGCTTTCCAATATCAAATGAGTTCACTTCCTCGTTGGTTTATACCATTTTGTTCTTGCTAAATATATTTATTTTTATAGCCCCTAAAATATATTCTCAAGTTACATTAACCAATGATATTTTTTATTTTGGTTTAGAAGTGTTTCACATGCCGCCCAATTCAATAGCGATAATAAAACTTGATGAAAAATTAGTAAGTTTAATAAAATAATGCACTTACTTTAACACATCTATCACATTCATGGTTTTTAAGATAGCCGCAAACGATACATTAGAAATGTTTCCAAATACATATTTTATTAATTATTTAACATTTTACACCGATGAAAAATTTTCCTCCGTTATTGAATTAACAAATGCGTGAGTAAAATTACCGTAATTAAGCGAAAATAAAGTATGCAAGTATTTATTATTTTTAGAATATAGTGCCATGGTAGTAATAGGAATAGTAAGTTTATTGTGAAATTAAATATATAAAATTGTGAAAATTCAGTTTGGAAAAAATTTCGTTTAAGTTTTATTTTATTGAGTTCATGGAGATATAACCTTCCTCCAGATAAAAGCTTAAAAATATAAATTTTAGACTGCAGAACCATTTCAAAAAACCATAAATTTGTTGTGTATAAAAATAGTGATACTGCTGGGTTTGATACTATTTTATTTCGTGCTACAAAAAGTATTACGCTTAAATTTATTTTAAACATACCTATTTCAATGTGTAAAATTTAGGGCACACTAAAAACTGTGTTTTTAAAGAAAATGTCTTTTATGAATGTGATGATTATGTTAATTATCGAATGAATCAGCGTTCCATAGTTGCTGCTAAAGAGGAAGGTCATTGTAATATAGTTTTTCTAAAATGTCCTTATATAAATGGATATTTTTCTTCGCAAACATATATAACTCAAATTTGGACAACATCAAAAAATAATGTCGTGAAATTATATTATGGTTCTAAAAATGAATCTTTAGTAGAGCTAAAGTATGTAATTTCAAATAAATATGCCGTTGTTTTTTTAACCCATCATTTTAAGAGAAGAAGATAATTATATTTGGAAAGATTTTTTATTGTTATCCTCTTTCTTGTATTTTACTGTGCCTTCCAATTCCAGTTTTGTAATGCGTTTTGATAATTCAAAAGATTTATGGTCTATTTTTCCATACAAAACTTTATGGACTTCACCTTTTTATAGAGGACATTTTCCAAATTCATCTTCTTTAAACTTGACTTATGGTTATTGGTTTGAAAGCTATGCAAACTTGACTGTTATGGAATTAAAACCAAATGCAAAAATAAAAATATTTTATGGTTACAATGAAGTTCATAAGTAAGCATTAAATGCAAATTATGAATAATTTATTGTTTTAATTTTAGGATAAAATTTGTCGGAGAAACATTTACATTTTTTAACAGAAACATTTCCATAAATTACATAAACATGGGAATAGAAAATGCCGACGCAGCTATTAAAATCGAAGCAGAAGGAATAGAAGAAGACTCTACCGTATCTTTGGAGCCCACCACAAAATATTATCAGCATCAATATAAATCAACTGCATCAATTTTTTTTAAAACAAACTTTTATTTTATAACTTTACTAATTTTCACAAATTTTATGCTATTATGTTTATGAAAGGACTTAACTATATTTTTTTAGATCTTGTTTTATAAAATAAATTTTTTATATTATTTATTAAATGAACTATACTATAGTGAAGTAGAAAGAAGTCTTGAATTAATGATTCACGAAAATTAATAATTAACTGTGAATCTAAGCTCAAAGCTACTACTTTTCTTCTAGCTTTCACCCCAAAAAAATCTGATTCGCTACAGAGAATATTCTTCAACGAAAAGGTTAATCGGTCAAAAGTTATGGCATCTAAGGAGCGCCTTAAGGATGCTGGCCTCATTTGGTAAACTTCTGCACCTTTGGTTTCAAAAGAAAATTTTTTACCGCTCATTAAATCACTTTAAAGAGTTGATCATCTGCATTTTCAAAAACTTTGAAAGTTGCATTTTTTCAAAAAAGATTTTTTTAAATATTTTCTCAAAACTGTGAAAGAAAAAATTTGATAATGGGGCTCAATAGAAAATGGTTTTTCAAGCTTTGGTTATTAATTGCTGGAACTTTGGTAAATTTTTGATTATTTTTCTTAGCCCTAAATTTTAAATTTTATTATTTTTTATAGATTTCATTACCTGCATCCTCTGGCTTTGCTTCGAATAATACTCCATTAAAAAGTCCGGGTTTTGTGATAGACTTTGTCACATCCGTTGTCCAATATGTAAGTAATATATTTTTGATATAAGTAACGCTTATTTTCATCTTTTTATTTTAGTTATCAAACCCCGATGGAGTCCATGAATATTATTTTAAACAAAAATTAGATCATTTTAATATTTTTTCAACAGAAACGTGGAAACAAGTAAATAATGAAAATCAATTATTTTTATTTTTACTTTTTGATTTCAGAGATATTTAAATAATAACAAATATGCAAAATTTAATGGAATTCAATTTTTGGAAATTGGAGGAGAAGGTACAATTTTTACTGATGAACTTGGTGAAAATCGAACTTTAATGCATTGGGCAAAAGAAGTTGGAGCAAATGTTTGGCTTCTTGAACATCGATTTAAATCCATTTGATTAGTTGGTTAGTTAAAAAGCATAAATATTTTTCCAAAATAAGTTTTTTCATTATAAGCTTACATCATCCACAATCAGTATTGAGCATGCTGAAATAGTTGGGAAAAACATGGCTCAAATTATGTTTTCTGATTTATTTTCTTTTACATATACTTCAGTTCTCTGCGATAAGATTTCGTCAGCATTTAACTCATTCATGTTAAATCACCACACCAAAGCAATTTTATTCATCGCTAAAATTTATTCTCTTACACATTTTTTGTTTGTTTGATTAAAAACCCTGGAATCCACCCAAAGAGAATAAAAAAGGCATAAGTTATATTTTTCTCTCTCCTTTTTATTGATTTTTCAATTTCTTGTGATTTTTTCTTCGAGCCCATTTGCTTTCTTTCTTTTTTGGCTGTTCTCTTCTTTTTCTCTCGAATGTTTATTTTTAATAAAAAAAAATAAATCCGCGAAGTCTCTTTTTTGAATATTTAATTTTACTTTCTATATACATAGATGCTTCACAGAAACCACCAGAATACAGCAGCTAGTGTTGCAAAGGAAAAATTCTCAAAAGCACCAGGTCAAGCTTATGTTGCTTTGTCACGCGTGAAAACTTTAAAAGGAGTTCATTTGATTGATTTCGATGAAACAAGAATATATAAGTTGTTGCTTTAAATCCAATGGAAACATGTGATGAAGATTTCGATGAATTATTACTTGTTATGTTTCATCAAAGTTTCTCAAAACATAACATTTTACTGGGCCTAAAAATGCTTTTTTCCAAATCTCGAGCTTCAAAATCATTCATAATGGAGAAAGATCTATCTATTTTCGTTGTTCGTTCGTCTAATGTGCATTTCACTGTTAAATCCTTTAATTACATATAAAACTTTTCAAAATTCACATCGATCTTTTTGTTTTGATGTATTAATTTTTTATTTAATCTATATACTCTCAAATTCTTGATATTGAAGATTTTCAAAGTCTTTCAATACTTTTTAGAACCTTCCACAAAAAGTTTTCTAACACAAACAAATGTTTACTATTGTAAAAAAAGATTTAAAATATTCAAAAAAAGTAGAGAAAACATTTTTGATTTAAAACCAAATAAAAAAACAGTCAATGTGTTTATGAAAAAAAAAGTCAAAATAAAAAACAACACAAAAAGCTTCCATTTATGTTTTCGCCTTATTTTACTGCCGCTTTCATTTCGATTTTATTGATCGGAAAAAAATCTTTACTTGCGATTTTTTTTGTCTATTTTTTTCTTTTTCTTTTTTTTGAAGTTTGCATTTCTATGCCGCTCATTTTTTTTGAATATTTTATTAATGTTATAGATAGAACAACAGATCGATCCTTAAGTAATTTGTTCCAATTTGGAACAAAAAATGTCAAAGATGAAGATGCTCAACCTCTTGTTGATTATTTTCAGGATAAGTTTGATGTAATAAATTAATTTTTGTATTGAGTTATAAAATAAATCTTTTTATAGGAAAGATTAGCTGTTGAAACTCATGTTAAAGCTATGAATTTTGCTAAAGCATTCTTAGCGAAAACCAATTTTAATTCGAATGAAATTATATTTAAATTTATCCCCATTGAAAATGAATGTCAATTTATACCCCTTGAAAATGGAAATGAACGATTAGTTGATGTATATAAACGAAGTATATGGTTTGAAATATTCAAAAAAAATCGTAAAAAAGACAAAATATCAAAGTTAGCATTTATTGACTAAACTTTGCGCAAATAAAAAAAAGTACGCCAAATATGTTTATTTCCTTTGTTTGATATTTTTCTTTCTGCCTTTTTTATTGATTCTTTTTTTCTTACAGTTTTAAAAGAGAAAGTGATGAATTTTACAATTTTTTTTCTTTGTTAAATTTTTTCTTCCTGCCATTTTTTTTCTATTGACGGAATTCACGAAGGATTTTAATGTTGAAACAAACAAATATTGTCCAAAAAATTTATGGAACTTTAATTTAGGGAAATCGCGGCTTTTTTTATTTTATCAACTTGAAAAACACGTGTCGATGAATTAAACTAGAAGTTGTTTATTTTTTTGCCTCATAAGTGTGAAATATTTTTCGCCATCATTGATTCTGCAAACAAAATATACACACGCTTGTGTTTTTCATTATCTACAAGAGCCATAAAAGAGAAATAACGTGATAGCTTCCAAACTTTTGACAATTGCTGCTGTTGCTTTATTGATTTTCTTTTTTCTCTCTTCTTTCCTTTTTTTTTTAAAACTACACGCATATTTTACTTTTTTGTTCTTTTTCCAGAGAATTGGCTACAAATAATTTAAACCAATTTTTTTTAAATATTTAATTTAAATTTCTTTATTTTTTTCAATCTTTGCTTTTGAAATTTTTCACGGTAACTTAAGATTATTTTTTTCTTCTTCATATTTCTAATCACACGAAGCAATTTGTTTAAACCCATTAGAAATCACAAAAAGTTCCTTTGGCAATTTAATCTGCACTTTGGAGACATATAAGAAATGTTCACAGTAAGCAAACAAATAAATATGAAATCTGTGTATATAACGTAAAAATTGAAATCAACTATAAGAAACTAAACGGATCATAAAATTAAAGTTTATTTGTAACGCTTGAGTTAATATTATTTATTACTTGACAGGAAGTATTTATTTAGGACAATACAAAATATTTTAAGGCTTTTAAAATCATTTTGAGAATAAATGACATTTACAACTTCAAAAAGCGGACATAAGTAAATATGAAGAAAAATAAATTTGATGTTGCTTAAATATTATGTTTTTAATAAATAAAAATGTTTAGAAACGGTTTTTTGTTGTTAATTTTTTTCTGCCTTTAGCAAAGTTAAATATCCATAACCTTCGGTGGAGTTTTCAAGAAATTTAGTTATTGATTCTAATATTTCTTCAAATGATGGACGTTTCAAAGGAATTTCATTCCAGGAATTTTGCATAATTTCATAACTAAATATTTATAATTTTAAAGCAATGTTTAAATAAAGCTTACATATCGGGTGGACATATTTCAGGTTGTTCAAGCCTGTTTCCACATTTTAAATGCTCCAACAGAGATTCCGGTTCAATTTTTTTAAATGGAGTCGTGCCAAAACTGTATCTAAAGCATCAATTTACAGTATGTAAAGTTAACTATTTTCGAGAAACTTACATTTCATATAAAAGAATCCCAAAAGACCAACTAAAAAAGTAGAAAAATTTGAAAATCTTGAAACTTTAAAAAAAACTAACACGTCACTTTTGAAACTAAATTCATAGCGTTCTAAGCATTCAATTGCTAACCATTTGATTGGAAATCTCTCCGATTCATGGGTTAAAACGTTGCTTTGTGGTATGTTTGATTCGCATCCGTCCTCTCCATCGAAATGAATGCATAATCCAAAGTCGCTTATCTAAAAGGTGTGGTAGAATTTAGAATAGTGATGTTGAAAGCGCTTTTTTACCTTCGCATTTTTATTAGCATCGATTAAAACATTTCTCGCTGCTAAATCTCTGTGAATTATACCTTTCGATGTTAAAAAATTCTAGAAAAACTAAGCTCAAACTATTTTTGATGCAAAAATAAAAATTTACCATTCCTCGAGCAATTTGCCAAGCAAAAATAGCAAAATCTTTATCGTTAACACTTTGTAATGGGTAAGCCTAAATTAATATTTTTTTATTTTTTAGTCTCGAAGTTTTTAACTTACAACAATATTTATTTTACGAATTTTGACATATTGTAGCAAATCGCGATGATCACAATATTCAAGAACCAAGCACATAGGAAGTTCAGTCGTAATACAACCAAACATAGCAACAATATTACTGCATCCATTTATAAGTTTCATCTTAAAATAATTTTTAGCCCTGCAAATATATAAGAGAAAACATACTATTTTGATTTCGTTTGCAAATTCATCCTAAAAAATTATAAAATACTATTTTTTGTTTCCAAGGCCGACATACTTTAGTTTTTTCATTTGAATATTTGTGAAGCATTTTTACTGCAACATTAAAAGATGCATTTGTTCTTTTGCTTCCAGATTTAAGCTTTTCATTTTGTAGCAATTTGCTAATTAATTTTCCTTTAATTACTTCTCCATAAGCACCTGCACCAAGTTTTTCATCTTTTAATTGAATTTTATCCCATGCTAATTCCCAGGAATCTTCGTTTGTCTCAGAAATTTTTTCCTCCAAATGAGTGCGATGATCGGCTTGAAATTCTTCAAACTTTTTCTTCTTTGTAATTATTATCCGACGTTTTATAATACAAAAAGAGACTAATATCAAAATGACCAAAATCGAAACAGATGCGATCGCAATTATTATCGCCTTGTTTATTTTATTTTTATCTGAAAATAAGTATCGGTATTTTTTAAGCCTAATATAATTTCGTTTAAAAAAAACATGCCATCAGAATTTGGTGTTGACGTTGGAATTATGCTTGTCGTTGTTGACCATACAGATGAGGGAGAAGTTATTAACGGCGTTATAGGTGTGGTAGTATTGGCTTAAAAGATAAATTTTTAGTAGGATTTTTTCTTTTTATATTTTCTTTTTTTTATCGTTATTACCTGGATACAATGGTCCTCCTTCGTCCTCATTACAAATTCCATCCACAACAGGATTAGATTTGAAGTTTGTAGTAGCATAAGTATAACAAATATTATTGCATTTTGCAAAATCATAACAAGTTTCAAGAGTTAAATGTTTTTCAATGAAACAACCAGCGGGTTCGCCACATGTTTGTGTTGTTCGTTGTTTTTCACAGTTAATATATTTAGTGTAATCGTCACAAGTTGTCGTCGCATGGTTATCACACCCAATTACGTTTGAAAAAATACAATCCACCGCGGTTAAAGTAACTAAAAAAATAAAAATATTAAAACATAATTTAATTAATGATGGCAGCCTTACGATCATAAACCCAGTCGCAAGCATAATCTAATTGAATATAATTAGTCACCATAATATTCGCACCTTGTTCATCAGATACAAATGAAACATTTTGAAAATCTTTAATATTAAAACAATTTTGAATGGCTGAGATTCCCACACAGTCGTCCAAGTCTTTCTTTTCAGAACATACTTGTTTAGCACTATTTGATGATGTTATAAATTGTTCTATCACTTTTCGATATTCAATTGGATCCGAGCTAATGTTAAGAAATTTAAAGAATATCATGTAACATTCATTGATACTCTAAAAAAATATTCGATTCAAGATTAATACATAAATATTATTAAAAAATGGCAAAAAAAAAATGCTATTTTAATAACCAAAAAATATATAATTTATAGGGGAAATGGAAGCAAATAAGTTTCAGTAAATTCAGTTAAAACTTGAAAGGTCATCTTTACTGGACAACGCGAAACAAAATAAAAACGTTGACGAGAATTTCAAATTCATTGAGAATTTTATTCAAGAATCCCAATAAAAAAATGATGATGTAGCAAGCACAATTACCTCTGCATCATTGGTCGAGCATGTGGTGTCGTTTCCATCAGGGTTATCATCATCACAAATATTATCCAATGGGTTGTTGATAGGTTTATCAACGAATGATAAACAAAGGCTACAATTTTTATTGAAATAACAAGCTTCAAGGGTAAAATATTTTTTTATAAAACATGCAGCTGCTTTTCCACATGTATCATTTGTGTGTAAAACTTCACAATTTTTATATTCATCGAAATTATCACATCCATAAATATTTGCGTCGCAGTGTTTGAAATCTTTTCTCTCAATACAAGCAACCGTTTTTTGTGCCACTAAAATTAATTAATTTAAATTTTTTGTTTTACATTAAAAGTTTACAATTATAAACTTCTCCACAAAAATATTTCATTTGAAGATAGTTAGTAACCATAATCCTAGCATCATTCTCTTCTCCATTGATAAATCCAACCTTTTTAAAATCTTCCACATCAAAACAATTTTCAATCGATGTTGAAACGCTCAAACATTTGTCTAAATTTTTTTTAAAGCCGCAAAGTGTTCGAATTCCAATTGGCGAAGCAGAGAGAACAAGGAATTTTTGTAAATATAAATCAACATTTGCAGTAAAATTTAATGGAGTAAAAATATTGGTAATGAAACAATCATTAATTATCTGTAAACTTAATATTTGCATATAACAAAAAAGAAATCAAAATCATTTATTTTTCTACTATCATTCTGACGGAGTCTCTCGGAACCAATGCCCCTTAGTAATGGTAAAAGACTGGAGGGGGTAACGAAAATCTTTATTTTCAGCAAAAAAAAACTATGTAGGATAATTAATATTTTAATTTAATTTTCACGTTTACCCAAAAATTAAAGTTACAAGCTCCAAAATAAAGAAAATAAAAAAATCTAAGTTTCCAAGAATTTAGAAGAAAAAAACCTTTGCGTCAGCATCCGAACATTCTGCATTTACATCGGTGGTAAATAAGGAAATAAATATAAAAACAACGAAAAAAAACTTAACATAAAACATTTTTAAAACTAAAATCAAAAAAATAAAAATAAAAAGAGGTTAAATATATCGATCATTGCTACGACGATTTTTTGTACCTAGGAGAATTTTTACATTTAGGATTAAAATATTTTATTTTTCAATAAGTTTATCAGGTGACTTTTCTAGATTTTATTTTTATTCAACAACGTCAAACAAAAAAATAAGAGGAAAAGCTTTTACACCAAATCTCCTTTAAGCTTCTTCGATAAGAAAAAAATATATGTTAATTCTCTTTGAAAAGTAATAATGAAAGTTTCGAGCAAATATAAACAATGTTTTACAGAATTTATTATGAAAACGGTGATTTTTATACCTCGTAATTTTCATTGTTCATTCGTCATTTCGAGCACGATAACTATTGTCAACTCATTTATTGATTTTCTTTTAAATCGAATTGGCCTTTGGTTTGCTAACATGATGTGGGCAAAAGTTCTCAATAATCCTATTCTTTTTATACCTTGCCAAACATCCCTTGTCTTACTTATTTGCTTTTTTATTTGCTTTATGACCTATTTTTGCTCTCGTGCTCTGTGTGGGCCAGCGATGGCAGCCAATAGACAAATCTGTCTATCGCAACCGACAGACACGGTAAAAAAAAATTTCTTTCGTTGTCTGGCCCAAAAAAGTGTGGGGCTGTCGGTTGCGATAGACAGATTTGTCTATTGGCTGCCATCGCTGGTGTGGGCTTTTTTTTGGCGAGAATAGTCTTTCCATGTTGGTTTAAAAAAAAGTTTTACTTGAATTTTTTTTTCTCATTATTTTTTTTTCCTTTCTTTTTTGAATATTTAATTTATTTATTTTTGGTTTAGTTAGTTATTTGATTATTCTAAATTTAATATAATGGATTACATACGTAATTTATAAATAAATTAAACAAAAATTTAAACTTAACTATAATTGTTTTTTTTTAAATTATTTTTTATAAAGCACAATCAATTCAAGCTTTAGAAAACCTGAAGAATGTGAACGATCACATGTATTACTTTTTAAAACGTAAAATTCAATGGATTAAATCTCTTTCAAAAGCTCAAATTGGCAAATTACTCAAAAAATGGTTTTTGGTTTTATTTCCCAAAAAAATAGTTTGATGCTGCAAAATTAAGTTTCCCGCGTTTTTATTTCTTTTTTGAAAACAATATAATTCAAAGAAATATCTTTCAAATGTTCATAAAAAGAAGCATAAAAAAATATTTTAAAATCAAAAAAAATAATTTTTCATAAACAAAAATAATGTCAAAAAATTTCTAAAGAGTCTTCTTATTTTGTTACCCTTTTTTCTTTCTTTTTGTTTTCGTTAAATTTTATTGATCGAAAAAATAAAGCCTTAAAAACGAATATAACTTTTGTTGGTTTTTCGCCATTACGACTCAATTTTTTGAAGGTTTATGATTTTCAATGCCTTCATTTTTTGAATATCTTAATTAATTTTTTTTAAATTTTTGTTTTTTTAAGCATATTTACCACGCTCCGTCACCGGTTGCGGAGGCCGAGGCGATAAAATATGTAGCACAGTTATGTACATACTTTCATTGAAAAATGTAAGAAAGAGATTTCATGATAAAGATGTTGACGAAAAAATAAATTGGTAAAACGTGTTTAAAATTAACCCAAGAACATTTCATTGACACAAACACAATTTTTGATTCACAATTTAAAAAAATAACCATTCATTTTTTAAATTATTATATTTTTCAATTAGACTTACTAAAACTCATTGAATTGTAAATCATCAAGAAAGCATCGATGTTGAACACCGAGAAAAAAACAAGATAAAATTCAAGAAAAACAGCAAGATTATCCCATGGTTGGAGCAACTATTACTCGTGTGAGTCTTTTTATTTTGAACGCCGACTTTGTTTAAATCAAAATATATACTTTTAAAAGCTATAAGTTCCTTGACAATATGATAAGCAACAATCCTGACTTGTTGCAAATCATAATAAATAATTTTAAAAATTATGGAAGGAGGTTTTTGTTTTATTCGATATTGTGCATTGTAATTTAGAAGTGTTGTTTACTGCTGCTTCGACAGCAACTGCTATGACTCCAATATGATTTTAGAAATTAAAGTTTTCATTATCTTGAATTTATACTGAAATAACATCAAAAAATATCTTTTAAATATTCAAAACAAACAAAAAACTGCCATAAAAAGTATTAACAAGCAAAAACTAAACTTTGTTCAATGAAAAGGAAAAGTCAAATATTTTCTTTTGATTTTACCTTTTCCGTCGCTGCCATATTTTTTATGCGCGCCATTTTATTGATTGATTAAAATTTTTTGACCCTTTTTGTTGCTGTTTTTGCTCATTATGCTTTGCTAAAAGCTCTCACTTTTGAATATTTAAATCCACCTTTTTTTGAATAGTTTTTTTTGTTATCTCTAAAAAAATGGAGAAAAAAGAAAGAAAGCAAAATTTGTATGATGTGCACATTTATAAGTAAAGGACGTGAATCTGATTTCACTACACATGATATACCAAAATTACAAATCTTTGAAGAAACATTTACACCGTTTTTATTTGCAATCCGAAAAATCAAAGGTGAAAAACCCAAACATTATATTTGGTTCCAATTATTATTGATGAAATTCTTCGTGGTTAAGTTCTTTATTATCTTCTTCTGATATAACCAAATTTTGCATAGTTAAACCAATTTGAATCATGGCACAACTACGATTTATTCGCGTCTGATGGTTTCTCTCTTTTTTTGATTAAAGCATTTTTTTTGCTTTTCTATTCTAAAAAAAATTGACGAAAAAAGGAAACACTCGCTTTAGACAGACGACGCCTGCAATTTTTTGTTGTACGCAAACCCTAAAGTTGACATAAAGAGATGGTTGGAAAAGTGTAAAATCACATGCTGTTGCTTTATTGATTTTTATTTTTCTGTTAGCTCTTTTTCCTTTTTTGTAGTTTGACGCATATATATTTTACATTTTTTCTTCTCAACAAAGCTATTTATTTTTTTATAACTTTTTTTTGAATTTTTTAATAAAAGTATTTGATTTTTTCAAGGTATTTTCCAATTTTTTTACTTTCATTATCATACACAATAATTATTTTAAATCAAAAATTTTTTATGGTGAAACGCAATCGGCTTTAATAAATCAAATAAAAAATGTTTATAGCAACCAAGATTTCCTTGCCCAATATGCACCAATAATAAAATTAATTAAAAATATATAAAGTTTCTTATGCTTTTAATTCCATTTTCTTCAAAAATGACCTAATAGCAGAGATAAATGAATTCAAAAATTAATTTTTATCTCCTTATCGTTACTTCTGAAGAAGTTAATGCTTCACTTTTTGTTTTTGCAATCTATATAGTCGTATTCCCAATTATCCTCATAATTGAATTCCATAAGCGTATTCTTCCTATCTTTATATTTTTCTATTGTATGCTCAATTTGTAGTTCATCTATTTTTTTTTTTGAACTCTCTACGTCGAATATTTATTAAAACTCAAATCAAAAAAGAAAATCCCTAAAATATTCAAAAAAAAAATTTTGTCGATCATTTATGTTTTTTTTTCTAAACATAAAAGTGAAAAAGTCTCCGTTTTTTTTTTGTTTTGTGGTTTTTTATTTGCGGGCATTGCTATTTTATTGATCGGAAAAATATCTTCTTTGCGCATTCATATCATACACTTTTTTAAGCGCATTTTGCTATTTTGTCTTTTTTTTCTTTTTTTGCAGTTGCCTTTTTTGAATATTTATTTTTGGGTTTTTTTGTTTTGTTTCAAATCATATAGAAAAATTTAGGGAATTTTTATTTTTAAAAATGAAACATAGAAAACTTGGAAAATACCAAATTTATGAAAAACATACTAAAACAACAGCTGTTGTAACAATTTTGCGGATTCTTCCAAAGAAAATGAGGATATTTCAATTCCTAATGATCCTATTGATTCAGATGAAGATAAAATGTTGAATTAACAGATGATATACGAGCTGCTATTCGACAAAGAATTGAACAAATAGAATTGGACATGGAAAATGAAATAGGAAATGAAAATTCTTCTCCCAGTGATCAAGAAATAGAAGATTGGAAAAATAAAATGCTTGAAAGTGAAAATGTTCCCGATTCATTCAAAAAAAATTCTAATATGGTAAAAAATGCCTTAAATTCAATTTTTATTGGAGGAATTTCACCAAGGATATTTGTTAGAAATGCATTTTATTCGAAAGAAGAAATTCTTGAAAAGGTTAATGCAGGTAATAAATATATTTTGATTTTTAGTTGTTGCTTCAAGTGCATTGAAAGCCCCTTTAAAAGGTACAGGTTGGAAGTACACAAAACGTTTAAGGCGTATAAGGCTGATTATTACAATGTTATGGGAGTTTTCAAATTCAGTTTTTTGAAGATTAATGATGATGAAACAAAATATATGGGTAAACTGGTTTAAAATTAACATAACAAGATTTCATTGACACAAATACAATTAAAAAATTAAGCATATGTTTTTAGAATTTTTATATATTTTTTTCAATTAGACTTAATAAAACTCATTGAACTGTCATAAACATATGTATGTCTTTTGCTGGCATCATCCGACTCATAAAATAGCAATAAGTATCCTAGAAAGACATATATTTAAAAAAATAAAATTTTGAACGAAGTTCCCAAAAGTAGTATGCGCCATTGACGATTATGTATTAAGTCCAAAATTACTGACATCCAATAATAAGTATTATGCTGACTTTTAATTTTCCAGTTGTTATAAAAAAACTGGAACAAAACATTCGAAAAATTTAATGTTTTATAAATAAGTATGAAAGGGTTAAATGAGACAAATCATACAAGATTAGAGTGTAGAAAATATCCTTTTGTACTTGAGAATGCTTTGTAAACAAATTGTTCAAATACTCTTTACTAACATTCGTTAATAAATCGTCAAGGACAAGTAACAAAGGGCATTGGAAGGATGTGATAGCAGCAGCTCGACGTACATCATCTTATAGTTTTTTGAATTCAGCAACTACTTTTTGAAAAGCTGTTTTTTCTTTTTCTTCAAAGTGAAATTTAACCAAAATCAAAAAATAAATTATTTTTATTTAAATATTCAAAAAACGGTAAGGAAAAAAAATTTTTCGTCAATTATAACCACGACAAGCTAAGACCCCGCTTTCGCGGGGTTCATACAATTGCATACTTCAAGCATTTAAATAATATAAAAAAATTTATTAACTAAAAATCTCATGGATCTGGATCCCATACATTTAATGGATCACTCATCCCAGCGAGCTATTGGTATTCGAACATGATCTCATCCAAGTGAAATTCCAAACCATTTTAGCCCAAAAGGATCCTTTTAACGCATCCCAAACGCACCAATAATTTAAAGCATCTCAAAGTAAACAACCTCTCACCAACGTTTTTTTCTATGCAACTAAAGAAAAAGTTCTTCCTCAAATTCATTTTCTCATTAAAATATATTTATGTAAATTTTTTTTATCATTCCTTTCATTCTTTTTGCAAGGGACACCTTAAAAAGTGCGTACACCTAATATGATGCGCCTCCGGGAGATCAGGTCGCTCATTTCATTCATTTCAAAACAATTAATAAACTAAAAATTTCATGGATCTCGATCCCATACATCTAATAAATCATTCATCCCAGCGACCTATTGGTATTCCTATATGTCCTCATCCAAAGGAAAACACAGCGCATTTTAGTCCAAAAGGATACTTTTAACCGATTGAAAATAAAATACCAATCATTTAAAGTATTTCAAAGCAAACAACTGCTCATCAGCATTTCTTTTCTTACATAATAAAAGCAAAAGTTCATTTTTGAATTCATTCTCTTTACACAAAAAAGTAAGAGGGGTTTCTCCATCCTGATTTTTCCGGCTACGTATATATCAATTTTTTTTACAGATTCTGAATCCGTAGACTATGGGGATCATTATATAGTCAACAATTCTCAAATAATATGAAAATTTTTTTTGACCAAAAAAACATGTTTTTTGACTAAAACTTTTTTTCTATCCTCGGAAAATGGCTGAAACTTTCCGTCAGTAATAGTACCGATATATGACGAATTTGATTTTGCTTTTAGATTTTGAATAAAAGTTTCTGGGCTTCTCAGAAAAGTTAGGCGAGCATGTTTTTCGATGTCAAATTTTTTCCAAAAAATAAAATTTTTTTCGCAACCTGCGTTTTTCGCTTTGGGAGAGCGGAACTATGGTGAAGGCGCTTGACTGCTGCAATTTTTTTTCTTCATCACACGCTTTTGAAGGCGCTTTATTTTCGCATATTTTTTTCGTCAAACATTTTTATTTTGGATAATGTTTTTTCCGTGATATTTTTTTCCTTGAGATTCTTTTATTTTTTGTTTTTTAGTAATCATTTAACAACGATGCCACCAAAAAGGAAGAAATCATCTGCAACAAAAGCTAGAGATGCAACGGCAAAAAGAAAAGTGAGAACTCAAGAAGAAGCTCGAAGAAGACCATCAAATGATTCAACAACACCTTCAACTGCTCCACAACCAACAACTACAACAGCAACGATAAATGGTGAAGCTATGGATACAACTGAAGCACAAAATTCACATGAATCTGAACATATTATTGTAAGCGTTATTTTTTTGTTATTTGTTTTTTTCTTAACCTTCTGCAGTTAGCCTTTAGTTGCTTCACCTTGCGTATTTGTTGTTTATTAACTTTTGCTTGAGATGCTTTTCCTCAAAATGCTTTTCTTTCAATTGCTTAATTATTATATTATTCAGGATAAACGAGCTATTCAATCAACTGATAATGAACTTGATCAAACAGCTTCACCAACAACTCGAACTGCTGCTATCAAACGACGAGCTAATGAAGATGTACTTGAACCTAATGCAAAACGTAATGCTCTTGCTGATACCGAACATAAAGTAGCTAATGCTTACAAATTTGATGATAACGATGATTGTCAACATGAACATGGACATGATATCGTATGTTTTTTCTTTTGTTTTATAGTCAAACCATTTACTTGCAATCCTTTTTCTTTCAAAGTCTTATTTCATTTATTTTTCAGGTATTTCATTCACAAGCCTCAGCTGTTTTCGAAGAAGGTGCTAAAGAAACCGATGATATTGTAATCGATGACGATGATTGTCAACATCTTTCTGCACATGATATCGTATGTTTTATCCTTTTGTTTTTTAATCAAACCTTTTACTTCGAATGCTTTTTCTTTCAATGTCTTTATTCATTTGTTTTTCAGGTTCATCAATCTCCAGTCTCAACTGTAAACAAAGAAGCTGCTAATGATACCGATGATATTGTAATCGATGACGATGATTGTCAACATCATTCTGAACATGATATCGTATGTTTTATCTTTTTGTTTTTTAATCAAACCATTTACTTGCAATCCTTTTTCTTTCAAAGTCTTATTTCATTTATTTTTCAGGATCATCAATCTCGAGGCTCAACTGTAAACAAAGAAACTGCTAATGATACCGATGATATTGTAATCGATGACGATGATTGTCAACATCATTCTGAACATGATATCGTATGTTTTATCCTTTTGTTTTTTAATCAAACCATTTACTTCGAATGCTTTTTCTTTCAATGTCTTTATTCATTTGTTTTTCAGGATCATCAATCTCGAGTCTCAGGTGTTATCGAAGAAGGTGTTGAATTTGCTCATGAACATGATGATTCTTTGATGCTTGATGATGACAATGCATTTATTGAACCACCTGATTATGAACGACTTCCATTCCATCATGTCCGAATTCAAAGTGATTATCAACGTGATAGGAATGAATGGTTCAATGATGTTAAAATGCTTGCATATCTTGGTGCTATGGCTGGACACGCTGTTCGCTATGGAACATTTCTAAGAATCGCTGTGTTGGATTCGCTTTTTGTCCATTCGCATGCTAACAACGTCAATGTAAACATAAAAAACTTCCTCTTCGTGTATCCTGATAATCCTGAACTTATTTTGTGTCCTCTCAACGTTATGAATGGAAATCACTGGACTCTTCTTGCTATTCATGTGTTGCTTGGTCATGCAGATTACTATGACACTCTTCAATCTGCTGCTACTTCTGGAGAAATTTATGCTGACGAACTTGCTCTATGTACATCCATTATTGAAAAACTCAAAGCTGCTGAAATCATTGATCACCACATTGTACCTCGAAGAGCTGACACTTCAACTTTTGATTTTCAACGGGATGGTTTTAACTGTGGACCTCATAAACTTCTAATCGCTGAAAATCTCGCATTCCACGGCTACTCAATGAAATTTGATCATCGTCTCAACATGGCCACTGAAAGATATCGAATGCAATATTTGTTGAACATGCTATATGAGTTGAATAAAGACAAAGATGAATGGCATCGTACGAATCTTGATACATGGTTACCTACAGCTTTCGAAAGACAACTGAACCAACCACTTCCTCTTATTGATCCATCTCAACTTGAACTTCCAGCTGAGAATGATTTGATTCAACATGTTCAAGCTGCACCATTATCGACACCTCAACCATCTGTACCTCTAAGAAAATCTCAAAGAATCATACCAAGAACTGATAATACAAGAAGATTATATGATGAAAGAATGACATCAAAAAGAAACTCAACTCTTCGACTTGGCAAACCTATTGGACTTCGAAGCTCTGGAATCAATCCTGATCCACATTATCTCGGTCCTATGAATAAAAGATGTCATTATTGTAATGCTTTCCTCTTCCATTGTGAATCTTTGGGTGGTTGTTGTGCTAAAGGTGCTGTTCCAATGCCTGATATTCCTCCGATGCCTGCTCGATGGGATCAAATTGCCTCCTTCAGCGATTTCTGGACTCATCCTAAACAATTCAATAGTTTAATGGCAATGGTTTCAACACAAGCAAAGGTTACTCGACATGCTGATGCTTTCAAGATTGAAGGGGAATTACGTCATAATGCAGGTGATTTGGTACCTATGGATGGAGAAGCTCCTTCTTTTGCTCAAAACTACTGCATCGACTCCGATCAAGCTCTCAACAATCGACTATCTGATGCTGTTAAAAAATTACATTTCAAAGCTGATGATGCCGCAAAGAACAAAGATCTTATTGGATTGTTAGAAGCTATGCTGCGTCAATATCATCCTCTTGCTGACATGTTGAAAAACATGAGACAAATCCTTGCTGATGAAGAAGCTAAATGTGCTGCTGAAGGAACTGAACTCAGAAAATTCTATTTGGTTTGGGAAAACGGAAATGATCAACATACTCATCCAGGACGTCTCAATCTTCCTACCGTCAATGGGCAAGTTTTCTCTATCTATCGCTCTGATGATCTTGATGCTCCTCCAAAAGGTCTTTGGTTTGGAATTTCTAAAGATGGAAGCAACAGTATTCGCTATGTTCCTCATTTCGATTCATTTGCTGATGCTGCTGCTTATCCTCTCATTTTCGTCTTTGGTCAAGAAGGATGGCATCCTAATCTCAAGAAGCTTGATCCTGCTACTCGATATCTTACTGCTAATGATGTTGAAAGTGATCCTGAATTTAGAAGTGATTCTGAAGCTGAAGAACTTGATGATGATGAAGAATTGCCAATTTCGAAGAAGTATGAAAACGTTTCAATGAAGCAACACTACACTTCGTTATTGTATGATCGTACAGATCAACAAAAGAACAACTTCAATCCTGTAACTGGCCAAAAAACTCTCAGCCAAATCTTCATCATCAATGGTCATCTCAATGTGCTTCGTCAACGTCTTGATAAGCTGGAACAACTTGAATCTGATCCATCAAAGCAAAAGCGATATGAACAATGCAGCCGACTTCGTGATGCTCTACAAGCAAGGATTGATCGTGATGAACAACTTCGTGGTAAAAAGCTTGGTAAAATCGTGATGCTCAACAAGAATTTCCGTGGTGGCAATCGTTATATGCAAGAAAGGTTCAAGGACAACATTGCTCTCTGTAATCGTCATGGCATGCCTTCACTCTTCGTAACATTTACTGGAAACCCAAAGTGGAGAGAAATCACGGAAAATCTTCGACGTGGCGATAACAATCAACCCGCTGAAACTTGGATTGATCGACCTGATCTCATCTGTCGTGTATTCAACCTGAAGGCTAAGCAATTTCTTGAAGATGTCTTGAAAAAGAATACTCTTGGTAAAGTTAAAGCTTACTCTGTATCATTGGAACATCAAAAACGGGGTATGCCACATCTTCATATGCTCCTCATCATGGAAGACGACTACAAGTACAACATTCCTGAAGAAGTCGATGATCTCATATCTGCTCAAATTCCTGTCAAACCTGATGATTCTGATCTTTCTTACGATGCTGACTATCAACGACGCTACTATGATACTGTTATGACACTTATGGTTCATGATCCAAAAAGATGTAAAGCTGTTTGCGGAAATGGAAAACAACCAGGCATTTGTGGAAAGGACTTCCCAAAGCCTTATACTGAAGAAACTGTTATGCGTCTCGATGGTTATGCTCAATTGAAGCGTCCAGATGATGGTAGATCTGTTGAAGTTGGTGCTAATGGTAAACGTCGTAATGTTCCTATTACAAATCAATACATCATCGCACATAATCGTTACTTGCTCTTGAAATACAATTCGCATATCAACGTTGAACACTGTGGTGGAATCAAATGCATCAAATATTTGTACAAATACATCTTCAAAGGAAATGATCAAGCCTTCGTCTCTGTTCGTGAAATGAAGAATTCAACTCAAAATAACAACGTCGTTGACTATAACGAAATCGTCCAATTCCGAAAGATGAGATGCGTTGGTGCTGCTGAAGCTGTTGAAAGTCTCTTATCTATGTTCACGACCCGATGCTCTCATTCAATTAAAGAACATGAAGTCCATCTTGAAGATAATCACAACGTCATATTCAATCCTGAAGACACTGAAGAAAGATTGAAGAACCTAACTGAAAATAGCGGTGCCGAAACCGAAGCGCGAGCTGTCTCAAGGCTTACTGCTTTTTTCAAGTTAGTGAATCAAGAACTTTCTGAAATTGCTGCAAATCCAAATGTTTACACTGCTGCTGATCTTTCAACTCGCTCCATCAACTTATATTATCATCAAGTAAATGAATATTACACATGGGACTACAAGAACAAGAAATGGAATCGACGTGTTCGTGATCGAAAAGTTGTTGGCCGCCTTCGTACTATCTATCCAAGTGACGTGGAACTTTATTGTATGCGTGAACTTCTCAAGCATGTCAAAGGTCCTCCAAATTATGAAGCTATTCGAACTTTCAATGGAGAAGTATTTCCAACTTATCGTGCTGCTGCTGTAGCTCGAAATCTATATATTGATGATACCATTTGCTACACAACTATGGATGAAATTACCAAAGAATTCATGCCTCGCCAATGCCGTGTTGTTTTCGCTCTTCTTTTGGTGTACAACGAACCTCTTGATGCTGTAGCTTTATGGGAAAAGTACTGTGATTTGCTCATCGATCGAAATGCTGATATCTCAAAGGAAATTCGAATTCAACGTGCTCTTGCTCACATTGCCTCGATTCTCTTTCATCATCAAAAAACCACTGCTGATTTTAAACTTCCTGATGTTTCTGAAGATGACTTGATGGATGCGATCAATGATGCTTTTCCTCCTGATTCTAACGATGGTGCTGAAGACTATGAAAACTTGAACACTGAACAACGTGCTTTTGTTGATAAAGTGGAACAAGCTCTTTTTAATCCAACTGATCGTAACCGTGAGCGTCTTTTCTTCTTGCAAGGTAGTGGTGGTACCGGCAAAACGTTCGTCTACAACACTATGATTAGAAGATTTCGAGCTATGGGAAAGAAGGTCATCGCTGTTGCTTCAACTGGAATTGCTGCTATTCTCCTTGATGGTGGTACAACTGCTCATTCTGCTTTCCGAATTCCTTTGGACATCCATCAAGAACCCAACATTGCTCCAAATGATCCACTTGCTCGACTAATTATTGAAGCTGATTTGATTATTTGGGATGAAAGTCCTATGCAACATAAATCTGTCCTGCAACACGTCGCTTCTTTGATTAGGAATTTGGTTGGAATCGATGAACATCATTCGAAATTTGGAAACAAGACTGTTGTCCTTGGTGGTGACTTCAAACAACTACTACCTGTCATGCGCCATGAAACTGCTCGATCATCCTATGAAGCTTCTTTGTTATGCTCTCCTCTCTTCAGAGAAAACTTCAAGATTTACTCTTTGACAACTAATGTTCGTGCTGCTAATGATCCTTCATACTCTGCATGGTTGAGTGATGTTGGTAATGGTCGAGTTCAATGTTCTTTTGGTCCATCAAAAATCCAACTTCCAGATGATATTGTCTGCTACGATCAAAATTCCGTCTTGAATTTCGTTTATCCTGCTAAATTATTTGATGATCCTAAATCTGCTGAATACCTCGAATATGTTTCTGAAGCTGTTCTTATGGCTCCTCTGAACGAAACTGTCAAAGATCTCAATGAACGTATCATCTCGATGCTTCCCGGTGATCATAAAGAATTTGCATCTGTTAATATCATGTCAAACACTTCTTATCCTGAAGATGAATTCTTACGTGACAACTATGATGCTGAAGAACTTGCAAGATTTGAACACTCATCAATTCCATCTAATATTATTCGTCTTAAAGTTGGCAGCGTTGTGATGCTCACCCGAAACTTGGATATTCGCCTTGGTCTTTGCAATGGAACACGCATGGTTGTTGAAAATATGGGTGCAAATTACATTGGCTGTCGTATCATCACTGGAAGCTCAAAAGGTCAATTAGTACCAATCGTTGCTATACCGAACAACTTTTCTGACAAATCTGATGACTCATTGCCTGAATTTACAAGGTATCAACTTCCTATTCGTCCTGCCTTCGCAATGACAATCAACAAATCTCAAGGTCAAACTTTAAGCAAGGTTGGTATCATCTTCAACACTCCATCATTTTCTCATGGTCAATGCTATGTTGCTGTTAGTCGTGTACGACGTCGTCAAGATATCAAAATTTTCGTGAGCAATGAAAACACTGCAACCGTCAATGGAAAGAAAGTTCCTCATACTACCAACATCGTCTTCAAAGAAGTTATCAATGCTATGAATCAACAAGTAAATCGGCAATAAACTATCGCCAAGCTGTCAAGGTTCTTCACTTGCGTGTCGTTAATCTTCAGCTTCTTGAACAATCATCTTTTGCTCATCTCATATTTCATCTCAATATCTTTTGGTCCTAATATCTGTTGAGGTTCTTCAATGCGTTGTCGTTAATCTCCTGTCAATTCTCAAAATATCTCATGGTCGTTTCTCAACAAACTTTTCTCATCAAATGCTGCTTACATCTCTTCAAGTTTTAGCTTTTTTTGACAAAAAAACAAGGTGCCGTGTGTCACTCCTAAATTACACCAACACTTTTCTCAATCGTTTTTGTTTTTGTTTCGTTTATTACTATTAAAATTGTTTGTTTGTTCTTATAATAAATCTTAAAAATTCTTATTTTGTTTCTATTAGTATTAAGCCTTATATCGCTATAAGCAATGGGAGGGAATAGAGGAAGAGGTCTCAACTATAAATAACAAGATTTTGGGATCGTAACTCACTAAACAATAAAACAAAGACTACACCACCAACTCAAACAGTTAATAAACATACCGAAACAGCACTTGACTGTCTTTGATTTTTCTTCTTTTTCTTTTTAAGCTACAAATGCTTTTCTTCTTTTTAAGCTACAAACGCTTTTCTTCTTTATAAGCTACAAATGCTTTATTTTCTTTTAAAGCTACAAATGCTTTTTTCTTCTTCTTTTCCTTTCTTATTTTCTTTCTTTTTTCTTTTTCCTTTTTTCTTCTTTCTTTTCTTGAGTTTGATGGTGAAATTTGCAATCTAAAATATATGCGCGCTAACGATTATAAACAAGGGAGAAACACGAAAATAATCACGATCACAAAACAAAGCAAAAAGCTAAACAAACTATAGCCAACCCAACAGAAACGAAGCACAAAAATCAAGCATAAACAACTGATTGAAAGATAAAAACGAGTGATGCTTCTTTTTCTTGGCTAAATATCATGAAATCAAAAAATGCACTAATGAGAGCAAGCATGAGAAAAAAAAATTGTTTCTGTTATTTTGAATGAAAGATGGCTATCCTACTAATATGCAATTTTTATACGATAATTTTTAATTTCACAAAGTTTTATTTAAATTGTGGATCCACTGGTTTTCACATTAAAAAACTTCATGCCAATTTTTGTTTTCATTCTTTTGTTTCATATTGGATAAAGCCATCATATGAATCTGGATCCTATACATCGAATGGATCATTCATCCCAGCGACCTATTGGCATTTCCTCCATGCCTTCATCCAAGCGAAATTTTTAGCCCTATTTATTTTAAAAGGATCCTTTTAACTCATCCCAAAGGTTACTAATTATTTATAGCATAACAAAGCAAGCAATCTCTCATTAGTGCTTCATTTCCAATACAATAATATAAAAATATCATTCGAAATGATACCCTAAAAATCTTATTTATCAAGATCATCATTCTAAGGGCATAGATCACTCATCCCAGCGATCTATTGGTATTCCTCCATGCCTTCATCCAAGCGAAATCGCAACGCATTTTACCTTAAAAGGATCCATTAATCCATCCCAAACTCCGCCAATAATTTAAAGCATCACAAAGCAAACAACCTCTCATCTGCGCTTCATTTCGATGCAACTAAGCAAAAGTTCATTCGTAAATGCATTTTCTCAGTAAAATATCTTTATGCAAAATTTTTTTTATTCCTTTCTTTCTTTTGCAAAGTACACCTCAAAAAGTGTGTATCTCATTCAGGAACCGTTTCCGGAAGATGAGGTCGCTCATTTCATTTATTTCATCAAATTTCCAATCCATAGACACCCAACATTAACAGACAAAAATCAGATGTAACATACCACAGACATATTTTCAAATAGGTGGCGTGGATCCAAAGACAAAAAATGGAATGGATAAAAAAAAGCGAGCCATTAAAAAAACAATGAAAAGAAAATCAATAAATATTTGGAAAAAATAATAATCGTAAACGAATATCTTTCATTTTCTTAGGGATATAAGAAAGGGGCTTATTAGTGCTTTTTCCTAAATATAAAGATGGAATCATTGCAAAAACAAATTGATGCTTGCTCATTTAAATTTTGTTGTTGTCAAAAAAGAGAACATTTCTTTTTTCTGCTTTTTTTTTTAATATTTAATTTTATTTTTATTTCTTTTTGATGACTCTAACTGTTTTCGATTTATGAGAAAAAAGATAAACAAAATTATTAAAATAATTTAAAATATTTTAGTAAAGACCCTTTCGAAAGTCATCGAAAATACTATTTGTCCAGAGAAAAATTTTTTAAGAAAGAAGAACAGAAAGAAATTAATGAAACAATAGTTGTTTCTGTAATTTTACTTATAGGTGGCTTGCCAGTTTTATTCTGTTGGTTGTTGCTTCTGGTGCTGTAGATATTGTCGCCGTCAATAATCGACAGCTCTCGTGGCAGCTAATGTAGAAAAAGCATATCAAAAACTGTTTTATTGGATTCAGCTGGGGTTTCAATATGTTTGTGTTGGTTCAAAAACGATTTCAATAAAGCACAAGTGATTGGAACTCTGGTTTTTTAAAACATTATTTCTTTTATTTTTTTCGTAATGAGTGTGACCATTTCATCATCAAAAATTCTAAGACAATTAGCGCACTGCCATTTTTCAATATCTGGAATTGCTCTGATTTTACTTAAAACGAAAACACTGTAATTTACATATGTATTCGGTGATTCTAATAATCGCATTTTGGTGTATGAACACGTATATTGCGTCCGATAAAGCCTCAGGATAAAATAAATTTTTGGGTTAAACAACATTTTGTAATCCAGCTTCATTCAAGAATTATGGCACAAAATGTGTTTGTTCAAAAAACTTTTGGCTACCAGCCATTCTATATAAAATAAAATAAAAAATATTTTTCGAAATATTAAAAAAAATCGTAAAAAAGACAAAGTAAGCATTTGTTGACTAAGCTTTGCGCAAATAAAAAAAATCGAAATGAAAAAAAAAATCGCCGAAAAGTTTCTTTTCTTTCTTTTTTTGGTTTTTTTCCTTCAGTTATTTTCTAATTCTATCGATTATTTTTTTGTCTTTTTTAAATTTCTTTACTCGCCTTTTCGCTTTACTTGTTTTTCATAAAGCGTACATCATTTTCTTTCTTAATATTCATGCAAAATAAAAATAAAATATAATTAAAATATTCAAAGTAATGCAAAAAATCGACAAAGGATCCAAATATCGACTATAAATTTGGAAAATGAAAGTCAAAAAAAGAAATACATAAAATTAAATTTTTTTGTTTTATTTTTCATACCCATAAATTTTTTTGGCGCAATTTTAATCATCGATAAAAAAAAAACTTTTTTTTGCGAGTTCGCTTTTCTTGTATTTGCCTTTTTGCTATATTGAGTATACTATGTATTTTCTGCGCGCCAAAAAAATAAGAAACCTTTTTTTTTTAATTTTTATCGATTTTTTTCCAACACACCCAATCTTTATTTTAGCCATTCACTTGTTTTCTTTTGTGTATTTTTTTTTTTTTTTTTTTTTTTTTTTTTTTTAAATATCAGCTAATTTTCTTTTCTATTTTTTTTTTTTGAATATTTTATTATTTTTTCTTGTAATTTTAGTTCTTTATTAATATTTTACATTGATGCGACAAATTTCATTTTAATTGCAAACACTTAAGGATAGAACTTTTTTAAAGAAAAGATTTAGGTGCGAATTAATCATGGATAAAGAAATTTAGAAAACAAATATCGAATTGTAAGCAGAAAAATAAATGCTTATGTCACAAAAAAACAAATACCGGTTAAGCGACTTCAAAAAGAAGTTTGATGACGAAATAATATTATGTTTTTATAAATAAATATAAAATTTCATTATCATTTATATTTTTGATTTAAAAAAAATTTTCTGCACGAATCTGCGAAGGCAGTTTTGAATTACAAAAAAAAGCGTATTAATCTCGAAATGTCATTTATATTCTCTAAAGTTTCATTCTCAATTAAACGCACTAACAGCTTCAATACGATCATAATAAATTTTTGATTGATCGTTATATTTAAATATGTTAAATTTTGCCGAAAAAAAACTGTAGTTATAGTTATCTCATACAAAAATTTAATACTCATGCAAAAAGAAAATGAAATAAATTTGAAGTATTTAAAAAAATGCAAAACATCAACAAAGGATCCTAGCATTGACTAATGACTTGGATAACGAAAGCCAAAAAAAGAAAATAAATGTTAAATTTTATTTTGCGCCATTTTATTTATCGATCGATCAAAAGAATTTTTTGCGCGTTTACTTTTATTTTGTTTGCCTTTTTGTTTTCGCTTTTTTAAAGAACACTATTTTCTATGCGCGAAAAAGAATAAGAAAGCTATGTTTACAATTTTTTTCATTTTTGTTGGTTTTTTCTTTCTCTTGCATCAGCTTTAAAAAGCGATCTTTTTTTTGAATATTTTATGCATATATTTTCATATACTTTTTTTGAAGTTTTTGTAAATCTTTAAAAACTAAATAAACTAATTAAATATGGAATCTAAGAGGTTCGATAATTTATAATATATAAAAATACAAAATTTTAAAAATAATAAATTTCTCAAAAGTATAAAAGCCATTTTTTTTAAAAATCGCACTTTTAATAAAATTTTTGTCATTTGGAAAAAAATTTATTTCCATTTCTGGGACTAATATTCACTACCCAGGGGTTTTCGAGGTCGCTGATCACGAATCTGACCTTAGTTTAATTGGCTTTAAAGCGAAAACTGGAGATCCAGAGGTCTCGACCAAAAAACTTAACTTTTTTTTCAGACACATTTTTTAAAAACTGTTTAGACCAAAAAATAGCAAAAAATCCACTGATTAATTTTGTAATTGATGCCAACAATAGAAGTCTAATGATAAATGGGTCAAAAGTCCATTTTTAGGCAAATTTCAACATTTAGCTTGGCAAAACTCGAAATCTATGGCCGAGTGATTGCCATTTTATTACAGATTCGGATTCTCCATGAAATTCTGCCCTAGAAAAAGGCAATTGTACCAATAAAAGAGGTACCTCCTGGGGTTCAAAAAAATCGATGAACATGTTACACCAATATGAGGTATATCAACAAGTTTATGATAAATACATGTAAAAAATACAAAACCTTAGCTAAAAACGTAGAAAAACTCATTTAATGATTTTACAAATCGATAAAACTTCATGTTGTTATGCTTTTCGATTTTTCCTGAATTTTTGAAGTTTAATAGTAGCACACGATGCTCAAAAAAATATCAAAATATACACGATCGGGCATTTTTTTTATAACTCATCATTTCTAGACCTAATTTGGGTCGTAGAATTCAAATTTGGTACCAGTTTTTGTGGTTGACTAGTTTAAAATTGAGGTAAAGGTAAGTGAAATTTTTTAGGTTTGGTTTCGCCATAAATCTGTGAATGAAAGGATGTTTCATTATTTTATTATTATTAATTTGCAAAAAAATATGAGATAAAAAATAATTCAAATAATTCTTTACATTTTATTTGCTTTTTTGCAGAAACAATGTTAAACTTTTATTTTTATTCACTTCATATTTTTCTTCTTTTTTGATGGTTCCATTTCTTCTTCGTCTTCGTCATCGTCGTAATCATTTTTGTTCTTCATGATTTTTTTATGTACTTTTTCAAATACATCAGGGAACAATGGCTCGTCTTCAAATTCAATTTCTATTTCTCCTAAAATAAAAAATGTTTTTTATATTTTGTTTTTAAATTTTAGCGGTTTTAAAGCTTTTATGAAAAATAAAATAAAGTTTTAGAGTTAAAACTAATTTATAAATTTCATTTTTACCTGTTTCATTTTCTAATTCATTGTTAATATCTTGTCGTTTGTTTAACATGGTTTCATCGAACATAAAAGCATTCCCTTGCATGCCTGCTTTTTTCATTTTTCTTATCACCAATGAAGAAATTTGATTTGATGATAGACGCTTATCTGGTGCAAAACGAAGTTTGCCATTTATCCTAGCTATTTCCATGCTTTTTTCACATTTAATTGGGTCTAACCTTTTGCCAATCGAATGGAAATATTTCATTTGTTCTTCGACAAATTTGTGGACATCGCTGCTAAATCTTGTTTTCTTTGCTGTTGTTCGCAACGCCCATCCTTTTTCAACGACATTATTTTGATCGGTTATTGAATAGCTTCGATAACACGATGATTAGCTTGTCGTTTTTGTAAATCTTCCAATTGATTACCATATAAATTCAAAGCGTAATCATATGTGCCAACCTTTTCCGGTAAAAGCTGATGTTTGCCAGCATCAATATGGTTTAATAAGTTTCCAAATTTAGCATATCGTTTTTGACAATTTGGAGTTGGGCATGAAAAAAAATCAGTTGGTTTAAAAATTGGGAGGCTTTCTTCTGTATTTATTATTTCATGAACATTTATTTGATCATCTTCATCAATTTCGTCTTCACCGATAGTATTTATTTCTTTCGTTTTTGCCACCTTTTTGGTTAATGAATTTTTTGTTCTCCAAAATTCATATCCTTCACTTTCAGGTGTTTCTTCCGTAGCCATTTTGATATCTAATTTTGTATCCAAAACATTTGCTATTGAGATTTTTATTGTTTTTCCTTTTCCTATTCCGCGATGCTTCCAGTAAGTTATTGACTTGTCTTTAAAATTATATTCAAAATCAGACAATAAAGATATGCCTGGTATTGAAAAAGCATTGTCCTTTTCATTTGGAGGTGATTTGATAGATGCAACGATAACGCTTATTCCTGACAAAGGTTCTTGTCCATAGCGAATACCTTTTAGCATTTCTTCTGGTGTTTCAATATCTTTCCCGGCATGAATAAAATCTTTCATTTTTCTTTTCATTCTGCCACCTTCACGATCAGCTGCAGATTTTCCAGCTTGCACTTCACTGAAGCTGTATCGCTTGAGAACGATACCACAATTTTTGCTAATATCCAAAAGACTTTGAATTAAAGCCGCATTTCGATAATAACCTAAAAATAAGCTCTTTTAAATGATTTATTAAATCAAAAATAACTGACAAGCATTATCCGATCTAAGGATAGCAGCTTTTACTCCCCATCTTTGACATTTTTCAAATGCATCACGAAGAATGGCAGCAACAGCTTTAGCGGTCTAAAAAAATATTTTTAGTAAAAGTTGCCATAAAAAATATCTAACTTGATCTTCAAAGCCCAAGCAATGAACGATTGCATGCTGGACCAGTTGTCCATTTTTCTTCACAAAAATATGGCAAATGTGCCAGGACATGCCTTTCTTTCCATAATAGTCTTTCTGACTTTCCATATGCTTTTCTCCCAAATATTTTTGAGAATAATCAATTGTTATTAAGGCTTCATTTTCATCAAGCTTTTCAATAATTTCCACTCGTTGAAGCTCACTAAAAGCTGCACGTAAGATATGCTTTTTCCATTCCAGGATATCATCTTCAGCCTTGATTATTTCTGCTTCAAATTCCTCAAGCTCTTCATTTGGTTCATGTCCTTGTAAAATTTCTTTGATATCTTTAATAAGATCTGGGAAAATTTGGCAGCGTTCACAACTGTAGTCATGATTGTGAGCATCATTATCAAGCGATTCACAAGGTGGCGAGCAAAAATCTGGATCATTTGGATCAGAAAGTGCATATGAAATGCAATGATCAGGAATTCGTGAATGCATTTTTAAATGAAGAGAATAATCCGTTTTCAAATAACGATTCGCTTCAAATAATTTTGCTAACAAGTATTTTTCAGCATCACTGGAAATATAATCATGATCAGCCATTGAATTTAAACACGATTCGATTTTTTCAAAAGCCTGAAATTAATTTTTTTTCAAAGCAAAAATAATAGTAAAAAGTCTACCTTGTTACCAGCGGCTTCATAGTAATCAACGCAGTGCATTGATTTAAGCCGACTTGCCGAACAAACTTTTAAAATTTTTCTTAAAACTGAATCACTAATTTTGATATAATCTCGACCGGTTTCAATTAGATAATGTCTGAACATTTTAAGAATCTCTGCATCTTGTTGTCTTCTGATTGTATTTGCAATATCAAATTTTTCGCCACTTGGTAGCTTTGCTGTGCGTGAACCATATGGCAATCCAACCATGATAGCAGAACTAGAAAAGGAAAGTTTAAAAAAATAATCACAATTATTTTTTTACCTTGTTATAAATTCTATAAAAAGGTTGATAGAAAATTGATCATATTTAATTTTTATTCGTTTTTGTTTTGGTCGCAATGGAGCTTCAATCCGCATTTTGGCAATTAATCTTGCTTTTAAATAACTATAGTGTGTAATTCCACCGATCACGCATGACAATGTTTCATAATTTACAACAGCTGCAATTTGAGAAAGAACTTCAATTCCTTCGTTGCTTGTAGCACAAACAACATATTGAGCTTTGACATACTGAAGCAAGATATCGATTGCATTTTGTCTCTTCGAAATTTGTTCTTTTCTTTTTCTACTGAATGCTGAATCAATAAGAGCCAAGGGATTTTTAGGTGCAATATTTTGAGCGAGCACATATGTTAGTTTACGCAATGTCACAGCTTTTTTTGCTTGAGTTCTTGGCTTGATTTCATCATAGTCTTTTTTGTTGCGAGTTAGTGGAATTCCTGAAATAATGATAAATTTTATCATAATTTTAGTTGATGTTATTACATACCAACTGATCCAGCAAACACTTGACAAGCTTTATCATTTTCAATTAATTTTTGCTCACTCATGTCCGTTATGCTATTGGATGGGGAAATATCATTATAAAAATCGTGAATTTTAGCGATGGCTTCTTCTTTAGCTATTCGAGGTTCTTTATCAATTTTGTTAGCATCAATCATTTCAACAACGAGAGCTTTTAAAATATCCCGATGTTTATCACAAACAGCTAAAAGCATTTTTTTTATAAGATATCATAAAAAGCACATGTACTTACGAATGCCAACATGAATTAATAAGCCATTTTTATTGAGAAAACATTTAGCTTCTTCAAAAGTAACATGATGGTGAATTGTGATTGGACGATCACTTTTTGTTTCATGGTCGATGCCATAGCCATTTGGCATAGAACAGACGGGTATTTTTGTTTTATCATTTTTTGATTTTATTCTATATATTATGTGTTTAAACTTTTTTTGGTTCCATTGGAAAAACAGTTCATCAAAATGCTGTCGACAAATTTTTCGTTCAGCCAGATCTTTCATGATGCTTTGTTGGGTTAAATCTAAGTCAAATGCACCTTCACCACGAGCAAGGACGATTTCTGCTTGTGTCATTTTGGAAAAGTTGGTGTCTTTATTATCCAATAATTCTTGACGGTGCCTTTTTTAAAGATAGTCATTTAAAGATATGATTTTAACGGAAGAAATTTTAACGATAAGAATATTAAAGATTTGAAATTCGCGGATAGAATTTTCGCGACGGGATTTTAAAAGACAGTAATTTTACAGACAGACGACACACGATTTGATTTTCAAAGATAGGACATTAGCGGATACAGTCATATCTTGTTATTAAATCGCTGAAATAAAAATGTGTTGAGTATTTATTGAGCGCTGTGATGAGGCGCACTCATTCCAACAAACAGAAAAAAATTTGACAATATGGATAATGAGATAAGACTGTATCCGCTAATGTCCTATCTTTGAAAATCAAATCGTGTGTCGTCTGTCTGTAAAATTACTGTCTTTTAAAATCCCGTCGCGAAAATTCTATCCGCGAATTTCAAATCTTTAATATTCCTATCGTTAAAATTTCTTCCGTTAAAATCATATCTTTAAATGACTATCTTTAAAAAAGGCGCCGTCAATTCTTGGAAGCTATAAAAATTATTTAATAATAAGTAAATATAAAAAAATAAAATTTAAATAAAACCTCTTTAATGAGCCGACACATTTGGTAGAAACTTTTGATTGTTCGCTACGTTCTTTAATTTCATAGTTTGTTTTACGTTCCAAGGAGAAGTAACATTGGGCTGATTCATTAGGAGAATCATTTGTTGATAATGGGCTTCCCAAACCTTTCGATTTAGAAAATTTTTTTATAATATATTTTTTTGGTTGCGTAAAATTTCTCATAATCTTATGTTGCTTGATGCTTCTCTTAGGTAAACTTGATTCTTTATACTCAATACCATCATCACTCTAAAAAAATCATAGTTGTATTTATAAATTTTTGTTTTAGCTTACATAAGGAAAATGATACACAGCAGAAGGAATGGAATGCATTTGGATATCCGAACTAATTGGAGTCATATTATTAGAAATTTTTTTTGATTTGAAATAAATGTAACAAAGAATACAAATACTGAATAAAATAATACACACCGCGATTGTTACGATAACAATAAAAACCACATCATAAAAATTGTATGTTCGAGTCTCATTTTCTGCTGATATTTGATTATTGATAGAGGTATTATTTGAGTTGTTAGATTCAAGATGGGGTTTGTCGTCAGTATTATTAAGCGTTGAAGAAACAATTGTAGAATAATTTGATGATTCGATGACTGGAAGCTGAGGTGGCGTTAAAACATTAATTTGAGTTGTAGAAGAGTAAAATGGATGATCTTTTTTAATAACTCTTCCATGCCATTTGCTATAATACCAAGTTCCATCATTTAAATTAGGTTGTGGGGTTGTTGTAATGATTCCGGCTTTAATTAAATCAGCTGTTCCACGATCAACCGGTGGATGAGCATCAATGTTAATAAGAGAAATGACAATCACCATCCATAATAAAATGAAAATATTCATCTTCGTTATCTTTCTTTATTGTAACCAAAAAAAATGGAATCTAAAAAAGAGAATTGTGAAAAGTTTCGTAAATTCTGCACGATTCAAAAATCTACAACTTGCTGAAACTTATTTTTTCAAATCCACATTATTAATCTTTGAAATTTACAAATAAATAAATTAAAAAAGTTTTAGGTTTTAACCACTCAAAATTTTTCGAACAATCAACTTTTGGACACACTCTAAAATTATGCAAAATAAAATAAATAAATTTTAAGGAAGCTCTTTTTTAGCTTAAGAAATTATAAAAAGTTGGGGATAATTTTTTAAAAATTAAAAAAAAATTTTTATTATTTCAACTATCTTTGTTTCATAACAAAATATTAGTTTAGGAGTTCCCTGTTTTAAAAACCTTAAATATAGAAAATTTTATCTAGACAAAAAAGGTAAGAAGACACAAGTATTCTTCCCACATTTGAAAAATAAAAAGTCTTTAGTTTGTTTTACTAAATTGAAAAAAAGCGTAGAAAAATTTATAAATAAAAGAGAAAAAAAAACAAAAAACGCAAGAATGTTTCAAAAAAAATATTGAGAAAAAACTGTAGAAGAAAAAATGGTTTTTTGCACAACAAAAAATTAGTAATAACTTTTTTTAAAAAAGAGTGTAAGATGAAAAAAAAATGAGAAAAACTGACCTTTTAAACTTTTCAAAAAAAAGCGATTTGTTTACGACGCATTGACTGGTTGTGCCATTTAATGCGCATCGACCTTTAATGCTTTTTTCCCAGTACCTCGCAACACCCCGCAAAAATAAACAAAGAAATATCGAATAATAATTTTTAATAAAATAAAGACGAAAAGATCTCAAATGTTTTTTTTGAGATAAAAAAAAGCGGTGTGATCAGGTTGTCCATTTGATTTCTTTTTTGGATATTAAAAAATGTTTATTTTATACATATTTTTATTCTTTCCACAATTCAGAGATATTACTGAAAAAGTTCATAGTAAAATCACAAAAGACAAAAACGAATATGATAATGTTAAAACATTGTGCCATGAAAGAATATTATAATAATATAATATAAAATATTGAATAAAAAAGACATGCAGAAATTAAAATTTCTGCAGTTAAACAAAATCAATTGCTTCTACTTAAAAAAAGCAAATAAAATGTAAAGAATTATTTGAATTATTTTTTATCTCATATTTTTTTGCAAATTAATAATAATAAAATAATGAAACATCCTTTCATTCACAGATTTATGGCGAAACCAAACCTAAAAAATTTCACTTACCTTTACCTCAATTTTAAACTAGTCAACCACAAAAACTGGTACCAAATTTGAATTCTACGACCCAAATTAGGTCTAGAAATGATGAGTTATAAAAAAAATGCCCGATCGTGTATATTTTGATATTTTTTTGAGCATCGTGTGCTACTATTAAACTTCAAAAATTCAGGAAAAATCGAAAAGCATAACAACATGAAGTTTTATCGATTTGTAAAATCATTAAATGAGTTTTTCTACGTTTTTAGCTAAGGTTTTGTATTTTTTACATGTATTTATCATAAACTTGTTGATATACCTCATATTGGTGTAACATGTTCATCGATTTTTTTGAACCCCAGGAGGTACCTCTTTTATTGGTACAATTGCCTTTTTCTAGGGCAGAATTTCATGGAGAATCCGAATCTGTAATAAAATGGCAATCACTCGGCCATAGATTTCGAGTTTTGCCAAGCTAAATGTTGAAATTTGCCTAAAAATGGACTTTTGACCCATTTATCATTAGACTTCTATTGTTGGCATCAATTACAAAATTAATCAGTGGATTTTTTGCTATTTTTTGGTCTAAACAGTTTTTAAAAAATGTGTCTGAAAAAAAAGTTAAGTTTTTTGGTCGAGACCTCTGGATCTCCAGTTTTCGCTTTAAAGCCAATTAAACTAAGGTCAGATTCGTGATCAGCGACCTCGAAAACCCCTGGGTAGTGAATATTAGTCCCAGAAATGGAAATAAATTTTTTCCAAATGCCATCTGAAGTGCGATTTTTAAAAAAAATGGCTTATAAGTACATCTGCACTTGAAGTTTTAAAATTCAAAAAAAATTACTTTACTAAAAATATCCATTATGCTGCTTGCATGTTCGATATATTCCAATGAGTTGGAATCCGACAATTACGTGGTTTGATGAAGCTTAAAAAACAAAAGCAGCAAATAAAGATATGTTAAAAGAATTTATTGCTTTATCCTTCAATTAGTTTTCACTCGTAATTTTTAAAACTAAGTATTAATTAGTTTTAATTTTGCTTAATTTTCCTTTTCTTTATTTCTTTAATATTCTCATAAGGGTACCATAATTTAATTCAAATCATTGATGCGCAAATCATTCTTATTCCTGCTTTTTTCAGCATTATTTTTTTATATGTATTTTTCGTAATGAGGTAAAACAAATTCATCATTTTTGTCCAAAGTTTTAAAAGAGTTAGCGCACATTGTCGTTTTCTATATAAAGAATTTTGCTGCTTTTTCTTAAAATATTGTAATTTACATTTTGAAGAGTTATGACTCAAAATGTATTGGTTCCAAAAAATTTGGTCACAAACTGTATTAAAAAATTTAAAAAAATCTTTATGAAATATTCAAAAAAATAAAAATATCAAGTTAGCATTCATCGAAGACTAAACTTTGCGCAAATAAAAAAGTCAAAATGAAAAAAATCGCCGAAACGTTTCTCTTCTTTTTTTTATAATTCTATCGATTTTTTATTATCCTTTTTTTTGCTTTTTTAAATTTCTTTCTTTGCCGCTTTGCTTGGTTTTCATAAATACTTTTTGACCGACTGTTGAGGAGCAGCTATTGATTTTCTTGCTTTTTTTTTGTGATTTGACCTTTAATTTATTTTATTTTTGGCGGGATGATAGCAAATCCAATACATGTATGTGCATAAACAAAAATGACCCTTTTTTCTCTAAAGGCATCCTTGAAACAAATAAAAAAAATGGAGATAGGAGAAAATAATTTTGTTTTTATTGTATCTCGCCACTTTGGAGTTAAGCTTTCGGTTTATTTTGTTGCTATTTTCTCTTTTTAAGATGACTCAAAAACGAAGTCGTTTTACAGATGATGAAGATCATGGTTCGAAGAAATTATTGATGGATAGTAATAACTTGATCGATTTAAATTATGAATATACTTTTGCTTCACCTCGATCTCAATGTTTTTCATTTCCATTGGTTGTGATTCTTAAAATGTCAAAAAATCCAAATTTTCCAAAAGTATCTTTAAAGTTTATTCAAACTTGTAAATGGTTTTATTCAAAGAATCGATTTCTTCCCATCGATGATTTATCTTTGGATGAACATGAAGGTTGGACAATTCCAATTCGAGGGATTGATACAAGCGTTAGCCTCAACAGCAAATTCTTTAAAATTTGGCCTATTGGAACAATTTCCATTTGATCAATGAATTATCAAGAAAAAATATTTTTGGAACAAACAAAATTCTATCGTCAATTGTTGGATGTTTCTGAAATACATATTTATCAAATGAATATTTCTTTTGATGATTTTATTGAATTTGCTCATCTCCCTTCTATTAGGAAACTTACCATTCAAGGTAGTGTGATTCATAAAAATAAAAGTTATGCTTCAATGGACGAATTTGCTCTTGAAAGTTTTAATTTAGCTTCATGTTTAGAATGGTTCGTTTTTTATTATTATTAAAATACGATTTATATTTTTGGTTTTAGCGAATTTTCTGGCCATAATATGTTTAATAGTATAACTTTAAAATTTCGTGATAAAGATAAGTTTGAAATTGATGAAATTCCAGAAAGCTTCAATATCAGAAAATTTTGGAATGTAGTCAAGGTAAAAAAATTATTAAATTTTTAATAATTTATTTTTCTTTATTCTATTAATTTTTTAAGGATCATGGACGTCCCATTAACCTTGAACTCTATTTCGACGATTATCTTTCTAACGATTATACCCAGCAACTCGATGTTTTTATTCTTGAGATTATTAAAGAATGTGAAAATAATCTCAAATTTTATCCTCCATTTGTTTTGTATTTAGGGCAGTGTGAAGAATCATTAAATAAATTAATTCACCTTCGACGCTCCTATAAAAAAAAGAATTTACAACGAATATAATATCTTTAATAATTTTGAAAATATCCTTTCATGTTAATTTTTTTTTTTAAAAAAACTGAGAAAATTTGTAGCTTTTATGAAAATCTAATTTTATTTCCATTTGATTGGTTAAAAAATAAAATTTGCAAAAAAAAATTAATTTTATAAATTAGCTCAACCAAATATTTTTTTGAAATAAAAAAAACCCCACTCGATTTTTCAACAAATTTGTTACTTTATTCATTCTGCCTTTTAGTTTTCCCTTGAAATTACGGCTGCGCTACACTTTGCAGAATTTGTTCCTTGGCGCCAAGGAACAAGGAACTAGGGCATTCTCAATAAGGAACAATAATAAATAAGTAAGTCAAATGCTTTGACGCTTTATTATCTTTTCAAGGACGTTTGCTCATATTAATATTTAATTTAATAACTAATTCTTAATTAATTTCTCTAATTAATTAACTAACACTTGGTTAAAGACTATAGTCAAATTTTGTACTAATAGAGCTAAAAAAAACCTCAAAATGTAACAAGTTTACTGATTTATTTTATGATAAATAGCAGATAGTCGTTGTTGTTACTTTATCTTACGAAAAGAAACACTGCATTCATTGTTCCATAAAACACTAATTTAACTGCAACAACAGTGTTCTTACTCGCGCCGCACCCGCGCCGCGCCGGCGCGCGCCAGCTGGCGCGTGGCGCGGTGCTTGGCGCGGCTTTTCAGAAATCCGATGCTCGGCGCGGCGCGTGGCGCGAGAAAAATTAAAAAATATTTTTAAAATTTTAAAATGCTTGAATTTTCCAGAAAAAAATTGATTTAATCTTAGTAAAACCTCAAATATAGCGTTATTTTAAGTATATCTTACTAAATAAATAAAAAAGTTAATGTTTTTGGTCATTATTTAAATTTTTTTCTGGCGCGTGGCGCGGCGCTGGTGCTCAAAATTTTAAAGGCTGGCGCGTGGCGCGGTGCCTGGCGTGGTTTTTCATTTTTCTGGCGCCCGGCGCGGCGCTTAGCGCGACCAAAAGGCAAAGTAAGAACACTGTGCAACAACGAGAAACCTAAGGAAATTACCTTCTAATTTGATAAATAAAACGGTAATTTGTGATTGTGAAGGACAATTAAAGTTGATCAAATTGATAAAGTTTTATAACAAGCTACTTTTATTTTAATAATTGTATTATTCAAAGAAACTTGTAAATTTTTGAACATACTTATTCAACTTAATTTTGAAGAGAAAAAAAGAGATAAATGTAATCTATGTATTTTGTTATCATAGTAAAAGTTAAAGTCTCCACATGTCTTGTTTTAGTGTTTAAGTTTTCTTAATTATTAAAATGCTAATTTTGATCTCAAAGTAATAATTCAAAATAAATCCATGTGCCAAAGCATTTGACTTACTTATTTATTATTGTTCCTTATTGAGAATGCCCTAGTTCCTTGTTCCTTGGCGCCATTTTTCTGCAAATAGCTTGTTCCTTGGCGCCAAGGAACAAATTCTGCAAAGTGTCCTTTGCCCGAAATTACAAATGCATGTAAAGATGATTTTTACCTAGCATGCCAAAAAAAAGCGATCCACATGAGTATTTATTTCTGCTCTTTGGTTGCTGAGATATTGATTTTCACCTTTTTTCCGCAGCAATGTGGTCATTTTCTTGTTGACCTCTCACTCACCCTTGCCGATTTTGACGACCAATTCTAGAATACACTTTTTTCTGTCTTTTTGCTTGCTTTTTTTGAATATTTTATTTTTTTATTTTGTTTTATATTTTACATTTTCCAAGAAATCCATAAAGGCTTATTGAAAAAGTTTCAAATGAAAAATAAGAATACATTAACAGTAAATCTAAGCGTTTATAGCAAAGTAATCAAAAATTAAAATAGAAAGACCTGTTTAAGAATATAAAAAGCAGAGATGGTAATACGCAATTTTGGCATGAAAAATATTTGAAAGTTTTTGTTTATTTCCCAATAATGGAAAATATTATTATGAATTATTAATTAAAATGTCGAACAAGTGCTTCATTAAATTTTTGTAACTGAAGACTGAAAATTGACAATATCCTATGTAATCGGCTGCTTTTCTTTCTGTGGCAAAAAAGCCATCTTTGATTTTTTATGAGCTTTGCCATTTTTTTAGTCACCAGAAGAGAAAATTGAAGGTAAAAAATACTATATACTCTGACTTTTGCCATAATTAAAAAAATATTTTTATTGATTTGATGACCTCCATCTTTGTCATTCATACTTAGATTTGTTATTATTCGTTCGTATTTTTGTGGTTGAAATTTTTTGTTTGTTTTATTCTTTATTATTTTTAATTTTGTCTGCCACGATGAATGAGGAGTTTCCATTTTATGTTAAATCTCAAACTTCATTTGTTGATTTTTTACCAAAGAATCCTGCGCACCAAAGGTTTTCAATCCCTGAAAACATTATTTATTATATTTCAAAAAAATCTAAAATTATTTCTCAAAAATTATTTCAATGCTGCAAACATTTTTTAAAGAAAAAAAACTTTTCTATTGTTGACGATTTCTGTAATGTACCATGGGCATTTAAAAAGCTATCATATCTTATTGGAACAAATTCATTTAATCTTGGAATAACTGGAAAAACAATGTTTGTATATAAAAACTATAGTCTCTCAGAGATTATTCCAAAACTTTTCTTTGTAAACGTAGAGGAAATTGATTTGAGATACCAACCATTTAATTATAATGCAATTTTGTTTCTGATTTCATGGGGAAAAGTTAAAACATTTGTTTTTGAAGAATCTCAAAATGAGTATAACGATTTCGCTTCAATTAAACTGGTTGATATTCTCAAACACCTTCCATTGTTGAAACGATTCCATTTGTAAGTTTCATTATAAAAACATAAATTTTAAAGTTTTATAATTTTAGTTATATCAACTCTCCAACTTTACTTTGTCCAAAAATAGCCAAAGAAATCAATCAATTACCAGTTTTCACGAATCTCATTGTGTTTGCGATGGGCTACGACATTCCTAAAGCCTTTAGCAACTCTAACCATTTTAAAAATTTTATTAAGGCAATCTTTTTTTTTTAAAGTACAACTTTTAATAACGTTCATTCTTTATTTCAGAAATATCCTTCGACTCGTTTTTTCATCCGCTAGAATTTTTTTATGGTATTTTTAAGTATCCATCATACTCACTTATTTTGCAGCAACATCATTCCGTAGCAACAACAACTACAATTTGCATTTTACTTTTCTTGATTATTTTTATTTATTCATATTGTATTATACTATGTTTTTTATTTCGATTTGTAAAAATCTTGTAAAAAAATTTTTAAATAGTAAATATGACAATAGAAAATATTGGAAAATAAATATCGAAAAGCTTTTCACTTTTGAAATAAAAATTGAACTTTATTCATTATTTTTTGAAATATACGCGAAACGATAAAGTCTAATCATCATCCATTCGGATATTGCTTTTCCTCCCGCCCCCGACATATGCTTTTCGCTGCTTCAATCATCGATTGATTGCTCAACAAACAAAAAAATATATGAAGAAAGAGATCTTAGCTCGGTCTCGGTCAACCTACGCTTCTTTATTGCTGCTGCTTGAAAAAAATAAAATAAAGAAAGAGAAAAATGAGGTGTGTTTTTTAGTGTTCCCCTCATTTTTTTTTTCTTGTTTTTAAAAAACAGCCGCCCGCACTTTCTTCACTCGTCGTTACTTTTTAAAAGTTTAAAAGCGTTTTGATTTCTTTTAATTTCAGCAAAAATAAAATCTTCATTGTTTTTTATCATCATTTTTTTGGTTTTAGTTAATTAAAAAATGATTGGATGGAATCAATCTTCTCATGGATTATTAAAAACTTATTTTAAATTCGCGAAAGAATTAACTTTGGAAGTTTCAAAAACGGAAGAAATTGAAGAAAAGCGTGAATTATTTGAAGAATTTACAAACAAATTTACTGCGGTTCCTAAAATTTGGGAAAATTGGCAACTGTAAGTTTTATATAAAAAAGTCGATTAAAAAGATTTCTAAAAAAATCGAGTTAATTTTAAAGTTTCAAACACATTTTTTTAGTCACGAAGAGAAACATGCTTTCCTTGCAGCAGAAAATGGTGATTCATCGATGAATAAAAAAGAAATATTTAAAAAACTTAAAAAGAAAGCTGCAAAGCATTTTGTTTTTGAAAATCATTTTGATGATAATTTTCATTACACCGTTAAAGGGGTAAGTCATAGATGAATATTTCCAAAATTTTAAAATCGGATGCTAAAAAGAATTGAAGATCGGTTCATCAAAAATAGAGAAAATTTGCATACAAAAAATAAACTTCTTTTTTTTACAGACAACGTTAATTCAAGAAATATTTTATTGCAACACTCAATATTATTACAAATCTTTGGGAATTAAAGAAATGAACTTTAAATTCGAGGATGATTTTATGCATACAATTGAAAATGATATAAATAGCGGAAATTTTGAAATATTTTGGGATTTTGTTAAAGAATTTTCAAGTAAGTCTTGAGCGAAACATTTTTTGTTTTTACCCAATATTTTTTTAGCGATGGAAGTTTCAAACAAAATTCAAGAAAAAGTAGCCGCGGCTTTTGATTATAATTTTGCGGTGGATCGAACTTTGGGTTCACAAAAACAATGGATGGAAAAGGTTTTACAAAATGACAATAACGAATTGATTATTTTAAATATTGAACGCCATCTTCGAAATCGACCTTTTGAAAAGGAGATATGGGATTTTTATTTGGAATATTTAAGAAAGCAAGAAAGCATCGTAAGTTTTAAAAAATACAGTAATTTTCGTGCCAAGACTTAAAAAACATTTTAAGGATATTTTAAATGTTTATTCACGCTATTGCCGACTTTTCGTTGATGATGATTGGGCACGAGTAGAATATTTTAATACTATAATCAATTTTAATGAAAATGGAAAAAATGATGTCTCAAAATGGTGGATTGATTTGATTAATATTAAAAATGATTTTGAATCTGAAATCGCAGCTTTTTTATTGATGGATGAAATTTTAACAATTTTATTTGGAACTGAATACAATGAATTTTCTAAATCTAAAAATGAGAATAATTTTGAAGAAAATTTAATAATATTTAAAGAAAAAATCGGGTTTGTTGATGCTGTTTCTAAACCTGAAACTTCTATGCTTCCAATGCCAAAAACAAAAAAGCCAATGTTAAAATTCGACGGCACTGAAACACAAAATCAAAACTTTGCATTATCCGAAAATCTTATATATTATATTTCTCGAGCAGCCCCTTTGTCGATTTACAAAAAATTAATTCAAACATGCAAATATATTTATGTTGATACCAAATTTTTTCCAATCCACAAATTATCTCTCAGTTTAGCTGATTCTCCAGAATGTTATCAAGATTCAATATTTTTAAATATGGAAACTCTTAAAACCAATGATTTACCAAAATTATTTGTTTCAAATTCCCTTTTCGTGGATAATGTTAATTATCGATATTGCATTCGAGAAATCCGCCCTAAACTTCATCATTGTGATATCAAATTTTTGCATTTATGGTTTCAAAGAGTAAAAATGGAAGATTTTAAATTTTTAACTGCTTCGGAAAATATTGAAAAATTACATATGAATGGTTCGGTTATTTATGAAACCGATATAGATTCGCCTTCATCTTTGAAAGATGTTTTAGAGTGTATTCCTAAAGCTAAATCTTTGAGGTTAGTGATTTTAGATTTTTAAATTTAATGAAAAGAATTGTAAGCATTTTTTGTTTCTCCAATTTAGTGATAGTAACAAAAAACTTAAAAATATTGCTTATTATTTGTTACTGTCTTCTTTTTTTGTAAATGTATGCAAACTTTTTTTTTTAGATTCTTAGATGCTGGAAAAACTCCTCAAATGCCAATCGAATCTTTATCATCAGTAAACCATGAAGCAAAAATTCAAGATTTTATTTATCATAATATTGATAAAAATTTTGATGCATATGATTTTTGCGAATTTATTTCTGTAAGTTTTATAACCTCGAACTTAGAAATCCTTAGGAAATTATTTTTAGCAAAATGCCAAAGATGGTGCAGCATTTCGTTGCCGCTTTAAATTCGATCTTGCCAGAAACATAGCTGAGGAAGCTCTAAAAGTCATCAATGATTATAAACTAAAAATGGGAAGAAAAATTTTTATATTGTTTCAAAAATAAATTTTTAGATATTAAAAAGGAAAATAAATCATATTTTTTATTAAAAATTTGCATTAAATTTAAACAAAAGCAAACTATTAAATGAAATTACATTTCTGTGGTTTTCAAGTTTTCTTGAGCTTTGAAACTTTTATACAAAAAATTCTTATTTTTTTTATGTGAAACATTTTGTGGCTTTTTTTAAAAGAGTAAAATTATCGATCGAAAAAAACATTTTGCGCTGCTTTTTTTCTTACACGCTTGCAGATTTTTCTGCCTTCTTTTTTCTGCATTCGTTTCGAAGATAGCTTATTTTTCCTTTTTTTTTGAACGAGCTTTTGTGCAGCCTTTTTTTCGTTCTGTTTCCTCCATTTTGCATTGCCAAAAGCAGTAATTATTTACTATTTTTGAATATTTTATTTTGACATTTACTTACATTTTGAGTTTTAAATTTCTTTTTTTTTTGTAAATTAAAAAAAGTATGAAATATAACGAACGCATTTTTTCAAATTTGTCGAGTTTTAATCTAACATTTTTCCAAGTGAAAGATTTATAAGATAAAATGAAGGGCTGTACTCCTGATATTTCTTTAAATGCCTTGTGATTTTTTTTTTTTGAAAAAGAACTTTTCTCTTTGCCTGCAAAACAAATAAAAATACCCATATTCATCTTTCTTCAATAATAACAGAAAAAATAATTTTTTTTACACAAAAGCATTTAAAGAAGAAAAATAATGTGTCACTTTTGCAAGAGCTTTGTCGTCGTTCGTTCAATTTTTTTTTCTAAGTACAAAGAAATCAAAAACTTTCCAAAAAATGAAAACCCTTTCTTTCTTCAGCAACAAAAATAAAATGTTTATGATCTTGACGTTTTTTTTTTATTTTCTCGAGCAAAAGAAAAAAAAGAAGGAAAAACAGGTTAATCGACGATGACAGGCGGCGCTTACAATAAAAAAATATAAAATAAAAAATATAAAACCCAAATTTAATTAGTAAAAAATTTTATTGATAAAGGAAGGAAATAAATCTTTGTTTTTTGTTAGTCTCTTGATTTGATTGATTTTGGTTTATTTACTGGTGATTGAAAAAAAAGTGAAGTGGAAGTTTCCAAAAAAAAAGTTTAAAGAAAAATATAAAATTGAATTGAAAATGAAAGCTGTATTTTCTATAATTTTTGTATTATTATTATTGCAATTACAAATGTTTTATTGTATTGAAAATAAAGGTAAGCCTTCTTCTTACTCTTTCAGCTCTGAAATGTAGAATTGCAACAACGACTCTGATCCAATCTAATTTTTGTTTGCAATTTTTAATACAGCAATCTTAAATTTATAATTTGAACCATCCGAAACCCCAAAAATCGTTTTTTTACTGTCAAAAACTAAAAAATTTATTATTTACAAAAAACTTTGATCAAAAAATACTAAAACATAAATTTCTTAGCCGAAATATATTTTATCAAATTCGCTCAAGTTCGAGCTTCGTTAAGTCCAAATATAAGTAATAAATCTTCATAAAAAATTTCGAGTAACTTTCTGCAAGGAAAATAAAAACAAAATTCATAGAAATATTTCAAATTCGATGTCTTTCAAAAACCCAAAAAAACTAGTCTTGAGCCCAAATTTTATTTTCTTTCTTAACTTTTTTTTCCAAAACATTCAAATTATAAGAACCCTAATACAGTTTTTCTCCCACGCATCCATCCACCCACACTAATTAGTTACTAAATATTACGTGACATCAATTAATTTATTTATTTTTTTGTTTTTCAGAATCAAATCGTCACACAATACAATTAATTACAAAACTTTGCCAAACTATGCCTGGAGAATCAGTAATTTGTAAAAGATATTCCGAACCAACTGAAACCATTTTTGCTAATCATGCAATTTATCATTATCGAAGTGAACGAGATAATAGTGAATCATTATTTCCAATGAAATCAGAAAATGATTTATCCAATGATTAAAATAATTTTAAATAATTGAATTTTTTCTAATATATTTGTTTTTTTTTTGTTTTGTTATTTGTTAGTCAAACTAAAACACAGTAGCACAAAAAATTAATACTGTTCTTTATTTTTATTTGGACATTTTTGCAAAAATTATTAATATTTTTGTTTTTTCACTTTCATACCGGTATTATTATATTTGTTCGTGATATGTGTCACACAGAAAAATAAATAAATCATATTTGTTATTAAAAAATTAAATGTCACAAGATTTCAAGCCTATTTCATTCAGTCAGCAATTTTTTTTTCTTGGAAAATTTATGAGTTTAGTTTCAAAAGATTAAAAAGATTTAGAAATTTGTTTTGTTTTTTTTTTATTTTGAACTAAAGTGCATTTTTTAATGAAATAAAAATCAAACAATGGAGATTAGTTAATCGGCTGCTTTCATATGCCTTGATTTTTTGATATTCGGAAAAAGCAAAACATTCAAAAGCACTAATTTTGCAGCGTAAAAAAATATGTAAAATCAAAGAACTTTCATTTTTATCACAAAAATGCAGACACTTACTTGTCTGGGCTTTTTCTCGTCTAAAAAAAGCGCTGCAAAATACTCGTTTTTCTTGTGCACTTTTTTCTTCGCCACGACTGTTGTTTAATTAGCGATACAAAATTGGATACAATTGTTACAAACTATTCATTGTTCAACGAACATTATTTTTGCATTAAGTTTAGATCATTTTTGGTGTCTTTTTTGTTGATCTAAATTTTGCACAATGATTCGCCAAACACAATTAATTTACAAAAAAAAAGAGTGATAGTATTTTGATTCAAAAATTGACAAATGATGTTTTTGTTCCGGTGACGTATCCTTTCATTCCTGATAACAAATTAAGTTAAAAAATGTTTTAGACAAAGTTGTGGGTCAACATTTGGCAAATTAAAAAATGAATCAAAAATTTAGAGAAAACTTAAGTTTAGCAAAAGGACAAATTATTCAAATTTTTTATTCACAAATCCAAATTTTTGCTTTCAAAATGGATTCTTACAAATTTCTTCAATTTCTAAAAAAAAGTCAACTTTTTATTTTAAAGCGGAATTTTCCATTTCCCAAAAAAAATTCATTTAATTTACAGCCTTGGACCTTCTTGTTACTTAATGAATTTTTTGCCTTATAAATTTGTTAATTGACTGACTGATTGATTGCGTAAATTTCATCATTGATTCTTATTTTTATTTTACCCTATTGTTTCTCAACTTTCTGCCACCACCGCAATTTTTTTGTTTTATGGACAAATGATTGACTTTTGTTCTGCTTCCTTCCGTGATCAATATTTTTTTTATTTCTCTCTCTTTGAAACGTCAGAACAAAAAAAAGAAAAAGAAGTAAGTTTTTGAAAAAAAAAATTTATGTAAAAAAAATAACAAACAACCATATAATACAAAGAAAAAGAAAATCGAAGAAAAAAACGTGATTGTTTTATGCAAAAATAAAAGACACACACATGAGGAAAAAAACTTGCGCAACGACAACAATTTAAAAGGGATAATCTCAAAATTAGTTTGGTCTTAAAAATTTTTTTTGAATAAAAAATAAACAGAAACATATGGAAAGGATTTGGCACAAACAAAAAAAGAACAAAAAAGTTTCATGAATGAATGTCTAAGAAAAATACTCCCATTTTTTTAAAAGTAATATGTTGCTCGGTTTTAAGATATTCATTGATTTTTCGAATCAAGATTTAAAAAATTACCGATCTTAGAAATATGTAATCATTTTGTTTCTAAACTAACTTCTCTTATAAAATTTGCTAAAATTTTCGAAAAACTTTAAGTTATTGTGTGGCTTTTTTTAAATATAATTTTTTAACACCAAAAAACGGATAAACCATTTCTCACAAATCTATTGATTTATTTAAATTAAAGGGTTCATAACTTTTTGAGTTTTAAAATAATAATCAAGGATTCAAAAATGATTGGTAAAAGTATTCTCTTTTTTCTTTGAACCCATTTTATTATTAAAATCAAAATCAATTTTTCCACTCAACTTTTTTTTGAAAATTTTACTTTTCGGAAATAATAATTTAAGGCTTTCACTTGCTTGCGCAATAACTAACAATTATTTATTTTTTTCTCTTTCTTCTCACCTTCTTCATAAATATTGAAGAAGAACATCGAGTCATTTTTTTTGAAGGTATTTTTCTTTGTTCCATAACCTAAAAAACATTTTTCACTATAAAATTAGCCTTTTCGATCGAAGCACTTTTTTTCTTTACATTTTTTTTTTTATTTCTTTGTTTTTGTCACGTCACATTTATGAACCTTCAAAAAAATTATTGAGTTTCTTCCATTCTCACTTTTTCTCTTATAATTGACATCTGTGTTTCGAACCAAAAAAAATGAGTATGAAGAGACACGTCAAAAAAAAAATTTGAGTCAGGGGTTTTTAATAACTTATTTTTTTAACCTGTTTTTTTTGTTGCCTTGAAAAAAAAATTTTGTTTATGGTTTCCCACTGTTTATTTTTTTCTCCTTTTTCTTGAGTGAGTTTTTTATTACAATAGTTTTGTTCCAACTCTGTCACTGACACACTGGAAGGGTATTTACCTCAGATCAACTTATCTTTCTTCTTTGCAATTGCAATTTTCAAGGTTTTATGTCTCAGATTATTTTAAGAATTAAGGAGTTGCAAAAAAAAAAACTTGGTTTCATGGTTGCATTGGCGACCTTTATAAAATGGGAGTTTGATTGAGAGGTTTTTATATTTTGAGTTTTAAAAAAAGGTTTATGCTTTGTTGGTCTTTTTTTAAATGTGTCTATTTTTTTTTTTTGATTTCGTCTACTAAAATTCAAAATTTGCTTCTATAAAATTTTCTTGTCAATAATTAGAACTATTTTAGAGACAAAATAAAAATTATGCAAATTTTTAGTTATCAAAATTAGCCACTTTTGGGAATTCTAACAAGCGCAAATTAAATTTTGCTATTTTTATTTTCATTGTTTTTATTTATTTCGATAATTAAAAAAAGCAACATTCCTTTACTCTCTCTTTTGTTTTTAATTTTCCTTTAATTTCGATGATTTTTTTTTTCATTTTTTGGTTAGTGTTTCCTCGCTTCATTTATTTAACGAACTATGACATTGAACCTTTGAGTTTACATCTGTAATCATTACCAACGACAAAAAGAAGAAAAAAAGTATTGATCAGTTGCTAGTTAATTGTTATTATTTTTCAGGTGAAAAAGAAAAAAATGAATTGGGTATTTATTATTTTTATTTTAAATATTTTATTGATTTATGGATTTGCATCTGAAGATGGTAGGCTGCTTTTACGAGCTTTTGAGAATCAAATCTAATTTGAGCGAATTTAGAAAATTTATGCAAGCGAAAGCCATATTTAATATTTTGTCGAGAACAAAATATAGATTTTGCAGAATCTAGAATGCAAAATCAAAATAGCCAAGTAATTCATCCAAGGCCGAAATTTAAAGCTGCCACTTCTTCCGGTGACATGGCTCCATTGGAAAGGCCACTCTTGCCTGCCAAAGAGAGGGAGCAACTTGGAGTTGAAGAATCAGGTTCTCAAGAAGATGAGGCGGTTGTTGTTAGTAATGGTGGTCGAAGCACTCAAAGGCCCATCGATTTATCAAGACCAAATGCAGAAGATGTTGCAAGAGAAATGGGTGAATTACAAAGAGATACAACTACCACCACCGAATCCAATGAAATTGACGCCGAAAGAGTTTTCACCACCACGCAAAGTACCTAAGTTTTTGATTTAATTTTTTGTTTACAACTTTTGCTTAACTTTTATGTTTTCTTCACTTTTTTTGCAACACTATATCTTTCCACTTTTTTTATTACCACATCAACTTTCTCTTTTTTTAGTTAAGAACAATCCTTTATTAGCACAAACTTTTGTTCGTCACAAACGTTCTTCACCTTCTTCGCTACCACCACCACCTTCTGTTGTTGCCTTTTCTTCTTCCAATAGCACCACCAAATTTAATAATAAACGTCAACATGATTGGGTATATTTAGATGATACCGATGATCTTGATTATATTGCATATCGTCGAAGACGGGCACGACTTTTAAGAAAGCTTAATGATCTTGATTCGGATCAACTTCACTATCATAATCACAGGTCAATTCATTTTTCTATGCCTTTTACACCCTATTTCCATTCCATAAACATACATAGAAAGCTAGACAGACTTTTAGCGTTTTTTCCTCCTTCCTTTTTCATATAAAAACCATTTTAATATTATTTTAATATTTTAGAACAACAACATCGTATTCCAATCCGTACTCTAGCTACGGATACCCTAACTCGGGCTATTATTCAAGCAATAACTATGCCACTAACTACCCGTCTTACGGCTATTCTCCAAGCTACAACTATCCGAATGCCGGGTATATGGGTGGATATGGTTACAGGCCGCCGTTTACCTTTGGAATCGGATCGGGTCTTAACATCGGATTACCATATGGATGGGATGTCGGCGTCGGAAGTGGACTTGGTGTCTCAGTGGGATAATCGAAGGCGATATCGATGGCAACCGTATTATCCTCCTCCACCTCCAGCATATCCATTTAGAAGAAGGTTTAAAAAATAATAAAGATTTCATGTTTATTAATAATTATATTTTGTAAATAGGCTTTAATTATGTTACATATTTTGTTCTAATAAAGGCTTGCCGCTGTTTTTTTTTTATGTTTAGGCTTACTAAATTTTTATTCGATTGTATTCTTTCAAAACTTTTTTTGGTAATAAAATTGTTTAATAATCTTCGAATAATCTAAACAGCAAAAAGGTAAAGCTATAAACTAAAACCTTTAATTTCACCTTTACAACAACAAAAAAAAGTAAAAATAACAATAAAATTTATTCATAAAACAAATACAAAAGATAAAAAAATAATACTACTAATACAAAACAAGAAAGAAATAAATGAAACAATTACATATCAATAACAAGTTTATCATATGATGGACATTCGTCGTGTAATTTTTTGACAATAGCTTTGAGTTGATTTTCGTCGATTAAAGGTTTTCTAGTGCCAAATGAAAGTAAAAAATTGCAGCTTGGATGTTTCTAAAATGAATGTAAGTTAGATAATGAAGGTTTAGACAACTATTTACCTTCATGAAACCAATGAATGAATCAACATCTAATGTATCACAAGGAATATTAGACAAATAGAATTTTTGAAGATTTTTGAATCGAGGAAGCTTGAGAAGATTTGAGAAGGCTTTCTTTTTAAAGTCGATAGATCCATTATCATCCAATACACTAAAAGTTTATAAGTATAAAGAATTTAAAAGCAGAAAATTACCATTCAAATCTTTCAATTGTAGGCAATTTCTCCAGGATTTCTTCAAGTGAAGCAATAGTACCATAGGACCTTTCGACACGAACACGAACAAAATGGAGACTTTTGACGATTCCAGCAGCAACATGTTTTTTATATTCTATCCAAGGTAAGTCCTGATCCCGTAATAACAATAATGCTTGGTCTTCTTCTTGGCGAACATCACAGTCAGCTTCTTGATTTGTTTGAACATCGATGTTAGTAACTTCCAAAGCTATTTTTTCTGGACTAATAGCAATCTGATCATGATTATTTTCCATTGCATCCATTGCAATAATATTTTGATGAAGACGAGAATTTTCTTTTTCATAATTTTCCTTCAAAGCTTTCATTTGTTGTTCGAACATTTCCTTGATAACCTTCTTTTCTTTTTGAAGTCTTTCATAAGTAGCTTCTTCTTTCTTTTCAAATTGGATGATTCTTGCTTTGTCAATTTCACGACTTTTCTCTAAATAAGCGACCTTTGAAATCAAAGCAGCTGTTTCGTTAATACGACGATCAAGATCAGCTTCTCGACTCTTATCTAAATCAGCAATCTAAAAAACTGATAAATGAAGAAAAATTGACATACAGTTACCATCAAAACAATAAATCAGACAAAAAAACTAACCCTTTTGAGATTTCTTTGATTTTCAGCTTCCATTACTTCGATAGTTTCTTGTAAACGAGTAACTTCACTTTGATTTGGTAGCTGAGAAATATGTTCATTTTGACTGTTGTATAGCACCAGAAGATCATGATAAGCTTGTTGAAGATGTGTATGTCCAGATCCGAGATTAGCATATTTAGTTTGAAGTTCCTTATGATTTATGTCCAAAACCATTTTCTAAAAAGAACAAAAAATATAACCAAAGCATATAAAGAAACTAAATTACCTCATGTGACTTCCTATCATATTCTGATCTCCATAAGGCGGTCATAGCATCAACATTTGATTGAAAAGTAAATTCAGAAGTTGTTAAAACATTATCATAGTCATCTAAACGAGCTCGCTTTCCACTATGAGAACTATGTGAATCACCAACATCCATTGTTACCCTAGAAAAAATAAAGTTATTCACCAAAAAATGGAAGAAAAATGAAGAACGACGAAATAATCAACGAAGTGCAGAAAAAATGAAAAGCGAAATGAAACACAAAAATGAAAAAATCTCGATAGCTTCGTTGAGTGACTTTTGAGGAAGACATTGCCAACATTAGTATCATCGCATGAGCGTTTCCCTGACGTTTTTTTAATGCTGTAGCAAATTAACATTTTTTCCCTAATCAAAATATGATGCCATCCATCTTTCGATGTTATTAACTTTCACGAACTCGATGCGTGGTGCAACAAAAAACCAAAGTAAAAACATTGCTAGATTGAATCACTTTTTTGAGGAGGAAAATATTATATCACGTTTACGTTGTTGTCCTAATTTTTTATTTTTTTTTGAAGAAAGCTACTTTAAAATTTAATACTTTAATAGCAAACAACATTGTTTAAAATTTTATTATGATGATAAATAAGTACATATGTACCGTATCCACTACTTTTGCTGAGAAAATTAAAAAAAATTTTGATTCCCAACCGACCAAAATAATAAGCTGGCAAAAATCGAAAGAATCATTGCGGCATCGTTTCTAAACTCGGCTATTCTGTTGTTTACTTTATTTATTTGTTAAACTTTTTGCTTTTTTTACTTTGAATATTTTTTAGTTGTTTTTGAATAAAAATGATTTCAAAAAGTTAAAAATTTGAGATTGCAAGCATTTTTAGAAACCTTAATATTTCGAAAGTTGAATGGAAAATTTTTTGAAAAGCAAAAATATTCATATGAAACAATAAAGGTAAATGAGAAAAAAAGTGTTGGATTGAAGATGATAAAACTAATTAAAGTCAGTCATGTATGTTTGATGATAACTTTTTCATTCATTTTGAAATCAAACGACAGATACCGTAAATATATTTGGCAATGCGTCTCCAATTACCATATGTTTGGGATTTGTTGAGTAAAAAAACTAGTAAGAAGAAACTTTTTTTCTAAATCAAGTTTTTACTTTTTGGTGTTTATTTATTTCAAAGTATTCAACACTAGCTAATAGCTATCATACTTTGAGGATGGAACCTTTATCATCGTTACTTTATTCCAATGAACGAAAGACTCAGAAACGTCCAATTCCTATAGTTAAAATCGGCGAAGCTGATAATGAAGAGTAAGTTTTGATATTATTATCTCTTTATTTCTTTTATTTGTAATAATATTTTTATAGATCATTATCATCTACTGTAAAACGTGAGAAAATTGAAGCAACAACACCAAGTATCGAAGGTGAAACATCCACTTCTGCTGATTCACTCAAAGATGATGGAGAAATCGAAGATGAATTACATGATCTTAATGCTACTGAAGTTTCAAATGCATCTAATTTGACAATCAATGGCGACGTTCAAGTCCTTAAAGATTTAATTCAAGACATTTTGAAGGTTTATATTATATTTTTGATATTTTCTTTATTTTTTTGTGATTTTTAGGAACAATCTTTGGTTGATACTGGAACTTCTGCTGGACGTTTTGATGCTCTAAATGGTTCAGAAGTTGGCAATAACAACAACAGGTAAGCTAATTGCATGATTTAAAACTAATTTTCACATTACTCGTTTATCTACCATAGCTTATGATTCTAATCTTTTATCCTTTTAGCAAAGAAATCATCAAAGCACCGGATTTCCAAATAGAACCAACAGCAGCTGGCGGAAAAAGATTGGTCATTTTTGTTTCAAATGATAAGACAATGTGTTACAAATTTTACATTATTGAAGGAATGTTTCACTGTGGAGTTTGCCTTAGATTGCATCATAAAGGGGTCCGAGCGAAGGTTCTTAAAGATGAAAATGGTGAAGATTTCGTCCAAATGGTACATCAACATCTTTGTCAACCTGTTAAATATGTTCCACCATCAAAACCTCAACTACATGAAATCATTAATGCTCCAAATTATGAAATACAAGTTACGCTTAATGGACGTCCTAAACTGGTTATTTTTGTGCCAACTAATCCGAACCTTTGTTATTACTATCAGAATAAAGGAAAGAATAATTTTGCTTGCTGTGAATGTAAGAAAATGAATAAGAAAACAACCTCTGCGAAACTTCTCAAAGATCAAGATGGTGCTGAATATGTTCAAGCAAATGTTCCTCATCTTTGTGAACCTGTCATGTATGTCGCAAACATATGGAATATTATCAAAGCTCCGAATTTCTTTGTTTATCAACTTAATCAAAAGCTTGTTGTCTTCAATTTAGATCAACTTACTTTCTGTTATCGTTATAATTATAACAATACGGTTAGAAGCTATTATTGTATTAGCTGCTTAAATGTTCATCAAAAATATGTATCTGCTAAAGTAATCAAAGATGTAAATGGTGAAGAATGCTTGCAAACAAACTCAAATCATTTATGTGAACATTCTACCGATAAAATCTCTGATGTATTTGATATTTTGAAGTCTCCAAACTTTGAATTGATCAACAACGAAAGTGGTGGTTCTTCTTCGATCCTCCGTGTTTATGCTTCAATTGATCAATCAACTGTTTACAACTTTACTCAAATGGGAAGTTCATTTGCTTGCTCTGGATGTCTCTCAAAAGGTCAACACTTTATGGCAAAGTTATTCAAGGATGAAGCTGGTGAAGAAGTTGTTTTGGTTTTGAAAAATCAACGACATGTTTGCGTTCCTATTACTTGTGGCTGAATGAATCACTCTTCAAATTTTCAAGTTTTTATAGCTTATATTTGTTTCTTGTTTAATAAATGTTTTATATTTACTACTTTCTACTATCGAATAACTATTATCATTATGCTTTTCAAGAGCCTTGTTGTAGCAGGAATATGCAGCTTTGTATCATTGAGCAGGAAGTGAATTGAGTTTAAACATAGGCTTTTTTATTGTAGCTTACAACTTTCCTAAAATGTTTTTAATTTAGCTTAGAACTTAGAAATATCCATTATTTGGTTCCACATTAGTTGCATCAGCTGCTTTTAACAATTTCAAACCTTGCGCTTTTCGTCATTTAACTCAAGCTTGGCTTTCATTAGGCTTTTCACAGTCTCACATACATTTTTTGACTTCTTTCAAGCATATTTTCATTATTCTTTCGTTTCCATAACGTGTTATTATTGTTTGTTTCATCCTTTTTACTATCGATTAAAAATGCTTTAGTTTTATCTTTAAATATTTGCCTCATATTTCTCCAATGGTTAGTTTTCCTCTTCTCGTTTCTTTTTCCCTACCTCCTCTGCTCGTTCTTTTTTTTTATTTTTCATTCATACTCTCGCCTTCTTTTTTTAGCTGCAGCACCTTCATAAATAATATCATTATTTTCTTTAATTTTCTCCGATATAACTTCCTCTTCATCTGTAACTTCTCTAATGTGCTCAGTAGACTCCACAAAATCATTGGGATTTTGAACAATGATTGGCCATTTATTCAATAATCCATTATAGGCTAGCCTAAAACAATAACTCGAGCTCTTTCTGCACTTGCTTAAAATGACATTAAAAGTCTATTTTCTCCATTAAAACAGATTTATTAAACCATTCAACAAACATTTACTCCGAAATTATTACAATTTAATTGTTGATTTACAAATCATATTTTTCTTCGTATTTAAATTAAATGTTCAAATAAGCTTCAATCTTCCTTTCTTAAGCTCCAAAAATAGAAGGAAATCTTCATTGCGAACAATGATAAACAAAAACATTTTTAGTGCCATGTAAAAAATGATTTTAAAAGGTTAAAATTGGAGATTGCAAGCATTTTTAGAAACGTTTGTTTTTAAAAAGTTGATTTTAAAATTTTTAGGAAAGCAAAAATACTTATTTGAAACATTAAAGGTAAATGAAAAAAAGTTTGGTTGAAGAAGATAACAAACTAAAGCTTTTTTTTGATAATAAAAATATGTTTGATGTGATTACTTTTTGCTTCAATTTGGAATCAAACGAAAGATACCGTAAATATTTGGCAATGCGTGACCAAGGTCATTACCATATGTTTGGGATTAAAAAAACTAGTACTTTTCGATAAAATAAAGTTTTTACTTTTTGGTGTTTATTTATTTCAAAGTATTCAACACTAGCTAATAGCTATCATACTTTGAGGATGGAACCTTTATCATCGTTATTTTATTCCAATGAACGAAAGACTCAGAAACGTCCAATTCCTTTTATTACAAGTGATGACGACGTTGACGACCAAAATGATAATAAAGAGTAAGTTTTGATATTATTTCTTTTATTTGTAATACTATTTTTTATAGATCATTATCACCTACTGTAAAACGCGAGAAAATTGAAGCAACAACACCAAGTATCGAAGCTGAAACATCACTTTCTATCCCACTCAAAGATAATGGAAAAATCAAAGATGAATTACATGGGTTTATTGCTGCTGAAGTTTCAAATGCTTCTAATTTAACAATCGATGGAGATGTTCAACTTAAGGATGATGTGGTTCAAGATGCTATGGAGGTTCTAACTTTATTTTTTTTTATATTTCTTTCAATCAAATATTTTTATTTTTGCAATTTTAGGAACAATCTTTATCTCTTGATGTAACTTCTGCTGGACGTTTTGATGCTCTAAATGTTTCAGAAGCTGGCAATAACAACATTAGGTAAGCAACTCGCTAAGTTTCCTGTTTACTTTTTTTTTATCAATCATGTCGTTCCACTACTTTAAAATACTAAACTTTTATCTTTTTAGCATCGAAATCATCAAAGCTCCTAACTTCCAATTTCAAAGAACGGCAACTGGAAATAAACTATTGGTTATTTTTGCTTCGAATGATAAAACTATGTGCTACATATTCTATGTTAACAAAGGATCGTTTCACTGTGGAAGTTGTTGGAATGCTCATAAAGGTTTAAAGGTCCTTAAAGATGAATATGGTGAAAATTTCGTCGAAATGTCACATCAGCATATTTATAAACCTGTTAAATATGTTCCACAATCATCAAATTTTCAAATCAAACAACAAAAAGAAATCATCAATGCTCCAAATTATGAAATACAAGTTACGCTTAATGGACGTCCTAAACTGGTTATTTTTGTGCCAACGAATCCGAACCTTTGTTATTACTATCAGAATAAAGGAAAGAATAATTTTGCTTGCTGTGAATGTTTGAAAATGAATAAGAAAACAACCTCTGCGAAACTTATAAAAAATCAAGATGGCACTGAGTATGTTCAAGCAACTGTTCCTCATCTTTGTGAACCTGTTCCGTATGTCGAAAACAAATGGAATATTATCAAAGCTTCGAATTTCTTTGTTTATCAACCAAATCAAAATTTAGTCGTTTTCAATTTAGATCATCCTACCTTCTGTTATCTTTATAAGTATATTAAGTGGTACAAAAACTATTGTTGTATTACCTGCATTAATCAACATAGAAGATACGTCATTGCTAAAGTAATCAAAGATGAAAATGGCAATGAATGCTTACAAGCAAACAAAAATCATTTATGTGAACACTTTACTTACAAAATCTCTGATGTTTTTGATATTTTGAAGTCTCCAAAGTTTACATTGATCAACAACGAAAGTAGTGGTTCTTCTTCGATTCTCCGTGTTTATGCTTCAAATGCTCAATCGAATGGTTACAACTTTACTCAAATGGGAAGTTCTTATGCTTGTTCTGGATGTCTTTCAATTGGTAAACATTTTTTGGCAAAGTTATTCAAGGATGAAGCTGGTGAAGAAGTTGTTTTGGTTTTGAAAAATCAACGACATGTTTGCGTTCCTATTACTTGTGGCTGAATGAATCACTCTTCAAATTTTCAAGTTTTTATAGCTTATATTTGTTTCTTGTTTAATAAATGTTTTATATTTACTACTTTCTACTATCGAATAACTATTATCATTATGCTTTTCAAGAGCCTTGTTGTAGCAGGAATATGCAGCTTTGTATCACTGAGCAGGAATCGAATTTATTCTAAACATAAACTTTTCTGTTTGTAGCTTCAAAGTTTCCAAAAGTGGTTTCACAGTGAGCTCTGAATCCAGCAATATCCATTATTTGTACAATCAAATCACTAAGTTTTTACTTCAGTGTCTTTTTAGCCTATCTCACGTTGTTGGTTGCGGAAACTATATCAGTAACAACAAACTCGATAGTTTTTATATGTTATGGCCCTTATACAAATCTTACGAATGCCACCACTCTCTCCAATGATTTTCTGGAGTTACTTTTCATTACACAGTCAGGAATTAATCAATTAAACAACATTTTCAACTTTAAAAGTATGAACCCCAATCGTTATTTTTTTTAAACGCATTTCAAATGATTACGACAACAACGAATTCCAACAAATTATTGAAATGTAAAATTAATCTCCATTATCCCCGACGGGGCAAAAATCAATAAATCAATTTTATGTTTAAAAATGGCAGCCAAAAAATGCACTGTGGCATTTGCAGTTTGTGATTGACCTTGATAAATCATTTTTGGATTTGTTATTTTCTAACCGAGATCCATAAAAGGAAGTGCTGGCCTTTTTTTCTTCTAAAAAGTATATTTAAATATATATTTTGGATGGATCTAATTTTTATTGGACCATTTATAAATAATATTAAATTTGTGTCAGAGATTTAATTAATCAATTCTCCAATTTTATGATGGAAGAATCTATTGGAACTGTGCCCTCCAAATCTTTGTTCGATTCATGTCGTCGTCAAACTTTTTCGTTTCCTTTTGAGATAATGAGCAAAATTACCAAATACCCAACTTCGCCGATGGCTTTTCAAAAACTTTTGAAAACTTGCAAATGGTTTTATTTCACAAGCTCGATTCTTCCAGTTGACTATATTACTTATTCACATGAATGGATTGCCAAGCATAATAAAAGAAATATAACTCTAAATCCCGCCAACAATTTTTATAAAATTTGGTTAACTGATGTTTTAATGATTAAAAAGGGTTCAGGACTTCATGAATTTTTGATGCCAAAATTTTATCGATGTGATGTCATTCAAATATCTTTGGGAAATGTTATTATTTCTTTGGATGAAGTAAAATATTTAATGAAATCTCCTAATCTTAGGTCCCTTTTTTTAACATTGTTAATATTAAAGAAAATAATAATTCCATAATTTTGTTTGAGAAAATTCTTTCAAATTTACCAAATAAAAATATTTCCGACTTTAGATAGTAAGTTTAATATTGAAATTTAAGTTAATTATTTTATATTTTAGCGTGTTTAATAATAGCGATGATTCTATCATTCCTTTTATGTGTTTGAAAATCAATAAAAAAGAGAACGAATTTGCATCTTTCTCCTTTTATCGCATTCTAAATGGCTCTAAAATTGAAGTTTTTTATAACATTTTTAAAGTAAGAACAATTTTTTTTTGTTAGTTGTGGTTATAAATTTCGGTAATTTTTTAGAATCATCGAAATTTTAAGGTATCCTTGAGTTTTGACGAAACTTTAACAGATGAATACAAACAAGAACTGGAAATATTTATCAAAAATATTATTGAAGAATGCAAAAGTTTCCAAGCATATTACCCACCAGAAATTTTATTTACTGGTCAATCCAAAGATTCTTTGGACCAATTGATTTCACTTCGGAATGATTTTCAAGCGGATTCAATCAATAAATTCAAAATAAATAAAAAATCAGAAAAGTTATCATATTTATCTCTTTTTTTTAATTTTCTCAAGGATAAATTAACCAAATTTTCATAAACTTTATTTTTATGTTGTGTAACTTTTAGAAAAAATTATGATTTTTTACAAAAAAGGTTTTTATTTAACAAAGTAAAATTAGTTTATTTATTTTTACAGACTCATTATTTGTGATACATAAATTAATCAAAATCTTTGATTATTAGCAGTCGCAGCATTTGTGCTATTAGTATCCCACATATCAAATGCTGAATTGTCTTCAACTTTTTTATTATTGGATTTATTCTTATTTTTTGTTGCTTTTGCGGCACCATTTTTAGCAGGAGCTTTGGTGTTGTTTCCATTTTCTGCGGTTTGATCATTTGCATTTGATTTTTTTGTTTTCTTCTTCTTTTTTGGTTTACCTTTCATGCATTTCATCATAACTAAAAATTTTGGTATTGCTGTTCCCAAAAAATCTACTCCATTAAGAATTATAAGTTGAAGAACTTGAGCCAAAATAAAGAGATAATGCCATTTAGTTAAATTTGCATAATACATTGCAAGGTTTTCTGCTATCTAGAAATTTTACTATAAACTTGGTCCGATTTTGCTTTCTCTAAAAAACTTGGAATGTTGAGAAAGCAATAAACTTACCAATGGAATAGCTAATAATATTTGAGGTATAACTAATTTAGCTAAAGATTTATTTGTTAATACCGCTTCTTTATCTTCTTCATCCTCATCCTCCTCATCATCATCGTCGTCATCGCCACCATTTACTGATCCTTGCCTTTCTTGTTCTTCACGTTGAATTTTAGCATATTCATAATTTACAATATCCCCGGGATTTGTAAAAGGTCCATGAATGCATGACCAAAAATTTGATGAAGGCCATCGACGAGCTATTAAAAGAATATAAAATGGAAGGGTTAAAACTAATAATCCTAAAGGAATCCAAAGAGATTGAATACCATAATCGGGTCTAATCCAACAACTAAAAATTTTTAGAATACAAAAAACAAAATTTGTCGTTTAACTAACAATCCATCGTTTCGCTTAAAAAACGACGTCATAAAGTATGCAAATGCTCCAGTAAGCACCAAAGGAATACCATAGCTGTAAATAAATGGAACAAAAGTAAATTTATTTCCTGTGAAAATGGAAAGAATTGCTTGGAAGCCAGGTCTCCAACAACCTAATACATTTAAAGTTACCATAATCATGATTATCGAAAGGAAAATAGCTCTGAAAATATTTTATTATTTTATTCAACCTTTTAGAAATTTGCGCGCCTTGAACTTACGAAATATATAAAACATATCCAGCTACAGCAAATCCAGTGCACATATCTTGACTTAAACTAGCTAAAGTTTGTTCAGCAAATATTAGCAAATATATAGAATAAAGCATAAATGTTGCATTATAAAAATATGCAAAAGTTTTAACTGTTTTTGGCAGATTTTTATCTTCAAATATTTCTGTTAAAAATGTGGCTAATTGACTAATAATTGGAATGCTGGTATCTCGGCTTTTAAATAAATATGCACCAATACTAAAAATAGTTATAAAAACTCCAGCTCCACCCAAAACAACTTGAGTTCGTTTAACTCCATTATCGCATAAAATTGGTTCAGTTGGATTTCCATCCTAAAAATGGACGAAGGAATATGCAACTTTTTTAATGGTTTTTAATTACCGAAACAATGGTACATGTTCCATAAGGACATGATGAACCATAATGATCATGGCCACGATTAACATCAGTTTGGGCATCGATAAATGAATCAGTTGTAAATGCTACCATTTTAATTTTAGCATGTAAATCATTTTCATCCTACAAAATTTTTAGATTCATTTATTTGATAAAAGATTTTCAAAAAAAACATAATTTCTTTTTTTGGGGTAAAAAAAAACTTACGTCTCTTCGTTTAACCCAAACTGAAGTTGAAGCTCCGAGTTGATCTCCATTTCCATCAACTCCTCCAGCAGTGGAACCATAATTATTTTTAAAATATGTTCCTGATTCACATTTTGGCGCTGTATTAAATGTAACTGTTTCTGTTTGATTGGGTTGTTGCTGTTGAGGGGATGGAGCAGTGCCATTTTTAATGTTTAATGGATTATTTTTAACCAAAACAAAAAATGATAAACTTTTCCATAAAGTTAAATATGCTTTTTTTGCTAAAAATTAAAAACAAAGAATATAAAAATATTGTTTTAAATCTAAAAAAAGCTACCATTATTGTCGCATAAATTTTTGGGATTAAAAGTTGTACAAAATTCTGCGTCTTTACTTCCAGAAGGAACTTGAGAAGTTTTAGAATAACAAATTTCTCGAGATTCAATATTTTGATTGTTGCAAACTGTTGAATTTAGAGTAAATGAATGAAGGAGTAAATTGGCTTCCGGCTTGTTGTAAGTTATATCAGTATCAGAAATATTCACAATTTTATGAATGGAAGCTGGAAACCAAAGAAGAGAATTTTCTGTTAATTTATTCGCTTTTTCAAGAATTGATAGGTTTTGTACTGACATGATACTGGTGATATCCAAAAGGTTGTTAGCGCCCTAAAAAAATTTAACTTTTTATTTTTAAAGATTTTTATCTAAAAAAAGAACTAACTTCAATATTAAGACTTTCAACCGTTGTAACTGTATTATAAACAAATATTCCTGTATCATGAACATTAACCGGAGTGAGTTCGCCATTTTTGATAGTTGTTTCAATATGAACTTTTGTTAGATTTGTTATTTGAGCTGCATATGGAGCGCTTGTAGTAGCATTAACTATGCAAGTTTGATTAATAATGAATGAATTATTTGGATCACTGCAATTTATCGCTATTTGCGGAGGCACAATTCCATCATATGGTGGTGTAGTTGGTATTGGGGTTGATGGATGGCAATCTTAAAACGTTTTTTTTTAAATTTAGATTTGAAAAATGCTTTTTTACAATCATCAACGGTTTGAAGTTTAAATGGAATAGCTTTTGTTTTTATATTTTTCCAAAAATTTGGCGACATTCTTTTTTTATTTGGAGGTGGTATGGATCTAGTAAATGGTAATAATGTTGAAGAAATTGATACTCCTGGTGGTGCTGAGGAAAATGATACTTCTGATGGAGTTGTTGACGGGGATACTCTAGGTGGAGTGGATGCTGGGGTAGTTGACATTCCTGGTGGAGTAGCTGGTGGGGTAGTTGACATTGGTTGTGGAGTTGGTAATATTGAAGCAGTCGATACTCCTGGTTGAGTTGGTGCCGGAGAAGTTGATACTCCAGGTGGAGTTGGTGATTGTGAATATGATACTTCTTCAACTGGAGCAGTTGTTGATACCGGAAATAAATTTGAATAACAGCTAAAGTCAAAATTACTATCACACCTCCAATTTGAAGATGATCCAACAACTAAAGAATTATTAAAATAAACATTTCCTAAGCTTGCAACAACATAATTCAAATCATCGCATGGCACCAAACTAACTGCCACACTCCCAGATGGTGCAGTGTTATAATATGTGCAATTTCTACTGCCCAAGCTATAAAAAATAATTGTGATTAGTAATAAAAATAAAGTTTTTTATTCCAAATTTACTTTGGACTTAAATCTATTTTAACGCATATATTTATTCCATTCCCATTTCCATTAACAAAACTATAAATTGTTTGATTTTCTATCCGTATATAAGCGACACCAGTGTAATTGCAATAATTTCCAGGTAAATTAAAAGGCTGAGAAATTGAGTTACAATTTAATGGTGGACCGATTGTTGTAAAAGTAGGAATTTGCGTTGACATTGTGCTCGATGACGGACTAGGAGTATTTCCAGGTGGAGTACAGTTGAAATAAAAACTGTCAGTGCAATTCCAATAGGTAATACCATACATAAACTGTGAGTTTTCAAAATCTATACCTGTGATATTTCCAAGAATTACATTTGGATCATCACATAGTACTAAGTTTACTGTTACATCTCCATCAATCGGAGCATGGTAGTGTGTGCAATTATTTGTGCCTATGCTAAAATATTTTCAATTACTTACAAAAATTTAGCCATTTTTATGAAGAAAAGAATCTTACTTAGTGCTATCGTTGCCAAAGGAAAGCTTAACACAAATATCACGACTTACAATAAAATCATTTCCTGTGACATAGCTATATATTGTTTGATTGGCTAAAGCAACCCAAGCTATACCAGTATAATTACCCAAATTTCCAATTAAATTAAATGCTGATGATAATGTATAACATCCTAATGGATCTTGAGTTGGCAAAATGGAAGGCAAAACAGGAAGAGTAGTTTGAGGTGAAATTGGAAATGAAGCATTGCCTATAATTTTCTTTTTTTTTAAATGTTAAAAAAAATTAATTTTTAGGAGTAAGGTACCAAAATGTTAAAAAAGTTTTGTAAAAAAACGCAAGACTCTTGTATTTTTTTCCTCAAGTTACAATAAAAAAGGATTTCATTTTTTAAACTCAGTGCACATTAAAACTCAAAATTTTGACATACATCCATAAGCCAAAAATGATGTGTTATAATTCCAGTTATCAGGTTGAGGATGGCTAAGATTTCTCCACGAAATAAAGTTACTGGAATAGTTTGTTAGTTTACTTTGATCGACATTTGGTCCAAGCAAAACAAAAGTCAATTGAATGATCGATAGTCTATCTTTAAATTGTTCCGCCCCCAGAATTGCAGCATCTGAGGTATCTGATATAAATACCAACGCTCCAGTTGGTACAGAAGTATTTTGAATTGTATCTAAACCAGTCACTAATGCAGCAAATTCGGCTCTAAGACGATATTGTCCTCCTTGTTCCATGTTTACTACTTCATTTTGAATTTGTCCAATCGATAGACCGCTATTCCATGGTGCAGGTTCTGCATACATACCGACAGCTTGGATTCGCTCCGGATAATTTATGGCTCCAATGGCTGTTGAAATAAAAATTAATTGTGTCTAAAAAAATATTCACTATTTTACTGTAAATACATACATATGTTTAGTTAAACCTCAAATTCATTGGTGCTTAATACGTTTGAATCATCAATTGAAAAGCTTATCCAACTTTGACAAGGAATATATTGTCCATTCGCTTTTTCTAAAAGTAAAATAATGCAACTTTTTTTTTAATTTTCTCACCGTATTTCAATATGAAAATGAAAAAATGTAAAAAAAACATTAATGAACATTGTTACTACAATGTAGGATAAAATTCTTTTATCACTCAAACAGGTACAGCTAAGGTGCGCTTTATTGCTGTAATTAAAACCAAATTTTTTAGGGAACAATGGAGAAAATAAAATTAAAGCTTCAAAGCACATTTCAATACTTTTTATTGATTTTTTGAATTCACTGGTTTTCATTAAAATTAGAACAATATCAGTTATTTGGTCCAATATTTTTTTGATGAATGTTTCAAATACAAACTTCAAACCATCATGAAAACCATTCCAAAAAATTTAAAAGAAAAATTAGTGAACTTTTATTTGGTTTTTGATTATCAAAAAAAAGCTTTCAAATAAATGCACCGATGATGCTTTAAACCATTTTTAAGAAAGTTTAAAGTATAACTTTTCACAATTTTTTATTTCTCTATTTTTGGAACTTAAATTTATGAATTACAAGAAATTTGTCGACATCATCGTGAAAGCTATGTTAAAGAAATGTTTCTAATTATGTTAATGGTATTTTTGCCGCCTCACATTGCAGTTGGATATTTCATAGTTTGGATTCCATTAATGGATGTTACACAAAAATATGAAAATATTTTGAACTTTATATAAGAAGACATGGATTTTAATTTTTCATTTATTTATTGCTAAAATCATTTGTTTTGTACATTTTAAAAGAAAAATCAGAAACTTATAAAATAAACTTTCCATTTTTTAAAATGCCTTTGCCCGGCAAAAAAAAAAGACATACGTTAACTTTCCATGGTTTCAATCCTTTAAGACTTTTACTCACATAAGAAAAATCTTCTAATAAAAATTAATCAATCTAAAAATGGTGTATATTTGGCCGCATTCATTTTTTTTTACATTCGCAAAGTTCTTCGTCACCGACCATTCATTTATCGATTTTTTGATTTGAAAGATGGCAGGTCATCGTTTTTTTTTATTTGTGCAGGCTCAATGTTGACGCTTGTGCCATTTTTTTGTTATTGTTAAATCCCAGAATAAATAAAAAAATTAAATTATTCGTTATTCCAAACATGTTTCGCTTTAATAAAGTAATTCGTATCAAAACATTTTTAAAAGTTTGTTGTAAATGTAACACCATAAGAAATAGACTCGTATTAAATTTTGATGATTACATTTTTTACTTGTATATATTTTCTATTGGGTTTTTTGTATTCTCATATATTTTGTTAGCATTTCATGGATATGCGATTCAAGCAGTTGAAAACCCAAAAGAAAATTTATTTCAATATTGTAATATTATTTCTGAAAAATTTTCGATCGATGAATATGTTAAAGTAAAAAGTGAACTTGACTTAATTTTTGAGGTAACTTTTTTTCGAACATTTTTTTAAATTAAGTAAATTCAAATCTTGTTTTCAATTTTTGTTTCAACAGCGATTTTTTTCTAGAAAATACAAACATTTGAAATTCTTATTAGCCACTATAATGGCAAAAATTCCCCGACCATTATTAAAAACGTTTTAAAAAATTTTAAAGAAAAATTATTAGATCTTCAACCAAAATTTAATTACCAGAAAAAGATTTTAATTAAATGCACCGATGTTGCGTTAAAACAGTTGGAAAAAAATTTACAACATATTTATTATATAATTTTTACATTTGTATTTGCAATTGGATATATTTTATTTCGAACAAGAAATTTTCGTAAAAAGATTGCAGAAGTATCCCATTATCATCATCCCACACATATGTGTTGGGTTCTCTTTGCGTTTAGTTGCCTAATTATTTTAAAGCCATTATTGTGCGTTTTAGGAGCACAAGAAAACATTGAAACATATTTGAAAAAACATGGATTTTTTTAAACTTTTTCGTTTTTGTTAATATTTTTTGTATTTTTCTGCCACTTTATAATAAGTAATAAATTCGATATTCTACTTACATATTTTACTCATGGATAACAAACCATTTAAAATAAAACGAAAAAGGCAAATTTCCTATAATTCTTTTCTACCTTTCCATGACCAAAACTTTGAAAGAAATTAAAATTTTATATTTGTGAATTTTCCATGTTTTTAATCCTTTAATGACTCACTCAAAGTAGTCCCATAATCAAACCTGTTTTTAAGTGGTGGCGGTTATGTTATATTTCCTAAAAGTAAATGACGTGTTTTTTTTTATTCTTACCTTTTTTTTATTACTTTTTAAATGCTCCTGAACAAGTGAATCATCGATACACAAAAAAAGGTTATTTAAGTTTTAAGTTTTTAAATTTCAAAAAAAGTTGAAAAAAACTTACTTTTTTGATTTTCGTCTTTTTATTATTTTGTTTAAACTTTTTTTTGCTCCGAAAAAAACAAAAGAATGACGACGATGACATTGAATGGTGATATTATTCCTGCTGAAGCTAATTCGGATAATCCTGTGGCTCTTATTTCTTATCAATATACAGGTGATTTTCCTGATTTATTAAAAATTTATTGCAATGGTCGTCTTCGCTCAATTTCATCCCTTGAAAATCCATTGAAGCAGCGAGCAATGTTAAAAATGCTTCAAAATGAAACAACTTTAAATAAATGTAAAGAAATGATTCAAAGTTCGCTCATTTTAAATAATTTATCTTTGTAAATATTAAATTTTATTTTCTCTGTGACTTTAGTGATTTTTTTTTGCCACTAAAAAAGATTTTAAAACTAATTTTATTTTGGGTCAAAGATTTAAAAAAAGGGATGAAAGATTCATTTATGCAAAAAATAATTTTTTGGAGAATAAAAATATAATTATGGATTTTATTATTTTTTCTTTTTACCAATACCCATTCCAACACCTTCAAGGACTTCAATTTTTCCAAGGGTTGCGGGAAGATTAACACTTTCACCATCAGTTCTTCCAGTAGCAATGAGAGCATTTTTATTAACCGCATCATAACCAGGTTCAAAGAGGATTTTGCCCTTCTTTTTCTTACTAAGTCCAGGAGCTTGCAAACTACCAAAGACTAAAAAAATTTTGGGTAATCAAAGTTAATTATTTTATTTTTTGAAATGAATGGAAGGAAGCTTACTTTTAGCCAATCCTGGAACAGGTGGAATTCCAAGGGTTCGTAATGCTGCATTTGCAGCTCGTTGATCGGCTGCTTTTGTATTTGGATCCAAACCAAATGAAGGATATCCACTTGATAAAGCTCCAATGGTTCTGGCTGGAGCTTTACCAATTCTTTCTCCAAGGATTCCAACATCTGTGCCTGTATTAAACATTAAACCACCAGCTTCCAAACCAGGTACATTGCCAATATCAGCGCCACGTGAACCAACCATTTCAAATCCGGGAATTAAACCAAGCCCGAAACCAAAGGATCGACCCATGCCCAAATGTCCATTTTCTTGTTTTTGTCCATAACCTGCTGGTCGATATTCAGCTTGGGGATATCGTGAAGGATATAAATTAATATTAGGAACTCCACAATAATCTGCAAATTCTTGACAAAATACCTAAAAATTAATACTTTTCATTTTTCCTGCAACCAAAATTTATGAGGCTTTAGCACCAAAAATTATTTACCTGTAAATCATATCGTAATTTTTTTCCTGGCCTACAAGTAATCGAAAATGTATATTGATTATATGGGCAATACATGATTGTTTTCTTTTGCATTGTTGGAAGTAAAGTATACAAAATATTTTCTCGAATTGGAGATGGAGTAACTTTTTGATTTGGAATAATTATAGGTGGTCGAGTGCTTTCTGAATTATTTTCATTATCATCATCTTCGTATTCTTTTTCTTCTTCATCTGATTCTTGAGCCGATTTGGAAGAGGTTTTTGATCCTCTTGCTGTTGCTGCTGAAGATGAGGGAGGTGAATCATCTTCATATTCTTGCTCATTTTCATTTTCTTTACTCGCCGCTTCTTCTCCAAATGGGTTTTCAGGTTTGGCAGGGGCAGCAACTAAAAATATAATATTTCGTGGAAATTTAAGCTTTAGTTACCCTTTTTTAAAGCTACTCTTCCATTTTTTAAAAAGTTAAAAAACCTATTGAAAAGCAATAAAGGCGCCCAAGAAAAAAAAATTAACTCACCTCCAAATGAAATCCAAGAAATCAATAAAAATCCTAAAAACAACCATTTTCTTTTCATTTTAAATTTTTTAAGTGACCGACTTTTTTTCCTTTCTAATCTTCGCTTTCACTTTCATTGAACTTTCAATTTTTTTTATCTTTGATAAAAACCGGATTGTCAATCGTTAACATAGAATGGGATAATTTCAACGTGAAAAAAGATTAACAATGACAATGAATACTTTCATAAATGAATTTATTTTTTAACAAAATTAAATTTGAAGTTTAATAAAAATAAAAACACAAAATCTTTAAGGTATAACAAAATAATTATTTAAAATTCACGTAGTTCCAATTTGATTGTTACTGCTTCTGGGTTTAAAACAGCGCAGCCAATCATTTTCAAACTTTTTTCAGTTTCAACGGTTTCAATAAATTTATATTTTTTCAAAATTCTTACAAGCGTCAATTTTTCCTCCAAATAAGCAAGTCTCATACCAATGCAAGTGCGAGGACCTCCACCAAAAGGGTAATAAGCCATTTGTTGGTCGATAGCAAAATCATAAAATCTTTCTGGGCAAAATTCTTCAGCATTTTCACCCCAAATTTTTTTATTAAAATGAAGGGTAAGAATATCAACAGCAACGAGAATGCCTTTTTCAATTTCAATGTTTCCCAAAGTTGTTGATTTCATGCATTCACGTGACGCGGCACTGAAAGAAATATTTAGCTGTTTTTTTTTTAAAGTAAATAAAGAAAACACTTACAATGCTGCAATCGGAAACATTCTTAATGCTTCTTTCATAATTGCATCACAAAACCGAAGTTCATTTATTTGTTCATATGTTACTTCTTCTTCGCGGCAAATTTCATCAATTTCTTCTATCAATTGTCGCTGAATTTCGGGGTGTTTAGCTAATAACCAAGCAGTAGTAGCAAGGGTGTTGGCAGTTGTATCAAAACCTGCAGTTAAAAACACAAAGCATTGACCAACTATTTCATCGGTGGTTAATTTTTTGCTTATTTTCATTCCAGATTTATCAAAATCGCTATCTTGAACTGAAGCATCTTCAGCGTCAATAAACATATCAATGAAGTCAACAGATGTATCTGAGTGATTCTTGAAAGCATTAGCCTAAAATTTGTCTCAAATAAAAAAAATCTATCTTTCAAGAAAAATTCTTTTTTACCCTTTCTCTTTTTCGTTCTTCAACTGCAACATATAATTGCCCAATTAATTTAGTCACAGGAACAGTAGTAAATTTTCCCAAAAATAATAAAAGTTCACGAAAAAATGTTCTTAAAGCTGGAAACAAGCATGCTGGAACATCCAAAGGTCCATAACCATATAGAGCAAAAACAGTTTTAACAAGTTTGAGATCAGGATTTTTAAATTGTTTGGTTCCTTTTTGTCCCATAGCAACTCGGGAAATTATATCCATTGTGAGTTCATGAAAATATTCATGAATGTTAAAAGCTTTGTCTTTTTCGTATGCTTTATCGAGATGAGTGAGAAGGACTTTGCAAGAATCATCGATGGTTGGAAGGATCTAAAAAATTATAGTTTCAGAAGCTTTGCTTTTTGTTATTCTAAGTTTTTTGAAAAGCTATTAAAGTTTTTTTAAATAATTAGCATATAAATCTCCTTTCACAAAAATTTTCTATTCGGATTCCCAGTAACAATATTCCTTTTTTGCAAACTAATAATTCAAATTACTTGTTTCAAGCTGTTGACACTAAAATTAGGATTTGTAACAGTTCTCAATCTTTTCCATCGACCTCCACGAGCATTAAAAACATGGACTCTTTTATTTGTATCAACATTGCCAGCCAAAAAATTAGTTTTTCTTCCATGAAAATATTCAAATTTTTTAACCATTAATTCATGAACCATTTTTGGATCAGAAATAACTAAAACTTTATTCCATCCCTCAAAAATTCCATAAAAGGCGCCAAATTGTTTGGTTAAATCTTGAAATACAAAACAACTTGGATATTCAAATGTCATAAAAGCAGCTAAATGATTGGTGATTGGATTTTTACTTGGAGGTCCAGGAATTCCTCGACGCTTCCAATATTTGGAATTGTAAACAGCGGCGCTGAAGATTTGGAAGTAAAAAATTTTATTAGAAAAAAAATTAAAAATTAAGTTTTCAATCAAAAAAACCGAAATTAGACTCCAAGGCTTAAGTTTTTTAAAGCCTTGCCATATATTTTTTTCCCTTAATTAAATGAGCTTACATGTAATACATTCCGGCTGCCGACAATACAATCAATAATAGCGTAAATAAAAATTGCAACAACATTTTTTTATTTTTAAAGCCACTGAAAAAATGAATAACTTTTTTGTTTTGTTTTTGGAAACTCTTTTCAAGTTAATTTTTTTGCTTTTCCATCCAACCAATCTTTTTATATCAGTGTTTTTGTTATGAGTTCATCACCTTTGATACCTTCATTCCATACTACTCATATTTTTTTTTTCAAGCCTTTTTGGTAAAAACAAAAAATGTAGTCTGTTAACAATAATATTTTGGGTTTTTTAAAAGAAGAAACAAATAATGTAGTTATAAAAATTGATGCACAATATTAAGAATTTTAAAGAAAAACAACCGTCTTAATTTTTTTAGACACAAGCCTAAATTCATCAATTAAAAGAGATTAAAATAATTATGAATAATAGCATTCGAAGAATTGATAATCAAAAAAATCAAAAACTTTTTTGTGCTGAAAAAGCAGTTTATTGATTTTTCTGCCTCTTTTTGTTGCTAATTTTCTTCTATTTTGGCTTTATTTAAGTGATTTTATATTCTTCTGAAACCAATATATTTTAATATAGTTTCCCAGAAATTCAGATAAGACAATAATTCTCTTTTCTTTTATCAATTACTATGGAAAAAATTACGCGCAATTATGATCGCTGTGAATTATGGGAACAACTTTATCCAATTTTCATAGATTACATCTTTAGTTAAACCTGGCTGAAGTTTATCTATTTTTTAAAGTTCACAATGTAACAGCAATGAAAATTATTTTTAAAGATCAAATTTTTGACAAAGTAAATAAAATAGTTATAATTGGAGTGTCCTCGATTTCTATAAAGGCTTGGAGTTGCATATTGATCATTTGGGGGATGATATTCATAACAGCCAGATTCGCCGATAATATCATTTAAAAGATCATTCATTCGGTTTTTAAATGTCCCAGAAGGAGAAGCAGCGAAATTAAGATAAAGTTGGATGTCTTGATTTTTCTATATAAAAAAGAACTCATAAAAAGTTTAGGCGCTAAAATAGAATATTTACCTTGAAAAAATCAAAAAATATTTTAATCCCAAAGAAATTTGGAATTTTATTGATTATATATTCGTTGTCATTGATGCCATTTCGAAGTGTCCACTTTTTTAAAGTTATGTCATGGGTGCTTAAATTTTTACCAAATTCACTAAAAAATTATATACAAAATAGAGAAAACTCGAAAATAAGAAATCATAAAATCGTGACTTACTATATAAAATGATTAACACGAGGAAGGCTTTCAAAAATATTAGCAAGCGACGTTGATTTCACGTTGTCAAAATTAATTTTAATATCCCTAAGAGTAAAATCTTTCCAAGATGGTAAATTTATAAAATATTTGAAATTTTTAAATGAGAGAGTTTGATTCCGAAAAAATATTTAGTAAGCATCACATCGATAAAGTTTCGGCATCAAAGAAAAAATTATATCTTTTTGGCTTTGTGAACAAACACATAGCCTATTAGTAACCCAAAGTCGGGATGAAATTGAATTCAAATCAATTTCCATGCTTATTAATTTAAATTGCTTATATGAATTAATTTTCCAACCATTTTCTTTAAATGATAATTCTTCAGTTAAAATAATAGAGGTTTTTGAATAAAACCATTTACAAGTTTGAAGTAATTTTTCAAAACCTTTTAAAAACGACTTTGGATTCTTAGTCATTTTTAAAACCATGTCATACGGAAAAGAAAAGTGTTGAAGTCGAGGAGTATTGAAGGTGTATATTCTACAATTTACTTCTGATGTATTTGATAGAAGTGGCGGCATGCAATAATTTTCACTAAAAAAAGATTATTTAAATAATTTTTATCTATCATATTTAAAATTTTATATTATTACCTTTCATTCCCCAATTTATCCATCCTTTCTGCCATAACTTATTAATTAAAAATAGCAACAACAAAAAATACTGCAAGTATAAATCAATTCCAAAAACGATAAGAATGACTCAACAAAACTTTTTCCAATCAATGCCTTTAATTTTTTTTCTTGGCAAAAAAATTGGGTCAACAAATAAGTGCTCTTTCCAATGGATCCACTACATTGTCTGTCTGTTTGTCAAAACAGTCTTATTTATTGGCTATGAAAAAAAACATAGCAAAGCATTTGTTAGTGAAAATTAAAAAATAAGGTCATCGACTTTTTTATCTTATAAAAGTTTCGATTAGATCATTAAAAATTGCACAAATTGTTATTATTGCCAAATATTGTTTGGAGATTCAAAAAATCCATATTATTTAATTTAAAAATACTTTTGTTTCTTTTTCACTATCTAATTTTTACCATAGACAGTTGTCAATTTTTGAATGGTAAAGAAAAAATCCAAATGATTGCTTCTTAAAAAAAGCGAGAGAAATCCATACTTATTTCTAGTATCATTTGATTTTTATATATCAATTTATTTTTCCTCAATAAAAAAAACTACATGAAAATACAAAACAATAACTTGGTTAAGCACAACTTTTACAAACCCATGTAGCATTTTTTTGGCTAAAAACTGTTTAGATTTTTCTTATTTTTTTAAGTAGACAACGTAACCGTTAACAAGGCTATTTTTAAAGACTAAATCTTTGACGAAATAAATAAAAAAATTCGAGGAGCTCTGGAAATTGTTATAAAGAGTTGGAACTGTAACTGTTCGTTCGTATGGTGGGTAATATTTATAACCTCGACATTCTCCAATGATGTCATCAAGAAGATCGTGAATTATATTTTTAAATGTTTCAGAAATCAAAGGAGAAAAATTGAGCAAAAGCTGAATGTCTTGATTTTTCTAAAACAAATTGCTTATTAAAAAAAAGTATATTTTAAAATAGCGCTAAAAAAATTTCCATTGAAAAAAACAAAAAAAAAAAATATTTCAAAGTTGTCTGGAATTTTATTTATTACATATTCATTTCCATAAAAAACAGTGAAATTTTTAGGTGTCCATTTTTCAAAAATTATGTCATGGCTGCCTGGATTATTATTTCCAAAGTTACTAAAAATCATAACAAAAAAATAATTTTGGATAAAAATTATATAATCGTGGCTTACTAAATAAAACGATTAACACGAGGAAGAGATTCAAGAATATCGACTAAAGATGCAGATTTTCCATTGTCAAGAATAATTTGAACATCCGAAAGAGTAAATTTTTCAAAAGAAGAAGAGTTTAAAAAATATATTAAATCTTTTAAAAGAATTAATTGGTGACTAAAACTGATTATCGAAGCATCGCATCGATAAAGTTTAGGCATTAAAGAATAAATTGTATCATTTTTGCTTTGAGAAAAAACGTTGAGTCTATTAGTTACCCAAAGACAAGATGAAATTGAATTCAAATCAATTTCCATAGTTTTATTATTAAATCGAGTAATAGAATTAATTTCCCAACAACAATTATTATTTTCATTGAATGTCAATTCTTCCGTTAAAATAATTTTACTTTTTAAGAAAACCCATTTACAACTTTGAAGAAATTTGAAATGACCATTAAAAGAAATTGGATGATTTTTTGCCATTTTAAGAATCATATCAATCGGAAATGAAAAGTCTTGAGGCCGAGGAGCAGTGAATGAATAAATTCTAAAATTTACTTCCGAAACTTTTGATAAAAACAAGAATCCAATCTCGACTGATTTTTTTAAAACTTTTTTTAGCAGCCAGTTTTTTTGAATTAATTTAATTACCTTTTATTTCCATGTTTATCCATATTTTTCTATTATAATTGAGATTTAAAGAAAAGAGAAAGATATTGCAACCAAGAACGACTCAAATAATGACAAAAGGAAATCAATAATAAATTTGCTTGCCTGGCATATTTTTTCTTCGGCACAACCTAGGTCAGCAAAAAAAAGAGCCGCGTTGGACGATGGATGTGACTTTTGTTGAAATTGTATTGATTTTGACATAAAGCAGCGCGGGGCTAAAACAGTGGCAGCAAAAAAAAGGAAGAAGATCGCCTGCTTATTTTGAGTGTGAAATTTACAATCGGCAAAGTGCCATTAATGCTGTTTGTACTGAATTTCGACAAATTTTTTGGTTTGTAAGCTTTAACACATACATATTTTTAAAATAAAATTTAAGTTTCTTTTTGTGATTAATCACTTGTAAGGTAAGAATGAAAGCTGCTCAAATTTATTTTGAAATAGGGGGAAAAAATTTTGTTGTAAATTAAAAAAAATAAAACTTTTAATTATAAAATTTGAAGCTTTTCTCTATTCATTGACGGGGAATGTCGAAGAGAGTCTACCAATTCTGCTAATCCTTTTTTAAGTTCCAAACTTTCTCGAAACGCTTCATAACTTTTCCGAAAATCCATTAATTCTCTTGCTTTTGTTTCATTTTGATCAAAAAATGTTATGGTTGGAGGATAAAATTTTTGATTATTACATTTTCGGATTTCTTGAATGACATGATCCACAAATAATTCCAATCGTCTTTTATATTCAACAGAGGATCGAAACAAAAGTGAAGGGATAAATTAATGTCTGGGTTATTCTGAAAAAATTATTTTCAGCTATTATTAATTTTTTGAAAATTTTTGTTTTACTTTAATAAAATCAAAGAAAAATTCGATATCAAAATTATTTGGAATTTCTTTAATTTGATAATTAATAAAATCTCGGGGAAATCTTTTAACCATTGGTAATTTTTCTCCTCGAACCACAGACATGTGTAAATTTGAATTTGTTCCGAATGTGCTAAAAAATATGTGTAAATTTTTTATTCTCCTAAAAAATCAGAAAAGCTTACTATTTCAAAGACAAAACATTTGTGAAACATTGTAAAATTTCTTTGAGTAAAATCGAACCTTCATGCATCGGTAAAATTTCAATATTTTTCAAAATTAAATTTTTTATCGAAGGCAAACATAAAAAAATATTTTAAATTTTGAAATGAAACAGTTTGGTTCCAAAATTGTATTAAATTTGCTTCACATCGATAAAGTATCGGTTTTAAAGTTGTAATTAAATTTGATAGGTTATTCGGGCAAATTGTCAAAGTTTGAGTTATCCAAAATAAATTATTTTCTTCAAGATTTATTGTTGCTGAAGGATAGGACATAGGTTTCTGTGATCCATAGACCTTCCGATCAATTCCATTTTCGGGAAAATATAAATGTTCAACAGGAATTATGGAAGGCATATCTAAAAAATTAAATAAAGCATTGACTTGAACCTTTTAATTTATAAAATAAAAGTCTAAACCAAAACAAAAAAGTCTTAGAATTTCACTTAATTTTTTTATGTATCTTTAACCAAGTTTCAAAGAAAATCGGGTTGGTTGAATCTTTTGTTTTTCTTTATTTCTCATGTCATTTTATCTGTCGTCAAATCAAATATTGATCTAACTTCCTTCTTCTGTGATGTGAGAGAGAATATTTAGGGTCAAGCAAAATAGCTTTAAACAAATAACGGTTTAATTTCTGGCATGTTTTTTGATGACCACCTGCTTTTCAAAAAAATGGACTGACATAAAAAAGGGGTAAACAACAATTGCAAGAAGAAAAAAACAAATACGTTAATCCCGCTTTTTTTGTTCGTTCTGTTTAGTTTCTAAACATGATTTTCTATCTGGAAATTTTTGAGGTCGAGGAGTAGCAAAAGTATATTCATGATTTGAAGTTCGTTAGGTTGAAAATTTTGAAGACATTTGGTTTCTTTATAGCTTCAAAAAATTTAGAAAAATCCTATATAAAATTAAATATCAAAAACAAAACTATAATAAATAATAAATAAATTTTTTTGGGATGGAAAATATGGCTGATTTTTAAAGCATTTGGATCAAAAGTTGTTATTACATTTTTTTTCTCAAACCACTATTCTTTGTTTAATAATATGATTTTTGCATCAACATTGAAGGTCGTCAGCAAAATACCCTGAGAGAAATATTGATTTAATACTAAGTTTTTTTGTACTCAACGCAAAATAAAATGGAAATTTAAACCTTACTAATAATAAGGTAATATCTTTATCTGGTACGGACGGACAAACACACGAATCATTCACAAAAGAAATTAAATTGGATTTTTAGTTAGAATTTTCTTGGGTGATTTTTTGTTTACTCTTAGTTTTTTTTTGCGATACAATATTTCTATTTTCTCTCTAACAAAGCTGCAGGATAAATTTGCGTAAATATTTTTTAAATTTATGAACACACATAAAATGAAAAATGATTAAACGCAGATAATATATACAAATAAATGCAAATTTTTAGGGGCTGAAAAAATCATTTTATAGTTTTCGTCTGCGTGAGTAACATGCGGATTCAGCAGCGGCGTCAGTTTTTTTTTTGCATTAATTTTAGCATCGTTACAACAAGCTTGATGGGTTTACAACGTGTAACCGACATGATTTTTAAAACGCTGCGGAGAAATGCATACTTTGATGTTTTACTTCGAGGTAAAACAATCCAAAATTTATTTGTTGGTTATAAAATATTTGTTTTGCTAAAAAGCAAAACTCTCCAAAAATTATTTAACCCGCACTTAAAAAGTGGAGTTTGCTGGATATTGGTTTATCAAATAAATTTGATAGTAAGCCCTCTAACCACGTCAAGGTTTCCAGCTTCTAGAAGGTTTGATTTTTTTTATGGGAAACAAGACTCCCGGAGGAGCCAACAAAACCCTTTCGTCATGTGATAGTCGTCATCGGCAGGTGATAGTCGTCATGTGATAGTCGTCATCGGCAGGTGATAGTCGTCAGGTGAGAGTCGTCATCGGCAGGTGATAGTCGTCAGGTGATAGTCATGTGATCGGCATATTGCAAAATTTCTTAAAATTGGATGAATTCCTATACTGTCTTGCAAAAACGAATGAAAATGATTTGAAATGGTAAGGTAGACAACGATAGAAACGTGCATTTTCAATAGAAATTTTATTTTTTATATTCATTTTTCATAACTTTCTTTTCCAATAATTATTCTTTAATGTCCCTTTAATTCAAGCTTACCTCGTTTTTGTGAATAAAGGCTTTAATAACTTTTTATTATAATAAAATGGCAACTTTTATTGGAAGATTTACCTCATATCAAATTGTAATTGGAAGAACTGGGGTTTTAATATTTTCAGAAAAAAATAATCTTAAAATTTTTTATTTCAAATTTCAAGTTCGTTGAGGAAAAAAAAACGAATAAAGAATGTTTTTGAGGTTTGAAGTGTGTGCAAAAAATTAATTAATTAAAATCACAAAAAATTATTGTCTTTTAACATTTTCCACATGTATCAGAGCAATATTACACTTTGGATTAAATACCTTTTTTTACTAAAAAACAACAAAAAAGGCAGATCTTTTGAATCTCTTTGTAAAGCAACGAACAGATTTTTTTTGCCAAACAAAGAAGTGTTAACAACTTTTCAACCGTTTTACCTGGGCATCATACAATTTTTTCACGATCATTCAGGTCAAGCAAAAATACCCTCAGAAAAATATTGATTTGATTTTTGGCATGCTTTTTTTTATTGACCCAAGCTTCAAAAAATGACAGCTAAACCCAACTAATAAAAAACATATATCTATCTCTGGGAAAGTACTTATAAATATGGTTATTATTCCCAACTGAAAAAAAAGCAGGACAAATCGGTTTTTTGTTGTTTGCGTTAACATTTTTTGATAGAGTTTTTTGCTTGCCATAGTCTGTCGCGAATGAATTTGTCTATCAAAAAAATGACATAAGAAAAGTTAGATTCGTAAAAAAATTAAAAAGTAATTAATGTAGTTTTGTTTGTTTTTAAGTTGGTTTGAGTTTAAACACTCGTTAAATATATATTTTTTGATTTTAATTTGCTCTAATTAAACTATAGTTTTTAAAAAAATTTAAAAGTCATTAGTTAAATAATGACCGAGCAACACCAACGTCTCGTTTGTGAATACACTTTCAAATCGCCTCGCCTTCAACAATTTTCATTTCCACTTGATATGGTTTTAAAAATGGCTAAAAACCCAACTTCATCGAATGTGTTTCAAAAACTCTTGGAAACTTGTAAATGGTTTTATTTTAAAAATCCCATATTGTTAATTGAAGAAATTGATTTTTATTATAATTGGACAATCAAAGTTGCAAATAATAAAAATTTTAAAGTTGACCCCGATAGTGGCTTTTATAAAATTTGGTTAATTGGAAAAATCGTATTTGAACACCATAATTTAGTTCAATTTATGCCAAAAATTGAATTTCCATTGTCAAAATTTTATCGATGTGATGCAACTACGATTTATTTTAGCGGTGTTGTTATTTCTTTTAATGTCATTAAACATTTTATAATTTCGCCTTGCCTCAAAGATCTCCGATTTGAGTCTGTTGAAATAAAATACAGTAATGGCACACCTGTTACATTTGATGAAATTTTAGCGATTCTCCCTTCAAATGTTTCAGAATTACGATAGTAAGTTTAATCGTTTTTGTGCCACTTTTAAAAAAAATTTATTTAGCTTATTTGGTGGTGGCTTTTTATTAATACACACTGAAAAAGATAAAAATGCTATAGCCTTTAAAAATTATCGCCTTTATGATTTTCCAAACAACTTTGATGTGCAAAAAATTTACGATTCAGTAAAAGTAAGAACTATGTCCATTTCTTTAAAAATTAAATAATTAGCTTTTCTTAATCTTGAATTTAAAGAAAGCCAAGTAATTAAACCTTTCTTTTTTTTAGTTTAAGAATATCAAATTATCTCTGATCTTTGAAAACTCATTATTAACTCAAAATTACAAAGATGAGCTTGAAAATTTTATTAAAAATATTTTAACTGAATGCAGCGAAATGAAATTTCCACCACCGATGATCGAATTTCCCGATTTAAGCCAAAATTTGTTGGTTAAATTGAAAACTTTGCATTCTGATTATGAAAAGTATTATGGATTAACAAAACCTATTTTTTGAAACAGAAAAAAAGAGAATTATAAATTTCTTGACGAATCTTTTTTTAGTATTTTAAAAAAAAATTGTATCCTTTTCGAAAATAAAATTATTTGATTTTATTTTTTTCTCTTTTTTTATTAGAATAAACATAAATGTTACTTTGAAACTTGCAAAATAAAAAAATTCAATAATAAATATAAACATTTAACATAAAATGGAAATTGATTAAACCAATATATACAAATATTTAGGGGCTCAAACAAATTTATTTTATATGTTTTTTTATTTTTAGTTTTGCAAGCATCTGCAGCGGCATCATCAGCAATTTTTCTAGCAATTATTGCTGCATCATCGCAAGCTTTTTTTGCTACGGCTTTAGTGGATTCAGCGGAATTATCTTTTGCAATTTCAGCTGCATTAACCAAAGAAACTTTTCATTATCAAAATAGTTGTCTTTTGTTTTTACTTTGTGCGTTAATTTTCCATTGTTCGTTTTTGTTTAAGTTATAAATAAATCTTTTTGTTGTTGAATGAAGCTTTTAGTTTATTGAAGTCCGAACCAAATAGAAATGCTTTCACTAACTATTCCAGAAAATAACCGATAAATCAAACAATAATTATTGGGAATAAAAAGGAAAATGAGTAAACAAGCTTTAGACTTAAAAAGCCACAATAAATGTTACTGTTCTGCTATAAGAATATTGTTTTCAAATATCGAAGGTTTTTCTTCTTGGAACTTTGTAAAATGCTATTGGCAGCGACATTCAAGTGTAAAAGCTGAAACCCGATTAAACAATGCAACACATAATCCCCATCATCATGCAACAACAGTATCAGTCACTCACCATCGGTGGAGGAACATCAGTCAAGCCATCCATAGCTGTAGCGACTGATTATCATAAACCTAATATCTTTCATCATATCGAAAACCAGGTTAACTACAAACTTAAACAGAAATAAGATGATTACAGTAAGCATGAAGGGAACACCATTTTCTTCATCCATGGTTGTTGCTGTAACATTAGTGTTTTCTGCCTTTTTGTTTCACATTTTTTAACACAATCTCGAGCAATGAAAAGTTTAATCAAAGGCAAAGTTTTTACATTTGAAACAAAAATAAAATTTATTTAATACAAACAAACAATAGACAAACGAAAAAACAAACATATTAGATTAGAAAAATTCACAAATTAAGTACATAGCATGATGGAAAAACAATTACAAGTTTAGCATAAAATTTTTAATTTTGTCAACGATCGATGAACTTTGCGAAGTTTGCTGGTGATAGTTTGGACTTCATTTTTTTCATTTTCTGATATTCAACGTGAAAAAGAATGGCACCAGTGATTATGAATTGTGTAAGTTGAAGAGTCGTTATAATTTGAGATACAATGGGATGAACTCGAATTTTACATGCAGATAAAAAATAATAAAAATACATAATAAAATGAACAGAAAAATTTAACCAAACTATCCATGTGTTATAAGCGGTGCCATCGGCATAAGTCAAAAATGCGTAGTTGAGTGTTGCAATGTGGTGATACCTGAAAGCTTATTGGTGGAAGCTTTTTACATTGAAAAGTCTAAACAAAAAGGTTTTTGAATCGAAATTTGGTAGGAAAAATTATTTTGTTTTGCAACTAAATTTTGCATTTCATTAAAAAGACTATTACTATAAGTCTCAAAAGAAAAAAAATTATTTTACTTTAAAAATTTATAAATTTTTTAATCGATTCATAAATCAATAAATTAGTAATGAAAAAAAGTGTTTTGATTGAAAATATAATAAAATTTGCTTTAACCAAGAATAATTTGTTTCATCGCATTCGCTTATTTTTTGTCGGACAAAAACCCGGGTTGCTTCAAAAAAAATGGTGAAAGCTTGTCCAAAATTTTAAGCAAAAAAAAAGAAAGAATTTTTTTAAGGGATGATTAAACTTACCAATGCAAAAAAATCAATGGCCGCTTTCTTAAAACAATAAAAAAAGTATCACCAAGTTCCAAAATTTTTGAATAACAAAATAAAAATGTCCAATATCCCGAATAACCATGATAAAATTCACCCTTTTTACAATTTGAAACTGTTAATCCATGATTCATAACTTCATTAAACAATGCTTTTCCAGTTACATAAGCTCCAAAGCCGCTGAAAATGGCGAGAAAAAAATTCCAAAGTTGCAAGAATCGTCGAAGTTCAAAGGGTTGTTTAATTTTCATAAACGCTTGAATACCAAAAATTGAAATAACATAAACAATGGAAATTAAAATTACACCAAATTGGCAATCGGCAGCAAAAGAAATGACTGCATCGTAATCAAATGGATCTCGTTGGAAAAAATTATAAAACCTGGTAATTGCGTTCATTAAAAATTAATCGATCGATTGTTTCCCTAAAATATTTACAAAATGAAACAAAAAAAAGCAACCAACAAATCGATGGATAAAGATAATCGATGGCTCCACTAAAGGTGAAGAACTTTAAAATGGAAAAAAGAAACACATTTTTTTCGCGAGTTCAACAACGGTTAAATAAACAAATTTTTTTGCAATAAATAAACACAAAGTTTATAACTGCAAACAAATCAAACTACTTTTTTAAGATTTAAGAGACTACTTTGATGGGTAAAGATTTTCCAGCAGATAAATAAAAAATTGATAGAAAATACCAAATTGCAGCTTGACTTTAAATTGATCGGTAAAAAATAAATGGAATCAATCGAACGATTAAAATTAATCATCACTTGCTTTTACTCTTTTTTTTTTGTTGCTTTTGTGCGATCATCATCAACCGAGCGAGAAAAGCAAGCGCAGACGATGTTGTACAAAAAGAAAAAAGAGATGTTTTGAAAACAAAAGGATGGATGAGCAATATGGGAGAATAACCTACCTACCTTTAAAGCATATTTGAAAAGTAAAAAAACGAGCAGCACAAAGCGCGGCAGGCACGTTAGTCGAAAAAATACAAGCTAAATGAGAATAATTTGAAAGTAGGTATGTGATGAGCAATGATGAATAAATAGCGAGCAAGTCCAATAATAAATGTAGAAATTTTTGTAATAAAAAATGTTTATTCTGATAATTTTATGACATAAAAAAAAAAAAAAAGCTTAATAATCCATTTTTATCTTTTATACGCATTACAGTATTCAAAACGTATGTAATATGTGTCTGTTGAATGATGAAAGCGGCTCTGTGAACTGATTCAAATCGACTGGAACAAATTTTCTTTTTTGACGTTTGTTTGTTTTTTGGTAGCATTTTTTTGTTGCTGACTTTTTGCTTGTCATTCGTTTTGTAAAATAAATTTATGTAATTCAGTTTAAATAAAACAAATATTTTCCTTCAACTTTATTCATTAATTTCAATCGAAAAAAAACAAATACAATCATGAACGTACAAAATTAACTAATCCATTTCTTGATATTTTCTAAAATAATTTCTCGGGATTTTTTTAGTGACTCACTATCATCTTCTCTGGCATCATGGAAATCTTCACAATGTGAAGCTCCATCGATCATGTGGGTGACAACAGAAGGGTGATTGGATTTAGTTAGAACTAAATCCTTCCAAGGATCAATTGAGCCACAAGTTGATACAACATTCGTGCCTTTATAATTTTCATTTCCACCATATATTTTCTCTATTTTTTCTACAGTAGCTTCCAGATATCTTCGGGTATATTTTCCACCAAAATCGTTTTGACATCCTTCTATCAAATTACTGTAAAGTTTGGAAGTTAAGTTTTATAATTCATTTTTTAGGTTCAAACTTACTTTAATTTATCACCTTCACCAAATATAGTTGAACCCGATGTAACAAAACTAAGTTGTTCAGTGCAAACTTGCCAATTCCAAGCTCTACTATCAGTTCTTTCCATTGTCGAAAAATAAAATAACTTGTAAAAATTATCAGATTTCTTCGTAGTAATTTCTTCAAACAAATCTGGATTTGCAGCTTTATAAATAGTTGCAAGATTTGTGAATTTAAAATATGGACTACCGGCATTCATAATTTCACAAATTTCCTCGATGCTTCTTACATTCTAAAAAGATGCAAAACTTGTTAAAATTATTAACAAATTTAAAAATAAAATATTCTTACATTTTTATTAGGAAAATTAAATTGAACTGCGCTTGTGAGAATATCCGCTAATTGATCGATATATAATTTTTTAACAACGCCATAAGTTAAATCTTCTCGAGGAAATTGGTTTCTAAAAAAATATTAATATTATTAGTTTTTTTATCGAAAAAATTATACCCAAATAGTTCATTCATCCATTCTCTGCCAAAAACGGAATTAGAATATAGTTCCAATTGTTCAAAACCTTTTTCAATATTTGTAGCGCAACTGGGGTGATAAACTTTATAAACTTCTTCGGCAATTTTAAAGTAACCTAAAAATAAAAAAAAATTTTAAAAAATATTTATATTCGAAAATTCTTACGGTCATATTCAAGCTTGATTGAAACTGTCGCTGAACTTCCAACAGCTCCAATAGCTAAATCTGGATATTTTTGCCTAAACCATAAAGCCAAAGCACCTGGATAAGATCCACCAAAAACAATCCATTTATTATTTCTAAACTTCGTTTGTCGATTTTTAGTTCGAATAAAATTTGCTACATCCTCCAAAGCTTGTTGACTATTGAGATATTGAAAGTTATCAATTTCTTGCTCTCTTAAAAATCTAAATAATACTTAGATATTTTTAAACTAAAAAATTTATGCTTACTCAAAGGGCTGACTTTCTCCATAAAATCGATGTTCAAGAAGCCAAACATTTGCTCCAACTTCCTTTGCCCAATGCAGCAAAGTTCGGTTTTCTTCAAGTTGATAAGAAGAAACAGTGCCTTCTCCACCAATTTTTAAAAATTGTATTCCATTAAATTTTGCAAACTTATTGTTATTAAAATATCTCTGAAATCAAAAAAGTTAAAAATATAAGGCCCAAATTCCAATGCTTACTTGTTTCCAAGTTGCAGTTGAAGAAGAATTAAAATGATCCAACTTTTGGTTAAAATAATATTCTCGAACTTCATTGGAATTCGAAAACTAAAAAATTATCATAAAAATAAACATTTCTTAAAAAATTGCACTTACAAAGTTAACAAAAGATGTGTAAAAATCTATAACCAAACCAGGGATTTTTAATGGGGTATTGAAAGTAAAAGCAGATGATGCAGGTAAAAAAATCTGTAAAAATTAAAAAAGCTTAAATTTATGTTTAAAAAAAGATTTACCAAAGTTCCAACAACAATTAAAAACCAAAGTTTGATAAAATATTTTCCATTCATTTGAAATCACTTTGCTTCAGAATTACCAAAAAGGAGACTATCTTTTTCTGAAGTCATTTAATCAGCAATAAAAAAAATTTCTATTAAAAAAAAGGTGCAAAAGTTTGCCAAATAAGGGCACCACCTTTAAGGCGCTCCTTAGATGCCATCTTTTTTGCCTAGTTGACCTTTTCGTTGAAAAATATATCTTTTTGTAATAAATCTTTTTTTTCCCTTGAAATTTTTGTTGGACAAATTGCACTTTCAAGTACCATTTCACAGCTTAATATTATTGATTTATATGAAACTATGTAATTTGATTGAGTATCGAAGAAATAATAAATAATTATTTGTAAATTTAAAAATGATAAATTAAAACCCTCGAATTTCTATAAAAAATTATTATCGATTTGGTACTGGGCATACTGTTGTTTTATTGCGGGTGATGATAAGTAAGTTTCAAATTAAATCATAGCAAAATTTCAACAACGTTGCTGGTTTTTTTCTAATAGGGTTGTTTATTCATCTTTCTTTTGGTTTTTGCATTAACCGTTCAAATAATTTATTTATTGAAGAATTCACACGCATTTCCATTTTAATTATTCGTATGTTTGTTTGCGATGCATTCAAAAACGGAAATATCCAAAAACCTATTCACTATTTGATTTCGGAAATTTTGATGTGTTTAAATAAAAATTCTAATATTTTCCAAGTTTTTTATATTATCTTATTTTTAACACTAAAAATTCTTTAAATTTCTGTGCAAAATTAAAAACGAAATTAAAAAAATACTAAAAATAAATATTCAAAAAAAGTTAAAGCAAAAAAATGCAAAATTGTAAAAAAGAAAACCAAAATAGCAAACTCCGCTAAAAAAAAGTGAATGCGTATAGAAAAAATTTTTTCGATCAATAAAATCGCAATGCCTGCAAACAAAAAAAGCAAAGCTAAATAAAAAATGGAGACTTTCATTTTTACTTTAAAAAAAGCAGAATAAATGGTCGCTTGAATTTATATTTTTTCTTCTTCGTGGGTTTTTTAAATATTTTAACAGAATTTTTTTATTTTGTTTTTAAACTAATTCTAAATTATCGAACATATTAGATTCGATATCCAAATTGTTTAAAGAGGTTCACAAAAAAATGTATGGAAGCCAAACTCAAAAAAAAAGTATCAAACCACCATGCGTCATTATTTGTGTCATTCACCGGGAACCAATATTGTGTGGCCTGAAATCATTTGAGAAAAAAGAAGAGAAAAGAAAAATTATCGTCAAATAACAGAAAAAATTAAGAATTCATCTTTCAACCTTAAATTTTGCTTGAAATTAACAAAAAAGGAAAACTGAAGCTCATAAATTGGACATAATGATTAATTTTAAGAGGAATTCGACGTCGAATAATAGGAATATATGTTTCAGCGGTTCGTTTTTAACAAATACAACAAAAAATTCTTAGATTTAATTTCCGAGCTGTGGCACTGCACTGTCTTTAGCAATTTTTTTGTCCATAATAATAGGACTTAGTTTTTGCAATTTTCTTATTTTGAAGAAGTTTTTCATTTATCTAAACTACAGAGAAAAATTCTTTTTTTATCAAAATGAATCAAATCTTGTGTTTGCATCGATAAAATCTTCTTGTGTTAGTTTTAAACCGGCTTTTCCCAGATATTTCATTTCATCAACATTAATATCGTTATTATGTTGCCTCTTGCTTGCATTTTCAATATAAGTATTTTTAAATAAACAAAAACAAAAACAAAATAAAATCATGTAAGAAAGAAAATTTATTCTTCAGGTTATTTTCTGTGAAATATTAATAATGGAACCAAAATGTAAAGTAATATAAAAAATTAAATATTCAAAACGAAAAAAGAAAAAGAAAAGAGATTTCGATGATTTTTTTTTATTAAAAATAAATATTCGAAAGAAAAAGCAGAGAACAACAACAACCAAAAAGAATGAAAGCGAATGGCTCAAAAAAATAAATTCGCAAGTGAATGGAAAAAAATCAATAAAAAAGGAAAATATAAAAAATCCAAAAATGGGGTTGGGAAAACAACAAAGTGCCGTGAATGTGTAATAATAAAGTTCAAAAAGACCAATAATAAAATGGCCTTTAAAAAATCCAAAATAAAAACGAACGAAAATTATGCTGCATTTGTTTCAATTTCAATATTTTATCAAAACACAAAAGGATTTATCGTAAATGATCATCATCTTACACTCACGTTTATTAAACTAATAATAATTGCTAAAACGAATTCATATTTTTGAAAAGCAAACAAAATTTGTTAAAAAAATATTTTGCACCTTTCATTTTAATAAATAAATAAAAAAAGCGTTTGTTGTTTGTTTTTTGGATGGCTCGAATTTTTTTGGCTCTTGTCGCGATTGGCGGCAAACTTCTTTATTTTTTTTTGGTTGATTCTCGAAATTAATTGATTCATTTCTTTTTCCATAAAAAGCTTTCAACGTTTTCAAAAACGCAATTTTTGATTCTTTTGGTGGTAAAGTAACAATGGTAGTTAGTAATATACGGAAGGCCTCGGTAAATTTTTGTTTGCTTATTAAACTTAACTAATCTTTAATATTTTTATTTTTAGTCTTGGAAACAACCACCTGTAGTTATTACGTTATATGATACCAGTGATGATGAGAACTACGATGATCGCAACTCCATGGCTAAGAATGGTGATCAACGTCGCAAACGTAATCGCAGAAATCTCGTGCAAAAACATCAAGTGAAGAAAGACAGAATTGATGGAAATGAACTTCAAAAAACCAACCACAAAAGCAACCCGAAGGACGACATCATTACAATTGAGGATGATGAACACCACGAAATGTATCTCAACGTCTCCATGAAAGAACTTCCTGAACAACGCGACATAAATGATTCGACATATCCTGGTGGTGGCGATCAACGCAAAGTGATCCTCAATGAATCAATGCAAGAACGTTCAAATCATTTCGGTGAAGGTAATCAAGAATCCAACTCTCTTCCGACATCAAAAACTATATCAAAATCGTTAACTCCAGCTGTCAATAGATATGAACAAAACCCTGCTCAAAAATCTCATCCAACAACGATTGAAGTCGAAGAAAACCAAGTTCAAAGCTCTGTCGTAAATACTCCAATCAATGAAATCAAAAATTTGGGAAGTTTAGAAAAAGAAAACGAAACGCAAAGACGACAATGTGAAGTGAAACTCCAAGAAATGGCGGCTGAAGGTCAAGTTAAGAAATTGGAAAATAAGCGTCGGTCATCTGGAGCTGCTTCGTCTCAACGTATGTCAGCTAAAAGTCAACTACCTCATCATGGTCAAACGTATCTCAGCCAAATAACTTCAGAAGGTGTACTCGTTAAACCTCAATTTGGTTCTCAAGGATCAATCACAAGTGAAACAACATCAAGACAAAACAATGAACAATCACCACAAGAATACACTCCTATCGACATTTCAAATTTTCCTGTGGATCCTGATTTCAATCCTCTTAATGCTTTATCAAAAGATCAATTTACTGATAAACTTTATGACATGGATGATCAGTTTAAACGTGTTTTTCATCAAGCTAAAATACCTCACAACGATGTTCGTGTTCCTGTATTCCGGTCAGACAAAGGAATTCATTTTTATTTATTGAGTTTGCCTGAACATGTAAGCTGCTTTCTTTTCTTTATCTTTTTTGCAACTTTTCATTTCAGATTCAAAATGAAATCCAAATGGAAATCAATAGCCTGGGTGGATCTATCGTGAAATGTCTGAGCTCAGCCACTCGTATTATATTCGACCCTTCTCGACCAACAATGAATCCAGAAGACGATGAAGTTCTATTTACATTGCTGACTGGTGCCATTGGTGGACGTATTTTGCTTCCTGTGGAATATATCTATGAATGTTCAAAGGCAAAAGGGTTTCTTAGTGTAAGTCTTTCATAACGTTGATTCATTAATTTTCTAGTATTTTAGATCGGTCCATATAACTCTTATTCAACTTATGAATGCCTTCGTTTGAATGGTCCTTACCTCGTTGCTGCAAAAATGTCAATAAAATATCGCAGTGATCTCGTAAACTTTAAACTTTTGTTTAATTATGTTGAAGTTAATATTTTAGAAGAGTGGCAAGTTTCCAGCTTTTTATCGTTCTTCTGTTTTATTTGTTGGGTCTAAAGATGCTCATGTCGACGTGCAAATACTTCTTCAATTATTGGGTGCTTATGTTCAACCATAGTAAGTTTATTTTTCCTCTTTCATTCTCTAATTTCTTCTTATTTTTTTTCAGCAACAGCAACGAAAAAGATCATCCAATTTACAATCCAACCATCAATTTGATCGTAACTTCTCGCAAGCGAAAACTTCCAAGTATATCTTCAACAGTGCCACGGAAAACCCCAGATGATGTTCGACAATTACTTTTTGCTGAATACAACAAGTATCGAAATTACCTTTAAATAATCTTCTCCATCATCGCTTATTCATCTTTGTTTTATATCATTGAAAAATGCTACTGTTTTTGTTTTTTATATTTTCTTGTGTTTGTTTTTGTTTTTCAGTTAAATTTGTAATATTGTTATTGTTGAGTATAAATTACTTTAAATTTGAATGTTCTTTTGACTTTTTGATTTTCTTATAAACAATAGAAGTTGATAGCGGCATTCGGATTTTCATGAGACGACTGACTCTATTAATAAATGCCAACAAAAGATATACTGTTACATTGCATTTTTTAAATGTTTTTTTTCAATCAGAGTTAATTTCTTCAATTCAGTTATTCCTTGTTTACGATAATTTATTACAGCTATAGTTTTGTTCGACCTTATTCGTTTTAAACGTTAGTATTGCTTAGTTGATACATATGTGCAATAAAAATTCACATCACCGCTTTTTATAAAGTTGTTTACGTTGTTTTCATTTCATTTTATTTTTAATAAAGCTTAATTTTGCGTGCCTTTTAGAAGCAAAGCTTTAATTATTACGAATGTCGGTTCAAAATGTGAAACCACCGAACGAAATTACTTTATACGCATGACTCTTTTACGCAGCAAAGCAGTTGAATAAAAAAATAAGCTTAAATATTTTAAAGAAATTTTTATGAAACGTTAAACATAAACCGATTAAACCAATATACATATACAAAGTTATTTATACCGTGTTTTATTTGTTATGTGTTCTTATGTTTGTTGGATTAACAAGCGGCTGCTGAGGCATCATCAGCAATTTTTCTAGCAATTAATGCTGCATCATCGCAAGCTTTTTTGGCGATGGCTTTAGTGGAATCAGCGGAATTATCTTTTGCAATTTCAGCTGCTTTATTACACGCTTCTTCTGCATTAAATCGAAGGACTTCTGATTGGTCTAAAGTTTCTTGGCATGAAGCTACTGCATTAGTCTAAAATAAAGATTGTGAAAAATTAATTATTTTAATAAACAAAAAACTAACGTTTGAAGTGTAAATGGATAAAAGAATCATAGAAATAATAAGAATGGTTGAAGTTGATTTTGAAGCGAACATTTTTATTTATGAAAGTATTGGAAGAAGTGAATTTGGTTTAATATTTGTGGTTTTTGGAAAAGTATTTATACTAAAAAAGTTTCTGCATACTTCCAAAAAAATGGGTTTAAAAGCTTATAAATTTTGAAACAAAAACATCTGATGTTATTTATTGTCAGCACAAAATTATGATTGGAAACAAAGAGTGAGTGCACAGAGAAAAAGAGGAAGAAGAAGAAAATGTATGTCAATTTTTATGATTATTTCCATAAAACTCTCGAGCGAGACGTGATAATTTTTATTGTTCATCAACCATGTCCACAAAAAACAGACACAAAAAAGAGATTTTTTTCTACTGTTTCTCTGTTCCCTCTCTAACTTCCTTCTCCGTTTTTTATATGAAAGTTTGACACCATTTTTGTATTATTAATCTTTGACGTGTTTTTGAGGTTTAGAAATGGATCGTTGCTCTCTGTTGATACATGGTTTTTTTTAGTTCAAACAAAATTTATTTCATCAGTTTTGGTGGTGCATTGTAATACTAACATATATGGAAACACTTTTGCTTTAAACTTTCAAAATCGAGAAAATAATAGAAATCCAAAAACAAAAAAAAGATAAAAATTATAACTTTTTTTAGTTCCATTTTCAACGACGACGAAGAAATTGAACTCTTTCTGCGAATTCATTTTTGAATTCAAAAGTTTGTCGAGATGTGGCATAACTTTTCCGAAAATGCATTAATTCGCATACTTTTTTAACATTTTGATCCTGGAATTTAATGGTTGGAGGATAAAATTTGTGATTATTGTATTCTTTGAGGATATCTTCGATGAAGTTTTCTAATCTTTCTTTATATTTATCTGAAATGTTTGTACAGAAGTTGAGCGTTAAATTAATGTCTGGGTTAATCTGTAAAAATTTATTTTGCTAAAAATAATGTCATTTTGTTTATCTAATTGACCGACTGACCTTAATAAAATTAATGAAGAATTCAATATCAAAATTATTTGGAATTGCATTAATTTTATATTCAATAAAATCTTGAGGATATTTTTTAACTTTTGGTGCTTTACTACGTTGAAGCGTGAAGTATTGGTAATTGGAATTAATTGCGTCAAAAGTGCTAAAAACATTAAAATTGATTTCGGGCATAAATAAGAAATAAAGTAGGATGGACAATAGTAATAATCATTCTGGCATGAAAGTAAAGATTACTCACAAAAGTTATAACGTTAATAAAAGAAAAAAATTCTTACTATTGAAATGATAAAACATTTGAAAGATTTTGCAAAAAAATTTCGAGCAAAGTTGAAGCTTCTTCAACCATTGGAGAAATTTCAACTTTTTCAATACGAAATTGGCGTAAACCATTAACTAAAGGCAAATCCATAAAATATTTTAAATCGTCAAATGAAATTGTTTGATTCCAAATATCTATTAAACCAGCGTCACATCGATAAAGTTTAGGCATCAAAGATAAGGTTAAATTCGGTTTATTATTGGGGCGAATAGTCAATGCATCGATCACCCAAATTTTAATAGAAGCATTGCAATCAAAATTAAATGATTCTGTGCGTTTATGTGAGGGATCCAATGGATAAGAAGCTTCCCAATCTTTGCCATCTTCAAGATAGTATAAATGTCCAATAGGAAAAATAAAATTTTTCGAATTAAACCATTTACAAGTTTGTAATAATTTAAAAAATCCTTTTCCTGATGATTCTGGTTTTTGGGTTATTTTTAAAATCATATCTGAGGGAAATGGAAATTGTTGAGGTCGAGGTGAAGCAAAAGTATAACTTTGATTTGAAGTTAGCGAGGTTGAAGAAATAGTTGAAACCATTTTTGAATTTTAAAAAATTCAACAGAACTTTGTAAATTTAAATATTTTTAACAAATTCAAATATCAAAATTGAAAATATGACAAGAGAAAGATTTGAGGTTAAAAACAACTCTTCCCATTAAAAAAGGAGTGTTTCAAACAAAAACAAAAACTCCTCTTGCTGTTGTGTGTTTTTTCAACTATAGTCAGCAAAAATACCTTTAGAGAAATAATGATTTTTTTCTCTCATTCGTTTTTTGCTATTATTTATTCACCATGGAAAAATAAAGAAGGTCAAATCCGCTATTTTTTCAGGCACATTTTTTTTGTTGTATTTATTGTTTTTTTAAAAGAACCGATATATTTCTTTTCCCGAACTTTATTGTTACTCCATTGAAGCGGCGGGTATCTTCCTAATTATCGGTTAAAAAAATGGATGAAATTTTATTACAACCAAAGTATTCCATTAAATTTGATTCTCATCTAATTAAAAATTTTCACTTTCCACGCGATATGATTCTCAAAATGATTAACAATCCAAGTTCTTTGGAAGGTTTTGAAAAATTATTGAAGACTTGTAAATGGTTATATTTAACCAGTCGAATCCCTCATAAACAATATTTAAAATTTGCATATGAATGGATTTTTAAAAAATATGGGTTCCAGCATTTTTGTTATAATTGAAATGTTGCAGAATCTGATATGACAGGACTGCCATCAAGAAATTTAAACCTTTCTCCATCCTTAAAAATAAAATCTGAGTTTTAACACAGTTTGAAGATATGGAAATAATTGAATGAGTGTAAAATTATAAACTTACTTTTTCACCAACAACGACGGTGTGGAAGATAATTCCATAAATAAGGAAAATGAATATATATTTATGAAGCATTTTTGGGGAATTTTAAGGCACTGCAAAAAATTAAGGGTTTCTATAAAAAGATTTAGTTTAAAATAATGATCAAAAATAAAAAATAAAAGTAATACAAAAGAGAATCAAGCGTCATGGAAAACTTTTCTCCAAAATTTCAAAAAATAAATGTGTTTCACTTGTTGCAAGCGAATACGAGAAAAGAAACATGTGAGCAAAATTCATTTTTGTTGCTTTCAACAAACAACTGTGTGTCTCTTTTTTTTTGAATGAAAAGAAAAAAATACTGCTCACAGTCCTCACCAAAGACATTTTTTGCTGTTGTTGCATTTCTTGTTGCCTTTGTTTCAAAAAAATGAAAAGACCAAAGAAACGAACGAGAACCAATGAATAAAAAAAACATCTTTCATTCAATACCTTTTTTTATCTTTTCCTATTAAAAATCAATTTTTCTAGGGTAAAAAAGACTAATTACCTATTTTTAAAGAAACCAAATCCCAAAAAGAATAATCAGCCAAAATAAAGAAATACAACCGATATGAAAGGATTGGAGCCGATTGTGGCCTTGGTGGTGTAATTATTTGTTAGTTTACTTGATTCGATAATTTCACGCTCATTAGTTATTCATTTATCATAATTTCAGGATTAACAGGTAGATTAGCTGCTCCTTTAGTTGCTGCAGGAGGTGGAGTAGTTTTTGGAATTGGTGCTGCTGCAGGTATTGCAACAACAGCAGTTGCTGCTATTCTTGGTTCACCCATTGGTGTAACTGGAACTGGATTAGCTGGATATAAAATGAATAAACGCGTTGGAGCAATTGAAGAGTTTACCGTTGAAACGACTAAGAACAAAAGCAAGAAGAAGGTGAAACATCTCATAATTCTTAAACTTTGTAAATTGTAAACTAGCATTTTTGTGTTATTTATATGTTTTGTAAGTTATTAAAACTTTTATCATTATTCACCTGTGATACTTTTATTTTCTGGTGTTTGTGCAATCTTCAATTTTCATTGTTTTATAGTATCATTTTTGAACATAAAGTTAAAGACAGACAAGAAGATATGAAATCACAAAACCCACCAGACCAATGTCTGCTTCCAACACAATACCACTATTTATAAACAACTTTTATTAAAATAATTTGATAACAACAAAATCAAATGGTTTGTAAAAATGAACAAAATCAAGAACAACAAAAAACAATGTTAAAATAACAACAATAGAAAAATTTAGATGTCATAAAAACGTTGAAAGGTGTCAGCTTCACCAATATCAGCTGCATCACAGTATAAATGACCATCTCTGTTTGAAACATACATTCCATTATTGCCTTTCAATGAAAAACCATTGCCTTGGTGATGGATCAATTCAAAATGTTCCCATGCATCTGGAGTTCGACGGTCGCAACACATCTTTCCATAACCATTTTCAGAAGACATGTATTTTCCCATTGACTTGAAAGCAACCTTGGAATCACCGAATTGTTCCATAATAAAGAATTCATGAGCATAAGCAGCTTTTCGATCAGCTTTCATTGAGCATGATCCATCTTCTCCGCTAACAATCATACCATTGCTTGCTTTGAAGTAAAAATGCTTCTGGTAAAGTTGATTTTGCTCGTATGCTTGAATCTAAAAATAGAATATTATTCAAGGAAGCTTCAACATCATCAAACATATATACCTTTTTAGATTGAACTTTAAGGATTTTTTCCAAATCAGCAAATTTGTATTCCAAATCAGCAAATTTGTCTTCCATGTTTTCTTGATCCTCGTTTTGGTCATTTTGGAAATCTTCAAGCTGTCCTTCCATTTCTTCGATCTAAAAACAACTTTTAGCCTTGCTCCAAAATCAAAAAAAACAAACCTTTTCTTGCAATTCAGCAATTTTATCCTTCTTCGCTTTCTTACGTTCGGAGTTCAATGAGAAAAATTCCATCTTTATCTGAAAAACACTTGATGAGTGAAAGAAGAACTACGTACAATACTACTTCTGCAGTATAAAAACGCGTAAACATAACACGAATAACATATTCTTGATACACAATAAGTAATTTCAATAATTTGCGTAATAAATAAACAAAAGTAAAGATGTTTGATTCAAAAAACAAAATGATACGCAAAAAGCAAAAAAGTGTTTCTTTTCTGTTTTTTCGAAAGCAAAGAAAAATCCCAAAAATGTCAAAGCACGAAATTAGAAAGAATACTGTAGTTTGCTTTGTTTTTGAACAAAGTTTATGGGAAAGGTGAAGTAGGATTTTTTACAAGATTTTTGAGAAAAGCTTTACTTTCAATATTTTCACCTATCAATCAAAAAATTTAGAATTATGTTATTTGTATTTATTTTTTCTACAAGTAATACACGAAGATGAAAAGGCATGAGAGTTAAAAAAGGCGGTTTACTTCAAACTACGCGTTTACAAACAACAAATTTTATCAAATATTTTACGGCAAAATGTAAAAAAAGATTTTTGTTATTCTTTTATTTTTGTACATAAAGTTAACAATTTCTTATTTTCTACAAGACATTTTGGTTTTTTTTGTTTCTTTTGTGTTTCAAAATAATTAATACAAAAGAGAATATCGAAAGGCATGGAAAACTTTTCTCCAAAATTTCAAACTAAATTTGCTCACATAACAATTAACATTCTTGATCGAAATAAATATCAAATTGATTCAAAATAACAAAACTAAGAGTTTGTCAAAATTAACTTCTTTATGCTTTAAATATTTTTTTATTAACCTTTTTGTTGCCTTCAAAAAAGAAAATCAAAACACTTTCATTTTTATTTATAGAAAAGTGCAACAACAATGAAAACATAAAACAAAATTAATCTTTTGTTATTAAAGGAATTTAATTATAACAAAGACCAGTGGAAACTTCACAGAATGAATTAGCAATTGCATTGCAATCTGTGTTTCGAGCACATGGATGTCCAATTTCATAAATATCACGATTAAGGTAATTTCCAGTTGGACGATAATTGCATACAACAAAATGCATTATGGATCCATCGGGTTTAGGACATTCGCGAAAACCACATCCAACGGTTTGAGTGCTGCTCCATGCCATTTGAGACCAATGTCCAATACCTGAATTGAAAACGGCTTGAGTAAGCGTGACATTGGTTCGAGTGATGCCACCATATTGCTTGAGTTCACCCCACCATAAATCATTGGAATTTGTAACTGCATATTCCAAATATTGTCCTGCCCCACTTGCACCTGAAGTTAATTGATAAAGATTTTCTCCACCATTTCGATGTTCGGGTGGTGAATGCTCCCAAACACATCTATCAGCCCATTCTTGAGCAACTTTCTCTAAATCACACGAATATTCAATATTATACATATTTGATGATGGAGAAGCAAAGATATTCTTCATCAGATGTTGGGGTTACTGTAGCATAAGTAGAGGTAGGGAATGCAGTAGGTTCAGTTGAATATTGAGTAGTTGATTTTCGAGTAATGATAGTGGTGAATGGAGTAGATTCGGAGATGGTCGTATCCCATCCACCTGTGGTAACAATAGGACATTGGGCTGATGTTGGTTGAGTGGGTGGCAAAGTTTGATTGTTGGGTAGCAAAGTTGTTTGAGCAGGTTGTAAAGTAGATTCAGCGGGTTGTAAGGTAGTTTGAGGAGTAAGAGGTTCATAAATAGGTTCATTTGGAACCACTGAATCATTGCGATAAATGCAAATGGCTTGAGTTTGTCCATTGCATTGATTATAACCGCAACCAAATTCCTTTGTTTTAGCCCAAGCCATTCTAGCAAACGAATCACGATTATTTTTATAAATGGTTGAATTTGATAGATAATTATAAGAAGTCTAATTAATTGGATACCACCAAGTTGTAGGCGCACAATCAATATAAAACAAATTAGTTAAATTTGTGCTATTCCAAGTATCAATGTTATAGCTTTCATTCGAAGGTAAACTTAAATTTCCTGTTGCACACCATTGATTTACGAATGTTTGAGCTAAAGCTTCCAAATTGCAATTGTAAGTCTGCAATAATTTTTTAAATTATATTAACAATAAATTTTAAAATTATTAGTTTACCAATGGTGGAATTTCTTTTGCTGGAATATTGTATGATCCATCTTCTAAAACTTGTTGTCCTGCTGCAAGAAGGGCTCGGCGATCATTATGTTTTGTAATAAGTTGATCCCGCCATGTTTCATTCAATAATGTATCGGCTGTATTACATACAACAGCTTCAACAACAACATTTTGAATAATTGCCGCTGATAATATGAACAACGATAAAAGAAGATTCATGTTTTCCTTTTTTTGTTTGTTGCACTTTCTTAAAAATGAAAGAAAGGATATTTGTTATTTTTTACTCAAAATTTCATTTGCTTTTATACTACCTTTTTAGCCTCTGTTTTTTTCCCACCTGTTAATTCACGATTATGAAAATTATTGAATAAAAAGGCCAAAGCAGCAAAGAACGTGTGACTTTTAACCTTTTTTAGTTTTTTTTCATTGAAAAAACTTTTAAGTTTAGATCTTTTTTCCATTCATGAATGGAATGAGTAGGTGGTTTTCGTTTATGAAGATTATGATAATGAAAGACAATAGCAGCAATATTCCCATTGTTGGAACCTTTATTTTATGTAACAAAAAAAAATATTCACTCTTTATTATGCAAAAATTACAAAACAAAATTTTTTTTTTAGGATGTTCGGTAAGTATATGTGCCTACGCATTCGCATTCCAATAATAATTTTCATAATCGTGTTAAAATATTTACAAATAAATTCTAGAAGAAAATGTTTTCTTTTAAAAAATAGGCAGATTTGATGGTTATTTTTCAAATGACACAAACCATAATAAAATAAAATTACTTCGGTAATTTTGTATTTTTGAAAAGTTTGTCTTTTTTGATGGATCCGACTATATGTTTAACTGTATCTATGAATATTTTTTAACGGGAGCTGGTGTAGTTATTGGAACTGGTGGTGCTGCTGTTCTTGGTTCAGCCTTTGGTGTAGCCGGAGCTGGATATAAAATGAATAAACGAGTTGAAGCAATGGAATAGTTTACTGTTGAAACATTATTATCAGAAGAAAATAGCTTACACGTTGTTGTTCTAACTCTTAGTGGATGGATTGATAATGTAAGTATTTTTCCTGAATGGTTTAACTTGTGAAGTATTAGAACTTCCAAAAAAAAAAAACACTATTTTGCTTGTCAAAAATATAAAAGTTTGAAAAAATGATAACCTTTAACTTGTCTACAGACGCTTGAAAGCAAACATACTCAATGGATGGAAATCCATTTTCTGAAGGTAAACAAAGTGAAAGTTGAATAGCGGACCAAATTCGATGAAATTCCATACATTCATCAATCCACATAACTCCATTTGTTGGTGGAACATTTCCTTTCCAAAATGTATCAGAATCCAAAATATTTCTGACAACAAACAACACTTTTTCAAACATCGATAAAGCAACACAAATTCGTTCAGTTGTAAGAAGATTACTTTCTTCGGCAAGTTTGGCTTGATTTTCAGTTCCAACATTTTTTATTACCGCAGAAATATGAATTCGAGAAAATTTTCGTTCAAGTAACAACATTTTATCAGTTAGTTCTTGAGTGTCTGTAAACAAGGAAGTTAGTAATATGGGTATCTACAGTAATCAAACCTTCAGCTGATGGTTTAGGAATAACATTAGTAAAAGTTGCAGCTGCAAGTAAACCACAAATTTCTTCTTTGTTTAGACCAATTTCAAGTTGCATAAGAAAAAACAAAATATTTCCAATTTCACGTAAAATTTGACACAATTCTTTCTTCAATTCTGGATAAGAAATAATGTCTTTGAGATGATGCAAAAAATATTGTAATACTGCTTCAGATCCATAATCGAATCTTGGAAGTTTACATATTTTTGGAACAAGGTTTAACAATTCTTCAATGTGAGGCTTTAGTCGTTCATTAATTAATATTTCCAAATCATCTAAAAGTCCATCAATCATTGTTGAAAGTCCTTGATAACCAATTAATCTTGTTAAAGTTTGTAAATGTGGAGAACCAATAAATCGTGAATACATTGTACAAAGATTGGAGAATGCAACATTGAGAGATCGAGAACCAAATTCATATGAATAATTCACAGATGGAGGCTTTTGTCGTTGGTGAAATTTCTGAATGAGATGAACATTTCGAACAAATCGACGAGTTGTAAGATTGAAACAAAAATTCGGTATTAAATCTTCGAGGATTTCATGGCATGCGTGAAGTGTGATTCGACCATTGATTTCTGAGACTTGATGGTTAGCTTCAGCAAGAAGTTGATCAAAGTTTGCTAATGATGGAAGTTCTTTAGAAAGCAGGCGATGAGATAAACGGTTGACTTCGATTAACTGATCGAGAGTCTAAAAATGTAAAAAAGCTAGTACCAAGTTCAACACAGTCTTAAGCTATAAGTCCAAGATGAATAGCTTTTAAGAAATGGATTTATGCAACAAAAAATGTAAATTAGAAAAGCGATTAATTAAAAGGTTTTTTTGATCGCTAAAAAAGAAGAACAAAACTTACAATAATCCATGAAAGTCCTTCAGCTTCAAAACCAGATATTGCAGCATCCAAAGATCTCAAAAATGCATTATTTAATCGTTGAGTAATAAGTTTATTCAAATTTATTTGACGTCCAAGTAATTGAAAATGTCGTTGGTTCAATAATATTTCAAATCTTATGGCTGATGGAATTTGAATATTTATTCCTATTTTTTCACATTCTTTCTTGAATCCTTTATCCAGCAACATAGTCGAAGCCATTTGCTTGTAATAAGTAAAAATAGCATCGGAGAGTTTAAAAATAAATTGATCAAAAACTAAATTAACTTCCGCTTCACATTCATCAAATAAAAATTTCTTTTTAAATATTTTTAGTGAAAACATTGCCGCGTCATTGTATAAATCAAGTTGATACAGAATGCATTCAATGAGGGCGGCTGAATTTTGAGTGGAAAGGATGTAATCCATTAATATCCATGGCATAGACATTTCAATGGGGAATTGAATTCGAGAACCCATCGTCATTTCAAGATAAAATTCTCTAAACCAAAGTTGAGATAAATTGGAAGATTTTTCAATGGATTTGGATAAATTTAATAATGCATTCCAATGAAATGAATCTCGAAGAAACATTTCCATTTTATCTAAATATTTTGAATCTAAATCTTTTCGATAATTCTTTTTTCCTCCTCGCTCTGATATTAATGATTCCAACATGGTTCTCGCCATATAAAGCTGAGTGGTACTTGGAGATATGGGTCTACAAATTAAGGATTCAGCTGCGATTGACGACGCCAGAGTATCCAATTCCTTTTTTCGTTTTTTTAAGGAATTCATATCAGATCCACGAGTTTCAAGGATGTTACTTGTATCATCATCGTCATGAATGCAAGTAACAATTATTGAAGTTAAAATTCTGCAAAAAAGGATATAAAAAAGTGGGGTTAAAGAAATTAAAATTCAGAGAGAAGCAACCGAAAAATAAATTTGTTAAAATACTTTAAAAGTTGGGTGCAAATTTAGGGTTTTATTTTGGCTATTTTTAGGCCTATTTTTTGGTGAAAATCTGTTTCAAAAAATTACTTTTATCTTTGAAACCCAAAAAAAGATAATTCAACCAACTTTTTAGGATGATTTTCACTAACTTTTCTTTATTCTGTAAATTTTCTAACAAAAACCAAAAAAACAAACCCAGCAATGAAATCCTTTTTATTTTTGGTTGATTTGAAAAGAGGTTCAAATAAAGTTTGTCGAACAAATGTTTGTAATTCGTTATAAATATTCCATCGAATTGCAATGGAAAATTCGGGTTCCATTTTTCCTATCAAAGCTTGAACTCCTTTTATCATTGCAATTATTTCGATTAAAGCTGCTTTTTCTTTTGAGGAATAATTATATCGAGTTGCTCTTGCATAATTTTCAGCATTTTCAGGGCATTCTGGATTTAATTCATGATTGGTGGGATGAAATAATTTCCATGAAATTGTTTCCACAACATCACAAGTCCAAGAACAAAGTAATTTTAAACCAATAAGGGAAAGTTTAAAAATTTCTTGATACTTATGTTTTTCATTTGCATTTGTCGTTTTTAGCGGTTTTGGTCTTTCTTCTTTTTGTTGTTGTTGATGGCTGTGAAAATAATCATTTCGAATTCGTGCAAAATAACCCACATATTTATCATGTTGATTTCTGATCATTTTTACCTTTTCTATTATATTTACATGGCAGCGATGTTGTTGCTGTTGCTTGTCTGGAAAAAAAATGGAAAAATGTTTGCTATGTCTGTGTGTGTGATTCATAAAATAAAAAAGGTGGAAAAGGGATATATTTTTTTTCATCAGTAAAAAACGATTAAAGGTTATTTTGCAAAATGGAAAATATAAAGAATAAAAGAGGAATTTAAAAATGGGTTTAAGAATCCGGTGTTTATTAAAAATTTTGTTTTTCAAAGCCATCGCTTTTTTGTCTTTCAAGATCTCAAATTTTTTGTCAAAAAATTAACATAGAAGAAAAATTTATTTAACAAACCTTCCAAATTCGACGAAGACAACGGCCATTTAGCTGCGTCAAAACCTGGAGATTTTCTTACAAATGAAAATGGTGAAATTTGCATATCTCCATAAAGAGGAACAACATCCATGGATTTAAATATTTTATCAAGTTTCGCAATATTTATTTTCTTTTTTTGATCCATTTTCGATGCATTTACATTTTTTCCATTATCAATTAAATATATCGAAAGTGCAATAACTTTAACGAACATATGTTTTTCATTTGGTGAAAGATAAAAAAGATTTTCATAAAAATGCGCGCAAATATTTATAACATCCGCCAAAATATCTTCATAATTATCAAATTTTTGAATTTCTAATCTCAATTTTTCTTTAATATTATTTTGAGTTGCAAGAAATAAGGATAAAGTATTTAATTCTTGCATATCCGCCAAAACTAAATTTAAATTTGATTGAACTGCTCTGAAAAAAAAATGCTACCGTAATTTTGAGCTTTTAAAACTACAAAAAAGTTTTACCTTCGATAAGTAGAAAAATCATTTTTAATTGAAGCTTTCATATTTTTAAGTTCATCCAAAACTGCTAACATATTTAAAAATTTTCCCAAAGTTAACAGATAAGCTTCAGAAACAAAATCTTTTCGCTTTTCTGGATGCGAAAGTCTCTTAATTTCATTTGAAAACATTGCAATTGCATCATTCTAAAAAAAATTAATTGCGTTAGTCATAAAGTGTTTATGAATCAACAAAGTGTCAGAAAACAACTAACAGTAAAATACATTAACTCAAGAAGTTTATTAATTTCAGGCTGAAAAACTTTAGCAATAGTTTCATTGATTTCGAGCCGATTAGGTTGATCATTCGATTTGATCTGCAAAAGCAGCTTTATTTATTTTTGATAAAACTTTGCTTTAAAAAATAAAGCAAACTTGGAGTTTTAAAAGTTTTATGAATCATCGGTATTGTTTGTTACTTACCATTGGAATAGCTCGAGAAAGGCATCGCCAAGTATAAATTTGTCCAGCATGAATAAAACCTTTTCCAAGCATTTCATTCTAAAAATCAAGCAATCTTATGTTGTTGTTTTTTTCTCTTGAAAAACTATACTTCGTAAACTTACAAATTCTCCATGCCTTGTAGCTTCTTCAATATATTTGGAACAACCCGTGACATAAGCATTACGATCTTCGAAATTTGTATCAAAGTTTACTCGATATTCAAGGGTTTGAGAAAAGCCTTCAATATTTGGTTGATCATCGATAATTGGAAAATCATGTAATTTTCGAATATTGTTTATTACATCATTTAATGACGATTCATTAGTACCAAAACATGGCGGCTCACAATCTTCGCTCATTTTGTGAAGGTTAAAATGAGGCGATAGAAAAAAGCAGATGCGAAAAGCAAAAAATCGGTCAAAATGGGCGGTATCAAAACAAAGTTGAAAATGAGCAAAAAAAATCATTGCTAACAACGAAAAAAAAGCAAGGAGTAGCAGCAAACATTCACAAGAGTTAATAAACAACAAATTTCATGAGAAAAGTTTATAACAAAGTAAAATCAAAGACAAAATGTACATAAAAATCAACAACAACAACACAAAGACAATATTACAATGACAAAAAAGAGTACAAAAATTAGTAGATGGAAACATAAAAAGTTTCATTTTTTCCAATGTCAGAGGCATCACAGTATAAATAACAACCTTTGTTTGAAACAAATTTACCATTGTTTCCTTTCAATGAGAAAGCATTACCACCATGATGAATAATTTCGAAGCATTCCCATTCCTTCGGAAAACCACGATCACAGTTCATTGCTTTCTTTCCATCTTCAGATGAAAGATACTTTCCACTTGATCTTAAGGCAACTGTTGAAGCACCAAATTGTTCAATAACAAAGATTTTATTTGGACCAGCACTCTTATAATTACAGTACATTGAATAATTTCCATTTTCACCATTGATAAAATATCCATTATTTGCACGAATATAAAGCGGTTTCTTGCAAAAAAATTGAGTTTGTTCGAATAACTGAATCTAAAAATTTGGATTAATATTAAGTTTTATTAATTATGAAAGAATTGATACATTTTTAGTTTTTTCATCAACAGTAATTTTCAATTCAATAATCATTTCACTAACTTCACGGAGTTTTTGTTGCATTTCATGAACCTAAAAACTAATGCATTAGTAGAGTTTCAAGGGTATTTATAACACTTGCTTCTGATTTCAATTGATCATTTTCTGCCTTCGTAGTTGTATGCTTAATGATTGCTTCATCTTCGATTCGGTGAACCTAAAAATGGCAATAAGCCTATACTTAAAGTTATCGATAAAACTACCTTTAACTTCAATTCGGTATTTTCACTATTCAGTCGACCAATTTGAGCATTCATTGCTGCATTAAATTCTTCAATATCAGGAGCTTTCTGGTCAGCTTTGTCAGCATAAAACTAAGAATAAGATTACATAAACATTTTTAAAAAACGTTTACTTTAGAGTTCATTTCGTTCTTTTCATACTTCATTCGATCATTTTCAACTTTCATTGTTGCAAGTTTATCTTTCCATTCGCCATAGTCCAGCTTCAAGTGTTCGTATTTAGCAGTCAATGTTGTATGTTCGCTTTTCAATTCGGTTTCGTAAATTTTCATTCGATCATATACGGCTTTCATTTTTGCAATTACTTCTTCACTATCATGAGCTTTTTGTTCCATTTCACGAACCTAAAAATAATCATAAGCTTTGTTTTAAAAATAGTTATAATGTCTTACCTTTGATTTCAATTCAGTCTTTTGAGCTTTTATTGTTGCATATTCACTTTTCAATTGGCTTTGGTCTAGCTTCAAGTGTTCGTATTTAGCAGTTAATGATACAACTTCACTTTTCAATTCACTGTTTTCACCATTAACTCGATAAAGTTCAGATGCTAATGAATCACGATCACGTGCCAGCTTTTTTGCCTAAAAAAACAAATTCTGAGCAAAGAAATATAAAATAATAAATAACTAACTTGTGACGGTGAGAAAATTTTTTCCAAGAATGTTGGTTCCTTCTTCAAAAATGATGATGACATCTTTTCTAAAAATTGTATTTTTTAGTAGCGGAAACGAAAGTAACAACGAGACAAAACAAGTGAATATCAAAAATATAAATGACACAAATAAGGATCGCGAAATAAATGATAATTTGATTTCAAAGTTAGGAAACATGAAAATAATTATCGACTAAAAATAAATAAACACAGCAGCTAAAAACGGAAGAATAAAGAAATGAAAAGATAAAAAATTGTTTCGAATGAAAAAAATTCCTTTACAAATTTGCAGCTTCCTTCCTACTTTTTTCATTGGCGCAAAAATATTTGATTGTCGTGGTAAAAGTTTTGAGAGTTGGTGATTGCGTTTACTCATTTTACAAAAATGGGTTATGTAAATTCTTCACTTTTTTGTTTTAAAGTTTATTTTTGGTTAGTGAATGCATATAAGAATTTATGAAATGATGTGAAGCAACAAAAATAATAATAGTAAAAATCAAAAATGAATTGCAGTGATGGACAAAAACTTTATACGTTTAATAAAAATTTTATTTTAAAGCAAAGATAATTAATTGAAAAATATAAAAACTTTAAAAGTATTTTAAAGTCGTTGCATTAATTTTTTGGGCTAAAATTCTGCATGGCTTCTTGCATCAAATTCAGGAACATGAAACTCAGTTTCTTCATCATCATCATCAACATCATCTTCGTGTGATGAACATTCAACACCATGTTTCTTAAGCTCTTCACACATTTTATCGTCAATATATGTGACAATAACTAAAAAAGGAAGCTTGGAAGTTTTGTGTAAAAATTAAAAAAAATTCTTACGTTGATCATTTTCATCATAGCCAGTTAAAATTCCTCGAAGATATGGTTTACCATTATGCTCGGATATGACAGGACTGCCATCAAGAAATTTAACCTTTTCTCCATCCTAAAAAAGTGAAAAATGGATTTTATTACAGTTCAGTGATATGGAAATAATTGATAGCGGTAGAGTTCATATTTAAAAAAGTAAACTTACTTTTTCACCAACGACGACGGTGTGGAAGATGATTCCATAAATAAGAAAAATGAATAAAAATTTATGAAGCATTTTTGGGAAATTTTAAGGCACTGCAATAAATTAAGGGTTTCTATAAAAAATTGTTTAAAATTAAAAAAAATTGCACAAAAATAGAAAAATCAAAAAAAGTCAAAGAGCAAAGTTTTTCTCCAATTCCTAAATAAATGTTTCTCTTGTTGCACGCAAAATCAAGAAAAAAACATGTGAGCAAAATCCATTTTTTAATTTTCCACAAACAACTGTGTGTCTCTTTTTTGAAGGAGAAGAAGAAGAAAAAAAGACTGCGACATTGGCTGCCTAAACGCCGCGGACAATTTCTTTATGTTTCATTTTTTGTTGCGTTTTTAAACAAAAATTGAGAAAAAAAAACCAAATGCAAAAAAAACATCTTTCTTTCACTTTCTTTTTTTATTTTATCTTTTTATGATAGCTAAAAGTGTCTATTTTCCAAAGGTAAAAAAAGACTAATTAACTTTATTTAAAGATTTATTTATTTGATTGACAGCTTTCAAAAGGCAAAGAGTTTAAGGTATTGGAAAAGAGGCATTAAACCTATCTTCCTTTTTAATTTGGAGTGTCGTTTCTGTTTGTATGTCTGTATGTATGTCGTTTCTGCTTTTGTTTTGTTTTGTCCCGATAGCCTAGATCAGTTTTTTACGCTGATTCCGAATATGTTGGTCTCACGTTTCGGAGAGTCAAGGATCCCTATGTTTTGGTCAATTTAAATTTGCATTTTTTAAAATTTTCTTGACACGAAAGTTTCCCTTTGTTTTTTTTGAAAGAGAAATGTTTGCATTTTTTGTAAGCATTTTTTTGGAAGTGAAAAATTTTGTTTTCTCTTATTTTCGGGTGAATGTTTAGTTGTTTTTGGTAGGATGTTTAATGTTGTTTAAGTGGATATTTAATTGTTTTTGGGTTGATATTTGGTTGTTTTTGGGTTGATATTTGGTTGTTTTTGGGTTGATATTTGGTTGTTTTTGGGTTGAAATGGGTTTTGGGGCCTGAAGGGCCCATGCATAATTTGACCTATGGAATGGACCTCGAATTGGTTAAGATGTAGCCGAATATGAGAGATATGGAAATGCATGGCCCGGGAAATCGTTGTTAATTGGAGATGATGTATATCGTAAATTTTGAAGGTCTGCCGAAGGCAGAGCTCCAAAATTAACCATGAAAATGGAATGTTGGACCGAATAGCCCTGTTGTTTATTGTAATTTTATTGTTGTAGACATGAAAGCGTTCAGCAGATTTTTTTAAAAATTTAAGTTTTAAGTAAGATTTCACCGCATACGCTTAATTTTTTATTCGAAGTGAAAAATGTTGTGGATATTTGGTGGTTTTTGAGTATAAATGTGTTTTAGGGCCTGAAGGGCCCATGTGTAAATTAGACCTATGGAATGGTCCTCGAATGGGTTAGGATGTTTCCGAATATGAGATATATGGAATGCGTGGCTCGGAGAAACCGTTGATAAATGGAATCGATTTATATCGTAAATTTTGAAGGTCTGCCGAAGGCAGGACTCCAAAATTTACCATGAAAATGGAATGTAAGCCCATGGACCCTGTTTTTTTATTTTAATTGTATTGTTGTAGACACGCATGGGTGTTTGTTTGGGTACTCTATTTTTTTCCAATTTTGTACCCACTAAAAAAGCACATAATCTCCCCTTTTATAATTTTTTAGAATTCCTATAAACAGGTCCACTCTCAAGGGTTCTCAAAAAATATCTTAAAATGTCCAATGTCCACGTGTGGTTGTAAAGATGTAATAATTTCGTAGATCGTTTGATTGTTTGTTTAGTTTGAGGGACTTACCGCAGGTAAGGCCCCAATGTTCTTGTCTTCCTTTTTAATTTGGAGTGTCGTTTCTGTTTGTCTGTATGTCTGTATGTCGTTTCTGGTTTTTTTTTGTTTTGTCCCGATAGTTTAGATCAGTTTTTTACGCTGATTCCCAATATGTTGGTCTCACGCTTCGGAGAGTCAAATATTAATATGTTTTGGTCAATTTAAATTTGCATTTTTTGAAATTTTTCTCGACACGAAAGTTTCCCTTTGTGTTTTTTCTGTTGCATTTTTGGAAGTGAAAAATTTGTTTTTCTCTGATTGTCTGCATAGTTGTTTTTGGTGAGATGTAAGATGGTTTTTGGGTGGAGATTTTGTTATTTTTGGTGAGATGTAAGAGATGGTTTATGGGTGAATGTTTAGTTATTTTTGGTGAGATGTAAGAGATGGTTTTTGGGTGGAGATTTAGTTGTTTTTGGTGAGATGTAAGATGGCTTTCGAGTGAAGATTTAGTTCTTTTTGGTGAGATGTAAGATGGTTTTTGGTGGGATGTTTGATGTTGTTTTCGGGTTGATATTTAATGATGTATGGAATGCTTGGCCCGAAGAAACCGTTGATAATTTGAGACGATTTATATCGTAAATTTTGAGGGTCTGCCGAAGGCAGGGCCCCAAAATTAACCATGAAAATGGAATGTTTAACCAAAGGGCCCTGTTGTTTATTGTTATTGTAATAAAGTATATATTATGTGGATGCTTGATGATGTTTGGGTGGATATTTAATGCTTTTTTGTTGTCTTTGAGTTAATATTTGATGGTGTTTGGGTTGTTATTTGGCGGTTTTTGGGTCGAATTGGGTTTTGCGGCTCGAAGGGCCATATGTAATTTGGCGTATGTAATGGACCTCAAAGGGGTTAAGATGTAGCTGAATATGAGAGATATGGAAATGCATGGACCGAAAAACCCATTAATTATTGGAGATGATTTGTTTTGTAAATTTAGGAGGTCTGCCGTTAGGCAGGGCTCCAAAATTTAACATGAAAATATAATGTGAACGCGAGGAACCTGTTGTTTAATTTAATTGTATTGTATTGTTGTAGACACGCATGGGTGTTTGGGCACTCTATTTTTTTCCAATTTTGCACCCTCTAAAAAAGCACATAGTCTCCCTTTTGATAATTTTTTATAATTCCTAAAAACAGGTACACTCTCTAGGGTTCTCAAAAAATACCTTAAAGTGTCCAATGTCCACGTTACGTTGTGATTGTAAAAATGTAACGCTTTCGAAGATTGTTTGTTTGTATGTTTAGTTTGAGGGACTTACCGCAGGTAAGGCCCCAATGTTCTTGTCTTCCTTTTTAAATTGGAGTGTCGTTTCTGTCTGTCTGTATGTCGGTTCTGCTTTTGTTTTGTTTTGCCCCGATAGCCTAGATCAGTTTTTTACGCTGATTCCGAATATGTTGGTCTCACGCTTCGGAGAGTCAAATATTGATATGTTTTGACCAGTTTAAATTTGCATTTTTTGAAAATTTTCTCGACACGAAAGTTTCCCTTTGTTTTTTTGAAAGCATTTTTGGAAGTGAAAAATTTGTTTTTTCTCTGATTGTCTGCATTGAAATTTTTAGGTGGATATTTAGAGGTTTTTGGGTTAATATTTGGTGGCTTTTGGATGACTTTTGGGTGGCTTTTGGGTGGACATTTAGTTGTATTTGGGCGAATGTTTAGTTGTTTTTGGTGGGATGTAAGATGGTTTTTGGTGGGATGTTTGATGTTGTTTTCGGGTTGATATTTAATGATGTATGGAATGCGTGGCCCGAAGAAACCGTTGATAATTTTAGACGATTTATATCGTAAATTTTGAGGGTCTGCCGAAGGCAGGGCCCCAAAATTAACCATGAAAATGGAATGTTTAACCAAAGGGCCCTGTTGTTTATTGTTATTGCAATAAAATATATACTATGTGGATGCTTGATGATGTTTGGGTGAATAGTTTGGTGGATATTTAATGGTTTTTTGTTGTCTTTGTGTTAATATTTGATGGTGTTTGGGTTGTTATTTGGCGGTTTTTGGGTCAAATTAGGTTTTGCGGCTCGAAGGGCCCATATGTAATTTGGCGTATGTAATGGACCTCGAAGGGGTTAAGATGTAGCTGAATATGAGTGATATGGAAATGCATGGACCGAAAAACCCATTAATTATTGGAGATGATTTGTTTTGTAAATTTAGGAGGTCTGCCGTTAGGCAGGGCTCCAAAATTTAACATGAAAATATAATGTGAACGCGAGGAACCTGTTGTTTAATTTAATTGTATTGTATTGTTGTAGACACACATGGGTATTTAAGCACTGCATTTTTTATTTGAAAAACAATGTACTCCTCTCTTTATTTTTTAATTTTAATTCCTAAAAACAGGTACATTGTGCACTCTTTAGGGTACTAAAAAACTACCTAAAAGAACCCAATGTCCACGTTATGATTGTAAAAATGTAACGGTTTCGTAAATTTTCTTTGTGTGATTATTTGTTTAGTTTGAGGGACTTACCGCAGGTAAGGCCCCAATGTTCTTGTCTTCCTTTTTAATTTGGAGTGTCGTTTCTGTCTGTCTGTATGTCGGTTCTGCTTTTTTTTTGTTTTGTCCCGATAGTCTAGATCAGTTTTTTACGCTGATTCCGAATATGTTGGTCTCACGCTTCGGAGAGTCAAATATTGATATGTTTTGACCAATTTAAATTTGAATATTTGAAAATTTTCTCGACGCGAAAGTTTGCCTTTGTGTTTTTGTAAGCATTTTTGGAAGTGAAAAATTTGTTTTTTCTCTGATTGTCTGCATTGAAATTTTTAGGTGGATATTTGGTTGTTTTTGGGTTAATATTTGGTGGCTTTTGTGTGGCTTTCGGGTGGACATTTAGTTGTTTTTGTTGAGATGTTTGATGATGTTTACGTGAATGTTTAGTTGTATTTGATGGGATGTAAGATGGTTTTCTGGTGGAGATTTAGTTATTTTTGGTGAGATGTAAGATGGTTTTTGGGTGAATGTTTAGTTGTTTTTTGGTGAATGTTTGATTGTGTTTGGTTAGATATTTGGTGGCTTTTGGGTGAATGTTTAGTTGTTTGTGTTGTAATGTATGAATGGATATTTAATTATTTTTGGGAGGATCTTTAGTAGTTTTCGGGTGAATGTTTAATGGTGTTTGGGTGGATACTTAATTGTTTTTGGGTGAATCTTTAGCTATTTTTGGGTGGATATTTGGTGGTTTTTGGGTCAAAATGGGGTTTGGTTCCGAAGAGTCCAAGTATAATTTTGCTTATGGAATGGACCACGAAGATGTTAAGATGTATCCGAATATGAGATATATGGAATGCGTGGCCCAGAGAAACCGTTGTTAATTGGAGACGATTTTTATCGTAAATTTTGAAGGTCTGCCGAAGGCAGAGCTCCAAAATTAACCATGAAAATGGAATGTTGGGCCGAATAGCCCTGTTGTTTATTGTAATTCTATTGTTGTAGACATGAAAGCGTTCAGCAGATTTTTTTAAATTTTAAGTCTTAAATAAGATTTCACCGCATACGCTTAATTTTTTACTTGAAGTGAAAAATGTTGTGAATATTTGGCGATTTTTGAGTTGAAATGATGTTTGAGACCCGAACGGTCATGTGTAATTTTGCGTATGGAATGGACCTCGAATGGGTTAGGATGTATCCAAATACGAGATATATATGGAATGCGTGGCCCGGAGAAACCGTTGATAATGGAGACGATTTATGTATATCATAAATTTTGAAGGTCTGCCGAAGGCAGGGCTCCAAAATTTACCATGAATAATGGAATGTAAGCCCATGGATTGTGTTGTTTATTTTAATTGTATTGTTTTAGACACGCATTGGTGTTTGGGCACTCTATTTTTTCCAATTTTACACCCTCTATAAAATCACATAGTCTCCCCTTTGACAATTTTTCAGAATTCCTAAAACAGGTGCACTCTCTAAGGTACTCAAAAAACTACCTAAAAGTACCCAATGTCCACGTTGTGATTGTAAAAATGTTATGGTTTCGAAGATTTTCTTTGTGCGATTATTTGTTTAGTTTGAGGGACTTACCGCAGGTAAGGCCCCAATGTTCTTGTCATTCTAAGTATAAAGATAAGAGGAAATATTTTTAAGAAAAACTTGCCTTCGATTTCTGTCTCTCTTTATTATAACTTTTTTCCTCCTCGCTTTACTATTTTTTAATTTATGCTAGTGCAATAATTTATTCCATCTCTTGGTTTGCTTTAATTTAAAAAATAGCAAATAAATAAAAAGCTTACAAAACATTGATGAACAAACAAGCAAATAATAATAATACATAGATGGTTTATTTAATGGTGTTTTCAAAATAATAATTAATCTATGAGAAACTTTTTTTTTATTGGACACTCTTTTTAATACCGAAGTGGTTGTTGTTGATATTCTTTATTCATTGCTTGATTATTATTACTGATAAATAAACATAAATCGATGAAGAAAAGAAGGTAGTTAATTAACTAAATATGAAAGGAACTGATTTTAATTGTAGGGCACAATTTTAAGAAAATATATTTTTTTACTTTGTTAAAAAAACAAAGAATACAATAAAATAAAACTAGGCGATTTTTAAACTAGATATTGATCAAAAAATAAATTATATAATTTTTCAAGGACAATTTTGTAAAAAACAAAATAATGAAAAAAAAATTATGGAAGGTCCTATACAAAAATTTTTTTAGGATTAAACTTCATCATGCTTTTTTTCTCCAGTGTATATTGGAATTTGATATTTGGATTTGGAAGTTACTTCTTCTTCGGGTAATTGTTCACATGCAACACCGGATTCTTTAAAAAGCCATTCACAAACAGTATCATCGAAATATGTCCAAATTGCTATAAAAAAAACTAATGTTGCAATCATTGGATCCAAAAATTAAGTTAAAATCCTACGCTGATCGTTTTCATCATATCCTTGTAAAATGCCCTTGGTATAAGGTTTACCATCTCGCATAACAAGAAATGGACTACCATCCAAAAGCTTAAAAGATTTATTTGTTAAAGAAAAAATAGAAAAAACTATGACAAATTGTTATAGGGTTTTGACAGAAGTAAAAAGATTTGAAAAAAAAACGCTTACTTTTTCTGCTGAATTAACAACACTTTGAGAAATTAATCCATAAACAATAAAAATAATAACAAATTTTTGAAGCATTTTTGAGATCTTAAAAAAGGCAAATGTGAAAAGGCTTTCCTAAAGCTTGTCTATTAGGTTTTTTTGAGATTCAAAAAACTGTTTTGTACAAATCACGAAAGTGGAAAAAGTGAAAAAAGAATGAAAAACAAAATGTAAACTTTTTGTTGCAAGTTTCAAGAAAATATTTCTTTTGGACGTCGCAAAACTGGTGGGTAGAGATTGAGAGTATGAGAGAATGTAAAAAATCCATTTTCTTTCTTCTTTTTATTTTCAACAAACATCTGCAGCTGTGTGTCTCTTCCTATGTTAAAAAAAAAAGACTGCGACACGCAACTGGCTGCATCAAAGACATTTTTTTGTTGTTGCACTTTTTGTTGCGTTTTTTTGTTTAAACAAAAGTGAAAAGAAAAAGAAACCAAATGCACAAAAAAAACATCTTTCTTTCACTTTCTTTTTATTTTATATTTTCCCATTGAAAAATGTGAGTTTTTTGCGTTAAAAAAAAGAGACTAATTAACTCTTTCTTAAACTTTTCTTCTGAATACTGAACTGATTTATTTGATTGACAACTTTTTGAAAGAAAGAACAAAAGGTTTTAAATGATTAAAAAAATTAATGAACTCAATCAATTCAAGCATAAAAGTCTCTTTTTTGGAACAAGAAAAAAAAATGGACGTCTCTTTGCTCTTTTTGCGACTGGCAGCTATTTTTCTTTGCTGTTATTACATTTTTACGGAGATTTGTTTGAAGAAAAAAAACATTCGCAGCATCAAAGTTCATAAGTTTATTTTTTCAGATTTTTTTATAAAAAAAAGTTGATCAAATTTTTTTTAATCGAAAAAATGAATGTTCGGAAATACATAATTTATATTTAAAACAAAGCTGTTTCACTTTTTTTTGGAAAAATTCTATCAAATAAACGCTAATTGGATTTTCCAACTCAAAAAAAAAGGCAAAAGTTTATTTACAAATGGACAAATGAGAATAATAAAAAATGAAATAATAAAAACATTTTATGCTCCATACAAAATATTTCGTAATAAATCAACTGTTCTTGGATCTCTCAAAATTGACATATGATCTGCGCCCTCAATAGCGGTGGAAGAAACCTAAAAAAATAAACTTATTTATAAATCACAAAAAAAACTGATCAAAACGGTGTTAAACAAGGCTCAATGTATTTGGGTTTCGGATATGTAAACAAACTTACATTAAACCCATCATTATTATTTTTCCAGCTATCACAAACTTTGAGTGATCGGATATTAACTGTTCCATCGCCATCGCCATAAAAAATAGCGGGTGGATAATCGGGAAAATAGCCTTTGTCCCATTTAAAAGTTTCGGGTGTAGTAACATTGGAACCAAAAATGCAATGTGTTTCAACTCCAGGAGCATCCAAAATCAAAGCTGTATTTGCAATATTATATTGTTCCATTCCAAGTTCATAATTAGCATCCTTGAAAAAATCTTGAACATTATGAGCAGAATAATTTTTTTCGGCTGTGAAAGCAATAAATTCATCCTTTTTCCAAAGTGATGAATGTGGAAACAAAAAAGCTGACGATGTAAATGAACGTTGCATGCCTCGAAGTTTTGAAGGTGGAAGAACCACTCGATAATAATCCATATTATATCCAGAAGCAAATAATTTAACTATTTGCAATGAACCTCCCCAGGCTCCAGCTAAAGATATATGAGATTTAATATATTGTTTTTTCCATGCCGCATCGACGTAATTATGATAAAAATAATTCATTATTGGATTTCCCATTGAATGACCAAGAATTATTACAGGTGTTTCATGATTATAATAATATACTCTTTGAATAAGAGATTTTAAAGTTATATAAAAATCATCCAATTCCACTAAAAAAATAAATTGGATAATCAATGATTTTGAAGGAGAGAAAAAGTAAATAGAAACTTACAAGGTGATTTCCGCCAATCATATGGAGCTCCAACCAAATTCTTTCCACGTTTATATCCCCATGAAACCAATGTATTAGCTAAATATGCAAAATAATTGCCCTGAAAAATATTAGGTTTAATAGTTTAGTAATTTACTAAAGTTTTCTAAATGCTTAAAAAAAGAACTTCGAATTATTCATGTCAAAATCGATTAAAGTGCCTTTCTTTTAGTTAAAAAAAGTCTATTAGCTCGAATTGGGTAAACTCTTCTTTGCCGGTATTGCCTATCACTAGCTTTTGCGATAAAAGAAACTAATGGTTGTTTGACCCATGAACACATGAAATGTTTGTTTTTTGTTTTTTCCTATCTCGCTTATCAAAAAATCAAAAAAAACACATTTTTCCTTTAGACAAGGTCGCATGACTAACATTCTTCAATAAATGAGATGATCTCTTTTGAAAATAACTAACCTGAGAATAATGTGCTGGATTTAACCATTCCACGGCTTCAGTACCACCAATACCAGGAATTCGAACATCCACACCAGGAGCATGCTCAGATCTTTTTGTTGTGGTATTAAAAACCAATCGCATATTATCCGCCCAACAATCAATAGCTATAGGAACCATAGTTTGTAAATTTAACCATAAACTATAAAAATCCGTGGTTGTTTTACTACAAGTATAATGAACAACTGAAGGTTTTCCAGTTAAATTTGCTTCAAGTCTTGAACCTCCATCACCCGGAACAAATACAATTGGATTGGATGGAACTTTGGGATCTGTAGGTTTTCGATGATAGGATTTCAATGGAATTTTTGAATCGGTTGGTGGAAAAGAATTTAATAATAAAAATGATTCATGATGAGTATCTTTTAGACAAAAAGTTAATGGCAAAAAAATAAGCAGCAGCAAAAAATTCACCATCACCACCGATCGCCGCATGATTGAGATTGAAATTTGACCAGCAAATGAGTGACTGACGACTGATTGATAAAGTTGTGCGAAAGAAAAAATGAAAGAAGCAAAAAAAGTGAATATTTGTTTTTGTTTACGAAGAAAAAAAGAATGGCGAGCGGCTTCCCTCTCTTTTTTTAGATAGTGAAGGAAAAAAGATCATAAGTGGCCCATGTGCTTTAAAGATCAATAGATAAGCAATCACTGCAGGGAAGTATGAAGAGGTACTTTGCAACTCATGATTTTTGATTAGTAAAAAAACAATGCAAAAAGAAAATCAATAAATGGCCCGGAAGCAGTGAATTGTGTGAAGAAGAATAAAAAAAAGCATGACGAACAAATTCCTCCTTTAATAAGCAAGTTTATTAACAAAATAAAAAAATTAAACAACAATAAAAAATCAACAACTAAATTATGACATTTTTAACCTCTTTTTTGGTATAGCTTCATCTTCTTCTAACACTTTATTAGCATATCCAAGATCTGTAACAGCTTTTTGAACCCATGGTGGAACATTGCCATCAGGAAATTGACCTTCAATGAAATTCTTCAAAAATTCATCACATGTTTTATTTTGAATTGCTTTACGTAATCTTTTCATAAGTTCAAGTTGATGATGAATATTGTGAACAGTAACAAGATGGCATGACACACTTTCCTAAAAACAAATTGGTATTAGCTTTGATAGTTGAGAAATTGCAAACAAACCCTTCCCATCATAGCATGAAGCAAAGCTCTCGTATATTTCTTGCAAGTTGAACATTCACAATCAGCATCAATTGGTTGGAAATCATTTTTGAATCGACTGTTATTAAGACGAAGTTCGCCATTCTGATGTCCATGAAAAACTAATGCTGTACCAAATCTGAAACAAAACAACTACAGTAATAAGAAACACAAGTCCATAAACAAATTAGTTGAATTGAAGATACAAAAATCAATGAACTGCAATAACTAAACCATTACCTTGCAGTTCGGGTAGGATAAACACAATCAAACATATCGGCACCAGCTAAAGCACAAAGAACCATATCAATTTGCCATCCAACACCCATAACATATTTTGGTAGATTCTCTGGTAATTCTCGACAACAAAATGATACAACTTTCCAAAATTCTTCTTTCTTTTCTCCACCACTTAATCCACCAATAGCAATACCATGTTTTGCATAAGGAAGCATAGCATCAATACATTTTTTGCGCAGCACTTCATCTAAACCGCCTTGAACAATCGGAAATAATATTTGCTTCTTCCTGTTATTATGAACTTTGTCGCATCTGTCAAGCCTAAAATTATGCTTATTAGCTAGCGAAAATGAATAATCATAACAAGCATATGTAAAACATACCATCGAATTGATCGTTCCATAGGTTTTTCAAAATCAGCATCATCAGAGGTGGAGGAAACGACATGATCAAGTTGCATCATAATATCTGAACCAAGACATTGTTGAATATTGATACTATGTTCAGGAGTTAAATGCATCATTTCATTCGTATAAGGTGATTTGAAATCCACTGCATCTTCAGTTACTTCCATCATTTCGCCCAATGATACCATCTAAAAACATATGATTAATAACTATGGAAGTAACATTGGGTTAAGCATACTTGAAAACCACCAGAATCAGTTAAAATATTATAAGGCCATGACATCATTTCATGAACTCCACCACATTTTTTAACAATATCTTCACCAGGACGATGACCAAGATGATATGTATTACATAGCAGAATCCTACATGAAGTTTCTTCAACTTGACGAGGTAATAATCCTTTGATAGTTCCATGAGTTCCAACAGGCATAAAAACAGGAGTTGTTACATCACCATGCGGCAGACGAAATATTCCTTCACGAGCTCTAACACATTTATTCAAAATTTTGAAGCTTAAATCTCCTGGAACAGATAATGATGATGATGTTCTTTGTCCCATTGGATCTCCTTCTTCCACAGATGATGAAACTTGTGTCATTGGTCTACGCCTGAAAAATAAAGAAGATTAGTTTTATAAATAAATATTTTTAAAAAATGCAAAAGTTTAACGCAAGTCTTCAAGTTTTTCTAAGACAACAAAAAAATGAAGAGAATGCTTCAAGTTTTTCATTTTAGCATTTGAAGGCAAAACACCAAAATTTTAAGTTTATGGGAACTTTAAATTTTTTTTTGATAGAGTTGATTTTAATAATGAATGCAGCAGCTTCAATAGAGCTTTTATTAACAAAAAAATAATACAAAAAAGTAAATATAAATAACAAAGTAAAAAGCAGACGATTTTGAATTTTAGCTTTATGTTTTCGAAAGTAAATTTATGAAGTAATTTATTGAAAGTCGAATGGAAAAGCAAATTAAACATTTCAATGTTTTTATGCAAAGTAGTTGTTGTTGTAATCGTTCTTCAAATTATTCCACATTTTAGACATGGTTGCTTTACGTTGCTCAAAATTTTCTCTTATAGCTTTCAACTTTTCTCCTTTAATTTTTCCTTGACCATTAAAACTAATTTCAGGTGGAAAAAATTATAAATTAAAAAAAATTTCAACATCAAAATTATTTGGAATTTTATTAATTCTGTATTGAACAGATTTTTCAAGAAAATATTTTGACGAAGAAGGTTGTCGATGCCTTTCTAGAATAATGGTGTGCTTAGAATCATCAAGAAAAGAACTGCAAAAAATTCCTAATTAAAGTTTTTTTTTTGTGTGAAAACTCACTAAATCAATCGATGAATTTTTGGCATCAATGAATATATCGCATTTTTGTTTTCTGTGCAAACATTTAATTCTTGCGTAATCCAAAATTTGAAGCAACTTTTTTCAATATTTACTTTTTCTGAATATATAAATTTGTTGTTAAAAGCATGCCAATTATTTGAAAAAAGAAATCCCAAATTTTCAATGGGGATTATTTGATTTTTATGGAAAAACCATTTACAAGTTTTTATTAATTGTAAATATTCATTTAAAGAACTGATGGGATTTTGAGCCATTTTGATTATCATATCATATGGAAATGAAAAACGTTGATGTCGAGGTGAATCGAAAGTAAATTCATAATTTGCTTTCGATAAAGATGAAACATTTTCTAAATTAACCATGGGTTGATGCGAATCAAAAGAGTATTTATTAAGTGGTTGTCCAGCCGAAATAAAAAAAGGACAGTTTTTCGTGCGCCATTGTAAACTTCGCGCAATAAAAAATAACCTCTGGAAGAAGAAAAAAAATCATTTATGAACCTACATATGAAAAAAGGGCATATATTTTTTGCCATTGATTTTTATAAAGCAAAGATCCAAATGACTTTTTTTCACTACCAAAAAGTCTGTTAAGAAAAAGAGAGATTTCCTTGGATCCCTTCTCCTAACTTATCCTTTTTTCTCTCAAAAAGGCGCCAAAAATAATTCAATCAAAGATCATTTTTATTCATTATTTTGTAATTGCTTACCCGCCTTTTCTTTCTCCTAACTTTTTTGAAGAGTATAACATTGTTGTTTCATCCTTATATTTTTACGTCACTTTACTTTTTGCATGTTTTTAATACATTTTATTCCATTGTTTTGAGAGCCTTTTGGAAAACATGGAAGGTGGTCATCAAAATTCTACACCTACTAACTCTTCTAACTCATCGTCGTCTGATTATTTTCGTTCCATTACCTCTGTTCCAGAAGAAATTAAAAACCCCAATGAAGTCAACGGTTTCTTCAAATTTGCGTATGAACAAAAGATAAACGAAAACGCTCGACTTCAAGAGAAAATGCTTGTATTGCAATATGAAAATATTCGAATGAAAAAAGCCAATGAAAGACAAAACAACGTTGATATGATAGATAATAATTCTAAAAAAGCCCTCGAAAATGAAATTGTTTGTTTGACTCATGCCAATTCCAAATTGGAAAAAACAAATAAGAAAAATCTTGAAAAAGTAAGATTTTGTTTATTCTTGCTTTTCATTTTTTGTGTTTTTGTAGATCTCTAAATTTGAAAAGCAACAAGAAAATGGTGAACCTCTTATTATTTACAAACTTCTCCATGATGGAAACAAATGGCATGCGAGTATAAATGGATATGAAAAACCTGTAAAGCTTTCTATTACGGATTCCAACAATTTGGCTATTTATAATATTATTTCTGATAAGAAATTGGTTCTTGACGGTGTTGTTTCTCAATATGAAGATGATCCATTCAAAGGAAATGCTTGTGGTTATGGTTTTAATCCCCTAATTATTTCACGTCTACTTATAAAAGTTCTTTCCTGTTATGTCAGTGATCTGTTACTTTATCACCAAGATTTGACATGGAAGGAATATACAAATCTTACGACTTCAGGAATGGTTAAGAATCTTTATTTTCATAGTGTTCAAATCAAATATGAAAATGGCACTTTTGTTCCCCTTGAATGCGTTCTAGAAAAAGTACCAAATATTGAAAAGTTTGCATTGTATGTTGTGGTTTTTCTTCTTGCTTTTGAATTTACAATTTATTTTTTTAGTTTGTTTATGAACAGTATTAGAGATGAAACATTTAAAAATCTCGTCGAACTTCCATTCTTTGATGCTCTTGAAGAATTCAAGATTAACTATTTATGTTCCCCTCAAAATGGATATTATTTTATTAATTTTATGAAGGTAAATTCTCGAATTTACGTCGCTTGTTTTCTAAATTATTTCTTTACATTTTAGAAGCATCCAAATGCACATTTTACTATTACATTGAATAACTCTGCTATAGCACAATATATTAAATCACATGCGACGCTTAACAAACTTGAAATTAATGAAATTTAATGTGTGTGTTTTTTTCACATGTAGTTTATTTTTTGTTCACTAGTGAGTGATCCATTAACAGACATCTTTCTCCAATTTTTGTTACTATTTTTTTAAAGTTTTTTTTTATTGCATGCGACAAGTTTTAGTAAAAAAAACATCAATCTATAATTGGGCAAGAAAAACAACCACCAAAGCTTAATTTTTTTTATTTAGTTTGATATTTTTCCAAAGGACTCTGTCACTGTTTTTTCCTTGTGAATATTATTCGTAAACTTGTACAGAAAATAGAGCAAACTAAGTTAGGGTGTAAAATAACAAATCTTCATCTTTCTTAATTGAGCTAATAATTTTTTACATTGGCCAGAATATTCGATTGAAGGAGGACAACCTTTAAATGTTTGACATTCAATAATAAGATTTTGAATAAAAGTATCGAGCCTTTCTTTATATTCAACAGAAAAAGATGGATGAAAAGTGAGATAAAGATTAATGGTTTTGCCATGTTTTTTCTGAAATTAAAAAATGAGAAAAAAATTTTTAGACAAAATTCAATTATTTTTACTTTAAGACTTTCATAAACATTTTCAATATCAAAGCCATCATAAATTTTGGAAATTCGAAAAGTTTTATATGAAGCCGTGTTTTGTTGATCAAAAGTTATACTACAATTTATTCCATCATTTGCTGCGAAGAGGCTAAAAACAAAAATTGCATACACAGAATTGGGTGTCAATTTTTAAAGAAAAAAACCTATTATGAAAAATATGAAGCTTTAGGTAAAATTTCTAAAATTTCTTCAAGTGAAACTAAGTTTCCATCCTCGTGTTTAACTTGAACACGTCCAAGATAAATATCTTTGATGGTTTGTAAATTCATAAAATATTTAAAATCATTAAAGTTTAAAATTATTTTTTCCAAAGAAATATAGCAAATATCGCAGCGATAAAATTTTGGAAATAAAAATGAAATATTTGCTTGACCATTTTGCCGGACATTTATTTTTCTACAATAGTTGCCCATACTTTATAAACTTTGCTGAAAGGGTTAATATAAGATTTCTTAAATAAAGTATTACTCCATTGATTATCTCCAGAAAATTTTAAATTTGGGCAAATAAGAATGCGACCGGTGAAATTAATCCATTTACATGTTTGAATTAATTTTTGAAAACCTTTTGAAGAAATTGGATTTTTGGCCATTTTTAAAATCATATCTAATGTAAATGAAAATCGTTGTGGACGTGGCGACTCAAAAGAGTATTTCATTTTTGGTAGTTGAGGTGGCAGTTGATTAAGCATCTATAAATATTCAAATCAAAAAATTTATTGCATAAAGAAATTATGAAACAAAATTAAAACGCATTGATAGTTTCTCCTTTACAAGTGTATCGTTCTGCATTAAAAACAAAATTTGACCTTTGAAAGGAAAAAATCGATTGTTAAGCCACATATGAAAAAAGGACATATTTTTTCTTGCCATTGATTTTTATAAAACAAAGATCCAAATGACTTTTTTTATAACGAAAAGTTTGTTAGCAAAAAGAGAACCTTCCATTTATCTTTTTTTTCTTCTTAAAATTGGAAAAAATAACTTTTCAAATCAAGGGATAAATTCAAAAGTTTATCCCAAAAATAAAAGGTATAAAAAAATTTATTTATAAACAAAAAGCGATAAAAAGTGATCAACAAAAAATGATAAAATGTTGCAAAAAGAAAAAATAATTAAAGATAGTTAAGTTTTTTACGCGCTGCATAAGAACCCTGAACTTGATTCCAACTTTCAAGTGGAACTGTGCCACGATTGAACAAAAAATTAAATACTGCGTTTGGATGTTTCTAAAACAAAAAACTTAGTCAAGAAAAACACGCGTGTTTAACCAAATATTACCTTGTTAAAATCAAGGAAAGCTTCTTCGTCATAATCTGAATCACGGTATAGAGAAAGCTTGAATTTTTGAAGTTTTGGGAAGAAAGAAAGATTGGCAAGATTTTTAAATGATTCATTTGTTACTCCAATCAAATATAAACTAAAAAACTAATAAATTTAGAAACAAGAAAGAAAAGGATAAACTTTCTATGCAAATGTTTCAATGTTAGGTAATTTCTTGAGAATTTTTTCAATAGGAATGCAGACATCTTTACCATCTGTAATTAAAACACAATCAAAATAAAGATTCTTAATCATTCCAGAAACAGTAAGCTTTTTATATTCTTTCCATGTCAAATCTTGAAGATTAAGGAACAAATCAATGACATAACAGAATTCAACTTTCAAAAGCAAATTGAATACATCTAAACGAGTAGCAATCTTAGAACGAGGGCGATATTGATCATACGGATCATTATATTCATATTGAGAAACAAGACCATCGAGTACTAATCTCTTATCCGAAACAACATTATTGATTGTTAACCCTTTATTAAATGAAAGGATAATAGGTATTTCATATCCTTCCAAAGTTGCAGTCCATGAATATCCAGTTGAACAAAGTTTCTTAATAAAAAGAGGTTTGTTTTCTTGGTGTTTTTTAAACCAAGAAATCTTAAAACAAATATAATGAAAAAATTATGGGTTTACAAAAACCAGCCTTTTCAAGTTGCTTTTTATTTGTTGCTTCTAATCCTGCGTTGATTTGACTCAAACGAGCAATTTCATCTTCGAAAGCTTTCTTTGATTCACCATCAAGACTATCGCTTTGCTTTGCCACGGATTCTTTCAATTGAATTTTCAATCCAAGAATTTCATTTTTAAGTTGAAAGTTTTCATTCATCTTTTGTTCATAAGCAAGCTTCAAAAAACTAATGACCTCGTTAGGTTGTTGAGATTCCGATAAATTTGGAGGAACTTGAGCAAGTGATGATGTTCCAACAGATACATTTGCGGGATTTTGTTGAACGCTATCCATGATTCACGAAAATCTCTAAATATTAATTAAATAAAAGATATCAAAAACGCGCAAAAAAATTGATAAGTCTGATGTTGAAAAAACAAAGTAAGATTTTTACTGGCGAATTCGCGTGAACAATGTAAAATTCAAACCATTTAAGATTAACAAAAAACTACAAAAAACTAATTGACGAGCTATTGTTTAGACATCCAATTTTTTTAATTTACAAAATGCTCTTTTTTTCTTCACATTCGATAGCAAAAAAAAAGAAAGAAAGTCGATATCGATCGATGAAAATGTCACAAAGAAAGAAAAAGCGCCACTTTTTTTAGTTTGCATTATTTGTTTTGTTAAAGATTTCATTTTTCTGTTATTTTTAAGGGACCAATAAAAAGATTAGTTTTTTTTATACAATTGGTGTGATTTAGGATCCATTGAAAGTCTAGTATTATTATTTATGGGTTTGTGGAGGTCCAAAATTATTTCCATTATCTTATATTTTTGAGTCAATTGCGTCTTAAAAAAGTAATTAATTCAAATAAATAGAAAAATACTGTACTAGTTTCTATCTTTTTTTGGGTGTTCAATCATTCGTAAGATTGTAACCGAAGGAAAACGAGCTATTACCCTAGTTGAAAACATTAAACCTCCAACAACACTCCGCAAATTAAATATTTTTTAAATTTTTTTTCTTCATTGAAACATTTTTGTTTTCTTTGGTTTTGTCCTTATTAATGATTTTCTTTTTGTGTCAATAATTTTTTGCATTTTAACATAATCTTTTATAATTGCCGATACAGTAATTTAGATCATTTTAAAACTCATTTATTACTATTATTTCCTCCGACCGAAATGATCATTGTATGTGATGGCATTATAGATATTGATGGTATACCACCAAAAAGATAAGTTTTTGAATATTCTTTTCGCGTTGTTGGACTAAATAAAATAGTTATTTGGGAAACGGAAATCTTGACAAACCTAAGCATCAATAATGAAACACTTCCAGCTCCAGCAAAAACAATATTCATAATTGGCAATGCTGCAACCAACAAAACTGTCATTTGTTCATTTGTAGCAAATATTGGTCGACCCAAAGTATAACAAGTTCGAAATAATTGAGCAATGAAAATGAAACATGAGACAACTAAAAATTTTAAATGCTTTTAATTATAAAACTTAAAAACTCTTAATCATGGTTTTTGAAACATATTACAGAGTCGGTTTTACTTTTTTTGTTTATTTCCATTTGTAGGCATCAAGTTTCTTTAAAAATTATTAACTAAACTTCCAAAACAATTATAGCTTTTTAATTACTGGTAAATAAACACATGCAAGATAATTACTTTAAAAGTTTCGTGTCTATTATTTATTTTAAATTCAGCGCCTCTACTTCCGATCACACATGGGCATTGGGTACCTTTGGGTACCTTTTCAGGTACCTTATAGGCAGCAGGCAGCATGAGATTTTGGAGATAGGCAGCAAGCAAAACAAGAAAAAAATTGAGAAAAAAGGGTGTAAAAAAGAGAAAGTAATAAAAAAAAGGAAGAGGAAAGAAAAAAGAAAAGAAAAAAGGAAAAGAAGAAAGAAAAGGAAGATGGAATATAAGTTAATAAGATGCTCTTTTACCTTTATGTTATTTAAAGGCATGGCGCTTGCTGCCTATGATTTCTTCTTAGACATCAATGCTGCTGTATAAGAATATTTTTAATAGACGGCTGTTAGTGCTGTCTATGAATTAATTCAAAGACAGCAATGGTTTCTGAATTTTAACAAAATGTTAAAACGCCCCGTTTGCTGCCTATTAATTTATTTTAAGGCAGCCATGTTTTAAGCCTTTGGATTTATTTAAAAATTGGATTTGCTGCTGCCTTTAACTTGTTTAAAGGCAGCAATGATTGCTACACGCGCTTTCAGTGATAAGCAGCATTTTATTGAATCATGAAGCCAAAAATATAAACAATCTAAAACTTTTTTTGACACGTTTACGAGTAATTTTTTTTGCTTTGAAGTACGAAAAAATTTAAGTTTTTTTTGGAATATTCAAATGATTTCATTTGCTTTCATACATTAAAAGGAACTTCTTTACTTTGAGCCCCCCGCCTTTGAAATTTTTTGCATCATGTAAGGTAAGAGTGCAAAAATAATATTTTAGAGAAATTGATTAATTATAAATTGCGATTCACAATTAGGTTTAAAAAAATTCATGATTTCCAAAGAATATCATAAGATGGAGGAATGCGGTTGCCAAGAACTTAAAAATTTTCATAATTTTTATTTTCTTCTAATAGCTTAAATTATTAAAGTCGTAGTAATATCCCCACCAATTTTATTTTTTTTTTCGAAAAGTAATATACCATATTTATTTACATCTCGAAATTGTGGTATTCCAGCTTTTTGAAAAGTTGCTTTTTGGATAAGGTTTTAATTAAAGAAATAATTTAAACGAAAGTTATGAAAGTTTAAAAAAGGGTTGGTGTAGTTTTGAGTACATACTCCTCCTTCTTTGAATTTGACTATATCCGCGTTAGAAGAAAATCTGAAACTTTAATAATTCTCGTAAAATTGTTCTTCCATTGAATGGTTTAATCGAGAAATGATTCTTATCTAACAGCTATACCAGAGTCCGGCGAGACCAAATTTTTTTCAACCAAGACAAAGAGTCTCGGTATTAAATTTTTTTTCACCAAGACCAAAACCAAATGTCTTGGTCTTGGTGAAAATAACCAATATTTCGAGATAAAGACTCTTGGTCTCGCCGGACTCTGAGCTATACTCTTTATTGACCAAAGCTAAATCGAAAAATGCAAATGACAAATGAAGCATTTATTTTTCTTAACAATAATGCAAGCTGAACAATATCTAAATTACTAGCTTTTTTTAATATTTACGAAAACATGATTGTTTACCTTTTTTTAACAAAAAGTCATAGAATTTTTAAAATACTTTATCAGCTATTATTTAATGAATTTTAAAACCGAGTTGATCTTATTCGCTTTTTATTTTTCAAGATTATTGATGATTTTTCTCTATCACCGTATGTAAATTACGGAAAAGAAAAAACTTTTAATTACTCCATCCAGCTTTCCAAACGTGATTAATATTTGAATACGAAAATCAAATCTGAATTTTTTTTATCTCGAATAACTTCGGCCATATAATTTAAACTGAATGACTAATAGACAGCTAAACCAACTTTTTAAAACCAGCTAATCACAAGCTTCTGAAGACTTTATAAAAATAATTAAAATTCTTTAGCTTTGCAAAGAGCTAAAAAATATTTTAAAAATATTAAACTCGTTTAACTATTCTTTCATTATCTATTAAAGGTTATTAAGTTAGAAGTATTTTAGCTGCAAAAAAAGATAATAAACTTTCAAAAAATAATAAAAAGTCTGTAGCATGCAAAATTTGAATTTTTAAAGCCGCAAAATTAAAATAAGGTGATTAAGTTAAATTGCCAAATTTGAAAAAAAAATACGAAAAAAGAACAGGGAGGACCCTTTGCTCATTTATAGGCAGCAAAATTTTGAAATTCTACGGTACCCATACGCCCATGTGTGCTTCCGATCAGTGTTGTTACTTTTCAAAATTTTTGGCTCCAGCTCCGCTCCGCGCTCCGGTCAAATTTTAATAATGGCTCCGGCTCCGCTCCGGGCTCCGACCAATTTTTTTCTTGGGCTCCAGCTCCGCTCCGAGCTCCAAAATATTTTTTTTCGTTCCATTTTTTGCAAATTTTTTAAGTAAATTCAAAAAAAAAACTTTTTAAGCTCCAAAATTTTTTTTCTGAGCTCCGGCTCCGCTCCGGGCTCCGGCTGAATTTTTTTTATGGCTCCAGCTCCGCTCCGAGCTCCGACCCGGAGCGGAGCGGAGTGCTCCAGAGCCGGAGCTGACGGAGTCAGTCACAACACTGCTTCCGATTCTAAAATCTCCCTGTATATGTAGCAAATTTACTGTTGTCGTCAACAAAATTTTGTAAAATATTTTTACTTTTTCGGATGTTAATTTTAAGTTTTTTGAGAAATTTTCCGTTAACTTTACCTAAAAACTTTTTCGAATTCCTTAAAAAAATTATGCAAAAAAGTTCGCGCTTTTTTGCAAATAAATCTAAATAAATATATTCAACTTTTCTGTTTAGTTGTCCCATTTTTTCATAGATCAGTTTATAATAAACTCATTAAACTTATAATTCTATTTGAATGCATGACATCGTCTCTTCCACTCCATTTCACCTACTTATGTACGATTACTAAAGCCCTGACAAAATTCCACAAAATATGCTATAGCGAATTAAATAAATAAATAAACTTACACAACAAATCTTTTTCATTTCTATTATTAATATTGGTTGAAGAAAATTTAATTAGCGACAGCAAATTTAGTATTGCTTCAATGCAAGTTAATGACACATAAATAACCGAAGATATAACAAAAGTTAGGGACATTAAATTAGCATTCGTCAAAGTTGCAACTACAGTATTATTTGATGTAAATATAAATTCGCCGGGTTCATGCAATCGATAACAAATAGGGAGGAATGGCAAAAATATTAATAAATAAATATACCATTTACGCTTCCAAATAAAATAATGCTTTATTGGAAACCATAAAAGTGTGAAACGATTAAATGCCATAAATAAATGACCAATAAATTGAACACAAATAAAATATGAAGAAATATGATAAAATATTGAAGCAAGAAATCCATTTCGTTTATAAAAATCTGTGGCTATTCCAGCTTGTGGAACTCGAAGGGAAAGCATATACTGTAAATAATTAATTAACCCAAAAAATTATTATTTTTATAGCTAATTTTTTTTTGGCAAAAAAAGTTGTTTGCTTTTCATTGGAAATTAAAATTTTAAAAACTGACTCACCGAAGTAAAGCACGCCATATCAGCTGATAAAAAAAAACGTTGTTTGTTTCATTTTACCTTGCAAAAAAAAATCAATAATATAATTACATTCTTTATCAGCACAAAAAAAACACTACGACACTAAAATTCCTTGCAATCATTTTTCTTTGTTTAAAAAAATATTTATTTAAAACAATGTTTGTTGATGTTGGTCGCTTGATTGGTGCTTTTATTTTTGCTTTCTTATTGATTTTTATCAAAGCTTCTTGCTCAGATGGAAGTTATGAATATCAATCGAATTGTTATATTTTTAGTATAATTGAAGCTGGATTTTCCAGAGCTGAATCAAGATGTATTCAACTTGGTGGACATTTAACTTCCATTCATGATGCTTTCACTAATGGAGTTCTTGCACGTGAGTACTTATTTCATTTTTAACTAAAAATATATTTTGCCCTACGGTATCCCAGAATTTATGGATTTGGAAAATAACTAACCTTCAACTGTTTTTAGAGAAAGGACTCGAATACTTTGAAGAAAGTACCGATACTGATTTTTGGATTGGTTATTCAAATGGTTCATGGACTGATGGAACACCATTGGATTTTATTGATTGGAAAGTTGGTGAACCACAAAATACCTCTAATTGCGCAGCTTTTTCTTTGACTGATGGATTGTGGAATACACAAGAATGCTACAAAGCTAAACCTTTTGTATGTGCTGTTGTTGATTCAACAACTGATTCATCTCCAACAACAGAAACATTCCCAAATTGAAAAGTAAAGAAAAAATATTCCTCGCATGATGGCAAAGTTAAATTTGTCCAATAAATTACAATTTTTTTTGAATAATTTTTTATGCAAATAAACCTTTTCTTTGCTAACAAAACTGGTTATTTAAAAAAATATAATAGGATCAAAAAATAATCCTAACAATATTTCGCAAACAGCCATTTTTCTACAAAATTAGCATTAATTTTTTTTTATTTTTGAAACTGTAAGTAACCACACCGTATCAATGCATGCAATCTCCTTGAAGATCTTCAAACAACTCAAATTTACTATCTCTGAGATTGGCAAAGTTTTACTTTTTATCAATGCTCTTAAAGTTGCTGCTGTTGCCAAAAACAACTCTTTTTGCCTTTTTACACTTACAAAAAAAAGTTGTTTTTTTCTTTTGTTTTTACGATTATTAATTGATTGTTATTGTTGATAAACAAAATCAAACCAAAGAAAGTCACAGTATTATTTTTCCAGTTTGAATAAATTTTGAAAAATAAAATTTTAGTTTTTCTTTTTTTTGTTTGAATTTTTTATTAAATATTAATTTTCTTTTTGTTTGAAGTGGTATTCAAAAATATGATGAAATAAAAGTACTTTCATCGATACAAAATTAAACATAAATATTGATGATTTACTATTTCCACTGAAAATTTTATCCAAATCCGAACGACAAATCGATTCATAGTTTTAAATCGAAATTATACTTTAATTTCTGGTGCTCCAAATGATTCTTATATTGCTGGTAGATGATTTTGAAAACCTTAAAGATTCTGTAAAATATTTAAAAAATTTGGTCGCTAATTTAATAGAATATAAAAAGTATATCTGTATGGTTTTGGGTTTGCGTATCATTCTTCAAATATCAATTTCAAAACAGCATGAAATTGAAGAATTTGCATAACCCTTCAAAATAGAGAAAGAAAAAAAAACAAATACATATAATACGCAGAAAGCGTGAATCAAGAAAGAATGTATGTATTTGCAATGAATATTTTTTGTATAAAAAATTGCCAAATTAATGGTTTTTTTAAATAACTAAAATTCGCGCAATTGCTCAACGATTTTAAAACGAAATCATTAATATGAACTACAAAACATATAACTGCTCGAGCGCCAAACTCATGCGTAGTTTGACTGAACTCATAATCAGTATTATTATTTTTTTCTGCCACCAACCGTTAGCATATTAACCTTTAAAAATGTGGGAAAAATCGAAAAGTATAACAACTTGAAGTTTTATCGATTTGTAAAATCATTAAATGAGTTTTTCTACGTTTTTAGCTAAGAGTTTGTATTTTTCACATGTATTTATTAATTACTTGTTCATATATCTCATATTGATGTAATTCAATCTGCCAGTCAATATTCCCAGGGGGCCACCTTGAATATTTTAAAGATAAGCTTTTTCTAGGGCAGAATTTTATGGGGAATTCGAATCTGTAATCAAAAGGTCGGACAAATGTCAACAGCTTCGAGTTTTAGTCAAGAAACGGATGAAAAAGACATTAAAATGGACTTTTGACCCATTTGTGCCTATACTTCTATTATTGGCATCAATTACAAAAATAATCAGCGTATTTTTTTACTATTTTTTCATGTAAACACTTTTTAAAAAAAGCGTCTTAAAAAAAAGTTGTCTTTTCGTTTGGAGACCTTTGGATCTAGTGTTTTTCGCTATGAGACCAATTAAACTAAGGTCAGATTCGTGATCAGCGACCTCGAAAACCTAAGGTGCAATGAACAAAAGTCAATTTGCGAAATATATTTTTTTTTGAAATCCCAAAATCCATCGAAAAATCTCGATTCTTACAAAAAATGGCTTATAAAAGCCAAAATCATTTCCTCGAGTTTTTTTTTGCTTTGTCGCGCTTGCTCCATATCGAAAGTTTCAATTCATCGCATATATTGAAATTGTTCTAAATATTTGATTGACTAATGAGTTTCTTTTGATAAATTATTGTCTAATTCGAAAAAAAAATGTGGAGGTCAGTGATGGCAGCAAATACTGTAATTAATTTAAGGGTTTTTTATTTTTTTGGTTTAAAAAAAACCAACTAAAAAAATGAAAACCACCAGAAATGGGAGTTGAAAAATTTACAGAAGTATTTCTTACTGTTGGTGCCAAAAAAAACATTTAGACGTGAAAATTACTTATTTTTCGAATTCGTAAAACAATTCTTTGTATACTTTAGAGCATCATTTAATATGTTATTGCACTTGCTTTTACTTTATTTTGGATTATTTTCAATTATCATCGAAGCTGGGCCATTATTACAACAAAATCCTAAAGTAAGTAATTAACTTCATTTTTTCTTTTCTTTTTTTGTTTGATAAAATATAAAAAAATAATTTTCATGCGATTAATGGAACATCATCATATCCCATAATAAAAGCACAGACACCATTCTTTGAAATTAGTCTTCTGGAATATTTGAATATTCCGATTGGTATTACGACTCTTTGTAATAAACCATGCATATTTTTTGACATGTCTGGTAATTTGATCGATGATAATAACAAAATTGATATATCTCTAATTCATACTCGTGATTATGAAGTAAGTAATTTAATATTAATTAAAAATAATTTTAATTTTATTATTTTTAGGCTGGAAAAGTTTACCCTGGAATGAACGTATTTTTCTCTCACGAATCCCCCGCAAATAATCCATCCAATGGGTTCGATAATAATCCATTAATTTCATATATGCCGAATCCACATGGTTTATATGTACAATATGATAAATTTGAACTCATTACAAATGAAACGGATAAGCACGATTTTTGGAGCCAACAGGAGGTAAATAAATAAAATTTTATTTGTGGAATTTTGACGACAATTTTAATTTTAGGTGAATTATTCTATTGATAATTTTAAAAAAGATGGTTTGCTAATCATAGCTTCAAATTGCAATACTAATTCAGATAGAGATACCCTTATTGCTTTTTTAAAGCTTCACATAAACATTACATATTTTGGAAAATGTGGAGAAGGTCGAATTGATGACGATCAAAGAAATTCTGCATTTAAAACACATAAATTTTATTTGGCATTTGAAAATTCAGTTTGTGATAGTTATGTAACAGAAAAATTTTGGAATATCAAAAAATTAATTGTACCCATAGTTTTAAATCGAAATTATACTTTAATTTCTGGTGCTCCAAATGATTCTTATATTGCTGTGGATGATTTTGAGAATCTCAATGATTTTGTAAAACATTTAAAATATTTAATGGCAAATACAACGGAATATAAAAAGTTAGTTATTATATTTATGCTTTTTTCAAGTAAAACCCCACTTTTTCAAATTTAAATTTGTTACTTTTGTTTAGATTTTTTTCTTGGACCAAACTTTTTAAAAAAACTGAAGCATCCAAAAATATTACATGTGCCTTATGTGAAATGGCTTATGAAGTTCGTGAAAACAACACATTAGCAAAAAGAATGGTACAAAGTTATAAAGAATGGAATACAAACAGCCAATGTTTACCCGATTATGCAACGAAATTAATACCAAATTATGAAAAATTAAAGTTGTTTATTAATAAATATATTGGCTATATTATGTCTTTCTTTGTCTTGTTGACTGAAATGTATTAATAAAAGCAATATATATAAAAATCCATTGTCTTTTCATAAATAAACGTCACTTTTTTGAAAGATATCGCAATTTAAATTTTTACAATAACCATTACTTTTGCATCTTCATGGAAGTCCAGAATGACCTTTAGTGCCACTTATTATAAAATGTCAGTTATTAGAACTTTCAAAACTTGATTGCATTATTTAAAAAAATATCCTCAAGCCTTATTATGTATGCCAATCTTATGAGAGAAAGGTAAACAACTAATCTCATTTTTTGGTTTTTATCCATTTTTTAGAAAGCATCATTCACAAGTTGCTCTGATTTTCTTGAACTTTTCAAGGTTTTTTATATTTTTTGAATATTTTATTATACATTTTTTTCCCATTTTTCTCATGCATTTATAACAAAATTGAACTTGTTATGGGCGACTTTTTTAATTTTTATAATTCCTATACTCCATTGTTTGCCGCTCAAAATGCAGAAAAAAGTAAAAACTTTTTACAAAATTCAATAAAGATACGATAAAACTGTTTTATTAGGAAAGAAATTTCATATTTGTCAGCCAATTAAAGTAAATTTCTATGGAACAATCAAATTTTTCATTTATCTAAAAAAAATAAATGAGCGACGACGGCTTAAAAAATAGCTAATATTATTTAATGGAAGTTAATCCATCATTTTCACAATTCCACAAACAAATATGTAAAAGGCATATTTTTTCAAATTGTTTTGTTTAAAAGCCAATTATTTAAATTAAAATCGCATTTCGCTATGGATTTGTAAAAAAATTTCTTCTATTTTCGGGCTTAATATTTTTATCCTAAGGTTTTCGGGGCGACTGTTTTTTTTTTGTCTTTTTATGGTGGTTCAATGTTATATCTTCGGCTTCTTCATCATAATCGTTTTTGTGTATTATTATTTTTCTATGAATCTTTTTAAAAATTTTCTGGAAGCATTTCATTATCTTCAAGTTCAAATTCTATTTTTGTATAATAAAAGATATTAATTTGTGTTTGTTTTGTTATTACTTTATTTTCAACCCATTTTTGAATATTTTATGATTAATAATGTTCGATAAGGATGTAAAAAAAAAAGAAAAAACTACAAAATATTCAAAAAACATAGAAACGTTAAGCGTGCTTCACTCTTTTCAAATTAATTGCTTTAAAAAAAAGCGACACTATTTTTCAAATTCGATTGGATCAAAATAAAACCTTCATAAATCGATAGTTGCGCAAAAGAAAAGTAAGAAGGGCGCCATTTTTTTTTATTTCGAAAAAAAAAGTGTTATTTTTCTCAAATTCGATTGCGACGCATTTCACTGACTACGCCATTTGAAAAAAGAGATATGTCTTCGATTTTGTATTAGTCATAAGCTACTTGAATTACAATCTCTAAAAGAGTAAATACATCATTGGCATTTGCGCAAAATAAAAAAATCTTTAAATGAGTTTTATGGTGTCAAAGAAAATATATTCACCAAACAAAAGCAGCAACAGCTTCATTTCCACATGAAGAAGAAAAAAAATGTTAGACAAAAGAAGTATCGCTTCTTTTTCTTTTCAAAAAAAAAAATGAAGTTGTTGTTGTTTCAAAAGAAAAATAGAGTAAAAATAATTTATCTTATTGTTTTTGAATATTTGAATTTTTTTTTTGAATTTTTTAGTTTGATAACTTTGAGATTTAAGAAAAAACCAATAAAGATCAGATCGGCATCATCACAAAAAATTTCAAAAGCTTTTATTTTTCATATCAAGTCTCATAATCTTGATTACAAAAATAAATAAATTCCAAACCCACCTAAAAAAGGGGTAAAAGCGTCAACGTTTTAAATCATTCAGTCGAAGGTACTGATAAAAAAATTACCAATAAAAATTAAAAGATTTTTAACACTGATCAAACCGGAATAAAGCTAGAAGCAGTTTATGAAAGAAAAATTACATATTAATTTTGGATGCGGCAAAAAAAGAAATAAACAGTAAGAAAAGGTATATTTAAATGTGCAAATTTATTAAAAAATTACATAAAATATTGGTTGACAGAAATCAAATATAATTATTATTGATATGACATCTTCACATATTCATGTATGGGAAAAAGCTTTTTATGAAGGCGTCATCTTTTTTTATACCAAAAATAGTTTATATATAGCAAATGCCTTTTTTTCTTCAATTTCATTGCATCAAAAAAATATGCTAAGTAAGTTATCGATTTTGGTTAGAAAAAAAAGATGCCCAAAAATTTTGTTTATATGTGCATACATTTTATTGCGACTATGCATTGTTGCTTTTTTTCTGAATATTTAAGATCTTTTTTGTTTTTTGGAATAATTTTTTATATTTTATTTATCGATGGTTACAGAAGCAATAAAATTAATGATGTGAAAATATTTCCTTTTTTACTAACAAAGGTCTTTTGCAAAGATACATAAGCATTTTACAAAATAATATTTATTTCATTTCGGAATGGAATTTCGTTTTACACAAAATGTTTAAACTCAATGGAAATTAATCGTTTACCAGCAAGAATTTTAGAAAAAATGGTACTTTTTTAAATGCTGGACTTGGCTGATTTGATTGTTCATCAAAAAGGGCTAAAAAAAATTTTGTTTGCAAGAAAAAGGTGAGAATTTTTTTCGACGATGCTTACAAAAATGTTTGTTAAATTTTATTTTAGGTTGAAAGGAGTGTTTTCATTAGCTTCCTACCAAGTCATGCATTTTTTACGATCACTTTATTATATTTTTTATATAAATAACGTATATTTTTTAAAAATCTAAGGTTGATCGTTTTGCAGGAGTCATTAGTTTGAAAGAACTGAAAAGATGCGTTCCACTGAAGCACTGGAAGCTGGAAAATAAATAAAAAAGATATAGAACCTAAACTTTTGTAATGGGTTTTTTATTATTATTAAAAAAAAAATTTATCTGTGTAAATTAAATGACTACAAATAATTGTTAGGATTCAAAAAAATAAAACAAAAAAAACTACAAAATATTCAAAAAAACAAACTGAAAAAATGTAAAGTTTATTTGGCTTTTCTTAATATTTTTTTGCTTCCAAAAATGGTCGATTTTCTTCAAATCAAAATGGATTTAAAAAAACTTCATAAATTGATTGATAGTTGCGCAAAAGGTTTGAAAGGCGCCATTTTGTTCATTTCGAAAAAAAAGTGTCGTTTTTCTCTTCTTTGATTGCAACATTACTGAATGAATGCAAAAGTGGAAAGGTAACAGATGTGTATTCGTTTTTTTGCGCAATAATTTCTCAAGTTACAACATCTAAACTTGCCATTTGCTTTGTGTCATTTTGCACCATCTATAAATTATGCAATGGATTAAATTGCGTAAATGTGTCGAACAGAATTTTTAAATCTAAGAAACCCAAGTACGAAAAAAGAAAGAAATCGATAAAGTAAAAAAAAAAGCGCTTTTTCATTCGGATCTTGATTTTTTTCATTTGAATTTTTTCTTTTAAATCAACAATAAAAATATTTTTTTGAATATTTTAATTTAATTTTTTCTTATTTTTTTTTTTCAGCAAAGTTACATTCTTTAGAAAAACTAAGAGATTTATAATTGATAAAATTAAATTTGAAGAAGCAGAAAGATTTATAAATTCACCACAATTTGCTGAATTGAATCGAAGTGGAATTTGCTTCATTGATACGACATTCAAAAATTCAAGATTAGAATTAACAATAATATTATTTTCTTGCAATTAAAAGAAAACAACTCTTCCTTCTTTCTTCATTGCTGCTATTATGCTTTCAAAGCGATGAACCATTGATGATTATTACATGTGGTAAGCAACGCAATTTCAACCGAAGTTAAAAACTTGCCAAAAAATTGCTCGTTGATTGATTACAAACGGTGATTTGGCGACGCTCGATGACTTCCAGCTTTCAAAGTCTTAAATTTTTAGCTCCACATGTTTAGAAGATCTAAATTTTATGTTGAGGGAACACTGAAGCTGGAATATATGGAATTAAAATTTCAAAAATTTTAAGATTTAAATTTAATTTAGTTAAATCGATGAAACAGATATCGCTTATTTTTAATTTATCAAAAAGTTTCTAACTAAATTCTTATGTTTTTCTAATTTTTTTAATGCAACTTGAGCTTCTTATGCTTTTGCCCCAATAGTAGCATAATTTTTTTTTTTTGCATTTTTTGTTATAAGTGAAAAATTTCATTGTTCCATAGAAATTTGCTTTAAGGAGTTCACAAATATGAAACTGCTTTCTTATACTGGTTAAATGATTGATTACAATATACGCTTCTTCGCGATAAATGTTATCTTCCGAAACGATATGGAATGCCCCTCTCACCTTTTTTAGTAAAGCTTGCTTTCATCGCCAATAATCTGCTCGTTCTTTCCAGTAGTCGTCGAAATCAAGATCATGGTTTAATTCACCAAACAAAATTTTTTTATACGCTGCCTCGAGATTTTGAGCAAATGCACGAAGTCTTCTTTCTGTTTCAGCACTGGTGGTTGATAATTTGAATGGTTTGGCTTTATTGTCGTTAAGGATTTTTTTTTAGCTTATCACTTAATCGATTCCATGGAACTGCGTTGTAGTTGTCGACTATCTTTTCGCATTGGCAGATGTAAGTTAGATTTCCTGCGATTTGTGGTCAGTTAAAAAGTGAAATAAAAAAAAAGAAACAAAATATTCAAACAAACAAAAAAACGAAGAAAAAGTTATGTGTATTTTATTCTTTTCAAATTATTAACTTTTTTGGTTGCAAAAAGCGCCACTTTTTTTTTCAAATTTGAATGGATCAAAATAAAACCTTCATAAATCGATAGTTGCACAAAAGTAAGAAGGGCGCCATTTTTTTTTATTTCGAAAAAATGTGTCTTCTTTTTTTCAAACTCGATTGCGACACATCCCAATGACTGAACTACGCCATTTGAAAAAAGAGATATGTCTTCGATTTTGTATTAGTCATAAGCTACTCGAATTACAATCTCTAAAAATGCAAATAAAATCATCGGCATTTGCGCAAAATAAAAAAATAATGAGTTTTATGGTGTCAAAGAATATTTATTCCAAGTATCAAATTTATTTGCGCATTTTTTTCATCCATTGCATTTTTGTAATTTTGATCATTGTTACAAACTACAAAGAAGAGCTTGCGTATCCGTATAATAAACAAATAATCGCGGAAAAGTTCGGCAAAGAATTATTTTTGCAAAGAAGAAAAAAAGCGAACCACTTTTTTAGTTTGTTTTTTTTAATCGAATTTATGCTTGTTGTCTCTTTTGAATATTTTATAATTATTTTTTAAAGTTTTTTTTGTCTAATATTAAACTAATTAAAACAAGCATAAAAATATTTAAGAAAAAGAGATCACAAAGTCTGAAAGAACTTTACTATTTCTTAATTCCTTTCCAGAAGATTTACCTGTCGAACATTTTGGGTTTTTTAATATTGACCCAAAAAATATTCATAAATTTGAGAAAAAAAAGCATCATGCTCAAAAAAAGAAATTCATATCTAAGGATCTGCAACTTATATGATCCGATATTTTATATATTGTTTTGTCTTTTGATATAAGCATTCATATTTCTCGTATGCTTCATTCCCTCCATAACCATCTTATTTATAATAAAACCATTCGACCAAATAATGATTTTAATTTTATGAGAAGTTAACAAAACTTTATTTGCTAATGAAATAGCTTCATTTTTAGATGGATGTTGTTGTTGATGGTGAGTCATTTAATTGAACATAATCAAGATTTGGCAAAAATGAGATTTAAACGAATTTCATTGGCAGTTATTGTTCTAAAATAAACTGCATAAACACGTAATTCATGTTGCATCTCTTTACGATCCAACTTTCAAGCTTTGACTCATCCAAAAATATTCATAAATCGAATCGAGCGAGATATGACGCAAAGAAATGCGACGCATTTTCATGATATTTTTGTCAGATAATTTATTCAAGTCAATTTGCTTGAATGAATTTACGAAACCGCTAAGAAAAAAACTAAAGCTAAAAAACAATGAAATATTCAAAAAAAAATCCAAAAAGCTTTATTGTGCGCGTCGCGTCGTCCATTTTTAAACAAAAAATTGTTTATTTCGCATATGCGTTGTTTCTTTCATTTCTTGCATCAAAAAGCTTTTAGTAATCGATAATGGTAACAAAGAAAAAAGAATAGCATAGAAATATGATGTTTGCCCTTTTATTGATGAAAAAAATCAATGACATCATCCATTCCCTATTTCTGAGATGGCAATATTTTACTTTTTACTATAATATTTGGAGCATAGTCATTATAATCATATCCACCATTATAGCCATGGCCTCCATGGTCTTTGCATCCTTTACCAAATCCAAAAAAAACATTTAAGTCGAGCTTCACAAAAAATCCAAATGCTTAGTGACGGCGGAAACAATAAATAAGCGCCCCATACTTTTTTCTTATTTAATTTAACTTTTCTGATACCAAAAAATGAAGAAAGAAAAAAAATTAATTATAAAATATTCAAAAAAAACCAAACAAAAAACAAGAGCAATCTAAAAAAAAGTGCACACACTTTTTTTAGTGCCAAAGTTTTTTTAATGGCGGCAAAAAAGTGCCTTTTTTCCAACTTCGTTTGCATCCGAAAATCCAAAAAAGTCAATAAATCGATAAATGTGGTCGCAAAAAGAAATCTAAAAAAATGATTGCTTAGTTTTAGTCGGTTAAATTTGTTTTTGTTTGTATTTCAACAAAACTAATGGTTCAAAAAAAAGTTATGAGTCGATAGTTGTACAAGAAATTTTTCATTGTTAAACCTTTTGCAGAAATTTTAAAAATCAAATTTGATACTTTACAAAATAAACACGCCTGTTTCTGCGCTTTTTCTCCTTCTTTCAAACAATGGTTTTTTGAAATGAAATTTTTATTTATTCAGATTTTACATATGTACATACAATAAATCAGTTAATCAAATAAATGCAATCAAAAATGGAGAAAGATTCAAGTTAGTTGGTGGAACATCAAGATGACATGAATGTGACGAGATAGAGAGAGAGAAACGCATTACAAATAGAATTCTTCCATAACACCAAATTTCTTTGTTTGAAAGACATTTCGAATAGCTCCATCAAAATCATCCATACATACAACTTTGCGATGAGCTCGAAGAGCTAACATACCAGCTTCAGTACAGATAGCCTGAAAAACAAGGATGTAAACAACTTCGAAAGAAACCAAACTAATTACTGCTACTTGCAAAAAAACGAATAACAAACAACAAACTTACACGACAATCAGCACCAGAAATTTCACGTTCTTTAGTCATAATCTTTTCAAATTTGACATCCTTTGCAAGAGTCATACCAGAAGTGTGAATATTGAAAATTTTAAGTTTAGTCTTTTCATCAGGCTTAGGTAATTCTATTTTGCGATCAATTCTTCCAGGACGAATAAGAGCAGGATCAAGAGAATCAATACGATTAGTAGCCAAAATAATTTTAACATCACCACGAGATTCAAAACCATCCAATTGATTTAATAGTTCGAGTAAAGTTCTTTGGACTTCTTGTTCTCCACGAGACGTAGTATCAAAGCGTTTGGTTCCAATGGCATCGATTTCATCCAAAAATACAATACACGGAGCATGTTCTTTAGCCATTTTGAATAAATCCCGAACTAGACGAGCACCTTCACCAGAGGATTTTTGAACAAGATCTGAGCCAGTTGCACGTAAGAATGTTGCACAAGTTGAATGGGCGACAGCTTTAGCAAGAAGAGTTTTACCTAAAATGAAAAGGTTAAAGTACAAATGAGTATCACAAATGCATCCAATAGTCATGTTAAAAGTATTATAAAACATACCAGTTCCAGGTTCACCATAAAGAATCACACCTTTAGGAGCAGTGATACCCATTTCTTCATAATATTCCGGATGAGTTAAAGGTAATTCCACGGATTCTTTGATTTCTTGAATTTGAGATTCTAATCCACCAATATCATCGAAGGATTCTTTAGGAGCCTTTTCAAGTTTATATAAAGCAGCTTTGGAATCAACAGAATCTTGTAAAACACCAACAACAGCAAGAGGAATATTTTTGAATGTGCCACCAGCTTTGACGAGAACAAGAGCATTCAAACAAATCATATCTTTGTCACAAATGGATAAAATAGGAATATACCATTCTCGTTTGGAACCTTCCACAATTACGACAGCATGTTGTTCATCATTGAATAATTCATGTACACGAGCTAAAGTAGTTGGAGTTCCACGAAGTGCTTGAACCAAGCGGCGTTCTTGACGTTGATTATCCATGGGTTTGAAAGAATTTTGACGTTGAATGAATTCTTGTTCAAGTAGAAGATAGTCGTGGACCCGATTTGATTTGAGCATACGAAGAAGACATTGCCGACGAGGAGCTACTAAAACAGACAAGAAAAAATGAATTAGGTAAAGGAGTTAATAAAAAAAAGTGGAACTTACTTTGAGGAAGTTTGTTGATTGCATCAAGACCTTTACCTTTTTGAGATTTTCTTGCAATCTTTTGTGCAGCATGTTGAGGCATTGGACGCTTTCCACCAGGACGAGCAACTTGATTTCCCATATTTGAAGATTTGTTGATCGAAAGTTAGTCAGTAAAAGGAGAGAGAATCAGCAACAGAGATCAATCGACGACTGTTCTTCGAACTCGAGTGCTTCAGTGAATAAAGCTTTTATAGGATTTGAGAAGAATATTATTCGATTTTGAAGCATTCAAAAAATGTATACAAATTTTTTGGCTTCTCATTTTTTTCTTGGGAAACTTGTATGTTATTTTAATTTTCTGGCAAGCGAAGGTCATTTTTTTCAAAAGAAAAATTGTAAAAAAAGCTATCAAAGCGGTTCATCCAAAAACTTTTGTAAAGTTCAAAGCAAATTTACTACAACAATATTTTGAGTTAGCTTTTTTTTAAACGCAGAGAAACAAAATTAATAAACTTAGAGAAACTCGGCACATTAAAAAAAATATTATTCCTCCATGATGTTGCAGCAAGCTAGTCCTTTTTAATCAAATCCCTTAGCTGATGATTGCTTTATTATTAGTCAAGCATGTCGAAGTTAATATTACCATGCCGAAATGAATTGGAAAAAACTAACTAAAACCTTTCACTTTTATTATATATTTTTTTCAAGTGGGTTATTCTGATAATAGAAACCATTGATTTTTGCAACATCACAATAACCTCAAGCGCCTATTTACTTTTTTTATGATCATCATGCCTCCCAGAAAATTCTAGCTTCCCCATAAATAAATTTATGGCAAAACAAAAATCAAAGACAGAAATGATTGGTGGATTTATTGTTTTCATCTTTATTTTTTATATCTCTGTCATGGCTATTTATAAAGAAATACAAAATTCCAAAAAGAATAATCTTCATCAGAAAAAGGTTAAATTTTTTATTTTAATATTTATTTTTATTAATTGAATACTCTAGTTTTAGGTTTATTCAATCGTCAAAAAATTGCAAGATTCAGCCCAAATTGTAATTCCCATCGATGCTTTAGAATGCAAAATTTGTTATGAAATATTCGAAGAAATTCCAGGTTTCTTAAAATGTGGCCATTCTTTTTGCTTTAAATGCATCAAAGTTTTTCGAGCTAAAGCTAAACAAAATTTTGTAAAGGTAAATTTATTATTACTTTTAAAGATTCTAAAAAACCAATTTTTATCTTCCCATTTTAGCTTTTAGTTTGTCCTCTTTGTACCCAAGCCACTCCAGTCGAGTATCATATTCAACCAAATTATTCTTTCGATGAAGTTTTACAATATGCAGATACGATAGAAAATATGGTTCTCATTAGTCAATCACGACAAGTAAGCCACACATATCTCTCTTTTCCCTCATAACAAATACATAGATTCCATTGACCTTTTTTAGGTTGACACAAAAATTTTGAAAGCTTATGAAGCTCAAAAAGGATTATATTATCAAGCTTTAGAAAGTCTAAACTTCGCTGAAAAGCTACAAGGAATTGAAATGAATGAAATGAAAACGAAAATTTCAAAGTTCAGCAAAAAAGAAAGCAAAACAAATATTGAAAAAACTATTTTACTTATTGTTATTCTTATTTTGTTAGGTTTTATTGCTTTCAAAGTTTGTTTTTTGTAAGAAAAATTAAAGAAAAAGTTTGAATAAAGATTCTGAAAGATAAATATAAAGTTAGAATAGAAAGTGGCACAAAAAGAAAAGAAAGGTGATACGTATTAATAAATGCTTGCAATAAGCAGCTTGTTTTACTAAACTCACTGAAGAAATTAAGCGAATTGAAAAATTTCCTAAAACTTTCACGTTAATGAAGAATAAGGATCAAGGCTTCATCACTCGAATAAGATTTGCTTTCTTTCGTTTTTTTCTAACTAAACCGATGTAGCAAAATCCAACTTTTCAAATGGTATTAACAATAAATTTATTTATACAAAAGAATTAAACATAATAAACAAGAAAACGAAACACAATTCAAAACAAAACAAAAACATTCAAATATTTATTTCAAGTTTGTTTGGTGCAACATAAGATTCAAATTTTTGTTTCATAGCTGTAAGTTGAGATTTGACATATTGAGATAAGTACGAAGTATTGAATGTGAGAGAGAAATATGTGTTTGGATGCATCTAAAAAATGTAAAGTTATTATAAATAAGTAAATGTGAAAATTTTACCATCATGAAAATGTAAAAACTATCGGCATCAAAATATTCATAATTGAGATTAGAAAGCTTGAAAATCTGAAGCTTTGCGAAGTAGAGTGTGGCGAGATTATTGAATGTGTTCTTAGTAATACAGCTACTGTCCATAAGCACACTAAAAAACAACGTCATCTTTAGGATAAAGGAAAAGCAGAAAACTTACAATAAAAAGCGTTCAATATTTGGTAAAAATTGAAGAATATTCTCAAGACGAACATGATCACCGTTATCATCTTTGATTAGAATGTTGAACAAATAAAGATTTGTTATCATTCCAGAAACAGCAAGCATTTCATATTCTTTCCAAGTCAAAGTTTGATAATGGAGAAACAGATCGGTAATCGTACAGGAAAGAACTTTGCGAAGAAGTTGAGAAACACATTGTCGATTTGAACCGCTTGAAAGAGCATTACCCTTGAATGGGTTACCTTCATAAAGAGAAACAGTACCATCGAGCACAAGGTATTTATGTGAAACAACATTGTCGACAGTTAAATTAGCAGCAATAGAAAGTTTGATAGGTTCTTCATCTTCCTTCAAAGTTGCTAGCCATTCGTTTCTATTGACAAGTTTACAAAGATTCTTGATAACAAGATGTTGACCATTTGCAAGTTGATTTCCAAAATTATGAACCTGAAAACAAAACAAAGATGAAGATAATATTAAAATATGAATATGTCAAACATACTTTTTCAAGGGTTTAGTTTCTTGGCAAATAAGAAAATATTTCTTTAAAAGAAACACTTTTTCCATTATTTTGATTTATTTCAGATTTTTGAATTTCAAACAATTTTAATGAAAATATTTTTAAAATACATTTTAATTCATCGAAAGACATAACATGATTGATAATATAAATATCATAAAATCGACAAAGGTTTGATAGCAAAGTCGAAATCAAACCTTGGGTTCCAGAAAAAATACGTATGGTTTGAGTTATAAAAAGTTTATTAAAATTTTTATCCAAATTTCTTTCTTTTTGATAACGACCCGAATAAATTGACCAAATTTTTCCATGGTTATCGAAGTTTTTAATTTCTTCTGCTACAATCACATTTGTTTTGAAGCAAAACCATTTACAAGTTTTTAATAATTTATAAAAAGCTTTGGGAGAGTTTGGTTGGGTTATCATACTCAAAATCATATCATATGGAAATGAAAATCTTTGAGCATGAGGCAAAGTAACTTTGTATTTTCGTTTTCCAACAAAAGTTGATCCAATCATTTTTTTAATATTCCAAATTTTCGAAAACAGCTTAATGATTTTTTTTGGAATAATGTAAAATTCTTCCTTCAGTAAAAATAATTGTAGCAAACTACGACTTTGATTTATATTTCATAAATAAAAATAAATAATTACAGAAAAAGATAAATGATTGAGACAAAAATTCTTTTTTAACAAGCAACTTTTGAGATACTATAACTATAAATTTTATTTATTCTTAAAAACTTTTCGGAAAATTTTTTTCCGCTTGCCGAAAAAAATGACGCACATATATGTGCTGATTTGTGACCAGTGTTGTCTCATTTGCATTTCATCGCCGCCGCCGCCGACGCCGCCGACGGCGGCGAGGTCCAATTTCTGGCAGCGCCGACGTCTGCGCCGCCGCCGCCACCGCCGCCATTTTTGCCGCCACGCCGCCAAAATAGAAAAAAAATTTTTCTATATAAATGAAAGGCGTTTTTAACATAAATTTAACTAAAGTAAAGCAATAATAAAAGGAAATTTTAAAAAGGAGAACAAGAATAACTTTAAATTTTAGCTTCTTTAATTGTTGATTTTTTGACTTTCCTATCATTTTTTTTTATTTTTTGAAAAAATTTAATAAATTTTGGCGGCGCCGCCATTTGAAGCTGGAAGGTCGCCGCCGCCGCCGCCGTCGCCGACGGCGGCGGCGGCGCTGATTTCTGCGCCGACGAGCGGATGGCGGTGGCGGCGAACCAACACAAATTGTGACTATTGATCTTTTTTTTGAACAGACTTGTATCCATCCCTTCTAAGAAAAGCGCGCCATTTTTCTTTTTTGCTCATTAAAATAAATAAGTAAAAAAGTTCGAGTCTCTTTAAATTTAATATCCAATCATTCCATTCCGTATTTTGTTTTTGAATATTTAAATTTACTTTGATATTGTTATTTCTTTTTTCTTAAAAAAATTATTTTATATTTCAAATTCTTCCTTGTATTAAACAAAAAATAAAATAGGAAGAAGTTTTCCAACGAATAACCGAAGAAAGCTTATAATGCATTTAAAAAAATACACTAATAAAACTTTGATACAGATTCTGTAATCTTCGAATGCCCGATGAATAATGATACTTTAAGCTAATTTCTTGCAATCTTACCAAAAAAGTAATTTTTGATTGAAAAATATCAGAAATTGTTATCATAATTTTTGGCAGTGCAATATGCCTCTCACATTGCATTGACATTGATTTTTTATAATTTGTTTTTGCCACAATGGTTTGAAAGAAGGTCGATTTGATTGAATAAACCAGGAAAAAATCGAGTCATTTTTAGGGACTACAAACGCCATTATTGAATCGATTGCAAAAAAAAAAAAACACATTATTGGGCACGCATAAAAAGAGTTTGTCGTTCATTGCTCTTTTTTGTTTGCTTGGTTTTTTCAGCCAATTTCTAATTGCGACAACAACAACCCTTTTTCTTTGGTCATTATTTTTGGTTAATTTAAACCCAAGTATGCCATGGAAGCATTAATCACTACAGCATTAATTATTGGTGCTCCCGTTGCATTTTTTGCTATTATCGCTAACCAGGTATTTGTTTGATTTTTTAAAATCTTCCATGATTTTATTTTTTTAGCATGGTTCAAATGAAAATAAACAAATTCCAGTTTCAGTTAAAAGCCTGGAATGCAAAATTTGCAATCAAAGAAATGAGAGAGATTTATTAAAATGTGGTCATTCATTTTGTTCTTATTGCATTCGACAAATGGAAAATAGAGCATCCCAAAAAAATCAAAAAGTAAGTTATGTAAAATTTTGTTATATGAAGTTGACTTTTAATAATTCTTCATAGTTTCTTTGGCTAAGAAAAACTACAGCTTTCAATTGTTGATAGCTGAATAGGAAAAATTATATGTTTTATTTTTTAGGGCTTTCATTGTCCTACGTGCACGCATGTAACTTCATTGCACCTATTTCGAATTCCCAATTATGCTTTTAATGAAATCCTACAAAGTGCTGGAAAAAATTAAAGATGTGAGTTTTAGTCTCGAACTATCATAAAAATATTTCCCTCGTCCCCAAAAAACTTTTAGCGTGAGAAAGAATTCGAAGAAGAGCTGAAAGCACAAAAATATGAACATGAAGAAGCTTTAAAAAGATTTGCAACTATAGATCGAAATCGCTGCAACATAATTCATGAATTAGTAAATGATTTCAATAATCTTCAAAGAAAGAAAGTTGAGAGCGAATCTTGGTATTTTAAACTTTGCTATATACTTTGCATTATTATCGCAATTATGGGTTTCCTATTATATACTGATAACAGAAATAATAATTTAAGCCATCATCATTCTGATTTCTGATTTTTTTAAATCCTTAATTGCACTAAAAAGTTGCTTTCATAAATGATAAGAATTTTTGTGGGTTTTTTTAGTTTACTTTTACGATTACAACTTTTTGAGAATTGTTGAAGACATTTTAGTATTTGCGAAAAAAATAAAAAATATTATAAAATCTTCATTTCAGTTATTAATTCTTAAAAATAATATGCCAATACATATAATAAATTCAACAAATATACATTTTTTATTTAATTAATTATTTAATTAATTTAAAGATATTTTTCAAACCATTCAATCATTGCATTTTCACCGAAAAGTGATCAAGTGATGTGTTGCGACATTCAAACACCATCGCTATATCAGGAACTTCATATTTGGTATGAGTAAGGAACATATTTGAAAATTTTTTAGTTATAAAGCCATAAACCATTAAATTAATTAAAAAAGTTTATTTTTGTAAAATATTTAGCTATCTTTGTCATTAAATATGGAAATCATTATTTTTGTGATTAGCTTTTTGTTTGTTATTCGGAACTTGTTATTGTTTTCAAAATTTTTTTTCGTTTGGTGCACTCATTAAATTCGTTTTGCAAAGTGGTTTGAAAGTTGGGATTAAATAAATTAATAAAGAAAGAGGGAATTATTTCTAATGAAAACAAACCCATTTTAAAATTTATTGCATGAAAAAAGAAGACATTTATGAACAAACTAAAAGACTCTGTTGCCTCATTTTGCTCTTATTTGTTGTATATGTATGTTGTCTTACCAAATTTCTAGTTATTATTTTTTGTCTGATCACTTTTTATTATGGAAACATATCTTAATCTATGATCCAATGGGTTTTTTGCTACTATATTCTAGAGTATATGCTTTATTATATTGTATATTTGTTCATTAAATTCAAATAATTCAAATAAAGAGTTGTGCTTCATAAAAACTTGTGCGGCTTAATTGGCTTCTTGGGGCATATTCCCTCACTCTCATCAAAGTTGGGGGCAATTGTGCCATATTCATTGAGAAAAATAAAAACAAGAAATGCAGACATTTACAATGCACGCCAAATTTGTTATTGTATTGAAAAGAAAAAAATAATGCTCAGCCAAAAAAATGCGAAAGTTTTAACCTGCGTATTTGAGAGACACACTTGATCTTAAACTCCGCCCTTATTTAATGCTTATATAAGCAATTTTTATTTTGAATACTTTAGTAGATTTTTCGTTCAATTATTAGTTGGAATTTTAATTGGGTGTTATCAATTCAAAAAAACTCTATTTAGAATTATTATAATGAATATAAAAATGTTTTTTGTATATTTTATTTTGTTGACTCTCATTACAATTGTTGAAATGAATTCAGTTACAAGTTACTGTATTTTGCAAAAAAAATTTGCACCTGGTTATGATATAAGCTGTTTGAATCCACCAACTCAAGAAGAAACAAATTCACGAATGGATGAAGTCGATTTTCGCCTCGTCACTGCCTTTTCTTCCAATCATTTCAAAGAAGCTCTGTTGGTTTTTTTTTCTTCTTTCGAGCTTCATTATACATATAAGTAGCGCGCATATTAAAAGAAAATTCAACTTGCTCAAAATTTTTTTTTAAACTTTAAACCGCTCAAATACATTCACATTTGCCACTTTTTTGGATTAATTTTATGATTTTTTTTTTTGGTAAAATACCTAAATTTTAAAGAGATTACAACAAAGTCTTTTAAACACAACCCAATTTTTTAAAATCAAAAAATAATATAACAATTTTTTTTTAGGATAAGCTGTTATTCAATCAGCCAATTGAGCGAAACTAAACATTGGAAAAATGGATTTATGATTGCATATTTACTTGCAAATGATTTATCTGAAAATCAATTGAATCGGTATCGAAAGTATTGCCCGTTTGTAGAATTACGGGAATTTTCATTTAGAAAGCATCCAAATTATGTTGGAAATTTAAAAGAATATCGATGGAAGCCAATCATTATTCAAGAAATGATTGATGAAGTTGAACAAATTTTTTGGTTTGATTCTTCTGTTGTTTTTTATAATAGTACAAATTCTATCAAAGTAATATTTTTTTCACCCAAAATCTTCCAATTAGTTAACAGCTTCCATTTTTAGCGCACTTTTTATGAACAAGCCCAAATTTTTTCCAAATGCGGAATCCGACAATTTGAACCTACTGGACATACAATTTATGCAGCAACCAATCCCATAATGTACAAATACTTTAACTTTACTGATGATATGGTTCGTTTCTTCCCTTTTTTTAAATCTTCTAGTCCACATATAATTGTGTTTTATTTTTTGCAGGCGAATTCCACTATGATGCAGGGAGCTACAATGTTCACCGTAAAGCGATCTCCAAAATCAATAGAAATTATTGAAAAATGGGTTAAATGTGCGAAGGAAAAAGAATGCATGGCTCCAGCAGGATCCCAACTTGAATGCAATCCAGAAAAACTTAAGGAAAAAGTAGTATATGCAAATTGCCATAGATATGATCAATCTGCTTTTACAATTTTATTGAGACAATGTAGCGAAAATCGAAATAATTATTTTCACGCTTCCCCTCTCGTTAAAGTGGAAAGACTTTAAATTAGGATAACTAGAGTAGCTTCGGGTCTTCTTTACTTTAGTTCGCTGGTTTGGAAAAAAGAATTGTAAATTTTTGTAAATTATTCCTTTCAAAAAAAAGAGCATTAAATCTTCTTTTTTTTGACTATAAAAATTCATTTCAAAATATTTATTGTAGCTATTTTGAAATAAAAATAATATGCAAATTTAATAAATTCAAAAAATATACATTATTTATTTAATTATTTAGTTAATTTTTAAAGATATTTTTCAAACCATTCAATCATTGCATTTTCACATTCTTTTGCAGTATCAAAAAAGCCATGATGATCATTAACTATCATTAATTTTTTTGGATCTGGAGCAAGCTTAAATGCATATTCTGAACATCTGGTTGGTAAACAAGTGTCAGTGCTTCCATGAATAAATAAACTTGCAACGCCATGGACTTTTTGAATTGGATCAATTCCCGCTGATTGAGTTGCTAAAGTTGCGATAGCTTTTACGAAATTTTTGATTTCACATTTTCCTGCTCCTTGACACACCACTGCTCCACCAAATGACCAACCAATAATTCCAGCACTTTGAATTCCTTCGAGTTTAAGAAATTTTAATGTTTCTAAAATATCGAATGTGCCTTCTTCCAAATGGCCACCATGTCGATATTTCATGTGTAAAGCAGAAATACCAATGGAATTTAATTTCAGGCTCAGAGATGGATACATTCGAGCTGAATTTGGATTATGCCATCCACCACCCGCTCCACCAACAAATACCACGCAACGAGTGGATAATGGAACTTTATAATAAAGGGATTCTATTTGGCCTTTAACAGTGGAAATGAGAATAGTTTTTCTTGATTGGCTATTTCCGGTCATTTTGGTGATTGCAACTAAAAAAATAAATAAATTTTAATATTTGCAAGAAAAAAACTAATCAAAAAATTATTATTTATTTTTTTCTTGCATCAAAAAAATCTTGTCCAAGTTGGAAAAATAAATAAAAAAAAAGTAAACAAAAAATATGCAAAAATCAAAAGAAACAAATTTTAAATTTTAATTATTTTGCAAAATAAAAATCTGTAAAAAAGGAAAAAGAAAAAGAATTTTGTAAAAACTGTTTTGTAATACGAATCACGTCAAAAGTTATGAAAAAAATCTTTAAAATAGCAAAACGATTGATTTTAGGAGAAGTAAGTATCCGAGACTACAACTTTATGTTTTTTAAAACACAAAAAATTGTCATCGTTTTTTTAACTTTCAAAAAGAATTTCTAAAAAAATGAAAATAAAAATAAGAGGAACAAAAAATTTCGTGGCTTTTATACGCATTTCTTTTTTTTTGTGCTAAAGAAATACAGTTTCAAAATTTTAATGCAGCCGGCTATTGAACATAAAAAAGGCCTCTTTCAATCTTTCAACAAAAAAATAATTGCGTAATCTTTTTTTTTACTTTTCACTCTTTTTTTGTTTGTTCTTCTCTCATCAAAGCAGCTGGCCGCTGAAAGCAAACTACATTATTTGTATTTTAATAAACTTTGAAGTTGCTTCTTTTGTTTTTCCTTTTTTTATTGATAAATTCAGTGCAATTATTTTTGACTAAATTGATCAAAAATTTGCATAATTAGATAATTTTTTTTCACCATGATTTACATATTATGGCGTATTAAGCGCAAAGAAAAATTTTGAAACTTTATAGCCAAACTTAATTTGAAAATGTTTTTTTTTTTACATAAACAAAATTATGTAGCTTTCTTTTTTTTCTGTTCCTCTTGTTCTCTCCCTCTATCTCTCTCCCTCTCTCTTCCGAAAATCTGCAGGCCTGCAGAGAGCAAATGACTTGTTTCACGTTTTTAGTAAACATTCGAGAGTTTTTTTTTCTTCTTCTTTTTTATTGACAAAATTTTAGAACAGCGTTTGCTTTAAAAAAAATCCATTTAAAATTGCAAACTAAAATAAAGTTTTTAAATAAATATGTATTATTCTAAAATTGTTGGAAGCAGAGGTGATTATTTGGCACCTATACTTTTCCCTGTATCAAATTCAGCGTAAGTCAAGAATTTAAAACATTAAATAATTCATTCCATGTATTTTTTATTAAATATAATTTTTTTAAACAAAATAAATTTTTTACTTTTTTTATTTTTTACAGAAACCCTTCCACTACTCCGTTGTACCAGCAGCGGAATGTCAACCAATCAATTCTTGATCACGAAGAACAACTTCGTAAATATGCTGAGTGAGTTTCTTTTTAACTTAAAATTTTGAGTAAAAAAGTTATATTTTTATTTCGCGATATTTAACAAGTTTATATATTTTAAACTTTTTTAGAGAAATGGAGAGAAACAGATTAAGTAAAGAAAAGCGTTGGTTGGACCCAAGAACTGGGTGTTATATTACTGAGTGAGTTTTAATTAATTTAAAAGATTATTTTTCTCAATTTTAACTGACTTTACTGAAAATTTGTATTCATAAATTATTTTTTTAGAACCGAATTAACAAATCAACATAAATTAATAAACCAACGAAAAATGCTTGCACTCAATAATACTAATTATACTTCTCCTCGAGTTAAAACTCAACCTTATCCGTGAGTTATTAAATCCAAAAAGTGACACATGTTTTTTTATTTCTAACGTTTTTTTTAGAAAGTTATCAACCTTATCTTCGCCAAAAGTATATACATTAGCTGATATTCGAAAGGGCGCCTTTGTAATGAATGATAGAACCTCGAATCAGGTTTCAAATTATAAAAATGAAAATATCATTCAAATTATTTTTGATGCTCTCCAACTTCATAGCTTTCCAAATGGGCGAGAATGGGAAGCCATGTGTCGCAGAATTACTGCTGAATTAGAAAAATATTATGGTGGAGTATGGCACTGCATGGCAGGAACCCAAAAATTTTATTCCATTGTTCATCCAGCTAGCAACAGCGGAGATTACATGACTGTTAAATTGGATGATTTATTTATTGAATTATTTCGTTCACATTGACTTCATTAATTTATGATAGATTTATGGCTTTATTAAAAAAATGTCTCGAATTCATTCATTCTTCCAATGTTTCTCCTGGATTTATTTTTGAACTAAACTTTTCATTGAATTTTATGTCCCAGAAGATACTGTTTGGTATTAACAAACCAATTTTTTTTATCATGCTGCTATGTTATCACAGAATGTTAATCGCTTTATAAAAATATATCGCTTTTTTAGAATTTTTTATTTCTCCATTTCCAATTAAATTTTATTTAAATTTCTTTTCACGCATTGGCGGATAATTAAGTTTTTTTATATATTGATTTTGTTTTAAAATATTTTTATGTAATAAAGCATTTTATAAGCTTTCATCCCCATAGTTGACAAATCGATTTATTCGGGGTCAGGACCAGTGTTCTGCCTTTTGAGGTACGGTCGCCCCGCTTGCATGGAAAGTTTCCGTGTAAGCGGGACGACCGTACCTCAAAAGGCAGAACACTGGTCAGGACTTTCTGATATTTCTGTTTTTATGATTGTATTTAATAATGTAATTCCCCAACCAAAAATCGTAAAACTTATTTATTTTAAACATTAAATGGAAAAAAATGAATATTTCTTGTAGTAATTTATTCAGGTGATGAAGAAAACTTGAAAGTTTGCAAAGAATCTTCCATTCTCTTTTGGCTGCTAATTTTCATCACAGCAAGTAGGGTTGTTAAATTTACCGGTAAATTCATTTTCTTGGTAAATTTACGTGATTTACCAAATTTTAGTTCAAAAAAAATTTTCGTCGGTAAATGACCGGTAAATTAACCGAGACGCAACCCTAACAGCAAATCATGTTGCAAAGCATTTTCCAATCTTCTTTTTCAATATTGTCCATCCATATTCCATATTTAGAAAAGGTATCGCCTATAATTTATTTATTTTAATTGAGGGATTTTTATCCCGGCTATTTTTTTTTTTACAAACTTACCATAAACATTTGAAAAAATGCAAAGGAAGAAGAAGAAAAGCAGAAAGCACCATCAATGGAATAGCTCCAGAATTAGGTTTTCAAAGAAAAAATTAAAGTTACAAAAAAAGAAAACCCAGATAATTTTTTTCACGTTAAATTTTATCATCTCATGCTTTGCACTCCATTATTTTTAAGTTTTTCCTCCTCAATTATTGAAAATTTTATTACTGTCAATATTTTTAAAATCAAATAAATTCAAATAATTTTTACATATATTTCAATTTTTATAAATTAACTTATATTGACGTTACTTTTTGCGTAATTTATGTAAAATTAATACATTAAGACGTTTTTTCAATTTCAAAACAAAAAATCTTTAAGGCCATATCTGAAGTATAAGAGTTTCTAATTCTTTCAAAATAAAATCTTATATAAAAAACAAACTGTTGGTGTTTACTATTAACTTTTCTATTGACATTCGATACACCCGGGATTGGGGATACATAGATATTCTTGAAATCTTGGTTATTTCTAGAGACAAAGTTTTTTTTTCTACATTTACATTTTTCTTGGATACAATTTCATGGAAAATTTAAAATATGTAAAAAAAAAGAACTCCTGTGGTTACAGTTTTGGAGTAAAAACGGTCGACAGCGACATAAAAATGGCCATTTTCCTTTTTCGCACATATATATTAATTTTTTACATCACCATCAATAATAATAATGAAATTCGTATGAATTCATTGGTGTATAAACTTTCTTAAAAACCATCTAACAAATAAATTAATTTTTAGTGGTTGGACTTCTGTATGTCGAGTTTTAGTTATTAAGCCAATAAAATGGGGGACCAATTCTGCATCTACGACATCGAAAAGGCTGGGAGATGCGTTTTTGTAGGCCAAAATATGGAAACAAATTTTTTCCAAATCCATAGCGAAGTGCAAATTTTAAAAAAATGGTTTATAAAGTTAAACATTAAAGTTAGATAGATTTATACTAGTTTTTTTATAGTGTTTACATACTTATTACAAATAGTAATATTTTAAAGTTAATAAAAAATCTTAAAGAAAAAAGCCAATATAAAAACCAATAAAATAATTTTATTTTAAAGATAAGATAATGCGATATTGATCTTTGTCTTTTTTAAGCAACATAGTAATTGTATCTTTTTTATTCGAATTGCCAAACATTTTGAATTCGTTCCCATCGTAAATACCAATGCGGCTTTTCATTAAACGTGCCATGACTTCAAAATGATAAGGGGTCATTTTTTCAGAAAAAACCAAGTTATTAATATACTCGTTAGTAGCGTTAGCAATACCTTCATAATTGCCTAAAAATAATTCTAAATAACTCAAACAACGCTAAAACTAACGTAGTTTTTTATAATTTTTAAAAAAAAGTTTTTTAATTCTTTCTTTAATTTTCGTTTGAATTATATCGTCAGATTTACCAGTAAATAATTTGGCAATACATCCAAATTCAGTTGTCGCAAATAAGCATTTATCAGGTACAGATGTTGGCTTGATTTCGTAAATTTTAATTTCTTCCCAAAAAACATATGCATCTCGAGAAAATTCCACATTCAACAAAGTACATATTTTTTTAAGCCATGAGGATGATGGAAATTCGAACATAATATTTTCTGGATTGAGCGGTTCTTGAACTTCTTCTTTTTTAATAAGGGGGTTAAGTTTTCTTTTAAGAGGATAGGTCTGAAAATATTAATGTTAAATTTTTTTGATGAAATATCCTTTTGGTTGATGGAAATGCTTACCGGCATTGATCTTATAGGACTAGTCATAATCGCATTTCTTTTTTTTTGTTCTTCTTCATATTCAAGCGAGATATAGCGATCATTGTTTAAAAAGCGTAAAGCTCTGGCAAAACTACTTTTTAATTCATCAAAGGATACACAGAGCTTTGCATCATTTGGCAATTTTTCTAAAAATTTACAAAAGTTCATTTCCATTCCTCTAATTTCCAGTTTTTGTGGAGCCGTTACAAAACGAAGTTCTTCCACTGTACTTTCTACAATATTTTCCAAACACGTTTCCACAAAGTTTTTTTGATCTTCATTAAGGGTTGAATAGTTTAATAAAGACAATGCTTTAAATTGAGAATACGTGTCGCCAATTTCGAGTACATTAAGCAAATTTTTGATATCTGACGATTTCGAAAGTCCCATTTTCCGATGAGAATAATCAATGTTGTCAATAAAACTAAGAAACTAAGAAAAGAAATAACGCAATGATACAGCTTGTTTTTAATAGCATACGAGCTTATCATTTATTTCTCTTATCAAAAAATCGTGACACGCATCATCGATTGGTTTTTTTCTGTTTCCATTTTTACTTGACAAAACAAAGTACAGAAAATGACAGAAATACGTGAATTACTAGTACGTTTTGGAAATGAATGTGGTGCTGAATTTTCGATTTCTTCATCTTCATCTTGGCGAATGGAGGAAGTTGATAAAGCATTAAATTTTATTGATAGCGACATAAATCCATGGTTTGCTAAGGAAACAATAAAAGAATTATCAAAAGCAAAAGGATGTGACAAATGGAGATGTGTATTGTATTTAATCAATGAAAATGTGACGAACCTTGCCGTTCTTTTTAACTGGTACGTTTTAAAGCTCTAGTTTTTTATTTATCAAAATAAATTATCTGATATTTTATAAGTTCTTTTTGCATTGTAATTAAATTTTTATCAAGCCAAAAAGCGTATATTAAACTCTTCATACATTATCTAATCTATGAGAATATAAAAAATTTGTATGTTTAAATGTAGAGCTAATGTGTGGACGAAGAATATGTCACTTTGTAATCCTTTATAAGCAGTAGCATATTTTGTAAAAAAAAACCCTTAGATATAAATGCTTTTAAAACTAAATTAGACACTTCTTTAGAGTTTAAGCTTTGAAAAAAAAGTAAACTTGTTACAAAAAATTTGCAACCATTTATAACTCATTTTTCAATATAAAAAAGCAAGGTTATATAATATGAATATGTAATACAACACACTTATGTTTTTTTGAGAAATTTGGTTGGAAGAACATTCTAGAAAAAAGTGGCAGTAATTTTTTGATCAACATGGAAACAGTTGTGTTGAAAGACGATTGAATTCAAAAATATAATACTGTCACTTTTTTCTAGAATGTTCTTCCAACCAAATTTCTCAAAAAAACATAAGTAAATAGCTTTCGATTAAAAAATGTGACTAATATTTTAGTGTTGAAGAAAATATTAATGTTGACCAGTATGGAAACCCTTACACTAAAGAAGAACTCTTCCTTCACAACATTAAAGCCAATAAAATTAGAACATCATTGAAGAAGTTTCCACAACGTGTGATATTTATGAATAATTATATCACAGATTTAAAAAAATCATTCGAAATGTAATATTTGTAAAAAATATTTTGTTAAAAAATAATTAAAGTAAATTTTAGGTTTCGGCCTGTTTATGACAGCCTTTTAAAATTTATCCATGTTTTTCCTGATAACGATGATTTAATGGAAACACTCATGGAATTTAATGTAATTTTCAGGTTTCTAAAAGCTCTACCTAAAGGGGCTTCGTTTGAAAAAAATGAAAAATTAATTGTGAAATGGTCACCAATTAATTTTTTAAATATGCCTACCGATTTAGAAGAGTAAATTATAACATAATATTTACAGATTTTATTAAGATTATTTTTTGTTTTTGCAGTTTCAATGATTATCAAAACTTTTTCAAACCGTTTGTCGATGATTTTTGTAACATTCCAGAAACCAAAGCGAGCAAAAAAGAAAATGACCGTGCTAAAGCGGATACAAAAAATATTGGTTGGTTTATATTATAACTTAAAATATAGCTATGTAAAGATGGTTACAAAAAGGAAGAAAATTTAAATAGGTTTGAAAGATGTTAAATCTGTATGTTTTGGTATTAAAAAAAATTGACTTATACAACATAAAAAATTTTGGATTTTTATCCAGCATATGTATTTTTCAGTTAAAAACCTTTTCTTATCAAGAATTTATTCAAACACCACAAAAGATGATGAAGATAATTATTGGGAGAAGATGGGAAAAGAATTTGGCAAGAAATTAGTTTATGGTATATTTGTTTGGAAAATAATAAAAAGATAAAGTTGTTTTGTAGAAAATTTATGTCATCAACTGGCCGAAAAGATTGTAACTAAGTCATCAGATAAATTATATCTTTATGATTTGAGAGATATTGTTATTTGGATTAAATATAAATTTATAGGTAAGTTAAAACGAAATGATGAAACCGATCATTTACCTATTCAATATATTTTTGTTTCTATGAAAACAAAGTTCTCATTAGAAACATGGGTAGCAAACTTAACACTAAATCGTTCCAATATTTTGGAAAAAAATTAGATACCGATACATTTGCGCTCATTATCTGGTTATAGAAATCAATATTCTTTTTTTAGATGAGAAGGATCTTCAAGGGACACTTAATGTTAACAAACGCATGCAAGATACTTGTGATCAGTATGATTTATTATTAGATTTAATTGACGGCAGTGAAAAATCAGCAACCCATTTTTTTCGTAGTAATCACTCAATTGCGTATCATGTTGTAAAACACTATTATAAATTAAGTAAATGAAATATTATTTTTCCATAAAATTACTTTAATTTGCAGGAACAAAGTCACATTTCAAGGATGATAATTTAGTAAAACTACTTCTGCCTCGTTTCCCCATAAATATCGCTAAAAAAGATGGTACAAAAATTAAGGGATGTCTCAAATTTTATTTGGAAAACGTAGCTGATTTTATTTTTGATAAAGCAAATAAAGAAGAATATAAAGTGCCAATCCATAATACTCGAACTACTTCATATTTGACTATATCATATGAAAAAGATGATATCAAAGGATTCAAATATTCTTCACGCGTCAAAACTATTTTTTATCAAAAGCAACAAGTTAAAAATTCTTCTAATTAACATTTTTAAATTATTAATTGTTGTAATCACTGTTATAATATACCGTATATTAGCTAAAACAGCATAGGAAAATTTTTACAATTTATAAAATATATAATTTTGTATTTTTTTCTCTTTTAACGGACAGTAATCATAAATAGGGGTAACTATTTTTCATTAGATAAGTTAAATTATGCATTATAGTGAAAAATTGCTGTTTAGTGAAAAGCCTTATAAAAATAATTATACCATGATGCTGAATGTGTGTTGTATTTATCTTTCTATAGACCGTGGTTGTCAAAAAATGTTATCAACATTTGAAAAGTTATCGGTCCAAAATAATACACCAAGTTTTACTCAAATTCTTCCCTGTCGAAAGTGATTCTCTAATCAATTCCTCTTCCGCAAAGTGATACCGTATTATCTAAAATCAAAAAGTCACGTATTTTAAGAGAAAAGCAAAGTGAATTCTTTTATGTTTACAGTAATTGCAACTGCTCATAGCATCCAAAAAAAATTCGCAGCAATTTTTAAGATCGGTTTTTTTAAAGAACCTTAAACTAAAATAAATGTAGCATTCGTGAATCTTGATAATGAAAGAAGATTATTAAACTAGAGACAAGTTAATTCCAAATTGAAACATGATCTTCTCATTTTTCTGCCAAAAAAATATTGCTACAATCTTATTACCATTTTTAATAGATTAGAACCATAGAATTCTTGTAACTTTATTTCTGTGGATTTCAAATAAGTGACATAAGTTTTGAAAACATTAAAATATATTTGAAACTAAGAGAAAGTCTTTGAAAAACAAAATTTATCTTTTTTTGTTGTTAAAATTCCACGCTTTTTTACGGGTTTTTTTTAAAAATAAAAATGTCAAAATACAAAAGAAAGTTTTAATTTATTTACATACTAGGCAGCACGCGGGCCTTCGGCCCGCCAGCAATTGTTACTGTTTCGAAAATATAATGTTTTTGATTACAGTTTATAATGCGCAGTTCTCAGTAAAATAAGGTACATACATGCTACCATATTAGCGAAATTTCTGTGCAGTTTACTCTTCAAAAGTCCTTAAAATTTATCATAAAATATCCCTAATATTTTCAATAGCATTTTCATTTAATTTCGATTATTTCATGACATTTTCTCATTTCTGATCCTCGGGATCCTTTCAAAAGATCACCCGCATGCTTATAAGCCCCTAAAAGAAAATGTCACTCATCACTGCTATCAGTGTTTGCGAAATTCCAATTCCAACTCCAATTCCACTTCCAATTCCAATCCAATTCCTATAGAAGTGGAATTGATTGATTTTAACTGAGAATTGATTGGAATTGATTGGAATTGGTTCAAAAGAATTAATTCCATTCTTATCCTTAAAATTTTGTATTTTTGCCCCAAATAATTAAAATATTACCATTATTTATGGTATATTTTAACAAAAAATGACCAACAAAACGATTAAAATTGATTAAATTTGTTGCTTTCACCCATTATTTTCGAAAAAAATTTTTTTACGAGTACAATTTTTATGAAAAATTTTGAAAAAGGGAATTTTTAACGGAATTTTTTGAGAATTGGAAGTGATTCTCGGAAGTGAAAGAATTGATTGGAATTGGGAATTGATTCGAAGGGCAAGAATTGGTTGGAATTGGAAGTGAAAAAATTGGAATTTCGCAAACACTGACTGCTATGCAACTTTTATTGCACAGAAACTCAAGCCATTTTATGCAAATTTGTCATTTTCTTTATTTTGTTTTTTTGGTCATTGAAACCTTCCAATGATATCGGCCACTACGGGATGAAAATCCGTTGCTTTGTTGATTTTTTAAGTTTTCGCCAAAAATAAAAAAGTTCATTTTTAAGCAACTTTGTAATTGTCTTTTATGATAATTTTTTATTTATTAATTAACTATTTATTGTTCCTATAGTAAATAATGGTCGAGAATTTCATATTTCCAGCTTTTAAACCAAGAAAAACCTTGTATTTTGGGTGTTTATAAACCTTTGAACTATTACCAACTTTCAAAAGCCTAAAACTTTTGAGCATTTGCATTTTTTATATCAACCACCTATGCCATAATGTTCAGCAGGTTCGATATGATAAGAATGGGAGTCAGATTTTCCTACGGTTTGACCAAAATGAAAATACAGCCATTTCAAGTTTTAGCGCGCATGTCGTATGCTTTTATGCAAAGGAAATGAATTTTTTGCTTCATTTTTATTTCTTTTACATTTTTTTACCTTTTAATATTTAATATTAACGTTATTTTGGATAGAATCAGATCAAGATGCCTTCATAATTTTTTCGCGTGTTTGTATATTTCACATGCTTTGACATACCTTTTATATGTTTCTGTTTTTTTTTTATTATGTTAAGGTTTTACATTTTATATTATTTATCTTAGATATGCCTCGTGTTCGAAAGAATTTTAAAGCAAATCGTGAAAAAGGCGTCTTGGCTAGAATTAAGGCTATTGAGGCCCGTAAATCTGAGGATCTTGGAGATGTTCCTTCTACTATGTCAATAAATGAAACACCAGGATCTCCCTCTGATGGAAATATTGCTTCAACTTTACATGTATCTTTGTCATCAGCTTCTGTCGGAAGTCTCGCATCAACATTATCGGTAGATGTTCCACAGGTTCAATTGAGCAAAGCAAAGCTGAATGCATTGAAATTAGCTAGAAAAAGCCATGAACTAGCAAAGGTAAACAAGAAACATTTAGGAGAAAAGAAAAAGCTGAATATAGCCATAGCAAATGCGGCAAAAAAGAAAGAATCTATAGAAAATAGTTAGTATTGTTTTCTTTATTAGGTTTGTGTATTTATTTTTAGTACAAGGCGAATCAATAATCAAGCGTCAACGTGGACCAAAGAAGAACCCAAAATTATTCGCAGATCTTTCACGTGAAGAAAAGTGCCGAAGAAGCAGACGAATTGAAGCAATTTCACCAGGAATTCGTATTACAACTAGTCCTCCTCGTCAGCCTCTCGATGCTGAAGCTAGTGTTGCACTTAGGGTCCAAGGTACTTTTACTAAGCGACAAATGGAGTTACTAAGAACCTCGACAAAAATGGGTATTTTTTAAAATTTCTGTAATCATTAATGTTCATTAGTTTTTAGTTGCCTCAACATATAGCATTAGAAAGAAGGAAAAAGAAATTTTCCAGAATTACGGAACCGAAAACGTCATACTTTCTAATGACAAATGTACTATTAAAGGATATGATTTTGATGATGTTTTGAAATCGAGGATACGTTGGTATGGAGTGGAAAATCTTCCTTCGACTCTTACTGTTACAATCGTTGGAGATTTTGGTAATTTGTATTTTTTCCTTAAAAAAAAACTAAAAAACGTTTAGGCGGCGATACTTGCAAGATCGGCTTCTATATTTGTGATGTCGAAAATCCATGTTCTGAAGCAAATTTTTCAATACTTTCAAGTTTCACTGATAAGGAAAGTTACGAAAATTGTGCTCCAGTGTTTGAAAAGCTATTAGATTCTTTAACAGCGTGGAAGCAAGGAAAATTTGTTGACGGCTTCTTCATCAAATGCAAATTGTAATTTCCCTTTTTCTTTAACTTGCTTTAAACCCTCTTCTTTTAGTGTCATAACAGGAGATCTCAAGTTTATAAGCTGTTATTTGGGACTTCAAGGCTGCTCTGCGACATATTTTTGCAGCTTTTGCTTATTGAAGAAACGAGAAATAGGTTCAAGAAACTATGAAGCACCAAGAAGAACTTTACAGCAAATTAATAACGATTATGTTCAACTTGAAGAAAAACTAGCTACTGCTACAACAGCATCAGCTGTCACAAAGGCGCATCAAAGCTGTCATAGTGTAAAGCATCGACCGATGACGCAGCATTTCGATATTCCAAATATTTGTCCTCCAGCCTTGCATGTTATTGCTGGATCTGTAAATGCTATACTTGCTTTTGCCGAAAAAAAGAACAAAGAAATGTAAGCAAATTTATAAATGCCTCAAATTTACTTATTGTTATAGGGTGAACCAACTTCTCCTTGACGCTCATGTTTTACGGGAAGGACATACCAAGAAGCTCAGTGGTAACCACGGCCGTATTTTATTGAATAAGTTAGCTGGAGGCGCGGTGATTTACGATGGTCCAGGTTTTATTTTACTATTGATCCTTTCCGACATTCAGCAATATGCCCGAGCTGAAATATTGAACGATGAAGAAATTGATGAAATGAAAAAGTGCATCAAGGTTTTTGCAGAAGAAATAGAAGGTCCAGAGTATAATGAAATTGTTGCTTCGAGTCAACATATCCACGTCTTGATATCCCACGTTGTTGAATATGTTGATTTACACAAAACATGGGGCTTGACAAGCGAACAATGTAGGTTATATCCATGCATATCAATTATTAAAAGATGTAACATTTTTAGCATGTGAAGCCAGCCACAAAACGCAAAATAAATTTTTTAGCAGAATTCCAAAAAGAACTGATAATTTGAACGAAAGAAATGAATACTACAAAAGACAATCCATTCTTAGAAACAAATTTTGTGCCATTAAGCGGTAAAGAAAACTTTCGGCAAAATACTTCATTAAAGTATCCTACGATCATGTCTCATCGTTTTGGAATGCTCTTTTTTGTCTCCTTTGCATTATTTTTATTCTTGTTGTTATACTTATTGTTTTAATAAAATACATAAAAAGAACAAAGTTGTAAAGATATGAGCACGCAAACGTGTTAAAACAAAATAATCGAACTACCCTTAAAAGCAAATATTTGGGAGTATTAAAAGATGAAATGAAACAACATTAATTATTTTTTAAATATTAAAAGGTAAAAAAATGTAAAAGAAATAAAAATGAAGCAAAAAATTCATTTCCTTTGCATAAAAGCATACGACATGCGCGCTAAAACTTGAAATGGCTGTATTTTCATTTTGGTCAAACCGTAGGAAAATCTGACTCCCATTCTTATCATATCGAACCTGCTGAACATTATGGCATAGGTGGTTGATATAAAAAATGCAAATGCTCAAAAGTTTTAGGCTTTTGAAAGTTGGTAATAGTTCAAAGGTTTATAAACACCCAAAATACAGGGTTTTTCTTGGTTTAAAAGCTGGAAATATGAAATTCTCGACCATTATTTACTATAGGAACAATAAATAGTTAATTAATAAATAAAAAATTATCATAAAAGACAATTACAAAGTTGCTTAAAAATGAACTTTTTTATTTTTGGCGAAAACTTAAAAAATCAACACTCAGCCCGTAGTATATCGGTCCTTGAATCCTCGAAATCTTCGATCCTTCCCCAGATATTAGCTCTACGGATCCTTGCCTTGATATTAGGTCCCTAATGCTTCCTCAAAAGAAAACCGCCATTCATCATCATTTCATTTCCATGAAATAAGATTGAAAAATTCTTTTTCTTTATTTTGTAATAGTTAATCCTTCAAGCGACCATGTGCAAGCGCGTTTAATACCATTTAGATTTTGTTCCCTATATCCATCTAATGTTTTATCTGGATCCTATCATTGTTTCTTTAAGCTAACGCCTCAATAACTTTTCTCTGTAAAATTGCTTTTCAACAATGGCAAATATTGTTGTTAGCGCAAATGAAAACAAAAAAATAATTCATGCAAATTTTCTCCTTTCCTTGTCCTTGCTTTCTGTGAATGAAATAGTAAAATGACACGTACAGACAACCTGTTTTAGAAGAAGGGACATGTTTTTGTTTTCAAATTTCATGTTTCCAATCAGTGTTCTTACTCGCGCCGCACCCGCGCCGCGCCGGCGCGCGCCGGCGCGCGCCAGCTGGCGCGTGGCGCGGTGCTTGGCGCGGCTTTTCAGAAATCCGATGCTCGGCGCGGCGCGTGGCGCGAGAAAAATTAAAAAATATTTTTAAAATTTTAAAATGCTTGAATTTTCCAGAAAAAAATTGATTTAATCTTAGTACAACCTCAAATATAGCGTTATTTTAAGTATATCTTACTAAATAAATAAAAAAGTTAATGTTTTTGGTCATTATTTAAATTTTTTTCTGGCGCGTGGCGCGGCGCTGGTGCTCAAAATTTTAAAGGCTGGCGCGTGGCGCGGTGCCTGGCGCGGTTTTTCATTTTTCTGGCGCCCGGCGCGGCGCTTGGCGCGACCAAAAGGCAAAGTAAGAACACTGTTTCCAATATTGATAATCAATAAAATGTTTTCTTCTTCTTTGCAACATGTTTAAAAAATGATTTTTTTAAATACATGAGAATGCTTTAACTGAAAAAGTTCATATCAGTACTTTTTATTCATGCGTGTGCATCATTGATTGATTGGGTTTGAAATGTGTTGCGTTTTTTTTAGTTTGTTTCATTCTTATTTATGGAGGCAGTGAAAACGAGTTTTTGTTTAATTCTTTTATATTATTAGTTAATTCAATTTTTTTTTGCAGACTATTATGCCGAAAGTTTACAAATTAGCTGAAGTTCGAGATGGTGCGCTTAAAATGGATAAAGGCGCCAAAACTCAAATTTCTGGTGAGAAATTTGAAAGTGCTGTATTAATTATTTTTGAAGCAATCAAAATCCATACTTATCCCGATGAACGTGAATGCTTAGAACTTTGTCAGCGAATAACGCAAGAAATGAAGAAAGCATACGGTGGTGTTTGGCATTGTATTGCATGGGAACAACATTTTTTTTCATGGGTACAACCAACAGGAGGCGACTATATGACAGTCAAATTAGATGATCTTTATATTGAATTGTTTCGTTCACACTAATATTGTCATTAAAAGGAATAAATAAATATGGTAACGTTCGATTGGAAGATCTTAAAATTTTAAAGTTTAGAAATTAAATGGAAGGGTTATTTTCCAACCAAAAACTTTATTTTTAACATTGTTTTTTAAATAATAATTTTTTTCTTTTTTTTAACACTGGATTAAATCACACTATGCTTAAGATGTCAATAAATATTTATTGAATTTGTTTTCTCTTTTAACAAATTCATAATACAAACAAGGAGATAAAAATGTTCAGTAATTTGATATTCATTTAAAACAAAATTTAAATAGTATTTTTTATGTAAAGTTACTTTAAAGATTTTATGATATGATATCCTTTTTCATCTTCTGCTATTAGCAACGTGACGATATCATAATTGCATGCATTCCAGTCGCCATATTGATAAAAATTGTTAGTTTGAAAAATTACGATACGACAATGCAACCATTTCGCTAACATCTCACAATGAATGGGAGTCAAATTTTCAGCAAATAATGTATCTTTAATGCAGGAATCAGAGTATTCTAATTTAGTGAAGTCAATGTTAAGACATTGCCCTAAAAAATTCATATGTAATGTCTTCTATTAATTATAAATTTACCTAGGTATTTATAATTACTATAAAAATGATCTTTGACGCTTTTTTGAAGTCGATAAGCATTTTCATCACTTCCGCTAAACAAATATGACAAACATTCAAAGCCAGATGGGTGAAAAAGATATGAACGTTCTAAGACTCTTATATCTTCGTCAGAAATATACGTATTTGGTAAAGATAAAAAATTAAAAGTCTCTATTTCTATTTGGCTCCACAATTTATATGCATTTAGTGAATAATTAATTCCCAATTTTTTACAACTTTCTTTTAACCAAATAGTCGAAGGATGAATAAACTCAAAATTAGCTTGTAATCTAAAAATTTTCAATGGTTGGATAAATATCAAAAGTATATTTTACTACTCACTCGAGATTATTATTTGCAATTTCCATATTCATATTAGCAATATGAATGCTGTCATTTGCAATTTTATTAGCTTCCAGAGATGCGTTTAATTGCTGTCTAAAAAATTGTGTTATTATTAATTTTAGAATTTTTAATTTACTCAAGAATCAAGAGAATATCACAAATATCAAAACAAGGAATTATTTAAAAAGTAAAAAAGTAAAATTTATTTTATTCATCGTTTATCATTACTTAAATTTTCGAGATTTATGGTATAAAAAAACTTACATAGTTGGTGTGGAGTTTTTGTCATTATTTTTTTGAAATTTTTCTTCTTTTACTGATTTATATGTTTTAGGACGGCAATTATGGTTTAATTCAACTTGTAATAATCCATTTGTTATTTTAGCATAAGTATAAGTTTTTCCTTTTCTCCAACATTCCATACACCGCCATGATTTTTTATTAAAACATGTGTAAGTACGAACAAGGAATTCGTCTTGAAATTCAAAAGCAATAATAACCCTATCTTTTACTCCTAATTTATTGATAGAATATTCAAATTTTTTACATTCTATGTATTCTCGCTCACGCTTTAGTGATTTCGCAGGAGCAATTTCATTTTGATGGATCATAGATCCTTGTGAACTATAAGCCATATTATAAAATTTATTTTATAAAAATCTTTTACCTTTCAGAGTACTTAGAAACAGCATTTATAGGGACTATATTATGGGGCAAGCTACTGGGTGTTGATTTCTGAAATTGAAAATCGCTATATTCTTTCATCTCTGAGTTTGACCAAATTTTTGAAATAATGTTTACTTCATTTTTTGATACTGCAGCACCTTGCCATCCAGACTCAACAGGTGGTACAGTAGAAGAATAATTGGAATAGTACCCTTCTTCCATATTATTGGATGCATTGCTCGAATACATTACGATTTAAACAAGCGATGAAATCAAAAAGCAAATTTAGCTTTGGGAGATTCGTTCTCGGGTCTTCTTCAGTTTAGCGGGGAAGACTAATATTTGCTCTCACGCCTTTGTGTTTTTTTTATTTTTCATTCTTTTTTTCGGATTTTATTTCACTAAATTTTTTAACAAATATGGTGAGAATTCTTTTGTTCTTAGAATCTGGATTAATAAGATCCTTTATAGGTTCTGGATCTCTAAGATTCTTTATTGGTTCTGGATCTTTAAGATTCTTTTAAGGATCTGGATCTTTATTTAAGGGTTCTGGATCTTTAAGATTCTTTATAGGTTCTGGATCTTTAAGATTCTTTTTGGGATCTGTATTCGTTATTGAGTCCTAGATCCTTTAACGTTTTAAAGCACTTCAAAATCCATTCTTTTATATGATAAAATTTTGATGGATTGAAAAAGAAGCATCGGTAGTCGAGTGGTAAAAAAGATTGTCCGATCTGGCAGTTTATCAAAAAAGTTCGATAACATTAAAAGAAAAAAACGAATAAAAAAAATAAGAAAAATCTTCCCCGCTAAACTGAAGAAAATCCTCGTTCTCTAAAAAATAATAGGGTTTATTGGTGGAGTTAAAAAATTTTGCAACAATCTTTTTTCTTTGTCAATGTTATTTTTATCTTTGAGCTCGGAAAATTTGAACCATTTGTTATGTAAGCTCACTAAGAAAAAAAGTAATAAATAAGGTACACAAAAGGAAAGAGTTGTAAGTAACAAATGAAAGAGAAATGTAAGAAACAAAAAATATTGAAAGCAAGAAATCATTATTTTCTCTCCTTCAAATTGAGAGTTGATACGACCCTCTTTTTGGAATGATGTAACTTTTTCTTTTGAAATATAACCGTTACTTTGTCAAAAATAAATTTATAACAGAAAAATAAGCTGTAGTAAAATTAAAGGAAAAAAGAAGAATCTATAAAGAATGAAAAAAAAAATCATTTGCTTTATAAGATTGCTTTGATAAAGAAAAAAAACAATCCTCTTTTATTGCAACGATGAATTTTTTCTTTTGAAATATTAGCGTTACTTTCAAGCGTGATAAACACTTTAGAAAGAAAAACGTTGTAACAAAAAATTTTTTATAACAAAACAATAACCCTTTTTAAGCTAAGTTTTATTTTATCTACGTAAACAAAAGTATAACATTAATCCTTGATTAACGATTTTTATGGAAGAAAGGCAAAAAACCTTTATATAAAATAACAAGCGATGTTTATAACACTTTTTTCTTCGTTTTTTCTTCTATGTTTTTAGCATATTGTCAGAACTTTTTTTAAATCTATTCTGTTTCATCCTGCTTATAATAATAATCTTCCAAAATAAGAGAAAAATAACACCTTTCCAAAAAAAGTTGTTTTCTTCTTTTTTTCATTGTCAAATAAATGAGCAAGACGTGTGATTTTTTGATTTTTTCCTTCAATTTTGTTACAACATTTTTTCTGTTAGAGATATACTCAAAATGCCCTCGAGAGTATTTGTAAGCTAGTATACGATATGTAGTAGCTTTATTACAATATCAAAAAGTTAACATATGTATTAAAGAAATTATATGTATACACCAAAACAAAAAATTATTGCGAAATTAAACTTTTTCTGGATCCTCATCTGGATAGTCAATAGTGGATTGATGATTGAAAGGAATCTTAAATTCTACCTTTGTTGGACGAAGGGTATCTTTTTTTAGATGATTTTTTGGGTGAAATGTAATTTTAAACACCTGCAAAAATTCTAAATTCTTTAATGAATTTTCGCAAACCATTAAAATAAACTTACACCCCCAACACAAAGTTCTTCGTCAGCAAGCTCAATATATCTTTCCCATGCTTCACCATGGACGGTTATCGTAGAATCGGATCCACAAAATTTATAAGATCGTACTTTCGATGGTCCCCATTTCATAGGTACTACTCTGACATCGCTTTTTGAAATTAGCTTTAAAGTGAGTGTAGCTTTTTGGTTTATGTTTACTTCCATGATTTCCTTCTTTGTCGACAGTTTCGGGTTACTCAAGATAACAACGCCTCCACATGAAATCATCTAAATTTACATTTTTAGCTCTCATTGAATGCCATATAAAAAGGGGCAAATTCAAAAACGTGAAAAAATTCTTCATCACCAGAGGTTTCCATTTTAATAAAGAAAAAACGTACTTTTTCAATTTCTTCAAATCCTTAAAATATGCGCCAATAACAATAAATGTAAAATGAAAACTTTAAACAATGATAAAGTAAGCAAAAAAGAAATTGTTTTTATACTAATCTTAGGAACACTCTATCTCGTAGATGTTCTCGTCCAACCCCTTTTTGTCACTTTTATTTTGGAACATGATAGATTTTTGTGAACACGTTGTTATAAAAGTTAAAGCAAAGGTTGTAGCAAAATAAAAAATCACTTCTTTCCCTCCTTTCTATGTGATTGTTACATACAGCCCTCCTTTCTTGGAATGCCGTTACTTTTCTTTCTGGTACTTTGTTATAAGCGTAACTATAACAGAAAAAAGGTTATAATAAGGTAGATTAAAGGAACTAATCTGTCGTCTTGATAATAACTAGAGATGGGTGGAGCCCGATTTTTCAAGCCTTGCCATGTCCGGGCTTCTCTACAATTTTGGCCCGGGCTTGAATTGCCGGGCGTTTTACAGGTCGACCAGGCTCGATGACATCATTAATGATAACTGATAAGCACTAAATGAAGAAAAAATAAAATTCTTTTTGGAGCGTTTGCAGATTATTATAAGCATGATGACTATAACAAAGAGTAAAGAATTGTAACAAAAAATGAGAAAAAAAGAAAATAAAAAATTTCTTATATGCTTGGACATAAAGATGTAACAAAATTGGACAAAACTGTAATGAACATAGGCTGAATGTAATAAAGTTAGAAAGAAAAAAAATCTTGCAGCAAATACAATAATCTTTTTTTTTAACTGACATGTGATTCATTGATTACTTTTATTCCACGGAAAGAAAAAAACATCCAAATTGTCTCAAATAAAAAAAGAAATAACTCATTTTTCCAAAAATTTGGAAGCATTTTATATTTATGTATCATTACCGTAATTAGAACTAATCAAAGCATTAAAAAAATACATTCCTTGAAATATTTGTATCGTTTTTATAACATCGTCCATTTAATTGATTTTTAGAGATTTTATTAATTTATTGATTTAGATGATACGTAAACAGCTTTTCCTTCTCTTTGTTTGATGTTTTCAAATATAAAAACTTTATTTTTTTATTAAACATCAATCGGCGAAAAAAAAAGTTGAACATTTAGTGTAAAAAAAAAACAATCGATGGCAGACGTTGCTCTGATATTCATTCGATAAACGCTCGTTTTTCACAGTTTCACCTATTTTTCCATTAAAATTTCAAACCTTTCTCTTACTGAGAATTCTCCATTCTATAGGATGCCAAAGTTTTATAAATTAGCTGAAATTCGTGATGGCGCACTTGGATCAAAAGGAATGACTAAAACTCGTATGACCGGCGAAAAATTTGAAATGGCGACCCAACTTATTTTTGAGGCGGTCAAAATTCATAGTGATCATGAAGAACGTGAATGGAGAGATTTGTGTTTTAGAATTACCGACCAAATGCGTAACACTTTTGATGGCTACTGGACTACTATTGCCTCGGATCGAGAAATTTATGTTGGTGCCTATCTTTCTGATGACAATTACATCAATATTGAATTGGATGATCTTTTTATTAAAGTATTGCGTTCACCTTCAGAATAATGGGTAGTTGTGTCTTTAAAAAAAACCAGCTTTAATTAGTTTTTTTTAATTTCTATCTTTGCAATGATCTTTGTTTTTGTCGCTCTATATTTTTCATAAGTTTATAAACATTTATTTTAAAAATTAAACCCGTTATATTAAATGAGATCAATAACAATAATATTCCCTTTCGTCAAAAAAACCTATATACAAACATTTTCTTTTTTTCGTTCATTATTTTTTTTACAAACATTTTACTTTTTTAAACAAATTTTTCAATTGAATCTCTCGTGGTTTCTTTCAGTAATTGTTTGTTGATACTCGTAATAGCAATGTATCGAGGATTATTCACGTGAAGACTGCCTTGAGAATCTTGAGACATCAATGAAGTTCTAGGCGACGAGAAAGTATGAGCTCGTCCATTTCGAATTGCCGGAATAAAAGTATTTGTTGTTTGATATTTTTCTTCATTATTTAAAGCTCCCGTCGAACCTCCAAGGCTATTACTATATTTATTTTCCACTCGATTATGATATGAATTAAATGATTCATCAAAGGAATTGCAAGTTGAACGATATGAATTAATGGAATAGAAAAATCGTAGACTTTGAGAAATTTGTCTTCTCAAACTTTGATGCAAATTTGATGGCGGACTATTATTATGCGACATCGTGGAGCGTTTACGGCGTTCAGTTGTTTCACTAAAAAATAAAAATTATAAATATGTGTTTTAGTAAATATAATTTTAATGAAGTAAATTTTTTGAAAATTGTAAAGTTTGTTTTCCCCCGAAAAGTTTAGTAATTTTTTTTTTCGTTCAAAGCACAAAATTTTCGTTGCCTTTGAGACTCCAAAAAAATATTTATACTTACCGAATAATATTTCTTAAATCTCGATTAAGTACAGCATAAAAAATCCAATTTAGCGCTGAATTTAAATATGCTAACCATCCAACAAAAAATACAATCCATTGAAAAATATTATTTGCATCACTAATAATTCTTAATTTGGTGGAAAGTAAAACACTCATGGAACCCATAGTTACTGGCAATAAATAAATTAAACAATATGGAAACCAACATAAAAAATGAAAGGTTGCAATTCGAAGGATTACATTTGTGGTATCTTTCATATATTTTGGTTGTTGAACTAATGGTTGCTTTAATCGAGGATTGTTACAAACTAAAAAAAGAGAACGCGATTAATAAAAATTTGCATAAAAAATATTTTTTTATCAACTTACTTCGACTTTTACGTTGCCAAAATTTTTTCCTCAAATGTCGAGCTATTTGTCCATAATTAAAACAAAGGACAAGAAGTTCAATTAAAAATGTCAAAGATATCGACCATTTTGAAACTATCACTGACATGGAATTTGGATCCATGAGAGTGCAATCTTTTTTATCTTTGGTAATTGTTAAATTTGTTGAATACACTATTATTGCACATAATACAGCTGTTATTATTCCAATTGCTACTAATGGCGTAAATCGAATGAAACGTTTACGAATCTGAAAAATTTTTGGGTTAAATAAATCTTTCTTGCAATTAGGATAGTAATTCATTTTTGCAAATTATTGCTCATGATTTGTTACTATCATTAAAAATCAAAAACTTACAATATTTTTAAATGGTTTTGCAATAGTTAAATATCTTTCAAATGATATGCACGTTAAACATGTTAATGATGCAAGTTTAACTAATTGATCAATAATATATACTGCTTGGCAGCTTAATTCTTCTGAAAAAGAAAAATGTCAAAATTAAATCAAGGTCATTTTTTGGAAGCAAAGATAAACATTTTTAAGACGATTTGGATTTAGATTTTGGCTATGACTTGTAGCAGGAAAAAAAAATTATTTTTATTGGGTAAGGAAAATAACGGAAGCTGTCTTTTTTTTTTTTTTGCAAAGTTAAAGAAAAACAGATGAAGAAGATTTATTTTTTTATACGTCGAAATCTTACTCTTATTTATTTATACGTATAAGAAAAATAAAGAAAAAGTCAAGGCTTCTTCCTCCGCATAAAAAAAGAAAGAAGAGAAAAGCTGAATGGAGCTTAAAGAAAAAATGTTTTGCATTTTTTGCAAAGTTCACCACTCTAATCCGGAATAATCAATATAAACGTAAAATTGGCAACAAAAAAAATTGAAAATTAAGCAAAGTTCAAAAAATTTCCATCAAAGAGTTTTTTTGGTCCAAGAGTTTAAAAATTTCCTTAAAATTAGTTTCAAAAAAAACTTACGAATTGGTACATCAGGTAAAATAACATGAATAAATTTAATAAATAATGCAGAAATAACAAGTAAATCAACAATAGCTAATAAACCGATATAACTTCGCAATCGATCACTTGGAGATAAACCCATCGTGGACCGAGGCTTTCGAGTTCGTATCACTGATATTGCAACCCATGTATTACCAAAAACACCAATAATTATTGTAAATGCATATATAATTGCGATACCCCATGTTTGTAACATGATAATAAAAAAAATAGGTCGTCGTCGTTGGTATTGACGATTTTAAAAATTCTAGAAAAAATAAAGAAATTTAAGAAAAGATTATAAAAATATAAATAAATGGAAAAAAATATGGACGCGAGAATTTGGGTACACGAAAGCGAAAAAAAATGGAAAATATTTTTTAGTTTTATGACAAAAAAATATAAAAATTTAATTTACACCGAAAGTTTTAAATTTGCAAGAATCTCCCTATAAAAACCCGGGTTATTTTAATATTTTCTTGTTGAGACTGGATATAACAAAAAAATTTTATCATCCAAAAATGAGAATTTTAATGCGACGTAGAGTAACGAATAAAAATCTTCTTAATCCAGACTCAATAACTTTAAGACAAATAAAAGAAGCGATGCTAATATTTAAAGTATGAAACACCACTTCCATCCACTGCTTCTGAAGAAACTTCAATATTCAAAGATAATAAATAAAAAACGTGAAAAAATTTAATAACGCAAGTAGCACAAAAAACGAAAAACAAGTAAGAAAAAAAAGATTATCATTTTGTAACAAACTAACATTCTTAGTTTTATAAAATAAAGAGGAGGGTGAAAAAGGCTTCTTTCTTTCTTCTCAGAGCCGACTTTATGAATTAATTTTTTTTTTCTTCATTTGTGGTGGTTTTCCGGAAGTCATAAACTTCAAAAAACATTTTGTGTTTTTTGAGAATAATAAAAAGCAATAAAAATTAATATAAAAAATATTAAAAAAGGTGTGAGAAACAAAAAAAAACGAAAATAACAGACAATGCAGGAATTAAAAAATAATTATGAAAAAAAAATAAATTAATAAACATATTTTTTAAGGATCGACGGAAAAGGAAAATATAGGAAATATGAGTAAGTCTCATCTTTTTTTATAAAAGGTCAAAAACAAAGCAGTTTGTGAATAACAAAATAGTCCAAGAATGAATGGGAAAAAATGATACTTGATTCATTAAATTTAAAAAAAGAGAGAGGTAAGAAGAAAGGTAATGAAAATTTGTTTTTTGAGGAAGCAATATGTCTGAATTTTTTTAATACTTAAATTTGACATAGATCCTACTTTGGGGGAAATTCTTCTTTAAGTGCTGATGAAAACACATTCATAAAAATTTATGTTTAAAAATTCAAAATGACAACAACAAAAGCTTTTTAAATAACGTAAGCGCATAAAAATGTCCTCAGCTTTTAAAATATAAAAAAATATTGAAGTATTTTAGAATTTTCTTTTAAATTCACCAAAAAAGCTATTCATTTATCTCAAAAATGAATCCGAACTTTTTTTTTAAACTAAGCCTCAAATATGAAAAACTAAAAAGTGCAAGGTAAAAAATGATTTTTAGTCGAAAATTGGAAACTTGTCCTCCAGTCTCACAAGGACATCCTCTTGATAACCGGTATTTTTTATTATCGGCAAGCAAGATGAGGAAATAATTACCTTTAACTTACAAACAATGAATTAAAATAGTGTACCTTTTTCTTCGACTCCTTATTTTCTGTATTTTTTGGTCAAAGCCAAATTGGTAGATAGCTGCCTCTCACCTATAATTTTTTCATAAAAAAGGATATAATAAAAAAGACTTTCAGTAAAAAATTAATAAGTCTAGAAAGATTCTAGAACGCCTCTATTAAAAAAAATTTCATTGAAGAAAAAAAGACGTCAAAAAAGATTTGACTCAACTAAGCTAAAGTAAAGTAGAGGAGTAGCCGCGCAGAAGACGGCGTTGATGAAGGCAGATTAAAGAAGAAAATCTTCTCTTGGACGTCAAAAAAAAGTGTGAAAAATTTAAAGTAGTGTTCAGGAATAACTTTTTTCCCTTTTCTTTTTCTTTTTGTTAATCCATTAAAATAAAATAAAAAAAAAGATACATAACTTGGAAGAATTTTTCAGTCAAATAAATTTTAGAAGTGATGGATCAAACGAATAAAAAAAAAAGCGTCAAAAAAAGATTATATATGTAACAAATTTTGTGTCAAATCTTTTAGCTGTAAAAAAAAATAAAAAAGATAAAATATGTGGATGACTCTAAAAATGGGATGGAAGAAGCTTTAAGATTAAAAAGCGATAGACGACGAATGCAAGTTAATATAAAAATTTGATATAGACGATTAAAAAGAAAATATTATAATAAAGAAGCTAAAAAAATGATGCAAAAAATAAAGAAAATGAAAGAAAGCCTTCGTTTGGTTTTTTTGTGGGTCATTCTTCACGTATGTAGTCTAAGCTGTTGCTGCTATGCTGGAGATGAATGGATGGATTTATGAGCTAAAAATGACTTACATAGATAGGATTTGAGTTTTAAAAAAAAAAGAAGACTCAGATTTATCAGGGTTAAGATGGGCTTAAAAATGTTTCTATAAAAAGGATTGGTGTCAAAAATCAAAAAATGAAATAAAAATAGAATGCAAAAAATAAAAAATATTAAAATATCTCTCAAAAAAATGGATTCGAACCGGAAAACCTTCGGTTTGCAAAGAAATCACAAAACCCCGAAAACAAAAAAGGTGGAAATGTTAATTTTTTTTACAATTCATAAACATAATAGTGCAAATTCCAATTTTTTCCCCAAAAACGATGGATATAAAACTAAAAACTATTTGCATCATCTTGTTGGTTCCCACGAATATGCTAATCATTGACAAACACAAAACAAAAAAAATGAAAAACTGTGAAGTGTCCAAAAAATCCAAATTAATTCAGAATCAAACAATGAACTGTTATGAATGGATTATTCTTAAAAAAAACCCACGCCGCGTGTTTGAACAAACTCCATTTATAACGATGGAGGAGAAAAAAAAACTAATTTCCATAAAATTCATTTTTTTGCAAAGTAAAAATAAAAATGAAGCCCAAATTTTTCGCATTGCTTTGATTTTTTGATTGAGACTTTTTGAGTCATAAAAAAATTTAAAGGAAAAAAACATGGGTTAATGTCGTCGGTTGGTGTGATTAAACTTATCAATATTTTATTTTTTTACTTTTGCCTTTGCCCTTTCGCAATAAAACAAATATTTTTTTGTTGTCTATTTTTTTATTGCTTGCAAAAAAAAATTTGTTTGGTGTTTTTTTCTTAATGGCTTAAAATTCTTCGCGATGATGATGTAGTTATTATTTTTATTTTCACAGAATTAGGCGTTAGTGGCTTGGCTTATCAGTAAATATTGGTGGCTGTAAAATTAGGCAAGGTAGAGAAAAAATTGAGGTTAGGTTAAAGTGTTTTAAGAACATGAAAAACAGCCGATGTTAACAGCTTTAAAAAAAAGTGGAGTTAATATCTCTGAACTTTGCTAAATTTAAAATTTGCTTTAAAAAAATTTAGGATAAAACTAGCAAAAAAATAAATAGCAAAAAATCCACAAACTAAAGTCTTCCATTTTCCCTATATCTATGGTATTTTACTTTACGTTTACACACCTTTTTTCTTTATATCTATCTCATCCTTTGTAATAATATTTTTTTTTTGTGTGCCGCCACTTTTAATCCTCTCATCTCACATAAAGTTTTTTATTTTCTAAAAAAGTTAAGAAGCAGTAGCACAAAATAAAAAGAAGATAAAAAAATGTCTTCCATTGAAATAAAAAAAATTGTAAAACGGTGACCGTAACCTTGCTAAATGCCAAATTCAATGAGAAACAAAAAAGTGTAAACATTCTTTTCATTTAAGATGATTAAATTAAAATGTCAAATTTAAACTAACCCCAAAAAATAAACAACAAAATCAAAACACAAAAAGCAAGAAATAAAAAATGATAATAAAAAAGAATTCAGATTCAAGGAGAATAAAAAAAGATATAAATGACAAATCTTTTTTTGTGCCTTGTTTTGTTGCTAAGAATAAAAAAAAGCTGCGTTCACTCTTCTGAAAATCATTTATTTTTTTTGCAAAAAGAAATATTTTTTGTTTTTTTATGGTTTTTGGATGGCATCCATAATATTTCCTTTTGTTAAGTGGCAACAAACAAAAGAAAAGCAAAAAAGAAAGAAGTAATTTAAAAGTTTTAAAAAACAAATGTTATGACTCTCTACTCTACTGGAAAGGAGAGACAAAAAAAAACAAGCATGCGACCCTCCAAAACAAGCATGAAAAATAAAAAGCACAAAACAAAAGCAAAAAAGGAGCGAGGAAAGAGAACCAAAAATAAAAATAAAAAATACAAAAAACACGCGTGTGGAAAAACACGAAACTTCATTTTGGGTCAGGAAATTATCATTTCCGTTGTAAAAAAACACATTCGTGAGATAACAAATGTTTTAATGAATTTAAAATGTTTTTTTTTGTGGCTTGGAGAGTATTTGAAAACAGGATGAAGAGGTGGAAGTGAATTTTTTTGTTGTTGTTGAGAAGATAAAACTTGAAAAGTGAAGTCAAAAATGAGTCAATCAAGAAACCATCTTTTGGCAACAAAAAAAAAGTGATGTGTACACCCAAACTTCCGAATTTAAGGTCGAATGCGAAAAAGCTTTGCCAATGATTAATTTGAAGATAATTTTCCGCTAAAAAACTAGAAAATCTTAATAAAGCAAAAAACTATGGTTTTTGTGGCAAAGAAAAATTTGAGTAAATTTATGAATCTTCTTACGTCTCTCTAAATCGTAATTTTACCCTATTTTATCTCTCATTTTCTCGCTCTAAATCCGAGATTTAATTTACACGAATAGCTTCTTTTTTATCTTCTGGAACACGTTTTTATCCAAAAAATAATTCTTTTTTTTCCCACTGAACAGAATACAATTTATCAGAGGTTCTTCCACTAGGTTTCGACTTCCATGTCTTGGGACATGTGAGAATCATCTAATCCTTAGCCTTTTTTAACATTTTGAGTTTATCCGTCACATGTTTCAAATACAGTAATTTTTTTTTCGTAGCAATATTAATATTTCGACCTTTGCAGCAGTTTTCTTCCATGACTAAACCAAGAAAATAAATAAATGTGCTTTTCTGACTTTTTTGTATGGAAATCTTAGAAAAGTAAAAAGTCACAAACAAAAGCGCAGACATCAAAAATGTAAGACTAAACCCAAAAACTGCGAAGGCCTCCTTCCCTTTTATATGAATCTTAAAAAAAAATAAACAACTACAATACAAAAATATGAGAGAGATTACACCAGCTTTTAGGGGTTTTGTCTAATTTTAGGAACAGTGATTGACAAATTTTTCTAAAGTACACCAAAAGTTAGTTTTTTTTATTGGTGATTTTCGAGGCCAAAGTCTCTAAACTGTTAAATGTTAAAATGGGATTGTATGATTTTGGAATTTATTATTTGTTGTTGAAACATAACGTTTCAGATTAAATTTGCTTTAAAGTAATTATTAGAAAGTAAAGCAAAAAAAAAGTAGCAAAATAATAAAAGACAAAGAATCAATCCTTTGGACTCTTATGAAAATAATGAATCTTATTTTAAAAGTGAAAAAAGATTTATGGTGTCGAAACGAAAAATCTGACTATCATATGGAAAATTAAAATGGAAAGATTCTTAAATATGGAACTAATTTAAAAAAATAATGTGGTTTCCAAGAGATATGTCTGGGTCAAAATAAGTTTGAGAATCCCAAATCAAATTTTTGAAAAACTAAAAATTGTTTACAACAAACAAAAATAATCAAAGTCAAATGTTTAAAAAAGAATATTAAAAACATTAAAAATTATTCTACCTTTTTATAAGCTGAGTTATAATTAAAAAATGAAAGCAATGGCTTCACCAAAAATCACACTCCAATAAAAAAACAATTTCCCTCACGTTTTTTTTGTTTTATGGTGTGACTTACACATGCATGGATGGTTGTGCCACAAAGTGCTAGGTTCAAATTTTATGTAGCGGAATGCAAAAATAAAATTTGAGACAATTTCTTCAATTTTTTTAAACCTATGATCAAACAACAACAATAAAGTAAACAATTTTTAATTATTTTTTATATGATTATTAAAAATTATAGAAAAGATTAAAGTATTTTTTTGGAAGGCTTGCGTGGGTTAAAAAAATGTTTCAAACGAAAAATCCAATTTTGCGACGAGATCAAAAAATTTATAATACAACAAACTCTTAACTCTCAAGTTTAATTTTTATACTTTTATTTTGTGTTCATGTTTTAGTTTGAACTTTTAAAGTAAAAAAGCAAGCTTCAACTTAACTAAGATCAAATAAAATCAAAGTGGATTTAAGTATGTATAATTTTAATAAAAAAAAGCTTAATGAATAAGAAAGAAAAAAAAGTAAAGCAAATAAAAAATATTTTTTCTTTCGTCTGAAGAGGTTGTTAGATCGGTAAAGCTGGGGTACATACTTACATAATTGATATTAGTTAGCGAGCAACATCTCGTTATGATGAAAATGAAATGGATAAGTGTCGAATAAATACAATTTCAATAAAAGTCAAAAAACGAAGAAGAATAAAATGTTGTTGTCCTCATAAAAACAAAAAAAAGGAAAAAAGATTAACATTAAAAAATAAATGAAATGAAATTAATATGAAATCAAAGAAACAAAAAAATTAGAAAGAAAGTCATAAACATATTTTAATTAAATAAACAAGAAGATGGATAATCGTGTCAATCACACACACACCTTCACTTTTTTCTTTTCTTTCTTCGTTAAAGTTGTTTAAAATCCTAATGTTTACATTTTTTTTATTTATTTTAAATGTCATAAAACAAGGATTTTATTATTATTAATAAAGATTAAGGATAATAATTAATATTTAGAAGAATTAAAACCATGTGTGTTTGAAGTGATTAGAAAATTGCGTTTTTTTTCTTCTAAGAAATAAAATAAAGTTGTTTACAACATTGACGTTAGAAATTAAATTAGATGGATTTACGGTAAGAAAAAAAATTAAAATTAAAAGGTTAAGGATTGTATTTTTCAAAATGTTAAACTACATAGAAAAAAAAGAAAGACGATGAAGAAAAAAAATATCTCGATTTTGTCCTTGAAAACGAAAGTTCACGTTTTAGCCGAAGTTTATAATATTTAAAGAAAAAATTATTACAGCGAATCTTGCCCCGAAAAAAAAATGAAATAGTAAAATAAAAAAATAGTTGATAAAAATAATCAAATAAAGGATAATGGAAAAATGGGTTCAATATTAAACTGGATCTTTTCAAGGATTTTTAACTATTATTTTCTGACACAAAAAAGGAAAGCGATCAATAACTCTCAAAAACTTGACTTGTTAATACGCAAAATCGATCAGAATCATGTCTTAAATAAATGATCAAGTTATGAAGGAGGAGACCTAGCTATCTCGTGGCTCAACAAAAATACCATTATTATCATTTTTTATCAAGAATCTCATAAAAAATTTAACAATCAAACATTAACTTTGCTTTGGCTTAAATACCTATAAAATGTTTTAAAGATTCAAAAATCTCTTTACTCAAAATATGTCTATGTCTCATTCATAAAAAAAAAATACTACGTATAATTTTCGTTCTTTTTATAAAAAAACATATTCCATTGTTTCACAGTATAGCTGTTCCCTGGCACTAACAAAAAAATATTTAAATATCAAAATATATTTTTCCAAAAAATATAAAAGATAAAAAAATAATTTGTGGTCAAGATTGTGACTATTTTTCTTTTTAGAAAAAAAAAGTAAAAAACAAAAAACACATTTATCTATAAAAGTTTTTTATTCCTCCTTCCTTGTACTCAGAAAAGAGAAGATGAGTGAGTTAGTAACTAAAAATAAAAATAAAGAATATCAAAAATTGCTTCTTTTTTGTTTAAAGTTTGAAGTTATTTTTTAAAGCAAAAAAGAAAAATTATTTTTACAACTTTTTGTAGTCAATTAAAAGCCTCTTTACATAATTATGGGAAAAAGTTATATTTAATATTTAAAAACAACAAACTTAAACATCAAAAATAAAAATAAAAATTTATAGGAAATTAAAGAAAAAATGGTTAAATTTTCACTACCATAAATACCTCCCCAAAATTGCGTGATATGCTAGCAAAATTTTTTTCGCTGATCATTTTTTGTTTTTATATGTTAAATTTTTTTTCAAAAAGCGTGGTTTTGCATAAATATTTTTCCTCTTTTTTGCAAAAAAAAATTTAAAACCAGTAATTTTTATGAGTTAGTAGTTATTATTATTACCCATGAGTTGTTGTTTACCTATTTATAATTTTCATGATTGCGTGAAATTCTTGCTACAAAATAAAATGGTTGGTTAACGAGCAACAAAAAAATATGAGAAAATAAAAATCTCATAGCGCAAAATTTTTTTGTAGGTTCGAAGCTAAAAAATTTAGAGGTTACAGATTGCTGAACTTTATGCACTAAAAAACCAAATAAAAAAAGTGTCTTGCATCAAAGTAAAACCCAGAAAACAGGATTAAATGATTTCAAAAGTTTTTTTTGTTGTTGAATAAAGTCTTTTTTGCAAAAAAGCAGTTTTGAACAATATTAAAAAATATGTAGGTCTCTGACCTTCTTTTTTTATTTTCTCATGAATTTTTTTAATAATAACAACAAACAAACACCGGTGTCGTCGGTGTTTCTCATCATCAAAAGGGGCAAAAAAAGCCCAGGTAAAATTTAAAAAGATCGTTAGTCTTTGTTTAGATCTTTGAACCGATATTATTACATAGACATTCACAATTTTTTTAGAGATCTATAGAAAGGTGGAAACCATAAAAGAGTTTATGGATTTTAATTACCGTAGCGAGAAGAAAAATAAAAAACGGGATAAAATTAAGATTTTCGAATAATCCAGAAATAAAAGCGAATTTACTAAAACTCAATAACCAAAAAATTTAATTTGATGACAGACGTAAACATCAATGTTTAGTTTTCAAACCCAGCATTAACGAATTTTCTCTTATAATTTTGATGTTTTATTTTTTGCTCCAAATTCAAGCAAATAAATACAAGCATGTTTGAAATTTTCGATTATCGATCTCAGTTGAAAAGCTTTAGGGTCAAGAAATTAAAAGTCCTGATATTTTACTTAGGCTTATATGGATGCAAATAATACTAAAACCTGAATGTTCCTAAAGTAGTCAATTAGGCCAAATTATTTCCTAGCGAAGCAACATCCTTAACCAAACCATTGATGAAAACTAAAAACAAACATAAAACTGACTATAAAAGCATTACTTTGACCCCATTAAATAGCTTTTTCATGATAACAAACAACATTAACAACTAAGAATTCCACGCATTCCCGATATCATAAAAGAAATCGTGCAAAACTCAAATGCCACACTTTTTCCGAAAACTTATCATTGTTCTCAACTTCCTTCTCTTTTTTTAAACCCACAGTAGCCAACAAACAAATAAATAAATAAATATTAATAATTTTTTCAGCCCACGAAAACTTGAATGAAAAAAATAACATCATAAATACATAATTGAGAAAATAAGCGTAAAAGTAATAAACGTCATTTCCTCCAGTTTTATTACGATAAAAAACATTAATAAAACTTTAATCTATTTTTTTTTGCAAATTTTGATAATAAAAAAAATTATTCCTAAAAACATGGGCTAAAATTTTTGGTGGGTGGCTGCGGGAGGCGGCGGCAAACAGAAGAAAGAATAAGGTCAAACCGCAAAAAGAAAAGATAAAGAAAAAAAAGATTTTGTTGTTGTGAATAAAATAAAATAAAATAAAAATGTTTCAACAAAATTTATACAATCGCATTAAATCTTCGCATCATCAAAATCGCGACTTTTTCGTTCATTGCGATCCAAATCTATAAATATTTTTTCTATCTCTCCCATCATCCATCATCATCGTTCATTGAAATTTTGGTGGTTTTGCTGCTGCGTGAAAAAATAAATAAAGCAAATCAAAAAAGGGATAAATCAAAACCTTTTTTGTTTAGTTTATTTATATATAAAAATGGAAGAATTTTATCACAAGTTTGTGATTATGATTTTAATTTTAGAAGCTTCCAGAAAAAAATGGGTTTGCAAGTTTCAAAAAAACCAAAAACGAATAATAAAAAAATTTGTGTAAAGTGGAAAAGACGGCTAAAAAAAGATGGATCCCGAATTTTTTTATTTTTTTGGAAAAATGAGATTTTTTTCTTCGATGTGTAAAGTCAGAGGAGATCTGTGACAACATGAAACAAAAAAAAAGTATTTTAATATTTTTGCCAAAGTTCTCAAATTTATTAAGGTATATCAAGAACATGAATTTAAACTATTTAGTTAATGACTAAATTTATTTTCTAAGAAATCATGCTCACGTTGATTTTCATCAGTGACAATTTCAAAGCCACGTGAGAACTATTTTCCGTTTACTTTCAACAATCATCCCATCATTATTATTAATCCCCGCTTCATCGAATCAAGTGATGATGACCGATGATAAGTGTGTTTGCGTAAAGCAAGAAAGAAATAAACTCTTTAATTGAAATATTGAAAGTGAGAAGGAAAAAAAGATAAGTGTTTTAATTCACACTTCTCTCTCTCATTTTTCACTTCTTTCTTATCGCTTGCTTTTGCTTTCTAAAAACTTGCAGCAAACCAAAAAAAATTATTTTTATACTACACCACCGCCAAAAAAAAAGTGACGACGATTTTTGAAGAAAAAGACAAAAATAAAAAATAAAAATGCGTGTTTTTATTTTATTTTTTTTGGTAATAAAAAAAGTTGTAATATGTATTGTTTCGTCCAAAAATAAAAAAGTAAGTATAAAAATGGGTAGCTTTAATTTTATGGCTGTCATAATTTTTCAACATGCTCTGTTTTGAAGCTTATTAATAAACTTAAATTTACGATGAAAAAATAAAAAAATGGAAATAAATAAAATTATTAATAAGATAGGGGTGGTTAAAAAGTAAGTTTATGGATAAATGACGCTTTTATTGGTCATAAAAAATATGTTAGAACTAAAGATTAGCCTTGCTCCCTTTCAGTTGGCTGCAAAACAAAAAAAAATATAATTTTAGTATTTTAATTTTTTTTCTAGGTAAGATTTTTCAACCAAAAATTCTCCAGATCTTGCCACGACTATGAAAAAATAAAATAAAATAAAGAACTTCATTTTTTTTTTAGGAATTGAAATTTTCTTTTTATATTTTAAAGCTAGGTTACGGTTTTCATTTATTACTCAAGAATTTTTAATTTAATCACACGCAATGGATGAATTTGTTATAAGTATTAAAAGTGTTTCTAATCACTGCTTATCTGACTAAATTCAAGTTCAAGCCGGATTGACTACATGAAAAAAATAATTAACTATGCTTTTTAGTTTAATTAAATTTTTTGGAACCATTCACAAAATTAAACCATTGATAGTAAAAACTCAAATAATTCTTCTAACAAAAAAAAACTAATAATAAAAAACAAACGAAATTCAATATATTTTATTGCAATAAAAAATGGAAAAATGAAAAAAATGCGACGAAAGAGGAAATTGGCTTCAATTATTGCATTTGCATAGTTGCAGACTGACAGAAATCGGAGCTAATTACTACATACATATTTTGATATTTTGAGGAATGTGAGAGACATTAAAATAAACTCTTTTTCACGTGAAATTTTTGTTTTGGTCGTTTTAGGAATTTTTTTTTCGTCATGCGATTGTCTGTTCAAAAAAAAGTTAAAATATTTTTTTAGGAACTGAAAGTATATTGATAGACCTCCATGAAAAAAAGAAATACAAAATCAAAAAACAAATTTAAATCAAAGAAAATCCGACAAAAACTTTTGTGTAAAAACTCCTGGTAAAACTTTTAGCATAGCCTAAATTTTTTAGACTACCGTACTTTATTTAAAGATAGATTACTCCTTTGCTACAAAAAATGAAAATTAACCAAAGATAAAAGTACCTACAATCTTCATGGATTTAACACTTTTAATTTCAGATTTAAGACACAAAATTAAACAAAAAAAGGAATATGCTAAAATAAGCAGCACAAAATATGTATAATAATAAAATAAAGTGAAGTGTTACAAAGAAGCTTATCTATAGCGGTGTTGCCCCATTCCATGAATTCCTTTATGAACAAAGCTAATCTTTTTTTATATTATAATTTTTTTCTATTTTTTGTTTTTTGTGCAATTTTTCTAAGAAGTGAAACCTACACTAACTTTCATTTTTTTTTTGCGTGTTTCCATTGAATGAAAAAAAAGAGTAAAAATGCAAAAAATTCTTTTTAAAAAAAGTGAAATAAAAATTACAACAAAAAAATTAATTTACCGGTTAAAAAAATTCAGCGAGTGTGTTCGAAATTTAAGACATTATAAAATCTAAGAGTCTTCGCTTCCAGAATGAAAAAAAATTGGCTCATTCGATGCCCATTTTTAAGACTCGTTTAAAACTGATAATTTTGGAAATATTTTTATGGTCTAAAAAAAGTTTTTCTTTGAAACAAAAAAAATAATTTACATTTAGAGAATTTGCACTTTTTCTTTTTGGAAGAATCCTTCTTCTACGTTTGAATCAAAAAGCTAAAAATAAAAATATTTGAAAAAAAAAATTTTATAAGCTGACTCAAACCCTCAAAACACATAAATATCTTTTTTTTATTATTTAAAATTGCATAAAGTCCAAAAAGCTTTGATAAATCTTTTTTTTCTTCAAAAATAAAAGCTCAAAAAAAGGGTATTAGTGACCTGAAAAAGGCATCAGCAACATAAAAATAAAAATAAAATAAAAAATGAAACATGCAAAACTAAAAAAAATTTTTGCTGCATTTTATAAAAGCATCGTATTATTTTTTTTTTTCTTTTTTTGATTTATTTGATCCAAGGTTAATGCATGCAAAAAATATATATAAAAAAATGAAAAGCTTTAGGATTAACAAAATCTTAATAAAAAAAATAAGCAAAAAATCTTTTTTGGCACAAAGTAGGGTTGCATGAAAAAAAAAGCTTCCGCAAAATTTTTTTTTGCTAAAATTGCGTTTTTTATTCCGTAGTATTATTAAAAATATATATTAAATTAAAAATAGGTGTACAAAAAAGAATGTAAAATATTAATAAAATACTAGGCAAAAAGCGGCGCTCCGCGCCGCGATCTCTATTTTATCTAAACTTTTTATTATTAAAAAAATTTCATATTCGATTGAAATTTACGTAATTTTTTTTATTTACTTTATGGCTATTTGAAATCTTATGGCATGGATCCTTTTCATAGTTAAGAATCTTCCTCACATATACATAAAGTTTTTTACGCGTGCAACTAATTTTTTTCCCAATCGATATATAATCCTCATACTTCACCATTCCTTTTAGTTTCTTAAGTTTGAATCTCCCCGTCTTTGTCCTCAAATGCTTTAAAACACATCAATAATAAAAACAACTTCATCCCTTCTAATAAAATTAAAATCATTGTTCATATATCGCAACGCCGACCTTCGGTCGGCCATGAAAGTTATTTTATGCAAACCATTAAACATATTTGGGTACTTCTAAATCACCCGTCACTCATTCAAGCTTAACTTTCATGCAATGACAAAGCAATCTTTTTGTTTTGCGTTTTCATTTATTATTATGCAAAAATCTTCCATTTTTCATAAACTTCATTTTTATGCAAATTTAATTCGCAAATGGTTCTTTGGATCTTTAGGGCATATTTAGATCCTATAGCATCTTTGGATATATTGGATCCTTTAGTATTTTTATATGTAACAAAAAGTAAACCGCCGCTGATCACCGCTTCGTTTTTATGCAATGAAAAGCTTCTTACTTTTAGCTTTCATTCGCATTTATGTTAATTTTTTTATTTTTTTTTAAACTTTCCCATAGACGATTTCCAGGTGAGTTCGTACGAAATAACAATCAAAATTACTAGGAAGGATATTTTTTTAATTAATTGCTAAAAGATGAATTAAGTCTAAGCTCCTAAATATCCAGACAATTACAGTCGAATTTAACACATCTCAAAATAAATTTAATAATTTTATTAATAAAATCTCAAAATAATTTTTTAGGCATTAGAAAGATTTATTACTAAAAATAAAAAAAATTTGAATTAAAAAAAGTTCTTTATTTGGGTAATTCCAGGTGGATAAATAAAATATTGCAACTCTAAACTGTATGAAAAAAATGGTTAATTTATAATTTGAATAAAATAAAATATTGGGGTATTAAAAAAAGAAGCAGCTCGTGAAACTAAGACATGATCAAACTTTTTTTTTATTAGCTTAAAATCAAGTTTAAAAAATAATTATTTATCAAAAAATTTATACATAAATAAATAATCAAGAAATTTTGAATCAAGAAAAAAAACTAGTTTTTTTATTCCTTGTGAAAAAGCAAAAAATAAATAATTTTTTCTAGGAAATCTTTTCTCCTATATTTTTTTTTTGTCTTCGTGTACTTTTAAGCATAATATTTTATTTTTTTTTATTCATTCGGTAAACAAATATCTTTGATTTAATGTCCAGAAAAAAAACTTCCTTGTTTCGATTACAAACATTTATGCCGCATAAAACACACAGATTTCGAAACGCAAAAAGAAGAATGAACAAAAAAAAACATAGAAAGCTGGAAGCTTTTGAGAATCGCAAAATAATGTAAAAAGCTACGTCAAATTTGAAATTTGGAATAAAATTGGTTCATGTGCAAATTTTTTTTTCGAATTCCATATTACACATTTATCAAAGATTAAAGAATCTTTCCCATTAAATAATTTTTTTCGTCTGCTCTCATTTCATTTCTTAGTTTTTTTTTCTTCATTTTCAATTTCTCTCAATTTTCTTTTATTACTTTTTATTCCATCATTTTTTTCTTTCTCGGCCATATAAAAATAAGATAATAAAAGCCACAATGAGAAGAAAGCAAGCGATGGCACAAAAAGACAAAAACGCAGATTGAAAACATAAAAAAGGTCCATCAACAAATTTTTTATGCCTAATTTGTTCTTATTTTTTGCTTTCAGCCAAAAAAGACTAAAATAGCAAATGATGACGTCAAAAAATTATATGTATTTCATGACTTTCAAGAAAAATTACATGAAATTAATTTTTAAGGGACAAAAAAGGATCCAAAAAGTGATTTATAAATGAATAAAGTTTTTGCGAGACAGAAAATGGAAGAAAAAAAATGAGAGAAATTGTACGCGCAATTTTGGAAAAATTAACAGAAAAAAATAGTTGATTTGATTATTTAAATTAGACATTGGTTTTTGGAGTCGAAGAAGGCACGCTTGGCAGTGAAAAAATGCTTTTAAAGGCCACAAAAATTTACAAGGATGCCAAGGATGCTATGATTTGGAAGTGCGATTAGAAATTATGGAGAAGAAAAAAAACTAAAAACTTCGGTAAGAAATTATAAAAAAAACTATCTAATTTTATTCAGTGAACCCCGTCATCCACAAAAAGTTATAATAAATAAAATAACAAAATTTCAAGGACAAAAATTCTTGAGAAAAAAATCCTTAAAAAATCCATGCAACCATAATTCATGAAAGAAAAGTAACGCAAAAGTTACAACGGCATTCAGTCAGTAACAGCGAAAAGAGAAAAAAACCAAAGACAACGATCGAAGACAATCGAATGCAAAGATTTTTTTTTTTCAATCATCGTAGAAAAAAGGATTTTCAAGGACGAATCCAAAGAAGGGAATGGAAAAGGCATTGAGAAGAACCGCAATTAAGAACCGTTGCAAATGGGATTTTTGAAAGAAGGAGAAAAGAAAAAATGGATGGGAAAAAAGAAAATTGGAATATCATCAATTTTTTTTAAAAGTTTTAATTGAAAAAAAAATGGAACGATACTTTTGTGTGATTTACAAGAAAATAAAATGTCACACTTTTTTAAGTTTAAAAAACAAAGAAAAAATTATAATTGACGCTGCTCGATAATTTTAGTTTCAAATAAAAATGGCTCCAAAAAAGTAATAACAAAGAAACGATTTGAAAAAGGTTAATGGAAAACAATTTATTTATTCACAATATTTTTTTCAATACACATAAATATACTTTTTTTAAGAGCCAAAAATATTTTTAATGAAATTCAACCATCGTCGACTTCGATGAATTTTGCGTTTAATAAGAATACCCGTATTTGGTATGAAACAATTACTTCCTAATGAATTTTTCTAAAAATTTTACATTAATTAATTATATTTTGCAAATAATTAAATCCGCGATTTTTAATACATAAATAAAAGATTATAAATGATTGATTACCTTTTTAAATAATTTAAATTGCATTGAATTAATAAAATTGGTTGGAACGTTTTTTCCAATAAAAAAATGGTTCAAATTTTTAAAAATGGGCAATTTTGCCATTTTTTCAGCCGTTTCTAGAGTGAATGTGGAAAATGGAGCATCACAGGGTATCAAACTAAAAAATATTAAAAATATCTTTAAACTTCAATAATATTAATTAAAAAAAACTAAAGAAAAATATTTAAAAAAACTTACTAAACAAATGTTTCAAGTTTTGGAAGCTTTCCCATAATTTTTGAAAGTTCAACTAAAGCTCCATTAATGTGTTGTTTTATTGTGCATGATATAAGATTAATATTCTTTACATTTCCAGCCGATACTAAAAGCAAGAATTCGCTGTAAGTAATATTTTGATACCAAAGACTTATGTCTTTAACATTCACATAAATGAGTTTAGTTGAAATATGAGAAAACGAATGATACATGTATAACAACGTATTGCCAGTAATCCATATCTTTGTGGAAATGTTGTCATCAAGTTTTAAAGGCGTTTCTGTTGTTAAATCTTGATGAAAAGTAGAAATACTTTTAGCAACAGCAAATTGTAGCTTTCTTGAAAAATATTTGCAACACTTGAGTAATTTTTGATAAACCATTGATTTAGCATTTTTGGAAATATAATAAATTAAAGATTCAGGAATTGAAAAATATTGAAATTTAATATTCTTTGGAAAGCAAGCTAAAGGCTTCGATAATGATTGGGTATAAAGAATTGGGACAGTCATGGTTGATTTTAATAAAAAAATAGTTAAATTGCAATTGAGCGACGACAAAATTTCAAAAAAAATGAAATTCACTCACTCACTTTCTTTATTCATAATTATTTTTTGTTTTTCGATAATGAAGAAATAATTAGATTAAGTGTTCCTTAAAGCTATCCTTTCGCAAACATTTTGAGTTTTATTAAAATTTTTTGTAAAAAAAAATAAGAAAAAAGTTAGGATATGGGAACAGTCATAACTTCTTTTTTTTTCCTCTTTGATATTGATAAATGACAGTAAAGTTTTTTTGTGTATTGTTATATTTACCTAATAATTCACTTATTCAAAGTTTTGAAAATTTTAAACCCTCAAGTTAGAAAAAAGAATTAAGAAAACGCAAAAAATAGCTGGAAAAAGTATTTTGCAAAATTTTTTTAGAAAATCATTTTATTTGATTACAAAAGTTTATTGAATAGAAAAAATATTTTTTGTGTTTTTAAATATATAAAAATAAAACATGCGTTGAATAAAGAAAGTTTCATCAATGGCCTTTAATAATAATACACTTTACGTTCAATGAAAATGCTCATATCTGGGTCGATTCTTTGTTCCCAAAGTGAGTGATTCTGAAAAAAAAAGTTTGAAAATTAATTCTATTAAACAAATAAAAAAGTTCCATGATGAAATTAATGAAGGTCCCATATAAAATATAAAAAAAGTTGTTACTACCTTTTTAAAAAGTTGATAATCTTTTGATTTAATAAAATCTGGAAAAATATTGGTTCCAATGTAAAAATGTCGGAGATTTGGAAAAATTGGCAATGCTGCAAGTTTTTCGGCTGTTTTTGGAGTAAATGCGGATGTTGGTGAATTTGGTGGAGTCAAACTAAAACATAAGGTTAAGGTTTAAATTCTATTGCAAAAACTAAGTTTCACTTTCATTAACAAAAGAAGAAGAAAAATCTTTAAAAAACTTACTATACAAATGTTTCAAGTTTTGGAAGCTTTCCCATAATTTCTGATAATTCAACCAAATTCCCATTATTGTATTTTATTGGGCACCAAGGAAAGCTAATATGTTTGACATTTCCGGAGGATATCAAAAACAAAAATTCTTTATAAGTAATATTTTGACCACAAAAAGCAAGCACTTTTACATCGATATAAAATATGTTTTGAAAAATGTAGTTAAAAGCTTCACAGCCTCGCATTCTTATAGCATTTCCAGTAACAAAAATCTTGGTTGAAACATTTTTGAGGCTATATGATTGCTCAAGTAAGTGTGAAATAGGATTAAAAATATCTGAACTTTTTGCAACAACAAAACTTTGTTTAACCAAAAAATATTTGCAACTTTGGAATAATTTTTGATAAACCATTGATTTAGCATTTTTGGAAATATAATAAACAAAAGATTCAGGAATTGAAAATTTTTGATTTAGAACATTTTTTGGAACGCAGATAAATGGCTTTGAAGAAGATTTGGAATAAACAGCAACAGAATGGTCCATAATTAATTATAATAAAAAGAATAACAAATTGCAAAAGAGCGACGACGATACAAAACCTTTTTATAAAAATGAAATGAACTCATTTATTTTTCAATCATATTTTTTGTTTTTCGTTAATGGCGAAAAAAAATTAAATCAAATTGTCCCTTAAAGCTATCATTTTAGAGGCACTTATAATATACGTTTATAATATTTGTAAGAAAACAGAAAAATGAGAAAAGTTATGATTTGGCGCTACTAACAAGGGAGGTTCCAGACATGCAATTCGGCTCCGTACGGCATTCCGCTATTAAATGACAGATCCTGTATATTTGAGCTCAGGGCCGAAGTAACTTTTACCCACCGATTCAAATGTTTTTAAATTTTTAGCTATAAAGTTTGAATTAAAAAACCTTTTTGGTTATAAGCTCTTTTGGCAATGAATGATTGTTTAAAAATGCATAATAAATGATAAAAATAAAGTACTTTTCCTCTGGAATTTTTTTTTCTTATTCAAATAGTTTTTTTTCACTTTTTCTTGCATCAAAGCTTGATGCTTGTGTTCATAAACACATTAGTACGTCTGGAACTCAAAATATGAAACAAAAAATTTTGCGCGTTCTACAAATCTTATTTTTTTTTTTATTTTGTTACTTTTCTTTCAAAAAATTCAAGCAAATCCAAGGCATTTAAGAAATGGCTGCAAAAAATGATAAGGTCAAAATAATGTCGCTTCAGATGACGCTAAAAACAGAAAAGAAGAAATTGTAACTCAAAAAGGAAGCTAAAATGAAATCGAACAAAATGAACAACATAAACTCGCTTTTGCAACAGCTGGTTTCACCATCAAAATTTTGGATTCTACGATAAAAGTTTGCTTTTTTGATAAAAAAAAATTTTAAACTTAAAACCCAAACCGAAGATGATGAGGAAATTTCAGTTATTGTTTCAACACATCTCTCAAAAAAATCCACAATGGTGTTTATAAAGATTTATTAAATTAAAAAACTATGATATTATCAATAAAAGCTTTAAAACATCGTTTATGTAAATGCCATTATCAAATTCGGCAACCATCTGCAAATATTACAAAATATGTAATAATAATTTCTCTGACTATTTTTGCACTTATGGTATTATTTCGCCTTTTATAATTATTTTTACATTTTATTTATTTATTTATGATTGTATTAGTTTATTATCCACTTTCAAAGACTCCATTTCCATTGATTGCTATATTCATTCACTTTTGTACATAAAAGCTGCCGAAGTGGTGGGGCAGCTGTGTCCTTTTCCTTTCGCAATTTATTCTTTGCCATTATTTTTTCTCTCATCGATTGTTTCGGCAAAAACGGGAGACTCGAGATTTGGATTTTATTTTGTCTTTCTTTTCAAAAGCGAACGCTTTTTTTTTCTTCTTCTTTGAAAAAATGACTCAAAGTGGCTTTTAAAAATGATTTCTTCCATCAAAAAAAATGACATTATCAACAAAAAATTTTAAAACATCGATTATGTAAATGTGAAAAACCACAACGTCGACAAGTTTCTACAAATATTACAACGTGTTGCTGTTCTTTTAGTTTCTCTGATTATATTGGAGCTTACGGAATTGTCTCACTTTTTGTTATTATTTTTACTTTTATTTATGCTTGTATTAGTTTAAACATGGCTTCAGAAATGGATGATCCAAAAATATATTTATTAAAATATTGTAATTCAGCTGAATCCTTTAGTATTAATAAATATTTTAAACTTAAACATGAATATGGAATTATCCAAATGGTAAGGAAGTAAAAAGAATTTGAGAATGCCAAAGCTTTGCAAAAACTTTTATCTCAAAGAATCTTCTTTTTTAATTCCATCGAAAAATTTTAAGCTTTAATTAATTTTCTTTACTTTTATTTTTCCAAATTTTTAGAATATGGAAGTACAGAATAGTAAAGTAAAATTAAGTAGTCGAGTAACAACAGCTACAGAGAGGCTTGAAGTTTTGGAAAAAGCACTCGATCATCAAAGAAATTTGATCAAAACTTGTTTCATTGAAAACATAAAACAAAAGCAAAAGCAACTTCGTTTATGGAATTTATTAGTTCTTTATTCAAGTTTATTTATTTTATTAACAGGTTTAACTCCCATTGTTTTAAATTGTTCCAAAATATCTGGTACTTGTTGTTATTGTATTTTAGTTTTATTTCCAATTATGGGTGGAATTTATACGATTTTAATTTTTACTTTGGATAAACCTAATTTAATTTTAAATAATGTTGATCAATATTTAATAAACTCGAAAATATGGTAAATATTTTAACTCGATAGAAGGTTTTTAAAAAGCAGCGCTGGAATATTTATTTGACAATTGCGTTTATAAATAGTCAAAACTAAAATTTACAACATTGCAATCGGAGACATTCTTAATGCTTCTTTCTTAATTTCCTCTCAAAATCGAAGTTGACTTATTTGTTCCTAAGTTACTTCTTCTTCATGGCAAATTTAATCAGTTTCTTCAATTAATTGCCGCTGAATTTTTGGATGGTTGGCTAATAACCTAGCAGTAGTAGCCGTTGTATCAAAACCTGCAGTTAAAAACACAAAGCATTGACCAACGATTTCATCGGTGGTTAATTTTTTGCTTATTTTCATTCCAAATTTATCAAAAATCGTTAGTTGAAAAAGCAAAAAATTAACCAATGGAATAGCTATTAAAATATTTGAAGTAAAACTAATTTAGCTAATAATTTTTTTGTTAATACATCTTCTTTTTCCACATCTTCTTCATCCATACTCCTCCTCATCGTAGTCATTTATAACTCGTTGTTTTTCTTGCTTTTCACTTTTAATTTTTGCATATTCATAAAATGCAATATCCCCGGAATTAGTAAATAGTCCATGAATGCATGATCAAAATTTGATGAAGGCCATCGACGAGCAATTAAAAGAATATAAAATTGAAGGGTTTAAATCGATCATCGTTTGCTTTAATATTTCTTCTTTTTTTGCTTTTGTGCGATCATCATCAACCAAGCGAGATAATCAGTGCAGACAATGCTTCAAAAAAAAAAAAAGTTGTTTTGGAAAAGCAACAAGGATGGATGAACGATTTGGGTGAGTTTAAACATAGATTAAAAAATAAAATAAAAAAGTGACAAAGTTCGCATTTTTGTTAAAACAAAAGCTATTAACTTGCAAATATGATGAATGTGTGGATGAAAACGAGCAAAGGCCAATAAAGAAGAAATTTTGTGTTATAAATAAATTATGTTGACTCAGAAAATAAGTAATTTTATGGTAAATTAGCGGTGCATTAAAAATATCAGAGAAAATAAATTAATCCTTCGAGATGTCTCCTGCAGAAATATTTTGTTGACAGATAAAAATGCTGCAAAATGCGAAATTAGCTGATTTTGGTTTATTTTGTAAAGCAAAAAAAAAATGAAACCATTCAAGATTCCAAGCATAAAAAATTCCCAATCAAATAGTTATCCATCGAAACTTTAATCCAATGTAAAATCTCAGAAAATTCAGTAATGATACAAAAAGATTAAGCTTTTATTAAAATACAAATAAACACAAAAATAAAAGTAAATAATAAAATATATGATGGAATCAGCATTGTTGAAAAATTCTTTATGTACCATAATATTGTCCATTCAAATTCCCACATAGTCAAACCATTCAATTTACTTTCAATGAGCATTCCACGAGATAAAAATACCTAAAACAAAACAATTTTATTAATATAACATAACCAAAAATTATAACATACTTTGTGGCATAAAACATTTAATCAACAGGCATCTCCACCACCACCTGGTCTCTTCTTAAATGTATTTAAATAAGCTTTAGAAGGTATGCAAAGAGAAAAATATTGGAGCTTTGGGTGAATTTCAACGAAATCATTTGAGTAACATTTTCTGTCAACAACCTTATCAGCATACTTTCGAAGTTTCTTAATTACACGATTCTTGCTTAAAACGTTTGTTCCATTATTTTCAGATGTTTCATCAGCCATAAGAATATTCATAGGTTTGAATGGTGGATCATTTTCAACAGTTTCAAAATAACGATGCTTTGAAATATTTTTGGGACGATCATTTGGATCATGTTGTAAAAGGCCTTTGATAAGTTCTTCAGCAGCTTCATCATGAACTCCTTCCAGATTTGGTTGTCCATATGTTTTCTTTCTCATAAATTCTTTCATCTCCATATTGTTAAATGGATGTCTTCTTAGGATCAAATAAGCAATAACAACACCATATGAAAATCGATCAGCAGCTAATCCAGCAGGTTTTTCGAGGGCTACTTCAGGAGCTGAATACATTAATACAGAAAATGGAAGTGTTTTGTCTAATGTTATATTACGAGATTGACCAAAATCAAAAAGACGAACATGGCCAGTTAAAGTCAAAGCAACATTATTAGGTTTTAGATCACTGAAAAATGAAAAGAATAATATCACAAATTTTATAATTTAACTTTTCCGAAAAACTCACCCATGTGTTAAATTGTTTTCATGCAAATATTCCAGAGCAAGAGCCAATTGATAAGCGATTGTTTGCTTTCCTTTCTCTGAGATGTTTGAATTTTCAATATGATGAATAAGAGTGCCACCATTAATATATTCTAAAACTATACACCATTTTCCATCAGCATTGTATCCATTGTAAATCATCTTGGGAATATATTGATGCTCATCACATATCATATAAGCTTCAGCTTCAGCGATTAGTGAGGATGAATATTTGATTTTTGTAAAAACTTTTCCCACGAATTCTGTATCACATCCTTTGAAAAACATCCTTCGTACTTTACCAAAGCCTCCACGACCCACAGTTTTTCTCATTTCGGCATTTGTTTCCATAAATTTGATACAAATATTCATGATTTCTTTCCTAAAAACCATGTATAAAACTTTAAGAACTATAAACCTTATAAATGTTGATTGATGCTCCTCAATTTGAAGTCATTTCGAAACAGTTACTCAATATTCCAATATTTGATAAACATATTGTTATTATTTATGTGAATTGTTTTTAAACACAAAATTATAAATAAAACTTACACATTTTTCTTAGATCTATCATATTCATCTTCCGGGATAACCCACCATTTTTCTTTATGAAGTACAAACCGCTTATCTTTTTCAAGATTATCCAGAATATCCAAACCACTTTGACGAACATCTTCTTTTGTTTTAAGCGTCATCACTCCACCATCAATTCCCTGCAACGAAAACTCAAGCTTGATTCTTTTAAAGTTTATTCACCTTTATGCAAATTTCAAAATTTTTATTTCGTTCTTTTGCAATTTTTCTCTGGATTGTTTCCACTCTAGACGCACGCAGACACAAACATTAATTTACTGAAGAAATCGACATAATTTTTTATTTTGAATTCTCTTAAATGTTTTTATTTGCCCTCTATAAATTAACTTTATGAAGCAAAGATAAAAATTTGATGAAGCATGTGTGAATCAAAAAATTTTAAATTCCATTTACAATACTTAACAAAAATTTTCCTCTGAAATGTTTAAAAAAATCACCAAAAAAGAAATTTCTTTTTTATTTCTTTCTGAAAGAGCAATAACAATCATTCATTTACAAATTAACAAAGTGTGTAACAATAAAAGAAAAAAGTATGCAAGAAAAAACGATAGAAATTTTTAACTAATCCATTTTTTGATATTTTGAAGAATAATTTCTCGAGATTTTTTCAATGATTCGCTATCATTTTTTGTTGGTCGCCTGAGGTCTTCACAATGAGAACCTCCTTCAATTGTGTAAGTAATAACAGAGGGATTATTGGATTTTGTCAAAACCAAATCTTTCCACGGATCCATTGAGCCACCTGTTGCAACAACATTCGTGCCATTATAATTGTCAAATCCGCCATATAATTTTTTCATTCTTGTTTCAGTTTCTTTTAGATATTCAAGAGTAAATTTTTTACCAAAATCTTTTTGACAATTTGATATGTAATCGCTATAAAAATTTACTTATTTTATTTAGTTTTTAGTAGTTTTTTTTTTTAAATGAAACTAACTTTAAAGAAAATCCAGGACCAAACATATTAAAATTTGAAGTTACAAAGCAAAGTAATTCATTGCAAACTTGCCAATGCCAAGCTAAATCTTTCACATTCTTTTCATTTTCATTTGATTGTTTTAAATAAAAGTTTTGATGGGGATTCGCAGAATTTTTACGGTTTTCACCTAATAATTCATCAATAATTGCGAGATTCATCATTTTGTTTTCGCTTTCAATTTTCATGATGTCACAAATTTTTCCAATATTTGTTTCATTCTAAAAAAGGTATAATAAATTTTGTTAAATAAAAAAACTATGAAAATTTGTATGTCTTACTTTTTCATTTGGGTAATTATATTGAACTGCATTAGTCAAAATTCGTCTTAACGGAAGAAAATAAGTATTTCTAATATCTATATAGGCCAACTCGGAATTACCATCGAGCTTGCTTCTAAAAAAATATATTGTATTTAGAAAAATATGGGTTTCAAATAATATTGGTTACCTAAAAGCTCTATTTATCTTCCATCTACCATATTTTGATAACGACAACTCATGCATATGTAAAAAACCATTAAGTATTTTGTCAGGACAATCAAAGTCATAAGCCCGATATGCTTCTTCACCAACTTGTAAATAATCTTAAAAATTTATATTAAATATTTTCATTTTTTACCATTAACTAAAGCTCTTACTGTCATTGCCAAGATTTATTGAAATAGCTGCTGAACTTCCAACGGCTCCAATAGCTAAATCGGGATATTTCTGACGAAACCATAAAGCCAAAGCGCCGGGATAAGATCCACCAAAAACAATCCATTTATTATTTCGACGTTTCATTTCACGATTTTTAGTTCGAATAAAATTTGCGATATCTTCCAAAGCTTGTTGGCTATTGAGATATTCAAAGTTGTCAGGGGTTGGATTTCTAAAAAAAGGAGGTAAAGGTAAGTTTCAAAACTTGCTTAAAACTTACTCAAAGGGTAGACCTTTTCCATAAAATCGATGTTCAAGCAACCAAATATTTGCACCAACATCGATGGCCCATTCCACAAATGGTTGGTCTCGTTCAATAGAAAGAAAGGAAGCTGTGGATTCTCCATTAATCATTAAAAACTGAATTCCATTTGATTTGTCATGCAAAAAGTTATTAAAATATCTCTGAAAAATCCCAAAAATTTATTTAAATTGTTTTTTTTATTTTTTGCAGCTAACTTGGTTCCATGTTGCAGTTGATGAAGAATTAAAATGATCCAATTTTTGTTCCAAATATGCTTCGCTAATAAATTCGGGGTTTTGGTTTATCTAAAAAATATATGAAATTGTTTAAACTTTAATTGTCTCAAATAGCAAAAAATAACTTACCAAATTCACAAAAGTTATAATAAATTTTATCACTGATATATGCATTGTAAATAATACACTTTGATAGAAGCTAATAAATAAAAAAAACCCGTTTTCAGAATCAACGAAATCAATAAACAAAATATCTTTTGCAAACAAATCTCAAAACTTTTCTGTTCTTCTCAAAAGTTTCGGCAAAGATAAAAGTTTCTTTTTTTAATAAAGAAGGTCACATCACGCTTTTATCAAACCAGGCCATTCTTTAGGCGCTCTTGAGATGTGTCACTTCTTTCTGCTTGATCTTTTTGATAAAGATGCCTTACTAATATGGAATGCAATTGAATCGGCTCATTTTGCACCATTATTCAAAGGCGGTAGTAGTTACATAGTTATTTATCCTATAAATTGATGTCATAGACGTGTGCAACGTAAAATATTCCAAAACATAGGGACAATTCTTTGAATTTGAATGGAATAAGCAAAATCCATGTCAAACTTATTTGAGCCATGCAATATTTAGGCTTTGTTTTTTATTTATCTTTCAAATTTCCATAGAGGTGATAAAAATAAAATTTACACTTCATAAAATAAAAAATAAAGGTAAAGCAAATAAAGTTGTTTCAGTTTTTCTTAAATCTTATTTTTATAGTAATATTTATCTTTTTTTGTTATTGTATAAATGCCACATTTTTTTTTGTTGTTGATGGTAATAAATCCATGTTTATTACTTGAACGAATTTTTCTTGAGATGCATACATTACTGAAATGATTCTTACGAAAGAAATGTATGATCGGAAAAAATTATTTTAAATGAATTTTTTTTTTTCTAAAATCGAACAAAGTTCATTGTCTCGTTGTCATTTATCCATGAATCATTCATTCATTGATTGGTGTTTTTTTTATCAAAAAATCCAATTCTAGAATGATCTTTTTATATTTTTGCTGCTTTTTTTCTTCGATTACTAAAACCCCAATCATTGAACTCCTTTATTTCGCGATTTTATTATTATTTGTGAAAGCATAAAGAAGTTAAGCAAACAAAAAAATACCCTTTCTCCTTTTTTGACTAATGGACGAATTTTTTTTATTGAGTTTAAAAAACCAATCCAACCCGAAAGCTGATCTTTTTTCTTTCTTCTCGCTTCGCCTAAGGGGTTGTTTACTTGCGGCTACCTGCTTTTGAGAAGAGTGTTGGTCATCATCATTACTCACCTTTATTATTTTATTTCCCAAAATGAGGAAAAAAAATATGCGATCAAAAGGATTAACCCTTCAAAGGAGCTCGCGCAGAAAAAAAAGTAAGAAATTAAAAAAGGAGGTTTAAAAAAATAAATAAGGAAAAAATCAGTTTTGAGTTATTCAATCCTTTAAAAGAAGCAGGTTTATAATATATTTTCTTTGTGGAAGAAAATTTCTTTATTTTTGTTTAAAATAATTAAAGTTTTTTGAAAAAATGAATTTTAATTTATTATGTATTTATTTTGGAAGCTTTCTTACTGTAGCTATCGCTCAACAATTTTATAATACCGCTTCAAATATGGGTGGCGCAGTTGGTTGTGTGGTTACTGTAAGATTTTTTTAGCACCAAAATAATTGGTAAATAATTTTTTGTTGATTTTTTAGGCTAAAAAACTTTATTCCCATGGAAATTTCATTCGAGATTTGGATGAAACAGAAGTGAAAGAATTAAAACAATATAAAAAAGATTTGGCTTCTTTTAAAAAAGTAAGCAACTTTTATTTATTCTTTAGCATTTTGAGAAACTCGAGAACAACCCTTTTATTCATTATTAACTAAACTTAAAAAATGTTTAGCATAATTTTATAAATTTAAAAAATATAAATGACACTAGAAAACTATGCAGGTTTTTTTGGATTTTTATCATTTGTGCTTTTAAATCAATCATCTTACATTCATTAACTATTATTTTTTCGAAACTGCCCCATGCGTGATTAGAAATGATAATTATTTTATATTTAAAGAGCATAAAACAAAGTTAAAACTAAAAATAAAAAAAAGTCTTTAAGTAACGAAGATTAACTAGAGTAATGGCAGCCATTTATTGGTGGCAGCACAAAATAACAAAAAATTTTATTCAAAATATTCAAAGATTTAAAAAAAAAAGAAAGTTAAATTTGTTTCTCACTTTTTTTTAAAGCCGCTTCCATTGCAATGGTTAATGCCTTTTTTTGGAAAAAAAACAACAAAAAAAATCAATAAAATATCAGTGGAAATTTTTCGCGATCGCTTGCTTATATACAGACATATGTTTCACTTTTTGATTTTCAGAAAAAAGTTGCATTAGCTCTTTTTTTAATAGAAAAATGTGAGATCTTTTTTGTTTCGTATGTTGTTGTCATAATTGGATTCCATTTTTTACAAAGCTTTACTTTCCTTTTTTTCCTTTTGATAGTTAAATTTCTTTATTTCTTTTTTTTCTTCAGAAAATTGAAGATGCATTTGCAAATGCTGAAAAGTTAGAACAAACCAATTCCACAATTCCACCCATGCCAATGCGACCTTCAATGCCAGCATTTTGTTCAAAATCCGATACAATTCTTTACATTTTTGGTGGATGCACGGTTCAAGTAAGCTTTAATTTCCTTTAAAAATCTCAATCAATTTTTATTCTCAATTTTAGAATTACAAAGTTTTTATTGGAGGTAAATTTGCTCGAGATTTAAGTGTAAAAGAAAAGAAACAACTTGATCAATTTGCTAAACAAATGGCAACTAAAAATACTATCACTCCTCCTCCAATTCAAGGAACAACAACAACAATCGGAAATTCCACATCACCTCCAACAATTGCAGCAACAACAACCACAATTAAATCTGCAGTTGATCAAACTAAAGTCAATCTTGATTTTTGTACTGAATTTTAATAAACCTCTTTCTTTTAAATGAAGATTTGAAATTAATTATTGAAGAGCGTTAATAATTTTTCTTTTCAAAAAGGAAAAGGAAAGCACAAGTATAATGGTAAAAAAAATCAAAGATGCTTTTCATTTTTCCTTTACGAATTTTGATTTACTATGTAAATATATTTATATATATGTGTATGTTTCAATAAATTAAAAAAATATTTAAAAACACTAATGATGGGATTGCAGCAGTTTTTATGTAATTATGTAATTTCACGGATAAAACACGCATTCGAGTATTGCTTTATTCTTGCAACGAAAAATCTTCAGTGTGCAAATTTTATTTTTTTAGGTTTCATTCATTTTCACTTTTTTTTCTTTCCAACGAAGTTTCAATTAAACTTGTTTTTCTGTTACAAATTTCGACGTTTTTTATTATTGGGCTGCTTTTGTTTTGGGTATGGAAAATGGCGAAGTTTAATGATGGAATCCTTCATGAAATCTTCCTCGAAACAATCAAAGGAAAGAATTATTTTGGCAAAAATGGCTTCGCTTTAATCAACTTTATGCTAATTGGAAAAGAAACTTTCAAAGTCGTATTGGATTACTTTAGCCAAGCTAAACGTGCAGAAATTTATCGATACAGTGTAACGTTTGAAGTCATCGATTCTGTGAGTTTTATCTTTACTTTATCTCTCCTTATTTATCATTCATTTTTAGAGTGGAAATTCTGAGCTGTATATGTTTCATTTAACCTTTCCATTGTTAAAACCTATCTTGGCTGCTGCTGGCAAACATATTGAAGGATTGTATATTGGTTATATTTGCATGAGCTCCTCAAGTGTTTATGAACATTACAATGTCTTTAATCATCTTATTGGTGAAAGTATGGTGCATTACTCATATTCTAATTTTACATATTCTTTTTTTAGAGTTGCAGAAGATCATGTTTGTAAGAAAAATACCTCATCATTATTATGCTCGTTTGGGGCAATTGAAGGATCTCGAAAGTATACAAATTTCGTGCTCTGATTTTGTAAGTGTTCTTTCTATTATTTCCTTGATTCATTCTTTGTCTAAATATCTTTCTTTTTTTCATATTGATAGTGTTAACTTTTAGGATGTTTCTATGATACCAGCATCATGTCGTCGTCTCCAAATTAACAATGTTGATTGGAAAGCTTCTCAATTTGTAGTTCACAAAACGACTTTCTTCCAAAAATTTACTTCTCATTTACGACATTTCTTACATATTAAACATAACAAGTTTGTGGTTGCTTCACTTTTTTTTTGCATTCTTTAATCTTGTCTGCCATTTTCAGCATCAAACTAACTTTTGTTGAAAAGCTTCGTATTGAAGGTTTATTACAACATTCTGATTTTACTACCGCAAATATGGATCGTCTTATTGCATTCGTTTCAACACATTTTCCAAAGCTTCAACGATTGCATGTGAAGTATAAAGTTCTTGGTACATGGGCTCAAATCAAAGACACTGTGTTAAGCTTTGATCCATCAATGTTCAAACACTTATCTCCAAATGTCAAAGGAAAAATCGAATTTGATACAGAAAAGGGCTCATCGTATGAGGATTCAACTGTTTCAACTATGAATGTGAGTACATTTAACTTGTTATTGTATGTGATTTTTGTTACTAAAGTGGATTATTTTCAGGCTGGTAGCGAAGTGCTAGGCAAAGCGCATTTTATCGTCAATAATGAAAGCAGTACAATGCAGAAAACTTTCGAAGTTCATGATGGCTTATTTTTCAACTTTTGGTATTCTATGGATTCATTAAGTTGATTCAATTATTCTTCTTTCATCTTTGTAAAAATAAAATTATTATGCTTGTGACAATAACATTAAATTGCTAATAAACTCTTCTTTTTTTTTGTATTATTTTAAATGTGGTAATCATACAAGTACAAAGTTAGCAGATGATTCGAGCAAACCTCATTGTGTCGTGCATTATTTATATCGTGTTTTTATTTTTAGTACCTTTGTTTTCAAAAATTTACAATTCAGTTTTAACCGCATTAACAACTAAATTCCATACTCCTTTTAAAGTTGTTTCAGGAATAGCTTCTTTTGAAACTGGATCATATTCTTCTTCCAACATTTTCTTAAAATTTGGTGAAACTTTTCCAAACATTTCAAAAACTCTTTCACGAATTTGTGGATAACAATCTTTGACATTATCAACTATATTTTCAATCAATCTTTCTCGAGCAGGTTGATCCAAAACTTTAGACCAAAAAAGTTTGGGTTGATCAAAGTTGGCATCATCCTGATCGTCATATCGATCCACATCACCAACAACTGAATAAACATGCCATTTGCCTTCTGTAGCTTCTTTAGGGCCATGGAAGCTATTTGGAAAATAATTAGGTCCTTTGGAATCTTGTCGATAATTCATATATCCATCTCGAATGTAATTATTCGTGGATGCTCGAAGAGGGCAATTAATTGGTAGTTGACCATGATTTACTCCAACTCGATGATACTGAGTATCAGTGTACGAAAACATTCGAGCTTGAAGCATTTTATCTGGAGAAATTTCTATTCCTGGAACCAAATGCGAAGGTGAAAAACAAGCTTGTTCAACCTCCGAATGATAGTTAGTTGGATTTCGATCAAATGTCATTTTTCCGACTGGGATTAAAGGATATTCACCATGTGGCCAAACTTTAGTTAAATCAAATGGATTCCATCGAAATTTAGCTGCCTCCTCAAAGGTCATAACTTGAATAAACATTTCCCATGATGGATGATTTCCATTTTCAATTGCATTAAACATATCTCGAGCTGAATAATCTGGATCTCTTCCAGAAATTTTAACTGCTTCTTGGCGAGTTAAATTTTTAATGCCTTGACATGTCTGAAAACCAATTTAACATTGTCGTTAGCTATTAAAAATTTTTTTTTACTTTCACATGAAATTTAACATAAAATGCTTCTCCTTCAGCATTAACCATTTTAAATGTATGTGAACCATATCCATTCATATGTCGATAACCATTGGGTGTTCCGCGGTCGCCAAATAACCACATAACTTGATGAACGGATTCATGACGAATTGTCCAAAAATCCCATTGTGGATTTGACTCTCTTACATGAGTTCGAGGATGATGTTTTTGAGTTCGAATAAATTGTGAAAAAAGCATTGGATCAAGAACAAAAAATATGGGAGTATTATTTGCAAGTTGCAACTAAATCCCAATTTCATTCTTCCGTATAAAATTTCATTGCAAATCCACGTAAATCTCTCATAACATCGGAGTCTCCTTTCTCGGATTTAACTAACGACCATCGAGCAAACATGGGAGTTTTCTTTCCAATTTCACTAAATATTTTAGCTTTACAATATTTTGTTATATCATGGGTGACTTCAAAATATCAATGAGCTCCTGCACCACTTGCATGAACAACCCGGGGAGGGATTCGTTCTCGATTAAAATGAGATAGATCATCAAGAAGGGCAATATCTTGCATTAGAATAGGACCTCGTGGACCTACAGTTAATGTTGCACTTCGATTTGCTTGTGGACAACCATTCGTAAGAGTAAGAATTTCGGGTTCCTAAATTATCAAATCCATTTTTTTTTATTATCCTTCCTAGTAATTTTGATTGGCTGTGGAAGCCTGGAAATCTACCATGGGAAAATTCAATAAAAATGAAAAAATTAGCATATAAAAATGAATGAATGCGTGAGGAATGAAGTTTGATTTTCATTGCATAAAAATGAAGCGGTGATGAGTGGCGGTTGATTTTCAATTACCCAAAGATACTAAAGATTCAAAAAACTATAGGAACCAAAGGATCCAAATATACCCAAATCGTTCAGGGTTAATGCATATATTCTATGGAAAATGTTAGGGAAATTTCTTGAGCAACTTATAGGGCATTTATTGTAGAAAGTAAAATATAATGAAACATTGATTAGTGGCGATTGATTTTGGGCTATCAAAGATATTAAAAGGTTCTAAAAATGCCAAAGGAATGTATAAAATAGCTTTCATGGCCAGCCGAAGGCTGGCGCGTGACAATTGAAAATTAAATTTATTTTATGAGAAAGAAGCGAGTGGATGTTGTTAGTGTAGGGCTTTAAACTATTTTGGGTTCTTTAGAAGGATTTGGTGGATCTTAATTGTAGGAATGTAAGGAAGCATCAGGCTATGACGGAAACGGTTTGTGCTGAGGAAATTTTAAGGCGAATTTTTCATTCCTTAAATAAATATTTTCAAAAGCCGTGGAGACTTTATTGGTATTTTCTATCGCTGGGATAAAGACATTAGCTGCCGGTAAGAGGACCTTGAGTGTATGGGATGAGGATCTTAGATCCCAAGGATGAGAAGGAGGAGGATTTTATGGCATACGATTTCAAACTATGATGTAAATAAAAAAAATTACATCAATTTAATTAAATTATTAATCTTTATAATATAAAAACAAATAGAGATCGCGGCCCGGAGGGCCGCTTCTTGCCTAGTTTCTAACTAAACCTTACTGTCTGAGATTCTTTGTACACAGCAAGTTGTTCATCGCATTTATCAAAATTTGGAAATGGCATTTTGGAAGAAAAACCTGTCTAAAAATTTAGATGCCTTTATTTATAAAAAAATCGAACACCAAATACAATAGTTGCAGCCAACTCCAAGCTAAAAAGTAAAAAAATGCATCAAACTCAAATCAACATTCTAAAAAAACTTTTTGTTGTTTACTTTGGTTCAAAAAAAATTAAACTCGTTGTTGTCATTATTTATTTCCACCTTTTATACTAAACTCATTCATAAAAAGTCAAACATCTTTGTTTCCAAGTTCACTTTCCTTTCTTACCATCTTTTTAATGTTTTCTTCTTTTTTTTTCTGCAGAAAATAAAAGTAAGACAAGGTGATTTCTGAACTTTTTTGTTGCTGCAATTAACAACAATCAAACATCATAATACGGCAAAAATGAATGATTATTTTTTATTAACAAAAAAATATTGCAAATATTAGAAAACTATATGGTGCAACTTTTTCACCAAATTATAAGAAAAGCCCTAATTAATCTTTTCTTAAATGTAAAGCTTTTAGTTTTTAAACTATTTTTCTATTTTTGTCCCATTATTTTACCATGTATGTTTTTTGCATATATTTATTCTAAGTATTTTGAATCTGTTTCCCATAATGGGGATTATTTTTTTGTCAGAAAACAAAAACAAAATCGAGAGTTGCTATATAAATAACCTTTGTTACATTAGACATGTAGGTGTTGTGTAAAGAAATCAGTTCAGCTATTGAGGAAGTTCGCATAAATTAATTAGTCAAAAAAAAACTTCAAAAAAAAAGCATTCTTGTCGCAGTTTGATGAGGATCAAAAAAATAAACCCTTCGGTTATTGAACAACTCCAAGTTTTAACATTGCTTTTTATATCTTTGTGTTAACCAATCTAACTACTTAACGCAACAAACAAAAAATATTAATTTTAATAAAAAGCTAAACTAATGTAAGAAAGAAATATGTGGAATCCAAGTTGAAGAAAGTCCATTGAAAACTTTGAAGCTTTGAAGAAAAACTTTCAAATCCATAAAAAAAATCTCACAACGAAAAAAAATTATTGCGAAACAAAAATTTCTCCAACAATTTTTTTTTCTTCATCAAAGTTTTCCTTTCCCCGCTTATTTTTGTTATTCGTGTTTTTGCTTCCACATTTATTCCAATTATTTAGACCATTTTTTAACAAACTCTTTACTTTTTAGCTCGAACGATAGAATCTATCTACTTTTTGTTTATATTCCAAGCTTGCTTTTGATCTCTTTGCAATATATTATTGGATATGGCTGATGAAATTGCTCGAATTCAACAATATGAATACAGACAGGTTTGTCGGTTTTTTCATTTATTTTCCTTAATTTTTTACTAATATTTTTACTTTTTAGAACAGTAATTTGGTATTACAAGTAGATTACAATCTAACAGATCGACGAAATCGTGATGAACCTACTGGTGAAGTAATGCCCTTGAATAGGGATATTCTTACTGGAGTCAAAATGGGTGATAAATTTCAAAGAGTTACTGCTCCATCAGACAAGAAAAATGCACCTAAAAAGTATGTTTATTTAATACTTTGCAAAACGTTAATAAGAAAAAGTATTTATAGGCCCAAATCTAGCAAAGACGAAATCAAAGTTGCAGCAAATGTTCTTGTATCTGGTGATGCTGAGCTTGCTGGTTTATATAAACCTCGTACACAAGAAACTCGTCAAACTTTTGAAGTAATGCTTGGTTTTGTGCAAGACGCTCTTGGAGATCATGTAAGCTTATCGTTTTTTTACCTTTGTCTGATTATAAGAAAACTAATGATATCCTTTTTTAGCCACGTGAAATCCTTCATGGTGCTGTCGATGAAATTCTTCGTTCTCTCAAAAGTGATAATCTTCGTGAAAAAGAAAAACGTCGAGAAGTTGAAGCTTTGATTGGTAAACTTGCTGATGATCGCTTCGCTCTACTTAATAATTTAAGTAAGAAGATCTCTGATTTTGTTTTGGACGAAGATGAGGATGAAAACCAAGAAGATGTTGAAGAAACAGTTGGAGTTCGATTCGATGAAGAAGATGACGATGATCGTGGAGACCTCGAAACAGAAATTCGTGAAGAAGAGGATGATGAAAATGAAATGGGTGTTGAAGCTGATATGGAAGAAACGCTTAAACGAACAACCGGAGATGACGATATGCAAGATACCAAAGCTCGAAAGCAGAAGCTACATCCAAGAGAAATCAACGCTCAATGGATAGCTCGTCAAGTTAGCAATGTGATGAAAATCGATGAAGTGGAAGTTCAAAAGAAGGAGCAAAAGATTTTGGATATCTTAGAAAATGAAGCTGATCCTCGTCTCTGTGAAAACAAACTCTTCGATATTCTTGATGCTTATGAAAAGGATCGCTTCGATCTTGTTAAAGTTCTTGTTCAAAATCGTCTCATGGTTCTTTATTGTACCAAGCTTGCTAAAGCTGAAGCAACAGAAAAGAAAGCGCTCGAACAACAAATGGCAGCAGATCCTGATTTGTCTCCTATTCTGAGAAAACTTAAGAACGTTGAAGTTGATGATGCCATTCAAGATTCCATCGACAAGAAAGAACGTGCTGCAGCTGCTAAAAGAAGTGCTGAAGCTGGACAACAAGCTATGGCGATGGGTTCTTACAATGAACCAAAAATTGTCAAGTTCGATGAATTAGCGTTTGCTCAAGGTTCTCATTTCAACAGCAACAAAAAATGCGTGCTACCTCAAGGTTCAACAAAAACTCAAAAGAAAAGCTACGAAAGTGTCATCGTTCCTCCACAAAAACCAAAACCGTTCGATAAAGATGAGGTTTGTTTTCATTCATTTGTTTATAATTTACATTTATATATCATTTTCAGGAACTTTTTCCTATTAGCAAACTACCTAAATGGGCTCAAAATGGTTTCATTGGCTTTCAAACTCTCAATCGAATTCAATCAAAGATTAGCGACAAAGCGTTGAAATCTGATGGAAATTTGCTTATTTGTGCTCCGACTGGTGCTGGTAAAACTAATGTTGCTGTAATGTGTATTTTACATGAAGTTTCTAAACACATGAATTCTGATGGAAGTGTTCGTAAAGATGAATTCAAATGCATTTACATTGCACCTATGCGATCTCTTGTACAAGAAATGGTCGGAAGTTTCAAGAAACGATTTGAACCTTATGGATTACAGGTTTGTGATTTTACAAAGTACTTTAAGCTAATTTTATTCATTATGTTTTTAGGTCGGTGAAATGACTGGTGATCAACAGATGACAAAAGAGCAATTTATGCTGACACAAATTATCGTCTGTACACCAGAGAAATATGATATTATTACTCGAAAAGGTGGTGAACGTGCTTATAATCAACTTGTGCGCTGTATCATTATCGACGAAATTCATCTTCTTCATGATGATCGTGGTCCAGTTCTTGAATCGATTGTTGCTCGAACTATTCGTTACTGCCAACAAACAAATGAAGATTGTCGACTTGTTGGTCTATCTGCTACTCTTCCAAATTACAAAGATGTTGCAACATTCCTTCGTGTGGATTCTGAACATTTATTCTTCTTTGATAATTCATATCGTCCTGTTCCACTTCAACAAGAATATATTGGTATTACAGAAAAGAAGGCTCTGAAACGATATCAAGCGATGAACGAAGTTGTTTATGATAAAGTTATGGAACATGCTGGTCGTCATCAAATTCTTATTTTTGTTCATTCAAGAAAGGAAACTGCCAAAACTGCAAAAGCCATTCGTGATATGTGCTTAGAAAGGGATACTTTGAGTCGATTCGTTCGTGAAGGAACTGCAACAACTGAAGTATTGAAAAATGAAGCCGATCAAGTGAAGAATCACGATTTGAAAGATCTTCTCTCATATGGTTTTGGAATCCATCATGCTGGTATGACACGTGTTGATCGAACTCTCATCGAAGATTTGTTTGCCGATAAGCATTTACAGGTTAGTAACAACATACTTTTGTATTCTTATTTGTTTCTTTTCTTTTTTAGGTTCTCGTTTCCACTGCTACTCTTGCATGGGGTGTCAATCTTCCAGCTCATACCGTCATCATCAAAGGTACACAAATTTATAATGCTGAAAAGGGCTGCTGGACAGAACTTGGAGCTCTTGATGTTATGCAAATGATGGGACGTGCTGGTCGGCCACAATATGATTCGCAAGGTGAAGGCATTATGATCACAAATGCATCTGAGCTTCAGTATTATCTCTCCCTCATGAATCAGCAACTTCCAGTTGAATCTCAGATGATTGCAAAATTACCCGATATGGTGAATGCTGAAGTGGTCCTTGGAACTATCAACAACATCTCTGAAGCAATCGATTGGCTTGGTTATACTTACCTGTATGTTCGAATGATTAATGTACCAAATATTTATGGAATTGAAGGTGATGTAGCTGAACGTGATACTCTTCTTGAAGGTCCAAGAACAAACTTTGTTCACACTGCTTGCACTCTTTTGAACAAGGGCAATTTGATCAAATACGACCCTAAAAGTGGCATTATTCAACCAACCGAACTCGGAAGGATTTCAAGTCACTACTATTGTTCGTTTGAATCTATGGAAACCTACAATAAACTTCTCAAAGAAACTGCAACCGAAATTGATCTTTTCCGAATCTTCTCCATGTCATCAGAATTTAAGCATATTCATGTTAGGGAAGAAGAAAAACTTGAATTACAGAAACTTGCTGAACTTACTCCTGTTCCAATTCGTGAATCACTTGATGAACCATCTGCGAAAGTTAATGTCCTCCTTCAAGCTTACATTTCTCAATTGAAACTTGATGGCTTTGCTCTTCAAAGTGATATGGTATTCATTTCTCAATCTGCTGGTCGTCTTTTCCGTGCTATCTTTGAAATCGTTCTTTGGCGTAAATGGGCTTCGCTTTCTTTGAAAGTTCTTGGTTTTTGTAAAATGGTTAATACTCGTCAATGGCAATCTCTCAATCCTTTGCACCAATTTAAAAAGATTCCACAAGAAGTTGTCAAATTGTTGGATAATAAAAATTTGACGTTTGATCGATTGTATGATTTGGATTCTCATCAACTTGGTGAACTCATCAAAATGCCAAAAATGGGAAAACCTTTGCATAAATTTATTCGACAAGTTCCTAAAATTGAACTGCAAGCTATGGTTGTTCCAATAACTCGGTCAACTTTGAAGCTGGAACTTTCGATTGTACCTGATTTTCAATGGGATGAGAAGGTTCATGGAAATTCAGAAGGCTTTTGGATCTTTATTGAAGATGTTAATGGTGAATACATATTGCATCATGAATATTTCTTATTGAAACAGTAAGTTTTTGTTTTTTTTTCTTGAATTTTTCTAACTTTAACTTCATTTTTAGGCGATACAGCTCCGATGAACATGTCATTAAAATGTTTGTTCCTGTGTTTGATCCACTTCCGCCTCTTTATTATGTTCGAATTGTATCTGATCGATGGTTAGGTAGTGAAAATATTCTACCCATTTCATTCCGACATCTTCTCCTTCCTGATAAATATCCACCTCCAACGGAACTTCTTGATCTTCAACCTCTTCCCATCTCAGCTCTCAATAATCCTGAATATGCTCAAATCTTTGATAAGAAAGGAATCAGCGTTTTCAATCCCATTCAAACTCAAGTCTTTCGTACTTGCTTTGAAAGCAATGAAAATGTTTTTATTGGTGCACCAAATGGAAGTGGAAAACTTACTTGTGCTGAATTTACATTGCTTCGACATTTTGAAAATAATCCTGATCAAAAAGCTGTTTATGTTTCATTGAATGAAGAAGTGGCACAAAATGTTTATCAAGAATGGAATACTCGAATTGGACGACTTTTGAATAAAACTTTTGTTTTTCTTACTGGTGAATTGACGAATGATTTGAAGCTTCTTCAACATGGAAATGTAATTATTTCGACTGCTGATCGATGGGATAACATTTCTCGACGATGGAAACAAAGAAAGAATGTTCAATCTGTGCGGCTTTTTATTGCTGATGATCTTCAAATGATGGGTGATTCTTATAATGGGGTAAGCTTTTTGATTTTACAATATAATTTTAAACCTTAATTTGTTGTTTTTTTAGCCTACGATGGAAGTGGTTTGCTCGCGAATGCGTTATATGTCTTCTCAACTTGATTCAAAACTTCGAATTGTTGCACTTTCGTCTTCACTTGCTAATGCTAAAGATGTGTGTCAATGGCTTGGATGTACGAATTTCAATTTTCCACCATCTGCTCGACCGCTTCCATTAGAACTTTACATTCAAGGCTTCAATCTTTCACACACTGCTTCACGACTTGCTGCAATGGTTCGACCTGTTTATTCAGCTGTTATTCGACATGGTGGAAAAGTTCGACCAAAGCCTGCTCTCGTTTTTGTTCCATCTCGTCGACAAACTCGTTCAACTGCAGTTGATCTTCTTACTTTTGCTTTAGCTGATCGTCAATCTCATCGATTCTTGCATGGTGCAACCGAAGATTCTGATTTCCAAGCAATTCTCAAAGAAGTGCACGATGAATCTTTACGTGAAACTTTGAGCCGTGGTGTTGGCTTTATTCACGAAGGTATCTCTGCTCGTGATGTTGAAATTGCTGAAACCTTATTCTCAAGTGGTTTCATTCAAGTTTTGATTGTTCCAAGAACCATGTGTTATCAAATCAAAGCTACAGCTTACGTTGTTATCATTATGGATACTCAAGTTTACAATGGTCAACATCATGTTTATGAAGATTATCCTATTGCTGATGTTTTACATATGGTTGGTCTTGCTAATCGTCCTGGACAAGATGAAGATGCTCGATGTGTTCTTTTGTGTCAAGCATCTAAGAAAGATTTCTTCAAAAAATTTCTCTATGAACCATTGCCAGTTGAATCTCATCTTGATACTTGCCTTCATGATCATTTCAATGCTGAAATCGTTACCAAAACCATTGAAAATAAACAAGATGCCGTTGATTATCTTACTTGGACATTCCTGTATCGCCGCATGACACAAAATCCTAATTATTATTCGCTTCAAGGAGTTACACATCGTCATTTATCTGAAGCTCTATCTGAATTGGTTGAAAATACTTTGAAGGATTTGGAAAACAGCCAATGTATTGCAATCAAAGATGACATGGATACGATTTCGTTGAATTTGGGAATGATTGCTTCATATTATTACATCAGTTATGCTACTATTGGTAAGTGCCTTTGTTGTTTGTTTTACTTTAATACAACTTCATCTTTTAGAACTCTTTTCACTTTCACTGAAACCAAAAACAAAAGCTCGTGGTTTACTCGAAATTATTTCAAATGCAAGTGAATTTGCTAATTTCCCAGTTCGATACAAAGAAGATGTCATCCTCAAAAAACTTGCTGAGAAGTTACCGAATGCTTTGAAAAATCAAAATTGGTCTGATCCTCATACTAAAGTTCTTCTCCTTCTAAATGCTTATCTTGCTCGAATTCAACTATCTGCCGAACTGAACAAAGATATTGAATTTATCGTTCTCAAAGCTACTCGGCTAACTCAAGCATGTGTTGATGTTCTTTCAAGTAATGGATGGTTAACTCCTGGAATTCATGCAATGGAATTATCTCAAATGCTAACTCAAGCTATGTTTTCGCATGAAAGTTATATGAAACAACTACCACATGTCAATTCATCATTATTGGAGCGGTGTAAAGAAAAGGTGAGTTTTTTGTTTACAAAAGGGCAACATGACATATGTTAGTGTTATGCTGATAGCCTTCATTCTAATTGCTTCTGGAAGCATTCTTGAGTTTGGAAGCTTTTTTTATAACAACCTTTAGTTGAATTTTATATATGGAAAAAGTTGAATTTCTTTAGCTTAAGCGAATAAGAGAAGAACTATTTATCGTCTTAAAAGCATTAGTTGGATTCGATAACACATACATATGCTGCGATGTCTTTTTGTTACTTTCTCTTTGGAGTCACAACTTTTAAAGGAGAACTATTATAACGAAGCGTATTTTGGTTGTTTAAAATCGTAAAATCATTTAGTCTTTTTTTTGTTGATCTTTTTAATTTGAAACTTTCTTCCTTTTTTAAGAGTTGTGACTCTGATTCATTTTATCATTTTATAAATGTCAAATTTCAGGGTGTCGATTCAATTTTCAATTTACTAGAACTTGATGATGACGAAAGAAATGATCTCTTGAAAATGTCGAAATCTGAGTTAGCTGATGTTGCAAGATTCTGTAATAATTATCCATCCATCGAAGTCGAACATGAAGTATCAACTTCCAAAGTAACTCATGGTGAAACTGTACAAGTTAGTGTTAAACTTGAACGTGAAAACGATGAAAATGGTTATGCTCCATCTGTTGTTGCACCATTTTATCCTCTCAAACACAAGGAAGAACGATGGTGGCTCGTTGTTGGCGATGTTGAAGCTAATACTTTGTGCTGTATTAAGAAGATCGGAATTAATGTTGAAGCTAAGGCATCGCTTGAATTTACTCCTGCTGAAGTTGGTAAACGTCGGTACAAACTTTATTTCATGTGTGATTCATATCTTGGAGCTGATCAAGAATTTGATTTTACTGTTCGAGTTGATGGTTAGTTTGGAAGGTTTACTTGTAACACAATTAATACTTTGTTTTTCAGAAAAACGTGATCGTAAACGACGTCATTCGGATAGTGATTAATTTATTATGAATTCGGCTAGTGTACTTTATTTTAGCATCTCAACAACAACCTATTTATTTTTATTGTTTTCTTTTTTATATGTACTTTGTTTTTTCATTTGTGATGGAATTTTAGTTAATAAAAAGCGCTTATATTATCATTTTTGTCTTCCTTGTTTAGTTATGTATGAAGCGAAACAGCTTAGGGTGTTAGATGCTTTAGTTTCAATTGGAGGAAGCGATTGCGATGATCTTGATTAATTGAATCCTTACTTAAGTTTACACAAGCAAAAGCATGTTAGAGCGCCAAAAAGTAAAAGCAGCAAAAAAGAATTTCTTTTGTTTATCGAATCATTTGAATTTTCATCGACTGATTGATATAATCAAATTGGAAAAGGTGAAAAATTATGGAAGAGCTGTTGGAAATAGCAAAACGCTAGGAACCTAACTATGTTGATAAAATAGATTTAAACTTTTCTTTGTGAATATATTGCGCAGCAGCCAAAGTTTACCGAATGTTGGGCCATGAAAAAAAATATTAAAAACATTTTATGTTTCAAAATAAATAAAATGAAGAAACAAAAACAGCAAAATTGATTGCTTTAAATTTCGGAACTTTTAAAGTTAGTCCAGGGCTGTCATATCGCTGTTTTTCGCTAGCGTCGCTCGAAATTGCTTCAGCGATGGTGAGCGATTCGCTGAAGTCGCTGAATTTTCATCGCTGTTTCTTCAGCGATCGCTGTTCATCGCTTCGCTGAAGCGATCGCTTAGCCAAAAAGACACGCAAAAAAGTCGTCGCTGTTTCAAACAGCGACGAGATCGCTGAAGTCGCTGAATCGATTTTCATTTTTTTATTTTTAGCGCGAAGCGAAGCGAAAATGAAAAAGTCGTCGCTCAGCGATCAGCGAAGTCTTTGAGCGAAGCGATTTGACAGGCCTGAGTTAGTCCAAAGTTTACCGAATATTGGGCCATGAAAAAAAAGTGTTTGGTATGTATGGAAATCAAAATTTTTGAATTGCGACTATTTTTTTTATTTTCCAATTAATTTTTATTTATTTTTATAACTTTGAATATGTATGTCATTTTTAACTCGATGCCTCGTTTTATAAATTGTTAAGTAATAAATCCAAAAATTACATAAAAGACGATTTCAAAATTGTAAAAATAAAACTTTTATATTTTAAGAGAAAAGTTTTAAAAAATCAACAAACAACAATTGTTTATCAACTCATAATTCAAGGTGACTTTTATTCCATTAGATCGAAGCTATTTTTCCATACTTTTTTTTTGTATAAAAGAGAAAAAGAGAACTAGCATTCGTTACAAGAAACGCGTTTTCATCAGTAAAAAAATGAAGCTTTGAAGTTTTTCAAATGCTTTCAACAAATTTGAATAAACTTTGAAAAAGGCATCCAAGAAGTCAGCTTGAGTGTTGTTTCTCTTTTTTTTATTCTTCATCACTTTTTTTATTCTTATTGAGGAAACATGACACGTCGGCCTTTAAACTTTTATGACGAAATTGCTATAGGTATTTTTTATTTTTTTTATTTTTTTTTACTTTTCGCTTTCCAGAAAAAGGAACTCGTCCTCCATTAAAATCCAAAAAGCCTCTTGCAAGAGAAACTTTAGCTCCCGCTCTGATTGGTTCAAGTTTTCGTAAAATTGGTAGCTTTTTTTATTTCGTTGGAAATTAATTTAAGATTTTTTTAGCAATAAATCAAAGGCCTGGATATACAACTAGGGCTCGTAATCCATCTTCAAATGGTATACTTTTTCTTTATTTTTCGCAACTAATTTTTACTTGGTTTACAGATGCTAACTATCAAACGACAGCTAAACGAAGAAGAATTACCATTGTAAGTTTTTTCTTACTTTCTTTTTCTATTGACTTTGGAAACAAACAAACAAATAATTTATTTATATTTTAGGAACATTCAAGCAATTCCGATGTCGATTACAATGATAACAATGATTATGGCTCGCCAATTCGATTTCCACGACGTGTTTCACCTGTTCGTCCAAGTACATCATTTATGTCTTTAAATCCTGATCCAAATGTAAGTTACACAATCTTTTTATTTCAAGTTTTTTGTTGTATTTTTTTGGTTTAGTAACTAAGCATTTTTTATAGGATGACATCGATGTTCCCGAATATGGTCAAAATCATTCAAATGTCTCGTCACCTGTAATTTCTTATCAAGCTTCACAAAACACATCATCAAATTTGTCAATTTCATCCGATGGAGCATCAAATTCTGTTAGTTATTTTACACTTAAAAATGCCAAAATTTAAAACCATATAAAGAGAAAAATCATTACTAAACTTACTTTTCAGGGAGATTCAATTGATATTCACGATCATGTTCATTATTCTATGGATTCCGAACCATCTCCAACTCAACTAAAGCAACATGTTTGTTTATTTTGGCTGTTTATCTTTAAAATATGTGTTTTCTAGATTAATGATATGAAAAAGCAACATGACGCTGAAAAAGAATCATTGGAAAAGAAATTGGAAGTTGAACGTAAAGCTCATAAAGAAGAAAAGAAAGCATTATTGTCTAAAATTGCTGAATTGGAACAAAGAATTGCTCTTCCATTGTAATGTTTCATAAATATTTATTCCTAATTTTATTTTTGTCGTTTGTTTGTATAATAAATAAATTGATTATTGAATGTAAAATTTAAAAGCATTGATTAAACTATTTATTATGAACGTTACTGTTTAACAAAGAAACTCAAAGTGCAGACTAATGGGAAAATTTAGCGTTTTTTAAAGTCTGAACGAACAACTATCTTTACACATATTTATTTATTACTGGATCAAATTGGGCGCAAATTCTAGCACCAATAAGAACGGATATGGTCATCGTCGCTAAAAAAAACCATTCCTAGTGGTACAAAGAAGCATCAAACTAAGAAAAAAGCCAATTTTATTGTATCTTTGGTTATGACTTTTTATTCATTTTTTTTTAAAGAAAAAACTTTAACCACTCGTATAATTATTGCAGTATTTGCAAAACAATAATTCTACTAGAAATAAACAAAAGAGCTAGCTTAACAACGCTCTGAGGAAATGTGCTTTCAATTTCTCATTCATTCGAGTGAGAAGAAAAATAAACGAGCTCGCTTTTGAAAATAAAGAGAAAACAAACTAAAACAAAATAAGATTCTAAAGCATAAGCGGATAGGAACTTACTAAAGTGGAGGCCAAATACTTAATTCAATTTTTTTACAAGCCTTTTTCAAACATAATGTTTCGATGAAATAATTTGTAAACAAAAATTCAGCTTTGATTTTAGCAGGTCGTGTTCATCTTTATGATTTCGGCAACTCTCGTGATCTTAGATTATTCATAAAGTTTCCATTTTCTGTATGTATGTACTCTGCTGCGGAATTGGTCTTCGAAAAATCCAAGCGAGGATTAGGGTTCCGACGATTCCCCGAAATGCGAAAATGTCGGGGAACGGGGAATCCCCGAAAATGGATTTTGAGTCGGGGAATTCCCCGGCCGGGGAGAGCATTCGTCGGGGACGGGGAATCGGGGAATCCCCGAAATTCTAAAAGTAACCGGGGAATTCCCCGAAAATTTTTTAATGTTAATTTTTGAAGGAAAAATATTTTTTTGTGTGTTAATCATAGCATATTTAGCCTTAATTAGTATTGGTGAGAGGTTATTTAAAGCAAATCTCATGTTTAAAAATAAAATATTTTTCCCCGGAATAAAAAATGGGTCGGGGACGGGGAGTCGGGGATTCCCCGACTGAGGAAGTGGAGTCGGGGAATCCCCGGCCGGGGAACGATATTCGTCGGGGACGGGGAATCGGGGAGTTTCCCCGGGCCGGGGAATCGGGGAAAATCCCCGGTTTCGGGGAATTGTAGGAACCCTAGCGAGGATTAGAAAGGAAAAAAAGTCGGTCACTTAAAAAATTTAAAATGAAAAGAAAATGGCTGTTTTTAATATTTTTATTGATTTCTTTGATTTCATTTGGACGTGGGTTTATCACTTTATTAGGCACTTTTTTTTGCTTTTCAATATAAATTTTTACAAAATTTTCAACAACCCTCATTAATTAGAGTGAAAAAAATAAAAGAAAAAACTATAAAATTCTCGGATTTTAATCTTTAATAATATCTTTAATTCTCCAAGCAATTATGGCAATTATTTATCTTTGTTTTTTTAGTTTTAAATAAACGAACACCACGAACTCATAAAAACCATTGAAGTTCGATGTGTCTTCTTTAAGAATAGTATCACAATGGTCAAATGCAATAATGCAGCAGAAATTGAATTTGGTAATATTTTTTGAAACTGCGATCACATTTGTTTTTGACGAGATTGTTAAAAAAAAATTATAAAAGAAAGGCATTAAAATTTAGGTATTTAAGACGCTTCCAATATCATAGCCATCAAGATTTTCTGTTAGCATAAGGTCATTTGTTTCAGATAAAAAAGAAAAAGCTATAACAAAAAATAACTATATTAATTTTTAAAATACTTTTGATCCTTGAACATATTTAAGAGAGACTCTACGAGTAAATTTAAAGATTTTCGAAGTAGGCGGAACAAAATTTTTTTTATTTTTTATTTTTCGTTACCAAACGGTTCTAAAAAATATTTAAAAATTATTGGTGTCAAGCTTTTTCTCAAAAAGCATAACAAAATTATTTTTTGCGGCAATATCGGATTGGATATTTATTTATTTAAATTTTCTCGCCTTTCTTTTATTATTTTTTATCAAACCCTCGTCATAAAATAATGTGATCGTAGTTTCGAAAAATCATAACAAAATTATTTTTTGCTTCATTGGCGGATTGGATATTTATTTATTTAAATTTTCTCGCCTTTCTTTTATTATTTTTTATCAAACCCTCGTCATAAATTAATGTGATCGTAGTTTCGAAAAACCATAACAAAATTATTTTTTGCTTCATTGGCGGATTGGATATTTATTTATTTAAATTTTCTCGCCTTTCTTTTATTATTTTTTATCAAACCCTCGTCATAAATAAATGTGATCGTAGTTTCGAAAAATCATAACAAAATTATTTTTTGCTTCATTGGCGGATTGGATATTTATTTATTTAAATTTTCTCGCCTTTCTTTTATTATTTTTTATCAAACCCTCGTCATAAAATAATGTGATCGTAGTTTCGAAAAATCATAACAAAATTATTTTTTGCTTCATTGGCGGATTGGATATTTATTTATTTAAATTTTCTCGCCTTTCTTTTATTATTTTTTATCAAACCCTCGTCATAAATAAATGTGATCGTAGTTTCGAAAAATCATAACAAAATTATTTTTTGCTTCATTGGCGGATTGGATATTTATTTATTTAAATTTTCTCGCCTTTCTTTTATTATTTTTTATCAAACACTCGTCATAAATAAATGTGATCGTAGTTTCGAAAAATCATAACAAAATTATTTTTTGCTTCATTGGCGGATTGGATATTTATTTATTTAAATTTTCTCGCCTTTCTTTTATTATTTTTTATCAAACCCTCGTCATAAATTAATGTGATCGTAGTTTCGAAAAATCATAACAAAATTATTTTTTGCTTCATTGGCGGATTGGATATTTATTTATTTAAATTTTCTCGCCTTTCTTTTATTATTTTTTATCAAACCCTCGTCATAAATAAATGTGATCGTAGTTTCGAAAAATCATAACAAAATTATTTTTTGCTTCATTGGCGGATTGGATATTTATTTATTTAAATTTTCTCGCCTTTCTTTTATTATTTTTTATCAAACACTCGTCATAAATAAATGTGATAGTTGTTTCGAAAAATCATAACAAAATTATTTTTTGCTTCATTGGCGGATTGGATATTTATTTATTTAAATTTTCTCGCCTTTCTTTTATTATTTTTTATCAAACCCTCGTCATAAACAAATGTGATCGTAGTTTCGAAAAATCATAACAAAATTATTTTTTGCTTCATTGGCGGATTGGATATTTATTTATTTAAATTTTCTCACCTTTCTTTTATTATTTTTTATCAAACCCTCGTCATAAATAAATGTGATCGTAGTTTCGATAAATCATAACAAAATTATTTTTTGCTTCATTGGCGGATTGGATATTTATTTATTTAAATTTTCTCGCCTTTCTTTTATTATTTTTTATCAAACACTCGTCATAAATAAATGTGATAGTTGTTTCGAAAAATCATAACAAAATTATTTTTTGCTTCATTGGCGGATTGGATATTTATTTATTTAAATTTTCTCGCCTTTCTTTTATTATTTTTTATCAAACCCTCGTCATAAACAAATGTGATCGTAGTTTCGAAAAATCATAACAAAATTATTTTTTGCTTCATTGGCGGATTGGATATTTATTTATTTAAATTTTCTCACCTTTCTTTTATTATTTTTTATCAAACCCTCGTCATAAATAAATGTGATCGTAGTTTCGATAAATCATAACAAAATTATTTTTTGCTTCATTGGCGGATTGGATATTTATTTATTTAAATTTTCTCGCCTTTCTTTTATTATTTTTTATCAAACCCTCGTCATAAACAAATGTGATCGTAGTTTCGAAAAATCATAACAAAATTATTTCTTGCGGCAATATCGGATTGGATATTTATTTATTTAAATTTTCTCGCCTTTCTTTTATTATTTTTTATCAAACCCTCGTCATAAATTAATGTGATCGTAGTTTCGAAAAACCATAACAAAATTATTTTTTGCTTCATTGGCGGATTGGATATTTATTTATTTAAATTTTCTCGCCTTTCTTTTATTATTTTTTATCAAACCCTCGTCATAAACAAATGTGATCGTAGTTTCGAAAAATCATAACAAAATTATTTCTTGCGGCAATATCGGATTGGATATTTATTTATTTAAATTTTCTCGCCTTTCTTTTATTATTTTTTATCAAACCCTCGTCATAAACAAATGTGATCGTAGTTTCGAAAAATCATAACAAAATTATTTTTTGCTTCATTGGCGGATTGGATATTTATTTATTTAAATTTTCTCGCCTTTCTTTTATTATTTTTTATCAAACCCTCGTCATAAACAAATGTGATCGTAGTTTCGAAAAATCATAACAAAATTATTTCTTGCGGCAATATCGGATTGGATATTTATTTATTTAAATTTTCTCGCCTTTCTTTTATTATTTTTTATCAAACCCTCGTCATAAATTAATGTGATCGTAGTTTCGAAAAACCATAACAAAATTATTTTTTGCTTCATTGGCGGATTGGATATTTATTTATTTAAATTTTCTCGCCTTTCTTTTATTATTTTTTATCAAACCCTCGTCATAAACAAATGTGATCGTAGTTTCGAAAAATCATAACAAAATTATTTTTTGCTTCATTGGCGGATTGGATATTTATTTATTTAAATTTTCTCACCTTTCTTTTATTATTTTTTATCAAACCCTCGTCATAAATAAATGTGATCGTAGTTTCGATAAATCATAACAAAATTATTTTTTGCTTCATTGGCGGATTGGATATTTATTTATTTAAATTTTCTCACCTTTCTTTTATTATTTTTTATCAAACCCTCGTCATAAATTAATGTGATCGTAGTTTCGAAAAACCATAACAAAATTATTTTTTGCTTCATTGGCGGATTGGATATTTATTTATTTAAATTTTCTCGCCTTTCTTTTATTATTTTTTATCAAACCCTCGTCATAAACAAATGTGATCGTAGTTTCGAAAAATCATAACAAAATTATTTCTTGCGGCAATATCGGATTGGATATTTATTTATTTAAATTTTCTCGCCTTTCTTTTATTATTTTTTATCAAACCCTCGTCATAAATTAATGTGATCGTAGTTTCGAAAAACCATAACAAAATTATTTTTTGCTTCATTGGCGGATTGGATATTTATTTATTTAAATTTTCTCACCTTTCTTTTATTATTTTTTATCAAACCCTCGTCATAAATTAATGTGATCGTAGTTTCGAAAAACCATAACAAAATTATTTTTTGCTTCATTGGCGGATTGGATATTTATTTATTTAAATTTTCTCGCCTTTCTTTTATTATTTTTTATCAAACCCTCGTCATAAATTAATGTGATCGTAGTTTCGAAAAACCATAACAAAATTATTTTTTGCTTCATTGGCGGATTGGATATTTATTTATTTAAATTTTCTCGCCTTTCTTTTATTATTTTTTATCAAACCCTCGTCATAAACAAATGTGATCGTAGTTTCGAAAAATCATAACAAAATTATTTTTTGCTTCATTGGCGGATTGGATATTTATTTATTTAAATTTTCTCACCTTTCTTTTATTATTTTTTATCAAACCCTCGTCATAAATAAATGTGATCGTAGTTTCGATAAATCATAACAAAATTATTTTTTGCTTCATTGGCGGATTGGATATTTATTTATTTAAATTTTCTCACCTTTCTTTTATTATTTTTTATCAAACCCTCGTCATAAATTAATGTGATCGTAGTTTCGAAAAACCATAACAAAATTATTTTTTGCTTCATTGGCGGATTGGATATTTATTTATTTAAATTTTCTCGCCTTTCTTTTATTATTTTTTATCAAACCCTCGTCATAAACAAATGTGATCGTAGTTTCGAAAAATCATAACAAAATTATTTTTTGCTTCATTGGCGGATTGGATATTTATTTATTTAAATTTTCTCACCTTTCTTTTATTATTTTTTATCAAACCCTCGTCATAAATTAATGTGATCGTAGTTTCGAAAAACCATAACAAAATTATTTTTTGCTTCATTGGCGGATTGGATATTTATTTATTTAAATTTTCTCGCCTTTCTTTTATTATTTTTTATCAAACCCTCGTCATAAACAAATGTGATCGTAGTTTCGAAAAATCATAACAAAATTATTTCTTGCGGCAATATCGGATTGGATATTTATTTATTTAAATTTTCTCGCCTTTCTTTTATTATTTTTTATCAAACCCTCGTCATAAATTAATGTGATCGTAGTTTCGAAAAACCATAACAAAATTATTTTTTGCTTCATTGGCGGATTGGATATTTATTTATTTAAATTTTCTCGCCTTTCTTTTATTATTTTTTATCAAACCCTCGTCATAAATTAATGTGATCGTAGTTTCGAAAAACCATAACAAAATTATTTTTTGCTTCATTGGCGGATTGGATATTTATTTATTTAAATTTTCTCGCCTTTCTTTTATTATTTTTTATCAAACCCTCGTCATAAACAAATGTGATCGTAGTTTCGAAAAATCATAACAAAATTATTTCTTGCGGCAATATCGGATTGGATATTTATTTATTTAAATTTTCTCGCCTTTCTTTTATTATTTTTTATCAAACCCTCGTCATAAATTAATGTGATCGTAGTTTCGAAAAACCATAACAAAATTATTTTTTGCTTCATTGGCGGATTGGATATTTATTTATTTAAATTTTCTCGCCTTTCTTTTATTATTTTTTATCAAACCCTCGTCATAAAATAATGTGATCGTAGTTTCGAAAAATCATAACAAAATTATTTTTTGCTTCATTGGCGGATTGGATATTTATTTATTTAAATTTTCTCGCCTTTCTTTTATTATTTTTTATCTAACCCTCGTCATAAATAAATGTGATCGTTGTTTCGAAAAATCATAACAAAATTATTTTTTGCTTCATTGGCGGATTGGATATTTATTTATTTAAATTTTCTCGCCTTTCTTTTATTATTTTTTATCAAACCCTCGTCATAAATAAATGTGATCGTAGTTTCGAAAAATCATAACAAAATTATTTTTTGCTTCATTGGCGGATTGGATATTTATTTATTTAAATTTCCCAGCCTTTCATTTTTCTTTTTTTTATAAAACACTCGTCATAAAATAATGTGATCGTAGTTTCGAAAAATCATAACAAAATTATTTTTTGCTTCATTGGCGGATTGGATATTTATTTATTTAAATTTTCTCGCCTTTCTTTTATTATTTTTTATCAAACCCTCGTCATAAAATAATGTGATCGTAGTTTCGAAAAATCATAACAAAATTATTTTTTGCTTCATTGGCGGATTGGATATTTATTTATTTAAATTTTCTCGCCTTTCTTTTATTATTTTTTATCAAACCCTCGTCATAAAATAATGTGATCGTAGTTTCGAAAAATCATAACAAAATTATTTTTTGCTTCATTGGCGGATTGGATATTAACTTATTTAAATTTTCTCACCTTTCTTTTATTATTTTTTATCAAACCCTCGTCATAAATAAATGTGATCGTAGTTTCGAAAAATCATAACAAAATTATTTTTTGCTTCATTGGCGGATTGGATATTTATTTATTTAAATTTTCTCGCCTTTCTTTTATTATTTTTTATCAAACCCTCGTCATAAATTAATGTGATCGTAGTTTCGAAAAACCATAACAAAATTATTTTTTGCTTCATTGGCGGATTGGATATTTATTTATTTAAATTTTCTCGCCTTTCTTTTATTATTTTTTATCAAACCCTCGTCATAAATAAATGTGATCGTAGTTTCGAAAAATCATAACAAAATTATTTTTTGCTTCATTGGCGGATTGGATATTTATTTATTTAAATTTTCTCGCCTTTCTTTTATTATTTTTTATCAAACCCTCGTCATAAATAAATGTGATCGTAGTTTCGAAAAATCATAACAAAATTATTTTTTGCTTCATTGGCGGATTGGATATTTATTTATTTAAATTTTCTCGCCTTTCTTTTATTATTTTTTATCAAACCCTCGTCATAAAATAATGTGATCGTAGTTTCGAAAAATCATAACAAAATTATTTTTTGCTTCATTGGCGGATTGGATATTAACTTATTTAAATTTTCTCACCTTTCTTTTATTATTTTTTATCAAACCCTCGTCATAAATAAATGTGATCGTAGTTTCGAAAAATCATAACAAAATTATTTTTTGCTTCATTGGCGGATTGGATATTTATTTATTTAAATTTTCTCGCCTTTCTTTTATTATTTTTTATCAAACCCTCGTCATAAAATAATGTGATCGTAGTTTCGAAAAATCATAACAAAATTATTTTTTGCTTCATTGGCGGATTGGATATTAACTTATTTAAATTTTCTCACCTTTCTTTTATTATTTTTTATCAAACCCTCGTCATAAATAAATGTGATCGTAGTTTCGAAAAATCATAACAAAATTATTTTTTGCTTCATTGGCGGATTGGATATTTATTTATTTAAATTTTCTCGCCTTTCTTTTATTATTTTTTATCAAACCCTCGTCATAAAATAATGTGATCGTAGTTTCGAAAAATCATAACAAAATTATTTTTTGCTTCATTGGCGGATTGGATATTAACTTATTTAAATTTTCTCACCTTTCTTTTATTATTTTTTATCAAACCCTCGTCATAAATAAATGTGATCGTAGTTTCGAAAAATCATAACAAAATTATTTCTTGCGGCAATATCGGATTGGATATTTATTTATTTAAATTTTCTCGCCTTTCTTTTATTATTTTTTATCAAACCCTCGTCATAAATAAATGTGATCGTAGTTTCGAAAAACCATAACAAAATTATTTTTTGCTTCATTGGCGGATTGGATATTTATTTATTTAAATTTCCCAGCCTTTCATTTTTCTTTTTTTTATAAAACACTCGTCATAAACAAATGTGATCGTAGTTTCGAAAAATCATAACAAAATTATTTTTTGCTTCATTGGCGGATTGGATATTTATTTATTTAAATTTCCCAGCCTTTCATTTTTCTTTTTTTTATAAAACACTCGTCATAAACAAATGTGATCGTAGTTTCGAAAAATCATAACAAAATTATTTTTTGCTTCATTGGCGGATTTGATATTTATTTATTTAAATTTTCTCGCCTTTCTTTTATTATTTTTTATCAAACCCTCGTCATAAATAAATGTGATCGTTGTTTCGAAAAATCATAACAAAATTATTTTTTGCTTCATTGGCGGATTGGATATTTATTTATTTAAATTTCCCAGCCTTTCATTTTTCTTTTTTTTATAAAACACTCGTCATAAACAAATGTGATCGTAGTTTCGAAAAATCATAACAAAATTATTTTTTGCTTCATTGGCGGATTGGATATTTATTTATTTAAATTTTCTCGCCTTTCTTTTATTATTTTTTATCAAACCCTCGTCATAAAATAATGTGATCGTAGTTTCGAAAAATCATAACAAAATTATTTTTTGCTTCATTGGCGGATTGGATATTAACTTATTTAAATTTTCTCACCTTTCTTTTATTATTTTTTATCAAACCCTCGTCATAAATAAATGTGATCGTAGTTTCGAAAAATCATAACAAAATTATTTCTTGCGGCAATATCGGATTGGATATTTATTTATTTAAATTTTCTCGCCTTTCTTTTATTATTTTTTATCAAACCCTCGTCATAAATAAATGTGATCGTAGTTTCGAAAAATCATAACAAAATTATTTCTTGCGGCAATATCGGATTGGATATTTATTTATTTAAATTTTCTCGCCTTTCTTTTATTATTTTTTGTCAAACCCTCGTCATAAATAAATGTGATCGTAGTTTCGAAAAATCATAACAAAATTATTTTTTGCGGCAATATCGGATTGGATATTTATTTATTTAAATTTTCTCGCCTTTCTTTTATTATTTTTTATCAAACCCTCGTCATAAAATAATGTGATCGTAGTTTCGAAAAATCATAACAAAATTATTTTTTGCTTCATTGGCGGATTGGATATTTATTTATTTAAATTTTCTCGCCTTTCTTTTATTATTTTTTATCAAACCCTCGTCATAAATAAATGTGATCGTAGTTTCGAAAAATCATAACAAAATTATTTTTTGCTTCATTGGCGGATTGGATATTTATTTATTTAAATTTTCTCGCCTTTCTTTTATTATTTTTTATCAAACCCTCGTCATAAATTAATGTGATCGTAGTTTCGAAAAACCATAAAAAAATTATTTTTTGCTTCATTGGCGGATTGGATATTTATTTATTTAAATTTTCTCGCCTTTCTTTTATTATTTTTTATCAAACCCTCGTCATAAAATAATGTGATCGTAGTTTCGAAAAATCATAACAAAATTATTTTTTGCTTCATTGGCGGATTGGATATTTATTTATTTAAATTTTCTCGCCTTTCTTTTATTATTTTTTATCAAACCCTCGTCATAAATTAATGTGATCGTAGTTTCGAAAAATCATAACAAAATTATTTTTTGCTTCATTGGCGGATTGGATATTTATTTATTTAAATTTTCTCGCCTTTCTTTTATTATTTTTTATCAAACCCTCGTCATAAATTAATGTGATCGTAGTTTCGAAAAATCATAACAAAATTATTTTTTGCTTCATTGGCGGATTGGATATTTATTTATTTAAATTTTCTCGCCTTTCTTTTATTATTTTTTATCAAACCCTCGTCATAAATTAATGTGATCGTAGTTTCGAAAAATCATAACAAAATTATTTTTTGCTTCATTGGCGGATTGGATATTTATTTATTTAAATTTTCTCGCCTTTCTTTTATTATTTTTTATCAAACCCTCGTCATAAATAAATGTGATCGTAGTTTCGAAAAATCATAACAAAATTATTTTTTGCTTCATTGGCGGATTGGATATTTATTTATTTAAATTTTCTCGCCTTTCTTTTATTATTTTTTATCAAACACTCGTCATAAATAAATGTGATAGTTGTTTCGAAAAATCATAACAAAATTATTTTTTGCTTCATTGGCGGATTGGATATTTATTTATTTAAATTTTCTCGCCTTTCTTTTATTATTTTTTATCAAACCCTCGTCATAAACAAATGTGATCGTAGTTTCGAAAAATCATAACAAAATTATTTTTTGCTTCATTGGCGGATTGGATATTTATTTATTTAAATTTTCTCACCTTTCTTTTATTATTTTTTATCAAACCCTCGTCATAAATAAATGTGATCGTAGTTTCGAAAAATCATAACAAAATTATTTTTTGCTTCATTGGCGGATTGGATATTTATTTATTTAAATTTCCCAGCCTTTCATTTTTCTTTTTTTTATAAAACACTCGTCATAAACAAATGTGATCGTAGTTTCGAAAAATCATAACAAAATTATTTTTTGCTTCATTGGCGGATTGGATATTTATTTATTTAAATTTTCTCGCCTTTCTTTTATTATTTTTTATCAAACCCTCGTCATAAAATAATGTGATCGTAGTTTCGAAAAATCATAACAAAATTATTTTTTGCTTCATTGGCGGATTGGATATTAACTTATTTAAATTTTCTCACCTTTCTTTTATTATTTTTTATCAAACCCTCGTCATAAATAAATGTGATCGTAGTTTCGAAAAATCATAACAAAATTATTTCTTGCGGCAATATCGGATTGGATATTTATTTATTTAAATTTTCTCGCCTTTCTTTTATTATTTTTTATCAAACCCTCGTCATAAATAAATGTGATCGTAGTTTCGAAAAATCATAACAAAATTATTTCTTGCGGCAATATCGGATTGGATATTTATTTATTTAAATTTTCTCGCCTTTCTTTTATTATTTTTTGTCAAACCCTCGTCATAAATAAATGTGATCGTAGTTTCGAAAAATCATAACAAAATTATTTTTTGCGGCAATATCGGATTGGATATTTATTTATTTAAATTTTCTCGCCTTTCTTTTATTATTTTTTATCAAACCCTCGTCATAAAATAATGTGATCGTAGTTTCGAAAAATCATAACAAAATTATTTTTTGCTTCATTGGCGGATTGGATATTTATTTATTTAAATTTTCTCGCCTTTCTTTTATTATTTTTTATCAAACCCTCGTCATAAATAAATGTGATCGTAGTTTCGAAAAATCATAACAAAATTATTTTTTGCTTCATTGGCGGATTGGATATTTATTTATTTAAATTTTCTCGCCTTTCTTTTATTATTTTTTATCAAACCCTCGTCATAAATTAATGTGATCGTAGTTTCGAAAAACCATAACAAAATTATTTTTTGCTTCATTGGCGGATTGGATATTTATTTATTTAAATTTTCTCGCCTTTCTTTTATTATTTTTTATCAAACCCTCGTCATAAATAAATGTGATCGTAGTTTCGAAAAATCATAACAAAATTATTTTTTGCTTCATTGGCGGATTGGATATTTATTTATTTAAATTTTCTCGCCTTTCTTTTATTATTTTTTATCAAACCCTCGTCATAAAATAATGTGATCGTAGTTTCGAAAAATCATAACAAAATTATTTTTTGCTTCATTGGCGGATTGGATATTTATTTATTTAAATTTTCTCGCCTTTCTTTTATTATTTTTTATCAAACCCTCGTCATAAATAAATGTGATCGTAGTTTCGAAAAATCATAACAAAATTATTTTTTGCTTCATTGGCGGATTGGATATTTATTTATTTAAATTTTCTCGCCTTTCTTTTATTATTTTTTATCAAACCCTCGTCATAAATAAATGTGATCGTAGTTTCGAAAAATCATAACAAAATTATTTTTTGCTTCATTGGCGGATTGGATATTTATTTATTTAAATTTTCTCGCCTTTCTTTTATTATTTTTTATCAAACCCTCGTCATAAATTAATGTGATCGTAGTTTCGAAAAATCATAACAAAATTATTTTTTGCTTCATTGGCGGATTGGATATTTATTTATTTAAATTTTCTCGCCTTTCTTTTATTATTTTTTATCAAACCCTCGTCATAAATAAATGTGATCGTAGTTTCGAAAAATCATAACAAAATTATTTTTTGCTTCATTGGCGGATTGGATATTTATTTATTTAAATTTTCTCGCCTTTCTTTTATTATTTTTTATCAAACCCTCGTCATAAACAAATGTGATCGTAGTTTCGAAAAATCATAACAAAATTATTTCTTGCGGCAATATCGGATTGGATATTTATTTATTTAAATTTTCTCGCCTTTCTTTTATTATTTTTTATCAAACCCTCGTCATAAATTAATGTGATCGTAGTTTCGATAAATCATAACAAAATTATTTTTTGCTTCATTGGCGGATTGGATATTTATTTATTTAAATTTTCTCGCCTTTCTTTTATTATTTTTTATCAAACCCTCGTCATAAATAAATGTGATCGTAGTTTCGAAAAATCATAACAAAATTATTTCTTGCGGCAATATCGGATTGGATATTTATTTATTTAAATTTTCTCGCCTTTCTTTTATTATTTTTTATCAAACCCTCGTCATAAATTAATGTGATCGTAGTTTCGAAAAACCATAACAAAATTATTTTTTGCTTCATTGGCGGATTGGATATTTATTTATTTAAATTTTCTCGCCTTTCTTTTATTATTTTTTATCAAACCCTCGTCATAAAATAATGTGATCGTAGTTTCGAAAAATCATAACAAAATTATTTTTTGCTTCATTGGCGGATTGGATATTTATTTATTTAAATTTTCTCGCCTTTCTTTTATTATTTTTTATCTAACCCTCGTCATAAATAAATGTGATCGTTGTTTCGAAAAATCATAACAAAATTATTTTTTGCTTCATTGGCGGATTGGATATTTATTTATTTAAATTTTCTCGCCTTTCTTTTATTATTTTTTATCAAACCCTCGTCATAAATAAATGTGATCGTAGTTTCGAAAAATCATAACAAAATTATTTTTTGCTTCATTGGCGGATTGGATATTTATTTATTTAAATTTTCTCGCCTTTCTTTTATTATTTTTTATCAAACCCTCGTCATAAAATAATGTGATCGTAGTTTCGAAAAATCATAACAAAATTATTTTTTGCTTCATTGGCGGATTGGATATTAACTTATTTAAATTTTCTCACCTTTCTTTTATTATTTTTTATCAAACCCTCGTCATAAAATAATGTGATCGTAGTTTCGAAAAATCATAACAAAATTATTTTTTGCTTCATTGGCGGATTGGATATTTATTTATTTAAATTTTCTCGCCTTTCTTTTATTATTTTTTATCAAACCCTCGTCATAAAATAATGTGATCGTAGTTTCGAAAAATCATAACAAAATTATTTTTTGCTTCATTGGCGGATTGGATATTAACTTATTTAAATTTTCTCACCTTTCTTTTATTATTTTTTATCAAACCCTCGTCATAAATAAATGTGATCGTAGTTTCGAAAAATCATAACAAAATTATTTTTTGCTTCATTGGCGGATTGGATATTTATTTATTTAAATTTTCTCGCCTTTCTTTTATTATTTTTTATCAAACCCTCGTCATAAAATAATGTGATCGTAGTTTCGAAAAATCATAACAAAATTATTTTTTGCTTCATTGGCGGATTGGATATTAACTTATTTAAATTTTCTCACCTTTCTTTTATTATTTTTTATCAAACCCTCGTCATAAATAAATGTGATCGTAGTTTCGAAAAATCATAACAAAATTATTTCTTGCGGCAATATCGGATTGGATATTTATTTATTTAAATTTTCTCGCCTTTCTTTTATTATTTTTTATCAAACCCTCGTCATAAATTAATGTGATCGTAGTTTCGAAAAACCATAACAAAATTATTTTTTGCTTCATTGGCGGATTGGATATTTATTTATTTAAATTTTCTCGCCTTTCTTTTATTATTTTTTATCAAACCCTCGTCATAAATTAATGTGATCGTAGTTTCGAAAAACCATAACAAAATTATTTTTTGCTTCATTGGCGGATTGGATATTTATTTATTTAAATTTTCTCGCCTTTCTTTTATTATTTTTTATCAAACCCTCGTCATAAATTAATGTGATCGTAGTTTCGAAAAACCATAACAAAATTATTTTTTGCTTCATTGGCGGATTGGATATTTATTTATTTAAATTTTCTCGCCTTTCTTTTATTATTTTTTATCAAACCCTCGTCATAAATTAATGTGATCGTAGTTTCGAAAAACCATAACAAAATTATTTTTTGCTTCATTGGCGGATTGGATATTTATTTATTTAAATTTTCTCGCCTTTCTTTTATTATTTTTTATCAAACCCTCGTCATAAATAAATGTGATCGTAGTTTCGAAAAATCATAACAAAATTATTTTTTGCTTCATTGGCGGATTGGATATTTATTTATTTAAATTTTCTCGCCTTTCTTTTATTATTTTTTATCAAACCCTCGTCATAAATAAATGTGATCGTAGTTTCGAAAAATCATAACAAAATTATTTTTTGCTTCATTGGCGGATTGGATATTTATTTATTTAAATTTTCTCGCCTTTCTTTTATTATTTTTTATCAAACCCTCGTCATAAAATAATGTGATCGTAGTTTCGAAAAATCATAACAAAATTATTTTTTGCTTCATTGGCGGATTGGATATTAACTTATTTAAATTTTCTCACCTTTCTTTTATTATTTTTTATCAAACCCTCGTCATAAATAAATGTGATCGTAGTTTCGAAAAATCATAACAAAATTATTTTTTGCTTCATTGGCGGATTGGATATTTATTTATTTAAATTTTCTCGCCTTTCTTTTATTATTTTTTATCAAACCCTCGTCATAAAATAATGTGATCGTAGTTTCGAAAAATCATAACAAAATTATTTTTTGCTTCATTGGCGGATTGGATATTTATTTATTTAAATTTTCTCACCTTTCTTTTATTATTTTTTATCAAACCCTCGTCATAAATAAATGTGATCGTAGTTTCGAAAAATCATAACAAAATTATTTCTTGCGGCAATATCGGATTGGATATTTATTTATTTAAATTTTCTCGCCTTTCTTTTATTATTTTTTATCAAACCCTCGTCATAAATAAATGTGATCGTAGTTTCGAAAAACCATAACAAAATTATTTTTTGCTTCATTGGCGGATTGGATATTTATTTATTTAAATTTCCCAGCCTTTCATTTTTCTTTTTTTTATAAAACACTCGTCATAAACAAATGTGATCGTAGTTTCGAAAAATCATAACAAAATTATTTTTTGCTTCATTGGCGGATTGGATATTTATTTATTTAAATTTCCCAGCCTTTCATTTTTCTTTTTTTTATAAAACACTCGTCATAAACAAATGTGATCGTAGTTTCGAAAAATCATAACAAAATTATTTTTTGCTTCATTGGCGGATTGGATATTTATTTATTTAAATTTTCTCGCCTTTCTTTTATTATTTTTTATCAAACCCTCGTCATAAATAAATGTGATCGTTGTTTCGAAAAATCATAACAAAATTATTTTTTGCTTCATTGGCGGATTGGATATTTATTTATTTAAATTTCCCAGCCTTTCATTTTTCTTTTTTTTATAAAACACTCGTCATAAACAAATGTGATCGTAGTTTCGAAAAATCATAACAAAATTATTTTTTGCTTCATTGGCGGATTGGATATTTATTTATTTAAATTTTCTCGCCTTTCTTTTATTATTTTTTATCAAACCCTCGTCATAAAATAATGTGATCGTAGTTTCGAAAAATCATAACAAAATTATTTTTTGCTTCATTGGCGGATTGGATATTAACTTATTTAAATTTTCTCGCCTTTCTTTTATTATTTTTTGTCAAACCCTCGTCATAAATAAATGTGATCGTAGTTTCGAAAAATCATAACAAAATTATTTTTTGCGGCAATATCGGATTGGATATTTATTTATTTAAATTTTCTCGCCTTTCTTTTATTATTTTTTATCAAACCCTCGTCATAAATAAATGTGATCGTAGTTTCGAAAAATCATAACAAAATTATTTCTTGCGGCAATATCGGATTGGATATTTATTTATTTAAATTTTCTCGCCTTTCTTTTATTATTTTTTGTCAAACCCTCGTCATAAATAAATGTGATCGTAGTTTCGAAAAATCATAACAAAATTATTTTTTGCGGCAATATCGGATTGGATATTTATTTATTTAAATTTTCTCGCCTTTCTTTTATTATTTTTTATCAAACTCTCTTCATAAATAAATGTGATCGTAGTTTCGAAAAATCATAACAAAATTATTTTTTGCTTCATTGGCGGATTGGATATTAACTTATTTAAATTTTCTCACCTTTCTTTTATTATTTTTTATCAAACCCTCGTCATAAAATAATGTGATCGTAGTTTCGAAAAATCATAACAAAATTATTTTTTGCTTCATTGGCGGATTGGATATTAACTTATTTAAATTTTCTCACCTTTCTTTTATTATTTTTTATCAAACCCTCGTCATAAATTAATGTGATCGTAGTTTCGAAAAATCATAACAAAATTATTTTTTGCTTCATTGGCGGATTGGATATTAACTTATTTAAATTTTCTCACCTTTCTTTTATTATTTTTTATCAAACCCTCGTCATAAATAAATGTGATCGTAGTTTCGAAAAATCATAACAAAATTATTTCTTGCGGCAATATCGGATTGGATATTTATTTATTTAAATTTTCTCGCCTTTCTTTTATTATTTTTTATCAAACCCTCGTCATAAATTAATGTGATCGTAGTTTCGATAAATCATAACAAAATTATTTTTTGCTTCATTGGCGGATTGGATATTTATTTATTTAAATTTTCTCACCTTTCTTTTATTATTTTTTATCAAACCCTCGTCATAAATAAATGTGATCGTAGTTTCGAAAAATCATAACAAAATTATTTCTTGCGGCAATATCGGATTGGATATTTATTTATTTAAATTTTCTCGCCTTTCTTTTATTATTTTTTATCAAACCCTCGTCATAAATAAATGTGATCGTAGTTTCGATAAATCATAACAAAATTATTTTTTGCGGCAATATCGGATTGGATATTTATTTATTTAAATTTTCTCGCCTTTCTTTTATTATTTTTTATCAAACACTCTTCATAAATAAATGTGATCGTAGTTTCGAAAAATCATAACAAAATTATTTTTTGCTTCATTGGCGGATTGGATATTAACTTATTTAAATTTCCCAGTCTTTCTTTTATTATTTTTTATCAAACCCTCGTCATAAATAAATGTGATCGTAGTTTCATTAAATCATAACAAAATTATTTTTTGCGGCAATATCGGATTGGATATTTATTTATTTAAATTTTCTCGCCTTTCTTTTATTATTTTTTATCAAACACTCTTCATAAATAAATGTGATCGTAGTTTCGAAAAATCATAACAAAATTATTTTTTGCTTCATTGGCGGATTGGATATTTATTTATTTAAATTTTCTCGCCTTTCTTTTATTATTTTTTGTCAAACCCTCGTCATAAATAAATGTGATCGTAGTTTCGATAAATCATAACAAAATTATTTTTTGCGGCAATATCGGATTGGATATTTATTTATTTAAATTTTTTCGCCTTTCTTTTATTATTTTTTATCAAACTCTCTTCATAAATAAATGTGATCGTAGTTTCGAAAAATCATAACAAAATTATTTTTTGCGGCAATATCGGATTGGATATTTATTTATTTAAATTTTCTCGCCTTTCTTTTATTATTTTTTATCAAACTCTCTTCATAAATAAATGTGATCGTAGTTTCGAAAAATCATAACAAAATTATTTTTTGCTTCATTGGCGGATTGGATATTAACTTATTTAAATTTCCCAGTCTTTCTTTTATTATTTTTTATCAAACCCTCGTCATAAATAAATGTGATCGTAGTTTCGATAAATCATAACAAAATTATTTTTTGCGGCAATATCGGATTGGATATTTATTTATTTAAATTTTCTCGCCTTTCTTTTATTATTTTTTATCAAACTCTCTTCATAAATAAATGTGATCGTAGTTTCGAAAAATCATAACAAAATTATTTTTTGCTTCATTGGCGGATTTGATATTAACTTATTTAAATTTCCCAGTCTTTCTTTTATTATTTTTTATCAAACCCTCGTCATAAATAAATGTGATCGTAGTTTCGATAAATCATAACAAAATTATTTTTTGCGGCAATATCGGATTGGATATTTATTTATTTAAATTTTCTCGCCTTTCTTTTATTATTTTTTATCAAACACTCGTCATAAACAAATGTGATGGTAGTTTCGATAAATCATAACAAAATTATTTTTTGCGGCAATATCGGATTGGATATTTATTTATTTAAATTTTCTCGCCTTTCTTTTATTATTTTTTGTCAAACCCTCGTCATAAATAAATGTTATCGTAGTTTCGATAAATCATTACAAAATTATTTTTTGCGGCAATATCGGATTGGATATTTATTTATTTAAATTTTCTCGCCTTTCTTTTATTATTTTTTATCAAACCCTCGTCATAAATAAATGTGATCGTAGTTTCGATAAATCATAACAAAATTATTTTTTGCGGCAATATCGGATTGGATATTTATTTATTTAAATTTTCTCACCTTTCTTTTATTATTTTTTATCAAACCCTCGTCATAAATAAATGTGATCGTAGTTTCGAAAAATCATAACAAAATTATTTTTTGCGGCAATATCGGATTGGATATTTATTTATTTAAATTTTCTCACCTTTCTTTTATTATTTTTTATCAAACCCTCGTCATAAATAAATGTGATCGTAGTTTCGATAAATCATAACAAAATTATTTTTTGCGGCAATATCGGATTGGATATTTATTTATTTAAATTTTCTCGCCTTTCTTTTATTATTTTTTATCAAACCCTCGTCATAAATAAATGTGATCGTAGTTTCGATAAATCATAACAAAATTATTTTTTGCGGCAATATCGGATTGGATATTTATTTATTTAAATTTTCTCGCCTTTCTTTTATTATTTTTTATCAAACCCTCGTCATAAATAAATGTGATCGTAGTTTCGAAAAATCATAACAAAATTATTTTTTGCGGCAATATCGGATTGGATATTTATTTATTTAAATTTTCTCGCCTTTCTTTTATTATTTTTTAACAAACCCTCGTCATAAATAAATGTGATCGTAGTTTCGATAAATCATAACAAAATTATTTTTTGCGGCAATATCGGATTGGATATTTATTTATTTAAATTTTCTCGCCTTTCTTTTATTATTTTTTATCAAACCCTCGTCATAAATAAATGTGATCGTAGTTTCTATAAATCATAACAAAATTATTTTTTGCGGCAATATCGGATTGGATATTTATTTATTTAAATTTTCTCGCCTTTCTTTTATTATTTTTTATCAAACCCTCGTCATAAATAAATGTGATCGTAGTTTCGAAAAATCATAACAAAATTATTTTTTGCGGCAATATCGGATTGGATATTTATTTATTTAAATTTTCTCGCCTTTCTTTTATTATTTTTTATCAAACCCTCGTCATAAAAAAATGTGATCGTAGTTTCGATAAATCATAACAAAATTATTTTTTGCGGCAATATCGGATTGGATATTTATTTATTTAAATTTTCTCGCCTTTCTTTTATTATTTTTTATCAAACCCTCGTCATAAATAAATGTGATCGTAGTTTCGATAAATCATAACAAAATTATTTTTTGCGGCAATATCGGATTGGATATTTATTTATTTAAATTTTCTCGCCTTTCTTTTATTATTTTTTATCAAACCCTCGTCATAAATAAATGTGATCGTAGTTTCGATAAATCATAACAAAATTATTTTTTGCGGCAATATCGGATTGGATATTTATTTATTTAAATTTTCACGCCTTTCTTTTATTATTTTTTATCAAACCCTCGTCATAAATAAATGTGATCGTAGTTTCGAAAAATCATAACAAAATTATTTTTTGCGGCAATATCGGATTGGATATTTATTTATTTAAATTTTCTCGCCTTTCTTTTATTATTTTTTATCAAACCCTCGTCATAAATAAATGTGATCGTAGTTTCGATAAATCATAACAAAATTATTTTTTGCGGCAATATCGGATTGGATATTTATTTATTTAAATTTTCTCACCTTTCTTTTATTATTTTTTATCAAACCCTCGTCATAAATAAATGTGATCGTAGTTTCGATAAATCATAACAAAATTATTTTTTGCGGCAATATCGGATTGGATATTTAATTATTTAAATTTTCTCGCCTTTCTTTTATTATTTTTTATCAAACCCTCGTCATAAATAAATGTGATCGTAGTTTCGAAAAATCTTAACAAAATTATTTTTTGCGGCAATATCGGATTGGATATTTATTTATTTAAATTTTCTCGCCTTTCTTTTATTATTTTTTAACAAACCCTCGTCATAAATAAATGTGATCGTAGTTTCGATAAATCATAACAAAATTATTTTTTGCGGCAATATCGGATTGGATATTTATTTATTTAAATTTTCTCACCTTTCTTTTATTATTTTTTATCAAACCCTCGTCATAAATAAATGTGATCGTAGTTTCGATAAATCATAACAAAATTATTTTTTGCGGCAATATCGGATTGGATATTTATTTATTTAAATTTTCTCACCTTTCTTTTATTATTTTTTATCAAACCCTCGTCATAAATAAATGTGATCGTAGTTTCGATAAATCATAACAAAATTATTTTTTGCGGCAATATCGGATTGGATATTTATTTATTTAAATTTTCTCGCCTTTCTTTTATTATTTTTTATCAAACCCTCGTCATAAATAAATGTGATCGTAGTTTCGATAAATCATAACAAAATTATTTTTTGCGGCAATATCGGATTGGATATTTATTTATTTAAATTTTCTCGCCTTTCTTTTATTATTTTTTATCAAACCCTCGTCATAAATAAATGTGATCGTAGTTTCGAAAAATCATAACAAAATTATTTTTTGCGGCAATATCGGATTGGATATTTATTTATTTAAATTTTCTCGCCTTTCTTTTATTATTTTTTAACAAACCCTCGTCATAAATAAATGTGATCGTAGTTTCGAAAAATCATAACAAAATTATTTTTTGCGGCAATATCGGATTGGATATTTATTTATTTAAATTTTCTCACCTTTCTTTTATTATTTTTTATCAAACCCTCGTCATAAATAAATGTGATCGTAGTTTCGATAAATCATAACAAAATTATTTTTTGCGGCAATATCGGATTGGATATTTATTTATTTAAATTTTCTCACCTTTCTTTTATTATTTTTTATCAAACCCTCGTCATAAATAAATGTGATCGTAGTTTCGATAAATCATAACAAAATTATTTTTTGCGGCAATATCGGATTGGATATTTATTTATTTAAATTTTCTCGCCTTTCTTTTATTATTTTTTATCAAACCCTCGTCATAAATAAATGTGATCGTAGTTTCGATAAATCATAACAAAATTATTTTTTGCGGCAATATCGGATTGGATATTTATTTATTTAAATTTTCTCGCCTTTCTTTTATTATTTTTTATCAAACACTCGTCATAAATAAATGTGATCGTAGTTTCGATAAATCATAACAAAATTATTTTTTGCGGCAATATCGGATTGGATATTTATTTATTTAAATTTTCTCGCCTTTCTTTTATTATTTTTTATCAAACACTCGTCATAAATAAATGTGATCGTAGTTTCGATAAATCATAACAAAATTATTTTTTGCGGCAATATCGGATTGGATATTTATTTATTTAAATTTTCTCACCTTTCTTTTATTATTTTTTATCAAACCCTCGTCATAAATAAATGTGATCGTAGTTTCGATAAATCATAACAAAATTATTTTTTGCGGCAATATCGGATTGGATATTTATTTATTTAAATTTTCTCACCTTTCTTTTATTATTTTTTATCAAACCCTCGTCATAAATAAATGTGATCGTAGTTTCGATAAATCATAACAAAATTATTTTTTGCGGCAATATCGGATTGGATATTTATTTATTTAAATTTTCTCGCCTTTCTTTTATTATTTTTTATCAAACCCTCGTCATAAATAAATGTGATCGTAGTTTCGATAAATCATAACAAAATTATTTTTTGCGGCAATATCGGATTGGATATTTATTTATTTAAATTTTCTCGCCTTTCTTTTATTATTTTTTATCAAACACTCGTCATAAATAAATGTGATCGTAGTTTTGATAAATCATAACAAAATTATTTTTTGCGGCAATATCGGATTGGATATTAACTTATTTAAATTTCCCAGTCTTTCTTTTATTATTTTTTATCAAACACTCGTCATAAATAAATGTGATCGTAGTTTCGATAAATCATAACAAAATTATTTTTTGCGGCAATATCGGATTGGATATTTATTTATTTAAATTTTCTCGCCTTTCTTTTATTATTTTTTATCAAACACTCTTCATAAATAAATGTGATCGTAGTTTCGATAAATCATAACAAAATTATTTTTTGCGGCAATATCGGATTGGATATTAACTTTTTTAAATTTCCCAGTCTTTCTTTTATTATTTTTTATCAAACACTCGTCATAAATAAATGTGATCGTAGTTTCGATAAATCATAACTAAATTATTTTTTGCGGCAATATCGGATTGGATATTTATTTATTTAAATTTTCTCGCCTTTCTTTTATTATTTTTTATCAAACACTCTTCATAAATAAATGTGATCGTAGTTTCGATAAATCATAACAAAATTATTTTTTGCGGCAATATCGGATTGGATATTTATTTATTTAAATTTTCTCGCCTTTCTTTTATTATTTTTTATCAAACACTCTTCATAAATAAATGTGATCGTAGTTTCGATAAATCATAACAAAATTATTTTTTGCGGCAATATCGGATTGGATATTAACTTTTTTAAATTTCCCAGTCTTTCTTTTATTATTTTTTATCAAACACTCGTCATAAATAAATGTGATCGTAGTTTCGATAAATCATAACAAAATTATTTTTTGCGGCAATATCGGATTGGATATTTATTTATTTAAATTTTCTCGCCTTTCTTTTATTATTTTTTGTCAAACCCTCGTCATAAATAAATGTGATCGTAGTTTCGATAAATCATAACTAAATTATTTTTTGCGGCAATATCGGATTGGATATTTATTTATTTAAATTTTCTCGCCTTTCTTTTATTATTTTTTATCAAACTCTCTTCATAAATAAATGTGATCGTAGTTTCGAAAAATCATAACAAAATTATTTTTTGCTTCATTGGCGGATTGGATATTAACTTATTTAAATTTCCCAGTCTTTCTTTTATTATTTTTTATCAAACCCTCGTCATAAATAAATGTGATCGTAGTTTCGAAAAATCATAACAAAATTATTTTTTGCGGCAATATCGGATTGGATATTTATTTATTTAAATTTTCTCGCCTTTCTTTTATTATTTTTTGTCAAACCCTCGTCATAAATAAATGTGATCGTAGTTTCGATAAATCATAACTAAATTATTTTTTGCGGCAATATCGGATTGGATATTTATTTATTTAAATTTTCTCGCCTTTCTTTTATTATTTTTTATCAAACTCTCTTCATAAATAAATGTGATCGTAGTTTCGAAAAATCATAACAAAATTATTTTTTGCGGCAATATCGGATTGGATATTTATTTATTTAAATTTTCTCGCCTTTCTTTTATTATTTTTTATCAAACACTCGTCATAAATAAATGTGATCGTAGTTTCGATAAATCATAACAAAATTATTTTTTGCGGCAATATCGGATTGGATATTAACTTATTTAAATTTCCCAGTCTTTCTTTTATTATTTTTTATCAAACCCTCGTCATAAATAAATGTGATCGTAGTTTCGATAAATCATAACAAAATTATTTTTTGCGGCAATATCGGATTGGATATTTATTTATTTAAATTTTCTCGCCTTTCTTTTATTATTTTTTATCAAACACTCTTCATAAATAAATGTGATCGTAGTTTCGATAAATCATAACAAAATTATTTTTTGCGGCAATATCGGATTGGATATTAACTTTTTTAAATTTCCCAGTCTTTCTTTTATTATTTTTTATCAAACACTCGTCATAAATAAATGTGATCGTAGTTTCGATAAATCATAACTAAATTATTTTTTGCGGCAATATCGGATTGGATATTTATTTATTTAAATTTTCTCGCCTTTCTTTTATTATTTTTTATCAAACACTCTTCATAAATAAATGTGATCGTAGTTTCGATAAATCATAACAAAATTATTTTTTGCGGCAATATCGGATTGGATATTTATTTATTTAAATTTTCTCGCCTTTCTTTTATTATTTTTTATCAAACACTCTTCATAAATAAATGTGATCGTAGTTTCGATAAATCATAACAAAATTATTTTTTGCGGCAATATCGGATTGGATATTAACTTTTTTAAATTTCCCAGTCTTTCTTTTATTATTTTTTATCAAACACTCGTCATAAATAAATGTGATCGTAGTTTCGATAAATCATAACAAAATTATTTTTTGCGGCAATATCGGATTGGATATTTATTTATTTAAATTTTCTCGCCTTTCTTTTATTATTTTTTGTCAAACCCTCGTCATAAATAAATGTGATCGTAGTTTCGATAAATCATAACTAAATTATTTTTTGCGGCAATATCGGATTGGATATTTATTTATTTAAATTTTCTCGCCTTTCTTTTATTATTTTTTATCAAACTCTCTTCATAAATAAATGTGATCGTAGTTTCGAAAAATCATAACAAAATTATTTTTTGCTTCATTGGCGGATTGGATATTAACTTATTTAAATTTCCCAGTCTTTCTTTTATTATTTTTTATCAAACCCTCGTCATAAATAAATGTGATCGTAGTTTCGAAAAATCATAACAAAATTATTTTTTGCGGCAATATCGGATTGGATATTTATTTATTTAAATTTTCTCGCCTTTCTTTTATTATTTTTTGTCAAACCCTCGTCATAAATAAATGTGATCGTAGTTTCGATAAATCATAACTAAATTATTTTTTGCGGCAATATCGGATTGGATATTTATTTATTTAAATTTTCTCGCCTTTCTTTTATTATTTTTTATCAAACTCTCTTCATAAATAAATGTGATCGTAGTTTCGAAAAATCATAACAAAATTATTTTTTGCGGCAATATCGGATTGGATATTTATTTATTTAAATTTTCTCGCCTTTCTTTTATTATTTTTTATCAAACACTCGTCATAAATAAATGTGATCGTAGTTTCGATAAATCATAACAAAATTATTTTTTGCGGCAATATCGGATTGGATATTTATTTATTTAAATTTTCTCGCCTTTCTTTTATTATTTTTTATCAAACCCTCGTCATAAATAAATGTGATCGTAGTTTCGATAAATCATAACAAAATTATTTTTTGCGGCAATATCGGATTGGATATTTATTTATTTAAATTTTCTCGCCTTTCTTTTATTATTTTTTATCAAACTCTCTTCATAAATAAATGTGATCGTAGTTTCGAAAAATCATAACAAAATTATTTTTTGCGGCAATATCGGATTGGATATTAACTTTTTTAAATTTCCCAGTCTTTCTTTTATTATTTTTTATCAAACCCTCGTCATAAATAAATGTGATCGTAGTTTCGATAAATCATAACAAAATTATTTTTTGCGGCAATATCGGATTGGATATTTATTTATTTAAATTTTCTCGCCTTTCTTTTATTATTTTTTATCAAACCCTCGTCATAAATAAATGTGATCGTAGTTTCGATAAATCATAACAAAATTATTTTTTGCGGCAATATCGGATTGGATATTTATTTATTTAAATTTTCTCGCCTTTCTTTTATTATTTTTTATCAAACTCTTTTCATAAATAAATGTGATCGTAGTTTCGAAAAATCATAACAAAATTATTTTTTGCTTCATTGGCGGATTGGATATTAACTTATTTAAATTTCCCAGTCTTTCTTTTATTATTTTTTATCAAACCCTCGTCATAAATAAATGTGATCGTAGTTTCGAAAAATCATAACAAAATTATTTTTTGCGGCAATATCGGATTGGATATTTATTTATTTAAATTTTCTCGCCTTTCTTTTATTATTTTTTGTCAAACCCTCGTCATAAATAAATGTGATCGTAGTTTCGATAAATCATAACAAAATTATTTTTTGCGGCAATATCGGATTGGATATTAACTTTTTTAAATTTCCCAGTCTTTCTTTTATTATTTTTTATCAAACACTCGTCATAAATAAATGTGATCGTAGTTTCGATAAATCATAACAAAATTATTTTTTGCGGCAATATCGGATTGGATATTTATTTATTTAAATTTTCTCGCCTTTCTTTTATTATTTTTTGTCAAACCCTCGTCATAAATAAATGTGATCGTAGTTTCGATAAATCATAACTAAATTATTTTTTGCGGCAATATCGGATTGGATATTTATTTATTTAAATTTTCTCGCCTTTCTTTTATTATTTTTTATCAAACTCTCTTCATAAATAAATGTGATCGTAGTTTCGAAAAATCATAACAAAATTATTTTTTGCTTCATTGGCGGATTGGATATTAACTTATTTAAATTTCCCAGTCTTTCTTTTATTATTTTTTATCAAACCCTCGTCATAAATAAATGTGATCGTAGTTTCGAAAAATCATAACAAAATTATTTTTTGCGGCAATATCGGATTGGATATTTATTTATTTAAATTTTCTCGCCTTTCTTTTATTATTTTTTGTCAAACCCTCGTCATAAATAAATGTGATCGTAGTTTCGATAAATCATAACTAAATTATTTTTTGCGGCAATATCGGATTGGATATTTATTTATTTAAATTTTCTCGCCTTTCTTTTATTATTTTTTATCAAACTCTCTTCATAAATAAATGTGATCGTAGTTTCGAAAAATCATAACAAAATTATTTTTTGCGGCAATATCGGATTGGATATTTATTTATTTAAATTTTCTCGCCTTTCTTTTATTATTTTTTATCAAACACTCGTCATAAATAAATGTGATCGTAGTTTCGATAAATCATAACAAAATTATTTTTTGCGGCAATATCGGATTGGATATTTATTTATTTAAATTTTCTCGCCTTTCTTTTATTATTTTTTATCAAACCCTCGTCATAAATAAATGTGATCGTAGTTTCGATAAATCATAACAAAATTATTTTTTGCGGCAATATCGGATTGGATATTTATTTATTTAAATTTTCTCGCCTTTCTTTTATTATTTTTTATCAAACTCTCTTCATAAATAAATGTGATCGTAGTTTCGAAAAATCATAACAAAATTATTTTTTGCGGCAATATCGGATTGGATATTAACTTTTTTAAATTTCCCAGTCTTTCTTTTATTATTTTTTATCAAACCCTCGTCATAAATAAATGTGATCGTAGTTTCGATAAATCATAACAAAATTATTTTTTGCGGCAATATCGGATTGGATATTTATTTATTTAAATTTTCTCGCCTTTCTTTTATTATTTTTTATCAAACCCTCGTCATAAATAAATGTGATCGTAGTTTCGATAAATCATAACAAAATTATTTTTTGCGGCAATATCGGATTGGATATTTATTTATTTAAATTTTCTCGCCTTTCTTTTATTATTTTTTATCAAACTCTCTTCATAAATAAATGTGATCGTAGTTTCGAAAAATCATAACAAAATTATTTTTTGCTTCATTGGCGGATTGGATATTAACTTATTTAAATTTCCCAGTCTTTCTTTTATTATTTTTTATCAAACACTCGTCATAAATAAATGTGATCGTAGTTTCGATAAATCATAACAAAATTATTTTTTGCGGCAATATCGGATTGGATATTTATTTATTTAAATTTTCTCGCCTTTCTTTTATTATTTTTTATCAAACTCTCTTCATAAATAAATGTGATCGTAGTTTCGAAAAATCATAACAAAATTATTTTTTGCGGCAATATCGGATTGGATATTTATTTATTTAAATTTTCTCGCCTTTCTTTTATTATTTTTTATCAAACACTCGTCATAAATAAATGTGATCGTAGTTTCGATAAATCATAACAAAATTATTTTTTGCGGCAATATCGGATTGGATATTTATTTATTTAAATTTTCTCGCCTTTCTTTTATTATTTTTTATCAAACCCTCGTCATAAATAAATGTGATCGTAGTTTCGATAAATCATAACAAAATTATTTTTTGCGGCAATATCGGATTGGATATTTATTTATTTAAATTTTCTCGCCTTTCTTTTATTATTTTTTATCAAACTCTCTTCATAAATAAATGTGATCGTAGTTTCGAAAAATCATAACAAAATTATTTTTTGCGGCAATATCGGATTGGATATTAACTTTTTTAAATTTCCCAGTCTTTCTTTTATTATTTTTTATCAAACCCTCGTCATAAATAAATGTGATCGTAGTTTCGATAAATCATAACAAAATTATTTTTTGCGGCAATATCGGATTGGATATTTATTTATTTAAATTTTCTCGCCTTTCTTTTATTATTTTTTATCAAACCCTCGTCATAAATAAATGTGATCGTAGTTTCGATAAATCATAACAAAATTATTTTTTGCGGCAATATCGGATTGGATATTTATTTATTTAAATTTTCTCGCCTTTCTTTTATTATTTTTTATCAAACTCTCTTCATAAATAAATGTGATCGTAGTTTCGAAAAATCATAACAAAATTATTTTTTGCTTCATTGGCGGATTGGATATTAACTTATTTAAATTTCCCAGTCTTTCTTTTATTATTTTTTATCAAACCCTCGTCATAAATAAATGTGATCGTAGTTTCGAAAAATCATAACAAAATTATTTTTTGCGGCAATATCGGATTGGATATTTATTTATTTAAATTTTCTCGCCTTTCTTTTATTATTTTTTGTCAAACCCTCGTCATAAATAAATGTGATCGTAGTTTCGATAAATCATAACTAAATTATTTTTTGCGGCAATATCGGATTGGATATTTATTTATTTAAATTTTCTCGCCTTTCTTTTATTATTTTTTATCAAACTCTCTTCATAAATAAATGTGATCGTAGTTTCGAAAAATCATAACAAAATTATTTTTTGCGGCAATATCGGATTGGATATTAACTTTTTTAAATTTCCCAGTCTTTCTTTTATTATTTTTTATCAAACCCTCGTCATAAATAAATGTGATCGTAGTTTCGATAAATCATAACAAAATTATTTTTTGCGGCAATATCGGATTGGATATTTATTTATTTAAATTTTCTCGCCTTTCTTTTATTATTTTTTATCAAACCCTCGTCATAAATAAATGTGATCGTAGTTTCGATAAATCATAACAAAATTATTTTTTGCGGCAATATCGGATTGGATATTTATTTATTTAAATTTTCTCGCCTTTCTTTTATTATTTTTTATCAAACTCTCTTCATAAATAAATGTGATCGTAGTTTCGAAAAATCATAACAAAATTATTTTTTGCGGCAATATCGGATTGGATATTTATTTATTTAAATTTTCTCGCCTTTCTTTTATTATTTTTTATCAAACACTCGTCATAAATAAATGTGATCGTAGTTTCGATAAATCATAACAAAATTATTTTTTGCGGCAATATCGGATTGGATATTTATTTATTTAAATTTTCTCGCCTTTCTTTTATTATTTTTTATCAAACCCTCGTCATAAATAAATGTGATCGTAGTTTCGATAAATCATAACAAAATTATTTTTTGCGGCAATATCGGATTGGATATTTATTTATTTAAATTTTCTCGCCTTTCTTTTATTATTTTTTATCAAACTCTCTTCATAAATAAATGTGATCGTAGTTTCGAAAAATCATAACAAAATTATTTTTTGCGGCAATATCGGATTGGATATTAACTTTTTTAAATTTCCCAGTCTTTCTTTTATTATTTTTTATCAAACCCTCGTCATAAATAAATGTGATCGTAGTTTCGATAAATCATAACAAAATTATTTTTTGCGGCAATATCGGATTGGATATTTATTTATTTAAATTTTCTCGCCTTTCTTTTATTATTTTTTATCAAACCCTCGTCATAAATAAATGTGATCGTAGTTTCGATAAATCATAACAAAATTATTTTTTGCGGCAATATCGGATTGGATATTTATTTATTTAAATTTTCTCGCCTTTCTTTTATTATTTTTTATCAAACTCTCTTCATAAATAAATGTGATCGTAGTTTCGAAAAATCATAACAAAATTATTTTTTGCTTCATTGGCGGATTGGATATTAACTTATTTAAATTTCCCAGTCTTTCTTTTATTATTTTTTATCAAACACTCGTCATAAATAAATGTGATCGTAGTTTCGATAAATCATAACAAAATTATTTTTTGCGGCAATATCGGATTGGATATTTATTTATTTAAATTTTCTCGCCTTTCTTTTATTATTTTTTATCAAACTCTCTTCATAAATAAATGTGATCGTAGTTTCGAAAAATCATAACAAAATTATTTTTTGCGGCAATATCGGATTGGATATTTATTTATTTAAATTTTCTCGCCTTTCTTTTATTATTTTTTATCAAACACTCGTCATAAATAAATGTGATCGTAGTTTCGATAAATCATAACAAAATTATTTTTTGCGGCAATATCGGATTGGATATTTATTTATTTAAATTTTCTCGCCTTTCTTTTATTATTTTTTATCAAACCCTCGTCATAAATAAATGTGATCGTAGTTTCGATAAATCATAACAAAATTATTTTTTGCGGCAATATCGGATTGGATATTTATTTATTTAAATTTTCTCGCCTTTCTTTTATTATTTTTTATCAAACTCTCTTCATAAATAAATGTGATCGTAGTTTCGAAAAATCATAACAAAATTATTTTTTGCGGCAATATCGGATTGGATATTAACTTTTTTAAATTTCCCAGTCTTTCTTTTATTATTTTTTATCAAACCCTCGTCATAAATAAATGTGATCGTAGTTTCGATAAATCATAACAAAATTATTTTTTGCGGCAATATCGGATTGGATATTTATTTATTTAAATTTTCTCGCCTTTCTTTTATTATTTTTTATCAAACCCTCGTCATAAATAAATGTGATCGTAGTTTCGATAAATCATAACAAAATTATTTTTTGCGGCAATATCGGATTGGATATTAACTTTTTTAAATTTCCCAGTCTTTCTTTTATTATTTTTTATCAAACCCTCGTCATAAATAAATGTGATCGTAGTTTCGAAAAATCATAACAAAATTATTTTTTGCGGCAATATCGGATTGGATATTTATTTATTTAAATTTTCTCGCCTTTCTTTTATTATTTTTTGTCAAACCCTCGTCATAAATAAATGTGATCGTAGTTTCGAAAAATCATAACAAAATTATTTTTTGCGGCAATATCGGATTGGATATTTATTTATTTAAATTTTCTCGCCTTTCTTTTATTATTTTTTGTCAAACCCTCGTCATAAATAAATGTGATCGTAGTTTCGAAAAATCATAACAAAATTATTTTTTGCGGCAATATCGGATTGGATATTTATTTATTTAAATTTTCTCGCCTTTCTTTTATTATTTTTTGTCAAACCCTCGTCATAAATAAATGTGATCGTAGTTTCGAAAAATCATAACAAAATTATTTTTTGCGGCAATATCGGATTGGATATTTATTTATTTAAATTTTCTCGCCTTTCTTTTATTATTTTTTATCAAACACTCGTCATAAATAAATGTGATCGTAGTTTCGATAAATCATAACAAAATTATTTTTTGCGGCAATATCGGATTGGATATTTATTTATTTAAATTTTCTCGCCTTTCTTTTATTATTTTTTGTCAAACCCTCGTCATAAATAAATGTGATCGTAGTTTCGAAAAATCATAACAAAATTATTTTTTGCGGCAATATCGGATTGGATATTTATTTATTTAAATTTTCTCGCCTTTCTTTTATTATTTTTTATCAAACACTCTTCATAAATAAATGTGATCGTAGTTTCGAAAAATCATAACAAAATTATTTTTTGCGGCAATATCGGATTGGATATTAACTTTTTTAAATTTCCCAGTCTTTCTTTTATTATTTTTTATCAAACACTCGTCATAAATAAATGTTATCGTAGTTTCGATAAATCATAACAAAATTATTTTTTGCGGCAATATCGGATTGGATATTTATTTATTTAAATTTTCTCGCCTTTCTTTTATTATTTTTTATCAAACACTCGTCATAAATAAATGTGATCGTAGTTTCGATAAATCATAACAAAATTATTTTTTGCGGCAATATCGGATTGGATATTAACTTATTTAAATTTCCCAGTCTTTCTTTTATTATTTTTTATCAAACCCTCGTCATAAATAAATGTGATCGTAGTTTCGATAAATCATAACAAAATTATTTTTTGCGGCAATATCGGATTGGATATTTATTTATTTAAATTTTCTCGCCTTTCTTTTATTATTTTTTATCAAACACTCTTCATAAATAAATGTGATCGTAGTTTCGATAAATCATAACAAAATTATTTTTTGCGGCAATATCGGATTGGATATTTATTTATTTAAATTTTCTCGCCTTTCTTTTATTATTTTTTGTCAAACCCTCGTCATAAATAAATGTGATCGTAGTTTCGAAAAATCATAACAAAATTATTTTTTGCGGCAATATAGGATAGGATATTTATTTATTTAAATTTTCTCGCCTTTCTTTTATTATTTTTTATCAAACCCTCGTCATAAATAAATGTGATCGTAGTTTCGATAAATCATAACAAAATTATTTTTTGCGGCAATATAGGATTGGATATTTATTTATTTAAATTTTCTCGCCTTTCTTTTATTATTTTTTGTCAAACCCTCGTCATAAATAAATGTGATCGTAGTTTCGATAAATCATAACAAAATTATTTTTTGCGGCAATATCGGATTGGATATTTATTTATTTAAATTTTCTCGCCTTTCTTTTATTATTTTTTGTCAAACCCTCGTCATAAATAAATGTGATCGTAGTTTCGAAAAATCATAACAAAATTATTTTTTGCGGCAATATCGGATTGGATATTTATTTATTTAAATTTTCTCGCCTTTCTTTTATTATTTTTTGTCAAACCCTCGTCATAAATAAATGTGATCGTAGTTTCGAAAAATCATAACAAAATTATTTTTTGCGGCAATATCGGATTGGATATTTATTTATTTAAATTTTCTCGCCTTTCTTTTATTATTTTTTATCAAACACTCTTCATAAATAAATGTGATCGTAGTTTCGAAAAATCATAACAAAATTATTTTTTGCGGCAATATCGGATTGGATATTTATTTATTTAAATTTTCTCGCCTTTCTTTTATTATTTTTTGTCAAACCCTCGTCATAAATAAATGTGATCGTAGTTTCGATAAATCATAACAAAATTATTTTTTGCGGCAATATCGGATTGGATATTTATTTATTTAAATTTTCTCGCCTTTCTTTTATTATTTTTTATCAAACCCTCGTCATAAATAAATGTGATCGTAGTTTCGATAAATCATAACAAAATTATTTTTTGCGGCAATATCGGATTGGATATTTATTTATTTAAATTTTCTCGCCTTTCTTTTATTATTTTTTGTCAAACCCTCGTCATAAATAAATGTGATCGTAGTTTCGAAAAATCATAACAAAATTATTTTTTGCGGCAATATCGGATTGGATATTTATTTATTTAAATTTTCTCGCCTTTCTTTTATTATTTTTTGTCAAACCCTCGTCATAAATAAATGTGATCGTAGTTTCGAAAAATCATAACAAAATTATTTTTTGCGGCAATATCGGATTGGATATTTATTTATTTAAATTTTCTCGCCTTTCTTTTATTATTTTTTGTCAAACCCTCGTCATAAATAAATGTGATCGTAGTTTCGAAAAATCATAACAAAATTATTTTTTGCGGCAATATCGGATTGGATATTTATTTATTTAAATTTTCTCGCCTTTCTTTTATTATTTTTTGTCAAACCCTCGTCATAAATAAATGTGATCGTAGTTTCGAAAAATCATAACAAAATTATTTTTTGCGGCAATATCGGATTGGATATTTATTTATTTAAATTTTCTCGCCTTTCTTTTATTATTTTTTGTCAAACCCTCGTCATAAATAAATGTGATCGTAGTTTCGAAAAATCATAACAAAATTATTTTTTGCGGCAATATCGGATTGGATATTTATTTATTTAAATTTTCTCGCCTTTCTTTTATTATTTTTTGTCAAACCCTCGTCATAAATAAATGTGATCGTAGTTTCGAAAAATCATAACAAAATTATTTTTTGCGGCAATATCGGATTGGATATTTATTTATTTAAATTTTCTCGCCTTTCTTTTATTATTTTTTGTCAAACCCTCGTCATAAATAAATGTGATCGTAGTTTCGAAAAATCATAACAAAATTATTTTTTGCGGCAATATCGGATTGGATATTTATTTATTTAAATTTTCTCGCCTTTCTTTTATTATTTTTTGTCAAACCCTCGTCATAAATAAATGTGATCGTAGTTTCGAAAAATCATAACAAAATTATTTTTTGCGGCAATATCGGATTGGATATTTATTTATTTAAATTTTCTCGCCTTTCTTTTATTATTTTTTGTCAAACCCTCGTCATAAATAAATGTGATCGTAGTTTCGAAAAATCATAACAAAATTATTTTTTGCGGCAATATCGGATTGGATATTTATTTATTTAAATTTTCTCGCCTTTCTTTTATTATTTTTTGTCAAACCCTCGTCATAAATAAATGTGATCGTAGTTTCGAAAAATCATAACAAAATTATTTTTTGCGGCAATATCGGATTGGATATTTATTTATTTAAATTTTCTCGCCTTTCTTTTATTATTTTTTGTCAAACCCTCGTCATAAATAAATGTGATCGTAGTTTCGAAAAATCATAACAAAATTATTTTTTGCGGCAATATCGGATTGGATATTTATTTATTTAAATTTTCTCGCCTTTCTTTTATTATTTTTTATCAAACACTCTTCATAAATAAATGTGATCGTAGTTTCGAAAAATCATAACAAAATTATTTTTTGCGGCAATATCGGATTGGATATTTATTTATTTAAATTTTCTCGCCTTTCTTTTATTATTTTTTGTCAAACCCTCGTCATAAATAAATGTGATCGTAGTTTCGATAAATCATAACAAAATTATTTTTTGCGGCAATATCGGATTGGATATTTATTTATTTAAATTTTCTCGCCTTTCTTTTATTATTTTTTATCAAACCCTCGTCATAAATAAATGTGATCGTAGTTTCGATAAATCATAACAAAATTATTTTTTGCGGCAATATCGGATTGGATATTTATTTATTTAAATTTTCTCGCCTTTCTTTTATTATTTTTTATCAAACACTCGTCATAAATAAATGTGATCGTAGTTTCGAAAAATCATAACAAAATTATTTTTTGCGGCAATATCGGATTGGATATTTATTTATTTAAATTTTCTCGCCTTTCTTTTATTATTTTTTGTCAAACCCTCGTCATAAATAAATGTGATCGTAGTTTCGAAAAATCATAACAAAATTATTTTTTGCGGCAATATCGGATTGGATATTTATTTATTTAAATTTTCTCGCCTTTCTTTTATTATTTTTTGTCAAACCCTCGTCATAAATAAATGTGATCGTAGTTTCGAAAAATCATAACAAAATTATTTTTTGCGGCAATATCGGATTGGATATTTATTTATTTAAATTTTCTCGCCTTTCTTTTATTATTTTTTGTCAAACCCTCGTCATAAATAAATGTGATCGTAGTTTCGAAAAATCATAACAAAATTATTTTTTGAGGCAATATCGGATTGGATATTTATTTATTTAAATTTTCTCGCCTTTCTTTTATTATTTTTTATCAAACACTCTTCATAAATAAATGTGATCGTAGTTTCGAAAAATCATAACAAAATTATTTTTTGCGGCAATATCGGATTGGATATTTATTTATTTAAATTTTCTCGCCTTTCTTTTATTATTTTTTGTCAAACCCTCGTCATAAATAAATGTGATCGTAGTTTCGATAAATCATAACAAAATTATTTTTTGCGGCAATATCGGATTGGATATTTATTTATTTAAATTTTCTCGCCTTTCTTTTATTATTTTTTATCAAACACTCGTCATAAACAAATGTGATCGTAGTTTCGAAAAATCATAACAAAATTATTTTTTGCGGCAATATCGGATTGGATATTTATTTATTTAAATTTTCTCACCTTTCTTTTATTATTTTTTATCAAACTCTCTTCATAAATAAATGTGATCGTAGTTTCGATAAATCATAACAAAATTATTTTTTGCGGCAATATCGGATTGGATATTTATTTATTTAAATTTTCTCACCTTTCTTTTATTATTTTTTATCAAACACTCGTCATAAACAAATGTGATCGTAGTTTCGAAAAATCATAACAAAATTATTTTTTGCGGCAATATCGGATTGGATATTTATTTATTTAAATTTTCTCACCTTTCTTTTATTATTTTTTATCAAACCCTCGTCATAAATAAATGTGATCGTAGTTTCGAAAAATCATAACAAAATTATTTTTTGCGGCAATATCGGATTGGATATTTATTTATTTAAATTTTCTCGCCTTTCTTTTATTATTTTTTATCAAACCCTCGTCATAAATAAATGTGATCGTAGTTTCGATAAATCATAACAAAATTATTTTTTGCGGCAATATCGGATTGGATATTTATTTATTTAAATTTTCTCGCCTTTCTTTTATTATTTTTTATCAAACCCTCGTCATAAATAAATGTGATCGTAGTTTCGATAAATCATAACAAAATTATTTTTTGCGGCAATATCGGATTGGATATTTATTTATTTAAATTTTCTCGCCTTTCTTTTATTATTTTTTATCAAACCCTCGTCATAAATAAATGTGATCGTAGTTTCGATAAATCATAACAAAATTATTTTTTGCGGCAATATCGGATTGGATATTTATTTATTTAAATTTTCTCGCCTTTCTTTTATTATTTTTTATCAAACCCTCGTCATAAATAAATGTGATCGTAGTTTCGATAAATCATAACAAAATTATTTTTTGCGGCAATATCGGATTGGATATTTATTTATTTAAATTTTCTCGCCTTTCTTTTATTATTTTTTATCAAACCCTCGTCATAAATAAATGTGATCGTAGTTTCGATAAATCATAACAAAATTATTTTTTGCGGCAATATCGGATTGGATATTAACTTATTTAAATTTCCCAGTCTTTCTTTTATTATTTTTTATCAAACCCTCGTCATAAATAAATGTGATCGTAGTTTCGATAAATCATAACAAAATTATTTTTTGCGGCAATATCGGATTGGATATTTATTTATTTAAATTTTCTCGCCTTTCTTTTATTATTTTTTATCAAACACTCTTCATAAATAAATGTGATCGTAGTTTCGATAAATCATAACAAAATTATTTTTTGCGGCAATATCGGATTGGATATTAACTTTTTTAAATTTCCCAGTCTTTCTTTTATTATTTTTTATCAAACACTCGTCATAAATAAATGTGATCGTAGTTTCGATAAATCATAACAAAATTATTTTTTGCGGCAATATCGGATTGGATATTAACTTTTTTAAATTTCCCAGTCTTTCTTTTATTATTTTTTATCAAACACTCGTCATAAATAAATGTGATCGTAGTTTCGATAAATCATAACAAAATTATTTTTTGCGGCAATATCGGATTGGATATTTATTTATTTAAATTTTCTCGCCTTTCTTTTATTATTTTTTATCAAACACTCTTCATAAATAAATGTGATCGTAGTTTCGATAAATCATAAAAAAATTATTTTTTGCGGCAATATCGGATTGGATATTTATTTATTTAAATTTTCTCGCCTTTCTTTTATTATTTTTTATCAAACACTCTTCATAAATAAATGTGATCGTAGTTTCGATAAATCATAACAAAATTATTTTTTGCGGCAATATCGGATTGGATATTAACTTTTTTAAATTTCCCAGTCTTTCTTTTATTATTTTTTATCAAACACTCGTCATAAATAAATGTGATCGTAGTTTCGATAAATCATAACAAAATTATTTTTTGCGGCAATATCGGATTGGATATTTATTTATTTAAATTTTCTCGCCTTTCTTTTATTATTTTTTGTCAAACCCTCGTCATAAATAAATGTGATCGTAGTTTCGATAAATCATAACTAAATTATTTTTTGCGGCAATATCGGATTGGATATTTATTTATTTAAATTTTCTCGCCTTTCTTTTATTATTTTTTATCAAACTCTCTTCATAAATAAATGTGATCGTAGTTTCGAAAAATCATAACAAAATTATTTTTTGCTTCATTGGCGGATTGGATATTAACTTATTTAAATTTCCCAGTCTTTCTTTTATTATTTTTTATCAAACCCTCGTCATAAATAAATGTGATCGTAGTTTCGAAAAATCATAACAAAATTATTTTTTGCGGCAATATCGGATTGGATATTTATTTATTTAAATTTTCTCGCCTTTCTTTTATTATTTTTTGTCAAACCCTCGTCATAAATAAATGTGATCGTAGTTTCGATAAATCATAACTAAATTATTTTTTGCGGCAATATCGGATTGGATATTTATTTATTTAAATTTTCTCGCCTTTCTTTTATTATTTTTTATCAAACTCTCTTCATAAATAAATGTGATCGTAGTTTCGAAAAATCATAACAAAATTATTTTTTGCGGCAATATCGGATTGGATATTTATTTATTTAAATTTTCTCGCCTTTCTTTTATTATTTTTTATCAAACACTCGTCATAAATAAATGTGATCGTAGTTTCGATAAATCATAACAAAATTATTTTTTGCGGCAATATCGGATTGGATATTTATTTATTTAAATTTTCTCGCCTTTCTTTTATTATTTTTTATCAAACCCTCGTCATAAATAAATGTGATCGTAGTTTCGATAAATCATAACAAAATTATTTTTTGCGGCAATATCGGATTGGATATTTATTTATTTAAATTTTCTCGCCTTTCTTTTATTATTTTTTATCAAACTCTCTTCATAAATAAATGTGATCGTAGTTTCGAAAAATCATAACAAAATTATTTTTTGCGGCAATATCGGATTGGATATTAACTTTTTTAAATTTCCCAGTCTTTCTTTTATTATTTTTTATCAAACCCTCGTCATAAATAAATGTGATCGTAGTTTCGATAAATCATAACAAAATTATTTTTTGCGGCAATATCGGATTGGATATTTATTTATTTAAATTTTCTCGCCTTTCTTTTATTATTTTTTATCAAACTCTCTTCATAAATAAATGTGATCGTAGTTTCGAAAAATCATAACAAAATTATTTTTTGCTTCATTGGCGGATTGGATATTAACTTATTTAAATTTCCCAGTCTTTCTTTTATTATTTTTTATCAAACCCTCGTCATAAATAAATGTGATCGTAGTTTCGAAAAATCATAACAAAATTATTTTTTGCGGCAATATCGGATTGGATATTTATTTATTTAAATTTTCTCGCCTTTCTTTTATTATTTTTTGTCAAACCCTCGTCATAAATAAATGTGATCGTAGTTTCGATAAATCATAACAAAATTATTTTTTGCGGCAATATCGGATTGGATATTTATTTATTTAAATTTTCTCGCCTTTCTTTTATTATTTTTTGTCAAACCCTCGTCATAAATAAATGTGATCGTAGTTTCGAAAAATCATAACAAAATTATTTTTTGCGGCAATATCGGATTGGATATTTATTTATTTAAATTTTCTCGCCTTTCTTTTATTATTTTTTGTCAAACCCTCGTCATAAATAAATGTGATCGTAGTTTCGAAAAATCATAACAAAATTATTTTTTGCGGCAATATCGGATTGGATATTTATTTATTTAAATTTTCTCGCCTTTCTTTTATTATTTTTTGTCAAACCCTCGTCATAAATAAATGTGATCGTAGTTTCGATAAATCATAACAAAATTATTTTTTGCGGCAATATCGGATTGGATATTTATTTATTTAAATTTTCTCGCCTTTCTTTTATTATTTTTTGTCAAACCCTCGTCATAAATAAATGTGATCGTAGTTTCGAAAAATCATAACAAAATTATTTTTTGCGGCAATATCGGATTGGATATTTATTTATTTAAATTTTCTCGCCTTTCTTTTATTATTTTTTGTCAAACCCTCGTCATAAATAAATGTGATCGTAGTTTCGAAAAATCATAACAAAATTATTTTTTGCGGCAATATCGGATTGGATATTTATTTATTTAAATTTTCTCGCCTTTCTTTTATTATTTTTTATCAAACTCTCTTCATAAATAAATGTGATCGTAGTTTCGAAAAATCATAACAAAATTATTTTTTGCTTCATTGGCGGATTGGATATTAACTTATTTAAATTTCCCAGTCTTTCTTTTATTATTTTTTATCAAACCCTCGTCATAAATAAATGTGATCGTAGTTTCGAAAAATCATAACAAAATTATTTTTTGCGGCAATATCGGATTGGATATTTATTTATTTAAATTTTCTCGCCTTTCTTTTATTATTTTTTGTCAAACCCTCGTCATAAATAAATGTGATCGTAGTTTCGATAAATCATAACAAAATTATTTTTTGCGGCAATATCGGATTGGATATTTATTTATTTAAATTTTCTCGCCTTTCTTTTATTATTTTTTGTCAAACCCTCGTCATAAATAAATGTGATCGTAGTTTCGAAAAATCATAACAAAATTATTTTTTGCGGCAATATCGGATTGGATATTTATTTATTTAAATTTTCTCGCCTTTCTTTTATTATTTTTTGTCAAACCCTCGTCATAAATAAATGTGATCGTAGTTTCGAAAAATCATAACAAAATTATTTTTTGCGGCAATATCGGATTGGATATTTATTTATTTAAATTTTCTCGCCTTTCTTTTATTATTTTTTGTCAAACCCTCGTCATAAATAAATGTGATCGTAGTTTCGATAAATCATAACTAAATTATTTTTTGCGGCAATATCGGATTGGATATTTATTTATTTAAATTTTCTCGCCTTTCTTTTATTATTTTTTATCAAACTCTCTTCATAAATAAATGTGATCGTAGTTTCGAAAAATCATAACAAAATTATTTTTTGCTTCATTGGCGGATTGGATATTAACTTATTTAAATTTCCCAGTCTTTCTTTTATTATTTTTTATCAAACCCTCGTCATAAATAAATGTGATCGTAGTTTCGAAAAATCATAACAAAATTATTTTTTGCGGCAATATCGGATTGGATATTTATTTATTTAAATTTTCTCGCCTTTCTTTTATTATTTTTTGTCAAACCCTCGTCATAAATAAATGTGATCGTAGTTTCGAAAAATCATAACAAAATTATTTTTTGCGGCAATATCGGATTGGATATTTATTTATTTAAATTTTCTCGCCTTTCTTTTATTATTTTTTGTCAAACCCTCGTCATAAATAAATGTGATCGTAGTTTCGATAAATCATAACAAAATTATTTTTTGCGGCAATATCGGATTGGATATTTATTTATTTAAATTTTCTCGCCTTTCTTTTATTATTTTTTGTCAAACCCTCGTCATAAATAAATGTGATCGTAGTTTCGAAAAATCATAACAAAATTATTTTTTGCGGCAATATCGGATTGGATATTTATTTATTTAAATTTTCTCGCCTTTCTTTTATTATTTTTTGTCAAACCCTCGTCATAAATAAATGTGATCGTAGTTTCGAAAAATCATAACAAAATTATTTTTTGCGGCAATATCGGATTGGATATTTATTTATTTAAATTTTCTCGCCTTTCTTTTATTATTTTTTATCAAACTCTCTTCATAAATAAATGTGATCGTAGTTTCGAAAAATCATAACAAAATTATTTTTTGCTTCATTGGCGGATTGGATATTAACTTATTTAAATTTCCCAGTCTTTCTTTTATTATTTTTTATCAAACCCTCGTCATAAATAAATGTGATCGTAGTTTCGAAAAATCATAACAAAATTATTTTTTGCGGCAATATCGGATTGGATATTTATTTATTTAAATTTTCTCGCCTTTCTTTTATTATTTTTTGTCAAACCCTCGTCATAAATAAATGTGATCGTAGTTTCGATAAATCATAACAAAATTATTTTTTGCGGCAATATCGGATTGGATATTTATTTATTTAAATTTTCTCGCCTTTCTTTTATTATTTTTTGTCAAACCCTCGTCATAAATAAATGTGATCGTAGTTTCGAAAAATCATAACAAAATTATTTTTTGCGGCAATATCGGATTGGATATTTATTTATTTAAATTTTCTCGCCTTTCTTTTATTATTTTTTGTCAAACCCTCGTCATAAATAAATGTGATCGTAGTTTCGAAAAATCATAACAAAATTATTTTTTGCGGCAATATCGGATTGGATATTTATTTATTTAAATTTTCTCGCCTTTCTTTTATTATTTTTTGTCAAACCCTCGTCATAAATAAATGTGATCGTAGTTTCGATAAATCATAACTAAATTATTTTTTGCGGCAATATCGGATTGGATATTTATTTATTTAAATTTTCTCGCCTTTCTTTTATTATTTTTTGTCAAACCCTCGTCATAAATAAATGTGATCGTAGTTTCGATAAATCATAACTAAATTATTTTTTGCGGCAATATCGGATTGGATATTTATTTATTTAAATTTTCTCGCCTTTCTTTTATTATTTTTTATCAAACTCTCTTCATAAATAAATGTGATCGTAGTTTCGAAAAATCATAACAAAATTATTTTTTGCTTCATTGGCGGATTGGATATTAACTTATTTAAATTTCCCAGTCTTTCTTTTATTATTTTTTATCAAACCCTCGTCATAAATAAATGTGATCGTAGTTTCGATAAATCATAACTAAATTATTTTTTGCGGCAATATCGGATTGGATATTTATTTATTTAAATTTTCTCGCCTTTCTTTTATTATTTTTTGTCAAACCCTCGTCATAAATAAATGTGATCGTAGTTTCGATAAATCATAACTAAATTATTTTTTGCGGCAATATCGGATTGGATATTTATTTATTTAAATTTTCTCGCCTTTCTTTTATTATTTTTTGTCAAACCCTCGTCATAAATAAATGTGATCGTAGTTTCGAAAAATCATAACAAAATTATTTTTTGCGGCAATATCGGATTGGATATTTATTTATTTAAATTTTCTCGCCTTTCTTTTATTATTTTTTATCAAACCCTCGTCATAAATAAATGTGATCGTAGTTTCGAAAAATCATAACAAAATTATTTTTTGCGGCAATATCGGATTGGATATTTATTTATTTAAATTTTCTCGCCTTTCTTTTATTATTTTTTGTCAAACCCTCGTCATAAATAAATGTGATCGTAGTTTCGATAAATCATAACTAAATTATTTTTTGCGGCAATATCGGATTGGATATTTATTTATTTAAATTTTCTCGCCTTTCTTTTATTATTTTTTGTCAAACCCTCGTCATAAATAAATGTGATCGTAGTTTCGATAAATCATAACTAAATTATTTTTTGCGGCAATATCGGATTGGATATTTATTTATTTAAATTTCCCAGTCTTTCTTTTATTATTTTTTATCAAACCCTCGTCATAAATAAATGTGATCGTAGTTTCGAAAAATCATAACAAAATTATTTTTTGCGGCAATATCGGATTGGATATTTATTTATTTAAATTTTCTCGCCTTTCTTTTATTATTTTTTGTCAAACCCTCGTCATAAATAAATGTGATCGTAGTTTCGATAAATCATAACTAAATTATTTTTTGCGGCAATATCGGATTGGATATTTATTTATTTAAATTTTCTCGCCTTTCTTTTATTATTTTTTGTCAAACCCTCGTCATAAATAAATGTGATCGTAGTTTCGATAAATCATAACTAAATTATTTTTTGCGGCAATATCGGATTGGATATTTATTTATTTAAATTTTCTCGCCTTTCTTTTATTATTTTTTGTCAAACCCTCGTCATAAATAAATGTGATCGTAGTTTCGAAAAATCATAACAAAATTATTTTTTGCGGCAATATCGGATTGGATATTTATTTATTTAAATTTTCTCGCCTTTCTTTTATTATTTTTTATCAAACCCTCGTCATAAATAAATGTGATCGTAGTTTCGAAAAATCATAACAAAATTATTTTTTGCGGCAATATCGGATTGGATATTTATTTATTTAAATTTTCTCGCCTTTCTTTTATTATTTTTTGTCAAACCCTCGTCATAAATAAATGTGATCGTAGTTTCGATAAATCATAACTAAATTATTTTTTGCGGCAATATCGGATTGGATATTTATTTATTTAAATTTTCTCGCCTTTCTTTTATTATTTTTTGTCAAACCCTCGTCATAAATAAATGTGATCGTAGTTTCGATAAATCATAACTAAATTATTTTTTGCGGCAATATCGGATTGGATATTTATTTATTTAAATTTTCTCGCCTTTCTTTTATTATTTTTTGTCAAACCCTCGTCATAAATAAATGTGATCGTAGTTTCGATAAATCATAACAAAATTATTTTTTGCGGCAATATCGGATTGGATATTTATTTATTTAAATTTTCTCGCCTTTCTTTTATTATTTTTTGTCAAACCCTCGTCATAAATAAATGTGATCGTAGTTTCGAAAAATCATAACAAAATTATTTCTTGCTTCATTGGCGGATTGGATATTAACTTATTTAAATTTTCCAGTCTTTCTTTTATTATTTTTTATCAAACACTCGTCATAAATAAATGTGATCGTAGTTTCGATAAATCATAACAAAATTATTTTTTGCGGCAATATCGGATTGGATATTTATTTATTTAAATTTCCCAGTCTTTCTTTTATTATTTTTTATCAAACCCTCGTCATAAATAAATGTGATCGTAGTTTCGAAAAATCATAACAAAATTATTTTTTGCGGCAATATCGGATTGGATATTTATTTATTTAAATTTTCTCGCCTTTCTTTTATTATTTTTTATCAAACACTCGTCATAAATAAATGTGATCGTAGTTTCGATAAATCATAACAAAATTATTTTTTGCGGCAATATCGGATTGGATATTTATTTATTTAAATTTTCTCGCCTTTCTTTTATTATTTTTTATCAAACACTCTTCATAAATAAATGTGATCGTAGTTTCGAAAAATCATAACAAAATTATTTTTTGCGGCAATATCGGATTGGATATTAACTTTTTTAAATTTCCCAGTCTTTCTTTTATTATTTTTTATCAAACACTCGTCATAAATAAATGTGATCGTAGTTTCGATAAATCATAACAAAATTATTTTTTGCGGCAATATCGGATTGGATATTTATTTATTTAAATTTCCCAGTCTTTCTTTTATTATTTTTTATCAAACCCTCGTCATAAATAAATGTGATCGTAGTTTCGAAAAATCATAACAAAATTATTTTTTGCGGCAATATCGGATTGGATATTTATTTATTTAAATTTTCTCGCCTTTCTTTTATTATTTTTTATCAAACACTCGTCATAAATAAATGTGATCGTAGTTTCGATAAATCATAACAAAATTATTTTTTGCGGCAATATCGGATTGGATATTTATTTATTTAAATTTTCTCGCCTTTCTTTTATTATTTTTTATCAAACACTCTTCATAAATAAATGTGATCGTAGTTTCGAAAAATCATAACAAAATTATTTTTTGCTTCATTGGCGGATTGGATATTAACTTATTTAAATTTCCCAGTCTTTCTTTTATTATTTTTTATCAAACACTCGTCATAAATAAATGTGATCGTAGTTTCGATAAATCATAACAAAATTATTTTTTGCGGCAATATCGGATTGGATATTTATTTATTTAAATTTTCTCGCCTTTCTTTTATTATTTTTTATCAAACACTCTTCATAAATAAATGTGATCGTAGTTTCGAAAAATCATAACAAAATTATTTTTTGCTTCATTGGCGGATTGGATATTAACTTATTTAAATTTCCCAGTCTTTCTTTTATTATTTTTTATCAAACACTCGTCATAAATAAATGTGATCGTAGTTTCGATAAATCATAACAAAATTATTTTTTGCGGCAATATCGGATTGGATATTTATTTATTTAAATTTCCCAGTCTTTCTTTTATTATTTTTTATCAAACCCTCGTCATAAATAAATGTGATCGTAGTTTCGAAAAATCATAACAAAATTATTTTTTGCGGCAATATCGGATTGGATATTTATTTATTTAAATTTTCTCGCCTTTCTTTTATTATTTTTTATCAAACACTCTTCATAAATAAATGTGATCGTAGTTTCGAAAAATCATAACAAAATTATTTTTTGCGGCAATATCGGATTGGATATTAACTTTTTTAAATTTCCCAGTCTTTCTTTTATTATTTTTTATCAAACACTCGTCATAAATAAATGTGATCGTAGTTTCGATAAATCATAACAAAATTATTTTTTGCGGCAATATCGGATTGGATATTTATTTATTTAAATTTTCTCGCCTTTCTTTTATTATTTTTTATCAAACACTCTTCATAAATAAATGTGATCGTAGTTTCGAAAAATCATAACAAAATTATTTTTTGCGGCAATATCGGATTGGATATTAACTTTTTTAAATTTCCCAGTCTTTCTTTTATTATTTTTTATCAAACACTCGTCATAAATAAATGTGATCGTAGTTTCGATAAATCATAACAAAATTATTTTTTGCGGCAATATCGGATTGGATATTTATTTATTTAAATTTTCTCGCCTTTCTTTTATTATTTTTTATCAAACTCTCTTCATAAATAAATGTGATCGTAGTTTCGAAAAATCATAACAAAATTATTTTTTGCTTCATTGGCGGATTGGATATTAACTTATTTAAATTTCCCAGTCTTTCTTTTATTATTTTTTATCAAACACTCGTCATAAATAAATGTGATCGTAGTTTCGATAAATCATAACAAAATTATTTTTTGCGGCAATATCGGATTGGATATTTATTTATTTAAATTTTCTCGCCTTTCTTTTATTATTTTTTGTCAAACCCTCGTCATAAATAAATGTGATCGTAGTTTCGATAAATCATAACTAAATTATTTTTTGCGGCAATATCGGATTGGATATTTATTTATTTAAATTTTCTCGCCTTTCTTTTATTATTTTTTGTCAAACCCTCGTCATAAATAAATGTGATCGTAGTTTCGATAAATCATAACAAAATTATTTTTTGCGGCAATATCGGATTGGATATTTATTTATTTAAATTTTCTCGCCTTTCTTTTATTATTTTTTGTCAAACCCTCGTCATAAATAAATGTGATCGTAGTTTCGAAAAATCATAACAAAATTATTTTTTGCGGCAATATCGGATTGGATATTTATTTATTTAAATTTTCTCGCCTTTCTTTTATTATTTTTTGTCAAACCCTCGTCATAAATAAATGTGATCGTAGTTTCGAAAAATCATAACAAAATTATTTTTTGCGGCAATATCGGATTGGATATTTATTTATTTAAATTTTCTCGCCTTTCTTTTATTATTTTTTATCAAACACTCGTCATAAATAAATGTGATCGTAGTTTCGATAAATCATAACAAAATTATTTTTTGCGGCAATATCGGATTGGATATTTATTTATTTAAATTTTCTCGCCTTTCTTTTATTATTTTTTATCAAACACTCTTCATAAATAAATGTGATCGTAGTTTCGAAAAATCATAACAAAATTATTTTTTGCGGCAATATCGGATTGGATATTAACTTTTTTAAATTTCCCAGTCTTTCTTTTATTATTTTTTATCAAACACTCGTCATAAATAAATGTGATCGTAGTTTCGATAAATCATAACAAAATTATTTTTTGCGGCAATATCGGATTGGATATTTATTTATTTAAATTTTCTCGCCTTTCTTTTATTATTTTTTATCAAACACTCTTCATAAATAAATGTGATCGTAGTTTCGAAAAATCATAACAAAATTATTTTTTGCGGCAATATCGGATTGGATATTAACTTTTTTAAATTTCCCAGTCTTTCTTTTATTATTTTTTATCAAACACTCGTCATAAATAAATGTTATCGTAGTTTCGATAAATCATAACAAAATTATTTTTTGCGGCAATATCGGATTGGATATTTATTTATTTAAATTTTCTCGCCTTTCTTTTATTATTTTTTATCAAACACTCTTCATAAATAAATGTGATCGTAGTTTCGAAAAATCATAACAAAATTATTTTTTGCGGCAATATCGGATTGGATATTAACTTTTTTAAATTTCCCAGTCTTTCTTTTATTATTTTTTATCAAACACTCGTCATAAATAAATGTTATCGTAGTTTCGATAAATCATAACAAAATTATTTTTTGCGGCAATATCGGATTGGATATTTATTTATTTAAATTTTCTCGCCTTTCTTTTATTATTTTTTATCAAACTCTCTTCATAAATAAATGTGATCGTAGTTTCGAAAAATCATAACAAAATTATTTTTTGCGGCAATATCGGATTGGATATTTATTTATTTAAATTTTCTCGCCTTTCTTTTATTATTTTTTATCAAACACTCGTCATAAATAAATGTGATCGTAGTTTCGATAAATCATAACAAAATTATTTTTTGCGGCAATATCGGATTGGATATTTATTTATTTAAATTTTCTCGCCTTTCTTTTATTATTTTTTATCAAACACTCTTCATAAATAAATGTGATCGTAGTTTCGAAAAATCATAACAAAATTATTTTTTGCGGCAATATCGGATTGGATATTAACTTTTTTAAATTTCCCAGTCTTTCTTTTATTATTTTTTATCAAACACTCGTCATAAATAAATGTTATCGTAGTTTCGATAAATCATAACAAAATTATTTTTTGCGGCAATATCGGATTGGATATTTATTTATTTAAATTTTCTCGCCTTTCTTTTATTATTTTTTATCAAACCCTCGTCATAAATAAATGTGATCGTAGTTTCGATAAATCATAACAAAATTATTTTTTGCGGCAATATCGGATTGGATATTAACTTATTTAAATTTCCCAGTCTTTCTTTTATTATTTTTTATCAAACCCTCGTCATAAATAAATGTGATCGTAGTTTCGATAAATCATAACAAAATTATTTTTTGCGGCAATATCGGATTGGATATTAACTTATTTAAATTTCCCAGTCTTTCTTTTATTATTTTTTATCAAACCCTCGTCATAAATAAATGTGATCGTAGTTTCGATAAATCATAACAAAATTATTTTTTGCGGCAATATCGGATTGGATATTTATTTATTTAAATTTTCTCGCCTTTCTTTTATTATTTTTTATCAAACACTCTTCATAAATAAATGTGATCGTAGTTTCGAAAAATCATAACAAAATTATTTTTTGCGGCAATATCGGATTGGATATTAACTTTTTTAAATTTCCCAGTCTTTCTTTTATTATTTTTTATCAAACACTCGTCATAAATAAATGTTATCGTAGTTTCGATAAATCATAACAAAATTATTTTTTGCGGCAATATCGGATTGGATATTTATTTATTTAAATTTTCTCGCCTTTCTTTTATTATTTTTTATCAAACCCTCGTCATAAATAAATGTGATCGTAGTTTCGATAAATCATAACAAAATTATTTTTTGCGGCAATATCGGATTGGATATTAACTTATTTAAATTTCCCAGTCTTTCTTTTATTATTTTTTATCAAACCCTCGTCATAAATAAATGTGATCGTAGTTTCGATAAATCATAACAAAATTATTTTTTGCGGCAATATCGGATTGGATATTTATTTATTTAAATTTTCTCGCCTTTCTTTTATTATTTTTTATCAAACACTCTTCATAAATAAATGTGATCGTAGTTTCGATAAATCATAACAAAATTATTTTTTGCGGCAATATCGGATTGGATATTTATTTATTTAAATTTTCTCGCCTTTCTTTTATTATTTTTTGTCAAACCCTCGTCATAAATAAATGTGATCGTAGTTTCGAAAAATCATAACAAAATTATTTTTTGCGGCAATATAGGATAGGATATTTATTTATTTAAATTTTCTCGCCTTTCTTTTATTATTTTTTATCAAACCCTCGTCATAAATAAATGTGATCGTAGTTTCGATAAATCATAACAAAATTATTTTTTGCGGCAATATCGGATTGGATATTTATTTATTTAAATTTTCTCGCCTTTCTTTTATTATTTTTTATCAAACCCTCGTCATAAATAAATGTGATCGTAGTTTCGATAAATCATAACAAAATTATTTTTTGCGGCAATATCGGATTGGATATTTATTTATTTAAATTTTCTCGCCTTTCTTTTATTATTTTTTGTCAAACCCTCGTCATAAATAAATGTGATCGTAGTTTCGATAAATCATAACAAAATTATTTTTTGCGGCAATATCGGATTGGATATTTATTTATTTAAATTTTCTCGCCTTTCTTTTATTATTTTTTGTCAAACCCTCGTCATAAATAAATGTGATCGTAGTTTCGAAAAATCATAACAAAATTATTTTTTGCGGCAATATCGGATTGGATATTTATTTATTTAAATTTTCTCGCCTTTCTTTTATTATTTTTTATCAAACTCTCTTCATAAATAAATGTGATCGTAGTTTCGAAATATCATAACAAAATTATTTTTTGCGGCAATATCGGATTGGATATTTATTTATTTAAATTTTCTCGCCTTTCTTTTATTATTTTTTGTCAAACCCTCGTCATAAATAAATGTGATCGTAGTTTCGAAAAATCATAACAAAATTATTTTTTGCGGCAATATCGGATTGGATATTTATTTATTTAAATTTTCTCGCCTTTCTTTTATTATTTTTTGTCAAACCCTCGTCATAAATAAATGTGATCGTAGTTTCGATAAATCATAACAAAATTATTTTTTGCTTCATTGGCGGATTGGATATTAACTTATTTAAATTTCCCAGTCTTTCTTTTATTATTTTTTATCAAACCCTCGTCATAAATAAATGTGATCGTAGTTTCGAAAAATCATAACAAAATTATTTTTTGCGGCAATATCGGATTGGATATTTATTTATTTAAATTTTCTCGCCTTTCTTTTATTATTTTTTGTCAAACCCTCGTCATAAATAAATGTGATCGTAGTTTCGATAAATCATAACAAAATTATTTTTTGCTTCATTGGCGGATTGGATATTAACTTATTTAAATTTCCCAGTCTTTCTTTTATTATTTTTTATCAAACCCTCGTCATAAATAAATGTGATCGTAGTTTCGATAAATCATAACAAAATTATTTTTTGCGGCAATATCGGATTGGATATTTATTTATTTAAATTTTCTCGCCTTTCTTTTATTATTTTTTGTCAAACCCTCGTCATAAATAAATGTGATCGTAGTTTCGATAAATCATAACAAAATTATTTTTTGCGGCAATATCGGATTGGATATTTATTTATTTAAATTTTCTCGCCTTTCTTTTATTATTTTTTGTCAAACCCTCGTCATAAATAAATGTGATCGTAGTTTCAAAAAATCATAACAAAATTATTTTTTGCGGCAATATCGGATTGGATATTTATTTATTTAAATTTTCTCGCCTTTCTTTTATTATTTTTTATCAAACTCTCTTCATAAATAAATGTGATCGTAGTTTCGAAAAATCATAACAAAATTATTTTTTGCGGCAATATCGGATTGGATATTTATTTATTTAAATTTTCTCGCCTTTCTTTTATTATTTTTTGTCAAACCCTCGTCATAAATAAATGTGATCGTAGTTTCGAAAAATCATAACAAAATTATTTTTTGCGGCAATATCGGATTGGATATTTATTTATTTAAATTTTCTCGCCTTTCTTTTATTATTTTTTGTCAAACCCTCGTCATAAATAAATGTGATCGTAGTTTCGAAAAATCATAACAAAATTATTTTTTGCGGCAATATCGGATTGGATATTTATTTATTTAAATTTTCTCGCCTTTCTTTTATTATTTTTTGTCAAACCCTCGTCATAAATAAATGTGATCGTAGTTTCGAAAAATCATAACAAAATTATTTTTTGCGGATATATCGGATTGGATATTTATTTATTTAAATTTTCTCGCCTTTCTTTTATTATTTTTTGTCAAACCCTCGTCATAAATAAATGTGATCGTAGTTTCGAAAAATCATAACAAAATTATTTTTTGCGGCAATATCGGATTGGATATTTATTTATTTAAATTTTCTCGCCTTTCTTTTATTATTTTTTATCAAACACTCGTCATAAACAAATGTGATCGTAGTTTCGAAAAATCATAACAAAATTATTTTTTGCGGCAATATCGGATTGGATATTTATTTATTTAAATTTTCTCGCCTTTCTTTTATTATTTTTTGTCAAACCCTCGTCATAAATAAATGTGATCGTAGTTTCGATAAATCATAACAAAATTATTTTTTGCGGCAATATCGGATTGGATATTAACTTATTTAAATTTCCCAGTCTTTCTTTTATTATTTTTTATCAAACCCTCGTCATAAATAAATGTGATCGTAGTTTCGAAAAATCATAACAAAATTATTTTTTGCGGCAATATCGGATTGGATATTTATTTATTTAAATTTTCTCGCCTTTCTTTTATTATTTTTTGTCAAACCCTCGTCATAAATAAATGTGATCGTAGTTTCGATAAATCATAACAAAATTATTTTTTGCTTCATTGGCGGATTGGATATTAACTTATTTAAATTTCCCAGTCTTTCTTTTATTATTTTTTATCAAACACTCGTCATAAATAAATGTGATCGTAGTTTCGATAAATCATAACAAAATTATTTTTTGCGGCAATATCGGATTGGATATTTATTTATTTAAATTTTCTCGCCTTTCTTTTATTATTTTTTATCAAACACTCTTCATAAATAAATGTGATCGTAGTTTCGAAAAATCATAACAAAATTATTTTTTGCGGCAATATCGGATTGGATATTAACTTTTTTAAATTTCCCAGTCTTTCTTTTATTATTTTTTATCAAACACTCGTCATAAATAAATGTTATCGTAGTTTCGATAAATCATAACAAAATTATTTTTTGCGGCAATATCGGATTGGATATTTATTTATTTAAATTTTCTCGCCTTTCTTTTATTATTTTTTATCAAACACTCGTCATAAATAAATGTGATCGTAGTTTCGATAAATCATAACAAAATTATTTTTTGCGGCAATATCGGATTGGATATTAACTTATTTAAATTTCCCAGTCTTTCTTTTATTATTTTTTATCAAACCCTCGTCATAAATAAATGTGATCGTAGTTTCGATAAATCATAACAAAATTATTTTTTGCGGCAATATCGGATTGGATATTTATTTATTTAAATTTTCTCGCCTTTCTTTTATTATTTTTTATCAAACACTCTTCATAAATAAATGTGATCGTAGTTTCGATAAATCATAACAAAATTATTTTTTGCGGCAATATCGGATTGGATATTTATTTATTTAAATTTTCTCGCCTTTCTTTTATTATTTTTTGTCAAACCCTCGTCATAAATAAATGTGATCGTAGTTTCGAAAAATCATAACAAAATTATTTTTTGCGGCAATATAGGATAGGATATTTATTTATTTAAATTTTCTCGCCTTTCTTTTATTATTTTTTATCAAACCCTCGTCATAAATAAATGTGATCGTAGTTTCGATAAATCATAACAAAATTATTTTTTGCGGCAATATCGGATTGGATATTTATTTATTTAAATTTTCTCGCCTTTCTTTTATTATTTTTTATCAAACCCTCGTCATAAATAAATGTGATCGTAGTTTCGATAAATCATAACAAAATTATTTTTTGCGGCAATATCGGATTGGATATTTATTTATTTAAATTTTCTCGCCTTTCTTTTATTATTTTTTGTCAAACCCTCGTCATAAATAAATGTGATCGTAGTTTCGATAAATCATAACAAAATTATTTTTTGCGGCAATATCGGATTGGATATTTATTTATTTAAATTTTCTCGCCTTTCTTTTATTATTTTTTGTCAAACCCTCGTCATAAATAAATGTGATCGTAGTTTCGAAAAATCATAACAAAATTATTTTTTGCGGCAATATCGGATTGGATATTTATTTATTTAAATTTTCTCGCCTTTCTTTTATTATTTTTTATCAAACTCTCTTCATAAATAAATGTGATCGTAGTTTCGAAATATCATAACAAAATTATTTTTTGCGGCAATATCGGATTGGATATTTATTTATTTAAATTTTCTCGCCTTTCTTTTATTATTTTTTGTCAAACCCTCGTCATAAATAAATGTGATCGTAGTTTCGAAAAATCATAACAAAATTATTTTTTGCGGCAATATCGGATTGGATATTTATTTATTTAAATTTTCTCGCCTTTCTTTTATTATTTTTTGTCAAACCCTCGTCATAAATAAATGTGATCGTAGTTTCGATAAATCATAACAAAATTATTTTTTGCTTCATTGGCGGATTGGATATTAACTTATTTAAATTTCCCAGTCTTTCTTTTATTATTTTTTATCAAACCCTCGTCATAAATAAATGTGATCGTAGTTTCGAAAAATCATAACAAAATTATTTTTTGCGGCAATATCGGATTGGATATTTATTTATTTAAATTTTCTCGCCTTTCTTTTATTATTTTTTGTCAAACCCTCGTCATAAATAAATGTGATCGTAGTTTCGATAAATCATAACAAAATTATTTTTTGCTTCATTGGCGGATTGGATATTAACTTATTTAAATTTCCCAGTCTTTCTTTTATTATTTTTTATCAAACCCTCGTCATAAATAAATGTGATCGTAGTTTCGATAAATCATAACAAAATTATTTTTTGCGGCAATATCGGATTGGATATTTATTTATTTAAATTTTCTCGCCTTTCTTTTATTATTTTTTGTCAAACCCTCGTCATAAATAAATGTGATCGTAGTTTCAAAAAATCATAACAAAATTATTTTTTGCGGCAATATCGGATTGGATATTTATTTATTTAAATTTTCTCGCCTTTCTTTTATTATTTTTTATCAAACTCTCTTCATAAATAAATGTGATCGTAGTTTCGAAAAATCATAACAAAATTATTTTTTGCGGCAATATCGGATTGGATATTTATTTATTTAAATTTTCTCGCCTTTCTTTTATTATTTTTTGTCAAACCCTCGTCATAAATAAATGTGATCGTAGTTTCGAAAAATCATAACAAAATTATTTTTTGCGGCAATATCGGATTGGATATTTATTTATTTAAATTTTCTCGCCTTTCTTTTATTATTTTTTGTCAAACCCTCGTCATAAATAAATGTGATCGTAGTTTCGAAAAATCATAACAAAATTATTTTTTGCGGCAATATCGGATTGGATATTTATTTATTTAAATTTTCTCGCCTTTCTTTTATTATTTTTTGTCAAACCCTCGTCATAAATAAATGTGATCGTAGTTTCGAAAAATCATAACAAAATTATTTTTTGCGGATATATCGGATTGGATATTTATTTATTTAAATTTTCTCGCCTTTCTTTTATTATTTTTTGTCAAACCCTCGTCATAAATAAATGTGATCGTAGTTTCGAAAAATCATAACAAAATTATTTTTTGCGGCAATATCGGATTGGATATTTATTTATTTAAATTTTCTCGCCTTTCTTTTATTATTTTTTATCAAACACTCGTCATAAACAAATGTGATCGTAGTTTCGAAAAATCATAACAAAATTATTTTTTGCGGCAATATCGGATTGGATATTTATTTATTTAAATTTTCTCGCCTTTCTTTTATTATTTTTTGTCAAACCCTCGTCATAAATAAATGTGATCGTAGTTTCGATAAATCATAACAAAATTATTTTTTGCGGCAATATCGGATTGGATATTAACTTATTTAAATTTCCCAGTCTTTCTTTTATTATTTTTTATCAAACCCTCGTCATAAATAAATGTGATCGTAGTTTCGAAAAATCATAACAAAATTATTTTTTGCGGCAATATCGGATTGGATATTTATTTATTTAAATTTTCTCGCCTTTCTTTTATTATTTTTTGTCAAACCCTCGTCATAAATAAATGTGATCGTAGTTTCGATAAATCATAACAAAATTATTTTTTGCTTCATTGGCGGATTGGATATTAACTTATTTAAATTTCCCAGTCTTTCTTTTATTATTTTTTATCAAACCCTCGTCATAAATAAATGTGATCGTAGTTTCGATAAATCATAACAAAATTATTTTTTGCGGCAATATCGGATTGGATATTTATTTATTTAAATTTTCTCGCCTTTCTTTTATTATTTTTTGTCAAACCCTCGTCATAAATAAATGTGATCGTAGTTTCGAAAAATCATAACAAAATTATTTTTTGCGGCAATATCGGATTGGATATTTATTTATTTAAATTTTCTCGCCTTTCTTTTATTATTTTTTGTCAAACCCTCGTCATAAATAAATGTGATCGTAGTTTCGATAAATCATAACAAAATTATTTTTTGCTTCATTGGCGGATTGGATATTAACTTATTTAAATTTCCCAGTCTTTCTTTTATTATTTTTTATCAAACCCTCGTCATAAATAAATGTGATCGTAGTTTCGATAAATCATAACAAAATTATTTTTTGCGGCAATATCGGATTGGATATTTATTTATTTAAATTTTCTCGCCTTTCTTTTATTATTTTTTGTCAAACCCTCGTCATAAATAAATGTGATCGTAGTTTCGAAAAATCATAACAAAATTATTTTTTGCGGCAATATCGGATTGGATATTTATTTATTTAAATTTTCTCGCCTTTCTTTTATTATTTTTTGTCAAACCCTCGTCATAAATAAATGTGATCGTAGTTTCGAAAAATCATAACAAAATTATTTTTTGCGGCAATAACGGATTGGATATTTATTTATTTAAATTTTCTCGCCTTTCTTTTATTATTTTTTATCAAACTCTCTTCATAAATAAATGTGATCGTAGTTTCGAAAAATCATAACAAAATTATTTTTTGCGGCAATATCGGATTGGATATTAACTTTTTTAAATTTCCCAGTCTTTCTTTTATTATTTTTTATCAAACACTCGTCATAAATAAATGTGATCGTAGTTTCGATAAATCATAACAAAATTATTTTTTGCGGCAATATCGGATTGGATATTTATTTATTTAAATTTTCTCGCCTTTCTTTTATTATTTTTTGTCAAACCCTCGTCATAAATAAATGTGATCGTAGTTTCGATAAATCATAACAAAATTATTTTTTGCGGCAATATCGGATTGGATATTAACTTTTTTAAATTTCCCAGTCTTTCTTTTATTATTTTTTATCAAACACTCGTCATAAATAAATGTGATCGTAGTTTCGATAAATCATAACAAAATTATTTTTTGCGGCAATATCGGATTGGATATTTATTTATTTAAATTTTCTCGCCTTTCTTTTATTATTTTTTGTCAAACCCTCGTCATAAATAAATGTGATCGTAGTTTCGATAAATCATAACAAAATTATTTTTTGCTTCATTGGCGGATTGGATATTAACTTATTTAAATTTCCCAGTCTTTCTTTTATTATTTTTTATCAAACCCTCGTCATAAATAAATGTGATCGTAGTTTCGATAAATCATAACAAAATTATTTTTTGCTTCATTGGCGGATTGGATATTAACTTTTTTAAATTTCCCAGTCTTTCTTTTATTATTTTTTATCAAACACTCGTCATAAATAAATGTGATCGTAGTTTCGAAAAATCATAACAAAATTATTTTTTGCTTCATTGGCGGATTGGATATTAACTTTTTTAAATTTCCCAGTCTTTCTTTTATTATTTTTTATCAAACACTCTTCATAAATAAATGTGATCGTAGTTTCGAAAAATCATAACAAAATTATTTTTTGCGGCAATATCGGATTGGATATTAACTTTTTTAAATTTCCCAGTCTTTCTTTTATTATTTTTTATCAAACACTCGTCATAAATAAATGTGATCGTAGTTTCGATAAATCATAACAAAATTATTTTTTGCGGCAATATCGGATTGGATATTTATTTATTTAAATTTTCTCGCCTTTCTTTTATTATTTTTTGTCAAACCCTCGTCATAAATAAATGTGATCGTAGTTTCGAAAAATCATAACAAAATTATTTTTTGCGGCAATATCGGGTTGGATATTTATTTATTTAAATTTTCTCGCCTTTCTTTTATTATTTTTTGTCAAACCCTCGTCATAAATAAATGTGATCGTAGTTTCGAAAAATCATAACAAAATTATTTTTTGCGGCAATATCGGATTGGATATTAACTTTTTTAAATTTCCCAGTCTTTCTTTTATTATTTTTTATCAAACACTCGTCATAAATAAATGTGATCGTAGTTTCGAAAAATCATAACAAAATTATTTTTTGCTTCATTGGCGGATTGGATATTAACTTTTTTAAATTTCCCAGTCTTTCTTTTATTATTTTTTATCAAACACTCTTCATAAATAAATGTGATCGTAGTTTCGAAAAATCATAACAAAATTATTTTTTGCGGCAATATCGGATTGGATATTAACTTTTTTAAATTTCCCAGTCTTTCTTTTATTATTTTTTATCAAACACTCGTCATAAATAAATGTGATCGTAGTTTCGATAAATCATAACAAAATTATTTTTTGCGGCAATATCGGATTGGATATTTATTTATTTAAATTTTCTCGCCTTTCTTTTATTATTTTTTGTCAAACCCTCGTCATAAATAAATGTGATCGTAGTTTCGAAAAATCATAACAAAATTATTTTTTGCGGCAATATCGGATTGGATATTTATTTATTTAAATTTTCTCGCCTTTCTTTTATTATTTTTTATCAAACCCTCGTCATAAATAAATGTGATCGTAGTTTCGATAAAGCATAACAAAATTATTTTTTGCGGCAATATCGGATTGGATATTTATTTATTTAAATTTTCTCGCCTTTCTTTTATTATTTTTTATCAAACCCTCGTCATAAATAAATGTGATCGTAGTTTCGATAAATCATAACTAAATTATTTTTTGCGGCAATATCGGATTGGATATTTATTTATTTAAATTTTCTCGCCTTTCTTTTATTATTTTTTATCAAACCCTCGTCATAAATAAATGTGATCGTAGTTTCGAAAAATCATAACAAAATTATTTTTTGCGGCAATATCGGATTGGATATTAACTTTTTTAAATTTCCCAGTCTTTCTTTTATTATTTTTTATCAAACACTCGTCATAAATAAATGTGATCGTAGTTTCGATAAATCATAACAAAATTATTTTTTGCGGCAATATCGTATTGGATATTTATTTATTTAAATTTTCTCGCCTTTCTTTTATTATTTTTTATCAAACACTCGTCATAAATAAATGTGATCGTAGTTTCGATAAATCATAACAAAATTATTTTTTGCTTCATTGGCGGATTGGATATTAACTTATTTAAATTTCCCAGTCTTTCTTTTATTATTTTTTATCAAACCCTCGTCATAAATAAATGTGATCGTAGTTTCGAAAAATCATAACAAAATTATTTTTTGCTTCATTGGCGGATTGGATATTAACTTATTTAAATTTCCCAGTCTTTCTTTTATTATTTTTTATCAAACCCTCGTCATAAATAAATGTGATCGTAGTTTCGATAAATCATAACAAAATTATTTTTTGCGGCAATATCGGATTGGATATTTATTTATTTAAATTTTCTCGCCTTTCTTTTATTATTTTTTATCAAACCCTCGTCATAAATAAATGTGATCGTAGTTTCGAAAAATCATAACAAAATTATTTTTTGCGGCAATATCGGATTGGATATTAACTTATTTAAATTTTCTCGCCTTTCTTTTATTATTTTTTATCAAACACTCGTCATAAATAAATGTGATCGTAGTTTCGATAAATCATAACAAAATTATTTTTTGCGGCAATATCGGATTGGATATTAACTTATTTAAATTTCCCAGTCTTTCTTTTATTATTTTTTATCAAACCCTCGTCATAAATAAATGTGATCGTAGTTTCGATAAATCATAACAAAATTATTTTTTGCGGCAATATCGGATTGGATATTTATTTATTTAAATTTTCTCGCCTTTCTTTTATTATTTTTTATCAAACACTCTTCATAAATAAATGTGATCGTAGTTTCGATAAATCATAACAAAATTATTTTTTGCGGCAATATCGGATTGGATATTAACTTTTTTAAATTTCCCAGTCTTTCTTTTATTATTTTTTATCAAACACTCGTCATAAATAAATGTGATCGTAGTTTCGATAAATCATAACAAAATTATTTTTTGCGGCAATATCGTATTGGATATTTATTTATTTAAATTTTCTCGCCTTTCTTTTATTATTTTTTATCAAACACTCGTCATAAATAAATGTGATCGTAGTTTCGATAAATCATAACAAAATTATTTTTTGCTTCATTGGCGGATTGGATATTAACTTATTTAAATTTCCCAGTCTTTCTTTTATTATTTTTTATCAAACCCTCGTCATAAATAAATGTGATCGTAGTTTCGAAAAATCATAACAAAATTATTTTTTGCTTCATTGGCGGATTGGATATTAACTTATTTAAATTTCCCAGTCTTTCTTTTATTATTTTTTATCAAACCCTCGTCATAAATAAATGTGATCGTAGTTTCGATAAATCATAACAAAATTATTTTTTGCGGCAATATCGGATTGGATATTTATTTATTTAAATTTTCTCGCCTTTCTTTTATTATTTTTTATCAAACCCTCGTCATAAATAAATGTGATCGTAGTTTCGAAAAATCATAACAAAATTATTTTTTGCGGCAATATCGGATTGGATATTTATTTATTTAAATTTTCTCGCCTTTCTTTTATTATTTTTTATCAAACACTCGTCATAAATAAATGTGATCGTAGTTTCGATAAATCATAACAAAATTATTTTTTGCGGCAATATCGTATTGGATATTTATTTATTTAAATTTTCTCGCCTTTCTTTTATTATTTTTTATCAAACCCTCGTCATAAATAAATGTGATCGTAGTTTCGAAAAATCATAACAAAATTATTTTTTGCTTCATTGGCGGATTGGATATTAACTTATTTAAATTTCCCAGTCTTTCTTTTATTATTTTTTATCAAACCCTCGTCATAAATAAATGTGATCGTAGTTTCGAAAAATCATAACAAAATTATTTTTTGCGGCAATATCGGATTGGATATTAACTTATTTAAATTTTCTCGCCTTTCTTTTATTATTTTTTATCAAACACTCGTCATAAATAAATGTGATCGTAGTTTCGATAAATCATAACAAAATTATTTTTTGCGGCAATATCGGATTGGATATTTATTTATTTAAATTTTCTCGCCTTTCTTTTATTATTTTTTATCAAACACTCGTCATAAATAAATGTGATCGTAGTTTCGATAAATCATAACAAAATTATTTTTTGCGGCAATATCGGATTGGATATTAACTTATTTAAATTTCCCAGTCTTTCTTTTATTATTTTTTATCAAACCCTCGTCATAAATAAATGTGATCGTAGTTTCGATAAATCATAACAAAATTATTTTTTGCGGCAATATCGGATTGGATATTTATTTATTTAAATTTTCTCGCCTTTCTTTTATTATTTTTTATCAAACACTCTTCATAAATAAATGTGATCGTAGTTTCGATAAATCATAACAAAATTATTTTTTGCGGCAATATCGGATTGGATATTAACTTATTTAAATTTCCCAGTCTTTCTTTTATTATTTTTTATCAAACCCTCGTCATAAATAAATGTGATCGTAGTTTCGATAAATCATAACAAAATTATTTTTTGCGGCAATATCGGATTGGATATTTATTTATTTAAATTTTCTCGCCTTTCTTTTATTATTTTTTATCAAACACTCTTCATAAATAAATGTGATCGTAGTTTCGATAAATCATAACAAAATTATTTTTTGCGGCAATATCGGATTGGATATTAACTTATTTAAATTTCCCAGTCTTTCTTTTATTATTTTTTATCAAACCCTCGTCATAAATAAATGTGATCGTAGTTTCGATAAATCATAACAAAATTATTTTTTGCGGCAATATCGGATTGGATATTTATTTATTTAAATTTTCTCGCCTTTCTTTTATTATTTTTTATCAAACACTCTTCATAAATAAATGTGATCGTAGTTTCGATAAATCATAACAAAATTATTTTTTGCGGCAATATCGGATTGGATATTAACTTTTTTAAATTTTCCAGTCTTTCTTTTATTATTTTTTATCAAACACTCGTCATAAATAAATGTGATCGTAGTTTCGATAAATCATAACAAAATTATTTTTTGCGGCAATATCGGATTGGATATTAACTTATTTAAATTTTCTCGCCTTTCTTTTATTATTTTTTATCAAACACTCGTCATAAATAAATGTGATCGTAGTTTCGAAAAATCATAACAAAATTATTTTTTGCTTCATTGGCGGATTGGATATTAACTTATTTAAATTTCCCAGTCTTTCTTTTATTATTTTTTATCAAACCCTCGTCATAAATAAATGTGATCGTAGTTTCGATAAATCATAACAAAATTATTTTTTGCGGCAATATCGGATTGGATATTTATTTATTTAAATTTTCTCGCCTTTCTTTTATTATTTTTTATCAAACACTCGTCATAAATAAATGTGATCGTAGTTTCGAAAAATCATAACAAAATTATTTTTTGCTTCATTGGCGGATTGGATATTAACTTATTTAAATTTCCCAGTCTTTCTTTTATTATTTTTTATCAAACCCTCGTCATAAATAAATGTGATCGTAGTTTCGATAAATCATAACAAAATTATTTTTTGCGGCAATATCGGATTGGATATTTATTTATTTAAATTTTCTCGCCTTTCTTTTATTATTTTTTATCAAACCCTCGTCATAAATAAATGTGATCGTAGTTTCGAAAAATCATAACAAAATTATTTTTTGCGGCAATATCGGATTGGATATTAACTTATTTAAATTTTCTCGCCTTTCTTTTATTATTTTTTATCAAACACTCGTCATAAATAAATGTGATCGTAGTTTCGATAAATCATAACAAAATTATTTTTTGCGGCAATATCGGATTGGATATTTATTTATTTAAATTTTCTCGCCTTTCTTTTATTATTTTTTATCAAACACTCGTCATAAATAAATGTGATCGTAGTTTCGATAAATCATAACAAAATTATTTTTTGCGGCAATATCGGATTGGATATTAACTTATTTAAATTTCCCAGTCTTTCTTTTATTATTTTTTATCAAACCCTCGTCATAAATAAATGTGATCGTAGTTTCGATAAATCATAACAAAATTATTTTTTGCGGCAATATCGGATTGGATATTTATTTATTTAAATTTTCTCGCCTTTCTTTTATTATTTTTTATCAAACACTCTTCATAAATAAATGTGATCGTAGTTTCGATAAATCATAACAAAATTATTTTTTGCGGCAATATCGGATTGGATATTAACTTTTTTAAATTTTCCAGTCTTTCTTTTATTATTTTTTATCAAACACTCGTCATAAATAAATGTGATCGTAGTTTCGATAAATCATAACAAAATTATTTTTTGCGGCAATATCGGATTGGATATTTATTTATTTAAATTTTCTCGCCTTTCTTTTATTATTTTTTATCAAACACTCTTCATAAATAAATGTGATCGTAGTTTCGATAAATCATAACAAAATTATTTTTTGCGGCAATATCGGATTGGATATTTATTTATTTAAATTTTCTCGCCTTTCTTTTATTATTTTTTATCAAACACTCGTCATAAATAAATGTGATCGTAGTTTCGATAAATCATAACAAAATTATTTTTTGCGGCAATATCGGATTGGATATTTATTTATTTAAATTTTCTCGCCTTTCTTTTATTATTTTTTATCAAACACTCGTCATAAATAAATGTGATCGTAGTTTCGATAAATCATAACAAAATTATTTTTTGCGGCAATATCGGATTGGATATTTATTTATTTAAATTTTCTCGCCTTTCTTTTATTATTTTTTATCAAACACTCTTCATAAATAAATGTGATCGTAGTTTCGATAAATCATAACAAAATTATTTTTTGCGGCAATATCGGATTGGATATTTATTTATTTAAATTTTCTCGCCTTTCTTTTATTATTTTTTGTCAAACCCTCGTCATAAATAAATGTGATCGTAGTTTCGATAAATCATAACAAAATTATTTTTTGCGGCAATATCGGATTGGATATTTATTTATTTAAATTTTCTCGCCTTTCTTTTATTATTTTTTATCAAACCCTCGTCATAAATAAATGTGATCGTAGTTTCGATAAATCATAACAAAATTATTTTTTGCGGCAATATCGGATTGGATATTTATTTATTTAAATTTTCTCGCCTTTCTTTTATTATTTTTTATCAAACACTCGTCATAAATAAATGTGATCGTAGTTTCGATAAATCATAACAAAATTATTTTTTGCGGCAATATCGGATTGGATATTTATTTATTTAAATTTTCTCGCCTTTCTTTTATTATTTTTTGTCAAACCCTCGTCATAAATAAATGTGATCGTAGTTTCGATAAATCATAACTAAATTATTTTTTGCGGCAATATCGGATTGGATATTTATTTATTTAAATTTTCTCGCCTTTCTTTTATTATTTTTTGTCAAACCCTCGTCATAAATAAATGTGATCGTAGTTTCGATAAATCATAACTAAATTATTTTTTGCGGCAATATCGGATTGGATATTAACTTATTTAAATTTCCCAGTCTTTCTTTTATTATTTTTTATCAAACCCTCGTCATAAATAAATGTGATCGTAGTTTCGATAAATCATAACAAAATTATTTTTTGCGGCAATATCGGATTGGATATTTATTTATTTAAATTTTCTCGCCTTTCTTTTATTATTTTTTATCAAACACTCTTCATAAATAAATGTGATCGTAGTTTCGATAAATCATAACAAAATTATTTTTTGCGGCAATATCGGATTGGATATTTATTTATTTAAATTTTCTCGCCTTTCTTTTATTATTTTTTGTCAAACCCTCGTCATAAATAAATGTGATCGTAGTTTCGATAAATCATAACAAAATTATTTTTTGCGGCAATATCGGATTGGATATTTATTTATTTAAATTTTCTCGCCTTTCTTTTATTATTTTTTATCAAACACTCGTCATAAATAAATGTGATCGTACTTTCGATAAATCATAACAAAATTATTTTTTGCGGCAATATCGGATTGGATATTTATTTATTTAAATTTTCTCGCCTTTCTTTTATTATTTTTTGTCAAACCCTCGTCATAAATAAATGTGATCGTAGTTTCGATAAATCATAACTAAATTATTTTTTGCGGCAATATCGGATTGGATATTTATTTATTTAAATTTTCTCGCCTTTCTTTTATTATTTTTTATCAAACCCTCGTCATAAATAAATGTGATCGTAGTTTCGAAAAATCATAACAAAATTATTTTTTGCGGCAATATCGGATTGGATATTTATTTATTTAAATTTTCTCGCCTTTCTTTTATTATTTTTTATCAAACACTCTTCATAAATAAATGTGATCGTAGTTTCGATAAATCATAACAAAATTATTTTTTGCGGCAATATCGGATTGGATATTTATTTATTTAAATTTTCTCGCCTTTCTTTTATTATTTTTTGTCAAACCCTCGTCATAAATAAATGTGATCGTAGTTTCGATAAATCATAACTAAATTATTTTTTGCGGCAATATCGGATTGGATATTTATTTATTTAAATTTTCCCGCCTTTCTTTTATTATTTTTTATCAAACTCTCTTCATAAATAAATGTGATCGTAGTTTCGAAAAATCATAACAAAATTATTTTTTGCGGCAATATCGGATTGGATATTAACTTTTTTAAATTTCCCAGTCTTTCTTTTATTATTTTTTATCAAACCCTCGTCATAAATAAATGTGATCGTAGTTTCGAAAAATCATAACAAAATTATTTTTTGCGGCAATATCGGATTGGATATTTATTTATTTAAATTTTCTCGCCTTTCTTTTATTATTTTTTATCAAACTCTCTTCATAAATAAATGTGATCGTAGTTTCGAAAAATCATAACAAAATTATTTTTTGCCGCAATATCGGATTGGATATTAACTTTTTTAAATTTCCCAGTCTTTCTTTTATTATTTTTTATCAAACCCTCGTCTTAAATAAATGTGATCGTAGTTTCGAAAAATCATAACAAAATTATTTTTTGCGGCAATATCGGATTGGATATTTATTTATTTAAATTTTCTCGCCTTTCTTTTATTATTTTTTATCAAACTCTCTTCATAAATAAATGTGATCGTAGTTTCGAAAAATTATAACAAAATTATTTTTTGCGGCAATATCGGATTGGATATTAACTTATTTAAATTTCCCAGTCTTTCTTTTATTATTTTTTATCAAACCCTCGTCATAAATAAATGTGATCGTAGTTTCGATAAATCATAACAAAATTATTTTTTGCGGCAATATCGGATTGGATATTTATTTATTTAAATTTTCTCGCCTTTCTTTTATTATTTTTTATCAAACACTCTTCATAAATAAATGTGATCGTAGTTTCGATAAATCATAACAAAATTATTTTTTGCGGCAATATCGGATTGGATATTTATTTATTTAAATTTTCTCGCCTTTCTTTTATTATTTTTTGTCAAACCCTCGTCATAAATAAATGTGATCGTAGTTTCGAAAAATCATAACAAAATTATTTTTTGCGGCAATATCGGATTGGATATTTATTTATTTAAATTTTCTCGCCTTTATTTTATTATTTTTTATCAAACACTCGTCATAAATAAATGTGATCGTAGTTTCGATAAATCATAACAAAATTATTTTTTGCGGCAATATCGGATTGGATATTTATTTATTTAAATTTTCTCGCCTTTCTTTTATTATTTTTTGTCAAACCCTCGTCATAAATAAATGTGATCGTAGTTTCGATAAATCATAACTAAATTATTTTTTGCGGCAATATCGGATTGGATATTTATTTATTTAAATTTTCTCGCCTTTCTTTTATTATTTTTTATCAAACACTCGTCATAAATAAATGTGATCGTAGTTTCGATAAATCATAACAAAATTATTTTTTGCGGCAATATCGGATTGGATATTTATTTATTTAAATTTTCTCGCCTTTCTTTTATTATTTTTTGTCAAACCCTCGTCATAAATAAATGTGATCGTAGTTTCGATAAATCATAACAAAATTATTTTTTGCGGCAATATCGGATTGGATATTTATTTATTTAAATTTTCTCGCCTTTCTTTTATTATTTTTTGTCAAACCCTCGTCATAAATAAATGTGATCGTAGTTTCGATAAATCATAACAAAATTATTTTTTGCGGCAATATCGGATTGGATATTTATTTATTTAAATTTTCTCGCCTTTCTTTTATTATTTTTTGTCAAACCCTCGTCATAAATAAATGTGATCGTAGTTTCGATAAATCATAACAAAATTATTTTTTGCGGCAATATCGGATTGGATATTTATTTATTTAAATTTTCTCGCCTTTCTTTTATTATTTTTTGTCAAACCCTCGTCATAAATAAATGTGATCGTAGTTTCGATAAATCATAACAAAATTATTTTTTGCGGCAATATCGGATTGGATATTTATTTATTTAAATTTTCTCGCCTTTCTTTTATTATTTTTTGTCAAACCCTCGTCATAAATAAATGTGATCGTAGTTTCGATAAATCATAACTAAATTATTTTTTGCGGCAATATCGGATTGGATATTTATTTATTTAAATTTTCTCGCCTTTCTTTTATTATTTTTTATCAAACACTCGTCATAAATAAATGTGATCGTAGTTTCGATAAATCATAACAAAATTATTTTTTGCGGCAATATCGGATTGGATATTTATTTATTTAAATTTTCTCGCCTTTCTTTTGTTATTTTTTATCAAACCCTCGTCATAAATAAATGTGATCGTAGTTTCGATAAATCATAACAAAATTATTTTTTGCGGCAATATCGGATTGGATATTTATTTATTTAAATTTTCTCGCCTTTCTTTTATTATTTTTTGTCAAACCCTCGTCATAAATAAATGTGATCGTAGTTTCGATAAATCATAACAAAATTATTTTTTGCGGCAATATCGGATTGGATATTTATTTATTTAAATTTTCTCGCCTTTCTTTTATTATTTTTTATCAAACACTCGTCATAAATAAATGTGATCGTAGTTTCGATAAATCATAACAAAATTATTTTTTGCGGCAATATCGGATTGGATATTTATTTATTTAAATTTTCTCGCCTTTCTTTTATTATTTTTTGTCAAACCCTCGTCATAAATAAATGTGATCGTAGTTTCGATAAATCATAACAAAATTATTTTTTGCGGCAATATCGGATTGGATATTTATTTATTTAAATTTTCTCGCCTTTCTTTTATTATTTTTTATCAAACACTCGTCATAAATAAATGTGATCGTAGTTTCGATAAATCATAACAAAATTATTTTTTGCGGCAATATCGGATTGGATATTTATTTATTTAAATTTTCTCGCCTTTCTTTTATTATTTTTTGTCAAACCCTCGTCATAAATAAATGTGATCGTAGTTTCGATAAATCATAACAAAATTATTTTTTGCGGCAATATCGGATTGGATATTTATTTATTTAAATTTTCTCGCCTTTCTTTTATTATTTTTTGTCAAACCCTCGTCATAAATAAATGTGATCGTAGTTTCGATAAATCATAACAAAATTATTTTTTGCGGCAATATCGGATTGGATATTTATTTATTTAAATTTTCTCGCCTTTCTTTTATTATTTTTTATCAAACACTCGTCATAAATAAATGTGATCGTAGTTTCGATAAATCATAACAAAATTATTTTTTGCGGCAATATCGGATTGGATATTTATTTATTTAAATTTTCTCGCCTTTCTTTTATTATTTTTTGTCAAACCCTCGTCATAAATAAATGTGATCGTAGTTTCGATAAATCATAACAAAATTATTTTTTGCGGCAATATCGGATTGGATATTTATTTATTTAAATTTTCTCGCCTTTCTTTTATTATTTTTTGTCAAACCCTCGTCATAAATAAATGTGATCGTAGTTTCGATAAATCATAACAAAATTATTTTTTGCGGCAATATCGGATTGGATATTTATTTATTTAAATTTTCTCGCCTTTCTTTTATTATTTTTTGTCAAACCCTCGTCATAAATAAATGTGATCGTAGTTTCGATAAATCATAACAAAATTATTTTTTGCGGCAATATCGGATTGGATATTTATTTATTTAAATTTTCTCGCCTTTCTTTTATTATTTTTTGTCAAACCCTCGTCATAAATAAATGTGATCGTAGTTTCGATAAATCATAACAAAATTATTTTTTGCGGCAATATCGGATTGGATATTTATTTATTTAAATTTTCTCGCCTTTCTTTTATTATTTTTTGTCAAACCCTCGTCATAAATAAATGTGATCGTAGTTTCGATAAATCATAACAAAATTATTTTTTGCGGCAATATCGGATTGGATATTTATTTATTTAAATTTTCTCGCCTTTCTTTTATTATTTTTTGTCAAACCCTCGTCATAAATAAATGTGATCGTAGTTTCGATAAATCATAACAAAATTATTTTTTGCGGCAATATCGGATTGGATATTTATTTATTTAAATTTTCTCGCCTTTCTTTTATTATTTTTTGTCAAACCCTCGTCATAAATAAATGTGATCGTAGTTTCGATAAATCATAACTAAATTATTTTTTGCGGCAATATCGGATTGGATATTTATTTATTTAAATTTTCTCGCCTTTCTTTTATTATTTTTTATCAAACACTCGTCATAAATAAATGTGATCGTAGTTTCGATAAATCATAACAAAATTATTTTTTGCGGCAATATCGGATTGGATATTTATTTATTTAAATTTTCTCGCCTTTCTTTTATTATTTTTTATCAAACACTCTTCATAAATAAATGTGATCGTAGTTTCGATAAATCATAACAAAATTATTTTTTGCGGCAATATCGGATTGGATATTTATTTATTTAAATTTTCTCGCCTTTCTTTTATTATTTTTTGTCAAACCCTCGTCATAAATAAATGTGATCGTAGTTTCGATAAATCATAACAAAATTATTTTTTGCGGCAATATCGGATTGGATATTTATTTATTTAAATTTTCTCGCCTTTCTTTTATTATTTTTTATCAAACACTCTTCATAAATAAATGTGATCGTAGTTTCGATAAATCATAACAAAATTATTTTTTGCGGCAATATCGGATTGGATATTTATTTATTTAAATTTTCTCGCCTTTCTTTTATTATTTTTTGTCAAACCCTCGTCATAAATAAATGTGATCGTAGTTTCGATAAATCATAACAAAATTATTTTTTGCGGCAATATCGGATTGGATATTTATTTATTTAAATTTTCTCGCCTTTCTTTTATTATTTTTTGTCAAACCCTCGTCATAAATAAATGTGATCGTAGTTTCGATAAATCATAACAAAATTATTTTTTGCGGCAATATCGGATTGGATATTTATTTATTTAAATTTTCTCGCCTTTCTTTTATTATTTTTTGTCAAACCCTCGTCATAAATAAATGTGATCGTAGTTTCGATAAATCATAACAAAATTATTTTTTGCGGCAATATCGGATTGGATATTTATTTATTTAAATTTTCTCGCCTTTCTTTTATTATTTTTTGTCAAACCCTCGTCATAAATAAATGTGATCGTAGTTTCGATAAATCATAACAAAATTATTTTTTGCGGCAATATCGGATTGGATATTTATTTATTTAAATTTTCTCGCCTTTCTTTTATTATTTTTTGTCAAACCCTCGTCATAAATAAATGTGATCGTAGTTTCGATAAATCATAACAAAATTATTTTTTGCGGCAATATCGGATTGGATATTTATTTATTTAAATTTTCTCGCCTTTCTTTTATTATTTTTTGTCAAACCCTCGTCATAAATAAATGTGATCGTAGTTTCGATAAATCATAACTAAATTATTTTTTGCGGCAATATCGGATTGGATATTTATTTATTTAAATTTTCTCGCCTTTCTTTTATTATTTTTTATCAAACACTCGTCATAAATAAATGTGATCGTAGTTTCGATAAATCATAACAAAATTATTTTTTGCGGCAATATCGGATTGGATATTTATTTATTTAAATTTTCTCGCCTTTCTTTTATTATTTTTTATCAAACACTCTTCATAAATAAATGTGATCGTAGTTTCGATAAATCATAACAAAATTATTTTTTGCGGCAATATCGGATTGGATATTTATTTATTTAAATTTTCTCGCCTTTCTTTTATTATTTTTTGTCAAACCCTCGTCATAAATAAATGTGATCGTAGTTTCGATAAATCATAACAAAATTATTTTTTGCGGCAATATCGGATTGGATATTTATTTATTTAAATTTTCTCGCCTTTCTTTTATTATTTTTTGTCAAACCCTCGTCATAAATAAATGTGATCGTAGTTTCGATAAATCATAACAAAATTATTTTTTGCGGCAATATCGGATTGGATATTTATTTATTTAAATTTTCTCGCCTTTCTTTTATTATTTTTTATCAAACACTCTTCATAAATAAATGTGATCGTAGTTTCGATAAATCATAACAAAATTATTTTTTGCGGCAATATCGGATTGGATATTTATTTATTTAAATTTTCTCGCCTTTCTTTTATTATTTTTTGTCAAACCCTCGTCATAAATAAATGTGATCGTAGTTTCGATAAATCATAACAAAATTATTTTTTGCGGCAATATCGGATTGGATATTTATTTATTTAAATTTTCTCGCCTTTCTTTTATTATTTTTTGTCAAACCCTCGTCATAAATAAATGTGATCGTAGTTTCGATAAATCATAACAAAATTATTTTTTGCGGCAATATCGGATTGGATATTTATTTATTTAAATTTTCTCGCCTTTCTTTTATTATTTTTTATCAAACACTCGTCATAAATAAATGTGATCGTAGTTTCGATAAATCATAACAAAATTATTTTTTGCGGCAATATCGGATTGGATATTTATTTATTTAAATTTTCTCGCCTTTCTTTTATTATTTTTTGTCAAACCCTCGTCATAAATAAATGTGATCGTAGTTTCGATAAATCATAACTAAATTATTTTTTGCGGCAATATCGGATTGGATATTTATTTATTTAAATTTTCTCGCCTTTCTTTTATTATTTTTTATCAAACACTCTTCATAAATAAATGTGATCGTAGTTTCGATAAATCATAACAAAATTATTTTTTGCGGCAATATCGGATTGGATATTAACTTTTTTAAATTTCCCAGTCTTTCTTTTATTATTTTTTATCAAACCCTCGTCATAAATAAATGTGATCGTAGTTTCGAAAAATCATAACAAAATTATTTTTTGCGGCAATATCGGATTGGATATTTATTTATTTAAATTTTCTCGCCTTTCTTTTATTATTTTTTGTCAAACCCTCGTCATAAATAAATGTGATCGTAGTTTCGATAAATCATAACTAAATTATTTTTTGCGGCAATATCGGATTGGATATTTATTTATTTAAATTTTCTCGCCTTTCTTTTATTATTTTTTATCAAACTCTCTTCATAAATAAATGTGATCGTAGTTTCGAAAAATCATAACAAAATTATTTTTTGCGGCAATATCGGATTGGATATTAACTTTTTTAAATTTCCCAGTCTTTCTTTTATTATTTTTTATCAAACCCTCGTCATAAATAAATGTGATCGTAGTTTCGAAAAATCATAACAAAATTATTTTTTGCGGCAATATCGGATTGGATATTTATTTATTTAAATTTTCTCGCCTTTCTTTTATTATTTTTTATCAAACTCTCTTCATAAATAAATGTGATCGTAGTTTCGAAAAATCATAACAAAATTATTTTTTGCGGCAATATCGGATTGGATATTAACTTTTTTAAATTTCCCAGTCTTTCTTTTATTATTTTTTATCAAACCCTCGTCATAAATAAATGTGATCGTAGTTTCGAAAAATCATAACAAAATTATTTTTTGCGGCAATATCGGATTGGATATTTATTTATTTAAATTTTCTCGCCTTTCTTTTATTATTTTTTATCAAACTCTCTTCATAAATAAATGTGATCGTAGTTTCGAAAAATTATAACAAAATTATTTTTTGCGGCAATATCGGATTGGATATTAACTTTTTTAAATTTCCCAGTCTTTCTTTTATTATTTTTTATCAAACACTCGTCATAAATAAATGTGATCGTAGTTTCGATAAATCATAACAAAATTATTTTTTGCGGCAATATCGGATTGGATATTTATTTATTTAAATTTTCTCGCCTTTCTTTTATTATTTTTTGTCAAACCCTCGTCATAAATAAATGTGATCGTAGTTTCGATAAATCATAACAAAATTATTTTTTGCGGCAATATCGGATTGGATATTTATTTATTTAAATTTTCTCGCCTTTCTTTTATTATTTTTTGTCAAACCCTCGTCATAAATAAATGTGATCGTAGTTTCGATAAATCATAACTAAATTATTTTTTGCGGCAATATCGGATTGGATATTTATTTATTTAAATTTTCTCGCCTTTCTTTTATTATTTTTTATCAAACTCTCTTCATAAATAAATGTGATCGTAGTTTCGAAAAATCATAACAAAATTATTTTTTGCTTCATTGGCGGATTGGATATTAACTTATTTAAATTTCCCAGTCTTTCTTTTATTATTTTTTATCAAACCCTCGTCATAAATAAATGTGATCGTAGTTTCGATAAATCATAACAAAATTATTTTTTGCGGCAATATCGGATTGGATATTTATTTATTTAAATTTTCTCGCCTTTCTTTTATTATTTTTTATCAAACTCTCTTCATAAATAAATGTGATCGTAGTTTCGAAAAATTATAACAAAATTATTTTTTGCGGCAATATCGGATTGGATATTAACTTTTTTAAATTTCCCAGTCTTTCTTTTATTATTTTTTATCAAACATTCGTCATAAATAAATGTGATCGTAGTTTCGATAAATCATAACAAGATTATTTTTTGCGGCAATATCGGATTGGATATTTATTTATTTAAATTTTCTCGCCTTTCTTTTATTATTTTTTGTCAAACCCTCGTCATAAATAAATGTGATCGTAGTTTCGATAAATCATAACAAAATTATTTTTTGCGGCAATATCGGATTGGATATTTATTTATTTAAATTTTCTCGCCTTTCTTTTATTATTTTTTGTCAAACCCTCGTCATAAATAAATGTGATCGTAGTTTCGAAAAATCATAACAAAATTATTTTTTGCGGCAATATCGGATTGGATATTAACTTTTTTAAATTTCCCAGTCTTTCTTTTATTATTTTTTATCAAACACTCGTCATAAATAAATGTGATCGTAGTTTCGAAAAATCATAACAAAATTATTTTTTGCGGCAATATCGGATTGGATATTAACTTTTTTAAATTTCCCAGTCTTTCTTTTATTATTTTTTATCAAACATTCGTCATAAATAAATGTGATCGTAGTTTCGATAAATCATAACAAGATTATTTTTTGCGGCAATATCGGATTGGATATTTATTTATTTAAATTTTCTCGCCTTTCTTTTATTATTTTTTGTCAAACCCTCGTCATAAATAAATGTGATCGTAGTTTCGATAAATCATAACAAAATTATTTTTTGCGGCAATATCGGATTGGATATTTATTTATTTAAATTTTCTCGCCTTTCTTTTATTATTTTTTGTCAAACCCTCGTCATAAATAAATGTGATCGTAGTTTCGAAAAATCATAACAAAATTATTTTTTGCGGCAATATCGGATTGGATATTAACTTTTTTAAATTTCCCAGTCTTTCTTTTATTATTTTTTATCAAACACTCGTCATAAATAAATGTGATCGTAGTTTCGAAAAATCATAACAAAATTATTTTTTGCGGCAATATCGGATTGGATATTAACTTATTTAAATTTCCCAGTCTTTCTTTTATTATTTTTTATCAAACCCTCGTCACAAATAAATGTGATCGTAGTTTCGATAAATCATAACAAAATTATTTTTTGCGGCAATATCGGATTGGATATTTATTTATTTAAATTTTCTCGCCTTTCTTTTATTATTTTTTATCAAACTCTCTTCATAAATAAATGTGATCGTAGTTTCGAAAAATCATAACAAAATTATTTTTTGCGGCAATATCGGATTGGATATTAACTTTTTTAAATTTCCCAGTCTTTCTTTTATTATTTTTTATCAAACTCTCTTCATAAATAAATGTGATCGTAGTTTCGATAAATCATAACAAAATTATTTTTTGCGGCAATATCGGATTGGATATTTATTTATTTAAATTTTCTCGCCTTTCTTTTATTATTTTTTATCAAACTCTCTTCATAAATAAATGTGATCGTAGTTTCGAAAAATCATAACAAAATTATTTTTTGCGGCAATATCGGATTGGATATTAACTTTTTTAAATTTCCCAGTCTTTCTTTTATTATTTTTTATCAAACTCTCGTCATAAATAAATGTGATCGTAGTTTCGATAAATCATAACAAAATTATTTTTTGCGGCAATATCGGATTGGATATTTATTTATTTAAATTTTCTCGCCTTTCTTTTATTATTTTTTATCAAACTCTCTTCATAAATAAATGTGATCGTAGTTTCGATAAATCATAACAAAATTATTTTTTGCGGCAATATCGGATTGGATATTTATTTATTTAAATTTTCTCGCCTTTCTTTTATTATTTTTTGTCAAACCCTCGTCATAAATAAATGTGATCGTAGTTTCGAAAAATCATAACAAAATTATTTTTTGCGGCAATATCGGATTGGATATTTATTTATTTAAATTTTCTCGCCTTTCTTTTATTATTTTTTGTCAAACCCTCGTCATAAATAAATGTGATCGTAGTTTCAAAAAATCATAACAAAATTATTTTTTGCGGCAATATCGGATTGGATATTTATTTATTTAAATTTTCTCGCCTTTCTTTTATTATTTTTTATCAAACTCTCTTCATAAATAAATGTGATCGTAGTTTCGAAAAATCATAACAAAATTATTTTTTGCTTCATTGGCGGATTGGATATTAACTTATTTAAATTTCCCAGTCTTTCTTTTATTATTTTTTATCAAACCCTCGTCATAAATAAATGTGATCGTAGTTTCGATAAATCATAACAAAATTATTTTTTGCGGCAATATCGGATTGGATATTTATTTATTTAAATTTTCTCGCCTTTCTTTTATTATTTTTTATCAAACTCTCTTCATAAATAAATGTGATCGTAGTTTCGAAAAATCATAACAAAATTATTTTTTGCGGCAATATCGGATTGGATATTAACTTATTTAAATTTCCCAGTCTTTCTTTTATTATTTTTTATCAAACTCTCTTCATAAATAAATGTGATCGTAGTTTCGAAAAATCATAACAAAATTATTTTTTGCTTCATTGGCGGATTGGATATTAACTTATTTAAATTTCCCAGTCTTTCTTTTATTATTTTTTATCAAACCCTCGTCATAAATAAATGTGATCGTAGTTTTGATAAATCATAACAAAATTATTTTTTGCGGCAATATCGGATTGGATATTTATTTATTTAAATTTTCTCGCCTTTCTTTTATTATTTTTTATCAAACTCTCTTCATAAATAAATGTGATCGTAGTTTCGAAAAATCATAACAAAATTATTTTTTGCTTCATTGGCGGATTGGATATTAACTTATTTAAATTTCCCAGTCTTTCTTTTATTATTTTTTATCAAACCCTCGTCATAAATAAATGTGATCGTAGTTTCGATAAATCATAACAAAATTATTTTTTGCGGCAATATCGGATTGGATATTTATTTATTTAAATTTTCTCGCCTTTCTTTTATTATTTTTTATCAAACTCTCTTCATAAATAAATGTGATCGTAGTTTCGATAAATCATAACAAAATTATTTTTTGCGGCAATATCGGATTGGATATTTATTTATTTAAATTTTCTCGCCTTTCTTTTATTATTTTTTGTCAAACCCTCGTCATAAATAAATGTGATCGTAGTTTCGAAAAATCATAACAAAATTATTTTTTGCGGCAATATCGGATTGGATATTTATTTATTTAAATTTTCTCGCCTTTCTTTTATTATTTTTTGTCAAACCCTCGTCATAAATAAATGTGATCGTAGTTTCGAAAAATCATAACAAAATTATTTTTTGCGGCAATATCGGATTGGATATTTATTTATTTAAATTTTCTCGCCTTTCTTTTATTATTTTTTATCAAACTCTCTTCATAAATAAATGTGATCGTAGTTTCGAAAAATCATAACAAAATTATTTTTTGCGGCAATATCGGATTGGATATTAACTTTTTTAAATTTCCCAGTCTTTCTTTTATTATTTTTTATCAAACACTCGTCATAAATAAATGTGATCGTAGTTTCGAAAAATCATAACAAAATTATTTTTTGCGGCAATATCGGATTGGATATTAACTTTTTTAAATTTCCCAGTCTTTCTTTTATTATTTTTTATCAAACATTCGTCATAAATAAATGTGATCGTAGTTTCGATAAATCATAACAAGATTATTTTTTGCGGCAATATCGGATTGGATATTTATTTATTTAAATTTTCTCGCCTTTCTTTTATTATTTTTTGTCAAACCCTCGTCATAAATAAATGTGATCGTAGTTTCGATAAATCATAACAAAATTATTTTTTGCGGCAATATCGGATTGGATATTTATTTATTTAAATTTTCTCGCCTTTCTTTTATTATTTTTTGTCAAACCCTCGTCATAAATAAATGTGATCGTAGTTTCGAAAAATCATAACAAAATTATTTTTTGCGGCAATATCGGATTGGATATTAACTTTTTTAAATTTCCCAGTCTTTCTTTTATTATTTTTTATCAAACACTCGTCATAAATAAATGTGATCGTAGTTTCGAAAAATCATAACAAAATTATTTTTTGCGGCAATATCGGATTGGATATTAACTTATTTAAATTTCCCAGTCTTTCTTTTATTATTTTTTATCAAACCCTCGTCACAAATAAATGTGATCGTAGTTTCGATAAATCATAACAAAATTATTTTTTGCGGCAATATCGGATTGGATATTTATTTATTTAAATTTTCTCGCCTTTCTTTTATTATTTTTTATCAAACTCTCTTCATAAATAAATGTGATCGTAGTTTCGAAAAATCATAACAAAATTATTTTTTGCGGCAATATCGGATTGGATATTAACTTTTTTAAATTTCCCAGTCTTTCTTTTATTATTTTTTATCAAACTCTCTTCATAAATAAATGTGATCGTAGTTTCGATAAATCATAACAAAATTATTTTTTGCGGCAATATCGGATTGGATATTTATTTATTTAAATTTTCTCGCCTTTCTTTTATTATTTTTTATCAAACTCTCTTCATAAATAAATGTGATCGTAGTTTCGAAAAATCATAACAAAATTATTTTTTGCGGCAATATCGGATTGGATATTAACTTTTTTAAATTTCCCAGTCTTTCTTTTATTATTTTTTATCAAACTCTCGTCATAAATAAATGTGATCGTAGTTTCGATAAATCATAACAAAATTATTTTTTGCGGCAATATCGGATTGGATATTTATTTATTTAAATTTTCTCGCCTTTCTTTTATTATTTTTTATCAAACTCTCTTCATAAATAAATGTGATCGTAGTTTCGATAAATCATAACAAAATTATTTTTTGCGGCAATATCGGATTGGATATTTATTTATTTAAATTTTCTCGCCTTTCTTTTATTATTTTTTGTCAAACCCTCGTCATAAATAAATGTGATCGTAGTTTCGAAAAATCATAACAAAATTATTTTTTGCGGCAATATCGGATTGGATATTTATTTATTTAAATTTTCTCGCCTTTCTTTTATTATTTTTTGTCAAACCCTCGTCATAAATAAATGTGATCGTAGTTTCAAAAAATCATAACAAAATTATTTTTTGCGGCAATATCGGATTGGATATTTATTTATTTAAATTTTCTCGCCTTTCTTTTATTATTTTTTATCAAACTCTCTTCATAAATAAATGTGATCGTAGTTTCGAAAAATCATAACAAAATTATTTTTTGCTTCATTGGCGGATTGGATATTAACTTATTTAAATTTCCCAGTCTTTCTTTTATTATTTTTTATCAAACCCTCGTCATAAATAAATGTGATCGTAGTTTCGATAAATCATAACAAAATTATTTTTTGCGGCAATATCGGATTGGATATTTATTTATTTAAATTTTCTCGCCTTTCTTTTATTATTTTTTATCAAACTCTCTTCATAAATAAATGTGATCGTAGTTTCGAAAAATCATAACAAAATTATTTTTTGCGGCAATATCGGATTGGATATTAACTTATTTAAATTTCCCAGTCTTTCTTTTATTATTTTTTATCAAACTCTCTTCATAAATAAATGTGATCGTAGTTTCGAAAAATCATAACAAAATTATTTTTTGCGGCAATATCGGATTGGATATTTATTTATTTAAATTTTCTCGCCTTTCTTTTATTATTTTTTGTCAAACCCTCGTCATAAATAAATGTGATCGTAGTTTCAAAAAATCATAACAAAATTATTTTTTGCGGCAATATCGGATTGGATATTAACTTATTTAAATTTCCCAGTCTTTCTTTTATTATTTTTTATCAAACTCTCTTCATAAATAAATGTGATCGTAGTTTCGAAAAATCATAACAAAATTATTTTTTGCGGCAATATCGGATTGGATATTTATTTATTTAAATTTTCTCGCCTTTCTTTTATTATTTTTTATCAAACTCTCTTCATAAATAAATGTGATCGTAGTTTCGAAAAATCATAACAAAATTATTTTTTGCTTCATTGGCGGATTGGATATTAACTTATTTAAATTTCCCAGTCTTTCTTTTATTATTTTTTATCAAACCCTCGTCATAAATAAATGTGATCGTAGTTTCGATAAATCATAACAAAATTATTTTTTGCGGCAATATCGGATTGGATATTTATTTATTTAAATTTTCTCGCCTTTCTTTTATTATTTTTTATCAAACTCTCTTCATAAATAAATGTGATCGTAGTTTCGATAAATCATAACAAAATTATTTTTTGCGGCAATATCGGATTGGATATTTATTTATTTAAATTTTCTCGCCTTTCTTTTATTATTTTTTGTCAAACCCTCGTCATAAATAAATGTGATCGTAGTTTCGAAAAATCATAACAAAATTATTTTTTGCGGCAATATCGGATTGGATATTTATTTATTTAAATTTTCTCGCCTTTCTTTTATTATTTTTTGTCAAACCCTCGTCATAAATAAATGTGATCGTAGTTTCGAAAAATCATAACAAAATTATTTTTTGCGGCAATATCGGATTGGATATTTATTTATTTAAATTTTCTCGCCTTTCTTTTATTATTTTTTATCAAACTCTCTTCATAAATAAATGTGATCGTAGTTTCGATAAATCATAACAAAATTATTTTTTGCGGCAATATCGGATTGGATATTTATTTATTTAAATTTTCTCGCCTTTCTTTTATTATTTTTTATCAAACTCTCTTCATAAATAAATGTGATCGTAGTTTCGATAAATCATAACAAAATTATTTTTTGCGGCAATATCGGATTGGATATTTATTTATTTAAATTTTCTCGCCTTTCTTTTATTATTTTTTATCAAACTCTCTTCATAAATAAATGTGATCGTAGTTTCGATAAATCATAACAAAATTATTTTTTGCGGCAATATCGGATTGGATATTTATTTATTTAAATTTTCTCGCCTTTCTTTTATTATTTTTTATCAAACCCTCGTCATAAATAAATGTGATCGTAGTTTCGATAAATCATAACAAAATTATTTTTTGCGGCAATATCGGATTGGATATTTATTTATTTAAATTTTCTCGCCTTTCTTTTATTATTTTTTATCAAACTCTCTTCATAAATAAATGTGATCGTAGTTTCGATAAATCATAACAAAATTATTTTTTGCGGCAATATCGGATTGGATATTTATTTATTTAAATTTTCTCGCCTTTCTTTTATTATTTTTTGTCAAACCCTCGTCATAAATAAATGTGATCGTAGTTTCGAAAAATCATAACAAAATTATTTTTTGCGGCAATATCGGATTGGATATTTATTTATTTAAATTTTCTCGCCTTTCTTTTATTATTTTTTGTCAAACCCTCGTCATAAATAAATGTGATCGTAGTTTCGAAAAATCATAACAAAATTATTTTTTGCGGCAATATCGGATTGGATATTTATTTATTTAAATTTTCTCGCCTTTCTTTTATTATTTTTTATCAAACTCTCTTCATAAATAAATGTGATCGTAGTTTCGATAAATCATAACAAAATTATTTTTTGCGGCAATATCGGATTGGATATTTATTTATTTAAATTTTCTCGCCTTTCTTTTATTATTTTTTATCAAACTCTCTTCATAAATAAATGTGATCGTAGTTTCGATAAATCATAACAAAATTATTTTTTGCGGCAATATCGGATTGGATATTTATTTATTTAAATTTTCTCGCCTTTCTTTTATTATTTTTTATCAAACTCTCTTCATAAATAAATGTGATCGTAGTTTCGATAAATCATAACAAAATTATTTTTTGCGGCAATATGGGATTGGATATTTATTTATTTAAATTTTCTCGCCTTTCTTTTATTATTTTTTATCAAACTCTCTTCATAAATAAATGTGATCGTAGTTTCGAAAAATCATAACAAAATTATTTTTTGCGGCAATATCGGATTGGATATTAACTTATTTAAATTTCCCAGTCTTTCTTTTATTATTTTTTATCAAACCCTCGTCATAAATAAATGTGATCGTAGTTTCGATAAATCATAACAAAATTATTTTTTGCGGCAATATCGGATTGGATATTTATTTATTTAAATTTTCTCGCCTTTCTTTTATTATTTTTTGTCAAACCCTCGTCATAAATAAATGTGAGCCTAGTTTCGAAAAATCATAACAAAATTATTTTTTGCGGCAATATCGGATTGGATATTAACTTTTTTAAATTTCCCAGTCTTTCTTTTATTATTTTTTATCAAACCCTCGTCATAAATAAATGTGATCGTAGTTTCGATAAATCATAACAAAATAATTTTTTGCGGCAATATCGGATTGGATATTTATTTATTTAAATTTTCTCGCCTTTCTTTTATTATTTTTTGTCAAACCCTCGTCATAAATAAATGTGAGCCTAGTTTCGAAAAATCATAACAAAATTATTTTTTGCGGCAATATCGGATTGGATATTAACTTTTTTAAATTTCCCAGTCTTTCTTTTATTATTTTTTATCAAACACTCGTCATAAATAAATGTGATCGTAGTTTCGAAAAATCATAACAAAATTATTTTTTGCGGCAATATCGGATTGGATATTAACTTATTTAAATTTCCCAGTCTTTCTTTTATTATTTTTTATCAAACCCTCGTCATAAATAAATGTGATCGTAGTTTCGATAAATCATAACAAAATTATTTTTTGCGGCAATATCGGATTGGATATTTATTTATTTAAATTTTCTCGCCTTTCTTTTATTATTTTTTGTCAAACCCTCTTCATAAATAAATGTGATCGTAGTTTCGAAAAATCATAACAAAATTATTTTTTGCGGCAATATCGGATTGGATATTTATTTATTTAAATTTTCTCGCCTTTCTTTTATTATTTTTTATCAAACTCTCTTCATAAATAAATGTGATCGTAGTTTCGATAAATCATAACAAAATTATTTTTTGCGGCAATATCGGATTGGATATTTATTTATTTAAATTTTCTCGCCTTTCTTTTATTATTTTTTATCAAACACTCTTCATAAATAAATGTGATCGTAGTTTCGATAAATCATAACAAAATTATTTTTTGCGGCAATATCGGATTGGATATTTATTTATTTAAATTTTCTCGCCTTTCTTTTATTATTTTTTGTCAAACCCTCGTCATAAATAAATGTGATCGTAGTTTCGAAAAATCATAACAAAATTATTTTTTGCGGAAATATCGGATTGGATATTTATTTATTTAAATTTTCTCGCCTTTCTTTTATTATTTTTTGTCAAACCCTCGTCATAAATAAATGTGATCGTAGTTTCGAAAAATCATAACAAAATTATTTTTTGCGGCAATATCGGATTGGATATTTATTTATTTAAATTTTCTCGCCTTTCTTTTATTATTTTTTATCAAACACTCTTCATAAATAAATGTGATCGTAGTTTCGATAAATCATAACAAAATTATTTTTTGCGGCAATATCGGATTGGATATTTATTTATTTAAATTTTCTCGCCTTTCTTTTATTATTTTTTGTCAAACCCTCGTCATAAATAAATGTGATCGTAGTTTCGAAAAATCATAACAAAATTATTTTTTGCGGCAATATCGGATTGGATATTTATTTATTTAAATTTTCTCGCCTTTCTTTTATTATTTTTTATCAAACTCTCGTCATAAATAAATGTGATCGTAGTTTCGAAAAATCATAACAAAATTATTTTTTGCTTCATTGGCGGATTGGATATTAACTTATTTAAATTTCCCAGTCTTTCTTTTATTATTTTTTATCAAACCCTCGTCATAAATAAATGTGATCGTAGTTTCGATAAATCATAACAAAATTATTTTTTGCGGCAATATCGGATTGGATATTTATTTATTTAAATTTTCTCGCCTTTCTTTTATTATTTTTTATCAAACCCTCGTCATAAATAAATGTGATCGTAGTTTCGATAAATCATAACAAAATTATTTTTTGCGGCAATATCGGATTGGATATTTATTTATTTAAATTTTCTCGCCTTTCTTTTATTATTTTTTATCAAACCCTCGTCATAAATAAATGTGATCGTAGTTTCGATAAATCATAACAAAATTATTTTTTGCGGCAATATCGGATTGGATATTTATTTATTTAAATTTTCTCGCCTTTCTTTTATTATTTTTTATCAAACACTCGTCATAAATAAATGTGATCGTAGTTTCGAAAAATCATAACAAAATTATTTTTTGCGGCAATATCGGATTGGATATTTATTTATTTAAATTTTCTCGCCTTTCTTTTATTATTTTTTATCAAACACTCGTCATAAATAAATGTGATCGTAGTTTCGAAAAATCATAACAAAATTATTTTTTGCGGCAATATCGGATTGGATATTTATTTATTTAAATTTTCTCGCCTTTCTTTTATTATTTTTTATCAAACCCTCGTCATAAATAAATGTGATCGTAGTTTCGATAAATCATAACAAAATTATTTTTTGCGGCAATATCGGATTGGATATTTATTTATTTAAATTTTCTCGCCTTTCTTTTATTATTTTTTATCAAACCCTCGTCATAAATAAATGTGATCGTAGTTTCGATAAATCATAACAAAATTATTTTTTGCGGCAATATCGGATTGGATATTTATTTATTTAAATTTTCTCGCCTTTCTTTTATTATTTTTTATCAAACACTCGTCATAAATAAATGTGATCGTAGTTTCGATAAATCATAACAAAATTATTTTTTGCGGCAATATCGGATTGGATATTTATTTATTTAAATTTTCTCGCCTTTCTTTTATTATTTTTTATCAAACACTCGTCATAAATAAATGTGATCGTAGTTTCGAAAAATCATAACAAAATTATTTTTTGCGGCAATATCGGATTGGATATTTATTTATTTAAATTTTCTCGCCTTTCTTTTATTATTTTTTATCAAACACTCGTCATAAATAAATGTGATCGTAGTTTCGAAAAATCATAACAAAATTATTTTTTGCGGCAATATCGGATTGGATATTTATTTATTTAAATTTTCTCGCCTTTCTTTTATTATTTTTTATCAAACCCTCGTCATAAATAAATGTGATCGTAGTTTCGATAAATCATAACAAAATTATTTTTTGCGGCAATATCGGATTGGATATTTATTTATTTAAATTTTCTCGCCTTTCTTTTATTATTTTTTATCAAACACTCGTCATAAATAAATGTGATCGTAGTTTCGAAAAATCATAACAAAATTATTTTTTGCGGCAATATCGGATTGGATATTTATTTATTTAAATTTTCTCGCCTTTCTTTTATTATTTTTTATCAAACACTCGTCATAAATAAATGTGATCGTAGTTTCGAAAAATCATAACAAAATTATTTTTTGCGGCAATATCGGATTGGATATTTATTTATTTAAATTTTCTCGCCTTTCTTTTATTATTTTTTATCAAACACTCGTCATAAATAAATGTGATCGTAGTTTCGATAAATCATAACAAAATTATTTTTTGCGGCAATATCGGATTGGATATTTATTTATTTAAATTTTCTCGCCTTTCTTTTATTATTTTTTATCAAACACTCGTCATAAATAAATGTGATCGTAGTTTCGAAAAATCATAACAAAATTATTTTTTGCGGCAATATCGGATTGGATATTTATTTATTTAAATTTTCTCGCCTTTCTTTTATTATTTTTTATCAAACCCTCGTCATAAATAAATGTGATCGTAGTTTCGATAAATCATAACAAAATTATTTTTTGCGGCAATATCGGATTGGATATTTATTTATTTAAATTTTCTCGCCTTTCTTTTATTATTTTTTATCAAACCCTCGTCATAAATAAATGTGATCGTAGTTTCGATAAATCATAACAAAATTATTTTTTGCGGCAATATCGGATTGGATATTTATTTATTTAAATTTTCTCGCCTTTCTTTTATTATTTTTTATCAAACACTCGTCATAAATAAATGTGATCGTAGTTTCGAAAAATCATAACAAAATTATTTTTTGCGGCAATATCGGATTGGATATTTATTTATTTAAATTTTCTCGCCTTTCTTTTATTATTTTTTATCAAACACTCTTCATAAATAAATGTGATCGTAGTTTCGAAAAATCATAACAATATTATTTTTTGCGGCAATATCGGATTGGATATTTATTTATTTAAATTTTCTCGCCTTTCTTTTATTATTTTTTGTCAAACCCTCGTCATAAATAAATGTGATCGTAGTTTCGAAAAATCATAACAAAATTATTTTTTGCGGCAATATCGGATTGGATATTTATTTATTTAAATTTTCTCGCCTTTCTTTTATTATTTTTTATCAAACACTCGTCATAAACAAATGTGATCGTAGTTTCGAAAAATCATAACAAAATTATTTTTTGCGGCAATATCGGATTGGATATTTATTTATTTAAATTTTCTCGCCTTTCTTTTATTATTTTTTGTCAAACCCTCGTCATAAATAAATGTGATCGTAGTTTCGAAAAATCATAACAAAATTATTTTTTGCGGCAATATCGGATTGGATATTTATTTATTTAAATTTTCTCACCTTTCTTTTATTATTTTTTATCAAACCCTCGTCATAAATAAATGTGATCGTAGTTTCGATAAATCATAACAAAATTATTTTTTGCGGCAATATCGGATTGGATATTTATTTATTTAAATTTTCTCGCCTTTCTTTTATTATTTTTTATCAAACCCTCGTCATAAATAAATGTGATCGTAGTTTCGATAAATCATAACAAAATTATTTTTTGCGGCAATATCGGATTGGATATTTATTTATTTAAATTTTCTCGCCTTTCTTTTATTATTTTTTATCAAACACTCGTCATAAATAAATGTGATCGTAGTTTCGAAAAATCATAACAAAATTATTTTTTGCGGCAATATCGGATTGGATATTTATTTATTTAAATTTTCTCGCCTTTCTTTTATTATTTTTTATCAAACACTCGTCATAAATAAATGTGATCGTAGTTTCGAAAAATCATAACAAAATTATTTTTTGCGGCAATATCGGATTGGATATTTATTTATTTAAATTTTCTCGCCTTTCTTTTATTATTTTTTATCAAACCCTCGTCATAAATAAATGTGATCGTAGTTTCGATAAATCATAACAAAATTATTTTTTGCGGCAATATCGGATTGGATATTTATTTATTTAAATTTTCTCGCCTTTCTTTTATTATTTTTTATCAAACCCTCGTCATAAATAAATGTGATCGTAGTTTCGATAAATCATAACAAAATTATTTTTTGCGGCAATATCGGATTGGATATTTTTTTATTTAAATTTTCTCGCCTTTCTTTTATTATTTTTTATCAAACCCTCGTCATAAATAAATGTGATCGTAGTTTCGATAAATCATAACAAAATTATTTTTTGCGGCAATATCGGATTGGATATTTATTTATTTAAATTTTCTCGCCTTTCTTTTATTATTTTTTATCAAACACTCGTCATAAATAAATGTGATCGTAGTTTCGAAAAATCATAACAAAATTATTTTTTGCGGCAATATCGGATTGGATATTTATTTATTTAAATTTTCTCGCCTTTCTTTTATTATTTTTTATCAAACCCTCGTCATAAATAAATGTGATCGTAGTTTCGATAAATCATAACAAAATTATTTTTTGCGGCAATATCGGATTGGATATTTATTTATTTAAATTTTCTCGCCTTTCTTTTATTATTTTTTATCAAACACTCGTCATAAATAAATGTGATCGTAGTTTCGATAAATCATAACAAAATTATTTTTTGCGGCAATATCGGATTGGATATTTATTTATTTAAATTTTCTCGCCTTTCTTTTATTATTTTTTATCAAACCCTCGTCATAAATAAATGTGATCGTAGTTTCGATAAATCATAACAAAATTATTTTTTGCGGCAATATCGGATTGGATATTTATTTATTTAAATTTTCTCGCCTTTCTTTTATTATTTTTTATCAAACCCTCGTCATAAATAAATGTGATCGTAGTTTCGATAAATCATAACAAAATTATTTTTTGCGGCAATATCGGATTGGATATTTATTTATTTAAATTTTCTCGCCTTTCTTTTATTATTTTTTATCAAACACTCGTCATAAATAAATGTGATCGTAGTTTCGAAAAATCATAACAAAATTATTTTTTGCGGCAATATCGGATTGGATATTTATTTATTTAAATTTTCTCGCCTTTCTTTTATTATTTTTTATCAAACCCTCGTCATAAATAAATGTGATCGTAGTTTCGATAAATCATAACAAAATTATTTTTTGCGGCAATATCGGATTGGATATTTATTTATTTAAATTTTCTCGCCTTTCTTTTATTATTTTTTATCAAACCCTCGTCATAAATAAATGTGATCGTAGTTTCGATAAATCATAACAAAATTATTTTTTGCGGCAATATCGGATTGGATATTTATTTATTTAAATTTTCTCGCCTTTCTTTTATTATTTTTTATCAAACCCTCGTCATAAATAAATGTGATCGTAGTTTCGATAAATCATAACAAAATTATTTTTTGCGGCAATATCGGATTGGATATTTATTTATTTAAATTTTCTCGCCTTTCTTTTATTATTTTTTATCAAACCCTCGTCATAAATAAATGTGATCGTAGTTTCGATAAATCATAACAAAATTATTTTTTGCGGCAATATCGGATTGGATATTTATTTATTTAAATTTTCTCGCCTTTCTTTTATTATTTTTTATCAAACACTCGTCATAAATAAATGTGATCGTAGTTTCGATAAATCATAACAAAATTATTTTTTGCGCCAATATCGGATTGGATATTTATTTATTTAAATTTTCTCGCCTTTCTTTTATTATTTTTTATCAAACCCTCGTCATAAATAAATGTGATCGTAGTTTCGATAAATCATAACAAAATTATTTTTTGCGGCAATATCGGATTGGATATTTATTTATTTAAATTTTCTCGCCTTTCTTTTATTATTTTTTATCAAACCCTCGTCATAAATAAATGTGATCGTAGTTTCGATAAATCATAACAAAATTATTTTTTGCGGCAATATCGGATTGGATATTTATTTATTTAAATTTTCTCGCCTTTCTTTTATTATTTTTTATCAAACCCTCGTCATAAATAAATGTGATCGTAGTTTCGATAAATCATAACAAAATTATTTTTTGCGGCAATATCGGATTGGATATTTATTTATTTAAATTTTCTCGCCTTTCTTTTATTATTTTTTATCAAACCCTCGTCATAAATAAATGTGATCGTAGTTTCGATAAATCATAACAAAATTATTTTTTGCGGCAATATCGGATTGGATATTTATTTATTTAAATTTTCTCGCCTTTCTTTTATTATTTTTTATCAAACCCTCGTCATAAATAAATGTGATCGTAGTTTCGATAAATCATAACAAAATTATTTTTTGCGGCAATATCGGATTGGATATTTATTTATTTAAATTTTCTCGCCTTTCTTTTATTATTTTTTATCAAACACTCGTCATAAATAAATGTGATCGTAGTTTCGAAAAATCATAACAAAATTATTTTTTGCGGCAATATCGGATTGGATATTTATTTATTTAAATTTTCTCGCCTTTCTTTTATTATTTTTTATCAAACCCTCGTCATAAATAAATGTGATCGTAGTTTCGATAAATCATAACAAAATTATTTTTTGCGGCAATATCGGATTGGATATTTATTTATTTAAATTTTCTCACCTTTCTTTTATTATTTTTTATCAAACCCTCGTCATAAATAAATGTGATCGTAGTTTCGATAAATCATAACAAAATTATTTTTTGCGGCAATATCGGATTGGATATTTATTTATTTAAATTTTCTCGCCTTTCTTTTATTATTTTTTATCAAACCCTCGTCATAAATAAATGTGATCGTAGTTTCGATAAATCATAACAAAATTATTTTTTGCGGCAATATCGGATTGGATATTTATTTATTTAAATTTTCTCACCTTTCTTTTATTATTTTTTATCAAACCCTCGTCATAAATAAATGTGATCGTAGTTTCGATAAATCATAACAAAATTATTTTTAGCGCCAATATCGGATTGGATATTTATTTATTTAAATTTTCTCGCCTTTCTTTTATTATTTTTTATCAAACCCTCGTCATAAATAAATGTGATCGTAGTTTCGATAAATCATAACAAAATTATTTTTTGCGGCAATATCGGATTGGATATTTATTTATTTAAATTTTCTCGCCTTTCTTTTATTATTTTTTATCAAACCCTCGTCATAAATAAATGTGATCGTAGTTTCGATAAATCATAACAAAATTATTTTTTGCGGCAATATCGGATTGGATATTTATTTATTTAAATTTTCTCGCCTTTCTTTTATTATTTTTTATCAAACCCTCGTCATAAATAAATGTGATCGTAGTTTCGATAAATCATAACAAAATTATTTTTTGCGGCAATATCGGATTGGATATTTATTTATTTAAATTTTCTCGCCTTTCTTTTATTATTTTTTATCAAACCCTCGTCATAAATAAATGTGATCGTAGTTTCGATAAATCATAACAAAATTATTTTTTGCGGCAATATCGGATTGGATATTTATTTATTTAAATTTTCTCGCCTTTCTTTTATTATTTTTTATCAAACCCTCGTCATAAATAAATGTGATCGTAGTTTCGATAAATCATAACAAAATTATTTTTTGCGGCAATATCGGATTGGATATTTATTTATTTAAATTTTCTCGCCTTTCTTTTATTATTTTTTATCAAACCCTCGTCATAAATAAATGTGATCGTAGTTTCGATAAATCATAACAAAATTATTTTTTGCGGCAATATCGGATTGGATATTTATTTATTTAAATTTTCTCGCCTTTCTTTTATTATTTTTTATCAAACCCTCGTCATAAATAAATGTGATCGTAGTTTCGATAAATCATAACAAAATTATTTTTTGCGGCAATATCGGATTGGATATTTATTTATTTAAATTTTCTCGCCTTTCTTTTATTATTTTTTATCAAACACTCGTCATAAATAAATGTGATCGTAGTTTCGAAAAATCATAACAAAATTATTTTTTGCGGCAATATCGGATTGGATATTTATTTATTTAAATTTTCTCGCCTTTCTTTTATTATTTTTTATCAAACCCTCGTCATAAATAAATGTGATCGTAGTTTCGATAAATCATAACAAAATTATTTTTTGCGGCAATATCGGATTGGATATTTATTTATTTAAATTTTCTCACCTTTCTTTTATTATTTTTTATCAAACCCTCGTCATAAATAAATGTGATCGTAGTTTCGATAAATCATAACAAAATTATTTTTTGCGGCAATATCGGATTGGATATTTATTTATTTAAATTTTCTCGCCTTTCTTTTATTATTTTTTATCAAACCCTCGTCATAAATAAATGTGATCGTAGTTTCGATAAATCATAACAAAATTATTTTTTGCGGCAATATCGGATTGGATATTTATTTATTTAAATTTTCTCACCTTTCTTTTATTATTTTTTATCAAACCCTCGTCATAAATAAATGTGATCGTAGTTTCGATAAATCATAACAAAATTATTTTTAGCGCCAATATCGGATTGGATATTTATTTATTTAAATTTTCTCGCCTTTCTTTTATTATTTTTTATCAAACCCTCGTCATAAATAAATGTGATCGTAGTTTCGATAAATCATAACAAAATTATTTTTTGCGGCAATATCGGATTGGATATTTATTTATTTAAATTTTCTCGCCTTTCTTTTATTATTTTTTATCAAACCCTCGTCATAAATAAATGTGATCGTAGTTTCGATAAATCATAACAAAATTATTTTTTGCGGCAATATCGGATTGGATATTTATTTATTTAAATTTTCTCGCCTTTCTTTTATTATTTTTTATCAAACCCTCGTCATAAATAAATGTGATCGTAGTTTCGATAAATCATAACAAAATTATTTTTTGCGGCAATATCGGATTGGATATTTATTTATTTAAATTTTCTCACCTTTCTTTTATTATTTTTTATCAAACCCTCGTCATAAATAAATGTGATCGTAGTTTCGATAAATCATAACAAAATTATTTTTAGCGCCAATATCGGATTGGATATTTATTTATTTAAATTTTCTCGCCTTTCTTTTATTATTTTTTATCAAACCCTCGTCATAAATAAATGTGATCGTAGTTTCGATAAATCATAACAAAATTATTTTTTGCGGCAATATCGGATTGGATATTTATTTATTTAAATTTTCTCACCTTTCTTTTATTATTTTTTATCAAACCCTCGTCATAAATAAATGTGATCGTAGTTTCGATAAATCATAACAAAATTATTTTTAGCGCCAATATCGGATTGGATATTTATTTATTTAAATTTTCTCGCCTTTCTTTTATTATTTTTTATCAAACCCTCGTCATAAATAAATGTGATCGTAGTTTCGATAAATCATAACAAAATTATTTTTTGCGGCAATATCGGATTGGATATTTATTTATTTAAATTTTCTCGCCTTTCTTTTATTATTTTTTATCAAACCCTCGTCATAAATAAATGTGATCGTAGTTTCGATAAATCATAACAAAATTATTTTTTGCGGCAATATCGGATTGGATATTTATTTATTTAAATTTTCTCACCTTTCTTTTATTATTTTTTATCAAACCCTCGTCATAAATAAATGTGATCGTAGTTTCGATAAATCATAACAAAATTATTTTTTGCGGCAATATCGGATTGGATATTTATTTATTTAAATTTTCTCGCCTTTCTTTTATTATTTTTTATCAAACCCTCGTCATAAATAAATGTGATCGTAGTTTCGATAAATCATAACAAAATTATTTTTTGCGGCAATATCGGATTGGATATTTATTTATTTAAATTTTCTCACCTTTCTTTTATTATTTTTTATCAAACCCTCGTCATAAATAAATGTGATCGTAGTTTCGATAAATCATAACAAAATTATTTTTTGCGGCAATATCGGATTGGATATTTATTTATTTAAATTTTCTCGCCTTTCTTTTATTATTTTTTATCAAACACTCGTCATAAATAAATGTGATCGTAGTTTCGAAAAATCATAACAAAATTATTTTTTGCGGCAATATCGGATTGGATATTTATTTATTTAAATTTTCTCGCCTTTCTTTTATTATTTTTTATCAAACCCTCGTCATAAATAAATGTGATCGTAGTTTCGATAAATCATAACAAAATTATTTTTTGCGGCAATATCGGATTGGATATTTATTTATTTAAATTTTCTCGCCTTTCTTTTATTATTTTTTATCAAACCCTCGTCATAAATAAATGTGATCGTAGTTTCGATAAATCATAACAAAATTATTTTTTGCGGCAATATCGGATTGGATATTTATTTATTTAAATTTTCTCGCCTTTCTTTTATTATTTTTTATCAAACACTCGTCATAAATAAATGTGATCGTAGTTTCGAAAAATCATAACAAAATTATTTTTTGCGGCAATATCGGATTGGATATTTATTTATTTAAATTTTCTCGCCTTTCTTTTATTATTTTTTATCAAACCCTCGTCATAAATAAATGTGATCGTAGTTTCGATAAATCATAACAAAATTATTTTTTGCGGCAATATCGGATTGGATATTTATTTATTTAAATTTTCTCGCCTTTCTTTTATTATTTTTTATCAAACCCTCGTCATAAATAAATGTGATCGTAGTTTCGATAAATCATAACAAAATTATTTTTTGCGGCAATATCGGATTGGATATTTATTTATTTAAATTTTCTCGCCTTTCTTTTATTATTTTTTATCAAACCCTCGTCATAAATAAATGTGATCGTAGTTTCGATAAATCATAACAAAATTATTTTTTGCGGCAATATCGGATTGGATATTTATTTATTTAAATTTTCTCGCCTTTCTTTTATTATTTTTTATCAAACCCTCGTCATAAATAAATGTGATCGTAGTTTCGATAAATCATAACAAAATTATTTTTTGCGGCAATATCGGATTGGATATTTATTTATTTAAATTTTCTCACCTTTCTTTTATTATTTTTTATCAAACCCTCGTCATAAATAAATGTGATCGTAGTTTCGATAAATCATAACAAAATTATTTTTAGCGCCAATATCGGATTGGATATTTATTTATTTAAATTTTCTCGCCTTTCTTTTATTATTTTTTATCAAACCCTCGTCATAAATAAATGTGATCGTAGTTTCGATAAATCATAACAAAATTATTTTTTGCGGCAATATCGGATTGGATATTTATTTATTTAAATTTTCTCGCCTTTCTTTTATTATTTTTTATCAAACACTCGTCATAAATAAATGTGATCGTAGTTTCGATAAATCATAACAAAATTATTTTTTGCGGCAATATCGGATTGGATATTTATTTATTTAAATTTTCTCGCCTTTCTTTTATTATTTTTTATCAAACACTCGTCATAAATAAATGTGATCGTAGTTTCGAAAAATCATAACAAAATTATTTTTTGCGGCAATATCGGATTGGATATTTATTTATTTAAATTTTCTCGCCTTTCTTTTATTATTTTTTATCAAACCCTCGTCATAAATAAATGTGATCGTAGTTTCGATAAATCATAACAAAATTATTTTTTGCGGCAATATCGGATTGGATATTTATTTATTTAAATTTTCTCGCCTTTCTTTTATTATTTTTTATCAAACCCTCGTCATAAATAAATGTGATCGTAGTTTCGATAAATCATAACAAAATTATTTTTTGCGGCAATATCGGATTGGATATTTATTTATTTAAATTTTCTCGCCTTTCTTTTATTATTTTTTATCAAACCCTCGTCATAAATAAATGTGATCGTAGTTTCGATAAATCATAACAAAATTATTTTTTGCGGCAATATCGGATTGGATATTTATTTATTTAAATTTTCTCGCCTTTCTTTTATTATTTTTTATCAAACCCTCGTCATAAATAAATGTGATCGTAGTTTCGATAAATCATAACAAAATTATTTTTTGCGGCAATATCGGATTGGATATTTATTTATTTAAATTTTCTCGCCTTTCTTTTATTATTTTTTATCAAACACTCGTCATAAATAAATGTGATCGTAGTTTCGAAAAATCATAACAAAATTATTTTTTGCGGCAATATCGGATTGGATATTTATTTATTTAAATTTTCTCGCCTTTCTTTTATTATTTTTTATCAAACCCTCGTCATAAATAAATGTGATCGTAGTTTCGATAAATCATAACAAAATTATTTTTTGCGGCAATATCGGATTGGATATTTATTTATTTAAATTTTCTCGCCTTTCTTTTATTATTTTTTATCAAACCCTCGTCATAAATAAATGTGATCGTAGTTTCGATAAATCATAACAAAATTATTTTTTGCGGCAATATCGGATTGGATATTTATTTATTTAAATTTTCTCGCCTTTCTTTTATTATTTTTTATCAAACCCTCGTCATAAATAAATGTGATCGTAGTTTCGATAAATCATAACAAAATTATTTTTTGCGGCAATATCGGATTGGATATTTATTTATTTAAATTTTCTCGCCTTTCTTTTATTATTTTTTATCAAACCCTCGTCATAAATAAATGTGATCGTAGTTTCGATAAATCATAACAAAATTATTTTTTGCGGCAATATCGGATTGGATATTTATTTATTTAAATTTTCTCGCCTTTCTTTTATTATTTTTTATCAAACCCTCGTCATAAATAAATGTGATCGTAGTTTCGATAAATCATAACAAAATTATTTTTTGCGGCAATATCGGATTGGATATTTATTTATTTAAATTTTCTCGCCTTTCTTTTATTATTTTTTATCAAACACTCGTCATAAATAAATGTGATCGTAGTTTCGAAAAATCATAACAAAATTATTTTTTGCGGCAATATCGGATTGGATATTTATTTATTTAAATTTTCTCGCCTTTCTTTTATTATTTTTTATCAAACACTCGTCATAAATAAATGTGATCGTAGTTTCGAAAAATCATAACAAAATTATTTTTTGCGGCAATATCGGATTGGATATTTATTTATTTAAATTTTCTCGCCTTTCTTTTATTATTTTTTATCAAACCCTCGTCATAAATAAATGTGATCGTAGTTTCGATAAATCATAACAAAATTATTTTTTGCGCCAATATCGGATTGGATATTTATTTATTTAAATTTTCTCACCTTTCTTTTATTATTTTTTATCAAACCCTCGTCATAAATAAATGTGATCGTAGTTTCGATAAATCATAACAAAATTATTTTTTGCGGCAATATCGGATTGGATATTTATTTATTTAAATTTTCTCGCCTTTCTTTTATTATTTTTTATCAAACCCTCGTCATAAATAAATGTGATCGTAGTTTCGAAAAATCATAACAAAATTATTTTTTGCGGCAATATCGGATTGGATATTTATTTATTTAAATTTTCTCGCCTTTCTTTTATTATTTTTTATCAAACCCTCGTCATAAATAAATGTGATCGTAGTTTCGAAAAATCATAACAAAATTATTTTTTGCGGCAATATCGGATTGGATATTTATTTATTTAAATTTTCTCGCCTTTCTTTTATTATTTTTTATCAAACCCTCGTCATAAATAAATGTGATCGTAGTTTCGATAAATCATAACAAAATTATTTTTTGCGGCAATATCGGATTGGATATTTATTTATTTAAATTTTCTCACCTTTCTTTTATTATTTTTTATCAAACCCTCGTCATAAATAAATGTGATCGTAGTTTCGATAAATCATAACAAAATTATTTTTTGCGGCAATATCGGATTGGATATTTATTTATTTAAATTTTCTCGCCTTTCTTTTATTATTTTTTATCAAACCCTCGTCATAAATAAATGTGATCGTAGTTTCGATAAATCATAACAAAATTATTTTTAGCGCCAATATCGGATTGGATATTTATTTATTTAAATTTTCTCACCTTTCTTTTATTATTTTTTATCAAACCCTCGTCATAAATAAATGTGATCGTAGTTTCGATAAATCATAACAAAATTATTTTTTGCGGCAATATCGGATTGGATATTTATTTATTTAAATTTTCTCGCCTTTCTTTTATTATTTTTTATCAAACCCTCGTCATAAATAAATGTGATCGTAGTTTCGAAAAATCATAACAAAATTATTTTTTGCGGCAATATCGGATTGGATATTTATTTATTTAAATTTTCTCGCCTTTCTTTTATTATTTTTTATCAAACCCTCGTCATAAATAAATGTGATCGTAGTTTCGATAAATCATAACAAAATTATTTTTTGCGGCAATATCGGATTGGATATTTATTTATTTAAATTTACTCGCCTTTCTTTTATTATTTTTTATCAAACCCTCGTCATAAATAAATGTGATCGTAGTTTCGATAAATCATAACAAAATTATTTTTTGCGGCAATATCGGATTGGATATTTATTTATTTAAATTTTCTCGCCTTTCTTTTATTATTTTTTATCAAACACTCGTCATAAATAAATGTGATCGTAGTTTCGAAAAATCATAACAAAATTATTTTTTGCGGCAATATCGGATTGGATATTTATTTATTTAAATTTTCTCGCCTTTCTTTTATTATTTTTTATCAAACCCTCGTCATAAATAAATGTGATCGTAGTTTCGAAAAATCATAACAAAATTATTTTTTGCTTCATTGGCGGATTGGATTCCAATCCATCAAAGCTTCAGAAACTAATTCTGCAGTGATTTTTATTTATTTCGAAACATTTTGTTTGAAAATGGCGGTTAAAAAAATAATAAAAAGTATAAATATGGCCTCAACTTTTAAAGGTCCAATCCATCAAAGCTTCAGAAATTATTTTTGCAGTGATTTATATTTATTTCGAAACATTCTGTTTGAAAATGGCGGTTAAAAAAATAATAAAAAGTATAAATATGGCCTCAACTTTTAAAGGTCCAATCCATCAAAGCTTCAGAAATTATTTTTGCAGTGATTTTTATATATTTCGAAACATTCTGTTTGAAAATGGCGGTTAAAAAAATAATAAAAAGTATAAATATGGCCTCAACTTTTAAAGGTCCAATCCATCAAAGCTTCAGAAATTATTTTTGCAGTGATTTTTATTTATTTCGAAACATTTTGTTTGAAAATGGCGGTTAAAAAAATTATAAAAAGTATAAATATGGCCTCAACTTTTAAAGGTCCAATCCATCAAAGCTTCAGAAATTATTTTTGCAGTGAATTTTATTAATTTCGAAACATTCTGTTTGAAAATGGCGGTTAAAAAAATAATAAAAAGTATAAATATGGCCTCAACTTTTAAAGGTCCAATCCATCAAAGCTTCAGAAATTATTTTTGCAGTGATTTTTATTTATTTCGAAACATTCTGTTTGAAAATCTCGGTTAAAAAAATAAAAAAATATTTACTTATGACCTCATCATTTAAAGGTCCAATCCATCAAAGCTTCAGAAACTAATTCTGCAGTGATTTTTATTTATTTCGAAACATTTTGTTTGAAAATGGCGGTTAAAAAAATTATAAAAAGTATAAATATGGCCTCAACTTTTAAAGGTCCAATCCATCAAAGCTTCAGAAATTATTTTTGCAGTGAATTTTATTAATTTCGAAACATTTTGCTTTAAAAAGGCTGGTAAGAAAATAAAAAAATATTTACTTATGACCTCAACATTTAAAGGTCCAATCCATCAAAGCTTCAGAAATTATTTTTGCAGTGATTTTTATTTATTTCGAAACATTTTGCTTTAAAAAGGCTGGTAAAAAAATAAAAAAATATTTACTTATGACCTCAACATTTAAAGGTCCAATCCATCAAAGCTTCAGAAAATATTTTTGCAGTGATTTTTATTTATTTCGAAACATTTTGCTTTAAAAGGGCTGGTAAGAAAATAAAAAAATATTTACTTATGACCTCAACATTTAAAGGTCCAATCCATCAAAGCTTCAGAAATTATTTTTGCAGTGATTTTTATTAATTTCGAAACATTTTGCTTTAAAAAGGCTGGTAAGAAAATAAAAAAATATTTACTTATGACCTCAACATTTAAAGGTCCAATCCATCAAAGCTTCAGAAATTATTTTTGCAGTGATTTTTATATATTTCGAAACATTCTGTTTGAAAATGGCGGTTAAAAAAATTATAAAAAGTATAAATATGGCCTCAACTTTTAAAGGTCCAATCCATCAAAGCTTCAGAAATTATTTTTGCAGTGATTTTTATATATTTCGAAACATTCTGTTTGAAAATGGCGGTTAAAAAAATAATAAAAAGTATAAATAAGGCCTCAACTTTTAAAGGTCCAATCCATCAAAGCTTCAGAAATTATTTTTGCAGTGATTTTTATATATTTCGAAACATTCTGTTTGAAAATGGCGGTTAAAAAAATTATAAAAAGTATAAATATGGCCTCAACTTTTAAAGGTCCAATCCATCAAAGCTTCAGAAATTATTTTTGCAGTGATTTTTATATATTTCGAAACATTCTGTTTGAAAATGGCGGTTAAAAAAATAATAAAAAGTATAAATATGGCCTCAACTTTTAAAGGTCCAATCCATCAAAGCTTCAGAAATTATTTTTGCAGTGATTTTTATTTATTTCGAAACATTCTGTTTGAAAATGGCGGTTAAAAAAATAAAAAAATATTTACTTATGACCTCATCATTTAAAGGTCCAATCCATCATAGCTTCAGAAACTAATTCTGCAGTGATTTTTATTTATTTCGAAACATTTTGTTTGAAAAAGGCGGTTAAAAAAATTATAAAAAGTATAAATATGGCCTAAACTTTTAAAGGTCCAATCCATCAAAGCTTCAGAAATTATTTTTGCAGTGATTTTTATTTATTTCGAAACATTTTCTTTGAAAATGGCGGTTAAAAAAATTATAAAAAGTATAAATATGACCTCAACTTTTAAAGGTCCAATCCATCAAAGCTTCAGAAATAATTTTTGCAGTGATTTTTATTTATTTCGAAACATTCTGTTTGAAAATGGCGGTTAAAAAAATAAAAAAATATTTACTTATGACCTCATCATTTAAAGGTCCAATCCATCATAGCTTCAGAAACTAATTCTGCAGTGATTTTTATTTATTTCGAAACATTTTGTTTGAAAAAGGCGGTTAAAAAAATTATAAAAAGTATAAATATGGCCTCAACTTTTAAAGGTCCAATCCATCAAAGCTTCAGAAATAATTTTTGCAGTGATTTTTATTAATTTCGAAACATTTTGTTTGAAAATGGCGGTTAAAAAAATAATAAAAAGTATAAATATGGCCTCAACTTTTAAAGGTCCAATCCATCAAAGCTTCAGAAATTATTTTTGCAGTGATTTTTATTTATTTCGAAACATTTTCTTTGAAAATGGCGGTTAAAAAAATAATAAAATGTATAAATATGGCCTCAACTTTTAAAGGTCCAATCCATCAAAGCTTCAGAAACTAATTCTGCAGTGATTTTTATTTATTTCGAAACATTTTGTTTGAAAAAGGCGGTTAAAAAAATTATAAAAAGTATAAATATGGCCTCAACTTTTAAAGGTCCAATCCATCAAAGCTTCAGAAATAATTTTTGCAGTGATTTTTATTAATTTCGAAACATTTTGTTTGAAAATGGCGGTTAAAAAAATAATAAAAAGTATAAATATGGCCTCAACTTTTAAAGGTCCAATCCATCAAAGCTTCAGAAATTATTTTTGCAGTGATTTTTATTTATTTCGAAACATTTTGTTTGAAAAAGGCGGTTAAAAAAATTATAAAAAGTATAAATATGGCCTCAACTTTTAAAGGTCCAATCCATCAAAGCTTCAGAAATAATTTTTGCAGTGATTTTTATTAATTTCGAAACATTTTGTTTGAAAATGGCGGTTAAAAAAATAATAAAAAGTATAAATATGGCCTCAACTTTTAAAGGTCCAATCCATCAAAGCTTCAGAAATAATTTTTGCAGTGATTTTTATTTATTTCGAAACATTCTGTTTGAAAATGGCGGTTAAAAAAATAAAAAAATATTTACTTATGACCTCATCATTTAAAGGTCCAATCCATCATAGCTTCAGAAACTAATTCTGCAGTGATTTTTATTTATTTCGAAACATTTTGTTTGAAAAAGGCGGTTAAAAAAATAATAAAAAGTATAAATATGGCCTCAACTTTTAAAGGTCCAATCCATCAAAGCTTCAGAAATTATTTTTGCAGTGATTTTTATTTATTTCGAAACATTTTCTTTGAAAATGGCGGTTAAAAAAATAATAAAATGTATAAATATGGCCTCAACTTTTAAAGGTCCAATCCATCAAAGCTTCAGAAACTAATTCTGCAGTGATTTTTATTTATTTCGAAACATTTTGTTTGAAAATGGCGGTTAAAAAAATAATAAAAAGTATAAATATGGCCTCAACTTTTAAAGGTCCAATCCATCAAAGCTTCAGAAATTATTTTTGCAGTGATTTTTATATATTTCGAAACATTCTGTTTGAAAATGGCGGTTAAAAAAATAATAAAATGTATAAATATGGCCTCAACTTTTAAAGGTCCAATCCATCAAAGCTTCAGAAACTAATTCTGCAGTGATTTTTATTTATTTCGAAACATTTTGTTTGAAAATGGCGGTTAAAAAAATAATAAAAAGTATAAATATGGCCTCAACTTTTAAAGGTCCAATCCATCAAAGCTTCAGAAATTATTTTTGCAGTGATTTTTATTTATTTCGAAACATTTTCTTTGAAAATGGCGGTTAAAAAAATAATAAAATGTATAAATATGGCCTCAACTTTTAAAGGTCCAATCCATCAAAGCTTCAGAAACTAATTCTGCAGTGATTTTTATTTATTTCGAAACATTCTGTTTGAAAATGGCGGTTAAAAAAATAATAAAAAGTATAAATATGGCCTCAACTTTTAAAGGTCCAATCCATCAAAGCTTCAGAAATTATTTTTGCAGTGATTTTTATATATTTCGAAACATTCTGTTTGAAAATGGCGGTTAAAAAAATAATAAAAAGTATAAATATGGCCTCAACTTTTAAAGGTCCAATCCATCAAAGCTTCAGAAACTAATTCTGCAGTGATTTTTATTTATTTCGAAACATTTTGTTTGAAAATGGCGGTTAAAAAAATAATAAAAAGTATAAATATGGCCTCAACTTTTAAAGGTCCAATCCATCAAAGCTTCAGAAATTATTTTTGCAGTGATTTTTATTTATTTCGAAACATTCTGTTTGAAAATGGCGGTTAAAAAAATAATAAAAAGTATAAATATGGCCTCAACTTTTAAAGGTCCAATCCATCAAAGCTTCAGAAACTAATTCTGCAGTGATTTTTATTTATTTCGAAACATTTTGTTTGAAAATGGCGGTTAAAAAAATAATAAAAAGTATAAATATGGCCTCAACTTTTAAAGGTCCAATCCATCAAAGCTTCAGAAATTATTTTTGCAGTGATTTTTATTTATTTCGAAACATTCTGTTTGAAAATGGCGGTTAAAAAAATAAAAAAATATTTACTTATGACCTCATCATTTTAAGGTCCAATCCATCAAAGCTTCAGAAACTAATTCTGCAGTGATTTTTATTTATTTCGAAAAATTTTGTTTGAAAATGGCGGTTAAAAAAATTATAAAAAGTATAAATATGGCCTCAACTTTTAAAGGTCCAATCCATCAAAGCTTCAGAAATTATTTTTGCAGTGATTTTTATTAATTTCGAAACATTTTGCTTTAAAAAGGCTGGTAACAAAATAAAAAAATATTTACTTATGACTTCAACATTTAAAGGTCCAATCCATCAAAGCTTCAGAAATTATTTTTGCAGTGATTTTTATTAATTTCGAAACATTTTGCTTTAAAAAGGCTGGTAAGAAAATAAAAAAATATTTACTTATGACCTCAACATTTAAAGGTCCAATCCATCAAAGCTTCAGAAATTATTTTTGCAGTGATTTTTATTAATTTCGAAACATTTTGCTTTAAAAAGGCTGGTAAGAAAATAAAAAAATATTTACTTATGACTTCAACATTTAAAGGTCCAATCCATCAAAGCTTCAGAAATTATTTTTGCAGTGATTTTTATTAATTTCGAAACATTCTGTTTGAAAATGGCGGTTAAAAAAATGATAAAATGTATAAATATGGCCTCAACTTTTAAAGGTCCAATCCATCAAAGCTTCAGAAACTAATTCTGCAGTGATTTTTATTTATTTCGAAACATTTTGTTTGAAAAAGGCGGTTAAAAAAATTATAAAAAGTATAAATATGGCCTAAACTTTTAAAGGTCCAATCCATCAAAGCTTCAGAAATAATTTTTGCAGTGATTTTTATTAATTTCGAAACATTTTGCTTTAAAATGGCGGTTAAAAAAATAATAAAAAGTATAAATATGGCCTCAACTTTTAAAGGTCCAATCCATCAAAGCTTCAGAAACTAATTCTGCAGTGATTTTTATTTATTTCGAAAAATTTTGTTTGAAAATGGCGGTTAAAAAAATTATAAAAAGTATAAATATGTCCTCAACTTTTAAAGGTCCAATCCATCAAAGCTTCAGAAATAATTTTTGCAGTGATTTTTATTAATTTCGAAACATTTTGCTTTAAAATGGCGGTTAAAAAAATAATAAAAAGTATAAATATGGCCTCAACTTTTAAAGGTCCAATCCATCAAAGCTTCAGAAATTATTTTTGCAGTGATTTTTATATATTTCGAAACATTCTGTTTGAAAATGGCGGTTAAAAAAATAATAAAAAGTATAAATATGGCCTCAACTTTTAAAGGTCCAATCCATCAAAGCTTCAGAAATTATTTTTGCAGTGATTTTTATATATTTCGAAACATTCTGTTTGAAAATGGCGGTTAAAAAAATAATAAAAAGTATAAATATGGCCTCAACTTTTAAAGGTCCAATCCATCAAAGCTTCAGAAACTAATTCTGCAGTGATTTTTATTTATTTCGAAACATTTTGTTTGAAAATGGCGGTTAAAAAAATAATAAAAAGTATAAATATGGCCTCAACTTTTAAAGGTCCAATCCATCAAAGCTTCAGAAATTATTTTTGCAGTGATTTATATTTATTTCGAAACATTCTGTTTGAAAATGGCGGTTAAAAAAATAATAAAAAGTATAAATATGGCCTCAACTTTTAAAGGTCCAATCCATCAAAGCTTCAGAAATTATTTTTGCAGTGATTTTTATATATTTCGAAACATTCTGTTTGAAAATGGCGGTTAAAAAAATAATAAAAAGTATAAATATGGCCTCAACTTTTAAAGGTCCAATCCATCAAAGCTTCAGAAACTAATTCTGCAGTGATTTTTATTTATTTCGAAACATTTTGTTTGAAAATGGCGGTTAAAAAAATAATAAAAAGTATAAATATGGCCTCAACTTTTAAAGGTCCAATCCATCAAAGCTTCAGAAATTATTTTTGCAGTGATTTTTATTTATTTCGAAACATTTTGCTTTAAAAAGGCTGGTAAGAAAATAAAAAAATATTTACTTATGACCTCAACATTTAAAGGTCCAATCCATCAAAGCTTCAGAAATTATTTTTGCAGTGATTTTTATTTATTTCGAAAAATTTTGTTTGAAAATGGCGGTTAAAAAAATAAAAAAATATTTACTTATGACCTCATCATTTTAAGGTCCAATCCATCAAAGCTTCAGAAACTAATTCTGCAGTGATTTTTATTTATTTCGAAAAATTTTGTTTGAAAATGGCGGTTAAAAAAATTATAAAAAGTATAAATATGGCCTCAACTTTTAAAGGTCCAATCCATCAAAGCTTCAGAAATTATTTTTGCAGTGATTTTTATTAATTTCGAAACATTTTGCTTTAAAAAGGCTGGTAACAAAATAAAAAAATATTTACTTATGACTTCAACATTTAAAGGTCCAATCCATCAAAGCTTCAGAAATTATTTTTGCAGTGATTTTTATTAATTTCGAAACATTTTGCTTTAAAAAGGCTGGTAAGAAAATAAAAAAATATTTACTTATGACCTCAACATTTAAAGGTCCAATCCATCAAAGCTTCAGAAATTATTTTTGCAGTGATTTTTATTATATTCGAAACATTTTGCTTTAAAAAGGCTGGTAAGAAAATAAAAAAATATTTACTTATGACTTCAACATTTAAAGGTCCAATCCATCAAAGCTTCAGAAATTATTTTTGCAGTGATTTTTATTAATTTCGAAACATTTTGCTTTAAAAAGGCTGGTAACAAAATAAAAAAATATTTACTTATGACTTCAACATTTAAAGGTCCAATCCATCAAAGCTTCAGAAATTATTTTTGCAGTGATTTTTATTAATTTCGAAACATTTTGCTTTAAAAAGGCTGGTAAGAAAATAAAAAAATATTTACTTATGACCTCAACATTTAAAGGTCCAATCCATCAAAGCTTCAGAAATTATTTTTGCAGTGATTTTTATTAATTTCGAAACATTTTGCTTTAAAAAGGCTGGTAAGAAAATAAAAAAATATTTACTTATGACTTCAACATTTAAAGGTCCAATCCATCAAAGCTTCAGAAATTATTTTTGCAGTGATTTTTATTAATTTCGAAACATTCTGTTTGAAAATGGCGGTTAAAAAAATGATAAAATGTATAAATATGGCCTCAACTTTTAAAGGTCCAATCCATCAAAGCTTCAGAAACTAATTCTGCAGTGATTTTTATTTATTTCGAAACATTTTGTTTGAAAAAGGCGGTTAAAAAAATTATAAAAAGTATAAATATGGCCTAAACTTTTAAAGGTCCAATCCATCAAAGCTTCAGAAATTATTTTTGCAGTGATTTTTATTTATTTAGAAACATTTTCTTTGAAAATGGCGGTTAAAAAAATAAAAAAATATTTACTTATGACCTCATCATTTAAAGGTCCAATCCATCAAAGCTTCAGAAACTAATTCTGCAGTGATTTTTATTTATTTCGAAACATTTTGTTTGAAAATGGCGGTTAAAAAAATTATAAAAAGTATAAATATGGCCTCAACTTTTAAAGGTCCAATCCATCAAAGCTTCAGAAATTATTTTTGCAGTGATTTTTATTAATTTCGAAACATTTTGCTTTAAAAAGGCTGGTAAAAAAATAAAAAAATATTTACTTATGACTTCAACATTTAAAGGTCCAATCCATCAAAGCTTCAGAAATTATTTTTGCAGTGATTTTTATTAATTTCGAAACATTCTGTTTGAAAATGGCGGTTAAAAAAATAATAAAATGTATAAATATGGCCTCAACTTTTAAAGGTCCAATCCATCAAAGCTTCAGAAACTAATTCTGCAGTGATTTATATTTATTTCGAAACATTTTGCTTTAAAAAGACTGGTAAAAAAATAAAAAAATATTTACTTATGACCTCAACATTTAAAGGTCCAATCCATCAAAGCTTCAGAAATTATTTTTGCAGTGATTTTTATTTATTTCGAAACATTTTGCTTTAAAAAGGCTGGTAAAAAAATAAAAAAATATTTACTTATGACCTCAACATTTAAAGGTCCAATCCATCATAGCTTCAGAAACTAATTCTGCAGTGATTTTTATTTATTTCGAAACATTTTGTTTGAAAAAGGCGGTTAAAAAAATTATAAAAAGTATAAATATGGCCTCAACTTTTAAAGGTCCAATCCATCAAAGCTTCAGAAATTATTTTTGCAGTGATTTTTATTTATTTCGAAACATTCTGTTTGAAAATGGCGGTTAAAAAAATAAAAAAATATTTACTTATGACCTCAACATTTAAAGGTCCAATCCATCAAAGCTTCAGAAATTATTTTTGCAGTGATTTTTATTTATTTCGAAACATTTTGCTTTAAAAAGGCTGGTAAAAAAATAAAAAAATATTTACTTATGACCTCAACATTTAAAGGTCCAATCCATCATAGCTTCAGAAACTAATTCTGCAGTGATTTTTATTTATTTCGAAACATTTTGTTTGAAAAAGGCGGTTAAAAAAATTATAAAAAGTATAAATATGGCCTCAACTTTTAAAGGTCCAATCCATCAAAGCTTCAGAAATTATTTTTGCAGTGATTTTTATTTATTTCGAAACATTTTGCTTTAAAAAGGCTGGTAAAAAAATAAAAAAATATTTACTTATGACCTCAACATTTAAAGGTCCAATCCATCATAGCTTCAGAAACTAATTCTGCAGTGATTTTTATTTATTTCGAAACATTTTGTTTGAAAAAGGCGGTTTAAAAAATTATAAAAAGTATAAATATGGCCTCAACTTTTAAAGGTCCAATCCATCATAGCTTCAGAAACTAATTCTGCAGTGATTTTTATTTATTTCGAAACATTTTGTTTGAAAAAGGCGGTTAAAAAAATTATAAAAAGTATAAATATGGCCTCAACTTTTAAAGGTCCAATCCATCAAAGCTTCAGAAATTATTTTTGCAGTGATTTTTATTAATTTCGAAACATTTTGCTTTAAAAAGGCTGGTAAGAAAATAAAAAAATATTTACTTATGACCTCAACATTTAAAGGTCCAATCCATCAAAGCTTCAGAAATTATTTTTGCAGTGATTTTTATTTATTTCGAAACATTTTGCTTTAAAAAGGCTGGTAAAAAAATAAAAAAATATTTACTTATGACCTCAACATTTAAAGGTCCAATCCATCAAAGCTTCAGAAATTATTTTTGCAGTGATTTTTATTTATTTCGAAACATTTTGCTTTAAAAAGGCTGGTAAAAAAATAAAAAAATATTTACTTATGACCTCAACATTTAAAGGTCCAATCCATCATAGCTTCAGAAACTAATTCTGCAGTGATTTTTATTTATTTCGAAACATTTTGTTTGAAAAAGGCGGTTAAAAAAATTATAAAAAGTATAAATATGGCCTCAACTTTTAAAGGTCCAATCCATCAAAGCTTCAGAAATTATTTTTGCAGTGATTTTTATTTATTTCGAAACATTTTGCTTTAAAAAGGCTGGTAAAAAAATAAAAAAATATTTACTTATGACCTCAACATTTAAAGGTCCAATCCATCAAAGCTTCAGAAATTATTTTTGCAGTGATTTTTATTTATTTCGAAACATTTTGCTTTAAAAAGGCTGGTAAAAAAATAAAAAAATATTTACTTATGACCTCAACATTTAAAGGTTCAATCCATCATAGCTTCAGAAACTAATTCTGCAGTGATTTTTATTTATTTCGAAACATTTTGTTTGAAAAAGGCGGTTAAAAAAATTATAAAAAGTATAAATATGGCCTCAACTTTTAAAGGTCCAATCCATCAAAGCTTCAGAAATTATTTTTGCAGTGATTTTTATTTATTTCGAAACATTTTGCTTTAAAAAGGCTGGTAAAAAAATAAAAAAATATTTACTTATGACCTCAACATTTAAAGGTCCAATCCATCATAGCTTCAGAAACTAATTCTGCAGTGATTTTTATTTATTTCGAAACATTTTGTTTGAAAAAGGCGGTTAAAAAAATTATAAAAAGTATAAATATGGCCTCAATTTTTAAAGGTCCAATCCATCATAGCTTCAGAAACTAATTCTGCAGTGATTTTTATTTATTTCGAAACATTTTGTTTGAAAAAGGCGGTTAAAAAAATTATAAAAAGTATAAATATGGCCTCAACTTTTAAAGGTCCAATCCATCAAAGCTTCAGAAATTATTTTTGCAGTGATTTTTATTTATTTCGAAACATTTTGCTTTAAAAAGGCTGGTAAAAAAATAAAAAAATATTTACTTATGACCTCAACATTTAAAGGTCCAATCCATCAAAGCTTCAGAAATTATTTTTGCAGTGATTTTTATTTATTTCGAAACATTTTGCTTTAAAAAGGCTGGTAAAAAAATAAAAAAATATTTACTTATGACCTCAACATTTAAAGGTCCAATCCATCAAAGCTTCAGAAATTATTTTTGCAGTGATTTTTATTTATTTCGAAACATTTTGCTTTAAAAAGGCTGGTAAAAAAATAAAAAAATATTTACTTATGACCTCAACATTTAAAGGTCCAATCCATCAAAGCTTCAGAAATTATTTTTGCAGTGATTTTTATTTATTTCGAAACATTTTGCTTTAAAAAGGCTGGTAAAAAAATAAAAAAATATTTACTTATGACCTCAACATTTAAAGGTCCAATCCATCATAGCTTCAGAAACTAATTCTGCAGTGATTTTTATTTATTTCGAAACATTTTGTTTGAAAAAGGCGGTTAAAAAAATTATAAAAAGTATAAATATGGCCTCAACTTTTAAAGGTCCAATCCATCAAAGCTTCAGAAATTATTTTTGCAGTGATTTTTATTTATTTCGAAACATTTTGCTTTAAAAAGGCTGGTAAAAAAATAAAAAAATATTTACTTATGACCTCAACATTTAAAGGTCCAATCCATCATAGCTTCAGAAACTAATTCTGCAGTGATTTTTATTTATTTCGAAACATTTTGTTTGAAAAAGGCGGTTAAAAAAATTATAAAAAGTATAAATATGGCCTCAACTTTTAAAGGTCCAATCCATCAAAGCTTCAGAAATTATTTTTGCAGTGATTTTTATTTATTTCGAAACATTTTGCTTTAAAAAGGCTGGTAAAAAAATAAAAAAATATTTACTTATGACCTCAACATTTAAAGGTCCAATCCATCATAGCTTCAGAAACTAATTCTGCAGTGATTTTTATTTATTTCGAAACATTTTGTTTGAAAAAGGCGGTTAAAAAAATTATAAAAAGTATAAATATGGCCTCAACTTTTAAAGGTCCAATCCATCAAAGCTTCAGAAATTATTTTTGCAGTGATTTTTATTTATTTCGAAACATTTTGCTTTAAAAAGGCTGGTAAAAAAATAAAAAAATATTTACTTATGACCTCAACATTTAAAGGTCCAATCCATCAAAGCTTCAGAAATTATTTTTGCAGTGATTTTTATTTATTTCGAAACATTTTGCTTTAAAAAGGCTGGTAAAAAAATAAAAAAATATTTACTTATGACCTCAACATTTAAAGGTCCAATCCATCAAAGCTTCAGAAATTATTTTTGCAGTGATTTTTATTTATTTCGAAACATTTTGCTTTAAAAAGGCTGGTAAAAAAATAAAAAAATATTTACTTATGACCTCAACATTTAAAGGTCCAATCCATCAAAGCTTCAGAAATTATTTTTGCAGTGATTTTTATTTATTTCGAAACATTTTGCTTTAAAAAGGCTGGTAAAAAAATAAAAAAATATTTACTTATGACCTCAACATTTAAAGGTCCAATCCATCATAGCTTCAGAAACTAATTCTGCAGTGATTTTTATTTATTTCGAAACATTTTGTTTGAAAAAGGCGGTTAAAAAAATTATAAAAAGTATAAATATGGCCTCAACTTTTAAAGGTCCAATCCATCAAAGCTTCAGAAATTATTTTTGCAGTGATTTTTATTTATTTCGAAACATTTTGCTTTAAAAAGGCTGGTAAAAAAATAAAAAAATATTTACTTATGACCTCAACATTTAAAGGTCCAATCCATCATAGCTTCAGAAACTAATTCTGCAGTGATTTTTATTTATTTCGAAACATTTTGTTTGAAAAAGGCGGTTAAAAAAATTATAAAAAGTATAAATATGGCCTCAATTTTTAAAGGTCCAATCCATCATAGCTTCAGAAACTAATTCTGCAGTGATTTTTATTTATTTCGAAACATTTTGTTTGAAAAAGGCGGTTAAAAAAATTATAAAAAGTATAAATATGGCCTCAACTTTTAAAGGTCCAATCCATCAAAGCTTCAGAAATTATTTTTGCAGTGATTTTTATTTATTTCGAAACATTTTGCTTTAAAAAGGCTGGTAAAAAAATAAAAAAATATTTACTTATGACCTCAACATTTAAAGGTCCAATCCATCATAGCTTCAGAAACTAATTCTGCAGTGATTTTTATTTATTTCGAAACATTTTGTTTGAAAAAGGCGGTTAAAAAAATTATAAAAAGTATAAATATGGCCTCAACTTTTAAAGGTCCAATCCATCAAAGCTTCAGAAATTATTTTTGCAGTGATTTTTATTTATTTCGAAACATTTTGCTTTAAAAAGGCTGGTAAAAAAATAAAAAAATATTTACTTATGACCTCAACATTTAAAGGTCCAATCCATCATAGCTTCAGAAACTAATTCTGCAGTGATTTTTATTTATTTCGAAACATTTTGTTTGAAAAAGGCGGTTAAAAAAATTATAAAAAGTATAAATATGGCCTCAACTTTTAAAGGTCCAATCCATCAAAGCTTCAGAAATAATTTTTGCAGTGATTTTTATTTATTTCGAAACATTTTGCTTTAAAAAGGCTGGTAAAAAAATAAAAAAATATTTACTTATGACCTCAACATTTAAAGGTCCAATCCATCATAGCTTCAGAAACTAATTCTGCAGTGATTTTTATTTATTTCGAAACATTTTGTTTGAAAAAGGCGGTTAAAAAAATTATAAAAAGTATAAATATGGCCTCAACTTTTAAAGGTCCAATCCATCAAAGCTTCAGAAATTATTTTTGCAGTGATTTTTATTTATTTCGAAACATTTTGCTTTAAAAAGGCTGGTAAAAAAATAAAAAAATATTTACTTATGACCTCAACATTTAAAGGTCCAATCCATCATAGCTTCAGAAACTAATTCTGCAGTGATTTTTATTTATTTCGAAACATTTTGCTTTAAAAAGGCTGGTAAAAAAATAAAAAAATATTTACTTATGACCTCAACATTTAAAGGTCCAATCCATCATAGCTTCAGAAACTAATTCTGCAGTGATTTTTATTTATTTCGAAACATTTTGTTTGAAAAAGGCGGTTAAAAAAATTATAAAAAGTATAAATATGGCCTCAACTTTTAAAGGTCCAATCCATCAAAGCTTCAGAAACTAATTCTGCAGTGATTTTTATTTATTTCGAAACATTTTGCTTTAAAAAGGCTGGTAAAAAAATAAAAAAATATTTACTTATGACCTCAACATTTAAAGGTCCAATCCATCAAAGCTTCAGAAATTATTTTTGCAGTGATTTTTATTTATTTCGAAACATTTTGCTTTAAAAAGGCTGGTAAAAAAATAAAAAAATATTTACTTATGACCTCAACATTTAAAGGTCCAATCCATCATAGCTTCAGAAACTAATTCTGCAGTGATTTTTATTTATTTCGAAACATTTTGCTTTAAAAAGGCTGGTAAAAAAATAAAAAAATATTTACTTATGACCTCAACATTTAAAGGTCCAATCCATCATAGCTTCAGAAACTAATTCTGCAGTGATTTTTATTTATTTCGAAACATTTTGTTTGAAAAAGGCGGTTAAAAAAATAAAAAAATATTTACTTATGACCTCAACATTTAAAGGTCCAATCCATCATAGCTTCAGAAACTAATTCTGCAGTGATTTTTATTTATTTCGAAACATTTTGCTTTAAAAAGGCTGGTAAAAAAATAAAAAAATATTTACTTATGACCTCAACATTTAAAGGTCCAATCCATCAAAGCTTCAGAAACTAATTCTGCAGTGATTTTTATTTATTTCGAAACATTTTGCTTTAAAAAGGCTGGTAAAAAAATAAAAAAATATTTACTTATGACCTCAACATTTAAAGGTCCAATCCATCAAAGCTTCAGAAATTATTTTTGCAGTGATTTTTATTTATTTCGAAACATTTTGCTTTAAAAAGGCTGGTAAAAAAATAAAAAAATATTTACTTATGACCTCAACATTTAAAGGTCCAATCCATCATAGCTTCAGAAACTAATTCTGCAGTGATTTTTATTTATTTCGAAACATTTTGCTTTAAAAAGGCTGGTAAAAAAATAAAAAAATATTTACTTATGACCTCAACATTTAAAGGTCCAATCCATCATAGCTTCAGAAACTAATTCTGCAGTGATTTTTATTTATTTCGAAACATTTTGCTTTAAAAAGGCTGGTAAAAAAATAAAAAAATATTTACTTATGACCTCAACTTTTAAAGGTCCAATCCATCAAAGCTTCAGAAACTAATTCTGCAGTGATTTTTATTTATTTCGAAACATTTTGCTTTAAAAAGGCTGGTAAAAAAATAAAAAAATATTTACTTATGACCTCAACATTTAAAGGTCCAATCCATCAAAGCTTCAGAAATTATTTTTGCAGTGATTTTTATTTATTTCGAAACATTTTGCTTTAAAAAGGCTGGTAAAAAAATAAAAAAATATTTACTTATGACCTCAACATTTAAAGGTCCAATCCATCAAAGCTTCAGAAATTATTTTTGCAGTGATTTTTATTTATTTCGAAACATTTTGCTTTAAAAAGGCGGTTAAAAAAATTATAAAAAGTATAAATATGGCCTCAACTTTTAAAGGTCCAATCCATCAAAGCTTCAGAAATTATTTTTGCAGTGATTTTTATTTATTTCGAAACATTTTGCTTTAAAAAGGCTGGTAAAAAAATAAAAAAATATTTACTTATGACCTCAACATTTAAAGGTCCAATCCATCATAGCTTCAGAAACTAATTCTGCAGTGATTTTTATTTATTTCGAAACATTTTGTTTGAAAAAGGCGGTTAAAAAAATTATAAAAAGTATAAATATGGCCTCAACTTTTAAAGGTCCAATCCATCATAGCTTCAGAAACTAATTCTGCAGTGATTTTTATTTATTTCGAAACATTTTGCTTTAAAAAGGCTGGTAAAAAAATAAAAAAATATTTACTTATGACCTCAACATTTAAAGGTCCAATCCATCATAGCTTCAGAAACTAATTCTGCAGTGATTTTTATTTATTTCGAAACATTTTGTTTGAAAAAGGCGGTTAAAAAAATAAAAAAATATTTACTTATGACCTCAACATTTAAAGGTCCAATCCATCATAGCTTCAGAAACTAATTCTGCAGTGATTTTTATTTATTTCGAAACATTTTGCTTTAAAAAGGCTGGTAAAAAAATAAAAAAATATTTACTTATGACCTCAACATTTAAAGGTCCAATCCATCAAAGCTTCAGAAACTAATTCTGCAGTGATTTTTATTTATTTCGAAACATTTTGCTTTAAAAAGGCTGGTAAAAAAATAAAAAAATATTTACTTATGACCTCAACATTTAAAGGTCCAATCCATCAAAGCTTCAGAAATTATTTTTGCAGTGATTTTTATTTATTTCGAAACATTTTGCTTTAAAAAGGCTGGTAAAAAAATAAAAAAATATTTACTTATGACCTCAACATTTAAAGGTCCAATCCATCATAGCTTCAGAAACTAATTCTGCAGTGATTTTTATTTATTTCGAAACATTTTGCTTTAAAAAGGCTGGTAAAAAAATAAAAAAATATTTACTTATGACCTCAACATTTAAAGGTCCAATCCATCATAGCTTCAGAAACTAATTCTGCAGTGATTTTTATTTATTTCGAAACATTTTGCTTTAAAAAGGCTGGTAAAAAAATAAAAAAATATTTACTTATGACCTCAACTTTTAAAGGTCCAATCCATCAAAGCTTCAGAAACTAATTCTGCAGTGATTTTTATTTATTTCGAAACATTTTGCTTTAAAAAGGCTGGTAAAAAAATAAAAAAATATTTACTTATGACCTCAACATTTAAAGGTCCAATCCATCAAAGCTTCAGAAATTATTTTTGCAGTGATTTTTATTTATTTCGAAACATTTTGCTTTAAAAAGGCTGGTAAAAAAATAAAAAAATATTTACTTATGACCTCAACATTTAAAGGTCCAATCCATCAAAGCTTCAGAAATTATTTTTGCAGTGATTTTTATTTATTTCGAAACATTTTGCTTTAAAAAGGCGGTTAAAAAAATTATAAAAAGTATAAATATGGCCTCAACTTTTAAAGGTCCAATCCATCAAAGCTTCAGAAATTATTTTTGCAGTGATTTTTATTTATTTCGAAACATTTTGCTTTAAAAAGGCTGGTAAAAAAATAAAAAAATATTTACTTATGACCTCAACATTTAAAGGTCCAATCCATCATAGCTTCAGAAACTAATTCTGCAGTGATTTTTATTTATTTCGAAACATTTTGTTTGAAAAAGGCGGTTAAAAAAATTATAAAAAGTATAAATATGGCCTCAACTTTTAAAGGTCCAATCCATCAAAGCTTCAGAAATAATTTTTGCAGTGATTTTTATTTATTTCGAAACATTTTGCTTTAAAAAGGCTGGTAAAAAAATAAAAAAATATTTACTTATGACCTCAACATTTAAAGGTCCAATCCATCATAGCTTCAGAAACTAATTCTGCAGTGATTTTTATTTATTTCGAAACATTTTGTTTGAAAAAGGCGGTTAAAAAAATTATAAAAAGTATAAATATGGCCTCAACTTTTAAAGGTCCAATCCATCAAAGCTTCAGAAATTATTTTTGCAGTGATTTTTATTTATTTCGAAACATTTTGCTTTAAAAAGGCTGGTAAAAAAATAAAAAAATATTTACTTATGACCTCAACATTTAAAGGTCCAATCCATCATAGCTTCAGAAACTAATTCTGCAGTGATTTTTATTTATTTCGAAACATTTTGCTTTAAAAAGGCTGGTAAAAAAATAAAAAAATATTTACTTATGACCTCAACATTTAAAGGTCCAATCCATCATAGCTTCAGAAACTAATTCTGCAGTGATTTTTATTTATTTCGAAACATTTTGTTTGAAAAAGGCGGTTAAAAAAATTATAAAAAGTATAAATATGGCCTCAACTTTTAAAGGTCCAATCCATCAAAGCTTCAGAAACTAATTCTGCAGTGATTTTTATTTATTTCGAAACATTTTGCTTTAAAAAGGCTGGTAAAAAAATAAAAAAATATTTACTTATGACCTCAACATTTAAAGGTCCAATCCATCAAAGCTTCAGAAATTATTTTTGCAGTGATTTTTATTTATTTCGAAACATTTTGCTTTAAAAAGGCTGGTAAAAAAATAAAAAAATATTTACTTATGACCTCAACATTTAAAGGTCCAATCCATCATAGCTTCAGAAACTAATTCTGCAGTGATTTTTATTTATTTCGAAACATTTTGCTTTAAAAAGGCTGGTAAAAAAATAAAAAAATATTTACTTATGACCTCAACATTTAAAGGTCCAATCCATCATAGCTTCAGAAACTAATTCTGCAGTGATTTTTATTTATTTCGAAACATTTTGCTTTAAAAAGGCTGGTAAAAAAATAAAAAAATATTTACTTATGACCTCAACATTTAAAGGTCCAATCCATCATAGCTTCAGAAACTAATTCTGCAGTGATTTTTATTTATTTCGAAACATTTTGTTTGAAAAAGGCGGTTAAAAAAATTATAAAAAGTATAAATATGGCCTCAACTTTTAAAGGTCCAATCCATCAAAGCTTCAGAAATTATTTTTGCAGTGATTTTTATTTATTTCGAAACATTTTGCTTTAAAAAGGCTGGTAAAAAAATAAAAAAATATTTACTTATGACCTCAACATTTAAAGGTCCAATCCATCATAGCTTCAGAAACTAATTCTGCAGTGATTTTTATTTATTTCGAAACATTTTGCTTTAAAAAGGCTGGTAAAAAAATAAAAAAATATTTACTTATGACCTCAACATTTAAAGGTCCAATCCATCATAGCTTCAGAAACTAATTCTGCAGTGATTTTTATTTATTTCGAAACATTTTGTTTGAAAAAGGCGGTTAAAAAAATTATAAAAAGTATAAATATGGCCTCAACTTTTAAAGGTCCAATCCATCAAAGCTTCAGAAACTAATTCTGCAGTGATTTTTATTTATTTCGAAACATTTTGCTTTAAAAAGGCTGGTAAAAAAATAAAAAAATATTTACTTATGACCTCAACATTTAAAGGTCCAATCCATCAAAGCTTCAGAAATTATTTTTGCAGTGATTTTTATTTATTTCGAAACATTTTGCTTTAAAAAGGCTGGTAAAAAAATAAAAAAATATTTACTTATGACCTCAACATTTAAAGGTCCAATCCATCATAGCTTCAGAAACTAATTCTGCAGTGATTTTTATTTATTTCGAAACATTTTGCTTTAAAAAGGCTGGTAAAAAAATAAAAAAATATTTACTTATGACCTCAACATTTAAAGGTCCAATCCATCATAGCTTCAGAAACTAATTCTGCAGTGATTTTTATTTATTTCGAAACATTTTGTTTGAAAAAGGCGGTTAAAAAAATTATAAAAAGTATAAATATGGCCTCAACTTTTAAAGGTCCAATCCATCAAAGCTTCAGAAACTAATTCTGCAGTGATTTTTATTTATTTCGAAACATTTTGCTTTAAAAAGGCTGGTAAAAAAATAAAAAAATATTTACTTATGACCTCAACATTTAAAGGTCCAATCCATCAAAGCTTCAGAAATTATTTTTGCAGTGATTTTTATTTATTTCGAAACATTTTGCTTTAAAAAGGCTGGTAAAAAAATAAAAAAATATTTACTTATGACCTCAACATTTAAAGGTCCAATCCATCAAAGCTTCAGAAATTATTTTTGCAGTGATTTTTATTTATTTCGAAACATTTTGCTTTAAAAAGGCTGGTAAAAAAATAAAAAAATATTTACTTATGACCTCAACATTTAAAGGTCCAATCCATCATAGCTTCAGAAACTAATTCTGCAGTGATTTTTATTTATTTCGAAACATTTTGTTTGAAAAAGGCGGTTAAAAAAATTATAAAAAGTATAAATATGGCCTCAACTTTTAAAGGTCCAATCCATCAAAGCTTCAGAAATAATTTTTGCAGTGATTTTTATTTATTTCGAAACATTTTGCTTTAAAAAGGCTGGTAAAAAAATAAAAAAATATTTACTTATGACCTCAACATTTAAAGGTCCAATCCATCATAGCTTCAGAAACTAATTCTGCAGTGATTTTTATTTATTTCGAAACATTTTGTTTGAAAAAGGCGGTTAAAAAAATTATAAAAAGTATAAATATGGCCTCAACTTTTAAAGGTCCATTCCATCAAAGCTTCAGAAATTATTTTTGCAGTGATTTTTATTTATTTCGAAACATTTTGCTTTAAAAAGGCTGGTAAAAAAATAAAAAAATATTTACTTATGACCTCAACATTTAAAGGTCCAATCCATCATAGCTTCAGAAACTAATTCTGCAGTGATTTTTATTTATTTCGAAACATTTTGCTTTAAAAAGGCTGGTAAAAAAATAAAAAAATATTTACTTATGACCTCAACATTTAAAGGTCCAATCCATCATAGCTTCAGAAACTAATTCTGCAGTGATTTTTATTTATTTCGAAACATTTTGTTTGAAAAAGGCGGTTAAAAAAATTATAAAAAGTATAAATATGGCCTCAACTTTTAAAGGTCCAATCCATCAAAGCTTCAGAAATTATTTTTGCAGTGATTTTTATTTATTTCGAAACATTTTGCTTTAAAAAGGCTGGTAAAAAAATAAAAAAATATTTACTTATGACCTCAACATTTAAAGGTCCAATCCATCATAGCTTCAGAAACTAATTCTGCAGTGATTTTTATTTATTTCGAAACATTTTGCTTTAAAAAGGCTGGTAAAAAAATAAAAAAATATTTACTTATGACCTCAACATTTAAAGGTCCAATCCATCATAGCTTCAGAAACTAATTCTGCAGTGATTTTTATTTATTTCGAAACATTTTGTTTGAAAAAGGCGGTTAAAAAAATTATAAAAAGTATAAATATGGCCTCAACTTTTAAAGGTCCAATCCATCAAAGCTTCAGAAATTATTTTTGCAGTGATTTTTATTTATTTCGAAACATTTTGCTTTAAAAAGGCTGGTAAAAAAATAAAAAAATATTTACTTATGACCTCAACATTTAAAGGTCCAATCCATCATAGCTTCAGAAACTAATTCTGCAGTGATTTTTATTTATTTCGAAACATTTTGCTTTAAAAAGGCTGGTAAAAAAATAAAAAAATATTTACTTATGACCTCAACATTTAAAGGTCCAATCCATCATAGCTTCAGAAACTAATTCTGCAGTGATTTTTATTTATTTCGAAACATTTTGTTTGAAAAAGGCGGTTAAAAAAATTATAAAAAGTATAAATATGGCCTCAACTTTTAAAGGTCCAATCCATCAAAGCTTCAGAAATTATTTTTGCAGTGATTTTTATTTATTTCGAAACATTTTGCTTTAAAAAGGCTGGTAAAAAAATAAAAAAATATTTACTTATGACCTCAACATTTAAAGGTCCAATCCATCATAGCTTCAGAAACTAATTCTGCAGTGATTTTTATTTATTTCGAAACATTTTGTTTGAAAAAGGCGGTTAAAAAAATTATAAAAAGTATAAATATGGCCTCAACTTTTAAAGGTCCAATCCATCAAAGCTTCAGAAATTATTTTTGCAGTGATTTTTATTTATTTCGAAACATTTTGCTTTAAAAAGGCTGGTAAAAAAATAAAAAAATATTTACTTATGACCTCAACATTTAAAGGTCCAATCCATCATAGCTTCAGAAACTAATTCTGCAGTGATTTTTATTTATTTCGAAACATTTTGTTTGAAAAAGGCGGTTAAAAAAATTATAAAAAGTATAAATATGGCCTCAACTTTTAAAGGTCCAATCCATCAAAGCTTCAGAAATAATTTTTGCAGTGATTTTTATTTATTTCGAAACATTCTGTTTGAAAATGGCGGTTAAAAAAATTATAAAAAGTATAAATATGGCCTCAACTTTTAAAGGTCCAATCCATCAAAGCTTCAGAAATTATTTTTGCAGTGATTTTTATTAATTTCGAAACATTTTGCTTTAAAAAGGCTGGTAAGAAAATAAAAAAATATTTACTTATGACCTCAACATTTAAAGGTCCAATCCATCAAAGCTTCAGAAATTATTTTTGCAGTGATTTTTATTTATTTCGAAACATTTTGCTTTAAAAAGGCTGGTAAAAAAATAAAAAAATATTTACTTATGACCTCAACATTTAAAGGTCCAATCCATCAAAGCTTCAGAAATTATTTTTGCAGTGATTTTTATTTATTTCGAAACATTTTGCTTTAAAAAGGCTGGTAAAAAAATAAAAAAATATTTACTTATGACCTCAACATTTAAAGGTCCAATCCATCAAAGCTTCAGAAATTATTTTTGCAGTGATTTTTATTTATTTCGAAACATTTTGCTTTAAAAAGGCTGGTAAAAAAATAAAAAAATATTTACTTATGACCTCAACATTTAAAGGTCCAATCCATCATAGCTTCAGAAACTAATTCTGCAGTGATTTTTATTTATTTCGAAACATTTTGTTTGAAAAAGGCGGTTAAAAAAATTATAAAAAGTATAAATATGGCCTCAACTTTTAAAGGTCCAATCCATCAAAGCTTCAGAAATTATTTTTGCAGTGATTTTTATTTATTTCGAAACATTTTGCTTTAAAAAGGCTGGTAAAAAAATAAAAAAATATTTACTTATGACCTCAACATTTAAAGGTCCAATCCATCATAGCTTCAGAAACTAATTCTGCAGTGATTTTTATTTATTTCGAAACATTTTGTTTGAAAAAGGCGGTTAAAAAAATTATAAAAAGTATAAATATGGCCTCAACTTTTAAAGGTCCAATCCATCATAGCTTCAGAAACTAATTCTGCAGTGATTTTTATTTGTTTCGAAACATTTTGTTTGAAAAAGGCGGTTAAAAAAATTATAAAAAGTATAAATATGGCCTCAACTTTTAAAGGTCCAATCCATCAAAGCTTCAGAAATTATTTTTGCAGTGATTTTTATTTATTTCGAAACATTTTGCTTTAAAAAGGCTGGTAAAAAAATAAAAAAATATTTACTTATGACTTCAACATTTAAAGGTCCAATCCATCAAAGCTTCAGAAATTATTTTTGCAGTGATTTTTATTTATTTCGAAACATTTTGCTTTAAAAAGGCTGGTAAGAAAATAAAAAAATATTTACTTATGACCTCAACATTTAAAGGTCCAATCCATCAAAGCTTCAGAAATTATTTTTGCAGTGATTTTTATTTATTTCGAAACATTTTGCTTTAAAAAGGCTGGTAAAAAAATAAAAAAATATTTACTTATGACCTCAACATTTAAAGGTCCAATCCATCAAAGCTTCAGAAATTATTTTTGCAGTGATTTTTATTTATTTCGAAACATTTTGCTTTAAAAAGGCTGGTAAAAAAATAAAAAAATATTTACTTATGACCTCAACATTTAAAGGTCCAATCCATCAAAGCTTCAGAAATTATTTTTGCAGTGATTTTTATTTATTTCGAAACATTTTGCTTTAAAAAGGCTGGTAAAAAAATAAAAAAATATTTACTTATGACCTCAACATTTAAAGGTCCAATCCATCATAGCTTCAGAAACTAATTCTGCAGTGATTTTTATTTATTTCGAAACATTTTGTTTGAAAAAGGCGGTTAAAAAAATTATAAAAAGTATAAATATGGCCTCAACTTTTAAAGGTCCAATCCATCAAAGCTTCAGAAATTATTTTTGCAGTGATTTTTATTTATTTCGAAACATTTTGCTTTAAAAAGGCTGGTAAAAAAATAAAAAAATATTTACTTATGACCTCAACATTTAAAGGTCCAATCCATCATAGCTTCAGAAACTAATTCTGCAGTGATTTTTATTTATTTCGAAACATTTTGTTTGAAAAAGGCGGTTAAAAAAATTATAAAAAGTATAAATATGGCCTCAACTTTTAAAGGTCCAATCCATCATAGCTTCAGAAACTAATTCTGCAGTGATTTTTATTTATTTCGAAACATTTTGTTTGAAAAAGGCGGTTAAAAAAATTATAAAAAGTATAAATATGGCCTCAACTTTTAAAGGTCCAATCCATCAAAGCTTCAGAAATTATTTTTGCAGTGATTTTTATTAATTTCGAAACATTTTGCTTTAAAAAGGCTGGTAAGAAAATAAAAAAATATTTACTTATGACCTCAACATTTAAAGGTCCAATCCATCAAAGCTTCAGAAATTATTTTTGCAGTGATTTTTATTTATTTCGAAACATTTTGCTTTAAAAAGGCTGGTAAAAAAATAAAAAAATATTTACTTATGACCTCAACATTTAAAGGTCCAATCCATCATAGCTTCAGAAACTAATTCTGCAGTGATTTTTATTTATTTCGAAACATTTTGTTTGAAAAAGGCGGTTAAAAAAATTATAAAAAGTATAAATATGGCCTCAACTTTTAAAGGTCCAATCCATCAAAGCTTCAGAAATTATTTTTGCAGTGATTTTTATTTATTTCGAAACATTTTGCTTTAAAAAGGCTGGTAAAAAAATAAAAAAATATTTACTTATGACCTCAACATTTAAAGGTCCAATCCATCATAGCTTCAGAAACTAATTCTGCAGTGATTTTTATTTATTTCGAAACATTTTGTTTGAAAAAGGCGGTTAAAAAAATTATAAAAAGTATAAATATGGCCTCAACTTTTAAAGGTCCAATCCATCATAGCTTCAGAAACTAATTCTGCAGTGATTTTTATTTATTTCGAAACATTTTGTTTGAAAAAGGCGGTTAAAAAAATTATAAAAAGTATAAATATGGCCTCAACTTTTAAAGGTCCAATCCATCAAAGCTTCAGAAATTATTTTTGCAGTGATTTTTATTTATTTCGAAACATTTTGCTTTAAAAAGGCTGGTAAGAAAATAAAAAAATATTTACTTATGACCTCAACATTTAAAGGTCCAATCCATCAAAGCTTCAGAAATTATTTTTGCAGTGATTTTTATTTATTTCGAAACATTTTGCTTTAAAAAGGCTGGTAAAAAAATAAAAAAATATTTACTTATGACCTCAACATTTAAAGGTCCAATCCATCAAAGCTTCAGAAATTATTTTTGCAGTGATTTTTATTTATTTCGAAACATTTTGCTTTAAAAAGGCTGGTAAAAAAATAAAAAAATATTTACTTATGACCTCAACATTTAAAGGTCCAATCCATCAAAGCTTCAGAAATTATTTTTGCAGTGATTTTTATTTATTTCGAAACATTTTGCTTTAAAAAGGCTGGTAAAAAAATAAAAAAATATTTACTTATGACCTCAACATTTAAAGGTCCAATCCATCATAGCTTCAGAAACTAATTCTGCAGTGATTTTTATTTATTTCGAAACATTTTGTTTGAAAAAGGCGGTTAAAAAAATTATAAAAAGTATAAATATGGCCTCAACTTTTAAAGGTCCAATCCATCAAAGCTTCAGAAATTATTTTTGCAGTGATTTTTATTTATTTCGAAACATTTTGCTTTAAAAAGGCTGGTAAAAAAATAAAAAAATATTTACTTATGACCTCAACATTTAAAGGTCCAATCCATCATAGCTTCAGAAACTAATTCTGCAGTGATTTTTATTTATTTCGAAACATTTTGTTTGAAAAAGGCGGTTAAAAAAATTATAAAAAGTATAAATATGGCCTCAACTTTTAAAGGTCCAATCCATCATAGCTTCAGAAACTAATTCTGCAGTGATTTTTATTTATTTCGAAACATTTTGTTTGAAAAAGGCGGTTAAAAAAATTATAAAAAGTATAAATATGGCCTCAACTTTTAAAGGTCCAATCCATCAAAGCTTCAGAAATTATTTTTGCAGTGATTTTTATTTATTTCGAAACATTTTGCTTTAAAAAGGCTGGTAAAAAAATAAAAAAATATTTACTTATGACTTCAACATTTAAAGGTCCAATCCATCAAAGCTTCAGAAATTATTTTTGCAGTGATTTTTATTTATTTCGAAACATTTTGCTTTAAAAAGGCTGGTAAGAAAATAAAAAAATATTTACTTATGACCTCAACATTTAAAGGTCCAATCCATCAAAGCTTCAGAAATTATTTTTGCAGTGATTTTTATTTATTTCGAAACATTTTGCTTTAAAAAGGCTGGTAAAAAAATAAAAAAATATTTACTTATGACCTCAACATTTAAAGGTCCAATCCATCAAAGCTTCAGAAATTATTTTTGCAGTGATTTTTATTTATTTCGAAACATTTTGCTTTAAAAAGGCTGGTAAAAAAATAAAAAAATATTTACTTATGACCTCAACATTTAAAGGTCCAATCCATCAAAGCTTCAGAAATTATTTTTGCAGTGATTTTTATTTATTTCGAAACATTTTGCTTTAAAAAGGCTGGTAAAAAAATAAAAAAATATTTACTTATGACCTCAACATTTAAAGGTCCAATCCATCATAGCTTCAGAAACTAATTCTGCAGTGATTTTTATTTATTTCGAAACATTTTGTTTGAAAAAGGCGGTTAAAAAAATTATAAAAAGTATAAATATGGCCTCAACTTTTAAAGGTCCAATCCATCAAAGCTTCAGAAATTATTTTTGCAGTGATTTTTATTTATTTCGAAACATTTTGCTTTAAAAAGGCTGGTAAGAAAATAAAAAAATATTTACTTATGACCTCAACATTTAAAGGTCCAATCCATCAAAGCTTCAGAAATTATTTTTGCAGTGATTTTTATTTATTTCGAAACATTTTGCTTTAAAAAGGCTGGTAAAAAAATAAAAAAATATTTACTTATGACCTCAACATTTAAAGGTCCAATCCATCAAAGCTTCAGAAATTATTTTTGCAGTGATTTTTATTTATTTCGAAACATTTTGCTTTAAAAAGGCTGGTAAAAAAATAAAAAAATATTTACTTATGACCTCAACATTTAAAGGTCCAATCCATCAAAGCTTCAGAAATTATTTTTGCAGTGATTTTTATTTATTTCGAAACATTTTGCTTTAAAAAGGCTGGTAAAAAAATAAAAAAATATTTACTTATGACCTCAACATTTAAAGGTCCAATCCATCATAGCTTCAGAAACTAATTCTGCAGTGATTTTTATTTATTTCGAAACATTTTGTTTGAAAAAGGCGGTTAAAAAAATTATAAAAAGTATAAATATGGCCTCAACTTTTAAAGGTCCAATCCATCAAAGCTTCAGAAATTATTTTTGCAGTGATTTTTATTTATTTCGAAACATTTTGCTTTAAAAAGGCTGGTAAAAAAATAAAAAAATATTTACTTATGACCTCAACATTTAAAGGTCCAATCCATCATAGCTTCAGAAACTAATTCTGCAGTGATTTTTATTTATTTCGAAACATTTTGTTTGAAAAAGGCGGTTAAAAAAATTATAAAAAGTATAAATATGGCCTCAATTTTTAAAGGTCCAATCCATCATAGCTTCAGAAACTAATTCTGCAGTGATTTTTATTTATTTCGAAACATTTTGTTTGAAAAAGGCGGTTAAAAAAATTATAAAAAGTATAAATATGGCCTCAACTTTTAAAGGTCCAATCCATCAAAGCTTCAGAAATTATTTTTGCAGTGATTTTTATTAATTTCGAAACATTTTGCTTTAAAAAGGCTGGTAAGAAAATAAAAAAATATTTACTTATGACCTCAACATTTAAAGGTCCAATCCATCAAAGCTTCAGAAATTATTTTTGCAGTGATTTTTATTTATTTCGAAACATTTTGCTTTAAAAAGGCTGGTAAAAAAATAAAAAAATATTTACTTATGACCTCAACATTTAAAGGTCCAATCCATCAAAGCTTCAGAAATTATTTTTGCAGTGATTTTTATTTATTTCGAAACATTTTGCTTTAAAAAGGCTGGTAAAAAAATAAAAAAATATTTACTTATGACCTCAACATTTAAAGGTCCAATCCATCAAAGCTTCAGAAATTATTTTTGCAGTGATTTTTATTTATTTCGAAACATTTTGCTTTAAAAAGGCTGGTAAAAAAATAAAAAAATATTTACTTATGACCTCAACATTTAAAGGTCCAATCCATCATAGCTTCAGAAACTAATTCTGCAGTGATTTTTATTTATTTCGAAACATTTTGTTTGAAAAAGGCGGTTAAAAAAATTATAAAAAGTATAAATATGGCCTCAACTTTTAAAGGTCCAATCCATCAAAGCTTCAGAAATTATTTTTGCAGTGATTTTTATTTATTTCGAAACATTTTGCTTTAAAAAGGCTGGTAAAAAAATAAAAAAATATTTACTTATGACCTCAACATTTAAAGGTCCAATCCATCATAGCTTCAGAAACTAATTCTGCAGTGATTTTTATTTATTTCGAAACATTTTGTTTGAAAAAGGCGGTTAAAAAAATTATAAAAAGTATAAATATGGCCTCAACTTTTAAAGGTCCAATCCATCAAAGCTTCAGAAATAATTTTTGCAGTGATTTTTATTTATTTCGAAACATTCTGTTTGAAAATGGCGGTTAAAAAAATTATAAAAAGTATAAATATGGCCTCAACTTTTAAAGGTCCAATCCATCAAAGCTTCAGAAATTATTTTTGCAGTGATTTTTATTAATTTCGAAACATTTTGCTTTAAAAAGGCTGGTAAGAAAATAAAAAAATATTTACTTATGACCTCAACATTTAAAGGTCCAATCCATCAAAGCTTCAGAAATTATTTTTGCAGTGATTTTTATTTATTTCGAAACATTTTGCTTTAAAAAGGCTGGTAAAAAAATAAAAAAATATTTACTTATGACCTCAACATTTAAAGGTCCAATCCATCAAAGCTTCAGAAATTATTTTTGCAGTGATTTTTATTTATTTCGAAACATTTTGCTTTAAAAAGGCTGGTAAAAAAATAAAAAAATATTTACTTATGACCTCAACATTTAAAGGTCCAATCCATCAAAGCTTCAGAAATTATTTTTGCAGTGATTTTTATTTATTTCGAAACATTTTGCTTTAAAAAGGCTGGTAAAAAAATAAAAAAATATTTACTTATGACCTCAACATTTAAAGGTCCAATCCATCATAGCTTCAGAAACTAATTCTGCAGTGATTTTTATTTATTTCGAAACATTTTGTTTGAAAAAGGCGGTTAAAAAAATTATAAAAAGTATAAATATGGCCTCAACTTTTAAAGGTCCAATCCATCAAAGCTTCAGAAATTATTTTTGCAGTGATTTTTATTTATTTCGAAACATTTTGCTTTAAAAAGGCTGGTAAAAAAATAAAAAAATATTTACTTATGACCTCAACATTTAAAGGTCCAATCCATCATAGCTTCAGAAACTAATTCTGCAGTGATTTTTATTTATTTCGAAACATTTTGTTTGAAAAAGGCGGTTAAAAAAATTATAAAAAGTATAAATATGGCCTCAACTTTTAAAGGTCCAATCCATCATAGCTTCAGAAACTAATTCTGCAGTGATTTTTATTTATTTCGAAACATTTTGTTTGAAAAAGGCGGTTAAAAAAATTATAAAAAGTATAAATATGGCCTCAACTTTTAAAGGTCCAATCCATCAAAGCTTCAGAAATTATTTTTGCAGTGATTTTTATTAATTTCGAAACATTTTGCTTTAAAAAGGCTGGTAAGAAAATAAAAAAATATTTACTTATGACCTCAACATTTAAAGGTCCAATCCATCAAAGCTTCAGAAATTATTTTTGCAGTGATTTTTATTAATTTCGAAACATTCTGTTTGAAAATGGCGGTTAAAAAAATAATAAAAAGTATAAATATGGCCTCAACTTTTAAAGGTCCAATCCATCAAAGCTTCAGAAATTATTTTTGCAGTGATTTTTATTTATTTCGAAACATTCTGTTTGAAAATGGCGGTTAAAAAAATAAAAAAATATTTACTTATGACCTCATCATTTAAAGGTCCAATCCATCAAAGCTTCAGAAATTATTTTTGCAGTGATTTTTATTTATTTCGAAACATTTTCTTTGAAAATGGCGGTTAAAAAAATTATAAAAAGTATAAATATGGCCTCAACTTTTAAAGGTCCAATCCATCAAAGCTTCAGAAATAATTTTTGCAGTGATTTTTATTTATTTCGAAACATTCTGTTTGAAAATGGCGGTTAAAAAAATAATAAAAAGTATAAATATGGCCTCAACTTTTAAAGGTCCAATCCATCAAAGCTTCAGAAATTATTTTTGCAGTGATTTTTATTTATTTCGAAACATTTTCTTTGAAAATGGCGGTTAAAAAAATTATAAAAAGTATAAATATGGCCTCAACTTTTAAAGGTCCAATCCATCAAAGCTTCAGAAATAATTTTTGCAGTGATTTTTATTTATTTCGAAAAATTCTGTTTGAAAATGGCGGTTAAAAAAATTATAAAAAGTATAAATATGGCCTCAACTTTTAAAGGTCCAATCCATCAAAGCTTCAGAAATTATTTTTGCAGTGATTTTTATTTATTTCGAAACATTCTGTTTGAAAATGGCGGTTAAAAAAATAAAAAAATATTTACTTATGACCTCATCATTTAAAGGTCCAATCCATCAAAGCTTCAGAAATTATTTTTGCAGTGATTTTTATTTATTTCGAAACATTTTCTTTGAAAATGGCGGTTAAAAAAATAAAAAAATATTTACTTATGACCTCATCATTTAAAGGTCCAATCCATCAAAGCTTCAGAAACTAATTCTGCAGTGATTTTTATTTATTTCGAAACATTTTGTTTGAAAATGGCGGTTAAAAAAATTATAAAAAGTATAAATATGGCCTCAACTTTTAAAGGTCCAATCCATCAAAGCTTCAGAAATTATTTTTGCAGTGATTTTTATTAATTTCGAAACATTTTGCTTTAAAAAGGCTGGTAAGAAAATAAAAAAATATTTACTTATGACTTCAACATTTAAAGGTCCAATCCATCAAAGCTTCAGAAATTATTTTTGCAGTGATTTTTATTAATTTCGAAACATTCTGTTTGAAAATGGCGGTTAAAAAAATAATAAAAAGTATAAATATGGCCTCAACTTTTAAAGGTCCAATCCATCAAAGCTTCAGAAATTATTTTTGCAGTGATTTTTATTTATTTCGAAACATTCTGTTTGAAAACGGCGGTTAAAAAAATAAAAAAATATTTACTTATGACCTCATCATTTAAAGGTCCAATCCATCAAAGCTTCAGAAATTATTTTTGCAGTGATTTTTATTTATTTCGAAACATTTTCTTTGAAAATGGCGGTTAAAAAAATTATAAAAAGTATAAATATGGCCTCAACTTTTAAAGGTCCAATCCATCAAAGCTTCAGAAATAATTTTTGCAGTGATTTTTATTTATTTCGAAACATTCTGTTTGAAAATGGCGGTTAAAAAAATAAAAAAATATTTACTTATGACCTCATCATTTAAAGGTCCAATCCATCATAGCTTCAGAAACTAATTCTGCAGTGATTTTTATTTATTTCGAAACATTTTGTTTGAAAAAGGCGGTTAAAAAAATTATAAAAAGTATAAATATGGCCTCAACTTTTAAAGGTCCAATCCATCAAAGCTTCAGAAATTATTTTTGCAGTGATTTTTATTTATTTCGAAACATTTTCTTTGAAAATGGCGGTTAAAAAAATTATAAAAAGTATAAATATGGCCTCAACTTTTAAAGGTCCAATCCATCAAAGCTTCAGAAATAATTTTTGCAGTGATTTTTATTTATTTCGAAACATTCTGTTTGAAAATGGCGGTTAAAAAAATAAAAAAATATTTACTTATGACCTCATCATTTAAAGGTCCAATCCATCAAAGCTTCAGAAATTATTTTTGCAGTGATTTTTATTTATTTCGAAACATTCTGTTTGAAAATGGCGGTTAAAAAAATAAAAAAATATTTACTTATGACCTCATCATTTAAAGGTCCAATCCATCAAAGCTTCAGAAATTATTTTTGCAGTGATTTTTATTTATTTCGAAACATTTTCTTTGAAAATGGCGGTTAAAAAAATTATAAAAAGTATAAATATGGCCTCAACTTTTAAAGGTCCAATCCATCAAAGCTTCAGAAATTATTTTTGCAGTGATTTTTATTTATTTCGAAACATTCTGTTTGAAAATGGCGGTTAAAAAAATAAAAAAATATTTACTTATGACCTCATCATTTAAAGGTCCAATCCATCAAAGCTTCAGAAATTATTTTTGCAGTGATTTTTATTTATTTCGAAACATTTTCTTTGAAAATGGCGGTTAAAAAAATAAAAAAATATTTACTTATGACCTCATCATTTAAAGGTCCAATCCATCAAAGCTTCAGAAACTAATTCTGCAGTGATTTTTATTTATTTCGAAACATTTTGTTTGAAAATGGCGGTTAAAAAAATAAAAAAATATTTACTTATGACCTCATCATTTAAAGGTCCAATCCATCAAAGCTTCAGAAATTATTTTTGCAGTGATTTTTATTTATTTCGAAACATTCTGTTTGAAAATGGCGGTTAAAAAAATAAAAAAATATTTACTTATGACCTCATCATTTAAAGGTCCAATCCATCAAAGCTTCAGAAATTATTTTTGCAGTGATTTTTATTTATTTCGAAACATTCTGTTTGAAAATGGCGGTTAAAAAAATTATAAAAAGTATAAATATGGCCTCAACTTTTAAAGGTCCAATCCATCAAAGCTTCAGAAATTATTTTTGCAGTGATTTTTATTTATTTCGAAACATTTTCTTTGAAAATGGCGGTTAAAAAAATTATAAAAAGTATAAATATGGCCTCAACTTTTAAAGGTCCAATCCATCAAAGCTTCAGAAATAATTTTTGCAGTGATTTTTATTTATTTCGAAACATTCTGTTTGAAAATGGCGGTTAAAAAAATAATAAAAAGTATAAATATGGCCTCAACTTTTAAAGATCCAATCCATCAAAGCTTCAGAAATTATTTTTGCAGTGATTTTTATTTATTTCGAAACATTTTCTTTGAAAATGGCGGTTAAAAAAATTATAAAAAGTATAAATATGGCCTCAACTTTTAAAGGTCCAATCCATCAAAGCTTCAGAAATAATTTTTGCAGTGATTTTTATTTATTTCGAAACATTCTGTTTGAAAATGGCGGTTAAAAAAATTATAAAAAGTATAAATATGGCCTCAACTTTTAAAGGTCCAATCCATCAAAGCTTCAGAAATAATTTTTGCAGTGATTTTTATTTATTTCGAAACATTCTGTTTGAAAATGGCGGTTAAAAAAATTATAAAAAGTATAAATATGGCCTCAACTTTTAAAGGTCCAATCCATCAAAGCTTCAGAAATAATTTTTGCAGTGATTTTTATTTATTTCGAAACATTCTGTTTGAAAATGGCGGTTAAAAAAATAAAAAAATATTTACTTATGACCTCATCATTTAAAGGTCCAATCCATCAAAGCTTCAGAAATTATTTTTGCAGTGATTTTTATTTATTTCGAAACATTTTCTTTGAAAATGGCGGTTAAAAAAATTATAAAAAGTATAAATATGGCCTCAACTTTTAAAGGTCCAATCCATCAAAGCTTCAGAAATAATTTTTGCAGTGATTTTTATTTATTTCGAAACATTCTGTTTGAAAATGGCGGTTAAAAAAATTATAAAAAGTATAAATATGGCCTCAACTTTTAAAGGTCCAATCCATCAAAGCTTCAGAAATAATTTTTGCAGTGATTTTTATTTATTTCGAAACATTCTGTTTGAAAATGGCGGTTAAAAAAATAAAAAAATATTTACTTATGACCTCATCATTTAAAGGTCCAATCCATCAAAGCTTCAGAAATTATTTTTGCAGTGATTTTTATTTATTTCGAAACATTTTCTTTGAAAATGGCGGTTAAAAAAATTATAAAAAGTATAAATATGGCCTCAACTTTTAAAGGTCCAATCCATCAAAGCTTCAGAAATAATTTTTGCAGTGATTTTTATTTATTTCGAAACATTCTGTTTGAAAATGGCGGTTAAAAAAATAAAAAAATATTTACTTATGACCTCATCATTTAAAGGTCCAATCCATCAAAGCTTCAGAAATTATTTTTGCAGTGATTTTTATTTATTTCGAAACATTTTGTTTGAAAATGGCGGTTAAAAAAATTATAAAAAGTATAAATATGGCCTCAACTTTTAAAGGTCCAATCCATCAAAGCTTCAGAAATTATTTTTGCAGTGATTTTTATTTATTTCGAAACATTTTCTTTGAAAATGGCGGTTAAAAAAATTATAAAAAGTATAAATATGGCCTCAACTTTTAAAGGTCCAATCCATCAAAGCTTCAGAAATAATTTTTGCAGTGATTTTTATTTATTTCGAAACATTCTGTTTGAAAATGGCGGTTAAAAAAATAAAAAAATATTTACTTATGACCTCATCATTTAAAGGTCCAATCCATCATAGCTTCAGAAACTAATTCTGCAGTGATTTTTATTTATTTCGAAACATTTTGTTTGAAAAAGGCGGTTAAAAAAATTATAAAAAGTATAAATATGGCCTCAACTTTTAAAGGTCCAATCCATCAAAGCTTCAGAAATTATTTTTGCAGTGATTTTTATTTATTTCGAAACATTTTCTTTGAAAATGGCGGTTAAAAAAATTATAAAAAGTATAAATATGGCCTCAACTTTTAAAGGTCCAATCCATCAAAGCTTCAGAAATAATTTTTGCAGTGATTTTTATTTATTTCGAAACATTCTGTTTGAAAATGGCGGTTAAAAAAATTATAAAAAGTATAAATATGGCCTCAACTTTTAAAGGTCCAATCCATCAAAGCTTCAGAAATTATTTTTGCAGTGATTTTTATTTATTTCGAAACATTCTGTTTGAAAATGGCGGTTAAAAAAATAAAAAAATATTTACTTATGACCTCATCATTTAAAGGTCCAATCCATCAAAGCTTCAGAAATTATTTTTGCAGTGATTTTTATTTATTTCGAAACATTCTGTTTGAAAATGGCGGTTAAAAAAATTATAAAAAGTATAAATATGGCCTCAACTTTTAAAGGTCCAATCCATCAAAGCTTCAGAAATTATTTTTGCAGTGATTTTTATTTATTTCGAAACATTTTCTTTGAAAATGGCGGTTAAAAAAATTATAAAAAGTATAAATATGGCCTCAACTTTTAAAGGTCCAATCCATCAAAGCTTCAGAAATAATTTTTGCAGTGATTTTTATTTATTTCGAAACATTCTGTTTGAAAATGGCGGTTAAAAAAATTATAAAAAGTATAAATATGGCCTCAACTTTTAAAGGTCCAATCCATCAAAGCTTCAGAAATTATTTTTGCAGTGATTTTTATTTATTTCGAAACATTTTCTTTGAAAATGGCGGTTAAAAAAATTATAAAAAGTATAAATATGGCCTCAACTTTTAAAGGTCCAATCCATCAAAGCTTCAGAAATTATTTTTGCAGTGATTTTTATTTATTTCGAAACATTCTGTTTGAAAACGGCGGTTAAAAAAATAAAAAAATATTTACTTATGACCTCATCATTTAAAGGTCCAATCCATCAAAGCTTCAGAAATTATTTTTGCAGTGATTTTTATTTATTTCGAAACATTTTCTTTGAAAATGGCGGTTAAAAAAATTATAAAAAGTATAAATATGGCCTCAACTTTTAAAGGTCCAATCCATCAAAGCTTCAGAAATAATTTTTGCAGTGATTTTTATTTATTTCGAAACATTCTGTTTGAAAATGGCGGTTAAAAAAATAAAAAAATATTTACTTATGACCTCATCATTTAAAGGTCCAATCCATCAAAGCTTCAGAAATAATTTTTGCAGTGATTTTTATTTATTTCGAAACATTCTGTTTGAAAATGGCGGTTAAAAAAATTATAAAAAGTATAAATATGGCCTCAACTTTTAAAGGTCCAATCCATCAAAGCTTCAGAAATTATTTTTGCAGTGATTTTTATTTATTTCGAAACATTCTGTTTGAAAATGGCGGTTAAAAAAATAAAAAAATATTTACTTATGACCTCATCATTTAAAGGTCCAATCCATCAAAGCTTCAGAAATTATTTTTGCAGTGATTTTTATTTATTTCGAAACATTCTGTTTGAAAATGGCGGTTAAAAAAATTATAAAAAGTATAAATATGGCCTCAACTTTTAAAGGTCCAATCCATCAAAGCTTCAGAAATTATTTTTGCAGTGATTTTTATTTATTTCGAAACATTTTCTTTGAAAATGGCGGTTAAAAAAATTATAAAAAGTATAAATATGGCCTCAACTTTTAAAGGTCCAATCCATCAAAGCTTCAGAAATAATTTTTGCAGTGATTTTTATTTATTTCGAAACATTCTGTTTGAAAATGGCGGTTAAAAAAATTATAAAAAGTATAAATATGGCCTCAACTTTTAAAGGTCCAATCCATCAAAGCTTCAGAAATTATTTTTGCAGTGATTTTTATTTATTTCGAAACATTTTCTTTGAAAATGGCGGTTAAAAAAATTATAAAAAGTATAAATATGGCCTCAACTTTTAAAGGTCCAATCCATCAAAGCTTCAGAAATTATTTTTGCAGTGATTTTTATTTATTTCGAAACATTCTGTTTGAAAATGGCGGTTAAAAAAATTATAAAAAGTATAAATATGGCCTCAACTTTTAAAGGTCCAATCCATCAAAGCTTCAGAAATTATTTTTGCAGTGATTTTTATTTATTTCGAAACATTTTCTTTGAAAATGGCGGTTAAAAAAATTATAAAAAGTATAAATATGGCCTCAACTTTTAAAGGTCCAATCCATCAAAGCTTCAGAAATTATTTTTGCAGTGATTTTTATTTATTTCGAAACATTCTGTTTGAAAACGGCGGTTAAAAAAATAAAAAAATATTTACTTATGACCTCATCATTTAAAGGTCCAATCCATCAAAGCTTCAGAAATTATTTTTGCAGTGATTTTTATTTATTTCGAAACATTTTCTTTGAAAATGGCGGTTAAAAAAATTATAAAAAGTATAAATATGGCCTCAACTTTTAAAGGTCCAATCCATCAAAGCTTCAGAAATAATTTTTGCAGTGATTTTTATTTATTTCGAAACATTCTGTTTGAAAATGGCGGTTAAAAAAATAAAAAAATATTTACTTATGACCTCATCATTTAAAGGTCCAATCCATCATAGCTTCAGAAACTAATTCTGCAGTGATTTTTATTTATTTCGAAACATTTTGTTTGAAAAAGGCGGTTAAAAAAATTATAAAAAGTATAAATATGGCCTCAACTTTTAAAGGTCCAATCCATCAAAGCTTCAGAAATTATTTTTGCAGTGATTTTTATTTATTTCGAAACATTTTCTTTGAAAATGGCGGTTAAAAAAATTATAAAAAGTATAAATATGGCCTCAACTTTTAAAGGTCCAATCCATCAAAGCTTCAGAAATAATTTTTGCAGTGATTTTTATTTATTTCGAAACATTCTGTTTGAAAATGGCGGTTAAAAAAATTATAAAAAGTATAAATATGGCCTCAACTTTTAAAGGTCCAATCCATCAAAGCTTCAGAAATTATTTTTGCAGTGATTTTTATTTATTTCGAAACATTCTGTTTGAAAATGGCGGTTAAAAAAATAAAAAAATATTTACTTATGACCTCATCATTTAAAGGTCCAATCCATCAAAGCTTCAGAAATTATTTTTGCAGTGATTTTTATTTATTTCGAAACATTTTCTTTGAAAATGGCGGTTAAAAAAATAAAAAAATATTTACTTATGACCTCATCATTTAAAGGTCCAATCCATCAAAGCTTCAGAAACTAATTCTGCAGTGATTTTTATTTATTTCGAAACATTTTGTTTGAAAATGGCGGTTAAAAAAATAAAAAAATATTTACTTATGACCTCATCATTTAAAGGTCCAATCCATCAAAGCTTCAGAAATTATTTTTGCAGTGATTTTTATTTATTTCGAAACATTCTGTTTGAAAATGGCGGTTAAAAAAATAAAAAAATATTTACTTATGACCTCATCATTTAAAGGTCCAATCCATCAAAGCTTCAGAAATTATTTTTGCAGTGATTTTTATTTATTTCGAAACATTCTGTTTGAAAATGGCGGTTAAAAAAATTATAAAAAGTATAAATATGGCCTCAACTTTTAAAGGTCCAATCCATCAAAGCTTCAGAAATAATTTTTGCAGTGATTTTTATTTATTTCGAAACATTCTGTTTGAAAATGGCGGTTAAAAAAATAATAAAAAGTATAAATATGGCCTCAACTTTTAAAGGTCCAATCCATCAAAGCTTCAGAAATTATTTTTGCAGTGATTTTTATTTATTTCGAAACATTTTCTTTGAAAATGGCGGTTAAAAAAATTATAAAAAGTATAAATATGGCCTCAACTTTTAAAGGTCCAATCCATCAAAGCTTCAGAAATAATTTTTGCAGTGATTTTTATTTATTTCGAAACATTCTGTTTGAAAATGGCGGTTAAAAAAATTATAAAAAGTATAAATATGGCCTCAACTTTTAAAGGTCCAATCCATCAAAGCTTCAGAAATTATTTTTGCAGTGATTTTTATTAATTTCGAAACATTTTGCTTTAAAAAGGCTGGTAAGAAAATAAAAAAATATTTACTTATGACCTCAACATTTAAAGGTCCAATCCATCAAAGCTTCAGAAATTATTTTTGCAGTGATTTTTATTTATTTCGAAACATTCTGTTTGAAAATGGCGGTTAAAAAAATAATAAAAAGTATAAATATGGCCTCAACTTTTAAAGGTCCAATCCATCAAAGCTTCAGAAATTATTTTTGCAGTGATTTTTATTTATTTCGAAACATTTTCTTTGAAAATGGCGGTTAAAAAAATTATAAAAAGTATAAATATGGCCTCAACTTTTAAAGGTCCAATCCATCAAAGCTTCAGAAATTATTTTTGCAGTGATTTTTATTTATTTCGAAACATTCTGTTTGAAAATGGCGGTTAAAAAAATAAAAAAATATTTACTTATGACCTCATCATTTAAAGGTCCAATCCATCAAAGCTTCAGAAATTATTTTTGCAGTGATTTTTATTTATTTCGAAACATTTTCTTTGAAAATGGCGGTTAAAAAAATAAAAAAATATTTACTTATGACCTCATCATTTAAAGGTCCAATCCATCAAAGCTTCAGAAACTAATTCTGCAGTGATTTTTATTTATTTCGAAACATTTTGTTTGAAAATGGCGGTTAAAAAAATAAAAAAATATTTACTTATGACCTCATCATTTAAAGGTCCAATCCATCAAAGCTTCAGAAATTATTTTTGCAGTGATTTTTATTTATTTCGAAACATTCTGTTTGAAAATGGCGGTTAAAAAAATAAAAAAATATTTACTTATGACCTCATCATTTAAAGGTCCAATCCATCAAAGCTTCAGAAATTATTTTTGCAGTGATTTTTATTTATTTCGAAACATTCTGTTTGAAAATGGCGGTTAAAAAAATTATAAAAAGTATAAATATGGCCTCAACTTTTAAAGGTCCAATCCATCAAAGCTTCAGAAATAATTTTTGCAGTGATTTTTATTTATTTCGAAACATTCTGTTTGAAAATGGCGGTTAAAAAAATAATAAAAAGTATAAATATGGCCTCAACTTTTAAAGGTCCAATCCATCAAAGCTTCAGAAATTATTTTTGCAGTGATTTTTATTTATTTCGAAACATTTTCTTTGAAAATGGCGGTTAAAAAAATTATAAAAAGTATAAATATGGCCTCAACTTTTAAAGGTCCAATCCATCAAAGCTTCAGAAATAATTTTTGCAGTGATTTTTATTTATTTCGAAACATTCTGTTTGAAAATGGCGGTTAAAAAAATTATAAAAAGTATAAATATGGCCTCAACTTTTAAAGGTCCAATCCATCAAAGCTTCAGAAATAATTTTTGCAGTGATTTTTATTTATTTCGAAACATTCTGTTTGAAAATGGCGGTTAAAAAAATTATAAAAAGTATAAATATGGCCTCAACTTTTAAAGGTCCAATCCATCAAAGCTTCAGAAATAATTTTTGCAGTGATTTTTATTTATTTCGAAACATTCTGTTTGAAAATGGCGGTTAAAAAAATAAAAAAATATTTACTTATGACCTCATCATTTAAAGGTCCAATCCATCAAAGCTTCAGAAATTATTTTTGCAGTGATTTTTATTTATTTCGAAACATTTTCTTTGAAAATGGCGGTTAAAAAAATTATAAAAAGTATAAATATGGCCTCAACTTTTAAAGGTCCAATCCATCAAAGCTTCAGAAATAATTTTTGCAGTGATTTTTATTTATTTCGAAACATTCTGTTTGAAAATGGCGGTTAAAAAAATTATAAAAAGTATAAATATGGCCTCAACTTTTAAAGGTCCAATCCATCAAAGCTTCAGAAATTATTTTTGCAGTGATTTTTATTTATTTCGAAACATTTTCTTTGAAAATGGCGGTTAAAAAAATTATAAAAAGTATAAATATGGCCTCAACTTTTAAAGGTCCAATCCATCAAAGCTTCAGAAATAATTTTTGCAGTGATTTTTATTTATTTCGAAACATTCTGTTTGAAAATGGCGGTTAAAAAAATAATAAAAAGTATAAATATGGCCTCAACTTTTAAAGGTCCAATCCATCAAAGCTTCAGAAATTATTTTTGCAGTGATTTTTATTTATTTCGAAACATTTTCTTTGAAAATGGCGGTTAAAAAAATTATAAAAAGTATAAATATGGCCTCAACTTTTAAAGGTCCAATCCATCAAAGCTTCAGAAATAATTTTTGCAGTGATTTTTATTTATTTCGAAACATTCTGTTTGAAAATGGCGGTTAAAAAAATAAAAAAATATTTACTTATGACCTCATCATTTAAAGGTCCAATCCATCAAAGCTTCAGAAATTATTTTTGCAGTGATTTTTATTTATTTCGAAACATTTTCTTTGAAAATGGCGGTTAAAAAAATTATAAAAAGTATAAATATGGCCTCAACTTTTAAAGGTCCAATCCATCAAAGCTTCAGAAATTATTTTTGCAGTGATTTTTATTTATTTCGAAACATTCTGTTTGAAAATGGCGGTTAAAAAAATAATAAAAAGTATAAATATGGCCTCAACTTTTAAAGGTCCAATCCATCAAAGCTTCAGAAATTATTTTTGCAGTGATTTTTATTTATTTCGAAACATTCTGTTTGAAAATGGCGGTTAAAAAAATAAAAAAATATTTACTTATGACCTCATCATTTAAAGGTCCAATCCATCAAAGCTTCAGAAATTATTTTTGCAGTGATTTTTATTTATTTCGAAACATTTTCTTTGAAAATGGCGGTTAAAAAAATAAAAAAATATTTACTTATGACCTCATCATTTAAAGGTCCAATCCATCAAAGCTTCAGAAATTATTTTTGCAGTGATTTTTATTTATTTCGAAACATTTTGCTTTAAAAAGGCTGGTAAAAAAATAAAAAAATATTTACTTATGACCTCATCATTTAAAGGTCCAATCCATCAAAGCTTCAGAAACTAATTCTGCAGTGATTTTTATTTATTTCGAAACATTTTGTTTGAAAATGGCGGTTAAAAAAATTATAAAAAGTATAAATATGGCCTCAACTTTTAAAGGTCCAATCCATCAAAGCTTCAGAAATTATTTTTGCAGTGATTTTTATTAATTTCGAAACATTTTGCTTTAAAAAGGCTGGTAAGAAAATAAAAAAATATTTACTTATGACCTCAACATTTAAAGGTCCAATCCATCAAAGCTTCAGAAATTATTTTTGCAGTGATTTTTATTTATTTCGAAACATTTTGCTTTAAAAAGGCTGGTAAAAAAATAAAAAAATATTTACTTATGACTTCAACATTTAAAGGTCCAATCCATCAAAGCTTCAGAAATTATTTTTGCAGTGATTTTTATTAATTTCGAAACATTCTGTTTGAAAATGGCGGTTAAAAAAATAATAAAAAGTATAAATATGGCCTCAACTTTTAAAGGTCCAATCCATCAAAGCTTCAGAAATTATTTTTGCAGTGATTTTTATTTATTTCGAAACATTCTGTTTGAAAATGGCGGTTAAAAAAATAAAAAAATATTTACTTATGACCTCATCATTTAAAGGTCCAATCCATCAAAGCTTCAGAAATTATTTTTGCAGTGATTTTTATTTATTTCGAAACATTTTCTTTGAAAATGGCGGTTAAAAAAATTATAAAAAGTATAAATATGGCCTCAACTTTTAAAGGTCCAATCCATCAAAGCTTCAGAAATAATTTTTGCAGTGATTTTTATTTATTTCGAAACATTCTGTTTGAAAATGGCGGTTAAAAAAATAATAAAAAGTATAAATATGGCCTCAACTTTTAAAGGTCCAATCCATCAAAGCTTCAGAAATTATTTTTGCAGTGATTTTTATTTATTTCGAAACATTCTGTTTGAAAATGGCGGTTAAAAAAATAAAAAAATATTTACTTATGACCTCAACATTTAAAGGTCCAATCCATCAAAGCTTCAGAAACTAATTCTGCAGTTATTTTTATTTATTTCGAAACATTTTCTTTGAAAATGGCGGTTCAAAAAATAATAAAATGTATAAATATGGCCTCAACTTTTAAAGGTCCAATCCATCAAAGCTTCAGAAATAATTTTTGCAGTGATTTTTATTTATTTCGAAACATTCTGTTTGAAAATGGCGGTTAAAAAAATAAAAAAATATTTACTTATGACCTCAACATTTAAAGGTCCAATCCATCAAAGCTTCAGAAATTATTTTTGCAGTGATTTTTATTTATTTCGAAACATTTTGCTTTAAAAAGGCTGGTAAAAAAATAAAAAAATATTTACTTATGACTTCAACATTTAAAGGTCCAATCCATCAAAGCTTCAGAAATTATTTTTGCAGTGATTTTTATTAATTTCGAAACATTCTGTTTGAAAATGGCGGTTAAAAAAATAATAAAAAGTATAAATATGGCCTCAACTTTTAAAGGTCCAATCCATCAAAGCTTCAGAAATTATTTTTGCAGTGATTTTTATTTATTTCGAAACATTCTGTTTGAAAATGGCGGTTAAAAAAATAAAAAAATATTTACTTATGACCTCATCATTTAAAGGTCCAATCCATCAAAGCTTCAGAAATTATTTTTGCAGTGATTTTTATTTATTTCGAAACATTTTCTTTGAAAATGGCGGTTAAAAAAATTATAAAAAGTATAAATATGGCCTCAACTTTTAAAGGTCCAATCCATCAAAGCTTCAGAAATAATTTTTGCAGTGATTTTTATTTATTTCGAAACATTCTGTTTGAAAATGGCGGTTAAAAAAATAAAAAAATATTTACTTATGACCTCATCATTTAAAGGTCCAATCCATCATAGCTTCAGAAACTAATTCTGCAGTGATTTTTATTTATTTCGAAACATTTTGTTTGAAAATGGCGGTTAAAAAAATAATAAAAAGTATAAATATGGCCTCAACTTTTAAAGGTCCAATCCATCAAAGCTTCAGAAATTATTTTTGCAGTGATTTTTATTTATTTCGAAACATTCTGTTTGAAAATGGCGGTTAAAAAAATAAAAAAATATTTACTTATGACCTCATCATTTAAAGGTCCAATCCATCATAGCTTCAGAAACTAATTCTGCAGTGATTTTTATTTATTTCGAAACATTTTGTTTGAAAATGGCGGTTAAAAAAATAATAAAAAGTATAAATATGGCCTCAACTTTTAAAGGTCCAATCCATCAAAGCTTCAGAAATTATTTATGCAGTGATTTTTATTAATTTCGAAACATTTTGCTTTAAACAGGCTGGTAAAAAAATAAAAAAATATTTACTTATGACCTCATCATTTAAAGGTCCAATCCATCATAGCTTCAGAAACTAATTCTGCAGTGATTTTTATTTATTTCGAAACATTTTGTTTGAAAATGGCGGTTAAAAAAATAATAAAAAGTATAAATATGGCCTCAACTTTTAAAGGTCCAATCCATCAAAGCTTCAGAAATTATTTTTGCAGTGATTTTTATTTATTTCGAAACATTCTGTTTGAAAATGGCGGTTAAAAAAATAAAAAAATATTTACTTATGACCTCATCATTTAAAGGTCCAATCCATCATAGCTTCAGAAACTAATTCTGCAGTGATTTTTATTTATTTCGAAACATTTTGTTTGAAAATGGCGGTTAAAAAAATAATAAAAAGTATAAATATGGCCTCAACTTTTAAAGGTCCAATCCATCAAAGCTTCAGAAATTATTTTTGCAGTGATTTTTATTTATTTCGAAACATTTTCTTTGAAAATGGCGGTTAAAAAAATAAAAAAATATTTACTTATGACCTCATCATTTAAAGGTCCAATCCATCATAGCTTCAGAAACTAATTCTGCAGTGATTTTTATTTATTTCGAAACATTTTGTTTGAAAATGGCGGTTAAAAAAATAATAAAAAGTATAAATATGGCCTCAACTTTTAAAGGTCCAATCCATCAAAGCTTCAGAAATTATTTTTGCAGTGATTTTTATTTATTTCGAAACATTCTGTTTGAAAATGGCGGTTAAAAAAATAAAAAAATATTTACTTATGACCTCATCATTTAAAGGTCCAATCCATCATAGCTTCAGAAACTAATTCTGCAGTGATTTTTATTTATTTCGAAACATTTTGTTTGAAAATGGCGGTTAAAAAAATAATAAAAAGTATAAATATGGCCTCAACTTTTAAAGGTCCAATCCATCAAAGCTTCAGAAATAATTTTTGCAGTGATTTTTATTAATTTCGAAACATTTTGCTTTAAAAAGGCTGGTAAGAAAATAAAAAAATATTTACTTATGACCTCAACATTTAAAGGTCCAATCCATCAAAGCTTCAGAAATTATTTTTGCAGTGATTTTTATTTATTTCGAAACATTTTGCTTTAAAAAGGCTGGTAAAAAAATAAAAAAATATTTACTTATGACTTCAACATTTAAAGGTCCAATCCATCAAAGCTTCAGAAATTATTTTTGCAGTGATTTTTATTTATTTCGAAACATTCTGTTTGAAAATGGCGGTTAAAAAAATAAAAAAATATTTACTTATGACCTCATCATTTAAAGGTCCAATCCATCAAAGCTTCAGAAATTATTTTTGCAGTGATTTTTATTTATTTCGAAACATTTTGTTTGAAAATGGCGGTTAAAAAAATAATAAAAAGTATAAATATGGCCTCAACTTTTAAAGGTCCAATCCATCAAAGCTTCGAAAATTATTTTTGCAGTGATTTTTATTTATTTCGAAACATTTTCTTTGAAAATGGCGGTTAAAAAAATTATAAAAAGTATAAATATGGCCTCAACTTTTAAAGGTCCAATCCATCAAAGCTTCAGAAATTATTTATGCAGTGATTTTTATTAATTTCGAAACATTTTGCTTTAAACAGGCTGGTAAAAAAATAAAAAAATATTTACTTATGACCTCAACTTTTAAAGGTCCAATCCATCAAAGCTTCAGAAATTATTTTTGCAGTGATTTTTATTTATTTCGAAACATTTTCTTTGAAAATGGCGGTTAAAAAAATTATAAAAAGTATAAATATGGCCTCAACTTTTAAAGGTCCAATCCATCAAAGCTTCAGAAATAATTTTTGCAGTGATTTTTATTAATTTCGAAACATTTTGCTTTAAAAAGGCTGGTAAGAAAATAAAAAAATATTTACTTATGACCTCAACATTTAAAGGTCCAATCCATCAAAGCTTCAGAAATTATTTTTGCAGTGATTTTTATTTATTTCGAAACATTTTGCTTTAAAAAGGCTGGTAAAAAAATAAAAAAATATTTACTTATGACTTCAACATTTAAAGGTCCAATCCATCAAAGCTTCAGAAATTATTTATGCAGTGATTTTTATTAATTTCGAAACATTTTGCTTTAAACAGGCTGGTAAAAAAATAAAAAAATATTTACTTATGACCTCAACTTTTAAAGGTCCAATCCATCAAAGCTTCAGAAATTATTTTTGCAGTGATTTTTATTTATTTCGAAACATTTTCTTTGAAAATGGCGGTTAAAAAAATAATAAAAAGTATAAATATGGCCTCAACTTTTAAAGGTCCAATCCATCAAAGCTTCGAAAATTATTTTTGCAGTGATTTTTATTTATTTCGAAACATTTTCTTTGAAAATGGCGGTTAAAAAAATTATAAAAAGTATAAATATGGCCTCAACTTTTAAAGGTCCAATCCATCAAAGCTTCAGAAATAATTTTTGCAGTGATTTTTATTAATTTCGAAACATTTTGCTTTAAAAAGGCTGGTAAAAAAATAAAAAAATATTTACTTATGACTTCAACATTTAAAGGTCCAATCCATCAAAGCTTCAGAAATTATTTTTGCAGTGATTTTTATTTATTTCGAAACATTCTGTTTGAAAATGGCGGTTAAAAAAATAAAAAATTATTTACTTATGACCTCAACATTTAAAGGTCCAATCCATCAAAGCTTCAGAAATTATTTTTGCAGTGATTTTTATTTATTTCGAAACATTTTGTTTGAAAATGGCGGTTAAAAAAATAATAAAAAGTATAAATATGGCCTCAACTTTTAAAGGTCCAATCCATCAAAGCTTCGAAAATTATTTTTGCAGTGATTTTTATTTATTTCGAAACATTTTCTTTGAAAATGGCGGTTAAAAAAATTATAAAAAGTATAAATATGGCCTCAACTTTTAAAGGTCCAATCCATCAAAGCTTCAGAAATTATTTATGCAGTGATTTTTATTAATTTCGAAACATTTTGCTTTAAACAGGCTGGTAAAAAAATAAAAAAATATTTACTTATGACCTCAACTTTTAAAGGTCCAATCCATCAAAGCTTCAGAAATTATTTTTGCAGTGATTTTTATTTATTTCGAAACATTTTCTTTGAAAATGGCGGTTAAAAAAATAATAAAATGTATAAATATGTCCTCAACTTTTAAAGGTCCAATCCATCAAAGCTTCGAAAATTATTTTTGCAGTGATTTTTATTTATTTCGAAACATTTTCTTTGAAAATGGCGGTTAAAAAAATTATAAAAAGTATAAATATGGCCTCAACTTTTAAAGGTCCAATCCATCAAAGCTTCAGAAATTATTTATGCAGTGATTTTTATTAATTTCGAAACATTTTGCTTTAAACAGGCTGGTAAAAAAATAAAAAAATATTTACTTATGACCTCAACTTTTAAAGGTCCAATCCATCAAAGCTTCAGAAATTATTTTTGCAGTGATTTTTATTTATTTCGAAACATTTTGTTTGAAAATGGCGGTTAAAAAAATAATAAAAAGTATAAATATGGCCTCAACTTTTAAAGGTCCAATCCATCAAAGCTTCGAAAATTATTTTTGCAGTGATTTTTATTTATTTCGAAACATTTTCTTTGAAAATGGCGGTTAAAAAAATTATAAAAAGTATAAATATGGCCTCAACTTTTAAAGGTCCAATCCATCATAGCTTCAGAAACTAATTCTGCAGTGATTTTTATTTATTTCGAAACATTCTGTTTGAAAATGGCGGTTAAAAAAATAATAAAAAGTATAAATATGGCCTCAACTTTTAAAGGTCCAATCCATCAAAGCTTCAGAAATTATTTTTGCAGTGATTTTTATATATTTCGAAACATTCTGTTTGAAAATGGCGGTTAAAAAAATAATAAAAAGTATAAATATGGCCTCAACTTTTAAAGGTCCAATCCATCAAAGCTTCAGAAATTATTTTTGCAGTGATTTATATTTATTTCGAAACATTCTGTTTGAAAATGGCGGTTAAAAAAATAATAAAAAGTATAAATATGTCCTCAACTTTTAAAGGTCCAATCCATCAAAGCTTCAGAAATTATTTTTGCAGTGATTTTTATTAATTTCGAAACATTCTGTTTGAAAATGGCTGGTAAAAAAATAATAAAATGTATAAATATGTCCTCAACTTTTAAAGGTCCAATCCATCAAAGCTTCAGAAATTATTTATGCATTGATTTTTATTAATTTCGAAACATTTTGCTTTAAACAGGCTGGTAAAAAAATAAAAAAATATTTACTTATGACCTCAACTTTTAAAGGTCCAATCCATCAAAGCTTCAGAAATTATTTTTGCAGTGATTTTTATTTATTTCGAAACATTTTCTTTGAAAATGGCGGTTAAAAAAATAATAAAATGTATAAATATGTCCTCAACTTTTAAAGGTCCAATCCATCAAAGCTTCAGAAATTATTTTTGTAGTGATTTTTATTAATTTCGAAACATTCTGTTTGAAAATGGCTGGTAAAAAAATAAAAAAATATTTACTTATGACCTCAACATTTAAAGGTCCAATCCATCAAAGCTTCAGAAACTAATTCTGCAGTGATTTTTATTTATTTCGAAACATTTTGTTTGAAAATGGCGGTTAAAAAAATTATAAAAAGTATAAATATGGCCTCAACTTTTAAAGGTCCAATCCATCAAAGCTTCAGAAATTATTTTTGCAGTGATTTTTATTAATTTCGAAACATTTTGCTTTAAAAAGGCTGGTAAGAAAATAAAAAAATATTTACTTATGACCTCAACATTTAAAGGTCCAATCCATCAAAGCTTCAGAAACTAATTCTGCAGTGATTTTTATTTATTTCGAAACATTTTGTTTGAAAATGGCGGTTAAAAAAATTATAAAAAGTATAAATATGGCCTCAACTTTTAAAGGTCCAATCCATCAAAGCTTCAGAAATTATTTATGCAGTGATTTTTATTAATTTCGAAACATTTTGTTTGAAAATGGCGGTTAAAAAAATTATAAAAAGTATAAATATGGCCTCAACTTTTAAAGGTCCAATCCATCAAAGCTTCAGAAATTATTTTTGCAGTGATTTTTATTTATTTCGAAACATTTTGTTTGAAAATGGCGGTTAAAAAAATTATAAAAAGTATAAATATGGCCTCAACTTTTAAAGGTCCAATCCATCAAAGCTTCAGAAATTATTTTTGCAGTGATTTTTATTAATTTCGAAACATTCTGTTTGAAAATGGCTGGTAAAAAAATAAAAAAATATTTACTTATGACCTCAACATTTAAAGGTCCAATCCATCAAAGCTTCAGAAACTAATTCTGCAGTGATTTTTATTTATTTCGAAACATTTTGTTTGAAAATGGCGGTTAAAAAAATTATAAAAAGTATAAATATGGCCTCAACTTTTAAAGGTCCAATCCATCAAAGCTTCAGAAATTATTTTTGCAGTGATTTTTATTAATTTCGAAACATTTTGCTTTAAAAAGGCTGGTAAGAAAATAAAAAAATATTTACTTATGACCTCAACATTTAAAGGTCCAATCCATCAAAGCTTCAGAAACTAATTCTGCAGTGATTTTTATTTATTTCGAAACATTTTGTTTGAAAATGGCGGTTAAAAAAATTATAAAAAGTATAAATATGGCCTCAACTTTTAAAGGTCCAATCCATCAAAGCTTCAGAAATTATTTATGCAGTGATTTTTATTAATTTCGAAACATTTTGTTTGAAAATGGCGGTTAAAAAAATTATAAAAAGTATAAATATGGCCTCAACTTTTAAAGGTCCAATCCATCAAAGCTTCAGAAACTAATTCTGCAGTGATTTTTATTTATTTCGAAACATTTTGTTTGAAAATGGCGGTTAAAAAAATTATAAAAAGTATAAATATGGCCTCAACTTTTAAAGGTCCAATCCATCAAAGCTTCAGAAATTATTTTTGCAGTGATTTTTATTAATTTCGAAACATTTTGCTTTAAAAAGGCTGGTAAGAAAATAAAAAAATATTTACTTATGACCTCAACATTTAAAGGTCCAATCCATCAAAGCTTCAGAAACTAATTCTGCAGTGATTTTTATTAATTTCGAAACATTTTGTTTGAAAATGGCGGTTAAAAAAATTATAAAAAGTATAAATATGGCCTCAACTTTTAAAGGTCCAATCCATCAAAGCTTCAGAAATTATTTATGCAGTGATTTTTATTAATTTCGAAACATTTTGTTTGAAAATGGCGGTTAAAAAAATTATAAAAAGTATAAATATGGCCTCAACTTTTAAAGGTCCAATCCATCAAAGCTTCAGAAATTATTTTTGCAGTGATTTTTATTTATTTCGAAACATTTTGTTTGAAAATGGCGGTTAAAAAAATTATAAAAAGTATAAATATGGCCTCAACTTTTAAAGGTCCAATCCATCAAAGCTTCAGAAATTATTTTTGCAGTGATTTTTATTAATTTCGAAACATTCTGTTTGAAAATGGCTGGTAAAAAAATAAAAAAATATTTACTTATGACCTCAACATTTAAAGGTCCAATCCATCAAAGCTTCAGAAACTAATTCTGCAGTGATTTTTATTTATTTCGAAACATTTTGTTTGAAAATGGCGGTTAAAAAAATTATAAAAAGTATAAATATGGCCTCAACTTTTAAAGGTCCAATCCATCAAAGCTTCAGAAATTATTTTTGCAGTGATTTTTATTAATTTCGAAACATTTTGCTTTAAAAAGGCTGGTAAGAAAATAAAAAAATATTTACTTATGACCTCAACATTTAAAGGTCCAATCCATCAAAGCTTCAGAAACTAATTCTGCAGTGATTTTTATTTATTTCGAAACATTTTGTTTGAAAATGGCGGTTAAAAAAATTATAAAAAGTATAAATATGGCCTCAACTTTTAAAGGTCCAATCCATCAAAGCTTCAGAAATTATTTATGCAGTGATTTTTATTAATTTCGAAACATTTTGTTTGAAAATGGCGGTTAAAAAAATTATAAAAAGTATAAATATGGCCTCAACTTTTAAAGGTCCAATCCATCAAAGCTTCAGAAACTAATTCTGCAGTGATTTTTATTTATTTCGAAACATTTTGTTTGAAAATGGCGGTTAAAAAAATTATAAAAAGTATAAATATGGCCTCAACTTTTAAAGGTCCAATCCATCAAAGCTTCAGAAATTATTTTTGCAGTGATTTTTATTAATTTCGAAACATTTTGCTTTAAAAAGGCTGGTAAGAAAATAAAAAAATATTTACTTATGACCTCAACATTTAAAGGTCCAATCCATCAAAGCTTCAGAAACTAATTCTGCAGTGATTTTTATTAATTTCGAAACATTTTGTTTGAAAATGGCGGTTAAAAAAATTATAAAAAGTATAAATATGGCCTCAACTTTTAAAGGTCCAATCCATCAAAGCTTCAGAAATTATTTATGCAGTGATTTTTATTAATTTCGAAACATTTTGTTTGAAAATGGCGGTTAAAAAAATTATAAAAAGTATAAATATGGCCTCAACTTTTAAAGGTCCAATCCATCAAAGCTTCAGAAATTATTTTTGCAGTGATTTTTATTTATTTCGAAACATTTTGTTTGAAAATGGCGGTTAAAAAAATTATAAAAAGTATAAATATGGCCTCAACTTTTAAAGGTCCAATCCATCAAAGCTTCAGAAATTATTTTTGCAGTGATTTTTATTAATTTCGAAACATTCTGTTTGAAAATGGCTGGTAAAAAAATAAAAAAATATTTACTTATGACCTCAACATTTAAAGGTCCAATCCATCAAAGCTTCAGAAACTAATTCTGCAGTGATTTTTATTTATTTCGAAACATTTTGTTTGAAAATGGCGGTTAAAAAAATTATAAAAAGTATAAATATGGCCTCAACTTTTAAAGGTCCAATCCATCAAAGCTTCAGAAATTATTTATGCAGTGATTTTTATTAATTTCGAAACATTTTGTTTGAAAATGGCGGTTAAAAAAATTATAAAAAGTATAAATATGGCCTCAACTTTTAAAGGTCCAATCCATCAAAGCTTCAGAAATTATTTTTGCAGTGATTTTTATTTATTTCGAAACATTTTGTTTGAAAATGGCGGTTAAAAAAATTATAAAAAGTATAAATATGGCCTCAACTTTTAAAGGTCCAATCCATCAAAGCTTCAGAAATTATTTTTGCAGTGATTTTTATTAATTTCGAAACATTTTGCTTTAAAAAGGCTGGTAAGAAAATAAAAAAATATTTACTTATGACCTCAACATTTAAAGGTCCAATCCATCAAAGCTTCAGAAATTATTTTTGCAGTGATTTTTATTAATTTCGAAACATTTTGCTTTAAAAAGGCTGGTAAGAAAATAAAAAAATATTTACTTATGACCTCAACATTTAAAGGTCCAATCCATCAAAGCTTCAGAAACTAATTCTGCAGTGATTTTTATTTATTTCGAAACATTTTGTTTGAAAATGGCGGTTAAAAAAATTATAAAAAGTATAAATATGGCCTCAACTTTTAAAGGTCCAATCCATCAAAGCTTCAGAAACTAATTCTGCAGTGATTTTTATTTATTTCGAAACATTTTGTTTGAAAATGGCGGTTAAAAAAATTATAAAAAGTATAAATATGGCCTCAACTTTTAAAGGTCCAATCCATCAAAGCTTCAGAAATTATTTTTGCAGTGATTTTTATTAATTTCGAAACATTTTGCTTTAAAAAGGCTGGTAAGAAAATAAAAAAATATTTACTTATGACCTCAACATTTAAAGGTCCAATCCATCAAAGCTTCAGAAACTAATTCTGCAGTGATTTTTATTTATTTCGAAACATTTTGTTTGAAAATGGCGGTTAAAAAAATTATAAAAAGTATAAATATGGCCTCAACTTTTAAAGGTCCAATCCATCAAAGCTTCAGAAACTAATTCTGCAGTGATTTTTATTAATTTCGAAACATTTTGCTTTAAAAAGGCTGGTAAGAAAATAAAAAAATATTTACTTATGACCTCAACATTTAAAGGTCCAATCCATCAAAGCTTCAGAAACTAATTCTGCAGTGATTTTTATTTATTTCGAAACATTTTGTTTGAAAATGGCGGTTAAAAAAATTATAAAAAGTATAAATATGGCCTCAACTTTTAAAGGTCCAATCCATCAAAGCTTCAGAAATTATTTTTGCAGTGATTTTTATTAATTTCGAAACATTTTGTTTGAAAATGGCGGTTAAAAAAATTATAAAAAGTATAAATATGGCCTCAACTTTTAAAGGTCCAATCCATCAAAGCTTCAGAAATTATTTTTGCAGTGATTTTTATTAATTTCGAAACATTTTGCTTTAAAAAGGCTGGTAAGAAAATAAAAAAATATTTACTTATGACCTCAACATTTAAAGGTCCAATCCATCAAAGCTTCAGAAACTAATTCTGCAGTGATTTTTATTTATTTCGAAACATTTTGTTTGAAAATGGCGGTTAAAAAAATTATAAAAAGTATAAATATGGCCTCAACTTTTAAAGGTCCAATCCATCAAAGCTTCAGAAATTATTTATGCAGTGATTTTTATTTATTTCGAAACATTTTGTTTGAAAATGGCGGTTAAAAAAATTATAAAAAGTATAAATATGGCCTCAACTTTTAAAGGTCCAATCCATCAAAGCTTCAGAAATTATTTTTGCAGTGATTTTTATTAATTTCGAAACATTTTGTTTGAAAATGGCGGTTAAAAAAATTATAAAAAGTATAAATATGGCCTCAACTTTTAAAGGTCCAATCCATCAAAGCTTCAGAAATTATTTTTGCAGTGATTTTTATTAATTTCGAAACATTTTGTTTGAAAATGGCGGTTAAAAAAATTATAAAAAGTATAAATATGGCCTCAACTTTTAAAGGTCCAATCCATCAAAGCTTCAGAAATTATTTTTGCAGTGATTTTTATTTATTTCGAAACATTTTGTTTGAAAATGGCGGTTAAAAAAATTATAAAAAGTATAAATATGGCCTCAACTTTTAAAGGTCCAATCCATCAAAGCTTCAGAAATTATTTTTGCAGTGATTTTTATTAATTTCGAAACATTTTGTTTGAAAATGGCGGTTAAAAAAATTATAAAAAGTATAAATATGGCCTCAACTTTTAAAGGTCCAATCCATCAAAGCTTCAGAAATTATTTTTGCAGTGATTTTTATTAATTTCGAAACATTCTGTTTGAAAATGGCTGGTAAAAAAATAAAAAAATATTTACTTATGACCTCAACATTTAAAGGTCCAATCCATCAAAGCTTCAGAAACTAATTCTGCAGTGATTTTTATTTATTTCGAAACATTTTGTTTGAAAATGGCGGTTAAAAAAATTATAAAAAGTATAAATATGGCCTCAACTTTTAAAGGTCCAATCCATCAAAGCTTCAGAAATTATTTATGCAGTGATTTTTATTAATTTCGAAACATTTTGTTTGAAAATGGCGGTTAAAAAAATTATAAAAAGTATAAATATGGCCTCAACTTTTAAAGGTCCAATCCATCAAAGCTTCAGAAATTATTTTTGCAGTGATTTTTATTTATTTCGAAACATTTTGTTTGAAAATGGCGGTTAAAAAAATTATAAAAAGTATAAATATGGCCTCAACTTTTAAAGGTCCAATCCATCAAAGCTTCAGAAATTATTTTTGCAGTGATTTTTATTAATTTCGAAACATTTTGCTTTAAAAAGGCTGGTAAGAAAATAAAAAAATATTTACTTATGACCTCAACATTTAAAGGTCCAATCCATCAAAGCTTCAGAAATTATTTTTGCAGTGATTTTTATTAATTTCGAAACATTTTGCTTTAAAAAGGCTGGTAAGAAAATAAAAAAATATTTACTTATGACCTCAACATTTAAAGGTCCAATCCATCAAAGCTTCAGAAACTAATTCTGCAGTGATTTTTATTTATTTCGAAACATTTTGTTTGAAAATGGCGGTTAAAAAAATTATAAAAAGTATAAATATGGCCTCAACTTTTAAAGGTCCAATCCATCAAAGCTTCAGAAACTAATTCTGCAGTGATTTTTATTTATTTCGAAACATTTTGTTTGAAAATGGCGGTTAAAAAAATTATAAAAAGTATAAATATGGCCTCAACTTTTAAAGGTCCAATCCATCAAAGCTTCAGAAATTATTTTTGCAGTGATTTTTATTAATTTCGAAACATTTTGCTTTAAAAAGGCTGGTAAGAAAATAAAAAAATATTTACTTATGACCTCAACATTTAAAGGTCCAATCCATCAAAGCTTCAGAAACTAATTCTGCAGTGATTTTTATTTATTTCGAAACATTTTGTTTGAAAATGGCGGTTAAAAAAATTATAAAAAGTATAAATATGGCCTCAACTTTTAAAGGTCCAATCCATCAAAGCTTCAGAAACTAATTCTGCAGTGATTTTTATTAATTTCGAAACATTTTGCTTTAAAAAGGCTGGTAAGAAAATAAAAAAATATTTACTTATGACCTCAACATTTAAAGGTCCAATCCATCAAAGCTTCAGAAACTAATTCTGCAGTGATTTTTATTTATTTCGAAACATTTTGTTTGAAAATGGCGGTTAAAAAAATTATAAAAAGTATAAATATGGCCTCAACTTTTAAAGGTCCAATCCATCAAAGCTTCAGAAATTATTTTTGCAGTGATTTTTATTAATTTCGAAACATTTTGTTTGAAAATGGCGGTTAAAAAAATTATAAAAAGTATAAATATGGCCTCAACTTTTAAAGGTCCAATCCATCAAAGCTTCAGAAATTATTTTTGCAGTGATTTTTATTAATTTCGAAACATTTTGCTTTAAAAAGGCTGGTAAGAAAATAAAAAAATATTTACTTATGACCTCAACATTTAAAGGTCCAATCCATCAAAGCTTCAGAAACTAATTCTGCAGTGATTTTTATTTATTTCGAAACATTTTGTTTGAAAATGGCGGTTAAAAAAATTATAAAAAGTATAAATATGGCCTCAACTTTTAAAGGTCCAATCCATCAAAGCTTCAGAAATTATTTATGCAGTGATTTTTATTTATTTCGAAACATTTTGTTTGAAAATGGCGGTTAAAAAAATTATAAAAAGTATAAATATGGCCTCAACTTTTAAAGGTCCAATCCATCAAAGCTTCAGAAATTATTTTTGCAGTGATTTTTATTAATTTCGAAACATTTTGTTTGAAAATGGCGGTTAAAAAAATTATAAAAAGTATAAATATGGCCTCAACTTTTAAAGGTCCAATCCATCAAAGCTTCAGAAATTATTTTTGCAGTGATTTTTATTAATTTCGAAACATTTTGTTTGAAAATGGCGGTTAAAAAAATTATAAAAAGTATAAATATGGCCTCAACTTTTAAAGGTCCAATCCATCAAAGCTTCAGAAATTATTTTTGCAGTGATTTTTATTTATTTCGAAACATTTTGTTTGAAAATGGCGGTTAAAAAAATTATAAAAAGTATAAATATGGCCTCAACTTTTAAAGGTCCAATCCATCAAAGCTTCAGAAATTATTTTTGCAGTGATTTTTATTTATTTCGAAACATTTTGTTTGAAAATGGCGGTTAAAAAAATTATAAAAAGTATAAATATGGCCTCAACTTTTAAAGGTCCAATCCATCAAAGCTTCAGAAATTATTTTTGCAGTGATTTTTATTAATTTCGAAACATTTTGTTTGAAAATGGCGGTTAAAAAAATTATAAAAAGTATAAATATGGCCTCAACTTTTAAAGGTCCAATCCATCAAAGCTTCAGAAATTATTTTTGCAGTGATTTTTATTAATTTCGAAACATTTTGTTTGAAAATGGCGGTTAAAAAAATTATAAAAAGTATAAATATGGCCTCAACTTTTAAAGGTCCAATCCATCAAAGCTTCAGAAATTATTTTTGCAGTGATTTTTATTTATTTCGAAACATTTTGTTTGAAAATGGCGGTTAAAAAAATTATAAAAAGTATAAATATGGCCTCAACTTTTAAAGGTCCAATCCATCAAAGCTTCAGAAATTATTTTTGCAGTGATTTTTATTTATTTCGAAACATTTTGTTTGAAAATGGCGGTTAAAAAAATTATAAAAAGTATAAATATGGCCTCAACTTTTAAAGGTCCAATCCATCAAAGCTTCAGAAATTATTTTTGCAGTGATTTTTATTAATTTCGAAACATTTTGTTTGAAAATGGCGGTTAAAAAAATTATAAAAAGTATAAATATGGCCTCAACTTTTAAAGGTCCAATCCATCAAAGCTTCAGAAATTATTTTTGCAGTGATTTTTATTAATTTCGAAACATTTTGTTTGAAAATGGCGGTTAAAAAAATTATAAAAAGTATAAATATGGCCTCAACTTTTAAAGGTCCAATCCATCAAAGCTTCAGAAACTAATTCTGCAGTGATTTTTATTTATTTCGAAACATTTTGTTTGAAAATGGCGGTTAAAAAAATTATAAAAAGTATAAATATGGCCTCAACTTTTAAAGGTCCAATCCATCAAAGCTTCAGAAATTATTTATGCAGTGATTTTTATTAATTTCGAAACATTTTGTTTGAAAATGGCGGTTAAAAAAATTATAAAAAGTATAAATATGGCCTCAACTTTTAAAGGTCCAATCCATCAAAGCTTCAGAAATTATTTTTGCAGTGATTTTTATTTATTTCGAAACATTTTGTTTGAAAATGGCGGTTAAAAAAATTATAAAAAGTATAAATATGGCCTCAACTTTTAAAGGTCCAATCCATCAAAGCTTCAGAAATTATTTTTGCAGTGATTTTTATTAATTTCGAAACATTTTGTTTGAAAATGGCGGTTAAAAAAATTATAAAAAGTATAAATATGGCCTCAACTTTTAAAGGTCCAATCCATCAAAGCTTCAGAAATTATTTTTGCAGTGATTTTTATTAATTTCGAAACATTTTGTTTGAAAATGGCGGTTAAAAAAATTATAAAAAGTATAAATATGGCCTCAACTTTTAAAGGTCCAATCCATCAAAGCTTCAGAAATTATTTTTGCAGTGATTTTTATTAATTTCGAAACATTTTGCTTTAAAAAGGCTGGTAAGAAAATAAAAAAATATTTACTTATGACCTCAACATTTAAAGGTCCAATCCATCAAAGCTTCAGAAACTAATTCTGCAGTGATTTTTATTTATTTCGAAACATTTTGTTTGAAAATGGCGGTTAAAAAAATTATAAAAAGTATAAATATGGCCTCAACTTTTAAAGGTCCAATCCATCAAAGCTTCAGAAATTATTTATGCAGTGATTTTTATTAATTTCGAAACATTTTGTTTGAAAATGGCGGTTAAAAAAATTATAAAAAGTATAAATATGGCCTCAACTTTTAAAGGTCCAATCCATCAAAGCTTCAGAAATTATTTTTGCAGTGATTTTTATTTATTTCGAAACATTTTGTTTGAAAATGGCGGTTAAAAAAATTATAAAAAGTATAAATATGGCCTCAACTTTTAAAGGTCCAATCCATCAAAGCTTCAGAAACTAATTCTGCAGTGATTTTTATTTATTTCGAAACATTTTGTTTGAAAATGGCGGTTAAAAAAATTATAAAAAGTATAAATATGGCCTCAACTTTTAAAGGTCCAATCCATCAAAGCTTCAGAAATTATTTATGCAGTGATTTTTATTAATTTCGAAACATTTTGTTTGAAAATGGCGGTTAAAAAAATTATAAAAAGTATAAATATGGCCTCAACTTTTAAAGGTCCAATCCATCAAAGCTTCAGAAATTATTTTTGCAGTGATTTTTATTTATTTCGAAACATTTTGTTTGAAAATGGCGGTTAAAAAAATTATAAAAAGTATAAATATGGCCTCAACTTTTAAAGGTCCAATCCATCAAAGCTTCAGAAATTATTTTTGCAGTGATTTTTATTAATTTCGAAACATTTTGCTTTAAAAAGGCTGGTAAGAAAATAAAAAAATATTTACTTATGACCTCAACATTTAAAGGTCCAATCCATCAAAGCTTCAGAAACTAATTCTGCAGTGATTTTTATTTATTTCGAAACATTTTGTTTGAAAATGGCGGTTAAAAAAATTATAAAAAGTATAAATATGGCCTCAACTTTTAAAGGTCCAATCCATCAAAGCTTCAGAAATTATTTATGCAGTGATTTTTATTAATTTCGAAACATTTTGTTTGAAAATGGCGGTTAAAAAAATTATAAAAAGTATAAATATGGCCTCAACTTTTAAAGGTCCAATCCATCAAAGCTTCAGAAATTATTTTTGCAGTGATTTTTATTTATTTCGAAACATTTTGTTTGAAAATGGCGGTTAAAAAAATTATAAAAAGTATAAATATGGCCTCAACTTTTAAAGGTCCAATCCATCAAAGCTTCAGAAATTATTTTTGCAGTGATTTTTATTAATTTCGAAACATTCTGTTTGAAAATGGCTGGTAAAAAAATAAAAAAATATTTACTTATGACCTCAACATTTAAAGGTCCAATCCATCAAAGCTTCAGAAACTAATTCTGCAGTGATTTTTATTTATTTCGAAACATTTTGTTTGAAAATGGCGGTTAAAAAAATTATAAAAAGTATAAATATGGCCTCAACTTTTAAAGGTCCAATCCATCAAAGCTTCAGAAATTATTTTTGCAGTGATTTTTATTAATTTCGAAACATTTTGCTTTAAAAAGGCTGGTAAGAAAATAAAAAAATATTTACTTATGACCTCAACATTTAAAGGTCCAATCCATCAAAGCTTCAGAAACTAATTCTGCAGTGATTTTTATTTATTTCGAAACATTTTGTTTGAAAATGGCGGTTAAAAAAATTATAAAAAGTATAAATATGGCCTCAACTTTTAAAGGTCCAATCCATCAAAGCTTCAGAAATTATTTATGCAGTGATTTTTATTAATTTCGAAACATTTTGTTTGAAAATGGCGGTTAAAAAAATTATAAAAAGTATAAATATGGCCTCAACTTTTAAAGGTCCAATCCATCAAAGCTTCAGAAATTATTTTTGCAGTGATTTTTATTAATTTCGAAACATTTTGTTTGAAAATGGCGGTTAAAAAAATTATAAAAAGTATAAATATGGCCTCAACTTTTAAAGGTCCAATCCATCAAAGCTTCAGAAATTATTTTTGCAGTGATTTTTATTAATTTCGAAACATTTTGCTTTAAAAAGGCTGGTAAGAAAATAAAAAAATATTTACTTATGACCTCAACATTTAAAGGTCCAATCCATCAAAGCTTCAGAAACTAATTCTGCAGTGATTTTTATTTATTTCGAAACATTTTGTTTGAAAATGGCGGTTAAAAAAATTATAAAAAGTATAAATATGGCCTCAACTTTTAAAGGTCCAATCCATCAAAGCTTCAGAAATTATTTATGCAGTGATTTTTATTAATTTCGAAACATTTTGTTTGAAAATGGCGGTTAAAAAAATTATAAAAAGTATAAATATGGCCTCAACTTTTAAAGGTCCAATCCATCAAAGCTTCAGAAATTATTTTTGCAGTGATTTTTATTTATTTCGAAACATTTTGTTTGAAAATGGCGGTTAAAAAAATTATAAAAAGTATAAATATGGCCTCAACTTTTAAAGGTCCAATCCATCAAAGCTTCAGAAATTATTTTTGCAGTGATTTTTATTAATTTCGAAACATTTTGCTTTAAAAAGGCTGGTAAGAAAATAAAAAAATATTTACTTATGACCTCAACATTTAAAGGTCCAATCCATCAAAGCTTCAGAAACTAATTCTGCAGTGATTTTTATTTATTTCGAAACATTTTGTTTGAAAATGGCGGTTAAAAAAATTATAAAAAGTATAAATATGGCCTCAACTTTTAAAGGTCCAATCCATCAAAGCTTCAGAAATTATTTTTGCAGTGATTTTTATTAATTTCGAAACATTTTGCTTTAAAAAGGCTGGTAAGAAAATAAAAAAATATTTACTTATGACCTCAACATTTAAAGGTCCAATCCATCAAAGCTTCAGAAACTAATTCTGCAGTGATTTTTATTTATTTCGAAACATTTTGTTTGAAAATGGCGGTTAAAAAAATTATAAAAAGTATAAATATGGCCTCAACTTTTAAAGGTCCAATCCATCAAAGCTTCAGAAATTATTTTTGTAGTGATTTTTATTAATTTCGAAACATTCTGTTTGAAAATGGCTGGTAAAAAAATAAAAAAATATTTACTTATGACCTCAACATTTAAAGGTCCAATCCATCAAAGCTTCAGAAACTAATTCTGCAGTGATTTTTATTTATTTCGAAACATTTTGTTTGAAAATGGCGGTTAAAAAAATTATAAAAAGTATAAATATGGCCTCAACTTTTAAAGGTCCAATCCATCAAAGCTTCAGAAATTATTTTTGCAGTGATTTTTATTAATTTCGAAACATTTTGCTTTAAAAAGGCTGGTAAGAAAATAAAAAAATATTTACTTATGACCTCAACATTTAAAGGTCCAATCCATCAAAGCTTCAGAAACTAATTCTGCAGTGATTTTTATTTATTTCGAAACATTTTGTTTGAAAATGGCGGTTAAAAAAATTATAAAAAGTATAAATATGGCCTCAACTTTTAAAGGTCCAATCCATCAAAGCTTCAGAAATTATTTTTGTAGTGATTTTTATTAATTTCGAAACATTCTGTTTGAAAATGGCTGGTAAAAAAATAAAAAAATATTTACTTATGACCTCAACATTTAAAGGTCCAATCCATCAAAGCTTCAGAAACTAATTCTGCAGTGATTTTTATTTATTTCGAAACATTTTGTTTGAAAATGGCGGTTAAAAAAATTATAAAAAGTATAAATATGGCCTCAACTTTTAAAGGTCCAATCCATCAAAGCTTCAGAAATTATTTTTGCAGTGATTTTTATTAATTTCGAAACATTTTGCTTTAAAAAGGCTGGTAAGAAAATAAAAAAATATTTACTTATGACCTCAACATTTAAAGGTCCAATCCATCAAAGCTTCAGAAACTAATTCTGCAGTGATTTTTATTTATTTCGAAACATTTTGTTTGAAAATGGCGGTTAAAAAAATTATAAAAAGTATAAATATGGCCTCAACTTTTAAAGGTCCAATCTATCAAAGCTTCAGAAATTATTTTTGTAGTGATTTTTATTAATTTCGAAACATTCTGTTTGAAAATGGCTGGTAAAAAAATAAAAAAATATTTACTTATGACCTCAACATTTAAAGGTCCAATCCATCAAAGCTTCAGAAACTAATTCTGCAGTGATTTTTATTTATTTCGAAACATTTTGTTTGAAAATGGCGGTTAAAAAAATTATAAAAAGTATAAATATGGCCTCAACTTTTAAAGGTCCAATCCATCAAAGCTTCAGAAATTATTTATGCAGTGATTTTTATTAATTTCGAAACATTTTGCTTTAAACAGGCTGGTAAAAAAATAAAAAAATATTTACTTATGACCTCAACTTTTAAAGGTCCAATCCATCAAAGCTTCAGAAATTATTTTTGTAGTGATTTTTATTAATTTCGAAACATTCTGTTTGAAAATGGCTGGTAAAAAAATAAAAAAATATTTACTTATGACCTCAACATTTAAAGGTCCAATCCATCAAAGCTTCAGAAACTAATTCTGCAGTGATTTATATTTATTTCGAAACATTCTGTTTGAAAATGGCGGTTAAAAAAATAAAAAAATATTTACTTATGACCTCATCATTTAAAGGTCCAATCCATCAAAGCTTCAGAAACTAATTCTGCAGTGATTTTTATTTATTTCGAAACATTTTGTTTGAAAATGGCGGTTAAAAAAATTATAAAAAGTATAAATATGGCCTCAACTTTTAAAGGTCCAATCCATCAAAGCTTCAGAAATTATTTTTGCAGTGATTTTTATTTATTTCGAAACATTTTCTTTGAAAATGGCGGTTAAAAAAATAATAAAATGTATAAATATGTCCTCAACTTTTAAAGGTCCAATCCATCAAAGCTTCAGAAATTATTTTTGTAGTGATTTTTATTAATTTCGAAACATTCTGTTTGAAAATGGCTGGTAAAAAAATAAAAAAATATTTACTTATGACCTCAACTTTTAAAGGTCCAATCCATCAAAGCTTCAGAAACTAATTCTGCAGTGATTTATATTTATTTCGAAACATTTTCTTTGAAAATGGCGGTTAAAAAAATAATAAAATGTATAAATTTGGCCTCAACTTTTAAAGGTCCAATCCATCAAAGCTTCAGAAATTATTTATGCAGTGATTTTTATTAATTTCGAAACATTTTGCTTTAAAAAGGCTGGTAAGAAAATAAAAAAATATTTACTTATGACCTCAACTTTTAAAGGTCCAATCCATCAAAGCTTCAGAAATTATTTTTGCAGTGATTTTTATTTATTTCGAAACATTTTCTTTGAAAATGGCGGTTAAAAAAATAATAAAATGTATAAATATGTCCTCAACTTTTAAAGGTCCAATCCATCAAAGCTTCAGAAATTATTTTTGTAGTGATTTTTATTAATTTCGAAACATTCTGTTTGAAAATGGCTGGTAAAAAAATAATAAAATGTATAAATATGTCCTCAACTTTTAAAGGTCCAATCCATCAAAGCTTCAGAAATTATTTATGCAGTGATTTTTATTAATTTCGAAACATTTTGCTTTAAACAGGCTGGTAAAAAAATAAAAAAATATTTACTTATGACCTCAACTTTTAAAGGTCCAATCCATCAAAGCTTCAGAAATTATTTTTGTAGTGATTTTTATTAATTTCGAAACATTCTGTTTGAAAATGGCTGGTAAAAAAATAAAAAAATATTTACTTATGACCTCAACATTTAAAGGTCCAATCCATCAAAGCTTCAGAAACTAATTCTGCAGTGATTTATATTTATTTCGAAACATTCTGTTTGAAAATGGCGGTTAAAAAAATAAAAAAATATTTACTTATGACCTCATCATTTAAAGGTCCAATCCATCAAAGCTTCAGAAACTAATTCTGCAGTGATTTTTATTAATTTCGAAACATTTTGCTTTAAACAGGCTGGTAAAAAAATAAAAAAATATTTACTTATGACCTCAACTTTTAAAGGTCCAATCCATCAAAGCTTCAGAAATTATTTTTGTAGTGATTTTTATTTATTTCGAAACATTTTGTTTGAAAATGGCGGTTAAAAAAATTATAAAAAGTATAAATATGGCCTCAACTTTTAAAGGTCCAATCCATCAAAGCTTCAGAAACTAATTCTGCAGTGATTTTTATTTATTTCGAAACATTTTGTTTGAAAATGGCGGTTAAAAAAATTATAAAAAGTATAAATATGGCCTCAACTTTTAAAGGTCCAATCCATCAAAGCTTCAGAAATTATTTATGCAGTGATTTTTATTAATTTCGAAACATTTTCTTTGAAAATGGCGGTTAAAAAAATAATAAAATGTATAAATTTGGCCTCAACTTTTAAAGGTCCAATCCATCAAAGCTTCAGAAATTATTTATGCAGTGATTTTTATTAATTTCGAAACATTTTGCTTTAAAAAGGCTGGTAAGAAAATAAAAAAATATTTACTTATGACCTCAACTTTTAAAGGTCCAATCCATCAAAGCTTCAGAAATTATTTTTGCAGTGATTTTTATTAATTTCGAAACATTTTGCTTTAAAAAGGCTGGTAAGAAAATAAAAAAATATTTACTTATGACCTCAACATTTAAAGGTCCAATCCATCAAAGCTTCAGAAACTAATTCTGCAGTGATTTTTATTTATTTCGAAACATTTTGTTTGAAAATGGCGGTTAAAAAAATTATAAAAAGTATAAATATGGCCTCAACTTTTAAAGGTCCAATCCATCAAAGCTTCAGAAATTATTTATGCAGTGATTTTTATTAATTTCGAAACATTTTCTTTGAAAATGGCGGTTAAAAAAATAATAAAATGTATAAATTTGGCCTCAACTTTTAAAGGTCCAATCCATCAAAGCTTCAGAAATTATTTATGCAGTGATTTTTATTAATTTCGAAACATTTTCTTTGAAAATGGCGGTTAAAAAAATAATAAAATGTATAAATTTGGCCTCAACTTTTAAAGGTCCAATCCATCAAAGCTTCAGAAATTATTTATGCAGTGATTTTTATTAATTTCGAAACATTTTCTTTGAAAATGGCGGTTAAAAAAATAATAAAATGTATAAATTTGGCCTCAACTTTTAAAGGTCCAATCCATCAAAGCTTCAGAAATTATTTATGCAGTGATTTTTATTAATTTCGAAACATTTTCTTTGAAAATGGCGGTTAAAAAAATAATAAAATGTATAAATTTGGCCTCAACTTTTAAAGGTCCAATCCATCAAAGCTTCAGAAATTATTTTTGCAGTGATTTTTATTAATTTCGAAACATTTTGCTTTAAAAAGGCTGGTAAGAAAATAAAAAAATATTTACTTATGACCTCAACTTTTAAAGGTCCAATCCATCAAAGCTTCAGAAATTATTTTTGCAGTGATTTTTATTAATTTCGAAACATTTTGCTTTAAAAAGGCTGGTAAGAAAATAAAAAAATATTTACTTATGACCTCAACATTTAAAGGTCCAATCCATCAAAGCTTCAGAAACTAATTCTGCAGTGATTTATATTTATTTCGAAACATTCTGTTTGAAAATGGCGGTTAAAAAAATAAAAAAATATTTACTTATGACCTCATCATTTAAAGGTCCAATCCATCAAAGCTTCAGAAACTAATTCTGCAGTGATTTTTATTAATTTCGAAACATTTTGCTTTAAACAGGCTGGTAAAAAAATAAAAAAATATTTACTTATGACCTCAACTTTTAAAGGTCCAATCCATCAAAGCTTCAGAAATTATTTTTGTAGTGATTTTTATTTATTTCGAAACATTTTGTTTGAAAATGGCGGTTAAAAAAATTATAAAAAGTATAAATATGGCCTCAACTTTTAAAGGTCCAATCCATCAAAGCTTCAGAAATTATTTTTGCAGTGATTTTTATTAATTTCGAAACATTTTGCTTTAAAAAGGCTGGTAAGAAAATAAAAAAATATTTACTTATGACCTCAACATTTAAAGGTCCAATCCATCAAAGCTTCAGAAACTAATTCTGCAGTGATTTTTATTTATTTCGAAACATTTTGTTTGAAAATGGCGGTTAAAAAAATTATAAAAAGTATAAATATGGCCTCAACTTTTAAAGGTCCAATCCATCAAAGCTTCAGAAATTATTTATGCAGTGATTTTTATTAATTTCGAAACATTTTGCTTTAAACAGGCTGGTAAAAAAATAAAAAAATATTTACTTATGACCTCAACTTTTAAAGGTCCAATCCATCAAAGCTTCAGAAATTATTTTTGTAGTGATTTTTATTAATTTCGAAACATTCTGTTTGAAAATGGCTGGTAAAAAAATAAAAAAATATTTACTTATGACCTCAACATTTAAAGGTCCAATCCATCAAAGCTTCAGAAACTAATTCTGCAGTGATTTATATTTATTTCGAAACATTCTGTTTGAAAATGGCGGTTAAAAAAATAAAAAAATATTTACTTATGACCTCAACATTTAAAGGTCCAATCCATCAAAGCTTCAGAAACTAATTCTGCAGTGATTTATATTTATTTCGAAACATTCTGTTTGAAAATGGCGGTTAAAAAAATAAAAAAATATTTACTTATGACCTCAACATTTAAAGGTCCAATCCATCAAAGCTTCAGAAACTAATTCTGCAGTGATTTTTATTTATTTCGAAACATTTTGTTTGAAAATGGCGGTTAAAAAAATTATAAAAAGTATAAATATGGCCTCAACTTTTAAAGGTCCAATCCATCAAAGCTTCAGAAATTATTTTTGCAGTGATTTTTATTAATTTCGAAACATTTTGCTTTAAAAAGGCTGGTAAGAAAATAAAAAAATATTTACTTATGACCTCAACATTTAAAGGTCCAATCCATCAAAGCTTCAGAAATTATTTTTGCAGTGATTTTTATTTATTTCGAAACATTTTCTTTGAAAATGGCGGTTAAAAAAATAATAAAATGTTTAAATATGGCCTCAACTTTTAAAGGTCCAATCCATCAAAGCTTCAGAAATTATTTTTGCAGTGATTTTTATTTATTTCGAAACATTCTGTTTGAAAATGGCGGTTAAAAAAATAATAAAAAGTATAAATATGGCCTCAACTTTTAAAGGTCCAATCCATCAAAGCTTCAGAAACTAATTCTGCAGTTATTTTTATTTATTTCGAAACATTTTGTTTGAAAATGGCTGTTAAAAAAATTATAAAAAGTATAAATATGGCCTCAACTTTTAAAGGTCCAATCCATCAAAGCTTCAGAAATTATTTTTGCAGTGATTTTTATTTATTTCGAAACATTTTCTTTGAAAATGGCGGTTAAAAAAATAAAAAAATATTTACTTATGACCTCATCATTTAAAGGTCCAATCCATCAAAGCTTCAGAAACTAATTCTGCAGTTATTTTTATTTATTTCGAAACATTTTGTTTGAAAATGGCTGTTAAAAAAATAATAAAAAGTATAAATATGGCCTCAACTTTTAAAGGTCCAATCCATCAAAGCTTCAGAAATTATTTTTGCAGTGATTTTTATATATTTCGAAACATTCTGTTTGAAAATGGCGGTTAAAAAAATAATAAAAAGTATAAATTTGGCCTCAACTTTTAAAGGTCCAATCCATCAAAGCTTCAGAAATTATTTTTGAAGTGATTTATATTTATTTCGAAACATTCTGTTTGAAAATGGCGGTTAAAAAAATAATAAAAAGTATAAATATGGCCTCAACTTTTAAAGGTCCAATCCATCAAAGCTTCAGAAATTATTTTTGCAGTGATTTTTATATATTTCGAAACATTCTGTTTGAAAATGGCGGTTAAAAAAATAATAAAAAGTATAAATATGGCCTCAACTTTTAAAGGTCCAATCCATCAAAGCTTCAGAAACTAATTCTGCAGTGATTTTTATTTATTTCGAAACATTTTGTTTGAAAATGGCGGTTAAAAAAATAAAAAAATATTTACTTATGACCTCATCATTTAAAGGTCCAATCCATCAAAGCTTCAGAAATTATTTTTGCAGTGATTTTTATTAATTTCGAAACATTTTGCTTTAAAAAGGCTGGTAAGAAAATAAAAAAATATTTACTTATGACCTCATCATTTAAAGGTCCAATCCATCAAAGCTTCAGAAACTAATTCTGCAGTTATTTTTATTTATTTCGAAACATTTTGTTTGAAAATGGCTGTTAAAAAAATTATAAAAAGTATAAATATGGCCTCAACTTTTAAAGGTCCAATCCATCAAAGCTTCAGAAATTATTTTTGCAGTGATTTTTATTTATTTCGAAACATTTTCTTTGAAAATGGCGGTTAAAAAAATAATAAAATGTATAAATATGGCCTCAACTTTTAAAGGTCCAATCCATCAAAGCTTCAGAAATTATTTTTGCAGTGATTTTTATTTATTTCGAAACATTTTGCTTTAAAAAGGCTGGTAAGAAAATAAAAAAATATTTACTTATGACCTCATCATTTAAAGGTCCAATCCATCAAAGCTTCAGAAACTAATTCTGCAGTTATTTTTATTTATTTCGAAACATTTTGTTTGAAAATGGCTGTTAAAAAAATTATAAAAAGTATAAATATGGCCTCAACTTTTAAAGGTCCAATCCATCAAAGCTTCAGAAATTATTTTTGCAGTGATTTTTATTTATTTCGAAACATTTTCTTTGAAAATGGCGGTTAAAAAAATAATAAAATGTATAAATATGGCCTCAACTTTTAAAGGTCCAATCCATCAAAGCTTCAGAAATTATTTTTGCAGTGATTTTTATTTATTTCGAAACATTTTCTTTGAAAATGGCGGTTAAAAAAATAATAAAATGTATAAATATGGCCTCAACTTTTAAAGGTCCAATCCATCAAAGCTTCAGAAATTATTTTTGCAGTGATTTTTATTTATTTCGAAACATTTTCTTTGAAAATGGCGGTTAAAAAAATAAAAAAATATTTACTTATGACCTCATCATTTAAAGGTCCAATCCATCAAAGCTTCAGAAACTAATTCTGCAGTTATTTTTATTTATTTCGAAACATTTTGTTTGAAAATGGCTGTTAAAAAAATTATAAAAAGTATAAATATGGCCTCAACTTTTAAAGGTCCAATCCATCAAAGCTTCAGAAATTATTTTTGCAGTGATTTTTATTTATTTCGAAACATTTTGCTTTAAAAAGGCTGGTAAGAAAATAAAAAAATATTTACTTATGACCTCATCATTTAAAGGTCCAATCCATCAAAGCTTCAGAAACTAATTCTGCAGTTATTTTTATTTATTTCGAAACATTTTGTTTGAAAATGGCTGTTAAAAAAATTATAAAAAGTATAAATATGGCCTCAACTTTTAAAGGTCCAATCCATCAAAGCTTCAGAAATTATTTTTGCAGTGATTTTTATTTATTTCGAAACATTTTCTTTGAAAATGGCGGTTAAAAAAATAATAAAATGTATAAATATGGCCTCAACTTTTAAAGGTCCAATCCATCAAAGCTTCAGAAATTATTTTTGCAGTGATTTTTATTTATTTCGAAACATTTTCTTTGAAAATGGCGGTTAAAAAAATAATAAAATGTATAAATATGGCCTCAACTTTTAAAGGTCCAATCCATCAAAGCTTCAGAAATTATTTTTGCAGTGATTTTTATTAATTTCGAAACATTTTGCTTTAAAAAGGCTGGTAAGAAAATAAAAAAATATTTACTTATGACCTCATCATTTAAAGGTCCAATCCATCAAAGCTTCAGAAACTAATTCTGCAGTTATTTTTATTTATTTCGAAACATTTTGTTTGAAAATGGCTGTTAAAAAAATTATAAAAAGTATAAATATGGCCTCAACTTTTAAAGGTCCAATCCATCAAAGCTTCAGAAATTATTTTTGCAGTGATTTTTATTTATTTCGAAACATTTTCTTTGAAAATGGCGGTTAAAAAAATAATAAAATGTATAAATATGGCCTCAACTTTTAAAGGTCCAATCCATCAAAGCTTCAGAAATTATTTTTGCAGTGATTTTTATTTATTTCGAAACATTTTCTTTGAAAATGGCGGTTAAAAAAATAATAAAATGTATAAATATGGCCTCAACTTTTAAAGGTCCAATCCATCAAAGCTTCAGAAACTAATTCTGCAGTTATTTTTATTTATTTCGAAACATTTTGTTTGAAAATGGCTGTTAAAAAAATTATAAAAAGTATAAATATGGCCTCAACTTTTAAAGGTCCAATCCATCAAAGCTTCAGAAATTATTTTTGCAGTGATTTTTATTTATTTCGAAACATTTTCTTTGAAAATGGCGGTTAAAAAAATAATAAAATGTATAAATATGGCCTCAACTTTTAAAGGTCCAATCCATCAAAGCTTCAGAAATTATTTTTGCAGTGATTTTTATTAATTTCGAAACATTTTCTTTGAAAATGGCGGTTAAAAAAATAAAAAAATATTTACTTATGACCTCAACATTTAAAGGTCCAATCCATCAAAGCTTCAGAAATTATTTTTGCAGTGATTTTTATTTATTTCGAAACATTTTCTTTGAAAATGGCGGTTAAAAAAATAATAAAATGTATAAATATGGCCTCAACTTTTAAAGGTCCAATCCATCAAAGCTTCAGAAATTATTTTTGAAGTGATTTTTATTTATTTCGAAACATTCTGTTTGAAAATGGCGGTTAAAAAAATAAAAAAATATTTACTTATGACCTCAACATTTAAAGGTCCAATCCATCAAAGCTTCAGAAATTATTTTTGCAGTGATTTTTATTTATTTCGAAACATTTTCTTTGAAAATGGCGGTTAAAAAAATAATAAAATGTATAAATATGGCCTCAACTTTTAAAGGTCCAATCCATCAAAGCTTCAGAAATTATTTTTGCAGTGATTTTTATTAATTTCGAAACATTTTGCTTTAAAAAGGCTGGTAAGAAAATAAAAAAATATTTACTTATGACCTCAACATTTAAAGGTCCAATCCATCAAAGCTTCAGAAACTAATTCTGCAGTTATTTTTATTTATTTCGAAACATTTTCTTTGAAAATGGCGGTTAAAAAAATAATAAAATGTATAAATATGGCCTCAACTTTTAAAGGTCCAATCCATCAAAGCTTCAGAAATTATTTTTGAAGTGATTTTTATTTATTTCGAAACATTTTCTTTGAAAATGGCGGTTAAAAAAATAATAAAATGTATAAATATGGCCTCAACTTTTAAAGGTCCAATCCATCAAAGCTTCAGAAATTATTTTTGAAGTGATTTTTATTTATTTCGAAACATTCTGTTTGAAAATGGCGGTTAAAAAAATAAAAAAATATTTACTTATGACCTCAACATTTAAAAGTCCAATCCATCAAAGCTTCAGAAATTATTTTTGCAGTGATTTTTATTTATTTCGAAACATTTTCTTTGAAAATGGCGGTTAAAAAAATAATAAAATGTATAAATATGGCCTCAACTTTTAAAGGTCCAATCCATCAAAGCTTCAGAAATTATTTTTGCAGTGATTTTTATTAATTTCGAAACATTTTGCTTTAAAAAGGCTGGTAAGAAAATAAAAAAATATTTACTTATGACCTCAACATTTAAAGGTCCAATCCATCAAAGCTTCAGAAATTATTTTTGCAGTGATTTTTATTTATTTCGAAACATTTTCTTTGAAAATGGCGGTTAAAAAAATAATAAAATGTATAAATATGGCCTCAACTTTTAAAGGTCCAATCCATCAAAGCTTCAGAAATTATTTTTGCAGTGATTTTTATTAATTTCGAAACATTTTGCTTTAAAAAGGCTGGTAAGAAAATAAAAAAATATTTACTTATGACCTCAACATTTAAAGGTCCAATCCATCAAAGCTTCAGAAACTAATTCTGCAGTTATTTTTATTTATTTCGAAACATTTTCTTTGAAAATGGCGGTTAAAAAAATAATAAAATGTATAAATATGGCCTCAACTTTTAAAGGTCCAATCCATCAAAGCTTCAGAAATTATTTTTGCAGTGATTTTTATTTATTTCGAAACATTCTGTTTGAAAATGGCGGTTAAAAAAATAATAAAATATTTACTTATGACCTCAACATTTAAAGGTCCAATCCATCAAAGCTTCAGAAATTATTTTTGCAGTGATTTTTATTTATTTCGAAACATTCTGTTTGAAAATGGCGGTTAAAAAAATAAAAAAATATTTACTTATGACCTCATCATTTAAAGGTCCAATCCATCAAAGCTTCAGAAACTAATTCTGCAGTTATTTTTATTTATTTCGAAACATTTTGCTTTAAAAAGGCTGGTAAGAAAATAAAAAAATATTTACTTATGACCTCAACATTTAAAGGTCCAATCCATCAAAGCTTCAGAAATTATTTTTGCAGTGATTTTTATTTATTTCGAAACATTTTCTTTGAAAATGGCGGTTAAAAAAATAATAAAATGTATAAATATGGCCTCAACTTTTAAAGGTCCAATCCATCAAAGCTTCAGAAATTATTTTTGCAGTGATTTTTATTTATTTCGAAACATTCTGTTTGAAAATGGCGGTTAAAAAAATAATAAAATATTTACTTATGACCTCAACATTTAAAGGTCCAATCCATCAAAGCTTCAGAAATTATTTTTGCAGTGATTTTTATTTATTTCGAAACATTCTGTTTGAAAATGGCGGTTAAAAAAATAAAAAAATATTTACTTATGACCTCATCATTTAAAGGTCCAATCCATCAAAGCTTCAGAAACTAATTCTGCAGTTATTTTTATTTATTTCGAAACATTTTCTTTGAAAATGGCGGTTAAAAAAATAAAAAAATATTTACTTATGACCTCATCATTTAAAGGTCCAATCCATCAAAGCTTCAGAAACTAATTCTGCAGTTATTTTTATTTATTTCGAAACATTTTGCTTTAAAAAGGCTGGTAAGAAAATAAAAAAATATTTACTTATGACCTCAACATTTAAAGGTCCAATCCATCAAAGCTTCAGAAATTATTTTTGCAGTGATTTTTATTTATTTCGAAACATTTTCTTTGAAAATGGCGGTTAAAAAAATAATAAAATGTATAAATATGGCCTCAACTTTTAAAGGTCCAATCCATCAAAGCTTCAGAAATTATTTTTGCAGTGATTTTTATTTATTTCGAAACATTCTGTTTGAAAATGGCGGTTAAAAAAATAATAAAATATTTACTTATGACCTCAACATTTAAAGGTCCAATCCATCAAAGCTTCAGAAATTATTTTTGCAGTGATTTTTATTTATTTCGAAACATTCTGTTTGAAAATGGCGGTTAAAAAAATAAAAAAATATTTACTTATGACCTCATCATTTAAAGGTCCAATCCATCAAAGCTTCAGAAACTAATTCTGCAGTTATTTTTATTTATTTCGAAACATTTTGCTTTAAAAAGGCTGGTAAGAAAATAAAAAAATATTTACTTATGACCTCAACATTTAAAGGTCCAATCCATCAAAGCTTCAGAAATTATTTTTGCAGTGATTTTTATTTATTTCGAAACATTTTCTTTGAAAATGGCGGTTAAAAAAATAATAAAATGTATAAATATGGCCTCAACTTTTAAAGGTCCAATCCATCAAAGCTTCAGAAATTATTTTTGCAGTGATTTTTATTTATTTCGAAACATTCTGTTTGAAAATGGCGGTTAAAAAAATAAAAAAATATTTACTTATGACCTCAACATTTAAAGGTCCAATCCATCAAAGCTTCAGAAATTATTTTTGCAGTGATTTTTATTAATTTCGAAACATTTTGCTTTAAAAAGGCTGGTAAGAAAATAAAAAAATATTTACTTATGACCTCAACATTTAAAGGTCCAATCCATCAAAGCTTCAGAAACTAATTCTGCAGTTATTTTTATTTATTTCGAAACATTTTGTTTGAAAATGGCTGTTAAAAAAATTATAAAAAGTATAAATATGGCCTCAACTTTTAAAGGTCCAATCCATCAAAGCTTCAGAAATTATTTTTGCAGTGATTTTTATTAATTTCGAAACATTTTGCTTTAAAAAGGCTGGTAAGAAAATAAAAAAATATTTACTTATGACCTCAACGTTTAAAGGTCCAATCCATCAAAGCTTCAGAAATTATTTTTGCAGTGATTTTTATTTATTTCGAAACATTCTGTTTGAAAATGGCGGTTAAAAAAATAATAAAAAGTATAAATATGGCCTCAACTTTTAAAGGTCCAATCCATCAAAGCTTCAGAAATTATTTTTGCAGTGATTTTTATTAATTTCGAAACATTTTGCTTTAAAAAGGCTGGTAAGAAAATAAAAAAATATTTACTTATGACCTCAACATTTAAAGGTCCAATCCATCAAAGCTTCAGAAATTATTTTTGCAGTGATTTTTATTTATTTCGAAACATTCTGTTTGAAAATGGCGGTTAAAAAAATAAAAAAATATTTACTTATGACCTCATCATTTAAAGGTCCAATCCATCAAAGCTTCAGAAATTATTTTTGCAGTGATTTTTATTAATTTCGAAACATTTTGCTTTAAAAAGGCTGGTAAGAAAATAAAAAAATATTTACTTATGACCTCAACGTTTAAAGGTCCAATCCATCAAAGCTTCAGAAATTATTTTTGCAGTGATTTTTATTTATTTCGAAACATTCTGTTTGAAAATGGCGGTTAAAAAAATAATAAAAAGTATAAATATGGCCTCAACTTTTAAAGGTCCAATCCATCAAAGCTTCAGAAATTATTTTTGCAGTGATTTTTATTTATTTCGAAACATTCTGTTTGAAAATGGCGGTTAAAAAAATAATAAAAAGTATAAATATGGCCTCAACTTTTAAAGGTCCAATCCATCAAAGCATCAGAAACTAATTCTGCAGTGATTTATATTTATTTCGAAACATTCTGTTTGAAAATGGCGGTTAAAAAAATAATAAAAAGTATAAATATGGCCTCAACTTTTAAAGGTCCAATCCATCAAAGCTTCAGAAATTATTTTTGCAGTGATTTTTATTTATTTCGAAACATTCTGTTTGAAAATGGCGGTTAAAAAAATAATAAAAAGTATAAATATGGCCTCAACTTTTAAAGGTCCAATCCATCAAAGCTTCAGAAATTATTTTTGCAGTGATTTTTATTTATTTCGAAACATTCTGTTTGAAAATGGCGGTTAAAAAAATAATAAAAAGTATAAATATGGCCTCAACTTTTAAAGGTCCAATCCATCAAAGCATCAGAAACTAATTCTGCAGTGATTTATATTTATTTCGAAACATTCTGTTTGAAAATGGCGGTTAAAAAAATAATAAAAAGTATAAATATGGCCTCAACTTTTAAAGGTCCAATCCATCAAAGCATCAGAAACTAATTCTGCAGTGATTTTTATTTATTTCGAAACATTTTCTTTGAAAATGGCGGTTAAAAAAATAATAAAATGTATAAATATGGCCTCAACTTTTAAAGGTCCAATCCATCAAAGCTTCAGAAATTATTTTTGCAGTGATTTTTATTTATTTCGAAACATTTTCTTTGAAAATGGCGGTTAAAAAAATAATAAAATGTATAAATATGGCCTCAACTTTTAAAGGTCCAATCCATCAAAGCTTCAGAAATTATTTTTGCAGTGATTTTTATTTATTTCGAAACATTTTCTTTGAAAATGGCGGTTAAAAAAATAAAAAAATATTTACTTATGACCTCATCATTTAAAGGTCCAATCCATCAAAGCTTCAGAAACTAATTCTGCAGTTATTTTTATTTATTTCGAAACATTTTGTTTGAAAATGGCTGTTAAAAAAATTATAAAAAGTATAAATATGGCCTCAACTTTTAAAGGTCCAATCCATCAAAGCTTCAGAAATTATTTTTGCAGTGATTTTTATTTATTTCGAAACATTTTCTTTGAAAATGGCGGTTAAAAAAATAATAAAATGTATAAATATGGCCTCAACTTTTAAAGGTCCAATCCATCAAAGCTTCAGAAATTATTTTTGCAGTGATTTTTATTTATTTCGAAACATTTTCTTTGAAAATGGCGGTTAAAAAAATAAAAAAATATTTACTTATGACCTCATCATTTAAAGGTCCAATCCATCAAAGCTTCAGAAACTAATTCTGCAGTTATTTTTATTTATTTCGAAACATTTTGTTTGAAAATTGCTGTTAAAAAAATTATAAAAAGTATAAATATGGCCTCAACTTTTAAAGGTCCAATCCATCAAAGCTTCAGAAATTATTTTTGCAGTGATTTTTATTTATTTCGAAACATTTTCTTTGAAAATGGCGGTTAAAAAAATAATAAAATGTATAAATATGGCCTCAACTTTTAAAGGTCCAATCCATCAAAGCTTCAGAAATTATTTTTGCAGTGATTTTTATTAATTTCGAAACATTTTGCTTTAAAAAGGCTGGTAAGAAAATAAAAAAATATTTACTTATGACCTCAACATTTAAAGGTCCAATCCATCAAAGCTTCAGAAATTATTTTTGCAGTGATTTTTATTTATTTCGAAAAATTTTCTTTGAAAATGGCGGTTAAAAAAATAATAAAATGTATAAATATGGCCTCAACTTTTAAAGGTCCAATCCATCAAAGCTTCAGAAATTATTTTTGCAGTGATTTTTATTAATTTCGAAACATTTTGCTTTAAAAAGGCTGGTAAGAAAATAAAAAAATATTTACTTATGACCTCATCATTTAAAGGTCCAATCCATCAAAGCTTCAGAAACTAATTCTGCAGTTATTTTTATTTATTTCGAAACATTTTGTTTGAAAATGGCTGTTAAAAAAATTATAAAAAGTATAAATATGGCCTCAACTTTTAAAGGTCCAATCCATCAAAGCTTCAGAAATTATTTTTGCAGTGATTTTTATTTATTTCGAAACATTTTCTTTGAAAATGGCGGTTAAAAAAATAATAAAATGTATAAATATGGCCTCAACTTTTAAAGGTCCAATCCATCAAAGCTTCAGAAATTATTTTTGCAGTGATTTTTATTTATTTCGAAACATTCTGTTTGAAAATGGCGGTTAAAAAAATAAAAAAATATTTACTTATGACCTCAACATTTAAAGGTCCAATCCATCAAAGCTTCAGAAATTATTTTTGCAGTGATTTTTATTTATTTCGAAACATTTTCTTTGAAAATGGCGGTTAAAAAAATAATAAAATGTATAAATATGGCCTCAACTTTTAAAGGTCCAATCCATCAAAGCTTCAGAAATTATTTTTGCAGTGATTTTTATTAATTTCGAAACATTTTGCTTTAAAAAGGCTGGTAAGAAAATAAAAAAATATTTACTTATGACCTCAACATTTAAAGGTCCAATCCATCAAAGCTTCAGAAATTATTTTTGCAGTGATTTTTATTTATTTCGAAACATTCTGTTTGAAAATGGCGGTTAAAAAAATAAAAAAATATTTACTTATGACCTCAACATTTAAAGGTCCAATCCATCAAAGCTTCAGAAATTATTTTTGCAGTGATTTTTATTTATTTCGAAAAATTTTCTTTGAAAATGGCGGTTAAAAAAATAATAAAATGTATAAATATGGCCTCAACTTTTAAAGGTCCAATCCATCAAAGCTTCAGAAATTATTTTTGCAGTGATTTTTATTAATTTCGAAACATTTTGCTTTAAAAAGGCTGGTAAGAAAATAAAAAAATATTTACTTATGACCTCAACATTTAAAGGTCCAATCCATCAAAGCTTCAGAAATTATTTTTGCAGTGATTTTTATTTATTTCGAAAAATTTTCTTTGAAAATGGCGGTTAAAAAAATAATAAAATGTATAAATATGGCCTCAACTTTTAAAGGTCCAATCCATCAAAGCTTCAGAAATTATTTTTGCAGTGATTTTTATTAATTTCGAAACATTTTGCTTTAAAAAGGCTGGTAAGAAAATAAAAAAATATTTACTTATGACCTCATCATTTAAAGGTCCAATCCATCAAAGCTTCAGAAACTAATTCTGCAGTTATTTTTATTTATTTCGAAACATTTTGTTTGAAAATGGCTGTTAAAAAAATTATAAAAAGTATAAATATGGCCTCAACTTTTAAAGGTCCAATCCATCAAAGCTTCAGAAATTATTTTTGCAGTGATTTTTATTTATTTCGAAACATTTTCTTTGAAAATGGCGGTTAAAAAAATAATAAAATGTATAAATATGGCCTCAACTTTTAAAGGTCCAATCCATCAAAGCTTCAGAAATTATTTTTGCAGTTATTTTTATTTATTTCGAAACATTCTGTTTGAAAATGGCGGTTAAAAAAATAAAAAAATATTTACTTATGACCTCAACATTTAAAGGTCCAATCCATCAAAGCTTCAGAAATTATTTTTGCAGTGATTTTTATTTATTTCGAAACATTTTCTTTGAAAATGGCGGTTAAAAAAATAATAAAATGTATAAATATGGCCTCAACTTTTAAAGGTCCAATCCATCAAAGCTTCAGAAATTATTTTTGCAGTGATTTTTATTAATTTCGAAACATTTTGCTTTAAAAAGGCTGGTAAGAAAATAAAAAAATATTTACTTATGACCTCAACATTTAAAGGTCCAATCCATCAAAGCTTCAGAAACTAATTCTGCAGTTATTTTTATTTATTTCGAAACATTTTCTTTGAAAATGGCGGTTAAAAAAATAATAAAATGTATAAATATGGCCTCAACTTTTAAAGGTCCAATCCATCAAAGCTTCAGAAATTATTTTTGCAGTGATTTTTATTTATTTCGAAACATTCTGTTTGAAAATGGCGGTTAAAAAAATAAAAAAATATTTACTTATGACCTCAACATTTAAAGGTCCAATCCATCAAAGCTTCAGAAACTAATTCTGCAGTTATTTTTATTTATTTCGAAACATTTTGCTTTAAAAAGGCTGGTAAGAAAATAAAAAAATATTTACTTATGACCTCAACATTTAAAGGTCCAATCCATCAAAGCTTCAGAAATTATTTTTGCAGTGATTTTTATTTATTTCGAAACATTCTGTTTGAAAATGGCGGTTAAAAAAATAAAAAAATATTTACTTATGACCTCAACATTTAAAGGTCCAATCCATCAAAGCTTCAGAAACTAATTCTGCAGTGATTTTTATTAATTTCGAAACATTTTGCTTTAAAAAGGCTGGTAAGAAAATAAAAAAATATTTACTTATGACCTCAACATTTAAAGGTCCAATCCATCAAAGCTTCAGAAATTATTTTTGCAGTGATTTTTATTTATTTCGAAACATTCTGTTTGAAAATGGCGGTTAAAAAAATAAAAAAATATTTACTTATGACCTCAACATTTAAAGGTCCAATCCATCAAAGCTTCAGAAATTATTTTTGCAGTGATTTTTATTTATTTCGAAACATTTTGCTTTAAAAAGGCTGGTAAGAAAATAAAAAAATATTTACTTATGACCTCAACATTTAAAGGTCCAATCCATCAAAGCTTCAGAAACTAATTCTGCAGTTATTTTTATTTATTTCGAAACATTTTCTTTGAAAATGGCGGTTAAAAAAATAATAAAATGTATAAATATGGCCTCAACTTTTAAAGGTCCAATCCATCAAAGCTTCAGAAATTATTTTTGCAGTGATTTTTATTTATTTCGAAACATTCTGTTTGAAAATGGCGGTTAAAAAAATAAAAAAATATTTACTTATGACCTCAACATTTAAAGGTCCAATCCATCAAAGCTTCAGAAACTAATTCTGCAGTGATTTTTATTAATTTCGAAACATTTTGCTTTAAAAAGGCTGGTAAGAAAATAAAAAAATATTTACTTATGACCTCAACATTTAAAGGTCCAATCCATCAAAGCTTCAGAAATTATTTTTGCAGTGATTTTTATTTATTTCGAAACATTCTGTTTGAAAATGGCGGTTAAAAAAATAAAAAAATATTTACTTATGACCTCAACATTTAAAGGTCCAATCCATCAAAGCTTCAGAAATTATTTTTGCAGTGATTTTTATTTATTTCGAAACATTTTGCTTTAAAAAGGCTGGTAAGAAAATAAAAAAATATTTACTTATGACCTCAACATTTAAAGGTCCAATCCATCAAAGCTTCAGAAACTAATTCTGCAGTTATTTTTATTTATTTCGAAACATTTTCTTTGAAAATGGCGGTTAAAAAAATAATAAAATGTATAAATATGGCCTCAACTTTTAAAGGTCCAATCCATCAAAGCTTCAGAAATTATTTTTGCAGTGATTTTTATTTATTTCGAAACATTCTGTTTGAAAATGGCGGTTAAAAAAATAAAAAAATATTTACTTATGACCTCAACATTTAAAGGTCCAATCCATCAAAGCTTCAGAAATTATTTTTGCAGTGATTTTTATTTATTTCGAAACATTTTGCTTTAAAAAGGCTGGTAAGAAAATAAAAAAATATTTACTTATGACCTCAACATTTAAAGGTCCAATCCATCAAAGCTTCAGAAACTAATTCTGCAGTTATTTTTATTTATTTCGAAACATTTTCTTTGAAAATGGCGGTTAAAAAAATAATAAAATGTATAAATATGGCCTCAACTTTTAAAGGTCCAATCCATCAAAGCTTCAGAAATTATTTTTGCAGTGATTTTTATTTATTTCGAAACATTTTGCTTTAAAAAGGCTGGTAAGAAAATAAAAAAATATTTACTTATGACCTCAACATTTAAAGGTCCAATCCATCAAAGCTTCAGAAATTATTTTTGCAGTGATTTTTATTTATTTCGAAACATTTTGCTTTAAAAAGGCTGGTAAGAAAATAAAAAAATATTTACTTATGACCTCAACATTTAAAGGTCCAATCCATCAAAGCTTCAGAAACTAATTCTGCAGTTATTTTTATTTATTTCGAAACATTTTCTTTGAAAATGGCGGTTAAAAAAATAATAAAATGTATAAATATGGCCTCAACTTTTAAAGGTCCAATCCATCAAAGCTTCAGAAATTATTTTTGCAGTGATTTTTATTTATTTCGAAACATTCTGTTTGAAAATGGCGGTTAAAAAAATAAAAAAATATTTACTTATGACCTCAACATTTAAAGGTCCAATCCATCAAAGCTTCAGAAACTAATTCTGCAGTGATTTTTATTAATTTCGAAACATTTTGCTTTAAAAAGGCTGGTAAGAAAATAAAAAAATATTTACTTATGACCTCAACATTTAAAGGTCCAATCCATCAAAGCTTCAGAAATTATTTTTGCAGTGATTTTTATTTATTTCGAAACATTCTGTTTGAAAATGGCGGTTAAAAAAATAAAAAAATATTTACTTATGACCTCAACATTTAAAGGTCCAATCCATCAAAGCTTCAGAAATTATTTTTGCAGTGATTTTTATTTATTTCGAAACATTTTGCTTTAAAAAGGCTGGTAAGAAAATAAAAAAATATTTACTTATGACCTCAACATTTAAAGGTCCAATCCATCAAAGCTTCAGAAACTAATTCTGCAGTTATTTTTATTTATTTCGAAACATTTTCTTTGAAAATGGCGGTTAAAAAAATAATAAAATGTATAAATATGGCCTCAACTTTTAAAGGTCCAATCCATCAAAGCTTCAGAAATTATTTTTGCAGTGATTTTTATTTATTTCGAAACATTCTGTTTGAAAATGGCGGTTAAAAAAATAAAAAAATATTTACTTATGACCTCAACATTTAAAGGTCCAATCCATCAAAGCTTCAGAAATTATTTTTGCAGTGATTTTTATTTATTTCGAAACATTCTGTTTGAAAATGGCGGTTAAAAAAATAAAAAAATATTTACTTATGACCTCATCATTTAAAGGTCCAATCCATCAAAGCTTCAGAAACTAATTCTGCAGTTATTTTTATTTATTTCGAAACATTTTGCTTTAAAAAGGCTGGTAAGAAAATAAAAAAATATTTACTTATGACCTCAACATTTAAAGGTCCAATCCATCAAAGCTTCAGAAATTATTTTTGCAGTGATTTTTATTTATTTCGAAACATTTTCTTTGAAAATGGCGGTTAAAAAAATAATAAAATGTATAAATATGGCCTCAACTTTTAAAGGTCCAATCCATCAAAGCTTCAGAAATTATTTTTGCAGTGATTTTTATTAATTTCGAAACATTTTGCTTTAAAAAGGCTGGTAAGAAAATAAAAAAATATTTACTTATGACCTCAACATTTAAAGGTCCAATCCATCAAAGCTTCAGAAACTAATTCTGCAGTTATTTTTATTTATTTCGAAACATTTTCTTTGAAAATGGCGGTTAAAAAAATAATAAAATGTATAAATATGGCCTCAACTTTTAAAGGTCCAATCCATCAAAGCTTCAGAAATTATTTTTGCAGTGATTTTTATTTATTTCGAAACATTCTGTTTGAAAATGGCGGTTAAAAAAATAAAAAAATATTTACTTATGACCTCAACATTTAAAGGTCCAATCCATCAAAGCTTCAGAAATTATTTTTGCAGTGATTTTTATTTATTTCGAAACATTCTGTTTGAAAATGGCGGTTAAAAAAATAAAAAAATATTTACTTATGACCTCATCATTTAAAGGTCCAATCCATCAAAGCTTCAGAAACTAATTCTGCAGTTATTTTTATTTATTTCGAAACATTTTGCTTTAAAAAGGCTGGTAAGAAAATAAAAAAATATTTACTTATGACCTCAACATTTAAAGGTCCAATCCATCAAAGCTTCAGAAATTATTTTTGCAGTGATTTTTATTTATTTCGAAACATTTTCTTTGAAAATGGCGGTTAAAAAAATAATAAAATGTATAAATATGGCCTCAACTTTTAAAGGTCCAATCCATCAAAGCTTCAGAAATTATTTTTGCAGTGATTTTTATTTATTTCGAAACATTCTGTTTGAAAATGGCGGTTAAAAAAATAAAAAAATATTTACTTATGACCTCAACATTTAAAGGTCCAATCCATCAAAGCTTCAGAAATTATTTTTGCAGTGATTTTTATTTATTTCGAAACATTTTCTTTGAAAATGGCGGTTAAAAAAATAATAAAATGTATAAATATGGCCTCAACTTTTAAAGGTCCAATCCATCAAAGCTTCAGAAATTATTTTTGCAGTGATTTTTATTTATTTCGAAACATTCTGTTTGAAAATGGCGGTTAAAAAAATAATAAAATATTTACTTATGACCTCAACATTTAAAGGTCCAATCCATCAAAGCTTCAGAAATTATTTTTGCAGTGATTTTTATTAATTTCGAAACATTTTGCTTTAAAAAGGCTGGTAAGAAAATAAAAAAATATTTACTTATGACCTCAACATTTAAAGGTCCAATCCATCAAAGCTTCAGAAACTAATTCTGCAGTTATTTTTATTTATTTCGAAACATTTTGTTTGAAAATGGCTGTTAAAAAAATTATAAAAAGTATAAATATGGCCTCAACTTTTAAAGGTCCAATCCATCAAAGCTTCAGAAATTATTTTTGCAGTGATTTTTATTAATTTCGAAACATTTTGCTTTAAAAAGGCTGGTAAGAAAATAAAAAAATATTTACTTATGACCTCAACGTTTAAAGGTCCAATCCATCAAAGCTTCAGAAATTATTTTTGCAGTGATTTTTATTTATTTCGAAACATTCTGTTTGAAAATGGCGGTTAAAAAAATAATAAAAAGTATAAATATGGCCTCAACTTTTAAAGGTCCAATCCATCAAAGCTTCAGAAATTATTTTTGCAGTGATTTTTATTAATTTCGAAACATTTTGCTTTAAAAAGGCTGGTAAGAAAATAAAAAAATATTTACTTATGACCTCAACATTTAAAGGTCCAATCCATCAAAGCTTCAGAAACTAATTCTGCAGTTATTTTTATTTATTTCGAAACATTTTGTTTGAAAATGGCTGTTAAAAAAATTATAAAAAGTATAAATATGGCCTCAACTTTTAAAGGTCCAATCCATCAAAGCTTCAGAAATTATTTTTGCAGTGATTTTTATTAATTTCGAAACATTTTGCTTTAAAAAGGCTGGTAAGAAAATAAAAAAATATTTACTTATGACCTCAACGTTTAAAGGTCCAATCCATCAAAGCTTCAGAAATTATTTTTGCAGTGATTTTTATTTATTTCGAAACATTCTGTTTGAAAATGGCGGTTAAAAAAATAAAAAAATATTTACTTATGACCTCATCATTTAAAGGTCCAATCCATCAAAGCTTCAGAAATTATTTTTGCAGTGATTTTTATTAATTTCGAAACATTTTGCTTTAAAAAGGCTGGTAAGAAAATAAAAAAATATTTACTTATGACCTCAACGTTTAAAGGTCCAATCCATCAAAGCTTCAGAAATTATTTTTGCAGTGATTTTTATTTATTTCGAAACATTCTGTTTGAAAATGGCGGTTAAAAAAATAATAAAAAGTATAAATATGGCCTCAACTTTTAAAGGTCCAATCCATCAAAGCATCAGAAACTAATTCTGCAGTGATTTATATTTATTTCGAAACATTCTATTTGAAAATGGCGGTTAAAAAAATAATAAAAAGTATAAATATGGCCTCAACTTTTAAAGGTCCAATCCATCAAAGCTTCAGAAATTATTTTTGCAGTGATTTTTATTAATTTCGAAACATTTTGCTTTAAAAAGGCTGGTAAGAAAATAAAAAAATATTTACTTATGACCTCAACTTTTAAAGGTCCAATCCATCAAAGCTTCAGAAATTATTTTTGCAGTGATTTTTATTTATTTCGAAACATTCTGTTTGAAAATGGCGGTTAAAAAAATAAAAAAATATTTACTTATGACCTCAACATTTAAAGGTCCAATCCATCAAAGCTTCAGAAACTAATTCTGCAGTTATTTTTATTAATTTCGAAACATTCTGTTTGAAAATGGCGGTTAAAAAAATAATAAAATATTTACTTATGACCTCAACATTTAAAGGTCCAATCCATCAAAGCTTCAGAAATTATTTTTGCAGTGATTTTTATTTATTTCGAAACATTCTGTTTGAAAATGGCGGTTAAAAAAATAATAAAAAGTATAAATATGGCCTCAACTTTTAAAGGTCCAATCCATCAAAGCATCAGAAACTAATTCTGCAGTGATTTATATTTATTTCGAAACATTCTATTTGAAAATGGCGGTTAAAAAAATAATAAAAAGTATAAATATGGCCTCAACTTTTAAAGGTCCAATCCATCAAAGCTTCAGAAATTATTTTTGCAGTGATTTTTATTAATTTCGAAACATTTTGCTTTAAAAAGGCTGGTAAGAAAATAAAAAAATATTTACTTATGACCTCAACATTTAAAGGTCCAATCCATCAAAGCTTCAGAAACTAATTCTGCAGTTATTTTTATTTATTTCGAAACATTTTGTTTGAAAATGGCTGTTAAAAAAATTATAAAAAGTATAAATATGGCCTCAACTTTTAAAGGTCCAATCCATCAAAGCTTCAGAAATTATTTTTGCAGTGATTTTTATTAATTTCGAAACATTTTGCTTTAAAAAGGCTGGTAAGAAAATAAAAAAATATTTACTTATGACCTCAACATTTAAAGGTCCAATCCATCAAAGCTTCAGAAACTAATTCTGCAGTTATTTTTATTTATTTCGAAACATTTTGTTTGAAAATGGCTGTTAAAAAAATAATAAAAAGTATAAATATGGCCTCAACTTTTAAAGGTCCAATCCATCAAAGCTTCAGAAATTATTTTTGCAGTGATTTTTATTTATTTCGAAACATTCTGTTTGAAAATGGCGGTTAAAAAAATAAAAAAATATTTACTTATGACCTCATCATTTAAAGGTCCAATCCATCAAAGCTTCAGAAATTATTTTTGCAGTGATTTTTATTAATTTCGAAACATTTTGCTTTAAAAAGGCTGGTAAGAAAATAAAAAAATATTTACTTATGACCTCAACGTTTAAAGGTCCAATCCATCAAAGCTTCAGAAATTATTTTTGCAGTGATTTTTATTTATTTCGAAACATTCTGTTTGAAAATGGCGGTTAAAAAAATAATAAAAAGTATAAATATGGCCTCAACTTTTAAAGGTCCAATCCATCAAAGCATCAGAAACTAATTCTGCAGTGATTTATATTTATTTCGAAACATTCTATTTGAAAATGGCGGTTAAAAAAATAATAAAAAGTATAAATATGGCCTCAACTTTTAAAGGTCCAATCCATCAAAGCTTCAGAAATTATTTTTGCAGTGATTTTTATTAATTTCGAAACATTTTGCTTTAAAAAGGCTGGTAAGAAAATAAAAAAATATTTACTTATGACCTCATCATTTAAAGGTCCAATCCATCAAAGCTTCAGAAATTATTTTTGCAGTGATTTATATTTATTTCGAAACATTCTGTTTGAAAATGGCGGTTAAAAAAATAATAAAAAGTATAAATATGGCCTCAACTTTTAAAGGTCCAATCCATCAAAGCATCAGAAACTAATTCTGCAGTGATTTATATTTATTTCGAAACATTCTATTTGAAAATGGCGGTTAAAAAAATAATAAAAAGTATAAATATGGCCTCAACTTTTAAAGGTCCAATCCATCAAAGCTTCAGAAATTATTTTTGCAGTGATTTTTATTTATTTCGAAACATTCTGTTTGAAAATGGCGGTTAAAAAAATAAAAAAAAGTATAAATATGGCCTCAACTTTTAAAGGTCCAATCCATCAAAGCATCAGAAACTAATTCTGCAGTGATTTATATTTATTTCGAAACATTCTGTTTGAAAATGGCGGTTAAAAAAATAATAAAAAGTATAAATATGGCCTCAACTTTTAAAGGTCCAATCCATCAAAGCTTCAGAAATTATTTTTGCAGTGATTTTTATTTATTTCGAAACATTCTGTTTGAAAATGGCGGTTAAAAAAATAATAAAAAGTATAAATATGGCCTCAACTTTTAAAGGTCCAATCCATCAAAGCATCAGAAACTAATTCTGCAGTGATTTATATTTATTTCGAAACATTCTGTTTGAAAATGGCGGTTAAAAAAATAATAAAAAGTATAAATATGGCCTCAACTTTTAAAGGTCCAATCCATCAAAGCTTCAGAAATTATTTTTGCAGTGATTTTTATTTATTTCGAAACATTCTGTTTGAAAATGGCGGTTAAAAAAATAAAAAAATATTTACTTATGACCTCATCATTTAAAGGTCCAATCCATCAAAGCTTCAGAAACTAATTCTGCAGTTATTTTTATTTATTTCGAAACATTTTGTTTGAAAATGGCTGTTAAAAAAATTATAAAAAGTATAAATATGGCCTCAACTTTTAAAGGTCCAATCCATCAAAGCTTCAGAAATTATTTTTGCAGTGATTTTTATTTATTTCGAAACATTTTCTTTGAAAATGGCGGTTAAAAAAATAATAAAATGTATAAATATGGCCTCAACTTTTAAAGGTCCAATCCATCAAAGCTTCAGAAATTATTTTTGCAGTGATTTTTATTTATTTCGAAACATTTTCTTTGAAAAAGGCGGTTAAAAAAATAAAAAAATATTTACTTATGACCTCATCATTTAAAGGTCCAATCCATCAAAGCTTCAGAAACTAATTCTGCAGTTATTTTTATTTATTTCGAAACATTTTGTTTGAAAATGGCTGTTAAAAAAATTATAAAAAGTATAAATATGGCCTCAACTTTTAAAGGTCCAATCCATCAAAGCTTCAGAAATTATTTTTGCAGTGATTTTTATTTATTTCGAAACATTTTCTTTGAAAATGGCGGTTAAAAAAATAATAAAATGTATAAATATGGCCTCAACTTTTAAAGGTCCAATCCATCAAAGCTTCAGAAATTATTTTTGCAGTGATTTTTATTAATTTCGAAACATTTTGCTTTAAAAAGGCTGGTAAGAAAATAAAAAAATATTTACTTATGACCTCAACTTTTAAAGGTCCAATCCATCAAAGCTTCAGAAATTATTTTTGCAGTGATTTTTATTTATTTCGAAACATTCTGTTTGAAAATGGCGGTTAAAAAAATAAAAAAATATTTACTTATGACCTCATCATTTAAAGGTCCAATCCATCAAAGCTTCAGAAATTATTTTTGCAGTGATTTATATTTATTTCGAAACATTCTGTTTGAAAATGGCGGTTAAAAAAATAATAAAAAGTATAAATATGGCCTCAACTTTTAAAGGTCCAATCCATCAAAGCATCAGAAACTAATTCTGCAGTGATTTATATTTATTTCGAAACATTCTATTTGAAAATGGCGGTTAAAAAAATAATAAAAAGTATAAATATGGCCTCAACTTTTAAAGGTCCAATCCATCAAAGCTTCAGAAATTATTTTTGCAGTGATTTTTATTTATTTCGAAACATTCTGTTTGAAAATGGCGGTTAAAAAAATAAAAAAAAGTATAAATATGGCCTCAACTTTTAAAGGTCCAATCCATCAAAGCTTCAGAAACTAATTCTGCAGTTATTTTTATTTATTTCGAAACATTTTGTTTGAAAATGGCTGTTAAAAAAATTATAAAAAGTATAAATATGGCCTCAACTTTTAAAGGTCCAATCCATCAAAGCATCAGAAACTAATTCTGCAGTGATTTTTATTTATTTCGAAACATTTTCTTTGAAAATGGCGGTTAAAAAAATAATAAAAAGTATAAATATGGCCTCAACTTTTAAAGGTCCAATCCATCAAAGCTTCAGAAATTATTTTTGCAGTGATTTTTATTTATTTCGAAACATTTTCTTTGAAAATGGCGGTTAAAAAAATAATAAAATGTATAAATATGGCCTCAACTTTTAAAGGTCCAATCCATCAAAGCTTCAGAAATTATTTTTGCAGTGATTTTTATTTATTTCGAAACATTTTCTTTGAAAATGGCGGTTAAAAAAATAAAAAAATATTTACTTATGACCTCATCATTTAAAGGTCCAATCCATCAAAGCTTCAGAAACTAATTCTGCAGTTATTTTTATTTATTTCGAAACATTTTGTTTGAAAATGGCTGTTAAAAAAATTATAAAAAGTATAAATATGGCCTCAACTTTTAAAGGTCCAATCCATCAAAGCATCAGAAACTAATTCTGCAGTGATTTTTATTTATTTCGAAACATTTTCTTTGAAAATGGCGGTTAAAAAAATAATAAAAAGTATAAATATGGCCTCAACTTTTAAAGGTCCAATCCATCAAAGCTTCAGAAATTATTTTTGCAGTGATTTTTATTTATTTCGAAACATTTTCTTTGAAAATGGCGGTTAAAAAAATAAAAAAATATTTACTTATGACCTCATCATTTAAAGGTCCAATCCATCAAAGCTTCAGAAACTAATTCTGCAGTTATTTTTATTTATTTCGAAACATTTTGTTTGAAAATGGCTGTTAAAAAAATTATAAAAAGTATAAATATGGCCTCAACTTTTAAAGGTCCAATCCATCAAAGCTTCAGAAATTATTTTTGCAGTGATTTTTATTTATTTCGAAACATTTTCTTTGAAAATGGCGGTTAAAAAAATAATAAAATGTATAAATATGGCCTCAACTTTTAAAGGTCCAATCCATCAAAGCTTCAGAAATTATTTTTGCAGTGATTTTTATTAATTTCGAAACATTTTGCTTTAAAAAGGCTGGTAAGAAAATAAAAAAATATTTACTTATGACCTCATCATTTAAAGGTCCAATCCATCAAAGCTTCAGAAATTATTTTTGCAGTGATTTTTATTAATTTCGAAACATTTTGCTTTAAAAAGGCTGGTAAGAAAATAAAAAAATATTTACTTATGACCTCATCATTTAAAGGTCCAATCCATCAAAGCTTCAGAAACTAATTCTGCAGTTATTTTTATTTATTTCGAAACATTTTGTTTGAAAATGGCGGTTAAAAAAATAATAAAATGTATAAATATGGCCTCAACTTTTAAAGGTCCAATCCATCAAAGCTTCAGAAATTATTTTTGCAGTGATTTTTATTTATTTCGAAACATTTTCTTTGAAAATGGCGGTTAAAAAAATAAAAAAATATTTACTTATGACCTCATCATTTAAAGGTCCAATCCATCAAAGCTTCAGAAATTATTTTTGCAGTGATTTTTATTTATTTCGAAACATTTTCTTTGAAAATGGCGGTTAAAAAAATAATAAAATGTATAAATATGGCCTCAACTTTTAAAGGTCCAATCCATCAAAGCTTCAGAAATTATTTTTGCAGTGATTTTTATTTATTTCGAAACATTTTCTTTGAAAATGGCGGTTAAAAAAATAAAAAAATATTTACTTATGACCTCATCATTTAAAGGTCCAATCCATCAAAGCTTCAGAAATTATTTTTGCAGTGATTTTTATTAATTTCGAAACATTTTGCTTTAAAAAGGCTGGTAAGAAAATAAAAAAATATTTACTTATGACCTCATCATTTAAAGGTCCAATCCATCAAAGCTTCAGAAACTAATTCTGCAGTTATTTTTATTTATTTCGAAACATTTTGTTTGAAAATGGCGGTTAAAAAAATAATAAAATGTATAAATATGGCCTCAACTTTTAAAGGTCCAATCCATCAAAGCTTCAGAAATTATTTTTGCAGTGATTTTTATTTATTTCGAAACATTTTCTTTGAAAATGGCGGTTAAAAAAATAAAAAAATATTTACTTATGACCTCATCATTTAAAGGTCCAATCCATCAAAGCTTCAGAAATTATTTTTGCAGTGATTTTTATTTATTTCGAAACATTTTCTTTGAAAATGGCGGTTAAAAAAATTATAAAAAGTATAAATATGGCCTCAACTTTTAAAGGTCCAATCCATCAAAGCTTCAGAAATTATTTTTGCAGTGATTTTTATTTATTTCGAAACATTTTCTTTGAAAATGGCGGTTAAAAAAATAATAAAATGTATAAATATGGCCTCAACTTTTAAAGGTCCAATCCATCAAAGCTTCAGAAATTATTTTTGCAGTGATTTTTATTTATTTCGAAACATTTTCTTTGAAAATGGCGGTTAAAAAAATAAAAAAATATTTACTTATGACCTCATCATTTAAAGGTCCAATCCATCAAAGCTTCAGAAACTAATTCTGCAGTTATTTTTATTTATTTCGAAACATTTTGTTTGAAAATGGCTGTTAAAAAAATTATAAAAAGTATAAATATGGCCTCAACTTTTAAAGGTCCAATCCATCAAAGCTTCAGAAATTATTTTTGCAGTGATTTTTATTTATTTCGAAACATTTTCTTTGAAAATGGCGGTTAAAAAAATAAAAAAATATTTACTTATGACCTCATCATTTAAAGGTCCAATCCATCAAAGCTTCAGAAACTAATTCTGCAGTTATTTTTATTTATTTCGAAACATTTTGTTTGAAAATGGCTGTTAAAAAAATTATAAAAAGTATAAATATGGCCTCAACTTTTAAAGGTCCAATCCATCAAAGCTTCAGAAATTATTTTTGCAGTGATTTTTATTTATTTCGAAACATTTTCTTTGAAAATGGCGGTTAAAAAAATAATAAAATGTATAAATATGGCCTCAACTTTTAAAGGTCCAATCCATCAAAGCTTCAGAAATTATTTTTGCAGTGATTTTTATTTATTTCGAAACATTTTCTTTGAAAATGGCGGTTAAAAAAATAATAAAATGTATAAATATGGCCTCAACTTTTAAAGGTCCAATCCATCAAAGCTTCAGAAATTATTTTTGCAGTGATTTTTATTTATTTCGAAACATTTTGTTTGAAAATGGCTGTTAAAAAAATTATAAAAAGTATAAATATGGCCTCAACTTTTAAAGGTCCAATCCATCAAAGCTTCAGAAATTATTTTTGCAGTGATTTTTATTTATTTCGAAACATTTTGTTTGAAAATGGCTGTTAAAAAAATTATAAAAAGTATAAATATGGCCTCAACTTTTAAAGGTCCAATCCATCAAAGCTTCAGAAATTATTTTTGCAGTGATTTTTATTTATTTCGAAACATTTTCTTTGAAAATGGCGGTTAAAAAAATAATAAAATGTATAAATATGGCCTCAACTTTTAAAGGTCCAATCCATCAAAGCTTCAGAAATTATTTTTGCAGTGATTTTTATTTATTTCGAAACATTCTGTTTGAAAATGGCGGTTAAAAAAATAAAAAAATATTTACTTATGACCTCAACATTTAAAGGTCCAATCCATCAAAGCTTCAGAAATTATTTTTGCAGTGATTTTTATTTATTTCGAAACATTTTCTTTGAAAATGGCGGTTAAAAAAATAATAAAATGTATAAATATGGCCTCAACTTTTAAAGGTCCAATCCATCAAAGCTTCAGAAATTATTTTTGCAGTGATTTTTATTAATTTCGAAACATTTTGCTTTAAAAAGGCTGGTAAGAAAATAAAAAAATATTTACTTATGACCTCAACATTTAAAGGTCCAATCCATCAAAGCTTCAGAAACTAATTCTGCAGTTATTTTTATTTATTTCGAAACATTTTCTTTGAAAATGGCGGTTCAAAAAATAATAAAATGTATAAATATGGCCTCAACCTTTAAAGGTCCAATCCATCAAAGCTTCAGAAATTATTTTTGCAGTGATTTTTATTTATTTCGAAACATTCTGTTTGAAAATGGCGGTTAAAAAAATAAAAAAATATTTACTTATGACCTCAACATTTAAAGGTCCAATCCATCAAAGCTTCAGAAATTATTTTTGCAGTGATTTTTATTTATTTCGAAACATTCTGTTTGAAAATGGCGGTTAAAAAAATAAAAAATATTTACTTATGACCTCATCATTTAAAGGTCCAATCCATCAAAGCTTCAGAAACTAATTCTGCAGTTATTTTTATTTATTTCGAAACATTTTGCTTTAAAAAGGCTGGTAAGAAAATAAAAAAATATTTACTTATGACCTCAACATTTAAAGGTCCAATCCATCAAAGCTTCAGAAATTATTTTTGCAGTGATTTTTATTTATTTCGAAACATTTTCTTTGAAAATGGCGGTTAAAAAAATAATAAAATGTATAAATATGGCCTCAACTTTTAAAGGTCCAATCCATCAAAGCTTCAGAAATTATTTTTGCAGTGATTTTTATTTATTTCGAAACATTCTGTTTGAAAATGGCGGTTAAAAAAATAAAAAATATTTACTTATGACCTCATCATTTAAAGGTCCAATCCATCAAAGCTTCAGAAACTAATTCTGCAGTTATTTTTATTTATTTCGAAACATTTTGCTTTAAAAAGGCTGGTAAGAAAATAAAAAAATATTTACTTATGACCTCAACATTTAAAGGTCCAATCCATCAAAGCTTCAGAAACTAATTCTGCAGTTATTTTTATTTATTTCGAAACATTTTGCTTTAAAAAGGCTGGTAAGAAAATAAAAAAATATTTACTTATGACCTCAACATTTAAAGGTCCAATCCATCAAAGCTTCAGAAACTAATTCTGCAGTTATTTTTATTTATTTCGAAACATTTTGTTTGAAAATGGCTGTTAAAAAAATTATAAAAAGTATAAATATGGCCTCAACTTTTAAAGGTCCAATCCATCAAAGCTTCAGAAATTATTTTTGCAGTGATTTTTATTTATTTCGAAACATTTTCTTTGAAAATGGCGGTTAAAAAAATAATAAAATGTATAAATATGGCCTCAACTTTTAAAGGTCCAATCCATCAAAGCTTCAGAAATTATTTTTGCAGTGATTTTTATTTATTTCGAAACATTTTCTTTGAAAATGGCGGTTAAAAAAATAAAAAAATATTTACTTATGACCTCATCATTTAAAGGTCCAATCCATCAAAGCTTCAGAAATTATTTTTGCAGTGATTTTTATTTATTTCGAAACATTTTCTTTGAAAATGGCGGTTAAAAAAATAAAAAAATATTTACTTATGACCTCATCATTTAAAGGTCCAATCCATCAAAGCTTCAGAAACTAATTCTGCAGTTATTTTTATTTATTTCGAAACATTTTGTTTGAAAATGGCTGTTAAAAAAATTATAAAAAGTATAAATATGGCCTCAACTTTTAAAGGTCCAATCCATCAAAGCTTCAGAAATTATTTTTGCAGTGATTTTTATTTATTTCGAAACATTTTCTTTGAAAATGGCGGTTAAAAAAATAATAAAATGTATAAATATGGCCTCAACTTTTAAAGGTCCAATCCATCAAAGCTTCAGAAATTATTTTTGCAGTGATTTTTATTTATTTCGAAACATTTTCTTTGAAAATGGCGGTTAAAAAAATAAAAAAATATTTACTTATGACCTCATCATTTAAAGGTCCAATCCATCAAAGCTTCAGAAACTAATTCTGCAGTTATTTTTATTTATTTCGAAACATTTTGTTTGAAAATGGCTGTTAAAAAAATTATAAAAAGTATAAATATGGCCTCAACTTTTAAAGGTCCAATCCATCAAAGCTTCAGAAATTATTTTTGCAGTGATTTTTATTTATTTCGAAACATTTTCTTTGAAAATGGCGGTTAAAAAAATAATAAAATGTATAAATATGGCCTCAACTTTTAAAGGTCCAATCCATCAAAGCTTCAGAAATTATTTTTGCAGTGATTTTTATTTATTTCGAAACATTTTCTTTGAAAATGGCGGTTAAAAAAATAAAAAAATATTTACTTATGACCTCATCATTTAAAGGTCCAATCCATCAAAGCTTCAGAAACTAATTCTGCAGTTATTTTTATTTATTTCGAAACATTTTGTTTGAAAATGGCTGTTAAAAAAATTATAAAAAGTATAAATATGGCCTCAACTTTTAAAGGTCCAATCCATCAAAGCTTCAGAAATTATTTTTGCAGTGATTTTTATTTATTTCGAAACATTTTCTTTGAAAATGGCGGTTAAAAAAATAAAAAAATATTTACTTATGACCTCATCATTTAAAGGTCCAATCCATCAAAGCTTCAGAAACTAATTCTGCAGTTATTTTTATTTATTTCGAAACATTTTGTTTGAAAATGGCTGTTAAAAAAATTATAAAAAGTATAAATATGGCCTCAACTTTTAAAGGTCCAATCCATCAAAGCTTCAGAAATTATTTTTGCAGTGATTTTTATTTATTTCGAAACATTTTCTTTGAAAATGGCGGTTAAAAAAATAATAAAATGTATAAATATGGCCTCAACTTTTAAAGGTCCAATCCATCAAAGCTTCAGAAATTATTTTTGCAGTGATTTTTATTTATTTCGAAACATTTTCTTTGAAAATGGCGGTTAAAAAAATAATAAAATGTATAAATATGGCCTCAACTTTTAAAGGTCCAATCCATCAAAGCTTCAGAAATTATTTTTGCAGTGATTTTTATTTATTTCGAAACATTTTCTTTGAAAATGGCGGTTAAAAAAATAAAAAAATATTTACTTATGACCTCATCATTTAAAGGTCCAATCCATCAAAGCTTCAGAAACTAATTCTGCAGTTATTTTTATTTATTTCGAAACATTTTGTTTGAAAATGGCTGTTAAAAAAATTATAAAAAGTATAAATATGGCCTCAACTTTTAAAGGTCCAATCCATCAAAGCTTCAAAAATTATTTTTGCAGTGATTTTTATTTATTTCGAAACATTTTCTTTGAAAATGGCGGTTAAAAAAATAAAAAAATATTTACTTATGACCTCATCATTTAAAGGTCCAATCCATCAAAGCTTCAGAAACTAATTCTGCAGTTATTTTTATTTATTTCGAAACATTTTGTTTGAAAATGGCTGTTAAAAAAATTATAAAAAGTATAAATATGGCCTCAACTTTTAAAGGTCCAATCCATCAAAGCTTCAGAAATTATTTTTGCAGTGATTTTTATTTATTTCGAAACATTTTCTTTGAAAATGGCGGTTAAAAAAATAATAAAATGTATAAATATGGCCTCAACTTTTAAAGGTCCAATCCATCAAAGCTTCAGAAATTATTTTTGCAGTGATTTTTATTTATTTCGAAACATTTTCTTTGAAAATGGCGGTTAAAAAAATAAAAAAATATTTACTTATGACCTCATCATTTAAAGGTCCAATCCATCAAAGCTTCAGAAACTAATTCTGCAGTTATTTTTATTTATTTCGAAACATTTTGTTTGAAAATGGCTGTTAAAAAAATTATAAAAAGTATAAATATGGCCTCAACTTTTAAAGGTCCAATCCATCAAAGCTTCAGAAATTATTTTTGCAGTGATTTTTATTTATTTCGAAACATTTTCTTTGAAAATGGCGGTTAAAAAAATAAAAAAATATTTACTTATGACCTCATCATTTAAAGGTCCAATCCATCAAAGCTTCAGAAACTAATTCTGCAGTTATTTTTATTTATTTCGAAACATTTTGTTTGAAAATGGCTGTTAAAAAAATTATAAAAAGTATAAATATGGCCTCAACTTTTAAAGGTCCAATCCATCAAAGCTTCAGAAATTATTTTTGCAGTGATTTTTATTTATTTCGAAACATTTTCTTTGAAAATGGCGGTTAAAAAAATAATAAAATGTATAAATATGGCCTCAACTTTTAAAGGTCCAATCCATCAAAGCTTCAGAAATTATTTTTGCAGTGATTTTTATTAATTTCGAAACATTTTGCTTTAAAAAGGCTGGTAAGAAAATAAAAAAATATTTACTTATGACCTCATCATTTAAAGGTCCAATCCATCAAAGCTTCAGAAACTAATTCTGCAGTTATTTTTATTTATTTCGAAACATTTTGTTTGAAAATGGCTGTTAAAAAAATTATAAAAAGTATAAATATGGCCTCAACTTTTAAAGGTCCAATCCATCAAAGCTTCAGAAATTATTTTTGCAGTGATTTTTATTTATTTCGAAACATTTTGTTTGAAAATGGCTGTTAAAAAAATTATAAAAAGTATAAATATGGCCTCAACTTTTAAAGGTCCAATCCATCAAAGCTTCAGAAATTATTTTTGCAGTGATTTTTATTTATTTCGAAACATTTTCTTTGAAAATGGCGGTTAAAAAAATAATAAAATGTATAAATATGGCCTCAACTTTTAAAGGTCCAATCCATCAAAGCTTCAGAAATTATTTTTGCAGTGATTTTTATTTATTTCGAAACATTCTGTTTGAAAATGGCGGTTAAAAAAATAAAAAAATATTTACTTATGACCTCAACATTTAAAGGTCCAATCCATCAAAGCTTCAGAAATTATTTTTGCAGTGATTTTTATTTATTTCGAAACATTTTCTTTGAAAATGGCGGTTAAAAAAATAATAAAATGTATAAATATGGCCTCAACTTTTAAAGGTCCAATCCATCAAAGCTTCAGAAATTATTTTTGCAGTGATTTTTATTAATTTCGAAACATTTTGCTTTAAAAAGGCTGGTAAGAAAATAAAAAAATATTTACTTATGACCTCAACATTTAAAGGTCCAATCCATCAAAGCTTCAGAAACTAATTCTGCAGTTATTTTTATTTATTTCGAAACATTTTCTTTGAAAATGGCGGTTCAAAAAATAATAAAATGTATAAATATGGCCTCAACCTTTAAAGGTCCAATCCATCAAAGCTTCAGAAATTATTTTTGCAGTGATTTTTATTTATTTCGAAACATTCTGTTTGAAAATGGCGGTTAAAAAAATAAAAAAATATTTACTTATGACCTCAACATTTAAAGGTCCAATCCATCAAAGCTTCAGAAATTATTTTTGCAGTGATTTTTATTTATTTCGAAACATTCTGTTTGAAAATGGCGGTTAAAAAAATAAAAAATATTTACTTATGACCTCATCATTTAAAGGTCCAATCCATCAAAGCTTCAGAAACTAATTCTGCAGTTATTTTTATTTATTTCGAAACATTTTGCTTTAAAAAGGCTGGTAAGAAAATAAAAAAATATTTACTTATGACCTCAACATTTAAAGGTCCAATCCATCAAAGCTTCAGAAATTATTTTTGCAGTGATTTTTATTTATTTCGAAACATTTTCTTTGAAAATGGCGGTTAAAAAAATAATAAAATGTATAAATATGGCCTCAACTTTTAAAGGTCCAATCCATCAAAGCTTCAGAAATTATTTTTGCAGTGATTTTTATTTATTTCGAAACATTCTGTTTGAAAATGGCGGTTAAAAAAATAAAAAATATTTACTTATGACCTCATCATTTAAAGGTCCAATCCATCAAAGCTTCAGAAACTAATTCTGCAGTTATTTTTATTTATTTCGAAACATTTTGCTTTAAAAAGGCTGGTAAGAAAATAAAAAAATATTTACTTATGACCTCAACATTTAAAGGTCCAATCCATCAAAGCTTCAGAAACTAATTCTGCAGTTATTTTTATTTATTTCGAAACATTTTGCTTTAAAAAGGCTGGTAAGAAAATAAAAAAATATTTACTTATGACCTCAACATTTAAAGGTCCAATCCATCAAAGCTTCAGAAACTAATTCTGCAGTTATTTTTATTTATTTCGAAACATTTTGTTTGAAAATGGCTGTTAAAAAAATTATAAAAAGTATAAATATGGCCTCAACTTTTAAAGGTCCAATCCATCAAAGCTTCAGAAATTATTTTTGCAGTGATTTTTATTTATTTCGAAACATTTTCTTTGAAAATGGCGGTTAAAAAAATAATAAAATGTATAAATATGGCCTCAACTTTTAAAGGTCCAATCCATCAAAGCTTCAGAAATTATTTTTGCAGTGATTTTTATTTATTTCGAAACATTTTCTTTGAAAATGGCGGTTAAAAAAATAAAAAAATATTTACTTATGACCTCATCATTTAAAGGTCCAATCCATCAAAGCTTCAGAAATTATTTTTGCAGTGATTTTTATTTATTTCGAAACATTTTCTTTGAAAATGGCGGTTAAAAAAATAAAAAAATATTTACTTATGACCTCATCATTTAAAGGTCCAATCCATCAAAGCTTCAGAAACTAATTCTGCAGTTATTTTTATTTATTTCGAAACATTTTGTTTGAAAATGGCTGTTAAAAAAATTATAAAAAGTATAAATATGGCCTCAACTTTTAAAGGTCCAATCCATCAAAGCTTCAGAAATTATTTTTGCAGTGATTTTTATTTATTTCGAAACATTTTCTTTGAAAATGGCGGTTAAAAAAATAATAAAATGTATAAATATGGCCTCAACTTTTAAAGGTCCAATCCATCAAAGCTTCAGAAATTATTTTTGCAGTGATTTTTATTTATTTCGAAACATTTTCTTTGAAAATGGCGGTTAAAAAAATAAAAAAATATTTACTTATGACCTCATCATTTAAAGGTCCAATCCATCAAAGCTTCAGAAACTAATTCTGCAGTTATTTTTATTTATTTCGAAACATTTTGTTTGAAAATGGCTGTTAAAAAAATTATAAAAAGTATAAATATGGCCTCAACTTTTAAAGGTCCAATCCATCAAAGCTTCAGAAATTATTTTTGCAGTGATTTTTATTTATTTCGAAACATTTTCTTTGAAAATGGCGGTTAAAAAAATAATAAAATGTATAAATATGGCCTCAACTTTTAAAGGTCCAATCCATCAAAGCTTCAGAAATTATTTTTGCAGTGATTTTTATTTATTTCGAAACATTTTCTTTGAAAATGGCGGTTAAAAAAATAAAAAAATATTTACTTATGACCTCATCATTTAAAGGTCCAATCCATCAAAGCTTCAGAAACTAATTCTGCAGTTATTTTTATTTATTTCGAAACATTTTGTTTGAAAATGGCTGTTAAAAAAATTATAAAAAGTATAAATATGGCCTCAACTTTTAAAGGTCCAATCCATCAAAGCTTCAGAAATTATTTTTGCAGTGATTTTTATTTATTTCGAAACATTTTCTTTGAAAATGGCGGTTAAAAAAATAAAAAAATATTTACTTATGACCTCATCATTTAAAGGTCCAATCCATCAAAGCTTCAGAAACTAATTCTGCAGTTATTTTTATTTATTTCGAAACATTTTGTTTGAAAATGGCTGTTAAAAAAATTATAAAAAGTATAAATATGGCCTCAACTTTTAAAGGTCCAATCCATCAAAGCTTCAGAAATTATTTTTGCAGTGATTTTTATTTATTTCGAAACATTTTCTTTGAAAATGGCGGTTAAAAAAATAATAAAATGTATAAATATGGCCTCAACTTTTAAAGGTCCAATCCATCAAAGCTTCAGAAATTATTTTTGCAGTGATTTTTATTTATTTCGAAACATTTTCTTTGAAAATGGCGGTTAAAAAAATAATAAAATGTATAAATATGGCCTCAACTTTTAAAGGTCCAATCCATCAAAGCTTCAGAAATTATTTTTGCAGTGATTTTTATTTATTTCGAAACATTTTCTTTGAAAATGGCGGTTAAAAAAATAAAAAAATATTTACTTATGACCTCATCATTTAAAGGTCCAATCCATCAAAGCTTCAGAAACTAATTCTGCAGTTATTTTTATTTATTTCGAAACATTTTGTTTGAAAATGGCTGTTAAAAAAATTATAAAAAGTATAAATATGGCCTCAACTTTTAAAGGTCCAATCCATCAAAGCTTCAGAAATTATTTTTGCAGTGATTTTTATTTATTTCGAAACATTTTCTTTGAAAATGGCGGTTAAAAAAATAAAAAAATATTTACTTATGACCTCATCATTTAAAGGTCCAATCCATCAAAGCTTCAGAAACTAATTCTGCAGTTATTTTTATTTATTTCGAAACATTTTGTTTGAAAATGGCTGTTAAAAAAATTATAAAAAGTATAAATATGGCCTCAACTTTTAAAGGTCCAATCCATCAAAGCTTCAGAAATTATTTTTGCAGTGATTTTTATTTATTTCGAAACATTTTCTTTGAAAATGGCGGTTAAAAAAATAATAAAATGTATAAATATGGCCTCAACTTTTAAAGGTCCAATCCATCAAAGCTTCAGAAATTATTTTTGCAGTGATTTTTATTTATTTCGAAACATTTTCTTTGAAAATGGCGGTTAAAAAAATAAAAAAATATTTACTTATGACCTCATCATTTAAAGGTCCAATCCATCAAAGCTTCAGAAACTAATTCTGCAGTTATTTTTATTTATTTCGAAACATTTTGTTTGAAAATGGCTGTTAAAAAAATTATAAAAAGTATAAATATGGCCTCAACTTTTAAAGGTCCAATCCATCAAAGCTTCAGAAATTATTTTTGCAGTGATTTTTATTTATTTCGAAACATTTTCTTTGAAAATGGCGGTTAAAAAAATAATAAAATGTATAAATATGGCCTCAACTTTTAAAGGTCCAATCCATCAAAGCTTCAGAAATTATTTTTGCAGTGATTTTTATTTATTTCGAAACATTTTCTTTGAAAATGGCGGTTAAAAAAATAAAAAAATATTTACTTATGACCTCATCATTTAAAGGTCCAATCCATCAAAGCTTCAGAAACTAATTCTGCAGTTATTTTTATTTATTTCGAAACATTTTGTTTGAAAATGGCTGTTAAAAAAATTATAAAAAGTATAAATATGGCCTCAACTTTTAAAGGTCCAATCCATCAAAGCTTCAGAAATTATTTTTGCAGTGATTTTTATTTATTTCGAAACATTTTCTTTGAAAATGGCGGTTAAAAAAATAAAAAAATATTTACTTATGACCTCATCATTTAAAGGTCCAATCCATCAAAGCTTCAGAAACTAATTCTGCAGTTATTTTTATTTATTTCGAAACATTTTGTTTGAAAATGGCTGTTACAAAAATTATAAAAAGTATAAATATGGCCTCAACTTTTAAAGGTCCAATCCATCAAAGCTTCAGAAATTATTTTTGCAGTGATTTTTATTTATTTCGAAACATTTTCTTTGAAAATGGCGGTTAAAAAAATAAAAAAATATTTACTTATGACCTCATCATTTAAAGGTCCAATCCATCAAAGCTTCAGAAACTAATTCTGCAGTTATTTTTATTTATTTCGAAACATTTTGTTTGAAAATGGCTGTTAAAAAAATTATAAAAAGTATAAATATGGCCTCAACTTTTAAAGGTCCAATCCATCAAAGCTTCAGAAATTATTTTTGCAGTGATTTTTATTTATTTCGAAACATTTTCTTTGAAAATGGCGGTTAAAAAAATAAAAAAATATTTACTTATGACCTCATCATTTAAAGGTCCAATCCATCAAAGCTTCAGAAACTAATTCTGCAGTTATTTTTATTTATTTCGAAACATTTTGTTTGAAAATGGCTGTTAAAAAAATTATAAAAAGTATAAATATGGCCTCAACTTTTAAAGGTCCAATCCATCAAAGCTTCAGAAATTATTTTTGCAGTGATTTTTATTTATTTCGAAACATTTTCTTTGAAAATGGCGGTTAAAAAAATAATAAAAAGTATAAATATGGCCTCAACTTTTAAAGGTCCAATCCATCAAAGCTTCAGAAATTATTTTTGCAGTGATTTTTATTTATTTCGAAACATTTTCTTTGAAAATGGCGGTTAAAAAAATAAAAAAATATTTACTTATGACCTCATCATTTAAAGGTCCAATCCATCAAAGCTTCAGAAACTAATTCTGCAGTTATTTTTATTTATTTCGAAACATTTTGTTTGAAAATGGCTGTTAAAAAAATTATAAAAAGTATAAATATGGCCTCAACTTTTAAAGGTCCAATCCATCAAAGCTTCAGAAATTATTTTTGCAGTGATTTTTATTTATTTCGAAACATTTTCTTTGAAAATGGCGGTTAAAAAAATAAAAAAATATTTACTTATGACCTCATCATTTAAAGGTCCAATCCATCAAAGCTTCAGAAACTAATTCTGCAGTTATTTTTATTTATTTCGAAACATTTTGTTTGAAAATGGCTGTTAAAAAAATTATAAAAAGTATAAATATGGCCTCAACTTTTAAAGGTCCAATCCATCAAAGCTTCAGAAATTATTTTTGCAGTGATTTTTATTTATTTCGAAACATTTTCTTTGAAAATGGCGGTTAAAAAAATAAAAAAATATTTACTTATGACCTCATCATTTAAAGGTCCAATCCATCAAAGCTTCAGAAACTAATTCTGCAGTTATTTTTATTTATTTCGAAACATTTTGTTTGAAAATGGCTGTTAAAAAAATTATAAAAAGTATAAATATGGCCTCAACTTTTAAAGGTCCAATCCATCAAAGCTTCAGAAATTATTTTTGCAGTGATTTTTATTTATTTCGAAACATTTTCTTTGAAAATGGCGGTTAAAAAAATAAAAAAATATTTACTTATGACCTCATCATTTAAAGGTCCAATCCATCAAAGCTTCAGAAACTAATTCTGCAGTTATTTTTATTTATTTCGAAACATTTTGTTTGAAAATGGCTGTTAAAAAAATTATAAAAAGTATAAATATGGCCTCAACTTTTAAAGGTCCAATCCATCAAAGCTTCAGAAATTATTTTTGCAGTGATTTTTATTTATTTCGAAACATTTTCTTTGAAAATGGCGGTTAAAAAAATAAAAAAATATTTACTTATGACCTCATCATTTAAAGGTCCAATCCATCAAAGCTTCAGAAACTAATTCTGCAGTTATTTTTATTTATTTCGAAACATTTTGTTTGAAAATGGCTGTTAAAAAAATTATAAAAAGTATAAATATGGCCTCAACTTTTAAAGGTCCAATCCATCAAAGCTTCAGAAATTATTTTTGCAGTGATTTTTATTTATTTCGAAACATTTTCTTTGAAAATGGCGGTTAAAAAAATAAAAAAATATTTACTTATGACCTCATCATTTAAAGGTCCAATCCATCAAAGCTTCAGAAACTAATTCTGCAGTTATTTTTATTTATTTCGAAACATTTTGTTTGAAAATGGCTGTTAAAAAAATTATAAAAAGTATAAATATGGCCTCAACTTTTAAAGGTCCAATCCATCAAAGCTTCAGAAATTATTTTTGCAGTGATTTTTATTTATTTCGAAACATTTTCTTTGAAAATGGCGGTTAAAAAAATAAAAAAATATTTACTTATGACCTCATCATTTAAAGGTCCAATCCATCAAAGCTTCAGAAACTAATTCTGCAGTTATTTTTATTTATTTCGAAACATTTTGTTTGAAAATGGCTGTTAAAAAAATTATAAAAAGTATAAATATGGCCTCAACTTTTAAAGGTCCAATCCATCAAAGCTTCAGAAACTAATTCTGCAGTTATTTTTATTTATTTCGAAACATTTTGTTTGAAAATGGCTGTTAAAAAAATTATAAAAAGTATAAATATGGCCTCAACTTTTAAAGGTCCAATCCATCAAAGCTTCAGAAATTATTTTTGCAGTGATTTTTATTTATTTCGAAACATTTTCTTTGAAAATGGCGGTTAAAAAAATAATAAAAAGTATAAATATGGCCTCAACTTTTAAAGGTCCAATCCATCAAAGCTTCAGAAATTATTTTTGCAGTGATTTTTATTTATTTCGAAACATTTTCTTTGAAAATGGCGGTTAAAAAAATAAAAAAATATTTACTTATGACCTCATCATTTAAAGGTCCAATCCATCAAAGCTTCAGAAACTAATTCTGCAGTTATTTTTATTTATTTCGAAACATTTTGTTTGAAAATGGCTGTTAAAAAAATTATAAAAAGTATAAATATGGCCTCAACTTTTAAAGGTCCAATCCATCAAAGCTTCAGAAATTATTTTTGCAGTGATTTTTATTTATTTCGAAACATTTTCTTTGAAAATGGCGGTTAAAAAAATAATAAAAAGTATAAATATGGCCTCAACTTTTAAAGGTCCAATCCATCAAAGCTTCAGAAATTATTTTTGCAGTGATTTTTATTTATTTCGAAACATTTTGTTTGAAAATGGCTGTTAAAAAAATTATAAAAAGTATAAATATGGCCTCAACTTTTAAAGGTCCAATCCATCAAAGCTTCAGAAATTATTTTTGCAGTGATTTTTATTTATTTCGAAACATTTTCTTTGAAAATGGCGGTTAAAAAAATAATAAAATGTATAAATATGGCCTCAACTTTTAAAGGTCCAATCCATCAAAGCTTCAGAAATTATTTTTGCAGTGATTTTTATTAATTTCGAAACATTTTGCTTTAAAAAGGCTGGTAAGAAAATAAAAAAATATTTACTTATGACCTCATCATTTAAAGGTCCAATCCATCAAAGCTTCAGAAACTAATTCTGCAGTTATTTTTATTTATTTCGAAACATTTTGTTTGAAAATGGCTGTTAAAAAAATTATAAAAAGTATAAATATGGCCTCAACTTTTAAAGGTCCAATCCATCAAAGCTTCAGAAATTATTTTTGCAGTGATTTTTATTTATTTCGAAACATTTTCTTTGAAAATGGCGGTTAAAAAAATAATAAAATGTATAAATATGGCCTCAACTTTTAAAGGTCCAATCCATCAAAGCTTCAGAAATTATTTTTGCAGTGATTTTTATTTATTTCGAAACATTCTGTTTGAAAATGGCGGTTAAAAAAATAAAAAAATATTTACTTATGACCTCAACATTTAAAGGTCCAATCCATCAAAGCTTCAGAAATTATTTTTGCAGTGATTTTTATTTATTTCGAAACATTTTCTTTGAAAATGGCGGTTAAAAAAATAATAAAATGTATAAATATGGCCTCAACTTTTAAAGGTCCAATCCATCAAAGCTTCAGAAACTAATTCTGCAGTTATTTTTATTTATTTCGAAACATTTTCTTTGAAAATGGCGGTTCAAAAAATAATAAAATGTATAAATATGGCCTCAACCTTTAAAGGTCCAATCCATCAAAGCTTCAGAAATTATTTTTGCAGTGATTTTTATTTATTTCGAAACATTCTGTTTGAAAATGGCGGTTAAAAAAATAAAAAAATATTTACTTATGACCTCAACATTTAAAGGTCCAATCCATCAAAGCTTCAGAAATTATTTTTGCAGTGATTTTTATTTATTTCGAAACATTCTGTTTGAAAATGGCGGTTAAAAAAATAAAAAATATTTACTTATGACCTCATCATTTAAAGGTCCAATCCATCAAAGCTTCAGAAACTAATTCTGCAGTTATTTTTATTTATTTCGAAACATTTTGTTTGAAAATGGCTGTTAAAAAAATTATAAAAAGTATAAATATGGCCTCAACTTTTAAAGGTCCAATCCATCAAAGCTTCAGAAATTATTTTTGCAGTGATTTTTATTAATTTCGAAACATTTTGCTTTAAAAAGGCTGGTAAGAAAATAAAAAAATATTTACTTATGACCTCATCATTTAAAGGTCCAATCCATCAAAGCTTCAGAAACTAATTCTGCAGTTATTTTTATTTATTTCGAAACATTTTGTTTGAAAATGGCTGTTAAAAAAATTATAAAAAGTATAAATATGGCCTCAACTTTTAAAGGTCCAATCCATCAAAGCTTCAGAAATTATTTTTGCAGTGATTTTTATTTATTTCGAAACATTTTCTTTGAAAATGGCGGTTAAAAAAATAATAAAATGTATAAATATGGCCTCAACTTTTAAAGGTCCAATCCATCAAAGCTTCAGAAATTATTTTTGCAGTGATTTTTATTTATTTCGAAACATTTTCTTTGAAAATGGCGGTTAAAAAAATAAAAAAATATTTACTTATGACCTCATCATTTAAAGGTCCAATCCATCAAAGCTTCAGAAACTAATTCTGCAGTTATTTTTATTTATTTCGAAACATTTTGTTTGAAAATGGCTGTTAAAAAAATTATAAAAAGTATAAATATGGTCTCAACTTTTAAAGGTCCAATCCATCAAAGCTTCAGAAATTATTTTTGCAGTGATTTTTATTTATTTCGAAACATTTTCTTTGAAAATGGCGGTTAAAAAAATAATAAAAAGTATAAATATGGCCTCAACTTTTAAAGGTCCAATCCATCAAAGCTTCAGAAATTATTTTTGCAGTGATTTTTATTTATTTCGAAACATTTTCTTTGAAAATGGCGGTTAAAAAAATAAAAAAATATTTACTTATGACCTCATCATTTAAAGGTCCAATCCATCAAAGCTTCAGAAACTAATTCTGCAGTTATTTTTATTTATTTCGAAACATTTTGTTTGAAAATGGCTGTTAAAAAAATTATAAAAAGTATAAATATGGCCTCAACTTTTAAAGGTCCAATCCATCAAAGCTTCAGAAATTATTTTTGCAGTGATTTTTATTTATTTCGAAACATTTTCTTTGAAAATGGCGGTTAAAAAAATAAAAAAATATTTACTTATGACCTCATCATTTAAAGGTCCAATCCATCAAAGCTTCAGAAACTAATTCTGCAGTTATTTTTATTTATTTCGAAACATTTTGTTTGAAAATGGCTGTTAAAAAAATTATAAAAAGTATAAATATGGCCTCAACTTTTAAAGGTCCAATCCATCAAAGCTTCAGAAATTATTTTTGCAGTGATTTTTATTTATTTCGAAACATTTTCTTTGAAAATGGCGGTTAAAAAAATAATAAAATGTATAAATATGGCCTCAACTTTTAAAGGTCCAATCCATCAAAGCTTCAGAAATTATTTTTGCAGTGATTTTTATTAATTTCGAAACATTTTGCTTTAAAAAGGCTGGTAAGAAAATAAAAAAATATTTACTTATGACCTCATCATTTAAAGGTCCAATCCATCAAAGCTTCAGAAACTAATTCTGCAGTTATTTTTATTTATTTCGAAACATTTTGTTTGAAAATGGCTGTTAAAAAAATTATAAAAAGTATAAATATGGCCTCAACTTTTAAAGGTCCAATCCATCAAAGCTTCAGAAATTATTTTTGCAGTGATTTTTATTTATTTCGAAACATTTTCTTTGAAAATGGCGGTTAAAAAAATAATAAAATGTATAAATATGGCCTCAACTTTTAAAGGTCCAATCCATCAAAGCTTCAGAAATTATTTTTGCAGTGATTTTTATTTATTTCGAAACATTCTGTTTGAAAATGGCGGTTAAAAAAATAAAAAAATATTTACTTATGACCTCAACATTTAAAGGTCCAATCCATCAAAGCTTCAGAAATTATTTTTGCAGTGATTTTTATTTATTTCGAAACATTTTCTTTGAAAATGGCGGTTAAAAAAATAATAAAATGTATAAATATGGCCTCAACTTTTAAAGGTCCAATCCATCAAAGCTTCAGAAATTATTTTTGCAGTGATTTTTATTAATTTCGAAACATTTTGCTTTAAAAAGGCTGGTAAGAAAATAAAAAAATATTTACTTATGACCTCAACATTTAAAGGTCCAATCCATCAAAGCTTCGGTAACTAATTCTGCAGTTATTTTTATTTATTTCGAAACATTTTCTTTGAAAATGGCGGTTCAAAAAATAATAAAATGTATAAATATGGCCTCAACTTTTAAAGGTCCAATCCATCAAAGCTTCAGAAATTATTTTTGCAGTGATTTTTATTTATTTCGAAACATTCTGTTTGAAAATGGCGGTTAAAAAAATAAAAAAATATTTACTTATGACCTCAACATTTAAAGGTCCAATCCATCAAAGCTTCAGAAATTATTTTTGCAGTGATTTTTATTTATTTCGAAACATTCTGTTTGAAAATGGCGGTTAAAAAAATAAAAAATATTTACTTATGACCTCATCATTTAAAGGTCCAATCCATCAAAGCTTCAGAAATTATTTTTGCAGTGATTTTTATTAATTTCGAAACATTTTGCTTTAAAAAGGCTGGTAAGAAAATAAAAAAATATTTACTTATGACCTCAACATTTAAAGGTCCAATCCATCAAAGCTTCAGAAACTAATTCTGCAGTTATTTTTATTTATTTCGAAACATTTTGTTTGAAAATGGCTGTTAAAAAAATTATAAAAAGTATAAATATGGCCTCAACTTTTAAAGGTCCAATCCATCAAAGCTTCAGAAATTATTTTTGCAGTGATTTTTATTTATTTCGAAACATTTTCTTTGAAAATGGCGGTTAAAAAAATAATAAAATGTATAAATATGGCCTCAACTTTTAAAGGTCCAATCCATCAAAGCTTCAGAAATTATTTTTGCAGTGATTTTTATTTATTTCGAAACATTTTCTTTGAAAATGGCGGTTAAAAAAATAATAAAATGTATAAATATGGCCTCAACTTTTAAAGGTCCAATCCATCAAAGCTTCAGAAATTATTTTTGCAGTGATTTTTATTTATTTCGAAACATTCTGTTTGAAAATGGCGGTTAAAAAAATAAAAAAATATTTACTTATGACCTCAACATTTAAAGGTCCAATCCATCAAAGCTTCAGAAATTATTTTTGCAGTGATTTTTATTTATTTCGAAACATTTTCTTTGAAAATGGCGGTTAAAAAAATAATAAAATGTATAAATATGGCCTCAACTTTTAAAGGTCCAATCCATCAAAGCTTCAGAAATTATTTTTGCAGTGATTTTTATTTATTTCGAAACATTCTGTTTGAAAATGGCGGTTAAAAAAATAATAAAATATTTACTTATGACCTCAACATTTAAAGGTCCAATCCATCAAAGCTTCAGAAATTATTTTTGCAGTGATTTTTATTAATTTCGAAACATTTTGCTTTAAAAAGGCTGGTAAGAAAATAAAAAAATATTTACTTATGACCTCAACATTTAAAGGTCCAATCCATCAAAGCTTCAGAAACTAATTCTGCAGTTATTTTTATTTATTTCGAAACATTTTGTTTGAAAATGGCTGTTAAAAAAATTATAAAAAGTATAAATATGGCCTCAACTTTTAAAGGTCCAATCCATCAAAGCTTCAGAAATTATTTTTGCAGTGATTTTTATTTATTTCGAAACATTCTGTTTGAAAATGGCGGTTAAAAAAATAAAAAAATATTTACTTATGACCTCATCATTTAAAGGTCCAATCCATCAAAGCTTCAGAAATTATTTTTGCAGTGATTTTTATTAATTTCGAAACATTTTGTTTGAAAATGGCTGTTAAAAAAATTATAAAATGTATAAATATGGCCTCAACTTTTAAAGGTCCAATCCATCAAAGCTTCAGAAATTATTTTTGCAGTGATTTTTATTTATTTCGAAACATTCTGTTTGAAAATGGCGGTTAAAAAAATAAAAAAATATTTACTTATGACCTCATCATTTAAAGGTCCAATCCATCAAAGCTTCAGAAATTATTTTTGCAGTGATTTTTATTAATTTCGAAACATTTTGCTTTAAAAAGGCTGGTAAGAAAATAAAAAAATATTTACTTATGACCTCAACATTTAAAGGTCCAATCCATCAAAGCTTCAGAAACTAATTCTGCAGTTATTTTTATTTATTTCGAAACATTTTGTTTGAAAATGGCTGTTAAAAAAATTATAAAAAGTATAAATATGGCCTCAACTTTTAAAGGTCCAATCCATCAAAGCTTCAGAAATTATTTTTGCAGTGATTTTTATTTATTTCGAAACATTCTGTTTGAAAATGGCGGTTAAAAAAATAAAAAATATTTACTTATGACCTCATCATTTAAAGGTCCAATCCATCAAAGCTTCAGAAATTATTTTTGCAGTGATTTTTATTTATTTCGAAACATTTTCTTTGAAAATGGCGGTTAAAAAAATAATAAAATGTATAAATATGGCCTCAACTTTTAAAGGTCCAATCCATCAAAGCTTCAGAAATTATTTTTGCAGTGATTTTTATTTATTTCGAAACATTCTGTTTGAAAATGGCGGTTAAAAAAATTATAAAAAGTATAAATATGGCCTCAACTTTTAAAGGTCCAATCCATCAAAGCTTCAGAAATTATTTTTGCAGTGATTTTTATTTATTTCGAAACATTCTGTTTGAAAATGGCGGTTAAAAAAATAAAAAAATATTTACTTATGACCTCAACATTTAAAGGTCCAATCCATCAAAGCTTCAGAAATTATTTTTGCAGTGATTTTTATTTATTTCGAAACATTTTCTTTGAAAATGGCGGTTAAAAAAATAATAAAATGTATAAATATGGCCTCAACTTTTAAAGGTCCAATCCATCAAAGCTTCAGAAATTATTTTTGCAGTGATTTTTATTTATTTCGAAACATTCTGTTTGAAAATGGCGGTTAAAAAAATAATAAAATATTTACTTATGACCTCAACATTTAAAGGTCCAATCCATCAAAGCTTCAGAAATTATTTTTGCAGTGATTTTTATTAATTTCGAAACATTTTGCTTTAAAAAGGCTGGTAAGAAAATAAAAAAATATTTACTTATGACCTCAACATTTAAAGGTCCAATCCATCAAAGCTTCAGAAACTAATTCTGCAGTTATTTTTATTTATTTCGAAACATTTTGTTTGAAAATGGCTGTTAAAAAAATTATAAAAAGTATAAATATGGCCTCAACTTTTAAAGGTCCAATCCATCAAAGCTTCAGAAATTATTTTTGCAGTGATTTTTATTAATTTCGAAACATTTTGCTTTAAAAAGGCTGGTAAGAAAATAAAAAAATATTTACTTATGACCTCAACATTTAAAGGTCCAATCCATCAAAGCTTCAGAAATTATTTTTGCAGTGATTTTTATTTATTTCGAAACATTCTGTTTGAAAATGGCGGTTAAAAAAATAAAAAAATATTTACTTATGACCTCATCATTTAAAGGTCCAATCCATCAAAGCTTCAGAAATTATTTTTGCAGTGATTTTTATTAATTTCGAAACATTTTGCTTTAAAAAGGCTGGTAAGAAAATAAAAAAATATTTACTTATGACCTCAACATTTAAAGGTCCAATCCATCAAAGCTTCAGAAACTAATTCTGCAGTTATTTTTATTTATTTCGAAACATTTTGTTTGAAAATGGCTGTTAAAAAAATTATAAAAAGTATAAATATGGCCTCAACTTTTAAAGGTCCAATCCATCAAAGCTTCAGAAATTATTTTTGCAGTGATTTTTATTAATTTCGAAACATTTTGCTTTAAAAAGGCTGGTAAGAAAATAAAAAAATATTTACTTATGACCTCAACGTTTAAAGGTCCAATCCATCAAAGCTTCAGAAATTATTTTTGCAGTGATTTTTATTTATTTCGAAACATTCTGTTTGAAAATGGCGGTTAAAAAAATAATAAAAAGTATAAATATGGCCTCAACTTTTAAAGGTCCAATCCATCAAAGCTTCAGAAATTATTTTTGCAGTGATTTTTATTTATTTCGAAACATTCTGTTTGAAAATGGCGGTTAAAAAAATAATAAAAAGTATAAATATGGCCTCAACTTTTAAAGGTCCAATCCATCAAAGCATCAGAAACTAATTCTGCAGTGATTTATATTTATTTCGAAACATTCTGTTTGAAAATGGCGGTTAAAAAAATAATAAAAAGTATAAATATGGCCTCAACTTTTAAAGGTCCAATCCATCAAAGCATCAGAAACTAATTCTGCAGTGATTTATATTTATTTCGAAACATTCTATTTGAAAATGGCGGTTAAAAAAATAATAAAAAGTATAAATATGGCCTCAACTTTTAAAGGTCCAATCCATCAAAGCTTCAGAAATTATTTTTGCAGTGATTTTTATTAATTTCGAAACATTTTGCTTTAAAAAGGCTGGTAAGAAAATAAAAAAATATTTACTTATGACCTCAACTTTTAAAGGTCCAATCCATCAAAGCTTCAGAAATTATTTTTGCAGTGATTTTTATTTATTTCGAAACATTCTGTTTGAAAATGGCGGTTAAAAAAATAAAAAAATATTTACTTATGACCTCATCATTTAAAGGTCCAATCCATCAAAGCTTCAGAAATTATTTTTGCAGTGATTTATATTTATTTCGAAACATTCTGTTTGAAAATGGCGGTTAAAAAAATAATAAAAAGTATAAATATGGCCTCAACTTTTAAAGGTCCAATCCATCAAAGCTTCAGAAACAAATTCTGCAGTGATTTTTATTTATTTCGAAACATTCTGTTTGAAAATGGCGGTTAAAAAAATAATAAAAAGTATAAATATGGCCTCAACTTTTAAAGGTCCAATCCATCAAAGCATCAGAAACTAATTCTGCAGTGATTTATATTTATTTCGAAACATTCTGTTTGAAAATGGCGGTTAAAAAAATAATAAAAAGTATAAATATGGCCTCAACTTTTAAAGGTCCAATCCATCAAAGCTTCAGAAACAAATTCTGCAGTGATTTTTATTTATTTCGAAACATTCTGTTTGAAAATGGCGGTTAAAAAAATAATAAAAAGTATAAATATGGCCTCAACTTTTAAAGGTCCAATCCATCAAAGCATCAGAAACTAATTCTGCAGTGATTTATATTTATTTCGAAACATTCTATTTGAAAATGGCGGTTAAAAAAATAATAAAAAGTATAAATATGGCCTCAACTTTTAAAGGTCCAATCCATCAAAGCTTCAGAAACAAATTCTGCAGTGATTTTTATTTATTTCGAAACATTCTGTTTGAAAATGGCGGTTAAAAAAATAATAAAAAGTATAAATATGGCCTCAACTTTTAAAGGTCCAATCCATCAAAGCATCAGAAACTAATTCTGCAGTGATTTATATTTATTTCGAAACATTCTGTTTGAAAATGGCGGTTAAAAAAATAATAAAAAGTATAAATATGGCCTCAACTTTTAAAGGTCCAATCCATCAAAGCTTCAGAAACAAATTCTGCAGTGATTTTTATTTATTTCGAAACATTTTGTTTGAAAATGGCGGTTAAAAAAATAATAAAAAGTATAAATATGGCCTCAACTTTTAAAGGTCCAATCCATCAAAGCTTCAGAAACAAATTCTGCAGTGATTTTTATTTATTTCGAAACATTCTGTTTGAAAATGGCGGTTAAAAAAATAATAAAAAGTATAAATATGGCCTCAACTTTTAAAGGTCCAATCCATCAAAGCATCAGAAACTAATTCTGCAGTGATTTATATTTATTTCGAAACATTCTGTTTGAAAATGGCGGTTAAAAAAATAATAAAAAGTATAAATATGGCCTCAACTTTTAAAGGTCCAATCCATCAAAGCTTCAGAAATTATTTTTGCAGTGATTTATATTTATTTCGAAACATTCTGTTTGAAAATGGCGGTTAAAAAAATAATAAAAAGTATAAATATGGCCTCAACTTTTAAAGGTCCAATCCATCAAAGCTTCAGAAATTATTTTTGCAGTGATTTATATTTATTTCGAAACATTCTGTTTGAAAATGGCGGTTAAAAAAATAATAAAAAGTATAAATATGGCCTCAACTTTTAAAGGTCCAATCCATCAAAGCATCAGAAACTAATTCTGCAGTGATTTATATTTATTTCGAAACATTCTGTTTGAAAATGGCGGTTAAAAAAATAATAAAAAGTATAAATATGGCCTCAACTTTTAAAGGTCCAATCCATCAAAGCTTCAGAAACAAATTCTGCAGTGATTTATATTTATTTCGAAACATTCTGTTTGAAAATGGCGGTTAAAAAAATAATAAAAAGTATAAATATGGCCTCAACTTTTAAAGGTCCAATCCATCAAAGCTTCAGAAATTATTTTTGCAGTGATTTATATTTATTTCGAAACATTCTGTTTGAAAATGGCGGTTAAAAAAATAATAAAAAGTATAAATATGGCCTCAACTTTTAAAGGTCCAATCCATCAAAGCTTCAGAAACAAATTCTGCAGTGATTTTTATTTATTTCGAAACATTTTGTTTGAAAATGGCGGTTAAAAAAATAATAAAAAGTATAAATATGGCCTCAACTTTTAAAGGTCCAATCCATCAAAGCTTCAGAAACAAATTCTGCAGTGATTTTTATTTATTTCGAAACATTCTGTTTGAAAATGGCGGTTAAAAAAATAATAAAAAGTATAAATATGGCCTCAACTTTTAAAGGTCCAATCCATCAAAGCATCAGAAACTAATTCTGCAGTGATTTATATTTATTTCGAAACATTCTGTTTGAAAATGGCGGTTAAAAAAATAATAAAAAGTATAAATATGGCCTCAACTTTTAAAGGTCCAATCCATCAAAGCTTCAGAAACAAATTCTGCAGTGATTTTTATTTATTTCGAAACATTCTGTTTGAAAATGGCGGTTAAAAAAATAATAAAAAGTATAAATATGGCCTCAACTTTTAAAGGTCCAATCCATCAAAGCATCAGAAACTAATTCTGCAGTGATTTATATTTATTTCGAAACATTCTGTTTGAAAATGGCGGTTAAAAAAATAATAAAAAGTATAAATATGGCCTCAACTTTTAAAGGTCCAATCCATCAAAGCATCAGAAACTAATTCTGCAGTGATTTATATTTATTTCGAAACATTCTGTTTGAAAATGGCGGTTAAAAAAATAATAAAAAGTATAAATATGGCCTCAACTTTTAAAGGTCCAATCCATCAAAGCTTCAGAAATTATTTTTGCAGTGATTTATATTTATTTCGAAACATTCTGTTTGAAAATGGCGGTTAAAAAAATAATAAAAAGTATAAATATGGCCTCAACTTTTAAAGGTCCAATCCATCAAAGCTTCAGAAACAAATTCTGCAGTGATTTTTATTTATTTCGAAACATTTTGTTTGAAAATGGCGGTTAAAAAAATAATAAAAAGTATAAATATGGCCTCAACTTTTAAAGGTCCAATCCATCAAAGCTTCAGAAACAAATTCTGCAGTGATTTTTATTTATTTCGAAACATTCTGTTTGAAAATGGCGATTAAAAAAATAATAAAAAGTATAAATATGGCCTCAACTTTTAAAGGTCCAATCCATCAAAGCATCAGAAACTAATTCTGCAGTGATTTATATTTATTTCGAAACATTCTGTTTGAAAATGGCGGTTAAAAAAATAATAAAAAGTATAAATATGGCCTCAACTTTTAAAGGTCCAATCCATCAAAGCATCAGAAACTAATTCTGCAGTGATTTATATTTATTTCGAAACATTCTGTTTGAAAATGGCGGTTAAAAAAATAATAAAAAGTATAAATATGGCCTCAACTTTTAAAGGTCCAATCCATCAAAGCTTCAGAAACAAATTCTGCAGTGATTTTTATTTATTTCGAAACATTTTGTTTGAAAATGGCGGTTAAAAAAATAATAAAAAGTATAAATATGGCCTCAACTTTTAAAGGTCCAATCCATCAAAGCTTCAGAAATTATTTTTGCAGTGATTTATATTTATTTCGAAACATTCTGTTTGAAAATGGCGGTTAAAAAAATAATAAAAAGTATAAATATGGCCTCAACTTTTAAAGGTCCAATCCATCAAAGCTTCAGAAACAAATTCTGCAGTGATTTTTATTTATTTCGAAACATTTTGTTTGAAAATGGCGGTTAAAAAAATAATAAAAAGTATAAATATGGCCTCAACTTTTAAAGGTCCAATCCATCAAAGCATCAGAAACTAATTCTGCAGTGATTTATATTTATTTCGAAACATTCTGTTTGAAAATGGCGGTTAAAAAAATAATAAAAAGTATAAATATGGCCTCAACTTTTAAAGGTCCAATCCATCAAAGCTTCAGAAACAAATTCTGCAGTGATTTTTATTTATTTCGAAACATTTTGTTTGAAAATGGCGGTTAAAAAAATAATAAAAAGTATAAATATGGCCTCAACTTTTAAAGGTCCAATCCATCAAAGCTTCAGAAACAAATTCTGCAGTGATTTTTATTTATTTCGAAACATTCTGTTTGAAAATGGCGGTTAAAAAAATAATAAAAAGTATAAATATGGCCTCAACTTTTAAAGGTCCAATCCATCAAAGCATCAGAAACTAATTCTGCAGTGATTTATATTTATTTCGAAACATTCTGTTTGAAAATGGCGGTTAAAAAAATAATAAAAAGTATAAATATGGCCTCAACTTTTAAAGGTCCAATCCATCAAAGCATCAGAAACTAATTCTGCAGTGATTTATATTTATTTCGAAACATTCTGTTTGAAAATGGCGGTTAAAAAAATAATAAAAAGTATAAATATGGCCTCAACTTTTAAAGGTCCAATCCATCAAAGCATCAGAAACTAATTCTGCAGTGATTTATATTTATTTCGAAACATTCTGTTTGAAAATGGCGGTTAAAAAAATAATAAAAAGTATAAATATGGCCTCAACTTTTAAAGGTCCAATCCATCAAAGCTTCAGAAATTATTTTTGCAGTGATTTATATTTATTTCGAAACATTCTGTTTGAAAATGGCGGTTAAAAAAATAATAAAAAGTATAAATATGGCCTCAACTTTTAAAGGTCCAATCCATCAAAGCTTCAGAAATTATTTTTGCAGTGATTTATATTTATTTCGAAACATTCTGTTTGAAAATGGCGGTTAAAAAAATAATAAAAAGTATAAATATGGCCTCAACTTTTAAAGGTCCAATCCATCAAAGCTTCAGAAACAAATTCTGCAGTGATTTTTATTTATTTCGAAACATTTTGTTTGAAAATGGCGGTTAAAAAAATAATAAAAAGTATAAATATGGCCTCAACTTTTAAAGGTCCAATCCATCAAAGCTTCAGAAACAAATTCTGCAGTGATTTTTATTTATTTCGAAACATTCTGTTTGAAAATGGCGGTTAAAAAAATAATAAAAAGTATAAATATGGCCTCAACTTTTAAAGGTCCAATCCATCAAAGCATCAGAAACTAATTCTGCAGTGATTTATATTTATTTCGAAACATTCTGTTTGAAAATGGCGGTTAAAAAAATAATAAAAAGTATAAATATGGCCTCAACTTTTAAAGGTCCAATCCATCAAAGCATCAGAAACTAATTCTGCAGTGATTTATATTTATTTCGAAACATTCTGTTTGAAAATGGCGGTTAAAAAAATAATAAAAAGTATAAATATGGCCTCAACTTTTAAAGGTCCAATCCATCAAAGCTTCAGAAACAAATTCTGCAGTGATTTTTATTTATTTCGAAACATTTTGTTTGAAAATGGCGGTTAAAAAAATAATAAAAAGTATAAATATGGCCTCAACTTTTAAAGGTCCAATCCATCAAAGCTTCAGAAATTATTTTTGCAGTGATTTATATTTATTTCGAAACATTCTGTTTGAAAATGGCGGTTAAAAAAATAATAAAAAGTATAAATATGGCCTCAACTTTTAAAGGTCCAATCCATCAAAGCATCAGAAACTAATTCTGCAGTGATTTATATTTATTTCGAAACATTCTATTTGAAAATGGCGGTTAAAAAAATAATAAAAAGTATAAATATGGCCTCAACTTTTAAAGGTCCAATCCATCAAAGCTTCAGAAACAAATTCTGCAGTGATTTTTATTTATTTCGAAACATTCTGTTTGAAAATGGCGGTTAAAAAAATAATAAAAAGTATAAATATGGCCTCAACTTTTAAAGGTCCAATCCATCAAAGCATCAGAAACTAATTCTGCAGTGATTTATATTTATTTCGAAACATTCTGTTTGAAAATGGCGGTTAAAAAAATAATAAAAAGTATAAATATGGCCTCAACTTTTAAAGGTCCAATCCATCAAAGCTTCAGAAATTATTTTTGCAGTCATTTTTATTAATTTCGAAACATTTTGCTTTAAAAAGGCTGGTAAGAAAATAAAAAAATATTTACTTATGACCTCAACATTTAAAGGTCCAATCCATCAAAGCTTCAGAAATTATTTTTGCAGTGATTTATATTTATTTCGAAACATTCTGTTTGAAAATGGCGGTTAAAAAAATAATAAAAAGTATAAATATGGCCTCAACTTTTAAAGGTCCAATCCATCAAAGCATCAGAAACTAATTCTGCAGTGATTTATATTTATTTCGAAACATTCTGTTTGAAAATGGCGGTTAAAAAAATAATAAAAAGTATAAATATGGCCTCAACATTTAAAGGTCCAATCCATCAAAGCTTCAGAAATTATTTTTGCAGTGATTTTTATTTATTTCGAAACATTCTGTTTGAAAATGGCGGTTAAAAAAATAAAAAAATATTTACTTATGACCTCATCATTTAAAGGTCCAATCCATCAAAGCTTCAGAAACTAATTCTGCAGTGATTTTTATTTATTTCGTAACATTTTGTTTGAAAATGGCGGTTAAAAAAATAATAAAAAGTATAAATATGGCCTCAACTTTTAAAGGTCCAATCCATCAAAGCATCAGAAACTAATTCTGCAGTGATTTATATTTATTTCGAAACATTCTGTTTGAAAATGGCGGTTAAAAAAATAATAAAAAGTATAAATATGGCCTCAACTTTTAAAGGTCCAATCCATCAAAGCATCAGAAACTAATTCTGCAGTGATTTATATTTATTTCGAAACATTCTGTTTGAAAATGGCGGTTAAAAAAATAAAAAAATATTTACTTATGACCTCATCATTTAAAGGTCCAATCCATCAAAGCTTCAGAAACTAATTCTGCAGTGATTTTTATTTATTTCGAAACATTTTGCTTTAAAAAGGCTGGTAAGAAAATAAAAAAATATTTACTTATGACCTCAACATTTAAAGGTCCAATCCATCAAAGCTTCAGAAACTAATTCTGCAGTGATTTTTATTTATTTCGAAACATTCTGTTTGAAAATGGCGGTTAAAAAAATAATAAAAAGTATAAATATGGCCTCAACTTTTAAAGGTCCAATCCATCAAAGCATCAGAAACTAATTCTGCAGTGATTTATATTTATTTCGAAACATTCTGTTTGAAAATGGCGGTTAAAAAAATAATAAAAAGTATAAATATGGCCTCAACTTTTAAAGGTCCAATCCATCAAAGCTTCAGAAACTAATTCTGCAGTGATTTTTATTTATTTCGAAACATTCTGTTTGAAAATGGCGGTTAAAAAAATAATAAAAAGTATAAATATGGCCTCAACTTTTAAAGGTCCAATCCATCAAAGCATCAGAAACTAATTCTGCAGTGATTTATATTTATTTCGAAACATTCTGTTTGAAAATGGCGGTTAAAAAAATAATAAAAAGTATAAATATGGCCTCAACTTTTAAAGGTCCAATCCATCAAAGCTTCAGAAACTAATTCTGCAGTGATTTTTATTTATTTCGAAACATTCTGTTTGAAAATGGCGGTTAAAAAAATAATAAAAAGTATAAATATGGCCTCAACTTTTAAAGGTCCAATCCATCAAAGCTTCAGAAACTAATTCTGCAGTGATTTTTATTTATTTCGAAACATTTTGTTTGAAAATGGCGGTTAAAAAAATAATAAAAAGTATAAATATGGCCTCAACTTTTAAAGGTCCAATCCATCAAAGTTTCAGAAATTATTTTTGCAGTGATTTTTATTTATTTCGAAACATTCTGTTTGAAAATGGCGGTTAAAAAAATAAAAAAATATTTACTTATGACCTCATCATTTAAAGGTCCAATCCATCAAAGCTTCAGAAATTATTTTTGCAGTGATTTTTATTTATTTCGAAACATTTTCTTTGAAAATGGCGGTTAAAAAAATAATAAAATGTATAAATATGGCCTCAACTTTTAAAGGTCCAACCCATCAAAGCTTCAGAAACTAATTCTGCAGTGATTTATATTTATTTCTAAACATTTTGCTTTTAAAAGGCTGGTAAAAAAATAAAAAAATATTTACTTATGACCTCAACATTTAAAGGTCCAATCCATCAAAGCTTCAGAAATTATTTTTGCAGTGATTTTTATTTATTTCGAAACATTTTCTTTGAAAATGGCGGTTAAAAAAATAATAAAATGTATAAATATGGCCTCAACTTTTAAAGGTCCAATCCATCAAAGCTTCAGAAATTATTTTTGCAGTGATTTTTATTTATTTCGAAACATTTTCTTTGAAAATGGCGGTTAAAAAAATAATAAAATGTATAAATATGGCCTCAACTTTTAAAGGTCCAATCCATCAAAGATTCAGAAATTATTTTTGCAGTGATTTTTATTTATTTCGAAACATTTTCTTTGAAAATGGCGGTTAAAAAAATAATAAAAAGTATAAATATGGCCTCAACTTTTAAAGGTCCAATCCATCAAAGCATCAGAAACTAATTCTGCAGTGATTTATATTTATTTCTAAACATTTTGCTTTTAAAAGGCTGGTAAAAAAATAAAAAAATATTTACTTATGACCTCAACATTTAAAGGTCCAATCCATCAAAGCTTCAGAAATTATTTTTGCAGTGATTTTTATTTATTTCGAAACATTTTCTTTGAAAATGGAGGTTAAAAAAATAATAAAAAGTATAAATATGGCCTCAACTTTTAAAGGTCCAATCCATCAAAGCTTCAGAAACTAATTCTGCAGTGATTTATATTTATTTCTAAACATTTTGCTTTTAAAAGGCTGGTAAAAAAATAAAAAAATATTTACTTATGACCTCAACATTTAAAGGTCCAATCCATCAAAGCTTCAGAAATTATTTTTGCAGTGATTTTTATTTATTTCGAAACATTTTCTTTGAAAATGGCGGTTAAAAAAATAATAAAATGTATAAATATGGCCTCAACTTTTAAAGGTCCAATCCATCAAAGCTTCAGAAATTATTTTTGCAGTGATTTTTATTTATTTCGAAACATTTTCTTTGAAAATGGCGGTTAAAAAAATAATAAAATGTATAAATATGGCCTCAACTTTTAAAGGTCCTATCCATCAAAGCTTCAGAAACTAATTCTGCAGTGATTTATATTTATTTCTAAACATTTTGCTTTTAAAAGGCTGGTAAAAAAATAAAAAAATATTTACTTATGACCTCAACATTTAAAGGTCCAATCCATCAAAGCTTCAGAAATTATTTTTGCAGTGATTTTTATTTATTTCGAAACATTTTCTTTGAAAATGGCGGTTAAAAAAATAATAAAATGTATAAATATGGCCTCAACTTTTAAAGGTCCAATCCATCAAAGCTTCAGAAACTAATTCTGCAGTGATTTATATTTATTTCTAAACATTTTGCTTTTAAAAGGCTGGTCTAAAAATAAAAAAATATTTACTTATGACCTCAACATTTAAAGGTCCAATCCATCAAAGCTTCAGAAATTATTTTTGCAGTGATTTTTATTTATTTCGAAACATTTTCTTTGAAAATGGCGGTTAAAAAAATAATAAAATGTATAAATATGGCCTCAACTTTTAAAGGTCCAATCCATCAAAGCTTCAGAAACTAATTCTGCAGTGATTTATATTTATTTCTAAACATTTTGCTTTTAAAAGGCTGGTCTAAAAATAAAAAAATATTTACTTATGACCTCAACATTTAAAGGTCCAATCCATCAAAGATTCAGAAATTATTTTTGCAGTGATTTTTATTTATTTCGAAACATTTTCTTTGAAAATGGCGGTTAAAAAAATAATAAAAAGTATAAATATGGCCTCAACTTTTAAAGGTCCAATCCATCAAAGCTTCAGAAACTAATTCTGCAGTGATTTATATTTATTTCTAAACATTTTGCTTTTAAAAGGCTGGTAAAAAAATAAAAAAATATTTACTTATGACCTCAACATTTAAAGGTCCAATCCATCAAAGCTTCAGAAACAATTTCTGCAGTGATTTATATTTATTTCGAAACATTCTTTTTGAAAATGGCGGGTAAAAAAATAAAAAAATATTTACTTATGACCTCAACATTTAAAGGTCCAATCCATCAAAGCTTCAGAAACAATTTCTGCAGTGATTTTTATTTATTTCGAAACATTTTGTTTGAAAATGGCGGTTAAAAAAATAATAAAAAGTATAAATATGGCCTCAACTTTTAAAGGTCCAATCCATCAAAGCTTCAGAAACAAATTCTGCAGTGATTTTTATTTATTTCGAAACATTTTGTTTGAAAATGGCGGTTAAAAAAATAATAAAAAGTATAAATATGGCCTCAACTTTTAAAGGTCCAATCCATCAAAGCTTCAGAAACTAATTCTGCAGTGATTTTTATTTATTTCGAAACATTTTGTTTGAAAATGGCGGTTAAAAAAATAATAAAAAGTATAAATATGGCCTCAACTTTTAAAGGTCCAATCCATCAAAGCTTCAGAAATTATTTTTGCAGTGATTTTTATTTATTTCGAAACATTCTGTTTGAAAATGGCGGTTAAAAAAATAATAAAAAGTATAAATATGGCCTCAACTTTTAAAGGTCCAATCCATCAAAGCTTCAGAAACTAATTCTGCAGTGATTTATATTTATTTCTAAACATTTTGCTTTTAAAAGGCTGGTCTAAAAATAAAAAAATATTTACTTATGACCTCAACATTTAAAGGTCCAATCCATCAAAGCTTCAGAAATTATTTTTGCAGTGATTTTTATTTATTTCGAAACATTTTCTTTGAAAATGGCGGTTAAAAAAATAATAAAATGTATAAATATGGCCTCAACTTTTAAAGGTCCAATCCATCAAAGCTTCAGAAACAAATTCTGCAGTGATTTTTATTTATTTCGAAACATTTTGTTTGAAAATGGCGGTTAAAAAAATAATAAAAAGTATAAATATGGCCTCAACTTTTAAAGGTCCAATCCATCAAAGCTTCAGAAACAAATTCTGCAGTGATTTTTATTTATTTCGAAACATTTTGTTTGAAAATGGCGGTTAAAAAAATAATAAAAAGTATAAATATGGCCTCAACTTTTAAAGGTCCAATCCATCAAAGCTTCAGAAATTATTTTTGCAGTGATTTTTATTTATTTCGAAACATTCTGTTTGAAAATGGCGGTTAAAAAAATAATAAAATGTATAAATATGGCCTCAACTTTTAAAGGTCCAATCCATCAAAGCTTCAGAAACTAATTCTGCAGTGATTTATATTTATTTCTAAACATTTTGCTTTTAAAAGGCTGGTCTAAAAATAAAAAAATATTTACTTATGACCTCAACATTTAAAGGTCCAATCCATCAAAGCTTCAGAAATTATTTTTGCAGTGATTTTTATTTATTTCGAAACATTTTCTTTGAAAATGGCGGTTAAAAAAATAATAAAATGTATAAATATGGCCTCAACTTTTAAAGGTCCAATCCATCAAAGCTTCAGAAACTAATTCTGCAGTGATTTATATTTATTTCTAAACATTTTGCTTTTAAAAGGCTGGTCTAAAAATAAAAAAATATTTACTTATGACCTCAACATTTAAAGGTCCAATCCATCAAAGCTTCAGAAATTATTTTTGCAGTGATTTTTATTTATTTCGAAACATTTTCTTTGAAAATGGCGGTTAAAAAAATAATAAAATGTATAAATATGGCCTCAACTTTTAAAGGTCCAATCCATCAAAGCTTCAGAAACAAATTCTGCAGTGATTTTTATTTATTTCGAAACATTTTGTTTGAAAATGGCGGTTAAAAAAATAATAAAAAGTATAAATATGGCCTCAACTTTTAAAGGTCCAATCCATCAAAGCTTCAGAAATTATTTTTGCAGTGATTTTTATTTATTTCGAAACATTTTGTTTGAAAATGGCGGTTAAAAAAATAATAAAATGTATAAATATGGCCTCAACTTTTAAAGGTCCAATCCATCAAAGCTTCAGAAACAAATTCTGCAGTGATTTTTATTTATTTCGAAACATTTTGTTTGAAAATGGCGGTTAAAAAAATAATAAAAAGTATAAATATGGCCTCAACTTTTAAAGGTCCAATCCATCAAAGCTTCAGAAACTAATTCTGCAGTGATTTATATTTATTTCTAAACATTTTGCTTTTAAAAGGCTGGTCTAAAAATAAAAAAATATTTACTTATGACCTCAACATTTAAAGGTCCAATCCATCAAAGCTTCAGAAATTATTTCTGCAGTGATTTTTATTTATTTCGAAACATTTTGTTTGAAAATGGCGGTTAAAAAAATAATAAAAAGTATAAATATGGCCTCAACTTTTAAAGGTCCAATCCATCAAAGCTTCAGAAACAAATTCTGCAGTGATTTTTATTTATTTCGAAACATTTTGTTTGAAAATGGCGGTTAAAAAAATAATAAAAAGTATAAATATGGCCTCAACTTTTAAAGGTCCAATCCATCAAAGCTTCAGAAATTATTTTTGCAGTGATTTTTATTTATTTCGAAACATTCTGTTTGAAAATGGCGGTTAAAAAAATAATAAAAAGTATAAATATGGCCTCAACTTTTAAAGGTCCAATCCATCAAAGCTTCAGAAACTAATTCTGCAGTGATTTTTATTTATTTCGAAACATTTTGTTTGAAAATGGCGGTTAAAAAAATAATAAAAAGTATAAATATGGCCTCAACTTTTAAAGGTCCAATCCATCAAAGCTTCAGAAATTATTTTTGCAGTGATTTTTATTTATTTCGAAACATTCTGTTTGAAAATGGCGGTTAAAAAAATAATAAAAAGTATAAATATGGCCTCAACTTTTAAAGGTCCAATCCATCAAAGCTTCAGAAACTAATTCTGCAGTGATTTATATTTATTTCTAAACATTTTGCTTTTAAAAGGCTGGTCTAAAAATAAAAAAATATTTACTTATGACCTCAACATTTAAAGGTCCAATCCATCAAAGCTTCAGAAATTATTTTTGCAGTGATTTTTATTTATTTCGAAACATTTTCTTTGAAAATGGCGGTTAAAAAAATAATAAAATGTATAAATATGGCCTCAACTTTTAAAGGTCCAATCCATCAAAGCTTCAGAAACTAATTCTGCAGTGATTTATATTTATTTCTAAACATTTTGCTTTTAAAAGGCTGGTCTAAAAATAAAAAAATATTTACTTATGACCTCAACATTTAAAGGTCCAATCCATCAAAGCTTCAGAAATTATTTTTGCAGTGATTTTTATTTATTTCGAAACATTTTCTTTGAAAATGGCGGTTAAAAAAATAATAAAATGTATAAATATGGCCTCAACTTTTAAAGGTCCAATCCATCAAAGCTTCAGAAATTATTTTTGCAGTGATTTTTATTTATTTCGAAACATTTTCTTTGAAAATGGCGGTTAAAAAAATAATAAAATGTATAAATATGGCCTCAACTTTTAAAGGTCCAATCCATCAAAGCTTCAGAAACTAATTCTGCAGTGATTTATATTTATTTCTAAACATTTTGCTTTTAAAAGGCTGGTCTAAAAATAAAAAAATATTTACTTATGACCTCAACATTTAAAGGTCCAATCCATCAAAGCTTCAGAAATTATTTTTGCAGTGATTTTTATTTATTTCGAAACATTTTCTTTGAAAATGGCGGTTAAAAAAATAATAAAATGTATAAATATGGCCTCAACATTTAAAGGTCCAATCCATCAAAGCTTCAGAAATTATTTTTGCAGTGATTTTTATTTATTTCGAAACATTTTCTTTGAAAATGGCGGTTAAAAAAATAATAAAATGTATAAATATGGCCTCAACTTTTAAAGGTCCAATCCATCAAAGCTTCAGAAATTATTTTTGCAGTGATTTTTATTTATTTCGAAACATTTTCTTTGAAAATGGCGGTTAAAAAAATAATAAAATGTATAAATATGGCCTCAACTTTTAAAGGTCCAATCCATCAAAGCTTCAGAAACTAATTCTGCAGTGATTTATATTTATTTCTAAACATTTTGCTTTTAAAAGGCTGGTCTAAAAATAAAAAAATATTTACTTATGACCTCAACATTTAAAGGTCCAATCCATCAAAGCTTCAGAAATTATTTTTGCAGTGATTTTTATTTATTTCGAAACATTTTCTTTGAAAATGGCGGTTAAAAAAATAATAAAATGTATAAATATGGCCTCAACTTTTAAAGGTCCAATCCATCAAAGCTTCAGAAACTAATTCTGCAGTGATTTATATTTATTTCTAAACATTTTGCTTTTAAAAGGCTGGTCTAAAAATAAAAAAATATTTACTTATGACCTCAACATTTAAAGGTCCAATCCATCAAAGCTTCAGAAATTATTTTTGCAGTGATTTTTATTTATTTCGAAACATTTTCTTTGAAAATGGCGGTTAAAAAAATAATAAAATGTATAAATATGGCCTCAACTTTTAAAGGTCCAATCCATCAAAGCTTCAGAAATTATTTTTGCAGTGATTTTTATTTATTTCGAAACATTCTGTTTGAAAATGGCGGTTAAAAAAATAATAAAAAGTATAAATATGGCCTCAACTTTTAAAGGTCCAATCCATCAAAGCTTCAGAAACTAATTCTGCAGTGATTTATATTTATTTCTAAACATTTTGCTTTTAAAAGGCTGGTCTAAAAATAAAAAAATATTTACTTATGACCTCAACATTTAAAGGTCCAATCCATCAAAGCTTCAGAAATTATTTTTGCAGTGATTTTTATTTATTTCGAAACATTTTCTTTGAAAATGGCGGTTAAAAAAATAATAAAATGTATAAATATGGCCTCAACTTTTAAAGGTCCAATCCATCAAAGCTTCAGAAACTAATTCTGCAGTGATTTATATTTATTTCTAAACATTTTGCTTTTAAAAGGCTGGTCTAAAAATAAAAAAATATTTACTTATGACCTCAACATTTAAAGGTCCAATCCATCAAAGCTTCAGAAATTATTTTTGCAGTGATTTTTATTTATTTCGAAACATTCTGTTTGAAAATGGCGGTTAAAAAAATAATAAAAAGTATAAATATGGCCTCAACTTTTAAAGGTCCAATCCATCAAAGCTTCAGAAACTAATTCTGCATTGATTTATATTTATTTCGAAACATTCTGTTTGAAAATGGCGGTTAAAAAAATAATAAAAAGTATAAATATGGCCTCAACTTTTAAAGGTCCAATCCATCAAAGCTTCAGAAACAAATTCTGCAGTGATTTTTATTTATTTCGAAACATTTTGTTTGAAAATGGCGGTTAAAAAAATAATAAAAAGTATAAATATGGCCTCAACTTTTAAAGGTCCAATCCATCAAAGCTTCAGAAATTATTTTTGCAGTGATTTTTATTTATTTCGAAACATTCTGTTTGAAAATGGCGGTTAAAAAAATAATAAAAAGTATAAATATGGCCTCAACTTTTAAAGGTCCAATCCATCAAAGCTTCAGAAATTATTTTTGCAGTGATTTTTATTTATTTCGAAACATTCTGTTTGAAAATGGCGGTTAAAAAAATAATAAAAAGTATAAATATGGCCTCAACTTTTAAAGGTCCAATCCATCAAAGCTTCAGAAACTAATTCTGCAGTGATTTTTATTTATTTCGAAACATTTTGTTTGAAAATGGCGGTTAAAAAAATAATAAAAAGTATAAATATGGCCTCAACTTTTAAAGGTCCAATCCATCAAAGCTTCAGAAATTATTTTTGCAGTGATTTATATTTATTTCGAAACATTCTGTTTGAAAATGGCGGTTAAAAAAATAATAAAAAGTATAAATATGGCCTCAACTTTTAAAGGTCCAATCCATCAAAGCTTCAGAAATTATTTTTGCAGTGATTTTTATTTATTTCGAAACATTTTCTTTGAAAATGGCGGTTAAAAAAATAATAAAATGTATAAATATGGCCTCAACTTTTAAAGGTCCAATCCATCAAAGATTCAGAAATTATTTTTGCAGTGATTTTTATTTATTTCGAAACATTTTCTTTGAAAATGGCGGTTAAAAAAATAATAAAAAGTATAAATATGGCCTCAACTTTTAAAGGTCCAATCCATCAAAGCTTCAGAAACTAATTCTGCATTGATTTATATTTATTTCGAAACATTCTGTTTGAAAATGGCGGTTAAAAAAATAATAAAAAGTATAAATATGGCCTCAACTTTTAAAGGTCCAATCCATCAAAGCTTCAGAAACAAATTCTGCAGTGATTTTTATTTATTTCGAAACATTTTGTTTGAAAATGGCGGTTAAAAAAATAATAAAAAGTATAAATATGGCCTCAACTTTTAAAGGTCCAATCCATCAAAGCTTCAGAAATTATTTTTGCAGTGATTTTTATTTATTTCGAAACATTCTGTTTGAAAATGGCGGTTAAAAAAATAATAAAAAGTATAAATATGGCCTCAACTTTTAAAGGTCCAATCCATCAAAGCTTCAGAAATTATTTTTGCAGTGATTTTTATTTATTTCGAAACATTCTGTTTGAAAATGGCGGTTAAAAAAATAATAAAAAGTATAAATATGGCCTCAACTTTTAAAGGTCCAATCCATCAAAGCTTCAGAAACTAATTCTGCAGTGATTTTTATTTATTTCGAAACATTTTGTTTGAAAATGGCGGTTAAAAAAATAATAAAAAGTATAAATATGGCCTCAACTTTTAAAGGTCCAATCCATCAAAGCTTCAGAAATTATTTTTGCAGTGATTTATATTTATTTCGAAACATTCTGTTTGAAAATGGCGGTTAAAAAAATAATAAAAAGTATAAATATGGCCTCAACTTTTAAAGGTCCAATCCATCAAAGCTTCAGAAATTATTTTTGCAGTGATTTTTATTTATTTCGAAACATTTTCTTTGAAAATGGCGGTTAAAAAAATAATAAAATGTATAAATATGGCCTCAACTTTTAAAGGTCCAATCCATCAAAGATTCAGAAATTATTTTTGCAGTGATTTTTATTTATTTCGAAACATTTTCTTTGAAAATGGCGGTTAAAAAAATAATAAAAAGTATAAATATGGCCTCAACTTTTAAAGGTCCAATCCATCAAAGCTTCAGAAACTAATTCTGCATTGATTTATATTTATTTCGAAACATTCTGTTTGAAAATGGCGGTTAAAAAAATAATAAAAAGTATAAATATGGCCTCAACTTTTAAAGGTCCAATCCATCAAAGCTTCAGAAACAAATTCTGCAGTGATTTTTATTTATTTCGAAACATTTTGTTTGAAAATGGCGGTTAAAAAAATAATAAAAAGTATAAATATGGCCTCAACTTTTAAAGGTCCAATCCATCAAAGCTTCAGAAATTATTTTTGCAGTGATTTTTATTTATTTCGAAACATTCTGTTTGAAAATGGCGGTTAAAAAAATAATAAAAAGTATAAATATGGCCTCAACTTTTAAAGGTCCAATCCATCAAAGCTTCAGAAATTATTTTTGCAGTGATTTTTATTTATTTCGAAACATTCTGTTTGAAAATGGCGGTTAAAAAAATAATAAAAAGTATAAATATGGCCTCAACTTTTAAAGGTCCAATCCATCAAAGCTTCAGAAACTAATTCTGCAGTGATTTTTATTTATTTCGAAACATTTTGTTTGAAAATGGCGGTTAAAAAAATAATAAAAAGTATAAATATGGCCTCAACTTTTAAAGGTCCAATCCATCAAAGCTTCAGAAATTATTTTTGCAGTGATTTATATTTATTTCGAAACATTCTGTTTGAAAATGGCGGTTAAAAAAATAATAAAAAGTATAAATATGGCCTCAACTTTTAAAGGTCCAATCCATCAAAGCTTCAGAAATTATTTTTGCAGTGATTTTTATTTATTTCGAAACATTCTGTTTGAAAATGGCGGTTAAAAAAATAATAAAAAGTATAAATATGGCCTCAACTTTTAAAGGTCCAATCCATCAAAGCTTCAGAAACTAATTCTGCATTGATTTATATTTATTTCGAAACATTCTGTTTGAAAATGGCGGTTAAAAAAATAATAAAAAGTATAAATATGGCCTCAACTTTTAAAGGTCCAATCCATCAAAGCTTCAGAAACAAATTCTGCAGTGATTTTTATTTATTTCGAAACATTTTGTTTGAAAATGGCGGTTAAAAAAATAATAAAAAGTATAAATATGGCCTCAACTTTTAAAGGTCCAATCCATCAAAGCTTCAGAAATTATTTTTGCAGTGATTTATATTTATTTCGAAACATTCTGTTTGAAAATGGCGGTTAAAAAAATAATAAAAAGTATAAATATGGCCTCAACTTTTAAAGGTCCAATCCATCAAAGCTTCAGAAACTAATTCTGCAGTGATTTTTATTTATTTCGAAACATTTTGTTTGAAAATGGCGGTTAAAAAAATAATAAAAAGTATAAATATGGCCTCAACTTTTAAAGGTCCAATCCATCAAAGCTTCAGAAATTATTTTTGCAGTGATTTATATTTATTTCGAAACATTCTGTTTGAAAATGGCGGTTAAAAAAATAATAAAAAGTATAAATATGGCCTCAACTTTTAAAGGTCCAATCCATCAAAGCTTCAGAAACAAATTCTGCAGTGATTTTTATTTATTTCGAAACATTTTGTTTGAAAATGGCGGTTAAAAAAATAATAAAAAGTATAAATATGGCCTCAACTTTTAAAGGTCCAATCCATCAAAGCATCAGAAACTAATTCTGCAGTGATTTATATTTATTTCGAAACATTCTGTTTGAAAATGGCGGTTAAAAAAATAATAAAAAGTATAAATATGGCCTCAACTTTTAAAGGTCCAATCCATCAAAGCTTCAGAAATTATTTTTGCAGTGATTTTTATTTATTTCGAAACATTTTGCTTTTAAAAAGCAGGTAAAAAAATAAAAAAATATTTACTTATGACCTCTACATTTAAAGGTCCAATCCATCAAAGCTTCAGAAACTAATTATGCAGTGATTTATATTTATTTCGAAATATTTTGCTTTAAAAAGGCTGGTAAAAAAATAAAAAAATATTTACTTATTACCTCAACATTTAAAGGTCCAATCCATCAAAGCTTCAGAAACTAATTCTGCAGTGATTTATATTTATTTCGAAACATTTTGCTTTTAAAAGGCTGGTAAAAAAATAAAAAAATATTTACTTATGACCTCAACATTTAAAGGTCCAATCCATCAAAGCTTCAGAAATTATTTTTGCAGTGATTTTTATTTATTTCGAAACATTTTGCTTTAAAAAGGCTGGTAAAAAAATAAAAAAATATTTACTTATGACCTCAACATTTAAAGGTCCAATCCATCAAAGCTTCAGAAATTATTTTTGCAGTGATTTTTATTTATTTCGAAACATTTTGCTTTTAAAAAGCAGGTAAAAAAATAAAAAAATATTTACTTATGACCTCTACATTTAAAGGTCCAATCCATCAAAGCTTCAGAAACTAATTCTGCAGTGATTTATATTTATTTCGAAACATTCTGTTTGAAAATGGCGGTTAAAAAAATAATAAAAAGTATAAATATGGCCTCAACTTTTAAAGGTCCAATCCATCAAAGCATCAGAAACTAATTCTGCAGTGATTTATATTTATTTCGAAACATTCTGTTTGAAAATGGCGGTTAAAAAAATAATAAAAAGTATAAATATGGCCTCAACTTTTAAAGGTCCAATCCATCAAAGCTTCAGAAATTATTTTTGCAGTGATTTTTATTTATTTCGAAACATTTTGCTTTTAAAAAGCAGGTAAAAAAATAAAAAAATATTTACTTATGACCTCTACATTTAAAGGTCCAATCCATCAAAGCTTCAGAAACTAATTCTGCAGTGATTTATATTTATTTCGAAACATTTTGCTTTTAAAAGGCTGGTAAAAAAATAAAAAAATATTTACTTATGACCTCAACATTTAAAGGTCCAATCCATCAAAGCTTCAGAAATTATTTTTGCAGTGATTTTTATTTATTTCGAAACATTTTGCTTTAAAAAGGCTGGTAAAAAAATAAAAAAATATTTACTTATTACCTCAACATTTAAAGGTCCAATCCATCAAAGCTTCAGAAACTAATTCTGCAGTGATTTATATTTATTTCGAAACATTTTGCTTTTAAAAGGCTGGTAAAAAAATAAAAAAATATTTACTTAAGACCTCAACATTTAAAGGTCCAATCCATCAAAGCTTCAGAAATTATTTTTGCAGTGATTTTTATTTATTTCGAAACATTCTGTTTGAAAATGGCGGTTAAAAAAATAAAAAAATATTTACTTATGACCTCATCATTTAAAGGTCCAATCCATCAAAGCTTCAGAAACTAATTCTGCAGTGATTTTTATTTATTTCGAAACATTCTGTTTGAAAATGGCGGTTAAAAAAATTATAAAAAGTATAAATATGGCCTCAACTTTTAAAGGTCCAATCCATCAAAGCTTCAGAAATTATTTTTGCAGTGATTTTTATTTATTTCGAAACATTCTGTTTGAAAATGGCGGTTAAAAAAATAAAAAAATATTTACTTATGACCTCATCATTTAAAGGTCCAATCCATCAAAGCTTCAGAAACTAATTCTGCAGTGATTTTTATTTATTTCGAAACATTTTGTTTGAAAATGGCGGTTAAAAAAATTATAAAAAGTATAAATATGGCCTCAACTTTTAAAGGTCCAATCCATCAAAGCTTCAGAAATTATTTTTGCAGTGATTTTTATTTATTTCGAAACATTCTGTTTGAAAATGGCAGTTAAAAAAATAAAAAAATATTTACTTATGACCTCATCATTTAAAGGTCCAATCCATCAAAGCTTCAAAAACTAATTCTGCAGTGATTTTTATTTATTTCGAAACATTTTGTTTGAAAATGGCGGTTAAAAAAATTATAAAAAGTATAAATATGGCCTCAACTTTTAAAGGTCCAATCCATCAAAGCTTCAGAAATTATTTTTGCAGTGATTTTTATTTATTTCGAAACATTCTGTTTGAAAATGGCGGTTAAAAAAATAAAAAAATATTTACTTATGACCTCATCATTTAAAGGTCCAATCCATCAAAGCTTCAGAAATTATTTTTGCAGTGATTTTTATTTATTTCGAAACATTCTGTTTGAAAATGGCGGTTAAAAAAATAAAAAAATATTTACTTATGACCTCATCATTTAAAGGTCCAATCCATCAAAGCTTCAGAAACTAATTCTGCAGTGATTTTTATTTATTTCGAAACATTCTGTTTGAAAATGGCGGTTAAACAAATTATAAAAAGTATAAATATGGCCTCAACTTTTAAAGGTCCAATCCATCAAAGCTTCAGAAACTAATTCTGCAGTGATTTTTATTTATTTCGAAACATTTTGTTTGAAAATGGCGGTTAAAAAAATTAAAAAAAGTATAAATATGGCCTCAACTTTTAAAGGTTCAATCCATCAAAGCTTCAGAAATTATTTTTGCAGTGATTTTTATTAATTTCGAAACATTTTGCTTTAAAAAGGCTGGTAAGAAAATAAAAAAATATTTACTTATGACCTCAACATTTAAAGGTCCAATCCATCAAAGCTTCAGAAATTATTTTTGCAGTGATTTTTATTTATTTCGAAACATTTTCTTTGAAAATGGCGGTTAAAAAAATAATAAAATGTATAAATATGGCCTCAACTTTTAAAGGTCCAATCCATCAAAGCTTCAGAAATTATTTTTGCAGTGATTTTTATTTATTTCGAAACATTCTGTTTGAAAATGGCGGTTAAAAAAATAAAAAAATATTTACTTATGACCTCATCATTTAAAGGTCCAATCCATCAAAGCTTCAGAAACTAATTCTGCAGTGATTTTTATTTATTTCGAAACATTTTGTTTGAAAATGGCGGTTAAAAAAATTAAAAAAAGTATAAATATGGCCTCAACTTTTAAAGGTCCAATCCATCAAAGCTTCAGAAATTATTTTTGCAGTGATTTTTATTAATTTCGAAACATTTTGCTTTAAAAAGGCTGGTAAGAAAATAAAAAAATATTTACTTATGACCTCAACATTTAAAGGTCCAATCCATCAAAGCTTCAGAAATTATTTTTGCAGTGATTTTTATTTATTTCGAAACATTTTCTTTGAAAATGGCGGTTAAAAAAATAATAAAATGTATAAATATGGCCTCAACTTTTAAAGGTCCAATCCATCAAAGCTTCAGAAATTATTTTTGCAGTGATTTTTATTTATTTCGAAACATTCTGTTTGAAAATGGCGGTTAAAAAAATAAAAAAATATTTACTTATGACCTCATCATTTAAAGGTCCAATCCATCAAAGCTTCAGAAACTAATTCTGCAGTTATTTTTATTTATTTCGAAACATTTTGTTTGAAAATGGCGGTTAAAAAAATTATAAAAAGTATAAATATGGCCTCAACTTTTAAAGGTCCAATCCATCAAAGCTTCAGAAATTATTTTTGCAGTGATTTTTATTAATTTCGAAACATTTTGCTTTAAAAAGGCTGGTAAGAAAATAAAAAAATATTTACTTATGACCTCAACATTTAAAGGTCCAATCCATCAAAGCTTCAGAAATTATTTTTGCAGTGATTTTTATTTATTTCGAAACATTCTGTTTGAAAATGGCGGTTAAAAAAATAAAAAAATATTTACTTATGACCTCATCATTTAAAGGTCCAATCCATCAAAGCTTCAGAAACTAATTCTGCAGTTATTTTTATTTATTTCGAAACATTTTGTTTGAAAATGGCGGTTAAAAAAATTATAAAAAGTATAAATATGGCCTCAACTTTTAAAGGTCCAATCCATCAAAGCTTCAGAAATTATTTTTGCAGTGATTTTTATTAATTTCGAAACATTTTGCTTTAAAAAGGCTGGTAAGAAAATAAAAAAATATTTACTTATGACCTCAACATTTAAAGGTCCAATCCATCAAAGCTTCAGAAATTATTTTTGCAGTGATTTTTATTTATTTCGAAACATTCTGTTTGAAAATGGCGGTTAAAAAAATAAAAAAATATTTACTTATGACCTCATCATTTAAAGGTCCAATCCATCAAAGCTTCAGAAACTAATTCTGCAGTTATTTTTATTTATTTCGAAACATTTTGTTTGAAAATGGCGGTTAAAAAAATTATAAAAAGTATAAATATGGCCTCAACTTTTAAAGGTCCAATCCATCAAAGCTTCAGAAATTATTTTTGCAGTGATTTTTATTAATTTCGAAACATTTTGCTTTAAAAAGGCTGGTAAGAAAATAAAAAAATATTTACTTATGACCTCAACATTTAAAGGTCCAATCCATCAAAGCTTCAGAAATTATTTTTGCAGTGATTTTTATTTATTTCGAAACATTCTGTTTGAAAATGGCGGTTAAAAAAATTATAAAAAGTATAAATATGGCCTCAACTTTTAAAGGTCCAATCCATCAAAGCTTCAGAAATTATTTTTGCAGTGATTTTTATTTATTTCGAAACATTTTGTTTGAAAATGGCGGTTAAAAAAATTATAAAAAGTATAAATATGGCCTCAACTTTTAAAGGTCCAATCCATCAAAGCTTCAGAAATTATTTTTGCAGTGATTTTTATTTATTTCGAAACATTCTGTTTGAAAATGGCGGTTAAAAAAATAAAAAAATATTTACTTATGACCTCATCATTTAAAGGTCCAATCCATCAAAGCTTCAGAAACTAATTCTGCAGTTATTTTTATTTATTTCGAAACATTTTGTTTGAAAATGGCGGTTAAAAAAATTATAAAAAGTATAAATATGGCCTCAACTTTTAAAGGTCCAATCCATCAAAGCTTCAGAAATTATTTTTGCAGTGATTTTTATTTATTTCGAAACATTTTCTTTGAAAATGGCGGTTAAAAAAATAATAAAATGTATAAATATGGCCTCAACTTTTAAAGGTCCAATCCATCAAAGCTTCAGAAATTATTTTTGCAGTGATTTTTATTTATTTCGAAACATTCTGTTTGAAAAAGGCGGTTAAAAAAATTATAAAAAGTATAAATATGGCCTCAACTTTTAAAGGTCCAATCCATCAAAGCTTCAGAAATAATTTTTGCAGTGATTTTTATTTATTTCGAAACATTTTGTTTGAAAATGGCGGTTAAAAAAATTATAAAAAGTATAATAATGGCCTCAACTTTTAAAGGTCCAATCCATCAAAGCTTCAGAAATTATTTTTGCAGTGATTTTTATTTATTTCGAAACATTCTGTTTGAAAATGGCGGTTAAAAAAATAAAAAAATATTTACTTATGACCTCATCATTTAAAGGTCCAATCCATCAAAGCTTCAGAAACTAATTCTGCAGTTATTTTTATTTATTTCGAAACATTTTGTTTGAAAATGTCGGTTAAAAAAATTATAAAAAGTATAAATATGGCCTCAACTTTTAAAGGTCCAATCCATCAAAGCTTCAGAAATTATTTTTGCAGTGATTTTTATTTATTTCGAAACATTTTCTTTGAAAATGGCGGTTAAAAAAATAATAAAATGTATAAATATGGCCTCAACTTTTAAAGGTCCAATCCATCAAAGCTTCAGAAATTATTTTTGCAGTGATTTTTATTTATTTCGAAACATTCTGTTTGAAAAAGGCGGTTAAAAAAATTATAAAAAGTATAAATATGGCCTCAACTTTTAAAGGTCCAATCCATCAAAGCTTCAGAAATTATTTTTGCAGTGATTTTTATTAATTTCGAAACATTTTGCTTTAAAAAGGCTGGTAAGAAAATAAAAAAATATTTACTTATGACCTCAACATTTAAAGGTCCAATCCATCAAAGCTTCAGAAATTATTTTTGCAGTGATTTTTATTTATTTCGAAACATTTTCTTTGAAAATGGCGGTTAAAAAAATAATAAAATGTATAAATATGTCCTCAACTTTTAAAGGTCCAATCCATCAAAGCTTCAGAAACTAATTCTGCAGTGATTTATATTTATTTCGAAACATTTTCTTTGAAAATGGCGGTTAAAAAAATAATAAAATGTATAAATATGTCCTCAACTTTTAAAGGTCCAATCCATCAAAGCTTCAGAAACTAATTCTGCAGTGATTTTTATTAATTTCGAAACATTTTTCTTTAAAAAGGCTGGTAAGAAAATAAAAAAATGTATAAATATGGCCTCAACTTTTAAAGGTCCAATCCATCAAAGCTTCAGAAATTATTTTTGCAGTGATTTTTATTTATTTCGAAACATTTTCTTTGAAAATGGCGGTTAAAAAAATAATAAAATGTATAAATATGTCCTCAACTTTTAAAGGTCCAATCCATCAAAGCTTCAGAAACTAATTCTGCAGTGATTTATATTTATTTCGAAACATTTTGTTTGAAAATGGCGGTTAAAAAAATTATAAAAAGTATAAATATGGCCTCAACTTTTAAAGGTCCAATCCATCAAAGCTTCAGAAATTATTTTTGCAGTGATTTTTATTTATTTCGAAACATTTTCTTTGAAAATGGCGGTTAAAAAAATAATAAAATGTATAAATATGGCCTCAACTTTTAAAGGTCCAATCCATCAAAGCTTCAGAAATTATTTTTGCAGTGATTTTTATTTATTTCGAAACATTCTGTTTGAAAAAGGCGGTTAAAAAAATTATAAAAAGTATAAATATGGCCTCAACTTTTAAAGGTCCAATCCATCAAAGCTTCAGAAATTATTTTTGCAGTGATTTTTATTAATTTCGAAACATTTTGCTTTAAAAAGGCTGGTAAGAAAATAAAAAAATATTTACTTATGACCTCAACATTTAAAGGTCCAATCCATCAAAGCTTCAGAAATTATTTTTGCAGTGATTTTTATTAATTTCGAAACATTTTGCTTTAAAAAGGCTGGTAAGAAAATAAAAAAATATTTACTTATGACCTCAACATTTTTTATTTTGGAACATCTCCAGCAAGAAAGCCAAAAAAAACAGTAACCGTAGAGGTGTTAAAATAAAAAACGATCAGCATTTTCAAGAATGAAGAAACGTTTTATTTTGGATAGGCAAATAAAAAAATAAATATAAATTTAAATCACCATAATTTGTGGCCAAAAAAAACAGAAACCGTAGAGGTGTTAAAATAAAAAACGATCAGCATTTTCAAGAATGATGAATCGTTTTATTTTGGATAGGCAAATAAAAAAATAAATATAAATTTAAATCACAATAATTTGTGGCCAAAAAAAACAGAAACCGTAGAGGTGTTAAAATAAAAAACGAACAGCATTTTCAAGAATGAAGAAACGTTTTATTTTGGATAGGCAAATAAAAAAATAAATATAAATTTAAATCACCATAATTTGTGGCCAAAAAAAACAGAAACCGTAGAGGTGTTAAAATAAAAAAGGATCAGCATTTTCAAGAATGATGAATCGTTTTATTTTGGATAGGCAAATAAAAAAATAAATATAAATTTAAATCACCATAATTTGTGGCCAAAAAAAACAGAAACCGTAGAGGTGTTAAAATAAAAAAGGATCAGCATTTTCAAGAATGAAGAAACGTTTTATTTTGGATAGGCAAATAAAAAAATAAATATAAATTTAAATCACCATAATTTGTGGCCAAAAAAAACAGAAACCGTAGAGGTGTTAAAATAAAAAAGGATCAGCATTTTCAAGAATGAATCAACGTTTTATTTTGGATATTCAAATAAAAAAATAAATATAAATTTAAATCACCATAATTTGTGGCCAAAAAAAACAGAAACCGTAGAGGTGTTAAAATAAAAAAGGATCAGCATTTTCAAGAATGAATCAACGTTATATTTTGGATATTCAAATAAAAAAATAAATATAAATTTAAATCACCTTAATTTGTGGCCAAAAAAAAACAGAAACCGTAGAGGTGTTAAAATAAAAAAGGATCAGCATTTTCAAGAATGAAGAAACGTTTTATTTTGGATAGGCAAATAAAAAAATAAATATAAATTTAAATCACCATAATTTGTGGCCAAAAAAAACAGAAACCGTAGAGGTGTTAAAATAAAAAACGATCAGCATTTTCAAGAATGAAGAAACGTTTTATTTTGGATAGGCAAATAAAAAAATAAATATAAATTTAAATCACCATAATTTGTGGCCAAAAAAAACAGAAACCGTAGAGGTGTTAAAATAAAAAACTATCGGCATTTTCAAGAATGAAGAAAAGTTTTATTTTGGAACATCTCCAGCAAGAAAGCCAAAAAAAACAGTAACCGTAGAGGTGTTAAAATAAAAAACGATCAGCATTTTCAAGAATGAAGAAACGTTTTATTTTGGATAGGCAAATAAAAAAATAAATATAAATTTAAATCACCATAATTTGTGGCCAAAAAAAACAGAAACCGTAGAGGTGTTAAAATAAAAAAGGATCAGCATTTTCAAGAATGAATCAACGTTTTATTTTGGATATTCAAATAAAAAAATAAATATAAATTTAAATCACCATAATTTGTGGCCAAAAAAAACAGAAACCGTAGAGGTGTTAAAATAAAAAAGGATCAGCATTTTCAAGAATGAAGAAACGTTTTATTTTGGATAGGCAAATAAAAAAATAAATATAAATTTAAATCACCATAATTTGTGGCCAAAAAAAACAGAAACCGTAGAGGTGTTAAAATAAAAAACTATCGGCATTTTCAAGAATGAAGAAAAGTTTTATTTTGGAACATCTCCAGCAAGAAAGCCAAAAAAAACAGTAACCGTAGAGGTGTTAAAATAAAAAACGATCAGCATTTTCAAGAATGAAGAAACGTTTTATTTTGGATAGGCAAATAAAAAAATAAATATAAATTTAAATCACCATAATTTGTGGCCAAAAAAAACAGAAACCGTAGAGGTGTTAAAATAAAAAAGGATCAGCATTTTCAAGAATGATGAATCGTTTTATTTTGGATAGGCAAATAAAAAAATAAATATAAATTTAAATCACCATAATTTGTGGCCAAAAAAAACAGAAACCGTAGAGGTGTTAAAATAAAAAAGGATCAGCATTTTCAAGAATGAAGAAACGTTTTATTTTGGATAGGCAAATAAAAAAATAAATATAAATTTAAATCACCATAATTTGTGGCCAAAAAAAACAGAAACCGTAGAGGTGTTAAAATAAAAAAGGATCAGCATTTTCAAGAATGAATCAACGTTTTATTTTGGATATTCAAATAAAAAAATAAATATAAATTTAAATCACCATAATTTGTGGCCAAAAAAAACAGAAACCGTAGAGGTGTTAAAATAAAAAAGGATCAGCATTTTCAAGAATGAATCAACGTTATATTTTGGATATTCAAATAAAAAAATAAATATAAATTTAAATCACCTTAATTTGTGGCCAAAAAAAAACAGAAACCGTAGAGGTGTTAAAATAAAAAAGGATCAGCATTTTCAAGAATGAAGAAACGTTTTATTTTGGATAGGCAAATAAAAAAATAAATATAAATTTAAATCACCATAATTTGTGGCCAAAAAAAACAGAAACCGTAGAGGTGTTAAAATAAAAAAGGATCAGCATTTTCAAGAATGAAGAAACGTTTTATTTTGGATAGGCAAATAAAAAAATAAATATAAATTTAAATCACCATAATTTGTGGCCAAAAAAAACAGAAACCGTAGAGGTGTTAAAATAAAAAACTATCGGCATTTTCAAGAATGAAGAAAAGTTTTATTTTGGAACATCTCCAGCAAGAAAGCCAAAAAAAACAGTAACCGTAGAGGTGTTAAAATAAAAAACGATCAGCATTTTCAAGAATGAAGAAACGTTTTATTTTGGATAGGCAAATAAAAAAATAAATATAAATTTAAATCACCATAATTTGTGGCCAAAAAAAACAGAAACCGTAGAGGTGTTAAAATAAAAAAGGATCAGCATTTTCAAGAATGATGAATCGTTTTATTTTGGATAGGCAAATAAAAAAATAAATATAAATTTAAATCACCATAATTTGTGGCCAAAAAAAACAGAAACCGTAGAGGTGTTAAAATAAAAAAGGATCAGCATTTTCAAGAATGAAGAAACGTTTTATTTTGGATAGGCAAATAAAAAAATAAATATAAATTTAAATCACCATAATTTGTGGCCAAAAAAAACAGAAACCGTAGAGGTGTTAAAATAAAAAAGGATCAGCATTTTCAAGAATGAATCAACGTTTTATTTTGGATATTCAAATAAAAAAATAAATATAAATTTAAATCACCATAATTTGTGGCCAAAAAAAACAGAAACCGTAGAGGTGTTAAAATAAAAAAGGATCAGCATTTTCAAGAATGAATCAACGTTATATTTTGGATATTCAAATAAAAAAATAAATATAAATTTAAATCACCTTAATTTGTGGCCAAAAAAAAACAGAAACCGTAGAGGTGTTAAAATAAAAAAGGATCAGCATTTTCAAGAATGAAGAAACGTTTTATTTTGGATAGGCAAATAAAAAAATAAATATAAATTTAAATCACCATAATTTGTGGCCAAAAAAAACAGAAACCGTAGAGGTGTTAAAATAAAAAACGATCAGCATTTTCAAGAATGAAGAAACGTTTTATTTTGGATAGGCAAATAAAAAAATAAATATAAATTTAAATCACCATAATTTGTGGCCAAAAAAAACAGAAACCGTAGAGGTGTTAAAATAAAAAACTATCGGCATTTTCAAGAATGAAGAAAAGTTTTATTTTGGAACATCTCCAGCAAGAAAGCCAAAAAAAACAGTAACCGTAGAGGTGTTAAAATAAAAAACGATCAGCATTTTCAAGAATGAAGAAACGTTTTATTTTGGATAGGCAAATAAAAAAATAAATATAAATTTAAATCACCATAATTTGTGGCCAAAAAAAACAGAAACCGTAGAGGTGTTAAAATAAAAAACTATCGGCATTTTCAAGAATGAAGAAACGTTATATTTTGGATAGGCAAATAAAAAAATAAATATAAATTTAAATCACCATAATTTGTGGCCAAAAAAAACAGAAACCGTAGAGGTGTTAAAATAAAAAACGATCAGCATTTTCAAGAATGATGAATCGTTTTATTTTGGATAGGCAAATAAAAAAATAAATATAAATTTAAATCACCATAATTTGTGGCCAAAAAAAACAGAAACCGTAGAGGTGTTAAAATAAAAAACCAACAGCATTTTCAAGAATGAAGAAAAGTTTTATTTTGGAACATCTCCAGCAAGAAAGCCAAAAAAAACAGTAACCGTAGAGGTGTTAAAATAAAAAACGATCAGCATTTTCAAGAATGAAGAAACGTTTTATTTTGGATAGGCAAATAAAAAAATAAATATAAATTTAAATCACCATAATTTGTGGCCAAAAAAAACAGAAACCGTAGAGGTGTTAAAATAAAAAACGATCAGCATTTTCAAGAATGATGAATCGTTTTATTTTGGATAGGCAAATAAAAAAATAAATATAAATTTAAATCACCATAATTTGTGGCCAAAAAAAACAGAAACCGTAGAGGTGTTAAAATAAAAAACGATCAGCATTTTCAAGAATGATGAATCGTTTTATTTTGGATAGGCAAATAAAAAAATAAATATAAATTTAAATCACCATAATTTGTGGCCAAAAAAAACAGAAACCGTAGAGGTGTTAAAATAAAAAACGATCAGCATTTTCAAGAATGATGAATCGTTTTATTTTGGATAGGCAAATAAAAAAATAAATATAAATTTAAATCACCATAATTTGTGGCCAAAAAAAACAGAAACCGTAGAGGTGTTAAAATAAAAAACTATCGGCATTTTCAAGAATGAAGAAAAGTTTTATTTTGGAACATCTCCAGCAAGAAAGCCAAAAAAAACAGTAACCGTAGAGGTGTTAAAATAAAAAACGATCAGCATTTTCAAGAATGAAGAAACGTTTTATTTTGGATAGGCAAATAAAAAAATAAATATAAATTTAAATCACCATAATTTGTGGCCAAAAAAAACAGAAACCGTAGAGGTGTTAAAATAAAAAACGATCAGCATTTTCAAGAATGATGAATCGTTTTATTTTGGATAGGCAAATAAAAAAATAAATATAAATTTAAATCACCATAATTTGTGGCCAAAAAAAACCGAAACCGTAGAGGTGTTAAAATAAAAAAGGATCAGCATTTTCAAGAATGAATCAACGTTTTATTTTGGATAGGCAAATAAAAAAATAAATATAAATTTAAATCACCATAATTTGTGGCCAAAAAAAACAGAAACCGTAGAGGTGTTAAAATAAAAAACGATCAGCATTTTCAAGAATGAAGAAACGTTTTATTTTGGATAGGCAAATAAAAAAATAAATATAAATTTAAATCACCATAATTTGTGGCCAAAAAAAACAGAAACCGTAGAGGTGTTAAAATAAAAAACGATCAGCATTTTCAAGAATGATGAATCGTTTTATTTTGGATAGGCAAATAAAAAAATAAATATAAATTTAAATCACCATAATTTGTGGCCAAAAAAAACAGAAACCGTAGAGGTGTTAAAATAAAAAACTATCGGCATTTTCAAGAATGAAGAAAAGTTTTATTTTGGAACATCTCCAGCAAGAAAGCCAAAAAAAACAGTAACCGTAGAGGTGTTAAAATAAAAAACGATCAGCATTTTCAAGAATGAAGAAACGTTTTATTTTGGATAGGCAAATAAAAAAATAAATATAAATTTAAATCACCATAATTTGTGGCCAAAAAAAACAGAAACCGTAGAGGTGTTAAAATAAAAAACGATCAGCATTTTCAAGAATGATGAATCGTTTTATTTTGGATAGGCAAATAAAAAAATAAATATAAATTTAAATCACCATAATTTGTGGCCAAAAAAAACAGAAACCGTAGAGGTGTTAAAATAAAAAACCAACAGCATTTTCAAGAATGAAGAAACGTTTTATTTTGGATAGGCAAATAAAAAAATAAATATAAATTTAAATCACCTTAATTTGTGGCCAAAAAAAAACAGAAACCGTAGAGGTGTTAAAATAAAAAACTATCGGCATTTTCAAGAATGAAGAAAAGTTTTATTTTGGAACATCTCCAGCAAGAAAGCCAAAAAAAACAGTAACCGTAGAGGTGTTAAAATAAAAAACGATCAGCATTTTCAAGAATGATGAATCGTTTTATTTTGGATAGGCAAATAAAAAAATAAATATAAATTTAAATCACCATAATTTGTGGCCAAAAAAAAACAGAAACCGTAGAGGTGTTAAAATAAAAAACGAACAGCATTTTCAAGAATGAAGAAACGTTTTATTTTGGATAGGCAAATAAAAAAATAAATATAAATTTAAATCACCATAATTTGTGGCCAAAAAAAACAGAAACCGTAGAGGTGTTAAAATAAAAAACGATCAGCATTTTCAAGAATGATGAATCGTTTTATTTTGGATAGGCAAATAAAAAAATAAATATAAATTTAAATCACCATAATTTGTGGCCAAAAAAAACAGAAACCGTAGAGGTGTTAAAATAAAAAAGGATCAGCATTTTCAAGAATGAAGAAACGTTTTATTTTGGATAGGCAAATAAAAAAATAAATATAAATTTAAATCACCATAATTTGTGGCCAAAAAAAAACAGAAACCGTAGAGGTGTTAAAATAAAAAACGAACAGCATTTTCAAGAATGAAGAAACGTTTTATTTTGGATAGGCAAATAAAAAAATAAATATAAATTTAAATCACCATAATTTGTGGCCAAAAAAAACAGAAACCGTAGAGGTGTTAAAATAAAAAACGATCAGCATTTTCAAGAATGATGAATCGTTTTATTTTGGATAGGCAAATAAAAAAATAAATATAAATTTAAATCACCATAATTTGTGGCCAAAAAAAACAGAAACCGTAGAGGTGTTAAAATAAAAAACCAACAGCATTTTCAAGAATGAAGAAACGTTATATTTTGGATAGGCAAATAAAAAAATAAATATAAATTTAAATCACCTTAATTTGTGGCCAAAAAAAAACAGAAACCGTAGAGGTGTTAAAATAAAAAACGATCAGCATTTTCAAGAATGAAGAAACGTTATATTTTGGATAGGCAAATAAAAAAATAAATATAAATTTAAATCACCATAATTTGTGGCCAAAAAAAACAGAAACCGTAGAGGTGTTAAAATAAAAAACGATCAGCATTTTCAAGAATGAAGAAACGTTATATTTTGGATAGGCAAATAAAAAAATAAATATAAATTTAAATCACCATAATTTGTGGCCAAAAAAAAACAGAAACCGTAGAGGTGTTAAAATAAAAAACGATCAGCATTTTCAAGAATGAAGAAACGTTATATTTTGGATAGGCAAATAAAAAAATAAATATAAATTTAAATCACCATAATTTGTGGCCAAAAAAAAACAGAAACCGTAGAGGTGTTAAAATAAAAAACGATCAGCATTTTCAAGAATGAAGAAACGTTATATTTTGGATAGGCAAATAAAAAAATAAATATAAATTTAAATCACCATAATTTGTGGCCAAAAAAAAACAGAAACCGTAGAGGTGTTAAAATAAAAAACGATCAGCATTTTCAAGAATGATGAATCGTTTTATTTTGGATGGGCAAATAAAAAATAAATAAATAATTACATCTCCAGCAAGAAAGCCAGAAAAAACAGTAACTGTAGAGGTGTTAAAATAAAAAACTATCAGCATTTTCAAGAATGATGAATCGTTTTATTTTGGATAGGCAAATAAAAAAATAAATATAAATTTAAATCACCATAATTTGTGGCCAAAAAAAACAGAAACCGTAGAGGTGTTAAAATAAAAAACGATCAGCATTTTCAAGAATGATGAATCGTTTTATTTTGGATAGGCAAATAAAAAAATAAATATAAATTTAAATCACCATAATTTGTGGCCAAAAAAAACAGAAACCGTAGAGGTGTTAAAATAAAAAACGATCAGCATTTTCAAGAATGATGAATCGTTTTATTTTGGATAGGCAAATAAAAAAATAAATATAAATTTAAATCACCATAATTTGTGGCCAAAAAAAACAGAAACCGTAGAGGTGTTAAAATAAAAAACCAACAGCATTTTCAAGAATGAAGAATCGTTTTATTTTGGATAGGCAAATAAAAAATAAATAAATAATTACATCTCCAGCAAGAAAGCCAGAAAAAACAGTAACTGTAGAGGTGTTAAAATAAAAAACTATCAGCATTTTCAAGAATGATGAATCGTTTTATTTTGGATAGGCAAATAAAAAAATAAATATAAATTTAAATCACCATAATTTGTGGCCAAAAAAAACAGAAACCGTAGAGGTGTTAAAATAAAAAACCAACAGCATTTTCAAGAATGAAGAATCGTTTTATTTTGGATAGGCAAATAAAAAATAAATAAATAATTACATCTCCAGCAAGAAAGCCAGAAAAAACAGTAACTGTAGAGGTGTTAAAATAAAAAACTATCAGCATTTTCAAGAATGATGAATCGTTTTATTTTGGATAGGCAAATAAAAAAATAAATATAAATTTAAATCACCATAATTTGTGGCCAAAAAAAACAGAAACCGTAGAGGTGTTAAAATAAAAAACGATCAGCATTTTCAAGAATGATGAATCGTTTTATTTTGGATAGGCAAATAAAAAAATAAATATAAATTTAAATCACCATAATTTGTGGCCAAAAAAAACAGAAACCGTAGAGGTGTTAAAATAAAAAACGATCAGCATTTTCAAGAATGATGAATCGTTTTATTTTGGATAGGCAAATAAAAAAATAAATATAAATTTAAATCACCATAATTTGTGGCCAAAAAAAACAGAAACCGTAGAGGTGTTAAAATAAAAAACTATCGGCATTTTCAAGAATGAAGAAAAGTTTTATTTTGGAACATCTCCAGCAAGAAAGCCAAAAAAAACAGTAACCGTAGAGGTGTTAAAATAAAAAACGATCAGCATTTTCAAGAATGAAGAAACGTTTTATTTTGGATATTCAAATAAAAAAATAAATATAAATTTAAATCACCATAATTTGTGGCCAAAAAAAAACAGAAACCGTAGAGGTGTTAAAATAAAAAACGATCAGCATTTTCAAGAATGAAGAAACGTTATATTTTGGATAGGCAAATAAAAAAATAAATATAAATTTAAATCACCATAATTTGTGGCCAAAAAAAAACAGAAACCGTAGAGGTGTTAAAATAAAAAACGATCAGCATTTTCAAGAATGATGAATCGTTTTATTTTGGATGGGCAAATAAAAAATAAATAAATAATTACATCTCCAGCAAGAAAGCCAGAAAAAACAGTAACTGTAGAGGTGTTAAAATAAAAAACCAACAGCATTTTCAAGAATGAAGAAACGTTATATTTTGGATAGGCAAATAAAAAAATAAATATAAATTTAAATCACCATAATTTGTGGCCAAAAAAAACAGAAACCGTAGAGGTGTTAAAATAAAAAACGATCAGCATTTTCAAGAATGATGAATCGTTTTATTTTGGATAGGCAAATAAAAAATAAATAAATAATTACATCTCCAGCAAGAAAGCCAGAAAAAACAGTAACTGTAGAGGTGTTAAAATAAAAAACTATCAGCATTTTCAAGAATGATGAATCGTTTTATTTTGGATAGGCAAATAAAAAAATAAATATAAATTTAAATCACCATAATTTGTGGCCAAAAAAAACAGAAACCGTAGAGGTGTTAAAATAAAAAACCAACAGCATTTTCAAGAATGAAGAATCGTTTTATTTTGGATAGGCAAATAAAAAATAAATAAATAATTACATCTCCAGCAAGAAAGCCAGAAAAAACAGTAACTGTAGAGGTGTTAAAATAAAAAACTATCAGCATTTTCAAGAATGATGAATCGTTTTATTTTGGATAGGCAAATAAAAAAATAAATATAAATTTAAATCACCATAATTTGTGGCCAAAAAAAACAGAAACCGTAGAGGTGTTAAAATAAAAAACGATCAGCATTTTCAAGAATGATGAATCGTTTTATTTTGGATAGGCAAATAAAAAAATAAATATAAATTTAAATCACCATAATTTGTGGCCAAAAAAAACAGAAACCGTAGAGGTGTTAAAATAAAAAACGATCAGCATTTTCAAGAATGATGAATCGTTTTATTTTGGATAGGCAAATAAAAAAATAAATATAAATTTAAATCACCATAATTTGTGGCCAAAAAAAACAGAAACCGTAGAGGTGTTAAAATAAAAAACGATCAGCATTTTCAAGAATGATGAATCGTTTTATTTTGGATAGGCAAATAAAAAAATAAATATAAATTTAAATCACCATAATTTGTGGCCAAAAAAAAACAGAAACCGTAGAGGTGTTAAAATAAAAAACGATCAGCATTTTCAAGAATGATGAATCGTTTTATTTTGGATAGGCAAATAAAAAAATAAATATAAATTTAAATCACCATAATTTGTGGCCAAAAAAAAACAGAAACCGTAGAGGTGTTAAAATAAAAAACGATCAGCATTTTCAAGAATGATGAATCGTTTAATTTTGGATAGGCAAATAAAAAATTAAATATAAATTTAAATCACCATAATTTTTGGCCAAAAAAAAACAGAAACCGTAGAGTTGTTAAAATAAAAAACGATCAGCATTTTCAAGAATGATGAATCTTTTTATTTTGGATAGGCAAATAAAAAATTAAATATAAATTTAAATCACCATAATTTGTGGCCAAAAAAAACAGAAACCGTAGAGGTGTTAAAATAAAAAACGATCAGCATTTTCAAGAATGAAGAAACGTTTTATTTTGGATATTCAAATAAAAAAATAAATATAAATTTAAATCACCTTAATTTGTGGCCAAAAAAAACAGAAACCGTAGAGGTGTTAAAATAAAAAACTATCGGCATTTTCAAGAATGAAGAAAAGTTTTATTTTGGAACATCTCCAGCAAGAAAGCCAAAAAAAACAGTAACCGTAGAGGTGTTAAAATAAAAAACGATCAGCATTTTCAAGAATGAAGAAACGTTTTATTTTGGATAGGCAAATAAAAAAATAAATATAAATTTAAATCACCATAATTTGTGGCCAAAAAAAACAGAAACCGTAGAGGTGTTAAAATAAAAAACGATCAGCATTTTCAAGAATGATGAATCGTTTTATTTTGGATAGGCAAATAAAAAAATAAATATAAATTTAAATCACCATAATTTGTGGCCAAAAAAAACAGAAACCGTAGAGGTGTTAAAATAAAAAACCAACAGCATTTTCAAGAATGAAGAAACGTTTTATTTTGGATAGACAAATAAAAAAATAAATATAAATTTAAATCACCTTAATTTGTGGCCAAAAAAAAACAGAAACCGTAGAGGTGTTAAAATAAAAAACTATCGGCATTTTCAAGAATGAAGAAAAGTTTTATTTTGGAACATCTCCAGCAAGAAAGCCAAAAAAAACAGTAACCGTAGAGGTGTTAAAATAAAAAACGAACAGCATTTTCAAGAATGAAGAAACGTTTTATTTTGGATAGGCAAAAAAAAAAATAAATATAAATTTAAATCACCATAATTTGTGGCCAAAAAAAACAGAAACCGTAGAGGTGTTAAAATAAAAAACGATCAGCATTTTCAAGAATGATGAATCGTTTTATTTTGGATAGGCAAATAAAAAATAAATAAATAATTACATCTCCAGCAAGAAAGCCAGAAAAAACAGTAACCGTAGAGGTGTTAAAATAAAAAACGATCAGCATTTTCAAGAATGAAGAAACGTTTTATTTTGGATATTCAAATAAAAAAATAAATATAAATTTAAATCACCATAATTTGTGGCCAAAAAAAAACAGAAACCGTAGAGGTGTTAAAATAAAAAACGATCAGCATTTTCAAGAATGATGAATCGTTTTATTTTGGATGGGCAAATAAAAAATAAATAAATAATTACATCTCCAGCAAGAAAGCCAGAAAAAACAGTAACTGTAGAGGTGTTAAAATAAAAAACCAACAGCATTTTCAAGAATGAAGAAACGTTATATTTTGGATAGGCAAATAAAAAAATAAATATAAATTTAAATCACCATAATTTGTGGACAAAAAAAACAGAAACCGTAGAGGTGTTAAAATAAAAAACGATCAGCATTTTCAAGAATGATGAATCGTTTTATTTTGGATAGGCAAATAAAAAATAAATAAATAATTACATCTCCAGCAAGAAAGCCAGAAAAAACAGTAACTGTAGAGGTGTTAAAATAAAAAACTATCAGCATTTTCAAGAATGATGAATCGTTTTATTTTGGATAGGCAAATAAAAAAATAAATATAAATTTAAATCACCATAATTTGTGGCCAAAAAAAACAGAAACCGTAGAGGTGTTAAAATAAAAAACCAACAGCATTTTCAAGAATGAAGAATCGTTTTATTTTGGATAGGCAAATAAAAAATAAATAAATAATTACATCTCCAGCAAGAAAGCCAGAAAAAACAGTAACTGTAGAGGTGTTAAAATAAAAAACTATCAGCATTTTCAAGAATGATGAATCGTTTTATTTTGGATAGGCAAATAAAAAAATAAATATAAATTTAAATCACCATAATTTGTGGCCAAAAAAAACAGAAACCGTAGAGGTGTTAAAATAAAAAACGATCAGCATTTTCAAGAATGATGAATCGTTTTATTTTGGATAGGCAAATAAAAAAATAAATATAAATTTAAATCACCATAATTTGTGGCCAAAAAAACAGAAACCGTAGAGGTGTTAAAATAAAAAACGATCAGCATTTTCAAGAATGATGAATCGTTTTATTTTGGATAGGCAAATAAAAAAATAAATATAAATTTAAATCACCATAATTTGTGGCCAAAAAAAACAGAAACCGTAGAGGTGTTAAAATAAAAAACGATCAGCATTTTCAAGAATGATGAATCGTTTTATTTTGGATAGGCAAATAAAAAAATAAATATAAATTTAAATCACCATAATTTGTGGCCAAAAAAAAACAGAAACCGTAGAGGTGTTAAAATAAAAAACGATCAGCATTTTCAAGAATGATGAATCGTTTTATTTTGGATAGGCAAATAAAAAAATAAATATAAATTTAAATCACCATAATTTGTGGCCAAAAAAAAACAGAAACCGTAGAGGTGTTAAAATAAAAAACGATCAGCATTTTCAAGAATGATGAATCGTTTAATTTTGGATAGGCAAATAAAAAATTAAATATAAATTTAAATCACCATAATTTTTGGCCAAAAAAAAACAGAAACCGTAGAGTTGTTAAAATAAAAAACGATCAGCATTTTCAAGAATGATGAATCTTTTTATTTTGGATAGGCAAATAAAAAATTAAATATAAATTTAAATCACCATAATTTGTGGCCAAAAAAAACAGAAACCGTAGAGGTGTTAAAATAAAAAACGATCAGCATTTTCAAGAATGAAGAAACGTTTTATTTTGGATATTCAAATAAAAAAATAAATATAAATTTAAATCACCTTAATTTGTGGCCAAAAAAAACAGAAACCGTAGAGGTGTTAAAATAAAAAACTATCGGCATTTTCAAGAATGAAGAAAAGTTTTATTTTGGAACATCTCCAGCAAGAAAGCCAAAAAAAACAGTAACCGTAGAGGTGTTAAAATAAAAAACGATCAGCATTTTCAAGAATGAAGAAACGTTTTATTTTGGATAGGCAAATAAAAAAATAAATATAAATTTAAATCACCATAATTTGTGGCCAAAAAAAACAGAAACCGTAGAGGTGTTAAAATAAAAAACGATCAGCATTTTCAAGAATGATGAATCGTTTTATTTTGGATAGGCAAATAAAAAAATAAATATAAATTTAAATCACCATAATTTGTGGCCAAAAAAAACAGAAACCGTAGAGGTGTTAAAATAAAAAACCAACAGCATTTTCAAGAATGAAGAAACGTTTTATTTTGGATAGGCAAATAAAAAAATAAATATAAATTTAAATCACCTTAATTTGTGGCCAAAAAAAAACAGAAACCGTAGAGGTGTTAAAATAAAAAACTATCGGCATTTTCAAGAATGAAGAAAAGTTTTATTTTGGAACATCTCCAGCAAGAAAGCCAAAAAAAACAGTAACCGTAGAGGTGTTAAAATAAAAAACGAACAGCATTTTCAAGAATGAAGAAACGTTTTATTTTGGATAGGCAAAAAAAAAAATAAATATAAATTTAAATCACCATAATTTGTGGCCAAAAAAAACAGAAACCGTAGAGGTGTTAAAATAAAAAACGATCAGCATTTTCAAGAATGATGAATCGTTTTATTTTGGATAGGCAAATAAAAAAATAAATATAAATTTAAATCACCATAATTTGTGGCCAAAAAAAACAGAAACCGTAGAGGTGTTAAAATAAAAAAGGATCAGCATTTTCAAGAATGAAGAAACGTTTTATTTTGGATAGGCAAATAAAAAAATAAATATAAATTTAAATCACCATAATTTGTGGCCAAAAAAAACAGAAACCGTAGAGGTGTTAAAATAAAAAAGGATCAGCATTTTCAAGAATGAATCAACGTTTTATTTTGGATATTCAAATAAAAAAATAAATATAAATTTAAATCACCTTAATTTGTGGCCAAAAAAAAACAGAAACCGTAGAGGTGTTAAAATAAAAAACTATCGGCATTTTCAAGAATGAAGAAAAGTTTTATTTTGGAACATCTCCAGCAAGAAAGCCAAAAAAAACAGTAACCGTAGAGGTGTTAAAATAAAAAACGATCAGCATTTTCAAGAATGAAGAAACGTTTTATTTTGGATAGGCAAATAAAAAAATAAATATAAATTTAAATCACCATAATTTGTGGCCAAAAAAAACAGAAACCGTAGAGGTGTTAAAATAAAAAACGATCAGCATTTTCAAGAATGATGAATCGTTTTATTTTGGATAGGCAAATAAAAAAATAAATATAAATTTAAATCACCATAATTTGTGGCCAAAAAAAACAGAAACCGTAGAGGTGTTAAAATAAAAAAGGATCAGCATTTTCAAGAATGAAGAAACGTTTTATTTTGGATATTCAAATAAAAAAATAAATATAAATTTAAATCACCTTAATTTGTGGCCAAAAAAAACAGAAACCGTAGAGGTGTTAAAATAAAAAACGATCAGCATTTTCAAGAATGAAGAAACGTTATATTTTGGATAGGCAAATAAAAAAATAAATATAAATTTAAATCACCATAATTTGTGGCCAAAAAAAACAGAAACCGTAGAGGTGTTAAAATAAAAAACGATCAGCATTTTCAAGAATGAAGAAACGTTATATTTTGGATAGGCAAATAAAAAAATAAATATAAATTTAAATCACCATAATTTGTGGCCAAAAAAAACAGAAACCGTAGAGGTGTTAAAATAAAAAACGATCAGCATTTTCAAGAATGATGAATCGTTTTATTTTGGAACATCTCCAGCAAGAAAGCCAGAAAAAACAGTAACCGTAGAGGTGTTAAAATAAAAAACGATCAGCATTTTCAAGAATGAAGAAACGTTTTATTTTGGATATTCAAATAAAAAAATAAATATAAATTTAAATCACCATAATTTGTGGCCAAAAAAAAACAGAAACCGTAGAGGTGTTAAAATAAAAAACGATCAGCATTTTCAAGAATGATGAATCGTTTTATTTTGGAACATCTCCAGCAAGAAAGCCAGAAAAAACAGTAACCGTAGAGGTGTTAAAATAAAAAACGATCAGCATTTTCAAGAATGAAGAAACGTTATATTTTGGATAGGCAAATAAAAAAATAAATATAAATTTAAATCACCATAATTTGTGGCCAAAAAAAACAGAAACCGTAGAGGTGTTAAAATAAAAAACGATCAGCATTTTCAAGAATGATGAATCGTTTTATTTTGGAACATCTCCAGCAAGAAAGCCAGAAAAAACAGTAACCGTAGAGGTGTTAAAATAAAAAACGATCAGCATTTTCAAGAATGAAGAAACGTTATATTTTGGATAGGCAAATAAAGAAATAAATATAAATTTAAATCACCATAATTTGTGGCCAAAAAAAAACAGAAACCGTAGAGGTGTTAAAATAAAAAACGATCAGCATTTTCAAGAATGATGAATCGTTTTATTTTGGATGGGCAAATAAAAAATAAATAAATAATTACATCTCCAGCAAGAAAGCCAGAAAAAACAGTAACTGTAGAGGTGTTAAAATAAAAAACCAACAGCATTTTCAAGAATGAAGAAACGTTATATTTTGGATAGGCAAATAAAAAAATAAATATAAATTTAAATCACCATAATTTGTGGCCAAAAAAAAACAGAAACCGTAGAGGTGTTAAAATAAAAAACGATCAGCATTTTCAAGAATGATGAATCGTTTTATTTTGGATAGGCAAATAAAAAATAAATAAATAATTACATCTCCAGCAAGAAAGCCAGAAAAAACAGTAACTGTAGAGGTGTTAAAATAAAAAACTATCAGCATTTTCAAGAATGATGAATCGTTTTATTTTGGATAGGCAAATAAAAAAATAAATATAAATTTAAATCACCATAATTTGTGGCCAAAAAAAACAGAAACCGTAGAGGTGTTAAAATAAAAAACGATCAGCATTTTCAAGAATGATGAATCGTTTTATTTTGGATAGGCAAATAAAAAAATAAATATAAATTTAAATCACCATAATTTGTGGCCAAAAAAAACAGAAACCGTAGAGGTGTTAAAATAAAAAACGATCAGCATTTTCAAGAATGATGAATCGTTTTATTTTGGATAGGCAAATAAAAAAATAAATATAAATTTAAATCACCATAATTTGTGGCCAAAAAAAAACAGAAACCGTAGAGGTGTTAAAATAAAAAACGATCAGCATTTTCAAGAATGATGAATCTTTTTATTTTGGATAGGCAAATAAAAAATTAAATATAAATTTAAATCACAATAATTTGTGGCCAAAAAAAATCAGAAACCGTAGAGGTGTTAAAATAAAAAACGATTAGCATTTTCAAGAATGATGAATCGTTTTATTTTGGATAGGCAAATAAAAAAATAAATATAAATTTAAATCACCATAATTTTTGGCCAAAAAAAAACAGAAACCGTAGAGTTGTTAAAATAAAAAACGATCAGCATTTTCAAGAATGATGAATCTTTTTATTTTGGATAGGCAAATAAAAAATTAAATATAAATTTAAATCACCATAATTTGTGGCCAAAAAAAATCAGAAACCGTAGAGGTGTTAAAATAAAAAACGATTAGCATTTTCAAGAATGATGAATCGTTTTATTTTGGATAGGCAAATAAAAAAATAAATATAAATTTAAATCACCATAATTTTTGGCCAAAAAAAAACAGAAACCGTAGAGTTGTTAAAATAAAAAACGATCAGCATTTTCAAGAATGATGAATCTTTTTATTTTGGATAGGCAAATAAAAAATTAAATATAAATTTAAATCACCATAATTTGTGGCCAAAAAAAATCAGAAACCGTAGAGGTGTTAAAATAAAAAACGATTAGCATTTTCAAGAATGATGAATCGTTTTATTTTGGATAGGCAAATAAAAAAATAAATATAAATTTAAATCACCATAATTTTTGGCCAAAAAAAAACAGAAACCGTAGAGTTGTTAAAATAAAAAACGATCAGCATTTTCAAGAATGATGAATCGTTTAATTTTGGATAGGCAAATAAAAAATTAAATATAAATTTAAATCACCATAATTTGTGGCCAAAAAAAATCAGAAACCGTAGAGGTGTTAAAATAAAAAACGATCAGCATTTTCAAGAATGATGAATCGTTTTATTTTGGATAGGCAAATAAAAAAATAAATATAAATTTAAATCACCTTAATTTGTGGCCAAAAAAAAACAGAAACCGTAGAGGTGTTAAAATAAAAAACGATCAGCATTTTCAAGAATGATGAATCGTTTTATTTTGGATAGGCAAATAAAAAAATAAATATAAATTTAAATCACCATAATTCGTGGCCAAAAAAAATCAGAAACCGTAGAGGTGTTAAAATAAAAAACGATCAGCATTTTCAAGAATGATGAATCGTTTAATTTTGGATAGGCAAATAAAAAATTAAATATAAATTTAAATCACCATAATTTGTGGCCAAAAAAAATCAGAAACCGTAGAGGTGTTAAAATAAAAAACGATCAGCATTTTCAAGAATGATGAATCGTTTTATTTTGGATAGGCAAATAAAAAAATAAATATAAATTTAAATCACCATAATTTTTGGCCAAAAAAAAACAGAAACCGTAGAGTTGTTAAAATAAAAAACGATCAGCATTTTCAAGAATGATGAATCGTTTTATTTTGGATAGGCAAATAAAAAAATAAATAAATAATTACATCTCCAGCAAGAAAGCCAGAAAAAACAGTAACTGTAGAGGTGTTAAATTAAAAAACCAACAGCATTTTCAAGAATGAAGAAACGTTATATTTTGGATAGGCAAATAAAAAATAAATAAATAATTACATCTCCAGCAAGAAAGCCAGAAAAAACAGTAACTGTAGAGGTGTTAAATTAAAAAACCAACAGCATTTTCAAGAATGAAGAAACGTTTTATTTTGGATAGGCAAATAAAAAATAAATAAATAATTACATCTCCAGCAAGAAAGCCAGAAAAAACAGTAACTGTAGAGGTGTTAAATTAAAAAACCAACAGCATTTTCAAGAATGAAGAAACGTTTTATTTTGGATAGGCAAATAAAAAATAAATAAATAATTACATCTCCAGCAAGAAAGCCAGAAAAAACAGTAACTGTAGAGGTGTTAAAATAAAAAACTATCAGCATTTTCAAGAATGATGAATCGTTTTATTTTGGATAGGCAAATAAAAAATAAATAAATAATTACATCTCCAGCAAGAAAGCCAGAAAAAACAGTAACTGTAGAGGTGTTAAATTAAAAAACCAACAGCATTTTCAAGAATGAAGAAACGTTTTATTTTGGATAGGCAAATAAAAAATAAATAAATAATTACATCTCCAGCAAGAAAGCCAGAAAAAACAGTAACTGTAGAGGTGTTAAATTAAAAAACCAACAGCATTTTCAAGAATGAAGAAACGTTTTATTTTGGATAGGCAAATAAAAAATAAATAAATAATTACATCTCCAGCAAGAAAGCCAGAAAAAACAGTAACTGTAGAGGTGTTAAAATAAAAAACTATCAGCATTTTCAAGAATGAAGAAACGTTTTATTTTGGATAGGCAAATAAAAAAATAAATATAAATTTAAATCACCATAATTCGTGGCCAAAAAAAATCAGAAACCGTAGAGGTGTTAAAATAAAAAACGATCAGCATTTTCAAGAATGATGAATCGTTTTATTTTGGATAGGCAAATAAAAAAATAAATAAATAATTACATCTCCAGCAAGAAAGCCAGAAAAAACAGTAACTGTAGAGGTGTTAAATTAAAAAACCAACAGCATTTTCAAGAATGAAGAAACGTTTTATTTTGGATAGGCAAATAAAAAATAAATAAATAATTACATCTCCAGCAAGAAAGCCAGAAAAAACAGTAACTGTAGAGGTGTTAAAATAAAAAACTATCAGCATTTTCAAGAATGAAGAAACGTTTTATTTTGGATAGGCAAATAAAAAAATAAATAAATAATTACATCTCCAGCAAGAAAGCCAGAAAAAACAGTAACTGTAGAGGTGTTAAATTAAAAAACCAACAGCATTTTCAAGAATGAAGAAACGTTTTATTTTGGATAGGCAAATAAAAAATAAATAAATAATTACATCTCCAGCAAGAAAGCCAGAAAAAACAGTAACTGTAGAGGTGTTAAATTAAAAAACCAACAGCATTTTCAAGAATGAAGAAACGTTTTATTTTGGATAGGCAAATAAAAAAATAAATATAAATTTAAATCACCATAATTCGTGGCCAAAAAAAATCAGAAACCGTAGAGGTGTTAAAATAAAAAACGATCAGCATTTTCAAGAATGATGAATCGTTTTATTTTGGATAGGCAAATAAAAAAATAAATAAATAATTACATCTCCAGCAAGAAAGCCAGAAAAAACAGTAACTGTAGAGGTGTTAAATTAAAAAACCAACAGCATTTTCAAGAATGAAGAAACGTTTTATTTTGGATAGGCAAATAAAAAATAAATAAATAATTACATCTCCAGCAAGAAAGCCAGAAAAAACAGTAACTGTAGAGGTGTTAAATTAAAAAACCAACAGCATTTTCAAGAATGAAGAAACGTTTTATTTTGGATAGGCAAATAAAAAATAAATAAATAATTACATCTCCAGCAAGAAAGCCAGAAAAAACAGTAACTGTAGAGGTGTTAAATTAAAAAACCAACAGCATTTTCAAGAATGAAGAAACGTTTTATTTTGGATAGGCAAATAAAAAATAAATAAATAATTACATCTCCAGCAAGAAAGCCAGAAAAAACAGTAACTGTAGAGGTGTTAAATTAAAAAACCAACAGCATTTTCAAGAATGAAGAAACGTTTTATTTTGGATAGGCAAATAAAAAAATAAATATAAATTTAAATCACCATAATTCGTGGCCAAAAAAAATCAGAAACCGTAGAGGTGTTAAAATAAAAAACGATCAGCATTTTCAAGAATGATGAATCGTTTTATTTTGGATAGGCAAATAAAAAAATAAATAAATAATTACATCTCCAGCAAGAAAGCCAGAAAAAACAGTAACTGTAGAGGTGTTAAATTAAAAAACCAACAGCATTTTCAAGAATGAAGAAACGTTTTATTTTGGATAGGCAAATAAAAAATAAATAAATAATTACATCTCCAGCAAGAAAGCCAGAAAAAACAGTAACTGTAGAGGTGTTAAATTAAAAAACCAACAGCATTTTCAAGAATGAAGAAACGTTTTATTTTGGATAGGCAAATAAAAAAATAAATATAAATTTAAATCACCATAATTCGTTGCCAAAAAAAATCAGAAACCGTAGAGGTGTTAAAATAAAAAACGATCAGCATTTTCAAGAATGATGAATCGTTTTATTTTGGATAGGCAAATAAAAAAATAAATAAATAATTACATCTCCAGCAAGAAAGCCAGAAAAAACAGTAACTGTAGAGGTGTTAAATTAAAAAACCAACAGCATTTTCAAGAATGAAGAAACGTTTTATTTTGGATAGGCAAATAAAAAATAAATAAATAATTACATCTCCAGCAAGAAAGCCAGAAAAAACAGTAACTGTAGAGGTGTTAAATTAAAAAACCAACAGCATTTTCAAGAATGAAGAAACGTTTTATTTTGGATAGGCAAATAAAAAAATAAATAAATAATTACATCTCCAGCAAGAAAGCCAGAAAAAACAGTAACTGTAGAGGTGTTAAAATAAAAAACAATCAGCATTTTCAAGAATGAAGAAACGTTTTATTTTGGATAGGCAAATAAAAAAATAAATATAAATTTAAATCACCATAATTTGTGGCCAAAAAAAACAGAAACCGTAGAGGTGTTAAAATAAAAAAGGATCAGCATTTTCAAGAATGATGAATCGTTTTATTTTGGATAGGCAAATAAAAAAATAAATATAAATTTAAATCACCATAATTCGTGGCCAAAAAAAATCAGAAACCGTAGAGGTGTTAAAATAAAAAACGATCAGCATTTTCAAGAATGATGAATCGTTTACTTTTGGATAGGCAAATAAAAAATTAAATATAAATTTAAATCACCATAATTTTTGGCCAAAAAAAAACAGAAACCGTAGAGTTGTTAAAATAAAAAACGATCAGCATTTTCAAGAATGATGAATCGTTTTATTTTGGATAGGCAAATAAAAAATTAAATATAAATTTAAATCACCATAATTTGTGGCCAAAAAAAAACAGAAACCGTAGAGTTGTAAAAATAAAAAACGATCAGCATTTTCAAGAATGATGAATCGTTTTATTTTGGATAGGCAAATAAAAAAATAAATAAATAATTACATCTCCAGCAAGAAAGCCAGAAAAAACAGTAACTGTAGAGGTGTTAAATTAAAAAACCAACAGCATTTTCAAGAATGAAGAAACGTTATATTTTGGATAGGCAAATAAAAAATAAATAAATAATTACATCTCCAGCAAGAAAGCCAGAAAAAACAGTAACTGTAGAGGTGTTAAAATAAAAAACTATCAGCATTTTCAAGAATGATGAATCGTTTTATTTTGGATAGGCAAATAAAAAATAAATAAATAATTACATCTCCAGCAAGAAAGCCAGAAAAAACAGTAACTGTAGAGGTGTTAAATTAAAAAACCAACAGCATTTTCAAGAATGAAGAAACGTTTTATTTTGGATAGGCAAATAAAAAAATAAATAAATAATTACATCTCCAGCAAGAAAGCCAGAAAAAACAGTAACTGTAGAGGTGTTAAAATAAAAAACAATCAGCATTTTCAAGAATGAAGAAACGTTTTATTTTGGATAGGCAAATAAAAAAATAAATATAAATTTAAATCACCATAATTTGTGGCCAAAAAAAACAGAAACCGTAGAGGTGTTAAAATAAAAAAGGATCAGCATTTTCAAGAATGATGAATCGTTTTATTTTGGATAGGCAAATAAAAAAATAAATATAAATTTAAATCACCATAATTCGTGGCCAAAAAAAATCAGAAACCGTAGAGGTGTTAAAATAAAAAACGATCAGCATTTTCAAGAATGATGAATCGTTTACTTTTGGATAGGCAAATAAAAAATTAAATATAAATTTAAATCACCATAATTTTTGGCCAAAAAAAAACAGAAACCGTAGAGTTGTTAAAATAAAAAACGATCAGCATTTTCAAGAATGATGAATCGTTTTATTTTGGATAGGCAAATAAAAAATTAAATATAAATTTAAATCACCATAATTTGTGGCCAAAAAAAAACAGAAACCGTAGAGTTGTTAAAATAAAAAACGATCAGCATTTTCAAGAATGATGAATCGTTTTATTTTGGATAGGCAAATAAAAAATTAAATATAAATTTAAATCACCATAATTTGTGGCCAAAAAAAAACAGAAACCGTAGAGTTGTTAAAATAAAAAACGATCAGCATTTTCAAGAATGATGAATCGTTTTATTTTGGATAGGCAAATAAAAAATTAAATATAAATTAAAATCACCATAATTCGTGGCCAAAAAAAATCAGAAACCGTAGAGGTGTTAAAATAAAAAACGATCAGCATTTTCAAGAATGATGAATCGTTTTATTTTGGATAGGCAAATAAAAAAATAAATAAATAATTACATCTCCAGCAAGAAAGCCAGAAAAAACAGTAACTGTAGAGGTGTTAAATTAAAAAACCAACAGCATTTTCAAGAATGAAGAAACGTTTTATTTTGGATAGGCAAATAAAAAATAAATAAATAATTACATCTCCAGCAAGAAAGCCAGAAAAAACAGTAACTGTAGAGGTGTTAAAATAAAAAACTATCAGCATTTTCAAGAATGAAGAAACGTTTTATTTTGGATAGGCAAATAAAAAAATAAATATAAATTTAAATCACCATAATTTGTGGCCAAAAAAAACAGAAACCGTAGAGGTGTTAAAATAAAAAAGGATCAGCATTTTCAAGAATGATGAATCGTTTTATTTTGGATAGGCAAATAAAAAAATAAATATAAATTTAAATCACCATAATTCGTGGCCAAAAAAAATCAGAAACCGTAGAGGTGTTAAAATAAAAAACGATCAGCATTTTCAAGAATGATGAATCGTTTTATTTTGGATAGGCAAATAAAAAAATAAATAAATAATTACATCTCCAGCAAGAAAGCCAGAAAAAACAGTAACTGTAGAGGTGTTAAATTAAAAAACCAACAGCATTTTCAAGAATGAAGAAACGTTTTATTTTGGATAGGCAAATAAAAAATAAATAAATAATTACATCTCCAGCAAGAAAGCCAGAAAAAACAGTAACTGTAGAGGTGTTAAATTAAAAAACCAACAGCATTTTCAAGAATGAAGAAACGTTTTATTTTGGATAGGCAAATAAAAAATAAATAAATAATTACATCTCCAGCAAGAAAGCCAGAAAAAACAGTAACTGTAGAGGTGTTAAAATAAAAAACAATCAGCATTTTCAAGAATGAAGAAACGTTTTATTTTGGATAGGCAAATAAAAAAATAAATATAAATTTAAATCACCATAATTTGTGGCCAAAAAAAACAGAAACCGTAGAGGTGTTAAAATAAAAAAGGATCAGCATTTTCAAGAATGATGAATCGTTTTATTTTGGATAGGCAAATAAAAAAATAAATATAAATTTAAATCACCATAATTCGTGGCCAAAAAAAATCAGAAACCGTAGAGGTGTTAAAATAAAAAACGATCAGCATTTTCAAGAATGATGAATCGTTTACTTTTGGATAGGCAAATAAAAAATTAAATATAAATTTAAATCACCATAATTTTTGGCCAAAAAAAAACAGAAACCGTAGAGTTGTTAAAATAAAAAACGATCAGCATTTTCAAGAATGATGAATCGTTTTATTTTGGATAGGCAAATAAAAAATTAAATATAAATTTAAATCACCATAATTTGTGGCCAAAAAAAAACAGAAACCGTAGAGTTGTAAAAATAAAAAACGATCAGCATTTTCAAGAATGATGAATCGTTTTATTTTGGATAGGCAAATAAAAAAATAAATAAATAATTACATCTCCAGCAAGAAAGCCAGAAAAAACAGTAACTGTAGAGGTGTTAAATTAAAAAACCAACAGCATTTTCAAGAATGAAGAAACGTTATATTTTGGATAGGCAAATAAAAAATAAATAAATAATTACATCTCCAGCAAGAAAGCCAGAAAAAACAGTAACTGTAGAGGTGTTAAAATAAAAAACTATCAGCATTTTCAAGAATGATGAATCGTTTTATTTTGGATAGGCAAATAAAAAATAAATAAATAATTACATCTCCAGCAAGAAAGCCAGAAAAAACAGTAACTGTAGAGGTGTTAAATTAAAAAACCAACAGCATTTTCAAGAATGAAGAAACGTTTTATTTTGGATAGGCAAATAAAAAAATAAATAAATAATTACATCTCCAGCAAGAAAGCCAGAAAAAACAGTAACCGTAGAGGTGTTAAAATAAAAAACCAACAGCATTTTCAAGAAAGATGAATCATTTTATTTTGGATAGGCAAATAAAAAATAAATAAATAATTACATCTCCAGCAAGAAAGCCAGAAAAAACAGTAACTGTAGAGGTGTTAAAATAAAAAACTATCAGCATTTTCAAGAATGATGAATCGTTTTATTTTGGATAGGCAAATAAAAAAATAAATATAAATTTAAATCACCATAATTTGTGGCCAAAAAAAACAGAAATCGTAGAGGTGTTAAAATAAAAAAGGATCAGCATTTTCAAGAATGAAGAAACGTTTTATTTTGGATAGGCAAATAAAAAAATTAATATAAATTTAAATCACCATAATTTGTGGCCAGAAAAAACAGAAACCGTAGAGGTGTTAAAATAAAAAACGATCAGCATTTTCAAGAATGATGAATCGTTTTATTTTGGATAGGCAAATAAAAAAATATATATAAATTTAAATCACCATAATTTGTGGCCAGAAAAAACAGAAACCGTAGAGGTGTTAAAATAAAAAACGATCAGCATTTTCAAGAATGATGAATCGTTTTATTTTGGATAGGCAAATAAAAAAATAAATATAAATTTAAATCACCATAATTTGTGGCCAAAAAAAAACAGAAACCGTAGAGTTGTTAAAATAAAAAACCAACACCATTTTCAAGAATGAAGAAACGTTATATTTTGGAAAGGCAAATAAAAAAATAAATATAAATTTAAATCACCTTAATTTGTGGCCAAAAAAAAACAGAAACCGTAGAGGTGTTAAAATAAAAAACGATCAGCATTTTCAAGAATGATGAATCGTTTAATTTTGGATAGGCAAATAAAAAATAAATAAATAATTACATCTCCAGCAAGAAAGCCAGAAAAAACAGTAACCGTAGAGGTGTTAAAATAAAAAACCAACAGCATTTTCAAGAAAGATGAATCATTTTATTTTGGATAGGCAAATAAAAAATAAATAAATAATTACATCTCCAGCAAGAAAGCCAGAAAAAACAGTAACCGTAGAGGTGTTAAAATAAAAAACGATCAGCATTTTCAAGAATGATGAATCGTTTTATTTTGGATAGGCAAATAAAAAAATAAATATAAATTTAAATCACCTTAATTTGTGGCCAAAAAAAAACAGAAACCGTAGAGGTGTTAAAATAAAAAACGATCAGCATTTTCAAGAATGATGAATCGTTTAATTTTGGATAGGCAAATAAAAAATAAATAAATAATTACATCTCCAGCAAGAAAGCCAGAAAAAACAGTAACCGTAGAGGTGTTAAAATAAAAAACCAACAGCATTTTCAAGAATGAAGAAACGTTATATTTTGGATAGGCAAATAAAAAAATAAATATAAATTTAAATCACCATAATTTGTGGCCAAAAAAAACAGAAACCGTAGAGGTGTTAAAATAAAAAACCAACAGCATTTTCAAGAAAGATGAATCATTTTATTGTGGATAGGCAAATAAAAAATAAATAAATAATTACATCTCCAGCAAGAAAGCCAGAAAAAACAGTAACCGTAGAGGTGTTAAAATAAAAAACCAACAGCATTTTCAAGAATGAAGAAACGTTATATTTTGGATAGGCAAATAAAAAAATAAATATAAATTTAAATCACCATAATTTGTGGCCAAAAAAAACAGAAACCGTAGAGGTGTTAAAATAAAAAACGATCAGCATTTTCAAGAATGAAGAAAAGTTTTATTTTGGAACATCTCCAGCAAGAAAGCCAAAAAAAACAGTCACCGTAGAGGTGTTAAAATAAAAAACGATCAGCATTTTCAAGAATGAAGAAACGTTTTATTTTGGAACATCTCCAGCAAGAAAGCCAAAAAAAACAGTAACCGTAGAGGTGTTAAAATAAAAAACGATCAGCATTTTCAAGAATGAAGAAAAGTTTTATTTTGGAACATCTCCAGCAAGAAAGCCAAAAAAAACAGTAACCGTAGAGGTGTTAAAATAAAAAACGATCAGCATTTTCAAGAATGAAGAAACGTTTTATTTTGGATAGGCAAATAAAAAAATAAATATAAATTTAAATCACCATAATTTGTGGCCAAAAAAAACAGAAACCGTAGAGGTGTTAAAATAAAAAAGGATCAGCATTTTCAAGAATGAAGAAACGTTTTATTTTGGATAGGCAAATAAAAAAATAAATATAAATTTAAATCACCATAATTTGTGGCCAAAAAAAACAGAAACCGTAGAGGTGTTAAAATAAAAAAGGATCAGCATTTTTAAGAATGAAGAAACGTTTTATTTTGGATAGGCAAATAAAAAAATAAATATAAATTTAAATCACCATAATTTGTGGCCAAAAAAAACAGAAACCGTAGAGGTGTTAAAATAAAAAACGATCAGCATTTTCAAGAATGAAGAAAAGTTTTATTTTGGAACATCTCCAGCAAGAAAGCCAAAAAAAACAGTCACCGTAGAGGTGTTAAAATAAAAAACGATCAGCATTTTCAAGAATGAAGAAACGTTTTATTTTGGAACATCTCCAGCAAGAAAGCCAAAAAAAACAGTCACCGTAGAGGTGTTAAAATAAAAAACGATCAGCATTTTCAAGAATGAAGAAAAGTTTTATTTTGGAACATCTCCAGCAAGAAAGCCAAAAAAAACAGTAACCGTAGAGGTGTTAAAATAAAAAACGATCAGCATTTTCAAGAATGAAGAAACGTTTTATTTTGGATAGGCAAATAAAAAAATAAATATAAATTTAAATCACCATAATTTGTGGCCAAAAAAAACAGAAACCGTAGAGGTGTTAAAATAAAAAAGGATCAGCATTTTCAAGAATGAAGAAACGTTTTATTTTGGATAGGCAAATAAAAAAATAAATATAAATTTAAATCACCATAATTTGTGGCCAAAAAAAACAGAAACCGTAGAGGTGTTAAAATAAAAAAGGATCAGCATTTTTAAGAATGAAGAAACGTTTTATTTTGGATAGGCAAATAAAAAAATAAATATAAATTTAAATCACCATAATTTGTGGCCAAAAAAAACAGAAACCGTAGAGGTGTTAAAATAAAAAACTATCAGCATTTTCAAGAATGAAGAAAAGTTTTATTTTGGAACATCTCCAGCAAGAAAGCCAAAAAAAACAGTCACCGTAGAGGTGTTAAAATAAAAAACGATCAGCATTTTCAAGAATGAAGAAACGTTTTATTTTGGATAGGCAAATAAAAAAATAAATATAAATTTAAATCACCATAATTTGTGGCCAAAAAAAAACAGTAACTGTAGAGGTGTTAAAATATAAAACGATCAGCATTTTCAAGAATGATGAATCGTTTTATTTTGGATAGGCAAATAAAAAATAAATAAATAATTACATCTCCAGCAAGAAAGCCAGAAAAAACAGTAACTGTAGAGGTGCTAAAATAAAAAACCAACAGCATTTTCAAGAATGAAGAAACGTTTTATTTTGGATAGGCAAATAAAAAAATAAATATAAATTTAAATCACCATAATTTGTGGCCAAAAAAAAACAGTAACTGTAGAGGTGTTAAAATATAAAACGATCAGCATTTTCAAGAAAGATGAATCATTTTATTTTGGATAGGCAAATAAATAAATAAATATAAATTTAAATCACCTTAATTTGTGGCCAAAAAAAAACAGTAACTGTAGAGGTGTTAAAATATAAAACGATCAGCATTTTCAAGAAAGATGAATCATTTTATTTTGGATAGGCAAATAAAAAAATAAATATAAATTTAAATCACCATAATTTGTGGCCAAAAAAAAACAGTAACTGTAGAGGTGTTAAAATATAAAACGATCAGCATTTTCAAGAAAGATGAATCATTTTATTTTGGATAGGCAAATAAATAAATAAATATAAATTTAAATCACCTTAATTTGTGGCCAAAAAAAAACAGAAACCGTAGAGGTGTTAAAATAAAAAACGATCAGCATTTTCAAGAATGATGAATCGTTTTATTTTGGATAGGCAAATAAAAAAATAAATATAAATTTAAATCACCATAATTTGTGGCCAAAAAAAAACAGTAACTGTAGAGGTGTTAAAATATAAAACGATCAGCATTTTCAAGAAAGATGAATCATTTTATTTTGGATAGGCAAATAAATAAATAAATATAAATTTAAATCACCTTAATTTGTGGCCAAAAAAAAACAGAAACCGTAGAGGTGTTAAAATAAAAAACGATCAGCATTTTCAAGAATGATGAATCGTTTAATTTTGGATAGGCAAATAAAAAATAAATAAATAATTACATCTCCAGCAAGAAAGCCAGAAAAAACAGTAACCGTAGAGGTGTTAAAATAAAAAACCAACAGCATTTTCAAGAATGAAGAAACGTTATATTTTGGATAGGCAAATAAAAAAATAAATATAAATTTAAATCACCATAATTTGTGGCCAAAAAAAACAGAAACCGTAGAGGTGTTAAAATAAAAAACGATCAGCATTTTCAAGAATGAAGAAAAGTTTTATTTTGGAACATCTCCAGCAAGAAAGCCAAAAAAAACAGTAACCGTAGAGGTGTTAAAATAAAAAACGATCAGCATTTTCAAGAATGAAGAAACGTTTTATTTTGGATAGGCAAATAAAAAAATAAATATAAATTTAAATCACCATAATTTGTGGCCAAAAAAAACAGAAACCGTAGAGGTGTTAAAATAAAAAAGGATCAGCATTTTCAAGAATGAAGAAACGTTTTATTTTGGATAGGCAAATAAAAAAATAAATATAAATTTAAATCACCATAATTTGTGGCCAAAAAAAACAGAAACCGTAGAGGTGTTAAAATAAAAAACGATCAGCATTTTCAAGAATGAAGAAAAGTTTTATTTTGGAACATCTCCAGCAAGAAAGCCAAAAAAAACAGTAACCGTAGAGGTGTTAAAATAAAAAACGATCAGCATTTTCAAGAATGAAGAAACGTTTTATTTTGGATAGGCAAATAAAAAAATAAATATAAATTTAAATCACCATAATTTGTGGCCAAAAAAAACAGAAACCGTAGAGGTGTTAAAATAAAAAAGGATCAGCATTTTCAAGAATGAAGAAACGTTTTATTTTGGATAGGCAAATAAAAAAATAAATATAAATTTAAATCACCATAATTTGTGGCCAAAAAAAACAGAAACCGTAGAGGTGTTAAAATAAAAAACTATCAGCATTTTCAAGAATGAAGAAAAGTTTTATTTTGGAACATCTCCAGCAAGAAAGCCAAAAAAAACAGTCACCGTAGAGGTGTTAAAATAAAAAACGATCAGCATTTTCAAGAATGAAGAAACGTTTTATTTTGGATAGGCAAATAAAAAAATAAATATAAATTTAAATCACCATAATTTGTGGCCAAAAAAAAACAGTAACCGTAGAGGTGTTAAAATAAAAAACCAACAGCATTTTCAAGAATGAAGAAACGTTATATTTTGGATAGGCAAATAAAAAAATAAATATAAATTTAAATCACCATAATTTGTGGCCAAAAAAAACAGTAACCGTAGAGGTGTTAAAATAAAAAACCAACAGCATTTTCAAGAATGAAGAAACGTTTTATTTTGGATAGGCAAATAAAAAAATAAATATAAATTTAAATCACCATAATTTGTGGCCAAAAAAAAACAGTAACTGTAGAGGTGTTAAAATATAAAACGATCAGCATTTTCAAGAATGATGAATCGTTTTATTTTGGATAGGCAAATAAAAAATAAATAAATAATTACATCTCCAGCAAGAAAGCCAGAAAAAACAGTAACCGTAGAGGTGTTAAAATAAAAAACCAACAGCATTTTCAAGAATGAAGAAACGTTATATTTTGGATAGGCAAATAAAAAAATAAATATAAATTTAAATCACCATAATTTGTGGCCAAAAAAAACAGAAACTGTAGAGGTGTTAAAATATAAAACGATCAGCATTTTCAAGAATGATGAATCGTTTTATTTTGGATAGGCAAATAAAAAAATAAATATAAATTTAAATCACCATAATTTGTGGCCAAAAAAAAACAGTAACTGTAGAGGTGTTAAAATATAAAACGATCAGCATTTTCAAGAATGATGAATCGTTTTATTTTGGATAGGCAAATAAAAAATAAATAAATAATTACATCTCCAGCAAGAAAGCCAGAAAAAACAGTAACCGTAGAGGTGTTAAAATAAAAAACCAACAGCATTTTCAAGAATGAAGAAACGTTTTATTTTGGATAGGCAAATAAAAAAATAAATATAAATTTAAATCACCATAATTAGTGGCCAAAAAAAAACAGTAACTGTAGAGGTGTTAAAATATAAAACGATCAGCATTTTCAAGAAAGATGAATCATTTTATTTTGGATAGGCAAATAAATAAATAAATATAAATTTAAATCACCTTAATTTGTGGCCAAAAAAAAACAGAAACCGTAGAGGTGTTAAAATAAAAAACGATCAGCATTTTCAAGAATGATGAATCGTTTTATTTTGGATAGGCAAATAAAAAAATAAATATAAATTTAAATCACCTTAATTTGTGGCCAAAAAAAAACAGAAACCGTAGAGGTGTTAAAATAAAAAACGATCAGCATTTTCAAGAATGATGAATCGTTTAATTTTGGATAGGCAAATAAAAAATAAATAAATAATTACATCTCCAGCAAGAAAGCCAGAAAAAACAGTAACCGTAGAGGTGTTAAAATAAAAAACCAACAGCATTTTCAAGAAAGATGAATCATTTTATTTTGGATAGGCAAATAAAAAATAAATAAATAATTACATCTCCAGCAAGAAAGCCAGAAAAAACAGTAACCGTAGAGGTGTTAAAATAAAAAACCAACAGCATTTTCAAGAATGAAGAAACGTTATATTTTGGATAGGCAAATAAAAAAATAAATATAAATTTAAATCACCATAATTTGTGGCCAAAAAAAACAGAAACCGTAGAGGTGTTAAAATAAAAAACGATCAGCATTTTCAAGAATGAAGAAAAGTTTTATTTTGGAACATCTCCAGCAAGAAAGCCAAAAAAAACAGTAACCGTAGAGGTGTTAAAATAAAAAACGATCAGCATTTTCAAGAATGAAGAAACGTTTTATTTTGGATAGGCAAATAAAAAAATAAATATAAATTTAAATCACCATAATTTGTGGCCAAAAAAAACAGAAACCGTAGAGGTGTTAAAATAAAAAACGATCAGCATTTTCAAGAATGATGAATCGTTTAATTTTGGATAGGCAAATAAAAAATAAATAAATAATTACATCTCCAGCAAGAAAGCCAGAAAAAACAGTAACCGTAGAGGTGTTAAAATAAAAAACCAACAGCATTTTCAAGAAAGATGAATCATTTTATTTTGGATAGGCAAATAAAAAATAAATAAATAATTACATCTCCAGCAAGAAAGCCAGAAAAAACAGTAACCGTAGAGGTGTTAAAATAAAAAACCAACAGCATTTTCAAGAATGAAGAAACGTTATATTTTGGATAGGCAAATAAAAAAATAAATATAAATTTAAATCACCATAATTTGTGGCCAAAAAAAACAGAAACCGTAGAGGTGTTAAAATAAAAAACGATCAGCATTTTCAAGAATGAAGAAACGTTTTATTTTGGATAGGCAAATAAAAAAATAAATATAAATTTAAATCACCATAATTTGTGGCCAAAAAAAACAGAAACCGTTGAGGTGTTAAAATAAAAAACGATCAGCATTTTCAAGAATGAAGAAACGTTTTATTTTGGATAGGCAAATAAAAAAATAAATATAAATTTAAATCACCATAATTTGTGGCCAAAAAAAACAGAAACCGTTGAGGTGTTAAAATAAAAAACGATCAGCATTTTCAAGAATGAAGAAACGTTATATTTTGGATAGGCAAATAAAAAAATAAATATAAATTTAAATCACCATAATTTGTGGCCAAAAAAAACAGAAACCGTAGAGGTGTTAAAATAAAAAACGATCAGCATTTTCAAGAATGAAGAAACGTTTTATTTTGGATAGGCAAATAAAAAAATAAATATAAATTTAAATCACCATAATTTGTGGCCAAAAAAAACAGAAACCGTAGAGGTGTTAAAATAAAAAACGATCAGCATTTTCAAGAATGAAGAAACGTTATATTTTGGATAGGCAAATAAAAAAATAAATATAAATTTAAATCACCATAATTTGTGGCCAAAAAAAACAGAAACCGTAGAGGTGTTAAAATAAAAAACGATCAGCATTTTCAAGAATGAAGAAACGTTTTATTTTGGATAGGCAAATAAAAAAATAAATATAAATTTAAATCACCATAATTTGTGGCCAAAAAAAACAGAAACCGTTGAGGTGTTAAAATAAAAAACGATCAGCATTTTCAAGAATGAAGAAACGTTTTATTTTGGATAGGCAAATAAAAAAATAAATATAAATTTAAATCACCATAATTTGTGGCCAAAAAAAACAGAAACCGTAGAGGTGTTAAAATAAAAAACGATCAGCATTTTCAAGAATGATGAATCGTTTAATTTTGGATAGGCAAATAAAAAATAAATAAATAATTACATCTCCAGCAAGAAAGCCAGAAAAAACAGTAACCGTAGAGGTGTTAAAATAAAAAACCAACAGCATTTTCAAGAAAGATGAATCATTTTATTTTGGATAGGCAAATAAAAAATAAATAAATAATTACATCTCCAGCAAGAAAGCCAGAAAAAACAGTAACCGTAGAGGTGTTAAAATAAAAAACCAACAGCATTTTCAAGAATGAAGAAACGTTATATTTTGGATAGGCAAATAAAAAAATAAATATAAATTTAAATCACCATAATTTGTGGCCAAAAAAAACAGAAACCGTAGAGGTGTTAAAATAAAAAACGATCAGCATTTTCAAGAATGAAGAAAAGTTTTATTTTGGAACATCTCCAGCAAGAAAGCCAAAAAAAACAGTAACCGTAGAGGTGTTAAAATAAAAAACGATCAGCATTTTCAAGAATGAAGAAACGTTTTATTTTGGATAGGCAAATAAAAAAATAAATATAAATTTAAATCACCATAATTTGTGGCCAAAAAAAACAGAAACCGTAGAGGTGTTAAAATAAAAAAGGATCAGCATTTTCAAGAATGAAGAAACGTTTTAATTTGGATAGGCAAATAAAAAAATAAATATAAATTTAAATCACCATAATTTGTGGCCAAAAAAAACAGAAACCGTAGAGGTGTTAAAATAAAAAACTATCAGCATTTTCAAGAATGAAGAAAAGTTTTATTTTGGAACATCTCCAGCAAGAAAGCCAAAAAAAACAGTCACCGTAGAGGTGTTAAAATAAAAAACGATCAGCATTTTCAAGAATGAAGAAACGTTTTATTTTGGATAGGCAAATAAAAAAATAAATATAAATTTAAATCACTATAATTTGTGGCCAAAAAAAAACAGTAACTGTAGAGGTGTTAAAATATAAAACGATCAGCATTTTCAAGAATGATGAATCGTTTTATTTTGGATAGGCAAATAAAAAATAAATAAATAATTACATCTCCAGCAAGAAAGCCAGAAAAAACAGTAACTGTAGAGGTGCTAAAATAAAAAACCAACAGCATTTTCAAGAATGAAGAAACGTTTTATTTTGGATAGGCAAATAAAAAAATAAATATAAATTTAAATCACCATAATTTGTGGCCAAAAAAAAACAGTAACTGTAGAGGTGTTAAAATATAAAACGATCAGCATTTTCAAGAAAGATGAATCATTTTATTTTGGATAGGCAAATAAATAAATAAATATAAATTTAAATCACCATAATTTGTGGCCAAAAAAAACAGAAACCGTAGAGGTGTTAAAATAAAAAAGGATCAGCATTTTCAAGAATGAAGAAACGTTTTATTTTGGAACATCTCCAGCAAGAAAGCCAAAAAAAACAGTAACCGTAGAGGTGTTAAAATAAAAAACGATCAGCATTTTCAAGAATGAAGAAACGTTTTATTTTGGATAGGCAAATAAAAAAATAAATATAAATTTAAATCACCATAATTTGTGGCCAAAAAAAACAGAAACCGTAGAGGTGTTAAAATAAAAAAGGATCAGCATTTTCAAGAATGAAGAAACGTTTTATTTTGGATAGGCAAATAAAAAAATAAATATAAATTTAAATCACCATAATTTGTGGCCAAAAAAAACAGAAACCGTAGAGGTGTTAAAATAAAAAACTATCAGCATTTTCAAGAATGAAGAAAAGTTTTATTTTGGAACATCTCCAGCAAGAAAGCCAAAAAAAACAGTCACCGTAGAGGTGTTAAAATAAAAAACGATCAGCATTTTCAAGAATGAAGAAACGTTTTATTTTGGATAGGCAAATAAAAAAATAAATATAAATTTAAATCACCATAATTTGTGGCCAAAAAAAAACAGTAACTGTAGAGGTGTTAAAATATAAAACGATCAGCATTTTCAAGAAAGATGAATCATTTTATTTTGGATAGGCAAATAAATAAATAAATATAAATTTAAATCACCTTAATTTGTGGCCAAAAAAAAACAGAAACCGTAGAGGTGTTAAAATAAAAAACGATCAGCATTTTCAAGAATGATGAATCGTTTAATTTTGGATAGGCAAATAAAAAATAAATAAATAATTACATCTCCAGCAAGAAAGCCAGAAAAAACAGTAACCGTAGAGGTGTTAAAATAAAAAACCAACAGCATTTTCAAGAAAGATGAATCATTTTATTTTGGATAGGCAAATAAAAAATAAATAAATAATTACATCTCCAGCAAGAAAGCCAGAAAAAACAGTAACTGTAGAGGTGCTAAAATAAAAAACCAACAGCATTTTCAAGAATGAAGAAACGTTTTATTTTGGATAGGCAAATAAAAAAATAAATATAAATTTAAATCACCATAATTTGTGGCCAAAAAAAAACAGTAACTGTAGAGGTGTTAAAATATAAAACGATCAGCATTTTCAAGAAAGATGAATCATTTTATTTTGGATAGGCAAATAAATAAATAAATATAAATTTAAATCACCTTAATTTGTGGCCAAAAAAAAACAGAAACCGTAGAGGTGTTAAAATAAAAAACGATCAGCATTTTCAAGAATGATGAATCGTTTAATTTTGGATAGGCAAATAAAAAATAAATAAATAATTACATCTCCAGCAAGAAAGCCAGAAAAAACAGTAACCGTAGAGGTGTTAAAATAAAAAACCAACAGCATTTTCAAGAAAGATGAATCATTTTATTTTGGATAGGCAAATAAAAAATAAATAAATAATTACATCTCCAGCAAGAAAGCCAGAAAAAACAGTAACTGTAGAGGTGCTAAAATAAAAAACCAACAGCATTTTCAAGAATGAAGAAACGTTTTATTTTGGATAGGCAAATAAAAAAATAAATATAAATTTAAATCACCATAATTTGTGGCCAAAAAAAAACAGTAACTGTAGAGGTGTTAAAATATAAAACGATCAGCATTTTCAAGAAAGATGAATCATTTTATTTTGGATAGGCAAATAAATAAATAAATATAAATTTAAATCACCTTAATTTGTGGCCAAAAAAAAACAGAAACCGTAGAGGTGTTAAAATAAAAAACGATCAGCATTTTCAAGAATGATGAATCGTTTAATTTTGGATAGGCAAATAAAAAATAAATAAATAATTACATCTCCAGCAAGAAAGCCAGAAAAAACAGTAACCGTAGAGGTGTTAAAATAAAAAACCAACAGCATTTTCAAGAAAGATGAATCATTTTATTTTGGATAGGCAAATAAATAAATAAATATAAATTTAAATCACCTTAATTTGTGGCCAAAAAAAAACAGAAACCGTAGAGGTGTTAAAATAAAAAACGATCAGCATTTTCAAGAATGATGAATCGTTTAATTTTGGATAGGCAAATAAAAAATAAATAAATAATTACATCTCCAGCAAGAAAGCCAGAAAAAACAGTAACCGTAGAGGTGTTAAAATAAAAAACCAACAGCATTTTCAAGAATGAAGAAACGTTATATTTTGGATAGGCAAATAAAAAAATAAATATAAATTTAAATCACCATAATTTGTGGCCAAAAAAAACAGAAACCGTAGAGGTGTTAAAATAAAAAACGATCAGCATTTTCAAGAAAGATGAATCATTTTATTTTGGATAGGCAAATAAATAAATAAATATAAATTTAAATCACCTTAATTTGTGGCCAAAAAAAAACAGAAACCGTAGAGGTGTTAAAATAAAAAACGATCAGCATTTTCAAGAATGATGAATCGTTTAATTTTGGATAGGCAAATAAAAAATAAATAAATAATTACATCTCCAGCAAGAAAGCCAGAAAAAACAGTAACCGTAGAGGTGTTAAAATAAAAAACCAACAGCATTTTCAAGAATGAAGAAACGTTATATTTTGGATAGGCAAATAAAAAAATAAATATAAATTTAAATCACCATAATTTGTGGCCAAAAAAAACAGAAACCGTAGAGGTGTTAAAATAAAAAACGATCAGCATTTTCAAGAATGAAGAAAAGTTTTATTTTGGAACATCTCCAGCAAGAAAGCCAAAAAAAACAGTAACCGTAGAGGTGTTAAAATAAAAAACGATCAGCATTTTCAAGAATGAAGAAACGTTTTATTTTGGATAGGCAAATAAAAAAATAAATATAAATTTAAATCACCATAATTTGTGGCCAAAAAAAACAGAAACCGTAGAGGTGTTAAAATAAAAAAGGATCAGCATTTTCAAGAATGAAGAAACGTTTTATTTTGGATAGGCAAATAAAAAAATAAATATAAATTTAAATCACCATAATTTGTGGCCAAAAAAAACAGAAACCGTTGAGGTGTTAAAATAAAAAACGATCAGCATTTTCAAGAATGAAGAAACGTTTTATTTTGGATAGGCAAATAAAAAAATAAATATAAATTTAAATCACCATAATTTGTGGCCAAAAAAAACAGAAACCGTAGAGGTGTTAAAATAAAAAAGGATCAGCATTTTCAAGAATGAAGAAACGTTTTATTTTGGATAGGCAAATAAAAAAATAAATATAAATTTAAATCACCATAATTTGTGGCCAAAAAAAACAGAAACCGTAGAGGTGTTAAAATAAAAAACTATCAGCATTTTCAAGAATGAAGAAAAGTTTTATTTTGGAACATCTCCAGCAAGAAAGCCAAAAAAAACAGTCACCGTAGAGGTGTTAAAATAAAAAACGATCAGCATTTTCAAGAATGAAGAAACGTTTTATTTTGGATAGGCAAATAAAAAAATAAATATAAATTTAAATCACCATAATTTGTGGCCAAAAAAAAACAGTAACTGTAGAGGTGTTAAAATATAAAACGATCAGCATTTTCAAGAAAGATGAATCATTTTATTTTGGATAGGCAAATAAATAAATAAATATAAATTTAAATCACCTTAATTTGTGGCCAAAAAAAAACAGAAACCGTAGAGGTGTTAAAATAAAAAACGATCAGCATTTTCAAGAATGAATCAACGTTTTATTTTGGATATTCAAATAAAAAAATAAATATAAATTTAAATCACCATAATTTGTGGCCAAAAAAAACAGAAACCGTAGAGGTGTTAAAATAAAAAAGGATCAGCATTTTCAAGAATGATGAATCGTTTTATTTTGGATAGGCAAATAAAAAAATAAATATAAATTTAAATCACCATAATTTGTGGCCAAAAAAAACAGAAACCGTAGAGGTGTTAAAATAAAAAAGGATCAGCATTTTCAAGAATGAAGAAACGTTTTATTTTGGATAGGCAAATAAAAAAATAAATATAAATTTAAATCACCATAATTTGTGGCCAAAAAAAACAGAAACCGTAGAGGTGTTAAAATAAAAAAGGATCAGCATTTTCAAGAATGAAGAAACGTTTTATTTTGGATAGGCAAATAAAAAAATAAATATAAATTTAAATCACCATAATTTGTGGCCAAAAAAAACAGAAACCGTAGAGGTGTTAAAATAAAAAACGATCAGCATTTTCAAGAATGAAGAAACGTTTTATTTTGGATAGGCAAATAAAAAAATAAATATAAATTTAAATCACCATAATTTGTGGCCAAAAAAAAACAGTAACTGTAGAGGTGTTAAAATATAAAACGATCAGCATTTTCAAGAAAGATGAATCATTTTATTTTGGATAGGCAAATAAATAAATAAATATAAATTTAAATCACCTTAATTTGTGGCCAAAAAAAAACAGAAACCGTAGAGGTGTTAAAATAAAAAACGATCAGCATTTTCAAGAATGAATCAACGTTTTATTTTGGATATTCAAATAAAAAAATAAATATAAATTTAAATCACCTTAATTTGTGGCCAAAAAAAAACAGAAACCGTAGAGGTGTTAAAATAAAAAACTATCGGCATTTTCAAGAATGATGAATCGTTTTATTTTGGATAGGCAAATAAAAAAATAAATATAAATTTAAATCACCATAATTTGTGGCCAAAAAAAACAGAAACCGTAGAGGTGTTAAAATAAAAAAGGATCAGCATTTTCAAGAATGAAGAAACGTTTTATTTTGGATAGGCAAATAAAAAAATAAATATAAATTTAAATCACCATAATTTGTGGCCAAAAAAAACAGAAACCGTAGAGGTGTTAAAATAAAAAAGGATCAGCATTTTCAAGAATGAAGAAACGTTTTATTTTGGATAGGCAAATAAAAAAATAAATATAAATTTAAATCACCATAATTTGTGGCCAAAAAAAACAGAAACCGTAGAGGTGTTAAAATAAAAAAGGATCAGCATTTTCAAGAATGAATCAACGTTTTATTTTGGATATTCAAATAAAAAAATAAATATAAATTTAAATCACCTTAATTTGTGGCCAAAAAAAAACAGAAACCGTAGAGGTGTTAAAATAAAAAACTATCGGCATTTTCAAGAATGATGAATCGTTTTATTTTGGATAGGCAAATAAAAAAATAAATATAAATTTAAATCACCTTAATTTGTGGCCAAAAAAAAACAGAAACCGTAGAGGTGTTAAAATAAAAAACTATCGGCATTTTCAAGAATGATGAATCGTTTTATTTTGGATAGGCAAATAAAAAAATAAATATAAATTTAAATCACCATAATTTGTGGCCAAAAAAAACAGAAACCGTAGAGGTGTTAAAATAAAAAAGGATCAGCATTTTCAAGAATGAAGAAACGTTTTATTTTGGATAGGCAAATAAAAAAATAAATATAAATTTAAATCACCATAATTTGTGGCCAAAAAAAACAGAAACCGTAGAGGTGTTAAAATAAAAAACGATCAGCATTTTCAAGAATGAAGAAACGTTTTATTTTGGATAGGCAAATAAAAAAATAAATATAAATTTAAATCACCATAATTTGTGGCCAAAAAAAACAGAAACCGTAGAGGTGTTAAAATAAAAAAGGATCAGCATTTTCAAGAATGATGAATCGTTTTATTTTGGATAGGCAAATAAAAAATAAATAAATAATTACATCTCCAGCAAGAAAGCCAGAAAAAACAGTAACTGTAGAGGTGCTAAAATAAAAAACCAACAGCATTTTCAAGAATGAAGAAACGTTTTATTTTGGATAGGCAAAAAAAAAAATAAATATAAATTTAAATCACCATAATTTGTGGCCAAAAAAAAACAGTAACTGTAGAGGTGTTAAAATATAAAACGATCAGCATTTTCAAGAAAGATGAATCATTTTATTTTGGATAGGCAAATAAATAAATAAATATAAATTTAAATCACCTTAATTTGTGGCCAAAAAAAAACAGAAACCGTAGAGGTGTTAAAATAAAAAACGATCAGCATTTTCAAGAATGAATCAACGTTTTATTTTGGATATTCAAATAAAAAAATAAATATAAATTTAAATCACCTTAATTTGTGGCCAAAAAAAAACAGAAACCGTAGAGGTGTTAAAATAAAAAACTATCGGCATTTTCAAGAATGATGAATCGTTTTATTTTGGATAGGCAAATAAAAAAATAAATATAAATTTAAATCACCATAATTTGTGGCCAAAAAAAACAGAAACCGTAGAGGTGTTAAAATAAAAAAGGATCAGCATTTTCAAGAATGAAGAAACGTTTTATTTTGGATAGGCAAATAAAAAAATAAATATAAATTTAAATCACCATAATTTGTGGCCAAAAAAAACAGAAACCGTAGAGGTGTTAAAATAAAAAAGGATCAGCATTTTCAAGAATGAAGAAACGTTTTATTTTGGATAGGCAAATAAAAAAATAAATATAAATTTAAATCACCATAATTTGTGGCCAAAAAAAACAGAAACCGTAGAGGTGTTAAAATAAAAAACGATCAGCATTTTCAAGAATGAAGAAACGTTTTATTTTGGATAGGCAAATAAAAAAATAAATATAAATTTAAATCACCATAATTTGTGGCCAAAAAAAACAGAAACCGTAGAGGTGTTAAAATAAAAAAGGATCAGCATTTTCAAGAATGAAGAAACGTTTTATTTTGGATAGGCAAATAAAAAAATAAATATAAATTTAAATCACCATAATTTGTGGCCAAACAAAACAGAAACCGTAGAGGTGTTAAAATAAAAAACCAACAGCATTTTCAAGAATGAAGAAACGTTATATTTTGGATAGGCAAATAAAAAAATAAATATAAATTTAAATCACCTTAATTTGTGGCCAAAAAAAAACAGAAACCGTAGAGGTGTTAAAATAAAAAAGGATCAGCATTTTCAAGAATGAAGAAACGTTTTATTTTGGATAGGCAAATAAAAAAATAAATATAAATTTAAATCACCATAATTTGTGGCCAAAAAAAACAGAAACCGTAGAGGTGTTAAAATAAAAAAGGATCAGCATTTTCAAGAATGAAGAAACGTTTTATTTTGGATAGGCAAATAAAAAAATAAATATAAATTTAAATCACCATAATTTGTGGCCAAAAAAAACAGAAACCGTAGAGGTGTTAAAATAAAAAACGATCAGCATTTTCAAGAATGAAGAAACGTTTTATTTTGGATAGGCAAATAAAAAAATAAATATAAATTTAAATCACCATAATTTGTGGCCAAAAAAAACAGAAACCGTAGAGGTGTTAAAATAAAAAAGGATCAGCATTTTCAAGAATGAAGAAACGTTTTATTTTGGATAGGCAAATAAAAAAATAAATATAAATTTAAATCACCATAATTTGTGGCCAAAAAAAACAGAAACCGTAGAGGTGTTAAAATAAAAAAGGATCAGCATTTTCAAGAATGAAGAAACGTTTTATTTTGGATAGGCAAATAAAAAAATAAATATAAATTTAAATCACCATAATTTGTGGCCAAAAAAAACAGAAACCGTAGAGGTGTTAAAATAAAAAACGATCAGCATTTTCAAGAATGAAGAAACGTTTTATTTTGGATAGGCAAATAAAAAAATAAATATAAATTTAAATCACCATAATTTGTGGCCAAAAAAAACAGAAACCGTAGAGGTGTTAAAATATAAAACTATCAGCATTTTCAAGAATGAAGAAAAGTTTTATTTTGGAACATCTCCAGCAAGAAAGCCAAAAAAAACAGTCACCGTAGAGGTGTTAAAATAAAAAACGATCAGCATTTTCAAGAATGAAGAAACGTTTTATTTTGGATAGGCAAATAAAAAAATAAATATAAATTTAAATCACCATAATTTGTGGCCAAAAAAAAACAGTAACTGTAGAGGTGTTAAAATATAAAACGATCAGCATTTTCAAGAATGATGAATCTTTTTATTTTGGATAGGCAAATAAAAAATAAATAAATAATTACATCTCCAGCAAGAAAACCAGAAAAAACAGTAACTGTAGAGGTGTTAAAATAAAAAACCAACAGCATTTTCAAGAATGAAGAAACGTTTTATTTTGGATAGGCAAATAAAAAAATAAATATAAATTTAAATCACCATAATTTGTGGCCAAAAAAAAACAGTAACTGTAGAGGTGTTAAAATATAAAACGATCAGCATTTTCAAGAAAGATGAATCATTTTATTTTGGATAGGCAAATAAATAAATAAATATAAATTTAAATCACCTTAATTTGTGGCCAAAAAAAAACAGAAACCGTAGAGGTGTTAAAATAAAAAACGATCAGCATTTTCAAGAATGATGAATCGTTTTATTTTGGATAGGCAAATAAAAAAATAAATATAAATTTAAATCACCATAATTTGTGGCCAAAAAAAACAGAAACCGTAGAGATGTTAAAATAAAAAACGATCAGCATTTTCAAGAATGAAGAAACGTTTTATTTTGGATAGGCAAATAAAAAAATAAATATAAATTTAAATCACCATAATTTGTGGCCAAAAAAAAACAGTAACTGTAGAGGTGTTAAAATATAAAACGATCAGCATTTTCAAGAATGATGAATCTTTTTATTTTGGATAGGCAAATAAAAAATAAATAAATAATTACATCTCCAGCAAGAAAACCAGAAAAAACAGTAACTGTAGAGGTGTTAAAATAAAAAACCAACAGCATTTTCAAGAATGAAGAAACGTTTTATTTTGGATAGGCAAATAAAAAAATAAATATAAATTTAAATCACCATAATTTGTGGCCAAAAAAAAACAGTAACTGTAGAGGTGTTAAAATATAAAACGATCAGCATTTTCAAGAAAGATGAATCATTTTATTTTGGATAGGCAAATAAATAAATAAATATAAATTTAAATCACCTTAATTTGTGGCCAAAAAAAAACAGAAACCGTAGAGGTGTTAAAATAAAAAACGATCAGCATTTTCAAGAATGATGAATCGTTTTATTTTGGATAGGCAAATAAAAAAATAAATATAAATTTAAATCACCATAATTTGTGGCCAAAAAAAACAGAAACCGTAGAGATGTTAAAATAAAAAAGGATCAGCATTTTCAAGAATGAAGAAACGTTTTATTTTGGATAGGCAAATAAAAAAATAAATATAAATTTAAATCACCATAATTTGTGGCCAAAAAAAACAGAAACCGTAGAGGTGTTAAAATAAAAAACGATCAGCATTTTCAAGAATGAAGAAACGTTTTATTTTGGATAGGCAAATAAAAAAATAAATATAAATTTAAATCACCATAATTTGTGGCCAAAAAAAACAGAAACCGTAGAGGTGTTAAAAGAAAAAAGGATCAGCATTTTCAAGAATGAAGAAACGTTTTATTTTGGATAGGCAAATAAAAAAATAAATATAAATTTAAATCACCATAATTTGTGGCCAAAAAAAACAGAAACCGTAGAGGTGTTAAAATAAAAAACCAACAGCATTTTCAAGAATGAAGAAACGTTATATTTTGGATAGGCAAATAAAAAAATAAATATAAATTTAAATCACCTTAATTTGTGGCCAAAAAAAAACAGAAACCGTAGAGGTGTTAAAATAAAAAACGATCAGCATTTTCAAGAATGAAGAAACGTTTTATTTTGGATAGGCAAATAAAAAAATAAATATAAATTTAAATCACCATAATTTGTGGCCAAAAAAAACAGAAACCGTAGAGGTGTTAAAATAAAAAACTATCAGCATTTTCAAGAATGATGAATCGTTTTATTTTGGATAGGCAAATAAAAAATAAATAAATAATTACATCTCCAGCAAGAAAGCCAGAAAAAACAGTAACTGTAGAGGTGCTAAAATAAAAAACCAACAGCATTTTCAAGAATGAAGAAACGTTTTATTTTGGATAGGCAAATAAAAAAATAAATATAAATTTAAATCACCATAATTTGTGGCCAAAAAAAAACAGTAACTGTAGAGGTGTTAAAATATAAAACGATCAGCATTTTCAAGAATGATGAATCGTTTTATTTTGGATAGGCAAATAAAAAATAAATAAATAATTACATCTCCAGCAAGAAAGCCAGAAAAAACAGTAACTGTAGAGGTGCTAAAATAAAAAACCAACAGCATTTTCAAGAATGAAGAAACGTTTTATTTTGGAACATCTCCAGCAAGAAAGCCAAAAAAAACAGTCACCGTAGAGGTGTTAAAATAAAAAACGATCAGCATTTTCAAGAATGAAGAAACGTTTTATTTTGGATAGGCAAATAAAAAAATAAATATAAATTTAAATCACCATAATTTGTGGCCAAAAAAAAACAGTAACTGTAGAGGTGTTAAAATATAAAACGATCAGCATTTTCAAGAATGATGAATCGTTTTATTTTGGATAGGCAAATAAAAAATAAATAAATAATTACATCTCCAGCAAGAAAGCCAGAAAAAACAGTAACTGTAGAGGTGCTAAAATAAAAAACCAACAGCATTTTCAAGAATGAAGAAACGTTTTATTTTGGATAGGCAAATAAAAAAATAAATATAAATTTAAATCACCATAATTTGTGGCCAAAAAAAAACAGTAACTGTAGAGGTGTTAAAATATAAAACGATCAGCATTTTCAAGAATGATGAATCATTTTATTTTGGATAGGCAAATAAAAAAATAAATATAAATTTAAATCACCTTAATTTGTGGCCAAAAAAAACAGTCACCGTAGAGGTGTTAAAATAAAAAACGATCAGCATTTTCAAGAATGAAGAAACGTTTTATTTTGGATAGGCAAATAAAAAAATAAATATAAATTTAAATCACCATAATTTGTGGCCAAAAAAAAACAGTAACTGTAGAGGTGTTAAAATATAAAACGATCAGCATTTTCAAGAATGATGAATCGTTTTATTTTGGATAGGCAAATAAAAAATAAATAAATAATTACATCTCCAGCAAGAAAGCCAGAAAAAACAGTAACTGTAGAGGTGCTAAAATAAAAAACCAACAGCATTTTCAAGAATGAAGAAACGTTTTATTTTGGATAGGCAAATAAAAAAATAAATATAAATTTAAATCACCTTAATTTGTGGCCAAAAAAAACAGTCACCGTAGAGGTGTTAAAATAAAAAACGATCAGCATTTTCAAGAATGAAGAAACGTTTTATTTTGGATAGGCAAATAAAAAAATAAATATAAATTTAAATCACCATAATTTGTGGCCAAAAAAAAACAGTAACTGTAGAGGTGTTAAAATATAAAACGATCAGCATTTTCAAGAATGATGAATCGTTTTATTTTGGATAGGCAAATAAAAAATAAATAAATAATTACATCTCCAGCAAGAAAGCCAGAAAAAACAGTAACTGTAGAGGTGCTAAAATAAAAAACCAACAGCATTTTCAAGAATGAAGAAACGTTTTATTTTGGATAGGCAAATAAAAAAATAAATATAAATTTAAATCACCATAATTTGTGGCCAAAAAAAAACAGTAACTGTAGAGGTGTTAAAATATAAAACGATCAGCATTTTCAAGAAAGATGAATCATTTTATTTTGGATAGGCAAATAAAAAAATAAATATAAATTTAAATCACCTTAATTTGTGGCCAAAAAAAACAGTCACCGTAGAGGTGTTAAAATAAAAAACGATCAGCATTTTCAAGAATGATGAATCGTTTTATTTTGGATAGGCAAATAAAAAATAAATAAATAATTACATCTCCAGCAAGAAAGCCAGAAAAAACAGTAACTGTAGAGGTGCTAAAATAAAAAACCAACAGCATTTTCAAGAATGAAGAAACGTTTTATTTTGGATAGGCAAATAAAAAAATAAATATAAATTTAAATCACCATAATTTGTGGCCAAAAAAAAACAGTAACTGTAGAGGTGTTAAAATATAAAACGATCAGCATTTTCAAGAATGAAGAAACGTTTTATTTTGGATAGGCAAATAAAAAAATAAATATAAATTTAAATCACCATAATTTGTGGCCAAAAAAAACAGAAACCGTAGAGGTGTTAAAAGAAAAAAGGATCAGCATTTTCAAGAATGAAGAAACGTTTTATTTTGGATAGGCAAATAAAAAAATAAATATAAATTTAAATCACCATAATTTGTGGCCAAAAAAAACAGAAACCGTAGAGGTGTTAAAATAAAAAACCAACAGCATTTTCAAGAATGAAGAAACGTTATATTTTGGATAGGCAAATAAAAAAATAAATATAAATTTAAATCACCTTAATTTGTGGCCAAAAAAAAACAGAAACCGTAGAGGTGTTAAAATAAAAAACGATCAGCATTTTCAAGAATGAAGAAACGTTTTATTTTGGATAGGCAAATAAAAAAATAAATATAAATTTAAATCACCATAATTTGTGGCCAAAAAAAACAGAAACCGTAGAGGTGTTAAAATAAAAAACTATCAGCATTTTCAAGAATGATGAATCGTTTTATTTTGGATAGGCAAATAAAAAATAAATAAATAATTACATCTCCAGCAAGAAAGCCAGAAAAAACAGTAACTGTAGAGGTGCTAAAATAAAAAACCAACAGCATTTTCAAGAATGAAGAAACGTTTTATTTTGGATAGGCAAATAAAAAAATAAATATAAATTTAAATCACCATAATTTGTGGCCAAAAAAAAACAGTAACTGTAGAGGTGTTAAAATATAAAACGATCAGCATTTTCAAGAATGATGAATCGTTTTATTTTGGATAGGCAAATAAAAAATAAATAAATAATTACATCTCCAGCAAGAAAGCCAGAAAAAACAGTAACTGTAGAGGTGCTAAAATAAAAAACCAACAGCATTTTCAAGAATGAAGAAACGTTTTATTTTGGATAGGCAAATAAAAAAATAAATATAAATTTAAATCACCATAATTTGTGGCCAAAAAAAAACAGTAACTGTAGAGGTGTTAAAATATAAAACGATCAGCATTTTCAAGAATGATGAATCATTTTATTTTGGATAGGCAAATAAAAAAATAAATATAAATTTAAATCACCTTAATTTGTGGCCAAAAAAAACAGTCACCGTAGAGGTGTTAAAATAAAAAACGATCAGCATTTTCAAGAATGAAGAAACGTTTTATTTTGGATAGGCAAATAAAAAAATAAATATAAATTTAAATCACCATAATTTGTGGCCAAAAAAAAACAGTAACTGTAGAGGTGTTAAAATATAAAACGATCAGCATTTTCAAGAATGATGAATCGTTTTATTTTGGATAGGCAAATAAAAAATAAATAAATAATTACATCTCCAGCAAGAAAGCCAGAAAAAACAGTAACTGTAGAGGTGCTAAAATAAAAAACCAACAGCATTTTCAAGAATGAAGAAACGTTTTATTTTGGATAGGCAAATAAAAAAATAAATATAAATTTAAATCACCTTAATTTGTGGCCAAAAAAAACAGTCACCGTAGAGGTGTTAAAATAAAAAACGATCAGCATTTTCAAGAATGAAGAAACGTTTTATTTTGGATAGGCAAATAAAAAAATAAATATAAATTTAAATCACCATAATTTGTGGCCAAAAAAAAACAGTAACTGTAGAGGTGTTAAAATATAAAACGATCAGCATTTTCAAGAATGATGAATCGTTTTATTTTGGATAGGCAAATAAAAAATAAATAAATAATTACATCTCCAGCAAGAAAGCCAGAAAAAACAGTAACTGTAGAGGTGCTAAAATAAAAAACCAACAGCATTTTCAAGAATGAAGAAACGTTTTATTTTGGATAGGCAAATAAAAAAATAAATATAAATTTAAATCACCATAATTTGTGGCCAAAAAAAAACAGTAACTGTAGAGGTGTTAAAATATAAAACGATCAGCATTTTCAAGAAAGATGAATCATTTTATTTTGGATAGGCAAATAAAAAAATAAATATAAATTTAAATCACCTTAATTTGTGGCCAAAAAAAACAGTCACCGTAGAGGTGTTAAAATAAAAAACGATCAGCATTTTCAAGAATGATGAATCGTTTTATTTTGGATAGGCAAATAAAAAATAAATAAATAATTACATCTCCAGCAAGAAAGCCAGAAAAAACAGTAACTGTAGAGGTGCTAAAATAAAAAACCAACAGCATTTTCAAGAATGAAGAAACGTTTTATTTTGGATAGGCAAATAAAAAAATAAATATAAATTTAAATCACCATAATTTGTGGCCAAAAAAAAACAGTAACTGTAGAGGTGTTAAAATATAAAACGATCAGCATTTTCAAGAATGATGAATCGTTTTATTTTGGATAGGCAAATAAAAAATAAATAAATAATTACATCTCCAGCAAGAAAGCCAGAAAAAACAGTAACTGTAGAGGTGCTAAAATAAAAAACCAACAGCATTTTCAAAAATGAAGAAACGTTTTATTTTGGATAGGCAAATAAAAAAATAAATATAAATTTAAATCACCATAATTTGTGGCCAAAAAAAAACAGTAACTGTAGAGGTGTTAAAATATAAAACGATCAGCATTTTCAAGAATGATGAATCTTTTTATTTTGGATAGGCAAATAAAAAATAAATAAATAATTACATCTCCAGCAAGAAAGCCAGAAAAAACAGTAACCGTAGAGGTGTTAAAATAAAAAACCAACAGCATTTTCAAGAATGAAGAAACGTTATATTTTGGATAGGCAAATAAAAAAATAAATATAAATTTAAATCACCTTAATTTGTGGCCAAAAAAAAACAGAAACCGTAGAGGTGTTAAAATAAAAAACGATCAGCATTTTCAAGAATGAAGAAACGTTTTATTTTGGATAGGCAAATAAAAAAATAAATATAAATTTAAATCACCATAATTTGTGGCCAAAAAAAACAGAAACCGTAGAGGTGTTAAAATAAAAAAGGATCAGCATTTTCAAGAATGAAGAAACGTTTTATTTTGGATAGGCAAATAAAAAAATAAATATAAATTTAAATCACCATAATTTGTGGCCAAAAAAAACAGAAACCGTAGAGGTGTTAAAATAAAAAACGATCAGCATTTTCAAGAATGAAGAAACGTTTTATTTTGGATAGGCAAATAAAAAAATAAATATAAATTTAAATCACCATAATTTGTGGCCAAAAAAAACAGAAACCGTAGAGGTGTTAAAATAAAAAAGGATCAGCATTTTCAAGAATGAAGAAACGTTTTATTTTGGATAGGCAAATAAAAAAATAAATATAAATTTAAATCACCATAATTTGTGGCCAAAAAAAACAGAAACCGTAGAGGTGTTAAAATAAAAAACTATCAGCATTTTCAAGAATGAAGAAAAGTTTTATTTTGGAACATCTCCAGCAAGAAAGCCAAAAAAAACAGTCACCGTAGAGGTGTTAAAATAAAAAACGATCAGCATTTTCAAGAATGAAGAAACGTTTTATTTTGGATAGGCAAATAAAAAAATAAATATAAATTTAAATCACCATAATTTGTGGCCAAAAAAAAACAGTAACTGTAGAGGTGTTAAAATATAAAACGATCAGCATTTTCAAGAATGATGAATCGTTTTATTTTGGATAGGCAAATAAAAAATAAATAAATAATTACATCTCCAGCAAGAAAGCCAGAAAAAACAGTAACTGTAGAGGTGCTAAAATAAAAAACCAACAGCATTTTCAAGAATGAAGAAACGTTTTATTTTGGATAGGCAAATAAAAAAATAAATATAAATTTAAATCACCATAATTTGTGGCCAAAAAAAAACAGTAACTGTAGAGGTGTTAAAATATAAAACGATCAGCATTTTCAAGAATGATGAATCTTTTTATTTTGGATAGGCAAATAAAAAATAAATAAATAATTACATCTCCAGCAAGAAAGCCAGAAAAAACAGTAACCGTAGAGGTGTTAAAATAAAAAACCAACAGCATTTTCAAGAATGAAGAAACGTTATATTTTGGATAGGCAAATAAAAAAATAAATATAAATTTAAATCACCTTAATTTGTGGCCAAAAAAAAACAGAAACCGTAGAGGTGTTAAAATAAAAAACGATCAGCATTTTCAAGAATGAAGAAACGTTTTATTTTGGATAGGCAAATAAAAAAATAAATATAAATTTAAATCACCATAATTTGTGGCCAAAAAAAACAGAAACCGTAGAGGTGTTAAAATAAAAAAGGATCAGCATTTTCAAGAATGAAGAAACGTTTTATTTTGGATAGGCAAATAAAAAAATAAATATAAATTTAAATCACCATAATTTGTGGCCAAAAAAAACAGAAACCGTAGAGGTGTTAAAATAAAAAACGATCAGCATTTTCAAGAATGAAGAAACGTTTTATTTTGGATAGGCAAATAAAAAAATAAATATAAATTTAAATCACCATAATTTGTGGCCAAAAAAAACAGAAACCGTAGAGGTGTTAAAATAAAAAAGGATCAGCATTTTCAAGAATGAAGAAACGTTTTATTTTGGATAGGCAAATAAAAAAATAAATATAAATTTAAATCACCATAATTTGTGGCCAAAAAAAACAGAAACCGTAGAGGTGTTAAAATAAAAAACTATCAGCATTTTCAAGAATGAAGAAAAGTTTTATTTTGGAACATCTCCAGCAAGAAAGCCAAAAAAAACAGTCACCGTAGAGGTGTTAAAATAAAAAACGATCAGCATTTTCAAGAATGAAGAAACGTTTTATTTTGGATAGGCAAATAAAAAAATAAATATAAATTTAAATCACCATAATTTGTGGCCAAAAAAAAACAGTAACTGTAGAGGTGTTAAAATATAAAACGATCAGCATTTTCAAGAATGATGAATCGTTTTATTTTGGATAGGCAAATAAAAAATAAATAAATAATTACATCTCCAGCAAGAAAGCCAGAAAAAACAGTAACTGTAGAGGTGCTAAAATAAAAAACCAACAGCATTTTCAAGAATGAAGAAACGTTTTATTTTGGATAGGCAAATAAAAAAATAAATATAAATTTAAATCACCATAATTTGTGGCCAAAAAAAAACAGTAACTGTAGAGGTGTTAAAATATAAAACGATCAGCATTTTCAAGAAAGATGAATCATTTTATTTTGGATAGGCAAATAAAAAAATAAATATAAATTTAAATCACCTTAATTTGTGGCCAAAAAAAACAGTCACCGTAGAGGTGTTAAAATAAAAAACGATCAGCATTTTCAAGAATGAAGAAACGTTTTATTTTGGATAGGCAAATAAAAAAATAAATATAAATTTAAATCACCATAATTTGTGGCCAAAAAAAACAGAAACCGTAGAGATGTTAAAATAAAAAACGATCAGCATTTTCAAGAATGAAGAAACGTTTTATTTTGGATAGGCAAATAAAAAAATAAATATAAATTTAAATCACCTTAATTTGTGGCCAAAAAAAAACAGAAACCGTAGAGGTGTTAAAATAAAAAACGATCAGCATTTTCAAGAATGAAGAAACGTTATATTTTGGATAGGCAAATAAAAAAATAAATATAAATTTAAATCACCATATTTTGTGGCCAAAAAAAACAGAAACCGTAGAGGTGTTAAAATAAAAAACGATCAGCATTTTCAAGAATGAAGAAACGTTTTATTTTGGATAGGCAAATAAAAAAATAAATATAAATTTAAATCACCATAATTTGTGGCCAAAAAAAACAGAAACCGTAGAGGTGTTAAAATAAAAAACTATCAGCATTTTCAAGAATGAAGAAAAGTTTTATTTTGGAACATCTCCAGCAAGAAAGCCAAAAAAAACAGTCACCGTAGAGGTGTTAAAATAAAAAACGATCAGCATTTTCAAGAATGAAGAAACGTTATATTTTGGATAGGCAAATAAAAAAATAAATATAAATTTAAATCACCTTAATTTGTGGCCAAAAAAAAACAGAAACCGTAGAGGTGTTAAAATAAAAAACGATCAGCATTTTCAAGAATGAAGAAACGTTTTATTTTGGATAGGCAAATAAAAAAATAAATATAAATTTAAATCACCATAATTTGTGGCCAAAAAAAACAGAAACCGTAGAGGTGTTAAAATAAAAAACTATCAGCATTTTCAAGAATGAAGAAAAGTTTTATTTTGGAACATCTCCAGCAAGAAAGCCAAAAAAAACAGTCACCGTAGAGGTGTTAAAATAAAAAACGATCAGCATTTTCAAGAATGAAGAAACGTTTTATTTTGGATAGGCAAATAAAAAAATAAATATAAATTTAAATCACCATAATTTGTGGCCAAAAAAAACAGAAACCGTAGAGGTGTTAAAATAAAAAACTATCAGCATTTTCAAGAATGAAGAAAAGTTTTATTTTGGAACATCTCCAGCAAGAAAGCCAAAAAAAACAGTCACCGTAGAGGTGTTAAAATAAAAAAGGATCAGCATTTTCAAGAATGAAGAAACGTTTTATTTTGGATAGGCAAATAAAAAAATAAATATAAATTTAAATCACCATAATTTGTGGCCAAAAAAAACAAAAAACGTAGAGGTGTTAAAATAAAAAACTATCAGCATTTTCAAGAATGAAGAAAAGTTTTATTTTGGAACATCTCCAGCAAGAAAGCCAAAAAAAACAGTCACCGTAGAGGTGTTAAAATAAAAAAGGATCAGCATTTTCAAGAATGAAGAAACGTTTTATTTTGGATAGGCAAATAAAAAAATAAATATAAATTTAAATCACCATAATTTGTGGCCAAAAAAAACAGAAACCGTAGAGGTGTTAAAATAAAAAAGGATCAGCATTTTCAAGAATGAAGAAACGTTTTATTTTGGATAGGCAAATAAAAAAATAAATATAAATTTAAATCACCATAATTTGTGGCCAAAAAAAACAGAAACCGTTGAGGTGTTAAAATAAAAAACTATCAGCGTTTTCAAGAATGAAGAAAAGTTTTATTTTGGAACATCTCCAGCAAGAAAGCCAGAAAAAACAGTAACTGTAGAGGTGTTAAAATAAAAAACCAACAGCATTTTCAAGAATGAAGAAACGTTTTATTTTGGATAGGCAAATAAAAAAATAAATATAAATTTAAATCACCATAATTTGTGGCCAAAAAAAAACAGTAACTGTAGAGGTGTTAAAATATAAAACGATCAGCATTTTCAAGAAAGATGAATCATTTTATTTTGGATAGGCAAATAAAAAAATAAATATAAATTTAAATCACCATAATTTGTGGCCAAAAAAAACAGAAACCGTAGAGGTGTTAAAATAAAAAACGATCAGCATTTTCAAGAATGATGAATCGTTTTATTTTGGATAGGCAAATAAAAAATAAATAAATAATTACATCTCCAGCAAGAAAGCCAGAAAAAACAGTAACTGTAGAGGTGTTAAAATAAAAAACCAACAGCATTTTCAAGAATGAAGAAACGTTTTATTTTGGATAGGCAAATAAAAAAATAAATATAAATTTAAATCACCATAATTTGTGGCCAAAAAAAAACAGTAACTGTAGAGGTGTTAAAATATAAAACGATCAGCATTTTCAAGAAAGATGAATCATTTTATTTTGGATAGGCAAATAAAAAAATAAATATAAATTTAAATCACCATAATTTGTGGCCAAAAAAAAACAGTAACTGTAGAGGTGTTAAAATATAAAACGATCAGCATTTTCAAGAAAGATGATTCATTTTATTTTGGATAGGCAAATAAAAAAATAAATATAAATTTAAATCACCATAATTTGTGGCCAAAAAAAAACAGAAACCGTAGAGATGTTAAAATAAAAAATGATCAGCATTTTCAAGAATGATGAATCGTTTTATTTTGGATAGGCAAATAAAAAATAAATAAATAATTACATCTCCAGCAAGAAAGCCAGAAAAAACAGTAACTGTAGAGGTGTTAAAATAAAAAACCAACAGCATTTTCAAGAATGAAGAAACGTTTTATTTTGGATAGGCAAATAAAAAAATAAATATAAATTTAAATCACCATAATTTGTGGCCAAAAAAAACAGTAACTGTAGAGGTGTTAAAATATAAAACGATCAGCATTTTCAAGAAAGATGAATCATTTTATTTTGGATAGGCAAATAAAAAAATAAATATAAATTTAAATCACCATAATTTGTGGCCAAAAAAAAACAGTAACTGTAGAGGTGTTAAAATATAAAACGATCAGCATTTTCAAGAAAGATGAATCATTTTATTTTGGATAGGCAAATAAAAAAATAAATATAAATTTAAATCACCATAATTTGTGGCCAAAAAAAAACAGAAACCGTAGAGGTGTTAAAATAAAAAACGATCAGTTCTTAAATATGTTTATGAATCCATAAAATATTGATAATTAAAAAAATTATTTTTGTTATACTTTTTTCTTTTTTATCGGAAACAACCGACCTCAAGCTTACAGAAAATCAGAACGGCTTTCATTTTAAAAGCTTCTTAAATATGTTTATGAATCCATAAAAATTTGAAAATTAAAAAAATTATTTAATGTTAAAGTTTTTTCTTTTTTATCGGTAACAAACGACCTCAAGCTTACAGAAAATCAGAACGGCTTTCATTTTAAAAGCTTCTTAAATATGTTTATGAATCTATCAAATTTTGAAAATTAAAAAATTTATTTTATGTTAAAGTTTTTTCTTTTTTATCGGTAACAAACGACCTCATGCTAACAGAAAATCTTAATGGAATTTATCTTTGACTCTTCCTAAATATGTTTGCGGAACCATAAAAAATTTTAAAATATTATAAAAATTATTTTATCTTTAAGTTTTTTCTTTTTTATCGGAAACAAGCGTCCTCAAGCTTACAGAAAATCAGAACGGCTTTCATTTTAAAAGCTTCTTAAATATGTTTATGAATCCATAAAATTTTGAAAATTTAAAAAATAATTTAATGTTAAAGTTTTTTCTTTTTTATCGGAAACAAGCGACCTCAAGCTTACAGAAAATCAGAACGGCTTTCATTTTAAAACTTCTTAAGTATGTTAAGTTTTTTCTTTTTTATCGGAAACAAGCGACCTCAAGCTTACAGAAAATCAGAACGGCTTTCATTTTAAAAGCTTCTTAAATATGTTTATGAATCCATAAAATTTTGAAAATTTAAAAAATAATTTAATGTTAAAGTTTTTTCTTTTTTATCGGAAACAAGCGACCTCAAGCTTACAGAAAATCAGAACGGCTTTCATTTTAAAAGCTTCTTAAATATGTTTATGAATCCATAAAAATTTGAAAATTAAAAAAATTATTTAATGTTAAAGTTTTTTCTTTTTTATCGGTAACAAACGACCTCAAGCTTACAGAAAATCAGAACGGCATTCATTTTAAAAGCTTCTTAAATATGTATATGAATCCATAAAATTTTGAAAATTAAAAAATTTATTTTATGTTAAAGTTTTTTCTTTTTTATCGGTAACAAACGACCTCAAGCTTACAGAAAATCAGAACGGCTTTCATTTTAAAAGCTTCTTAAATATGTTTATGAATCTATCAAATTTTGAAAATTAAAAAATTTATTTTATGTTAAAGGTTTTTCTTTTTTATCGGTAACAAACGACCTCATGCTTACAGAAAATCTTAATGGAATTTATCTTTAACTCTTCCTAAATATGTTTGCGGAACCATAAAAAATTTTAAAATATTATAAAAATTATTTTATCTTTAAGTTTTTTCTTTTTTATCGGAAACAAGCGTCCTCAAGCTTACAGAAAATCAGAACGGCTTTCATTTTAAAAGCTTCTTAAATATGTTTATGAATCCATAAAATTTTGAAAATTAAAAAAATTATTTTTGTTATACTTTTTTCTTTTTTATCGGAAACAAGCGACCTCAAGCTTACAGAAAATCAGAACGGCTTTCATTTTAAAAGCTTCTTAAATATGTTTATGAATCCATAAAATTTTGAAAATTAAAAAAATTATTTTTGTTATACTTTTTTCTTTTTTATCGGAAACAAGCGACCTCAAGCTTACAGAAAATCAGAACGGCTTTCATTTTAAAAGCTTCTTAAATATGTTTATGAATCCATAAAATTTTGATAATTAAAAAAATTATTTTTGTTATACTTTTTTCTTTTTTATCGGAAACAAGCGACCTCAAGCTTACAGAAAATCAGAACGGCTTTCATTTTAAAAGCTTCTTAAATATGTTTATGAATCCATAAAAATTTGAAAAAAAAAAAATTATTTAATGTTAAAGTTTTTTCTTTTTTATCGGTAACAAACGACTTCAAGCTTACAGAAAATCAGAACGGCTTTCATTTTAAAAGCTTCTTAAATATGTTTATGAATCCATAAAATTTTGAAAATTAAAAAAATTATTTTTGTTATACTTTTTTCTTTTTTATCGGAAACAAGCGACCTCAAGCTTACAGAAAATCAGAACGGCTTTCATTTTAAAAGCTTCTTAAATATGTTTATGAATCCATAAAATTTTGATAATTAAAAAAATTATTTTTGTTATACTTTTTTCTTTTTTATCGGAAACAAGCGACCTCAAGCTTACAGAAAATCAGAACGGCTTTCATTTTAAAAGCTTCTTAAATATGTTTATGAATCCATAAAATTTTGAAAATTAAAAAAATTATTTTTGTTATACTTTTTTCTTTTTTATCGGAAACAAGCGACCTCAAGCTTACAGAAAATCAGAACGGCTTTCATTTTAAAAGCTTCTTAAATATGTTTATGAATCCATAAAATTTTGATAATTAAAAAAATTATTTTTGTTATACTTTTTTCTTTTTTATCGGAAACAAGCGACCTCAAGCTTACAGAAAATCAGAACGGCTTTCATTTTAAAAGCTTCTTAAATATGTTTATGAATCCATAAAAATTTGAAAAAAAAAAAATTATTTAATGTTAAAGTTTTTTCTTTTTTATCGGTAACAAACGACTTCAAGCTTACAGAAAATCAGAACGGCTTTCATTTTAAAACTTCTTAAGTATGTTAAGTTTTTTCTTTTTTATCGGAAACTAGCGACCTCAAGCTTACAGAAAATCAGAACGGCTTTCATTTTAAAAGCTTCTTAAATATGTTTATGAATCCATAAAAATTTGAAAATTAAAAAAATTATTTAATGTTAAAGTTTTTTCTTTTTTATCGGTAACAAACGACCTCAAGCTTACAGAAAATCAGAACGGCTTTCATTTTAAAAGCTTCTTAAATATGTTTATGAATCCATAAAATTTTGATAATTAAAAAAATTATTTTTGTTATACTTTTTTCTTTTTTATCGGAAACAAGCGACCTCAAGCTTACAGAAAATCAGAACGGCTTTCATTTTAAAAGCTTCTTAAATATGTTTATGAATCCATAAAATTTTGATAATTAAAAAAATTATTTTTGTTATACTTTTTTCTTTTTTATCGGAAACAAGCGACCTCAAGCTTACAGAAAATCAGAACGGCTTTCATTTTAAAAGCTTCTTAAATATGTTTATGAATCCATAAAATTTTGAAAATTAAAAAAATTATTTTTGTTATACTTTTTTCTTTTTTATCGGAAACAAGCGACCTCAAGCTTACAGAAAATCAGAACGGCTTTCATTTTAAAAGCTTCTTAAATATGTTTATGAATCCATAAAATTTTGATAATTAAAAAAATTATTTTTGTTATACTTTTTTCTTTTTTATCGGAAACAAGCGACCTCAAGCTTACAGAAAATCAGAACGGCTTTCATTTTAAAAGCTTCTTAAATATGTTTATGAATCCATAAAAATTTGAAAAAAAAAAAATTATTTAATGTTAAAGTTTTTTCTTTTTTATCGGTAACAAACGACCTCAAGCTTACAGAAAATCAGAACGGCTTTCATTTTAAAAGCTTCTTAAATATGTTTATGAATCTATCAAATTTTGAAAATTAAAAAAATTATTTTTGTTATACTTTTTTCTTTTTTATCGGAAACAAGCGACCTCAAGCTTACAGAAAATCAGAACGGCTTTCATTTTAAAAGCTTCTTAAATATGTTTATGAATCCATAAAAATTTGAAAAAAAAAAAATTATTTAATGTTAAAGTTTTTTCTTTTTTATCGGTAACAAACGACCTCAAGCTTACAGAAAATCAGAACGGCTTTCATTTTAAAAGCTTCTTAAATATGTTTATGAATCCATAAAATTTTGAAAATTAAAAAAATTATTTTTGTTATACTTTTTTCTTTTTTATCGGAAACAAGCGACCTCAAGCTTACAGAAAATCAGAACGGCTTTCATTTTAAAAGCTTCTTAAATATGTTTATGAATCCATAAAATTTTGATAATTAAAAAAATTATTTTTGTTATACTTTTTTCTTTTTTATCGGAAACAAGCGACCTCAAGCTTACAGAAAATCAGAACGGCTTTCATTTTAAAAGCTTCTTAAATATGTTTATGAATCCATAAAAATTTGAAAAAAAAAAAATTATTTAATGTTAAAGTTTTTTCTTTTTTATCGGTAACAAACGACCTCAAGCTTACAGAAAATCAGAACGGCTTTCATTTTAAAAGCTTCTTAAATATGTTTATGAATCCATAAAATTTTGATAATTAAAAAAATTATTTTTGTTATACTTTTTTCTTTTTTATCGGAAACAAGCGACCTCAAGCTTACAGAAAATCAGAACGGCTTTCATTTTAAAAGCTTCTTAAATATGTTTATGAATCCATAAAAATTTGAAAAAAAAAAAATTATTTAATGTTAAAGTTTTTTCTTTTTTATCGGTAACAAACGACCTCAAGCTTACAGAAAATCAGAACGGCTTTCATTTTAAAAGCTTCTTAAATATGTTTATGAATCCATAAAATTTTGAAAATTAAAAAAATTATTTTTGTTATACTTTTTTCTTTTTTATCGGAAACAAGCGACCTCAAGCTTACAGAAAATCAGAACGGCTTTCATTTTAAAAGCTTCTTAAATATGTTTATGAATCCATAAAATTTTGATAATTAAAAAAATTATTTTTGTTATACTTTTTTCTTTTTTATCGGAAACAAGCGACCTCAAGCTTACAGAAAATCAGAACGGCTTTCATTTTAAAAGCTTCTTAAATATGTTTATGAATCCATAAAAATTTGAAAAAAAAAAAATTATTTAATGTTAAAGTTTTTTCTTTTTTATCGGTAACAAACGACCTCAAGCTTACAGAAAATCAGAACGGCTTTCATTTTAAAACTTCTTAAGTATGTTAAGTTTTTTCTTTTTTATCGGAAACTAGCGACCTCAAGCTTACAGAAAATCAGAACGGCTTTCATTTTAAAAGCTTCTTAAATATGTTTATGAATCCATAAAAATTTGAAAATTAAAAAAATTATTTAATGTTAAAGTTTTTTCTTTTTTATCGGTAACAAACGACCTCAAGCTTACAGAAAATCAGAACGGCTTTCATTTTAAAAGCTTCTTAAATATGTTTATGAATCCATAAAATTTTGAAAATTAAAAAAATTATTTTTGTTATACTTTTTTCTTTTTTATCGGAAACAAGCGACCTCAAGCTTACAGAAAATCAGAACGGCTTTCATTTTAAAAGCTTCTTAAATATGTTTATGAATCCATAAAAATTTGAAAATTAAAAAAATTATTTAATGTTAAAGTTTTTTCTTTTTTATCGGTAACAAACGACCTCAAGCTTACAGAAAATCAGAACGGCTTTCATTTTAAAAGCTTCTTAAATATGTTTATGAATCTATCAAATTTTGAAAATTAAAAAATTTATTTTATGTTAAAGTTTTTTCTTTTTTATCGGTAACAAACGACCTCATGCTTACAGAAAATCTTAATGGAATTTATCTTTAACTCTTCCTAAATATGTTTGCGGAACCATAAAAAATTTTAAAATATTATAAAAATTATTTTATCTTTAAGTTTTTTCTTTTTTATCGGAAACAAGCGTCCTCAAGCTTACAGAAAATCAGAACGGCTTTCATTTTAAAAGCTTCTTAAATATGTTTATGAATCCATAAAATTTTGATAATTAAAAAAATTATTTTTGTTATACTTTTTTCTTTTTTATCGGAAACAAGCGACCTCAAGCTTACAGAAAATCAGAACGGCTTTCATTTTAAAAGCTTCTTAAATATGTTTATGAATCCATAAAATTTTGATAATTAAAAAAATTATTTTTGTTATACTTTTTTCTTTTTTATCGGAAACAAGCGACCTCAAGCTTACAGAAAATCAGAACGGCTTTCATTTTAAAAGCTTCTTAAATATGTTTATGAATCCATAAAAATTTGAAAAAAAAAAAATTATTTAATGTTAAAGTTTTTTCTTTTTTATCGGTAACAAACGACTTCAAGCTTACAGAAAATCAGAACGGCTTTCATTTTAAAAGCTTCTTAAATATGTTTATGAATCCATAAAATTTTGAAAATTAAAAAAATTATTTTTGTTATACTTTTTTCTTTTTTATCGGAAACAAGCGACCTCAAGCTTACAGAAAATCAGAACGGCTTTCATTTTAAAAGCTTCTTAAATATGTTTATGAATCCATAAAATTTTGATAATTAAAAAAATTATTTTTGTTATACTTTTTTCTTTTTTATCGGAAACAAGCGACCTCAAGCTTACAGAAAATCAGAACGGCTTTCATTTTAAAAGCTTCTTAAATATGTTTATGAATCCATAAAATTTTGAAAATTAAAAAAATTATTTTTGTTATACTTTTTTCTTTTTTATCGGAAACAAGCGACCTCAAGCTTACAGAAAATCAGAACGGCTTTCATTTTAAAAGCTTCTTAAATATGTTTATGAATCCATAAAATTTTGATAATTAAAAAAATTATTTTTGTTATACTTTTTTCTTTTTTATCGGAAACAAGCGACCTCAAGCTTACAGAAAATCAGAACGGCTTTCATTTTAAAAGCTTCTTAAATATGTTTATGAATCCATAAAAATTTGAAAAAAAAAAAATTATTTAATGTTAAAGTTTTTTCTTTTTTATCGGTAACAAACGACTTCAAGCTTACAGAAAATCAGAACGGCTTTCATTTTAAAACTTCTTAAGTATGTTAAGTTTTTTCTTTTTTATCGGAAACTAGCGACCTCAAGCTTACAGAAAATCAGAACGGCTTTCATTTTAAAAGCTTCTTAAATATGTTTATGAATCCATAAAAATTTGAAAATTAAAAAAATTATTTAATGTTAAAGTTTTTTCTTTTTTATCGGTAACAAACGACCTCAAGCTTACAGAAAATCAGAACGGCTTTCATTTTAAAAGCTTCTTAAATATGTTTATGAATCCATAAAATTTTGAAAATTAAAAAATTTATTTTATGTTAAAGTTTTTTCTTTTTTATCGGTAACAAACGACCTCAAGCTTACAGAAAATCAGATCGGCTTTCATTTAAAAAGCTTCTTAAATATGTTTATGAATCTATAAAATTTTGAAAATTAAAAGATTTATTTTATGTTAAAGTTTTTTCTTTTTTATCGGAAACAAGCGTCCTCAAGCTTACAGAAAATCAGAACGGCTTTCATTTTAAAAGCTTCTTAAATATGTTTATGAATCTATAAAATTTTGAAAATTAAAAGATTTATTTTATGTTAAAGTTTTTTCTTTTTTATCGGTAACAAACGACCTCAAGCTTACAGAAAATCAGAACGGCTTTCATTTTAAAAGCTTCTTAAATATGTTTATGAATCTATAAAATTTTGAAAATTAAAAGATTTATTTTATGTTAAAGTTTTTTCTTTTTTATCGGAAACAAGCGTCCTCAAGCTTACAGAAAATCAGAACGGCTTTCATTTTAAAAGCTTCTTAAATATGTTTATGAATCTATAAAATTTTGAAAATTAAAAGATTTATTTTATGTTAAAGTTTTTTCTTTTTTATCGGTAACAAACGACCTCATGCTAACAGAAAATCTTAATGGAATTTATCTTTGACTCTTCCTAAATATGTTTGCGGAACCATAAAAAATTTTAAAATATTATAAAAATTATTTTATCTTTAAGTTTTTTCTTTTTTATCGGAAACAAACGACCTCAAGCTTACAGAAAATCAGAACGGCTTTCATTTTAAAAGCTTCTTAAATATGTTTATGAATCCATAAAAATTTGAAAATTAAAAAAATTATTTAATGTTAAAGTTTTTTCTTTTTTATCGGTAACAAACGACCTCAAGCTTACAGAAAATCAGAACGGCTTTCATTTTAAAAGCTTCTTAAATATGTTTATGAATCCATAAAATTTTGAAAATTAAAAAATTTATTTTATGTTAAAGTTTTTTCTTTTTTATCGGTAACAAACGACCTCAAGCTTACAGAAAATCAGATCGGCTTTCATTTAAAAAGCTTCTTAAATATGTTTATGAATCTATAAAATTTTGAAAATTAAAAGATTTATTTTATGTTAAAGTTTTTTCTTTTTTATCGGAAACAAGCGTCCTCAAGCTTACAGAAAATCAGAACGGCTTTCATTTTAAAAGCTTCTTAAATATGTTTATGAATCTATAAAATTTTGAAAATTAAAAGATTTATTTTATGTTAAAGTTTTTTCTTTTTTATCGGTAACAAACGACCTCAAGCTTACAGAAAATCAGAACGGCTTTCATTTTAAAAGCTTCTTAAATATGTTTATGAATCTATAAAATTTTGAAAATTAAAAGATTTATTTTATGTTAAAGTTTTTTCTTTTTTATCGGAAACAAGCGTCCTCAAGCTTACAGAAAATCAGAACGGCTTTCATTTTAAAAGCTTCTTAAATATGTTTATGAATCTATAAAATTTTGAAAATTAAAAGATTTATTTTATGTTAAAGTTTTTTCTTTTTTATCGGTAACAAACGACCTCATGCTAACAGAAAATCTTAATGGAATTTATCTTTGACTCTTCCTAAATATGTTTGCGGAACCATAAAAAATTTTAAAATATTATAAAAATTATTTTATCTTTAAGTTTTTTCTTTTTTATCGGAAACAAACGACCTCAAGCTTACAGAAAATCAGAACGGCTTTCATTTTAAAAGCTTCTTAAATATGTTTATGAATCCATAAAATTTTGAAAATTAAAAGATTTATTTTATGTTAAAGTTTTTTCTTTTTTATCGGAAACAAGCGTCCTCAAGCTTACAGAAAATCAGAACGGCTTTCATTTTAAAAGCTTCTTAAATATGTTTATGAATCTATAAAATTTTGAAAATTAAAAGATTTATTTTATGTTAAAGTTTTTTCTTTTTTATCTGTAACAAACGACCTCAAGCTTACAGAAAATCAGAACGGCTTTCATTTTAAAAGCTTCTTAAATATGTTTATGAATCTATAAAATTTTGAAAATTAAAAGATTTATTTTATGTTAAAGTTTTTTCTTTTTTATCGGAAACAAGCGTCCTCAAGCTTACAGAAAATCAGAACGGCTTTCATTTTAAAAGCTTCTTAAATATGTTTATGAATCTATAAAATTTTGAAAATTAAAAGATTTATTTTATGTTAAAGTTTTTTCTTTTTTATCGGTAACAAACGACCTCAAGCTTACAGAAAATCAGAACGGCTTTCATTTTAAAAGCTTCTTAAATATGTTTATGAATCTATAAAATTTTGAAAATTAAAAGATTTATTTTATGTTAAAGTTTTTTATTTTTTATCGGTAACAAGCGACCTCAAGCTAACAGAAAATCTTAATGGAATTTATCTTTGACTCTTCCTAAATATGTTTGCGGAACCATAAAAAATTTTAAAATATTATAAAAATTATTTTATCTTTAAGTTTTTTCTTTTTTATCGGAAACAAACGACCTCAAGCTTACAGAAAATCAGAACGGCTTTCATTTTAAAAGCTTCTTAAATATGTTTATGAATCCATAAAATTTTGAAAATTAAAAAAATAATTTAATGTTAAAGTTTTTTCTTTTTTATCGGAAACAAGCGACCTCAAGCTAACAGAAAATCTTAATGGAATTTATCTTTGACTCTTCCTAAATATTTTTGCGGAACCATAAAAAATTTTAAAATATTATAAAAATTATTTTATCTTTAAGTTTTTTCTTTTTTATCTGAAACAAACGACCTCAAGCTTACAGGAAATCAGAACGGCTTTCATTTTAAAAGTTTCTTAAATATGTTTATGAATCCATAAAATTTTGAAAATTAAAAAATTTTTTTTATGTTAAAGTTTTTTCTTTTTTATCGGTAACAAACGACCTCAAGCTTACAGAAAATCAGAACGGCTTTCATTTTAAAAGCTTCTTAAATATGTTTATGAATCTATAAAATTTTGAAAATTAAAAGATTTATTTTATGTTAAAGTTTTTTATTTTTTATCGGTTACAAACGACCTCAAGCTTACAGAAAATCAGAACGGCTTTCATTTTAAAAGCTTCTTAAATATGTTTATGAATCTATAAAATTTTGAAAATTAAAAGATTTATTTTATGTTAAAGTTTTTTCTTTTTTATCGGTAACAAACGACTTCAAGCTTACAGAAAATCAGAACGGCTTTCATTTTAAAACTTCTTAAGTATGTTAAGTTTTTTCTTTTTTATCGGAAACAAGCGACCTCAAGCTTACAGAAAATCAGAACGGCTTTCATTTTAAAAGCTTCTTAAATATGTTTATGAATCCATAAAAATTTGAAAATTAAAAAAATTATTTAATGTTAAAGTTTTTTCTTTTTTATCGGTAACAAACGACTTCAAGCTTACAGAAAATCAGAACGGCTTTCATTTTAAAACTTCTTAAGTATGTTAAGTTTTTTCTTTTTTATCGGAAACTAGCGACCTCAAGCTTACAGAAAATCAGAACGGCTTTCATTTTAAAAGCTTCTTAAATATGTTTATGAATCCATAAAATTTTGAAAATTTAAAAAATAATTTAATGTTAATGTTTTTTCTTTTTTATCGGTAACAAACGACCTCAAGCTTACAGAAAATCAGAACGGCTTTCATTTTAAAAGCTTCTTAAATATGTTTATGAATCTATAAAATTTTGAAAATTAAAAGATTTATTTTATGTTAAAGTTTTTTATTTTTTATCGGTTACAAACGACCTCAAGCTTACAGAAAATCAGAACGGCTTTCATTTTAAAAGCTTCTTAAATATGTTTATGAATCTATAAAATTTTGAAAATTAAAAGATTTATTTTATGTTAAAGTTTTTTATTTTTTATCGGTTACAAACGACCTCAAGCTTACAGAAAATCAGAACGGCTTTCATTTTAAAAGCTTCTTAAATATGTTTATGAATCTATAAAATTTTGAAAATTAAAAGATTTATTTTATGTTAAAGTTTTTTCTTTTTTATCGGTAACAAACGACTTCAAGCGTACAGAAAAACAGAACGGCTTTCATTTTAAAACTTCTTAAGTATGTTAAGTTTTTTCTTTTTTATCGGAAACAAGCGACCTCAAGCTTACAGAAAATCAGAACGGCTTTCATTTTAAAAACTTCTTAAATATGTTTATGAATCCATAAAAATTTGAAAATTAAAAAAATTATTTAATGTTAAAGTTTTTTCTTTTTTATCGGTAACAAACGACCTCAAGCTTACAGAAAATCAGAACGGCTTTCATTTTAAAAGCTTCTTAAATATGTTTATGAATCCATAAAATTTTGAAAATTAAAAAATTTATTTTATGTTAAAGTTTTTTCTTTTTTATCGGTAACAAACGACCTCAAGCTTACAGAAAATCAGAACGGCTTTCATTTTAAAAGCTTCTTAAATATGTTTATGAATCTATCAAATTTTGAAAATTAAAAAATTTATTTTATGTTAAAGTTTTTTCTTTTTTATCGGTAACAAACGACCTCATGCTAACAGAAAATCTTAATGGAATTTATCTTTGACTCTTCCTAAATATGTTTGCGGAACCATAAAAAATTTTAAAATATTATAAAAATTATTTTATCTTTAAGTTTTTTCTTTTTTATCGGAAACAAGCGTCCTCAAGCTTACAGAAAATCAGAACGGCTTTCATTTTAAAAGCTTCTTAAATATGTTTATGAATCCATAAAATTTTGAAAATTAAAAGATTTATTTTATGTTAAAGTTTTTTCTTTTTTATCGGTAACAAACGACCTCAAGCTTACAGAAAATCAGAACGGCTTTCATTTTAAAAGCTTCTTAAATATGTTTATGAATCCATAAAATTTTGAAAATTAAAAAAATTATTTAATGTTAAAGTTTTTTCTTTTTTATCGGTAACAAACGACCTCAAGCTTACAGAAAATCAGAACGGCTTTCATTTTAAAAGCTTCTTAAATATGTTTATGAATCTATCAAATTTTGAAAATTAAAAAATTTATTTTATGTTAAAGTTTTTTCTTTTTTATCGGTAACAAACGACCTCATGCTAACAGAAAATCTTAATGGAATTTATCTTTGACTCTTCCTAAATATGTTTGCGGAACCATAAAAAATTTTAAAATATTATAAAAATTATTTTATCTTTAAGTTTTTTCTTTTTTATCGGAAACAAGCGTCCTCAAGCTTACAGAAAATCAGAACGGCTTTCATTTTAAAAGCTTCTTAAATATGTTTATGAATCCATAAAATTTTGAAAATTAAAAAAATTATTTAATGTTAAAGTTTTTTCTTTTTTATCGGTAACAAACGACCTCAAGCTTACAGAAAATCAGAACGGCTTTCATTTTAAAAGCTTCTTAAATATGTTTATGAATCCATAAAATTTTGAAAATTAAAAAAATAATTTAATGTTAAAGTTTTTTCTTTTTTATCGGTAACAAACGACCTCATGCTAACAGAAAATCTTAATGGAATTTATCTTTGACTCTTCCTAAATATGTTTGCGGAACCATAAAAAATTTTAAAATATTATAAAAATTATTTTATCTTTAAGTTTTTTCTTTTTTATCGGAAACAAGCGTCCTCAAGCTTACAGAAAATCAGAACGGCTTTCATTTTAAAAGCTTCTTAAATATGTTTATGAATCCATAAAATTTTGAAAATTAACAAAATAATTTAATGTTAAAGTTTTTTCTTTTTTATCGGAAACAAGCGACCTCAAGCTAACAGAAAATCTTAATGGAATTTATCTTTGACTCTTCCTAAATATTTTTGCGGAACCATAAAAAATTTTAAAATATTATAAAAATTATTTTATCTTTAAGTTTTTTCTTTTTTATCTGAAACAAACGACCTCAAGCTTACAGGAAATCAGAACGGCTTTCATTTTAAAAGCTTCTTAAATATGTTTATGAATCCATAAAATTTTGAAAATTAAAAAATTTTTTTTATGTTAAAGTTTTTTCTTTTTTATCGGTAACAAACGACCTCAAGCTTACAGAAAATCAGAACGGCTTTCATTTTAAAAGCTTCTTAAATATGTTTATGAATCTATAAAATTTTGAAAATTAAAAGATTTATTTTATGTTAAAGTTTTTTATTTTTTATCGGTTACAAACGACCTCAAGCTTACAGAAAATCAGAACGGCTTTCATTTTAAAAGCTTCTTAAATATGTTTATGAATCTATAAAATTTTGAAAATTAAAAGATTTATTTTATGTTAAAGTTTTTTCTTTTTTATCGGTAACAAACGACTTCAAGCTTACAGAAAATCAGAACGGCTTTCATTTTAAAACTTCTTAAGTATGTTAAGTTTTTTCTTTTTTATCGGAAACAAGCGACCTCAAGCTTACAGAAAATCAGAACGGCTTTCATTTTAAAAGCTTCTTAAATATGTTTATGAATCCATAAAAATTTGAAAATTAAAAAAATTATTTAATGTTAAAGTTTTTTCTTTTTTATCGGAAACAAGCGACCTCAAGCTTACAGAAAATCAGAACGGCTTTCATTTTAAAAGCTTCTTAAGTATGTTAAGTTTTTTCTTTTTTATCGGAAACAAGCGACCTCAAGCTTACAGAAAATCAGAACGGCTTTCATTTTAAAAGCTTCTTAAATATGTTTATGAATCCATAAAAATTTGAAAATTAAAAAAATTATTTAATGTTAAAGTTTTTTCTTTTTTATCGGTAACAAACGACCTCAAGCTTACAGAAAATCAGAACGGCTTTCATTTTAAAAGCTTCTTAAATATGTTTATGAATCCATAAAAATTTGAAAATTAAAAAAATTATTTAATGTTAAAGTTTTTTCTTTTTTATCGGTAACAAACGACCTCAAGCTTACAGAAAATCAGAACGGCTTTCATTTTAAAAGCTTCTTAAATATGTTTATGAATCTATCAAATTTTGAAAATTAAAAAATTTATTTTATGTTAAAGTTTTTTCTTTTTTATCGGTAACAAACGACCTCAAGCTTACAGAAAATCAGAACGGCTTTCATTTTAAAAGCTTCTTAAATATGTTTATGAATCTATCAAATTTTGAAAATTAAAAAATTTTTTTTATGTTAAAGTTTTTTCTTTTTTATCGGTAACAAACGACCTCAAGCTTACAGAAAATCAGAACGGCTTTCATTTTAAAAGCTTCTTAAATATGTTTATGAATCTATAAAATTTTGAAAATTAAAAGATTTATTTTATGTTAAAGTTTTTTATTTTTTATCGGTTACAAACGACCTCAAGCTTACAGAAAATCAGAACGGCTTTCATTTTAAAAGCTTCTTAAATATGTTTATGAATCTATAAAATTTTGAAAATTAAAAGATTTATTTTATGTTAAAGTTTTTTCTTTTTTATCGGTAACAAACGACTTCAAGCTTACAGAAAATCAGAACGGCTTTCATTTTAAAACTTCTTAAGTATGTTAAGTTTTTTCTTTTTTATCGGAAACAAGCGACCTCAAGCTTACAGAAAATCAGAACGGCTTTCATTTTAAAAGCTTCTTAAATATGTTTATGAATCCATAAAAATTTGAAAATTAAAAAAATTATTTAATGTTAAAGTTTTTTCTTTTTTATCGGAAACAAGCGACCTCAAGCTTACAGAAAATCAGAACGGCTTTCATTTTAAAAGCTTCTTAAGTATGTTAAGTTTTTTCTTTTTTATCGGAAACAAGCGACCTCAAGCTTACAGAAAATCAGAACGGCTTTCATTTTAAAAGCTTCTTAAATATGTTTATGAATCTATCAAATTTTGAAAATTAAAAAATTTATTTTATGTTAAAGTTTTTTCTTTTTTATCGGTAACAAACGACCTCAAGCTTACAGAAAATCAGAACGGCTTTCATTTTAAAAGCTTCTTAAATATGTTTATGAATCTATCAAATTTTGAAAATTAAAAAATTAATTTTATGTTAAAGTTTTTTCTTTTTTATCGGTAACAAACGACCTCAAGCTTACAGAAAATCAGAACGGCTTTCATTTTAAAAGCTTCTTAAATATGTTTATGAATCCATAAAATTTTGAAAATTAAAAAAATTATTTAATGTTAAAGTTTTTTCTTTTTTATCGGTAACAAACGACCTCAAGCTTACAGAAAATCAGAACGGCTTTCATTTAAAAAGCTTCTTAAATATGTTTATGAATCTATCAAATTTTGAAAATTAAAAAATTAATTTTATGTTAAAGTTTTTTCTTTTTTATCGGTAACAAACGACCTCAAGCTTACAGAAAATCAGAACGGCTTTCATTTAAAAAGCTTCTTAAATATGTTTATGAATCTATCAAATTTTGAAAATTAAAAAATTAATTTTATGTTAAAGTTTTTTCTTTTTTATCGGTAACAAACGACCTCATGCTAACAGAAAATCTTAATGGAATTTATCTTTGACTCTTCCTAAATATGTTTGCGGAACCATAAAAAATTTTAAAATATTATAAAAATTATTTTATCTTTAAGTTTTTTCTTTTTTATCGGAAACAAGCGTCCTCAAGCTTACAGAAAATCAGAACGGCTTTCATTTTAAAAGCTTCTTAAATATGTTTATGAATCCATAAAATTTTGAAAATTAAAAAATTTATTTTATGTTAAAGTTTTTTCTTTTTTATCGGTAACAAACGACCTCAAGCTTACAGAAAATCAGAACGGCTTTCATTTTAAAAGCTTCTTAAATATGTTTATGAATCCATAAAATTTTGAAAATTAAAAAATTTATTTTATCTTTAAGTTTTTTCTTTTTTATCGGTAACAAACGACCTCAAGCTTACAGAAAATCAGAACGGCTTTCATTTTAAAAGCTTCTTAAATATGTTTATGAATCCATAAAATTTTGAAAATTAAAAAAATTATTTAATGTTAAAGTTTTTTCTTTTTTATCGGTAACAAACGACCTCAAGCTTACAGAAAATCAGAACGGCTTTCATTTAAAAAGCTTCTTAAATATGTTTATGAATCTATCAAATTTTGAAAATTAAAAAATTAATTTTATGTTAAAGTTTTTTCTTTTTTATCGGTAACAAACGACCTCAAGCTTACAGAAAATCAGAACGGCTTTCATTTAAAAAGCTTCTTAAATATGTTTATGAATCTATCAAATTTTGAAAATTAAAAAATTAATTTTATGTTAAAGTTTTTTCTTTTTTATCGGTAACAAACGACCTCATGCTAACAGAAAATCTTAATGGAATTTATCTTTGACTCTTCCTAAATATGTTTGCGGAACCATAAAAAATTTTAAAATATTATAAAAATTATTTTATCTTTAAGTTTTTTCTTTTTTATCGGAAACAAGCGTCCTCAAGCTTACAGAAAATCAGAACGGCTTTCATTTTAAAAGCTTCTTAAATATGTTTATGAATCCATAAAATTTTGAAAATTAAAAAATTTATTTTATGTTAAAGTTTTTTCTTTTTTATCGGTAACAAACGACCTCAAGCTTACAGAAAATCAGAACGGCTTTCATTTTAAAAGCTTCTTAAATATGTTTAAGAATCCATAAAATTTTGAAAATTTAAAAAATAATTTAATGTTAAGTTTTTTCTTTTTTATCGGAAACATGCGACCTCAAGCTTACAGAAAATCAGAACGGCTTTCATTTTAAAAGCTTCTTAAATATGTTTATGAATCCATAAAAATTTGAAAATTAAAAAAATTATTTAATGTTAAAGTTTTTTCTTTTTTATCGGTAACAAACGACCTCATGCTAACAGAAAATCTTAATGGAATTTATCTTTGACTCTTCCTAAATATGTTTGCGGAACCATAAAAAATTTTAAAATATTATAAAAATTATTTTATCTTTAAGTTTTTTCTTTTTTATCGGAAACAAGCGTCCTCAAGCTTACAGAAAATCAGAACGGCTTTCATTTTAAAAGCTTCTTAAATATGTTTATGAATCCATAAAATTTTGAAAATTAAAAAATTTATTTTATGTTAAAGTTTTTTCTTTTTTATCGGTAACAAACGACCTCAAGCTTACAGAAAATCAGAACGGCTTTCATTTAAAAAGCTTCTTAAATATGTTTATGAATCTATCAAATTTTGAAAATTAAAAAATTAATTTTATGTTAAAGTTTTTTCTTTTTTATCGGTAACAAACGACCTCATGCTAACAGAAAATCTTAATGGAATTTATCTTTGACTCTTCCTAAATATGTTTGCGGAACCATAAAAAATTTTAAAATATTATAAAAATTATTTTATCTTTAAGTTTTTTCTTTTTTATCGGAAACAAGCGTCCTCAAGCTTACAGAAAATCAGAACGGCTTTCATTTTAAAAGCTTCTTAAATATGTTTATGAATCTATCAAATTTTGAAAATTAAAAAATTAATTTTATGTTAAAGTTTTTTCTTTTTTATCGGTAACAAACGACCTCATGCTAACAGAAAATCTTAATGGAATTTATCTTTGACTCTTCCTAAATATGTTTGCGGAACCATAAAAAATTTTAAAATATTATAAAAATTATTTTATCTTTAAGTTTTTTCTTTTTTATCGGAAACAAGCGTCCTCAAGCTTACAGAAAATCAGAACGGCTTTCATTTTAAAAGCTTCTTAAATATGTTTATGAATCTATCAAATTTTGAAAATTAAAAAATTAATTTTATGTTAAAGTTTTTTCTTTTTTATCGGTAACAAACGACCTCAAGCTTACAGAAAATCAGAACGGCTTTCATTTAAAAAGCTTCTTAAATATGTTTATGAATCTATCAAATTTTGAAAATTAAAAAATTAATTTTATGTTAAAGTTTTTTCTTTTTTATCGGTAACAAACGACCTCATGCTAACAGAAAATCTTAATGGAATTTATCTTTGACTCTTCCTAAATATGTTTGCGGAACCATAAAAAATTTTAAAATATTATAAAAATTATTTTATCTTTAAGTTTTTTCTTTTTTATCGGAAACAAGCGTCCTCAAGCTTACAGAAAATCAGAACGGCTTTCATTTTAAAAGCTTCTTAAATATGTTTATGAATCCATAAAATTTTGAAAATTAAAAAATTTATTTTATGTTAAAGTTTTTTCTTTTTTATCGGTAACAAACGACCTCAAGCTTACAGAAAATCAGAACGGCTTTCATTTTAAAAGCTTCTTAAATATGTTTAAGAATCCATAAAATTTTGAAAATTTAAAAAATAATTTAATGTTAAGTTTTTTCTTTTTTATCGGAAACATGCGACCTCAAGCTTACAGAAAATCAGAACGGCTTTCATTTTAAAAGCTTCTTAAATATGTTTATGAATCCATAAAAATTTGAAAATTAAAAAAATTATTTAATGTTAAAGTTTTTTCTTTTTTATCGGTAACAAACGACCTCATGCTAACAGAAAATCTTAATGGAATTTATCTTTGACTCTTCCTAAATATGTTTGCGGAACCATAAAAAATTTTAAAATATTATAAAAATTATTTTATCTTTAAGTTTTTTCTTTTTTATCGGAAACAAGCGTCCTCAAGCTTACAGAAAATCAGAACGGCTTTCATTTTAAAAGCTTCTTAAATATGTTTATGAATCCATAAAATTTTGAAAATTAAAAAATTTATTTTATGTTAAAGTTTTTTCTTTTTTATCGGTAACAAACGACCTCAAGCTTACAGAAAATCAGAACGGCTTTCATTTTAAAAGCTTCTTAAATATGTTTAAGAATCCATAAAATTTTGAAAATTTAAAAAATAATTTAATGTTAAGTTTTTTCTTTTTTATCGGAAACATGCGACCTCAAGCTTACAGAAAATCAGAACGGCTTTCATTTTAAAAGCTTCTTAAATATGTTTATGAATCCATAAAAATTTGAAAATTAAAAAAATTATTTAATGTTAAAGTTTTTTCTTTTTTATCGGTAACAAGCGTCCTCAAACTTACAGAAAATCAGAACGGCTTTCATTTTAAAAGCTTCTTAAATATGTTTATGAATCCATAAAATTTTGAAAATTTAAAAAATAATTTAATGTTAAGTTTTTTCTTTTTTATCGGAAACATGCGACCTCAAGCTTACAGAAAATCAGAACGGCTTTCATTTTAAAAGCTTCTTAAATATGTTTATGAATCCATAAAAATTTGAAAATTAAAAAAATTATTTAATGTTAAAGTTTTTTCTTTTTTATCGGTAACAAACGACCTCAAGCTTACAGAAAATCAGAACGGCTTTCATTTTAAAAGCTTCTTAAATATGTTTATGAATCCATAAAAATTTGAAAATTAAAAAAATTATTTAATGTTAAAGTTTTTTCTTTTTTATCGGTAACAAGCGTCCTCAAGCTTACAGAAAATCAGAACGGCTTTCATTTTAAAAGCTTCTTAAATATGTTTATGATTTCATAAAAATTTGAAAATTAAAAAAATTATTTAATGTTAAAGTTTTTTCTTTTTTATCGGTAACAAACGACCTCAAGCTTACAGAAAATCAGAACGGCTTTCATTTTAAAAGCTTCTTAAATATGTTTATGAATCCATAAAATTTTGAAAATTAAAAAAATTATTTAATGTTAAAGTTTTTTCTTTTTTATCGGTAACAAACGACCTCAAGCTTACAGAAAATCAGAACGGCTTTCATTTTAAAAGCTTCTTAAATATGTTTATGAATCCATAAAATTTTGAAAATTAAAAAATTTATTTTATGTTAAAGTTTTTTCTTTTTTATCGGTAACAAACGACCTCAAGCTTACAGAAAATCAGAACGGCTTTCATTTTAAAAGCTTCTTAAATATGTTTATGAATCCATAAAAATTTGATAATTAAAAAAATTTATTTTCGTTATACTTTTTTCATTTTTATCGGAAACTAGCGACCTCAAGCTTACAGAAAATCAGAACGGCTTTCATTTTAAAAGCTTCTTAAATATGTTTATGAATCCATAAAAATTTGAAAATTAAAAAAATTATTTAATGTTAAAGTTTTTTCTTTTTTATCGGTAACAAACGACCTCAAGCTTACAGAAAATCAGAACGGCTTTCATTTTAAAAGCTTCTTAAATATGTTTATGAATCCATAAAATTTTGAAAATTAAAAAAATTATTTAATGTTAAAGTTTTTTCTTTTTTATCGGTAACAAACGACCTCATGCTAACAGAAAATCTTAATGGAATTTATCTTTGACTCTTCCTAAATATGTTTGCGGAACCATAAAAAATTTTAAAATATTATAAAAATTATTTTATCTTTAATTTTTTTCTTTTTTATCGGAAACTAGCGACCTCAAGCTTACAGAAAATCAGAACGGCTTTCATTTTAAAAGCTTCTTAAATATGTTTATGAATCCATAAAAATTTGATAATTAAAAAAATTTATTTTCGTTATACTTTTTTCATTTTTATCGGAAACTAGCGACCTCAAGCTTACAGAAAATCAGAACGGCTTTCATTTTAAAAGCTTCTTAAATATGTTTATGAATCCATAAAATTTTGAAAATTAAAAAAATTATTTAATGTTAAAGTTTTTTCTTTTTTATCGGTAACAAACGACCTCAAGCTTACAGAAAATCAGAACGGCTTTCATTTTAAAAGCTTCTTAAATATGTTTATGAATCCATAAAAATTTGATAATTAAAAAAATTTATTTTCGTTATACTTTTTTCATTTTTATCGGAAACTAGCGACCTCAAGCTTACAGAAAATCAGAACGGCTTTTTTTTTAAAAGCTTCTTAAATATGTTTATGAATCCATAAAAATTTGATAATTAAAAAAATTTATTTTCGTTATACTTTTTTCATTTTTATCGGAAACTAGCGACCTCAAGCTTACAGAAAATCAGAACGGCTTTCATTTTAAAAGCTTCTTAAATATGTTTATGAATCCATAAAATTTTGAAAATTAAAAAATTTATTTTATATTAAAGTTTTTTCTTTTTTATCGGTAACAAACGACCTCAAGCTAACAGAAAATCTTAATGGAATTTATCTTTGACTCTTCATAAATATGTTTGCGGAACCATAAAAAATTTTAAAATATTATAAAAATTATTTTATCTTTAAGTTTTTTCTTTTTTATCGGAAACAAGCGTCCTCAAGCTTACAGAAAATCAGAACGGCTTTCATTTTAAAAGCTTCTTAAATATGTTTATGAATCCATAAAATTTTAAAATATTATAAAAATTATTTTATCTTTAAGTTTTTTCTTTTTTATCGGAAACAAGCGTCCTCAAGCTTACAGAAAATCAGAACGGCTTTCATTTTAAAAGCTTCTTAAATATGTTTATGAATCTATAAAATTTTGAAAATTAAAAGATTTATTTTATGTTAAAGTTTTTTCATTTTTATCGGTTACAAACGACCTCAAGCTAACAGAAAATCTTAATGGAATTTATCTTTGACTCTTCCTAAATATGTTTGCGGAACCATAAAAAATTTTAAAATATTATAAAAATTATTTTATCTTTAAGTTTTTTCTTTTTTATCGGAAACAAGCGTCCTCAAGCTTACAGAAAATCAGAACGGCTTTCATTTTAAAAGCTTCTTAAATATGTTTATGAATCCATAAAATTTTGAAAATTAAAAAATTTTTTTTATGTTAAAGTTTTTTCTTTTTTATCGGTAACAAACGACCTCAAGCTAACAGAAAATCAGAACGGCTTTCATTTTAAAAGCTTCTTAAATATGTTTATGAATCTATAAAATTTTGAAAATTAAAAAAATAATTTAATGTTAAAGTTTTTTCTTTTTTATCGGAAACTAGCGACCTCAAGCTTACAGAAAATCAGAACGGCTTTCATTTTAAAAGCTTCTTAAATATGTTTATGAATCCATAAAATTTTGAAAATTAAAAAATTTTTTTTATGTTAAAGTTTTTTCTTTTTTATCGGTAACAAACGACCTCAAGCTAACAGAAAATCAGAACGGCTTTCATTTTAAAAGCTTCTTAAATATGTTTATGAATCCATAAAATTTTGAAAATAAAAAAAATTTTTTTATGTTAAAGTTTTTTCTTTTTTATCGGTAACAAACGACCTCAAGCTAACAGAAAATCAGAACGGCTTTCATTTTAAAAGCTTCTTAAATATGTTTATGAATCTATAAAATTTTGAAAATTAAAAGATTTATTTTATGTTAAAGTTTTTTCATTTTTATCGGTTACAAACGACCTCAAGCTAACAGAAAATCTTAATGGAATTTATCTTTGACTCTTCCTAAATATGTTTGCGGAACCATAAAAAATTTAAAAATATTATAAAAATTATTTTATCTTTAAGTTTTTTCTTTTTTATCGGAAACAAGCGTCATCAAGCTTACAGAAAATCAGAACGGCTTTCATTTTAAAAGCTTCTTAAATATGTTAAGTTTTTTCTTTTTTATCGGAAACTAGCGACCTCAAGCTTACAGAAAATCAGAACGGCTTTCATTTTAAAAGCTTCTTAAATATGTTTATGAATCCATAAAATTTTGAAAATTAAAAAATTTTTTTTATGTTAAAGTTTTTTCTTTTTTATCGGTAACAAACGACCTCAAGCTAACAGAAAATCAGAACGGCTTTCATTTTAAAAGCTTCTTAAATATGTTTAGTTTTTTCTTTTTTATCGGAAACTAGCGACCTCAAGCTTACAGAAAATCAGAACGGCTTTCATTTTAAAAGCTTCTTAAATATGTTTATGAATCCATAAAATTTTGAAAATTAAAAAATTATTTTATGTTAAAGTTTTTTCTTTTTTATCGGTTACAAACGACCTCAAGCTAACAGAAAATCTTTATGGAATTTATCTTTGACTCTTCCTAAATATGTTTGCGGAACCATAAAAAATTTTAAAATATTATAAAAATTATTTTATTTTTAAGTTTTTTCTTTTTTATCGGAAACAAACGACCTCAAGCTAACAGAAAATCAGATCGGCTTTCATTTTAAAAGCTTCTTAAATATGTTAAGTTTTTTCTTTTTTATCGGAAACTAGCGACCTCAAGCTTACAGAAAATCAGAACGGCTTTCATTTTAAAAGCTTCTTAAATATGTTTATGAATCCATAAAAATTTGATAATTAAAAAAATTTATTTTCGTTATACTTTTTTCATTTTTATCGGAAACTAGCGACCTCAAGCTTACAGAAAATCAGAACGGCTTTCATTTTAAAAGCTTCTTAAATATGTTTATGAATCCATAAAATTTTGAAAATTAAAAAATTTATTTTCTGTTAAAGTTTTTTCTTTTTTATCGGTTACAAACGACCTCAAGCTTACAGAAAATCAGAACGGCTTTCATTTTAAAAGCTTCTTAAATATGTTTATGAATCCATAAAATTTTGAAAATTAAAAAATTTATTTTCTGTTAAAGTTTTTTCTTTTTTATCGGTAACAAACGACCTCAAGCTTACAGAAAATCAGAATGGCTTTCATTTTAAAAGCTTCTTAAATATGTTTATGAATCCATAAAAATTTGATAATTAAAAAAATTTATTTTCGTTATACTTTTTTCATTTTTATCGGAAACTAGCGACCTCAAGCTTACAGAAAATCAGAACGGCTTTCATTTTAAAAGCTTCTTAAATATGTTTATGAATCCATAAAATTTTGAAAATTAAAAAATTTATTTTCTGTTAAAGTTTTTTCTTTTTTATCGGTTACAAACGACCTCAAGCTTACAGAAAATCAGAACGGCTTTCATTTTAAAAGCTTCTTAAATATGTTTATGAATCCATAAAATTTTGAAAATTAAAAAATTTATTTTCTGTTAAAGTTTTTTCTTTTTTATCGGTAACAAACGACCTCAAGCTTACAGAAAATCAGAATGGCTTTCATTTTAAAAGCTTCTTAAATATGTTTATGAATCCATAAAAATTTGATAATTAAAAAAATTTATTTTCGTTATACTTTTTTCATTTTTATCGGAAACTAGCGACCTCAAGCTTACAGAAAATCAGAACGGCTTTCATTTTAAAAGCTTCTTAAATATGTTTATGAATCCATAAAATTTTGAAAATAAAAAAAATTATTTTATGTTAAAGTTTTTTCTTTTTTATCGGTAACTAGCGACCTCAAGCTTACAGAAAATCAGAACGGCTTTCATTTTAAAAGCTTCTTAAATATGTTTATGAATCCATAAAATTTTGAAAATAAAAAAAATTATTTTATGTTAAAGTTTTTTCTTTTTTATCGGTAACAAACGACCTCAAGCTAACAGAAAATCAGAACGGCTTTCATTTTAAAAGCTTCTTAAATATGTTTATGAATCTATAAAATTTTGAAAATTAAAAGATTTATTTTATGTTAAAGTTTTTTCTTTTTTATCGGTTACAAACGACCTCAAGCTAACAGAAAATCTTAATGGAATTTATCTTTGACTCTTCCTAAATATGTTTGCGGAACCATAAAAAATTTTAAAATATTATAAAAATTATTTTATCTTTAAGTTTTTTCTTTTTTATCGGAAACAAGCGTCCTCAAGCTTACAGAAAATCAGAACGGCTTTCATTTTAAAAGCTTCTTAAATATGTTTATGAATCCATAAAAATTTGATAATTAAAAAAATTTATTTTCGTTATACTTTTTTCATTTTTATCGGAAACTAGCGACCTCAAGCTTACAGAAAATCAGAACGGCTTTCATTTTAAAAGCTTCTTAAATATGTTTATGAATCCATAAAATTTTGAAAATTAAAAAATTTTTTTTATGTTAAAGTTTTTTCTTTTTTATCGGTAACAAACGACCTCAAGCTAACAGAAAATAAGAACGGCTTTCATTTTAAAAGCTTCTTAAATATGTTTGCGGAACCATAAAAAATTTTAAAATATTATAAAAATTATTTTATCTTTAATTTTTTTCTTTTTTATCGGAAACAAGCGTCCTCAAGCTAACAGAAAATCAGAACGGCTTTCATTTTAAAAGCTTCTTAAATATGTTAAGTTTTTTCTTTTTTATCGGAAACTAGCGACCTCAAGCTTACAGAAAATCAGAACGGCTTTCATTTTAAAAGCTTCTTAAATATGTTTATGAATCCATAAAATTTTGAAAATTAAAAAATTTTTTTTATGTTAAAGTTTTTTCTTTTTTATCGGTAACAAACGACCTCAAGCTAACAGAAAATAAGAACGGCTTTCATTTTAAAAGCTTCTTAAATATGTTTATGAATCTATAAAATTTTGAAAATTAAAAGATTTATTTTATGTTAAAGTTTTTTCTTTTTTATCGGTAACAAGCGTCCTCAAGCTTACAGAAAATCAGAACGGCTTTCATTTTAAAAGCTTCTTAAATATGTTTATGAATCCATAAAATTTTGAAAATTAAAAAAATTTTTTTATGTTAAAGTTTTTTCTTTTTTATCGGTAACAAACGACCTCAAGCTAACAGAAAATCAGAACGGCTTTCATTTTAAAAGCTTCTTAAATATGTTTATGAATCTATAAAATTTTGAAAATTAAAAGATTTATTTTATGTTAAAGTTTTTTCTTTTTTATCGGTTACAAACGACCTCAAGCTAACAGAAAATCTTAATGGAATTTATCTTTGACTCTTCCTAAATATGTTTGCGGAACCATAAAAAATTTTAAAATATTATAAAAATTATTTTATCTTTAAGTTTTTTCTTTTTTATCGGAAACAAGCGTCCTCAAGCTTACAGAAAATCAGAACGGCTTTCATTTTAAAAGCTTCTTAAATATGTTTATGAATCCATAAAATTTTGAAAATTAAAAAATTTTTTTTATGTTAAAGTTTTTTCTTTTTTATCGGTAACAAACGACCTCAAGCTAACAGAAAATCAGAACGGCTTTCATTTTAAAAGCTTCTTAAATATGTTTATGAATCCATAAAATTTTGAAAATTAAAAAAATTTTTTTATGTTAAAGTTTTTTCTTTTTTATCGGTAACAAACGACCTCAAGCTAACAGAAAATCAGAACGGCTTTCATTTTAAAAGCTTCTTAAATATGTTTATGAATCTATAAAATTTTGAAAATTAAAAGATTTATTTTATGTTAAAGTTTTTTCATTTTTATCGGAAACTAGCGACCTCAAGCTTACAGAAAATCAGAACGGCTTTCATTTTAAAAGCTTCTTAAATATGTTTATGAATCCATAAAATTTTGAAAATTAAAAAATTTATTTTATGTTAAAGTTTTTTATTTTTTATCGGTTACAAACGACCTCAAGCTAACAGAAAATCTTTATGGAATTTATCTTTGACTCTTCCTAAATATGTTTGCGGAACCATAAAAAATTTTAAAATATTATAAAAATTATTTTATCTTTAAGTTTTTTCTTTTTTATCGGAAACAAACGACCTCAAGCTAACAGAAAATCAGATCGGCTTTCATTTTAAAAGCTTCTTAAATATGTTAAGTTTTTTCTTTTTTATCGGAAACTAGCGACCTCAAGCTTACAGAAAATCAGAACGGCTTTCATTTTAAAAGCTTCTTAAATATGTTTATGAATCCATAAAAATTTGATAATTAAAAAAATTTATTTTCGTTATACTTTTTTCATTTTTATCGGAAACTAGCGACCTCAAGCTTACAGAAAATCAGAACGGCTTTCATTTTAAAAGCTTCTTAAATATGTTTATGAATCCATAAAATTTTGAAAATTAAAAAATTTATTTTCTGTTAAAGTTTTTTCTTTTTTATCGGTAACAAACGACCTCAAGCTTACAGAAAATCAGAATGGCTTTCATTTTAAAAGCTTCTTAAATATGTTTATGAATCCATAAAAATTTGATAATTAAAAAAATTTATTTTCGTTATACTTTTTTCATTTTTATCGGAAACTAGCGACCTCAAGCTTACAGAAAATCAGAACGGCTTTCATTTTAAAAGCTTCTTAAATATGTTTATGAATCCATAAAATTTTGAAAATTAAAAAATTTATTTTCTGTTAAAGTTTTTTCTTTTTTATCGGTTACAAACGACCTCAAGCTTACAGAAAATCAGAACGGCTTTCATTTTAAAAGCTTCTTAAATATGTTTATGAATCCATAAAATTTTGAAAATTAAAAAATTTATTTTCTGTTAAAGTTTTTTCTTTTTTATCGGTAACAAACGACCTCAAGCTTACAGAAAATCAGAATGGCTTTCATTTTAAAAGCTTCTTAAATATGTTTATGAATCCATAAAAATTTGATAATTAAAAAAATTTATTTTCGTTATACTTTTTTCATTTTTATCGGAAACTAGCGACCTCAAGCTTACAGAAAATCAGAACGGCTTTCATTTTAAAAGCTTCTTAAATATGTTTATGAATCCATAAAATTTTGAAAATAAAAAAAATTATTTTAAGTTAAAGTTTTTTCTTTTTTATCGGTAACTAGCGACCTCAAGCTTACAGAAAATCAGAATGGCTTTCATTTTAAAAGCTTCTTAAATATGTTTATGAATCCATAAAATTTTGAAAATAAAAAAAATTATTTTATGTTAAAGTTTTTTCTTTTTTATCGGTAACAAACGACCTCAAGCTAACAGAAAATCAGAACGGCTTTCATTTTAAAAGCTTCTTAAATATGTTTATGAATCTATAAAATTTTGAAAATTAAAAGATTTATTTTATGTTAAAGTTTTTTCTTTTTTATCGGTTACAAACGACCTCAAGCTAACAGAAAATCTTAATGGAATTTATCTTTGACTCTTCCTAAATATGTTTGCGGAACCATAAAAAATTTTAAAATATTATAAAAATTATTTTATCTTTAAGTTTTTTCTTTTTTATCGGAAACAAGCGTCCTCAAGCTTACAGAAAATCAGAACGGCTTTCATTTTAAAAGCTTCTTAAATATGTTTATGAATCCATAAAAATTTGATAATTAAAAAAATTTATTTTCGTTATACTTTTTTCATTTTTATCGGAAACTAGCGACCTCAAGCTTACAGAAAATCAGAACGGCTTTCATTTTAAAAGCTTCTTAAATATGTTTATGAATCCATAAAATTTTGAAAATTAAAAAATTTTTTTTATGTTAAAGTTTTTTCTTTTTTATCGGTAACAAACGACCTCAAGCTAACAGAAAATAAGAACGGCTTTCATTTTAAAAGCTTCTTAAATATGTTTGCGGAACCATAAAAAATTTTAAAATATTATAAAAATTATTTTATCTTTAATTTTTTTCTTTTTTATCGGAAACAAGCGTCCTCAAGCTTACAGAAAATCAGAACGGCTTTCATTTTAAAAGCTTCTTAAATATGTTTATGAATCCATAAAATTTTGAAAATTAAAAAAATTTTTTTATGTTAAAGTTTTTTCTTTTTTATCGGTAACAAACGACCTCAAGCTAACAGAAAATAAGAACGGCTTTCATTTTAAAAGCTTCTTAAATATGTTTATGAATCTATAAAATTTTGAAAATTAAAAGATTTATTTTATGTTAAAGTTTTTTCTTTTTTATCGGTAACAAGCGTCCTCAAGCTTACAGAAAATCAGAACGGCTTTCATTTTAAAAGCTTCTTAAATATGTTTATGAATCCATAAAATTTTGAAAATTAAAAAAATTTTTTTATGTTAAAGTTTTTTCTTTTTTATCGGTAACAAACGACCTCAAGCTAACAGAAAATCTTAATGGAATTTATCTTTGACTCTTCCTAAATATGTTTGCGGAACCATAAAAAATTTTAAAATATTATAAAAATTATTTTATCTTTAAGTTTTTTCTTTTTTATCGGAAACAAGCGTCATCAAGCTTACAGAAAATCAGAACGGCTTTCATTTTAAAAGCTTCTTAAATATGTTTATGAATCCATAAAATTTTGAAAATTAAAAAATTTTTTTTATGTTAAAGTTTTTTCTTTTTTATCGGTAACAAACGACCTCAAGCTAACAGAAAATAAGAACGGCTTTCATTTTAAAAGCTTCTTAAATATGTTTATGAATCTATAAAATTTTGAAAATTAAAAGATTTATTTTATGTTAAAGTTTTTTCTTTTTTATCGGTAACAAGCGTCCTCAAGCTTACAGAAAATCAGAACGGCTTTCATTTTAAAAGCTTCTTAAATATGTTTATGAATCCATAAAATTTTGAAAATTAAAAAAATTTTTTTATGTTAAAGTTTTTTCTTTTTTATCGGTAACAAACGACCTCAAGCTAACAGAAAATCTTAATGGAATTTATCTTTGACTCTTCCTAAATATGTTTGCGGAACCATAAAAAATTTTAAAATATTATAAAAATTATTTTATCTTTAAGTTTTTTCTTTTTTATCGGAAACAAGCGTCATCAAGCTTACAGAAAATCAGAACGGCTTTCATTTTAAAAGCTTCTTAAATATGTTAAGTTTTTTCTTTTTTATCGGAAACTAGCGACCTCAAGCTTACAGAAAATCAGAACGGCTTTCATTTTAAAAGCTTCTTAAATATGTTTATGAATCCATAAAATTTTGAAAATTAAAAAATTTTTTTTATGTTAAAGTTTTTTCTTTTTTATCGGTAACAAACGACCTCAAGCTAACAGAAAATCAGAACGGCTTTCATTTTAAAAGCTTCTTAAATATGTTTAGTTTTTTCTTTTTTATCGGAAACTAGCGACCTCAAGCTTACAGAAAATCAGAACGGCTTTCATTTTAAAAGCTTCTTAAATATGTTTATGAATCCATAAAATTTTGAAAATTAAAAAATTATTTTATGTTAAAGTTTTTTCTTTTTTATCGGTTACAAACGACCTCAAGCTAACAGAAAATCTTTATGGAATTTATCTTTGACTCTTCCTAAATATGTTTGCGGAACCATAAAAAATTTTAAAATATTATAAAAATTATTTTATCTTTAAGTTTTTTCTTTTTTATCGGAAACAAACGACCTCAAGCTAACAGAAAATCAGATCGGCTTTCATTTTAAAAGCTTCTTAAATATGTTAAGTTTTTTCTTTTTTATCGGAAACTAGCGACCTCAAGCTTACAGAAAATCAGAACGGCTTTCATTTTAAAAGCTTCTTAAATATGTTTATGAATCCATAAAAATTTGATAATTAAAAAAATTTATTTTCGTTATACTTTTTTCATTTTTATCGGAAACTAGCGACCTCAAGCTTACAGAAAATCAGAACGGCTTTCATTTTAAAAGCTTCTTAAATATGTTTATGAATCCATAAAATTTTGAAAATTAAAAAATTTATTTTCTGTTAAAGTTTTTTCTTTTTTATCGGTAACAAACGACCTCAAGCTTACAGAAAATCAGAATGGCTTTCATTTTAAAAGCTTCTTAAATATGTTTATGAATCCATAAAAATTTGATAATTAAAAAAATTTATTTTCGTTATACTTTTTTCATTTTTATCGGAAACTAGCGACCTCAAGCTTACAGAAAATCAGAACGGCTTTCATTTTAAAAGCTTCTTAAATATGTTAAGTTTTTTCTTTTTTATCGGAAACTAGCGACCTCAAGCTTACAGAAAATCAGAACGGCTTTCATTTTAAAAGCTTCTTAAATATGTTTATGAATCCATAAAAATTTGATAATTAAAAAGATTTATTTTCTGTTAAAGTTTTTTCTTTTTTATCGGTTACAAACGACCTCAAGCTTACAGAAAATCAGAACGGCTTTCATTTTAAAAGCTTCTTAAATATGTTTATGAATCCATAAAATTTTGAAAATTAAAAAATTTATTTTCTGTTAAAGTTTTTTCTTTTTTATCGGTAACAAACGACCTCAAGCTTACAGAAAATCAGAATGGCTTTCATTTTAAAAGCTTCTTAAATATGTTTATGAATCCATAAAAATTTGATAATTAAAAAAATTTATTTTCGTTATACTTTTTTCATTTTTATCGGAAACTAGCGACCTCAAGCTTACAGAAAATCAGAACGGCTTTCATTTTAAAAGCTTCTTAAATATGTTTATGAATCCATAAAATTTTGAAAATAAAAAAAATTATTTTATGTTAAAGTTTTTTCTTTTTTATCGGTAACTAGCGACCTCAAGCTTACAGAAAATCAGAACGGCTTTCATTTTAAAAGCATCTTAAATATGTTTATGAATCCATAAAATTTTGAAAATAAAAAAAATTATTTTATGTTAAAGTTTTTTCTTTTTTATCGGTAACAAACGACCTCAAGCTAACAGAAAATCAGAACGGCTTTCATTTTAAAAGCTTCTTAAATATGTTTATGAATCTATAAAATTTTGAAAATTAAAAGATTTATTTTATGTTAAAGTTTTTTCTTTTTTATCGGTTACAAACGACCTCAAGCTAACAGAAAATCTTAATGGAATTTATCTTTGACTCTTCCTAAATATGTTTGCGGAACCATAAAAAATTTTAAAATATTATAAAAATTATTTTATCTTTAAGTTTTTTCTTTTTTATCGGAAACAAGCGTCCTCAAGCTTACAGAAAATCAGAACGGCTTTCATTTTAAAAGCTTCTTAAATATGTTTATGAATCCATAAAATTTTGAAAATTAAAAAATTTTTTTTATGTTAAAGTTTTTTCTTTTTTATCGGTAACAAACGACCTCAAGCTAACAGAAAATAAGAACGGCTTTCATTTTAAAAGCTTCTTAAATATGTTTGCGGAACCATAAAAAATTTTAAAATATTATAAAAATTATTTTATCTTTAATTTTTTTCTTTTTTATCGGAAACAAGCGTCCTCAAGCTAACAGAAAATCAGAACGGCTTTCATTTTAAAAGCTTCTTAAATATGTTAAGTTTTTTCTTTTTTATCGGAAACTAGCGACCTCAAGCTTACAGAAAATCAGAACGGCTTTCATTTTAAAAGCTTCTTAAATATGTTTATGAATCCATAAAATTTTGAAAATTAAAAAATTTTTTTTATGTTAAAGTTTTTTCTTTTTTATCGGTAACAAACGACCTCAAGCTAACAGAAAATCAGAACGGCTTTCATTTTAAAAGCTTCTTAAATATGTTTATGAATCTATAAAATTTTGAAAATTAAAAGATTTATTTTATGTTAAAGTTTTTTCTTTTTTATCGGTTACAAACGACCTCAAGCTAACAGAAAATCTTAATGGAATTTATCTTTGACTCTTCCTAAATATGTTTGCGGAACCATAAAAAATTTTAAAATATTATAAAAATTATTTTATCTTTAAGTTTTTTCTTTTTTATCGGAAACAAGCGTCCTCAAGCTTACAGAAAATCAGAACGGCTTTCATTTTAAAAGCTTCTTAAATATGTTTATGAATCCATAAAATTTTGAAAATTAAAAAATTTTTTTTATGTTAAAGTTTTTTCTTTTTTATCGGTAACAAACGACCTCAAGCTAACAGAAAATAAGAACGGCTTTCATTTTAAAAGCTTCTTAAATATGTTTGCGGAACCATAAAAAATTTTAAAATATTATAAAAATTATTTTATCTTTAATTTTTTTCTTTTTTATCGGAAACAAGCGTCCTCAAGCTAACAGAAAATCAGAACGGCTTTCATTTTAAAAGCTTCTTAAATATGTTAAGTTTTTTCTTTTTTATCGGAAACTAGCGTCCTCAAGCTAACAGAAAATCAGAACGGCTTTCATTTTAAAAGCTTCTTAAATATGTTAAGTTTTTTCTTTTTTATCGGAAACAAACGACCTCAAGCTTACAGAAAATCAGAACGGCTTTCATTTTAAAAGCTTCTTAAATATGTTTATGAATCCATAAAAATTTGATAATTAAAAAAATTTATTTTCGTTATACTTTTTTCATTTTTATCGGAAACTAGCGACCTCAAGCTTACAGAAAATCAGAACGGCTTTCATTTTAAAAGCTTCTTAAATATGTTTATGAATCTATAAAAATTTGATAATTAAAAAAATTTATTTTCGTTATACTTTTTTCATTTTTATCGGAAACTAGCGACCTCAAGCTTACAGAAAATCAGAACGGCTTTCATTTTAAAAGCTTCTTAAATATGTTTATGAATCCATAAAAATTTGATAATTAAAAAAATTTATTTTCGTTATACTTTTTTCATTTTTATCGGAAACTAGCGACCTCAAGCTAACAGAAAATAAGAACGGCTTTCATTTTAAAAGCTTCTTAAATATGTTTATGAATCTATAAAATTTTGAAAATTAAAAGATTTATTTTATGTTAAAGTTTTTTCTTTTTTATCGGTAACAAACGACCTCAAGCTTACAGAAAATCAGAACGGCTTTCATTTTAAAAGCTTCTTAAATATGTTTATGAATCCATAAAAATTTGATAATTAAAAAAATTTATTTTCGTTATACTTTTTTCATTTTTATCGGAAACTAGCGACCTCAAGCTTACAGAAAATCAGAACGGCTTTCATTTTAAAAGCTTCTTAAATATGTTTATGAATCCATAAAAATTTGATAATTAAAAAAATTTATTTTCGTTATACTTTTTTCATTTTTATCGGAAACTAGCGACCTCAAGCTAACAGAAAATAAGAACGGCTTTCATTTTAAAAGCTTCTTAAATATGTTTATGAATCTATAAAATTTTGAAAATTAAAAGATTTATTTTATGTTAAAGTTTTTTCTTTTTTATCGGTAACAAACGACCTCAAGCTTACAGAAAATCAGAACGGCTTTCATTTTAAAAGCTTCTTAAATATGTTTATGAATCCATAAAAATTTGATAATTAAAAAAATTTATTTTCGTTATACTTTTTTCATTTTTATCGGAAACTAGCGACCTCAAGCTTACAGAAAATCAGAACGGCTTTCATTTTAAAAGCTTCTTAAATATGTTTATGAATCCATAAAATTTTGAAAATTAAAAAATTTATTTTATGTTAAAGTTTTTTCTTTTTTATCGGTAACAAAGTGTTTCAAGCTAATAGAAAATCAGAACGGCTTTCATTTTAAAAGCTTCTTAAATATGTTTATGAATCCATAAAATTTTGATAATTGAAAAAATTTATTTTCGTTATACTTTTTTCATTTTTATCGCAAACTAGCGACCTCAAGCTTACAGAAAATCAGAACGGCTTTCATTTTAAAAGCTTCTTAAATATGTTTATGAATCCATAAAATTTTGAAAATTAAAAAATTTATTTTATATTAAAGTTTTTTCTTTTTTATCGGTAACAAACGACCTCAAGCTAACAGAAAATCTTAATGGAATTTATCTTTGACTCTTCCTAAATATGTTTGCGGAACCATAAAATTTTGATAATTGAAAAAATTTATTTTCGTTATACTTTTTTCATTTTTATCGCAAACTAGCGACCTCAAGCTTACAGAAAATCAGAACGGCTTTCATTTTAAAAGCTTCTTAAATATGTTTATGAATCCATAAAATTTTGAAAATTAAAAAATTTATTTTATATTAAAGTTTTTTCTTTTTTATCGGTAACAAACGACCTCAAGCTAACAGAAAATCTTAATGGAATTTATCTTTGACTCTTCCTAAATATGTTTGCGGAACCATAAAAAATTTTAAAATATTATAAAAATTATTTTATCTTTAATTTTTTTCTTTTTTATCGGAAACAAGCGTCCTCAAGCTAACAGAAAATCAGAACGGCTTTCATTTTAAAAGCTTCTTAAATATGTTAAGTTTTTTCTTTTTTATCGGAAACTAGCGACCTCAAGCTTACAGAAAATCAGAACGGCTTTCATTTTAAAAGCTTCTTAAATATGTTTATGAATCCATAAAAATTTGATAATTAAAAAAATTTATTTTCGTTATACTTTTTTCATTTTTATCGGAAACTAGCGACCTCAAGCTTACAGAAAATCAGAACGGCTTTCATTTTAAAAGCTTCTTAAATATGTTTATGAATCCATAAAATTTTGAAAATAAAAAAAATTATTTTATGTTAAAGTTTTTTCTTTTTTATCGGTAACAAACGACCTCAAGCTAACAGAAAATCTTAATGGAATTTATCTTTGACTCTTCCTAAATATGTTTGCGGAACCATAAAAAATTTTAAAATATTATAAAAATTATTTTATCTTTAATTTTTTTCTTTTTTATCGGAAACAAGCGTCCTCAAGCTAACAGAAAATCAGAACGGCTTTCATTTTAAAAGCTTCTTAAATATGTTAAGTTTTTTCTTTTTTATCGGAAACTAGCGACCTCAAGCTTACAGAAAATCAGAACGGCTTTCATTTTAAAAGCTTCTTAAATATGTTTATGAATCCATAAAATTTTGAAAATTAAAAAATTTTTTTTATGTTAAAGTTTTTTCTTTTTTATCGGTAACAAACGACCTCAAGCTAACAGAAAATAAGAACGGCTTTCATTTTAAAAGCTTCTTAAATATGTTTATGAATCTATAAAATTTTGAAAATTAAAAGATTTATTTTATGTTAAAGTTTTTTCTTTTTTATCGGTAACAAACGACCTCAAGCTTACAGAAAATCAGAACGGCTTTCATTTTAAAAGCTTCTTAAATATGTTTATGAATCCATAAAAATTTGATAATTAAAAAAATTTATTTTCGTTATACTTTTTTCATTTTTATCGGAAACTAGCGACCTCAAGCTTACAGAAAATCAGAACGGCTTTCATTTTAAAAGCTTCTTAAATATGTTTATGAATCCATAAAATTTTGAAAATTAAAAAATTTATTTTATGTTAAAGTTTTTTCTTTTTTATCGGTAACAAAGTGTTTCAAGCTAATAGAAAATCAGAACGGCTTTCATTTTAAAAGCTTCTTAAATATGTTTATGAATCCATAAAATTTTGATAATTGAAAAAATTTATTTTCGTTATACTTTTTTCATTTTTATCGCAAACTAGCGACCTCAAGCTTACAGAAAATCAGAACGGCTTTCATTTTAAAAGCTTCTTAAATATGTTTATGAATCCATAAAATTTTGAAAATTAAAAAATTTATTTTATATTAAAGTTTTTTCTTTTTTATCGGTAACAAACGACCTCAAGCTAACAGAAAATCTTAATGGAATTTATCTTTGACTCTTCCTAAATATGTTTGCGGAACCATAAAAAATTTTAAAATATTATAAAAATTATTTTATCTTTAATTTTTTTCTTTTTTATCGGAAACAAGCGTCCTCAAGCTAACAGAAAATCAGAACGGCTTTCATTTTAAAAGCTTCTTAAATATGTTAAGTTTTTTCTTTTTTATCGGAAACTAGCGACCTCAAGCTTACAGAAAATCAGAACGGCTTTCATTTTAAAAGCTTCTTAAATATGTTTATGAATCCATAAAAATTTGATAATTAAAAAAATTTATTTTCGTTATACTTTTTTCATTTTTATCGGAAACTAGCGACCTCAAGCTTACAGAAAATCAGAACGGCTTTCATTTTAAAAGCTTCTTAAATATGTTTATGAATCCATAAAATTTTGAAAATTAAAAAATTTATTTTATATTAAAGTTTTTTCTTTTTTATCGGTAACAAACGACCTCAAGCTAACAGAAAATCTTAATGGAATTTATCTTTGACTCTTCCTAAATATGTTTGCGGAACCATAAAATTTTGATAATTGAAAAAATTTATTTTCGTTATACTTTTTTCATTTTTATCGCAAACTAGCGACCTCAAGCTTACAGAAAATCAGAACGGCTTTCATTTTAAAAGCTTCTTAAATATGTTTATGAATCCATAAAATTTTGAAAATTAAAAAATTTATTTTATATTAAAGTTTTTTCTTTTTTATCGGTAACAAACGACCTCAAGCTAACAGAAAATCTTAATGGAATTTATCTTTGACTCTTCCTAAATATGTTTGCGGAACCATAAAAAATTTTAAAATATTATAAAAATTATTTTATCTTTAATTTTTTTCTTTTTTATCGGAAACAAGCGTCCTCAAGCTAACAGAAAATCAGAACGGCTTTCATTTTAAAAGCTTCTTAAATATGTTAAGTTTTTTCTTTTTTATCGGAAACTAGCGACCTCAAGCTTACAGAAAATCAGAACGGCTTTCATTTTAAAAGCTTCTTAAATATGTTTATGAATCCATAAAATTTTGAAAATTAAAAAATTTTTTTTATGTTAAAGTTTTTTCTTTTTTATCGGTAACAAACGACCTCAAGCTAACAGAAAATAAGAACGGCTTTCATTTTAAAAGCTTCTTAAATATGTTTATGAATCTATAAAATTTTGAAAATTAAAAGATTTATTTTATGTTAAAGTTTTTTCTTTTTTATCGGTAACAAACGACCTCAAGCTTACAGAAAATCAGAACGGCTTTCATTTTAAAAGCTTCTTAAATATGTTTATGAATCCATAAAATTTTGAAAATTAAAAAATTTATTTTATGTTAAAGTTTTTTCTTTTTTATCGGTAACAAAGTGTTTCAAGCTAATAGAAAATCAGAACGGCTTTCATTTTAAAAGCTTCTTAAATATGTTTATGAATCCATAAAATTTTGATAATTGAAAAAATTTATTTTCGTTATACTTTTTTCATTTTTATCGCAAACTAGCGACCTCAAGCTTACAGAAAATCAGAACGGCTTTCATTTTAAAAGCTTCTTAAATATGTTTATGAATCCATAAAATTTTGAAAATTAAAAAATTTATTTTATATTAAAGTTTTTTCTTTTTTATCGGTAACAAACGACCTCAAGCTAACAGAAAATCTTAATGGAATTTATCTTTGACTCTTCCTAAATATGTTTGCGGAACCATAAAAAATTTTAAAATATTATAAAAATTATTTTATCTTTAATTTTTTTCTTTTTTATCGGAAACAAGCGTCCTCAAGCTTACAGAAAATCAGAACGGCTTTCATTTTAAAAGCTTCTTAAATATGTTTATGAATCCATAAAAATTTGATAATTAAAAAAATTTATTTTCGTTATACTTTTTTCATTTTTATCGGAAACTAGCGACCTCAAGCTTACAGAAAATCAGAACGGCTTTCATTTTAAAAGCTTCTTAAATATGTTTATGAATCCATAAAATTTTGAAAATAAAAAAAATTATTTTATGTTAAAGTTTTTTCTTTTTTATCGGTAACAAACGACCTCAAGCTAACAGAAAATCTTAATGGAATTTATCTTTGACTCTTCCTAAATATGTTTGCGGAACCATAAAAAATTTTAAAATATTATAAAAATTATTTTATCTTTAATTTTTTTCTTTTTTATCGGAAACAAGCGTCCTCAAGCTAACAGAAAATCAGAACGGCTTTCATTTTAAAAGCTTCTTAAATATGTTTATGAATCCATAAAATTTTGAAAATTAAAAATTTTTTTTTATGTTAAAGTTTTTTCTTTTTTATCGGTAACAAACGACCTCAAGCTTACAGAAAATCAGAACGGCTTTCATTTTAAAAGCTTCTTAAATATGTTTATGAATCCATAAAAATTTGATAATTAAAAAAATTTATTTTCGTTATACTTTTTTCATTTTTATCGCAAACTAGCGACCTCAAGCTTACAGAAAATCAGAACGGCTTTCATTTTAAAAGCTTCTTAAATATGTTTATGAATCCATAAAATTTTGAAAATTAAAAAATTTATTTTATATTAAAGTTTTTTCTTTTTTATCGGTAACAAACGACCTCAAGCTAACAGAAAATCTTAATGGAATTTATCTTTGACTCTTCCTAAATATGTTTGCGGAACCATAAAAAATTTTAAAATATTATAAAAATTATTTTATCTTTAATTTTTTTCTTTTTTATCGGAAACAAGCGTCCTCAAGCTTACAGAAAATCAGAACGGCTTTCATTTTAAAAGCTTCTTAAATATGTTTATGAATCCATAAAAATTTGATAATTAAAAAAATTTATTTTCGTTATACTTTTTTCATTTTTATCGGAAACTAGCGACCTCAAGCTTACAGAAAATCAGAACGGCTTTCATTTTAAAAGCTTCTTAAATATGTTTATGAATCCATAAAATTTTGAAAATAAAAAAAATTATTTTATGTTAAAGTTTTTTCTTTTTTATCGGTAACAAACGACCTCAAGCTAACAGAAAATCTTAATGGAATTTATCTTTGACTCTTCCTAAATATGTTTGCGGAACCATAAAAAATTTTAAAATATTATAAAAATTATTTTATCTTTAATTTTTTTCTTTTTTATCGGAAACAAGCGTCCTCAAGCTAACAGAAAATCAGAACGGCTTTCATTTTAAAAGCTTCTTAAATATGTTTATGAATCCATAAAATTTTGAAAATTAAAAATTTTTTTTTATGTTAAAGTTTTTTCTTTTTTATCGGTAACAAACGACCTCAAGCTTACAGAAAATCAGAACGGCTTTCATTTTAAAAGCTTCTTAAATATGTTTATGAATCCATAAAAATTTGATAATTAAAAAAATTTATTTTCGTTATACTTTTTTCATTTTTATCGGAAACTAGCGACCTCAAGCTTACAGAAAATCAGAACGGCTTTCATTTTAAAAGCTTCTTAAATATGTTTATGAATACATAAAATTTTGAAAATTAAAAAATTTATTTTATGTTAAAGTTTTTTCTTTTTTATCGGTAACAAAGTGTTTCAAGCTAATAGAAAATCAGAACGGCTTTCATTTTAAAAGCTTCTTAAATATGTTTATGAATCCATAAAATTTTGATAATTGAAAAAATTTATTTTCGTTATACTTTTTTCATTTTTATCGCAAACTAGCGACCTCAAGCTTACAGAAAATCAGAACGGCTTTCATTTTAAAAGCTTCTTAAATATGTTTATGAATCCATAAAATTTTGAAAATTAAAAAATTTATTTTATATTAAAGTTTTTTCTTTTTTATCGGTAACAAACGACCTCAAGCTAACAGAAAATCTTAATGGAATTTATCTTTGACTCTTCCTAAATATGTTTGCGGAACCATAAAATTTTGATAATTGAAAAAATTTATTTTCGTTATACTTTTTTCATTTTTATCGCAAACTAGCGACCTCAAGCTTACAGAAAATCAGAACGGCTTTCATTTTAAAAGCTTCTTAAATATGTTTATGAATCCATAAAATTTTGAAAATTAAAAAATTTATTTTATATTAAAGTTTTTTCTTTTTTATCGGTAACAAACGACCTCAAGCTAACAGAAAATCTTAATGGAATTTATCTTTGACTCTTCCTAAATATGTTTGCGGAACCATAAAAAATTTTAAAATATTATAAAAATTATTTTATCTTTAATTTTTTTCTTTTTTATCGGAAACTAGCGACCTCAAGCTTACAGAAAATCAGAACGGCTTTCATTTTAAAAGCTTCTTAAATATGTTTATGAATCCATAAAATTTTGAAAATTAAAAAATTTATTTTATATTAAAGTTTTTTCTTTTTTATCGGTAACAAACGACCTCAAGCTAACAGAAAATCTTAATGGAATTTATCTTTGACTCTTCCTAAATATGTTTGCGGAACCATAAAATTTTGATAATTGAAAAAATTTATTTTCGTTATACTTTTTTCATTTTTATCGGAAACTAGCGACCTCAAGCTTACAGAAAATCAGAACGGCTTTCATTTTAAAAGCTTCTTAAATATGTTTATGAATCCATAAAATTTTGAAAATTAAAAAATTTATTTTATGTTAAAGTTTTTTCTTTTTTATCGGTAACAAAGTACTTCAAGCTAATAGAAAATCAGAACGGCTTTCATTTTAAAAGCTTCTTAAATATGTTTATGAATCCATAAAAATTTGATAATTAAAAAAATTTATTTTCGTTATACTTTTTTCATTTTTATCGGAAACTAGCGACCTCAAGCTTACAGAAAATCAGAACGGCTTTCATTTTAAAAGCTTTTTAAATATGTTAAGTTTTTTCTTTTTTATCGGAAACTAGCGACCTCAAGCTTACAGAAAATCAGAACGGCTTTCATTTTAAAAGCTTCTTAAATATGTTTATGAATCCATAAAATTTTGAAAATTAAAAAATTTATTTTATGTTAAAGTTTTTTCTTTTTTATCGGTAACAAAGTACTTCAAGCTAATAGAAAATCAGAACGGCTTTCATTTTAAAAGCTTCTTAAATATGTTTATGAATCCATAAAATTTTAAAATATTATAAAAATTATTTTATCTTTAATTTTTTTCTTTTTTATCGGAAACTAGCGACCTCAAGCTTACAGAAAATCAGAACGGCTTTCATTTTAAAAGCTTCTTAAATATGTTTATGAATCCATAAAATATTGAAAATTAAAAAATTTATTTTATGTTAAAGTTTTTTCTTTTTTATCGGTAACAAAGTGTTTCAAGCTAATAGAAAATCAGAACGGCTTTCATTTTAAAAGCTTCTTAAATATGTTTATGAATCCATAAAATTTTGATAATTGAAAAAATTTATTTTCGTTATACTTTTTTCATTTTTATCGCAAACTAGCGACCTCAAGCTTACAGAAAATCAGAACGGCTTTCATTTTAAAAGCTTCTTAAATATGTTTATGAATCCATAAAATTTTGAAAATTAAAAAATTTATTTTATATTAAAGTTTTTTCTTTTTTATCGGTAACAAACGACCTCAAGCTAACAGAAAATCTTAATGGAATTTATCTTTGACTCTTCCTAAATATGTTTGCGGAACCATAAAATTTTGATAATTGAAAAAATTTATTTTCGTTATACTTTTTTCATTTTTATCGCAAACTAGCGACCTCAAGCTTACAGAAAATCAGAACGGCTTTCATTTTAAAAGCTTCTTAAATATGTTTATGAATCCATAAAATTTTGAAAATTAAAAAATTTATTTTATATTAAAGTTTTTTCTTTTTTATCGGTAACAAACGACCTCAAGCTAACAGAAAATCTTAATGGAATTTATCTTTGACTCTTCCTAAATATGTTTGCGGAACCATAAAAAATTTTAAAATATTATAAAAATTATTTTATCTTTAATTTTTTTCTTTTTTATCGGAAACAAGCGTCCTCAAGCTTACAGAAAATCAGAACGGCTTTCATTTTAAAAGCTTCTTAAATATGTTAAGTTTTTTCTTTTTTATCGGAAACTAGCGACCTCAAGCTTACAGAAAATCAGAACGGCTTTCATTTTAAAAGCTTCTTAAATATGTTTATGAATCCATAAAATTTTGAAAATTAAAAAATTTATTTTATGTTAAAGTTTTTTCTTTTTTATCGGTAACAAAGTACTTCAAGCTAATAGAAAATCAGAACGGCTTTCATTTTAAAAGCTTCTTAAATATGTTAAGTTTTTTCTTTTTTATCGGAAACTAGCGACCTCAAGCTTACAGAAAATCAGAACGGCTTTCATTTTAAAAGCTTCTTAAATATGTTTATGAATCCATAAAATTTTAAAATATTATAAAAATTATTTTATCTTTAATTTTTTTCTTTTTTATCGGAAACTAGCGACCTCAAGCTTACAGAAAATCAGAACGGCTTTCATTTTAAAAGCTTCTTAAATATGTTTATGAATCCATAAAATATTGAAAATTAAAAAATTTATTTTATGTTAAAGTTTTTTCTTTTTTATCGGTAACAAAGTGTTTCAAGCTAATAGAAAATCAGAACGGCTTTCATTTTAAAAGCTTCTTAAATATGTTTATGAATCCATAAAATTTTGATAATTGAAAAAATTTATTTTCGTTATACTTTTTTCATTTTTATCGCAAACTAGCGACCTCAAGCTTACAGAAAATCAGAACGGCTTTCATTTTAAAAGCTTCTTAAATATGTTTATGAATCCATAAAATTTTGAAAATTAAAAAATTTATTTTATATTAAAGTTTTTTCTTTTTTATCGGTAACAAACGACCTCAAGCTAACAGAAAATCTTAATGGAATTTATCTTTGACTCTTCCTAAATATGTTTGCGGAACCATAAAATTTTGATAATTGAAAAAATTTATTTTCGTTATACTTTTTTCATTTTTATCGCAAACTAGCGACCTCAAGCTTACAGAAAATCAGAACGGCTTTCATTTTAAAAGCTTCTTAAATATGTTTATGAATCCATAAAATTTTGAAAATTAAAAAATTTATTTTATATTAAAGTTTTTTCTTTTTTATCGGTAACAAACGACCTCAAGCTAACAGAAAATCTTAATGGAATTTATCTTTGACTCTTCCTAAATATGTTTGCGGAACCATAAAAAATTTTAAAATATTATAAAAATTATTTTATCTTTAATTTTTTTCTTTTTTATCGGAAACAAGCGTCCTCAAGCTTACAGAAAATCAGAACGGCTTTCATTTTAAAAGCTTCTTAAATATGTTAAGTTTTTTCTTTTTTATCGGAAACTAGCGACCTCAAGCTTACAGAAAATCAGAACGGCTTTCATTTTAAAAGCTTCTTAAATATGTTTATGAATCCATAAAAATTTGATAATTGAAAAAATTTATTTTCGTTATACTTTTTTCATTTTTATCGGAAACTAGCGACCTCAAGCTTACAGAAAATCAGAACGGCTTTCATTTTAAAAGCTTCTTAAATATGTTTATGAATCCATAAAATTTTGAAAATTAAAAAATTTATTTTATGTTAAAGTTTTTTCTTTTTTATCGGTAACAAAGTGTTTCAAGCTAATAGAAAATCAGAACGGCTTTCATTTTAAAAGCTTCTTAAATATGTTTATGAATCCATAAAATTTTGATAATTGAAAAAATTTATTTTCGTTATACTTTTTTCATTTTTATCGCAAACTAGCGACCTCAAGCTAACAGAAAATAAGAACGGCTTTCATTTTAAAAGCTTCTTAAATATGTTTATGAATCTATAAAATTTTGAAAATTAAAAGATTTATTTTATGTTAAAGTTTTTTCTTTTTTATCGGTAACAAACGACCTCAAGCTTACAGAAAATCAGAACGGCTTTCATTTTAAAAGCTTCTTAAATATGTTTATGAATCCATAAAAATTTGATAATTAAAAAAATTTATTTTCGTTATACTTTTTTCATTTTTATCGGAAACTAGCGACCTCAAGCTTACAGAAAATCAGAACGGCTTTCATTTTAAAAGCTTCTTAAATATGTTTATGAATCCATAAAATTTTGAAAATTAAAAAATTTATTTTATGTTAAAGTTTTTTCTTTTTTATCGGTAACAAAGTGTTTCAAGCTAATAGAAAATCAGAACGGCTTTCATTTTAAAAGCTTCTTAAATATGTTTATGAATCCATAAAATTTTGAAAATTAAAAAATTTATTTTATATTAAAGTTTTTTCTTTTTTATCGGTAACAAACGACCTCAAGCTAACAGAAAATCTTAATGGAATTTATCTTTGACTCTTCCTAAATATGTTTGCGGAACCATAAAAAATTTTAAAATATTATAAAAATTATTTTATCTTTAATTTTTTTCTTTTTTATCGGAAACTAGCGACCTCAAGCTTACAGAAAATCAGAACGGCTTTCATTTTAAAAGCTTCTTAAATATGTTTATGAATCCATAAAATTTTGAAAATTAAAAAATTTATTTTATATTAAAGTTTTTTCTTTTTTATCGGTAACAAACGACCTCAAGCTAACAGAAAATCTTAATGGAATTTATCTTTGACTCTTCCTAAATATGTTTGCGGAACCATAAAATTTTGATAATTGAAAAAATTTATTTTCGTTATACTTTTTTCATTTTTATCGGAAACTAGCGACCTCAAGCTTACAGAAAATCAGAACGGCTTTCATTTTAAAAGCTTCTTAAATATGTTTATGAATCCATAAAATTTTGAAAATTAAAAAATTTATTTTATGTTAAAGTTTTTTCTTTTTTATCGGTAACAAAGTACTTCAAGCTAATAGAAAATCAGAACGGCTTTCATTTTAAAAGCTTCTTAAATATGTTTATGAATCCATAAAAATTTGATAATTAAAAAAATTTATTTTCGTTATACTTTTTTCATTTTTATCGGAAACTAGCGACCTCAAGCTTACAGAAAATCAGAACGGCTTTCATTTTAAAAGCTTTTTAAATATGTTAAGTTTTTTCTTTTTTATCGGAAACTAGCGACCTCAAGCTTACAGAAAATCAGAACGGCTTTCATTTTAAAAGCTTCTTAAATATGTTTATGAATCCATAAAATTTTAAAATATTATAAAAATTATTTTATCTTTAATTATTTTCTTTTTTATCGGAAACTAGCGACCTCAAGCTTACAGAAAATCAGAACGGCTTTCATTTTAAAAGCTTCTTAAATATGTTTATGAATCCATAAAATTTTGAAAATTAAAAAATTTATTTTATGTTAAAGTTTTTTCTTTTTTATCGGTAACAAAGTACTTCAAGCTAATAGAAAATCAGAACGGCTTTCATTTTAAAAGCTTCTTAAATATGTTTATAATACCATAAAAATTTGATAATTAAAAAAATTTATTTTCGTTATACTTTTTTCATTTTTATCGGAAACTAGCGACCTCAAGCTTACAGAAAATCAGAACGGCTTTCATTTTAAAAGCTTCTTAAATATGTTTATGAATCCATAAAATTTTAAAATATTATAAAAATTATTTTATCTTTAATTATTTTCTTTTTTATCGGAAACTAGCGACCTCAAGCTTACAGAAAATCAGAACGGCTTTCATTTTAAAAGCTTCTTAAATATGTTTATGAATCCATAAAATTTTGAAAATTAAAAAATTTTTTTTATGTTAAAGTTTTTTCTTTTTTATCGGTAACAAACGACCTCAAGCTAACAGAAAATAAGAACGGCTTTCATTTTAAAAGCTTCTTAAATATGTTTATGAATCCATAAAATTTTGAAAATTAAAAGATTTATTTTATGTTAAAGTTTTTTCTTTTTTATCGGTAACAAACGACCTCAAGCTAACAGAAAATCAGAACGGCTTTCATTTTAAAAGCTTCTTAAATATGTTTATGAATCCATAAAAATTTGATAATTAAAAAAATTTATTTTCGTTATACTTTTTTCATTTTTATCGGAAACTAGCGACCTCAAGCTTACAGAAAATCAGAACGGCTTTCATTTTAAAAGCTTCTTAAATATGTTTATGAATCCATAAAATTTTGAAAATTAAAAAATTTATTTTATGTTAAAGTTTTTTCTTTTTTATCGGTAACAAAGTACTTCAAGCTAATAGAAAATCAGAACGGCTTTCATTTTAAAAGCTTCTTAAATATGTTTATGAATCCATAAAAATTTGATAATTAAAAAAATTTATTTTCGTTATACTTTTTTCATTTTTATCGGAAACTAGCGACCTCAAGCTTACAGAAAATCAGAACGGCTTTCATTTTAAAAGCTTTTTAAATATGTTAAGTTTTTTCTTTTTTATCGGAAACTAGCGACCTCAAGCTTACAGAAAATCAGAACGGCTTTCATTTTAAAAGCTTCTTAAATATGTTTATGAATCCATAAAATTTTGAAAATTAAAAAATTTATTTTATGTTAAAGTTTTTTCTTTTTTATCGGTAACAAAGTACTTCAAGCTAATAGAAAATCAGAACGGCTTTCATTTTAAAAGCTTCTTAAATATGTTTATAATACCATAAAAATTTGATAATTAAAAAAATTTATTTTCGTTATACTTTTTTCATTTTTATCGGAAACTAGCGACCTCAAGCTTACAGAAAATCAGAACGGCTTTCATTTTAAAAGCTTCTTAAATATGTTTATGAATCCATAAAATTTTAAAATATTATAAAAATTATTTTATCTTTAATTTTTTTCTTTTTTATCGGAAACTAGCGACCTCAAGCTTACAGAAAATCAGAACGGCTTTCATTTTAAAAGCTTCTTAAATATGTTTATGAATCCATAAAATTTTGAAAATTAAAAGATTTATTTTATGTTAAAGTTTTTTCTTTTTTATCGGTAACAAACGACCTCAAGCTAACAGAAAATAAGAACGGCTTTCATTTTAAAAGCTTCTTAAATATGTTTATGAATCTATAAAATTTTGAAAATTAAAAGATTTATTTTATGTTAAAGTTTTTTCTTTTTTATCGGTAACAAACGACCTCAAGCTTACAGAAAATCAGAACGGCTTTCATTTTAAAAGCTTCTTAAATATGTTTATGAATCCATAAAAATTTGATAATTAAAAAAATTTATTTTCGTTATACTTTTTTCATTTTTATCGGAAACTAGCGACCTCAAGCTTACAGAAAATCAGAACGGCTTTCATTTTAAAAGCTTCTTAAATATGTTTATGAATCCATAAAATTTTGAAAATTAAAAAATTTATTTTATGTTAAAGTTTTTTCTTTTTTATCGGTAACAAAGTGTTTCAAGCTAATAGAAAATCAGAACGGCTTTCATTTTAAAAGCTTCTTAAATATGTTTATGAATCCATAAAATTTTGATAATTGAAAAAATTTATTTTCGTTATACTTTTTTCATTTTTATCGCAAACTAGCGACCTCAAGCTTACAGAAAATCAGAACGGCTTTCATTTTAAAAGCTTCTTAAATATGTTTATGAATCCATAAAATTTTGAAAATTAAAAAATTTATTTTATATTAAAGTTTTTTCTTTTTTATCGGTAACAAACGACCTCAAGCTAACAGAAAATCTTAATGGAATTTATCTTTGACTCTTCCTAAATATGTTTGCGGAACCATAAAATTTTGATAATTGAAAAAATTTATTTTCGTTATACTTTTTTCATTTTTATCGCAAACTAGCGACCTCAAGCTTACAGAAAATCAGAACGGCGTTCATTTTAAAAGCTTCTTAAATATGTTTATGAATCCATAAAATTTTGAAAATTAAAAAATTTATTTTATATTAAAGTTTTTTCTTTTTTATCGGTAACAAACGACCTCAAGCTAACAGAAAATCTTAATGGAATTTATCTTTGACTCTTCCTAAATATGTTTGCGGAACCATAAAAAATTTTAAAATATTATAAAAATTATTTTATCTTTAATTTTTTTCTTTTTTATCGGAAACAAGCGTCCTCAAGCTTACAGAAAATCAGAACGGCTTTCATTTTAAAAGCTTCTTAAATATGTTAAGTTTTTTCTTTTTTATCGGAAACTAGCGACCTCAAGCTTACAGAAAATCAGAACGGCTTTCATTTTAAAAGCTTCTTAAATATGTTTATGAATCCATAAAATTTTGAAAATTAAAAAATTTATTTTATGTTAAAGTTTTTTCTTTTTTATCGGTAACAAAGTACTTCAAGCTAATAGAAAATCAGAACGGCTTTCATTTTAAAAGCTTCTTAAATATGTTTATGAATCCATAAAAATTTGATAATTAAAAAAATTTATTTTCGTTATACTTTTTTCATTTTTATCGGAAACTAGCGACCTCAAGCTTACAGAAAATCAGAACGGCTTTCATTTTAAAAGCTTCTTAAATATGTTTATAATACCATAAAAATTTGATAATTAAAAAAATTTATTTTCGTTATACTTTTTTCATTTTTATCGGAAACTAGCGACCTCAAGCTTACAGAAAATCAGAACGGCTTTCATTTTAAAAGCTTCTTAAATATGTTTATGAATCCATAAAATTTTAAAATATTATAAAAATTATTTTATCTTTAATTTTTTTCTTTTTTATCGGAAACTAGCGACCTCAAGCTTACAGAAAATCAGAACGGCTTTCATTTTAAAAGCTTCTTAAATATGTTTATGAATCCATAAAATTTTGAAAATTAAAAGATTTATTTTATGTTAAAGTTTTTTCTTTTTTATCGGTAACAAACGACCTCAAGCTAACAGAAAATAAGAACGGCTTTCATTTTAAAAGCTTCTTAAATATGTTTATGAATCTATAAAATTTTGAAAATTAAAAGATTTATTTTATGTTAAAGTTTTTTCTTTTTTATCGGTAACAAACGACCTCAAGCTTACAGAAAATCAGAACGGCTTTCATTTTAAAAGCTTCTTAAATATGTTTATGAATCCATAAAAATTTGATAATTAAAAAAATTTATTTTCGTTATACTTTTTTCATTTTTATCGGAAACTAGCGACCTCAAGCTTACAGAAAATCAGAACGGCTTTCATTTTAAAAGCTTCTTAAATATGTTTATGAATCCATAAAATTTTGAAAATTAAAAAATTTATTTTATGTTAAAGTTTTTTCTTTTTTATCGGTAACAAAGTGTTTCAAGCTAATAGAAAATCAGAACGGCTTTCATTTTAAAAGCTTCTTAAATATGTTTATGAATCCATAAAATTTTGATAATTGAAAAAATTTATTTTCGTTATACTTTTTTCATTTTTATCGCAAACTAGCGACCTCAAGCTTACAGAAAATCAGAACGGCTTTCATTTTAAAAGCTTCTTAAATATGTTTATGAATCCATAAAATTTTGAAAATTAAAAAATTTATTTTATATTAAAGTTTTTTCTTTTTTATCGGTAACAAACGACCTCAAGCTAACAGAAAATCTTAATGGAATTTATCTTTGACTCTTCCTAAATATGTTTGCGGAACCATAAAATTTTGATAATTGAAAAAATTTATTTTCGTTATACTTTTTTCATTTTTATCGCAAACTAGCGACCTCAAGCTTACAGAAAATCAGAACGGCGTTCATTTTAAAAGCTTCTTAAATATGTTTATGAATCCATAAAATTTTGAAAATTAAAAAATTTATTTTATATTAAAGTTTTTTCTTTTTTATCGGTAACAAACGACCTCAAGCTAACAGAAAATCTTAATGGAATTTATCTTTGACTCTTCCTAAATATGTTTGCGGAACCATAAAAAATTTTAAAATATTATAAAAATTATTTTATCTTTAATTTTTTTCTTTTTTATCGGAAACAAGCGTCCTCAAGCTTACAGAAAATCAGAACGGCTTTCATTTTAAAAGCTTCTTAAATATGTTAAGTTTTTTCTTTTTTATCGGAAACTAGCGACCTCAAGCTTACAGAAAATCAGAACGGCTTTCATTTTAAAAGCTTCTTAAATATGTTTATGAATCCATAAAATTTTGAAAATTAAAAAATTTATTTTATGTTAAAGTTTTTTCTTTTTTATCGGTAACAAAGTACTTCAAGCTAATAGAAAATCAGAACGGCTTTCATTTTAAAAGCTTCTTAAATATGTTTATGAATCCATAAAAATTTGATAATTAAAAAAATTTATTTTCGTTATACTTTTTTCATTTTTATCGGAAACTAGCGACCTCAAGCTTACAGAAAATCAGAACGGCTTTCATTTTAAAAGCTTTTTAAATATGTTAAGTTTTTTCTTTTTTATCGGAAACTAGCGACCTCAAGCTTACAGAAAATCAGAACGGCTTTCATTTTAAAAGCTTCTTAAATATGTTTATGAATCCATAAAATTTTGAAAATTAAAAAATTTATTTTATGTTAAAGTTTTTTCTTTTTTATCGGTAACAAAGTACTTCAAGCTAATAGAAAATCAGAACGGCTTTCATTTTAAAAGCTTCTTAAATATGTTTATAATACCATAAAAATTTGATAATTAAAAAAATTTATTTTCGTTATACTTTTTTCATTTTTATCGGAAACTAGCGACCTCAAGCTTACAGAAAATCAGAACGGCTTTCATTTTAAAAGCTTCTTAAATATGTTTATGAATCCATAAAATTTTAAAATATTATAAAAATTATTTTATCTTTAATTTTTTTCTTTTTTATCGGAAACTAGCGACCTCAAGCTTACAGAAAATCAGAACGGCTTTCATTTTAAAAGCTTCTTAAATATGTTTATGAATCCATAAAATTTTGAAAATTAAAAAAATTATTTAATGTTAAAGTTTTTTCTTTTTTATCGGTAACAAACGACCTCAAGCTTACAGAAAATCAGAACGGCTTTCATTTTAAAAGCTTCTTAAATATGTTTATGAATCCATAAAAATTTGATAATTAAAAAAATTTATTTTCGTTATACTTTTTTCATTTTTATCGGAAACTAGCGACCTCAAGCTTACAGAAAATCAGAACGGCTTTCATTTTAAAAGCTTTTTAAATATGTTAAGTTTTTTCTTTTTTATCGGAAACTAGCGACCTCAAGCTTACAGAAAATCAGAACGGCTTTCATTTTAAAAGCTTCTTAAATATGTTTATGAATCCATAAAATTTTGAAAATTAAAAAATTTATTTTATGTTAAAGTTTTTTCTTTTTTATCGGTAACAAAGTACTTCAAGCTAATAGAAAATCAGAACGGCTTTCATTTTAAAAGCTTCTTAAATATGTTTATAATACCATAAAAATTTGATAATTAAAAAAATTTATTTTCGTTATACTTTTTTCATTTTTATCGGAAACTAGCGACCTCAAGCTTACAGAAAATCAGAACGGCTTTCATTTTAAAAGCTTCTTAAATATGTTTATGAATCCATAAAATTTTAAAATATTATAAAAATTATTTTATCTTTAATTTTTTTCTTTTTTATCGGAAACTAGCGACCTCAAGCTTACAGAAAATCAGAACGGCTTTCATTTTAAAAGCTTCTTAAATATGTTTATGAATCCATAAAAATTTGATAATTAAAAAAATTTATTTTCGTTATACTTTTTTCATTTTTATCGGAAACTAGCGACCTCAAGCCTACAGAAAATCAGAACGGCTTTCATTTTAAAAGCTTCTTAAATATGTTTATGAATCCATAAAATTTTGAAAATTAAAAAAATTATTTAATGTTAAAGTTTTTTCTTTTTTATCGGTAACAAACGACCTCAAGCTTACAGAAAATCAGAACGGCTTTCATTTTAAAAGCTTCTTAAATATGTTTATGAATCCATAAAAATTTGATAATTAAAAAAATTTATTTTCGTTATACTTTTTTCATTTTTATCGGAAACTAGCGACCTCAAGCTTACAGAAAATCAGAACGGCTTTCATTTTAAAAGCTTCTTAAATATGTTTATGAATCCATAAAATTTTGAAAATTAAAAAAATTATTTAATGTTAAAGTTTTTTCTTTTTTATCGGTAACAAACGACCTCAAGCTTACAGAAAATCAGAACGGCTTTCATTTTAAAAGCTTCTTAAATATGTTTATGAATCCATAAAAATTTGATAATTAAAAAAATTTATTTTCGTTATACTTTTTTCATTTTTATCGGAAACTAGCGACCTCAAGCTTACAGAAAATCAGAACGGCTTTCATTTTAAAAGCTTCTTAAATATGTTTATGAATCCATAAAAATTTGATAATTAAAAAAATTTATTTTCATTATACTTTTTTCATTTTTATCGGAAACTAGCGACCTCAAGCTTACAGAAAATCAGAACGGCTTTCATTTTAAAAGCTTCTTAAATATGTTTATGAATCCATAAACTTTTGATAATTGAAAAAATTTATTTTCGTTATACTTTTTTCATTTTTATCGCAAACTAGCGACCTCAAGCTTACAGAAAATCAGAACGGCTTTCATTTTAAAAGCTTCTTAAATATGTTTATGAATCCATAAAATTTTGAAAATTAAAAAATTTATTTTATGTTAAAGTTTTTTCTTTTTTATCGGTAACAAAGTACTTCAAGCTAATAGAAAATCAGAACGGCTTTCATTTTAAAAGCGTCTTAAATATGTTTATGAATCCATAAACTTTTGATAATTGAAAAAATTTATTTTCGTTATACTTTTTTCATTTTTATCGCAAACTAGCGACCTCAAGCTTACAGAAAATCAGAACGGCTTTCATTTTAAAAGCTTCTTAAATATGTTTTTGAATCCATAAAATTTTGAAAATTAAAAAATTTATTTTATATTAAAGTTTTTTCTTTTTTATCGGTAACAAACGACCTCAAGCTAACAGAAAATCTTAATGGAATTTATCTTTGACTCTTCCTAAATATGTTTGCGGAACCATAAAAAATTTTAAAATATTATAAAAATTATTTTATCTTTAATTTTTTTCTTTTTTATCGGAAACAAGCGTCCTCAAGCTTACAGAAAATCAGAACGGCTTTCATTTTAAAAGCTTCTTAAATATGTTAAGTTTTTTCTTTTTTATCGGAAACTAGCGACCTCAAGCTTACAGAAAATCAGAACGGCATTCATTTTAAAAGCTTCTTAAATATGTTTATGAATCCATAAAATTTTGAAAATTAAAAAATTTTTTTTATGTTAAAGTTTTTTCTTTTTTATCGGTAACAAACGACCTCAAGCTAACAGAAAATCAGAACGGCTTTCATTTTAAAAGCTTCTTAAATATGTTTATGAATCTATAAAATTTTGAAAATTAAAAGATTTATTTTATGTTAAAGTTTTTTCTTTTTTATCGGTTACAAACGACCTCAAGCTAACAGTAAATCTTAATGGAATTTATCTTTGACTCTTCCTAAATATGTTTGCGGAACCATAAAAAATTATAAAATATTATAAAAATTATTTTATCTTTAAGTTTTTTCTTTTTTATCGGAAACAAGCGTCCTCAAGCTTACAGAAAATCAGAACGGCATTCATTTTAAAAGCTTCTTAAATATGTTTATGAATCCATAAAGTTTTGAAAATAAAAAAAATTATTTTATGTTAAAGTTTTTTCTTTTTTATCGGAAACAAGCGTCCTCAAGCTTACAGAAAATCAGAACGGCTTTCATTTTAAAAGCTTCTTAAATATATTTATGAATCCATAAAATTTTGAAAATTAAAAAATTTATTTTATGTTAAAGTTTTTTCTTTTTTATCGGTTACAAACGACCTCAAGCTAACAGAAAATCTTAATGAAATTTATCTTTGACTCTTCCTAAATATGTTTGCGGAACCATAAAAAATTTTAAAATATTATAAAAATTATTTTATCTTTAAGTTTTTTCTTTTTTATCGGAAACAAGCGACCTCAAGCTTACAGAAAATCAGAACGGCTTTCTTTTTAAAAGCTTCTTAAATATGTTTATGAAACCATAAAATTTTGAAAATTAAAAAATTTATTTTATGTTAAAGTTTTTTCTTTTTTATCGGAAACAAACGACCTCAAGCTAACAGAAAATCAGAACGGCTTCCATTTTAAAAGCTTCTTAAATATGTTTATGAATCCATAAAATTTTGATAATTAAAAAAATTATTTTTGTTATACTTTTTTCTTTTTTATCGGAAACTGGCGACCTCAAGCTTTCAGAAAATCAGAACGGCTTTCATTTTAAAAGCTTCTTAAATATGTTTATGAAACCATAAAATTTTAAAAATTAAAAAATTTATTTTATGTTAAAGTTTTTTCTTTTTTATCGGAAACAAGCGACCTCAAGCTAACAGAAAATCAGAACTGCTTTCATTTTAAAAGCTTCTTAAATATGTTTATGAATCCATAAAATTTTGATAATTAAAAAAATTAATTTTGTTATACTTTTTTCTTTTTTATCGGAAACTGGCGACCTCAAGCTTACAGAAAATCAGAACGGCTTTCATTTTAAAAGCTTCTTAAATATGTTTATGAAACCATAAAATTTTGAAAATTAAAAAAATAATTTAATGTTAAAGTTTTTTCTTTTTTATCGGAAAAAAGCGACCTCAAGCTAACAGAAAATCAGAACGGCTTTCATTTTAAAAGCTTCTTAAATATGTTTATGAAACCATAAAATTTTGAAAATTAAAAAATTTATTTTATGTTAAAGTTTTTTCTTTTTTATCGGAAACAAACGACCTCAAGCTAACAGAAAATCAGAACGGCTTCCATTTTAAAAGCTTCTTAAATATGTTTATGAATCCATAAAATTTTGAAAATTAAAAGATTTATTTTATGTTAAAGTTTTTTCTTTTTTATCGGAAACAAGCGACCTCAAGCTTACAGAAAATCAGAACGGCTTTCATTTTAAAAGCTTCTTAAATATGTTTATGAAACCATAAAATTTTGAAAATTAAAAAATTTATTTTATGTTAAAGTTTTTTCTTTTTTATCGGAAACAAACGACCTCAAGCTAACAGAAAATCAGAACGGCTTTCATTTTAAAAGCTTCTTAAATATGTTTATGAATCCATAAAATTTTGATAATTAAAAAAATTATTTTTGTTATACTTTTTTCTTTTTTATCGGAAACTGGCGACCTCAAGCTTACAGAAAATCAGAACGGCTTTCATTTTAAAAGCTTCTTAAATATGTTTATGAAACCATAAAATTTTGAAAATTAAAAAAACAATTTAATGTTAAAGTTTTTTCTTTTTTATCGGAAACAAGCGACCTCAAGCTAACAGAAAATCAGAACGGCTTTCATTTTAAAAGCTTCTTAAATATGTTTATGAAACCATAAAATTTTGAAAATTAAAAAATTTATTTTATGTTAAAGTTTTTTCTTTTTTATCGGTAACAAACGACCTCAAGCTAACAGAAAATCAGAACGGCTTTCATTTTAAAAGCTTCTTAAATATGTTTATGAATCTATAAAATTTTGAAAATTAAAAGATTTATTTTATGTTATACTTTTTTCTTTTTTATCGGAAACAAGCGACCTCAAGCTTACAGAAAATCAGAACGGCTTTCATTTTAAAAGCTTCTTAAATATGTTTATGAAACCATAAAATTTTGAAAATTAAAAAATTTATTTTATGTTAAAGTTTTTTCTTTTTTATCGGAAACAAACGACCTCAAGCTAACAGAAAATCAGAACGGCTTCCATTTTAAAAGCTTCTTAAATATGTTTATGAATCCATAAAATTTTGATAATTAAAAAAATTATTTTTGTTATACTTTTTTCTTTTTTATCGGAAACTGGCGACCTCAAGCTTACAGAAAATCAGAACGGCTTTCATTTATAAAGCTTCTTAAATATGTTTATGAAACCATAAAATTTTGAAAATTAAAAAATTTATTTTATGTTAAAGTTTTTTCTTTTTTATCGGTAACAAACGACCTCAAGCTAACAGAAAATCAGAACGGCTTTCATTTTAAAAGCTTCTTAAATATGTTTATGAATCTATAAAATTTTGAAAATTAAAAGATTTATTTTATGTTAAAGTTTTTTCTTTTTTATCGGAAACAAGCGACCTCAAGCTTACAGAAAATCAGAACGGCTTTCATTTTAAAAGCTTCTTAAATATGTTTATGAAACCATAAAATTTTGAAAATTAAAAAATTTATTTTATGTTAAAGTTTTTTCTTTTTTATCGGAAACAAACGACCTCAAGCTAACAGAAAATCAGAACGGCTTTCATTTTAAAAGCTTCTTAAATATGTTTATGAATCCATAAAATTTTGATAATTAAAAAAATTATTTTTGTTATACTTTTTTCTTTTTTATCGGAAACTGGCGACCTCAAGCTTACAGAAAATCAGAACGGCTTTCATTTTAAAAGCTTCTTAAATATGTTTATGAAACCATAAAATTTTGAAAATTAAAAAATTTATTTTATGTTAAAGTTTTTTCTTTTTTATCGGTTACAAACGACCTCAAGCTAACAGAAAATCAGAACGGCTTTCATTTTAAAAGCTTCTTAAATATGTTTATGAATCTATAAAATTTTGAAAATTAAAAGATTTATTTTATGTTATACTTTTTTCTTTTTTATCGGAAACAAGCGACCTCAAGCTTACAGAAAATCAGAACGGCTTTCATTTTAAAAGCTTCTTAAATATGTTTATGAAACCATAAAATTTTGAAAATTAAAAAATTTATTTTATGTTAAAGTTTTTTCTTTTTTATCGGAAACAAACGACCTCAAGCTAACAGAAAATCAGAACGGCTTTCATTTTAAAAGCTTCTTAAATATGTTAATGAATCCATAAAATTTTGATAATTAAAAAAATTATTTTTGTTATACTTTTTTCTTTTTTATCGGAAACTGGCGACCTCAAGCTTACAGAAAATCAGAACGGCTTTCATTTTAAAAGCTTCTTAAATATGTTTATGAAACCATAAAATTTTGAAAATTAAAAAATTTATTTTATGTTAAAGTTTTTTCTTTTTTATCGGTAACAAACGACCTCAAGCTAACAGAAAATCAGAACGGCTTTCATTTTAAAAGCTTCTTAAATATGTTTATGAATCTATAAAATTTTGAAAATTAAAAGATTTATTTTATGTTAAAGTTTTTTTCTTTTTTATCGGTAACAAACGACCTCAAGCTAACAGAAAATCAGAACGGCTTTCATTTTAAAAGCTTCTTAAATATGTTTATGAATCTATAAAATTTTGAAAATTAAAAAAATAATTTAATGTTAAAGTTTTTTCTTTTTTATCGGTAACAAACGACCTCAAGCTAACAGAAAATCTTAATGGAATTTATCTTTGACTCTTCCTAAATATGTTTGCGGAACCATAAAAAATTTTAAAATATTATAAAAATTATTTTATCTTTAAGTTTTTTCTTTTTTATCGGAAACAAACGACCTCAAGCTAACAGAAAATCAGAACGGCTTTCATTTTAAAAGCTTCTTAAATATGTTTATGAAACCATAAAATTTTGAAAATTAAAAAATTTATTTTATGTTAAAGTTTTTTCTTTTTTATCGGAAACAAACGACCTCAAGCTAACAGAAAATCAGAACGGCTTTCATTTTAAAAGCTTCTTAAATATGTTTATGAAACCATAAAATTTTGAAAATTAAAAAATTTATTTTATGTTAAAGTTTTTTCTTTTTTATCGGTAACAAACGACCTCAAGCTAACAGAAAATCAGAACGGCTTTCATTTTAAAAGCTTCTTAAATATGTTTATGAATCTATAAAATTTTGAAAATTAAAAGATTTATTTTATGTTAAAGTTTTTTCTTTTTTATCGGTAACAAACGACCTCAAGCTAACAGAAAATCAGAACGGCTTTCATTTTAAAAGCTTCTTAAATATGTTAATGAATCCATAAAATTTTGATAATTAAAAAAATTATTTTTGTTATACTTTTTTCTTTTTTATCGGAAACTGGCGACCTCAAGCTTACAGAAAATCAGAACGGCTTTCATTTTAAAAGCTTCTTAAATATGTTTATGAAACCATAAAATTTTGAAAATTAAAAAATTTATTTTATGTTAAAGTTTTTTCTTTTTTATCGGTAACAAACGACCTCAAGCTAACAGAAAATCAGAACGGCTTTCATTTTAAAAGCTTCTTAAATATGTTTATGAATCTATAAAATTTTGAAAATTAAAAGATTTATTTTATGTTAAAGTTTTTTCTTTTTTATCGGTAACAAACGACCTCAAGCTAACAGAAAATCAGAACGGCTTTCATTTTAAAAGCTTCTTAAATATGTTTATGAATCTATAAAATTTTGAAAATTAAAAGATTTATTTTATGTTAAAGTTTTTTCTTTTTTATCGGTAACAAACGACCTCAAGCTAACAGAAAATCAGAACGGCTTTCATTTTAAAAGCTTCTTAAATATGTTTATGAATCTATAAAATTTTGAAAATTAAAAAAATAATTTAATGTTAAAGTTTTTTCTTTTTTATCGGAAACAAGCGACCTCAAGCTTACAGAAAATCAGAACGGCTTTCATTTTAAAAGCTTCTTAAATATGTTTATGAATCCATAAAATTTTGAAAATTAAATATTTATTTTATGTTAAAGTTTTTTCTTTTTTATCGGTAACAAACGACCTCAAGCTAACAGAAAATCTTAATGGAATTTATCTTTGACTCTTCCTAAATATGTTTGCGGAACCATAAAAAATTTTAAAATATTATAAAAATTATTTTATCTTTAAGTTTTTTCTTTTTTATCGGAAACAAGCGACCTCAAGCTAACAGAAAATCAGAACGGCTTTCATTTTAAAAGCTTCTTAAATATGTTTATGAAACCATAAAATTTTGAAAATTAAAAAATTTATTTTATGTTAAAGTTTTTTCTTTTTTATCGGTAACAAACGACCTCAAGCTAACAGAAAATCAGAACGGCTTTCATTTTAAAAGCTTCTTAAATATGTTTATGAATCTATAAAATTTTGAAAATTAAAAGATTTATTTTATGTTAAAGTTTTTTCTTTTTTATCGGAAACAAGCGACCTCAAGCTTACAGAAAATCAGAACGGCTTTCATTTTAAAAGCTTCTTAAATATGTTTATGAAACCATAAAATTTTGAAAATTAAAAAATTTATTTTATGTTAAAGTTTTTTCTTTTTTATCGGTAACAAACGACCTCAAGCTAACAGAAAATCTTAATGGAATTTATCTTTGACTCTTCCTAAATATGTTTGCGGAACCATAAAAAATTTTAAAATATTATAAAAATTATTTTATCTTTAAGTTTTTTCTTTTTTATCGGAAACAAGCGACCTCAAGCTTACAGAAAATCAGAACGGCTTTCATTTTAAAAGCTTCTTAAATATGTTTATGAATCTATAAAATTTTGAAAATTAAAAAAATAATTTAATGTTAAAGTTTTTTCTTTTTTATCGGAAACAAGCGACCTCAAGCTTACAGAAAATCAGAACGGCTTTCATTTTAAAAGCTTCTTAAATACGTTTATGAAACCATAAAATTTTGAAAATTAAAAAATTTATTTTATGTTAAAGTTTTTTCTTTTTTATCGGAAACAAGCGACCTCAAGCTTACAGAAAATCAGAACGGCTTTCATTTTAAAAGCTTCTTAAATATGTTTATGAATCCATAAAATTTTGATAATTAAAAAAATTATTTTTGTTATACTTTTTTCTTTTTTATCGGAAACTGGCGACCTCAAGCTTACAGAAAATCAGAACGGCTTTCATTTTAAAAGCTTCTTAAATATGTTTATGAAACCATAAAATTTTGAAAATTAAAAAATTTATTTTATGTTAAAGTATTTTCTTTTTTATCGGAAACAAGCGACCTCAAGCTTACAGAAAATCAGAACGGCTTTCATTTTAAAAGCTTCTTAAATATGTTTATGAAACCATAAAATTTTGAAAATTAAAAAATTTATTTTATGTTAAAGTTTTTTCTTTTTTATCGGAAACAAGCGACCTCAAGCTTACAGAAAATCAGAACGGCTTTCATTTTAAAAGCTTCTTAAATATGTTTATGAATCCATAAAAATTTTGATAATTAAAAAAATTATTTTTGTTATACTTTTTTCTTTTTTATCAGAAACTGGCGACCTCAAGCTTACAGAAAATCAGAACGGCTTTCATTTTAAAAGCTTCTTAAATATGTTTATGAAACCATAAAATTTTGAAAATTAAAAAATTTATTTTATGTTAAAGTTTTTTCTTTTTTATCGGAAACAAGCGACCTCAAGCTTACAGAAAATCAGAACGGCTTTCATTTTAAAAGCTTCTTAAATATGTTTATGAATCCATAAAATTTTGATAATTAAAAAAATTATTTTTGTTATACTTTTTTCTTTTTTATCGGAAACTGGCGACCTCAAGCTTACAGAAAATCAGAACGGCTTTCATTTTAAAAGCTTCTTAAATATGTTTATGAAACCATAAAATTTTGAAAATTAAAAAATTTATTTTATGTTAAAGTATTTTCTTTTTTATCGGAAACAAGCGACCTCAAGCTTACAGAAAATCAGAACGGCTTTCATTTTAAAAGCTTCTTAAATATGTTTATGAATCCATAAAAATTTTGATAATTAAAAAAATTATTTTTGTTATACTTTTTTCTTTTTTATCAGAAACTGGCGACCTCAAGCTTACAGAAAATCAGAACGGCTTTCATTTTAAAAGCTTCTTAAATATGTTTATGAAACCATAAAATTTTGAAAATTAAAAAATTTATTTTATGTTAAAGTTTTTTCTTTTTTATCGGAAACAAGCGACCTCAAGCTTACAGAAAATCAGAACGGCTTTCATTTTAAAAGCTTCTTAAATATGTTTATGAAACCATAAAATTTTGAAAATTAAAAAATTTATTTTATGTTAAAGTTTTTTCTTTTTTATCGGAAACAAGCGACCTCAAGCTTACAGAAAATCAGAACGGCTTTCATTTTAAAAGCTTCTTAAATATGTTTATGAATCCATAAAAATTTTGATAATTAAAAAAATTATTTTTGTTATACTTTTTTCTTTTTTATCAGAAACTGGCGACCTCAAGCTTACAGAAAATCAGAACGGCTTTCATTTTAAAAGCTTCTTAAATATGTTTATGAAACCATAAAATTTTGAAAATTAAAAAATTTATTTTATGTTAAAGTTTTTTCTTTTTTATCGGAAACAAACGACCTCAAGCTAACAGAAAATCAGAACGGCTTTTATTTTAAAAGCTTCTTAAATATGTTTATGAATCCATAAAATTTTGATAATTAAAAAAATTATTTTTGTTATACTTTTTTCTTTTTTATCGGAAACTGGCGACCTCAAGCTTACAGAAAATCAGAACGGCATTCATTTTAAAAGCTTCTTAAATATGTTTATGAAACCATAAAATTTTGAAAATTAAAAAAATAATTTAATGTTAAAGTTTTTTCTTTTTTATCGGAAACAAGCGACCTCAAGCTAACAGAAAATCAGAACGGCTTTCATTTTAAAAGCTTCTTAAATATGTTTATGAAACCATAAAATTTTGAAAATTAAAAAATTTATTTTATGTTAAAGTTTTTTCTTTTTTATCGGAAACAAACGACCTCAAGCTAACAGAAAATCAGAACGGCTTCCATTTTAAAAGCTTCTTAAATATGTTTATGAATCCATAAAATTTTGATAATTAAAAAAATTATTTTTGTTATACTTTTTTCTTTTTTATCGGAAACTGGCGACCTCAAGCTTACAGAAAATCAGAACGGCTTTCATTTTAAAAGCTTCTTAAATATGTTTATGAATCTATAAAATTTTGAAAATTAAAAAAATAATTTAATGTTAAAGTTTTTTCTTTTTTATCGGAAACAAGCGACCTCAAGCTTACAGAAAATCAGAACGGCTTTCATTTTAAAAGCTTCTTAAATATGTTTATGAATCCATAAAATTTTGAAAATTAAATATTTATTTTATGTTAAAGTTTTTTCTTTTTTATCGGTAACAAACGACCTCAAGCTAACAGAAAATCTTAATGGAATTTATCTTTGACTCTTCCTAAATATGTTTGCGGAACCATAAAAAATTTTAAAATATTATAAAAATTATTTTATCTTTAAGTTTTTTCTTTTTTATCGGAAACAAGCGACCTCAAGCTTACAGAAAATCAGAACGGCTTTCATTTTAAAAGCTTCTTAAATATGTTTATGAATCTATAAAATTTTGAAAATTAAAAAAATAATTTAATGTTAAAGTTTTTTCTTTTTTATCGGAAACAAGCGACCTCAAGCTTACAGAAAATCAGAACGGCTTTCATTTTAAAAGCTTCTTAAATATGTTTATGAAACCATAAAATTTTGAAAATTAAAAAATTTATTTTATGTTAAAGTTTTTTCTTTTTTATCGGAAACAAGCGACCTCAAGCTTACAGAAAATCAGAACGGCTTTCATTTTAAAAGCTTCTTAAATATGTTTATGAATCCATAAAAATTTTGATAATTAAAAAAATTATTTTTGTTATACTTTTTTCTTTTTTATCAGAAACTGGCGACCTCAAGCTTACAGAAAATCAGAACGGCTTTCATTTTAAAAGCTTCTTAAATATGTTTATGAAACCATAAAATTTTGAAAATTAAAAAAATAATTTAATGTTAAAGTTTTTTCTTTTTTATCGGAAACAAACGACCTCAAGCTAACAGAAAATCAGAACGGCTTTCATTTTAAAAGCTTCTTAAATATGTTTATGAAACCATAAAATTTTGAAAATTAAAAAAATAATTTAATGTTAAAGTTTTTTCTTTTTTATCGGAAACAAACGACCTCAAGCTAACAGAAAATCAGAACGGCTTTCATTTTAAAAGCTTCTTAAATATGTTTATGAATCTATAAAATTTTGAAAATTAAAAAAATAATTTAATGTTAAAGTTTTTTCTTTTTTATCGGAAACAAGCGACCTCAAGCTTACAGAAAATCAGAACGGCTTTCATTTTAAAAGCTTCTTAAATATGTTTATGAAACCATAAAATTTTGAAAATTAAAAAATTTATTTTATGTTAAAGTTTTTTCTTTTTTATCGGAAACAAGCGACCTCAAGCTTACAGAAAATCAGAACGGCTTTCATTTTAAAAGCTTCTTAAATATGTTTATGAAACCATAAAATTTTGAAAATTAAAAAATTTATTTTATGTTAAAGTTTTTTCTTTTTTATCGGAAACAAGCGACCTCAAGCTTACAGAAAATCAGAACGGCTTTCATTTTAAAAGCTTCTTAAATATGTTTATGAATCCATAAAAATTTTGATAATTAAAAAAATTATTTTTGTTATACTTTTTTCTTTTTTATCAGAAACTGGCGACCTCAAGCTTACAGAAAATCAGAACGGCTTTCATTTTAAAAGCTTCTTAAATATGTTTATGAATCTATAAAATTTTGAAAATTAAAAAAATAATTTAATGTTAAAGTTTTTTCTTTTTTATCGGAAACAAGCGACCTCAAGCTTACAGAAAATCAGAACGGCTTTCATTTTAAAAGCTTCTTAAATACGTTTATGAAACCATAAAATTTTGAAAATTAAAAAATTTATTTTATGTTAAAGTTTTTTCTTTTTTATCGGAAACAAGCGACCTCAAGCTTACAGAAAATCAGAACGGCTTTCATTTTAAAAGCTTCTTAAATATGTTTATGAATCCATAAAATTTTGATAATTAAAAAAATTATTTTTGTTATACTTTTTTCTTTTTTATCGGAAACTGGCGACCTCAAGCTTACAGAAAATCAGAACGGCTTTCATTTTAAAAGCTTCTTAAATATGTTTATGAAACCATAAAATTTTGAAAATTAAAAAATTTATTTTATGTTAAAGTTTTTTCTTTTTTATCGGAAACAAGCGACCTCAAGCTTACAGAAAATCAGAACGGCTTTCATTTTAAAAGCTTCTTAAATATGTTTATGAATCCATAAAAATTTTGATAATTAAAAAAATTATTTTTGTTATACTTTTTTCTTTTTTATCGGAAACAAGCGACCTCAAGCTTACAGAAAATCAGAACGGCTTTCATTTTAAAAGCTTCTTAAATATGTTTATGAATCCATAAAATTTTGAAAATTAAATATTTATTTTATGTTAAAGTTTTTTCTTTTTTATCGGTAACAAACGACCTCAAGCTAACAGAAAATCTTAATGGAATTTATCTTTGACTCTTCCTAAATATGTTTGCGGAACCATAAAAAATTTTAAAATATTATAAAAATTATTTTATCTTTAAGTTTTTTCTTTTTTATCGGAAACAAGCGACCTCAAGCTTACAGAAAATCAGAACGGCTTTCATTTTAAAAGCTTCTTAAATATGTTTATGAATCTATAAAATTTTGAAAATTAAAAAAATAATTTAATGTTAAAGTTTTTTCTTTTTTATCGGAAACAAGCGACCTCAAGCTTACAGAAAATCAGAACGGCTTTCATTTTAAAAGCTTCTTAAATATGTTTATGAAACCATAAAATTTTGAAAATTAAAAAATTTATTTTATGTTAAAGTTTTTTCTTTTTTATCGGAAACAAGCGACCTCAAGCTTACAGAAAATCAGAACGGCTTTCATTTTAAAAGCTTCTTAAATATGTTTATGAATCCATAAAAATTTTGATAATTAAAAAAATTATTTTTGTTATACTTTTTTCTTTTTTATCAGAAACTGGCGACCTCAAGCTTACAGAAAATCAGAACGGCTTTCATTTTAAAAGCTTCTTAAATATGTTTATGAAACCATAAAATTTTGAAAATTAAAAAATTTATTTTATGTTAAAGTTTTTTCTTTTTTATCGGAAACAAGCGACCTCAAGCTTACAGAAAATCAGAACGGCTTTCATTTTAAAAGCTTCTTAAATATGTTTATGAATCCATAAAAATTTTGATAATTCAAAAAATTATTTTTGTTATACTTTTTTCTTTTTTATCAGAAACTGGCGACCTCAAGCTTACAGAAAATCAGAACGGCTTTCATTTTAAAAGCTTCTTAAATATGTTTATGAAACCATAAAATTTTGAAAATTAAAAAAATAATTTAATGTTAAAGTTTTTTCTTTTTTATCGGAAACAAACGACCTCAAGCTAACAGAAAATCAGAACGGCTTTCATTTTAAAAGCTTCTTAAATATGTTTATGAAACCATAAAATTTTGAAAATTAAAAAAATAATTTAATGTTAAAGTTTTTTCTTTTTTATCGGAAACAAACGACCTCAAGCTAACAGAAAATCAGAACGGCTTTCATTTTAAAAGCTTCTTAAATATGTTTATGAATCTATAAAATTTTGAAAATTAAAAAAATAATTTAATGTTAAAGTTTTTTCTTTTTTATCGGAAACAAGCGACCTCAAGCTTACAGAAAATCAGAACGGCTTTCATTTTAAAAGCTTCTTAAATATGTTTATGAAACCATAAAATTTTGAAAATTAAAAAATTTATTTTATGTTAAAGTTTTTTCTTTTTTATCGGAAACAAGCGACCTCAAGCTTACAGAAAATCAGAACGGCTTTCATTTTAAAAGCTTCTTAAATATGTTTATGAATCCATAAAAATTTTGATAATTAAAAAAATTATTTTTGTTATACTTTTTTCTTTTTTATCAGAAACTGGCGACCTCAAGCTTACAGAAAATCAGAACGGCTTTCATTTTAAAAGCTTCTTAAATATGTTTATGAAACCATAAAATTTTGAAAATTAAAAAAATAATTTAATGTTAAAGTTTTTTCTTTTTTATCGGAAACAAACGACCTCAAGCTAACAGAAAATCAGAACGGCTTTCATTTTAAAAGCTTCTTAAATATGTTTATGAAACCATAAAATTTTGAAAATTAAAAAATTTATTTTATGTTAAAGTTTTTTCTTTTTTATCGGAAACAAACGACCTCAAGCTAACAGAAAATCAGAACGGCTTTCATTTTAAAAGCTTCTTAAATATGTTTATGAATCCATAAAATTTTGATAATTAAAAAATTTATTTTATGTTAAAGTTTTTTCTTTTTTATCGGAAACAAACGACCTCAAGCTAACAGAAAATCAGAACGGCTTTCATTTTAAAAGCTTCTTAAATATGTTTATGAATCCATAAAATTTTGATAATTAAAAAAATAATTTAATGTTAAAGTTTTTTCTTTTTTATCGGAAACAAGCGACCTCAAGCTTACAGAAAATCAGAACGGCTTTCATTTTAAAAGCTTCTTAAATATGTTTATGAAACCATAAAATTTTGAAAATTAAAAAATTTATTTTATGTTAAAGTTTTTTCTTTTTTATCGGAAACAAGCGACCTCAAGCTTACAGAAAATCAGAACGGCTTTCATTTTAAAAGCTTCTTAAATATGTTTATGAATCCATAAAAATTTTGATAATTAAAAAAATTATTTTTGTTATACTTTTTTCTTTTTTATCAGAAACTGGCGACCTCAAGCTTACAGAAAATCAGAACGGCTTTCATTTTAAAAGCTTCTTAAATATGTTTATGAAACCATAAAATTTTGAAAATTAAAAAAATAATTTAATGTTAAAGTTTTTTCTTTTTTATCGGAAACAAACGACCTCAAGCTAACAGAAAATCAGAACGGCTTTCATTTTAAAAGCTTCTTAAATATGTTTATGAAACCATAAAATTTTGAAAATTAAAAAAATAATTTAATGTTAAAGTTTTTTCTTTTTTATCGGAAACAAACGACCTCAAGCTAACAGAAAATCAGAACGGCTTTCATTTTAAAAGCTTCTTAAATATGTTTATGAAACCATAAAATTTTGAAAATTAAAAAATTTATTTTATGTTAAAGTTTTTTCTTTTTTATCGGAAACAAACGACCTCAAGCTAACAGAAAATCAGAACGGCTTTCATTTTAAAAGCTTCTTAAATATGTTTATGAATCCATAAAATTTTGATAATTAAAAAAATTATTTTTGTTATACTTTTTTCTTTTTTATCGGAAACTGGCGACCTCAAGCTTACAGAAAATCAGAACGGCTTTCATTTTAAAAGCTTCTTAAATATGTTTATGAAACCATAAAATTTTGAAAATTAAAAAATTTATTTTATGTTAAAGTTTTTTCTTTTTTATCGGTAACAAGCGACCTCAAGCTTACAGAAAATCAGAACGGCTTTCAAAAGCTTCTTAAATATGTTTATGAAACCATAAAATTTTGAAAATTAAAAAATTTATTTTATGTTAAAGTTTTTTCTTTTTTATCGGAAACAAGCGACCTCAAGCTTACAGAAAATCAGAACGGCTTTCATTTTAAAAGCTTCTTAAATATGTTTATGAAACCATAAAATTTTGAAAATTAAAAAATTTATTTTATGTTAAAGTTTTTTCTTTTTTATCTGAAACAAACGACCTCAAGCTTATAGAAAATCAGAACGGCTTTCATTTTAAAAGCTTCTTAAATATGTTTATGAATCCATAAAATTTTGATAATTAAAAAAATAATTTAATGTTAAAGTTTTTTCTTTTTTATCGGAAACAAGCGACCTCAAGCTTACAGAAAATCAGAACGGCTTTCATTTTAAAAGCTTCTTAAATATGTTTATGAAACCATAAAATTTTGAAAATTAAAAAATTTATTTTATGTTAAAGTTTTTTCTTTTTTATCGGAAACAAGCGACCTCAAGCTTACAGAAAATCAGAACGGCTTTCATTTTAAAAGCTTCTTAAATATGTTTATGAATCCATAAAAATTTTGATAATTAAAAAAATTATTTTTGTTATACTTTTTTCTTTTTTATCAGAAACTGGCGACCTCAAGCTTACAGAAAATCAGAACGGCTTTCATTTTAAAAGCTTCTTAAATATGTTTATGAAACCATAAAATTTTGAAAATTAAAAAAATAATTTAATGTTAAAGTTTTTTCTTTTTTATCGGAAACAAACGACCTCAAGCTAACAGAAAATCAGAACGGCTTTCATTTTAAAAGCTTCTTAAATATGTTTATGAAACCATAAAATTTTGAAAATTAAAAAAATAATTTAATGTTAAAGTTTTTTCTTTTTTATCGGAAACAAACGACCTCAAGCTAACAGAAAATCAGAACGGCTTTCATTTTAAAAGCTTCTTAAATATGTTTATGAAACCATAAAATTTTGAAAATTAAAAAATTTATTTTATGTTAAAGTTTTTTCTTTTTTATCGGAAACAAACGACCTCAAGCTAACAGAAAATCAGAACGGCTTTCATTTTAAAAGCTTCTTAAATATGTTTATGAATCCATAAAATTTTGATAATTAAAAAAATTATTTTTGTTATACTTTTTTCTTTTTTATCGGAAACTGGCGACCTCAAGCTTACAGAAAATCAGAACGGCTTTCATTTTAAAAGCTTCTTAAATATGTTTATGAAACCATAAAATTTTGAAAATTAAAAAATTTATTTTATGTTAAAGTTTTTTCTTTTTTATCGGTAACAAGCGACCTCAAGCTTACAGAAAATCAGAACGGCTTTCAAAAGCTTCTTAAATATGTTTATGAAACCATAAAATTTTGAAAATTAAAAAATTTATTTTATGTTAAAGTTTTTTCTTTTTTATCGGAAACAAGCGACCTCAAGCTTACAGAAAATCAGAACGGCTTTCATTTTAAAAGCTTCTTAAATATGTTTATGAAACCATAAAATTTTGAAAATTAAAAAATTTATTTTATGTTAAAGTTTTTTCTTTTTTATCTGAAACAAACGACCTCAAGCTTATAGAAAATCAGAACGGCTTTCATTTTAAAAGCTTCTTAAATATGTTTATGAATCCATAAAAATTTTGATAATTAAAAAAATTATTTTTGTTATACTTTTTTCTTTTTTATCAGAAACTTGCGACCTCAAGCTTACAGAAAATCAGAACGGCTTTCATTTTAAAAGCTTCTTAAATATGTTTATGAAACCATAAAATTTTGAAAATTAAAAAATTTATTTTATGTTAAAGTTTTTTCTTTTTTATCGGAAACAAACGACCTCAAGCTAACAGAAAATCAGAACGGCTTTCATTTTAAAAGCTTCTTAAATATGTTTATGAATCCATAAAATTTTGATAATTAAAAAAATTATTTTTGTTATACTTTTTTCTTTTTTATCGGAAACTGGCGACCTCAAGCTTACAGAAAATCAGAACGGCTTTCATTTTAAAAGCTTCTTAAATATGTTTATGAAACCATAAAATTTTGAAAATTAAAAAATTTATTTTATGTTAAAGTTTTTTCTTTTTTATCTGAAACAAACGACCTCAAGCTTATAGAAAATCAGAACGGCTTTCATTTTAAAAGCTTCTTAAATATGTTTATGAATCTATAAAATTTTGAAAATTAAAAGATTTATTTTATGTTAAAGTTTTTTCTTTTTTATCGGTAACAAACGACCTCAAGCTAACAGAAAATCAGAACGGCTTTCATTTTAAAAGCTTCTTAAATATGTTTATGAATCTATAAAATTTTGAAAATTAAAAAAATAATTTAATGTTAAAGTTTTTTCTTTTTTATCGGAAACAAGCGACCTCAAGCTTACAGAAAATCAGAACGGCTTTCATTTTAAAAGCTTCTTAAATATGTTTATGAATCTATAAAATTTTGAAAATTAAAAAAATAATTTAATGTTAAAGTTTTTTCTTTTTTATCGGAAACAAGCGACCTCAAGCTTACAGAAAATCAGAACGGCTTTCATTTTAAAAGCTTCTTAAATATGTTTATGAATCTATAAAATTTTGAAAATTAAAAAAATAATTTAATGTTAAAGTTTTTTCTTTTTTATCGGAAACAAGCGACCTCAAGCTTACAGAAAATCAGAACGGCTTTCATTTTAAAAGCTTCTTAAATATGTTTATGAAACCATAAAATTTTGAAAATTAAAAAATTTATTTTATGTTAAAGTTTTTTCTTTTTTATCGGAAACAAGCGACCTCAAGCTTACAGAAAATCAGAACGGCTTTCATTTTAAAAGCTTCTTAAATATGTTTATGAATCCATAAAAATTTTGATAATTAAAAAAATTATTTTTGTTATACTTTTTTCTTTTTTATCAGAAACTGGCGACCTCAAGCTTACAGAAAATCAGAACGGCTTTCATTTTAAAAGCTTCTTAAATATGTTTATGAAACCATAAAATTTTGAAAATTAAAAAAATAATTTAATGTTAAAGTTTTTTCTTTTTTATCGGAAACAAACGACCTCAAGCTAACAGAAAATCAGAACGGCTTTCATTTTAAAAGCTTCTTAAATATGTTTATGAAACCATAAAATTTTGAAAATTAAAAAAATAATTTAATGTTAAAGTTTTTTCTTTTTTATCGGAAACAAACGACCTCAAGCTAACAGAAAATCAGAACGGCTTTCATTTTAAAAGCTTCTTAAATATGTTTATGAAACCATAAAATTTTGAAAATTAAAAAATTTATTTTATGTTAAAGTTTTTTCTTTTTTATCGGAAACAAACGACCTCAAGCTAACAGAAAATCAGAACGGCTTTCATTTTAAAAGCTTCTTAAATATGTTTATGAATCCATAAAATTTTGATAATTAAAAAATTTATTTTATGTTAAAGTTTTTTCTTTTTTATCGGAAACAAACGACCTCAAGCTAACAGAAAATCAGAACGGCTTTCATTTTAAAAGCTTCTTAAATATGTTTATGAATCCATAAAATTTTGATAATTAAAAAAATAATTTAATGTTAAAGTTTTTTATTTTTTATCGGAAACAAACGACCTCAAGCTAACAGAAAATCAGAACGGCTTTCATTTTAAAAGCTTCTTAAATATGTTTATGAAACCATAAAATTTTGAAAATTAAAAAAATAATTTAATGTTAAAGTTTTTTATTTTTTATCGGAAACAAACGACCTCAAGCTAACAGAAAATCAGAACGGCTTTCATTTTAAAAGCTTCTTAAATATGTTTATGAAACCATAAAATTTTGAAAATTAAAAAAATAATTTAATGTTAAAGTTTTTTCTTTTTTATCGGAAACAAACGACCTCAAGCTAACAGAAAATCAGAACGGCTTTCATTTTAAAAGCTTCTTAAATATGTTTATGAAACCATAAAATTTTGAAAATTAAAAAAATAATTTTATGTTAAAGTTTTTTCTTTTTTATCGGAAACAAACGACCTCAAGCTAACAGAAAATCAGAACGGCTTTCATTTTAAAAGCTTCTTAAATATGTTTATGAAACCATAAAATTTTGAAAATTAAAAAATTTATTTTATGTTAAAGTTTTTTCTTTTTTATCGGAAACAAACGACCTCAAGCTAACAGAAAATCAGAACGGCTTTCATTTTAAAAGCTTCTTAAATATGTTTATGAAACCATAAAATTTTGAAAATTAAAAAATTTATTTTATGTTAAAGTTTTTTCTTTTTTATCGGAAACAAGCGACCTCAAGCTTACAGAAAATCAGAACGGCTTTCATTTTAAAAGCTTCTTAAATATGTTTATGAATCCATAAAAATTTTGATAATTAAAAAAATTATTTTTGTTATACTTTTTTCTTTTTTATCAGAAACTGGCAACCTCAAGCTTACAGAAAATCAGAACGGCTTTCATTTTAAAAGCTTCTTAAATATGTTTATGAAACCATAAAATTTTGAAAATTAAAAAAATAATTTAATGTTAAAGTTTTTTCTTTTTTATCGGAAACAAACGACCTCAAGCTAACAGAAAATCAGAACGGCTTTCATTTTAAAAGCTTCTTAAATATGTTTATGAAACCATAAAATTTTGAAAATTAAAAAAATAATTTAATGTTAAAGTTTTTTCTTTTTTATCGGAAACAAACGACCTCAAGCTAACAGAAAATCAGAACGGCTTTCATTTTAAAAGCTTCTTAAATATGTTTATGAAACCATAAAATTTTGAAAATTAAAAAATTTATTTTATGTTAAAGTTTTTTCTTTTTTATCGGAAACAAACGACCTCAAGCTAACAGAAAATCAGAACGGCTTTCATTTCAAAAGCTTCTTAAATATGTTTATGAATCCATAAAATTTTGATAATTAAAAAAATTATTTTTGTTATACTTTTTTCTTTTTTATCGGAAACTGGCGACCTCAAGCTTACAGAAAATCAGAACGGCTTTCATTTTAAAAGCTTCTTAAATATGTTTATGAAACCATAAAATTTTGAAAATTAAAAAATTTATTTTATGTTAAAGTTTTTTCTTTTTTATCGGTAACAAGCGACCTCAAGCTTACAGAAAATCAGAACGGCTTTCAAAAGCTTCTTAAATATGTTTATGAAACCATAAAATTTTGAAAATTAAAAAATTTATTTTATGTTAAAGTTTTTTCTTTTTTATCGGAAACAAGCGACCTCAAGCTTACAGAAAATCAGAACGGCTTTCATTTTAAAAGCTTCTTAAATATGTTTATGAATCCATAAAAATTTTGATAATTAAAAAAATTATTTTTGTTATACTTTTTTCTTTTTTATCAGAAACTGGCGACCTCAAGCTTACAGAAAATCAGAACGGCTTTCATTTTAAAAGCTTCTTAAATATGTTTATGAAACCATAAAATTTTGAAAATTAAAAAAATAATTTAATGTTAAAGTTTTTTCTTTTTTATCGGTAACAAACGACCTCAAGCTAACAGAAAATCAGAACGGCTTTCATTTTAAAAGCTTCTTAAATATGTTTATGAATCTATAAAATTTTGAAAATTAAAAGATTTATTTTATGTTAAAGTTTTTTCTTTTTTATCGGTAACAAACGACCTCAAGCTAACAGAAAATCAGAACGGCTTTCATTTTAAAAGCTTCTTAAATATGTTTATGAATCTATAAAATTTTGAAAATTAAAAAAATAATTTAATGTTAAAGTTTTTTCTTTTTTATCGGAAACAAGCGACCTCAAGCTTACAGAAAATCAGAACGGCTTTCATTTTAAAAGCTTCTTAAATATGTTTATGAATCCATAAAATTTTGAAAATTAAATATTTATTTTATGTTAAAGTTTTTTCTTTTTTATCGGTAACAAACGACCTCAAGCTAACAGAAAATCTTAATGGAATTTATCTTTGACTCTTCCTAAATATGTTTGCGGAACCATAAAAAATTTTAAAATATTATAAAAATTATTTTATCTTTAAGTTTTTTCTTTTTTATCGGAAACAAGCGACCTCAAGCTTACAGAAAATCAGAACGGCTTTCATTTTAAAAGCTTCTTAAATATGTTTATGAATCTATAAAATTTTGAAAATTAAAAAAATAATTTAATGTTAAAGTTTTTTCTTTTTTATCGGAAACAAGCGACCTCAAGCTTACAGAAAATCAGAACGGCTTTCATTTTAAAAGCTTCTTAAATACGTTTATGAAACCATAAAATTTTGAAAATTAAAAAATTTATTTTATGTTAAAGTTTTTTCTTTTTTATCGGAAACAAGCGACCTCAAGCTTACAGAAAATCAGAACGGCTTTCATTTTAAAAGCTTCTTAAATATGTTTATGAATCCATAAAATTTTGATAATTAAAAAAATTATTTTTGTTATACTTTTTTCTTTTTTATCGGAAACTGGCGACCTCAAGCTTACAGAAAATCAGAACGGCTTTCATTTTAAAAGCTTCTTAAATATGTTTATGAAACCATAAAATTTTGAAAATTAAAAAATTTATTTTATGTTAAAGTTTTTTCTTTTTTATCGGAAACAAGCGACCTCAAGCTTACAGAAAATCAGAACGGCTTTCATTTTAAAAGCTTCTTAAATATGTTTATGAATCCATAAAAATTTTGATAATTAAAAAAATTATTTTTGTTATACTTTTTTCTTTTTTATCGGAAACAAGCGACCTCAAGCTTACAGAAAATCAGAACGGCTTTCATTTTAAAAGCTTCTTAAATATGTTTATGAAACCATAAAATTTTGAAAATTAAAAAATTTATTTTATGTTAAAGTTTTTTCTTTTTTATCGGAAACAAGCGACCTCAAGCTAACAGAAAATCAGAACGGCTTTCATTTTAAAAGCTTCTTAAATATGTTTATGAATCCATAAAATTTTGATAATTAAAAAAATTATTTTTGTTATACTTTTTTCTTTTTTATCGGAAACTGGCGACCTCAAGCTTACAGAAAATCAGAACGGCTTTCATTTTAAAAGCTTCTTAAATATGTTTATGAAACCATAAAATTTTGAAAATTAAAAAAATAATTTAATGTTAAAGTTTTTTCTTTTTTATCGGAAACAAGCGACCTCAAGCTTACAGAAAATCAGAACGGCTTTCATTTTAAAAGCTTCTTAAATATGTTTATGAAACCATAAAATTTTGAAAATTAAAAAATTTATTTTATGTTAAAGTTTTTTCTTTTTTATCGGAAACAAGCGACCTCAAGCTAACAGAAAATCAGAACGGCTTTCATTTTAAAAGCTTCTTAAATATGTTTATGAAACCATAAAATTTTGAAAATTAAAAAATTTAATTTATGTTAAAGTTTTTTCTTTTTTATCGGAAACAAGCGACCTCAAGCTAACAGAAAATCAGAACGGCTTTCATTTTAAAAGCTTCTTAAATATGTTTATGAAACCATAAAATTTTGAAAATTAAAAAATTTATTTTATGTTAAAGTTTTTTCTTTTTTATCGGAAACAAACGACCTCAAGCTAACAGAAAATCAGAACGGCTTCCATTTTAAAAGCTTCTTAAATATGTTTATGAATCCATAAAATTTTGATAATTAAAAAAATTATTTTTGTTATACTTTTTTCTTTTTTATCGGAAACTGGCGACCTCAAGCTTACAGAAAATCAGAACGGCTTTCATTTTAAAAGCTTCTTAAATATGTTTATGAAACCATAAAATTTTGAAAATTAAAAAATTTATTTTATGTTAAAGTTTTTTCTTTTTTATCGGAAACAAACGACCTCAAGCTAACAGAAAATCAGAACGGCTTTCATTTTAAAAGCTTCTTAAATATGTTTATGAATCCATAAAATTTTGATAATTAAAAAAATTATTTTTGTTATACTTTTTTCTTTTTTATCGGAAACAAGTGACCTCAAGCTTACAGAAAATCAGAACGGCTTTCATTTTAAAAGCTTCTTAAATATGTTTATGAAACCATAAAATTTTGAAAATTAAAAAATTTATTTTATGTTAAAGTTTTTTCTTTTTTATCGGAAACAAGCGACCTCAAGCTTACAGAAAATCAGAACGGCTTTCATTTTAAAAGCTTCTTAAATATGTTTATGAATCCATAAAATTTTGATAATTAAAAAAATTATTTTTGTTATACTTTTTTCTTTTTTATCGGAAACAAGCGACCTCAAGCTAACAGAAAATCAGAACGGCTTTCATTTTAAAAGCTTCTTAAATATGTTTATGAAACCATAAAATTTTGAAAATTAAAAAATTTATTTTATGTTAAAGTTTTTTCTTTTTTATCGGAAACAAACGACCTCAAGCTAACAGAAAATCAGAACGGCTTCCATTTTAAAAGCTTCTTAAATATGTTTATGAATCCATAAAATTTTGATAATTAAAAAAATTATTTTTGTTATACTTTTTTCTTTTTTATCGGAAACTGGCGACCTCAAGCTTACAGAAAATCAGAACGGCTTTCATTTTAAAAGCTTCTTAAATATGTTTATGAAACCATAAAATTTTGAAAATTAAAAAAATAATTTAATGTTAAAGTTTTTTCTTTTTTATCGGAAACAAGCGACCTCAAGCTTACAGAAAATCAGAACGGCTTTCATTTTAAAAGCTTCTTAAATATGTTTATGAAACCATAAAATTTTGAAAATTAAAAAATTTATTTTATGTTAAAGTTTTTTCTTTTTTATCGGAAACAAACGACCTCAAGCTAACAGAAAATCAGAACGGCTTTCATTTTAAAAGCTTCTTAAATATGTTTATGAATCCATAAAATTTTGATAATTAAAAAAATTATTTTTGTTATACTTTTTTCTTTTTTATCGGAAACTGGCGACCTCAAGCTTACAGAAAATCAGAACGGCTTTCATTTTAAAAGCTTCTTAAATATGTTTATGAATCTATAAAATTTTGAAAATTAAAAGATTTATTTTATGTTAAAGTTTTTTCTTTTTTATCGGTAACAAACGACCTCAAGCTAACAGAAAATCAGAACGGCTTTCATTTTAAAAGCTTCTTAAATATGTTTATGAATCTATAAAATTTTGAAAATTAAAAAAATAATTTAATGTTAAAGTTTTTTCTTTTTTATCGGAAACAAGCGACCTCAAGCTTACAGAAAATCAGAACGGCTTTCATTTTAAAAGCTTCTTAAATATGTTTATGAATCCATAAAATTTTGATAATTAAAAAAATTATTTTTGTTATACTTTTTTCTTTTTTATCGGAAACTGGCGACCTCAAGCTTACAGAAAATCAGAACGGCTTTCATTTTAAAAGCTTCTTAAATATGTTTATGAATCTATAAAATTTTGAAAATTAAAAGATTTATTTTATGTTAAAGTTTTTTCTTTTTTATCGGTAACAAACGACCTCAAGCTTACAGAAAATCAGAACGGCTTTCATTTTAAAAGCTTCTTAAATATGTTTATGAATCTATAAAATTTTGAAAATTAAAAAAATAATTTAATGTTAAAGTTTTTTCTTTTTTATCGGAAACAAGCGACCTCAAGCTTACAAAAAATCAGAACGGCTTTCATTTTAAAAGCTTCTTAAATATGTTTATGAATCTATAAAATTTTGAAAATTAAAAAAATAATTTAATGTTAAAGTTTTTTCTTTTTTATCGGAAACAAGCGACCTCAAGCTTACAGAAAATCAGAACGGCTTTCATTTTAAAAGCTTCTTAAATATGTTTATGAATCTATAAAATTTTGAAAATTAAAAAAATAATTTAATGTTAAAGTTTTTTCTTTTTTAGCGGTAACAAACGACCTCAAGCTAACAGAAAATCACAACGGCTTTCATTTTAAAAGCTTCTTAAATATATTTATGAATCTATAAAATTTTGAAAATTAAAAAAATAATTTAATGTTAAAGTTTTTTCTTTTTTATCGGAAACAAGCGACCTCAAGCTTACAGAAAATCAGAACGGCTTTCATTTTAAAAGCTTCTTAAATATGTTTATGAAACCATAAAATTTTGAAAATTAAAAAAATAATTTAATGTTAAAGTTTTTTCTTTTTTATCGGAAACAAGCGACCTCAAGCTTACAGAAAATCAGAACGGCTTTCATTTTAAAAGCTTTTTAAATATGTTTATGAATCCATAAAATTTTGATAATTAAAATAATTATTTTTGTTATACTTTTTTCTTTTTTATCGGAAACTGGCGACCTCAAAGCTTACAGAAAATCAGAACGGCTTTCATTTTAAAAGCTTCTTAAATATGTTTATGAAACCATAAAATTTTGATAATTAAAAAAATTATTTTTGTTATACTTTTTTCTTTTTTATCGGAAACTGGCGACCTCAAGCTTACAGAAAATCAGAACGGCTTTCATTTTAAAAGCTTCTTAAATATGTTTATGAATCTATAAAATTTTGAAAATTAAAAGATTTATTTTATGTTAAAGTTTTTTCTTTTTTATCGGAAACAAGCGACCTCAAGCTTACAGAAAATCAGAACGGCTTTCATTTTAAAAGCTTCTTAAATATGTTTATGAATCTATAAAATTTTGAAAATTAAAAAAATAATTTAATGTTAAAGTTTTTTCTTTTTTATCGGTAACAAACGACCTCAAGCTAACAGAAAATCAGAACGGCTTTCATTTTAAAAGCTTCTTAAATATGTTTATGAATCTATAAAATTTTGAAAATTAAAAAAATAATTTAATGTTAAAGTTTTTTCTTTTTTATCGGAAACTGCGACCTCAAAGCTTACAGAAAATCAGAACGGCTTTCATTTTAAAAGCTTCTTAAATATGTTTATGAAACCATAAAATTTTGATAATTAAAAAAATTATTTAATGTTAAAGTTTTTTCTTTTTTATCGGAAACAAGCGACCTCAAGCTTACAGAAAATCAGAACGGCTTTCATTTTAAAAGCTTCTTAAATATGTTTATGAAACCATAAAATTTTGAAAATTAAAAAATTTATTTTATGTTAAAGTTTTTTCTTTTTTATCGGTTACAAACGACATCAAGCTTACAGAAAATCTTAAAGGAATTTATCTTTGACTCTTCCTAAATATGTTTGCGGAACCATAAAAAATTTTAAAATATTATAAAAATTATTTTATCTTTAAGTTTTTTCTTTTTTATCGGAAACAAGCGACCTCAAGCTTACAGAAAATCAGAACGGCTTTCATTTTAAAAGCTTCTTAAATATGTTTATGAATCCATAAAATTAAAAAATTATTTTTTTTATACTTTTTTCTTTTTTATCGGAAACAAGCGACCTCAAGCTAACAGAAAATCAGAACGGCTTTCATTTTAAAAGCATCTGAAATATGTTTATGAATCCATAAAATTTTTAAAATTAAAAAAATTATTTTATGTTAAAGTTTTTTCTTTATTATCGGTAACAAACGACCTCAAGCTAACAGAAAATCAGAACGGCTTTCATTTTAAAAGCTTCTTAAATATGTTTATGAATCCATAAAATTTTGAAAATTAAAAAAATTATTTTTTTTATACTTTTTTCTTTTTTATCGGAAACAAACAACCTCAAGCTTACAGAAAATCAGAACGGCTTTCATTTTAAAAGCTTCTTAAATATGTTTATGAATCCATAAAATTTTGAAAATTAAAAAAATTATTTTATGTTAAAGTTTTTTCTTTTTTCTCGGTAACAAACGACCTCAAGCTAACAGAAAATCAGAACGGCTTTCATTTTAAAAGCTTCTTAAATATGTTTATGAATCCATAAAATTTTGAAAATTAAAAAATTTATTTTATGTTAAAGTTTTTTCTTTTTTCTCGGTAACAAACGACCTCAAGCTAACAGAAAATCAGAACGGCTTTCATTTTAAAAGCTTCTTAAATATGTTTATGAATCCATAAAATTTTGAATATTAAAAAAAATTATTTTATGTTAAAGTTTTTTCTTTTTTATCGGTAATAAACGACCTCAAGCTAACAGAAAATCAGAACGGCTTTCATTTTAAAAGCTTCTTAAATATGTTTATGAATCCATAAAATTTTGAAAATTAAAAAAATTATTTTATGTTAAAGTTTTTTCTTTATTATCGGTAACAAACGACCTCAAGCTAACAGAAAATCAGAACGGCTTTCATTTTAAAAGCTTCTTAAATATGTTTATGAATCTATAAAATTTTGATAATTAAAAAAATTATTTTTGTTATACTTTTTTCTTTTTTATCGGAAACTGGCGACCTCAAAGCTTACAGAAAATCAGAACGGCTTTCATTTTAAAAGCTTCTTAAATATGTTTATGAAACCATAAAATTTTGAAAATTAAAAAATTTATTTTATGTTAAAGTTTTTTCTTTTTTATCGGAAACAAGCGACCTCAAGCTTACAGAAAATCAGAACGGCTTTCATTTTAAAAGCTTCTTAAATATGTTTATGAAACCATAAAATTTTGAAAATTAAAAAATTTATTTTATGTTAAAGTTTTTTCTTTTTTATCGGTTACAAACGACATCAAGCTAACAGAAAATCTTAAAGGAATTTATCTTTGACTCTTCCTAAATATGTTTGCGGAACCATAAAAAATTTTAAAATATTATAAAAATTATTTTATCTTTAAGTTTTTTCTTTTTTGTCGGAAACAAGCGACCTCAAGCTTACAGAAAATCAGAACGGCTTTCATTTTAAAAGCTTCTTAAATATGTTTATGAATCTATAAAATTTTGAAAATTAAAAAAATAATTTTATGTTAAAGTTTTTTCTTTTTTATCGGTTACATACGACATCAAGCTAACAGAAAATCTTAAAGGAATTTATCTTTGACTCTTCCTAAATATGTTTGCGGAACCATAAAAAATTTTAAAATATTATAAAAATTATTTTATCTTTAAGTTTTTTCTTTTTTATCGGAAACAAGCGACCTCAAGCTTACAGAAAATCAGAACGGCTTTCATTTTAAAAGCTTCTTAAATATGTTTATGAAACCATAAAATTTTGAAAATTAAAAAATTTATTTTATGTTAAAGTTTTTACTTTTTTATCGGTTACATACGACATCAAGCTAACAGAAAATCTTAAAGGAATTTATCTTTGACTCTTCCTAAATATGTTTGCGGAACCATAAAAAATTTTAAAATATTATAAAAATTATTTTATCTTTAAGTTTTTTCTTTTTTATCGGAAACAAGCGTCCTCAAGCTTACAGAAAATCAGAACGGCTTTCATTTTAAAAGCTTCTTAAATATGTTTATGAAACCATAAAATTTTGAAAATTAAAAAATTTATTTTATGTTAAAGTTTTTTCTTTTTTATCGGTTACATACGACATCAAGCTAACAGAAAATCTTAAAGGAATTTATCTTTGACTCTTCCTAAATATGTTTGCGGAACCATAAAAAATTTTAAAATATTATAAAAATTATTTTATCTTTAAGTTTTTTCTTTTTTATCGGAAACAAGCGTCCTCAAGCTTACAGAAAATCAGAACGGCTTTCATTTTAAAAGCTTCTTAAATATGTTTATGAAACCATAAAATTTTGAAAATTAAAAAATTTATTTTATGTTAAAGTTTTTTCTTTATTATCGGTAACAAACGACCTCAAGCTAACAGAAAATCAGAACGGCTTTCATTTTAAAAGCTTCTTAAATATGTTTATGAATCTATAATATTTTGATAATTAAAAAAATTATTTTTGTTATACTTTTTTCTTTTTTATCGGAAACTGGCGACCTCAAAGCTTACAGAAAATCAGAACGGCTTTCATTTTAAAAGCTTCTTAAATATGTTTATGAAACCATAAAATTTTGAAAATTAAAAAATTTATTTTATGTTAAAGTTTTCTCTTTTTTATCGGAAACAAGCGACCTCAAGCTTACAGAAAATCAGAACGGCTTTCATTTTAAAAGCTTCTTAAATATGTTTATGAATCTATAATATTTTGATAATTAAAAAAATTATTTTTGTTATACTTTTTTCTTTTTTATCGGAAACTGGCGACCTCAAAGCTTACAGAAAATCAGAACGGCTTTCATTTTAAAAGCTTCTTAAATATGTTTATGAATCCATAAAATTTTGATAATTAAAAAAATTATTTTTGTTATACTTTTTTCTTTTTTATCGGAAACTGGCGACCTCACTCACAGAAAAAATGTCCAATACTTTTTTGGAATTTGATGGACCCGTTTTTTTACGACTTTAAAAGTTGTTTTCGGCATTTTTGTGTACATATTGTCAACTTTTGATGGACAAGTCATAGTGACTATCTTATTAGACAAAGTGGTCCAAATAAAATGAGACGAAACTTTTTCTTTGGTTGTCTGGAGGCCTATTTCAATTCATCATTTTTTCGTTTTAGCGTATTCATATAGGTTCAAGTTTTGGTTGCTTCATGCGTATACCGATTTAGTTATTTCTGATGATGGCTGCATGACTATTAATGGTGTGACTATTCATTGTGCCAGCACTCTTCAGTCGATATTTTTGTTCAACTGAAGGGGGTTGGTAGACAAGGAAAAGTACCACGATTGATGACTATGCTTCGGTATCGGCTGGCTAATTTATTGCTTGACCGAATGCTTCAATAAAAGCTTATAAATTTTGGATGTTCAAATTCTAAATTTGGAAAAACTCATATAAAAAATATATTGGCGGTCGCAAACAAAAAAATTTTTTTGCCCAAATTTTTTCAATTTTGTCCAAGTTTTTAGAAACTATCGGCATAATAGAGGATTATTTGGTCCAATTGGGACTTTGACATGTGAATACCGGGCTATCTTTTGAAAAGCCAATTTTGTCCAAGTTTTTGGATGATAAAGGTACTTTTTTTCTGTGAGTGCTCAAAGCTTACAGAAAATCAGAACGGCTTTCATTTTAAAAGCTTCTTAAATATGTTTATGAAACCATAAAATTTTGAAAATTAAAAAATTTATTTTATGTTAAAGTTTTTTCTTTTTTATCGGAAACAAGCGACCTCAAGCTTACAGAAAATCAGAACGGCTTTCATTTTAAAAGCTTCTTAAATATGTTTATGAAACCATAAAATTTTGAAAATTAAAAAATTTATTTTATGTTAAAGTTTTTTCGTTTTTATCGGTAACAAACGACCTCAAGCTAACAGAAAATCAGAACGGCTTTCATTTTAAAAGCTTCTTAAATATGTTTATGAATCCATAAAATTTTGATAATTAAAAAAATTATTTTTGTTATACTTTTTTCTTTTTTATCGGAAACTGGCGACCTCAAGCTCACAGAAAATCAGAACGGCTTTCATTTTAAAAGCTTCTTAAATATGTTTATGAATCCATAAAATTTTGAAAATTAAAAAATTTATTTTATGTTATACTTTTTTCTTTTTTATCGGATACTGGCGACCTCAAGCTTACAGAAAATCAGAACGGCTTTCATTTTAAAAGCTTCTTAAATATGTTTATGAATCTATAAAATTTTGAAAATTAAAAGATTTATTTTATGTTAAAGTTTTTTCTTTTTTATCGGTTACAAACGACCTCAAGCTAACAGAAAATCTTAATGGAATTTATCTTTGCCTCTTCCTAAATATGTTTGCGGAACCATAAAAAATTTTAAAATATTATAAAAATTATTTTATCTTTAAGTTTTTTCTTTTTTATCGGAAACAAGCGTCCTCAAGCTTACAGAAAATCAGAACGGCTTTCATTTTAAAAGCTTCTTAAATATGTTTATGAATCCATAAAATTTTGAAAATTAAAAAAATAATTTAATGTTAAAGTTTTTTCTTTTTAATTGGAAACTGGCGACCTCAAGCTTACAGAAAATCAGAACGGCTTTCATTTTAAAAGCTTCTTAAATATGTTTATGAATCCATAAAATTTTGAAAATTAAAAAATTTATTTTATGTTATACTTTTTTCTTTTTTATCGGATACTGGCGACCTCAAGCTTACAGAAAATCAGAACGGCTTTCATTTTAAAAGCTTCTTAAATATGTTTATGAATCCATAAAATTTTGAAAATTAAAAAATTTATTTTATGTTATACTTTTTTCTTTTTTATCGGATACTGGCGACCTCAAGCTTACAGAAAATCAGAACGGCTTTCGTTTTAAAAGCTTCTTAAATATGTTTATGAATCCATAAAATTTTGAAAATTAAAAAAATTATTTTATGTTAAAGTTTTTTCTTTTTTATCGGTAACAAACGACCTCAAGCTAACAGAAAATCAGAACGGCTTTCATTTTAAAAGCTTCTTAAATATGTTAATGAATCCATAAAATTTTGAAAATTAAAAAAAATTATTTTATGTTAAAGTTTTTTCTTTTTTATCGGTAACAAACGACCTCAAGCTTACAGAAAATCAGAACGGCTTTCGTTTTAAAAGCTTCTTAAATATGTTTATGAATCCATAAAATTTTGAAAATTAAAAAAATTATTTTATGTTAAAGTTTTTTCTTTTTAATTGGAAACTGGCGACCTCAAGCTTACAGAAAATCAGAACGGCTTTCGTTTTAAAAGCTTCTTAAATATGTTTATGAATCCATAAAATTAAAAAATTATTTTTTTTATACTTTTTTCTTTTTTATCGGATACTGGCGACCTCAAGCTTACAAAAAATCAGAACGGCTTTCATTTTAAAAGCTTCTTAAATATGTTTATGAATCCATAAAATTTTGAAAATTAAAAAATTTATTTTATGTTATACTTTTTTCTTTTTTATCGGAAACAAGCGTCCTCAAGCTTACAGAAAATCAGAACGGCTTTCATTTTAAAAGCTTCTTAAATATGTTTATGAATCCATAAAATTTTGAAAATTAAAAAAATAATTTAATGTTAAAGTTTTTTCTTTTTAATTGGAAACTGGCGACCTCAAGCTTACAGAAAATCAGAACGGCTTTCATTTTAAAAGCTTCTTAAATATGTTTATGAATCCATAAAATTTTGAAAATTAAAAAATTTATTTTATGTTATACTTTTTTCTTTTTTATCGGATACAGGCGACCTCAAGCTTACAGAAAATCAGAACGGCTTTCATTTTAAAAGCTTCTTAAATATGTTTATGAATCCATAAAATTTTGAAAATTAAAAAATTTATTTTATGTTATACTTTTTTCTTTTTTATCGGATACTGGCGACCTCAAGCTTACAGAAAATCAGAACGGCTTTCGTTTTAAAAGCTTCTTAAATATGTTTATGAATCCATAAAATTTTGAAAATTAAAAAAATTATTTTATGTTAAAGTTTTTTCTTTTTTATCGGTAACAAACGACCTCAAGCTAACAGAAAATCAGAACGGCTTCATTTTAAAAGCTTCTTAAATATGTTAATGAATCCATAAAATTTTGAAAATTAAAAAAAATTATTTTATGTTAAAGTTTTTTCTTTTTTATCGGTAACAAACGACCTCAAGCTAACAGAAAATCAGAACGGCTTTCGTTTTAAAAGCTTCTTAAATATGTTTATGAATCCATAAAATTAAAAAATTATTTTTTTTATACTTTTTTCTTTTTTATCGGATACTGGCGACCTCAAGCTTACAAAAAATCAGAACGGCTTTCATTTTAAAAGCTTCTTAAATATGTTTATGAATCCATAAAATTTTGAAAATTAAAAAATTTATTTTATGTTATACTTTTTTCTTTTTTATCGGATACTGGCGACCTCAAGCTTACAGAAAATCAGAACGGCTTTCATTTTAAAAGCTTCTTAAATATGTTTATGAATCCATAAAATTTTGAAAATTAAAAAATTTATTTTATGTTATACTTTTTTCTTTTTTATCGGATACTGGCGACCTCAAGCTAACAGAAAATCAGAACGGCTTTCGTTTTAAAAGCTTCTTAAATATGTTTATGAATCCATAAAATTTTGAAAATTAAAAAATTTATTTTATGTTATACTTTTTTCTTTTTTATCGGATACTGGCGACCTCAAGCTTACAGAAAATCAGAACGGCTTTCGTTTTAAAAGCTTCTTAAATATGTTTATGAATCCATAAAATTTTGAAAATTAAAAAAATTATTTTATGTTAAAGTTTTTTCTTTTTTATCGGTAACAAACGACCTCAAGCTAACAGAAAATCAGAACGGCTTTCATTTTAAAAGCTTCTTAAATATGTTAATGAATCCATAAAATTTTGAAAATTAAAAAAATTATTTTATGTTAAAGTTTTTTCTTTTTTATCGGTAACAAACGACCTCAAGCTAACAGAAAATCAGAACGGCTTTCATTTTAAAAGCTTCTTAAATATGTTTATGAATCCATAAAATTTTGAAAATTAAAAAAATTATTTTATGTTAAAGTTTTTTCTTTTTTATCGGTAACAAACGACCTCAAGCTAACAGAAAATCAGAACGGCTTTCATTTTAAAAGCTTCTTAAATATGTTAATGAATCCATAAAATTTTGAAAATTAAAAAAAATTATTTTATGTTAAAGTTTTTTCTTTTTTATCGGTAACAAACGACTTCAAGCTAACAGAAAATCAGAACGGCTTTCATTTTAAAAGCTTCTTAAATATGTTAATGAATCCATAAAATTTTGAAAATTAAAAAAAATTATTTTATGTTAAAGTTTTTTCTTTTTTATCGGTAACAAACGACCTCAAGCTAACAGAAAATCAGAACGGCTTTCATTTTAAAAGCTTCTTAAATATGTTTATGAATCCATAAAATTTTGAAAATTAAAAAAATAATTTAATGTTAAAGTTTTTTCTTTTTTATCGGTAACAAGCGACCTCAAGCTAACAGAAAATCAGAACGGCTTTCATTTTAAAAGCTTCTTAAATATGTTTATGAATCCATAAAATTTTGAAAATTAAAAAAATAATTTAATGTTAAAGTTTTTTCTTTTTTATCGGTAACAAGCGACCTCAAGCTAACAGAAAATCAGAACGGCTTTCATTTTAAAAGCTTCTTAAATATGTTTATGAATCCATAAAATTTTGAAAATTAAAAAAATTATTTTATTTTAAAGTTTTTTCTTTTTTATCGGTAACAAACGACCTCAAGCTAACAGAAAATCAGAACGGCTTTCATTTTAAAAGCTTCTTAAATATGTTTATTAATCCATAAAATTTTGAAAATTAAAAAAATTATTTTATGTTAAAGTTTTTTCTTTTTTATCGGTAACAAACGACCTCAAGCTAACAGAAAATCAGAACGGCTTTCATTTTAAAAGCTTCTTAAATATGTTAATGAATCCATAAAATTTTGAAAATTAAAAAAAATTATTTTATGTTAAAGTTTTTTCTTTTTTATCGGTAACAAACGACCTCAAGCTAACAGAAAATCAGAACGGCTTTCGTTTTAAAAGCTTCTTAAATATGTTTATGAATCCATAAAATTAAAAAATTATTTTTTTTATACTTTTTTCTTTTTTATCGGATACTGGCGACCTCAAGCTTACAAAAAATCAGAACGGCTTTCATTTTAAAAGCTTCTTAAATATGTTTATGAATCCATAAAATTTTGAAAATTAAAAAATTTATTTTATGTTATACTTTTTTCTTTTTTATCGGATACTGGCGACCTCAAGCTTACAGAAAATCAGAACGGCTTTCATTTTAAAAGCTTCTTAAATATGTTTATGAATCCATAAAATTTTGAAAATTAAAAAATTTATTTTATGTTATACTTTTTTCTTTTTTATCGGATACTGGCGACCTCAAGCTAACAGAAAATCAGAACGGCTTTCGTTTTAAAAGCTTCTTAAATATGTTTATGAATCCATAAAATTTTGAAAATTAAAAAATTTATTTTATGTTATACTTTTTTCTTTTTTATCGGATACTGGCGACCTCAAGCTTACAGAAAATCAGAACGGCTTTCGTTTTAAAAGCTTCTTAAATATGTTTATGAATCCATAAAATTTTGAAAATTAAAAAAATTATTTTATGTTAAAGTTTTTTCTTTTTTATCGGTAACAAACGACCTCAAGCTAACAGAAAATCAGAACGGCTTTCATTTTAAAAGCTTCTTAAATATGTTAATGAATCCATAAAATTTTGAAAATTAAAAAAATTATTTTATGTTAAAGTTTTTTCTTTTTTATCGGTAACAAACGACCTCAAGCTAACAGAAAATCAGAACGGCTTTCATTTTAAAAGCTTCTTAAATATGTTTATGAATCCATAAAATTTTGAAAATTAAAAAATTTATTTTATGTTATACTTTTTTCTTTTTTATCGGATACTGGCGACCTCAAGCTTACAGAAAATCAGAACGGCTTTCGTTTTAAAAGCTTCTTAAATATGTTTATGAATCCATAAAATTTTGAAAATTAAAAAAATTATTTTATGTTAAAGTTTTTTCTTTTTTATCGGTAACAAACGACCTCAAGCTAACAGAAAATCAGAACGGCTTTCATTTTAAAAGCTTCTTAAATATGTTAATGAATCCATAAAATTTTGAAAATTAAAAAAAATTATTTTATGTTAAAGTTTTTTCTTTTTTATCGGTAACAAACGACCTCAAGCTAACAGAAAATCAGAACGGCTTTCATTTTAAAAGCTTCTTAAATATGTTAATGAATCCATAAAATTTTGAAAATTAAAAAAAATTATTTTATGTTAAAGTTTTTTCTTTTTTATCGGTAACAAACGACCTCAAGCTAACAGAAAATCAGAACGGCTTTCATTTTAAAAGCTTCTTAAATATGTTTATGAATCCATAAAATTTTGAAAATTAAAAAAATAATTTAATGTTAAAGTTTTTTCTTTTTTATCGGTAACAAGCGACCTCAAGCTAACAGAAAATCAGAACGGCTTTCATTTTAAAAGCTTCTTAAATATGTTAATGAATCCATAAAATTTTGAAAATTAAAAAAATTATTTTATTTTAAAGTTTTTTCTTTTTTATCGGTAACAAACGACCTCAAGCTAACAGAAAATCAGAACGGCTTTCATTTTAAAAGCTTCTTAAATATGTTTATGAATCCATAAAATTTTGAAAATTAAAAAAATAATTTAATGTTAAAGTTTTTTCTTTTTTATCGGTAACAAGCGACCTCAAGCTAACAGAAAATCAGAACGGCTTTCATTTTAAAAGCTTCTTAAATATGTTAATGAATCCATAAAATTTTGAAAATTAAAAAAATTATTTTATTTTAAAGTTTTTTCTTTTTTATCGGTAACAAACGACCTCAAGCTAACAGAAAATCAGAACGGCTTTCATTTTAAAAGCTTCTTAAATATGTTTATGAATCCATAAAATTTTGAAAATTAAAAAAATAATTTAATGTTAAAGTTTTTTCTTTTTTATCGGTAACAAACGACCTCAAGCTAACAGAAAATCAGAACGGCTTTCATTTTAAAAGCTTCTTAAATATGTTTATGAATCCATAAAATTTTGAAAATTAAAAAAATTATTTTATTTTAAAGTTTTTTCTTTTTTATCGGTAACAAACGACCTCAAGCTAACAGAAAATCAGAACGGCTTTCATTTTAAAAGCTTCTTAAATATGTTTATTAATCCATAAAATTTTGAAAATTAAAAAAATTATTTTTTTTATACTTTTTTCTTTTTTATCGGAAACAAACAACCTCAAGCTTACAGAAAATCAGAACGGCTTTCATTTTAAAAGCTTCTTAAATATGTTAAAGTTTTTTCTTTTTTATCGGAAACTAGCGACCTCAAGCTTACAGAAAATCAGAACGGCTTTCCTTTTAAAAGCTTCTGAAATATGTTAATGAATCCATAAAATTTTGAAAATTAAAAAAATTATTTTATGTTAAAGTTTTTTCTTTTTTATCGGTAACAAACGACCTCAAGCTAACAGAAAATCAGAACGTCTTTCATTTTAAAAGCTTCTTAAATATGTTTATGAATCCATAAAATTTTGAAAATTAAAAAAATTATTTTATGTTAAAGTTTTTTCTTTTTTATCGGTAACAAACGACCTCAAGCTTACAGAAAATCAGAACGGCTTTCATTTTAAAAGCTTCTTAAATATGTTAATGAATCCATAAAATTTTGAAAATTAAAAAAAATTATTTTATGTTAAAGTTTTTTCTTTTTTATCGGTAACAAACGACCTCAAGCTAACAGAAAATCAGAACGGCTTTCATTTTAAAAGCTTCTTAAATATGTTTATGAATCCATAAAATTTTGAAAATTAAAAAAATAATTTAATGTTAAAGTTTTTTCTTTTTTATCGGTAACAAGCGACCTCAAGCTAACAGAAAATCAGAACGGCTTTCATTTTAAAAGCTTCTTAAATATGTTTATGAATCCATAAATTTTTGAAAATTAAAAAAAATTATTTTATGTTAAAGTATTTTCTTTTTTATCGGTAACAAACGACCTCAAGCTAACAGAAAATCAGAACGGCTTTCATTTTAAAAGCTTCTTAAATATGTTTATGAATCCATAAAATTTTGAAAATTAAAAAAATTATTTTATGTTAAAGTTTTTTCTTTTTTATCGGTAACAAACGACCTCAAGCTAACAGAAAATCAGAACGGCTTTCATTTTAAAAGCTTCTTAAATATGTTTATGAATCCATAAAATTTTGAAAATTAAAAAAATTATTTTATGTTAAAGTTTTTTCTTTTTTATCGGTAACAAACGACCTCAAGCTAACAGAAAATCAGAATGGCTTTCATTTTAAAAGCTTCTTAAATATGTTAAAGTTTTTTCTTTTTTATCGGAAACTAGCGACCTCAAGCTTACAGAAAATCAGAACGGCTTTCATTTTAAAAGCTTCTTAAATATGTTAATGAATCCATAAAATTTTGAAAATTAAAAAAAATTATTTTATGTTAAAGTTTTTTCTTTTTTATCGGTAACAAACGACCTCAAGCTAACAGAAAATCAGAATGGCTTTCATTTTAAAAGCTTCTTAAATATGTTAAAGTTTTTTCTTTTTTATCGGAAACTAGCGACCTCAAGCTTACAGAAAATCAGAACGGCTTTCATTTTAAAAGCTTCTTAAATATGTTTATGAATCCATAAAATTTTGAAAATTAAAAAAATTATTTTATGTTAAAGTTTTTTCTTTTTTATCGGTAACAAACGACCTCAAGCTAACAGAAAATCAGAACGGCTTTCATTTTAAAAGCTTCTTAAATATGTTTATGAATCCATAAAATTTTGAAAATTAAAAAAATTATTTTATGTTAAAGTTTTTTCTTTTTTATCGGTAACAAACGACCTCAAGCTAACAGAAAATCAGAACGGCTTTCATTTTAAAAGCTTCTTAAATATGTTTATTAATCCATAAAATTTTGAAAATTAAAAAAATTATTTTTTTTATACTTTTTTCTTTTTTATCGGAAACAAACAACCTCAAGCTTACAGAAAATCAGAACGGCTTTCATTTTAAAAGCTTCTTAAATATGTTAAAGTTTTTTCTTTTTTATCGGAAACTAGCGACCTCAAGCTTACAGAAAATCAGAACGGCTTTCCTTTTAAAAGCTTCTGAAATATGTTAATGAATCCATAAAATTTTGAAAATTAAAAAAATTATTTTATGTTAAAGTTTTTTCTTTTTTATCGGTAACAAACGACCTCAAGCTAACAGAAAATCAGAACGGCTTTCATTTTAAAAGCTTCTTAAATATGTTTATGAATCCATAAAATTTTGAAAATTAAAAAAATAATTTAATGTTAAAGTTTTTTCTTTTTTATCGGTAACAAGCGACCTCAAGCTAACAGAAAATCAGAACGGCTTTCATTTTAAAAGCTTCTTAAATATGTTTATGAATCCATAAATTTTTGAAAATTAAAAAAAATTATTTTATGTTAAAGTATTTTCTTTTTTATCGGTAACAAACGACCTCAAGCTAACAGAAAATCAGAACGGCTTTCATTTTAAAAGCTTCTTAAATATGTTTATGAATCCATAAAATTTTGAAAATTAAAAAAATTATTTTATGTTAAAGTTTTTTCTTTTTTATCGGTAACAAACGACCTCAAGCTAACAGAAAATCAGAATGGCTTTCATTTTAAAAGCTTCTTAAATATGTTAAAGTTTTTTCTTTTTTATCGGAAACTAGCGACCTCAAGCTTACAGAAAATCAGAACGGCTTTCATTTTAAAAGCTTCTTAAATATGTTTATGAATCCATAAAATTTTGAAAATTAAAAAAATTATTTTATGTTAAAGTTTTTTCTTTTTTATCGGTAACAAACGACCTCAAGCTAACAGAAAATCAGAACGGCTTTCATTTTAAAAGCTTCTTAAATATGTTTATGAATCCATAAAATTTTGAAAATTAAAAAAATTATTTTATGTTAAAGTATTTTCTTTTTTATCGGTAACAAACGACCTCAAGCTAACAGAAAATCAGAACGGCTTTCATTTTAAAAGCTTCTTAAATATGTTTATGAATCCATAAAATTTTGAAAATTAAAAAAATTATTTTATGTTAAAGTTTTTTCTTTTTTATCGGTAACAAACGACCTCAAGCTAACAGAAAATCAGAATGGCTTTCATTTTAAAAGCTTCTTAAATATGTTAAAGTTTTTTCTTTTTTATCGGTAACAAACGACCTCAACCTAACAGAAAATCAGAACGGCTTTCATTTTAAAAGCTTCTTAAATATGTTTATGAATCCATAAAATTTTGAAAATTAAAAAAATTATTTTATGTTAAAGTTTTTTCTTTTTTATCGGTAACAATAGACCTCAAGCTAACAGAAAATCAGAACGGCTTTCATTTTAAAAGCTTCTTAAATATGTTAAAGTTTTTTCTTTTTTATCGGAAACTAGCGACCTCAAGCTTACAGAAAATCAGAACGGCTTTCATTTTAAAAGCTTCTTAAATATGTTTATGAATCCATAAAATTTTGAAAATTAAAAAAATTATTTTATGTTAAAGTTTTTTCTTTTTTATCGGTAACAAACGACCTCAAGCTAACAGAAAATCAGAATGGCTTTCATTTTAAAAGCTTCTTAAATATGTTAAAGTTTTTTCTTTTTTATCGGAAACTAGCGACCTCAAGCTTACAGAAAATCAGAACGGCTTTCATTTTAAAAGCTTCTTAAATATGTTTATGAATCCATAAAATTTTGAAAATTAAAAAAATTATTTTATGTTAAAGTTTTTTCTTTTTTATCGGTAACAAACGACCTCAAGCTAACAGAAAATCAGAACGGCTTTCATTTTAAAAGCTTCTTAAATATGTTTATGAATCCATAAAATTTTGAAAATTAAAAAAATTATTTTATGTTAAAGTTTTTTCTTTTTTATCGGAAACTAGCGACCTCAAGCTTACAGAAAATCAGAACGGCTTTCCTTTTAAAAGCTTCTTAAATATGTTTATTAATCCATAAAATTTTGAAAATTAAAAAAATTATTTTTTTTATACTTTTTTCTTTTTTATCGGTAACAAACGACCTCAACCTAACAGAAAATCAGAACGGCTTTCATTTTAAAAGCTTCTTAAATATGTTTATTAATCCATAAAATTTTGAAAATTAAAAAAATTATTTTTTTTATACTTTTTTCTTTTTTATCGGAAACAAACAACCTCAAGCTAACAGAAAATCAGAACGGCTTTCATTTTAAAAGCTTCTTAAATATGTTAAAGTTTTTTCTTTTTTATCGGAAACTAGCGACCTCAAGCTTACAGAAAATCAGAACGGCTTTCCTTTTAAAAGCTTCTTAAATATGTTTATTAATCCATAAAATTTTGAAAATTAAAAAAATTATTTTTTTTATACTTTTTTCTTTTTTATCGGTAACAAACGACCTCAACCTAACAGAAAATCAGAACGGCTTTCATTTTAAAAGCTTCTTAAATATGTTTATTAATCCATAAAATTTTGAAAATTAAAAAAATTATTTTTTTTATACTTTTTTCTTTTTTATCGGAAACAAACAACCTCAAGCTAACAGAAAATCAGAACGGCTTTCATTTTAAAAGCTTCTTAAATATGTTAAAGTTTTTTCTTTTTTATCGGAAACTAGCGACCTCAAGCTTACAGAAAATCAGAACGGCTTTCCTTTTAAAAGCTTCTTAAATATGTTTATTAATCCATAAAATTTTGAAAATTAAAAAAATTATTTTTTTTATACTTTTTTCTTTTTTATCGGAAACAAACAACCTCAAGCTTACAGAAAATCAGAACGGCTTTCATTTTAAAAGCTTCTTAAATATGTTAAAGTTTTTTCTTTTTTATCGGAAACTAGCGACCTCAAGCTTACAGAAAATCAGAACGGCTTTCGTTTTAAAAGCTTCTTAAATATGTTTATGAATCCATAAAATTTTGAAAATTAAAATAATTATTTTATGTTAAAGTTTTTTCTTTTATATCGGTAACAAACGACCTCAAGCTAACAGAAAATCAGAACGGCTTTCATTTTAAAAGCTTCTTAAATATGTTTATGAATCCATAAAATTTTGAAAATTAAAAAAATTATTTTATGTTAAAGTTTTTTCTTTTTTATCGGTAACAAACGACCTCAAGCTAACAGAAAATTAGAACGGCTTTCATTTTAAAAGCTTCTTAAATATGTTTATTAATCCATAAAATTTTGAAAATTAAAAAAATTATTTTTTTTATACTTTTTTCTTTTTTATCGGAAACAAGCGACCTCAAGCTAACAGGAAATCAGAACGGCTTTCGTTTTAAAAGCTTCTTAAATATGTTTATGAATCCATAAAATTTTGAAAATTAAAAAAATTATTTTATGTTAAAGTTTTTTCTTTTTTATCGGAAACAAACGACCTCAAGCTTACATAAAATCAGAACGGCTTTCGTTTTAAAAGCTTCTTAAATATGTTAAAGTTTTTTCTTTTTTATCGGAAACTAGCGACCTCAAGCTTACAGAAAATCAGAACGGCTTTCATTTTAAAAGCTTCTTAAATATGTTTATGAATCCATAAAATTTTGAAAATTAAAAAAATTATTTTATGTTAAAGTTTTTTCTTTTTTATCGGTAACAAACGACCTCAAGCTAACAGAAAATCAGAATGGCTTTCATTTTAAAAGCTTCTTAAATATGTTAAAGTTTTTTCTTTTTTATCGGAAACTAGCGACCTCAAGCTTACAGAAAATCAGAACGGCTTTCATTTTAAAAGCTTCTTAAATATGTTTATGAATCCATAAAATTTTGAAAATTAAAAAAATTATTTTATGTTAAAGTTTTTTCTTTTTTATCGGTAACAAACGACCTCAAGCTAACAGAAAATCAGAACGGCTTTCATTTTAAAAGCTTCTTAAATATGTTTATGAATCCATAAAATTTTGAAAATTAAAAAAATTATTTTATGTTAAAGTTTTTTCTTTTTTATCGGTAACAAACGACCTCAAGCTAACAGAAAATCAGAACGGCTTTCATTTTAAAAGCTTCTTAAATATGTTTATGAATCCATAAAATTTTGAAAATTAAAAAAATTATTTTATGTTAAAGTTTTTTCTTTTTTATCGGTAACAAACGACCTCAACCTAACAGAAAATCAGAACGGCTTTCATTTTAAAAGCTTCTTAAATATGTTTATGAATCCATAAAATTTTGAAAATTAAAAAAATTATTTTATGTTAAAGTTTTTTCTTTTTTATCGGTAACAAACGACCTCAACCTAACAGAAAATCAGAACGGCTTTCATTTTAAAAGCTTCTTAAATATGTTTATGAATCCATAAAATTTTGAAAATTAAAAAAATTATTTTTTTTATACTTTTTTCTTTTTTATCGGAAACAAACAACCTCAAGCTAACAGAAAATCAGAACGGCTTTCATTTTAAAAGCTTCTTAAATATGTTAAAGTTTTTTCTTTTTTATCGGAAACTAGCGACCTCAAGCTTACAGAAAATCAGAACGGCTTTCCTTTTAAAAGCTTCTTAAATATGTTTATTAATCCATAAAATTTTGAAAATTAAAAAAATTATTTTTTTTATACTTTTTTCTTTTTTATCGGAAACAAACAACCTCAAGCTTACAGAAAATCAGAACGGCTTTCATTTTAAAAGCTTCTTAAATATGTTAAAGTTTTTTCTTTTTTATCGGAAACTAGCGACCTCAAGCTTACAGAAAATCAGAACGGCTTTCGTTTTAAAAGCTTCTTAAATATGTTTATGAATCCATAAAATTTTGAAAATTAAAATAATTATTTTATGTTAAAGTTTTTTCTTTTATATCGGTAACAAACGACCTCAAGCTAACAGAAAATCAGAACGGCTTTCATTTTAAAAGCTTCTTAAATATGTTTATGAATCCATAAAATTTTGAAAATTAAAAAAATTATTTTATGTTAAAGTTTTTTCTTTTTTATCGGTAACAAACGACCTCAAGCTAACAGAAAATTAGAACGGCTTTCATTTTAAAAGCTTCTTAAATATGTTTATTAATCCATAAAATTTTGAAAATTAAAAAAATTATTTTTTTTATACTTTTTTCTTTTTTATCGGAAACAAGCGACCTCAAGCTAACAGGAAATCAGAACGGCTTTCGTTTTAAAAGCTTCTTAAATATGTTTATGAATCCATAAAATTTTGAAAATTAAAAAAATTATTTTATGTTAAAGTTTTTTCTTTTTTATCGGAAACAAACGACCTCAAGCTTACATAAAATCAGAACGGCTTTCGTTTTAAAAGCTTCTTAAATATGTTAAAGTTTTTTCTTTTTTATCGGAAACTAGCGACCTCAAGCTTACAGAAAATCAGAACGGCTTTCGTTTTAAAAGCTTCTTAAATATGTTTATGAATCCATAAAATTTTGAAAATTAAAAAAATTATTTTATGTTAAAGTTTTTTCTTTTATATCGGTAACAAACGACCTCAAGCTAACAGAAAATCAGAACGGCTTTCATTTTAAAAGCTTCTTAAATATGTTTATGAATCCATAAAATTTTGAAAATTAAAAAAATTATTTTATGTTAAAGTTTTTTCTTTTTTATCGGTAACAAACGACCTCAAGCTAACAGAAAATTAGAACGGCTTTCATTTTAAAAGCTTCTTAAATATGTTTATTAATCCATAAAATTTTGAAAATTAAAAAAATTATTTTTTTTATACTTTTTTCTTTTTTATCGGAAACAAGCGACCTCAAGCTAACAGGAAATCAGAACGGCTTTCGTTTTAAAAGCTTCTTAAATATGTTTATGAATCCATAAAATTTTGAAAATTAAAAAAATTATTTTATGTTAAAGTTTTTTCTTTTTTATCGGAAACAAACGACCTCAAGCTTACATAAAATCAGAACGGCTTTCGTTTTAAAAGCTTCTTAAATATGTTAAAGTTTTTTCTTTTTTATCGGAAACTAGCGACCTCAAGCTTACAGAAAATCAGAACGGCTTTCGTTTTAAAAGCTTCTTAAATATGTTTATGAATCCATAAAATTTTGAAAATTAAAAAAAATATTTTATGTTAAAGTTTTTTCTTTTTTCTCGGTAACAAACGACCTCAAGCTAACAGAAAATCAGAACGGCTTTCATTTTAAAAGCTTCTTAAATATGTTTATGAATCCATAAAATTTCGAAAATTAAAAAAATTATTTTATGTTAAAGTTTTTTCTTTTTTATCGGTAACAAACGACCTCAAGCTAACAGAAAATCAGAACGGCTTTCATTTTAAAAGCTTCTTAAATATGTTTATGAATCCATAAAATTTTGAAAATTAAAAAATTTATTTTATGTTAAAGTTTTTTCTTTTTTATCGGAAACAAACGACCTCAAGCTAACAGAAAATCAGAACGGCTTTCATTTTAAAAGCTTCTTAAATATGTTTATGAATCCATAAAATTTTGAAAATTAAAAAAATTATTTTATGTTAAAGTTTTTTCTTTTTTATCGGTAACAAACGACCTCAAGCTAACAGAAAATCAGAACGGCTTTCATTTTAAAAGCTTCTTAAATATGTTTATGAATCCATAAAATTTTGAAAATTAAAAAATTTATTTTATGTTAAAGTTTTTTCTTTTTTATCGGTAACAAACGACCTCAAGCTAACAGAAAATCAGAACGGCTTTCATTTTAAAAGCTTCTTAAATATGTTTATGAATCCATAAAATTTTGAAAATTAAAAAAATTATTTTAGGTTAAAGTTTTTTCTTTTTTCTCGGTAACAAACGACCTCAAGCTAACAGAAAATCAGAACGGCTTTCATTTTAAAAGCTTCTTAAATATGTTTATGAATCCATAAAATTTTGAAAATCAAAAAAATTATTTTATGTTAAAGTTTTTTCTTTTATATCGGTTACAAACGACCTCAAGCTAACAGAACATCAGAACGGCTTTCATTTTAAAAGCTTCTTAAATATGTTTATGAATCCATAAAATTTTGAATTAAAAAATTTATTTTATGTTAAAGTTTTTTCTTTTTTATCGGAAACAAACGACCTCAAGCTAACAGAAAATCAGAACAGCTTTCATTTTAAAAGCTTATAAAATATGTTTATGAATCCATAAAATTTTGAAAATTAAAAAAATTATTTTATGTTAAAGTTTTTTCTTTTTTCTCGGTAACAAACGACCTCAAGCTAACAGAAAATCAGAACGGCTTTCATTTTAAAAGCTTCTTAAATATGTTTAGGAATCCATAAAATTTTGAAAATTAAAAAAATTATTTTATGTTAAAGTTTTTTCTTTTTTATCGGTAACAAACGACCTCAAGCTAACAGAAAATCAGAACGGCTTTCATTTTAAAAGCTTCTTAAATATGTTTATGAATCCATAAAATTTTGAAAATTAAAAAATTTATTTTATGTTAAAGTTTTTTCTTTTTTATCGGTAACAAACGACCTCAAGCTAACAGAAAATCAGAACGGCTTTCATTTTAAAAGCTTCTTAAATATGTTTATGAATCCATAAAATTTTGAAAATTAAAAAAATTATTTTATGTTAAAGTTTTTTCTTTTTTCTCGGTAACAAACGACCTCAAGCTAACAGAAAATCAGAACGGCTTTCGTTTTAAAAGCTTCTTAAATATGTTAAAGTTTTTTCTTTTTTATCGGAAACTAGCGACCTCAAGCTTACAGAAAATCAGAACGGCTTTCGTTTTAAAAGCTTCTTAAATATGTTTATGAATCCATAAAATTTTGAAAATTAAAAAAATTATTTTATGTTAAAGTTTTTTCTTTTTTATCGGAAACAAACGACCTCAAGCTTACATAAAATCAGAACGGCTTTCGTTTTAAAAGCTTCTTAAATATGTTTATGAATCCATAAAATTTTGAAAATTAAAAAAATTATTTTATGTTAAAGTTTTTTCTTTTTTATCGGAAACTAGCGACCTCAAGCTTACAGAAAATCAGAACGGCTTTCGTTTTAAAAGCTTCTTAAATATGTTAAAGTTTTTTCTTTTTTAACGGAAACTAGCGACCTCAAGCTTACAGAAAATCAGAACGGCTTTCGTTTTAAAAGCTTCTTAAATATGTTTATGAATCCATAAAATTTTGAAAATTAAAAAAATTATTTTTGTTATACTTTTTTCTTTTTTATCGGAAACAAGCGACCTCAAGCTAACAGGAAATCAGAACGGCTTTCGTTTTAAAAGCTTCTTAAATAAGTTTATGAATCCATAAAATTTTGAAAATTAAAAAAATTATTTTATGTTAAAGTTTTTTCTTTTTTATCGGAAACAAACGACCTCAAGCTTACATAAAATCAGAACGGCTTTCGTTTTAAAAGCTTCTTAAATATGTTAAAGTTTTTTCTTTTTTATCGGAAACTAGCTACCTCAAGCTTACAGAAAATCAGAACGGCTTTCGTTTTAATAGCTTCTTAAATATGTTTATGAATCCATAAAATTTTGAAAATTAAAAAAATTATTTTATGTTAAAGTTTTTTCTTTTTTATCGGTAACAAACGACCTCAAGCTAACAGAAAATCAGAACGGCTTTCATTTTAAAAGCTTCTTAAATATGTTTAGGAATCCATAAAATTTTGAAAATTAAAAAAATTATTTTATGTTAAAGTTTTTTCTTTTTTATCGGAAACAAACGACCTCAAGCTTACATAAAATCAGAACGGCTTTCGTTTTAAAAGCTTCTTAAATATGTTAAAGTTTTTTCTTTTTTATCGGAAACTAGCGACCTCAAGCTTACAAAAAATCAGAACGGCTTTCATTTTAAAAGCTTCTTAAATATGTTTATGAATCCATAAAATTTTGAAAATTAAAAAAATTATTTTATGTTAAAGTTTTTTCTTTTTTATCGGTAACAAACGACCTCAAGCTAACAGAAAATCAGAACGGCTTTCATTTTAAAAGCTTCTTAAATATGTTTAGGAATCCATAAAATTTTGAAAATTAAAAAAATTATTTTATGTTAAAGTTTTTTCTTTTTTATCGGTAACAAACGACCTCAAGCTAACAGAAAATCAGAACGGCTTTCATTTAAAAAGCTTCTTAAATATGTTTATGAATCCATAAAATTTTGAAAATTAAAAAAAATTATTTTATGTTAAAGTATTTTCTTTTTTATCGGTAACAAACGACCTCAAGCTAACAGAAAATCAGAACGGCTTTCATTTTAAAAGCTTCTTAAATATGTTTATGAATCCATAAAATTTTGAAAATTAAAAAAATTATTTTATGTTAAAGTTTTTTCTTTTTTATCGGTAACAAACGACCTCAAGCTAACAGAAAATCAGAACGGCTTTCATTTTAAAAGCTTCTTAAATATGTTTATGAATCCATAAAATTTTGAAAATTAAAAAAAATTATTTTATATTAAAGTTTTTTCTTTTTTATCGGTAACAAACGACCTCAAGCTAACAGAAAATCAGAACGGCTTTCATTTTAAAAGCTTCTTAAATATGTTTATGAATCCATAAAATTTTGAAAATTAAAAAAATTATTTTATGTTAAAGTTTTTTCTTTTTTATCGGTAACAAACGACCTCAAGCTAACAGAAAATCAGAACGGCTTTCATTTTAAAAGCTTCTTAAATATGTTTATGAATCCATAAAATTTTGAAAATTAAAAAAAATTATTTTATATTAAAGTTTTTTCTTTTTTATCGGTAACAAACGACCTCAAGCTAACAGAAAATCAGAACGGCTTTCATTTTAAAAGCTTCTTAAATATGTTTATGAATCCATAAAATTTTGAAAATTAAAAAAATTATTTTATTTTAAAGTTTTTTCTTTTTTATCGGTAACAAACGACCTCAAGCTAACAGAAAATCAGAACGGCTTTCATTTTAAAAGCTTCTTAAATATGTTTATGAATCCATAAAATTTTGAAAATTAAAAAAATTATTTTATTTTAAAGTTTTTTCTTTTTTATCGGAAACTAGCGACCTCAAGCTTACAGAAAATCAGAACGGCTTTCATTTTAAAAGCTTCTTAAATATGTTTATGAATCCATAAAATTTTGAAAATTAAAAAAATTATTTTATTTTAAAGTTTTTTCTTTTTTATCGGTAACAAACGACCTCAAGCTAACAGAAAATCAGAACGGCTTTCATTTTAAAAGCTTCTTAAATATGTTTATGAATCCATAAAATTTTGAAAATTAAAAAATTTATTTTTGTTATACTTTTTTCATTTTTATCGGAAACTAGCGACCTCAAGCTTACAGAAAATCAGAACGGCTTTCATTTTAAAAGCTTCTTAAATATGTTTATGAATCCATAAAATTTTGAAAATTAAAAAATTTATTTTATGTTAAAGTTTTTTCTTTTGTATCGGTAACAAAGTACTTCAAGCTAATAGAAAATCAGAACGGCTTTCATTTTAAAAGCTTCTTAAATATGTTTATGAATCCATAAAATTTTGAAAATTAAAAAATTTATTTTAAGTTAAAGTTTTTTCTTTTTTATCGGAAACAAATGACCTCAAGCTAACAGAAAATCAGAACGGCTTTCATTTTAAAAGCTTCTTAAATATGTTTATGAATCCATAAAATTTTGAAAATTAAAAAAATTATTTTTGTTATACTTTTTTCATTTTTATCGGAAACTAGCGACCTCAAGCTTACATAAAATCAGAACGGCTTTCGTTTTAAAAGCTTCTTAAATATGTTTATGAATCCATAAAATTTTGAAAATTAAAAAAATTATTTTTGTTATACTTTTTTCTTTTTTATCGGAAACAAGCGACCTCAAGCTAACAGGAAATCAGAACGGCTTTCGTTTTAAAAGCTTCTTAAATAAGTTTATGAATCCATAAAATTTTGAAAATTAAAAAAATTATTTTATGTTAAAGTTTTTTCTTTTTTATCGGAAACAAACGACCTCAAGCTTACATAAAATCAGAACGGCTTTCGTTTTAAAAGCTTCTTAAATATGTTAAAGTTTTTTCTTTTTTATCGGAAACTAGCTACCTCAAGCTTACAAAAAATCAGAACGGCTTTCATTTTAAAAGCTTCTTAAATATGTTTATGAATCCATAAAATTTTGAAAATTAAAAAAATTATTTTTGTTATACTTTTTTCATTTTTATCGGAAACTAGCGACCTCAAGCTTACATAAAATCAGAACGGCTTTCGTTTTAAAAGCTTCTTAAATATGTTTATGAATCCATAAAATTTTGAAAATTAAAAAAATTATTTTATGTTAAAGTTTTTTCTTTTTTATCGGAAACTAGCGACCTCAAGCTTACAGAAAATCAGAACGGCTTTCGTTTTAAAAGCTTCTTAAATATGTTAAAGTTTTTTCTTTTTTAACGGAAACTAGCGACCTCAAGCTTACAGAAAATCAGAACGGCTTTCGTTTTAAAAGCTTCTTAAATATGTTTATGAATCCATAAAATTTTGAAAATTAAAAAAATTATTTTTGTTATACTTTTTTCTTTTTTATCGGAAACAAGCGACCTCAAGCTAACAGGAAATCAGAACGGCTTTCGTTTTAAAAGCTTCTTAAATAAGTTTATGAATCCATAAAATTTTGAAAATTAAAAAAATTATTTTATGTTAAAGTTTTTTCTTTTTTATCGGAAACAAACGACCTCAAGCTTACATAAAATCAGAACGGCTTTCGTTTTAAAAGCTTCTTAAATATGTTAAAGTTTTTTCTTTTTTATCGGAAACTAGCTACCTCAAGCTTACAGAAAATCAGAACGGCTTTCGTTTTAATAGCTTCTTAAATATGTTTATGAATCCATAAAATTTTGAAAATTAAAAAAATTATTTTATGTTAAAGTTTTTTCTTTTTTATCGGTAACAAACGACCTCAAGCTAACAGAAAATCAGAACGGCTTTCATTTTAAAAGCTTCTTAAATATGTTTAGGAATCCATAAAATTTTGAAAATTAAAAAAATTATTTTATGTTAAAGTTTTTTCTTTTTTATCGGAAACAAACGACCTCAAGCTTACATAAAATCAGAACGGCTTTCGTTTTAAAAGCTTCTTAAATATGTTAAAGTTTTTTCTTTTTTATCGGAAACTAGCGACCTCAAGCTTACAAAAAATCAGAACGGCTTTCATTTTAAAAGCTTCTTAAATATGTTTATGAATCCATAAAATTTTGAAAATTAAAAAAATTATTTTATGTTAAAGTTTTTTCTTTTTTATCGGTAACAAACGACCTCAAGCTAACAGAAAATCAGAACGGCTTTCATTTTAAAAGCTTCTTAAATATGTTTAGGAATCCATAAAATTTTGAAAATTAAAAAAATTATTTTATGTTAAAGTTTTTTCTTTTTTATCGGTAACAAACGACCTCAAGCTAACAGAAAATCAGAACGGCTTTCATTTAAAAAGCTTCTTAAATATGTTTATGAATCCATAAAATTTTGAAAATTAAAAAAAATTATTTTATGTTAAAGTATTTTCTTTTTTATCGGTAACAAACGACCTCAAGCTAACAGAAAATCAGAACGGCTTTCATTTTAAAAGCTTCTTAAATATGTTTATGAATCCATAAAATTTTGAAAATTAAAAAAATTATTTTATGTTAAAGTTTTTTCTTTTTTATCGGTAACAAACGACCTCAAGCTAACAGAAAATCAGAACGGCTTTCATTTTAAAAGCTTCTTAAATATGTTTATGAATCCATAAAATTTTGAAAATTAAAAAAAATTATTTTATATTAAAGTTTTTTCTTTTTTATCGGTAACAAACGACCTCAAGCTAACAGAAAATCAGAACGGCTTTCATTTTAAAAGCTTCTTAAATATGTTTATGAATCCATAAAATTTTGAAAATTAAAAAAATTATTTTATGTTAAAGTTTTTTCTTTTTTATCGGTAACAAACGACCTCAAGCTAACAGAAAATCAGAACGGCTTTCATTTTAAAAGCTTCTTAAATATGTTTATGAATCCATAAAATTTTGAAAATTAAAAAAAATTATTTTATATTAAAGTTTTTTCTTTTTTATCGGTAACAAACGACCTCAAGCTAACAGAAAATCAGAACGGCTTTCATTTTAAAAGCTTCTTAAATATGTTTATGAATCCATAAAATTTTGAAAATTAAAAAAATTATTTTATTTTAAAGTTTTTTCTTTTTTATCGGTAACAAACGACCTCAAGCTAACAGAAAATCAGAACGGCTTTCATTTTAAAAGCTTCTTAAATATGTTTATGAATCCATAAAATTTTGAAAATTAAAAAAATTATTTTATTTTAAAGTTTTTTCTTTTTTATCGGAAACTAGCGACCTCAAGCTTACAGAAAATCAGAACGGCTTTCATTTTAAAAGCTTCTTAAATATGTTTATGAATCCATAAAATTTTGAAAATTAAAAAAATTATTTTATTTTAAAGTTTTTTCTTTTTTATCGGTAACAAACGACCTCAAGCTAACAGAAAATCAGAACGGCTTTCATTTTAAAAGCTTCTTAAATATGTTTATGAATCCATAAAATTTTGAAAATTAAAAAATTTATTTTTGTTATACTTTTTTCATTTTTATCGGAAACTAGCGACCTCAAGCTTACAGAAAATCAGAACGGCTTTCATTTTAAAAGCTTCTTAAATATGTTTATGAATCCATAAAATTTTGAAAATTAAAAAATTTATTTTATGTTAAAGTTTTTTCTTTTGTATCGGTAACAAAGTACTTCAAGCTAATAGAAAATCAGAACGGCTTTCATTTTAAAAGCTTCTTAAATATGTTTATGAATCCATAAAATTTTGAAAATTAAAAAATTTATTTTAAGTTAAAGTTTTTTCTTTTTTATCGGAAACAAATGACCTCAAGCTAACAGAAAATCAGAACGGCTTTCATTTTAAAAGCTTCTTAAATATGTTTATGAATCCATAAAATTTTGAAAATTAAAAAAATTATTTTTGTTATACTTTTTTCATTTTTATCGGAAACTAGCGACCTCAAGCTTACAGAAAATCAGAACGGCTTTCATTTTAAAAGCTTCTTAAATATGTTTATGAATCCATAAAATTTTGAAAATTAAAAAATTTATTTTATGTTAAAGTTTTTTCTTTTGTATCGGTAACAAAGTACTTCAAGCTAATAGAAAATCAGAACGGCTTTCATTTTAAAAGCTTCTTAAATATGTTTATGAATCCATAAAATTTTGAAAATTAAAAAATTTATTTTAAGTTAAAGTTTTTTCTTTTTTATCGGAAACAAATGACCTCAAGCTAACAGAAAATCAGAACGGCTTTCATTTTAAAAGCTTCTTAAATATGTTTATGAATCCATAAAATTTTTAAAATTAAAAAAATTATTTTATGTTAAAGTTTTTTCTTTTTTATCGTTAACAAACGACCTCAAGCTAACAGAAAATCAGAACGGCTTTCATTTTAAAAGCTTCTTAAATTTGTTTATGAATCCATAAAATTTTGAAAATTAAAAAAATTATTTTATGTTAAAGTTTTTTCTTTTTTATCGGTAACAAACGACCTCAAGCTAACAGAAAATCAGAACGGCTTTCATTTTAAAAGCTTCTTAAATATGTTTATGAATCCATAAAATTTTGAAAATTAAAAAAATTATTTTATGTTAAAGTTTTTTCTTTTTTATCGGTAACAAACGACCTCAAGCTAACAGAAAATTAGAACGGCTTTCATTTTAAAAGCTTCTTAAATATGTTTATGAATCCATAAAATTTTAAAATTAAAAAAATTATTTTATGTTAAAGTTTTTTCTTTTTTATCGGAAACAAACGACCTCAAGCTTACATAAAATCAGAACGGCTTTCGTTTTAAAAGCTTCTTAAATATGTTTATGAATCCATAAAATTTTGAAAATTAAAAATATTATTTTATGTTAAAGTTTTTTCTTTTTTATCGGAAACTAGCGACCTCAAGCTTACAGAAAATCAGAACGGCTTTCGTTTTAAAAGCTTCTTAAATATGTTAAAGTTTTTTCTTTTTTAACGGAAACTAGCGACCTCAAGCTTACAGAAAATCAGAACGGCTTTCGTTTTAAAAGCTTCTTAAATATGTTTATGAATCCATAAAATTTTGAAAATTACAAAAATTATTTTTGTTATACTTTTTTCTTTTTTATCGGAAACAAGCGACCTCAAGCTAACAGGAAATCAGAACGGCTTTCGTTTTAAAAGCTTCTTAAATAAGTTTATGAATCCATAAAATTTTGAAAATTAAAAAAATTATTTTATGTTAAAGTTTTTTCTTTTTTATCGGAAACAAACGACCTCAAGCTTACATAAAATCAGAACGGCTTTCGTTTTAAAAGCTTCTTAAATATGTTAAAGTTTTTTCTTTTTTATCGGAAACTAGCTACCTCAAGCTTACAGAAAATCAGAACGGCTTTCGTTTTAAAAGCTTCTTAAATATGTTTATGAATCCATAAAATTTTGAAAATTAAAAAAATTATTTTATGTTAAAGTTTTTTCTTTTTTATCGGAAACAAACGACCTCAAGCTTACATAAAATCAGAACGGCTTTCGTTTTAAAAGCTTCTTAAATATGTTAAAGTTTTTTCTTTTTTAACGGAAACTAGCGACCTCAAGCTTACAGAAAATCAGAACGGCTTTCGTTTTAAAAGCTTCTTAAATATGTTTATGAATCCATAAAATTTTGAAAATTAAAAAAATTATTTTATGTTAAAGTTTTTTCTTTTTTATCGGAAACAAACGACCTCAAGCTTACATAAAATCAGAACGGCTTTCGTTTTAAAAGCTTCTTAAATATGTTAAAGTTTTTTCTTTTTTATCGGAAACTAGCTACCTCAAGCTTACAGAAAATCAGAACGGCTTTCGTTTTAAAAGCTTCTTAAATATGTTTATGAATCCATAAAATTTTGAAAATTAAAAAAATTATTTTATGTTAAAGTTTTTTCTTTTTTATCGGAAACAAACGACCTCAAGCTTACATAAAATCAGAACGGCTTTCGTTTTAAAAGCTTCTTAAATATGTTAAAGTTTTTTCTTTTTTATCGGAAACTAGCGACCTCAAGCTTACAGAAAATCAGAACGGCTTTCATTTTAAAAGCTTCTTAAATATGTTTATGAATCCATAAAATTTTGAAAATTAAAAAAATTATTTTATGTTAAAGTTTTTTCTTTTTTATCGGTAACAAACGACCTCAAGCTAAAAGAAAATCAGAACGGCTTTCATTTTAAAAGCTTCTTAAATATGTTTAGGAATCCATAAAATTTTGAAAATTAAAAAAATTATTTTATGTTAAAGTTTTTTCTTTTTTATCGGTAACAAACGACCTCAAGCTAACAGAAAATCAGAACGGCTTTCATTTTAAAAGCTTCTTAAATATGTTTATGAATCCATAAAATTTTGAAAATTAAAAAAAATTATTTTATGTTAAAGTATTTTCTTTTTTATCGGTAACAAACGACCTCAAGCTAACAGAAAATCAGAACGGCTTTCATTTTAAAAGCTTCTTAAATATGTTTATGAATCCATAAAATTTTGAAAATTAAAAAAATTATTTTATGTTAAAGTTTTTTCTTTTTTATCGGTAACAAACGACCTCAAGCTAACAGAAAATCAGAACGGCTTTCATTTTAAAAGCTTCTTAAATATGTTTATGAATCCATAAAATTTTGAAAATTAAAAAATTTATTTTATGTTAAAGTTTTTTCTTTTGTATCGGTAACAAAGTACTTCAAGCTAATAGAAAATCAGAACGGCTTTCATTTTAAAAGCTTCTTAAATATGTTTATGAATCCATAAAATTTTGAAAATTAAAAAATTTATTTTAAGTTAAAGTTTTTTCTTTTTTATCGGAAACTAGCGACCTCAAGCTAACAGAAAATCAGAACGGCTTTCATTTTAAAAGCTTCTTAAATATGTTTATGAATCCATAAAATTTTGAAAATTAAAAAAATTATTTTTGTTATACTTTTTTCATTTTTATCGGAAACTAGCGACCTCAAGCTTACAGAAAATCAGAACGGCTTTCATTTTAAAAGCTTCTTAAATATGTTTATGAATCCATAAAATTTTGAAAATTAAAAAATTTATTTTATGTTAAAGTTTTTTCTTTTGTATCGGTAACAAAGTACTTCAAGCTAATAGAAAATCAGAACGGCTTTCATTTTAAAAGCTTCTTAAATATGTTTATGAATCCATAAAATTTTGAAAATTAAAAAATTTATTTTAAGTTAAAGTTTTTTCTTTTTTATCGGAAACTAGCGACCTCAAGCTAACAGAAAATCAGAACGGCTTTCATTTTAAAAGCTTCTTAAATATGTTTATGAATCCATAAAATTTTGAAAATTAAAAAAATTATTTTTGTTATACTTTTTTCATTTTTATCGGAAACTAGCGACCTCAAGCTTACAGAAAATCAGAACGGCTTTCATTTTAAAAGCTTCTTAAATATGTTTATGAATCCATAAAATTTTGAAAATTAAAAAATTTATTTTATGTTAAAGTTTTTTCTTTTGTATCGGTAACAAAGTACTTCAAGCTAATAGAAAATCAGAACGGCTTTCATTTTAAAAGCTTCTTAAATATGTTTATGAATCCATAAAATTTTGAAAATTAAAAAATTTATTTTAAGTTAAAGTTTTTTCTTTTTTATCGGAAACAAATGACCTCAAGCTAACAGAAAATCAGAACGGCTTTCATTTTAAAAGCTTCTTAAATATGTTTATGAATCCATAAAATTTTTAAAATTAAAAAAATTATTTTATGTTAAAGTTTTTTCTTTTTTATCGTTAACAAACGACCTCAAGCTAACAGAAAATCAGAACGGCTTTCATTTTAAAAGCTTCTTAAATTTGTTTATGAATCCATAAAATTTTGAAAATTAAAAAAATTATTTTATGTTAAAGTTTTTTCTTTTTTATCGGTAACAAACGACCTCAAGCTAACAGAAAATCAGAACTGCTTTCATTTTAAAAGCTTCTTAAATATGTTTATGAATCCATAAAATTTTTAAAATTAAAAAAATTATTTTATGTTAAAGTTTTTTCTTTTTTATCGGTAACAAACGACCTCAAGCTAACAGAAAATCAGAACGGCTTTCATTTTAAAAGCTTCTTAAATATGTTTATGAATCCATAAAATTTTGAAAATTAAAAAAATTATTTTATGTTAAAGTTTTTTCTTTTTTATCGGTAACAAACGACCTCAAGCTAACAGAAAATTAGAACGGCTTTCATTTTAAAAGCTTCTTAAATATGTTTATGAATCCATAAAATTTTAAAATTAAAAAAATTATTTTATGTTAAAGTTTTTTCTTTTTTATCGGAAACAAACGACCTCAAGCTTACATAAAATCAGAACGGCTTTCGTTTTAAAAGCTTCTTAAATATGTTTATGAATCCATAAAATTTTGAAAATTAAAAATATTATTTTATGTTAAAGTTTTTTCTTTTTTATCGGAAACTAGCGACCTCAAGCTTACAGAAAATCAGAACGGCTTTCGTTTTAAAAGCTTCTTAAATATGTTAAAGTTTTTTCTTTTTTAACGGAAACTAGCGACCTCAAGCTTACAGAAAATCAGAACGGCTTTCGTTTTAAAAGCTTCTTAAATATGTTTATGAATCCATAAAATTTTGAAAATTACAAAAATTATTTTTGTTATACTTTTTTCTTTTTTATCGGAAACAAGCGACCTCAAGCTAACAGGAAATCAGAACGGCTTTCGTTTTAAAAGCTTCTTAAATAAGTTTATGAATCCATAAAATTTTGAAAATTAAAAAAATTATTTTATGTTAAAGTTTTTTCTTTTTTATCGGAAACAAACGACCTCAAGCTTACATAAAATCAGAACGGCTTTCGTTTTAAAAGCTTCTTAAATATGTTAAAGTTTTTTCTTTTTTATCGGAAACTAGCTACCTCAAGCTTACAGAAAATCAGAACGGCTTTCGTTTTAAAAGCTTCTTAAATATGTTTATGAATCCATAAAATTTTGAAAATTAAAAAAATTATTTTATGTTAAAGTTTTTTCTTTTTTATCGGAAACAAACGACCTCAAGCTTACATAAAATCAGAACGGCTTTCGTTTTAAAAGCTTCTTAAATATGTTAAAGTTTTTTCTTTTTTATCGGAAACTAGCGACCTCAAGCTTACAGAAAATCAGAACGGCTTTCATTTTAAAAGCTTCTTAAATATGTTTATGAATCCATAAAATTTTGAAAATTAAAAAAATTATTTTATGTTAAAGTTTTTTCTTTTTTATCGGTAACAAACGACCTCAAGCTAACAGAAAATCAGAACGGCTTTCATTTTAAAAGCTTCTTAAATATGTTTAGGAATCCATAAAATTTTGAAAATTAAAAAAATTATTTTATGTTAAAGTTTTTTCTTTTTTATCGGTAACAAACGACCTCAAGCTAACAGAAAATCAGAACGGCTTTCATTTTAAAAGCTTCTTAAATATGTTTATGAATCCATAAAATTTTGAAAATTAAAAAAAATTATTTTATGTTAAAGTATTTTCTTTTTTATCGGTAACAAACGACCTCAAGCTAACAGAAAATCAGAACGGCTTTCATTTTAAAAGCTTCTTAAATATGTTTATGAATCCATAAAATTTTGAAAATTAAAAAAATTATTTTATGTTAAAGTTTTTTCTTTTTTATCGGTAACAAACGACCTCAAGCTAACAGAAAATCAGAACGGCTTTCATTTTAAAAGCTTCTTAAATATGTTTATGAATCCATAAAATTTTGAAAATTAAAAAAAATTATTTTATATTAAAGTTTTTTCTTTTTTATCGGTAACAAACGACCTCAAGCTAACAGAAAATCAGAACGGCTTTCATTTTAAAAGCTTCTTAAATATGTTTATGAATCCATAAAATTTTGATAATTAAAAAAATTATTTTTGTTATACTTTTTTCATTTTTATCGGAAACTAGCGACCTCAAGCTTACAGAAAATCAGAACGGCTTTCATTTTAAAAGCTTCTTAAATATGTTTATGAATCCATAAAATTTTGAAAATTAAAAAATTTATTTTATGTTAAAGTTTTTTCTTTTGTATCGGTAACAAAGTACTTCAAGCTAATAGAAAATCAGAACGGCTTTCATTTTAAAAGCTTCTTAAATATGTTTATGAATCCATAAAATTTTGAAAATTAAAAAATTTATTTTAAGTTAAAGTTTTTTCTTTTTTATCGGAAACAAATGACCTCAAGCTAACAGAAAATCAGAACGGCTTTCATTTTAAAAGCTTCTTAAATATGTTTAGGAATCCATAAAATTTTGAAAATTAAAAAAATTATTTTATGTTAAAGTTTTTTCTTTTTTATCGGTAACAAACGACCTCAAGCTAACTGAAAATCAGAACGGCTTTCATTTTAAAAGCTTCTTAAATATGTTTATGAATCCATAAAATTTTGAAAATTAAAAAAAATTATTTTATGTTAAAGTATTTTCTTTTTTATCGGTAACAAACGACCTCAAGCTAACAGAAAATCAGAACGGCTTTCATTTTAAAAGCTTCTTAAATATGTTTATGAATCCATAAAATTTTGAAAATTAAAAAAATTATTTTATGTTAAAGTTTTTTCTTTTTTATCGGTAACAAACGACCTCAAGCTAACAGAAAATCAGAACGGCTTTCATTTTAAAAGCTTCTTAAATTTGTTTATGAATCCATAAAATTTTGAAAATTAAAAAAATTATTTTATGTTAAAGTTTTTTCTTTTTTATCGGTAACAAACGACCTCAAGCTAACAGAAAATCAGAACTGCTTTCATTTTAAAAGCTTCTTAAATATGTTTATGAATCCATAAAATTTTTAAAATTAAAAAAATTATTTTATGTTAAAGTTTTTTCTTTTTTATCGGTAACAAACGACCTCAAGCTAACAGAAAATCAGAACGGCTTTCATTTTAAAAGCTTCTTAAATATGTTTATGAATCCATAAAATTTTGAAAATTAAAAAAATTATTTTATGTTAAAGTTTTTTCTTTTTTATCGGTAACAAACGACCTCAAGCTAACAGAAAATCAGAACGGCTTTCATTTTAAAAGCTTCTTAAATATGTTTAGGAATCCATAAAATTTTGAAAATTAAAAAAATTATTTTATGTTAAAGTTTTTTCTTTTTTATCGGTAACAAACGACCTCAAGCTAACAGAAAATCAGAACGGCTTTCATTTTAAAAGCTTCTTAAATATGTTTATGAATCCATAAAATTTTGAAAATTAAAAAAAATTATTTTATGTTAAAGTATTTTCTTTTTTATCGGTAACAAACGACCTCAAGCTAACAGAAAATCAGAACGGCTTTCATTTTAAAAGCTTCTTAAATATGTTTATGAATCCATAAAATTTTGAAAATTAAAAAAATTATTTTATGTTAAAGTTTTTTCTTTTTTATCGGTAACAAACGACCTCAAGCTAACAGAAAATCAGAACGGCTTTCATTTTAAAAGCTTCTTAAATATGTTTATGAATCCATAAAATTTTGAAAATTAAAAAAAATTATTTTATATTAAAGTTTTTTCTTTTTTATCGGTAACAAACGACCTCAAGCTAACAGAAAATCAGAACGGCTTTCATTTTAAAAGCTTCTTAAATATGTTTATGAATCCATAAAATTTTTAAAATTAAAAAATTTATTTTATGTTAAAGTTTTTTCTTTTTTATCGTTAACAAACGACCTCAAGCTAACAGAAAATCAGAACGGCTTTCATTTTAAAAGCTTCTTAAATATGTTTATGAATCCATAAAATTTTGAAAATTAAAAAAATTATTTTATGTTAAAGTTTTTTCTTTTTTATCGGTAACAAACGACCTCAAGCTAACAGAAAATTAGAACGGCTTTCATTTTAAAAGCTTCTTAAATATGTTTATGAATCCATAAAATTTTAAAATTAAAAAAATTATTTTATGTTAAAGTTTTTTCTTTTTTATCGGTAACAAACGACCTCAAGCTAACAGAAAATCAGAACGGCTTTCATTTTAAAAGCTTCTTAAATATGTTTATGAATCCATAAAATTTTGAAAATTAAAAAATTTATTTTATGTTAAAGTTTTTTCTTTTTTATCGAAAACAAATGACCTCAAGCTAACAGAAAATCAGAACGGCTTTCATTTTAAAAGCTTCTTAAATTTGTTTATGAATCCATAAAATTTTGAAAATTAAAAAGATTATTTTATGTTAAAGTTTTTTCTTTTTTATCGGTAACAAACGACCTCAAGCTAACAGAAAATCAGAACTGCTTTCATTTTAAAAGCTTCTTAAATATGTTTATGAATCCATAAAATTTTGAAAATTAAAAAATTTATTTTAAGTTAAAGTTTTTTCTTTTTTATCGGAAACAAATGACCTCAAGCTAACAGAAAATCAGAACGGCTTTCATTTTAAAAGCTTCTTAAATATGTTTATGAATCCATAAAATTTTTAAAATTAAAAAAATTATTTTATGTTAAAGTTTTTTCTTTTTTATCGGTAACAAACGACCTCAAGCTAACAGAAAATTAGAACGGCTTTCATTTTAAAAGCTTCTTAAATATGTTTATGAATCCATAAAATTTTGAAAATTAAAAAATTTATTTTATGTTAAAGTTTTTTCTTTTTTATCGGAAACAAATGACCTCAAGCTAACAGAAAATCAGAACGGCTTTCATTTTAAAAGCTTCTTAAATTTGTTTATGAATCCATAAAATTTTGAAAATTAAAAAAATTATTTTATGTTAAAGTTTTTTCTTTTTTATCGGTAACAAACGACCTCAAGCTAACAGAAAATCAGAACTGCTTTCATTTTAAAAGCTTCTTAAATATGTTTATGAATCCATAAAATTTTTAAAATTAAAAAAATTATTTTATGTTAAAGTTTTTTCTTTTTTATCGGTAACAAACGACCTCAAGCTAACAGAAAATCAGAACGGCTTTCATTTTAAAAGCTTCTTAAATATGTTTATGAATCCATAAAATTTTGAAAATTAAAAAAATTATTTTATGTTAAAGTTTTTTCTTTTTTATCGGTAACAAACGACCTCAAGCTAACAGAAAATCAGAACGGCTTTCATTTTAAAAGCTTCTTAAATATGTTTAGGAATCCATAAAATTTTGAAAATTAAAAAAATTATTTTATGTTAAAGTTTTTTCTTTTTTATCGGTAACAAACGACCTCAAGCTAACTGAAAATCAGAACGGCTTTCATTTTAAAAGCTTCTTAAATATGTTTATGAATCCATAAAATTTTGAAAATTAAAAAAAATTATTTTATGTTAAAGTATTTTCTTTTTTATCGGTAACAAACGACCTCAAGCTAACAGAAAATCAGAACGGCTTTCATTTTAAAAGCTTCTTAAATATGTTTATGAATCCATAAAATTTTGAAAATTAAAAAAATTATTTTATGTTAAAGTTTTTTCTTTTTTATCGGTAACAAACGACCTCAAGCTAACAGAAAATCAGAACGGCTTTCATTTTAAAAGCTTCTTAAATTTGTTTATGAATCCATAAAATTTTGAAAATTAAAAAAATTATTTTATGTTAAAGTTTTTTCTTTTTTATCGGTAACAAACGACCTCAAGCTAACAGAAAATCAGAACTGCTTTCATTTTAAAAGCTTCTTAAATATGTTTATGAATCCATAAAATTTTTAAAATTAAAAAAATTATTTTATGTTAAAGTTTTTTCTTTTTTATCGGTAACAAACGACCTCAAGCTAACAGAAAATCAGAACGGCTTTCATTTTAAAAGCTTCTTAAATATGTTTATGAATCCATAAAATTTTGAAAATTAAAAAAATTATTTTATGTTAAAGTTTTTTCTTTTTTATCGGTAACAAACGACCTCAAGCTAACAGAAAATCAGAACGGCTTTCATTTTAAAAGCTTCTTAAATATGTTTAGGAATCCATAAAATTTTGAAAATTAAAAAAATTATTTTATGTTAAAGTTTTTTCTTTTTTATCGGTAACAAACGACCTCAAGCTAACAGAAAATCAGAACGGCTTTCATTTTAAAAGCTTCTTAAATATGTTTATGAATCCATAAAATTTTGAAAATTAAAAAAAATTATTTTATATTAAAGTTTTTTCTTTTTTATCGGTAACAAACGACCTCAAGCTAACAGAAAATCAGAACGGCTTTCATTTTAAAAGCTTCTTAAATATGTTTATGAATCCATAAAATTTTGAAAATTAAAAAAAATTATTTTATGTTAAAGTTTTTTCTTTTTTATCGGTAACAAACGACCTCAAGCTAACAGAAAATCAGAACGGCTTTCATTTTAAAAGCTTCTTAAATATGTTTATGAATCCATAAAATTTTGAAAATTAAAAAAATTATTTTATGTTAAAGTTTTTTCTTTTTTATCGGTAACAAACGACCTCAAGCTAACAGAAAATCAGAACGGCTTTCATTTTAAAAGCTTCTTAAATATGTTTATGAATCCATAAAATTTTGAAAATTAAAAAAAATTATTTTATATTAAAGTTTTTTCTTTTTTATCGGTAACAAACGACCTCAAGCTAACAGAAAATCAGAACGGCTTTCATTTTAAAAGCTTCTTAAATATGTTTATGAATCCATAAAATTTTTAAAATTAAAAAATTTATTTTATGTTAAAGTTTTTTCTTTTTTAGCGTTAACAAACGACCTCAAGCTAACAGAAAATCAGAACGGCTTTCATTTTAAAAGCTTCTTAAATATGTTTATGAATCCATAAAATTTTGAAAATTAAAAAAATTATTTTATGTTAAAGTTTTTTCTTTTTTATCGGTAACAAACGACCTCAAGCTAACAGAAAATTAGAACGGCTTTCATTTTAAAAGCTTCTTAAATATGTTTATGAATCCATAAAATTTTAAAATTAAAAAAATTATTTTATGTTAAAGTTTTTTCTTTTTTATCGGTAACAAACGACCTCAAGCTAACAGAAAATCAGAACGGCTTTCATTTTAAAAGCTTCTTAAATATGTTTATGAATCCATAAAATTTTGAAAATTAAAAAATTTATTTTATGTTAAAGTTTTTTCTTTTTTATCGAAAACAAATGACCTCAAGCTAACAGAAAATCAGAACGGCTTTCATTTTAAAAGCTTCTTAAATTTGTTTATGAATCCATAAAATTTTGAAAATTAAAAAGATTATTTTATGTTAAAGTTTTTTCTTTTTTATCGGTAACAAACGACCTCAAGCTAACAGAAAATCAGAACTGCTTTCATTTTAAAAGCTTCTTAAATATGTTTATGAATCCATAAAATTTTGAAAATTAAAAAATTTATTTTAAGTTAAAGTTTTTTCTTTTTTATCGGAAACAAATGACCTCAAGCTAACAGAAAATCAGAACGGCTTTCATTTTAAAAGCTTCTTAAATATGTTTATGAATCCATAAAATTTTTAAAATTAAAAAAATTATTTTATGTTAAAGTTTTTTCTTTTTTATCGGTAACAAACGACCTCAAGCTAACAGAAAATTAGAACGGCTTTCATTTTAAAAGCTTCTTAAATATGTTTATGAATCCATAAAATTTTGAAAATTAAAAAATTTATTTTATGTTAAAGTTTTTTCTTTTTTATCGGAAACAAATGACCTCAAGCTAACAGAAAATCAGAACGGCTTTCATTTTAAAAGCTTCTTAAATTTGTTTATGAATCCATAAAATTTTGAAAATTAAAAAAATTATTTTATGTTAAAGTTTTTTCTTTTTTATCGGTAACAAACGACCTCAAGCTAACAGAAAATCAGAACTGCTTTCATTTTAAAAGCTTCTTAAATATGTTTATGAATCCATAAAATTTTTAAAATTAAAAAAATTATTTTATGTTAAAGTTTTTTCTTTTTTATCGGTAACAAACGACCTCAAGCTAACAGAAAATCAGAACGGCTTTCATTTTAAAAGCTTCTTAAATATGTTTATGAATCCATAAAATTTTGAAAATTAAAAAAATTATTTTATGTTAAAGTTTTTTCTTTTTTATCGGTAACAAACGACCTCAAGCTAACAGAAAATCAGAACGGCTTTCATTTTAAAAGCTTCTTAAATATGTTTAGGAATCCATAAAATTTTGAAAATTAAAAAAATTATTTTATGTTAAAGTTTTTTCTTTTTTATCGGTAACAAACGACCTCAAGCTAACTGAAAATCAGAACGGCTTTCATTTTAAAAGCTTCTTAAATATGTTTATGAATCCATAAAATTTTGAAAATTAAAAAAAATTATTTTATGTTAAAGTATTTTCTTTTTTATCGGTAACAAACGACCTCAAGCTAACAGAAAATCAGAACGGCTTTCATTTTAAAAGCTTCTTAAATATGTTTATGAATCCATAAAATTTTGAAAATTAAAAAAATTATTTTATGTTAAAGTTTTTTCTTTTTTATCGGTAACAAACGACCTCAAGCTAACAGAAAATCAGAACGGCTTTCATTTTAAAAGCTTCTTAAATTTGTTTATGAATCCATAAAATTTTGAAAATTAAAAAAATTATTTTATGTTAAAGTTTTTTCTTTTTTATCGGTAACAAACGACCTCAAGCTAACAGAAAATCAGAACTGCTTTCATTTTAAAAGCTTCTTAAATATGTTTATGAATCCATAAAATTTTTAAAATTAAAAAAATTATTTTATGTTAAAGTTTTTTCTTTTTTATCGGTAACAAACGACCTCAAGCTAACAGAAAATCAGAACGGCTTTCATTTTAAAAGCTTCTTAAATATGTTTATGAATCCATAAAATTTTGAAAATTAAAAAAATTATTTTATGTTAAAGTTTTTTCTTTTTTATCGGTAACAAACGACCTCAAGCTAACAGAAAATCAGAACGGCTTTCATTTTAAAAGCTTCTTAAATATGTTTAGGAATCCATAAAATTTTGAAAATTAAAAAAATTATTTTATGTTAAAGTTTTTTCTTTTTTATCGGTAACAAACGACCTCAAGCTAACAGAAAATCAGAACGGCTTTCATTTTAAAAGCTTCTTAAATATGTTTATGAATCCATAAAATTTTGAAAATTAAAAAAAATTATTTTATATTAAAGTTTTTTCTTTTTTATCGGTAACAAACGACCTCAAGCTAACAGAAAATCAGAACGGCTTTCATTTTAAAAGCTTCTTAAATATGTTTATGAATCCATAAAATTTTGAAAATTAAAAAAAATTATTTTATGTTAAAGTTTTTTCTTTTTTATCGGTAACAAACGACCTCAAGCTAACAGAAAATCAGAACGGCTTTCATTTTAAAAGCTTCTTAAATATGTTTATGAATCCATAAAATTTTGAAAATTAAAAAAATTATTTTATGTTAAAGTTTTTTCTTTTTTATCGGTAACAAACGACCTCAAGCTAACAGAAAATCAGAACGGCTTTCATTTTAAAAGCTTCTTAAATATGTTTATGAATCCATAAAATTTTGAAAATTAAAAAAAATTATTTTATATTAAAGTTTTTTCTTTTTTATCGGTAACAAACGACCTCAAGCTAACAGAAAATCAGAACGGCTTTCATTTTAAAAGCTTCTTAAATATGTTTATGAATCCATAAAATTTTTAAAATTAAAAAATTTATTTTATGTTAAAGTTTTTTCTTTTTTAGCGTTAACAAACGACCTCAAGCTAACAGAAAATCAGAACGGCTTTCATTTTAAAAGCTTCTTAAATATGTTTATGAATCCATAAAATTTTGAAAATTAAAAAAATTATTTTATGTTAAAGTTTTTTCTTTTTTATCGGTAACAAACGACCTCAAGCTAACAGAAAATTAGAACGGCTTTCATTTTAAAAGCTTCTTAAATATGTTTATGAATCCATAAAATTTTAAAATTAAAAAAATTATTTTATGTTAAAGTTTTTTCTTTTTTATCGGTAACAAACGACCTCAAGCTAACAGAAAATCAGAACGGCTTTCATTTTAAAAGCTTCTTAAATATGTTTATGAATCCATAAAATTTTGAAAATTAAAAAATTTATTTTATGTTAAAGTTTTTTCTTTTTTATCGAAAACAAATGACCTCAAGCTAACAGAAAATCAGAACGGCTTTCATTTTAAAAGCTTCTTAAATTTGTTTATGAATCCATAAAATTTTGAAAATTAAAAAGATTATTTTATGTTAAAGTTTTTTCTTTTTTATCGGTAACAAACGACCTCAAGCTAACAGAAAATCAGAACTGCTTTCATTTTAAAAGCTTCTTAAATATGTTTATGAATCCATAAAATTTTTAAAATTAAAAAAATTATTTTATGTTTAAGTTTTTTCTTTTTTATCGGTAACAAACGACCTCAAGCTAACAGAAAATCAGAACGGCTTTCATTTTAAAAGCTTCTTAAATATGTTTATGAATCCATAAAATTTTGAAAATTAAAAAAATTATTTTATGTTAAAGTTTTTTCTTTTTTATCGGTCACAAACGACCTCAAGCTAACAGAAAATCAGAACGGCTTCCATTTTAAAAGCTTCTTAAATATGTTTATGAATCCATAAAATTTTGAAAATTAAAAGATTTATTTTATGTTAAAGTTTTTTCTTTTTTATCGGAAACAAGCGACCTCAAGCTTACAGAAAATCAGAACGGCTTTCATTTTAAAAGCTTCTTAAATATGTTTATGAAACCATAAAATTTTGAAAATTAAAAAATTTATTTTATGTTAAAGTTTTTTCTTTTTTATCGGAAACAAATGACCTCAAGCTAACAGAAAATCAGAACGGCTTTCATTTTAAAAGCTTCTTAAATTTGTTTATGAATCCATAAAATTTTGAAAATTAAAAAAATTATTTTATGTTAAAGTTTTTTCTTTTTTATCGGTAACAAACGACCTCAAGCTAACAGAAAATCAGAACTGCTTTCATTTTAAAAGCTTCTTAAATATGTTTATGAATCCATAAAATTTTGAAAATTAAAAAATTTATTTTATGTTAAAGTTTTTTCTTTTTTATCGGTAACAAACGACCTCAACCTAACAGAAAATCAGAACGGCTTTCATTTTAAAAACTTCTTAAATATGTTTATGAATCCATAAAATTTTAATATTAAAAAAATTATTTTATGTTAAAGTTTTTTCTTTTTTATCGGAAACTAGCGACCTCAAGCTTACAGAAAATCAGAACGGCTTTCCTTTTAAAAGCTTCTTAAATATGTTTATGAATCCATAAAATTTTAAAATTAAAAAAATTATTTTATGTTAAAGTTTTTTCTTTTTTATCGGTCACAAACGACCTCAAGCTAACAGAAAATTAGAACGGCTTTCATTTTAAAAGCTTCTTAAATATGTTTATGAATCCATAAAATTTTGAAAATTAAAAAAATTATTTTATGTTAAAGTTTTTTCTTTTTTATCGGTAACAAACGACCTCAAGCTAACAGAAAATTAGAACGGCTTTCATTTTAAAAGCTTCTTAAATATGTTTATGAATCCATAAAATTTTGAAAATTAAAAAATTTATTTTATGTTAAAGTTTTTTCTTTTTTATCGGAAACAAATGACCTCAAGCTAACAGAAAATCAGAACGGCTTTCATTTTAAAAGCTTCTTAAATTTGTTTATGAATCCATAAAATTTTGAAAATTAAAAAAATTATTTTATGTTAAAGTTTTTTCTTTTTTATCGGTAACAAACGACCTCAAGCTAACAGAAAATCAGAACTGCTTTCATTTTAAAAGCTTCTTAAATATGTTTATGAATCCATAAAATTTTAATATTAAAAAAATTATTTTATGTTAAAGTTTTTTCTTTTTTATCGGAAACTAGCGACCTCAAGCTTACAGAAAATCAGAACGGCTTTCATTTTAAAAGCTTCTTAAATATGTTTATGAATCCATAAAATTTTGAAAATTAAAAAAATTATTTTATGTTAAAGTTTTTTCTTTTTTATCGGTAACAAACGACCTCAATCTAACAGAAAATCAGAAAGGCTTTCATTTTAAAAGCTTCTTAAATATGTTTATGAATCCATAAAATTTTGAAAATTAAAAAAAATTATTTTATGTTAAAGTATTTTCTTTTTTATCGGTAACAAACGACCTCAAGCTAACAGAAAATCAGAACGGCTTTCATTTTAAAAGCTTCTTAAATATGTTTATGAATCCATAAAATTTTGAAAATTAAAAAAATTATTTTATGTTAAAGTTTTTTCTTTTTTATCGGTAACAAACGACCTCAAGCTAACAGAAAATCAGAACGGCTTTCATTTTAAAAGCTTCTTAAATATGTTTATGAATCCATAAAATTTTGAAAATTAAAAAAATTATTTTATTTTAAAGTTTTTTCTTTTTTATCGGTAACAAACGACCTCAAGCTAACAGAAAATCAGAACGGCTTTCATTTTAAAAGCTTCTTAAATATGTTTATGAATCCATAAAATTTTGATAATTAAAAAAATTATTTTTGTTATACTTTTTTCATTTTTATCGGAAACTAGCGACCTCAAGCTTACAGAAAATCAGAACGGCTTTCATTTTAAAAGCTTCTTAAATATGTTTATGAATCCATAAAATTTTGATAATTAAAAAAATTATTTTTGTTATACTTTTTTCATTTTTATCGGAAACTAGCGACCTCAAGCTTACAGAAAATCAGAACGGCTTTCATTTTAAAAGCTTCTTAAATATGTTTATGAATCCATAAAATTTTGAAAATTAAAAAATTTATTTTATGTTAAAGTTTTTTCTTTTGTATCGGTAACAAAGTACTTCAAGCTAATAGAAAATCAGAACGGCTTTCATTTTAAAAGCTTCTTAAATATGTTTATGAATCCATAAAATTTTGAAAATTAAAAAATTTATTTTATGTTAAAGTTTTTTCTTTTTTATCGGTAACAAACGACCTCAATCTAACAGAAAATCAGAAAGGCTTTCATTTTAAAAGCTTCTTAAATATGTTTATGAATCCATAAAATTTTGAAAATTAAAATAAATTATTTTATGTTAAAGTATTTTCTTTTTTATCGGTAACAAACGACCTCAATCTAACAGAAAATCAGAAAGGCTTTCATTTTAAAAGCTTCTTAAATATGTTTATGAATCCATAAAATTTTGAAAATTAAAATAAATTATTTTATGTTAAAGTATTTTCTTTTTTATCGGTAACAAACGACCTCAAGCTAACAGAAAATCAGAACGGCTTTCATTTTAAAAGCTTCTTAAATATGTTTATGAATCCATAAAATTTTGAAAATTAAAAAAATTATTTTATGTTAAAGTTTTTTCTTTTTTATCGGTAACAAACGACCTCAAGCTAACAGAAAATCAGAACGGCTTTCATTTTAAAAGCTTCTTAAATATGTTTATGAATCCATAAAATTTTGAAAATTAAAAAAATTATTTTATTTTAAAGTTTTTTCTTTTTTATCGGTAACAAACGACCTCAAGCTAACAGAAAATCAGAACGGCTTTCATTTTAAAAGCTTCTTAAATATGTTTATGAATCCATAAAATTTTGATAATTAAAAAAATTATTTTTGTTATACTTTTTTCATTTTTATCGGAAACTAGCGACCTCAAGCTTACAGAAAATCAGAACGGCTTTCATTTTAAAAGCTTCTTAAATATGTTTATGAATCCATAAAATTTTGAAAATTAAAAAAAATTATTTTTGTTATACTTTTTTCATTTTTATCGGAAACTAGCGACCTCAAGCTTACAGAAAATCAGAACGGCTTTCATTTTAAAAGCTTCTTAAATATGTTTATGAATCCATAAAATTTTGAAAATTAAAAAAAATTATTTTATGTTAAAGTTTTTTCATTTTTATCGGAAACTAGCGACCTCAAGCTTACAGAAAATCAGAACGGCTTTCATTTTAAAAGCTTCTTAAATATGTTTATGAATCCATAAAATTTTGAAAATTAAAAAAAATTATTTTATATTAAAGTTTTTTCTTTTTTATCGGTAACAAACGACCTCAAGCTAACAGAAAATCAGAACGGCTTTCATTTTAAAAGCTTCTTAAATATGTTTATGAATCCATAAAATTTTGAAAATTAAAAAAATTATTTTATTTTAAAGTTTTTTCTTTTTTATCGGTAACAAACGACCTCAAGCTAACAGAAAATCAGAACGGCTTTCATTTTAAAAGCTTCTTAAATATGTTTATGAATCCATAAAATTTTGATAATTAAAAAAATTATTTTTGTTATACTTTTTTCATTTTTATCGGAAACTAGCGACCTCAAGCTTACAGAAAATCAGAACGGCTTTCATTTTAAAAGCTTCTTAAATATGTTTATGAATCCATAAAATTTTGAAAATTAAAAAATTTATTTTATGTTAAAGTTTTTTCTTTTGTATCGGTAACAAAGTACTTCAAGCTAATAGAAAATCAGAACGGCTTTCATTTTAAAAGCTTCTTAAATATGTTTATGAATCCATAAAATTTTGAAAATTAAAAAATTTATTTTAAGTTAAAGTTTTTTCTTTTTTATCGGAAACAAATGACCTCAAGCTAACAGAAAATCAGAACGGCTTTCATTTTAAAAGCTTCTTAAATATGTTTATGAATCCATAAAATTTTTAAAATTAAAAAAATTATTTTATGTTAAAGTTTTTTCTTTTTTATCGGTAACAAACGACCTCAAGCTAACAGAAAATTAGAACGGCTTTCATTTTAAAAGCTTCTTAAATATGTTTATGAATCCATAAAATTTTGAAAATTAAAAAATTTATTTTATGTTAAAGTTTTTTCTTTTTTATCGGAAACAAATGACCTCAAGCTAACAGAAAATCAGAACGGCTTTCATTTTAAAAGCTTCTTAAATTTGTTTATGAATCCATAAAATTTTGAAAATTAAAAAAATTATTTTATGTTAAAGTTTTTTCTTTTTTATCGGTAACAAACGACCTCAAGCTAACAGAAAATCAGAACTGCTTTCATTTTAAAAGCTTCTTAAATATGTTTATGAATCCATAAAATTTTGAAAATTAAAAAAAATTATTTTATATTAAAGTTTTTTCTTTTTTATCGGTAACAAACGACCTCAAGCTAACAGAAAATCAGAACGGCTTTCATTTTAAAAGCTTCTTAAATATGTTTATGAATCCATAAAATTTTGAAAATTAAAAAAAATTATTTTATATTAAAGTTTTTTCTTTTTTATCGGTAACAAACGACCTCAAGCTAACAGAAAATCAGAACTGCTTTCATTTTAAAAGCTTCTTAAATATGTTTATGAATCCATAAAATTTTTAAAATTAAAAAAATTATTTTATGTTAAAGTTTTTTCTTTTTTATCGGTAACAAACGACCTCAAGCTAACAGAAAATCAGAACGGCTTTCATTTTAAAAGCTTCTTAAATATGTTTATGAATCCATAAAATTTTGAAAATTAAAAAAAATTATTTTATATTAAAGTTTTTTCTTTTTTATCGGTAACAAACGACCTCAAGCTAACAGAAAATCAGAACGGCTTTCATTTTAAAAGCTTCTTAAATATGTTTATGAATCCATAAAATTTTGAAAATTAAAAAAATTATTTTATTTTAAAGTTTTTTCTTTTTTATCGGTAACAAACGACCTCAAGCTAACAGAAAATCAGAACGGCTTTCATTTTAAAAGCTTCTTAAATATGTTTATGAATCCATAAAATTTTGATAATTAAAAAAATTATTTTTGTTATACTTTTTTCATTTTTATCGGAAACTAGCGACCTCAAGCTTACAGAAAATCAGAACGGCTTTCATTTTAAAAGCTTCTTAAATATGTTTATGAATCCATAAAATTTTGAAAATTAAAAAATTTATTTTAAGTTAAAGTTTTTTCTTTTTTATCGGAAACAAATGACCTCAAGCTAACAGAAAATCAGAACGGCTTTCATTTTAAAAGCTTCTTAAATATGTTTATGAATCCATAAAATTTTGAAAATTAAAAAAATTATTTTATGTTAAAGTTTTTTCTTTTTTATCGGTAACAAACGACCTCAAGCTAACAGAAAATTAGAACGGCTTTCATTTTAAAAGCTTCTTAAATATGTTTATGAATCCATAAAATTTTGAAAATTAAAAAATTTATTTTATGTTAAAGTTTTTTCTTTTTTATCGGAAACAAATGACCTCAAGCTAACAGAAAATCAGAACGGCTTTCATTTTAAAAGCTTCTTAAATTTGTTTATGAATCCATAAAATTTTGAAAATTAAAAAAATTATTTTATGTTAAAGTTTTTTCTTTTTTATCGGAAACAAATGACCTCAAGCTAACAGAAAATCAGAACGGCTTTCATTTTAAAAGCTTCTTAAATATGTTTATGAATCCATAAAATTTTGAAAATTAAAAAAATTATTTTATGTTAAAGTTTTTTCTTTTTTATCGGTAACAAACGACCTCAAGCTAACAGAAAATTAGAACGGCTTTCATTTTAAAAGCTTCTTAAATATGTTTATGAATCCATAAAATTTTGAAAATTAAAAAATTTATTTTATGTTAAAGTTTTTTCTTTTGTATCGGTAACAAAGTACTTCAAGCTAATAGAAAATCAGAACGGCTTTCATTTTAAAAGCTTCTTAAATATGTTTATGAATCCATAAAATTTTGAAAATTAAAAAATTTATTTTAAGTTAAAGTTTTTTCTTTTTTATCGGAAACAAATGACCTCAAGCTAACAGAAAATCAGAACGGCTTTCATTTTAAAAGCTTCTTAAATATGTTTATGAATCCATAAAATTTTGAAAATTAAAAAAATTATTTTATGTTAAAGTTTTTTCTTTTTTATCGGTAACAAACGACCTCAAGCTAACAGAAAATTAGAACGGCTTTCATTTTAAAAGCTTCTTAAATATGTTTATGAATCCATAAAATTTTGAAAATTAAAAAATTTATTTTATGTTAAAGTTTTTTCTTTTGTATCGGTAACAAAGTACTTCAAGCTAATAGAAAATCAGAACGGCTTTCATTTTAAAAGCTTCTTAAATATGTTTATGAATCCATAAAATTTTGAAAATTAAAAAATTTATTTTAAGTTAAAGTTTTTTCTTTTTTATCGGAAACAAATGACCTCAAGCTAACAGAAAATCAGAACGGCTTTCATTTTAAAAGCTTCTTAAATATGTTTATGAATCCATAAAATTTTGAAAATTAAAAAAATTATTTTATGTTAAAGTTTTTTCTTTTTTATCGGTAACAAACGACCTTAAGCTAACAGAAAATTAGAACGGCTTTCATTTTAAAAGCTTCTTAAATATGTTTATGAATCCATAAAATTTTGAAAATTAAAAAATTTATTTTATGTTAAAGTTTTTTCTTTTTTATCGGAAACAAATGACCTCAAGCTAACAGAAAATCAGAACGGCTTTCATTTTAAAAGCTTCTTAAATTTGTTTATGAATCCATAAAATTTTGAAAATTAAAAAAATTATTTTATGTTAAAGTTTTTTCTTTTTTATCGGTAACAAACGACCTCAAGCTAACAGAAAATTAGAACGGCTTTCATTTTAAAAGCTTCTTAAATATGTTTATGAATCCATAAAATTTTAAAATTAAAAAAATTATTTTATGTTAAAGTTTTTTCTTTTTTATCGGTAACAAACGACCTCAAGCTAACAGAAAATTAGAACGGCTTTCATTTTAAAAGCTTCTTAAATATGTTTATGAATCCATAAAATTTTGAAAATTAAAAAAATTATTTTATGTTAAAGTTTTTTCTTTTTTATCGGTAACAAACGACCTCAAGCTAACAGAAAATTAGAACGGCTTTCATTTTAAAAGCTTCTTAAATATGTTTATGAATCCATAAAATTTTTAAAATTAAAAAAATTATTTTATGTTAAAGTTTTTTCTTTTTTATCGGTAACAAACGACCTCAAGATAACAGAAAATCAGAACGGCTTTCATTTTAAAAGCTTCTTAAATATGTTTATGAATCCATAAAATTTTAATATTAAAAAAATTATTTTATGTTAAAGTTTTTTCTTTTTTATCGGAAACTAGCGACCTCAAGCTTACAGAAAATCAGAACGGCTTTCCTTTTAAAAGCTTCTTAAATATGTTTATGAATCGATAAATTTTTGAAAATTAAAAAAAATTATTTTATGTTAAAGTTTTTTCTTTTTTATCGGAAACAAACAACCTCAAGCTAACAGAAAATCAGAACGGCTTTCATTTTAAAAGCTTCTTAAATATGTTTATGAATCCATAAAATTTTAATATTAAAAAAAATTTTTTTATGTTAAAGTATTTTCTTTTTTATCGGTAACAAACGACCTCAAGCTAACAGAAAATCAGAACGGCTTTCATTTTAAAAGCTTCTTAAATATGTTTATGAATCCATAAAATTTTGAAAATTAAAAAAATTATTTTATGTTAAAGTTTTTTCTTTTTTATCGGTAACAAACGACCTCAAGCTAACAGAAAATCAGAACGGCTTTCATTTTAAAAGCTTCTTAAATATGTTTATGAATCCATAAAATTTTGAAAATTAAAAAAAATTATTTTATATTTAAGTTTTTTCTTTTTTATCGGTAACAAACGACCTCAAGCTAACAGAAAATTAGAACGGCTTTCATTTTAAAAGCTTCTTAAATATGTTTATGAATCCATAAAATTTTGAAAATTAAAAAAATTATTTTATGTTAAAGTTTTTTCTTTTTTATCGGTAACAAACGACCTCAAGCTAACAGAAAATTAGAACGGCTTTCATTTTAAAAGCTTCTTAAATATGTTTATGAATCCATAAAATTTTTAAAATTAAAAAAATTATTTTATGTTAAAGTTTTTTCTTTTTTATCGGTAACAAACGACCTCAAGATAACAGAAAATCAGAACGGCTTTCATTTTAAAAGCTTCTTAAATATGTTTATGAATCCATAAAATTTTAATATTAAAAAAATTATTTTATGTTAAAGTTTTTTCTTTTTTATCGGAAACTAGCGACCTCAAGCTTACAGAAAATCAGAACGGCTTTCCTTTTAAAAGCTTCTTAAATATGTTTATGAATCGATAAATTTTTGAAAATTAAAAAAAATTATTTTATGTTAAAGTTTTTTCTTTTTTATCGGAAACAAACAACCTCAAGCTAACAGAAAATCAGAACGGCTTTCATTTTAAAAGCTTCTTAAATATGTTTATGAATCCATAAAATTTTAATATTAAAAAAAATTTTTTTATGTTAAAGTATTTTCTTTTTTATCGGTAACAAACGACCTCAAGCTAACAGAAAATCAGAACGGCTTTCATTTTAAAAGCTTCTTAAATATGTTTATGAATCCATAAAATTTTGAAAATTAAAAAAATTATTTTATGTTAAAGTTTTTTCTTTTTTATCGGTAACAAACGACCTCAAGCTAACAGAAAATCAGAACGGCTTTCATTTTAAAAGCTTCTTAAATATGTTTATGAATCCATAAAATTTTGAAAATTAAAAAAAATTATTTTATATTTAAGTTTTTTCTTTTTTATCGGTAACAAACGACCTCAAGCTAACAGAAAATCAGAACGGCTTTCATTTTAAAAGCTTCTTAAATATGTTTATGAATCCATAAAATTTTGAAAATTAAAAAAATTATTTTATGTTAAAGTTTTTTCTTTTTTATCGGAAACAAACAACCTCAAGCTAACAGAAAATCAGAACGGCTTTCATTTTAAAAGCTTCTTAAATATGTTTATGAATCCATAAAATTTTGAAAATTAAAAAAATTATTTTTTTTATACTTTTTTCTTTTTTATCGGAAACAAACAACCTCAAGCTTACAGAAAATCAGAACGGCTTTCATTTTAAAAGCTTCTTAAATATGTTTATGAATCCATAAAATTTTGAAAATTAAAAAAATTATTTTATGTTAAAGTTTTTTCTTTTTTCTCGGTAACAAACGACCTCAAGCTAACAGAAAATCAGAAAGGCTTTCATTTTAAAAGCTTCTTAAATATGTTTATGAATCCATAAAATTTTGAAAATTAAAAAATTTATTTTATGTTAAAGTTTTTTCTTTTTTATCGGTAACAAACGACCTCAAGCTAACAGAAAATCAAAACGGCTTTCATTTTAAAAGCTTCTTAAATATGTTTATGAATCCATAAAATTTTGAAAATTAAAAAAATTATTTTTTTTATACTTTTTTCTTTTTTATCGGAAACAAACAACCTCAAGCTTACAGAAAATCAGAACGGCTTTCATTTTAAAAGCTTCTTAAATATGTTTATGAATCCATAAAATTTTGAAAATTAAAAAAATTATTTTATGTTAAAGTTTTTTCTTTTTTCTCGGTAACAAACGACCTCAAGCTAACAGAAAATCAGAACGGCTTTCATTTTAAAAGCTTCTTAAATATGTTTATGAATCCATAAAATTTTGAAAATTAAAAAATTTATTTTATGTTAAAGTTTTTTCTTTTTTATCGGTAACAAACGACCTCAAGCTAACAGAAAATCAAAACGGCTTTCATTTTAAAAGCTTCTTAAATATGTTTATGAATCCATAAAATTTTTAAAATTAAAAAAATTATTTTATGTTAAAGTTTTTTCTTTTTTATCGGTAACAAACGACCTCAAGATAACAGAAAATCAGAACGGCTTTCATTTTAAAAGCTTCTTAAATATGTTTATGAATCGATAAATTTTTGAAAATTAAAAAAAATTATTTTATGTTAAAGTTTTTTCTTTTTTATCGGAAACAAACAACCTCAAGCTAACAGAAAATCAGAACGGCTTTCATTTTAAAAGCTTCTTAAATATGTTTATGAATCCATAAAATTTTGAAAATTAAAAAATTTATTTTATGTTAAAGTTTTTTCTTTTTTATCGGTAACAAACGACCTCAACCTAACAGAAAATCAGAACGGCTTTCATTTTAAAAGCTTCTTAAATATGTTTAGGAATCCATAAAATTATGAAAATTAAAAAAATTATTTTATGTTAAAGTTTTTTCTTTTTTATCGGTAACAAACGACCTCAAGCTAACAGAAAATCAGAACGGCTTTCATTTTAAAAGCTTCTTAAATATGTTTAGGAATCCATAAAATTTTGAAAATTAAAAAAATTATTTTATGTTAAAGTTTTTTCTTTTTTATCGGTAACAAACGACCTCAAGCTAACAGAAAATCAGAACGGCTTTCATTTTAAAAGCTTCTTAAATATGTTTATGAATCCATAAAATTTTGAAAATTAAAAAAATTATTTTATGTTAAAGTTTTTTCTTTTTTATCGGTAACAAACGACCTCAAGCTAACAGAAAATCAGAACGGCTTTCATTTTAAAAGCTTCTTAAATATGTTTAGGAATCCATAAAATTTTGAAAATTAAAAAAATTATTTTATGTTAAAGTTTTTTCTTTTTTATCGGTAACAAACGACCTCAAGCTAACAGAAAATCAGAACGGCTTTCATTTTAAAAGCTTCTTAAATATGTTTATGAATCCATAAAATTTTGAAAATTAAAAAAATTATTTTATGTTAAAGTTTTTTCTTTTTTATCGGTAACAAACGACCTCAAGCTAACAGAAAATCAGAACGGCTTTCATTTTAAAAGCTTCTTAAATATGTTTATGAATCCATAAAATTTTGAAAATTAAAAAAATTTTTTTATGTTAAAGTATTTTCTTTTTTATCGGTAACAAACGACCTCAAGCTAACAGAAAATCAGAACGGCTTTCATTTTAAAAGCTTCTTAAATATGTTTATGAATCCATAAAATTTTGAAAATTAAAAAATTTATTTTATGTTAAAGTTTTTTCTTTTTTATCGGTAACAAACGACCTCAACCTAACAGAAAATCAGAACGGCTTTCATTTTAAAAGCTTCTTAAATATGTTTAGGAATCCATAAAATTATGAAAATTAAAAAAATTATTTTATGTTAAAGTTTTTTCTTTTTTATCGGTAACAAACGACCTCAAGCTAACAGAAAATCAGAACGGCTTTCATTTTAAAAGCTTCTTAAATATGTTTAGGAATCCATAAAATTTTGAAAATTAAAAAAATTATTTTATGTTAAAGTTTTTTCTTTTTTATCGGTAACAAACGACCTCAAGCTAGCAGAAAATCAGAACGGCTTTCATTTTAAAAGCTTCTTAAATATGTTTATGAATCCATAAAATTTTGAAAATTAAAAAAATTATTTTATGTTAAAGTTTTTTCTTTTTTATCGGTAACAAACGACCTCAAGCTAACAGAAAATCAGAACGGCTTTCATTTTAAAAGCTTCTTAAATATGTTTAGGAATCCATAAAATTTTGAAAATTAAAAAAATTATTTTATGTTAAAGTTTTTTCTTTTTTATCGGTAACAAACGACCTCAAGCTAACAGAAAATCAGAACGGCTTTCATTTTAAAAGCTTCTTAAATATGTTTATGAATCCATAAAATTTTGAAAATTAAAAAAATTATTTTATGTTAAAGTTTTTTCTTTTTTATCGGTAACAAACGACCTCAAGCTAACAGAAAATCAGAACGGCTTTCATTTTAAAAGCTTCTTAAATATGTTTATGAATCCATAAAATTTTGAAAATTAAAAAAAATTATTTTATATTAAAGTTTTTTCTTTTTTATCGGTAACAAACGACCTCAAGCTAACAGAAAATCAGAACGGCTTTCATTTTAAAAGCTTCTTAAATATGTTTATGAATCCATAAAATTTTGAAAATTAAAAAAATTATTTTATGTTAAAGTTTTTTCTTTTTTATCGGAAACAAACAACCTCAAGCTAACAGAAAATCAGAACGGCTTTCATTTTAAAAGCTTCTTAAATATGTTTATGAATCCATAAAATTTTGAAAATTAAAAAAATTATTTTTTTTATACTTTTTTCTTTTTTATCGGAAACAAACAACCTCAAGCTTACAGAAAATCAGAACGGCTTTCATTTTAAAAGCTTCTTAAATATGTTTATGAATCCATAAAATTTTGAAAATTAAAAAAATTATTTTATGTTAAAGTTTTTTCTTTTTTCTCGGTAACAAACGACCTCAAGCTAACAGAAAATCAGAACGGCTTTCATTTTAAAAGCTTCTTAAATATGTTTATGAATCCATAAAATTTTGAAAATTAAAAAATTTATTTTATGTTAAAGTTTTTTCTTTTTTATCGGTAACAAACGACCTCAAGCTAACAGAAAATCAAAACGGCTTTCATTTTAAAAGCTTCTTAAATATGTTTATGAATCCATAAAATTTTTAAAATTAAAAAAATTATTTTATGTTAAAGTTTTTTCTTTTTTATCGGTAACAAACGACCTCAAGATAACAGAAAATCAGAACGGCTTTCATTTTAAAAGCTTCTTAAATATGTTTATGAATCCATAAAATTTTGAAAATTAAAAAAATTATTTTATGTTAAAGTTTTTTCTTTATTATCGGTAACAAACGACCTCAAGCTAACAGAAAATCAGAACGGCTTTCATTTTAAAAGCTTCTTAAATATGTTTATGAATCCATAAAATTTTGAAAATTAAAAAAATAATTTAATGTTAAAGTTTTTTCTTTTTTATCGGTAACAAACGACTTCAAGCTAATAGAAAATCAGAACGGCTTTCATTTTAAAAGCTTCTTAAATATGTTTATGAATCCATAAAATTTTGATAATTAAAAAAATTATTTTTGTTATACTTTTTTCTTTTTTATCGGAAACTGGCGACCTCAAGCTTACAGAAAATCAGAACGTCTTTCATTTTAAAAGCTTCTTAAATATGTTTATGAATCCATAAAATTTTGAAAATTAAAAAAATAATTTAATGTTAAAGTTTTTTCTTTTTTATCGGAAACAAGCGACCTAAAGCTTACAGAAAATCAGAACGGCTTTCATTTTAAAAGCTTCTTAAATATGTTTATGAATCTATAAAATTTTGAAAATTAAATATTTATTTTATGTTAAAGTTTTTTCTTTTTTATCGGAAACAAGCGACCTCAAGCTTACAGAAAATCAGAACGGCTTTCATTTTAAAAGCTTCTTAAATATGTTTATGAATCTATAAAATTTTGAAAATTAAATATTTATTTTATGTTAAAGTTTTTTCTTTTTTATCGGTAACAAACGACCTCAAGCTAACAGAAAATCTTAATGGAATTTATCTTTGCCTCTTCCTAAATATGTTTGCGGAACCATAAAAAATTTTAAAATATTATAAAAATTATTTTATCTTTAAGTTTTTTCTTTTTTATCGGAAACAAGCGTCCTCGAGCTTACACAAAATAAGAACGTCTTTCATTTTAAAAGCTTCTTAAATATGTTTATGAATCCATAAAATTTTGAAAATTAAAAAAATTATTTTATGTTAAAGTTTTTTCTTTTTTATCGGAAACAAGCGTCCTCGAGCTTACAGAAAATCTTAATGGAATTTATCTTTGACTCTTCCTAAATATGTTTGCGGAACCATAAAAAATTTTAAAATATTATAAAAATTATTTTATCTTTAAGTTTTTTCTTTTTTATCGGAAACAAGCGTCCTCGAGCTTACACAAAATCAGAACGTCTTTCATTTTAAAAGCTTCTTAAATATGTTTATGAATCCATAAAATTTTGAAAATTAAATATTTATTTTATGTTAAAGTTTTTTCTTTTTTATCGGTAACAAACGACCTCAAGCTAACAGAAAATCTTAATGGAATTTATCTTTGCCTCTTCCTAAATATGTTTGCGGAACCATAAAAAATTTTAAAATATTATAAAAATTATTTAATCTTTAAGTTTTTTCTTTTTTATCGGAAACAAGCGTCCTCGAGCTTACACAAAATAAGAACGTCTTTCATTTTAAAAGCTTCTTAAATATGTTTATGAATCCATAAAATTTTGAAAATTAAAAAAATTATTTTATGTTAAAGTTTTTTCTTTTTTATCGGAAACAAGCGTCCTCGAGCTTACAGAAAATCTTAATGGAATTTATCTTTGACTCTTCCTAAATATGTTTGCGGAACCATAAAAAATTTTAAAATATTATAAAAATTATTTTATCTTTAAGTTTTTTCTTTTTTATCGGAAACAAGCGTCCTCGAGCTTACACAAAATAAGAACGTCTTTCATTTTAAAAGCTTCTTAAATATGTTTATGAATCCATAAAATTTTGAAAATTAAAAAAATTATTTTATGTTAAAGTTTTTTCTTTTTTATCGGAAACAAGCGTCCTCGAGCTTACAGAAAATCTTAATGGAATTTATCTTTGACTCTTCCTAAATATGTTTGCGGAACCATAAAAAATTTTAAAATATTATAAAAATTATTTTATCTTTAAGTTTTTTCTTTTTTATCGGAAACAAGCGTCCTCGAGCTTACACAAAATCAGAACGGCTTTCATTTTAAAAGCTTCTTAAATATGTTTATGAATCTATAAAATTTTGAAAATTAAATATTTATTTTATGTTAAAATTTTTTCTTTTTTATCGGTAACAAACGACCTCAAGCTTACAGAAAATCAGAACGGCTTTCATTTTAAAAGCTTCTTAAATATGTTTATGAATCCATAAAATTTTGATAATTAAAAAAATTATTTTTGTTATACTTTTTTCTTTTTTATCGGAAACTGGCGACCTCAAGCTTACAGAAAATCAGAACGTCTTTCATTTTAAAAGCTTCTTAAATATGTTTATGAATCCATAAAATTTTGAAAATTAAAAAAATAATTTAATGTTAAAGTTTTTTCTTTTTTATCGGAAACAAGCGACCTCAAGCTTACAGAAAATCAGAACGGCTTTCATTTTAAAAGCTTCTTAAATATGTTTATGAATCTATAAAATTTTGAAAATTAAATATTTATTTTATGTTAAAGTTTTTTCTTTTTTATCGGTAACAAACGACCTTAAGCTTACAGAAAATCAGAACGGCTTTCATTTTAAAAGCTTCTTAAATATGTTTATGAATCCATAAAATTTTGATAATTAAAAAAATTATTTTTGTTATACTTTTTTCTTTTTTATCGGAAACTGGCGACCTCAAGCTTACAGAAAATCAGAACGTCTTTCATTTTAAAAGCTTCTTAAATATGTTTATGAATCCATAAAATTTTGAAAATTAAAAAAATAATTTAATGTTAATGTTTTTTCTTTTTTATCGGAAACAAGCGACCTCAAGCTAACAGAAAATCTTAATGGAATTTATCTTTGCCTCTTCCTAAATATGTTTGCGGAACCATAAAAAATTTTAAAATATTATAAAAATTATTTTATCTTTAAGTTTTTTCTTTTTTATCGGAAACAAGCGTCCTCGAGCTTACACAAAATCAGAACGTCTTTCATTTTAAAAGCTTCTTAAATATGTTTATGAATCCATAAAATTTTGAAAATTAAAAAAATTATTTTATGTTAAAGTTTTTTCTTTTTTATCGGAAACAAGCGTCCTCGAGCTTACACAAAATCTTAATGGAATTTATCTTTGACTCTTCCTAAATATGTTTGCGAAACCATAAAAAATTTTAAAATATTAAAAAAATTATTTTATCTTTAAGTTTTTTCTTTTTTATCGGAAACAAGCGTCCTCGAGCTTACACAAAATCAGAACGTCTTTCATTTTAAAAGCTTCTTAAATATGTTTACGAATCCATAAAATTTTGAAAATTAAAAAAATAATTTAATGTTAAAGTTTTTTCTTTTTTATCGGATACAAGCGACCTCAAGCTTACAGAAAATCAGAACGGCTTTCATTTTAAAAACTTCTTAAATATGTTTATGAATCCATAAAATTTTGAAAATTAAATATTTATTTTATGTTAAAGTTTTTTCTTTTTTATCGGTAACAAACGACCTCAAGCTAACAGAAAATCTTAATGGAATTTATCTTTGCCTCTTCCTAAATATGTTTGCGGAACCATAAAAAATTTTAAAATATTATAAAAATTATTTAATCTTTAAGTTTTTTCTTTTTTATCGGAAACAAGCGTCCTCGAGCTTACACAAAATAAGAACGTCTTTCATTTTAAAAGCTTCTTAAATATGTTTATGAATCCATAAAATTTTGAAAATTAAAAAAATTATTTTATGTTAAAGTTTTTTCTTTTTTATCGGAAACAAGCGTCCTCGAGCTTACAGAAAATCTTAATGGAATTTATCTTTGACTCTTCCTAAATATGTTTGCGGAACCATAAAAAATTTTAAAATATTATAAAAATTATTTTATCTTTAAGTTTTTTCTTTTTTATCGGAAACAAGCGTCCTCGAGCTTACACAAAATCAGAACGTCTTTCATTTTAAAAGCTTCTTAAATATGTTTATGAATCCATAAAATTTTGAAAATTAAAAAAATTATTTTATGTTAAAGTTTTTTCTTTTTTATCGGTAACAAACGACTTCAAGCTAATAGAAAATCAGAACGGCTTTCATTTTAAAAGCTTCTTAAATATGTTTATGAATCCATAAAATTTTGATAATTAAAAAAATTATTTTTGTTATACTTTTTTCTTTTTTATCGGAAACTGGCGACCTCAAGCTTACAGAAAATCAGAACGTCTTTCATTTTAAAAGCTTCTTAAATATGTTTATGAATCCATAAAATTTTGAAAATTAAAAAAATAATTTAATGTTAAAGTTTTTTCTTTTTTATCGGAAACAAGCGACCTCAAGCTTACAGAAAATCAGAACGGCTTTCATTTTAAAAGCTTCTTAAATATGTTTATGAATCTATAAAATTTTGAAAATTAAATATTTATTTTATGTTAAAGTTTTTTCTTTTTTATCGGAAACAAGCGACCTCAAGCTTACAGAAAATCAGAACGGCTTTCATTTTAAAAGCTTCTTAAATATGTTTATGAATCTATAAAATTTTGAAAATTAAATATTTATTTTATGTTAAAGTTTTTTCTTTTTTATCGGTAACAAACGACCTCAAGCTAACAGAAAATCTTAATGGAATTTATCTTTGCCTCTTCCTAAATATGTTTGCGGAACCATAAAAAATTTTAAAATATTATAAAAATTATTTTATCTTTAAGTTTTTTCTTTTTTATCGGAAACAAGCGTCCTCGAGCTTACACAAAATAAGAACGTCTTTCATTTTAAAAGCTTCTTAAATATGTTTATGAATCCATAAAATTTTGAAAATTAAAAAAATTATTTTATGTTAAAGTTTTTTCTTTTTTATCGGAAACAAGCGTCCTCGAGCTTACAGAAAATCTTAATGGAATTTATCTTTGACTCTTCCTAAATATGTTTGCGGAACCATAAAAAATTTTAAAATATTATAAAAATTATTTTATCTTTAAGTTTTTTCTTTTTTATCGGAAACAAGCGTCCTCGAGCTTACAGAAAATCTTAATGGAATTTATCTTTGACTCTTCCTAAATATGTTTGCGGAACCATAAAAAATTTTAAAATATTATAAAAATTATTTTATCTTTAAGTTTTTTCTTTTTTATCGGAAACAAGCGTCCTCGAGCTTACACAAAATCAGAACGTCTTTCATTTTAAAAGCTTCTTAAATATGTTTATGAATCCATAAAATTTTGAAAATTAAAAAAATTATTTTATGTTAAAGTTTTTTCTTTTTTATCGGTAACAAACGACTTCAAGCTAATAGAAAATCAGAACGGCTTTCATTTTAAAAGCTTCTTAAATATGTTTATGAATCCATAAAATTTTGATAATTAAAAAAATTATTTTTGTTATACTTTTTTCTTTTTTATCGGAAACTGGCGACCTCAAGCTTACAGAAAATCAGAACGGCTTTCATTTTAAAAGCTTCTTAAATATGTTTATGAATCCATAAAATTTTGAAAATTAAAAAAATAATTTAATGTTAAAGTTTTTTCTTTTTTATCGGAAACAAGCGACCTCAAGCTTACAGAAAATCAGAACGGCTTTCATTTTAAAAGCTTCTTAAATATGTTTATGAATCCATAAAATTTTGAAAATTAAAAAAATAATTTAATGTTAAAGTTTTTTCTTTTTTATCGGAAACAAGCGACCTCAAGCTTACAGAAAATCAGAACGACTTTCATTTTAAAAGCTTCTTAAATATGTTTATGAATCCATAAAATTTTGAAAATTAAAAAAATTATTTTATGTTAAAGTTTTTTCTTTTTTATCGGAAACAAGCGTCCTCGAGCTTACAGAAAATCTTAATGGAATTTATCTTTGACTCTTCCTAAATATGTTTGCGGAACCATAAAAAATTTTAAAATATTATAAAAATTATTTTATCTTTAAGTTTTTTCTTTTTTATCGGAAACAAGCGTCCTCGAGCTTACAGAAAATCTTAATGGAATTTATCTTTGACTCTTCCTAAATATGTTTGCGGAACCATAAAAAATTTTAAAATATTATAAAAATTATTTTATCTTTAAGTTTTTTCTTTTTTATCGGAAACAAGCGTCCTCGAGCTTACACAAAATAAGAACGTCTTTCATTTTAAAAGCTTCTTAAATATGTTTATGAATCCATAAAATTTTGAAAATTAAAAAAATTATTTTATGTTAAAGTTTTTTCTTTTTTATCGGAAACAAGCGTCCTCGAGCTTACAGAAAATCTTAATGGAATTTATCTTTGACTCTTCCTAAATATGTTTGCGGAACCATAAAAAATTTTAAAATATTATAAAAATTATTTTATCTTTAAGTTTTTTCTTTTTTATCGGAAACAAGCGTCCTCGAGCTTACACAAAATCAGAACGTCTTTCATTTTAAAAGCTTCTTAAATATGTTTATGAATCCATAAAATTTTGAAAATTAAAAAAATTATTTTATGTTAAAGTTTTTTCTTTTTTATCGGTAACAAACGACTTCAAGCTAATAGAAAATCAGAACGGCTTTCATTTTAAAAGCTTCTTAAATATGTTTATGAATCCATAAAATTTTGATAATTAAAAAAATTATTTTTGTTATACTTTTTTCTTTTTTATCGGAAACTGGCGACCTCAAGCTTACAGAAAATCAGAACGTCTTTCATTTTAAAAGCTTCTTAAATATGTTTATGAATCCATAAAATTTTGAAAATTAAAAAAATAATTTAATGTTAAAGTTTTTTCTTTTTTATCGGAAACAAGCGACCTCAAGCTTACAGAAAATCAGAACGGCTTTCATTTTAAAAGCTTCTTAAATATGTTTATGAATCTATAAAATTTTGAAAATTAAATATTTATTTTATGTTAAAGTTTTTTCTTTTTTATCGGAAACAAGCGACCTCAAGCTTACAGAAAATCAGAACGGCTTTCATTTTAAAAGCTTCTTAAATATGTTTATGAATCTATAAAATTTTGAAAATTAAATATTTATTTTATGTTAAAGTTTTTTCTTTTTTATCGGTAACAAACGACCTCAAGCTAACAGAAAATCTTAATGGAATTTATCTTTGCCTCTTCCTAAATATGTTTGCGGAACCATAAAAAATTTTAAAATATTATAAAAATTATTTTATCTTTAAGTTTTTTCTTTTTTATCGGAAACAAGCGTCCTCGAGCTTACACAAAATAAGAACGTCTTTCATTTTAAAAGCTTCTTAAATATGTTTATGAATCCATAAAATTTTGAAAATTAAAAAAATTATTTTATGTTAAAGTTTTTTCTTTTTTATCGGAAACAAGCGTCCTCGAGCTTACAGAAAATCTTAATGGAATTTATCTTTGACTCTTCCTAAATATGTTTGCGGAACCATAAAAAATTTTAAAATATTATAAAAATTATTTTATCTTTAAGTTTTTTCTTTTTTATCGGAAACAAGCGTCCTCGAGCTTACAGAAAATCTTAATGGAATTTATCTTTGACTCTTCCTAAATATGTTTGCGGAACCATAAAAAATTTTAAAATATTATAAAAATTATTTTATCTTTAAGTTTTTTCTTTTTTATCGGAAACAAGCGTCCTCGAGCTTACACAAAATCAGAACGTCTTTCATTTTAAAAGCTTCTTAAATATGTTTATGAATCCATAAAATTTTGAAAATTAAAAAAATTATTTTATGTTAAAGTTTTTTCTTTTTTATCGGTAACAAACGACTTCAAGCTAATAGAAAATCAGAACGGCTTTCATTTTAAAAGCTTCTTAAATATGTTTATGAATCCATAAAATTTTGATAATTAAAAAAATTATTTTTGTTATACTTTTTTCTTTTTTATCGGAAACTGGCGACCTCAAGCTTACAGAAAATCAGAACGTCTTTCATTTTAAAAGCTTCTTAAATATGTTTATGAATCCATAAAATTTTGAAAATTAAAAAAATAATTTAATGTTAAAGTTTTTTCTTTTTTATCGGAAACAAGCGACCTCAAGCTTACAGAAAATCAGAACGGCTTTCATTTTAAAAGCTTCTTAAATATGTTTATGAATCTATAAAATTTTGAAAATTAAATATTTATTTTATGTTAAAGTTTTTTCTTTTTTATCGGAAACAAGCGACCTCAAGCTTACAGAAAATCAGAACGGCTTTCATTTTAAAAGCTTCTTAAATATGTTTATGAATCTATAAAATTTTGAAAATTAAATATTTATTTTATGTTAAAGTTTTTTCTTTTTTATCGGAAACAAGCGACCTCAAGCTTACAGAAAATCAGAACGGCTTTCATTTTAAAAGCTTCTTAAATATGTTTATGAATCCATAAAATTTTGAAAATTAAAAAAATAATTTAATGTTAAAGTTTTTTCTTTTTTATCGGAAACAAGCGACCTCAAGCTTACAGAAAATCAGAACGACTTTCATTTTAAAAGCTTCTTAAATATGTTTATGAATCCATAAAATTTTGAAAATTAAAAAAATTATTTTATGTTAAAGTTTTTTCTTTTTTATCGGAAACAAGCGTCCTCGAGCTTACAGAAAATCTTAATGGAATTTATCTTTGACTCTTCCTAAATATGTTTGCGGAACCATAAAAAATTTTAAAATATTATAAAAATTATTTTATCTTTAAGTTTTTTCTTTTTTATCGGAAACAAGCGTCCTCGAGCTTACAGAAAATCTTAATGGAATTTATCTTTGACTCTTCCTAAATATGTTTGCGGAACCATAAAAAATTTTAAAATATTATAAAAATTATTTTATCTTTAAGTTTTTTCTTTTTTATCGGAAACAAGCGTCCTCGAGCTTACACAAAATCAGAACGTCTTTCATTTTAAAAGCTTCTTAAATATGTTTACGAATCCATAAAATTTTGAAAATTAAAAAAATAATTTAATGTTAAAGTTTTTTCTTTTTTATCGGATACAAGCGACCTCAAGCTTACAGAAAATCAGAACGGCTTTCATTTTAAAAGCTTCTTAAATATGTTTATGAATCCATAAAATTTTGATAATTAAAAAAATTATTTTTGTTATACTTTTTTCTTTTTTATCGGAAACTGGCGACCTCAAGCTTACAGAAAATCAGAACGGCTTTCATTTTAAAAGCTTCTTAAATATGTTTATGAATCCATAAAATTTTGAAAATTAAAAAAATAATTTAATGTTAAAGTTTTTTCTTTTTTATCGGAAACAAGCGACCTCAAGCTTACAGAAAATCAGAACGGCTTTCATTTTAAAAGCTTCTTAAATATGTTTATGAATCCATAAAATTTTGAAAATTAAAAAAATAATTTAATGTTAAAGTTTTTTCTTTTTTATCGGAAACAAGCGACCTCAAGCTTACAGAAAATCAGAACGACTTTCATTTTAAAAGCTTCTTAAATATGTTTATGAATCCATAAAATTTTGAAAATTAAATATTTATTTTATGTTAAAGTTTTTTCTTTTTTATCGGTAACAAACGACCTCAAGCTAACAGAAAATCTTAATGGAATTTATCTTTGACTTTTCCTAAATATGTTTGCGGAACCATAAAAAATTTTAAAATATTATAAAAATTATTTTATCTTTAAGTTTTTTCTTTTTTATCGGAAACAAACGACTTCAAGCTAATAGAAAATCAGAACGGCTTTCATTTTAAAAACTTCTTAAATATATTTATGAATCCATAAAATTTTGAAAATTAAATATTTATTTTATGTTAAAGTTTTTTCTTTTTTATCGGTAACAAACGACCTCGAGCTTACAGAAAATCTTAATGGAATTTATCTTTGACTCTTCCTAAATATGTTTGCGGAACCATAAAAAATTTTAAAATATTATAAAAATTATTTTATCTTTAAGTTTTTTCTTTTTTATCGGAAACAAGCGTCCTCGAGCTTACACAAAATCAGAACGTCTTTCATTTTAAAAGCTTCTTAAATATGTTTATGAATCCATAAAATTTTGAAAATTAAAAAAATTATTTTATGTTAAAGTTTTTTCTTTTTTATCGGAAACAAGCGTCCTCGAGCTTACAGAAAATCTTAATGGAATTTATCTTTGACTCTTCCTAAATATGTTTGCGGAACCATAAAAAATTTTAAAATATTATAAAAATTATTTTATCTTTAAGTTTTTTCTTTTTTATCGGAAACAAGCGTCCTCGAGCTTACACAAAATCAGAACGTCTTTCATTTTAAAAACTTCTTAAATATGTTTATGAATCCATAAAATTTTGAAAATTAAATATTTATTTTATGTTAAAGTTTTTTCTTTTTTATCGGTAACAAACGACCTCAATCTAACAGAAAATCTTAATGGAATTTATCTTTGCCTCTTCCTAAATATTTTTGCGGAACCATAAAAAATTTTAAAATATTATAAAAATTATTTTATCTTTAAGTTTTTTCTTTTTTATCGGAAACAAGCGTCCTCGAGCTTACACAAAATCAGAACGTCTTTCATTTTAAAAGCTTCTTAAATTTGTTTATGAATCCATAAAATTTTGAAAATTAAAAAAATTATTTTATGTTAAAGTTTTTTCTTTTTTATCGGAAACAAGCGTCCTCGAGCTTACACAAAATCTTAATGGAATTTATCTTTGACTCTTCCTAAATATGTTTGCGGAACCATAAAAAATTTTAAAATATTATAAAAATTATTTTATCTTTAAGTTTTTTCTTTTTTATCGGAAACAAGCGTCCTCGAGCTTACACAAAATCAGAACGTCTTTCATTTTAAAAGCTTCTTAAATATGTTTACGAATCCATAAAATTTTGAAAATTAAAAAAATAATTTAATGTTAAAGTTTTTTCTTTTTTATCGGAAACAAGCGACCTCAAGCTTACAGAAAATCAGAACGGCTTTCATTTTAAAAACTTCTTAAATATGTTTATGAATCCATAAAATTTTGAAAATTAAAAAAATTATTTTATGTTAAAGTTTTTTCTTTTTTATCGGAAACAAGCGTCCTCGAGCTTACACAAAATCTTAATGGAATTTATCTTTGACTCTTCCTAAATATGTTTGCGGAACCATAAAAAATTTTAAAATATTATAAAAATTATTTTATCTTTAAGTTTTTTCTTTTTTATCGGAAACAAGCGTCCTCGAGCTTACACAAAATCAGAACGTCTTTCATTTTAAAAGCTTCTTAAATATGTTTACGAATCCATAAAATTTTGAAAATTAAAAAAATAATTTAATGTTAAAGTTTTTTCTTTTTTATCGGAAACAAGCGACCTCAAGCTTACAGAAAATCAGAACGGCTTTCATTTTAAAAACTTCTTAAATATGTTTATGAATCCATAAAATTTTGAAAATTAAAAAAATAATTTAATGTTAAAGTTTTTTCTTTTTTATCGGAAACAAGCGACCTCAAGCTTACAGAAAATCAGAACGGCTTTCATTTTAAAAACTTCTTAAATATGTTTATGAATCCATAAAATTTTGAAAATTAAAAAAATTATTTTATGTTAAAGTTTTTTCTTTTTTATCGGAAACAAGCGTCCTCGAGCTTACACAAAATCTTAATGGAATTTATCTTTGACTCTTCCTAAATATGTTTGCGGAACCATAAAAAATTTTAAAATATTATAAAAATTATTTTATCTTTAAGTTTTTTCTTTTTTATCGGAAACAAGCGTCCTCGAGCTTACACAAAATCAGAACGTCTTTCATTTTAAAAGCTTCTTAAATATGTTTACGAATCCATAAAATTTTGAAAATTAAAAAAATAATTTAATGTTAAAGTTTTTTCTTTTTTATCGGAAACAAGCGACCTCAAGCTTACAGAAAATCAGAACGGCTTTCATTTTAAAAACTTCTTAAATATGTTTATGAATCCATAAAATTTTGAAAATTAAAAAAATTATTTTATGTTAAAGTTTTTTCTTTTTTATCGGAAACAAGCGTCCTCGAGCTTACACAAAATCTTAATGGAATTTATCTTTGACTCTTCCTAAATATGTTTGCGGAACCATAAAAAATTTTAAAATATTATAAAAATTATTTTATCTTTAAGTTTTTTCTTTTTTATCGGAAACAAGCGTCCTCGAGCTTACACAAAATCAGAACGTCTTTCATTTTAAAAGCTTCTTAAATATGTTTACGAATCCATAAAATTTTGAAAATTAAAAAAATAATTTAATGTTAAAGTTTTTTCTTTTTTATCGGAAACAAGCGACCTCAAGCTTACTGAAAATCAGAACGGCTTTCATTTTAAAAACTTCTTAAATATGTTTATGAATCCATAAAATTTTGAAAATTAAATATTTATTTTATGTTAAAGTTTTTTCTTTTTTATCGGTAACAAACGACCTCAAGCTAACAGAAAATCTTAATGGAATTTATCTTTGCCTCTTCCTAAATATGTTTGCGGAACCATAAAAAATTTTAAAATATTATAAAAATTATTTTATCTTTAAGTTTTTTCTTTTTTATCGGAAACAAGCGTCCTCGAGCTTACACAAAATCAGAACGTCTTTCATTTTAAAAGCTTCTTAAATATTTTTATGAATCCATAAAATTTTGAAAATTATAAAAATTATTTTATGTTAAAGTTTTTTCTTTTTTATCGGTAACAAACGACTTCAAGCTAATAGAAAATCAGAACGGCTTTCATTTTAAAAGCTTCTTAAATATGTTTATGAATCTATAAAATTTTGAAAATTAAAAGATTTAATTTATGTTAAAGTTTTTTCTTTTTTATCGGTTACAAACGACCTCGAGCTTACAGAAAATCTTAATGGAATTTATCTTTGACTCTTCCTAAATATGTTTGCGGAACCATAAAAAATTTTAAAATATTATAAAAATTATTTTATCTTTAAGTTTTTTCTTTTTTATCGGAAACAAGCGTCCTCGAGCTTACACAAAATCAGAACGTCTTTCATTTTAAAAGCTTCTTAAATATTTTTATGAATCCATAAAATTTTGAAAATTATAAAAATTATTTTATGTTAAAGTTTTTTCTTTTTTATCGGTAACAAACGACTTCAAGCTAATAGAAAATCAGAACGGCTTTCATTTTAAAAGCTTCTTAAATATGTTTATGAATCTATAAAATTTTGAAAATTAAAAGATTTAATTTATGTTAAAGTTTTTTCTTTTTTATCGGTTACAAACGACCTCGAGCTTACAGAAAATCTTAATGGAATTTATCTTTGACTCTTCCTAAATATGTTTGCGGAACCATAAAAAATTTTAAAATATTATAAAAATTATTTTATCTTTAAGTTTTTTCTTTTTTATCGGAAACAAGCGTCCTCGAGCTTACACAAAATCAGAACGTCTTTCATTTTAAAAGCTTCTTAAATATTTTTATGAATCCATAAAATTTTGAAAATTATAAAAATTATTTTATGTTAAAGTTTTTTCTTTTTTATCGGTAACAAACGACTTCAAGCTAATAGAAAATCAGAACGGCTTTCATTTTAAAAGCTTCTTAAATATGTTTATGAATCCATAAAATTTTGAAAATTAAAAAAATTATTTTATGTTAAAGTTTTTTCTTTTTTATCGGTAACAAACGACTTCAAGCTAATAGAAAATCAGAACGGCTTTCATTTTAAAAGCTTCTTAAATATGTTTATGAATCCATAAAATATTGAAAATTAAAAAAATAATTTAATGTTAAAGTTTTTTCTTTTTTATCGGAAACAAGCGACCTCAAGCTTACAGAAAATCAGAACGGCTTTCATTTTAAAAGCTTCTTAAATATGTTTATGAATCCATAAAATTTTGAAAATTAAAAAAATAATTTAATGTTAAAGTTTTTTCTTTTTTATCGGAAACAAGCGACCTCAAGCTTACAGAAAATCAGAACGACTTTCATTTTAAAAGCTTCTTAAATATGTTTATGAATCCATAAAATTTTGAAAATTAAATATTTATTTTATGTTAAAGTTTTTTCTTTTTTATCGGTAACAAACGACCTCAAGCTAACAGAAAATCTTAATGGAATTTATCTTTGACTTTTCCTAAATATGTTTGCGGAACCATAAAAAATTTTAAAATATTATAAAAATTATTTTATCTTTAAGTTTTTTCTTTTTTATCGGAAACAAACGACTTCAAGCTAATAGAAAATCAGAACAACTTTCATTTTAAAAACTTCTTAAATATGTTTATGAATCCATAAAATTTTGAAAATTAAATATTTATTTTATGTTAAAGTTTTTTCTTTTTTATCGGTAACAAACGACCTCAAGCTAACAGAAAATCTTAATGGAATTTATCTTTGACTCTTCCTAAATATGTTTGCGGAACCATAAAAAATTTTAAAATATTATAAAAATAATTTTATCTTTAAGTTTTTTCTTTTTTATCGGAAACAAGCGTCCTCGAGCTTACACAAAATCAGAACGTCTTTCATTTTAAAAGCTTCTTAAATATTTTTATGAATCCATAAAATTTTTAAAATTATAAAAATTATTTTATGTTAAAGTTTTTTCTTTTTTATCGGTAACAAACGACTTCAAGCTAATAGAAAATCAGAACGGCTTTCATTTTAAAAGCTTCTTAAATATGTTTATGAATCTATAAAATTTTGAAAATTAAAAGATTTAATTTATGTTAAAGTTTTTTCTTTTTTATCGGTTACAAACGACCTCGAGCTTACAGAAAATCTTAATGGAATTTATCTTTGACTCTTCCTAAATATGTTTGCGGAACCATAAAAAATTTTAAAATATTATAAAAATTATTTTATCTTTAAGTTTTTTCTTTTTTATCGGAAACAAGCGTCCTCGAGCTTACACAAAATCAGAACGGCTTTCATTTTAAAAGCTTCTTAAATATGTTTATGAATCTATAAAATTTTGAAAATTAAATATTTATTTTATGTTAAAGTTTTTTCTTTTTTATCGGTAACAAACGACCTCAAGCTTACAGAAAATCAGAACAGCTTTCATTTTAAAAGCTTCTTAAATATGTTTATGAATCCATAAAATTTTGAAAATTAAAAAAATTATTTTATGTTAAAGTTTTTTCTTTTTTATCGGTAACAAACGACCTCAAGCTAACAGAAAATCAGAACGGCTTTCATTTTAAAAGCTTCTTAAATATGTTTATTAATCCATAAAATTTTGAAAATTAAAAAAATTATTTTTTTTATACTTTTTTCTTTTTTATCGGAAACAAACGACCTCAAGCTAACAGAAAATCAGAACAGCTTTCATTTTAAAAGCTTCTTAAATATGTTTATGAATCCATAAAATTTTGAAAATTAAAAAAATTATTTTATGTTAAAGTTTTTTCTTTTTTATCGGTAACAAACGACCTCAAGCTAACAAAAAATCAGAACAGCTTTCATTTTAAAAGCTTCTTAAATATGTTTATGAATCCATAAAATTTTGAAAATTAAAAAAATTATTTTATGTTAAAGTTTTTTCTTTTTTATCGGTAACAAACGACCTCAAGCTAACAGAAAATCAGAACGGCTTTCATTTTAAAAGCTTCTTAAATATGTTTATTAATCCATAAAATTTTGAAAATTAAAAAAATTATTTTTTTTATACTTTTTTCTTTTTTATCGGAAACAAACGACCTCAAGCTAACAGAAAATCAGAACAGCTTTCATTTTAAAAGCTTCTTAAATATGTTTATGAATCCATAAAATTTTGAAAATTAAAAAAATTATTTTATGTTAAAGTTTTTTCTTTTTTATCGGTAACAAACGACCTCAAGCTAACAAAAAATCAGAACGGCTTTCATTTTAAAAGCTTCTTAAATATGTTTATGAATCCATAAAATTTTGAAAATTAAAAAATTTATTTTATGTTAAAGTTTTTTCTTTTTTATCGGAAACAAACGACCTCAAGCTAACACAAAATCAGAACGTCTTTCATTTTAAAAGCTTCTTAAATATGTTTATGAATCCATAAAATTTTGAAAATTAAAAAAATTATTTTATGTTAAAGTTTTTTCTTTTTTATCGGTAACAAACGACTTCAAGCTAATAGAAAATCAGAACGGCTTTCATTTTAATAGCTTCTTAAATATGTTTATGAATCTATAAAATTTTGAAAATTAAATATTTATTTTATGTTAAAGTTTTTTCTTTTTTATCGGTAACAAACGACCTCAAGCTTACAGAAAATCAGAACAGCTTTCATTTTAAAAGCTTCTTAAATATGTTTATGAATCCATAAAATTTTGAAAATTAAAAAAATTATTTTATGTTAAAGTTTTTTCTTTTTTATCGGTAACAAACGACCTCAAGCTAACAGAAAATCAGAACGGCTTTCATTTTAAAAGCTTCTTAAATATGTTTATTAATCCATAAAATTTTGAAAATTAAAAAAATTATTTTTTTTATACTTTTTTCTTTTTTATCGGAAACAAACGACCTCAAGCTAACAGAAAATCAGAACAGCTTTCATTTTAAAAGCTTCTTAAATATGTTTATGAATCCATAAAATTTTGAAAATTAAAAAAATTATTTTATGTTAAAGTTTTTTCTTTTTTATCGGTAACAAACGACCTCAAGCTAACAAAAAATCAGAACGGCTTTCATTTTAAAAGCTTCTTAAATATGTTTATGAATCCATAAAATTTTGAAAATTAAAAAATTTATTTTATGTTAAAGTTTTTTCTTTTTTATCGGAAACAAACGACCTCAAGCTAACACAAAATCAGAACGTCTTTCATTTTAAAAGCTTCTTAAATATGTTTATGAATCCATAAAATTTTGAAAATTAAAAGATTTAATTTATGTTAAAGTTTTTTCTTTTTTATCGGTTACAAACGACCTCGAGCTTACAGAAAATCTTAATGGAATTTATCTTTGACTCTTCCTAAATATGTTTGCGGAACCATAAAAAATTTTAAAATATTATAAAAATTATTTTATCTTTAAGTTTTTTCTTTTTTATCGGAAACAAGCGTCCTCGAGCTTACACAAAATCAGAACGGCTTTCATTTTAAAAGCTTCTTAAATATGTTTATGAATCTATAAAATTTTGAAAATTAAATATTTATTTTATGTTAAAGTTTTTTCTTTTTTATCGGTAACAAACGACCTCAAGCTTACAGAAAATCAGAACAGCTTTCATTTTAAAAGCTTCTTAAATATGTTTATGAATCCATAAAATTTTGAAAATTAAAAAAATTATTTTATGTTAAAGTTTTTTCTTTTTTATCGGTAACAAACGACCTCAAGCTAACAGAAAATCAGAACGGCTTTCATTTTAAAAGCTTCTTAAATATGTTTATTAATCCATAAAATTTTGAAAATTAAAAAAATTATTTTTTTTATACTTTTTTCTTTTTTATCGGAAACAAACGACCTCAAGCTAACAGAAAATCAGAACAGCTTTCATTTTAAAAGCTTCTTAAATATGTTTATGAATCCATAAAATTTTGAAAATTAAAAAAATTATTTTATGTTAAAGTTTTTTCTTTTTTATCGGTAACAAACGACCTCAAGCTAACAAAAAATCAGAACAGCTTTCATTTTAAAAGCTTCTTAAATATGTTTATGAATCCATAAAATTTTGAAAATTAAAAAAATTATTTTATGTTAAAGTTTTTTCTTTTTTATCGGTAACAAACGACCTCAAGCTAACAGAAAATCAGAACGGCTTTCATTTTAAAAGCTTCTTAAATATGTTTATTAATCCATAAAATTTTGAAAATTAAAAAAATTATTTTTTTTATACTTTTTTCTTTTTTATCGGAAACAAACGACCTCAAGCTAACAGAAAATCAGAACAGCTTTCATTTTAAAAGCTTCTTAAATATGTTTATGAATCCATAAAATTTTGAAAATTAAAAAAATTATTTTATGTTAAAGTTTTTTCTTTTTTATCGGTAACAAACGACCTCAAGCTAACAAAAAATCAGAACGGCTTTCATTTTAAAAGCTTCTTAAATATGTTTATGAATCCATAAAATTTTGAAAATTAAAAAATTTATTTTATGTTAAAGTTTTTTCTTTTTTATCGGAAACAAACGACCTCAAGCTAACACAAAATCAGAACGTCTTTCATTTTAAAAGCTTCTTAAATATGTTTATGAATCCATAAAATTTTGAAAATTAAAAAAATTATTTTATGTTAAAGTTTTTTCTTTTTTATCGGTAACAAACGACTTCAAGCTAATAGAAAATCAGAACGGCTTTCATTTTAATAGCTTCTTAAATATGTTTATGAATCTATAAAATTTTGAAAATTAAATATTTATTTTATGTTAAAGTTTTTTCTTTTTTATCGGTAACAAACGACCTCAAGCTTACAGAAAATCAGAACAGCTTTCATTTTAAAAGCTTCTTAAATATGTTTATGAATCCATAAAATTTTGAAAATTAAAAAAATTATTTTATGTTAAAGTTTTTTCTTTTTTATCGGTAACAAACGACCTCAAGCTAACAGAAAATCAGAACGGCTTTCATTTTAAAAGCTTCTTAAATATGTTTATTAATCCATAAAATTTTGAAAATTAAAAAAATTATTTTTTTTATACTTTTTTCTTTTTTATCGGAAACAAACGACCTCAAGCTAACAGAAAATCAGAACGGCTTTCATTTTAAAAGCTTCTTAAATATGTTTATGAATCCATAAAATTTTGAAAATTAAAAAAATTATTTTATGTTAAAGTTTTTTCTTTTTTATCGGAAACAAACGACCTCAAGCTAACAGAAAATCAGAACGGCTTTCATTTTAAAAGCTTCTTAAATATGTTTATGAATCCATAAAATTTTGAAAATTAAAAAAATTATTTTATGTTAAAGTTTTTTCTTTTTTATCGGTAACAAACGACCTCAAGCTAACAGAAAATCAGAACGGCTTTCATTTTAAAAGCTTCTTAAATATGTTTATGAATCCATAAAATTTTGAAAATTAAAAAATTTATTTTATGTTAAAGTTTTTTCTTTTTTATCGGAAACAAACGACCTCAAGCTAACAGAAAATCAGAACGGCTTTCATTTTAAAAGCTTCTTAAATATGTTTATGAATCCATAAAATTTTGAAAATTAAAAAAATTATTTTATGTTAAAGTTTTTTCTTTTTTATCGGTAACAAACGACCTCAAGCTAACAGAAAATCAGAACAGCTTTCATTTTAAAAGCTTCTTAAATATGTTTATGAATCCATAAAATTTTGAAAATTAAAAAAATTATTTTATGTTAAAGTTTTTTCTTTTTTATCGGTAACAAACGACCTCAAGCTAACAGAAAATCAGAACGGCTTTCATTTTAAAAGCTTCTTAAATATGTTTATGAATCTATAAAATTTTGAAAATTAAATATTTATTTTATGTTAAAGTTTTTTCTTTTTTATCGGTAACAAACGACCTCAAGCTTACAGAAAATCAGAACGGCTTTCATTTTAAAAGCTTCTTAAATATGTTTATGAATCCATAAAATTTTGATAATTAAAAAAATTATTTATGTTATACTTTTTTCTTTTTTATCGGAAACTGGCGACCTCATGCTAACAGGAAATCAGAACGGCTTTCATTTTAAAAGCTTCTTAAATATGTTTATTAATCCATAAAATTTTGAAAATTAAAAAAATTATTTTTTTTATACTTTTTTCTTTTTTTTCGGAAACAAGCGACCTCAAGCTAACAGAAAATCAGAACGGCTTTCATTTAAAAAGCTTCTTAAATATGTTTATGAATCCATAAAATTTTGAAAATTAAAAAAATTATTTTATGTTAAAGTTTTTTCTTTTTTATCGGTAACAAACGACCTCAAGCTAACAGAAAATCAGAACGGCTTTCATTTTAAATGCTTCTTAAATATGTTTATGAATCTATAAAATTTTGAAAATTAAAAAAATTATTTTATGTTAAAGTTTTTTCTTTTTTATCGGTAACAAACGACCTCAAGCTAACAGAAAATCAGAACGGCTTTCATTTTAAAAGCTTCTTAAATATGTTTATGAATCCATAAAATTTTGAAAATTAAAAAATTTATTTTATGTTAAAGTTTTTTCTTTTTTATCGGAAACAAACGACCTCAAGCTAACAGAAAATCAGAACGGCTTTCATTTTAAAAGCTTCTTAAATATGTTTATGAATCCATAAAATTTTGAAAATTAAAAAAATTATTTTATGTTAAAGTTTTTTCTTTTTTATCGGTAACAAACGACCTCAAGCTAACAGAAAATCAGAACGGCTTTCATTTTAAAAGCTTCTTAAATATGTTTATGAATCCATAAAATTTTGAAAATTAAAAAAATTATTTTATGTTAAAGTTTTTTCTTTTTTATCGGTAACAAACGACCTCAAGCTAACAGAAAATCAGAACAGCTTTCATTTTAAAAGCTTCTTAAATATGTTTATGAATCCATAAAATTTTGAAAATTAAAAAAATTATTTTTGTTATACTTTTTTCTTTTTTATCGGAAACTGGCGACCTCAAGCTAACAGGAAATCAGAACGGCTTTCATTTTAAAAGCTTCTTAAATATGTTTATTAATCCATAAAATTTTGAAAATTAAAAAAATTATTTTTTTTATACTTTTTTCTTTTTTTTCGGAAACAAGCGACCTCAAGCTAACAGAAAATCAGAACGGCTTTCATTTAAAAAGCTTCTTAAATATGTTTATGAATCCATAAAATTTTGAAAATTAAAAAAATTATTTTATGTTAAAGTTTTTTCTTTTTTATCGGTAACAAACGACCTCAAGCTAACAGAAAATCAGAACGGCTTTCATTTTAAATGCTTCTTAAATATGTTTATGAATCTATAAAATTTTCAAAATTAAAAAAATTATTTTATGTTAAAGTTTTTTCTTTTTTATCGGTAACAAACGACCTCAAGCTAACAGAAAATCAGAACGGCTTTCATTTTAAAAGCTTCTTAAATATGTTTATGAATCCATAAAATTTTGAAAATTAAAAAATTTATTTTATGTTAAAGTTTTTTCTTTTTTATCGGAAACAAACGACCTCAAGCTAACAGAAAATCAGAACGGCTTTCATTTTAAAAGCTTCTTAAATATGTTTATGAATCCATAAAATTTTGAAAATTAAAAAAATTATTTTATGTTAAAGTTTTTTCTTTTTTATCGGTAACAAACGACCTCAAGCTTACAGAAAATCAGAACGGCTTTCATTTTAAAAGCTTCTTAAATATGTTTATTAATCCATAAAATTTTGAAAATTAAAAAAATTATTTTTTTTATACTTTTTTCTTTTTTTTCGGAAACAAGCGACCTCAAGCTAACAGAAAATCAGAACGGCTTTCATTTTAAAAGCTTCTTAAATATGTTTATGAATCTATAAAATTTTGAAAATTAAATATTTATTTTATGTTAAAGTTTTTTCTTTTTTATCGGTAACAAACGACCTCAAGCTTACAGAAAATCAGAACGGCTTTCATTTTAAAAGCTTCTTAAATATGTTTATGAATCCATAAAATTTTGAAAATTAAAAAAATTATTTTATGTTAAAGTTTTTTCTTTTTTATCGGTAACAAACGACCTCAAGCTAACAGAAAATCAGAACGGCTTTCATTTTAAAAGCTTCTTAAATATGTTTATGAATCCATAAAATTTTGATAATTAAAAAAATTATTTTTGTTATACTTTTTTCTTTTTTATCGGAAACTGGCGACCTCAAGCTAACAGGAAATCAGAACGGCTTTCATTTTAAAAGCTTCTTAAATATGTTTATTAATCCATAAAATTTTGAAAATTAAAAAAATTATTTTTTTTATACTTTTTTCTTTTTTTTCGGAAACAAGCGACCTCAAGCTAACAGAAAATCAGAACGGCTTTCATTTAAAAAGCTTCTTAAATATGTTTATGAATCCATAAAATTTTGAAAATTAAAAAAATTATTTTATGTTAAAGTTTTTTCTTTTTTATCGGTAACAAACGACCTCAAGCTAACAGAAAATCAGAACGGCTTTCATTTTAAATGCTTCTTAAATATGTTTATGAATCTATAAAATTTTGAAAATTAAAAAAATTATTTTATGTTAAAGTTTTTTCTTTTTTATCGGTAACAAACGACCTCAAGCTAACAGAAAATCAGAACGGCTTTCATTTTAAAAGCTTCTTAAATATGTTTATGAATCCATAAAATTTTGAAAATTAAAAAATTTATTTTATGTTAAAGTTTTTTCTTTTTTATCGGAAACAAACGACCTCAAGCTAACAGAAAATCAGAACGGCTTTCATTTTAAAAGCTTCTTAAATATGTTTATGAATCTATAAAATTTTGAAAATTAAATATTTATTTTATGTTAAAGTTTTTTCTTTTTTATCGGTAACAAACGACCTCAAGCTTACAGAAAATCAGAACGGCTTTCATTTTAAAAGCTTCTTAAATATGTTTATGAATCCATAAAATTTTGAAAATTAAATATTTATTTTATGTTAAAGTTTTTTCTTTTTTATCGGTAACAAACGACCTCAAGCTAACAGAAAATCAGAACGGCTTTCATTTTAAAAGCTTCTTAAATATGTTTATGAATCCATAAAATTTTGAAAATTAAATATTTATTTTATGTTAAAGTTTTTTCTTTTTTATCGGTAACAAACGACCTCAAGCTTACAGAAAATCAGAACGGCTTTCATTTTAAAAGCTTCTTAAATATGTTTATGAATCCATAAAATTTTGAAAATTAAAAAAATTATTTTTTTTATACTTTTTTCTTTTTTATCGGAAACAAGCGACCTCAAGCTAACAGAAAATCAGAACGGCTTTCATTTTAAAAGCTTCTTAAATATGTTTATGAATCCATAAAATTTTGAAAATTAAATATTTATTTTATGTTAAAGTTTTTTCTTTTTTATCGGTAACAAACGACCTCAAGCTAACAGAAAATCAGAACGGCTTTCATTTTAAAAGCTTCTTAAATATGTTTATGAATCCATAAAATTTTGAAAATTAAATATTTATTTTATGTTAAAGTTTTTTCTTTTTTATCGGTAACAAACGACCTCAAGCTAACAGAAAATCAGAACGGCTTTCATTTTAAAAGCTTCTTAAATATGTTTATGAATCCATAAAATTTTGAAAATTAAATATTTATTTTATGTTAAAGTTTTTTCTTTTTTATCGGTAACAAACGACCTCAAGCTAACAGAAAATCAGAACGGCTTTCATTTTAAAAGCTTCTTAAATATGTTTATGAATCCATAAAATTTTGAAAATTAAATATTTATTTTATGTTAAAGTTTTTTCTTTTTTATCGGTAACAAACGACCTCAAGCTTACAGAAAATCAGAACGGCTTTCATTTTAAAAGCTTCTTAAATATGTTTATGAATCCATAAAATTTTGAAAATTAAAAAAATTATTTTATGTTAATGTTTTTTCTTTTTTATCGGTAACAAACGACCTCAAGCTAACAGAAAATCAGAACGGCTTTCATTTTAAAAGCTTCTTAAATATGTTTATGAATCCATAAAATTTTGAAAATTAAATATTTATTTTATGTTAAAGTTTTTTCTTTTTTATCGGTAACAAACGACCTCAAGCTTACAGAAAATCAGAACGGCTTTCATTTTAAAAGCTTCTTAAATATGTTTATGAATCCATAAAATTTTGAAAATTAAATATTTATTTTATGTTAAAGTTTTTTCTTTTTTATCGGTAACAAACGACCTCAAGCTAACAGAAAATCAGAACGGCTTTCATTTTAAAAGCTTCTTAAATATGTTTATGAATCCATAAAATTTTGAAAATTAAATATTTATTTTATGTTAAAGTTTTTTCTTTTTTATCGGTAACAAACGACCTCAAGCTAACAGGAAATCAGAACGGCTTTCATTTTAAAAGCTTCTTAAATATGTTTATGAATCCATAAAATTTTGAAAATTAAAAAAATTATTTTATGTTAAAGTTTTTTCTTTTTTATCGGTAACAAACGACCTCAAGCTAACAGAAAATCAGAACGGCTTTCATTTTAAAAGCTTCTTAAATATGTTTGTTAATCCATAAAATTTTGAAAATTAAAAAAATTATTTTTTTTATACTTTTTTCTTTTTTTTCGGAAACAAGCGACCTCAAGCTAACAGGAAATCAGAACGGCTTTCATTTTAAAAGCTTCTTAAATATGTTTATTAATCCATAAAATTTTGAAAATTAAAAAAATTATTTTTTTTATACTTTTTTCTTTTTTATCGGAAAAAAACGACTCAAGCTAACAGAAAATCAGAACAGCTTTCATTTTAAAAGCTTTTTAAATATGTTTATGAATCCATAAAATTTTGAAAATTAAAAAAATTATTTTATGTTAAAGTTTTTTCTTTTTTATCGGTAACAAACGACCTCAAGCTAACAGAAAATCAGAACGGCTTTCATTTTAAAAGCTTCTTAAATATGTTTATGAATCCATAAAATTTTGAAAATTAAATATTTATTTTATGTTAAAGTTTTTTCTTTTTTATCGGTAACAAACGACCTCAAGCTTACAGAAAATCAGAACGGCTTTCATTTTAAAAGCTTCTTAAATATGTTTATGAATCCATAAAATTTTGAAAATTAAAAAAATTATTTTTTTTATACTTTTTTCTTTTTTATCGGAAACAAGCGACCTCAAGCTAACAGGAAATCAGAACGGCTTTCATTTTAAAAGCTTCTTAAATATGTTTATGAATCCATAAAATTTTGAAAATTAAAAAAATTATTTTATGTTAAAGTTTTTTCTTTTTTATCGGTAACAAACGACCTCAAGCTAACAGAAAATCAGAACGGCTTTCATTTTAAAAGCTTCTTAAATATGTTTATTAATCCATAAAATTTTGAAAATTAAAAAAATTATTTTTTTTATACTTTTTTCTTTTTTTTCGGAAACAAGCGACCTCAAGCTAACAGGAAATCAGAACGGCTTTCATTTTAAAAGCTTCTTAAATATGTTTATTAATCCATAAAATTTTGAAAATTAAAAAAATTATTTTTTTTATACTTTTTTCTTTTTTATCGGAAAAAAACGACTCAAGCTAACAGAAAATCAGAACAGCTTTCATTTTAAAAGCTTTTTAAATATGTTTATGAATCCATAAAATTTTGAAAATTAAAAAAATTATTTTATGTTAAAGTTTTTTCTTTTTTATCGGTAACAAACGACCTCAAGCTAACAGAAAATCAGAACGGCTTTCATTTTAAAAGCTTCTTAAATAAGTTTATGAATCCATAAAATTTTGAAAATTAAAAAAATTATTTTTTTTATACTTTTTTCTTTTTTATCGGAAACAAGCGACCTCAAGCTAACAGGAAATCAGAACGGCTTTCATTTTAAAAGCTTCTTAAATATGTTTATGAATCCATAAAATTTTGAAAATTAAAAAAATTATTTTATGTTAAAGTTTTTTCTTTTTTATCGGTAACAAACGACCTCAAGCTAACAGAAAATCAGAACGGCTTTCATTTTAAAAGCTTCTTAAATAAGTTTATGAATCCATAAAATTTTGAAAATTAAAAAAATTATTTTTTTTATACTTTTTTCTTTTTTATCGGAAACAAGCGACCTCAAGCTAACAGGAAATCAGAACGGCTTTCATTTTAAAAGCTTCTTAAATATGTTTATGAATCCATAAAATTTTGAAAATTAAAAAAATTATTTTTTTTATACTTTTTTCTTTTTTATCGGAAACAAGCGACCTCAAGCTAACAGGAAATCAGAACGGCTTTCATTTTAAAAGCTTCTTAAATATGTTTATGAATCCATAAAATTTTGAAAATTAAAAAAATTATTTTATGTTAAAGTTTTTTCTTTTTTATCGGTAACAAACGACCTCAAGCTAACAGAAAATCAGAACGGCTTTCATTTTAAAAGCTTCTTAAATAAGTTTATGAATCCATAAAATTTTGAAAATTAAAAAAATTATTTTTTTTATACTTTTTTCTTTTTTTTCGGAAACAAGCGACCTCAAGCTAACAGGAAATCAGAACGGCTTTCATTTTAAAAGCTTCTTAAATATGTTTATTAATCCATAAAATTTTGAAAATTAAAAAAATTATTTTTTTTATACTTTTTTCTTTTTTATCGGAAAAAAACGACTCAAGCTAACAGAAAATCAGAACAGCTTTCATTTTAAAAGCTTTTTAAATATGTTTATGAATCCATAAAATTTTGAAAATTAAAAAAATTATTTTATGTTAAAGTTTTTTCTTTTTTATCGGTAACAAACGACCTCAAGCTAACAGAAAATCAGAACGGCTTTCATTTTAAAAGCTTCTTAAATAAGTTTATGAATCCATAAAATTTTGAAAATTAAAAAAATTATTTTTTTTATACTTTTTTCTTTTTTATCGGAAACAAGCGACCTCAAGCTAACAGGAAATCAGAACGGCTTTCATTTTAAAAGCTTCTTAAATATGTTTATGAATCCATAAAATTTTGAAAATTAAAAAAATTATTTTATGTTAAAGTTTTTTCTTTTTTATCGGTAACAAACGACCTCAAGCTAACAGAAAATCAGAACGGCTTTCATTTTAAAAGCTTCTTAAATAAGTTTATGAATCCATAAAATTTTGAAAATTAAAAAAATTATTTTTTTTATACTTTTTTCTTTTTTATCGGAAACAAGCGACCTCAAGCTAACAGGAAATCAGAACGGCTTTCATTTTAAAAGCTTCTTAAATATGTTTATGAATCCATAAAATTTTGAAAATTAAAAAAATTATTTTTTTTATACTTTTTTCTTTTTTATCGGAAACAAGCGACCTCAAGCTAACAGGAAATCAGAACGGCTTTCATTTTAAAAGCTTCTTAAATATGTTTATGAATCCATAAAATTTTGAAAATTAAAAAAATTATTTTATGTTAAAGTTTTTTCTTTTTTATCGGTAACAAACGACCTCAAGCTAACAGAAAATCAGAACGGCTTTCATTTTAAAAGCTTCTTAAATAAGTTTATGAATCCATAAAATTTTGAAAATTAAAAAAATTATTTTTTTTATACTTTTTTCTTTTTTTTCGGAAACAAGCGACCTCAAGCTAACAGGAAATCAGAACGGCTTTCATTTTAAAAGCTTCTTAAATATGTTTATTAATCCATAAAATTTTGAAAATTAAAAAAATTATTTTTTTTATACTTTTTTCTTTTTTATCGGAAAAAAACGACTCAAGCTAACAGAAAATCAGAACAGCTTTCATTTTAAAAGCTTTTTAAATATGTTTATGAATCCATAAAATTTTGAAAATTAAATATTTATTTTATGTTAAAGTTTTTTCTTTTTTATCGGTAACAAACGACCTCAAGCTTACAGAAAATCAGAACGGCTTTCATTTTAAAAGCTTCTTAAATAAGTTTATGAATCCATAAAATTTTGAAAATTAAAAAAATTATTTTTTTTATACTTTTTTCTTTTTTATCGGAAACAAGCGACCTCAAGCTAACAGGAAATCAGAACGGCTTTCATTTTAAAAGCTTCTTAAATATGTTTATGAATCCATAAAATTTTGAAAATTAAAAAAATTATTTTATGTTAAAGTTTTTTCTTTTTTATCGGTAACAAACGACCTCAAGCTAACAGAAAATCAGAACGGCTTTCATTTTAAAAGCTTCTTAAATATGTTTATTAATCCATAAAATTTTGAAAATTAAAAAAATTATTTTTTTTATACTTTTTTCTTTTTTTTCGGAAACAAGCGACCTCAAGCTAACAGGAAATCAGAACGGCTTTCATTTTAAAAGCTTCTTAAATATGTTTATTAATCCATAAAATTTTGAAAATTAAAAAAATTATTTTTTTTATACTTTTTTCTTTTTTATCGGAAAAAAACGACTCAAGCTAACAGAAAATCAGAACAGCTTTCATTTTAAAAGCTTTTTAAATATGTTTATGAATCCATAAAATTTTGAAAATTAAAAAAATTATTTTATGTTAAAGTTTTTTCTTTTTTTTCGGAAACAAGCGACCTCAAGCTAACAGGAAATCAGAACGGCTTTCATTTTAAAAGCTTCTTAAATATGTTTATTAATCCATAAAATTTTGAAAATTAAAAAAATTATTTTATGTTAAAGTTTTTTCTTTTTTATCGGTAACAAACGACCTCAAGCTAACAGAAAATCAGAACGGCTTTCATTTTAAAAGCTTCTTAAATATGTTTATTAATCCATAAAATTTTGAAAATTAAAAAAATTATTTTTTTTATACTTTTTTCTTTTTTTTCGGAAACAAGCGACCTCAAGCTAACAGGAAATCAGAACGGCTTTCATTTTAAAAGCTTCTTAAATATGTTTATTAATCCATAAAATTTTGAAAATTAAAAAAATTATTTTTTTTATACTTTTTTCTTTTTTATCGGAAAAAAACGACTCAAGCTAACAGAAAATCAGAACAGCTTTCATTTTAAAAGCTTTTTAAATATGTTTATGAATCCATAAAATTTTGAAAATTAAAAAAATTATTTTTTTTATACTTTTTTCTTTTTTTTCGGAAACAAGCGACCTCAAGCTAACAGGAAATCAGAACGGCTTTCATTTTAAAAGCTTCTTAAATATGTTTATTAATCCATAAAATTTTGAAAATTAAAAAAATTATTTTATGTTAAAGTTTTTTCTTTTTTATCGGTAACAAACGACCTCAAGCTAACAGAAAATCAGAACGGCTTTCATTTTAAAAGCTTCTTAAATATGTTTATTAATCCATAAAATTTTGAAAATTAAAAAAATTATTTTATGTTAAAGTTTTTTCTTTTTTATCGGTAACAAACGACCTCAAGCTAACAGAAAATCAGAACGGCTTTCATTTTAAAAGCTTCTTAAATATGTTTATTAATCCATAAAATTTTGAAAATTAAAAAAATTATTTTTTTTATACTTTTTTCTTTTTTTTCGGAAACAAGCGACCTCAAGATAACAGGAAATCAGAACGGCTTTCATTTTAAAAGCTTCTTAAATATGTTTATTAATCCATAAAATTTTGAAAATTAAAAAAATTATTTTATGTTAAAGTTTTTTCTTTTTTATCGGTAACAAACGACCTCAAGCTAACAGAAAATCAGAACGGCTTTCATTTTAAAAGCTTCTTAAATATGTTTATTAATCCATAAAATTTTGAAAATTAAAAAAATTATTTTTTTTATACTTTTTTCTTTTTTTTCGGAAACAAGCGACCTCAAGATAACAGGAAATCAGAACGGCTTTCGTTTTAAAAGCTTCTTAAATATGTTTATGAATCCATAAAATTTTGAAAATTAAAAAAATTATTTTATGTTAAAGTTTTTTCTTTTTTATCGGAAACAAACAACCTCAAGCTTATAGAAAATCAGAACGGCTTTCGTTTTAAAAGCTTCTTAAATATGTTTATGAATCCATAAAATTTTGAAAATTAAAAAAATTATTTTATGTTAAAGTTTTTTCTTTTTTATCGGTAACAAACGACCTCAAGCTAACAGAAAATCAGAACGGCTTTCATTTTAAAAGCTTCTTAAATATGTTTATTAATCCATAAAATTTTGAAAATTAAAAAATTTATTTTATGTTAAAGTTTTTTCTTTTTTATCGGTAACAAACGACCTCAAGCTAACAGAAAATCAGAACGGCTTTCATTTTAAAAGCTTCTTAAATATGTTTATTAATCCATAAAATTTTGAAAATTAAAAAAATTATTTTTTTTATACTTTTTTCTTTTTTATCGGAAACAAGCGACCTCAAGCTAACAGGAAATCAGAACGGCTTTCATTTCAAAAGCTTCTTAAATATGTTTATGAATCCATAAAATTTTGAAAATTAAAAAAATTATTTTATGTTAAAGTTTTTTCTTTTTTATCGGAAACAAACAACCTCAAGCTTATAGAAAATCAGAACGGCTTTCGTTTTAAAAGCTTCTTAAATATGTTTATGAATCCATAAAATTTTGAAAATTAAAAAAATTATTTTATGTTAAAGTTTTTTCTTTTTTATCGGTAACAAACGACCTCAAGCTAACAGAAAATCAGAACGGCTTTCATTTTAAAAGCTTCTTAAATATGTTTATTAATCCATAAAATTTTGAAAATTAAAAAATTTATTTTATGTTAAAGTTTTTTCTTTTTTATCGGTAACAAACGACCTCAAGCTAACAGAAAATCAGAACGGCTTTCATTTTAAAAGCTTCTTAAATATGTTTATTAATCCATAAAATTTTGAAAATTAAAAAAATTATTTTTTTTATACTTTTTTCTTTTTTATCGGAAACAAGCGACCTCAAGCTAACAGGAAATCAGAACGGCTTTCATTTCAAAAGCTTCTTAAATATGTTTATGAATCCATAAAATTTTGAAAATTAAAAAAATTATTTTATGTTAAAGTTTTTTCTTTTTTATCGGAAACAAACAACCTCAAGCTTATAGAAAATCAGAACGGCTTTCATTTTAAAAGCTTCTTAAATATGTTTATTAATCCATAAAATTTTGAAAATTAAAAAAATTATTTTTTTTATACTTTTTTCTTTTTTATCGGAAACAAGCGACCTCAAGCTAACAGGAAATCAGAACGGCTTTCATTTCAAAAGCTTCTTAAATATGTTTATGAATCCATAAAATTTTGAAAATTAAAAAAATTATTTTATGTTAAAGTTTTTTCTTTTTTATCGGAAACAAGCGACCTCAAGCTAACAGGAAATCAGAACGGCTTTCATTTTAAAAGCTTCTTAAATATGTTTATGAATCCATAAAATTTTGAAAATTAAAAAAATTATTTTATGTTAAAGTTTTTTCTTTTTTATCGGTAACAAACGACCTCAAGCTAACAGAAAATCAGAACGGCTTTCATTTTAAAAGCTTCTTAAATATGTTTATTAATCCATAAAATTTTGAAAATTAAAAAAATTATTTTTTTTATACTTTTTTCTTTTTTATCGGATACAAGCGACCTCAAGCTAACAGGAAATCAGAACGGCTTTCGTTTTAAAAGCTTCTTAAATATGTTTATTAATCCATAAAATTTTGAAAATTAAAAAAATTATTTTTTTTATACTTTTTTCTTTTTTTTCGGAAACAAGCGACCTCAAGATAACAGGAAATCAGAACGGCTTTCGTTTTAAAAGCTTCTTAAATATGTTTATGAATCCATAAAATTTTGAAAATTAAAAAAATTATTTTATGTTAAAGTTTTTTCTTTTTTATCGGAAACAAACAACCTCAAGCTTATAGAAAATCAGAACGGCTTTCGTTTTAAAAGCTTCTTAAATATGTTTATGAATCCATAAAATTTTGAAAATTAAAAAAATTATTTTATGTTAAAGTTTTTTCTTTTTTATCGGTAACAAACGACCTCAAGCTAACAGAAAATCAGAACGGCTTTCATTTTAAAAGCTTCTTAAATATGTTTATTAATCCATAAAATTTTGAAAATTAAAAAATTTATTTTATGTTAAAGTTTTTTCTTTTTTATCGGTAACAAACGACCTCAAGCTAACAGGAAATCAGAACGGCTTTCGTTTTAAAAGCTTCTTAAATATGTTTATGAATCCATAAAATTTTGAAAATTAAAAAAATTATTTTATGTTAAAGTTTTTTCTTTTTTATCGGAAACAAACAACCTCAAGCTTATAGAAAATCAGAACGGCTTTCGTTTTAAAAGCTTCTTAAATATGTTTATGAATCCATAAAATTTTGAAAATTAAAAAATTTATTTTATGTTAAAGTTTTTTCTTTTTTATCGGTAACAAACGACCTCAAGCTAACAGAAAATCAGAACGGCTTTCGTTTTAAAAGCTTCTTAAATATGTTTATTAATCCATAAAATTTTGAAAATTAAAAAAATTATTTTTTTTATACTTTTTTCTTTTTTATCGGAAACAAGCGACCTCAAGCTAACAGGAAATCAGAACGGCTTTCATTTTAAAAGCTTCTTAAATATGTTTATTAATCCATAAAATTTTGAAAATTAAAAAATTTATTTTATGTTAAAGTTTTTTCTTTTTTATCGGTAACAAACGACCTCAAGCTAACAGAAAATCAGAACGGCTTTCGTTTTAAAAGCTTCTTAAATATGTTTATTAATCCATAAAATTTTGAAAATTAAAAAAATTATTTTTTTTATACTTTTTTCTTTTTTATCGGAAACAAGCGACCTCAAGCTAACAGAAAATCAGAACGGCTTTCATTTTAAAAGCTTCTTAAATATGTTTATTAATCCATAAAATTTTGAAAATTAAAAAATTTATTTTATGTTAAAGTTTTTTCTTTTTTATCGGTAACAAACGACCTCAAGCTAACAGAAAATCAGAACGGCTTTCGTTTTAAAAGCTTCTTAAATATGTTTATTAATCCATAAAATTTTGAAAATTAAAAAAATTATTTTTTTTATACTTTTTTCTTTTTTATCGGAAACAAGCGACCTCAAGCTAACAGGAAATCAGAACGGCTTTCATTTTAAAAGCTTCTTAAATATGTTTATGAATCCATAAAATTTTGAAAATTAAAAAAATTATTTTATGTTAAAGTTTTTTCTTTTTTATCGGAAACAAACAACCTCAAGCTTATAGAAAATCAGAACGGCTTTCGTTTTAAAAGCTTATATGTTTATGAATCCATAAAATTTTGAAAATTAAAAAAATTATTTTATGTTAAAGTTTTTTCTTTTTTATCGGAAACAAGCGACCTCAAGCTAACAGGAAATCAGAACGGCTTTCATTTTAAAAGCTTCTTAAATATGTTTATGAATCCATAAAATTTTGAAAATTAAAAAAATTATTTTATGTTAAAGTTTTTTCTTTTTTATCGGTAACAAACGACCTCAAGCTAACAGAAAATCAGAACGGCTTTCATTTTAAAAGCTTCTTAAATATGTTTATTAATCCATAAAATTTTGAAAATTAAAAAAATTATTTTATGTTAAAGTTTTTTCTTTTTTATCGGAAACAAGCGACCTCAAGCTAACAGGAAATCAGAACGGCTTTCGTTTTAAAAGCTTCTTAAATATGTTTATGAATCCATAAAATTTTGAAAATTAAAAAAATTATTTTATGTTAAAGTTTTTTCTTTTTTATCGGTAACAAACGACCTCAAGCTAACAGAAAATCAGAACGGCTTTCATTTTAAAAGCTTCTTAAATATGTTTATTAATCCATAAAATTTTGAAAATTAAAAAATTTATTTTATGTTAAAGTTTTTTCTTTTTTATCGGTAACAAACGACCTCAAGCTAACAGAAAATCAGAACGGCTTTCATTTTAAAAGCTTCTTAAATATGTTTATTAATCCATAAAATTTTGAAAATTAAAAAAATTATTTTTTTTATACTTTTTTCTTTTTTATCGGAAACAAGCGACCTCAAGCTAACAGGAAATCAGAACGGCTTTCATTTTAAAAGCTTCTTAAATATGTTTATGAATCCATAAAATTTTGAAAATTAAAAAATTTATTTTATGTTAAAGTTTTTTCTTTTTTATCGGTAACAAACGACCTCAAGCTAACAGAAAATCAGAACGGCTTTCATTTTAAAAGCTTCTTAAATATGTTTATTAATCCATAAAATTTTGAAAATTAAAAAATTTATTTTATGTTAAAGTTTTTTCTTTTTTATCGGTAACAAACGACCTCAAGCTAACAGAAAATCAGAACGGCTTTCATTTTAAAAGCTTCTTAAATATGTTTATTAATCCATAAAATTTTGAAAATTAAAAAAATTATTTTTTTTATACTTTTTTCTTTTTTATCGGAAACAAGCGACCTCAAGCTAACAGGAAATCAGAACGGCTTTCATTTTAAAAGCTTCTTAAATATGTTTATGAATCCATAAAATTTTGAAAATTAAAAAAATTATTTTATGTTAAAGTTTTTTCTTTTTTATCGGAAACAAACAACCTCAAGCTTATAGAAAATCAGAACGGCTTTCGTTTTAAAAGCTTATATGTTTATGAATCCATAAAATTTTGAAAATTAAAAAAATTATTTTATGTTAAAGTTTTTTCTTTTTTATCGGAAACAAGCGACCTCAAGCTAACAGGAAATCAGAACGGCTTTCATTTTAAAAGCTTCTTAAATATGTTTATTAATCCATAAAATTTTGAAAATTAAAAAAATTATTTTTTTTATACTTTTTTCTTTTTTATCGGAAACAAGCGACCTCAAGCTAACAGAAAATCAGAACGGCTTTCATTTTAAAAGCTTCTTAAATATGTTTATTAATCCATAAAATTTTGAAAATTAAAAAAATTATTTTTTTTATACTTTTTTCTTTTTTATCGGAAACAAGCGACCTCAAGCTAACAGGAAATCAGAACGGCTTTCATTTTAAAAGCTTCTTAAATATGTTTATGAATCCATAAAATTTTGAAAATTAAAAAAATTATTTTATGTTAAAGTTTTTTCTTTTTTATCGGAAACAAACAACCTCAAGCTTATAGAAAATCAGAACGGCTTTCGTTTTAAAAGCTTATATGTTTATGAATCCATAAAATTTTGAAAATTAAAAAAATTATTTTATGTTAAAGTTTTTTCTTTTTTATCGGAAACAAACGACCTCAAGCTAACAGAAAATCAGAACGGCTTTCATTTTAAAAGCTTCTTAAATATGTTTATTAATCCATAAAATTTTGAAAATTAAAAAAATTATTTTTTTTATACTTTTTTCTTTTTTATCGGAAACAAGCGACCTCAAGCTAACAGGAAATCAGAACGGCTTTCATTTTAAAAGCTTCTTAAATATGTTTATGAATCCATAAAATTTTGAAAATTAAAAAAATTATTTTATGTTAAAGTTTTTTCTTTTTTATCGGAAACAAACAACCTCAAGCTTATAGAAAATCAGAACGGCTTTCGTTTTAAAAGCTTCTTAAATATGTTTATGAATCCATAAAATTTTGAAAATTAAAAAAATTATTTTATGTTAAAGTTTTTTCTTTTTTATCGGAAACAAGCGACCTCAAGCTAACAGGAAATCAGAACGGCTTTCATTTTAAAAGCTTCTTAAATATGTTTATGAATCCATAAAATTTTGAAAATTAAAAAAATTATTTTATGTTAAAGTTTTTTCTTTTTTATCGGAAACAAACAACCTCAAGCTTATAGAAAATCAGAACGGCTTTCGTTTTAAAAGCTTCTTAAATATGTTTATTAATCCATAAAATTTTAAAATATTATAAAAATTATTTTATTTTAAAGTTTTTTCTTTTTTATCGGAACAAACGACCTCAAGCTTACAGAAAATCAGAACGGCTTTCGTTTTAAAAGCTTCTTAAATATGTTTATGAATCCATAAAATTTTGAAAATTAAAAAAATTATTTTATGTTAAAGTTTTTTCTTTTTTATCGGTAACAAACGACCTCAAGCTAACAGAAAATCAGAACGGCTTTCATTTTAAAAGCTTCTTAAATATGTTTATTAATCCATAAAATTTTGAAAATTAAAAAAATTATTTTTTTTATACTTTTTTCTTTTTTATCGGAAACAAGCGACCTCAAGCTAACAGGAAATCAGAACGGCTTTCATTTTAAAAGCTTCTTAAATATGTTTATGAATCCATAAAATTTTGAAAATTAAAAAAATTATTTTATGTTAAAGTTTTTTCTTTTTTATCGGAAACAAACAACCTCAAGCTTATAGAAAATCAGAACGGCTTTCGTTTTAAAAGCTTCTTAAATATGTTTATGAATCCATAAAATTTTGAAAATTAAAAAAATTATTTTATGTTAAAGTTTTTTCTTTTTTATCGGAAACAAGCGACCTCAAGCTAACAGGAAATCAGAACGGCTTTCATTTTAAAAGCTTCTTAAATATGTTTATTAATCCATAAAATTTTAAAATATTATAAAAATTATTTTATTTTAAAGTTTTTTTTTTTATCGGAACAAACGACCTCAAGCTTACAGAAAATCAGAACGGCTTTCGTTTTAAAAGCTTCTTAAATATGTTTATGAATCCATAAAATTTTGAAAATTAAAAAAATTATTTTATTTTAAAGTTTTTTCTTTTTTATCGGAACAAACGACCTCAAGCTAACAGAAAATCTTAATGGAATTTATCTTTGACTCTTTCTAAATATGTTTGCGGAACCATAAAAAATTTTAAAATATTATAAAAATTATTTTATCTTTAAGTTTTTTCTTTATTATCGGAACAAGCGTCCTCAAGCTAACAGGAAATCAGAACGGCTTTCATTTTAAAAGCTTCTTAAATATGTTTATTAATCCATAAAATTTTGAAAATTAAAAAAATTATTTTATGTTAAAGTTTTTTCTTTTTTATCGGAAACAAACAACCTCAAGCTTACAGAAAATCAGAACGGCTTTCGTTTTAAAAGCTTCTTAAATATGTTTATTAATCCATAAAATTTTAAAATATTATAAAAATTATTTTATCTTTAAGTTTTTTCTTTTTTATCGGAACAAGCGTCCTCAAGCTAACAGGAAATCAGAACGGCTTTCGTTTTAAAAGCTTCTTAAATATGTTTATGAATCCATAAAATATTGAAAATTAAAAAAATTATTTTTTTTTTACTTTTTTCTTTTTTATCGGAAACAAGCGACCTCAAGCTAACAGGAAATCAGAACGGCTTTCGTTTTAAAAGCTTCTTAAATATGTATATGAATCCATAAAATTTTGAAAATTAAAAAAATTATTTTATTTTAAAGTTTTTTCTTTTTTATCGGAAACAAACAACCTCAAGCTTACAGAAAATCAGAACGGCTTTCGTTTTAAAAGCTTCTTAAATATGTTTATTAATCCATAAAATTTTAAAATATTATAAAAATTATTTTATCTTTAAGTTTTTTCTTTTTTATCGGAACAAGCGTCCTCAAGCTAACAGGAAATCAGAACGGCTTTCGTTTTAAAAGCTTCTTAAATATGTTTATGAATCCATAAAATTTTGAAAATTAAAAAAATTATTTTATTTTAAAGTTTTTTCTTTTTTATAGGAACAAACGACCTCAAGCTTACAGAAAATCAGAACGGCTTTCGTTTTAAAAGCTTCTTAAATATGTTTATGAATCCATAAAATTTTGAAAATTAAAAAAATTATTTTATGTTAAAGTTTTTTCTTTTTTATCGGAAACAAACAACCTCAAGCTTATAGAAAATCAGAACGGCTTTCGTTTTAAAAGCTTCTTAAATATGTTTATGAATCCATAAAATTTTGAAAATTAAAAAATTTATTTTATGTTAAAGTTTTTTCTTTTTTATCGGTAACAAACGACCTCAAGCTAACAGAAAATCAGAACGGCTTTCGTTTTAAAAGCTTCTTAAATATGTTTATTAATCCATAAAATTTTGAAAATTAAAAAAATTATTTTTTTTATACTTTTTTCTTTTTTATCGGAAACAAGCGACCTCAAGCTAACAGGAAATCAGAACGGCTTTCGTTTTAAAAGCTTCTTAAATATGTATATGAATCCATAAAATTTTGAAAATTAAAAAAATTATTTTATTTTAAAGTTTTTTCTTTTTTATCGGAAACAAACAACCTCAAGCTTACAGAAAATCAGAACGGCTTTCGTTTTAAAAGCTTCTTAAATATGTTTATTAATCCATAAAATTTTAAAATATTATAAAAATTATTTTATCTTTAAGTTTTTTCTTTTTTATCGGAACAAGCGTCCTCAAGCTAACAGGAAATCAGAACGGCTTTCGTTTTAAAAGCTTCTTAAATATGTTTATGAATCCATAAAATTTTGAAAATTAAAAAAATTATTTTATTTTAAAGTTTTTTCTTTTTTATAGGAACAAACGACCTCAAGCTTACAGAAAATCAGAACGGCTTTCGTTTTAAAAGCTTCTTAAATATGTTTATGAATCCATAAAATTTTGAAAATTAAAAAAATTATTTTATTTTAAAGTTTTTTCTTTTTTATCGGAACAAACGACCTCAAGCTAACAGAAAATCTTAATGGAATTTATCTTTGACTCTTTCTAAATATGTTTGCGGAACCATAAAAAATTTTAAAATATTATAAAAATTATTTTATGTTAAAGTTTTTTCTTTTTTATCGGAAACAAACAACCTCAAGCTTACAGAAAATCAGAACGGCTTTCGTTTTAAAAGCTTCTTAAATATGTTTATTAATCCATAAAATTTTAAAATATTATAAAAATTATTTTATCTTTAAGTTTTTTCTTTTTTATCGGAACAAGCGTCCTCAAGCTAACAGGAAATCAGAACGGCTTTCGTTTTAAAAGCTTCTTAAATATGTTTATGAATCCATAAAATTTTGAAAATTAAAAAAATTATTTTATTTTAAAGTTTTTTCTTTTTTATAGGAACAAACGACCTCAAGCTTACAGAAAATCAGAACGGCTTTCGTTTTAAAAGCTTCTTAAATATGTTTATGAATCCATAAAATTTTGAAAATTAAAAAAATTATTTTATTTTAAAGTTTTTTCTTTTTTATCGGAACAAACGACCTCAAGCTAACAGAAAATCTTAATGGAATTTATCTTTGACTCTTTCTAAATATGTTTGCGGAACCATAAAATTTTAAAATATTATAAAAATTATTTTATGTTAAAGTTTTTTCTTTTTTATCGGAAACAAACAACCTAAAGCTAACAGGAAATCAGAACGGCTTTCATTTTAAAAGCTTCATAAATATGTTTATTAATCCATAAAATTTTCAAAATTAAAAAAATTATTTTATGTTAAAGTTTTTTCTTTTTTATCGGAAACAAACAACCTCAAGCTTACAGAAAATCAGAACGGCTTTCGTTTTAAAAGCTTCTTAAATATGTTTATTAATCCATAAAATTTTAAAATATTATAAAAATTATTTTATCTTTAAGTTTTTTCTTTTTTATCGGAACAAGCGTCCTCGAGCTTACAGAAAATCAGAACGGCTTTCGTTTTAAAAGCTTCTTAAATATGTTTATGAATCCATAAAATTTTGAAAATTAAAAAAATTATTTTATTTTAAAGTTTTTTCTTTTTTATCGGAACAAACGACCTCAAGCTAACAGAAAATCTTAATGGAATTTATCTTTGACTCTTTCTAAATATGTTTGCGGAACCATAAAATTTTAAAATATTATAAAAATTATTTTATGTTAAAGTTTTTTCTTTTTTATCGGTAACAAACGACCTCAAGCTAACAGAAAATCAGAACGGCTTTCATTTTAAAAGCTTCTTAAATATGTTTATGAATCCATAAAATTTTGAAAATTAAAAAAATTATTTTATTTTAAAGTTTTTTCTTTTTTATCGGAAACAAACAACCTCAAGCTTACAGAAAATCAGAACGGCTTTCGTTTTAAAAGCTTCTTAAATATGTTTATTAATCCATAAAATTTTAAAATATTATAAAAATTATTTTATCTTTAAGTTTTTTCTTTTTTATCGGAACAAGCGTCCTCAAGCTAACAGGAAATCAGAACGGCTTTCGTTTTAAAAGCTTCTTAAATATGTTTATGAATCCATAAAATTTTGAAAATTAAAAAAATTATTTTATTTTAAAGTTTTTTCTTTTTTATCGGAACAAACGACCTCAAGCTTACAGAAAATCAGAACGGCTTTCGTTTTAAAAGCTTCTTAAATATGTTTATGAATCCATAAAATTTTGAAAATTAAAAAAATTATTTTATTTTAAAGTTTTTTCTTTTTTATCGGAACAAACGACCTCAAGCTAACAGAAAATCTTAATGGAATTTATCTTTGACTCTTTCTAAATATGTTTGCGGAACCATAAAATTTTAAAATATTATAAAAATTATTTTATGTTAAAGTTTTTTCTTTTTTATCGGAAACAAACAACCTCAAGCTTACAGAAAATCAGAACGGCTTTCGTTTTAAAAGCTTCTTAAATATGTTTATTAATCCATAAAATTTTAAAATATTATAAAAATTATTTTATCTTTAAGTTTTTTCTTTTTTATCGGAACAAGCGTCCTCAAGCTAACAGGAAATCAGAACGGCTTTCATTTTAAAAGCTTCTTAAATATGTTTATGAATCCATAAAATTTTGAAAATTAAAAAAATTATTTTATTTTAAAGTTTTTTCTTTTTTATCGGAAACAAACAACCTCAAGCTTACAGAAAATCAGAACGGCTTTCGTTTTAAAAGCTTCTTAAATATGTTTATTAATCCATAAAATATTGAAAATTAAAAAAATTATTTTTTTTATACTTTTTTCTTTTTTATCGGAAACAAGCGACCTCAAGCTAACAGGAAATCAGAACGGCTTTCGTTTTAAAAGCTTCTTAAATATGTTTATTAATCCATAAAATTTTGAAAATTAAAAAAATTATTTTATTTTAAAGTTTTTTCTTTTTTATCGGAACAAACGACCTCAAGCTAACAGAAAATCTTAATGGAATTTATCTTTGACTCTTTCTAAATATGTTTGCGGAACCATAAAATTTTAAAATATTATAAAAATTATTTTATGTTAAAGTTTTTTCTTTTTTATCGGAAACAAACAACCTCAAGCTAACAGAAAATCAGAACGGCTTTCGTTTTAAAAGCTTCTTAAATATGTTTATGAATCCATAAAATTTTGAAAATTAAAAAAATTATTTTATTTTAAAGTTTTTTCTTTTTTATCGGAAACAAACAACCTCAAGCTTACAGAAAATCAGAACGGCTTTCGTTTTAAAAGCTTCTTAAATATGTTTATTAATCCATAAAATTTTAAAATATTATAAAAATTATTTTATCTTTAAGTTTTTTCTTTTTTATCGGAACAAGCGTCCTCAAGCTAACAGGAAATCAGAACGGCTTTCGTTTTAAAAGCTTCTTAAATATGTTTATGAATCCATAAAATTTTGAAAATTAAAAAAATTATTTTATTTTAAAGTTTTTTCTTTTTTATCGGAAACAAACAACCTCAAGCTTACAGAAAATCAGAACGGCTTTCGTTTTAAAAGCTTCTTAAATATGTTTATGAATCCATAAAATTTTGAAAATTAAAAAAATTATTTTATTTTAAAGTTTTTTCTTTTTTATCGGAAACAAACAACCTCAAGCTTACAGAAAATCAGAACGGCTTTCGTTTTAAAAGCTTCTTAAATATGTTTATGAATCCATAAAATTTTGAAAATTAAAAAAATTATTTTATTTTAAAGTTTTTTCTTTTTTATCGGAAACAAACAACCTCAAGCTTACAGAAAATCAGAACGGCTTTCGTTTTAAAAGCTTCTTAAATATGTTTATTAATCCATAAAATTTTAAAATATTATAAAAATTATTTTATCTTTAAGTTTTTTCTTTTTTATCGGAACAAGCGTCCTCAAGCTAACAGGAAATCAGAACGGCTTTCGTTTTAAAAGCTTCTTAAATATGTTTATGAATCCATAAAATTTTGAAAATTAAAAAAATTATTTTATTTTAAAGTTTTTTCTTTTTTATCGGAAACAAACAACCTCAAGCTTACAGAAAATCAGAACGGCTTTCGTTTTAAAAGCTTCTTAAATATGTTTATGAATCCATAAAATTTAGAAAATTAAAAAAATTATTTTATGTTAAAGTTTTTTCTTTTTTATCGGAAACAAACAACCTCAAGCTTACAGAAAATCAGAACGGCTTTCGTTTTAAAAGCTTCTTAAATATGTTTATGAATCCATAAAATTTTGAAAATTAAAAAAATTATTTTATTTTAAAGTTTTTTCTTTTTTATCGGAACAAACGACCTCAAGCTAACAGAAAATCTTAATGGAATTTATCTTTGACTCTTTCTAAATATGTTTGCGGAACCATAAAATTTTAAAATATTATAAAAATTATTTTATCTTTAAGTTTTTTCTTTTTTATCGGAAACAAACAACCTCAAGCTTACAGAAAATCAGAACGGCTTTCATTTTAAAAGCTTCTTAAATATGTTTATGAATCCATAAAAATTTGAAAATTAAAAAAATTATTTTATTTTAAAGTTTTTTCTTTTTTATCGGAAACAAACAACCTCAAGCTTACAGAAAATCAGAACGGCTTTCGTTTTAAAAGCTTCTTAAATATGTTTATTAATCCATAAAATTTTAAAATATTATAAAAATTATTTTATCTTTAAGTTTTTTCTTTTTTATCGGAACAAGCGTCCTCAAGCTTACAGAAAATCAGAACGGCTTTCGTTTTAAAAGCTTCTTAAATATGTTTATTAATCCATAAAATTTTAAAATATTATAAAAATTATTTTATCTTTAAGTTTTTTCTTTTTTATCGGAACAAGCGTCCTCAAGCTTACAGAAAATCAGAACGGCTTTCGTTTTAAAAGCTTCTTAAATATGTTTATGAATTCATAAAAATTTGAAAATTAAAAAAATTATTTTATTTTAAAGTTTTTTCTTTTTTATCGGAACAAGCGTCCTCAAGCTAACAGGAAATCAGAACGGCTTTCGTTTTAAAAGCTTCTTAAATATGTTTATGAATCCATAAAATTTTGAAAATTAAAAAAATTATTTTATTTTAAAGTTTTTTCTTTTTTATCGGAAACAAACAACCTCAAGCTTACAGAAAATCAGAACGGCTTTCGTTTTAAAAGCTTCTTAAATATGTTTATTAATCCATAAAATTTTAAAATATTATAAAAATTATTTTATCTTTAAGTTTTTTCTTTTTTATCGGAACAAGCGTCCTCAAGCTAACAGGAAATCAGAACGGCTTTCGTTTTAAAAGCTTCTTAAATATGTTTATGAATCCATAAAATTTTGAAAATTAAAAAAATTATTTTATTTTAAAGTTTTTTCTTTTTTATCGGAAACAAACAACCTCAAGCTTACAGAAAATCAGAACGGCTTTCGTTTTAAAAGCTTCTTAAATATGTTTATGAATCCATAAAATTTTGAAAATTAAAAAAATTATTTTATTTTAAAGTTTTTTCTTTTTTATCGGAAACAAACAACCTCAAGCTTACAGAAAATCAGAACGGCTTTCGTTTTAAAAGCTTCTTAAATATGTTTATGAATCCATAAAATTTTGAAAATTAAAAAAATTATTTTATTTTAAAGTTTTTTCTTTTTTATCGGAAACAAACAACCTCAAGCTTACAGAAAATCAGAACGGCTTTCGTTTTAAAAGCTTCTTAAATATGTTTATTAATCCATAAAATTTTAAAATATTATAAAAATTATTTTATCTTTAAGTTTTTTCTTTTTTATCGGAACAAGCGTCCTCAAGCTAACAGGAAATCAGAACGGCTTTCGTTTTAAAAGCTTCTTAAATATGTTTATGAATCCATAAAATTTTGAAAATTAAAAAAATTATTTTATTTTAAAGTTTTTTCTTTTTTATCGGAACAAACGACCTCAAGCTAACAGAAAATCTTAATGGAATTTATCTTTGACTCTTTCTAAATATGTTTGCGGAACCATAAAATTTTAAAATATTATAAAAATTATTTTATCTTTAAGTTTTTTCTTTTTTATCGGAAACAAACAACCTCAAGCTTACAGAAAATCAGAACGGCTTTCATTTTAAAAGCTTCTTAAATATGTTTATGAATCCATAAAAATTTGAAAATTAAAAAAATTATTTAATGTTAAAGTTTTTTCTTTTTTATCGGAAACAAGCGACCTCAAGCTTACAGAAAATCAGAACGGCTTTCATTTTAAAAGCTTCTTAAATATGTTTATGAATCCATAAAATTTTGAAAATTAAAAAATTTATTTTATGTTAAAGTTTTTTCTTTTTTATCGGTAACAAACGACCTCAAGCTTACAGACAATCAGAACGGCTTTCATTTTAAAAGCTTCTTAAATATGTTTATGAATCTATCAAATTTTGAAAATTAAAAAAATTATTTAATGTTAAAGTTTTTTCTTTTTTATCGGTAACAAACGACCTCATGCTAACAGAAAATCTTAATGGAATTTATCTTTGACTCTTCCTAAATATGTTTGCGGAACCATAAAAAATTTTAAAATATTATAAAAATTATTTTATCTTTAAGTTTTTTCTTTTTTATCGGAAACAAGCGTCCTCAAGCTTACAGAAAATCAGAACGGCTTTCATTTTAAAAGCTTCTTAAATATGTTTATGAATCCATAAAATTTTGAAAATTAAAAAAATAATTTAATGTTAAAGTTTTTTCTTTTTTATCGGTAACAAACGACCTCAAGCTTACAGAAAATCAGAACGGCTTTCATTTTAAAAGCTTCTTAAATATGTTTATGAATCCATAAAATTTTGAAAATTAAAAAAATAATTTAATGTTAAAGTTTTTTCTTTTTTATCGGAAACAAGCGACCTCAAGCTAACAGAAAATCTTAATGGAATTTATCTTTGACTCTTCCTAAATATTTTTGCGGAACCATAAAAAATTTTAAAATATTATAAAAATTATTTTATCTTTAAGTTTTTTCTTTTTTATCTGAAACAAACGACCTCAAGCTTACAGGAAATCAGAACGGCTTTCATTTTAAAAGCTTCTTAAATATGTTTATGAATCCATAAAATTTTGAAAATTAAAAAATTTTTTTTATGTTAAAGTTTTTTCTTTTTTATCGGTAACAAACGACCTCAAGCTTACAGAAAATCAGAACGGCTTTCATTTTAAAAGCTTCTTAAATATGTTTATGAATCTATAAAATTTTGAAAATTAAAAGATTTATTTTATGTTAAAGTTTTTTATTTTTTATCGGTTACAAACGACCTCAAGCTTACAGAAAATCAGAACGGCTTTCATTTTAAAAGCTTCTTAAATATGTTTATGAATCTATAAAATTTTGAAAATTAAAAGATTTATTTTATGTTAAAGTTTTTTATTTTTTATCGGTTACAAACGACCTCAAGCTTACAGAAAATCAGAACGGCTTTCATTTTAAAAGCTTCTTAAATATGTTTATGAATCCATAAAATTTTGAAAATTAAAAAATTTTTTTTATGTTAAAGTTTTTTCTTTTTTATCGGTAACAAACGACCTCAAGCTTACAGAAAATCAGAACGGCTTTCATTTTAAAAGCTTCTTAAATATGTTTATGAATCCATAAAAATTTGAAAATTAAAAAAATTATTTAATGTTAAAGTTTTTTCTTTTTTATCGGTAACAAACGACCTCAAGCTTACAGAAAATCAGAACGGCTTTCATTTTAAAAGCTTCTTAAATATGTTTATGAATCCATAAAAATTGGAAAATTAAAAAAATTATTTAATGTTAAAATTTTTTCTTTTTTATCGGAAACAAGCGACCTCAAGCTTACAGAAAATCAGAACGGCTTTCATTTTAAAAGCTTCTTAAGTATGTTAAGTTTTTTCTTTTTTATCGGAAACAAGCGACCTCAAGCTTACAGAAAATCAGAACGGCTTTCATTTTAAAAGCTTCTTAAATATGTTTATGAATCCATAAAAATTTGAAAATTAAAAAAATAATTTAATGTTAAAGTTTTTTCTTTTTTATCGGTAACAAACGACCTCAAGCTTACAGAAAATCAGAACGGCTTTCATTTTAAAAGCTTCTTAAATATGTTTATGAATCCATAAAATTTTGAAAATTAAAAAAATTATTTAATGTTAAAGTTTTTTCTTTTTTATCGGTAACAAACGACCTCAAGCTTACAGAAAATCAGAACGGCTTTCATTTTAAAAGCTTCTTAAATATGTTTATGAATCCATAAAATTTTGAAAATTAAAAAATTTATTTTATGTTAAAGTTTTTTCTTTTTTATCGGTAACAAACGACCTCAAGCTTACAGAAAATCAGAACGGCTTTCATTTTAAAAGCTTCTTAAATATGTTTATGAATCTATCAAATTTTGAAAATTAAAAAATTTATTTTATGTTAAAGTTTTTTCTTTTTTATCGGAAACAAGCGTCCTCAAGCTTACAGAAAATCAGAACGGCTTTCATTTTAAAAGCTTCTTAAATATGTTTATGAATCCATAAAAATTTGAAAATTAAAAAAATTATTTAATGTTAAAGTTTTTTCTTTTTTATCGGTAACAAACGACCTCAAGCTTACAGAAAATCAGAACGGCTTTCATTTTAAAAGCTTCTTAAATATGTTTATGAATCTATCAAATTTTGAAAATTAAAAAATTTATTTTATGTTAAAGTTTTTTCTTTTTTATCGGTAACAAACGACCTCAAGCTTACAGAAAATCAGAACGGCTTTCATTTTAAAAGCTTCTTAAATATGTTTATGAATCTATCAAATTTTGAAAATTAAAAAATTAATTTTATGTTAAAGTTTTTTCTTTTTTATCGGTAACAAACGACCTCATGCTAACAGAAAATCTTAATGGAATTTATCTTTGACTCTTCCTAAATATGTTTGCGGAACCATAAAAAATTTTAAAATATTATAAAAATTATTTTATCTTTAAGTTTTTTCTTTTTTATCGGAAACAAGCGTCCTCAAGCTTACAGAAAATCAGAACGGCTTTCATTTTAAAAGCTTCTTAAATATGTTTATGAATCCATAAAATTTTGAAAATTAAAAAAATTATTTAATGTTAAAGTTTTTTCTTTTTTATCGGTAACAAACGACCTCAAGCTCACAGAAAATCAGAACGGCTTTCATTTTAAAAGCTTCTTAAATATGTTTATGAATCCATAAAATTTTGAAAATTAAAAAAATTATTTAATGTTAAAGTTTTTTCTTTTTTATCGGTAACAAACGACCTCAAGCTTACAGAAAATCAGAACGGCTTTCATTTAAAAAGCTTCTTAAATATGTTTATGAATCTATCAAATTTTGAAAATTAAAAAAATTATTTAATGTTAAAGTTTTTTCTTTTTTATCGGTAACAAACGACCTCATGCTAACAGAAAATCTTAATGGAATTTATCTTTGACTCTTCCTAAATATGTTTGCGGAACCATAAAAAATTTTAAAATATTATAAAAATTATTTTATCTTTAAGTTTTTTCTTTTTTATCGGAAACAAGCGTCCTCAAGCTTACAGAAAATCAGAACGGCTTTCATTTTAAAAGCTTCTTAAATATGTTTATGAATCCATAAAATTTTGAAAATTAAAAAATTTATTTTATGTTAAAGTTTTTTCTTTTTTATCGGTAACAAACGACCTCAAGCTTACAGAAAATCAGAACGGCTTTCATTTTAAAAGCTTCTTAAATATGTTTAAGAATCCATAAAATTTTGAAAATTTAAAAAATAATTTAATGTTAAGTTTTTTCTTTTTTATCGGAAACATGCGACCTCAAGCTTACAGAAAATCAGAACGGCTTTCATTTTAAAAGCTTCTTAAATATGTTTATGAATCCATAAAAATTTGAAAATTAAAAAAATTATTTAATGTTAAAGTTTTTTCTTTTTTATCGGTAACAAGCGTCCTCAAACTTACAGAAAATCAGAACGGCTTTCATTTTAAAAGCTTCTTAAATATGTTTATGAATCCATAAAATTTTGAAAATTTAAAAAATAATTTAATGTTAAGTTTTTTCTTTTTTATCGGAAACATGCGACCTCAAGCTTACAGAAAATCAGAACGGCTTTCATTTTAAAAGCTTCTTAAATATGTTTAAGAATCCATAAAATTTTGAAAATTTAAAAAATAATTTAATGTTAAGTTTTTTCTTTTTTATCGGAAACATGCGACCTCAAGCTTACAGAAAATCAGAACGGCTTTCATTTTAAAAGCTTCTTAAATATGTTTATGAATCCATAAAAATTTGAAAATTAAAAAAATTATTTAATGTTAAAGTTTTTTCTTTTTTATCGGTAACAAGCGTCCTCAAACTTACAGAAAATCAGAACGGCTTTCATTTTAAAAGCTTCTTAAATATGTTTATGAATCCATAAAATTTTGAAAATTTAAAAAATAATTTAATGTTAAGTTTTTTCTTTTTTATCGGAAACATGCGACCTCAAGCTTACAGAAAATCAGAACGGCTTTCATTTTAAAAGCTTCTTAAATATGTTTATGAATCCATAAAAATTTGAAAATTAAAAAAATTATTTAATGTTAAAGTTTTTTCTTTTTTATCGGTAACAAACGACCTCAAGCTTACAGAAAATCAGAACGGCTTTCATTTTAAAAGCTTCTTAAATATGTTTATGAATCCATAAAATTTTGAAAATTTAAAAAATAATTTAATGTTAAGTTTTTTCTTTTTTATCGGAAACATGCGACCTCAAGCTTACAGAAAATCAGAACGGCTTTCATTTTAAAAGCTTCTTAAATATGTTTATGAATCCATAAAATTTTGAAAATTTAAAAAATAATTTAATGTTAAGTTTTTTCTTTTTTATCGGAAACATGCGACCTCAAGCTTACAGAAAATCAGAACGGCTTTCATTTTAAAAGCTTCTTAAATATGTTTATGAATCCATAAAAATTTGAAAATTAAAAAAATTATTTAATGTTAAAGTTTTTTCTTTTTTATCGGTAACAAGCGTCCTCAAACTTACAGAAAATCAGAACGGCTTTCATTTTAAAAGCTTCTTAAATATGTTTATGAATCCATAAAATTTTGAAAATTTAAAAAATAATTTAATGTTAAGTTTTTTCTTTTTTATCGGAAACATGCGACCTCAAGCTTACAGAAAATCAGAACGGCTTTCATTTTAAAAGCTTCTTAAATATGTTTAAGAATCCATAAAATTTTGAAAATTTAAAAAATAATTTAATGTTAAGTTTTTTCTTTTTTATCGGAAACATGCGACCTCAAGCTTACAGAAAATCAGAACGGCTTTCATTTTAAAAGCTTCTTAAATATGTTTATGAATCCATAAAAATTTGAAAATTAAAAAAATTATTTAATGTTAAAGTTTTTTCTTTTTTATCGGTAACAAGCGTCCTCAAACTTACAGAAAATCAGAACGGCTTTCATTTTAAAAGCTTCTTAAATATGTTTATGAATCCATAAAATTTTGAAAATTTAAAAAATAATTTAATGTTAAGTTTTTTCTTTTTTATCGGAAACATGCGACCTCAAGCTTACAGAAAATCAGAACGGCTTTCATTTTAAAAGCTTCTTAAATATGTTTATGAATCCATAAAAATTTGAAAATTAAAAAAATTATTTAATGTTAAAGTTTTTTCTTTTTTATCGGTAACAAACGACCTCAAGCTTACAGAAAATCAGAACGGCTTTCATTTTAAAAGCTTCTTAAATATGTTTATGAATCCATAAAATTTTGAAAATTTAAAAAATAATTTAATGTTAAGTTTTTTCTTTTTTATCGGAAACATGCGACCTCAAGCTTACAGAAAATCAGAACGGCTTTCATTTTAAAAGCTTCTTAAATATGTTTATGAATCCATAAAATTTTGAAAATTTAAAAAATAATTTAATGTTAAGTTTTTTCTTTTTTATCGGAAACATGCGACCTCAAGCTTACAGAAAATCAGAACGGCTTTCATTTTAAAAGCTTCTTAAATATGTTTATGAATCCATAAAATTTTGAAAATTTAAAAAATAATTTAATGTTAAGTTTTTTCTTTTTTATCGGAAACATGCGACCTCAAGCTTACAGAAAATCAGAACGGCTTTCATTTTAAAAGCTTCTTAAATATGTTTATGAATCCATAAAAATTTGAAAATTAAAAAAATTATTTAATGTTAAAGTTTTTTCTTTTTTATCGGTAACAAACGACCTCAAGCTAACAGAAAATCAGAACGGCTTTCATTTTAAAAGCTTCTTAAATATGTTTATGAATCTATCAAATTTAGAAAATTAAAAAATTTATTTTATGTTAAAGTTTTTTCTTTTTTATCGGTAACAAACGACCTCAAGCTTACAGAAAATCAGAACGGCTTTCATTTTAAAAGCTTCTTAAATATGTTTATGAATCTATCAAATTTTGAAAATTAAAAAATTTATTTTATGTTAAAGTTTTTTCTTTTTTATCGGTAACAAACGACCTCATGCTAACAGAAAATCTTAATGGAATTTATCTTTGACTCTTCCTAAATATGTTTGCGGAACCATAAAAAATTTTAAAATATTATAAAAATTATTTTATCTTTAATTTTTTTCTTTTTTATCGGAAACTAGCGACCTCAAGCTTACAGAAAATCAGAACGGCTTTCATTTTAAAAGCTTCTTAAATATGTTTATGAATCCATAAAATTTTGAAAATTAAAAAATTTATTTTATGTTAAAGTTTTTTCTTTTTTATCGGTAACAAAGTACTTCAAGCTAATAGAAAATCAGAACGGCTTTCATTTTAAAAGCTTCTTAAATATGTTTATGAATCTATAAAATTTTGAAAATTAAAAAATTTATTTTATGTTAAAGTTTTTTCTTTTTTATCGGTAACAAACGACCTCAAGCTTACAGAAAATCAGAACGGCTTTCATTTTAAAAGCTTCTTAAATATGTTTATGAATCCATAAAATTTTGAAAATTAAAAAATTTATTTTATGTTAAAGTTTTTTCTTTTTTATCGGTAACAAAGTACTTCAAGCTAATAGAAAATCAGAACGGCTTTCATTTTAAAAGCTTCTTAAATATGTTTATGAATCTATAAAATTTTGAAAATTAAAAAATTTATTTTATGTTAAAGTTTTTTCTTTTTTATCGGTAACAAAGTACTTCAAGCTAATAGAAAATCAGAACGGCTTTCATTTTAAAAGCTTCTTAAATATGTTTATGAATCCATAAAATTTTGAAAATTAAAAAATTTATTTTATGTTAAAGTTTTTTCTTTTTTATCGGTAACAAAGTACTTCAAGCTAATAGAAAATCAGAACGGCTTTCATTTTAAAAGCTTCTTAAATATGTTTATGAATCCATAAAATTTTGAAAATTAAAAAATTTATTTTATGTTAAAGTTTTTTCTTTTTTATCGGTAACAAAGTACTTCAAGCTAATAGAAAATCAGAACGGCTTTCATTTTAAAAGCTTCTTAAATATGTTTATGAATCCATAAAATTTTGAAAATTTAAAAAATAATTTAATGTTAAGTTTTTTCTTTTTTATCGGAAACATGCGACCTCAAGCTTACAGAAAATCAGAACGGCTTTCATTTTAAAAGCTTCTTAAATATGTTTATGAATCCATAAAAATTTGAAAATTAAAAAAATTATTTAATGTTAAAGTTTTTTCTTTTTTATCGGTAACAAACGACCTCAAGCTTACAGAAAATCAGAACGGCTTTCATTTTAAAAGCTTCTTAAATATGTTTATGAATCTATCAAATTTAGAAAATTAAAAAATTTATTTTATGTTAAAGTTTTTTCTTTTTTATCGGTAACAAACGACCTCAAGCTAACAGAAAATCAGAACGGCTTTCATTTTAAAAGCTTCTTAAATATGTTTATGAATCCATAAAAATTTGAAAATTAAAAAAATTATTTAATGTTAAAGTTTTTTCTTTTTTATCGGTAACAAACGACCTCAAGCTAACAGAAAATCAGAACGGCTTTCATTTTAAAAGCTTCTTAAATATGTTTATGAATCTATCAAATTTAGAAAATTAAAAAATTTATTTTATGTTAAAGTTTTTTCTTTTTTATCGGTAACAAACGACCTCAAGCTTACAGAAAATCAGAACGGCTTTCATTTTAAAAGCTTCTTAAATATGTTTATGAATCCATAAAAATTTGAAAATTAAAAAAATTATTTAATGTTAAAGTTTTTTCTTTTTTATCGGTAACAAACGACCTCAAGCTTACAGAAAATCAGAACGGCTTTCATTTTAAAAGCTTCTTAAATATGTTTATGAATCTATCAAATTTAGAAAATTAAAAAATTTATTTTATGTTAAAGTTTTTTCTTTTTTATCGGTAACAAACGACCTCAAGCTAACAGAAAATCAGAACGGCTTTCATTTTAAAAGCTTCTTAAATATGTTTATGAATCCATAAAAATTTGAAAATTAAAAAAATTATTTAATGTTAAAGTTTTTTCTTTTTTATCGGTAACAAACGACCTCAAGCTAACAGAAAATCAGAACGGCTTTCATTTTAAAAGCTTCTTAAATATGTTTATGAATCTATCAAATTTAGAAAATTAAAAAATTTATTTTATGTTAAAGTTTTTTCTTTTTTATCGGTAACAAACGACCTCAAGCTTACAGAAAATCAGAACGGCTTTCATTTTAAAAGCTTCTTAAATATGTTTATGAATCCATAAAATTTTGAAAATTTAAAAAATAATTTAATGTTAAGTTTTTTCTTTTTTATCGGAAACATGCGACCTCAAGCTAACAGAAAATCAGAACGGCTTTCATTTTAAAAGCTTCTTAAATATGTTTATGAATCCATAAAAATTTGAAAATTAAAAAAATTATTTAATGTTAAAGTTTTTTCTTTTTTATCGGTAACAAACGACCTCAAGCTAACAGAAAATCAGAACGGCTTTCATTTTAAAAGCTTCTTAAATATGTTTATGAATCCATAAAATTTTGAAAATTTAAAAAATAATTTAATGTTAAGTTTTTTCTTTTTTATCGGAAACATGCGACCTCAAGCTAACAGAAAATCAGAACGGCTTTCATTTTAAAAGCTTCTTAAATATGTTTATGAATCCATAAAAATTTGAAAATTAAAAAAATTATTTAATGTTAAAGTTTTTTCTTTTTTATCGGTAACAAACGACCTCAAGCTTACAGAAAATCAGAACGGCTTTCATTTTAAAAGCTTCTTAAATATGTTTATGAATCTATCAAATTTTGAAAATTAAAAAATTTATTTTATGTTAAAGTTTTTTCTTTTTTATCGGTAACAAACGACCTCATGCTAACAGAAAATCAGAACGGCTTTCATTTTAAAAGCTTCTTAAATATGTTTATGAATCCATAAAAATTTGAAAATTAAAAAAATTATTTAATGTTAAAGTTTTTTCTTTTTTATCGGTAACAAACGACCTCAAGCTAACAGAAAATCAGAACGGCTTTCATTTTAAAAGCTTCTTAAATATGTTTATGAATCCATAAAATTTTGAAAATTTAAAAAATAATTTAATGTTAAGTTTTTTCTTTTTTATCGGAAACATGCGACCTCAAGCTAACAGAAAATCAGAACGGCTTTCATTTTAAAAGCTTCTTAAATATGTTTATGAATCCATAAAATTTTGAAAATTTAAAAAATAATTTAATGTTAAGTTTTTTCTTTTTTATCGGAAACATGCGACCTCAAGCTAACAGAAAATCAGAACGGCTTTCATTTTAAAAGCTTCTTAAATATGTTTATGAATCCATAAAAATTTGAAAATTAAAAAAATTATTTAATGTTAAAGTTTTTTCTTTTTTATCGGTAACAAACGACCTCAAGCTTACAGAAAATCAGAACGGCTTTCATTTTAAAAGCTTCTTAAATATGTTTATGAATCCATAAAAATTTGAAAATTAAAAAAATTATTTAATGTTAAAGTTTTTTCTTTTTTATCGGTAACAAACGACCTCAAGCTTACAGAAAATCAGAACGGCTTTCATTTTAAAAGCTTCTTAAATATGTTTATGAATCCATAAAAATTTGAAAATTAAAAAAATTATTTAATGTTAAAGTTTTTTCTTTTTTATCGGTAACAAACGACCTCAAGCTAACAGAAAATCAGAACGGCTTTCATTTTAAAAGCTTCTTAAATATGTTTATGAATCTATCAAATTTAGAAAATTAAAAAATTTATTTTATGTTAAAGTTTTTTCTTTTTTATCGGTAACAAACGACCTCAAGCTTACAGAAAATCAGAACGGCTTTCATTTTAAAAGCTTCTTAAATATGTTTATGAATCTATCAAATTTTGAAAATTAAAAAATTTATTTTATGTTAAAGTTTTTTCTTTTTTATCGGTAACAAACGACCTCATGCTAACAGAAAATCTTAATGGAATTTATCTTTGACTCTTCCTAAATATGTTTGCGGAACCATAAAAAATTTTAAAATATTATAAAAATTATTTTATCTTTAATTTTTTTCTTTTTTATCGGAAACTAGCGACCTCAAGCTTACAGAAAATCAGAACGGCTTTCATTTTAAAAGCTTCTTAAATATGTTTATGAATCCATAAAATTTTGAAAATTAAAAAATTTATTTTATGTTAAAGTTTTTTCTTTTTTATCGGTAACAAAGTACTTCAAGCTAATAGAAAATCAGAACGGCTTTCATTTTAAAAGCTTCTTAAATATGTTTATGAATCTATAAAATTTTGAAAATTAAAAAATTTATTTTATGTTAAAGTTTTTTCTTTTTTATCGGTAACAAACGACCTCAAGCTTACAGAAAATCAGAACGGCTTTCATTTTAAAAGCTTCTTAAATATGTTTATGAATCCATAAAATTTTGAAAATTAAAAAATTTATTTTATGTTAAAGTTTTTTCTTTTTTATCGGTAACAAAGTACTTCAAGCTAATAGAAAATCAGAACGGCTTTCATTTTAAAAGCTTCTTAAATATGTTTATGAATCTATAAAATTTTGAAAATTAAAAAATTTATTTTATGTTAAAGTTTTTTCTTTTTTATCGGTAACAAAGTACTTCAAGCTAATAGAAAATCAGAACGGCTTTCATTTTAAAAGCTTCTTAAATATGTTTATGAATCCATAAAATTTTGAAAATTAAAAAATTTATTTTATGTTAAAGTTTTTTCTTTTTTATCGGTAACAAAGTACTTCAAGCTAATAGAAAATCAGAACGGCTTTCATTTTAAAAGCTTCTTAAATATGTTTATGAATCCATAAAATTTTGAAAATTAAAAAATTTATTTTATGTTAAAGTTTTTTCTTTTTTATCGGTAACAAAGTACTTCAAGCTAATAGAAAATCAGAACGGCTTTCATTTTAAAAGCTTCTTAAATATGTTTATGAATCTATAAAATTTTGAAAATTAAAAAATTTATTTTATGTTAAAGTTTTTTCTTTTTTATCGGTAACAAACGACCTCAAGCTTACAGAAAATCAGAACGGCTTTCATTTTAAAAGCTTCTTAAATATGTTTATGAATCCATAAAATTTTGAAAATTAAAAAATTTATTTTATGTTAAAGTTTTTTCTTTTTTATCGGTAACAAAGTACTTCAAGCTAATAGAAAATCAGAACGGCTTTCATTTTAAAAGCTTCTTAAATATGTTTATGAATCTATAAAATTTTGAAAATTAAAAAATTTATTTTATGTTAAAGTTTTTTCTTTTTTATCGGTAACAAAGTACTTCAAGCTAATAGAAAATCAGAACGGCTTTCATTTTAAAAGCTTCTTAAATATGTTTATGAATCCATAAAATTTTGAAAATTAAAAAATTTATTTTATGTTAAAGTTTTTTCTTTTTTATCGGTAACAAAGTACTTCAAGCTAATAGAAAATCAGAACGGCTTTCATTTTAAAAGCTTCTTAAATATGTTTATGAATCCATAAAATTTTGAAAATTAAAAAATTTATTTTATGTTAAAGTTTTTTCTTTTTTATCGGTAACAAAGTACTTCAAGCTAATAGAAAATCAGAACGGCTTTCATTTTAAAAGCTTCTTAAATATGTTTATGAATCCATAAAATTTTGAAAATTTAAAAAATAATTTAATGTTAAGTTTTTTCTTTTTTATCGGAAACATGCGACCTCAAGCTTACAGAAAATCAGAACGGCTTTCATTTTAAAAGCTTCTTAAATATGTTTATGAATCCATAAAAATTTGAAAATTAAAAAAATTATTTAATGTTAAAGTTTTTTCTTTTTTATCGGTAACAAACGACCTCAAGCTTACAGAAAATCAGAACGGCTTTCATTTTAAAAGCTTCTTAAATATGTTTATGAATCTATCAAATTTAGAAAATTAAAAAATTTATTTTATGTTAAAGTTTTTTCTTTTTTATCGGTAACAAACGACCTCAAGCTTACAGAAAATCAGAACGGCTTTCATTTTAAAAGCTTCTTAAATATGTTTATGAATCTATCAAATTTTGAAAATTAAAAAATTTATTTTATGTTAAAGTTTTTTCTTTTTTATCGGTAACAAACGACCTCATGCTAACAGAAAATCTTAATGGAATTTATCTTTGACTCTTCCTAAATATGTTTGCGGAACCATAAAAAATTTTAAAATATTATAAAAATTATTTTATCTTTAATTTTTTTCTTTTTTATCGGAAACTAGCGACCTCAAGCTTACAGAAAATCAGAACGGCTTTCATTTTAAAAGCTTCTTAAATATGTTTATGAATCCATAAAATTTTGAAAATTAAAAAATTTATTTTATGTTAAAGTTTTTTCTTTTTTATCGGTAACAAACGACCTCATGCTAACAGAAAATCTTAATGGAATTTATCTTTGACTCTTCCTAAATATGTTTGCGGAACCATAAAAAATTTTAAAATATTATAAAAATTATTTTATCTTTAAGTTTTTTCTTTTTTATCGGAAACAAGCGTCCTCAAGCTTACAGAAAATCAGAACGGCTTTCATTTTAAAAGCTTCTTAAATATGTTTATGAATCTATCAAATTTTGAAAATTAAAAAATTTATTTTATGTTAAAGTTTTTTCTTTTTTATCGGTAACAAACGACCTCATGCTAACAGAAAATCTTAATGGAATTTATCTTTGACTCTTCCTAAATATGTTTGCGGAACCATAAAAAATTTTAAAATATTATAAAAATTATTTTATCTTTAATTTTTTTCTTTTTTATCGGAAACTAGCGACCTCAAGCTTACAGAAAATCAGAACGGCTTTCATTTTAAAAGCTTCTTAAATATGTTTAAAAATCCATAAAAATTTGATAATTAAAAAAATTTATTTTCGTTATACTTTTTTCATTTTTATCGGAAACTAGCGACCTCAAGCTTACAGAAAATCAGAACGGCTTTCATTTTAAAAGCTTCTTAAATATGTTTATGAATCCATAAAATTTTGAAAATTAAAAAAATTATTTAATGTTAAAGTTTTTTCTTTTTTATCGGTAACAAACGACCTCAAGCTTACAGAAAATCAGAACGGCTTTCATTTTAAAAGCTTCTTAAATATGTTTATGAATCCATAAAAATTTGATAATTAAAACAATTTATTTTCGTTATACTTTTTTCATTTTTATCGGAAACTAGCGACCTCAAGCTTACAGAAAATCAGAACGGCTTTTTTTTTAAAAGCTTCTTAAATATGTTTATGAATCCATAAAAATTTGATAATTAAAAAAATTTATTTTCGTTATACTTTTTTCATTTTTATCGGAAACTAGCGACCTCAAGCTTACAGAAAATCAGAACGGCTTTCATTTTAAAAGCTTCTTAAATATGTTTATGAATCCATAAAATTTTGAAAATTAAAAAATTTATTTTATATTAAAGTTTTTTCTTTTTTATCGGTAACAAACGACCTCAAGCTAACAGAAAATCTTAATGGAATTTATCTTTGACTCTTCATAAATATGTTTGCGGAACCATAAAAAATTTTAAAATATTATAAAAATTATTTTATCTTTAAGTTTTTTCTTTTTTATCGGAAACAAGCGTCCTCAAGCTTACAGAAAATCAGAACGGCTTTCATTTTAAAAGCTTCTTAAATATGTTTATGAATCCATAAAATTTTAAAATATTATAAAAATTATTTTATCTTTAAGTTTTTTCTTTTTTATCGGAAACAAGCGTCCTCAAGCTTACAGAAAATCAGAACGGCTTTCATTTTAAAAGCTTCTTAAATATGTTTATGAATCTATAAAATTTTGAAAATTAAAAGATTTATTTTATGTTAAAGTTTTTTCATTTTTATCGGTTACAAACGACCTCAAGCTAACAGAAAATCTTAATGGAATTTATCTTTGACTCTTCCTAAATATGTTTGCGGAACCATAAAAAATTTTAAAATATTATAAAAATTATTTTATCTTTAAGTTTTTTCTTTTTTATCGGAAACAAGCGTCCTCAAGCTTACAGAAAATCAGAACGGCCTTCATTTTAAAAGCTTCTTAAATATGTTTATGAATCCATAAAATTTTGAAAATTAAAAAAATTTTTTTATGTTAAAGTTTTTTCTTTTTTATCGGTAACAAACGACCTCAAGCTAACAGAAAATCAGAACGGCTTTCATTTTAAAAGCTTCTTAAATATGTTTATGAATCTATAAAATTTTGAAAATTAAAAGATTTATTTTATGTTAAAGTTTTTTCATTTTTATCGGTTACAAACGACCTCAAGCTAACAGAAAATCTTAATGGAATTTATCTTTGACTCTTCCTAAATATGTTTGCGGAACCATAAAAAATTTTAAAATATTATAAAAATTATTTTATCTTTAAGTTTTTTCTTTTTTATCGGAAACTAGCGACCTCAAGCTTACAGAAAATCAGAACGGCTTTCATTTTAAAAGCTTCTTAAATATGTTTATGAATCCATAAAATTTTGAAAATTAAAAAATTTTTTTTATGTTAAAGTTTTTTCTTTTTTATCGGTAACAAACGACCTCAAGCTAACAGAAAATCAGAACGGCTTTCATTTTAAAAGCTTCTTAAATATGTTTAGTTTTTTCTTTTTTATCGGAAACTAGCGACCTCAAGCTTACAGAAAATCAGAACGGCTTTCATTTTAAAAGCTTCTTAAATATGTTTATGAATCCATAAAATTTTGAAAATTAAAAAATTATTTTATGTTAAAGTTTTTTCTTTTTTATCGGTTACAAACGACCTCAAGCTAACAGAAAATCTTTATGGAATTTATCTTTGACTCTTCCTAAATATGTTTGCGGAACCATAAAAAATTTTAAAATATTATAAAAATTATTTTATCTTTAAGTTTTTTCTTTTTTATCGGAAACAAGCGTCCTCAAGCTTACAGAAAATCAGAACGGCTTTCATTTTAAAAGCTTCTTAAATATGTTTATGAATCCATAAAATTTTGAAAATTAAAAAATTTTTTTTATGTTAAAGTTTTTTCTTTTTTATCGGTAACAAACGACCTCAAGCTAACAGAAAATCAGAACGGCTTTCATTTTAAAAGCTTCTTAAATATGTTTATGAATCCATAAAATTTTGAAAATTAAAAAAATTTTTTTATGTTAAAGTTTTTTCTTTTTTATCGGTAACAAACGACCTCAAGCTAACAGAAAATCAGAACGGCTTTCATTTTAAAAGCTTCTTAAATATGTTTATGAATCTATAAAATTTTGAAAATTAAAAGATTTATTTTATGTTAAAGTTTTTTCATTTTTATCGGTTACAAACGACCTCAAGCTAACAGAAAATCTTAATGGAATTTATCTTTGACTCTTCCTAAATATGTTTGCGGAACCATAAAAAATTTTAAAATATTATAAAAATTATTTTATCTTTAAGTTTTTTCTTTTTTATCGGAAACAAGCGTCCTCAAGCTTACAGAAAATCAGAACGGCTTTCATTTTAAAAGCTTCTTAAATATGTTTATGAATCCATAAAATTTTGAAAATTAAAAAATTTTTTTTATGTTAAAGTTTTTTCTTTTTTATCGGTAACAAACGACCTCAAGCTAACAGAAAATCAGAACGGCTTTCATTTTAAAAGCTTCTTAAATATGTTTAGTTTTTTCTTTTTTATCGGAAACTAGCGACCTCAAGCTAACAGAAAATCAGATCGGCTTTCATTTTAAAAGCTTCTTAAATATGTTAAGTTTTTTCTTTTTTATCGGAAACTAGCGACCTCAAGCTTACAGAAAATCTTTATGGAATTTATCTTTGACTCTTCCTAAATATGTTTGCGGAACCATAAAAAATTTTAAAATATTATAAAAATTATTTTATCTTTAAGTTTTTTCTTTTTTATCGGAAACAAACGACCTCAAGCTAACAGAAAATCAGATCGGCTTTCATTTTAAAAGCTTCTTAAATATGTTTATGAATCCATAAAATTTTGAAAATTAAAAAATTATTTTATGTTAAAGTTTTTTCTTTTTTATCGGTTACAAACGACCTCAAGCTAACAGAAAATCTTTATGGAATTTATCTTTGACTCTTCCTAAATATGTTTGCGGAACCATAAAAAATTTTAAAATATTATAAAAATTATTTTATCTTTAAGTTTTTTCTTTTTTATCGGAAACAAACGACCTCAAGCTAACAGAAAATCAGATCGGCTTTCATTTTAAAAGCTTCTTAAATATGTTAAGTTTTTTCTTTTTTATCGGAAACTAGCGACCTCAAGCTTACAGAAAATCAGAACGGCTTTCATTTTAAAAGCTTCTTAAATATGTTTATGAATCCATAAAATTTTGAAAATTAAAAAATTTATTTTCTGTTAAAGTTTTTTCTTTTTTATCGGTTACAAACGACCTCAAGCTTACAGAAAATCAGAACGGCTTTCATTTTAAAAGCTTCTTAAATATGTTTATGAATCCATAAAATTTTGAAAATTAAAAAATTTATTTTCTGTTAAAGTTTTTTCTTTTTTATCGGTAACAAACGACCTCAAGCTTACAGAAAATCAGAATGGCTTTCATTTTAAAAGCTTCTTAAATATGTTTATGAATCCATAAAAATTTGATAATTAAAAAAATTTATTTTCGTTATACTTTTTTCATTTTTATCGGAAACTAGCGACCTCAAGCTTACAGAAAATCAGAACGGCTTTCATTTTAAAAGCTTCTTAAATATGTTTATGAATCCATAAAATTTTGAAAATAAAAAAAATTATTTTATGTTAAAGTTTTTTCTTTTTTATCGGTAACTAGCGACCTCAAGCTTACAGAAAATCAGAACGGCTTTCATTTTAAAAGCTTCTTAAATATGTTTATGAATCTATAAAATTTTGAAAATTAAAAGATTTATTTTATGTTAAAGTTTTTTCTTTTTTATCGGTTACAAACGACCTCAAGCTAACAGAAAATCTTAATGGAATTTATCTTTGACTCTTCCTAAATATGTTTGCGGAACCATAAAAAATTTTAAAATATTATAAAAATTATTTTATCTTTAAGTTTTTTCTTTTTTATCGGAAACAAGCGTCCTCAAGCTTACAGAAAATCAGAACGGCTTTCATTTTAAAAGCTTCTTAAATATGTTTATGAATCCATAAAATTTTGAAAATTAAAAAATTTTTTTTATGTTAAAGTTTTTTCTTTTTTATCGGTAACAAACGACCTCAAGCTAACAGAAAATAAGAACGGCTTTCATTTTAAAAGCTTCTTAAATATGTTTGCGGAACCATAAAAAATTTTAAAATATTATAAAAATTATTTTATCTTTAATTTTTTTCTTTTTTATCGGAAACAAGCGTCCTCAAGCTAACAGAAAATCAGAACGGCTTTCATTTTAAAAGCTTCTTAAATATGTTAAGTTTTTTCTTTTTTATCGGAAACTAGCGACCTCAAGCTTACAGAAAATCAGAACGGCTTTCATTTTAAAAGCTTCTTAAATATGTTTATGAATCCATAAAATTTTGAAAATTAAAAAATTTTTTTTATGTTAAAGTTTTTTCTTTTTTATCGGTAACAAACGACCTCAAGCTAACAGAAAATAAGAACGGCTTTCATTTTAAAAGCTTCTTAAATATGTTTATGAATCTATAAAATTTTGAAAATTAAAAGATTTATTTTATGTTAAAGTTTTTTCTTTTTTATCGGTTACAAACGACCTCAAGCTAACAGAAAATCTTAATGGAATTTATCTTTGACTCTTCCTAAATATGTTTGCGGAACCATAAAAAATTTTAAAATATTATAAAAATTATTTTATCTTTAAGTTTTTTCTTTTTTATCGGAAACAAGCGTCCTCAAGCTTACAGAAAATCAGAACGGCTTTCATTTTAAAAGCTTCTTAAATATGTTTATGAATCCATAAAATTTTGAAAATTAAAAAATTTTTTTTATGTTAAAGTTTTTTCTTTTTTATCGGTAACAAACGACCTCAAGCTAACAGAAAATAAGAACGGCTTTCATTTTAAAAGCTTCTTAAATATGTTTGCGGAACCATAAAAAATTTTAAAATATTATAAAAATTATTTTATCTTTAATTTTTTTCTTTTTTATCGGAAACAAGCGTCCTCAAGCTAACAGAAAATCAGAACGGCTTTCATTTTAAAAGCTTCTTAAATATGTTAAGTTTTTTCTTTTTTATCGGAAACTAGCGACCTCAAGCTTACAGAAAATCAGAACGGCTTTCATTTTAAAAGCTTCTTAAATATGTTTATGAATCCATAAAATTTTGAAAATTAAAAAATTTTTTTTATGTTAAAGTTTTTTCTTTTTTATCGGTAACAAACGACCTCAAGCTAACAGAAAATAAGAACGGCTTTCATTTTAAAAGCTTCTTAAATATGTTTGCGGAACCATAAAAAATTTTAAAATATTATAAAAATTATTTTATCTTTAATTTTTTTCTTTTTTATCGGAAACAAGCGTCCTCAAGCTAACAGAAAATCAGAACGGCTTTCATTTTAAAAGCTTCTTAAATATGTTAAGTTTTTTCTTTTTTATCGGAAACTAGCGACCTCAAGCTTACAGAAAATCAGAACGGCTTTCATTTTAAAAGCTTCTTAAATATGTTTATGAATCCATAAAAATTTGATAATTAAAAAAATTTATTTTCGTTATACTTTTTTCATTTTTATCGGAAACTAGCGACCTCAAGCTTACAGAAAATCAGAACGGCTTTCATTTTAAAAGCTTCTTAAATATGTTTATGAATCCATAAAATTTTGAAAATTAAAAAATTTATTTTATGTTAAAGTTTTTTCTTTTTTATCGGTAACAAAGTGTTTCAAGCTAATAGAAAATCAGAACGGCTTTCATTTTAAAAGCTTCTTAAATATGTTTATGAATCCATAAAATTTTGATAATTGAAAAAATTTATTTTCGTTATACTTTTTTCATTTTTATCGCAAACTAGCGACCTCAAGCTTACAGAAAATCAGAACGGCTTTCATTTTAAAAGCTTCTTAAATATGTTTATGAATCCATAAAATTTTGAAAATTAAAAAATTTATTTTATATTAAAGTTTTTTCTTTTTTATCGGTAACAAACGACCTCAAGCTAACAGAAAATCTTAATGGAATTTATCTTTGACTCTTCCTAAATATGTTTGCGGAACCATAAAATTTTGATAATTGAAAAAATTTATTTTCGTTATACTTTTTTCATTTTTATCGGAAACTAGCGACCTCAAGCTTACAGAAAATCAGAACGGCTTTCATTTTAAAAGCTTCTTAAATATGTTTATGAATCCATAAAATTTTGATAATTGAAAAAATTTATTTTCGTTATACTTTTTTCATTTTTATCGGAAACTAGCGACCTCAAGCTTACAGAAAATCAGAACGGCTTTCATTTTAAAAGCTTCTTAAATATGTTTATGAATCCATAAAATTTTGAAAATAAAAAAAATTATTTTATGTTAAAGTTTTTTCTTTTTTATCGGTAACAAACGACCTCAAGCTAACAGAAAATCTTAATGGAATTTATCTTTGACTCTTCCTAAATATGTTTGCGGAACCATAAAAAATTTTAAAATATTATAAAAATTATTTTATCTTTAATTTTTTTCTTTTTTATCGGAAACAAGCGTCCTCAAGCTAACAGAAAATCAGAACGGCTTTCATTTTAAAAGCTTCTTAAATATGTTAAGTTTTTTCTTTTTTATCGGAAACTAGCGACCTCAAGCTTACAGAAAATCAGAACGGCTTTCATTTTAAAAGCTTCTTAAATATGTTTATGAATCCATAAAATTTTGAAAATTAAAAAATTTTTTTTATGTTAAAGTTTTTTCTTTTTTATCGGTAACAAACGACCTCAAGCTAACAGAAAATAAGAACGGCTTTCATTTTAAAAGCTTCTTAAATATGTTTATGAATCTATAAAATTTTGAAAATTAAAAGATTTATTTTATGTTAAAGTTTTTTCTTTTTTATCGGTAACAAACGACCTCAAGCTTACAGAAAATCAGAACGGCTTTCATTTTAAAAGCTTCTTAAATATGTTTATGAATCCATAAAATTTTGAAAATTAAAAAATTTATTTTATGTTAAAGTTTTTTCTTTTTTATCGGTAACAAAGTGTTTCAAGCTAATAGAAAATCAGAACGGCTTTCATTTTAAAAGCTTCTTAAATATGTTTATGAATCCATAAAATTTTGATAATTGAAAAAATTTATTTTCGTTATACTTTTTTCATTTTTATCGGAAACTAGCGACCTCAAGCTTACAGAAAATCAGAACGGCTTTCATTTTAAAAGCTTCTTAAATATGTTTATGAATCCATAAAATTTTGAAAATTAAAAAATTTATTTTATGTTAAAGTTTTTTCTTTTTTATCGGTAACAAAGTGTTTCAAGCTAATAGAAAATCAGAACGGCTTTCATTTTAAAAGCTTCTTAAATATGTTTATGAATCCATAAAATTTTGATAATTGAAAAAATTTATTTTCGTTATACTTTTTTCATTTTTATCGCAAACTAGCGACCTCAAGCTTACAGAAAATCAGAACGGCTTTCATTTTAAAAGCTTCTTAAATATGTTTATGAATCCATAAAATTTTGAAAATTAAAAAATTTATTTTATATTAAAGTTTTTTCTTTTTTATCGGTAACAAACGACCTCAAGCTAACAGAAAATCTTAATGGAATTTATCTTTGACTCTTCCTAAATATGTTTGCGGAACCATAAAATTTTGATAATTGAAAAAATTTATTTTCGTTATACTTTTTTCATTTTTATCGCAAACTAGCGACCTCAAGCTTACAGAAAATCAGAACGGCTTTCATTTTAAAAGCTTCTTAAATATGTTTATGAATCCATAAAATTTTGAAAATTAAAAAATTTATTTTATATTAAAGTTTTTTCTTTTTTATCGGTAACAAACGACCTCAAGCTAACAGAAAATCTTAATGGAATTTATCTTTGACTCTTCCTAAATATGTTTGCGGAACCATAAAAAATTTTAAAATATTATAAAAATTATTTTATCTTTAATTTTTTTCTTTTTTATCGGAAACAAGCGTCCTCAAGCTAACAGAAAATCAGAACGGCTTTCATTTTAAAAGCTTCTTAAATATGTTAAGTTTTTTCTTTTTTATCGGAAACTAGCGACCTCAAGCTTACAGAAAATCAGAACGGCTTTCATTTTAAAAGCTTCTTAAATATGTTTATGAATCCATAAAATTTTGAAAATTAAAAAATTTTTTTTATGTTAAAGTTTTTTCTTTTTTATCGGTAACAAACGACCTCAAGCTAACAGAAAATAAGAACGGCTTTCATTTTAAAAGCTTCTTAAATATGTTTATGAATCTATAAAATTTTGAAAATTATAAGATTTATTTTATGTTAAAGTTTTTTCTTTTTTATCGGTAACAAACGACCTCAAGCTTACAGAAAATCAGAACGGCTTTCATTTTAAAAGCTTCTTAAATATGTTTATGAATCCATAAAATTTTGAAAATTAAAAAATTTATTTTATGTTAAAGTTTTTTCTTTTTTATCGGTAACAAAGTGTTTCAAGCTAATAGAAAATCAGAACGGCTTTCATTTTAAAAGCTTCTTAAATATGTTTATGAATCCATAAAATTTTGATAATTGAAAAAATTTATTTTCGTTATACTTTTTTCATTTTTATCGCAAACTAGCGACCTCAAGCTTACAGAAAATCAGAACGGCTTTCATTTTAAAAGCTTCTTAAATATGTTTATGAATCCATAAAATTTTGAAAATTAAAAAATTTATTTTATATTAAAGTTTTTTCTTTTTTATCGGTAACAAACGACCTCAAGCTAACAGAAAATCTTAATGGAATTTATCTTTGACTCTTCCTAAATATGTTTGCGGAACCATAAAATTTTGATAATTGAAAAAATTTATTTTCGTTATACTTTTTTCATTTTTATCGCAAACTAGCGACCTCAAGCTTACAGAAAATCAGAACGGCTTTCATTTTAAAAGCTTCTTAAATATGTTTATGAATCCATAAAATTTTGAAAATTAAAAAATTTATTTTCTGTTAAAGTTTTTTCTTTTTTATCGGTAACAAACGACCTCAAGCTTACAGAAAATCAGAATGGCTTTCATTTTAAAAGCTTCTTAAATATGTTTATGAATCCATAAAAATTTGATAATTAAAAAAATTTATTTTCGTTATACTTTTTTCATTTTTATCGGAAACTAGCGACCTCAAGCTTACAGAAAATCAGAACGGCTTTCATTTTAAAAGCTTCTTAAATATGTTTATGAATCCATAAAATTTTGAAAATAAAAAAAATTATTTTATGTTAAAGTTTTTTCTTTTTTATCGGTTACAAACGACCTCAAGCTAACAGAAAATCTTAATGGAATTTATCTTTGACTCTTCCTAAATATGTTTGCGGAACCATAAAAAATTTTAAAATATTATAAAAATTATTTTATCTTTAATTTTTTTCTTTTTTATCGGAAACAAGCGTCCTCAAGCTAACAGAAAATCAGAACGGCTTTCATTTTAAAAGCTTCTTAAATATGTTAAGTTTTTTCTTTTTTATCGGAAACTAGCGACCTCAAGCTTACAGAAAATCAGAACGGCTTTCATTTTAAAAGCTTCTTAAATATGTTTATGAATCCATAAAATTTTGAAAATTAAAAAATTTTTTTTATGTTAAAGTTTTTTCTTTTTTATCGGTAACAAACGACCTCAAGCTAACAGAAAATAAGAACGGCTTTCATTTTAAAAGCTTCTTAAATATGTTTATGAATCTATAAAATTTTGAAAATTATAAGATTTATTTTATGTTAAAGTTTTTTCTTTTTTATCGGTAACAAACGACCTCAAGCTTACAGAAAATCAGAACGGCTTTCATTTTAAAAGCTTCTTAAATATGTTTATGAATCCATAAAATTTTGAAAATTAAAAAATTTATTTTATGTTAAAGTTTTTTCTTTTTTATCGGTAACAAAGTGTTTCAAGCTAATAGAAAATCAGAACGGCTTTCATTTTAAAAGCTTCTTAAATATGTTTATGAATCCATAAAATTTTGATAATTGAAAAAATTTATTTTCGTTATACTTTTTTCATTTTTATCGCAAACTAGCGACCTCAAGCTTACAGAAAATCAGAACGGCTTTCATTTTAAAAGCTTCTTAAATATGTTTATGAATCCATAAAATTTTGAAAATTAAAAAATTTATTTTATGTTAAAGTTTTTTCTTTTTTATCGGTAACAAAGTGTTTCAAGCTAATAGAAAATCAGAACGGCTTTCATTTTAAAAGCTTCTTAAATATGTTTATGAATCCATAAAATTTTGATAATTGAAAAAATTTATTTTCGTTATACTTTTTTCATTTTTATCGCAAACTAGCGACCTCAAGCTTACAGAAAATCAGAACGGCTTTCATTTTAAAAGCTTCTTAAATATGTTTATGAATCCATAAAATTTTGAAAATTAAAAAATTTATTTTATATTAAAGTTTTTTCTTTTTTATCGGTAACAAACGACCTCAAGCTAACAGAAAATCTTAATGGAATTTATCTTTGACTCTTCCTAAATATGTTTGCGGAACCATAAAATTTTGATAATTGAAAAAATTTATTTTCGTTATACTTTTTTCATTTTTATCGCAAACTAGCGACCTCAAGCTTACAGAAAATCAGAACGGCTTTCATTTTAAAAGCTTCTTAAATATGTTTATGAATCCATAAAATTTTGAAAATTAAAAAATTTATTTTCTGTTAAAGTTTTTTCTTTTTTATCGGTAACAAACGACCTCAAGCTTACAGAAAATCAGAACGGCTTTCATTTTAAAAGCTTCTTAAATATGTTAAGTTTTTTCTTTTTTATCGGTAACAAACGACCTCAAGCTTACAGAAAATCAGAATGGCTTTCATTTTAAAAGCTTCTTAAATATGTTTATGAATCCATAAAAATTTGATAATTAAAAAAATTTATTTTCGTTATACTTTTTTCATTTTTATCGGAAACTAGCGACCTCAAGCTTACAGAAAATCAGAATGGCTTTCATTTTAAAAGCTTCTTAAATATGTTTATGAATCCATAAAAATTTGATAATTAAAAAAATTTATTTTCGTTATACTTTTTTCATTTTTATCGGAAACTAGCGACCTCAAGCTTACAGAAAATCAGAACGGCTTTCATTTTAAAAGCTTCTTAAATATGTTTATGAATCTATAAAATTTTGAAAATTAAAAGATTTATTTTATGTTAAAGTTTTTTCTTTTTTATCGGTTACAAACGACCTCAAGCTAACAGAAAATCTTAATGGAATTTATCTTTGACTCTTCCTAAATATGTTTGCGGAACCATAAAAAATTTTAAAATATTATAAAAATTATTTTATCTTTAAGTTTTTTCTTTTTTATCGGAAACAAGCGTCCTCAAGCTTACAGAAAATCAGAACGGCTTTCATTTTAAAAGCTTCTTAAATATGTTTATGAATCCATAAAATTTTGAAAATTAAAAAATTTTTTTTATGTTAAAGTTTTTTCTTTTTTATCGGTAACAAACGACCTCAAGCTAACAGAAAATAAGAACGGCTTTCATTTTAAAAGCTTCTTAAATATGTTTGCGGAACCATAAAAAATTTTAAAATATTATAAAAATTATTTTATCTTTAATTTTTTTCTTTTTTATCGGAAACAAGCGTCCTCAAGCTAACAGAAAATCAGAACGGCTTTCATTTTAAAAGCTTCTTAAATATGTTAAGTTTTTTCTTTTTTATCGGAAACTAGCGACCTCAAGCTTACAGAAAATCAGAACGGCTTTCATTTTAAAAGCTTCTTAAATATGTTTATGAATCCATAAAATTTTGAAAATTAAAAAATTTTTTTTATGTTAAAGTTTTTTCTTTTTTATCGGTAACAAACGACCTCAAGCTAACAGAAAATAAGAACGGCTTTCATTTTAAAAGCTTCTTAAATATGTTTATGAATCTATAAAATTTTGAAAATTAAAAGATTTATTTTATGTTAAAGTTTTTTCTTTTTTATCGGTAACAAACGACCTCAAGCTAACAGAAAATAAGAACGGCTTTCATTTTAAAAGCTTCTTAAATATGTTTGCGGAACCATAAAAAATTTTAAAATATTATAAAAATTATTTTATCTTTAATTTTTTTCTTTTTTATCGGAAACAAGCGTCCTCAAGCTAACAGAAAATCAGAACGGCTTTCATTTTAAAAGCTTCTTAAATATGTTAAGTTTTTTCTTTTTTATCGGAAACTAGCGACCTCAAGCTTACAGAAAATCAGAACGGCTTTCATTTTAAAAGCTTCTTAAATATGTTTATGAATCCATAAAATTTTGAAAATTAAAAAATTTTTTTTATGTTAAAGTTTTTTCTTTTTTATCGGTAACAAACGACCTCAAGCTAACAGAAAATAAGAACGGCTTTCATTTTAAAAGCTTCTTAAATATGTTTATGAATCTATAAAATTTTGAAAATTATAAGATTTTTTTTATGTTAAAGTTTTTTCTTTTTTATCGGTAACAAACGACCTCAAGCTAACAGAAAATCAGAACGGCTTTCATTTTAAAAGCTTCTTAAATATGTTTATGAATCCATAAAATTTTGAAAATTAAAAAATTTATTTTATATTAAAGTTTTTTCTTTTTTATCGGTAACAAACGACCTCAAGCTAACAGAAAATCTTAATGGAATTTATCTTTGACTCTTCCTAAATATGTTTGCGGAACCATAAAAAATTTTAAAATATTATAAAAATTATTTTATCTTTAATTTTTTTCTTTTTTATCGGAAACAAGCGTCCTCAAGCTAACAGAAAATCAGAACGGCTTTCATTTTAAAAGCTTCTTAAATATGTTAAGTTTTTTCTTTTTTATCGGAAACTAGCGACCTCAAGCTTACAGAAAATCAGAACGGCTTTCATTTTAAAAGCTTCTTAAATATGTTTATGAATCCATAAAATTTTGAAAATTAAAAAATTTTTTTTATGTTAAAGTTTTTTCTTTTTTATCGGTAACAAACGACCTCAAGCTAACAGAAAATAAGAACGGCTTTCATTTTAAAAGCTTCTTAAATATGTTTATGAATCTATAAAATTTTGAAAATTATAAGATTTATTTTATGTTAAAGTTTTTTCTTTTTTATCGGTAACAAACGACCTCAAGCTTACAGAAAATCAGAACGGCTTTCATTTTAAAAGCTTCTTAAATATGTTTATGAATCCATAAAATTTTGAAAATTAAAAAATTTATTTTATGTTAAAGTTTTTTCTTTTTTATCGGTAACAAAGTGTTTCAAGCTAATAGAAAATCAGAACGGCTTTCATTTTAAAAGCTTCTTAAATATGTTTATGAATCCATAAAATTTTGATAATTGAAAAAATTTATTTTCGTTATACTTTTTTCATTTTTATCGCAAACTAGCGACCTCAAGCTTACAGAAAATCAGAACGGCTTTCATTTTAAAAGCTTCTTAAATATGTTTATGAATCCATAAAATTTTGAAAATTAAAAAATTTATTTTATATTAAAGTTTTTTCTTTTTTATCGGTAACAAACGACCTCAAGCTAACAGAAAATCTTAATGGAATTTATCTTTGACTCTTCCTAAATATGTTTGCGGAACCATAAAATTTTGATAATTGAAAAAATTTATTTTCGTTATACTTTTTTCATTTTTATCGCAAACTAGCGACCTCAAGCTTACAGAAAATCAGAACGGCTTTCATTTTAAAAGCTTCTTAAATATGTTTATGAATCCATAAAATTTTGAAAATTAAAAAATTTATTTTCTGTTAAAGTTTTTTCTTTTTTATCGGTAACAAACGACCTCAAGCTTACAGAAAATCAGAATGGCTTTCATTTTAAAAGCTTCTTAAATATGTTTATGAATCCATAAAAATTTGATAATTAAAAAAATTTATTTTCGTTATACTTTTTTCATTTTTATCGGAAACTAGCGACCTCAAGCTTACAGAAAATCAGAACGGCTTTCATTTTAAAAGCTTCTTAAATATGTTTATGAATCCATAAAATTTTGAAAATAAAAAAAATTATTTTATGTTAAAGTTTTTTCTTTTTTATCGGTTACAAACGACCTCAAGCTAACAGAAAATCTTAATGGAATTTATCTTTGACTCTTCCTAAATATGTTTGCGGAACCATAAAAAATTTTAAAATATTATAAAAATTATTTTATCTTTAATTTTTTTCTTTTTTATCGGAAACAAGCGTCCTCAAGCTAACAGAAAATCAGAACGGCTTTCATTTTAAAAGCTTCTTAAATATGTTAAGTTTTTTCTTTTTTATCGGTAACAAACGACCTCAAGCTTACAGAAAATCAGAATGGCTTTCATTTTAAAAGCTTCTTAAATATGTTTATGAATCCATAAAAATTTGATAATTAAAAAAATTTATTTTCGTTATACTTTTTTCATTTTTATCGGAAACTAGCGACCTCAAGCTTACAGAAAATCAGAATGGCTTTCATTTTAAAAGCTTCTTAAATATGTTTATGAATCCATAAAAATTTGATAATTAAAAAAATTTATTTTCGTTATACTTTTTTCATTTTTATCGGAAACTAGCGACCTCAAGCTTACAGAAAATCAGAACGGCTTTCATTTTAAAAGCTTCTTAAATATGTTTATGAATCTATAAAATTTTGAAAATTAAAAGATTTATTTTATGTTAAAGTTTTTTCTTTTTTATCGGTTACAAACGACCTCAAGCTAACAGAAAATCTTAATGGAATTTATCTTTGACTCTTCCTAAATATGTTTGCGGAACCATAAAAAATTTTAAAATATTATAAAAATTATTTTATCTTTAAGTTTTTTCTTTTTTATCGGAAACAAGCGTCCTCAAGCTTACAGAAAATCAGAACGGCTTTCATTTTAAAAGCTTCTTAAATATGTTTATGAATCCATAAAATTTTGAAAATTAAAAAATTTTTTTTATGTTAAAGTTTTTTCTTTTTTATCGGTAACAAACGACCTCAAGCTAACAGAAAATAAGAACGGCTTTCATTTTAAAAGCTTCTTAAATATGTTTGCGGAACCATAAAAAATTTTAAAATATTATAAAAATTATTTTATCTTTAATTTTTTTCTTTTTTATCGGAAACAAGCGTCCTCAAGCTAACAGAAAATCAGAACGGCTTTCATTTTAAAAGCTTCTTAAATATGTTAAGTTTTTTCTTTTTTATCGGAAACTAGCGACCTCAAGCTTACAGAAAATCAGAACGGCTTTCATTTTAAAAGCTTCTTAAATATGTTTATGAATCCATAAAATTTTGAAAATTAAAAAATTTTTTTTATGTTAAAGTTTTTTCTTTTTTATCGGTAACAAACGACCTCAAGCTAACAGAAAATAAGAACGGCTTTCATTTTAAAAGCTTCTTAAATATGTTTATGAATCTATAAAATTTTGAAAATTAAAAGATTTATTTTATGTTAAAGTTTTTTCTTTTTTATCGGTAACAAACGACCTCAAGCTAACAGAAAATAAGAACGGCTTTCATTTTAAAAGCTTCTTAAATATGTTTGCGGAACCATAAAAAATTTTAAAATATTATAAAAATTATTTTATCTTTAATTTTTTTCTTTTTTATCGGAAACAAGCGTCCTCAAGCTAACAGAAAATCAGAACGGCTTTCATTTTAAAAGCTTCTTAAATATGTTAAGTTTTTTCTTTTTTATCGGAAACTAGCGACCTCAAGCTTACAGAAAATCAGAACGGCTTTCATTTTAAAAGCTTCTTAAATATGTTTATGAATCCATAAAAATTTGATAATTAAAAAAATTTATTTTCGTTATACTTTTTTCATTTTTATCGGAAACTAGCGACCTCAAGCTTACAGAAAATCAGAACGGCTTTCATTTTAAAAGCTTCTTAAATATGTTTATGAATCCATAAAATTTTGAAAATTAAAAAATTTATTTTATATTAAAGTTTTTTCTTTTTTATCGGTAACAAACGACCTCAAGCTAACAGAAAATCTTAATGGAATTTATCTTTGACTCTTCCTAAATATGTTTGCGGAACCATAAAATTTTGATAATTGAAAAAATTTATTTTCGTTATACTTTTTTCATTTTTATCGCAAACTAGCGACCTCAAGCTTACAGAAAATCAGAACGGCTTTCATTTTAAAAGCTTCTTAAATATGTTTATGAATCCATAAAATTTTGAAAATTAAAAAATTTATTTTATATTAAAGTTTTTTCTTTTTTATCGGTAACAAACGACCTCAAGCTAACAGAAAATCTTAATGGAATTTATCTTTGACTCTTCCTAAATATGTTTGCGGAACCATAAAAAATTTTAAAATATTATAAAAATTATTCTTAAATATGTTTATGAATCCATAAAAATTTGATAATTAAAAAAATTTATTTTCGTTATACTTTTTTCATTTTTATCGGAAACTAGCGACCTCAAGCTTACAGAAAATCAGAACGGCTTTCATTTTAAAAGCTTCTTAAATATGTTTATGAATCCATAAAATTTTGAAAATAAAAAAAATTATTTTATGTTAAAGTTTTTTCTTTTTTATCGGTAACAAACGACCTCAAGCTAACAGAAAATCTTAATGGAATTTATCTTTGACTCTTCCTAAATATGTTTGCGGAACCATAAAAAATTTTAAAATATTATAAAAATTATTTTATCTTTAATTTTTTTCTTTTTTATCGGAAACAAGCGTCCTCAAGCTAACAGAAAATCAGAACGGCTTTCATTTTAAAAGCTTCTTAAATATGTTAAGTTTTTTCTTTTTTATCGGAAACTAGCGACCTCAAGCTTACAGAAAATCAGAACGGCTTTCATTTTAAAAGCTTCTTAAATATGTTAAGTTTTTTCTTTTTTATCGGAAACTAGCGACCTCAAGCTTACAGAAAATCAGAACGGCTTTCATTTTAAAAGCTTCTTAAATATGTTTATGAATCCATAAAATTTTGAAAATTAAAAAATTTTTTTTATGTTAAAGTTTTTTCTTTTTTATCGGTAACAAACGACCTCAAGCTAACAGAAAATAAGAACGGCTTTCATTTTAAAAGCTTCTTAAATATGTTTATGAATCTATAAAATTTTGAAAATTAAAAGATTTATTTTATGTTAAAGTTTTTTCTTTTTTATCGGTAACAAACGACCTCAAGCTTACAGAAAATCAGAACGGCTTTCATTTTAAAAGCTTCTTAAATATGTTTATGAATCCATAAAAATTTGATAATTAAAAAAATTTATTTTCGTTATACTTTTTTCATTTTTATCGGAAACTAGCGACCTCAAGCTTACAGAAAATCAGAACGGCTTTCATTTTAAAAGCTTCTTAAATATGTTTATGAATCCATAAAATTTTGAAAATTAAAAAATTTATTTTATGTTAAAGTTTTTTCTTTTTTATCGGTAACAAAGTGTTTCAAGCTAATAGAAAATCAGAACGGCTTTCATTTTAAAAGCTTCTTAAATATGTTTATGAATCCATAAAATTTTGATAATTGAAAAAATTTATTTTCGTTATACTTTTTTCATTTTTATCGCAAACTAGCGACCTCAAGCTTACAGAAAATCAGAACGGCTTTCATTTTAAAAGCTTCTTAAATATGTTTATGAATCCATAAAATTTTGAAAATTAAAAAATTTATTTTATATTAAAGTTTTTTCTTTTTTATCGGTAACAAACGACCTCAAGCTAACAGAAAATCTTAATGGAATTTATCTTTGACTCTTCCTAAATATGTTTGCGGAACCATAAAATTTTGATAATTGAAAAAATTTATTTTCGTTATACTTTTTTCATTTTTATCGCAAACTAGCGACCTCAAGCTTACAGAAAATCAGAACGGCTTTCATTTTAAAAGCTTCTTAAATATGTTTATGAATCCATAAAATTTTGAAAATTAAAAAATTTATTTTATATTAAAGTTTTTTCTTTTTTATCGGTAACAAACGACCTCAAGCTAACAGAAAATCTTAATGGAATTTATCTTTGACTCTTCCTAAATATGTTTGCGGAACCATAAAAAATTTTAAAATATTATAAAAATTATTTTATCTTTAATTTTTTTCTTTTTTATCGGAAACAAGCGTCCTCAAGCTAACAGAAAATCAGAACGGCTTTCATTTTAAAAGCTTCTTAAATATGTTAAGTTTTTTCTTTTTTATCGGAAACTAGCGACCTCAAGCTTACAGAAAATCAGAACGGCTTTCATTTTAAAAGCTTCTTAAATATGTTTATGAATCCATAAAATTTTGAAAATTAAAAAATTTTTTTTATGTTAAAGTTTTTTCTTTTTTATCGGTAACAAAGTGTTTCAAGCTAATAGAAAATCAGAACGGCTTTCATTTTAAAAGCTTCTTAAATATGTTTATGAATCCATAAAATTTTGATAATTGAAAAAATTTATTTTCGTTATACTTTTTTCATTTTTATCGCAAACTAGCGACCTCAAGCTTACAGAAAATCAGAACGGCTTTCATTTTAAAAGCTTCTTAAATATGTTTATGAATCCATAAAATTTTGAAAATTAAAAAATTTATTTTATATTAAAGTTTTTTCTTTTTTATCGGTAACAAACGACCTCAAGCTAACAGAAAATCTTAATGGAATTTATCTTTGACTCTTCCTAAATATGTTTGCGGAACCATAAAATTTTGATAATTGAAAAAATTTATTTTCGTTATACTTTTTTCATTTTTATCGCAAACTAGCGACCTCAAGCTTACAGAAAATCAGAACGGCTTTCATTTTAAAAGCTTCTTAAATATGTTTATGAATCCATAAAATTTTGAAAATTAAAAAATTTATTTTATATTAAAGTTTTTTCTTTTTTATCGGTAACAAACGACCTCAAGCTAACAGAAAATCTTAATGGAATTTATCTTTGACTCTTCCTAAATATGTTTGCGGAACCATAAAATTTTGATAATTGAAAAAATTTATTTTCGTTATACTTTTTTCATTTTTATCGCAAACTAGCGACCTCAAGCTTACAGAAAATCAGAACGGCTTTCATTTTAAAAGCTTCTTAAATATGTTTATGAATCCATAAAATTTTGAAAATTAAAAAATTTATTTTATATTAAAGTTTTTTCTTTTTTATCGGTAACAAACGACCTCAAGCTAACAGAAAATCTTAATGGAATTTATCTTTGACTCTTCCTAAATATGTTTGCGGAACCATAAAAAATTTTAAAATATTATAAAAATTATTTTATCTTTAATTTTTTTCTTTTTTATCGGAAACAAGCGTCCTCAAGCTTACAGAAAATCAGAACGGCTTTCATTTTAAAAGCTTCTTAAATATGTTAAGTTTTTTCTTTTTTATCGGAAACTAGCGACCTCAAGCTTACAGAAAATCAGAACGGCTTTCATTTTAAAAGCTTCTTAAATATGTTTATGAATCCATAAAAATTTGATAATTAAAAAAATTTATTTTCGTTATACTTTTTTCATTTTTATCGGAAACTAGCGACCTCAAGCTTACAGAAAATCAGAACGGCTTTCATTTTAAAAGCTTCTTAAATATGTTTATGAATCCATAAAATTTTGAAAATAAAAAAAATTATTTTATGTTAAAGTTTTTTCTTTTTTATCGGTAACAAACGACCTCAAGCTAACAGAAAATCTTAATGGAATTTATCTTTGACTCTTCCTAAATATGTTTGCGGAACCATAAAAAATTTTAAAATATTATAAAAATTATTTTATCTTTAATTTTTTTCTTTTTTATCGGAAACAAGCGTCCTCAAGCTAACAGAAAATCAGAACGGCTTTCATTTTAAAAGCTTCTTAAATATGTTAAGTTTTTTCTTTTTTATCGGAAACTAGCGACCTCAAGCTTACAGAAAATCAGAACGGCTTTCATTTTAAAAGCTTCTTAAATATGTTTATGAATCCATAAAAATTTGATAATTAAAAAAATTTATTTTCGTTATACTTTTTTCATTTTTATCGGAAACTAGCGACCTCAAGCTTACAGAAAATCAGAACGGCTTTCATTTTAAAAGCTTCTTAAATATGTTTATGAATCCATAAAATTTTGAAAATTAAAAAATTTATTTTATGTTAAAGTTTTTTCTTTTTTATCGGTAACAAAGTGTTTCAAGCTAATAGAAAATCAGAACGGCTTTCATTTTAAAAGCTTCTTAAATATGTTTATGAATCCATAAAAATTTGATAATTAAAAAAATTTATTTTCGTTATACTTTTTTCATTTTTATCGCAAACTAGCGACCTCAAGCTTACAGAAAATCAGAACGGCTTTCATTTTAAAAGCTTCTTAAATATGTTTATGAATCCATAAAATTTTGAAAATTAAAAAATTTATTTTATATTAAAGTTTTTTCTTTTTTATCGGTAACAAACGACCTCAAGCTAACAGAAAATCAGAACGGCTTTCATTTTAAAAGCTTCTTAAATATGTTTATTAATCCATAAAATTTTAAAATATTATAAAAATTATTTTATCTTTAAGTTTTTTCTTTTTTAAAGGAAACAAGCGTCCTCGAGCTTACAGAAAATCAGAACGGCTTTCGTTTTAAAAGCTTCTTAATTATGTTTATGAATCCATAAAATTTTGAAAATTAAAAAAATTATTTTATTTTAAAGTTTTTTCTTTTTTATCGGAACAAACGACCTCAAGCTAACAGAAAATCTTAATGGAATTTATCTTTGACTCTTTCTAAATATGTTTGCGGAACCATAAAATTTTAAAATATTATAAAAATTATTTTATGTTAAAGTTTTTTCTTTTTTATCGGTAACAAACGACCTCAAGCTAACAGAAAATCAGAACGGCTTTCATTTTAAAAGCTTCTTAAATATGTTTATTAATCCATAAAATATTGAAAATTAAAAAAATTATTTTTTTTATACTTTTTTCTTTTTTATCGGAAACAAGCGACCTCAAGCTAACAGGAAATCAGAACGGCTTTCGTTTTAAAAGCTTCTTAAATATGTTTATGAATCCATAAAATTTTGAAAATTAAAAAAATTATTTTATGTTAAAGTTTTTTCTTTTTTATCGGAAACAAACGACCTCAAGCTAACAGAAAATCTTAATGGAATTTATCTTTGACTCTTTCTAAATATGTTTGTCGGAACCATAAAATTTTAAAATATTATAAAAATTATTTTATCTTTAAGTTTTTTCTTTTTTATCGGAACAAGCGTCCTCAAGCTAACAGGAAATCAGAACGGCTTTCGTTTTAAAAGCTTCTTAAATATGTTTATGAATCCATAAAATTTTGAAAATTAAAAAAATTATTTTATGTTAAAGTTTTTTCTTTTTTATCGGTAACAAACGACCTCAAGCTAACAGAAAATCAGAACGGCTTTCATTTTAAAAGCTTCTTAAATATGTTTATTAATCCATAAAATATTGAAAATTAAAAAAATTATTTTTTTTATACTTTTTTCTTTTTTATCGGAAACAAGCGACCTCAAGCTTACAGAAAATCAGAACGGCTTTCGTTTTAAAAGCTTCTTAAATATGTTTATTAATCCATAAAATATTGAAAATTAAAAAAATTATTTTTTTTATACTTTTTTCTTTTTTATCGGAAACAAGCGACCTCAAGCTTACAGAAAATCAGAACGGCTTTCGTTTTAAAAGCTTCTTAAATATGTTTATGAATCCATAAAATTTTGAAAATTAAAAAAATTATTTTATTTTAAAGTTTTTTCTTTTTTATCGGAAACAAACAACCTCAAGCTTACAGAAAATCAGAACGGCTTTCGTTTTAAAAGCTTCTTAAATATGTTTATGAATCGGGAAATCTCTAAGATTACTCAAATATTTTTTAAAGAATATAAGAAAAATATCTGGATAAAAAAATTCATATGCTTTATTGAGCTCCGTAACTCAAATCGAGTTTCAGCAATATTTAAGCTTAACACATGTGTTCATAAAAAATGGTTCATCGATTTGAGAGTTCACCTGCAGCGAATACAAAATCCTGTTGGGAATAATTTTAATATATTTAATAATGAATATTTAAAACAAAAAAATCTCTGAAAAAAAAAAATTCTAATTCAAAACTTGATAATTTGAATATTTAATGTTGGTTTTTAAATTTCAAAGCCACATAATTCGATTTGAGCCTTATCTTTCACTAAAGAAATATGTTACCGATTTTGTAGGTATTTATGTGATTTATCACTTCTGTCAAACAAAATTTTTTTAAAGCTTTCTTACTTATGTGCTTGGAATTTATTTTTACTTTATCAAAGCATTTTTTGCTTTAAGTAATAATTTTTGGATGCTTCCAAATCGTCACCATAGGATCCGTTTTGAAAAATATGATTTAAAATCGATGTAAAATAGCAGAAAATATGATAAAAATAAAGCACAATTTCTCTGCAGTTTTTTTTTCTTATTCAAATAGTTTTAAACTATATTTTATGTCTCTATGGTTGCTTGATGCATCAAATAAATAATTTAATTTTTGGTTGAAGGTCTTATTTGGTAGGGAAATCTCTAAGATTACTCAAATATTTTTTAAAGAATATAAGAAAAATATCTGGATAAAAAAATTCATATGCTTTATTGAGCTCCGTAACTCAAATCGAGTTTCAGCAATATTTAAGCTTAACACATGTGTTCATAAAAAATGGTTCATCGATTTGAGAGTTCACCTGCAGCGAATACAAAATCCTGTTGGGAATAATTTTAATATATTTAATAATGAATATTTAAAACAAAAAAATCTCTGAAAAAAAAAAATTCTAATTCAAAACTTGATAATTTGAATATTTAATGTTGGTTTTTAAATTTCAAAGCCACATAATTCGATTTGAGCCTTATCTTTCACTAAAGAAATATGTTACCGATTTTGTAGGTATTTATGTGATTTATCACTTCTGTCAAACAAAATTTTTTTAAAGCTTTCTTACTTATGTGCTTGGAATTTATTTTTACTTTATCAAAGCATTTTTTGCTTTAAGTAATAATTTTTGGATGCTTCCAAATCGTCACCATAGGATCCGTTTTGAAAAATATGATTTAAAATCGATGTAAAATAGCAGAAAATATGATAAAAATAAAGCACAATTTCTCTGCAGTTTTTTTTTCTTATTCAAATAGTTTTAAACTATATTTTATGTCTCTATGGTTGCTTGATGCATCAAATAAATAATTTAATTTTTGGTTGAAGGTCTTATTTGGTAGGGAAATCTCTAAGATTACTCAAATATTTTTTAAAGAATATAAGAAAAATATCTGGATAAAAAAATTCATATGCTTTATTGAGCTCCGTAACTCAAATCGAGTTTCAGCAATATTTAAGCTTAACACATGTGTTCATAAAAAATGGTTCATCGATTTGAGAGTTCACCTGCAGCGAATACAAAATCCTGTTGGGAATAATTTTAATATATTTAATAATGAATATTTAAAACAAAAAAATCTCTGAAAAAAAAAAATTCTAATTCAAAACTTGATAATTTGAATATTTAATGTTGGTTTTTAAATTTCAAAGCCACATAATTCGATTTGAGCCTTATCTTTCACTAAAGAAATATGTTACCGATTTTGTAGGTATTTATGTGATTTATCACTTCTGTCAAACAAAATTTTTTTAAAGCTTTCTTACTTATGTGCTTGGAATTTATTTTTACTTTATCAAAGCATTTTTTGCTTTAAGTAATAATTTTTGGATGCTTCCAAATCGTCACCATAGGATCCGTTTTGAAAAATATGATTTAAAATCGATGTAAAATAGCAGAAAATATGATAAAAATAAAGCACAATTTCTCTGCAGTTTTTTTTTCTTATTCAAATAGTTTTAAACTATATTTTATGTCTCTATGGTTGCTTGATGCATCAAATAAATAATTTAATTTTTGGTTGAAGGTCTTATTTGGTAGGGAAATCTCTAAGATTACTCAAATATTTTTTAAAAAATATAAGAAAAATATCTGGATAAAAAAATTCATATGCTTTAGTGAATTCATAAACATATTTAAGAAGCTTTTAAAATGAAAGCCGTTCTGATTTTCTGATAGCTTGAGGTCGTTTGATACCGATAAAAAGAAAAAAAGCATGGTGTTGATGAACGTTTAGCGAGGTAGTTTAATATCGAAAGTCTCTTTTTTTAGATATTTATTCACTACTTGGAGTAAAATTTAATGGAAAATCCGAATATTGAAACCGTATCTTCTCATTGAATGAAATGTGTATCCCAAAAATGAAGATTTATCTTAATTTTTACATATTCTTAACTTTAATGTGTCGGTATGGAAGGCTTCAAAATTGACACTATTTTTTATTGTCAATACCGAAAGACTCGATTTTATGTCGAAAACATTATCAATCCATAATTTGATGAAGAATTTTATTTTAAAAAATTACGCTGTGTCCCATCGCTTAACTTTCCATTTCTCTTTATTAAACATATCATCCGCTCAAATGGACTTCGCATTCGTGATTTTCAGGCCAACTTGACCTACTTTGTGAAGTTTTGTAAGCTGAAATAAAAAAATCACTAATCTTTTCGGATTTATGCTTATATAGCCGCCTCACTTTCTCAAAAATTTGTTTTATTATTCATAAAAGCCTATCTAATTATTAACACTTTCCTACCAAAATTTTCATTCAGTTTGTTGTTGTTTTTTATTGTTTAAAATTATAAGTTAATAATATTTTAATATTAGTAAACGTTTTGTCGTCCAAAAAACTAGCTAAATTGCGTTTTTTTTTCATGGTGTAAAAGCTGGAAGGAAATATAAAACCCTAGACTCTTTTTTACTATATCAATTATAAATTTTTTCTTAAAAAATCAAAAAATTCCATAAAAATTGATTACAAAAATTGTAAAAAAAAAACTTTTTATTTTCGGAGAAAAGTTTAAAAAAATCAGCAAACAACATTTGTTTATTAGCCCATAATGAATGGTAGCTTTTCTTCCATTAGATCGAAGCTATTTCTCCAAACTATTTTTTTTTATAAAAGAGAATTAGTGATCGTTGCAAAAAAAAAAAAAGCGGTTTTATTAAAAAAAAAATGAAGCTTTGAAGTTTTTCAAATGCTTTCAACAAATTTGAATAAACTTTGAAAAAGGCGTCAAAGAATCCAGTTTGAGTGTTGTTTCTTTTTTTTATTGTTCGTCACTTTTCGTTTCTTACTTTGAAACATGCCACGTCGACCTTTAAACTTTTATGACGAAATGGATATAAGTATGTTTTATTTTTTTAAGTTATTTTTACTTTTCGCTTTCTAGAAAGAGGAAATCGTCCTCCATTAAAATCCAAAAGGCCTGCAGTTGATAGCTTGCCGCCATTTATTTGTAATTATCGAATACCTGGTAGGTCTTTTATTTTTATTTTGCTTTTCTTTAATAATTAACTATGAGTTTTTGTAGCGCCGCGACCAATTTCCAGAGAGTTTAATACTCGTTCTAAAGCTCGAGCTCGTGATCCATCTTCAAATGGTATGTTTTTTCTTTATTTTTCGCAACTAATTTTTACTTGGTTTACAGATGCTAACTATCAACCAACAGCTAAACGAGGAAGAAATGCCATTGTAAGTTTTTTTCTTTCTTTCTTTTTCTATTGACTAATTACAACAAACAAATAAATAATTTATTTCCATTTTAGGAAGATTCAAGCAATTCCGATGTCGATTACAATGATAACAATGATTATGGCTCGCCAATTCGATTTCCACGACGTGTTTCACCTGTTCTCCCAAGTACATCATTTATGTCTTTAAATCCTAATCCAAATGTTAGTTACACAATCTTTTTATTTCAAGTTTTTTGTTGTATTTTTTGAGTTTAGTAACTAAGCATTTTTTTATAGGATGACATCGATGATCCAGAAGATGGTCAAAATCATTCTCCTGACTCGTCACATTCACTTTCTTATCAAGCATCACCAAACACATCATCAAATTTGTCAATTTCATCCGATGAAGCATCAAATTCTGTTAGTTATTTTACACTTAAAAATGTCAAAATTTAAAACCATAGAAACAGATAAGCATAACTAAACTTACTTTTCAGGGAGATTCGATAGATGTTCACGATAATGTTCATTATTCTATGGATTCCGAACCATCTCCAACTCAAATAAAGCAACATGTTAGTTTTATTTTGGCTGTTTATCTTTGTTTTTTGGTACTCTATTATCAAACCAAATCAAACGTCCATGGTTTTTGGCTTTTACACCATATATTTTTGGATATCATCTCGCTTTTTAAAACCTTGGATTTTGTTACTAAAACTTTGCACTTTTTAGGATAATCACGAAGTTCAAGATTCAATTCAAGGTGATCCATCAACAGAAGCATCACATCCATTTCAACATGATCCAACAGAAAACTTACCACCTGATCAAAATTTGATACATCGTGAACTATCATCATGGGTAAATCCTTTTTTCATGGGTTTTTCGTAAATATGGAACAAATGTCAATGTATTTCATAATCTAACTAACTTAATTGTTTTCAGGCTGTTGACTCCGATGATGAACCAGTGAATATTAGAAAGCTGTTGGAACCTAATTTCAGTGAAGTATGTTTTTTTCACAATCATTTTTTGTTACATGATTTTGCTTTTGGATGTATGGCACATTCCCTTTGCATTTACATGATTACTTTCTTCGTTTGAACTGTGTAAAACATTTCACAATTACTAATAATTTTTGGTTTTTAGGATGAATCGGATGAAAGTTCTTTGAATGATGTTAATGAAGATAATGCTTCATCAGGATATTCTTCGGCTGAAGGTGATGACGATGAGTATGAAAATGTAAGTACATTTGCTTTTTGTAAATCTTTCTCGTTTCTAAAAGTCATTCTTTTATTCAACTTTGTGATTTTTTAGATTAAAGGATATTACTACCGAATTTTGGGTAATCGTGTCGCTGCAAAAGGTGAAAGGTGTATATATATTACGCATGAACTTATGGTAAAATTCTGGTAAGTTTAGTTCAAATCAACAACTGCTACGTTTCAAATATAACTAAAGCATAACTAATAAATTTTTAGGGAGGATGTTATTGATTTGAAAGAAACAAGAAAGAATATTATCAAAGAACTCAAGCGCAAAGTGAAAAATCCAAGAAAATTCTCAGATGAAGATGTCGCTTATTACAAAACCATGATGGACTCAATTCAATTGCACCTTAACATGATCATTCCAGCTATATCAAAATTAAGAGCAACTTTCATTCGAGGTTCAACTAAAAATCAAGTTTTGTTTCAAGGTTATAAATACTCAAGAAGTCGTCAAGAACCAACTCGTTTCAAATGTACCTATAATGCTGATCCAGATACAAAAGAGTTCGACTATTCATTGGATAAATGTTTGGGATATCTTGAACTTGATGAAAAAGGTTATCTTCAACCTGGAAGTTACATAAGACATTTTCATGATCCTGTTAAAAATGTATGTTTGAATTAAAAGTGATTGTGTGTTCTTTACATTTTTGCAAATTTTAGGGTGATTTCGATCAAAACCTCGCTGAACCTGTGCTTGCAAACTTTGATAATGTAACTATAGAAGGAAAAAATATTACAAACCAGAAGAAATTCAATCATTTCCTTGCTGAAAAGTTACACCAAGCTATAAAATATAAGTAAGTTACTTTAGCCTGAAATACTAAAATCTCAAATTTTTTGAAACAACATATTCATTTTTACTTTTTTAGTGAAGATGCAGTAGAAATCAAATCAATGGAACAAGTTATTGAAGATCAATTGGAGAAGTTAAAGTTACTAAACGATTCTTACGAAGGTATGTTTTTGAATGCTATTCTCATAATTAGTGGTTTATTTGTTGACGATGAAAGAATAAAATTAATGGAGATAATTGCTTTACATTTTTAGAAGAAGAAAATTATATTCCCTCGTTCGTTGAATGGGTGGAATTCTTTCGTATTCATGTTAGAGTTGGTGATGTTCGAAATTTGAACAAATATGTGTTTCAACGTCGAAACAATCTCGTTGCTGAATCAACTCATACAACGCTTGAATCAAATGAAGTTGTTCGTCAAAGTGGTCGTCAAAGTGGTTTGGATATTCTGGATAATCTTGAAAAAGATAAGCGGTTTGTACTTCATAAAGAAAAATGGTGGGTTATCCCGGAAAATGAATATGATAGATCTAAGAAAAATGTGTAAGTTTTATTTATAATTTTGTGTTTAAAAACAATTCACATAAATAATAACAATATGTTTATCAAATATTGGAATATTGAGTAACTGTTTCGAAATGACTTCAAATTGAGGAGCATCAATCAACATTTATAAGGTTTATAGTTCTTAAAGTTTTATACATGGTTTTTAGGAAAGATATTATGAATATTTGTGTAAAATTTATGGAAACAAACGCCGTAATGAGAAAAACTGTGGGTCGTGGAGGCTTTGGTAAAGTACGAAGGATGTTTTTCAAAGGATGTGATACAGAATTCGTGGAAAAAGTTTTTACAAAAATCAAATATTCATCCTCAGTAATCGCTGAAGCTGAAGCTTATACGATATGTGATGAGCATCAATATATTCCCAAGATGATTTACAATGGATACAATGCTGATGGAAAATGGTGTATAGTTTTAGAATATATTAATGGTGGCACTCTTATTCATCATATTGAAAATTCAAACATCTCAGAGAAAGGAAAGCAAACAATCGCTTATCAATTGGCTCTTGCTCTGGAATATTTGCATGAAAACAATTTAACACATGGGTGAGTTTTTCGGAAAAGTTAAATTATAAAATTTGTGATATTATTCTTTTCATTTTTCAGTGATCTAAAACCTAATAATGTTGCTTTGACTTTAACTGGCCATGTTCGTCTTTTTGATTTTGGTCAATCTCGTAATATAACATTAGGCAAAACACTTCCATTTTCTGTATTAATGTATTCAGCTCCTGAAGTAGCCCTCAAAAAACCTGCTGGATTAGCTGCTGATCGATTTTCATATGGTGTTGTTATTGCTTATTTGATCCTAAGAAGACATCCATTAAACTATATAGAGATGAAAGAATTTTTGAAGCAAAAAACATATGGACAACCAAATCTGGTAGGAATTCACGATGAAGCTGCTGAAGAACTTATCAAAGGTCTTTTACAACATGATCCAAATGATCGTCCCAAAAATATTTCAAAGCATCGTTATTTCAATGGAGTTGAAGAAAAAGATCCACCATTCAAACCGATGAATCGTCTAATGGCTGGTGACGCTTGTGGAACTAATGGAACAAACGTTTTAAACAAGAATCGTGTGGTAAAGAAACTTCGAAAGTATGCTGATAAAGTTGTTGATAGAAAATGTTACTCAAATGATTTTGTTGAAATACACCCAAAGCTCCAATATTTTTCTCTTTGCATACCTTCTAAAGCTTATTTAAATACATTTAAGAAGAGACCAGGTGGTGGTGGAGATGCCTGTGATTAAATGTTTTATGCCACAAAGTAAGTTATAATTTTTGGTTATGTTATACTAATAAAATTGTTTCGTTTTAGGTATTTTTATCTCATGGAATACTCTTTGAAAGTAAATTCAATGGTTTGACTATGTGGTAATTTGAATGGATAATATGATGGAACATAAATAATTTTTTAACAAAACTGTATAATTTTTTATTTAATTTTTGTATTTGATTATGTGTTTTTTGTAATATTAATAAAGAGTTATTTTTATGTATCATTTTTGAGTGGCCAATAATCATATTCAAGAACTTGTTCAATTTTATTGAGGATTTCTTTAAACGTTGTTGAAGCATTTGGTTCTTTTCCTCCAACAATTTAACATTATCTCATAAATACAATCTGGAGCATTTTCTAACTCTTTTCCATTTTGTAAAAATTGTATTAATTCCGTGGATGACATTGTTGAATATGGAATAACGTAAGCAAATAAAAAGATAAGACTTCGAATTTTTTTTCTTCTTTATCTTGTCTAAAAGCTCAAAAAAGCATGGTTTTGTTTGTGTAACAATTAGCAAGGGTCTTATATCATCAAAAAAAGTAATGAAAAAGTGTCAATAAAAAAAGCGCTGCTGTGCGGTTGAAGTAAACAACATCGAAAGAAAAAAACATTGCAAAACTAAAGAGTTCAAAGATTATTTTAGCTTTCCTTCTTCTTTTTTTTCTTCCCATTGGCTGCGGCGACTATGTCCATTAGTTGGTTAACAAATTGATAAAGGTTAACTTCATGAAAATGCTTCATTAATTTGGTTTGATTAATTTGGGGTTTTTTAAGGAAGAAAAGTTCGAGTGATCGTACAAAAACTAAAAAGAACAAGTATTTTTCTTTTCAAACTTTCACTTCCATCAATCATTGTTACTTTTTCATCGCCATGATTTTGCTTGCTTGTAATGGATTCAAGAATAGCGATGGATTAAAGACATTTTAAGCTATGAGAAAAACTTTTGCTTTTCCTATCAAGTGGGTCATTCCAAAAACACATACATACATTTCAAAGCCTTCTTCAGTAAAAAACTTTTATTTCATAAAACAATCAAAAATTTATTACAATTATTTTTTTAATACAAACATACATATGGACGATTAGTTAAGGTTGCGGTGTTGTTTAATCATGTCGTGCTTCTTCTTTGAACGTTCCAAGAATATCAGCATATGAAAAAAGGATAGACGGAATCGTAATGAGAATACCAATTAGTAAAATTGTAATTGATCCACACCAAACGCCATATTTAACACGTTTAACATATTTAATTCGAAGTTTACCAAGATGATCTTTATCACTGCCTTGAGCTTTTTTAGCTACAGCTTCTTCATCTTCAATGGTTGGAGCTCGAACTTCTGTTTGATTATCAATTTTTGATTCACCTTTTGATACTTTGCTTTTGATTTCCTGAAAATACAACAAACATAATTTAGCAAAGTTACAAAGAACGATAATTATAATAACAAGTAAGACAACATCAAAGCAGTCATTTTAAAAAAGTTCTGACTTTCCAATATGATTAACCATAATAATACATAAGTGCCAAGTAAAAGGCTTACTTCATCTTGAGTTTTTCGAGCACCATTATCTTCCTTTGATTCAACCTTTTCTTTCTTTTTCTTATCTTTCTTTCCATCACCTTTCTTGCTTTTCTCACTTTTGATGGATTTATTTGATTTTGATGCACTTTTTACAGGATCAGCTGATGGAGCAGGTGGTGGTAGTGGAGCAGGTGGTGGTGGTGGAGCAGAACCTCCAAATGCAGGTACTTCATATTGATTTCCATCTGGAGGAGGAGGAGGTGGTGGATCTAAAAAAAGAGAGAAAATGATGAGTAATAATGATAACAAAGTTAATCAACTTACTTCCCAATCCAATAGGTTCATATTGATCTCCCATGATGATGATGTTCTTTTTCTTCTTTGAAAATTTGATGAAAATCCAGCTTACCCAAATTCAAACCAACAGAAACCGTTTGCTATGAGAAGAAGTGAGAAAAAAAGCAACGAAGAAATGAAAGAACGAATTTTTAGTGAGTTGTTTGCTGCATGGAAAAAAACAACAAGAAAGCATGCAAATTTTTACAGCCAATTAGAAAAGTGAAAATGGAGGACAAAAATGTTAGTTGGAGACTTTGAGGATTAATAATAACAAAAAAAACTTTATTTATGAACTAATAATATCAAACAAAAAATATATACAATTCTAAGCTGTTTGATCTTCATCTTGACAACTGGAGTTTACCAGTGAATTGGCATGAGTAGTTTCAGCATCATGATTGATGACGGATTCTTCTTCCATGTCTTCGCCTTTGATTGCTTGACTACTAATATCAGCTATTTTAGGTTCAGGAAAACTAAAAAAAATTATGTTAGTTAGAGGAATTACATAAGAAGCAAAAATGGTTTACCCTTGAGAAGCGATATTACTGATTCTTCGAGGCGGGATAAATAGTTGACGATGAACATGTTTTGAGATTGTATCAAAAAAATATTGTGCCAATTTTGGCCTGCCGAAGATAAAGCTATAGATAAAATATCCAACAGAAACAAAGGTCTGAAAATAAGTTGAAGTTTTACGTATTCATTAACATTCAAAAAAACATAATTACCTGATTTTGTCTGACGATGAGGAAAACATGGTTGCCTTGTTTAATAAACTTGGCTTCAATAAGGTTCAAAGTTGAAAATTCTCCATACACAAAATGAGATCGAAATATGATGCAAGTGTTTGATATTGTAGTTGAAGTAATTCGAAATAATGGATCACCGATAATTTTCTGAAAACAAATAGAGTTAAATTTTTTGTTGTAAGAAAGACATAAGAAAAAAGAAAACTTACTAGCCGAACGAATTCATTGTTTTCAAGCTTATAAACATCACATCGAAGAGGATGGAATAACGATCTCATATTTACTAAGAAACAACAGCAGCAAAGTAAAGTTCAGAAACAACTAACTTTTGTTGAAGGTAGTGAAAATTTTTTTTTTGGGAATGAAATTTTGCTGCTTCAAGCTTTGCAACGTTTTTCTTTGTAAGATTCAATACTGCTAGAATATGATCTCGTTTTGCTATGATGAATCCAATATTATTTTTGGATTTATGCCTCGATTTTGTTGATGTTTGTTTTGATTATTATTAATAGGAGGAATTAGGTCTTTAATTTCAACATGCTTTAACGAAAGTTTTTTCTTCTTCCAATTTTATCCTTTATTTTTTCATCCTGTTTTTATGGAGTTGATCTTCATTTTATTTATGGATGATGTAAAACAAATTAGCAAAAGAGTAAAAAAAAGTGAGTATAATGTTATGAAAAAATTAAAGAATTCCTTTATTGATTTAGGTCACTTTTATTATGCTTAGAAAAAAATACAAGAAGGATTTATGCGTAGCTTTAAAGATAATGGAGAAATAGGAAAAATATTATAGACAACGGTGATACCATTATTTTTAGCGTGAAATTATTTAGTTACAGCAATAATCGAGACAATGTTTTTTGTATGTTAATGGATCAAATTGTATTACATGTGGATGGCCTAATGCAGCATAATTTACCGCTTGCTTCTTTTTGACGTTGATTCAGATGATCGAAGTTTTCTAACTGCAAATCGATCAGAATTTTGTGGAGTTTTCTGTATCATTTTTGTCGAAGAAGTTTTTGTTAAAGGTTTTGGAGTTTTAGAAAGTGTTTGAAGCGTTTTTGATGATGATGTTTGTTTTTGAGGTGATTGACTTTTGGGTGGAATTTTTACTGCTTTCAAATTAACTTTGATTGTGCTTGCAGCAAGATAGTTAATTACATTATTTCTTCCACGTTTTGGAGTAGGTGGAGAACATGTGGATGAAGGTACTTGTTTATGATGAGTTGCATTACCACCACAACTTACTCGAGATTTTCTTTTCATTGGCGAAGTTAAACTTGTTTTAGGGATTTCAAGATGCTTTTTATTGGGAGTTTTTATAGGTTTCACTGGAGTCTTTAATGGATTCACGGGCGATAAAAGTTGCAACTTTGGAGTTTCAATATTTTCTTTTTTCAATTCACTCAAACTTTTTCGTGGATTTATTATTCTTTTGATGGGCGATAAATAGCTATCATTATGTTGCCGCCTTGGAGTTTTGGAAACTGTTTTTCTTAGAGTTTTCTTAGTTGCTTCAAGTCGTGTTTTGCAATCATCACAAAACCATTCAGCCTCCGGGTCTTCTGTTAATCCAACACAAATAAAATGAAACCATTCATATTTGCAACTTTCACCATCGCAAGCTACCATTCGACCAAATGCAACCTAGAAACAAGCGATTATCATTGAGTGTATAAATATTAGAAACATACTCTTTGACAATAACAATATCGAGGTTCAGATGGATCTGCTTGATAATCGGCAACTGCCACGGGTTCAGTGGAAACGCTTTCTCGAGCTTTAGGATTTCCTAAAATGGTAAATAAAATAATTTTTTTAAAAATAATACCTATATATTAATTAAAGAAATTTACGTTTATGTCGCCTCAAATGATGCTTCTTTTTTCTTTTTCGCTGATCCAAAACTGCTAATCTCGCAAGTGCAGCATCGCTTGTTTTTGCTGTTTCTTTATTATCCCAATATTTTTGAAGCTTTTTATCAAAATCATTTACTTCTTTATCCACTGCATCATAAGCATCTTTACAAATTTTAAGCTTTTCTTTTTGGAAATCAATTGCTTTTTTGTGAAATTTCTGAAAACAAATTTTTCTAAACTCAAAATGAATGACAGAAACTTACCATAACTTCATCGATTCCATTTTTAATATTAACTTTATTCCTTCGATTTTCTTTTATTTTTGAAGTTAAAGCTTCAATAAAAATATTAACATTTTGATGAATTTCTGAATCAAGCGTTTGAAGTTTATCATTGGTTTTAGTTATTAGTCGTTGAGCTTCTTGAATATTTTCTGAAGCTGTTTCAATATCATGTGACATCGTTGTTGTTATTAAACACAATAATAATAAAAGTAATTTAAAACTTAAGCTTAAAATTAATTGAAAGAGTTACTTTTCCCGCGTTTTAATGAATTTGTTTTGGCAATGTTCCAAAAAAATTGATTTTTTTTCACTTTGAGAACATTTTTTTTTTCTTTATTCCCTTTAAAAATATAAAAATTTATTGTAAAAAAATTGTTTCACCAATCACTTCAATAATTTCATAAACTGAATTAAATAATAATTAAACATTTGTGATTTGAGCAGGTCAAACTAATGTCGCTTCAGGTGAAGCTAAACATAGAAAAGAAGAAAAATTAACTCAGAAAGGAAGCGAAAATGAAATCGAACAACATAAACTCGCTTTTCCAATAGCTGCCTTCATCATCCAAAGGTTTGATTCAACGCTAAAAGTTTGCTTTTATTGTTTAAAATTTTTTAAACCTAAAACCCAAACCGAAGATGATGAGGAAATTTCAGTTGTTGTTGCAACACCGTCTTCAATTTCAGCGATTATTACAGAAGCTATAATTCAACTGGAAGTTAGAGAAAATCATATGAGGAAATAATTCCACCAATGTTTGTCACCACGATTAATCTTTTTACAATTTTATCACATAACTTTAACACTTTTTAACGTTCAACTAACAACAGAAGAGCCAAATGAGATTTCAACTAAAGCAACAGATAGTATCCTCCCATACAAGTGAAAACCGAAATTCCACCAAGGGTTGAAGAAGAAAATAAATTTGATGGTAATAATAATGTATTTGAAAAACAATTCACAACAAAATATTGGTTTCGTTATTGCATGTCTCAAAATGCAAAATAAAAAATAATTATTTTTGAAAACCACAACTTCCCATGATTCACGTTGAACCATTTCTGAATCTGTTGAAATTGATAAAAAAAAAAGTCATATTCCTAACACCATTGCGTAATAAGAGTGTCGATTTGATGGAAATGAGCACGAAGAAGAATTAAATCCTTCGCATATTAATTCAATTCAAACAAAACCTTATGAAATTATTAATAAATCCACAAATAACGATAAAGAAACCTAAAAACTTTATAATCAAAATATTGATAATTCTGAAACTACATCAATCGCATCATCAAAAAATGGTGGTGCAAGTTAATTTTCATGGATCAATGACATTTCAGCTATTATTAGTAAAGCGACCAAACTTTGCACAAAATTAATCAAAATTAAAAAATCTTTACACTTTTTACTATTAAAAGCCCTCATTTTTGTATTTCATTTTTTATTGCTCGTAATGTTCCACCATTGAGACGTTTACATGGTAAATATAATCCTACGAGAAAAAGAAAATGCTGTGGCATTTACATATTTCATGCCTAAGAAACACTATTAGCAAACGAGAAAAATTTATTTAAAAGCAAACAAAATCCACTAACAATAAACTTGATAACAAAAAAATGTTATGCATTTAACCCGATTATACCATGTGATATTAACGTGTGTTTTAAACACGATGAAATAATATGCAATAAATTATAAGCAGACTAAATTTGCAATAAGCGCATTCGTTTTTATTTAATTCTGCATTGATTTTATTCTATAAATGTCTTTAAACCCTTGCTGAATTACCTCATTCCTTTTTTTTAAATTATTTTTCGTCAATCCTACATGGATGCTAAACTGTTAGTAAAAGGTCTTTCCGAAAATTTTCGAAAGTTTTCGAAACGAAAATTGCACGCTCAATTACTAACATGTCATCAAAATGTGGTCATTTTTTACATCCGTGTAGGATACTTTTTTTTTATATTAAACCTTGCATATTTATGATCAAAAGAGGTTTCGAAAGTTATTTAATAACATTCTAGAATAATCCCGAATCAAGTTAAATGAAAAAAAATTTGAAAATTTACATATTCAAGTGCCTTATATCAGGTACTTCTTAGTCAAGAATTAGTTTAATTGGTCCAAAATAATCATATCAAGGAAGTTTGATACTTATAAATCCTCGAAATGGTAGGGTTTCATCATTAGGTGTTTCGTACTCTTCGCCAAAAAGCAAGCAACTCTCATTTCAATGCTCGCTATTTGCAAAATTACGAAATAAAAATTTTTTTGAACTTTAGTTAAAGCAGCAAGCAATATTGTCAAAATTCAATATAACTAATTAGAAAACAAAAAAAAGGATTAAACCGAATCTGGTAAAGCAATAAGAAAAAAAAGCGAACCGTTTCAAAGTAAATTAAAAAACGAAATAACTAAAATCAGCTGGTTTTGTTTTTCTTCATTGAAAAAAAGCGTCAATAAAAAAAAGTGCTGCTATGCGTTTGAAATAAACAACATCGAAAGAAAAAAACAATAAACAACGACAAAAAAAAACATTGCAAAACTAAAAAGAGTTCAAAGATTGCTTTTGCTTTCTTTCTTTTTTCTCTTCCCCATTGGCTGCCACGACTATGTCCATCACATGCTTAACAATGAAGAAAAAAAGATGCAAAATTGATGAAACATATTTTTGGCTAAAATTATATTTAACGCTTCCTAAACCAATACAAAAATACGTACATAAAATAATACTAACATCAATCTCATTTATAGAAGAAGAAAAAATAGATGCTAGAATTTCTAATATTATCCCTTTTAAAATCTCTCCAAAATTTGATGGCTTCATTCCCTGTTGAAAACGATTTTTGTTTTTCCCATAAAACCTTCATTTGTTCGAAATTAGCGTAATCTGCAAAATGCATGCAACAATGAAAAAATTTGTTCTTTCCTGCACTTTTTTCTTTCATTTTTTCTTTCTTCCTTCAAAAACCTTTCATCGTCGTCAATTCACAAAAATATTATGCTTTTTCATATTATTGGTTTTTTGATTTTTTCAATGATTATTACAATAACATGCCACAAAGCAAAGAAGAAGAATCCTCCTCAAGCAGCAAACATCGTCAAAATTCAAGATCCTGCAAAACCTGCTACAAAAACTGTTGGTCAAGAGGAAAAACCAGCAAAGAAAGTAAGTTTTATTCTATTCTTTTTTTTCACTTCTAATGACTGTTTTTTTTTAGGTCATTGGTGCAGAGGAACCTCAAAATGTTAAAGAAACTGCATTACCTTTACTTCCTGCCAAGCCAACTGAACCAGAAAAGCCACCACCACCTGATACGAAAGCTCATCATCCAGTTTCAAAACTACATCAACAACCTGCTCCTACCAATGATATTGCAAAAGCTCGTATGTTACTGCTTTAGTTTTTACCAATCATTACAAAGCTATTAATTTTCAGATACAATTGTAGTTGATAAACAATCTGAAAGACGTCCAAAATCAAATGCTGTTTCATTGGTACGTTATTTACTTGTTATTGAATGCTTTGATACTTTCTTGAGTGATGAAAAAGTCATATTAATCGTTAAACTTTTTTAGAACAAAGATGTCAAAGCTAAGGAAAGCTCTTCTGTAGACCAAGAAGATTCAACGAGAAAAGGAATACCATCACTCCCTCGTCATGATGAAGTGCCTCCATCCGTCGATGAACAACCAATTCATCCATCAAAAATAGTTGAACCGCCTACAGTTTATCAAAACTGATTGGACTGTTTAAAATTTGATTTTGTTTTTATGTTTATTTTGGATTTCATGTTTAAATAAAGCTTTATGTTTTTGTATCATTTTTGCCAATAACCATATTCAAGACCTTGTTCAATTTTGTAGTTGATCTCTTTAAACTTTGCTCCTGCATTTGGTTCTTTTCCCCCAACAATTTAACAATATCACATAAATACAAACTGGAGCATTTTCTAAACCTTTTCCATTTTGTAAAAATTGTATCAATTCCATGGATGACATTGTTGAATATGGAATAGCGTAAGCAAGTAAAAAGATAAGTAAGACTTGGAATTTTCTTTCTGCTTTATCATATATAAAAGCTCAAAAAAGCATGGTTTTGTTTGTGTAACAATTAGCAAGGGTTTTATATCATCAATAAAGATAAGCATGAATGGTTGTATCGCCCGAAACTAAAACTTTCAACAGTTAAAGCTGTATCACTTCAGACATAACTAAACAAGGAAGCAAAAAGGATATTATAAGCGCTTTTTATTAACTAAAATACAAACACAAATGAAAAAATAAAGTACATATTGAAATAAAGTTTGTACCGACGTTTACCAATTTCAGCAGGAGTAAATTCAAGCGATGATTTAGCTTCAACATTAATTTCGATCTTCTTAATACAGCACAAAGTATTCGCTTCAAAATCACCAACAACGAGCCACCATCGTTCTTCCTTGTGTTTGAGAGGATAAAATGGTGCAACAACAGATGGAGCATAACCATTTTCATCGTTTTCACGTTCAAGTTTAACGCTAACTTGTACACTTTCACCATGAGTTACTTTGGATGTTGATACTTCATGTTCGACTTCGATGGATGGATAATTATTACATAATCTTGCAACATCAGCTAATTCAGATTTTGACATTTTCAAGAGATCATTTCTTTCGTCATCATCAAGTTCTAGTAAAATGAAAATTGAATCGACACCCTGAAATTTGACATTTGTATAAAAGGAATCAAAGCCACAACTCTTAAAAAAGTTCCAAGCATATGATATGCTGCCCTTTTGTAAACAAAACTCACCTTTTCTTTACACCGCTCCAATAATGATGAATTGACATGTGGTAGTTGTTTCATATAACTTTCATGCGAAAACATAGCTTGAGTTAGCATTTGAGATAATTCCATTGCATGAATTCCAGGAGTTAACCATCCATTACTTGAAAGAACATCAACACATGCTTGAGTTAGCCGAGTAGCTTTGAGAACGATAAATTCAATATCTTTGTTCAGTTCGGCAGATAGTTGAATTCGAGCAAGATAAGCATTTAGAAGGAGAAGAACTTTAGTATGAGGATCAGACCAATTTTGATTTTTCAAAGCATTCGGTAACTTCTCAGCAAGTTTTTTGAGGATGACATCTTCTTTGTATCGAACTGGGAAATTAGCAAATTCACTTGCATTTGAAATAATTTCGAGTAAACCACGAGCTTTTGTTTTTGGTTTCAGTGAAAGTGAAAAGAGTTCTAAAAGATGAAGTTGTATTAAAGTAAAACAAACAACAAAGGCACTTACCAATAGTAGCATAACTGATGTAATAATATGAAGCAATCATTCCCAAATTCAACGAAATCGTATCCATGTCATCTTTGATTGCAATACATTGGCTGTTTTCCAAATCCTTCAAAGTATTTTCAACCAATTCAGATAGAGCTTCAGATAAATGACGATGTGTAACTCCTTGAAGCGAATAATAATTAGGATTTTGTGTCATGCGGCGATACAGGAATGTCCAAGTAAGATAATCAACGGCATCTTGTTTATTTTCAATGGTTTTGGTAACGATTTCAGCATTGAAATGATCATGAAGGCAAGTATCAAGATGAGATTCAACTGGCAATGGTTCATAGAGAAATTTTTTGAAGAAATCTTTCTTAGATGCTTGACACAAAAGAACACATCGAACATCTTCATCTTGTCCAGGACGATTAGCAAGACCAACCATATGTAAAACATCAGCAATAGGATAATCTTCATAAACATGATGTTGACCATTGTAAACTTGAGTATCCATAATGATAACAACGTAAGCTGTAGCTTTGATTTGATAACACATGGTTCTTGGAACAATCAAAACTTGAATGAAACCACTTGAGAATAAGGTTTCAGCAATTTCAACATCACGAGCAGAGATACCTTCGTGAATAAAGCCAACACCACGGCTCAAAGTTTCACGTAAAGATTCATCGTGCACTTCTTTGAGAATTGCTTGGAAATCAGAATCTTCGGTTGCACCATGCAAGAATCGATGAGATTGACGATCAGCTAAAGCAAAAGTAAGAAGATCAACTGCAGTTGAACGAGTTTGTCGACGAGATGGAACAAAAACGAGAGCAGGCTTTGGTCGAACTTTTCCACCATGTCGAATAACAGCTGAATAAACAGGTCGAACCATTGCAGCAAGTCGTGAAGCAGTGTGTGAAAGATTGAAGCCTTGAATGTAAAGTTCTAATGGAAGCGGTCGAGCAGATGGTGGAAAATTGAAATTCGTACATCCAAGCCATTGACACACATCTTTAGCATTAGCAAGTGAAGACGAAAGTGCAACAATTCGAAGTTTTGAATCAAGTTGAGAAGACATATAACGCATTCGCGAGCAAACCACTTCCATCGTAGGCTAAAAAAACAACAAATTAAGGTTTAAAATTATATTGTAAAATCAAAAAGCTTACCCCATTATAAGAATCACCCATCATTTGAAGATCATCAGCAATAAAAAGCCGCACAGATTGAACATTCTTTCTTTGTTTCCATCGTCGAGAAATGTTATCCCATCGATCAGCAGTCGAAATAATTACATTTCCATGTTGAAGAAGCTTCAAATCATTCGTCAATTCACCAGTAAGAAAAACAAAAGTTTTATTCAAAAGTCGTCCAATTCGAGTATTCCATTCTTGATAAACATTTTGTGCCACTTCTTCATTCAATGAAACATAAACAGCTTTTTGTTCAGGATTATTTTCAAAATGTCGAAGCAATGTAAATTCAGCACAAGTAAGTTTTCCACTTCCATTTGGTGCACCAATAAAAACATTTTCATTGCTTTCAAAGCAAGTACGAAAGACTTGAGTTTGAATGGGATTGAAAACGCTGATTCCTTTCTTATCAAAGATTTGAGCATATTCAGGATTATTGAGAGCTGAGATGGGAAGAGGTTGAAGATCAAGAAGTTCCGTTGGAGGTGGATATTTATCAGGAAGGAGAAGATGTCGGAATGAAATGGGTAGAATATTTTCACTACCTAACCATCGATCAGATACAATTCGAACATAATAAAGCGGCGGAAGTGGATCAAACACAGGAACAAACATTTTAATGACATGTTCATCGGAGCTGTATCGCCTAAAAATGAAGTTAAAGTTAGAAAAATTCAAGAAAAAAAAACAAAAACTTACTGTTTCAATAAGAAATATTCATGATGCAATATGTATTCACCATTAACATCTTCAATAAAGATCCATAAACCTTCTCATCCCATTGAAAATCAGGTACAATTGATATTTCCAGCTTCAAAGTTGACCGAGTGATTGGAACAACTATAGCTTGCAGTTCAATTTTTGGAACTTGTCGAATAAATTTATGCAAAGGTTTTCCCATTTTTGGCATTTTGATGAGAATCCAAATCATACAATCGATCAAACGTCAAATTCTTATTATCCAACAATTTGACAACTTCTTGTGGAATCTTTTTAAATTGGTGCAAAGGATTGAGAGATTGCCATTGACGAGTATTAACCATTTTACAAAAACCAAGAACTTTCAAAGAAAGCGAAGCCCATTTACGCCAAAGAACGATTTCAAAGATAACACGGAAAAGACGACCAGCAGATTGAGAAATGAATACCATATCACTTTGAAGAGCAAAGCCATCAAGTTTAAATTGAGAAATGTAAGCTTGAAGGAGGACATTAACTTTCGCAGAAGGTTCATCCAGTGATTCACGAATTGGAACAGGAGTAAGTTCAGCAAGTTTCTGTAATTCAAGTTTTTCTTCTTCTCGAACATGAATATGTTTGAATTCTGATGACATCGAGAAGATTCGGAAAAGATCAATTTCGGTTGCAGTTTCTTTGAGAAGTTTATTGTAGGTTTCCATAGATTCAAACGAACAATAGTAGTGACTTGAAATTCTTCCCAGTTCCGTTGGTTGAATAATGCCACTTTTAGGGTCATATTTGATCAAATTGCCCTTGTTCAACAGGGTACAAGCAGTGTGAACAAAGTTTGTTCTAGGACCTTCAAGAAGAGTATCACGTTCAGCTACATCGCCTTCAATTCCATAAATATTTGGTACATTAATCATTCGAACATACAGGTAAGTATAACCAAGCCAATCGATTGCTTCAGAGATGTTGTTGATAGTTCCAAGGACCACTTCAGCATTCACCATATCGGGTAATTTTGCAATCATCTGAGATTCAACTGGAAGTTGCTGATTCATGAGGGAGAGATAATACTGAAGCTCAGATGCATTTGTGATCATAATGCCTTCACCTTGCGAATCATATTGTGGCCGACCAGCACGTCCCATCATTTGCATAACATCAAGAGCTCCAAGTTCTGTCCAGCAGCCCTTTTCAGCATTATAAATTTGTGTACCTTTGATGATGACGGTATGAGCTGGAAGATTGACACCCCATGCAAGAGTAGCAGTGGAAACGAGAACCTAAAAAAGAAAAGAAACAAATAAGAATACAAAAGTATGTTGTTACTAACCTGTAAATGCTTATCGGCAAACAAATCTTCGATGAGAGTTCGATCAACACGTGTCATACCAGCATGATGGATTCCAAAACCATATGAGAGAAGATCTTTCAAATCGTGATTCTTCACTTGATCGGCTTCATTTTTCAATACTTCAGTTGTTGCAGTTCCTTCACGAACGAATCGACTCAAAGTATCCCTTTCTAAGCACATATCACGAATGGCTTTTGCAGTTTTGGCAGTTTCCTTTCTTGAATGAACAAAAATAAGAATTTGATGACGACCAGCATGTTCCATAACTTTATCATAAACAACTTCGTTCATCGCTTGATATCGTTTCAGAGCCTTCTTTTCTGTAATACCAATATATTCTTGTTGAAGTGGAACAGGACGATATGAATTATCAAAGAAGAATAAATGTTCAGAATCCACACGAAGGAATGTTGCAACATCTTTGTAATTTGGAAGAGTAGCAGATAGACCAACAAGTCGACAATCTTCATTTGTTTGTTGGCAGTAACGAATAGTTCGAGCAACAATCGATTCAAGAACTGGACCACGATCATCATGAAGAAGATGAATTTCGTCGATAATGATACAGCGCACAAGTTGATTATAAGCACGTTCACCACCTTTTCGAGTAATAATATCATATTTCTCTGGTGTACAGACGATAATTTGTGTCAGCATAAATTGCTCTTTTGTCATCTGTTGATCACCAGTCATTTCACCGACCTAAAAACATAATGAATAAAATTAGCTTAAAGTACTTTGTAAAATCACAAACCTGTAATCCATAAGGTTCAAATCGTTTCTTGAAACTTCCGACCATTTCTTGTACAAGAGATCGCATAGGTGCAATGTAAATGCATTTGAATTCATCTTTACGAACACTTCCATCAGAATTCATGTGTTTAGAAACTTCATGTAAAATACACATTACAGCAACATTAGTTTTACCAGCACCAGTCGGAGCACAAATAAGCAAATTTCCATCAGATTTCAACGCTTTGTCGCTAATCTTTGATTGAATTCGATTGAGAGTTTGAAAGCCAATGAAACCATTTTGAGCCCATTTAGGTAGTTTGCTAATAGGAAGAAGTTCCTGAAAATGATACATAAATGTAAATTATAAAAAAATGAATAAAAACTAACCTCATCTTTATCGAACGGTTTTGGGAGGAACAATGACACTTTCGTAGCTTTTCTTTTGAGTCTTGGTTGAACCTTGAGGTAGCACGCATTTTTTGTTGCTGTTGAAATGAGAACCTTGAGCAAACGCTAATTCATCTAACTTGACAATTTTTGGTTCATTGTAGGTACCCATCGCCATAGCTTGTTGTCCAGCTTCAGCACTTCTTTTAGCAGCGACAGCACGTTCTTTCTTGTCGATTGAATCTTGAATGGCATCATCAACTTCAACGTTCTTAAGTTTTCTTAGAATTGGAGACAAATCAGGATCAGCTGCCATTTGTTGTTCGAGCGCTTTCTTTTCTGCTGCTTCAGCTTTAGCAAGCTTGGTACAATAAAGAACCATGAGACGATTTTGAACAAGAACTTTAACAAGATCGAAGCGATCCTTTTCATAAGCATCGAGAATATCGAAGAGTTTGTTTTCACAAAGACGAGGATCAGCTTCATTTTCTAAGATATCCATAATCTTTTGCTCCTTCTTTTGAACTTCGTCCACTTCGGTTTGAGAGAACGAAGAATTTCATCCACAGCACCATGAAGGATTTCACGTGGCTAAAAAGGATATCATTAGTTTTCTTATAATCAGACAAAGGTAAAAAACAATAAGCTTACATGATCTCCAAGAGCGTCTTGCACGAAACCAAGCATCACTTCAAAAGTTTGACGAGTTTCTTGTGTACGAGGTTTATATAAACCAGCAAGCTCAGCATCACCAGAAACAAGAACATTTGCTGCAACTTTGATTTCATCTTTACTTGATTTGGGCCTATAAATCGTTTTTCATATTAACGTTCTACAAAAATATCAAAGAAACATACTTTTTAGGAGCATTTTTCTTGTCTGATGGAGCAGTAACTCTTTGAAATTTATCACCCATTTTGACTCCAGTAAGAATATCCCAATTCAAGGGCATAACTTCACCAGTAGGTTCATCACGATTTCGGCGATCTGTTAGACTGTAATCAACTTGTAGTACCAAATCACTGTTCTAAAAAGCAAAAATATTAGTAAAAATTCAGGAAAATAAATGAAAAAACCGACAAACCTGTCTGTATTCATATTGTTGAATTCGAGCAATTTCATAAGCCATATCCAATAATATATTGCAAAGAGATCAAAAGCTAGCTTGGAATATACACAAAAAGGAGATAGATTCTATCGTTCGAGCTAAAAAGTAAAGAGTTTGTTAAAAAATGGTCTAAGTAATTAGAATAAATGTGGAAGTAAAAACACGAATAACAAAAATAAGCGGGTAAAGGAAAACTTTGATGAAGAAAAAAAAATTATTGGAGAAATTTTTGTTTCGCAATAATTTTTTTTTTTCGATGTGAGATTTTTTTTATGGATTTGAAAGTTTTTCTTCAAAGCTTCAAAGTTTTCAATTGACTTTCTTCAATTTGGATTCCACATATTATTTCTTTCTTACATTAGTTTAGCTTTTTATTAAAATTAATATTTTTTGTTTGTTAGGTAAAGTTTATAGTTTGTTTAACACAAAGATATAAAAAAAGCAATGTTAAAAATTTCAGTTGTTCAATCACCTAAGGGTTTATTTTTTATCTTCACATTAATATCCAAGCTGAATATTAATTTTTTTCATAATTAGTGACATAATGAAATGAGCCGTCGCATAGACAAAAAATAATCTTTATCCATTTGTCTGCGAGTTCGCCATTCGGAGGTGAAAGAAATGGAATAAAATAATAAAACAGCTGTAATAATTACAATCACTCGCATTCGATCGTGCATTCGTTGCATTGTTTGGTTTCTGTAATTTCAAAATGGGTTTTAAAAAATGCGAAAGAAAAGTACATAGGCTTCGAAAAGATAGAGAGATTCTTTTCTTGCTATTATAATTTTTATGAGTCAGTTTAAAAACTTACGGTACATATTCAGGAATATCCGAAGTATTACGGAAAAGTCGAGTTAAAACAAGAAAATATTTTTGACTTGCGTTGGGTTTTCTTCCCGTCAATGGATCAGCTGCTCGTCCAGCTCGCATTGATTGCTTTTGATTTTGGTAATCTGAATGAAGGGAATGCGTTGGGTGTTCATAATCAGCAGAAATCTAAATCATTAATGATTGCAAAAAAAGTTTGTGAAACAGAAATTTTTATTAAAACCTTCTTTTCCATTGCCTAATTAAAAGTTAAATATACTTTGCATTTGTTTGTTTTTTTGTTTGTTTTGAACTTGAACCAAAAAATGTTAAGCAAAATATGAAAGAATAAAATCACACGCTTTTGTTCTTCAAAAAATTTTTTTTGTTATCTATTTTAGTGTTAGTGGATTTCGTTTGCTTTTAAATAAATTTTTCTCGTTTGCTAATAGTGTTTCATCGGCATGAAATATGTGAATGTTACAGCATTTTCTTTTCTCGTAGGATTATATTTACCATGTAAACGTCTCGATGGCAGAACATTACGAACAATATAAAGTGAACATTCATACAAAAATGAGGGCTTTTAATAGTAAAAAGTGTAAAGATTTTTTTAATTTTGATTAGTTTTGTGCAGAGTTTGGTTGGTTTACTAACTATGGCTAAAATGGCATTGACCCATGAAAATTAACTTACACCACCACCTTTTGATGATGATGCATTTGATGTGCCGTCAGAATTATCAATATTATTTTTTTTTATGTATCTTTATCGTTATTTGTGGGTTTATTAATAATTTCATTGGGATTTACTTGAATTAGATGAATATGCGGATTCATTTCTTCTTCGTGCTCATTTCCATCAAATCGACACTTTTAAAGAAGAAAAAGAACATCATCATCATGGGAGATCAATATGAACCTATTGGATTGGGAAGTAAGTTGATTAACTTTGTTATCATTATTACTCATCATTTTCTCTCTTTTTTTAGATCCACCACCTCCTCCTCCTCCAGATGGAAATCAATATGAAGTACCTGCATTTGGAGGTTCTGCTCCACCACCACCACCTGCTCCACTACCACCACCTGCTCCATCAGCTGATCCTGTAAAAAGTGCATCAAAATCAAATAAATCCATCAAAAGTGAGAAAAGCAAGAAAGGTGATGGAAAGAAAGATAAGAAAAAGAAAGAAAAGGTTGAATCAAAGGAAGATAATGGTGCTCGAAAAACTCAAGATGAAGTAAGCCTTTTACTTGGCACTTATGTATTATTATGGTTAATCATATTGGAAAGTCAGAACTTTTTTAAAATGACTGCTTTGATGTTGTCTTACTTGTTATTATAATTATCGTTCTTTGTAACTTTGCTAAATTATGTTTGTTGTATTTTCAGGAAATCAAAAGCAAAGTATCAAAAGGTGAATCAAAAATTGATAATCAAACAGAAGTTCGAGCTCCAACCATTGAAGATGAAGAAGCTGTAGCTAAAAAAGCTCAAGGCAGTGATAAAGATCATCTTGGTAAACTTCGAATTAAATATGTTAAACGTGTTAAATATGGCGTTTGGTGTGGATCAATTACAATTTTACTAATTGGTATTCTCATTACGATTCCGTCTATCCTTTTTTCATATGCTGATATTCTTGGAACGTTCAAAGAAGAAGCACGACATGATTAAACAACACCGCAACCTTAACTAATCGTCCATATGTATGTTTGTATTAAAAAAATAATTGTAATAAATTTTTGATTGTTTTATGAAATAAAAGTTTTTTACTGAAGAAGGCTTTGAAATGTATGTATGTGTTTTTGGAATGACCCACTTGATAGGAAAAGCAAAAGTTTTTCTAATAGCTTAAAATGTCTTTAATCCATCGCTATTCTTGAATCCATTACAAGCAAGCAAAATCATGGCGATGAAAAAGTAACAATGATTGATGGAAGTGAAAGTTTGAAAAGAAAAATACTTGTTCTTTTTAGTTTTTGTACGATCACTCGAACTTTTCTTCCTTAATAAAACCAAATTATTGAAGCATTTTTATGACATTTTTTGAAGAAGGATAAAAGCTTTATCTAATATTTAACCAACTAATGAACATAGTCCTCGCAGCCGTTTGGAAGAAGAAAAAAAAGAAGAAGGAAAGCTAAAATAATCTTTGAACTCTTTTGTTTTGCAATGTTTTTTTTTTGTCGTTGTTTATTGTTTTTTTCTTTCGATGTTGTTTATTTCAAACGCATAGCAGCACTTTTTTTTATTGACGCTTTTTTTCAATGAAGAAAAACAAAACCAGCTGATTTTAGTTATTTCGTTTTTTAATTTACTTTGAAACGGTTCGCTTTTTTTCTTATTGCTTTACCCGATTTGGTTTAATCCTTTTTTTTGTTTTCTAATTAGTTATATTGAATTTTGACAATATTGCTTGCTGCTTTAACTAAAGTTCAAAAAACTTTTTGTTTCATAATTTTTGCAAACAGCGAACATTGAATTGAGAGTTGCTTGATTTTTTGATGACAAAAATTTTTATATTTATAACGCGAAAACTTGTTGAAGTTTTTAATTTTTGAAAAATATTATAATATTTTAGTATTGAAAGTTTAATTTCACTTTTTTTTTTACCAGAAAGTATGAACTCTCAAAAGCTTACTCCTTTATTTTTACGTCGTTGCGTTCCTTTATTTAGACGAAGTATGACAATGGAAAAGAAGGTTTTAATAAAAATTTCTGTTTCACAAATTTTTTTTTGCAATCATTATTGATTTAGATTTCTACTGATTATGAACACCCAACGCATTCCCTTCATTCAGATTACCAAAATCAAAAGCAATCAATGCGAGCTGGACGAGCAGCTGATCCATTGACGGGAAGAAAACCCAACGCAAGTCAAAAATATTTTCTTGTTTTAACTCGACTTTTCCGTAATACTTCGGATATTCCTGAATATGTACCGTAAGTTTTTAAACTGACTCATAAAAATTATAATAGCAAGAAAAGAATCTCTCTATCTTTTCGAAGCCTATGTACTTTTCTTTCGCATTTTTTAAAACCCATTTTAAAATTACAGAAACCAAACAATGCAACGAATGCACGATCGAATGCGAGTGATTGTAATTATTACAGCTGTTTTATTATTTTATTCCATTTCTTTCACATCCGAATGGCGAACTCGACGACAAATGGATATTGATAAAGCTTCAGGAAAAGTTGTTCGAACTATTCATGATATTTGAGCATCATAAACTTACATATAATTGATGCTTTTAAGATTTATATTTGTTAGATTATTAACCATGAAAATAAGTTTGTAAATTGTTAAATTAACTGTTGCTGTAGCTAATGCAAATTATTTTTTAATAAAAGTTAAAAATACCTAAGCCTTAAAGCTTTAAGTTTATACTGTTGATGCACTTTTTATTTTTAAAGTTTTTTAAATCAATTTTATTATTATTATTTTTTTGATAAAAGTAAAATACACAAAAATGGATTATTTTGGTAGAAAATTAATTTGTTTAGCTGGTATTAAACAAGTTCATATGAAAGCAGATGAAACAAAAGTGACATCAGCGGATCATGAACATGTGGAACATCCGCCTAAAATGAATGAAAAATTTCTTGATCATGTTGGAGGAGAGCATTCAAAAAAGGAAAGATATACAGGAGTAAGTAGCTTATTTATAGTACTGGCATATTCCTCAATTGAGTCTGTACCTTTAAAAAAAGTGGCTTCAACAAATTGGGAATACTCTATAGTGAAAAAAAGCTTTCAAGCACATATTTTTTTTAGGTTCCTAACATTCCCAATGACATTGCTTATAATGCTGGCAAAATAATCGGAGGTTCTAGATCCCCTGGAATTTTCTCTACTGTCACATCAAATCCAGCAGTAATTTTTGGTTTAGGCCTTACAACTTTAGCCCTTCTTGGAACGATGAGACGATCGATTATGAATGATAAAGTTGGAATACAAAAATTTATGAGATATAGAATCCTTGCTCAATTCTTTACGGTGTCAGCTTTAGTTGCAGGTGTAACATTTTTTGCAACTACAATCGCTGCAGCTCCTTCCCGAAAAGATGAAAAACCTATTGTTGTCGTACCAAATAATGATAATTGAAAACAATGATAAGTTATTAATGCACTAAATGTAAAACGAAATTTCGGCTAGCCAGCTAATGTCTTTCTCATATATTGTTTTTGTTTAGAGTTTATAATAAACAGCTCTTAGTTACCTTTTTGCGATATAACAACAAAAGCAATTTTGTTGTTAGGTTTAAATAAATAAAAAATTTCATTTTCCTTTTATCTATCAAACGAAGAAAAAAAAACTGCGAGTGTAATGCATCGAGAAACCGACTTCATTCTTTAAACAAACAAAAAAAGAAAGAAAAAATCATTCATGTCGTGAAAAGCTCATTCAATAAATCGTAATTGTTTGCAATTTTTATTTCGACGAGAATCATGCCATTGGATTAATGGATTTGATGTAAGTGGCTTTTTTTTATTGTTGTAACATATTTAAAGTTGATAGGTTTCTTACCTTATTTTGTTTGAATGACTTTCTTCCTTTTGCACCATTTGGGAGAGCTATTAGTCCAGGATTTTATGCTCTTTTTAATTTCAAAAAGTTTTTGCGCATGAAAACATCCACGCGAATCGGCCAATAACATGGATGTTGATGAATAATTTTTTAGGCAAAGCCAGAATTCCACAAACATTTTTCACGATTCTTTTTTTGTGCAAAAAACTCTTTTTTTAACTTTTTTAATTAACCGTTTATTTGTCATTTATATAAAAAATATATGGATTTTTTATACACACACAGATAAAAATATTTTACTTACAAAGAAAATGGAATGAAATGTTAGTTAGCAAACACCACTTTTTTTTTTAAATTTAATTTTAAAACATTTTTTGAACTAAAGTTTCACACGATTTTGCAAAGCGACGACCTCGTTCAACGATTCGGGATTTTAATGTTCCACGACTTTCACGTCGTTCGTAAATTTTTTCATTTTCTGTAATAAAATTTTGAATCCTTCGAATTATTTCTTTCCAAATTGAATCCATATTCATTGTAAGCAATACGGAAACTTCAGCAAAGCCACATTTATAAATTTTTGCTAACATTTTTCCTTCTAAAATTTTTTTAGGGAATTTTATTCAAAAGTCCAATATTAAATAATCTTACCAATGGAAGTAACCCTTCTTTTACGTTGTAAATCAATTTTATTTCCAACTAATAATACGGATAAATTTTTATTTGATTTATTTCCATATAATCGAAATAAAGTTTGGGCTGCTCGACCAAAGGATTCTCGATTATCTACGGAATACATAATTACGTGGATTGTTGGAACTTCATCAAATAAATCTTTCTAAATAAATAAAAAGTTTATTACACATACTTAGAAGCCAAATGGAAAACATACTCCTAAACCTGCGCCATAAATAAGCTCCAATTCAATTTCTTTATCATTCATCATAAAATTTACTGTACGTGATTGAGCTTGAATATCTTCAGGAGCTAAAAATAAATATGTATTATTGTTTTCCATTTAAAGGACTTAATAAATTTTTATTAAATGCTCTTATTATTATTTTTTGTATTTTAAATGCCCAAATAAGTGTCATTGTTGTGTTTGATAAAAAATTACGTATCGAAGGATTTGACGAAAAATAAATTTTTGCTTTAAAAGTATGAGGTAATTCAGCGAGGGTTTAACGACACTTATAGGATAAAATCAATGCCGAATTTAGTAAAAAAGGAAAGCGCTTATTGCAAAATTAGTCCAGCTTATAATTTATTGCATAAGCACTCGTAAATATGATATGGTATAATCGGGTTAAAGGCATAACACTTTTTTTAAAATAAAAATATGGCAGCTGTTAAAATTATTAAAAGTACAAAAGACTTCAATAAAATTAGTGTCATAATCTTTCTTTTGTGAAATTATGATTTTATATTTACACATAATTTTGTGGTTTAACTTTAAAAACTAACCAATAGAAGTTTCATCAAATTTCCCAGTAATATCTGCATGAGCTGACATTTGTCGAACTAAGGCTTTCTTTCCAACTGTTTCAGAACCATAAATTCTTAAAGCCACATTAATTGCATCTTTTTTCTCCAATTCACTACTCAACCAAATTTCAGGGCATGTAGCTCGACGAGATTTGGAACATCTTGGGGTTAATGGGCGAGTAGAAATTCGACCATAATGAAACCCACAATCGACAATTTTACCATGATCATCAATATTAAAACTTCGCATTTGTTGCATTTGACCTAAAGGTTGTCGAGGGCTTCGAGCCGAAACTGAACCATTGCCATTCATATGATTTTCTGAATTCTTTTCTAATGGAGTCTCATTGTTGCTGCTGCTATTATATGATCCATAATCCGATCTTGAAGTGATTCTACGAGTTGATGACATTTTAGGTTCAGGATTATAATAATTCGAATCCAAGGGAAATACATCTTCATCCATGCATGTTGTTTTTGAAAGGCGTTTACGTCGGCGAAAAGGCCTCGCTGAACCTGGTCGTCGACAAGCTGTTGGCATTCTAGGTGAATTTTCAGCACTGAAAAATAAACCAAATAATTAGTAACTTATTTTTTTACCAATGAGTTGATTTTTGTTAAACAAAATTTTTCCAAGTGTCGCGTCAAGCAAAATGCGATAGTAGTCTCTTCAAACAAAAACGCTTTTATATCCTCCAAGGTTGGGCTTGCTTATTATTTTTGTACATTTTTTTCTTGCAAAACTTTGTTATTTTTCCCATATATTTTTTTTTTTTTTGCATAACACAAATCCATGTACCCAAATCCAAATTCAATCCCCCGCACTTTCCCTCGCCTTGTTTTTTTTGCTTTCAAAAACCATATTCTATTTGCTTTTCGTTCACTTTTTTTGTCTTATTTTCCATCAAAAAAAAGAAGAAGAAATAAATAAAGTTAAAAAGTAATCCATCTTAGAAAAAAATGTTTTTTATTCCAATTCTTTGCCGGAAATACATTTCCTTTATCGCATTCATTTTCTTCTCGCTTTCATTTTTTGTGAGGGTTTTTTTTACTATTTGAAATTTGATCTTTTTTTTTGTAAATTTGGATATAATACTATATTATTACACAGGCAAAAAAAGAAAAAGCAATAATGTACCAAAGTCAAAGAATCCCAACAAACAAAAAAGTAAGAGTGAAAAAAAAAAGTTTTATTCTTGGAGGAATGAAAATGAAATCATAAGACTCTTATGAGAGGCAAAAAAAAAAAACACTGTAATAAAGTGCATAATTTTAAAAATTGGAAAGAACAATTTCTAACTACGATTTAAAGTTTGTATTCTGGAATCTCAAAAACTAATTTATAAAAATATGGGAACACAGAATTTTTTTATTTGTTTTGTTTCACAAAATACAAAAGCAAGCGTGGAAACTATAAAATTGCCATCACTTTCTCTACCCATAGGCTACAATAAATTCATATTCGCAGGTTTTAAAGTGAAAATTATAGTCCCCGTTCAAATGTTCAAATTCAATGCCTCATGATTTTCAAAATAATAAAAAACCATACGACGACAAAATTTACTTTTAAAAATAGGTATTCCCAAAGAGGCAACTTTAAAAAATATTGTAAACAAGTTTTTTTCTTTTTCAACTTATAAATATGCTTTATTCATTTCTGAGAATGATCAACAAACTTTGACCTAAATAAATGGCAACTTTATTTTCGAACATTCTAAATATAATTTTATTTAAAACTCAGAAGAAGAAAGGAAAGAAAGGCAATTTCATTGAATTATCTCTCAGCTCAATTTTTGAGTTTAAAAAAATAACAACATTTACTCCAACTCCAAAAAAAATTGTGGAGGAGATAATGATCACAATTTTTTGAAACACTCAAAAGTCAAATGCCAATTTGATGGTTAATTCATTTATGCTCTCTAAAATTAATTTAATAATTTTCCCTTTATTTTATTTATTGTTGTTCGATACAATTGAATGTTCGCTCTCCTCCTCAATTTTTTTTTCTTCGAAAATAAAAGTAAACAACAAAAATAAGGTTTTTCTTTTGCCGAAAATGTATTATTTTTTTTGTTATCAAAAATGAAAGTTTAAAAAGCTAGTTGACATTTAAAATTTTAGAAAGGTCAAAATTTTGAGGATGACGAACGAAAATTATTATTGTTGCATGATGATTTTAATTTTAATGGAAATGACGTTACAAACATTTTTTCTTGAAGAGTTAAAACGAAATATGGATTTATGAAAAAAAGTCGCAGTAATTTTTTAGAGCAAAAATAAACTTTTTTAAAGCACATAAAATAAAGTTCACTTTTCACTTTGATAGTTTTTATAAATCCACCGTAACCAAAAAAATATTATTAAAATATTCTCATTTTTTTGCCGCAAAACTATAAAAAGAATTTTATAGTTTGTATTTTTTCTTTTTTTTTCTCAACCACTTCTTTATGAATTTACAACATATTTATATTTATATATTTTTTGTTTGTCATTACTATTTTTAACATTCTTAAAAATAAATAACCTATAATTCCTTTTTTTCTATTTATTTTTTGTTGCTACATTTTTTCATAAATAAAAAAGAAGAAAATGACGACAAAAAAACAATAAAGCAGCCGTCAACAGATTTTTAGCTGTCATTTACAAAATTATTTTTATTTATTTATTATTTTGTTTTGGCATTTATAGAAAAAGAATATAATCTGTTAACAGGTGTCTCTTTCACCGCCATTAAAAGTTTTGTTAATTAAAAATTCATAGTTTTATTTATGCTTTAAAAAAATTTTTAGTTTCAAAGGACTGATGTTGTTCTTTCTTGGCTGAATTGAACGCTTAATTCAGAAATTACAGTAATATTTTATGGTTAATTTTTGGAAGTCTTTTTGTTCCTATTTTTTGAAGATATATTTTTTGTTATTATTTTGTTGTTTTTGTAAATACAAAATAGAGTTAACAATATGACAAAAAAATGCGGCAATATGTCATTGGCAGGCTATAAAGCAAAAAAAAATTTCTTCAAATTTACGAGAAACGGAAGGGATTTGAAAAAAAAAGAAGAAGAAAGAGATTTGTTTGTTTCCTGGTTTATTTTTTGTGTGTGTTTTTTTAAAGTTCAAAATTGTTGTTGAACTTTTTTAACGAATAAAAAAAATGAGCAACAAAAAAGGCAATTGGAAGAAAAAAGAACATATTCGAGTACAACATTATTACTACTACAACAAGAAAATTTTTTGGATTTGCGTGTGTGGGATTGACAACCACATTCTGTCAAATCCAGATCCCTTTATTAGAAATTTGTTGCATAATATCCTTTCTTGTTTATGCCATCAACCACCTTTCATAAGTATTTAAATAATAAATGTTTTGAAACAACCTATTAACGCAAAAACAAAAAGAAAATACTTAGGAAGATGACGTCAAAAAACATCTCTCCTCACAACAAATTTTTTTTTTCTCTCCTTTACTCTCAAAACGCAACAACCCCAACTAGCAGCTTTCCTTCTTCATTTTTTGGAAGAAAAAAAATAAGCAACAGCAAGAAGCTTAGAAAAATGAAAGCAAAAAAAGTAAAAAGAAAGTTATTTATGGATGTTTTTGGCACTAAAAATAGCAACTATGCATTTATTGACGTCTTCGTCTACTAACTTTTTTCCTTCTGGTTCATCCCGCTTTCGTCAACAAAAAAAAAATGGAGCACGAGCTTAATGAGGAATGAAATTTTCTTTTTGATTGCTCTTTTTTTCTTCATAACTTTTTGGTCTAGTTGTTTTGCTTCTTAGCATTGCCGCCTCTATCACCACCAAGCTGAACTATTAGTACTTCCAAAAAAAATGCAGCAGCATTAACAACCACAAAATGAGCAGCAACATATAAAAAAGGCTAATTTTAAAAAGCTTGACTAAACAAGTTTATAAAATAAAAAATCTTCTTTGAATCTTTAGCTTTCATTCATTCATCTTTCTTTTCCTTCTTCCTCATAGAGAAAGAGAAAGAAGGGCAAGCAAAAAAATGAGAAGAGAGAAGAAAAACGTTTTTGAGAATTATATTTATTTTTTTCATGGAGATAAATTTATAAGAAATGAGAATGAAGCAAGCAACAATTAGTCGGTTTGTTGTTTTTTTAAACATAAGAAAAACATTTTTTTTATCTTTGGTTTTTGCCGCCGACATTGAGAAGAATATAGGGAAGAAAAGTAAAAAATAAATAAATTAGCCCCATGTGAATAATTTTTAACCCATTTTCTTGGTTTTTTTTTCCACCATGTTTAGATGTTTGCTTGCGGAGAAGACAAGCGTTCTTTGAAAATACAGGAAACGCTTGAGCTTGAAATTTTTTTGCGAAAAACGTAAATTTACAGTTAACAAAAATAAACGATCACAAATTTAAAAGTGTCATGCGCAGAAAAAAATTTTAAGATTATAAGAAAAATCTCCTACCTCGAACTTGAAGAAGGTGAAAAGAATGGAGGTTCAACATCAAATTCAGATATTTCTTCTAAATATCCACCATTAAAATATTTTGGTGATAACGTCCTTGGAGTTGAAACCTTTAAAGCTGGAAGGGATACACGACGATTGGACATTCTATACTGTAATAATTTATAATTATAATAATTCACCGCCATTTTTTAAATTAACAAAATCTGTTCAAAGTCAAATAAAAAAATAAATCAAAAACACTTTTTTTCTTGTTATTTAGTTGTTGTTTTTTATTTTTTATTTCACGGCTTCGTAAATAGTAAAATAGTTTAAAATCGAATAGGAGAAGAAGAAGCTGCAGTTAGCTTTTGCTGATGATGATAATATTAGCCTGATGATGTGAAGGCGACGCAAAAATGAAAATAAGAATATGGACAAAAACAAGCAAGCCACAAAGCAAGCAAGTTAAAAAAAAATTCAAAAAAGGAAATCTTCCCAAAATAAAAAAGAAAAGAAAAATGAGGCGACAAATATGTATGTTAAAAAGGTTTTTCCTTTCTTTGAAAGATGCCTTGAAATGGATGGATGAGATTCGGCCACCCCCGAAAAAAAAAGTTGGTAAAAGAAAAAACCTATATATTTTTTAAAGTGTCAAAAGTATGATGTCGTCTCACTTTAGATTGTGGATATAAAAGCAGGCGAGAAAAGTTCGATAGCTTCTTCTTCAAAAAAAGGAAGATGCAAAAGGAGAAAGAAAGAAAGCAAAATCCAAAAAAATAAAATAGTAGGGTTGAAAGTTATGCTTCTTTGAATCTAAGCTTCTTCTTTTTCTTCGAGAAAAGGCATTAGCAGTAGCCTTTAAAAAATGCATTGACAAAGATAAAAAAAAATGCCTCAAATATATACATATATATATTTTTTTTTGCAGAGACTAACTGCAAGAAGAAAAAAAAGAAGATGAAAGATAGTTATCATCAGCTTTTTAAAATAAAAAAAAATAAAATAAACCAAAGGCATTCAAACCGAAGGAATAATATGGAAGGGACATCTTTTTTTTTTTTTTCCGTAGCCTTCTTTTTTCTCTTCTTATATTTAAGAAGAAGAAAAATTATAACTAAGGAAAATGAAAAAATAAACCATAAGCTCCGCCTGCTGTAAAAAAAAAAGTAAAAAAATATGAAAATGAAAATGGTTTTTTCTCATGAGGTATACTACTACTTATGAAAGTAAAAGGCAGCGATGTCATGACTATATTCTTTTTATTACTTTGGCTTTTATTTTTCTATAAAAAAAAGTAAACTTCAAAAACGTGTAATTTAGTTTCTTTCATATTCTTTTCTTTCCTTTTTCTTCGCTTGCTTTTAAAAAAGATAAATATTAACTTTATAAATTAGGAGTTTTCTTTACACACCAGAAAAAAATAAAACTTTAAAAAAAAGAAGATAGATTAAATATGAACATCATCAAAAATAAGAAGCAGAAAACACACACATTTAAAAGAAATTTATTTTAAATGGGAGCATGAAAAAAAATGGCGAGAATAAATAATTGAAACAAATTTTTTGTCTTTTTGAATCAAACAAAATTCAAATGGCAACAACCAACTCCTTATCGCTCGCTTGGTTTGGCTTGCTTGATAAATTGGGTATTTTCACATAAAAGGAAAAAAAAGTTTTACACAGGAAAATAGTAATTTAAAATAAAATAAAAAAGTTTTTTTATCCGACAAAACTAAAAACTCCATCCTTCTTCTTTTCTTTTTTTAAAAATAATTTCAAGGAATTATAAATGAGTGAATGAAAGCAAGCTTGAAAGAGATAGTTAAAAACTCAAAGAATAAAGAATAAATAAACTTTGTTGAAAGTCATTAATTTTTTTTTTCTTCTAAAAAACATAGCTATTAAGAGCCAAAGAGAAGAAGAATTTTTTCCATGTAATTTGGAAGGAAAATTTATGGGCGTCGTTCTTTCAAATATTTATTTTGCTGGATAAACACCAAACTTTTGCTTGTAATGCTTTTTTTGTTGAATCAAAACCAAACTTTTCAAAAAAACAAAAATCAACAAGTTATTTAGAGGTCAAAAAGCTGAGATCTTTGTCACTTTTTTTATTTCTCATGAAATAATGGGTTCTAAAAAATTTAGGAGAAGGATGCTGCGATTTTGAAGAATCAAATTTAATTTTCAGCGTCTTTTTTGTTTAACAGAAAACGTGCAAGTTGGTACTATTCACGAAATTAAAGATTCTGCTTGCCAAAGAAACGTCGCACAAATTGGTTTATTTACAAAACTTGCAGTTGCGAAACTTATTTAACCCCAAGTTTTTTGCACTGGTTTAAATTCATTTATATCTCAAATAAATTTTGTTTAGAATCATAGGAGGTCGAGATATTCGAAAAAAAAAGTGGCAATAATACGAAAGTGTCAATCAAAATTTTGGAATGAAACCAAAAAGATTAGAGTCCATCGTCTATAATAATCAACAACAAAAATAGTAAAAATTATAATAAAACTAATGGCAACTAAACAAAATAAGATTAAAAATAATAAACGCTGCTTTTATATAGTAATCCAAAAATTCATTAAAGCATCAAAGTACCATGTCAATTCAAGAAAACCCAAAAACACATAAATAAACATTTTTCAAAAAAAGAGGTCAACTTTAAATAAAACACGCAACAACAACAAACTTATGATATAACGTTTATAAATATATTATTTATTTTTTCTAGTTATGCATCAATTACTTTTTAAACATACATATACATTTGTAATGACACTAAAATAACATTTATTTATGAAATCATTTCACTTTGGAAAAAAAATATCAACAAGTTTCTTTCATAGGTTTGCTAATTCATTAGCAACAGCCAACAAGCAACAACCACTAATCACTAACCTCAAAAAATAAATGTGGTTTTACTCAAACAACACACTTACATAAACAAATCTGCCAATTTCATCCCTTTCATCAAAAAAAAGAAAGATTAAAGGTAAAATGACATTTTGAGGATAGAAAAATAAAAAAGAAAGAAGACATCGTCATCAAAGTCATTCAATTCAAATCAAAGCCAGAAAAAGTGTTTTTTTGTTGTTTTAGCCAATTTATTTTTTGACATATGTTTTTTTAAATGAGACACATCGCTACGTTTTTATTTTAGTTTTTTATATTTTTGGGGTTAGTATCTTTAAAGTTTAAACCAAAGCAGGCTTCATATTTTCTTGAAGACAAAAAAAAACTAATAAGGAAATTAAAAAAAAGTTGCAAAGTCAAGCAAAAAAGAAATTAATGACTGATTGAATACATACGGAAGAAAAAAAATTTTGTTTTTGTTTCAAGTTAGTCTGGGAAAATGAAAAAAGACAACAAAAAAATTCATAAGTTTAATTAATTATTTAATAAAAGCATTAAAAACTATGAAGCTTGAAAAAAAATGGATACATTTATGTGTATTTTCATGAAAAATTTTAATTTGTGCTTATAAAACGTGTATTGCTTTTACTTTATTTGAATAATGGTATTTTCACACAGCTATCTAATGAAAATAGCAACAACAAAAAAATTTGAAATGCCTTCAGCTTTTTATAAACATTTTTTAAAAATGTGTTTTATTTTTTCCCTTTAGAATGATTTTTTTTTCTGTTCTCACCAGGCCTCTTCCTTCGGCCCGTCCAGCCCGGCCCGGCCCGGCCCGGCCTGGCCCGCGGGCCGGGCCGGGCCGACTTTTGAACGGGCCAGGCCGGGCCGAGGCCGACCATTTTCTAAAAAAAGAAAAAAAATCAAAGGGAATACCAAGGCAAAAAAAAAAATTGACGGGCCGGCCCGCGGCCCGGCCCGGGCCGGGCCTAAACCAAAAGGGCCGCAGGCCGGGCCGGGCCGAAATCAAGACGGGCCGGGCCGGGCCAGGCCGGCAAAACCCGGCCCGTGGAAGAGGCCTGGTTCTCACACAATTAAATTTAGAAATCATCAAATATTATGCACACTACCTTTTTTAACGCATCTTTTAATTATGACGTTTTTTTGTCTACTTAAATCAAGAAATAAAAGAAATTTTAGAGACGTTAACAAACAATAAAAAAAAAATCCAATTAATTGAAGCCGCACCTTGTTAGACAAATATGAATGATAATGATATCGCCATGTTTTTACTACAAAAGGTTAGTTTTAGAAGCTTTTAAAGAGTTTTATACAACAGATAAAAATTAACTTTAAAGCCTATATAAATACTTTTGAGCGCTACCTTTTTTTTATTGTCATTTTTTATAGTCATGCTTTTTAATTTTCTTTTAACCATTTTTATAGCAAACCATTTTGCTTATGCCAATAAATTATTATTACCAGCTGGGAAGAAAAATGTATTTTCCAATACCGATTGTGATACGGTTCACGCGCAAGTTACTAACTGTACTTATTACATTTTTATAGCCCAAGAAGTTAACTCATCTGAATGTGCTAAACATTATACAGTAAGTTTAACTAAAATAACAAAAACCGGACTTCTAAAAATCGAATCGGTAATTAAAGACAATGGAATTGTCATAAATTTCCTTTTTTGGAGATGAAAAAGTAATAAATAAATTTACAGGTTTTCCAATTTGCCAATTATTTTCTTTCAAATATTTCTTCTGATGGTGCTAATGCTTGGGGTGTTAGAGATTTTGGTGGTAATTATGCGTGGTGCGATGTTAGAAGTCGAGGAAATAAAGCAGATTTTCAATATCTTTTAAATCAATTTCTCAGTAACGATGCTTGTAATTTTCAACCGGGAAATGCCTATTTTACTGAGTATGTGACATAAAAATAATTCATTTTCAATAAAATATCATATTTTAGCCCATTACAAAATTTACTTAATATTACTCAAGTATTCCCAAATATTGCTGTGTTCTTTCAAGGAGATACAACGTAAACTATAAAATTTTTTACATTATCCATAGTATTTATATTTTAGCACCATTAGCGATCTCTCTAATGCAATGTCATTGGCTCAACAAATTGCAAATAATTATCCATTAATATATGTATGGGATATTTCTGAAACAGGAGATAGCACTGGATTATTTACAACACTAACAGGAAATCAACCAGGACGTATTATTCGAAGTAGTAATGATCTTAATTCCCTTATTTCAATCGCTAATCAACAATTGTTTGGAGATTTTGTAAATGTTGGTTGTGGATCTTCGCCATTCACCCAAGCAACATCAAGTACGTTTTTTAATTTTTATTAAACAAATTAAAGCTTTTTTAGCCCCTGCATCAACAACACCCACAATAGCTTCAACAGGTGAGTAGTATAAAAAATAATTAGAGATGGATCAATTAAAAACTATTTTTTAGCATTCACATCCAAACCAACGCAATCTTCAAATAGTAAGTATAAAATATTTTGAATGATTAAAATATCCTTCCTCCAATTTTTTTTATAGATAATAGCTGTGTCAGCCTTGATTTAATTTTTATTCTTGATCGTTCTGAAAGTGTTATCCCTGATTTTTATAATAATGTTAGCAATCCTCTTTTAAATAATGTTGTTTAAAATACTATTGTTTTTTAGAATGTTACTGATTTTGTGATTCAAGTCGCTAATCAATTTACATTTTTTGATGAAGCTTCACCAAATAATCCTGCATTTGCCCGATATGGCATTATTCAATTTGCTGATGATGCAATTGTCACACTTCCATTGAGTAATTATAGCAGAAATAATTTTTACACCCAAGTTTATAATACAACTTCCTATGGTGATGGAGGAATTAGCAGCTTAACCGATGCCCTCAATGTAGCTTATAATCAATTTAAACAAAATTCCATTTTTGATAATCGAGTTATAGTATTAGTTGTTAATGACGTGTAAACCATTTGTAAAGAAGCTTATGTTCAAATCAAACCTTTTTTTATAGTTCTATGGCAACCATTAAAGCTTCACGAGACGCCTTGCATCGACTAGAAAATTATGTTAATTTACCAATTGGTGTAATAACTCCCGGAAGCTGGGGAAATCAACAAGAAGCTTTGGAACACTTGAAAATTCTTTTAGATAATAAAACCCAACTTGCTTTTCCATCTTTGGATGCAGCTGAAAGTGGCATTCTTAATCTTATTGATTCCACATATCCATGCACCAAACCACCAGCATGTTCTGCATTAATTTTTATAGAGGAATCAAGTGAAGCAATCGGACAAGATTCTAAGGTTCAATTTCTTCGATTAGCCCAACAAATTGCGTCTGCTACAAAACATAATGTAAATCAACGCTTTGGTCTTGCACTCTATGCTCAAGAAGTTTATAAAAAAATTGAGTTATTAAATTTTGCAGAATTTAATAAAACTATTACTGATTTCATTAATGTTATGACTGATGCTAATTTTCCTAACGGCGGAAAAACATATCTTCAGCCGTATGTTGTTGCAACACTTGTTTTCGCAGTTTTTTATTAGATTTTTTAGTATCCTTTCAAACCTTCAAACTGTTATTACTGCTGGACTTTACAAAAATTATGCAGTTTTGTTAATGGGTGAAATGGAGTAAGTATACTAAAAAGTTTAAGCCTAACAAAATTTTTTTTGCTGCTTTAGAGCTGTTAAAGATGTTGGACAAGCAGTGCCTATAGTAAATTCGATTGCAACATTAGGAGCTAATATTTATGTTATTGATGAAAGTAATATTGCAACCACGCTTTGGTCAACCTTAACTAACAAAGCACCTGGTCATGTTCTCAATGGAAATGGTGCAACACGCAGTTCACTTTTTACTAATTTGTCAAAAACTCTCATTCCCGAATTTGATGCTATGAGTTGTTAAAATTCAGTATTTTCTAGATTACGACTGTTACACTTTGTTTAGAAATTTTCAAGGAAATAAATAAATTTAAATCATTCTTTTTTACAGAAATATGTATGTGTTCAACAAGTTTAAAAAATACAAAACTCTAAACTCAAACTTTTTTTTGAGTCTCGGATATTCCTCATTTTTTCTTCTTCACAGTTCTTGTCTCGATTCGATTTTTCTCTCATTCAGTTATGTAACGACAATCATCACTTTTTATTTAATTTAATAATTCTCTTTCCTTTCTAGTCAGACAGAAAAAAAGAAATGGAGGTGGCTGTAATAATGTCGGATTTATGAGTTTTATATGTTCATACATATATAAACTAACTTTCATTGAATGGAATAAAAATATTTATAACTAACTGGCTTTGCGGGTGGTGGTTGTGAACTTTTGAGACTTTTAACAACGATAAATAAAAAATGAACAACGTTCACACCTTTTTCATATTTTTATTTATTTTCGGAAGTTATGGTATTAGTGATAAAGAAGTTTTATCAATGGTCTCTGAAACTGAAGCAACTTTATTTCCAATTTCAGTTTTAATGAAATCAACTTCAGGAATTGAAAATTTTAGAACAAATCAAAACAGGTTTTTCAAATTTTCTTTGGATTTTAAGAATTAGAGAAATTTTTTAGAACAATTCCAATTCATTTTTATTCCAATCATTCATATGAAAGTGTTGTAACTTTTCGATGTAAAGATGCATATTATTGTGAAGTGATTTCCCCCGAAAATGAAACAACAATCATACAACTTTCAGAAGAAAATAATTTTACGACTACCGTGGAAGTTGTGGTATTTGCTAAATTTTTAGGGTTCAATGAATTGGAAGTTGTTATAAATGATTCAGTGTAAGTTTCTAACATCGAATTGCCAAGCAATATATCGGCTTTAGTAGCTCCTGTGCCACTAATTTTTGATTTATAAAATTATTTTTTTAGAATCTTTCAGTACAAACTTACAATTCTTCGATCGGATTACGAACACATGATTGCTCGAGCCTTTACTCTTGTCACAACAATATTCATATTTTTTGTAACATTTTTAATGGGAACTCAACTTTCCATTGATTGCATATGGGAAATTCTTAAACGCCCTATAGGTCCATTGACGGGATTCTTCTGTCAATTTGGAATTATGCCTTTAGTTGCATTTGGTTTAGCTAAAACCATTTTACCAGCTGAAGATAAAGCATTGCAGTTTTCACTTTTTGCTGCTGGATGTTCTCCCGGTGGAGGGAAATCATCATTTTGGACTATCATATTCAATGGAAATTTGGATTTATCAGTGGCGATGACATTGACACAGACTATTGGAGCTATGGGTAAGTAGTAAATCGTAGGTTTCATGGTGACCATTTTTCATGGATAAATCTCAATTGAGCCTTTCGATTAACACCAGCTTCTTTTTTTAGCAATGATGCCATTATGGATTTACACCCTTGGTTCAACATTTTTTGATGACCGAATTCAAATTCCTTTTCTATCTATCGTTGAATCCCTTGCAAGTTTAATCATTCCAGCTACGCTTGGTATGATTTTCATTCATTATAAACGACATTTAATGGATCAATGTCGAAATTTTATCAAAGTTGCAACTTGGATTGCTACCGTAGTTTTTACAATATTTGGTTGTTACGCAAATTCTTATGTTTTTTATCTTTTCACGTGGAGAATCATTGCATGCGCTTGCATTCAACCATGGTGTGGATATTTTATTGCATATTTAGTTGCATGGTTATTCAAACAAAATCACATCGATCGACTTACAATTGCAATAGAAACAGGAATACAAAATATTGGAATTGCATTAATTATGCTTATGTTTTCACTTCCTGAACCTGAAGTTGATATCGCAATTGTCCAACCCATCGCAATTTTGCTAACCACCGATAAGCCACTATTGATTTTGTTTTTCATGAGGAAGTTATATCGAAGATTCAAAAATAAGAAAATTGTAAGCTTTTCTTTTAACTCGCCATTCTTTAGGTGGCTTACCATAGTCAGATTGCATAAATCTCGATCATTAAAGAGATATTGACAGCTTCACAAAACTAAACAATTCAAAAACCATACAATACAATAACTTTATGTTCCATTTTCAGATCGCAAAAGAAGCCGAAAACTATCACCACACTTTATGGCTTAACGTTGATTCGCCATCTCTAACTCCACATAAACTCAGCATTACAGAAGCCATAGAAAAACCACCTAAAAGAGAAATATTGATTGCATAACAAAGAAAATGACCAAAAAGGTCAAAAAGAAATAATGAATATTTGGAGCTGCAGTAATCAAAATGGATTTAAATCAGATTTATTAAATCACGTACATGTAAAAAAACGGGTTTTATAAAATTGTCTAAAATAAACTCATAAAAAATGTACATAAACAATAAATATTTGAGCCCGGAAAAAATGATGAGATCATAAAATACATATAATAAAAAAAGGTTTTAATAATTAGCAGTTATTGAATCTAATCCGGATGTTGACGATGAACCACCACCACCAGCTTCAGAGTTCAGTAATGCATTGGATGCTCGAACAGGAAGATAAAGTTTGAATTCATGTGGAAGTTCTTCTTCTTTGTACAATTTCTCAGCAAAATAAATTCTTCTTAATCGACAATTTGCGTGAATCTAAAAACCAATGGAAGCGTTAAAATTCAACAGAGATGTAAAGTTTACTTGTATCCTCAAAGTTTCAACATAGCCTGTTCCATAAGCTCGGCGAACAAAGTCAGCTAAATTGAATTGAATTTGATTCCATCCATCATCCATTTTTAAAGGCATTGTACAAATGAAAGGTTTGATTCTGGTACACGATTGAAAATTTGATGCACGAAATCTTCTTTTGATTCCTTTATCATCGAGAACCTGAAACGCCAACACATCGTTAAACAACAAGATTAAATCCATAGAAATCATTTTGAAAAGCATACTTGTATCTCAAAAGTGAAGAATTTCTTCATATTCTTAACAACCATCACAAAATAAGGTAGTTTGATTCCAAGCGTTTTTTTCAAATCCAATGGGCAGCTAATATAAGAAGTTGAAACATTTGCACCAGCTATTTCAATAACTAATGATTGAATTTCATCATCTGTTAATCGTTTGATATGTCCATTCTTTACCTAAAAAATAACTATGAATTAAAGTTAAAGAAAAGTAAAACAAAGACTTACCGTTTTCTCCCATATTTGTAATGGGTTGCTTCCGATACTGTACAACACTGAAAGAAGACCACTTTGAAATGTATTATGAAACATTTAGTTATTCTGTCGTAGATATCGTTGAATATTCTAAAAACAAAACAACAAAATAAGCAAAAAATTTCAGAACGTTTATAAAAGCAATGTTTAGTCGCTTGAGTGAATATGGCAAACAAATGTGGCTGTTGTTGGCATGGGAACAACAACATGGCAAAGAAAACTTCTGGCATATAATAAAAGCCATACATAGTCAAATGAACAATTTATATTGTTTCGTGGATTTTATATTCTTTAAATAAAAAAGAGAATAAAAAGTTTAGCCACGCAAAAAAAAAAGCAATTAAAAGTTAAATGGAAAAATTTTGAACGTGAAAAGTAACAAAATTGAGAAACTGAAATTTGTGGATAGCTTTTGTAGCAAGTTAATGGTGCAACATTTAATACAGATGCAAATAAAGGTATTTATGCTTTTATTGAAAAAGAAAAAGAAAGAAGAACTAATTATGGAAGGAAAGAATCAACAAAAGCCAACACAAAATTCAATCCAGCAACCAAAACCTTGAAAAACAAAAACGTCACTTTTCATTTAGCCACAATAAAACAAAAAAATGGCGCCAAAACAAAATTTGTAAAAAAGCATTACAAGCAAAAACTTTTTTAGATATGACAATCATCAGCAAATAAGTTTATGAAAATCTTCTAACTAAAAAATAAATAAGCTTTGATTCACGAATTCTTGCCTAAGTTTAAATTCTTCTCTGCCATTGAAGGATTTAGTTTTCTAAAGACAAATTCAAAAAAGCAATGCAAGGTTTCAAAGTCTTCGCTGCCGCTATAAAAAAAACAAGAAATGCTTCAAAATTTGTTTTCCACTATCAAACCAAAAAGAAGATTAATTAATAAATTTATTTCAAAAATTTACAAGATTTACAAAATTACAGAATAAATAATATAAACATATTACAAGACAATACAATACAATATAAGTTAGTACATGTTCAAGCCCAGTAACGAGTTTCAATTGGAGGATTGAGATGTTCTGAAGCGTTTTCAAAGATAGCAGGAAGATTAGTATCATTCATACCAGCAGAGAATTCATGGCCTTTAGTGATCCAAAGCCGACGTCCACGATTAGCCATTTGTTCAGCATTACGAAGATGAGCAGGAACAGAAATGGCAGAGCTGACGATTTCATGCATATAACAAAGAGCGTGAGTAACATTGGTGTAAACATCTTCAGAAGGTTGTTGAAGTTCATCAGTAAATAACATTGTAAAGATGGTAGGCTTTGCTGATCCCTAAAAGAGTTAAGAAATTAAATATAATATGAAGTAATTAAACGACTTACTTGTAAAGCACGATGAGGAACCATAACAACATCTTGAGGATTATAACCTTTGGTACAAGTTCCAGGCATAACATTTTGTTTCGGAGCTTTTTCATTAGGATCAATTTCTTGTGGTTGTTTGAAGAGACGAGTGTTATGTTGACGACGAACACCAATGATGGTAAGGCTTGGAACATTATTATGAGCGACTTCACCCATAACACCGATCATAGCCATAGCTTCATGAGATTGGATTCTAGCGAATTCACCATCAGACGCACCAAATCGATAGACCAATACACGTTGAGGATATTTACCATTTGCATCATGATAATGTTTGAGAGCATTTTTGAATGGATACCGATATTCTTTTTCAAGAACAACTTTACGAACAAGTGGAGTTGAACCATCTTTACGAACTTTGTCACCTTCTTCATAACATTTGGTAAAAAAGAAGCCACCGCGAGAAACGTTGCCTTCATCATGAGTATTGTAAGCATAGCCACCAACAGATGGAGACTTTCGAAGTTCATCTTCATTAATACCAGGAGAAGGATGAGACACAAAGATGCCCATAACCATAGTTCCTTTCATGTAAGTCTTGCTGAAAAACAAAATTTAAAACTATAATTAATGGTTAAAATTAAATTTACAAAAGATCAAAAGTTCTCCCATCTTGCAATTGGCATGGTTGTGCTTGTTGAAAGTAATGATTGAAGCCGCCATTCTTAGGATTTATCTTTTGAATAATGTTTGTAAAAGTAGCACCACCAGCTTTTGTAAGAGTTTTGGGCATGATTTGTTGAGTTGCTACACCAGTTTTGACTTCAGTAGCTTTGATCAAATCATGTAAGCCAGGAGCATCACCAAAGAACATAGCGTAAGTACAAGAGTTTTCAACATGGTACGTTTCAACATATCCGGTAATAATTTCAAGCGTAAGGTCTTTATCATAGAGTTGATGATATGCATGTCCATGTACTCCAAGCTCCATTCCAAGTTTATTTGCACGAGAAATAAGTTGATTACCAACAAACTCACTGAAAAATGTTGAGTAAGATATGTTATGAAATAAAACAAAAATACTCACCGAACTTGTCTTTCATCAACTCGATAATAGAAGACAATAAAAGCATTGATGGTTGCAGGATAAACAAATGAATCATTACCAGAAGCAGACCATTCAGCGAAATTAATCTTCTTACCACAGGATGCATAAATAATCATTGGAGCAGGCACGATTGTTGCAGAAACTTTGTCCATATCAGGATTGATACCAACTTCAGCAGCTTGAATGTATGAATCAGCGTCAAACAGATGAGCTCGTTGTTTTTGATTGGTGATATTTTCCATAAGAGCCAAAGGTGCACGTTGAGCTAGACGAATCATATTGGCTTCTTGTTGTTGATCCATCTTTTCTCTTTGAATCTTTTGACCTTGTTGAACCCTCAAACATTCCATAGGATAATAAGTATCTTCACCACGGAATTTCTTGATAACCAGTGGAAAATGAGGAAACTGCATATCAAATCCATAAACATTTTTAAAGTACGTTGGAACATCGATTTGTTGGTCTTGATATTTAAATTGAGTTTGTGCAGCAGATTTTTGAGTGAACCCATGAATCTTGAAGACTTCATTTGATTGTTTGTGAGCAGTTCGAACAAAGATGCCTTTCAAATGCATAAGATTTTGGAGAACTTCAGGATGAAGCCAATCTTCATTAGGACCATATCCAAACGCACCATTAATGAATGGAAGCATATAAACAGCAGTGTAAAATGGAGATAATTTACCATCAACAATGAGTTTAGCAGTTGAATCATCCTTGGAGTATCGAACACTTTTAGAATGACCATCTTTGAGCTCAATCATACCACCCAAATCATGTCTGCTTTGAAGATCATAAACCTTAGGACCAAATTTGACAAACTCATTAAGCCTAAAAATGAAAAAATACAGTGTAATTTCGGATGAAAGCAAGCCAAACTTACATATCATGTTGATATTGGCAGAAAAGGATGTCCAAATAAGATTCCATAATTTCAGGTTCAACATTTCCATCAAAGTGCAAAAGATGGGGTGATTTGAGAGTTGCGAAAACCTTTCGAGGCATACTAAGCGTACCAAAAACTTCGGCATTGAGCCTTACCTAAAAAGAGGATTTATAACTTCCTAACAGCACAAGAGATGCAACTTACGATGTCAAGTTCAAAAGGATCATTATCATCACGTGGCTTCATGTTTAAAGAACAGAAGAAGATACTTGAACGATCATAAGCATAGATATGTTGAGGTGAGCCATCAGGATTCACTTTATTGAATTCAAAGTACGCACCATGTTGTTGAAACAAAAGATCATAAAGCCTGGTAATGCAATTACGACGGACGCTTGCCATGACTCTAAAAGAAGAAGGATCGTAATAAATAAATAAAAAGAAATTAAAAAGGAACTTACTCAGATTTTTCAACTTCTGAAAGATCATAATATCTTGGAACTTCTGATGGACCTCTAACAGCATAGAACTTCAGCTCATATCGAGTAACATCACGAGTAGGAAGACGAATGCCATACGAGTTGATTAGAACTTCTGACCCACCAGCATAAATTTGAGGGTTGATACATTCATTAAAGCTCAACGTCGTTGCAGGTGGCACTTGGTTGATAGTTGAATAGGTTGCTTCAGAACGACCACCATATCCTCCACGAGCACCACCTTGATTACCACCGCGACCACCAGCTTGATTACCACCTCGGGCACCATATTGATTACCACCACGGTTACCATATTGATTGCCACCACGACCATTAGCTTGATAACCGCCACGAGGACCATAAGAACCATCCATAGTTAGTAGATGAGAAGTAAGCAAATTACTAAAAAGAGATGAATTAAAATCACAAATTAACAGTATAAATGCACGGCAAAGTATTGGCTATATCATACACAAAAAGCTAAATAACATAATAAAAGTGAAAGCATAATAATGAAAAAAGCTAAATTGGGCAGGAAATAATCAAAAAATGGATACAAATTGATCAAAAACCTAGATGAATTAATTAAAGAAGAGCAAGGTCCAATTTTTTTCTAGGAGCAAAATAAAAGATGCAGAGGATGATCAAAAAAAATTTGAAGAATGATCGAAAAAGCAACAACAAAAAAGCAATGAAAGCAGACGCGAATTAAAAAAACGCGAGTGTAAGCGTTCTTCATGTTTGACTCTCGTTTAATTTTTTTCCCAGAAGCTTGCTTTCCTTCCACCTGAGATATGGAAACAAATTGTTACAGTTTGAAACTTCGATGATTTTGAAGCTTCTGAAAGAAGCCAAAGCTTTGTTTGAAGGAGATTGGATTGTTTGAGTAAATGTATCAATACATGATTTATTTTTTTCTATCAACTTTTAAAAATGTTTTTTGTTTGTTTATAAAGCTTGATATTGTTATTCCTTTAAGAAAGCTGCTAATGAAAGCATTTGTAACACCGCTTTTTTTGATTGAATTTTTGGCAAACCTATTCCCTAATTTATTTGTTCATTTGTTTAGCTGTGTATCAAAACCTTCTGTAATTTAAAACCAATTCTGCCAAATTTTTTCTTCATAGTTTTCACTTCCACAAAAACAAATTGCGAATCCATGAAATTTACTTAAAAATCTTTATCAATTACAACACACACACACACACACATAAATTTCAAACTTTATTTTTACATCAAATACAATTTTTACAAAACACAAATTAGAAACATACATCAAAAACCATTTCATTCTTTTCTAGTTTTTGCCCATTCTTTTGCCATATCACGACGATTAACAGAAGCATGAGAAACATCAGTAGAAACAGAAGCACCAGGTTTAATTGTCATTGAAGTTTCATCAGCTTGAATGGTAGCTTCCTTCTTCTTCTTTCTCTTCCTTTTATCCTTGCTTTTCTTTTCTCCATGTTTCTTTTTTCGAGTCATTTTACGTTTTTCATCTTCACGAGCTTGCTGTTTCTTTCGTTGATGGTTTTTCTTTTCTTCTTGACGACGATATTCTTTATCACTTAAAGCACGAACAAATTTCAGTTCCATTTCATATTCTTTATCTGCATTGGCTTTCTTATGATCTTTGAGCTTTTTTTCCAATCGTCCCATATAGCATTTAATTCTTTCATCAAACAGAAAAGTTTCAGGTGGAATTCGTTGATCATTCCAATTTTCAATAAAGATAGGAAGAACCATTTTACCTGAAAAATTGAGGATGAATAAGAATTAACAAAAAGGAATGAAAAAAAAGTTTGATGCTATTGGTACCAACACTAGTACTCCATATGCTTTAAGCTTTGAGGTTTAACCGCGCCATTAACAGCTCCAACAACTAAGAAAATAACTAACCAGTTTGATGACCTCTAATATCAACCAATTCACTTGTACGTCTTCGAATTCTTTGAAAGTCTTCATAATCTTGATAATAAATGACCAAACGTTGAAAAGGATGAAGAAATTCATCGGTTAAGGTGATGCGAATGGTAACTTCAATCTTTTCAAAAGGTTTGAGTTCACGAATATTTGGAGGAGTTGTTGTGAAGTTTGCACAAGTGGAGAATCGAAGTTTCACATAAAGTCGACGACAGGTAAAATTTGCCAAAAGAAATTGTGATTTGTTGCAGTCGATTGGAATGACGTGATACATGGGACTTGCCAAAGCCCAATATTGACCAAAATGGTGGATCAAGTGTCGAAGAGACTAAAAAACTGATAGTTAGTAACAAAGAAAAGTGAAACACACATATAAATTATAACAAAAGTGAAAGAAAAAATGTCCAAGAAATAGTTCAAAATTAAGACAGATAAAAGGATCAAATTTTCAAAAGTGCAAACATTCATCATTTTCCCAAACAAGCAGCTTACATAAATCGTCTTCAAAAAATAAAAATCTTTAGGCAGCCGTCGAACTTCTCTGCGATAAATTTCTTTACCAATATCATGAATATGTTTCAAAGCATCCACACGATTTCTTGAAATTCGCAAAGGATCAAGATCAGTGTTATCCGTACGACATGAAGTTGATACTTCACATTCATAACCACGAACATAATCACGACGAATATGCTTTTGCATCTTTTTGTTTTTGATTTTGTACATGTATTCGTCATCATGCTTCAACTTTTCGGCTTCACGTTCAAATTTTTCAACGATTCGCTCTTCTGCGTATGATTGAGCCTTTTCCCATTCTTCTTTGAGCCGAAGTTTAGTCATTTGTGGTGGCGTACAACATTTGTGTTTGCGACGAAGACGTTTGAGTTTATCACGATATTCTAAAAATAACAATAAAGTTAGTAATGAAAAAGCAATAGGGATTTTGATTAGTTTGCATGTGAACTAATTAAAGAACATACCCAAAAGTTCATCAAACCGCTTCTTATCCATAACCACATGATTCGGACGTTTTGATGGAAATACAACTTGATCTTTATCATGTTTCTGAACACCAAGCTTCTTTCGAAATCTCAGGATATCACGATCATTGCATTTTGAACCTTCTTCTTGGAGAACAGCTTTTGAATTCTTTGATGCATTTTTTGATCGATTTCCATCCATTTCATCAGTAGGTGGAGGTTCAGAATCTTCAGCCGTGATAATAGTAGGAGCTGGCGGAAGAGCAGTTGAAACTGTTTGAGGAGTAGTTGCTGATGCTGGAGTCGATGGAATTTCAGATGGAGTATGAGCAGTTGAAGCTGTATAAGATGATGAAGTTGATGATATATGAGCTGTTGATGCAGAAAAATTTGGAGCAGTTGCATTTGAAGTTGATGGAGCAGGTGATGATGATGAGATTAATGGAGACCTAAAAACAAGAATTTTTTTTTTGACGAAAGCAAAATCTCTTTGGAGTTCACAAAGTCTCTTCAAACACTTACTTTTGAGTTTCCTTTCTTTCATTTTCGCTTGCATCATTTTCTGATTCAGCTGCGGATGGTGGTTTCTTTTTCTCTGGAACATTTGATGACGATGGAAGTATGATATTAGCTTGATGTTCATTTTTTCCTCCATTTTGACCTGAAATTTTTGAAGATTCATTCATTTTTCGTAATCACATGCACGATTCGGTGGAAAAAATGATAATGAATAATAAAAAAAACGCGAAGATAAAATGAATCAAACAATGAAAGTTAGTATATGCAAATTACAAATATGATGAATATGAATGATGTAGGCATAAGTAGATATGTTGTGAAAAATTAGGAAAAGGGAATTAATTTTTTTTAACGCATGCGTTTATGTTCATGAAAATAATAAAGTTTTTATTATTAGACAGAGACAACAAGCAGCAACAAATTGAAAGACGAAAGCATGAATGTTTTCGAGCGTAAAAACAAAACCCGAAAGGTGAAGGACAGTAACATAGCTTTCGTGATCGGACACCCACTTCATCATTTTTTGTTCAAAATGTTTCAATCTTGAATTTTTATTCATTTTCTCCATTAAATTTTTTGCGTTGCTGCTCGTTTCACATTTTCTATTAAAGCTGTTCAACCTGTTTTTTAGTGCATACACAAAACAATGGTCAACGAACCATGAAAATAACAACAGAAAACAAGGACATGTGTTTTTTTTTCAACTTTATTATTTGTTGATGGCGATGGTGCTTTTCCCTCGAAAGGAAAGAAAATAAGTTGAGAAATTTTTATTAATTAATATTCATAACTGGAAGTAAAGGGTCAAGAGATAATTATTTTAAAATACTAGAGGAATAATAATACCTGCAAGATGCAATTCAATGACTTTTTTTCGATGAAACCTTCAATAAATTATCTTCTCTTTTGGCTCAATCAAATTATTTTATTATTTATTTCATTTTGTTCTCTTCAAAATCTTCTCATTATTATTTAACTATGGATGAAGAATTTATATGCAATATTGTACTTGATAAAAGTAATAATAAATTTATTGAACTAAGCGATTCCGTTTTTGTGGATTTTACTTGGAATGGAATTTCAAAACCCAATCCGCGGTATTTTTCCGATAATTTTTATCCTCATGAACCTACAATTAAACTTAAAGCGTTTGATTCAAACATCAAAAACGCTAGCATTTATTATTTTGATAAAAGTAAGTTGTGATTTATTTATTTAGAGAAATATGAAAGTTATAACTTATTTTTCTATAGATAAGAAAGTTGTATGGAAGTCAATATTACCAAATCAAAATTACACCCTTTCAATTCGCGGATATGATAACAATTATCCAAATATTATCTTAGAAATCAAATATTCTTCTAAATCAATAGCTGAGCTTGAAAGTTCTAGCTTATATTAATCTATCACTGATAAACAATTGCAAGTTAAAGAATATGAAGACATTCATGTCATGAGATTGATCCCCATTCATCACAAAAAGAAATAAACTTGTACAATTACGTTACTACTCTTACAATTTTTGAAGATGAAGTTGAAGATGATTATAATTCTAGTCGATTATCATTACAACTTACAAATCTAGTACACAGAAGGTATGAAAACAAAAGTATTGTTCGTATCAAAAACGCTATTCTTTATTATTTTGATAATGAAGGTAAACTAAATTTCATAAAAAAATAATAGTTAAATTAAAAATATTTTAGGTGGGGTAATGACATGGGAAAAGATGGAGGAAAATAAATATTTATCACTATTAAACATATTGATACAGAGATAGAATTTCCAAACTTTTTCTTAAAAATTACATATTTGGTGGAACATCCGATTGTTGATAATGGAATTAAAACGCTTCCAAAGCAGCCGGCTGTAATGGAAGAAAAAGCGTTAAATAAAATCCCCGAGCTTCAAAATGAAAACCTTTCCTCATCTATCTTGTCTGAAGCTTTGTCGTCCGCCAATGAATATGCCGATGTAATTTTTCTTACAAATGATAACCAAAAAATATTTGCAAATCGCTGCATTCTTCATAGTCGCTCGAATCTATTTAAAGCTTTATTTAAAGAAAAACCTCAAATTCCAACTGAAATTCATACCGACTTTCCCGCTGAAATTGTATCAAAAGGTATCCATTTTTGTTATGGGAAAGTTGATAAAGTCAATGGTTTTGAAGCAGAACTCCTTAAATTTGGAAAGAAATTTGCAATCAAAGGATTAAACGTAAGATTTATCAAAAACAAGATAACTTAAAAATTGAATCCATTTTATAGGAAGAATGCCTTAAATCTCTTCAAGTTGCCCCACTTACAATAGACAATGTTTGTGAAATTACCAAAATCGCTTTCGATCAACAATGTAAAGATCTAAAACAAAAATGTGTTGAATTTCTAAGAGAAAAGAAAGCCGATGTTTCACATGCCAATCTTTGCTCAATGCCTCCCGAAATTCTTGCCTCAGTTTTTGTTATGCTTTGATTATTTTTTTTTTGTGACCGCTTTTTATGGTTTTGTGATTGGATGTTTTGGTGACGAAAACATATTTAATATAAAAAAAATTGTATCTGCTCGAGGTTATTTGGAAATATAAAATTTTAAGTGATAGATTTTCTTTTGTAAAGGAGGAATATGTGGCGATTGTAATAAAAAAGACATATTTGAATACTAAAACCCTGCTTAAGTTAGTTATTTCAAAAGTCACAACTTTAAATAAAAAGCATTTTTCTAATTTTCCTTTCTTTCGTTTTGAAAAAAAAATTATCTCTCTTTTTTCTATCTATATATAAAAAAATTACAAAAAGGTTAAAGGTTGGAATTTTTTTTCTTCTTTTCCCAAAAAAACATGTTTACTTTTTACACATAACTCCCGAACGGCATCATTTTTAGCTACCTTGCTTGTCTGTTTTTCACTTTTATTTTTTGTTCTCGTAAACTTTGTGATTCACCTTTTCTTTTTCTTTTTTGTGCATTCATATTTTTTGCTTTTTGATCGCTTCTTTCTCCATCATCGCTGCCGACCACTATAACCAATTTCATCAGAATCCAATGCCTTATTCACTTTAAAGCAGCGACCAAAAAACCATCTAAAAAATTTCCTTTTTTGCTTTGCATGTTTTTTGAAAAGTTTACACAACATTTTTTGATTTGTTTGTGCTTCAAAAAAGAACAAAATTTTTAGAACCCCAAATTTATGTTGTTGTTGTTTTTTAGTGATGTGGTGGCTTGAAAAGAAACTATCATTTGATTTTTTAAGTGTTTTTTAACTAAAAAAAGTAAGCTAACGGACGATAGGAGAACATTGAAACATTATAACATATTTTTTAAGAGATTGCAAAAAAAAAATGAGTCAAAGGTTTGATACTTTTTCTTCCGTTTTCCGGAAACAACGAATTGAATGAATAATTTGTTGTTGTTGTTTTTCCAATTTTTTTTTCATCTTCCTTTTTTTCAAAGAAGGATCCACCATTCCAGACCTTCCAAATGTTTTTTTTTGTTTATGAAACTAAAGAAAAGGAAATGCATTGAAGTTTCTCCCAAAGTCGTCGCCAAATTTGTTGGAAGTGCAAGAAGGGATGGATGGCCTTCAACGAAAAAGGCCACCAAATATAAAAATGGAATGAAAAAAAACATTTTGTTTTTTTTGGCACAAATGTAAAATAAGAAAAGAAAATACATATTTCGAAATAAATTGTTTTTCTTTTCTTTTAGTCGTATAATTTTTTCTTTCTTTCTTTTGGGTGAGAAGATGAAAGCAAGCAGCAGTGTGGATGAAGAAGGAAAAAATAAGAATGACCACCATGGGAGGCCGCCTTTTTAAGCTTGGATGCTTGGTTAGTGGTAGTTGTGGTTGGATGGGATGGGATGATGTTTGGTCGGTTATATATGGGGATGTTTTTGGCAAAAATTGCAAAAAATAAAATAAAAGTCAAAGAAGCGGCGTCGGCAGCATCTCCTCAGGAAATGCATTTTTAAGTTTTGTTGTTTTCTTTTTCTTTGTGGCTTTTTTGCAAAAGGAAAAGAAAACTTTTTTTTACTATAAAAAGTGCAGAAGTTTCGAGATTCGAGACTAAAGTTTTATTTTTTGCGGCATTTTTTTCCATCTCGTATTAGTATCAAAGTTTTTTGCAAACTATTCGATTTAAAAAGCCATACTTTCTTCCAAGTTTTTAAATTTTGTGTTTAAAAAATGTGGCAAATTTTTATTTCATCTTTTAGAAACCTACCTCCTCTCATTACCGTAATTTTTATAAAGATTTGGTGTTCTGTTTTTCCTTTTGTTTATTTACTTGCCCTCATTTTGAGTAAGTAAAGTATCTTTTTTCTATTTATAAAAAAGCATATTTATTTGCTTGTTTTTTCTTTCTTCTTCAACTTATTTGTTTATTTTTCTCCTCCTTCATTTTATTCATAAATATATTTATTTTTTACAAAAGACACGTAACATTTTTTGTACCTCCTTCTTTCCATCTGACTTTGTATTTTCAAGAAATAAGAACTTAATCAGGTGGTTTTATTATTTATAGAGAAAATAAATGAGTGGTCAAAACTCATTTATTAAAGTTCAAAAAGAAAATTTTTTTATGTTTTTTTTTAATAACAACAAAATTAAAAAAATAAATAAATAAGAGGTTAAAGAGTAAAAAGCGATGTAAACATAGAAGCTTTTGAAAACAAAAAAAAATTATTACGGTAGTCAAAAAAATTTTCTTTAAAATTTAGAGATTGTAATTTTTAAAAATATAAAAATCTAATGCAACGAATAACAAATTTATAAAAACGGATATTCAATATTGTTTTAATCATCCCTTTTTAAAATCAAAATTTGTCACAAAAAAAGACTTTGTCAAATTTTTCCTTTTTTAGGAATCTTGTTTGCGGCTTCGATTTTATTGTTTTGCAATTTATAAAAATTGTTTTTGAATTCCTCAATCTCTAAATTTCTCTATTCTTTATCACTTTGTAAAAAAAGTGTTTATTTTTTGATCAAAAAAGAAAAAATTAAAGCTAAAAATGAAGTCAATAAAAAAATGTGATTTCTTTTTTTATTTTATTTTTTTTATAAATTAATCAAAGTGGTGTTTTCTTTCATTCTTTTTTTTGTTATTTTGTTTGATTGGTTTTTAATTGCCGTGAAAGAAAAAATTACGACAAAGAAAGATGTCAACAAAATGATTTTTGAAAAAAAAAAATATTTGTCGTGGTCGAGGAGGTTGTGAAAAAAAAGGGGAAAAGATCAATCAACGCTTTTTTTGAACTTTTTTCGGCTCAAATAATGATTTGCTTTTTTTAATTATTAAAGTAAATAAATACTGAGACTGAGCGCTTGCCATCATCATCAATCTGGTATGAGAAGACAGATTTGTCACTTTATTTTTGCAAGGCGTGAAAGTTAATCTCAAAAATATCAAAAATACTTTTCTTTTTTTCCTTACAACTCATGTTTTGGTTATTTTTGTTTATTAATCATTTTTTTTCTTTGGTGCTAAAAATTTGGAATAGCTTTAAAAAATAATTACTATTTTTTCTCGAAAAAAAAGGAAGAAAATAACATTTGAAGCCCATTTTTTTCTTTACAACCACAAATAAAGAGAGAAGTGAACACCTATGTAAAAAAGGAAAACATTCAAATCTCATCGACCAACCAACCATAGCTTTTCAACCAAAAAAATACGTGTTCGAAAACATATCCAAAATAAAAAAACACGAAAACATTTTTTTGTTTCCCTTTTTTCGTGCACGTATTTGTAAAAACATTTTTTTTAAAAAGTAGCTCATACAAATACATATTTCAAGATTATCCATTCACATCGTTGTTGCCGCCTTTCCTTTTTTTTCAATTTTCTTTTTCAATCATCTCCACAAAAAAATCTTGTTGTTGTTTACGTCGCTTGCTACCGCCGTCTCAGCTGCTGTTTTGCGCAGCAAAAAAAAAAATGGACGACCGCAAAAAAAAAATTATTACGAAACATACACAAGAAAACAAGAAAAAAAAACAACGATGATCGGTTGAATGTTTGTTCGCTTTTTCTGATTCATTCTTGTTTTTTTTTATTCTCCTCCCCATTTTTTTTCTTTTTGTAATGGATGTTTCTCTTCAGTTGACTATATAAAAGAAAGAAGAGTTGGTGTGTTTTTTAAAGGTTCAAAAAAGATATTGTAAACAATAATTATAATGTTTACGGTGCTTTATTTTATGAACGCTAAAGTTTCTTTAATGGAAGATAGATAGTAACTCGATATTTACAATTCTTCAGTTTTTGATTAATATCAACTCTTCCAAACCTTTTTTTTTGTGTGAAGCTATAGTAAGATACAAAGAAAATACACATCATTTCGACTTTACTATTTTTCCTTTCAAAAAAAAAGCTTATTTTTAAATTTAAACTCCATGTTTTTTTTTTATTCGTGTAAAATTGTGTGTTTCTGGGTTTTTCCAATCTTTTCTTATATTTTGAGCAACCAAAAGAGAGAAGTGAATAAAGCTTTTCCCAATTTTTTTTATAAAAATACCAAACAAAAAGAAAAATAGTATTCACCTGTGTTTTTCATTTTTCTTTCTTCTTCTTTCATTCCTATTTTGATGTGTGGTTTTTTTGAAAAGTCTATAAATATCTAAAAACCTATTTTTAAGAGAGCAAAAAAAACCACGGCAAGTTTTTTTTATTATTTATTTCAAAAAGTAAGTCTCCGCCTATTTAAAGCAGCACAGGCGATCTGCTGGTGCTGTATATATTTATTTTTTTTAGTTAGTGAATCAAAGATCTCCATATTTTTATTTCTAATTTAAAGCATCAAAAAATGTGGCCTTTCTTTCTTTTTTTCTTTCTCAAATTTCTTTTTTTTTCTTAGATTGGATCCTCGTGGCTTTTTCTTCTTCCAAAAAATCTGGTTTTATTTTGCTTTAGTTGAATGCCATAAACAAGCAAGCAAGCGAGTGGTCTTACTTGGCCTTTGCGCATACACAATTGTCCATTTTCTTGGTTTTTCCCCAAATGCAATGTCCAATGTCCAGCACTCGGCCGGCGCCGCTTTTTTTTATATTTCATTTCAAGTTAGTTTCCAATTCCAGAAGAAAAAATAAAAAGCTCCGCGCGAGCAAATTTTAATGAATGCCGAAAAAATGGAAATGGGAAAAGAAAAAATATCCATATTTTTTAGTCTTTAGTTTTAGCTTTCTTTTGGACTTGGTTGAGCACCAAAAATACACTCTCTTTTTTATTGGATGGCACGTTCGTTCGCGCTCTCATCCCATTACAATAACAATGAGACGACTTTTTAGTGATTTTAAAAATGTAAATATTCACAACAATTTTTTTCTCTTGTTTTTAACGTTGCTATTAGCGCCTTTTTTTTAGCTAACCCCTTTCTTTGTTTTCCATAGAAACTATTGTAATATACAAAAATTAACCTTTTTGAGCGGGAGAGATATTTTTTTCGAGAAAATTTTTTTGTTGTTGATGGTTTCAAAATAATGGTCAAAGCTCTGCGAAGAAAAAAAAAACACACGCATATGTTTTGGTTTATTTTGGTGGTAGTGGAACAACAACGGTGCCAGATGATGGTGCCAAGCATGCTTACATTAGTTTGGTTGTGGACTATATAAAATGCTTTGGTTAACGTTGTTTTTGAAGCCGATAATTAAAGGGAATCATTTACGTTATTTTTTTGGCGCACGTTTAGAAAATCTGTATTTATAAACTTGCTTGCCTATTTTTGAATCCACCATTAATAAAAGTAGTTCCTTGACAATCTTCATTTTTTTCCTTCTCGATTTTTAGCCTCAACGTCATTCCAAATATCTAGTTATCCACGACATACATATAGTTTATCTCTGCACATTCTATTACATAAAAATAAATAAAACTGTCATGCCAAAATAGTAAAAAACCGGAAGTCCATTTTTTTAGATTTTGCATTTTTCTCTTTCTTTTTTTTATGTTTTAGTCCAAGCTCATACGTACGTACCTTTTTCTACCTTTTCTGGCTTTTTCTATTCTATTCCAAAATCTCTTCCAAAAACCATTAACTTTTTTTTATGGTAGCCACATTCACTCGTGATTTCATATAAATCCACCTTGTTTTTTTCATATAATTTTTTTTCAACATAAATCGTGGTTAATCGAGCATAATAGTCATAACCAACAAAACCAAAATAAAGCCAAAAACAAATAAAACATATTTTCTAAATTTTTAGCAAATAAAATAACTACCTTTTTTGAAATAATTTCGCGTAAACATGACTGCATCATCAACTGGTATTAAAGCTGGATTCATTGTTCTTACAATAATTGGCCTTCTTCTTACTCTTATTTCATTATTTACTCCAGCATGGAGATCATATAATAATGGTGGAAATGAACCTGGTTTTGGACTTGTTAGCTATGATTGTGGTAGCAATGCTAATCAAATCAGCCAACAAGATTGTGTTAGATGGTGGAATGTAAGTTTTTCTTATTATTATGGTGGAACTCAAAAATTTTTAATGGATTAGCGGGATTTTCTGTTTTAGACATTTTTTTTATTTATTTTTTTATCCATTTTCAGGCCCGTGAAGGTTATGAAAAAGTTGCTTTAGCTTTCATGATCCTTGCCGCTATTGCTGAAATCATTACTCTTCTTTGGGCTTTTATCATTCCCAAAGCAGCTCCACGTCATTATTTCCTTGCTCCCATTCTTGCCCTCCTTTCTGCCATCTTTTTACTTATTGCATTCGCAGTTTATGCAGCTAAAAATAATGATGATGTTCGATATTTGCCTGCTGCTTCTGGTCAACTCAATGCCAATCATCATCTTGGTTATTCATTTTGGCTCGCAGTAGTTGCATTCATTTTTATGGTTTTGGATACCCTCGCTGGATTTGCTGCAACCAAAAGACACAATGATGAACTTCGACCTAATGTTCGTGCTTAAAAACTTTATACATAATTCAAAGCTTTTATTAATTTTTTTTAAATTTTTTAAGGCTGCTCGCACCACCATCACCACTGAACAACATGTTACCACCACCTATCCTTAAAAAACATGCATACAACAAACACTTCGAAAATAATAAAGTAAAAAAAAGATGTATCTCATGCACACAAATATACACACATTCTTAAGTTTTTAATTTTAATTAGATCTTAGCGTTAACAAAGGCACTGAAAATTTGGTTATTTAAAAAAAAAGTGTTTTATATGTAAAGTTTTCCTTCCTAATTATTTTTTAAAAGTTTATACAATATTACAATTCCTCATTTTATACCTACCAAATTTTTATGCCAAATATATTGCCAATTATTCCTTTTTCTTTCTCTCTATCTTTTCATGTTACCTAAAAGTATTAAGAATATTTTTCTTTATTTAAGCAATTTTTTTTGTAAAATAAATTAAGCGAAATACAAACATAAATATATTTTTTTAATAACCTCGACACTTTATTTTTGGCAATGATTTTTCTAAGCTTTTTTCTTTTGTAATTAATTTTAATATTGAATTTGTGATTTTTTTTTGTTTATGTGTAAATAAAGCGTAATTAATTATGAAGATGATAAACCATTTGATTTTTTTGTTGTTGGCAAAAGACCGGGTTCAATTTCAAGCATCATTTTGATTGTTTCATTATGAAGTAAACTATCTCGAATGGCATTAGTTATTATTAATACATCCGCATATAATTCATATTGAGCTCGATTATGTATGGCATCCATGGCTCTTAAAGCAATATCCGAATAACCATTAAATAATGAATAATGTACACCATTTAAAGCTTCAATTAAGAAAAATGATGTTAATGGAATTCGTGGCTTCCTGGAAGAAGAAAAAAAATTAAAAGTCCATTAATCAAAATGAATTGAAAGTGGAAATAAAATAACGAAAGCAAAAGAGTGTTTGTTTCTATAAAAAAAGCAGTCGCTTAAAAAATATTAAAAACCAAAATAAATAAAATGTTTTTTGAACGCACATAAAAAATTGATTTTTATTTGTATCTTCAGAACAATTTTTCAGAAGTAAAAAAGCGACTTGAAACGAAAAATAAATCCTCGAACTTTGCAGTAATTTTAAAAATTTTAATCAACTACGATAAAAGATTGAAGCATAAGGAGAAATAAATCCGCAACAAAAATAAAAAATAAAAAAGTATTTGTAAATATGCTTACTTTGAATGATCTCCATAATCTTCTTCAGAAGCTTTATGTTGCAAAATTTTATTACGAAAATCTGATTCAGGATAATTGAATCCACTTTTAGATAAAATTAATAAACATCGAGAATATGCCCGACAAATGATATCTCGACACATATGGCACATGGCTCCATTCACCTAAAATTTTATTGTTTCAAATGATGATTCGAAACTCTCATAAGAGAAACTAACAGATTTTAAAACTCTTGTTAAAACTAAAGAACGATTTTCTGCGTTTATTCTATCCACCGCAGGAAAAGGTCCAATTCGAACTATATTTTGCACCGTTGCTCCACCATTTGGTCTCATTTGAGTTATTTCTGGATATGGATTTAATCGAGACGGGTCATGATAAATAGATGGATATCGAACGGACGGAATTCGAACTTCTTCAATTTTCTTATTCATCTGCTGCGAAGATGGTCCACCTGCGAGGATTTCCTCATTATAAACAGCCATGAAAAATGTTTCCAACATTGAAATAGATTGTTTTTGACGCTTTGCAATTCCAAGAAGATATGTTTGCATTAGCGAAGGAATAAGTTGAAAAACAAAATATCTCCCGATACCTAAAAAGAAAAAACTTATAAGGGAAATGTTTAACTCCATCAAAAAAATCTTTACCCAATTTAAAATAAATAGCTAATATTTGAGCAATTAATGGCTGAATTAATTGAACATTTTCATAATTATTTTCTAAATACATAAGCAAAAATCGAGTATCTAAACCTATTTCTTCTAATATTTTTTGATAATTTGGGTATTGATTTTGTTTAGATATATGTTCTTCATATTTACGAAATTGATCACTCATGTCGGTTAACCAATTTTGAAGTTGATTATTATCCATTTTTTTCAAAGTTTGAAAATGAATGATCTGCAAAGAAAGGAAAATTAAGAAAAATTTATGAAACATAAAAAGAAAGAAACGTTTATGAAATTTTTTTCAGCGAAAATCAATTCGTAAGCTTTTTTAGTGGTTTTCTATAAAATTGCTTTTGATGTTGTTAACATTTAGCCAGAAAAAGAATTGAAAAACACTTTTTTAAAACTAACTAAATTTCTCTTCAAATCGTTTTATGCTTTCCATAATTATTAATTAACAAAAAAATCTTACATTAATCTTTCACATAAACCAAACCGTCGAAAATTAAAACCATGTAGCTGAAAACGAGAGAAGTCATTAAAAAGCATAAATTAAACCAAACCTTTTGCTCTTCGATAAAAAAATGGCATGTTTCTTTTCTAACGACTAAAAAAGCAACCAAAAAAGCGTTGTCATGGTAAAAAAATATAAAGAGAAAGTCCATGAATTTTGGAAGCATAAATTTTTGCTTTTTCTCTTCTCTTCTTTTTTTAAGTGTCAAATCCAAGAAACGGATATTTTTGATTCTAAAAAATTTGTTAGAAAAAAGTATGATATATTAATGATTGATTTGTTGGTGATTTGAAGTTGTTGTTTGTATGATAATGACCCAAATTCGACCATCTGTGGAAACATGGAATCGAGGAGAATTGGAAGATAAATTTTATCGACAATATGATCAACTTATTTCTATTAAAAAGAGAAATAATGAATTGGAGAAAAAATTGAGATTGTAAGTTGTTGGATTTCATCGCCTTAATTGATATATCAAAATTATGTTGCTCGGGATTCGCAAAATCATTGATCTTTAATTTTTATTTTTAGATCTTCAAGCAGAATTCGACAAGCCCTTGAATCTGGAAATGCTTCGGAAACTGAAGAGAGAAATCGTGAGCTTGAGAGAGAAAATCGACTACTAGCTCAAAAGCTCAAAGCTCTAAGGCATCAACTTATCGCATATACGAGGCCTCAAGCTCATAATACTACATTAAATTTTTTGACTTCAAGGTCCACCGGAAGGCCAAGAAGTGCATTGCCAGCAGAATCAGGAAGGAATCAAGAATCTGAACCATATCATCAACAACAACAGCAGGCAACAACGACTACCCAACATCCACATGTGGTTGTTAGCAGCAGTGGAAATCTTCAAAGGTTTGTTGTTACTTTTTAACTCTGAAAATTAAAAAAATATATATAAATGAAGACTATTTTTTATAGGTCACAATCAGTTATTGAAGAACGCCATGTTCAAATTATAAGTCCAAACCATCATTCTTATCATCATTCAGAACCGTAAATTATTTGCCAGCTTTTTAAAGTCTTTTTAGAAAAATTAAATTTTTAGTCCACCACTTGCTTCATCAGAAGAAAAGCAAACAATTATAAAATTATATCGTGAAAATCGAGAAAAGGATGAAGAAATAGCAGAACTTCAATTTAAATTTGCTAAAAATGAAGAAAAATTAGAAAATTTGAGAGTGGAATATGACAAAGTTATTGGAGATTTGGAAAATTCTCAACAAAAAGTTAATCAACTTCAAAGAATTGTAAATCAAAAGCCTCAAGAATCCACAGATTTATTGGAAAAAGAAATGACATTGTTAAAACAAGAGAATAAAGTTTTGAAAGCAGCCAATGATCGATTTGTTCATAAGTAAGCGATATCCAATTTTGGGTGTATCAAAGACATTTTTCAGTTCCTTAATCGATTCAAACCCCACCAAAGAAGCTTTCACTGAGCTTCAAGCTCTTCAAAAGCATGTCCACGAATTAGAAATGAAAGTAACAGAAATTGAAAATGAAAATAGACAATTATCGAAGAAATTAAAATCCGCTGAATCCGAGAAAAAATCAGCAGCTTCTAAATATAAAAAATTAAAAAATAAAATAGCTGCAAAAGAAGAAAAACGTAAAGCTCAACAAGGTTCATTACTGCCTCCAACGGCACCAAGTCAAAGAGGTGACACTGAAGTTGAAAGCGATGATGCCGCTTCCAGTGTACCAGAATCACCTGTGCCAAAGAAAATTCCAAGAAACTCCTCTGTAAGTTGCTAAACCATCCAATATTTTTTTAATTCACCGAGTCTTCTTACGATTGTGAAAATTTAACGAAGGTTAATTAATTAAATGTATGCTAAATTTTTTTGTTTAGAAACGCCGCCATCTTAATAATCATCATCACAGATCCTTTGAACCCAGTGTTCTTGATAGAGTTTTTGAAGATGTTGCAAGTATAGTTAATTCTCATATGTCACGCACAGAATCTTCGGTGTCATTGGATAATGAACCAGAATCAAATATAAAATGGAGGCAATTATATGAAAATGTTTATTCAGAATTAGAAAAGCTAAGAAATTTATTAATGATTCAGCATAGAGTTAATGAAAGGCATAAACAAGAAGTAAGTCCAATTTTTTGAAATTTTATTAGGTCTAAAAAGTTTGAAATATTTTGTCTTTTAAAATTTGAATATTTGCTATGTTTAACAGATCCACTTTTTGCTTTCCCGAAATCTGTCTCAATTTTTTTAAACAAAAATATTTTCTTCCAGATTTTAATTCTAAATGATTCTAATGAAAGTAATAAACACGAATACGAGAAAAAACTCGGTGAATTTGTATTGGAATTAAATCGACGAGCAAAGAGAATAGAAATTCTTGAAAATCAACTTCGATCCATTGCAAATGGTGCAACCGATTTTGATCGATCTGTTTTGTCTCAATCCGGAGAAAAACCAATGTTTGATATTCCAGCAACAATATCCACAACAGAAATGACCCTTAGATTGAAAAAGCTGACGATTACTGAAAATGGATTAAAACATACAAGTTCGCCTGATCCAATGTTATTTTTATCATTGGAATTTTTTGATTTTGAACTTCAAACTACTCCATTAATTCAAGGACCAGAAAGCGTGTTTGAATATTCAACAGTTTATGACATCGTTGTTAGTAATTTATTTATTCATTACATTGAAACAGTAAGTTTTCAAGCAAAATAAAGCTCCAAAAATAAAAAAAATAATTCTAGGAAGGAATAACAATAGAACTTTTCGAAGTTAAAGGAGTTGCATACGATCAAAAAGGAGCTGGCATAATATCGCTGAAAAAGTTATTAGAAACAGAAACTCCAGCAATGATTAGTGGAAGACTTCGTCTATTTCTTCCTGGAACTAAAGATGTTGTGATTGCTCAACTTGAATATCAACTTGAAGTTCCATTTAGTTTGATCAAAGCTTTAAAAGCTCAAAAAGTAAGCATTTTCCAATTTGCTGTATAACTATTTTCGAGAGGAGACTTCCACTCACAAAGTTTTGCTACTTTGCAAAAAAGAGTTTTTTTTTGTGACTTAAATTTATTTTTGCAGCGACGATTAACTGCTTCCACTTACCTCCCAATCGATGCATCCATTCCTTCAACGCTTTATAATGAAGTTGAAATATTAATTCATCGTTGCTCAAATTTACAAGCTCTCACTAAATCCAAACAACTTCCATCCACTTACGTGGCATACCAAATTTATGATCTTCATCCACATTTAACTCAAATTCAAAACAAAAATTCTAATCCTGTTTATAATGATTCTCGCTCATTTATGCTTCCAATTGGTTCGGCGCTTCATCGATATTTAAAAACTGAAGAATTACAAATTTATGTGGTTGAAGAAAATTCAGCAACCAAAGCATCGAAAGAACTTGGAAGCATTGTTTTGCCTTTATTTCCATTGGCTCGAAATCAAAGTATTAAAGGCACTTTTCCATTAATAACTCATGATGGACAAATGTCAGATGCGAGCATAGATTTAAGTATTTATTGGAAATATGCTTATACGTTTAGCGATGAAAATATGGAAGTTGATACACCGGTAAGTTGATGGCTAACTAAACTCATCGTCGGCTATAGCTGGATTTGATATAATTAGATGAATTTAACCTTTCAAAATTACTAACTGTTGAATAAAAAAAGCTTTCTAATAAAGGTTAAAAAATTAAATTTTTTAGCAACAAGTAAAATTCCCTAAATGGAAACCAAGCATTCAAGAAGAAGAGTCCAAATCCAAAGAAAAGACAGATGGAAAGCAATCAGAAAACCTTCATGCATCCAAAAATGAATCTTCTCTTCCATCAGAAGATTATCTTCAATCTCCACGACATCGTCGTCCTGCTCCTCTGCCACCTTCTCAAACCCAACCTGAGCTACCACCAACTGGACCTAAACTTGTACCACAAATAAGCCTTCCATCTTCCACATCTTCGATGGAAAGTTCATCCGCTGAAGAAACCATTATTGAAAATACTCAAGCTGATGAAAAGTAAGATTTTTTATAACGAAAATCAATCGCATCTATGAATTTTAGTAACTTTGATCCTGATATTCCTCCTCCTCCACAACAACCTTCTGCTCCCCAAGCTTCTGAACCTGATGATGATTCATCTTCTTCCGATGACACTTATGTTGTTGAAGACGATGATCTTCAAGATTCAGAATTGCAACAAAAAGTTCGTGAAACTTCCATTGATGAAATTCCTGATATACCTAAAGATGATGAACCTGCTCCAAGTCGACAACCTAATCCTGAATCTTCACCAACTCCATCGCCGGGTTCACAAGATTCAGAAAAAGAAAAAGCAGAAAAAGCAGAAATGCTTCGAAAGCTCACTAAAATGAGTCCACCAACAGCTTCATCCTCTGAAGGTTCAGATACTTCAGAAACTCCAGAAATTTTAGGATTAAAAGAAGAATTGGAGAAACTTGAAAAAGACAAACAAGAAAAAGCAGAGCCTCCAAAACCACCATTGAGACTGCCACCAATTGCACCGCCAAGAAGGTTGAGTGGCAAAGTTGAATTTAAAGATCCACTTCATTCTTCAATTCCACGTATGCTTTATATTGGATATTATGAAATTAAGAATAAAAATTTTAGCAAGTGAAGAATCAAGCCTTGCTGGATCTATTAGTGGTTCACCAAGAGTACGAGATGGTGGCAATCGAGGCATTTACAAATCAACTCCAGATTTTGCTGCCCAAGCATCTTCACCATCAATAAGACAATTAGGAGTTAGTTTTTAATGTTAGAAATAATGTAATTGACTAAATTCTAAAAATTTTCCAAATGCCTGATTTTCAACTAAAGTTCTTACAAATTTTTTAAAAAAAAGCTCAAAAACAAAAAAAAATGCGAAGAAATTATAAACTTTCATTTCAAAGCTAAAAAATTTCAGCAACCAATACGACCTGAACTCCCACATCTTGATTACTCTGTTACCATTCGACTTGGCCGACTTTCGCTTGTCGAACATTCTCCTTTACTCGAAGAATCTTTTGACGGAATAAATGTTTTTATTGAATGGAGTTTACTTGATTTTGCAAGTGACCTTTGTGAAACACCCGAATCGGTTCCACTTCCAAGAAATTCATGGAACGTCGAAACATTTGAATGTGAAAGAATCTATGAATTAAATTCTCGAAGAGTTGCTTTGCTAAAACAATGGATCGATTTAAATACGAGGCTTAGCTTTAATCTAGTTAGTGATCCACAAGATGATGGAGATTGTGATGATTTGGGTGTTGCACAAATGGATTTATCTGATGCCATTAATACTAGCGTGCATTCAATTGTTTGTAAGTTTTTATTTTCGATTAAAAAAATCATTGGTGCCACAAATTAAAAAAGTTAAAGTTAAATTTTCTATGTTTGCATGATCTTCCTAACTTTCTTTTTTTTGTAACATCCAAAAAAAGATTTTTTAAAACTATTTTTTTTTCTTTCTTCTTCGTTGATTAAAGCTAACAATCGTTTTAGTTCACGACGTGGAAGGCGACCCAATTGCTGTATTGGATTTCAGTGTTGTATATTCCGATGAATTAACTAAAATTTTGGTTGATGAAAAGCAAGATCAAGAATAATGGCTTTCGAACATTTTACGATTATTTTATTTCAAATTTTTAATTGCCTAAAAAAAGATAATAAAATATTTATTAAATTTTTTTATCTTAACTCACATGGAATTTAAAATTCTCAAAAAGTGTGATTCATCGAGAAATTTACTAATATAAACTCTAAATCCGATTGGGTTTTCTAGCTTGTTTTGGAATATAATAACGTTTATTAAAATCCTCTCTTTGTTTTTGTTATTTTTTTAAATTTAAAAATTCATAATTATAGTATTATTGGTTTTGCGCATATATAATATTTGCAGCAGCTGCAAAAAAAAAAAAGAGAAGAGCAAAAGCTGATGCGGAAAAACATCAAAAAGGTGTTTATTTATTTGTACGAAAGAGTGACTTTTGGATTTTTTTCTGATTCATATGTTTTTCTTCTTCTTCGACTGGCTCATTTGATTCAATATTTTTTAATCTAATTTTTAGATACTTTGATATCCTTAAAATTTCTTTCTTGCTGTTTTGAATGTTTTAATCCATTTATTAGTCATGAGAAGGTTGATACTGTAGCTTTTTTGCAAAGTAAAAAATAAAATAATCGGGCGACATTAAAAATGAAGAAATTATTTTTTGTTGATGCATTAATGCTTTTTTTTAATCCAAAAACAATAATAATAAAAACGTTCCATTTCATTGATGATGATGATCGACTAAATAATGTTTAACTTTTTGCTCTCTCCAAAAATATATTTCATGATTTCATTAACTTTAAACTTTTTTTTTGTTGAGGGGTTGCCTCTTTTCTTTTTTTATTACCGTTATTTTTGTGTTTTCCTGCACCCATCTTTTTGCATTCGACGACGACCGATGACACCATGGATCAACCATCCAACTAAAAGTAACCCATTGCTGGCTGCAAAATTAGACTGCGGCGATGTTGGGTAGCAAATAATGTGTGCAAAAATAATGAAATAAATATTATAAAAACAACAGTGTCTCTGCTGCAAAAAATAATAAGGGAAGAAAAATAAAACTTTCACTTTACATACAAAGCTTTTATTTTATTTTTTTCTGTGTTGCTCATTCATTCATTTTTGTTATATATTTTTCGGACTTTTTCAATGATCGAAAAACTTTTATTTTATTTTTTTCCTCCACCAATAATTTCTAAAGAATTGATCTTTGGCGTATTTTTTAAAGGTTTGCCTGCCTTCTAACTTTACCTTTAATGGTGTTGTAATACAACAACTTTCGCCATCCTTCTTTCCACCACTCCTCCAAAAAAAATTAACTATCGTATATTCCAAATGATTTCTTTGTCTTTTTCTATCTACTATTTTCTTAATATATCGGCGCTTATTTTTATTTGGCTATTCCAAACCTCAAAAAACAAAACAGAAAAAAAAAACATCAACTTTTAATGTGGAAAAAAAGTTGTTCTTTGAAAAAAAAATTTCATCCTATCGCATTTTTTTTCTTCTTCTTCTCGTTCGCTTACTTTTTTCTCCCATCGTTTACGAAAAAAAGAAAAATAAATATAATGAAAAACTAACTCCAGAATTTTTCATCTTCGAACTTTTTAAAATACATACGAAATATATTTTTTTTTCTGTGTATGTATTTCGGTAGAATGAAATTTTATTTTTAATGTACGCTGCTCGCCGCCGCCAGCAAACTCAGAAGTTTTTTTTGTGTTTTTCTCTTCGCTTTTCTTTTATTTTCGGAGTGTTGCTTTCTTCTTCTTTTATTGTTCTGTTTTTTTTTTTGCTGCAGAAAAAAAATAAGAGTTCCAACATCAATTTTTTTGGCTGGCTGATGCTGCTGCACTCGCCGGCTGCGCCCGCCTTCTTTCTTCTCTTTTTTTCGCCTATATCGAAATCTTTGTTTTTATGTAAAAAAAAAAATAGCAACAACAAGCACCAAACCTTTGTAAAAAAAAAGGTTAAATATCATTAATGGACATTCTGTAGTTTTTTCTTTTCATTGGAAAAAAAATATTATTAGGCTACATGTGGGCTTTCCCTTTTTTCTTTTTTTCTTTTTCATATAAAAGTGGTGGATGAGGAGATTTTTGGTTGGATGGGTTAGTTGGTAAATTTCTATCAAACTTTTGGTTCCATTTTTAGTTTTAAAATGATTTAATCTTCTTTCCATGCGCTGCCATAATTTTTTATTACTTCGGGTTTATCCACTTTGATCTCGCCATTTTTGGTCGTTTATCATCATTAGTTAGTCACTTACTTACTTATATCCCTTTCTCTTAAATTTATCAGCGTCTAATTTCACAAGAACGTAATATTTCTTTAATGCTTTTAGTTTCTTACCATATCATCTATAGAGTTTATTGCCACCCTCCTTTATGTCCACGTGTGAAAGGTATGAGATGACACATGTCCATTGATCATCGAGGCCTTCCCTTTTAAAATCGTAGTGATCAATCATCAAAACAGAAAAACTTGTTTTGTGCAGCATGGATTCGCCTTATGTTTATATGTTGTAAGGAAGCTTACTGTAACTTTATTACTTTTATTTTGCATGATCTCCCGCTACTATTTTTTTCAAAAGTAAAGGCTTTAGAAATATTTTTCACCCAAAATCTAGCAAATCCTTTACAAATTATAATTTTCCATAGTTTCGCACATTTAAATTTTTTTCCATTTATCCTTTCTTGGATATCGAAATTTCTGTGAAAATCAAGACCCGATCTCGCTCTTTTGGTTGTAGCCTACAAAATTCATAAACTTCATAAACCCTTTCCACTTTTTTCATCATTTAAAAAAAATAAATAAGCGACACCCAGTTTCGAAACTACTATTTACTACATAAACGAAAACACATAAGTGCAAATTTACTATTTCCTTTTTTTTGCTTTTTTTGCTTTTGTTTTTTGCTCACCGAACGCTTAAAAAAGATCTTTAATCAAACATTATATTTTTTATTCTTATGCAAAAAAATAGAAAGAAACACAACTTGAAAAAAATAAATGAAGAAGAAAACGACGACGATGAAGAAATAACAACTCCGTAAAAGAGAGGGAGTCAAAAAAAATATTGCGGGTCTTTGATTTTTTATATTTTATTTTTTTCAAGAAACAACAACTTAACGCATTTTTTAATTCTAAAAACTAAAAACGAAGAAGAGATAAAAAGCTGGAAGGTTTTTCTGGAAAGAAAAGGTCAAAATGAAGCATACTAGAAAAAATATATAACGAAAACGAATTTTTTTTGGATAATAACTTTTTTTTAAATTAAATTAAAATTAAACGAGTTTACATAAAAAGCTTTGAGACTCTTAAAAATCTTTGGTCATTGAGTTTAAAGTGAATCAATTTTTATTTTTTCTGAAGGCATAAAAATTCTCCATAAATTTATTTGATCCGAGTTAAGCCCTTTGTCAACATCCGATATTTTTTTAACCCGTGTTCACCCAAAGCAAAATTTTATTGAGTCATCAATTGTTTTCAGCAGTAAAAATAAAAAAATGACTAAAACTCGAAGTGTCGAAGAATTTGAAACTTCTTTGGTTCAACTGTATTATAAATCGGATATCCTTTTTAAATATAATGCATCCCGAAATTTTGAATGGAATCGAAAGCGTGAACTTGAATGGGATCGAATTTTTACCATTCTTCGAAAATTACATAATAAAGAAGTGCTAAAAATTAAAAATGTTTTTCAATTAAAAACTAAAATATGGAAATTAATTCAAATGACAAAGAAAAAGTATCAACGACATTTGTTATTTCCTGCTTATCCAAAATCCTTTTCAAAAGTAAGTTAGTTTCACCTTTTTTCAAGAAAGAAAAAAATGTATTTTGCTTTCGTGATTTTTTTTTCTAAGTGGTTTAAAGGGATTATTTTTTTCTTACAATTTTTTAAAAATCATGCTGTAGTTTTTACGGTAAAAAAATAATAAACAAAACTAGAAAAAATAATAAGATACAATAATAAAGGGTTTATAGTGGAGCTTTAAAGTACCGTAGTGTGTTATTTCTTGTCTTCACTGAAAGCACGTTTAAGAAAAAACAATATTATTGCGGATAATAAATAAATCAAAGCCGGTTTATAGCCAGGGAAAAAAAATAAACAAAAGATTAAACGCCATTTCAAAAAGTACGCTTTTTGTATTTTATTTTTGGTTTTACTGAAAACACACTTAGTAATTGTAATTTGCTAAAATTAGAAGCGATTTACAAAAAAAAATTCTCCAAAAAAATTTATTGATTTAGGAATTTGCATAAAAGATGCTACGATTTTTTTTCCAGGTTGAAAAGCTTATCCTTAAATATGAAGGCATTGCTCCAAATGCATTAGTACAAACCAAAATCGAACAACAGCCACAACAACAACCACAAGATCAAAATATTCAACCCATGCCATTAACCTTGTCACAACAACAAAACCCTCAAAATGAAAATGAATCAATTAAAAAATCTAAAGATAAAGTAGAATATTGGCTTAGTTATAAATTTATTTTACCAAATAACAATAATAATAATCATGAAGGAACAACAAACAATACATCATCAGAATCAGAAAGTTTATCATCTCCAACTTCATTATTTTTTGCTCCACATAATCCCTTCGATATCATTCATGAAAATTCAATGGATACCATTCAAGGTCAATCAGATGAAACTTCAACTCAACAACTTCTTGAAAGTAATTCATTGGGTTATGAAACAGAAGAAAAATTGCTTTATTGTAATTCTGATGTAAGTTCCTTCCCTTTCGAACAAAGAAAATTCAGAAGTAAAAATTTTTTTATTGCAGGACACCCAAGTAGCCGAATTATTACAAATTCTTAAAGAAAATGAAAGACAAAATGCTGAAATTAATGCTCTTCGTTTAGAGCGAGAAAGATTAGAACTTGAAGAAGCTAAAATTCGTTTACAATTAGCTGAAGAAGAAGCCATGAAAATGAATAATAATATTATTATGCAAACTATTGAAGCTTGAGTTCACCGGTGGAGAGAAAGAGAAAGAAATAATGGATGTTAGCTTTAGTGAGCGATAGGTAGAATAACAGGGTTTCGATTTATGTAAATAGTTTTAAAAAAAAAAATTTGTTTTAAAAACCAAAAAAAAAAGTTTTAATCTTTTTTTTCTGAAATTTTGTAATTTTTTAAAAAACTTTTTTCTTATTTTTTTTGCAAATGATAACTTTTTTTCATAGCAATTAGTTGCTAAAGGCAAAAGAAAACCAAGTTTGTTAATCTCATTAAAAATGTACATAATTGTTTTTTTATATTTATCTTAGTATCTCGTTTTTTAAAATCATAAAATGCTTCTTTTGTATGTAAAAATTTTTATTTGGAAACGTGTTTGATTTTATAAAATTAAAAATTTTTTTATTTTGATACTTCCAATTTTTTTATACGTTTTTTTTATTTTTTTGCATACATTTTTGTAAATAAAAACATAAAAGTTTTAAATAAAGTCTAGCATAAACAATTTTCTCAAATATTTTCGATATTTTCGAATTCGTTCAGCTAAAAATTCTTCCATTCGAGCTTCAGCAAGTTCCTTGGATAGCCGAATTTCATTAAGATTTGATCGAAGATGGTGAAGAAGAAATACCAGCTATTTTTCTTTGTCGTCGAAAGCAATAGGGCACAAAAAATAAGCCGAAAGTGATTGGTGCAAATCAGGGTTTGGCGGAATTGCAAAAAATTCCGCTTCCGCGGAAGGCGGAATTCTAAAATTCACTTCCGCAAAAGCGGAAGCGGAAGTCAAAAAAGGGCGGAATTCCGCAAAAAACGGAAGCGGAAGCGGAATTTTTTTTTATTTTTTTTATCGTCATTTACTCTCCCCTTAGATTCACTTCCGCTTTCGAATTCCGCAAAATTTTGCGGAATTCCGCGGAATTTACGGAAGTCCAAAAACATGCGGAATTCCGCAAAAGCGGAAGGCGGAAGCGGAATTCCGCCAAACCCTGGTGCAAATGCCGTTGCAACTTTCATGAAAGGAGTAAAGTAAGATAGCTATTCTCGAACGAAAATGGAAAAATTGGAGCGAAAAAAAGAGAAAATAAATAAATCAAATGAGATGTTGGTTTTTTGAATGAATAATATTAAAAGAGTAGCCACTTATTGTTTTCTTTTTTTAACATTCCTAATCATCAACAAAGCAAACAAATGTGAACATAAAAAAAATTCAGAAAAAAATATTTACTTCGCAAAGCATTCATCCACATTTTCAAATGCTTGATTCATTCTTGCATGGAAAGCAGCAATATGGTTACTATTGTTTCATTGCTTCTTCATCTTTTTTGGAATCAAACGTTTTCATTCTCAATTTTTGCATCATTGAATTTTTTTATCATCATCTTTTCTGTTGGATTATTATTCAAGCGGTAATAACGTGCTTCATTGTTTCTCGCTTTTTTTGTTGTTGTCAACATTATCAGCTACGTTTATTCTAATTTTGCGCGACATTGTTTTTCCTTGCATCTTTTTCCTATTTTTTTTTATATTTCATTTGACTTTTTTTAGAACTGTTCGGTTAACATGAGTGGCGTTCAACAAAATCCTTCAAATCAATCAATGGCGGAGGCTGATGAAAATATTTCTTCACCTTTATATGAATCTCAAAAATCTAATAGCATTGTTGCATTCCTGGAACTTGCGTATGATGAAAAGTTAAATGAAAACGTTCGACTTCAAAACAAAATTCTTGAATTGAACTGCGAAAATCTTGAAATGAAGAATATGATTGAAAAGCAAAGAACATGTTTTGAAGATGATTCAACGAAAACTTTAGAAGAAGAAATCAACCACCTCAAACAAGTGAATGCTAATTTGGAAGAAACAAACAAGAAGCTGGTTGAAAAGGTAGCTTTTATACGTTCTTATTTTCGATTATCTTACTTTTTTGTGTTCAGGTTTCTGCTTTGGAAGAACAAAAAGAAAATGATCAACCTCCTGTTACTGCGGAACCTCTTGTTACTGCTGAAGAAACTACTGCTGAAGAAACTCTTGAAAAAGTATGTTTGACATATTCATGTTTTTTTGATCTTCATCTTTGTTATATTTGCAGGTTCTTAATTTTGGAAATCAATTAGCAAATGGTCAACATCTTGTTATCAAGAATCTTTGTAAACTTGTCAATAGAAACGAATGGCTAGCAACTTTGAAGGAAGATGAAGAACCTATCAAACTTTCTATTGCTGCTGATTTAACTGTCAACAATGTTGTTTCTCATAAATACCTGGTGCTCGATGGTACTGTTTCTCTTTATGAAGTTAACCCATTCAAGGGTAATGCTCATTCAAGCGGTTTAAATCGACAATGTGTTTCCAACCTTCTTCTCAAAGTTCTTTCCTGTAAGGTTACCGATCTGTTTCTCCATTATCAAATTTTGACCTGGAATGAATATGAAATGCTTGCTGTTTCTGGAATGATAACAAATCTTTATTTTTTCAATGTTTTAATCAAATATGACTCTGCTGACCATGTTCATCTTGAAGATATTCTTCAAATGTTACCAAGCATTGAAAAATTTTCTTTGTAAGTTTTCTGCTTTTCCTTTATCCTAAAGAAGACTTTGTTTTTTAGTGTGCTTATGGACAATAGCTGTATTACTAAAAACACATTCAATAATCTCGCCACACTCTCCTTCACAAAGCTTCAGATTTTCAAGCTTTCTAACCTCCATTATCAAAATTTCGATGCCGATAGTTTCTATGCTTTCATGATGGTAAAATTTTCACATTTACTTATTTATAATAACTTTTACAATTTTTAGATGCATCCAAACACATTTTTCTCTCTCACATTCAATACTTCATACTCATCTCAATATGTCCACTCTCAACTTAGAGCTATGAAACAGAAATTTGAATCTTATGTTGCACCAAACAAACTTGAAATAAATATTTGAATGTTTTATTTTTTTGTATTGTCTTTCTTTCTTTTTGTATACCTTTAATTCTTGTGTAAATAAATTTCTTGTTATACCATTTGAAAAGTTCGATTTAGCTATGATTTGTGGAGAGGTGCTTACTACTAGGTATGAAGAGTCTGACCACATTAGGAGCCAAAATTATAAATTTGATATTTTTCATATTAAAACAGTTTTCCATACAGCTTCAATTGCAATTAAAAGAGAATAAATTTGGTGTGTAATCGAATCAGGATGTATTAGAATCACAGCTCCAGGATTTGGTGTTAAACCATAGCTTTGATTGATAACTAAAAAGGCGATAAGCAACCATAGAATTTTTGTAAGCATTTTTGTTGCTGCAACAAAAAAGTTTTTGTTTGTTTAAAATGAGTTTTGATTTTTGCTTTCTTTTAAACACATTCTTTTGAAGGTAATAAAGTTTGATAAAAAGAAGAATACTTAACTTTGGACATAATTAAAGAAGAAGAAAAAAGCGGTGATAAAAGCTTATCAATTTTTGTTATTTGCTTTAATTTTTCTTTGTTTCTCTGGAAAAAGAAAAAATGACATGTTTATTTAATTTTTTTTGCACACATTTTTTTAGTTTTTTTGTCAAAAAAATATAATACTTTTACACATATACGGGCTAACATACATATTATTTGGCTGGTGAAAAAAAAATAATATTAATACTTTGGAGACTTACATTACAAAAGTGAATGAACAATTTACAGTATCTCCTTTTACTAACTTTTAAGTAACAATGGAATCTTTCACGTTCTTATCTGATTTGATTGTTAAAGGCGGAGAAGAAGAAGAAATAACAGATATTTTTCTTTGTCGCTTAAAACAAAATTGAAGCCAACTGGAACAAAATTCTCGATATGGTTTAATACAATAAATAACTATTAAAGCATCATAAATTCCGAAGCAATTAATTGCTGCGAAACAATAAGATACAATTGGCATTGAAATTGGTTCTTTGACATAAAGGCTTACATAAAAAATGATTAAATATGGAATTCCGAAAAATATAATAATACCAAAAAATTGTAAAATTATCATATAAAAAAACATTTGATTTACCTTTTCCAAGTTTTGTGAAATTTTTGTTTTTAAGCTTTTGGAAAGTTTTGCAGTGAGAAAAAGTAATATAAACATTATAGGCAATCGACAGCCTTCAGTAAACAATAATACAATTCCAATGAATGGAAGAGTATTGGGTTGATAATTAGGAAAAATAAAAATGGTATCGACAATGAATTTTTGTATTTGATTTACCCCAAAAATGGATTCAAGAAGACGTTGATTTTCTTCAACTGATACAAAATATAACTCATGTAAAGGTTGATAAAATACAGATACAAACACGAAAGTTAAATAAATGCCACTAATGATTGACAAAAAAATAAAAACATATAATGGAATTTTTGATGGTTTTGTTGAAATATTTTTCATTGCATAATATCGCTCCAAAATTATTGCTATGGAACAATCATACAACGACATGGCATGATAAAAGGCTAAACAAAATATAATTATACCCCATTTTTGTGATAAATATTTTGCTAGTCCAAGAGGATAAAAAAACACATATGGATGCAACATGGATGGACTGTAAATTCCAATGGATATTTCCAAACCCAACAAATGAATTCCATAAAAAAGCAAATATATTTTACTTCGTTTCATTGTTTTTGGAGTTTTTGTAATTATTATTCCAATTAGCATGATTGCTAAAACTATACCCACTCCAGAAATAACATCAAAAATTACAGGCGTCAACGTACTGGAAGGCTCCATTTTTTTTTTAAATAAACTGCCTAAATAAAAAAAATGAAAGTTGACAAACAAACTTTTTTTATATCAAAACTTTCATAAATTTTTTATACGATCAATTAAATTGTCGAGAAAGACACATAAATCAAGCCATATAAAAGTGGGATAATAAAATTTAAAAAAATGTTCGAAAAAAGTGGTAATAAAATTTATTGTAAATTAAGTTAGTCGTTTTGCACGCGTTTGTTAAAAAAATAAACTAATTTCACTCTTAAATTTTTTTATGGGATTTCATAAATAGGGATTATAAAGATTGAAATACAAAAATAATATTCGGTGACAAATACGTTTTCTCAAGAAAAAAAAATCAATTTTTTTCAGTAAAAAACAAAAAAGAAATTATGATTTTTATCATGTTTTCTTTTAAAACATACGTTGAAGAATATTGCATCTGACACTAGTTCTTTATCCATTTCTTATGTTGCTATGATCAATTTCCGATTTCTCAATATTTTTGATGATAGTAGGGCTTTTTGAACTTGTCAAGGGTTTTAAAACGAATTTCTAACAACTTTATATCCGTAGCTTCATTTTCATGGTTTTTTTTATTTAAATTAAGTTTGCGATTTAAATGAGATAAAATTACCACATATTTCTTGTTGCAGATACCATAGCTATCACGATTTATGCTGACCATACAAATTTGTACCAGTTGGAATAAAATTGTTTTAGTGCCTCTACAGGTTCTTTTACAAATTCACCCATTCTCATGATGTAGTTATTAGCCGTTTCACTAAACTTAGCTTATGTGAAAGAGGAAAATGCTATTTATAAATCAATTATTAATAACGACGAGTAAAAGTTTAAAAAAAAACATATATAAATAATTAAATATTCAAACTTTCTTGTTAAAGATAAAAGAAGTATGAAAATTTATTGGTTTAAGAAATATGTATCTTATTTGACGTTCAATCAAGAAATCAAGAAAGAAACTTTTATCAAGGCCATTTAATTTCAATTTTTCATGGCTACCTAATTTACTTCCTTTTAATTAGAGCAATCGTCACAAAATGACCTTTTTTCAACATTTTTTTGTCTTTAAAAACAAATGAATAAATAAGAGCCAAAACTAGTTGAAGTTTTTTTTGAATAATGTCTAGAAAAGATTTATTTTTCTTAAACCATAGAAATTGATTTTCAAAGAAATTAAAACTACAAAACGCTACCACTACTTTTATTATTATAAAAAAATAATATAAAGAAACACACAATTGCATTGTTAAAATAGGCTTATTTAATTACAATGGCTTTTTACAAATACCTCGTAAACTAGTAGCGGCGCAGTTAATGTTATCATAGCAATCAGGACAACACGTGATATATACACAGCTTTGTCCAGTAATATTTGTTGGGTGGCCAGAACGCCATTTACCTCCATTTAAAAAATCAGAAGGCGAATTATCTGTTGTTTTCCAAGTTCTTCCGCTGTCAACAGTAAACATTCCTGTCCAAAAAGCTGCTTGAAATTCATACATATAAGCTTAAGATCAAGAGCGACTTCATTTTTTGTTTTGAAACTTTATACTTACTCTCAATAAACCGAAACTCTTCGAAACTGTGTATAGTCGGCAAATGTGCTCCAAAGTTTTCGCAATAGTTTTCAGCTTCATTCCACTTTCCGGAAAAACCTCCATATTTACCTCCATAGCATGAATGTGTAGGAGCAAAGTAAATCCAACCATCACTACAATTAACAAGTGCTGGGTATGTGGGTGCAACTTGTTCAGGAATAGCACATACAAATGATTTATTTTTGAAACAATCTTGTGCACTCCAATATCCATCCGTTAAAGACAAAGCTGCACAGTAAGAACCTGTTGTATTCGAAGATCCTCCTTGATTCCAATCTTGGAAATCGAAAGAAGTGCCATCTGTCCAACTCCAATTGCCATGAAACATCAGAGTGTTAGCGCCAATCCAAAAATCAGTTTCAGCACTTCCTCCAGGTGCTTCTTCTGAAACAGATATAAATAATATTATTGCGTTCCACAACAAAACTTACGTCCTAAAACTGCATTTGTAAAAGCATCGTGAATAGAAGCCAAATGTCCTCCCATTTTTGTGCATGCGATCTCAGCTTTTGCAAATCCTGATGCATTTGTGTTGAAAATAAGGCAATTTGATTGCCATTCCAAACTTCCATCAAGGCATGCATTTTCAATCAAAACAAAAATTGAAGAAAAAATAAAAATGCTAAAAATCATTATCGATTAATGCGACAGACACAAATGTAAAAATTATTTGATGTTTTTACATCTTTCATGCATGGTGAAATTCGATAAGACAAGTTATGATAAGAATTTATTTTTAAAAATTTGGTTTTTATTTAAAAAATAAAAAAAAGTTCTGTAATTTATAAAGTTTTATTCCCTTTTAATTTCATGTTGTTTTGATTGATGAAGGATTCGACGAAGAAGGAGAAATAACATGAATTTTTTTGCCAACGCGAACTTTACAACAAAATCGAAACCAACTCAAAAAAACTTTTCGATAAGGTTTAATACAAAATAAAACCACTAAAACATCATAAACTCCAAAGAAATCAATAACCATAAAAGAATATGATATCATCGAACTCGGTTCTGTAACAAATAAGGTAACTAAGATAATTACCAAATATGGAAATCCAGCGAAAATTAATATTCCAAGAAATTGAAAAATTATCATTCGAAAAAACATTTGATTATATTTTTCAAGGCTCGGAGAGATTTGGGTTTTCAGATTTTTTGAAACTGTCGCGTTAAGGGAAAGCATTCCAAGCATTAAAGGCAGCCGACAACCTTCACAAAATAATAAAATTATATTAAATAATGGAAGAGTGTTTGGCTTGAAATGTTGGTAAATAATAATGGAATCCACCACCACTTTGTTACTAATATCCCCAAAAAGTGATTGAATAATACTCAAATTTTCTTCAACCGGAATAAAAAGCAATTCATAAAATGGTGGATAAAAAACTACCACCAACATAAAAATCAAATAACAACCACTGAGTGCCGATAAGAAAAGGAAAACATATAATGGAATTTTTGATGGTTTTGTTGAAATATTTTTCATTGCATAATATCTTTCAAGAATCATGGCTATGGAACAATCATACATAGACATAGCATGATAAAAAGCCATACCAAAGATGACCAACAACAATTTGTGTGGTAAAATTTTTGCTATTCCAAGAGGATAAAAAAATACATATGGATGCAAGGTTGCTGGACAATAAATTCCTGTGAAAAATTCCAAACATAAAAGATGGATGGAATAAAATAGTAAATAAAGTTTGAAATTTTTCATTGCTTTTGGAGTTTTTGTTATTATTAAACCAATTAAAATCAACGTTAAAATTATGCCGATTGCAGAAAGAATTTCAAATGTTATTGATATCATAGAATCCATGGCTTACAAAATGAGTACTAAAAAAGTAAAAGTTTTTAACAAAAAATAAAAGTCCCAAGAAGCAAAATTATTACGAATTCATATAAAGCTAAATTTGGTTAATTTAAGTGTGAAAGAAGAGTCGTTAATTTAATGCATTTAAAGCTTGAAGAAAAACGTGATACATGAAAATCCAATTAAGGCCTATTTATGACAAAATTAACTTAATCCTTTTTTTTGAAAGGTGTTGAAAACAAAAATACTTTCCTAAATTTTCGTTATTTTTACATACTAATAAAATATGTGGAAAAAACGAACGATAACAGAAATGTCTGGGAGCAAAGAAACAAAGGTATGTTTGTTAATGAAAAGTTGCAAAAATAAAAAAATGGATTACCAGCCTAAATAGCACATAGATTCCATTCCATCTTTCCTGAAATGATAAAGATATGTATCACTTTTCTGTTACTTAAAGAAAATTAAAACAAAAAACGTTTATTAGAAAGCTTGTTTTATTTTTTGAAGAAAAACATTTTTACGTAAACAATTTTTAAAACAATTAACAAAAACCATTCGATATGGTTTAATACAAATTATTGTGATTATAGTATCATAAATTCCAAAACAATTCATCAAAGTAAAACAAAGAGAAATGATTTGACTGGGTTTTGAAAAAAATAATGAAGCAATAATGATCATTGAAATTGGGAATGCAAGAATTACAAGAATTCCAATAAATTGTAAAACTATCATTTGAAGTAACATTTTATGATTTTTTAAATGATTTTCAGACATTAAATGTTTTAGCTTTTGGGATAGCAAAGCATTGAGGATGAGTAAAATAAAGATAATTAGCAACCGAGTTCCAATTAACACCGTTAAAATTATCATCAAAGGTGGCAATGAATTTGCTTCAAGGTTATTTCGGAAGCCTATTAAACTTTCAATTACAATATCGTTGTTGTTGATAGTTTCATAAAGCTTTTGAATGTTATTTAAATTTTCTTCAGGTGAAATAAAAAACATTTCATTCAATGGTTGATAGAAAATAACTGTCAAAACAAAAATTAAATAACAAAAGCTGAGTCCAGCGAAGAAACTAAAAGCATAAATTGGAACTTTAGAAGGTGCATTTGAAATATTTTTCATTGCATAAAATCGAACTAAAATTAATGCTATAGTGCAATCATACATTTGCATGGCATGAAAATATTGCATAGCAAAAATGGACATCGATAATTTTCTTGGTAGATGTTTGGCAATTCCAAGTGGATAAAATATTGCATATGGATGTAACATATCAGGAGAATATATTCCACAACTTAATTCAAGCATAAGCGATTGAATTGTATATATTAGCAAATATCGTTTATAAGTTTTCATAAAACTTGGAGTTTTAGTTATAATCATCACAATTAAAATGAGCGCTAAAAAGATGCTTATACTTGAAGTAATTTCATATAAACGTGGAATAAAAGATTCTAAAGCCATTTTAAACTTTTTTTTAAAAATCGATTAACTTGGACACATGAAAAAGTTGGAAGGAAATAAAAGTAGTTATTTCATGCTACAGTCGTGTCAGCAACTCATGGGCATTTTGTCGCTTTAATATTAAATTTTAGAAGTTAATTAAATTTCATTATTAATGGTGAAATATTATTGAGTTTATGGCAAATGAAAATGTTAAGGTGGTGACGTGCATCGTACTTTGATCTCAAAATCTTTATTTTCTCTGCTTTTTAAAGTTACCAAATTGTAAAAATAAATTTGTGATTAAACAAAGCGAAGTCTCTAATATGCAAAGTAAAATGATCATTTATTTGATTTAAAAAAACAATAAAAAGTTTGTAAAGTATGTATGCGAAGAAAAAACATAAAATAAACTTTTAAATTAACCAGACATAAAAAGTTCCGAGCGTTTTACAAATCTTACCAAAGGATGTTTCTAAAAATATATATTTAAAAAAAAGAAAAATTTCTAATTTTAAAGAAATGGTGTCTTTAAATTTAATAAAAAAACTCACTTTTTCAAAATCACGAAAATGTATGGAATTTTCAAAATATTGAGGAACCTTGAATCCGATAGTAAAAGTTTTAAGATTAATAAATATAGGTAGTTTAGATATATTTTTTGCTGTTTCAAGAGTAAAAACTCGAACAACCTTTCTTTTATTGATAACGCTGAAATCATTTTTTATATGGCATTACTAAACTTATACTGTTTTGAAACATACTAAGAAAAATTTTGAATTAATGGAAGGTTTTTAAGGATATCAGCAAGTTGAACCCATTTTTTTCTTTCGGAATATTTAATTGAGCTATAGAAAATATTAAAATTTTTGACTTTTCCTGAAGAAATTAAAAACAAAAATTCGTTAAACGAAATATTTTGATAACATAGCCACAAAGTTTGCACGTTCACATAACCTAATTTCGATGAAATTCCAGAGAAACTATTTCGAGAAATTAGATAAAGAGAGCTTCCATAAATCATAAGTTTAGCAAAAGTATTTTCAAAGGTTAAAGTTGTATTTGATGGAAAATATGGATTATGCTTATCATCCGTAAAATTTTGAACAAATACGACACATTGATTTCTTAAAAAATATTTGCAGCTTTGAAATAGTTTTTGATAAGCAATAGTCGAAGCATTTTTTGAAATGTAATAAACGATGTTTTCAGGAATAGAAAAACGTTGAAACTTCGAATTTTTTGGTTTACAAATTAAAGATGGAACTTGAAATTCAATAAAAAATGGAGAATTATTCATAATTTGATGAGTTTCTGGAAAAAGGAAGAAAATAAAAAAGTGATGCAAAAGTAATCCAAAGAAATTTGCATTCGCCTTTGCGTAATTTGATCAATGCAAGGTTTTTTATTTTGCTTATAATTTTATTTAGGCACAACTTTATGCAACCTTAAGTCATACTCTTGCACGTACTTTCTACCAAAATTTTCAACCACTTATACGGTTTTGGCGGCCCAACCAGTGAGTGAAGATTCGTTGGTATCATACTTGTCGTCTTTAACCAAAAAATTTAATTTGTTAGTTAAAAAATTTCTTCTTTCACTATTTTTTTTAAGATGGAGGTTGTTTGCTTTTTTTATTATTTTTTAAATTTTATAATAAAATTTTTTTTAGTACCCGCATGAACTTCCATTCGCTTGTAAATGGATTATCAACAAGGACTTTTTAAAAAGTAATTGCCTCACCTCTGTTTTATCGTATTACCCTGAAGATGCTACAAAATTTGTTTTTTCAACAAAACCTTTATTCAGAGTTTCATTTTCTATTTCTACCACAGCTTCCGTTAAATGCTTCAAAGATTCTCATATCATTTATTTTGAAACAAAATTTTATTATTCTTCATGTTCTTGGAAACGCATTGCTCTTTCTATAACAGTTAATGATTCATCTTTAAAGCATCAGACAAAAATGGGGAATTCGTCAGGAGTATCGATTCAATTTAATATTCCTATTATTAAGTGGCTTAATGATTGTGAAAATGATAAAATTGAATTTAAAGTTTGTGGAGTTTGCCATTTTGATGGTGACGACGAGTTTAAACTTCCTTTTCGAATTCGTGGAAGCAGCAGTCAAGACTTTTTAATCGTCGTGAAAAATAAACCAATAAAAGTGAGTCAAAACTGTCCTTGTTTAAAACCTTTTTTATACTATCTTTTATGGCTGTGAATTACCTAATTAAAATCTGTAACTTTTTTACTTTTGTTTTTAGATCGACCGATTTGATTTCAAACGAATCTCCCCTGTTTTTGCTGCAATGATTGATTCAGGAATGAAAGAATCCATTGAAAATAAACTTGTAATTATTGAATTTTCTTTTGAAATTGTCGAATCTGTAATCGAATTTTACAAAGGAAAATTAATGTGTCAAAGTTTCATTAATAATAATTTTTATTCATTATGGGAATTTGCTGATTATTATCAAATGAAAATTTTACAAGTAATTTTGCCTCAAAACATAGACCAGATTTAAATTAATTAAAATTATTTTAGGAATATTTGAATCGAAATTTGACCATTGATGAAGAAAATTTTTCTCAAATTTTTCAAATTGCAACGAAATTTAATTCAAAGCTTCTTCGAAAACGCAGCTTTTATTTTGTTTTGGAAACTTCGGTAAAGCCTGAAATCCTTGAAATTCTCGATGATGAAATGAAGGAAGATATCAAACAATTATTTATTACAAATCAGAAAGAAATATGTACATAAACGACTAATTTACAATTGATTTTGAAAATTTGGCTATTATGCTTTTCAGAGAATTTCTATTTATTTTTTAAATTTAAAACGAAAATAATAAAATAAAATATTTAAAAAACTAAGAAAACACAGCATCGAAAGTAAATTGTATCTCAACTTCTCTTTTGTTCAAAATAAAAATGTTGCAAAAACATTTCTTTTTTATTTACACCCGATGTGATCGCTTTTTAAATGAAGGATACTGATGGATATTTCTAAAAAAACAAATATTTCATTTTTCAAATTACTTTAAGAAGCAAGCATACGTTTTTAAAATTTTGCCAATGTTCAGAGTTTAGAAATTTTTCAGGAGCATTGGCGGATGTTATTGCAAATCTTTCGAGATTTGGAAAAATGGGTAATTGTTCAAGTTTTTCAGCTCTTTCAGGAGTCAAAAGAAATTTTGTAGGTTTATGACTAAAAAAATGTGGCAGATGTTTGTGTTTTGAAAGTAAAGAGAGAGGACTTACTAAATGAATCGCTTAATGAATGGAAGGTTTTTAAGGATATCATCCAATTCTACCCATGCGCCATTAGAATATTTAATAGTAGAATGGCTAAAATTAAAGATTTCAATATTTCCTGTTGATACTAAAAAGTGAAATTGGTTGAAAGAAATTTTTTGATATTTAAAACATAATGCTTTAACGTTGACATAGCATAATTTTGGAAAAATATTTGCACAAGAATTCATATCACTAAGAAAAATAGAATTTCCAGTAATCCATAATCTTGAAAAATCAATCAAATTAACTGGAATTGCTTTTGATGGATAGAAGCGATAACTTATATCGGTTAAGTAATTATTGGTAATAACAAAGCGATGTTTTATTAAAAAATATTTACAACTTCTGTACAATTTTTGATAAACATTTGCCAAAGCTTTTCTTGAAATATAATAAACGATGCTTTCAGGGATTGAAAAACGTTGAAATGTCAAATTTTTGGGTTCATAAATCAATGGCAATGTTTGAGATTCAGTAAAATACGACGACAACATTTTCATAATTAATCAAAGATAAGCACCAAGCCACAAAAATATAATAAATTGCTGCTTTATTATATGCAAGCTGGAAAGGAAAGCCCAACCAAATAATCACTGGATAAACTATGTACGAATTTATTTTTGATTTTGTTATTTATTTTTTCGGCGGCATTGCAGCATGTATATGTGTGTTGTAAAGAGCTTCAAGGCTTTTATTTGCACTTATTCAAAGTCAAGATGATGTGCAGCTGATTTAATGGCTCAATATGGATAAGTAAATTCCTGGTGGTTTACCCGCCATTTATAAAAGTTTGGTTAAATAATTATGACGACTTCCATTTGTTTTTTCAAAACCCCAAAAAATTGCTGATCAGCATTTTATATTTTTTGACCATCATTTTATTATATTTCAGTAAGTTTCTTGATTCAAAAATAATTAGTTCCTTTCCTTCTTTTTTTGATAACAAAAGAGGCTTATTATTTCTCAAAACTAAAAAAATTAAAATAGAAACAAACAAAAAATTACTTATTTTTTTAATAAAATCATTGTTTGTCCTCTCGAAATTGAAGATATCATTGAAAATAAACCCATCGCATGATAAACTGGAAGATAGAGAACAGTGAATTCAGAAACGGGCATTGCATAAGCTTTTGAAACCACTTCAATGGAATATTTTAGTTGAGCTTTTAGATGTAACATAAAGCCTTCATGTGTGATCATTACACCTTTAGGTAAACCCGTGGTTCCACTCGAATATGGAAGCCAACAAAGATCTTGAGTTGGATCAATTAGATTTTTACTAAAAAAATAATGGAATTTCATTTTTTCTCCTAAGAATAGTGTCTTGTTTTTATTTTTCTATTTTCGAAAAAAGTCTTTGCGATTTAGTTTTTTTGGCAAAAAATTAGTTAAATAAATCAGAAATTAGCTATTCTCAATCTTATTAGTGCTCGTTTAAAATTCTTAAAAAGGCATCTATAAAACTTACGGAATAGGTTTGGTAGATGGATGACGAGTAATATCTTTCCATAAATAAATTGGAATTGAATATCTTTTTGGTGATTTATAATTATTTCCAATAACTACAATTGCCTAAAAACTCAACATTTGTCATTTTTTTTATTTCACAGACTAGGAAAGCATACTCTCAATTCCGGACATTCATGAACAACTTTCAATACCGATGATAAAAATTCTTCTCCAACAAATGCAATCACTGCATCGCTATCACGAAGTTGATGACTTATTTCAACTAAAATTATTTACCTTTTTTTGAAAGTTAAAAACAAAATAAAGGATTTACAAGGAGTAAATTGAGGCGATAATCCAGTTAAAATTCCTCCAATTTCAGAAATTCCAACATGAATGGGAAAATATTGCCAAATATTTGGAAGCAAAGTAGCCACAACTTCTTGATGCTTTAAACCAAATTCATTTTGAAGAAAATTTCCAACTCTATGACTAGCTTTTAGGACTTCTGCATAAGTTATCGAGTCACTTGCATCTTCAGAATCTTGCTGAAATTATTTTTTCTTGTTAAAAGCCAAAGATGTACATACATGAAGAAAAGTTTTGTATAGTAACAAAAATTTTTTACGTGATACAAAAAAATTAGATATATTGAGGCACTTACAAAAGCAACTTTTTTACCATAAAATTCCAACAAAGTTAAATACAAATCATGAAAAGTTTGAAGCCGATTTAAAACTTTTAAAATTTCTTCCATTGTAGAAAACCAACAAATAATGTCTTGAGAAAAAAAAGTTTCATCTTTGTATCTTTTTTTGTTTTTATATATATTAAATAAATTAGTTAATGACAGATGAGATTGTAGTCTCTTGTTACTAAAACCAAAGAAGTGAAACAGGTTTTGGATTGCGGTTAGAAGAAGGAAGGTCATATTTATGTGAACTCCATATTTTATAGTTTTCCTTTGTTAACTGTCAAAAAAACTTTACATAATTTTTGTAATTTTTGGATGAGACTTAAAAAAACATAAACCAATTTATCTATGTAGAAAAAACTATATTCAACCAATAAATAAATAAATAAATAAAACAAATAATTAACCCTTATTTTTACTTTGTTATTTTTTCTTTTTATTTTCATCACATCCAAATCCCACTCTTCCAAGAGAAACAAATAAAAATATAAAATCAATGATTGTTACAATTGAAAATCCAATAAATACACCAGCTAAACCACCAACGTTTGATAAAAAATTAGTGAACTAAAAAAAGCAAACGATAAAATTCTGACGACAGCTTGTATGTAAAGTTTAAAAAACTTACACTCATTTTAGGAGTTTCAGCAAAAACTTGATGAGTCAAAGATGGAACATAAACGGTTATTAAAACCATATCTTGATAATCTTCATAGCATTGTTGACGCTTTGATGGATCAGATATTTCTGAGCATTCAAATGGCTCAGATACGAATGGACTCAACCCATATCGAGATTCATATTGACTTTCTGTACAAGGAGCGGGACAAATGCAATCCGACCAATTTGATGCATCACCTTTTATTTCAGTTATATTATTTACACAATCCCCTGTAAATTTTAGATTTTTGTAGCTATGGACATTGTAGGAAGAAATGGCTGACTTACATTTGCCAAGAGCGCAATTAGACGCTTCCAAAGATTTAGCATATCGAGGATCCATGCAACCACATGCTTGTTCCACAGCATCTTGGTAACAGCCTCTCAAACAACCCTAAACACAAATTTTTTACTTCAATAAAGAGTTCAATTTTTTATTTGTTTAACAAAAAAGTTTGTAACAAAAGATTTATAAAAAATGCTGTTATTGATAAATGTAAAAAAATTAAAACTTACACTGCTTACATAACTTCCAGGATAATAATATGATTCAACTTCAGAGGGATCTTTGGCACATTTACCATATTTGCCTCCAAGTCTTTCATAAGTAATCTATAAATTTTTAATGATTTACAAATGTCCACTTTTTGTAAGGCTTTTTTTACTTTATTAGTTAAAATAGTGGCAGCGGTGCCATTGGCAGCTTGATAACGAACGGATTCTTGAAAAATATCTTCATCCATTGAATGAATAAAAACTAATAATGATGCTGTATTTATCCATGCAAGGTATTCCTCTTGTTCAACCTTCATTAAAGCTTTATAAGCTCCCAATTCACCCGAATATCGCAAATTGAAATGTTTGGAGGAATTTTGATGATTGAAAGTGAAACAATTACCCAAATTTATGTCATACCATTTATAAATATCGGACCTGTAAAATGGAAGCAATGAAAGTTTTCCATTATCGAAAAGAATTCATAAAATAATTTTTTGTTTATTTGCGCGAAAATATTTTTTTTGCAAACTTTCATTATGAAATAAATCGATCATTTTATGGATTTGTATCATTATTATTGCTAAAATCAAAAATTTATTACTTACTTAATATCCAATTCAGTTTTTTCATATGCAGCCCAAACAAATAAATCATCATAATCCCAACTCATAGCAGATTGGTTTTCAACGGGTTGTTGGCCCAAAATAAAAGGCATAATATCTTTAATTAAAGTTGGAGATTGTACTACTTCTTCCAATAACTCAATGATATCTGCTCCACCACCAAGTTCTTGGATAACTTTCCAAACAATTACACCTAAATTAAAAATTTAGATAAGGTTCATTTTGCAAGGGATGCTTGCTTACTGGTTTCACATTCGACTCCTGTGTAATCATCGCTACACGTGCAATTATAACCATTTAATAAATTTGTACAAATAGCACTTGCATCAATTGAATGACAAACGGTTGGATTACCATTAACCTTACAATTATCGGGTTCTAAAATTTTTTGAGGTGTTTAAATTTTAAAAGCGGTTTTTTGAAGGTGGTTGAAAGCTTACTCATTTCACATGATTTTCCACTCGTTCCATAAGGGCATTCACAAGAATAATCACAAGTTTCATTCAAACTTGTACACTTTCCACCCCAAAGGCATGGTTTTGATGCACAGAAATCAGTTCCTTAAAAAAAGAATAAAATTCTCAAAATCCAAAAACTTAAAATTATTGCGTACCAGTTTGACATACATCCCCACTAAATCCGCAAGCACATTTGCATGTAATTGTTTTGCTATCAACACTTGAACAAGTTCCACCATTTTGGCATCCTTTGTATGCACAAATATTAAACTCTAAATAAACATGTTTTAATAAACTTTAAATCCTCTTAAAATTTCAAAAAAAAATTATTACTTTCACAATAATTTCCAAACCAAATATCAGAACAATGACATAATCGATTTCCTGATGAATCACATGTACATACGCCACCATTTTTACATGGATTATTTTTACAAGGAGTATCTAAATATTTTTTTAAACGTTTAATTTTGTCATTAAAATTAAAGCATTTCTTACTTTGACAATTATTTCCTGAATAATTATCAGGGCATAGGCATAAATATTTGCCATTCCCTTGTTCAATACAAGTTCCACCATTTTCGCATGGATTCTCATCATCGCATTCTAAATTTTATGCGATTACAATAAATTTTGTGGAAATAAAGCAAAAACTTACTACAATTTGACCAACCGCCGCATTTTTCGAGACCTGAAAATAGTGAGCTTCGATAAAAACAGGAGAAAGCTGGGAGAATTTTTTTTTTAAATTTGTGGTGATTGAAAAATTATTTTGTTTGCAGTAAAAGTAAATTAGCTCACTTTCACATTGATCTCCTTCATAGTCATCTTTACAATCGCATTCATAATCGGTTCCATTAACTGTGCATTTATCATAATTAAAACATGGTCCTTTTGCATCACAACTTGTAATAACTGTATCACAATTAGCTCCAGTGTACCCGGGAGCACATTTGCAAATATAAACTCCATTATCATAATTAGTGCAATTCCAATTTACATCACTTCCACATGGATTGGTTGAACATATGTCTGATGGAGGATTTTCGCAACAATCACCTGTAGGGAAATATAAAGGGGTTTTAGAAAAGAGAAAAAAATTATTGAATGAAATTTTACCGGTAAAACCTCCAGGGCAAACACATTCAGTGCAATTTCCAGTATCAGTTTCTTCTATACAATTTCCATAATCTCCACAACCAGTTGGACAATTAACGGTTTTAGCAAATATAAAAGGTAATAAACAAAATGAAATTAAAATGACTGAAAGGTTCCAAAGTTTCAAACAATTTTTTGAAAAAGTAAAAGCTTACCAAAAAAATAAAAATTCCTGAGTTCACTCATCGCCTTTCAACTTCTTCTCAACTATTATCAATAATAAACATTCCAAAGACAAAGACAAAAAAAAACAATTTTGCAAAAAGCAAACCAAAAAAATCTTTCAACCTTTATTTTTTGTAACTATGGCATCCAAAATTTTTGATGATAAAAGAATTCCCCGCTTTTGTTGTTTTACAAAAAACAAAAAAATCATCAAAGCAAACAGCAGCAAGTAACTACAAAAGCAAAATGAATATTTAAATAACGTCAGAGATCACATTTCTTCTTTTATTGTTTCAAAGTATCCAACAAAAAATCTTTTGTTTTAAAATTTTTTAAGGGTTTCTTCTTTAGTTTTTTGTTTCGTTTTTTGTTTGTTCATAAAATAAAGTTACTGTAAAAAGTTAAGAAAGAAAGCTCAAAAGCCCAAAAGAATAAATATTTTATAATGGCAGCACAAAATATTCATTTTGTTATGCAATTTTAGTTGCAACAAAAGTAATAATAATGAAACAAAAAGAAAAAGGTTCAAAAAGTTTAAAGACAAAAGAAAAAAAGATGTATGAAAGAAATGGGATTGATAGGATACGGTAATGGCATGAAATCAGAATTTTACTGAGTAAAATTTTTAACAAATGAAACAACTTCCAATGGCTGAAATTAAATTTTTTTAGTGTTCAATCTAAGATTTTTATTTCATCGAAACTTTCATTCAATCAGTTTGCTTTTTTACTCATAATCGGATCTTGTTTAAATGAGAATCAATGACAATCTGATGCAAGCATCGATAAAATTTTAGATGCCTATATTTGCTTGTATTTTTTTCTTCATCTTCGCTTTTACTCATTTTTGTATCTTTGTTTTCGCGTGTTTATTATTTTGCTTGTTATTACCATCAATGTCATAGGCAATTGTATGAAGAAGTTATTTGATTAATAATCAGTGCATATAATTCCATTAGAAATTGTTTAACGCTTCATAGCTTTTCGTTTTGTTGTAAATGATTTAATATTTCTTCTCCATATTTCAGGTACTCTCAAAATGGCAATACTGAACCATGAAATTCTTGGAGAAATCTTCAATAAAGTTCTCATCAATCCGGGTACAAGATCTTCTGATACTGGCTTAGAAATTACCGTGGACAATTCGTTGGCTAACTTTATGCTCGCTGGAAAGGATCTCTTTATTATGACTTTGAACCATTTTGCTCAATCAAAAAGTGTATGTGTCACTGATACTTGTGTTATCATTCGTGTTGCTGAAACTGTTAGTGTTTAGAAATTTTCATTTCTTAAAATCATTTTGCTCTCTTTTTCAGAATGGAAGAAGTGATGTTTACAAAGTGCCTTATGTCTTTCTATTGTTGAAGCCTCTCATACATGTTGTTAGACGATCGTTCAAAACTTTGAATGTGGATCCTTTAACTAATTGGTCTCCTGGGTGTAAGGTATTAGATGGTCTTATTCATGGAAGTAAGACATGCATAATAATCATGTTCACTAAATTTAACATTCTTACGCTTTTTAGATATGAAAGAAGTCCGTGTTGGTACTCGTCTTTCTCAACGTGTAATGGATCATATGAAAAGATCAAAAACAATTGAAATCATCAAAATTCGTCGACAATTTCAACTTTTTGTAAGTTCCTGTTTCTTGCAAATATATCGCCGATGTTTGGTATGCATACTACAATATTCACGCTAAACTTTTAGGATTTCAATATGATTTCTAAAACCTGTCGTGAGCTTAAAATTGATGGTCAACATTTGAAAGAATTGTGTCGTACTCAATCTCTTTGGTATGTGACTTTTTTCTTATTTCTTTCTCTAATAGTTTCATTGGTTTGTTTTTCAGCTACTCTTTTCCTTCTGTTGAAAAGTTAACTATCTGTGGTCATCTAAATGGTGTTGATTTTGCTGCTAAGAATGCAAATATTTTTGCTATGTTTCTTTCACGATGTTTCCCAAAGCTCAAGTTATTAAACGTCGAAATTAGAATGGTTTCTTTTTGGCCAAGAATCAAGGACACTGTGCTTTATATGGGTCCACCGTTGTTTAATGAAATGTCTCAAAATGTGAAAGGAATGATTAACATTCACAACATGAATTCTTATCATGAACCTTTAGGAATGGTAAAATTGTTTATAACTTCTTTATTTCATTAAAGACACTTATATTTTAGGCAGCTGTTGAAGTCTATGGAAGACCTTATATTATTACAAATGCTCAAAATGGTACGATTGAAAAACGCTTCCAAATTCGAGATGGTTTAAATTTTCATTTTCTTCATATGTTTGATTCTCAAGAATCTGATTCTGATGACGACGAAGACTGGTGATGGCTTGGTTGTAATGAAGATCAATAATGGAGAATACTTTAGATGTTATGTGTGTGTAATAATTTTACGTGTTTCTATTTTTTTATCTCGTATTTTTTGATGTGATTCCATAAAGGAAATTTGTTTATTTAGTTTAAAATGGAATAAAGTGTTTTGTTTTTTGTTTGTTCTTTCTAACATTTACCTTTTGGAACTTTTTTTACTGCATTTGTAAAACTACATAAGTACCTCTTTCATTAAGTTTATTTACCATTTACAAGTTAAATTTTTGATCCTTTTTATTATTGTTCCATGTTTTTAATGACCAACAGTATAAATAGCGACACTATTTGATTCCGGCAACTTTGTGCGAAATAATTTTTTAAGCATATCAATTGCGCCATTTCGATATGGTTTGATGTAAGTTATCGTAATCAAAGTATCATAAACACCAAAACATGACATCGTTGCAAAAGAATAACTAATAATAGAATATGGCTGAGTGATGAATAACGAAAAATATAATGTTACAACCATTGGAAATATGAGTAAACAAATGATTCCAGAGAATTGTAAAAATATCATCCAAAGTAACATTCGATTATGTTTTTGAAGGTTTACAGACATATGAGACATGAGTTTTTGAGATACATAAGCAGTGAATATTAGGATTATGATGGTGACGATTATTCGAGCAGTAAGAAAGCTGCAAATGATTAGAAAAATTGCCGGGAGAGTATTGGCTGGAGTATTTCGGAAAATTATTACAGATTCTGGCATTATGGATGCTTTAAATTAAACAAAAGCTTGGTCACTCCTGTAAATATTTCCTCAAAGAAGCCCCATATCTCATCACCAATATACAATGGAAGTCACCCTTAAAATAATCTCTTCTATTGTATTTTCTCCTTCGATAAACTAACTATCTAACTTTGGGGCAAAAAGTTTAGTTAAATTAGCGACAAAAAACTTTAATCCAAAATTTTTAACCTCCACCAAAGGTTACTGTAATTTATTGATGTTTTCAAGTACAAAAACCTCGTTGTTATAAAATTTTGCCATAAATTTTTTCTTTCACCTTTATTGCAAATTTTGTTGAATTTTTTTGTTTGCTTTTTTGTAATTCGTTTTGTAAATATTAAATAAACTCTCTTCTCTCTCCCCAATATTTTAAACGCTTAACTCATTTCGTCATCGTCGCCAGTGATTTATTAGTGCTACTGCTGTTGTCACATTTTTTAGTTACATTACAAGATAATAATTAGAAAAGATTTCAAAACATTTATTTTTTATGTAGAAATTTTATTTGCCTAACATGATGCAACAACAAGTTCACCATTTTTAACACTCCTAAAAAAACTGTCCTTGTCGTTCGTTGCATAGCACCAACGTTCAATAAAAAATTTATATTTGGGGTTTGGCTCTTTTTTTTTACTTTCGAAACAACAAACAAAACAAAAAAAGAAAGAGGTTGGACGTATTTTTTTGGTCGAGTGCGGAAGTGTATGTGTGTTTGTATAAAATCGATCCAAAAACGTTGTTGTTGATTCATTCTTTGCTTCTTTGCTCATTTTTTAAAGGTTTATTACATTTTTGACCAGAACAAAGAATATTATTTTTATAATGGAATCTGGTCCGACTCCATTCTGCCTTGATGATATTCGTCGAAGCCTTGAACAATTGGAAGGATTTAAAAGTGGACAAATGACTAAAATTCGTGATGATCAAGTAAGTTATTTATGGTTTTATTTAGAGTGAGAAACAAAGGATATACGAGAAAAAAATGTTGCATGTTTTGGTTCAGTAAAATTTTGCAACATTTGGAACATAAGATTGCACATTTGAGAATATATAAACCTTTTACTTTATTGTGTTTGATTTTAAGTTTAGAAACACTTTTGTTAACTAATTTCCTGGATATAAAACTTACCCATTGCCTTTTTCAGATTCAAAACAATGCAGGCGGATTTGTTTTTCAAGTATCTGATGAAATTAGAGTTCGTCGCTTCATCATTCTTGGAACCACTGGTGGCTCATATTATGCTACAGAAAAACAATTAACAATGGAAAATGTTACTGCAGTGATTGAAATAATTAAAAAAGGCAAAGGAGCTTTAGTCCTTCAAGAAGTTGTAAATATTTCTCTTGCTGGTCGAGCACCCAAACAAGAAACAACCCTTTTTTGTTTAGCTCTTTGTGCTAAAGCTTCCATATTCAAGAGAACTGATCTTAACGCAACACAAAAAATCGAATATGAAAAATATCTTGGAACTCTTCAAAAAACTGCTGCTTCCATGGTTTCTAAAGTTTGTCGAATTCCAACTCATCTCTTTAGTTTTGTAAATTATTGTGAAATGGCTAGCAAAAGTATTGATAACAAATCAGGATGGGGAAGACAAATGCGTCGAACCATAGGTGAATGGTATTTATCATTGGAACCTAAAACCCTTTCAATGCATATTACTAAATATCCATCAAGAAATGGATGGTCACATCGTGATTTGCTTCGTTTATCTCATCCAGATGTAAGCAAAAAGAATGATAATGCTTTACTTTATGATCATTTATTAAGTTTTGCGGTTCATGGAACAATTGATAGCGGTAAAAATGAAGTTGAATATACTCCACCATCAAAGAAAAAAAGGGAATATAAAGTTGAAGCAAACAAAGCTAAAGAAATGCCTCAAAATGAAACCCTTAAATTCCTTCAAAAATTTATTGAATTAAAAGCACTTAAACCTGAAGAAAAAAATATTCATAAATGTGTTGCATTAATTCGTGAAAATGGTTTTGTTCGTGAACATGTTCCATCAGAATTCCTTAATTTCCCTCAAGTTTGGAAGGCTTTGCTTGAAGATATGCCTATGACTGCTTTAATTCGAAATCTTTCAAAACTTTCTTCCCTTGAAATCATCACTGGCACAGATCCAGAAAATCAAAAATATGTTGATGCAGTAATTAAGAAAATTACTGATGAAGCCGCACTCAAACGCGCAAGAATCCATCCTCTCAATGTTCTCATCGCTGCTGCCACATATCGAGCTGGACATGGACTTAAAGGAAAACTTAATTGGGATGTAAATGAAAAAATTTCTGAAGCTCTCGATGATGCATTCTATAAATCATTTCACAATGTTGAACCAACAAACAAAAGATTTTGTCTTGCTTTTGATGTCTCTGGTTCCATGCAAACTAATGTAAGCGGTTCACAAATATCTTGTAGTGAAGCTTCAATTGCACTTGGAATGGTGGCAATGAGAACTGAACCCATTGTAGAAACCATGTGTTTCCATACAGATGGATTTATTCCATTAAAAATTCATAAAGATCTCAGCCTTGATGAATGCGTGAACATTGTTGATGATCTTCCTTTTGGTGGAACCGATTGCGCTCAACCAATGTTATGGGCACTTAAAAATAAAAAAGAATTCGATGTTTTTATTGTTTATACCGATTCTGAAACATGGTTTGGCGAAATTCATCCATTTGAAGCAATGAAAAAATATCGAAAAGAAATGAATTTACCCAATTCAAAACTCATTGTTATGGGAATGGCCACCAATGGATTCACCATTGCCGATCCAACCGATCCAAATATGTTAGATGTTGTTGGATTTGATTCGGGTGTACCTGAAGTTATTCGAGGATTTGTTTTAGGTGAAATTTAAATATGTAACTATTATTTATATTATTTCATGTTTGTTAAATTGCTTTATTCATTCTTTTTTCTTGTTATTGTAATAATTTATATATAAAAAATGCCTGCCTTGAGAAAAAATAAATAAAAATTACAGATATCTTCAAATTGTAACGAAATCATAGATTATGGTAGCACTTTAAAAAAAATGTACAAAGATAACAAATTAAAAGGACACTTTCATCGAATCTAATTAGTTTTGTCGAGAATTTGATTTATAAATTCTTTATTTAAAATCCATTACAAATAGGAAACCAAACGAAGGTGGATAAAAGTGTGAGCCCTAACGAAGTGTGTCTTTTAGATGAAAGCATAGGGGTTTTCATAACATTAGAAATTGTTAATGAATCATAGTGAAAAGGGTAAAAAGTTGGAAATAGAAAGAGAGAGGAAGATAGAAAGGATATGATCTTTAGTGGACGTTGTAAACAAGTGTGAGTAATATCTGTGAAACCACAAATAGTAAACAAGTCTGGGAAAGCGGCGAAGATATAGTAAATGATGAATAATCGCGATGAATATTCGCGACAAGTTTAAAAAAAATAAAGCAAAATTAAAGAAGATTTGGGATTGGAATAGTTTTCACAAAGACAAAGACAAAATATAAAGATATTCTTTAAAATTTATTATTTTATGGCGTTCATAGTAATTTTTGATCTCACAAAAAAATATTGTTGTTGAATAACTCTTCCATTAGCTTTACGTATTTTTTTAAATTTTGAATTTCAAACTAAAAAAACGCTTAAATTAAAGCCAGCAATAATTTGAAACAAAACAAAATATTTTAAACCAATTTGAATTCTGAGGATTTATACAAACAAGAATTATAACTAAAAGGTATGAAAAAATGAGTTGGATTATCGTAATATTATTATATAGATAACAATCATTCATAATTTATAAATTCGAAGACAATGATTACTTTAATAAAAACTTATTACCTTGATGCCATTTTTTTTAAATGCCCAATAAACCTCGAAACGAAAAACACAGTTTTCTAAAAAATTCCGCCAAACACTCAAACAAAATCATTTCTTTTATTTTTTTCATAAAAAACAATATATGTATGTATTTTTCTTGAATGTGTTCAAAGCCAAATGTAATAAATAACTTTGTTGATTGTTTGCGACCTTCCGCGTTTCATTAATTATCGCTTAACCTTTTTATGAACATTACATAATTTTGTCAAACTTTTTAGTAAACATGGGTAAAAGAATTTCTTTCAATCTTTCAAACTTTGCTGTACAAGAATTTCCATTTCCTCTGAAACTCATCGAACACATCAACATGAAAGCTGATTCTGAAGTTAAACAAATGCTGGATCGAACATGCAAATATTTCTTTGCAAAAGCTCCATACCTCATCGTTGATACCTTAGAAATTGATCAATGGAAACGACGAATTGAAAATGAAAAGTATGATGGATGCATGGTTTTTGCGGAAGATGATGAGCTAGAAATGTTTTTGAAGAAAGTGAATAACATTTGGATTACTAAGAAAGTGAATATATTCCCTCGTCATGAACCTGATGGCGCGTTTATTTTTAAAATTGTTCGATGTGACGCATCTGAAATTTCTATGTCTAATTGTGATATGAACTTAAAAGGCTTTAAATGTCTAACACAATCAGGAAATCTGGAATATTTAGACATGTCTATTAGCTCTTCAATCATATCTGATCTTGATTATTCTCCTGTGCCTTTGGAAGATGTTTTATCTTTGGTTCCAACTGCTCGAATGATTAAGTAAAAAACCTTTTTCCATGTTTTTAGCTCATAACTTGGCTTATTTTACATTTTTTAGGATGTGTAAATGCCATATTACTCGTCAAACAATGAAAAAGCTACTCGCTATTCCATGGAAAAACAAGCTCGCTGAATTTAGTCTTACAAATGTCGATCGATCTTTAAATGCTAATTGGTTCTTCACATTTGTTAAAGTAAGCTTTTTCCTTCTTGATAATTATTATTATTATTAGTATAATATTTCAGAAACATCTTGATCCTGAAGCTAAAATCCATGTCGATTTTAACTTTGAAAACAATACATTTAAAAAACGCTACAATCAAAGAGTTCTTAAATCTGGTGAAAAGATGCCTATGTTTGATAGTGCTTCTACTCCTGATGAAATGTTTCCAACACCTGAAGATGAACCCATGTCTTTTCAAAAGAAGATTTCATTCACTGATCATGATGCTGAACGACAATATTTCGCATTTCCTTATCCACACATGTGTTACATTCGTGAAAATGCTGATGCTGAAGTTTGGAAAAAGTTTGAAAGAACCTGCAAATTCTTCTATCCAAAGAACTCATACTTTATGGTTGATGATCTTCATGTTGGAGCAGATAAGAAGATCACAATAATTATCGATAATAAGAAAATGATGTTTGAAAAGAATTCTGATCTTGGCAAACCTTATTGGATTACAAATTCACTTCATGTTTCACACCCTATTGCTTTATCACTTAATAATCGAATTGAGGCAAAGGAAATTTTTATAAGTTCTCTTCGTGTTCCAATGCATGTTTTTAAATTTCTTACACAATCTGCTATGGTAGAAGATTGGAATTCAATAAAGAGTTTTGTTATGAGTGATGATAGCAGAGTTATTTCTCTCGTCGAATTGTTGATCCATCTTCCAAATGCAGAATATGTTCGGTATGTTAAAATTTATCTTTGCTTTTTCTAACAAGTTTTACTTTTAGTGCCATTGTTCGTGGAATCCATCCTCGAAGAAATCCCATTGAACCGTGTTCTCTTCCTCAACGCAACAATGTCAAGCGTCTTATCCTTCAATTTGTAAAAGAGCCATTTCATGCTGATAAACTTTTTGATGTTCTTACTGTAAGATTTTAGCTTTATTATTACTATTAATTTTTAAAATCTTTTCAGAAATTACTTGCACCTAAAGCTATAGTAGTACTTAATTTAAGTTATTTGGAAGATGAAATGGATGTACCACAATTCAAAGCTGAACTCAAAGAAAAATTGGATACATGGAAGCCACAAATTGAAGTACCAACCGTTAAATTTCTTTTTTAAATTTTTTATTGTTTTTTCTTATTTTCTTACTTTTGTTATTTTACTGTATAAAAAATAAATATATTTATTCGGAACTTTCATTGTAAAATATGAAGAAAAGAAAATGAAAATGCAATCGTCCTTTAAAAGCTTTTTCCAAAAGGTTCTGCTGCTATCAATGATGGCAACAACAAAGATAAGATTTATCATAATATTATTCTAATATCGCCTATTTTATTTTACTACTGTGCTTAAAAATTGTTTGAGGTTTCTTGTTTCATAATCCAGCAGGGACTTCATGAATTTTTTGTATGCAATTTTTGATCAAAAAAAGTTAAGAATTACATCGTTTTTTGTTTATTACACGTTTTTCTTTTTTACTATCTTTTCCTAATTTTTTTTTGTTTGTTTAAAAGCATTGTACTAATTTTCAAAAATCGTCATTTAAACTTTTATTGAGTGAACTCTCAAGGGTGTTGTTAACTAAATTTGTATATTCACTTTACATGAAAGTTATTTCCTTTATCCTCCTACAACTTCTGCTAAATCTGATGTATTTTTTGGATGCTTCTGGCAATACTTCGGCAAAACTGAGTATCACAAAGATGAGGATATTTTCCGATGAGATATGGACTGCCAGAGATGGTAAATTTTTTTCGTTTTTAGAAAGCTATTTTGAGATGATAAGTAAAACAAGTTTCTGATTTGAAATCCACATTGCATCTTGTGCTTTTCTCCCTGATCCACTGGCAAAGGTTTGAACAAGCGAAAGAGAAGGGTAAACATGTTTATATGAAATTTTTATAGCTAAAGTTTACTATGCCTTTTTTGTTTACTTTTTTATAAAAAAATATTAGAAACAAAAAACAAATAAAAATAAAATTAAATATTTTGGAACTAATCAAAGAAGTGGCTAGGTGAGCTTTTACCAGGGCTGCAAAAACGCGACGCTAAAACAAAACGCGGAACGCGCGCGCTTCTTTTTTTAGAAAAGCGCGTCGCGCGCGAACGCTAAAAAAGAAAGACAAAAAAACCGCGTCGCGACGCGACGCTAAACAGTTCGCGAAACTTTCGCGAATCTTTTTTAAAGCATAATTAAGTAATTTTTTGTAATTTTTTTTATCCAACGCTTATATTTAAGCCATAATAAATAAAACTAATTAATTGTTCTACTACTTTTGCTGTATTTGTTTCAAATTCTAAGTTAGCGTTGATTCGCGACGCTAAACAAACGCGGAAAAAAAACCGCGAAGAAACGCGAACGCGAAACAACGCGAAATAAAATTTTAGCGTCGCGCGCTAAAGCGCGCGTTTTTGCAGCACTGGCCTTTACTAAATCCAAATAATGGGTAAATGAGACCAGACCGACCACACATAAAAAAAAGCCAACAACTAAAAACATTTTTTGTTTGATCGCAAAAATAATTTCATTCTTTCAAATAATTACATATTTGTTTTGCTTACTTTTTTTGAGGTTTTGGATTTTTTTACGTTTATTTTTACTCTGAAAACCTAAGATGCCTATTCTTAACCATGATATTCTTCATGAAATTTTTGTCGAAACTCTTGAAGCGGATTACATTCTATCATTTTCTTATTCACCTAAAAGAAAACCATTAGAAAATTTTATGTTAGCTGGAAAAGAAACTTTTCAAGTTGCTTTAAATTATTTTGGTCGATCAAAATGCACAGAACTTTCTTATGATGGAATTACTCTTTTTATTGATTATGTAAGCTTTTTGGGTCTTGGAATTTTTATTTACACATCTTTTTTTCAGCATGGAAAAATTAAGAGAAATCAAATTTCTTATAAATTTCCTTTATTAAGTCCAATTTTGGCTAAGATTGGTGGCGCTATTGATGAATTGGAAATTTATGGTTCTTTTAGTCAAAATGAAAAAAGATGCAAAATTTTTGATTATTTAATAAGAAAAGGTTGAAGGCAATTTACTAAAGAGTATATATATATATATCAAATTTTCAGATTTGGAAAATGTCAGAATGGATGAAAGTTTCTTGGATGAGTATAAAAACTTATTAAACCCCATTAAAAAAATTTTTAGCTATTACTCAAAGAAGCCAAGTTCCAATAAAGTTGGTTCCATGGAAGTTCCTCTAAAAATACCAATGGCATGCAAATGCTTGCATTTAGACCGTATACACTTAACACCATTTCTTCTTAACAATGAAGCAAAAAAGTTTGTGATTTAAGTTTAATATTTGTTTTTTTTAACTATAAAAGAAATTTTCAGCGTTTTATTTCCATTTGTAAAAACCCTTGTTATTACTGGGACTTTTTGTAATTTTGATTTAACAAAGATTAATCAGCTTGTGAATTTTGTTTCTTCAAGTTTCCCAAAATTATTATCGTTGGATATTTTACTTGATAACAAAAGTTGTGGTTGGTTTAATATTGAAGATACTGTATTTAGTTTAAAATCATCCACATTCAATAAACTTTCTTCGAAGGTTAAAGGAAAAATTAAATTTTATGCTGATAACTCATGTAAATTTTTTGATGATTGGCTCGATGGAAACGATGATCCCGCCGAAACTTATGATTCAGTAAAATATTGTTTTAAACTAAAATTTTTAATATCAATTCTAAAACTTTTAGGTTGTTGATAAAATTCAAAACAAATCTTCATCATTGATTTTTAATGCAAAAGCGGAAACAATTCAAAAAACTTTTAGCATTCATAATGGTTTAGATTTTGAAATTTTTTATTGGTTTGATAAATTAGTCGACGAAGATTTTTTTTAAATTACATAGTTTTTTTTGTTCGTTGCACGTCTCCATTTTATATATAAAGTAAATAAAAAGAATATTTCTTCCTTTAACTATCTTTTGCACATTTTCTCATGTTTAATAATATTGTACTAATTTTCAAAAATCGTCATTTACACTTTTATTGAGTGAACTCTCAAGGGTGTTGTTAACTAATTTATATATATATTCACTTTATACGAAAGTAATTTCCTCTCTCCTCCTACAACTTCTGCTAAATCTGACTTTTAAAAATGTCTGCTTTTTGGCGTAGGATTGCAACTTTAGAAAATTGTGTAAAATGATCTCGATAAAGTTAGTATTAATTATGACGATGATAAGATAGGTTCAAATTGCAAAATGTTTTTTTATCTTCAATATTTTCGTTTCTGTTAAGCGCGCAAGTCAGTTAATAAATTTTTAGTTTAGAAATGGTTCACATTTAAAGAAGGAAACCAAAAAGATAATAAAAAGTGACGTTTTTTCTAAATTATTTTTAATAACTATTTCAAATGTCTGTAGCCATTTTGTAGTTTAATTTTTATTGAAAGCAAATAAAATAATTTCGAGCAAGCAAGTCCAATTAACTTCTAAATATTTTTAAAATGAAATTTTCTAAAATTTTATTCGCCTTTGAGTATTTTTGAAGTTTTCAAGGTTCATTTTCAATGAAAGCTTGATCTTTGTAATTTTTGATTCCTTCAAAAATTGTTTTCATTATAAAAATATTTTCTTTACTTTTTTTAAAGATACTCAAGAATCAGATTTGATTATTTTCCTTTTATTTTGTTTATCTTCTAGGTAATCCGGAAGAAGCATGTTTTATTATTATTAATTTGGCTTCAAGCCATTTATTTTTTTTGTTTGTTGACATTTTGAACTTTCTTCCTTTAATTAATTTGAACTTTTTTTTATTATATTTTTCTACCCTATTTGTTTTGTTTGTTATTAGAGAGCAAAGAAGAAGTAAAGCAAAAAAAAAGTGACAATTTTTTATTTAACACTTGAAAATTGACAGACTGCTTCGAATAATAATAAAAAAATGCCAAGAAAAAATAAAAGTGAGAAAGAGAGGGAGGCGCTTCAAAAATTGAGGGAAGAGAAAGTTTATTATTTTCTGATGTCAACGTTTTTTTTCTTCAAGTCAACCCTCCAAAGTCGTCGGTCGACAACAACCAAGAAATTTGTTTCAACTTTTATTTTCCAATTAAAAGCAGGCGACGACAGAAGAAGAAAATGTTATATTTTTCTAAAATTATCTTACTTTTTGCTTTATTTAATTTAACTTCAGCAGTTTATTATCGTAATTTGCCATATTCAACAAAAATTATTAATTCTCGATTACATCAACAACCTTTAGATGACCAAGATCGAGGCTCATCAAGTTCGCAATTATCTCCTCCACCCGCACATTTATTTGTGTTAAGACCTGATTATGCTTTAAGAAATATAAATAAAGTTGCAAATGTATTTCGTAATTTTTTTCAAAAACGTTTAAATCGTCCAAATCAAGATTTTGAAAAGCGAGCTTCAAAAACTTTGGTACTTTATGATTATTAAAAATTACCTTTTGAGACTATTGTTTGTTTGTTTTTGTCTAAGTTTTATTTTTTTGTACAAAATTAATAAATTTCTTTATTTGCTCAAAAATTAATTAACAATAACACGACTTTCAAAAACAAAAAAATAACCTTTTTTTAAAAACTTTTGTATTTGTGTGGGAGAAAAGAAATTTATATTTTAATGTTTTTATTTTTGATGAAACAAAGTGCATACATTTTTTAAAAAGATACATCTTTCGAAAGAATAAAGTAAAAACATTTATGTACGGTAGCTTTGCAAATAAAAAAAGGTTATTAAAATTCATAATTTAGAAAATCGTTAATTGTGAAACATAATTTCAATGCCAGATTTAATAATTGCTTTATAAAAAGTTTAAGCCGAACAAAGTAATTGCTTCCTCAATTTCAGAATTGCAAATGAAACTTTTTAGCTTTTAAATTATTTTAGACATTACTAACGAATAATAGTACAAATACAATGAATTTTTTAAACCAAAAATAAAGTTAATCATCTCACGGTTGCAATAAAAAAACAAAAAAAGATAGAAATATAACATAAAAATTTAACCAAGGACCAATCTTAACTCTTCAGTGCTGTAAATTTTTGATATATTCTTTCCGTTTCATAACTTACTTTATCTTCGTTTTTTAGCTACCAAATGAAATGAAGCAAATTAATCGAAAATTGGTTGAAAAATCAGAAGAAATAAATAACTATCAAAAAAACTCAGAGTATTCGCGTTCTCAATGATTGAAGATGAGTATCTTTAATGAATGTTAGTAACTTTAATGCATGTTTTATTTTTTTCCATTCTTCAAGCATAAAACCCTTATTTAAAAATAAACTTCTTTTTTTTCGTTTACAAAATAGAGAAGCAAATAATTCATTATCCGTCATCATTTTTGGAAAAAAATTAGGGGTTTAATGACCCACTTTCTTCATTCCTTTTTTTACGTAATATCTTCATCAAATCAAGGTCGAGACTCTCGCCTCGCCACCTTCTTTCATCCAATTTTTTGCATTTTCTTTTTTCCTTCTTCTTCCAAACACAAAAAGGAAAAAGTTTGGAATTAAAAATTTCTTTTTCTTTTTGTTCTAAGATATTAGACTGGAAAAATTAATATCATTTTTTCTTTCTTCTTTCATCTTCCAATTATTTGAATAAATATTTTTGAATGAATGATAAAAATGATGGCGATTGAAAATTAAGACACTAGGTTCTTATTTTGAAACAAGGTTAAACCGTTTCTTCCTTCTTTGTTCTTCTTACAAATTTTTTCGACCGACGTTGTAGAGTGTCAGTTTTTAAAAAAATTATGATTAGCCTAAAAAATTTTTACACTCCAAACTTTTTTCTTTTCTGGATCATACTCGAAAAGAAAATTTTCTTAGCAAAAAAATTCTCTAATTTTGTAAAGACAAACTACCATCGGCTGCTATTTCCATAGACAGTTATTATTATATATTATTGAATAACAATTTTCTTTTTATTCGAATAATTTTCTAACGATCGATTTGCTTTTCTTATAACCGCTATTTTCTTTTTTCTTTTCTTTTGTTGTTGCGATGATTATTATTATGACTTTCTTCAATTGAGGATGAAATGAATGAATGAATGCAGCATCATGGATTCACTTGCGTGAATTTGCAGCAGCTGCAAAAAAAAAAAAGAGAAGAGCAAAAGCTGATGCGGAAAAACATCAAAAAGGTGTTTATTTATTTGTACGAAAGAGTGACTTTTGGATTTTTTTCTGATTCATATGTTTTTCTTCTTCTTCGACTGGCTCATTTGATTCAATATTTTTTAATCTAATTTTTAGATACTTTGATATCCTTAAAATTTCTTTCTTGCTGTTTTGAATGTTTTAATCCATTTATTAGTCATGAGAAGGTTGATACTGTAGCTTTTTTGCAAAGTAAAAAATAAAATAATCGGGCGACATTAAAAATGAAGAAATTATTTTTTGTTGATGCATTAATGCTTTTTTTTAATCCAAAAACAATAATAATAAAAACGTTCCATTTCATTGATGATGATGATCGACTAAATAATGTTTAACTTTTTGCTCTCTCCAAAAATATATTTCATGATTTCATTAACTTTAAACTTTTTTTTTGTTGAGGGGTTGCCTCTTTTCTTTTTTTATTACCGTTATTTTTGTGTTTTCCTGCACCCATCTTTTTGCATTCGACGACGACCGATGACACCATGGATCAACCATCCAACTAAAAGTAACCCATTGCTGGCTGCAAAATTAGACTGCGGCGATGTTGGGTAGCAAATAATGTGTGCAAAAATAATGAAATAAATATTATAAAAACAACAGTGTCTCTGCTGCAAAAAATAATAAGGGAAGAAAAATAAAACTTTCACTTTACATACAAAGCTTTTATTTTATTTTTTTCTGTGTTGCTCATTCATTCATTTTTGTTATATATTTTTCGGACTTTTTCAATGATCGAAAAACTTTTATTTTATTTTTTTCCTCCACCAATAATTTCTAAAGAATTGATCTTTGGCGTATTTTTTAAAGGTTTGCCTGCCTTCTAACTTTACCTTTAATGGTGTTGTAATACAACAACTTTCGCCATCCTTCTTTCCACCACTCCTCCAAAAAAAATTAACTATCGTATATTCCAAATGATTTCTTTGTCTTTTTCTATCTACTATTTTCTTAATATATCGGCGCTTATTTTTATTTGGCTATTCCAAACCTCAAAAAACAAAACAGAAAAAAAAAACATCAACTTTTAATGTGGAAAAAAAGTTGTTCTTTGAAAAAAAAATTTCATCCTATCGCATTTTTTTTCTTCTTCTTCTCGTTCGCTTACTTTTTTCTCCCATCGTTTACGAAAAAAAGAAAAATAAATATAATGAAAAACTAACTCCAGAATTTTTCATCTTCGAACTTTTTAAAATACATACGAAATATATTTTTTTTTCTGTGTATGTATTTCGGTAGAATGAAATTTTATTTTTAATGTACGCTGCTCGCCGCCGCCAGCAAACTCAGAAGTTTTTTTTGTGTTTTTCTCTTCGCTTTTCTTTTATTTTCGGAGTGTTGCTTTCTTCTTCTTTTATTGTTCTGTTTTTTTTTTTGCTGCAGAAAAAAAATAAGAGTTCCAACATCAATTTTTTTGGCTGGCTGATGCTGCTGCACTCGCCGGCTGCGCCCGCCCTTCTTTCTTCTCTTTTTTTCGCCTATATCGAAATCTTTGTTTTTATGTAAAAAAAAAAATAGCAACAACAAGCACCAAACCTTTGTAAAAAAAAAGGTTAAATATCATTAATGGACATTCTGTAGTTTTTTCTTTTCATTGGAAAAAAAATATTATTAGGCTACATGTGGGCTTTCCCTTTTTTCTTTTTTTCTTTTTCATATAAAAGTGGTGGATGAGGAGATTTTTGGTTGGATGGGTTAGTTGGTAAATTTCTATCAAACTTTTGGTTCCATTTTTAGTTTTAAAATGATTTAATCTTCTTTCCATGCGCTGCCATAATTTTTTATTACTTCGGGTTTATCCACTTTGATCTCGCCATTTTTGGTCGTTTATCATCATTAGTTAGTCACTTACTTACTTATATCCCTTTCTCTTAAAATTTATCAGCGTCTAATTTCACAAGAACGTAATATTTCTTTAATGCTTTTAGTTTCTTACCATATCATCTATAGAGTTTATTGCCACCCTCCTTTATGTCCACGTGTGAAAGGTATGAGATGACACATGTCCATTGATCATCGAGGCCTTCCCTTTTAAAATCGTAGTGATCAATCATCAAAACAGAAAAACTTGTTTTGTGCAGCATGGATTCGCCTTATGTTTATATGTTGTAAGGAAGCTTACTGTAACTTTATTACTTTTATTTTGCATGATCTCCCGCTACTATTTTTTTCAAAAGTAAAGGCTTTAGAAATATTTTTCACCCAAAATCTAGCAAATCCTTTACAAAATTATAATTTTCCATAGTTTCGCACATTTAAATTTTTTTCCATTTATCCTTTCTTGGATATCGAAATTTCTGTGAAAATCAAGACCCGATCTCGCTCTTTTGGTTGTAGCCTACAAAAATTCATAAACTTCATAAACCCTTTCCACTTTTTTCATCATTTAAAAAAAATAAATAAGCGACACCCAGTTTCGAAACTACTATTTACTACATAAACGAAAACACATAAGTGCAAATTTACTATTTCCTTTTTTTTGCTTTTTTTGCTTTTGTTTTTTGCTCACCGAACGCTTAAAAAAGATCTTTAATCAAACATTTTATTTTTTATTTCTTATGCAAAAAAATAGAAAGAAACACAACTTGAAAAAAATAAATGAAGAAGAAAACGACGACGATGAAGAAATAACAACTCCGTAAAGAGAGGGAGTCAAAAAAAATATTGCGGGTCTTTGATTTTTTATATTTTATTTTTTCAAGAAACAACAACTTAACGCATTTTTTAATTCTAAAAACTAAAAACGAAGAAGAGATAAAAGCTGGAAGGTTTTTCTGGAAAGAAAAGGTCAAAATGAAGCATACTAGAAAAAATATATAACGAAAACGAATTTTTTTTGGATAATAACTTTTTTTTAAATTAAATTAAAATTAAACGAGTTTACATAAAATGCTTTGAGACTCTTAAAAATCTTTGGTCATTGAGTTTAAAGTGAATCAATTTTTATTTTTTCTGAAGGCATAAAAATTCTCCATAAATTTATTTGATCCGAGTTAAAGCCCTTTGTCAACATCCGATATTTTTTTAACCCGTGTTCACCCCAAAGCAAAATTTTATTGAGTCATCAATTGTTTTCAGCAGTAAAAATAAAAAAATGACTAAAACTCGAAGTGTCGAAGAATTTGAAACTTCTTTGGTTCAACTGTATTATAAATCGGATATCCTTTTTAAATATAATGCATCCCGAAATTTTGAATGGAATCGAAAGCGTGACTTGAATGGGATCGAATTTTTACCATTCTTCGAAAATTACATAATAAAGAAGTGCGAAAAATTAAAAATGTTTTTCAATTAAAAACTAAAATATGGAAATTAATTCAAAATGACAAAGAAAAAGTATCAACGACATTTGTTATTTCCTGCTTATCCAAAATCCTTTTCAAAAGTAAGTTAGTTTCACCTTTTTCAAGAAAGAAAACTAATGTTATTTTGCTTTCGTGATTTTTTTTTCTAAGTGGTTTAAAGGGATTATTTTTTTCTTACAATTTTTTAAAAATCATGCTGTAGTTTTTACGGTAAAAAAAATAATAAACAAAACTAGAAAAAATAATAAGATACAATAATAAAGGGTTTATAGTGGAGCTTTAAAGTACCGTAGTGTGTTATTTCTTGTCTTCACTGAAAGCACGTTTAAGAAAAAACAATATTATTGCGGATAATAAATAAATCAAAGCCGGTTTATAGCCAGGGAAAAAAAATAAACAAAAGATTAAACGCCATTCAAAAGTACGCTTTTTGTATTTTATTTTTGGGTTTTACTGAAAACACACTTAGTATTTGTAATTTTGCTAAAATTAGAAGCGATTTACAAAAAAAAATTCTCCAAAAAAATTTATTGATTTAGGAATTTGCA